>CM028134.1:973437500-975937500 GCA_016271365.2 Neoceratodus forsteri | reverse complement strand
AGGCAGCTCAAAATGACCCTGTGAGGGACATATCCTGGTGGGAACATTCCTTACCCAAAGAAATTATAATTCCCAAGTTTGTTTTCTATAAACTTTACTATAATGTATGGGGAGCTCTTATTATTAACTGAAATCAAGCAGATTACAACCTTGTTAAGCCATCGTTATGACATCACTCTGTTGTTAACCCGTCTTGAGTATGTCATATCAATGGTACAACAAAATGGAATACTCACAACTATCAATGTTTTGTAAAGTAAATCAATCAGTAAAGTAAAATAATTCAATCCACGCTTACACAATCTTGGTAGCCCATACAGTATAAAATATAATGCATGGTCTTTGGTAAACAACCTCGCTGAAAACAGTTCTTGAGGTTGCCATGACATCTGAAAACCTTTCGAGTTGCAATCTCGAGGTTTACAATGATGTTATGGCAACCTCTCGAAATGTTTACAGCATGGTTATTAACCAAAGAACATACATTATTCTCTATATTCTAACTCCTCATTATCATGGTTTGCCACTCTTTTCAAGTCTGAATAGAAAATGTTTGAATATTGTTTAATCCTATTATTATTCAGAACTTTTAGTCTCTTCCTGAAAATACAAAAATGCAAGGTTTCTACCAGGGTTCAAACCCCTGTGGTCATTTGCCTGTGAACACAAAGGCATTTGCCACTTTACTCTGACTGCCTGCCTCCCATTTGCTGAACCCTGCATTTTCCTGCTGAGAGGATCCAGAGAGAAGACACCAAAGCTGCAAGCCGTATGGTTTGAGTGAGAGATTGCTATACTGTATGTTTTGCTTTGCTTCTCCGTGGCTATATTAATTGAATCCCTCTATTAGCGAACAGGGGGCCGGGGGAATTGGATGCTGACATAATTTGCTGGGAGGGGCTTCTGTGTTTAAAGCTCTGTGATGCTTGCTAGCGTGAGCAGTAGTCAGTGGTGTGAGTGCCACTCCACTAAGAATAACACTTTAGCATTTGGGGTGGATACAAGTAGTGGTTTGCTAGTTTAGATAACTTAGGTTAGTTTGTATTTTAAATACTTGTTTCCTCTTTAGCAATACCTAGGATCCTTTGTGTATTAGTCTACTTATTTTAGATTTCTGGAAGAGTATTGTGTGTTTGGCCTTGTAAAAAGTTGTTTTTGGCCCATTGTTTAAGTGAAACATACATTATATGTTTGTTTATGTAAGGTTCTACATAGCAGGTAATTAGGATTTTAGTTTTAATTTGTTTTTATATTAATACAGGAGTTTTGTTTCTTATTTTGCCAATTATGTCTTGATTAATTGCTTTGGGCTGTTTGTTTATGCTGAACAATTGTGGTGTTACTACCCCCACTATGTTTGAAGGGGGTGACATGTTGAACTGGAGTTTTCTAACTTTAGTTACTCCTTCCTTCCTTCCCTTTCAGAGTATTTCTAGAGGGTCTTTACCCAGATAATTCTGAGTGTGAAATGGGTCTTCTCCCGATGTTTGCCCCTTATTGTTATTTGAATGCTTACCTTTCTCAAGGTTGTCTTAAATTTGTTAAGCATCATAACAGAAGGGAGAGACATTTCAAGAATAAAGCCAGGTTGCAGAGGATGTTAGTTGTGTTGTTATTAATTTCTGATACTGTGTATCCCCACCCTGGTCTTGTGCTTTCTGGTGTTAAGGATACTGTAAAGAACGTCACATCCCTATCTGATTCATCTTTAAAAATCATCCACCTCAATGTTCAGAGCCTACCAGTGAAATGGGCATTATTTGCTGCTTGGATTGAGCAGCATAGTTTTGATATTGTTACTCATTCTGAAACATGGCTTGATGACAATGTTAAAGACGTAGACATCTCTCTGGAGGGGTATGAACATTGAAGAAAAGACTGGGTGGGTAAACGGGGGGGGTCCATTATTTATATTAAAAATAAATTTAAGTTTACTACTGTTTCTCATTCTTTATGTAACTCCACTTGTGACCTAATTTCAATTGATTTGCTTTTGGGCCATAATAAACATCTTATCATTAGTTCTATTTATGTACCTCCTGGATGAATTGAGTCTGGATTGAACCTTATTGCAGAAGTTAAATACAAACTTCCTGTCCATGGAGAGTGGATACTTCTTGGTGATTTTAATTGTAATTGGGCAGAATAATCTTGTGGTTCTGTTAAAGATTTATTGGTGGATTTGGGTTTATTTCAATTGATAAATGATGTTACTAAATTCTAAAACTGGCTTGAGACTGTACTAGATTTGATTGTGGTCACTCATCCTGACCGGATTAATGATTTTTATGTGATGCCTGATGTCTTGAGTGATCACTGTTCAGTTTTTTGTCAGTGGTCAGTTAAGCTTGATAGACAACCCCCCCCCCCAAGTACACTGCATTTAGAAAAATAGGTTCCTTACATCTGAGTTGGTAGATGCTGCCTGCTCTGAAATTGGTTGGACTGGGTTTGAGTCTATTAAGGATCTTGATTCTATGGTGGATGTGTTTGTTTCTTGTTATCTTGAGGTGATTAACAGGCTAGCACCGTTGAAGAGAATGCAAATTAGGGCCACCAAACATAAATGGATCTCACCTTATCTATTACACCTCATGAGACAATGAGCTAAATGTTGGAAACTATATAAACAAAATTTGCATCCCCTTCTTTTGCCAAAATATAAATTGTTAAGGAATCAATGTAAATCTGAAATTCGTAAAGCTAAAACTGAATTTTTTCTTTCTGAACAAAATAAATCTTTTGGTAACCCAAAGAAAACCTGGGATATATGAAATGGTTTGACTAGGAGGAGTAAAAAGGCCCCTGATATTTCTATTCAGTCTGGGGCAAGTTTAATTAATGATACCCTATCCGTTTCTGAAGCTTTTAATAGTTTTTTTGACAACTTGGATAACTATAGCATTTTTTCCCATAGAAATTATTTCCATGGTGACCATTCTGATGTTCCAAAGTTGGCAAATGAGACGTCTCCCTTTGAATTTCATTTTAATCATGTAATTGCGATGGATTAGATTTTTGAATTCTTAAGTTAAGAATAAACTCTTTTTCTTACCCCCTTTCAGTTTTGTTTAATTTTTATGTGTCTAATGGGGCTTTCCCTAGTCTTTAGAAGATGGCCATAGTCACATCTATTCTGAAATCTGGTGATCCTACTATATTGTCAAACTAGTGTCCAATTTCTTTGTTATCACCTTTATCTAAAGTTCTTGAATGAGTTATTTTGGATCAAACTTTTGAGCATTTACAAAAATATATAATTTGCTTTCTGATTGTCAGCATGGCTTTAAGGCATGCCATAACACTGAGACGGCTTTGGTGGGGTTCACGGGTGCCATTCAGGATGCCCTTGACAAAGGGCAAACTGTTGCAGTGCTTTTCGTGGACCACACCAAGGCCTTTGACATGGTTGAACATGGTTTGCTAAACGGTATTCTCACTAGTTTTGTTTTTCTGATAAGGTCATTTCCTGGTATTGTAATTATCTTTCTAACAGATTCCACTGTACTAGAATAGGTGATAGTGTTTCCTCCCCTAGTGTTATTAAATGTGGGGTACCTCAGGGGTCAATTCTTAGCCCATTGATTTTTTTCATTCTTTATGAATTCTGCCCCTTTGGTTTGTTCCAATTCATCAATGATACTTTACGCTGATGACACAGTAATTTACACTGTTTGGTCTACTCCCAATGACGCTTTGGGTGAGGTTCAGTCTAACTTTGATTCTTTCCAGAAATGGCTGTCATCAAATTTTATGATACTCAATTCAAGCAAAACTAAAGTTGTGTTGTTTGCAAATAAGACTACTGAGTCTAGTAGTCTCAATTCCATTGTTACACAGGATGGAAAAGTGACTGAATTAGTAGACAGTTTTAAATATTTAGGGATAGTTCTTGATTCAAAATTAACTTCTGAACCCCATCTGAATAATCTTGGGAAAATTCTCCATCAGAGATTAGATTCACTTTATAGAGTTAAGCAGTTTCTGACAAGAGAATCTAGGTCTTTACTTTCCCATAGATTTTTGTCGAGTGTCTTGAATTATGGTATTACTATTTATTCTTCCTTTTCTTGTTGTTTATTTAATAAACTTGAGGTAATGTATAATTCCATTCTACGCTTTGTGCTTGATTTTCCCTTTCAAACTCATCATTGTTTACTGCTTATATGTTCTAGTCGTTTATCTCTTAAAAATAGAATTTTACATAAATTAGGTATCATTATGTGTAAGGTGAAGAATGGCCATATAGCTCCTGTAGTTTCACTGTTATTTCATAGATCACTTAATTCCAGTGGCACTAGATCCCAGGCAAAATTACTTACAAAATTCCCTTGTTTTGTACTGTATTTGGCCAGAGATCTATTCTATACAGGGCTCCTTTGTTTTTTCATTTATTACCTGATGATATTATTGAAAGCATGACAGTGTGGTCTTTTAAAATTAGGCTAAAATATTGGATGATAGACAATGATATTTGGACATGTTTAAGTTAAATATTTGATTGTTATATTTTGTCTGTTTTATGTATTTTGTATTATTCTTTAATGTTTGTGTGTGTGATATTTTTTAGGCTTAAGTATGTTCTGTAACTTGTCGCTGGTAAAAACTAGCAGTTCTGCTCATCCTGCTTACAAGTATATAAAATAAAAAAAATAAAAAAATAAAAAACCTTTGCAATAGCACAGAGCTGGACTGATGTCCATGGCAGCATTTGTGGTGGATAGGTTAATTCATAACCTTTGTAGCAAGCAAGCTGGGTTTTAATTCCAGTAGGGGCATTTACAGCGCAAGCTATATAAAACTGAATGTCCCCGGCAGGTACATTTTGTTGTACCTTTACTGTCAGGTTGTGCAGCATGGTGCTGCAATAGATATGTACAGCCATTAGTCTCTTGTTGCACAACTGTAGCATGTCTGACTCCAGATATGTGCAGTATTTGGGACAGTAAGAAAGGTAACAGGGATGCGAGTGTAGGTACTGTAGGAATCTTATATTTTTGTTATCTTCGTAGTAATATGTGGAATGTTCATCATCTGATCAAATGGACTTCTGCAGAATTTTGTCAGTAGCAGAATTCTGACATTTCACAAGTGAAATGGTTTTCTGGGTTAATAATCCTCAGTTTGCACAAATTGTAGGTTATTTTTCTGCAATCCATGGAGAAATATTCAGTGGTTTACATGATCTGCAGAAAATTATTCAGCAGTTTAAACAGAAATTATTTTTGGAATTCCTCAGAATTCTAGAAAGAAATCCCAAAAAGCATTTTGGAAGTGGAATTGCCATTCTGCACACATTCTGCCAACAGAATTCTATAGTCTGCATAGTCCTAATCATCAGTGAAATACAAAGTTTCAGATCCTAAATAATATCAGTTTAGTTTATAGGGTTTTGCCCAGTGACCAGTGGCAGTGTCTCATGCTGCTATGCTGGTATCCTGGGTTCAGGAGCAAACTCAGGAAGCCTGAGTCAGGTGGCTGGGTTCTTGATTCTGCCAGAACTGGAGAGAACTGGGCTAGTCCAGTGGCATTGAGGACTGAGGTGCTGCCTGCCTTAATTCATACCACACCAGCTATCTGGGTTTGGGAAAAAGTTCAGGTCACTGGGTCAGCTGGTGAGGAGGAGGATTGAGCATCTGACAGATGGCTGTCCTCTGCTGGAATGTGGAGGCATTACAACTTGGCCCTTGGCTGTCACCAGCATACAAACATACAAAATTGCCAGCAGATACAGGCCTTACAGTCTAGCTAGTCTGCTCAAGTGTGCAGCACTTCAGTCATTTAGACTTCAGTTGCCCCTCCTTGCCTCCCCCTCTCTGTATTTCCCCCTTTTTCAATCACACCCACCCTCTTCCACTCACAGTTTGAACCCTCCCTTTCATCCTGTCTGACCCACTCTTGAAGCTGCTCACTGTCTGCAGTGATGTCACCTCATCTGGCAGTGCGTTCCACCCTGTGACCATACTTTCAGTGAAATAGTGCCTCCTCATTTCCCTCCTGAATCTGCCTCTCTCCAATTTCAGACTGTATCCCCTGGTTTCCCTTCCACCTTTTAATTTGAAGATTCTCTCAGTGTTTACTCTGTTCATGCCCTTCAGGTACTTGAAGGTTTCAGTCATATCCCACCTCTCCCTTTTATCTTCCAGGGAATACATATTGAGCTCTCTCAGTCTATCCTCATAAAGTTTATCTCCCAATCCCAGGATCATTTTCATTGCCCTGCACTGCACCCCTCCAGTAGCTTACATAAGAACATACAAATTTGCCAGAAGAAACAGGCCATAATGGTCTATCAAGTCTGCATGAGAGTGCAGCTCAAATTAGGTCCCTGGAGCTGCCCCCCCCCCCACACACACACACTTCCCCTCAAGTCAACTATCCCTCCCTTAGTACCCTCCCTCTTCTCCATTGCTGGAACACACACCCTAATTTCCTTCTTCACCCTATCCCACCCCCCCTTGAAACTAGCCACTGTATTTTCGGCAACCACCTCCTCTGGCAACTCATTCCACCCTGACACCGCCCTTTCAGTAAAAAAAGTTATTTCTCATTTCCTTCTTAAATCTTTCCCCCAGTAGCTTCTGGCCTTGTTGTACCTTTCTTCTCTAAGTTAAACAAACCCTCCAATCGTACCCTGTTTATCCCCTTAAGGCACTTGAAGGTCTTTGTCATGCCCCCTTCTCTCTCCTATCCCCCAGGGAGTACATGTTTAGCTCACTAAGCCTTCCCTCATATGTTTTGTCCCCCATATTCTGGATCATCTTGGTCACCCTCCTCTGGACCCCCTCAAGTAGCTTGATATCCTTCTTCAGATATGGGCACCAGAACTTCACACAGTATTCCAGGTACAGCCTAACCAGTGACCTGTACAGTGGCAATGTGACTTCCTCCCTCCTACAGGCTACTGCCTTTGTGATGAAGCCTAGCATTTTATTTGCTTTGTCTGCTGCCTTGTCTTGGCATTGTGCTGAGTGTTTCATGTCTCCTCTGACCATCACCCCAAGGTCCTTTTCCTTCTCTGAGACTGCCACCTGTACTCACCTCAGCCAGTAACTGGCCCTTGGGTTCCTGGCATGTAGGTGCATGACCTTGCATTTCTTGGCATTGAACCCCAACTGCCAGATGCCTGTCCATTTCTCCAGCCTCCTTCCTGTCTCTCCTTCACCATGTCCACCCTCCAAACAGAACTTAGCATCATCCACAAAGAGGCAGATCTTACTTTTTATCCCCTCTGCTATGACACCAATAAAGATGTTGGACAGCACAGGTCCAAGTATTGAGCCCTGTGGCACCCCCTGGTTACAGGCCGAGGTCTGGATAGTTTCCCCCCTACAACCACTCTCTGATTCCTGTCCTGCAGCCAGTTCTTGACCCATGCCTGCAGTTTGTCCCCTATTCCCAGCTAGATGTCCTTCTTTAAGTAGGGACACCAGTACTGCACACAGTACTCTAAGTGTGGCCTCACCAGGGGCCTGTACAGGGGCAGGATGACTTTCCTTCTCCTAGAGGTAATTCCCTTTGCAATGCTCCCCAGCATTCTGTTGGCCTTGCTGCTGCTTTCCTGCACTGGGCTGAGTGGTTCATCTCTCCTATTACCAGTACACCCAGATCCTTCTCTGTTGATGTGGATAACTGCACTCCTCCCAACCAGTAACTATTTCTGGCGTTCCTGGCTCCCAAGTGCATGACTTTGCACTTCTTGGCATTGAACCGAAGTTGTCACGTGTTCGGCCATCCATCTAGTCTTGCTAAGTCCTCCTGGAGTACTTTGCCACCTCTCCCCGTCCACTTCCACACAGATCTTAGTATCGTCAGCGAAGAGGTGTATCTTACTTTTTAGCCCATCTGAAATATCAGCTATGAAAATGTTAAACAGCACTGGTCCCAGCACCAAGCTCTGTGGGAGTCGACTTGTTACCACTCTGGGCTCTGACAATTCATCCCCCACTACAACCTTCTGCTGCCTATCCTGTAACTAGCTCTTGACCCATCAAACCAATTTCCTGCCCACTAACAGGTTGCTCAATTTGCTGTTCAGCCTACCATGAGGCACCCAGTCAAAGGACTTGCTGAAGTTCAGGTAAAGGACGTCCACCGCATGATCCTTGTCCAGTGCCTGTGTCACCCAATCAAACAAGCATTTGTCAGTGCCAAATGTTTGCTTGCTGATATTAGCATTGGACATGCAGGAGCTAGACAGATGCAGAATAGAAATGGCAGTGAAGTATCGAACTCTCGCCAACCCCACCTCCACCCTGCAGAAATGGACAGGCATTGGGGCGTGCCTTTGGGTTGTCACCCATAACGCTCATGGCATTTCACTTCACCCTATCCTGCAGAAACTAAGAAGTGTTGAGGTGTGCCTTGGGGTGTTCAGCATTACAGTTACCCCATTTCATAAGGAAATATGCTGAAATGGGTGCAGTATAGGAGAATGGGGTGAACTCTGGGGCTGAAGAGTCCAAGGCACACTTTGATGAGGGTGGGGGTGAAATGGCATGAGCATTACAGCTAGCAGTCCAAAGGCACACCCCTGACACCTGTCAGTCTGTACAGTGTGGGACGTTGTGGTTAGAAACCCTAATGCCCCAGGTGTTTGTTGGTATTTGCACTACAAATTTTCAGCATGGCCTTTTTGTAACCCCCACCTCATGAAAGCATTTGGGACCTCTGCTCATGAAAAGTGGCACTGTGATTTTGTTAATCTGTCCAGAACGTTGATTTCTCCTGGCGACCATGCCATTGTGCATGGATGGCAGCTTGCATTTTGAGCAGGATGTGAAAAAATAGGCAGTTGTACTATTCTATAAGGAGGTGCAAAATTGACAATGTTGAAAATCTTGAGGGAAAATATTACAAATTCTCAAAGTTATGAGTGTGCATGGAAACTGCGCAATGCGTGCTTGTAACATAGTCATTTTATGGACTTTTGTCACCAAATTTTTAATATAGGCATCTTGGGACCTCCACTCATGAACAGTGGCACTGTGACTTTCTTAATTTGTCCCAAACACTGATTTCTCACAGCGATCATGCTGCACCTGAATTGCGAAAACACATTTCAGCCAGGATGTGAAAAATGACAGCTGCACTGTTCATAAGGAGGTGTAACAAAATGCCAGTGTTGAACATCTGGAGGGAAAATATTACAAATTCATGACACTACAAGTGTGCATGGGAACTGCACAACACATGCTCATGACACAGTCATTTTTTGAATTTTTTCACCAAATTTGCAAAATAGGTTTTCTTGGAGCCTACCTCACGAATAGTGACACTGTGGTTTCATTACTCAGTCCTGAAAGGTGATTCCACGCAGTGACCACAGAATCACCTTTTGAGACTGAATAACCAGATGACAGTCACTGAATTCATGGGATGGGGTCCCAAGAACCACATGTTGAAAATTTGGTGCCAAAATTCGCAAAAATGGCCAAGATATCCACATAAGCTGACCCCCCTCATTTATGCCATTATACACCTTACTGGCATTTCTTCAGTTTGTAGCCAGCTTTGAAGAGTGCAGACTGTTCCTGGTCTACGAAATTGTCATGCCAGGCTCTGGAGGAAGTATGGGGTGAGGGGTGTGGGGACGTGGGGTGAACAGAGGGTGGGTGTGGGTTGGGGAAGGGGGCACCAGACACCATTAATGACATTTTTTTTCTTTTACAGGTAACAGAAGAAAAAAAAACAACAATGTGGGAAGGTTTTCTATTTTTGCAGGTACTTTGGTATGCTGTGTTGGGCTCCCAGTGTGCCACCTGAGTATCTGTTGTAGGGGTCTGTAGCCAATGGGGATTGGGCATCCCATTGGCACATACAGAGTGTTTGGGGGGGCTGCATGAGCCAAGCGGGATTGGGCCCCCCCCTCGGCACACAAATTGGGTGGGACATTATGCTGACAGGGATTGGGCTCCCCTGTCAGCAAATGAACTTGTAAGGGGGATTGGGCATCCCCATTGGCTTTTATGGGGACTCTGAGAGGCAGATGGTGATAGCCGCTGCCGTGTTTATTTATAACAAATGAGGGGACAGTATGTTGACGGGATTGGGCTATCCTGTCGGCAAATGAACTGGTGAAGGGTGAGGGGCATGCTGAGAGGGGGATTGGGCACCCCTGTCCGCTTTCATTGGGAGTGTGAGAGGCGGTGGCTGTCCTTCGGTTTCCATGGGGACTGTGAGAGGCGGATGGCGATAGCAGCCACCATGTTTATTGAAATGGGACACCAGACAAGGCAAGCTGTAATTTGTTGCTGTAATCAGGGCTGCCCCAGCAGCAAAAACAGCTGATTGTTAATGATGGGACGCTCCCTGATTGCAGCAGTGAGTTTCTTTCAAGTTGGTGGCATGCTACAATACTGCTGTCATCGACAGCATGCTCCTCTATTGACGCCACAGAGACTAGCCCCAAATAGGACTGCTGCCATTGGCCACAACACTGCCACACTGCTGTACTGCCACAACTCGCTACTAGAACAAGCTGCCACAATATGTTTCTTGCTCATGAACGCAAACAAACATGAAAAGTCCACCAGGTTCATCTGGCAAGATCTGCCTGAAACAGACCCATGCTGTTTGCCATCCTGGAGACCATTATCCTCCAGAAATTTTACCAGCCTTTCCTTGAGGATAGCCTCCATTAGCTTGCCTACAATTGCGGTAAGGCTCACTGGTCTATAGTTCCCTGGTTCATCCCTGAGTCTACACTTATGGAGGGGCACCACATGAGCCACCCTCTAACCCTTAGGCATGCATCTTGCATCTAGAGAGATGTAGGAAAGGTCCACCAGTGGCCCCACCAGGACCTCTGCCAGCTCTCTTAGGACTCTAGGATGAACACCATCAGGCCAAGTTACCTTATCTACCCACAGGGACTTAAGACCCTCTAACATCCTTTTCTCTGTGACTACCCCATTTATGACAGGCTCCCCCCCTACTCTCAACCTACCCTTCCCCTTAGGGACAGGCCCTTCCCTCTCCCTGTTGAATACTGAACAGAAGTACTCATTAAGTACTTCTGCCTGCTCTGATCCCTTTTCCACCCAACCACTACCATTCTTGATCCTAACAATCTGATCCTTGGTCTTTCTCTATTCCCGTATATACCTGAAGAAATCCTTTTCACCTTCTCTGATCCCCCATGGTAGACTCCATTCTTTCAATTCCTTGGCTGCCCTTGCCATTCCTCTCACCTCCCTGGATTTCCTCACATATTCCTCCCTGTCATCCTCTCTGTTAGATCTTTTATAGGCTGTCAAGGCAGCCCTCTTTTCCCTCACCATCTCCCCTACCTCCTTGGTCATCCAGCTTGGCTTCTTGGTCCTGGATTTCTTACTCTTTACACATGCGCTAGTGGCCTCAACTAAGCCCAGCTTGATAGTTGCCCATTTTTACTCGGCATCCACATTAGGGCGGATGCCAGCTATGTGCCCTTCTAGTACAGTATACTACCCATCCTGCTAAAGTCTGCCCTTTTGAAGTCCAGGACCTTAGTCTTTGTAGTGGCTGCCTCCTGTCCTAGATCGAGTGTAAACCACACTGTGTGGTGGTCACTTCCCACCAAGGGATCCTCCACCCCAACATCTTTGACTTGTTCTGCATCCGCCAGCACCAGGTCCAGAATCTTCCCTTCCCTAGTTGGCTCAGTTACCTTCTATGCCAGGATGCCATCCTGGAAGGCTTCCAGGAGGATCTGCTCCCTGGTACACAAGGTAGCTGGGATGTTCCAGTTCACCCCTGGCAGGTTAAAGTCTCCAACCACCATAGTGCTCCCTTTGTCACTAAGCCTCCTAAACTGTTCTCCCAGCTCCTTATCAAGCTCCTCCTTCTGAGCTGGAGGACTACATACTACCCCCAATCTAACCTTTCTACCCCTTGGGTTGTGTAGTTGCACCTAAATAGCTTCCACCCTGCCTTCCTCCCCCTCCTCCCTATTACACATTATCCCTTCCCTAACATAGATGTCTACCCCCTTTCCCTTTTCCCTGTCCCTCTGGTGTATCTTGACTCCTGGGATGGCTAGGTCACAGTCATGATATTGGGTTGCCCATGTCTCGGTGATTGCGGCTATGTCCACCTCCTCTTCTCCCATCATTGCCTGCAATTCTGCCATCTTGTTCCCCAGGCTCCTAGCATTCAATGATACCACCTTCCATTGTGATCCTATCCCCTTTGTATCTTTACCTTCCCCTCCATCCCTGCTCCTATTAGACTTTGTTACCTGCTTTGCTAAGGGGAGGTCCAAAGAACCCCCTTTCATGGTGACTCCCCACCCCTTTGCCTCCCACCTTACCTAGTTTAAATTGTAATTCACTTTAATAAACTCCTCCAACTTCCACTTCAGCTCCTGCGAGCCTTGCCTGCTAAGGTGCAACCTATCCAGCATGTACACGTCTGTGTTATCCCTCTTATTGCCCCACCCCCTCGCAAATCCATATCCTATGGACCCACACCATTCCCCCATCCATTTATTGAAGTCTGCAATTCTCTGCTTCCTGACTGTACTCACTCTTGGTACTGGGAGAATTTCAGAGAAGGCTACCAACCTTCTCCCTATACTGCATAGTTTCCCCACATCCTTGAAACCATCCTGCACTTCTTTTATTCTTCTCCCTTCCAGGTCGTTCGTGTCCAGGTGCACCACAATATATGTTTTTTACCCTCCCCTCCCAACACGCTAGTTAATATGCTGTCCCACTTTACCTGCCTTCATGCCTGGCATGCACTTGACCCAAATGTTGCTTTTTCTGGCTCCCCTTCCCCCCCATGTTACACCCTTAAGTATCGAGTCCTCCAGAATGATGACCTTCCCTACATTATCCTTTTCATCTTCCTGTTTTCTGCTATTCCCCTGCCTCCCCAACTCAATCCCTGTCTCCTTCCTCCATGCCTATGGACCCCTATGCCTTCTCTGAACCTTGCTTGTTCCCTGTTCTTTGCCCCATCCTCTCCCCATTAACACCTGTGCAAGTCTGTCAGATTCCACCCTCGTACCATCCCCTATTTTCCTCCCTCCTCACTTCCTGTAACTGCTGCCCCACTTAGCACCATAATACCCCCCTTGCTACTCGCTCCCCAAGACCCCACTGAACTGTGCCTTTTCCCTTCCTTGCTCCTCCTTCCCCCCTGAGCTGCTTTTTCCTAGGCTGTCAACTGCATCCCCCCGCCAATTCTCTACCTTCCCCTCCTTCCTCCCTTACCTGCTGCTACTCCACCTACCTCCTCTCCCCAGTTGCTTCTGCTGCCATCTGGGCTACCTCTCTTGTCTTCCGCCTGACTGTTGTACCCCTTACCGTTTGCAATAGCCTTTTCCCTTCCCTGTAATTTCCCTCCCCTCTTCTGCTTCCCCAGACCAGACAAAATGGAGAACCTGTTCCTATAGTCATGCTCCACTTTCTGAGCTACTCCAGTCTTTCCTCTCCATGACTTATATCCCTGCACTGCCCCTATCCCTGTCCTCCCCCAGTGCTTGACCACCAGTCAGTTGTTAGGCCTGCTCCCCGCTGCTCATTGATTGTGTGCCCCACTTGATTTCTTCCTTTGCTTACCCTTTTGTTTGCCTGCTACAGTCTTTGGGGAAGACCTCCTCAGGTCTGCTGGCCCATAGTGATCCCCCCAATCCCAGTGCCCCCATCTACCCAGCTCCCTCTTCAACCATCCGAGCTCCTTTCCAAGCTTTCTCAACTGCTTCACAGCAAATGTAAAAATGAACCTTAAAGCATGAAATACACTTTAAATGCTACTAACTACATTGCGTTCCCCCACACAAATGGCAGAAATGAAGGTCCGTGGAGTTGGCCTAGTTAGCCTGGTCTCTGCTTGGCGTCCTCTCCCATCTGCAGGTGGAAACTACAAAAATGGCTACTAATACCCTGACTGCAGCCACCCTAGTGGCCGGCTCAGTCACTTGACCCCTCATAGGCCCTCCTGCAGCCAACCTGACTCAGCTACCTCGTTAAATGTTACTAACTGCCATCCTTATTGTATGACTCAGGCAATACTGACTGGTAATTTATCCCTAAAGCCCCCTCTGTAGACACAACCCTCAACTCTTTCAAAGCTAAGTTCCTGTCTATCTGGGATTATTATGCCCTTCTCAGACAGGTTAGGGTGCACGGCTCACACCTCTCATGGGTCACTGCTGAATTCACTCTCTGCTAACAGGCCAGAGATCAGGCCTGCCATGCCCATAAGTCCTCAGGCTCTCCCTCTGATTATCAAAAATATTGCACCCTATGGAACACCTGCACCAGGGCCACACACCAGGCTAAAGCTGCATATTTCTAAGCCTCCTTCCAAAATAACATAAATCACCCCTCCAAATTCTGGAAGGTGGTAAACTCACTTTTTCACCCCCCCAGCCCAGCCCCCCCCCTGTCATCAATGTCAAAACTACTACACTCTCTGACCCACCCTCTATGGCATCTGAGTTCAACTCCTTCTTCACATTCAGTGCCACTTCCCTGCTCTCCTCTCTTCTCTTCCTGTTCCACCCTGCCCCCCCCACAGCCCAGCCAAATGCACACTTCCCTTGCTGTCCTTTCTACTTTTGGCCTATCTCACCAGCTGAAGTCTACAAAGCCCTCCACACCCACAACCCTTCTAAGGGCAAATTCCCCTCTGGGCTGGATTCCAAACTGCTGTTTCTATCTGCCTCTGCCATTTCCTCCCACCTTGCATCCCTTCTAAATCTCTCCACCCTCACTTCTGTGCCTTCAGAATGGAAACACACACTTGTTATCCCACTTCCCAAAGGTGGCGACCCCACCACACCCAGCAATTACTGCCTGATCTCCCTTCTCCCTATTCTTGCTAAACTTCAAGAGTAGCTTGTCCTATTCCAGCTCTCCTCCTACCTAAACTCCTCCTCCTCCATCTTCACTCCTTACCAGTCTGGATTTAGGAAATTCCACTCCACTACCACCTCATTAGTCTGGTTCACTGATACTATCCTTACTAGTATGGAACAGGGCCACATCAATTCAGCCATTTTTGTCGACCTAGCTAAGACATGGGATGTGTTCTCACATTCCCTTCTCCTGGACAAGCTATCTTCTGCAGAACTCTCTGCTGAGACCACCAGTTGGTTCTGTTTCTACCTGGTGGGTAGGATGCAGTCCATGCGGATTGGCACCTCTATCTCCTCCCCACTTCCCATCTCGACTTGTGTTCCACAAGGCTCATCCTTGGTCCTCTGTTCTCCATTTTCTTAAATGATCTGCCCTCTATCTGCCCCAACACATCCTTCCATATTTATGGAGATGACACCATCCTGTTTACTTCCAGACCATCACCCTCAGAAGTAGAAAGCAGACTGCAGCAGAACTTTGATAATGTGCAGACCTGGTTTCGCTCAAATCAGCTCTTCCTCAATGCCAAAAAAACAATATCTATGACCTTTGGCTCCAGGCAGAGGCTCTCCCAGCTCCCCTCCCTCCTCGCTTTTTGTACCCATGACGGGATCTTGCTGGAAAACTGCCCCGCCTTTGGCTACCTCGGGGTCTGGCTTGACCAGCACCTCAACTTCTTTGCACATCCATCTTGAGGCTATCCATAAGAAGCTACACCCTAAACTGGGTGAGCTCTACCAGAATCATGAATGCCTTCCTCTAGCAGCTCACCGGGCCATCATGCAGAAAATTATCCTCCCCATATTTGGCTATGGTGACATAGTCTACTGTGCCACTCCAATGTCCTCCTTATCAAGACTGGCACACTTTTCCACTCCTTCTGCCATTTTGCTCTTGACTCCCTCCCCTGTTGCACACACCATTGGGACCTTTACCGTTCCCTATCCTTTCCCTCCCTTGCTGGTAGTCGATGGTCGCAATGTGCCAGTATTACTGCCAAATTCTGGTTCATCTCCCTTCCCTCGTACCTCTCCTCTTCCAGTATGACTCCCCCTCCTCCTGCACATTCTCTCAGAAGCCTTGACTTGCGCACCCTGGCCATCCTCTACAGGACTATCTCAGCAGGTCAGGCTGCTTTCTCCTATAGACTCCCCAAACTTTGGAATTCCCGTCCCTCATCCTACCACCATGCCCCCTACTTACCCTCTCAAAAGACCACTTTTGCTCTGCTTACTCCTGTCGTCAACCATAACCTGGCCCTAACTTCCAGCTTTCCTCTGCATTTTTCTGATTCCTGCTCTTTGCAGTGCAGTCTCTCTCTCCACTGCCCTGCTGCTAAATGCCAAATTGGGTGTATACTATTTGCGAACTATGTTTGCATAGGTATTCAGTAACTACGAGACATCTATGTTGCTTAATCTTTTTTTTATTTATTCACCCTGTGACCTGGAACTCTCTTGAACTGCCTCTATTTGCCGCCTGCTCTACCACCGACCTGATCCCTTGCCTCCTCAGAGATGCTACCCCTCCACCAACCTCCAACTGGGAACCCCCCCAGCTCTGAATCCACCTGGGGCAGGGCTGCCACTCCATCTGATGCTGTACCTATAAGCTAGTGCCGGCCGAGGAGGAGTAGGGGAGAGAGAGAGAGAGAGAGAGGCGGAGGCAAGGCCTGGTAGTGGCATGTGGTGGTGGCCCTAAGAGGAGCCGTCGCCTATCCAGACACAAGGGTTTTTTTTTTTCCTTGTTGCATATGGTACCCCCAGGAGTCGGACATGCAGTGACGCCTGCACGGAGAAGCCGTAAGCATCTGCCATGCTCCTCCCCTTGTATTTTTCCAGGCACAGGTAGTACACCCAGTCTCCACAGGGTGTCACTGCTGTGCCAAGGAGCACCCAAACCCACCCCAGGGAGAAGACAGCCGTCCTCCGGATGCTCAATCCTCTCCCGCCCCAGCCGACCCCCGGCAGTCTGAGCTTGTTCCCGAACCCGGGTCACCGGTGTGGCAGAAGGTGTGGTGTCCAGCGCCTCAACCCTCAGCACCACCGGGCCGGCCATGTTGCTTCCTCTCATGCCAATCGTAAGGTTCTGCTCAATGAGCTCTTGCAGCTCAGTATGCCCTCGTGGTGAAACTTTTAAATAAATAAATAAAACTGCACAGTGTTCCCCCACACAAATGGCATAAATGAAGGTCCATGGAGTCGGCCTAGTTGACCTGGTCACTTCTCTTCGTCCTCTCTTGAGCAGCAAGATGGGAGGGGCTGTGGTTTCTTAGTATGTGTGCACCTCCACATGCACATGGTTATGTGCCACTACTGCAGGGGAACTAAGGGAGAAAACAGAAAAGGCCAGTGCTGGCTACACAAAGCCCTGCCTGCCTGCTCCCAGCCTGCACCACCAAATGAACCACTGGCCCATCACTGGATGGGAGTCACGAGGTGTGAGAAGAGAGGCCTTCTCCTCCTGGCCCCTTGGGGGAGTACAATCTGTGGTAGTCTTTGGGTCAGGTGAATCCAGGGGAGGTGGGTGTCGCACATGGAGGCGAGATATGCAATGACCATAAGGCAAAAAGCTTTATTGAAGGGGAAAAAAAAAAAGAACTGGAGAGAACTGACCTGAGCCATGTCTGTCACCCATTCAGAGAAATACACACTTGCTTTGGATTCAAAAGAGGGCATGCTATGATGGGTTAACCAAGCATCTCCCATCCAACATGCTTTCTATGTTTCTATGAAGATATTACTGATATACATCAACATCCATTTAATCAAATCTGACTCTTTCCACATTTAAAAAAAATATCCTTGTATAACTCACCATTATATATGACCTGTTTTCCTTTTTGCACATTAAAAATGTTTTTATATCAATTAAGTGTCATTTGAAGGCATTAGAAATGCAATATGGGGGGGGAGGGGTGCTGTGAAACCTGAGCAACATGGCAGCTTGAAATCATGCGTTTGTACCTCAGTAGCTGGAAATTAGTTATAAAACATTGGTTTTTGGACACAACTTGACATTTCACCAACTGTAATCAGAGTGGGAAACCTTCACCTTCATTATGGGTAATCTGCACAAGGAAAAACAACAAACTCAGGGAATTACTAGCAAATCTCTCCTGGGCCCACCGACTACATGACCTGCTTCAGGAAACACTGCAGCTGCCTTGCCTGTCAATAGTGAAGAGACTCTTCAGATTCTGTTTGATACGTACAGTTTCATGACAAGCTGATAAATTCGACTCTTTGACTAACAGAGTTGGTTCCCTGGAAATGGACATGGTAACAGTAAAACTGGAGATGGTGGATAGTAAAAAATGATTGGAAGCAGCCCTTGGAGCTACAGCTACTCTGGTGAAAGAAAACACTCACCTGAAATCCAGACCCGAGTCCTTAGAAAATCAAACCAGATCATCTAATCTCAAAGCGGTGGGCTTACCCGATTAGAGCGAAGGAGACCATCTTTTACTGTTCTTAAAAAACTAGTTGAAACAACATCTTGGTGATCCCCATATTGCTTAGCCCCTTCACATTCAGAAGGCTTAGATAGTGGTGTTCAATGGCAGACATGAGAATTTGAAAGCACCCAGAGCTATAGTGATAGTTCTAGACAGAGTGGGTTCTAGGGATTTTGTGTTGGAGCTGGTCCATCACAAGAAAACCCTGATTTGTGAGGGACAGCAGATTTGTTTATACCCTGACTTAAGCTATGCCACTTGAATGAAAAATAAATGATTCGATGGGGTTTGGGTATTCCTTTGCTCAGATAATATTTTGCATGGCATGCTCTTTCCTGCCTGGCTCGCATTGCCCATCCAGGAAAAATATATGTTTTTTTAGACCCAGCAGAGATGTTAAAGTGGGCAAAATGGCATGCTCTGATGCACTCCAGGTGAGATGATGCCTCCAATTCTGAATCTGAGGAGGCAGCTCCAACCTGAGGACTTTGTTGTTTATCATGTTTAGTTCTCCTACATATTTTCCTACAGTGGATTTTGTCCCAGTTCATTGATTACTTCAATTTAAGACTTTACTAATGTCCATGAAGGATTCTGTTGTTCACTGGGATGGTTCTTTCTGTATCAGCTAGTTGCCAGGCCCTATGCCTCCTAACTTACGGTAACGTTTGCTGCGTCACCAATTGGTGGCAGGAAGGACATTTTAGGACACTTTTTGTTTTCTGGAGTTCTGGCAGCTGCTTTATTTTCTGATGTACAATGTCGGTAATATTTCTTGATACTTGTCCTTGTTAGCTCTGACTGCTGTTAACTGTTTCCCAACACTTTTACAGTATGAATAAGATCTTTTATTAGAGCCACGATATTAATTTGTTGTTGGCCTTTTTGGCTCAAGTTTCAATGCTAGCATGTCTCTTTCATTTTCATATGAAGAAATCAGAGAAAGAGTTGCTTAACTGTTTTATCAGTGTTTGTATTACTGCATGCAGCTATGGATGCAGCAAAGTATAAATTTGTGGGAGAATTTGCAGCAAAGCAGCCAAAATTTGCCTCCATGGTGCTCTGCGAAGTTTTACCCACATTCAGAAAATCTGAAATGGCAATGTTCCACAGTGAAGTGTGGAATTTCACCCACAAACAGTAAAAATTCTCACCCATTAATAGTTATAGCCTTGGCAAAATTCACACTGCAGTGGGAATTTGCACTTTGTAGCAGAAACTTTGCCATGTGAAATTTGTGAAATTCTGTGGAATTCATGGATTACTCCACGGAGTGAAGTTTTCCAACTTTGTCCATTTCAACATGCAGCTCTTGGACTCAGCTACATGCAATCAGTTATTTATAACTGGGGTTCATAGCTTTTGTATTATTGCTGTATCCCCTTATGATGCATCTTATGGATATGACATGTTTATTTTTATTTTTCATGCATGCATTAGTGGTGCCCTCAGTGCATTGTGATGTATCCTTATGTGCTGTGTCAGTGATCTTTCTGTATGTCTTTTGACATAGTCAATAAACATATAGGCCTGGATATTCAAACTACGCCAGGCCGTGGCGCAAGCCTGGGCGCAGCGCAACTGCGCGCGGGGGTGTGGCCTGGGCGATATTCAATGGAGCTGTGCGTAGGCTCAGCAGCTTTGAATATCAGCACCTACACCTCCTTACCGTGCATGGTGGCGGCACCGCACCAGCGCAAGTGGCCAGAGGTGAGCATGGAGATGCACTAGCACAAGTGCCATTGTGCCATTCTGCACCCTTGCAGATATTCAAAGGGACATGCAAATGGGGCCATAATATATGCAAGGGACACATGGGTCCATTTGCATGTCATTATGGCCCCATATGCATCCCATTAGCATGCAGGTGCGCCTATCCCTGACGACTTGTTCCTGGAGCCCTGCCAGGCAGCAGCCATCAGGGACCGACGCCCCCTGCAGCCCAATCATGGGCATTTGTCTAAAAATAGACTTCCTCATCCAATATCCCTGGTGGTCCAGTGGACCGCTATGTGCCTGATCGTGGGCATTGTTATAATAAACCCCCCCAAATATCCCTGGTGGTCCAGTGGACCACTATGTGCCCAATCACAGGCATCGTTGTAATAAACCCCACCCCTCCATTATCCCTGGTGGTCCAGTGGACCGAATGCTGCCCGATCGTGGGCATCTGTTCAAATGAAAAAAAAAAGGTCCGATATCCCTGGTGGTCCAGTGGACCGAATGCTGCCCGATCGTGGACATCCGTTTAACAGAAATCTTCCTATTACCCTGGTGGTCTAGGGCACCCACCTCTCCACCCGCCCACTGAGTCCCACCGCCCCGCTCACCCCCCCGGTCAGCCGGCGGGGCGGCACCCCACCCCCTGCTGCCCACCGACTGACACCTCGGTGAGGAGCTGCACATCCATTGGTTCTGGCGTGAGCCAATGGACGCTACAGCCATACCGTACTACATTCAGATATTTTAATGATTTATTCACATCTGGAATGTGTGTGATATGACTATGGGCTATGCGCTGTGAACCAATGGGCGTGCAGCCCTACTGAGTGTCAGTCGGGGGGCGGCGGGGTGGCAGGCGGGTGGGTGCTTCCGCCCGCTGGCTGACTGGGGGTGGGGTGGTGGGACTCAGTGGGCGGTGGGGGGGGTACCCTAGACCACCAGGATAATGGAAGATTTCTGTTAAACGGATGCCCACGATCAGGCAGCATTCGGTCCACTGGACCACCAGGGATATTGGACCAGGTTTTTTTTTCATTTGAACAGATGCCCACGATCGGGCAGCATTCGGTCCACTGGACCACCAGGGATATTGGATGTGGGAGTCTTTTTTAATATAACATATGCCCGTGATCGGGCACATAGCGGTCCACTGGACCACCAGGGATATTGGACGGGGAGTCTATTTTTAGAGAAATGCCCGCGATCGGGCATGGGGGGGCGCCGTCAGATGCAGCCGGAACTCGGGTGGCCACCCACAGGTGGCAGCTGCCGTGTTGCGCCCTGCAATGTGGCAGCTCACCTGTGGGTGGCCATCAGTTGTTCCTTTTTTTTGGTTTAACTTTGTGCAGGCGCAAGTAGGGGTTGCGCATGCATGGCTCTGCACATCCCAGGCTGAATATCGGGCTGTGCAGGTTATGCATGGGAACACCCCCCCTACCTGTGCCTGCATACATTACTGATGTGCTCCGGCGCATCGGGATTTATGCGGCGCACTTTTTTCTTTTGAATATCACGCCGGGGCTCAACCCTTTTGAACATCTGAGCCATAGTATAAAAAAAAAGAAAAGCAATAGAAAACATTTTCCAAGTAAGAAAATAGTTATAATTTATTAGACCAGTAGATATAGTAGGAATAAAGTATGGGTGCCTATACATAATGAGCTTATGTTTCAAGGGGTTGAGATACCAGCATATGGACCTCGAGAGCAAAGCTCGAGAGGTCCATGCTGGTATCTCAATTCAGAGATGGAAACATTGGGTGAGTTGTGTTCCAGGTGCACCATACTTTATTTATTATAGTATATGATTCCCCAAGATTTAAAAAAAATGATGTGTTTCTGAAGTCTTTTTCCTTTCAGAAGGTTTGCTATCTTAAGTTCACACTCTCACTTGTTGTGGGCAGCTCAGTGTGCTGCAATGTTCATCGGTGCTGGATGGTCATCACTACAGTTCCATTCCTTTCTGAGTATTAAAGCATTCCCAGGACAAGTTCATATATTAAAAAAAAAGGATAAAATTATTGCCGTTTGGTGACATAGAGCCATCTAGGGTACTCCATGTCCAAATCATCCCTGTGAACCGCTTGCTAACCAATGGCACCATATTTGTTTGGATTCTTCATTTCAAAAGCCTGGTTTCATCCAATCAGGTGGTGGACAGCATTGGTCTGATGAATATCAATTAGGGAAATATGAATATTAATTGTGGAATATGCACAATAACTTTTAGAATTATCACAACTTTTAGAATGTGCACAACAATGTTTAGAATGTGTATAACAAGTTTTCAGCACCTAATGATTTTTTATACATAATAAGTCTAATCCATATACGTAAGCAATAATACCCAACAGGGTGGGCGGTATTGGGCTATACTGGACCGCTCAGAGGCGTAATGAGGCCCGACGCCGCAGGCGGAGGGCCTTATAGCCCCTGGAAGGTCTGGTATAGCTCAACACCGCCTCAATTCTGGAGGGTATTATTGCGCTTTAGAAAATGGGATATAGGTTACATTTTTAATACAATAAAAGCAAAGGTTAAAATAAATCAAATAACTGTTAAAATAGATTAATAATACAGTTAAATGCAAAGTAGTCCCTCTGCACTTGCCACTCACATGTTTGCAGTGTCTGACCTGTCTGCTACCCCCCCCATGGCTTTAATTATCAAGACTGAGGACAGTCCTGTTCTAAAACTGAGTGATGAGGTCAGAGTTTTTCAGTTCCCACACAGTACCCAACCCAAGATTAGCTGTCGTTTTTTGTGCGAGTTTTTTTCAACCGCAGAAAGAGAAATAGCAATGCCAGAGAGCTGTGCCAGCGCCAAAGAGGAGAGTTGATACAGCGGGAGAGCTGTGGCATAACATCCGAAAAGTTACAAGTGCAGTTCCATTATTCGGATTCACTTGTTACAGCAAGTGCAAAACTAGTTACAATAATAAAGCAAAAATGCTTCTTACATCGAGAATGTACCGGGAGTCGGGGAATGCAGTTAGCATGATCTGTATACCGGTTGATAAAGAGTCTACAAACTGCAGTTGTGTGTGCCTGGCCATCATCAGCAGAAGGCTGCGAGTGCGAGGAGACAGAGGGATAGCGCTGTCGGTCACGAAAGAATATTAAACGAGATTTCTGTTAAGAGTGTGTTTTTTTAAAGCTGATAAGTGGTATCCTTTTTTTTTTCTTGGCTGGCAGCATTAGGGATCGGGATGACGGGAGACTTGCAGCGCAGCGGACAGTTCATCAGTGTTGTAAAAGGTGATGGGGCTGATGTTTACATTCATTTGTTTGACAGCTAAGTTTAAAAGTGAGGGCAAGATGTGGTAACAAGTTACAGTCCCAAAATTGTACCATCTGTGTGCCAAATGCCCTGACAAGGAGGTGTGGGGTTGGGGTTATCTCTCAGCGAGAGAACAGCATGGTGCCAATTTCAAACTGAACGTTCTGTTTGCCCAAGAATTTGGAACGTAATCAGGCAGCAGAGTTAGGGACTAATTATTTCCCGGTCTCTGTTGCCTGATACCAGACTGGCTATTTGCTGACCTGAGCCAATCAGGCTACAGGATTTCTCCAACCCATTTTCTAATATAAGTTAATGATACAGAATGGGCAGGAAGCATACTTTCCAAACACCTTAAAGCATAGTTATTCACAGAACTGGACTGATTCATTATGTTTGCTTGCATGCATGTGCAAGAAACATAGTGCCATCATCCGAGTTTTCGGAGGTGTGGCAGCCCTCTTCCAATTCAGTCAGTGTGTCTGCAGGCGCGGCCGCAGTTCTCCAATGGCTGCTGGAGCTGCCTATGACAGCAGTCGAAAATGCAGTGGAGTACAGTTGAAAGGGGGAGCTACACTTCAGTGAGCAGCAATAAAATATCACCTGTTCATGCCCGCTCCCCCTACACACACACACATACGCATAAACTGCGTGCTATTCCACCACACACACTGTATGGCGGCCAGGGGTGCCCAATCCCCCATCGGCTGTGCTGTTTCCCCAAACAGAGTTCACATGCCACGCTGGGTGCCCACCCAGCATGACTACACATCGATAGCCGACGGGGGTGCCCAATCCCCCATCGGCTCCACGCCCCCCCAAACAGCCATCCTTGTGCCACATTGGGAGCCCACCCCAGCGTGGCAAACATCTCGCGTCGTTGTCCTTTTTAAAAAAAAAACAAAACCCTGAAACACAAAAAGGTCCTACGCTGTCTTTGCTCCCACCGCACCACCCACTGCGCACCCTGCCTCCCCACCCCCTCACCCCATACTTACCTCTGCACTCTGGCGCAGCGATCTTGGGTGGACCAGGAATCGTCTGCATTCTTCAAAGCCTACGAACTGAGGAAATGCCGGTAAGCTGTATAATGGGATAGATAGGGTTCTTTCAACTTTGCTGCATATCTCAGGCATTTTTTGGAATTTTTTGAACCAATTTTTCAACATGGGGTTTTTGGGACCCCTTCTTATGAATGCTGTCACTGTCATGGCGTTAATCGGGACCAAAGGGTGATTTCGCAGTCACTGCGCAAAATCATCTTTCGGGACTGAGTAACAAAACAACACTGCTACTGTTCATAAGGTGGGCTCTCAAAGAGCCTATGTTGAAAATTTGCTGGAAAAATTCCAAAAAATGACTGTTTTACGAGCATGCATTGCGCAGTTCCTATACACGCTCGTAAGTTCGCGAATTTTCAATATTTTCACTCCAGGTTTTCAACATTGCCATTTTACCACACCTCCTTATGAGCAGTACAGCTGTCATTTTTCACATCTTGCCCAAAGCACAATGGCGCAGTCGGTGTGCGAAATCAATGTATGGGACACATTAAGAAAATCACAGTGACACTGTTAAAGAGCAAAGGTCTTAAAATGGCTATGTTGAAAATTTGGTGGAAAAATTCTTAAAAATGACTGCTTTACGAGTGTGCGTTGCGCAGTTCCTACGCACGTTCGTAAGTTTGTGAATTTTCAATATTTTCACTCCAGATTTTCAACATTGCCATTTTATTACACTTCCTTATGAGCAGTACAGCTGTCATTTTTCACATCTGGCCCAAAACATGTTTCCACTCATGTAGTGCACAATGGCGCAGTCGGTGGCGAAAGCAATGTTTGGGACAGATTAAGAAAATCACAGTTACACTGTTCATGAGCAGAGGTCTTAAAATGGCTATGTTGAAAATTTGGTGACAAAAGTCCATAAAATGACTGTGTTACAAGTGAGCATTGCGCAGTTTCCACGCACCCTCGTGAGTTCATGACTTTGTTATATTTTCAGTCCAGATTTTCACCAGTGGCATTTTTCCACACTTCCTTATGAACAGTACAGCTGTCATTTTTCACTATACCGAAATGTGTTTTCACACTTTCAGTGCAGAGATGCGTGATCACTGTGGGAAATCATTGTTCGGAACAGATAAAGAAAATTACAGTGACACTGTTCATGATCGGAGGTCCCAAAATGCCTGTGTTGACAATCTGCTGTAAAAAATCCCCAAACTAATTCCATTACGGGTGTGCGTTGCACAGTTTCTATGCAGGCTTGTGACTTCACCAGTTTTTTTAATATTTTTACTGCAGATTTGCAACATTGCCATTTTTTACACCTCCCCATGAACAGTACAGCTGTCATTTTTCACATCCTGTTCGGAATGTGTTTTTGCACCTGTGGTGCTAAATGCCGTAGTCGCTGTGCATAAGCAGCTTTCGCCTAACAAACTGATATTGCCACTATTCATGAGGTGGGGGGTCACAAAAAACATGTTGAAAATTTGGAGTGAGAATACCAACGAATGCCTGAGGTGTTAGGGTTTCCAACCATAACGCCCAACCCTGTAGAGAATGACAGGCATCAAGGGTGTGACTTGGGATTCTTGCCTGTAATGCTCATACCATTCCACACCCTGCAGCCAGTGAGAGGCATCGATGTATGCCTTGGACTCTTTGGCCCCAAAGTTCACCCCATTCTCCTATACCACACCCATCTCACCGTATTTCCTGATAGAATGGGGTGCGCATAAGGGCCAAAGACCCCAAGGCACACCGTGACACTTGTCAGTGTCTGCAGGGTAGGGTGTGGTGAAATGGCATGGCCGTTATGCCTGATGACCCAAAGGCACACCCCAATGCCTGTCACTCTCTGCAGGGTGGTGGTGGGGTTGACTTCAGTTCAATGCTTCACTGCCATTCCTATTATGCAGCTCTGTAACTTCTACACTACCAATGCCAATGCCAGCAAGCAAACATTCAGCATTGACAAATGCTTGTTTTCATTTACATTTACATAGCACTACTATTACTTACTATGTAAAATGATAGACTTTAGTTTGAATCATTCAGGAGATACTACAATTCTGTTAGAAATGTATTATCAATTAAATGAACCTGGCGATATCCATTTTAATATAATCATTAGCTAGCCTTAAACTGTTTCATTTGAAACTTTTTGTTAACACTAACTCTAGGTAACACTCAGGATGCATACTTTCCAAACACCTTAAAGCGTAGTTATTCACAGAACTGGACTGATTCATTTTCATTTACATAGCACTACTATTACTTACTATGTAAAATGATGGACTTTACTTTGGAATCATTCAGGAGATACTACAATTCCATTGGAAATGTATTATCAGCTAAATGAACCTGGCAATATCCATTTTAATATAATCACTAGCTAGCCTTAGACTGTTTCATCTGAGACTTTTTGTTAACACTAACTCTAGGCAACACTCAGGATGCATACTTTCCAAACACCTTAAAGCATAGTTATTCACAGAACTGGACTGATTCATTTTCATTTACATAGCACTACTATTATTTAGTATGTAAAATGATGGACTTTACTTTGGAATCATTCATGAGATACTACAATTCCGTTAGAAATGTGTTATCAGTTAAATGAACCTGGCGACATCCATTTTAATATAATCACTAGCTAGCCTTAGACTGTTTCATTTGAGACTTTTTGTTAACACTAACTCTAGGCAACACTCAGAACTGCCCTGCACATTAATATAATTATAGTAAAAGGCTTCTAAAAGGTCTCAATGATTATTCTGTATAACAAACTCAGGAAGTGTAATTACCACATTATGCCACTAGTTCAAGTAATTGCTACTATTATACATAATCACTGCTATAAAAGACACTGGGTAAACTTAATGAACTCCATTAAGCTTTTATGTAGACAAAGTAGGGAAAGAAAAAGACAGGTCAAGGAGAGGTCATCAGCATACCATGAAAAAAGATTCCTACATTAAAATTCTTAAAGTATAGTGCTGTTTTTATATGCCCACACACAAAAAAACAGGTACACACAACACACTTCTATGAGAATATGGCTTGCACATTAGCTCAGTAATTCCAATAGCTTCTTATGAAATCTGAACTATTCATTGCTTAACCTGACACAAAGTGACTGTTCAGGAGATCATGACTCTCCGCAACTTTTCAGTATCATATATGTGTTTACCTTCACATGGGGTCAAGTCCATTGATTCAGTGTATGACTTACCTTTGAGTGTTGAATGTGTTTTAACATACAGTACACATACACCTGCCAAATTGTAAGGGTTAAGGCAACTGAAAAGAAAATTGTTAATGGTTCTTTTGGCTGAATCAATATTCTAACCTTTTATTGGAGCAATCATTTTGGGTTAAAAAGTCGGTAAAATAAATGATGCCATAAAAACTACCTTTGTCTGCATGTACTATATATATATTTTTGAACACTTGTTTCATTTTGAAAAAAAAAGCTGCATAGAGTTTATTTTTAGGAACTGCTGATCCTGAATCACATCATTCAGAAACATTTATGAGACTTGTAAGTCAGTGTGTAAGTATTAGTGCTGGGCATAGTTTATTCACTTGCAAAATCATTCAAAGTCTTCTCTTTGTGTGATATACCTTTTCATCAATATTGGAAAGATTTTGTCATTTTTCAAATTGTAAAAATTACTGTTTCTGCACAATATGCTTTATTTTACAATAGGGATATTTTGCAATTGTGGCATTTTCAGGGAGAAATGTTCCTGAAAATGCAGGAGTCAATTTTGTCCATGTATACTGAGTCGGCATACAATATGTCTGATTGGTACAAGTCAGATAATACCTTGACTGCACTATTCTGATAGTCGTGCTGAGGGATGTTTTTTTAATTCACACCCTTGTGTCCCCAGCTATCTCTGCTCCTTGACAACCACAGGAGTTCCCATGGCACTTCCAGCCCCCAGTGTCCCACACACTAGTACTCTTCTGCCTCCACTTAGCCTTGGTTCACCCCCCAGGTGAGGTTGTTATGGTTTAAGTACCCATGCCAGTGGCTGTGCATCAAAGGGTGGTACGGTGCAGATGCAAGGCTAGATATACCAGGGTGAACACTCCACATATCAGGGACATTCGCTATGTTTTCCCCATTGTCCCTTTCCTAAGACAGTGGTGGCTGGGATGCCATGTGCAAGCATGATGTAGAAATAACCAGCATCTCCTTTCCCCAAGTTACCAATCTGAAGCTCCACCTGTGGTCACCCAGCAGTACTCCTAAAGTGGCAGCACTGTGCCACCCTCTGTGAAGAAGGAGCATGTACCCTGTGAAGCTCAATCCTTTTCCACCCAAGCTGGCTCTAATGACACAGGCTCAATCCCAGACTTGGGTGTCCATCTATGTGACTGGAAGACCTGCCACTGAACCAATGGTCCAGCTAAGGAATTTTTTTAACCCTTTCTCTCTGTCTGGTCTCCTTTCGCTTGGCCACCTCAGTCATGTCACCCAGGTGTCCCTCCTTGTTCTCCCAGAGGTTGTCCCCTCTGGCAGGGGTGGGGCACCCCACCTCCTGCCACAGAATGGATCTATTCCAGAGGTCATGACTGAGTAGTCAGGTGCGGGGCCTGAGAGCCACCGGCATTATGCCTCCAGTGAGGGCATTTTGCACTAATCTGTCCTAGTACATTAGGATATCAGTGGCTTAGGTGCATCAGCATGGATACATGCAAGCATGAATGGTGCAGTACCAGCTGATATCCTTATCCTACTAGCTGCTCTCACTGCACAGACACCTGTGGTCACAGTACCAGCTGATATCCTCATCCTACTAGCTGCTCTCACTGCACAGACACCTGTGGTCACAGTACCAGCTGATATCCTCATCTTGCTAGCTGCTCTCACTGCACAGACACCTGTGGTCACAGTACCAGCTGATATCCTCATCCTACTAGCTGATCTCACTGCACAGACACCTGTGGTCACAGTACCAGCTGATATCCTCATCCTACTAGCTGCTCTCACTGCACAGACACCTGTGGTCACAGTACCAGCTGATATCCTTATCCTACTAGCTGCTCTCACTGCACAGACACCTGTGGTCACCCAGGTGTCTGTATGGTAGTGGAGCTGGCTGCCCTCACTCACTGGAGAAGGAGAGCATCTTATGAGATATTCAGTCCTCCTCCCATCAGATGGCCACTGATGACTTCAGCTAGTTCCTGAACACAGGTCGACAGTGCTGCCAGTGGAAGTGCAATCTTAAGGGACTGTTTTTAATTACTTGGTTTAATAAACCCACTGAGTCTCTTTAGGTGAGCTGCCAGAGTAGAGGGGTTGGATGGTGGGGGCAAGCAAACAGACGTGCTTGCTGTTCCTAATGAACTACCATCTTTTCAGGGTACTGGAGGAATGGGAACCCTCATGAAGAGGGTTCCACTCCTAAAGGTACTGCAGGATGCAGCTTTTGGCTAAAAGTATCTTAGAGAAGAAGCCATAAAGCTGAGCTGAGGGCATGTAAAGATTTGCCAAAACATTGAGTTCTTCTAAGAAAAGAGGGAAGAACCCAAAGCAAAGTAGAGGGACAGGGAAGTTAAGTGACTTGCTCAGGGTCGCACAGTATGCGAGTGGGGGCTGTGGGATTCAGACCCAGGTCTCCAGATTTACAGGTCAGAGCCTTAAACCACTGTGCTATACTGGTTCCCTTTTATGTATGTAGATGACAATAAGTATGCTTTCCTGATGTATCTTTGATTATAAAGTTTCTTCTTTCTGTAGCATGCTGCTTCTGTGTCTTTTTCCAGAGGTCAGCAAGTGCCCCACACAGACTGCAGGAGTGGGGTCAAAAAGGGGGCATGCAGGGATAAAAGCCAGCTCCAGCCAGTAACCACGGACAAAGCAGTAGGGACAGCAGGAGAAGCAGAAGCCACTAGAGCAGCTGAGCCTGTAGGACCAGGCAGGGGCAAAAACAATGCCCCCCAAAAAGGGGAGGAAAAGTGAAAAGGCAAACCAGCCTCAGCCACAGTGAGCAGCCAGCAAGTGGAGTGGACCTGGGAGGCACCAGGACCCAGGAGTGGCAGCAAAGATGAACATCTGCAACAGAAGGACACCAAGAAGGACAACAAGCAGCAGTCACAGAGCAATCACCACATATCCAGTGAACAGGAGCAGCAACAGCCCCAGACAGAGTGGGAAGAATGGACACCCCAGGCAGTGGTCATGCGGCAAGGTAAGGAGGACAGGGAGGTCAGGCAGAAGGCCAGCAGCTATGGGGCCACTGCAAACAAAAGGCACCTGGAGGATGCTTGGGGTCTGTGTGCTTAAGAAGTGCTCCGTAAGGGTGTGGCACATGTCACTTGCTGCCCTACCAAACTCCAGACGTAGCCTGCCAAAAAATGATGTTACTCTTTAAACTGGGATAGCTGTGGGCTTTGAATGCCTCTTGCCTCAGGGACTGAGGTCATATACTTCCATTGCATGACCACTCCTGATGGTCCAAGGGGAAGGTTTCATAGATAAAGAAATGTAGTGATCTTTTATGGTGTGGCCTGTCATCAGCACACACCCATATGCCTGGCATGTGACTTGGAGGCATCATGCACTTAGAACAGATTATCAGTGGAGTTCCAAATAAGGGAAGAGGTGCTCCCGGAAAACCAAATATATGACAACACAGGCTGTAACTGAGGCATTAGTAAATTTAATCACATTAATGACCCTAATTCATTAAGGGGAGTGCAGGAACTTCACCTACCACACCTCACAGTCTGCCCTGCTTCAAAAATGTTTGACACACTGGTCCCAGTGCACGGCCTAGCCCGTAAAAGCACCTGCTACCTCATCTTCTCCGGAGGGACTGGCAAGCATGCAAAGTTATCAATCCTCACCCGGCAGGGGTTCCTCCACCTAATTTCACTAATAATGCTAATGTGCTCAGGTGATATCCAACCCAACCCTGGGCCACCACTCAACAACACCATCCTGGGGTCACCTAGCAACCCAACATGGTGTCACACAAAAGGATTGAGAGTTGCACATATGAACGTATGTAGCCTAAGACCCAAGATGCATGAAGTGCAGTCCTGGGTAGATTCATACAAGCGAGACATGCGTGCTATCACTGAAACATGGCTGAAGCCTCACATACTCCCTCATGAAGTGGAACTCAACCACTACAACTCCATCCATAAGGATAGAGAGGGAAAAAAGGAGGGGGTGTCCCTATCTATGTGAGCTCATCATTGGAGGCTTCCCTGTCTCCAACAAACCTGCCAAACTCCACAGGGCTTGAATCGATGTTCGTCAGAATCTTTCTGGGCCATGCTAAACACCTAACTAACTACAGGCATTATATATAACCCTCCCGCAGGTGACAGCCCAGCACTCCAGAACCCAGTACGCTCACTAGCAGGGTCCACGATCACTGAACTGCTGGTTCTAGGGGATTTCAACCTGAGGTGGGAACCCTCTACCGAACAAAAGTACAGGGCCTCGCTCCTCGAAGCAAACCTGACCGAGGTCATCACAGAGGCCACCAGGCAAAACCAAAAAACAGGGAACCACTCCATCCTTGACTGGATACTAGTCTCAAATCCTGCTAATATCAAAGCGGCTAGCATAATGTCTGATGCCCTGAGTGACCACTCACCCACCTTTTGTGTCTGGAAAAAACAGCCGACCCAGATCCCACCCAGGCTCATAGTGACCAGGGACTCCTCTCAATTCTCTGCAGAGGCCTTCCAGAGCTCCCTGAGAAATGCAGACTGGACACCAATTAGACTGCTAGGCAGCACAGATGATGCTACTCAGTACTTCCAGTGCATCTTCTCTGCAGTTGCCAACCTCCACGCCCCAATAAGGAAAAGACGAGCTAAGGGCCAATGCCACAGATGGATCTCACAGGAGCTGAAAACTCTAACAAAAGGCAGAGACAAGGCCTGGAAAAAGGCCAGGTGCTCTGCTAGCCCAGCAGATGTAGCCAACTATAGATCTCTGAGGAACCAGTGCAAGAAAGCCTCAAAATCAGCCAAACGGGACTATATTAAATCCCTCCAGCAGCAAACACTGTCTGACCCCAAATCCTTCTGGTCTAGCATCAATTCCATACTAAAAGGCACCAGCAAACCCCAGCAGGGTAACATAAACTGCAACGGACAAACCCGAGCGGATGGAGGGGAGGCCGCACTAGCCTTTAACCGCTTCTTAACAGACCTGGGTGCATACAGAACCAGCCCCCTACATGGTACATAGGGCTACCCAGCCACAGAATCCCAGGACCCACCAAACCCCCACTTCCATCTAAGGCTCGTGAGTGCCAAATAAGTGCTACCCCTCCTACAATCCTTAAAACCCACTGATTCTCCAAGACCAGACAGACTGGACCCTAGACTACTCAAGGCCGTCACCCCTGCCATAGCCCGGCCTATCGCTCTGCTCATAAACAGCTCCCTGAGGGATGGAGTCATTCCCAAAATATGGAAACAGGCCCATGTAGTCCCAATCCACAAGAGTGGAGCTAGGGATACAATAGGCCATTACAGACCCATCTCTATCTTATGCCACCTGGCAAAGATCCAGAAGCAGCTAGTGTACTGTCAACTAAGGGACTACCTGGAAGCTAACAGGCTCCTGGCACCCTTGCAACATGGTGTTCGGCAAAAGCACGGGACCGACACCGCCCTTATTCGATGCACCACCGACGTCCTAGCTGCCCTGAACAAGGGTACCCCTACTGGGGCAGTCTTCATCGACCTTACCAAGGCCTTTGACCTGGTAGACCACCCACTCCTACTAACTAAGTTAAGTCAATTTGGACTTGACCAACACTCCCTGAACTCGTTCCGCAATTACCTGACTGGCCGCTGTCAGCAGGTCAAGTGGAGAGGGGCCTCCTCCGAACCCCTACCATTAACTGAAGGGGTCCCAGAGGGCTCTATCTTGGGCCCACTCCTATTTTCCCTATTTATCAATGACCTCCATTGCCACTGTGGGAGCAGCTCTGTGGTACAGTACACCGACGATGCAGTACTACATAGAGCAGCATCGCATCTGGATGATCTAGGGCCCCTGCTCCAGGCAGACTTCACTAAGGCAGAAACATGGCTAGTTGAGAACTGCCTGGTTCTCAACCCGAATAAGACAAAGGTGCTACTCTTTGGGCCAAAATCTCTGGGTCCCTCCCACTTGCTACTGTATCTGGCTCTACAATCAAGATGGTACAATCCTTCAAATACCTAGGCCTCACACTAGATCAAGGGCTCACACTGAAGCCACATTTGAACCTAGTAATAAAAGTCCTACACCAAAAACTGGGCCTACTCTATCGTCTAAATGATAACATGAAACCAGAGACAAGGCTGGCAATTGCACAGAGCATTCTTCTCCCCTCCCCAAACTATGCTGCCCCAACCCTACTTGGCATAACAAAAATTGACCAGCCGACTGCAAACACTGTACCACAAAATGGCATGCTTTGCCACTAAAACCCACCCAAGGACCCACCACTGTGAAGCCCTCGCCTCCCTCAACTGGCCTTCCCTGAACAACAGGCTCCAGTACCCCCTACTATGCTGGACCTACAAGCTTCTAGACGCCCAACCTCCGGATGGGTTAATTGGGCTACTTGCCCCAAAGCGGACTAGCAGGCCACTCCACCAAGGGTGTAGACAGGCATACTCACTGTACACATTTGTGTACAGTTTTGTTGAGTGCCTGTCACAAACCACATGCCTTTCTGTTAACATTTTCATTCTAATCTGTAGTATTTGGGTTAATGTAGGCCACTGAGGGGTGTCTCTGTTTAAACTTCTGTTATTTAGAAAACAGATGCATGTATAACCTCTTTAGAGATTAGAGGAATCATCTGACAACAATCTGACTTGTTTGGAAAGGGGTGCCATTTGGAAAGGATGTGTACATTTTTTAATGGGGGGTGTAACTGTTGGAGACTGTGTACAAAATGGAAATCTCTAGCTACACACCTGCACTCCGCACCTCGGGCAAAAAAATCCTGGAAATCCCCAGGTCATGCTCGGGAGCTGGCAGTAAATCTTTTGCCCACACAGCACCCACACTGTGAAATAATCTACCCAGCCACCTACAGGCTGCACCTTCCCTAGCCACATTCTGGAAGGGACTACACACTCACCTCCTTAACCCTTGTCCTTGCTCCTGTACCAATGGATAAAAACCATCACTGATTAACTGTGTCTACGTGTTGCGCAAAGGGAGACTGTAACCCTGTACCCTATCCTACACTGTATCACTTGTATGCACCCAATACGGCTCCTGTCCTAAATCTAACACTGTTGTACGCTGTAAATGTGATGTGCTCAATTGCCCTTCTCCATGAAAACTGTTAATTGTCTTTGTAATTCCTGTATGATATCTCCTACTATGTATCACCAGCCTGTATGTGAAAACTGTATGTAACCAACTCTGGGTCACCCCTGAAAGAGGGACCTTCAAGACCCAGTGGACTTACCCAGTTAACAAAATTTAATAAATAAATAAATCACAGAATGATGTACACGGCTACTACCATACGATGTCAAGGCAGGGAAGCAGGCAATGCAAACCAGTTAAAGTTGAATTAAATGACAAAAATGTAAGAACAGTTTTGCTGTGCACAAAACATGCAAATCCATGGCTGCCCTACAGCATAGGTGCAGGACTAGGACACAGACATTCTCCATTAAGTCACTTACAGTAAAGAACTCATGTTTTATCTTCTCTCACTCTCTCTCTCTCTCGTGTGTGTCTCTATCTCCCTCTGTGTCTTTCTCTCTTTCTCTCTCTTGCTGTCCCTGTTTCAGTCCTTAATCTCCCTGAGCTTTCTTTAACCTCTCATAGACTCATGTACTCTTCCTGTGCATGGTACCATACCACAAAAGCTCATGGCTTATAAAGTGCTTCACAATGCAGGTGTATGCAAAACAATGTTGATTTCCCTCCTTTTCCATCGTGATTCATGACTTTAATAAAAGACTTATAATACCTTCTATTAAAGCAGTAATCCTTTAGAACAGTAAGGATTTCCCTTAGTACACTCCCAAAGCACAAGAGTGTAACCAACAGGTAGTGTGGCACACAGATATTAAGGGATTAGAGCTGTGAAGTACAGTGTCCCTGTTTTGTACCAACACATCAGTTGCCAGATTATGTGACACTGAGGAAGCCATTTCACTGCCTCTTCTTTTAGACCTCCCATCTGAAAAACTAGGTATAAATTGGACTGATATGTCAGCTGGGTTAGCCTGAGGAAATAAGTGGTTTTCAAGAAAAATTCTACATCAGTTAGCAAGACCCAATGTTGCTGGATGACCTCTCCAAGCTACTGCAGATTCTTTTGCAACTGTCAGAAAAGAGACAGCAAACTGAAGGGAACACAAATTGTGAAGTTTTCCCACTGGCCTCATTCACTACATCATCAAAGTCTATCACATACCCAAGAGAATGATGTTTGTCACTATGGAAGAAACTGTATACTGTCACACTATCAACTGAAGATGTATGATACAGTAGTTAATTATATTAAGGTGACAGAAGTATCATTTCCCTAGACCTTTGGTTTGCTCCCTGTCAAATAATAGTGTGTGCATAAAGCATGAAAAGAAAAAGATAAGCAATTATTTATTCCCACGCTTAAAGGTGGACTGTCAGCCTCTGCTGACTGACTGCTCTGCTATATAATTGATTACTATTTTTTATTTGATTCTATGGATCACATGCTGTCTTGAACAATTAAACCTAGTACATCACAAGCATGGGTTTTTAATTAAAACAAAAAATAGTCTCAGAAGTAAGTATTATTGATGAGAGTTTAATACAGATACAGAAAATTATTTTTGCTGTTTAGTTGTAAAGCACACAATAAACATCAATGCTAACACCTGCTGCTTGAAACCATATTTTCAAGTTTTGCATGATTCTGTCACTAGGATTAGCAGTCAGCCAAAGAGAATACAGGTGTTCTCTAAATTATAGCTAGCACTTAATATTTTTAAGTATGAATTTAAGCTAACCAAATGGCTAGACTGATTTTTCAATTAAAGCTTTGATGTTTAAACTGAAAACCAGCATACAGTACAGTGCCATGACACAAATTTTTTGCTTTGACAATCATACTGCCCCACTCAGTTGAGCTGTATTGGATGAAAGCTACAAAATGCTGACCAGAAAACAACAGAAATGTAACATAAAGGCAACTTAAAAGTGATGACCTACACAATATTTAGGTAAAATTGTGGTAACTCTACTATATGTCCTAACAATGGGTCAGGCATAGTTCTAAATAGCATAAACAGACATATAAATACTTTGTAAGTGCCCTTATATCACTTAGTGTGCATAAACGCTACATAAACAATTAAGAACCCTAAATATATTACTGTCTTCCGTTTACCTCAGGCATCAGTCAATACTACTTTAAATATGTGAGCGGGTGTAGGCCCCATGATATCATAAGTCTCTTTTCATGTCTACTAGGCCACCCTTGACCAGCCAGACCACATGAAATGCTTTAAGGGTATACAGAACCTGCTAGTCACCCATGACCAATGCCAGTTCACTTACTTTTTATGGATCCTCATACTATACCTACCCTGGATATCTAGCAAATGTCTGTAACAATAGCTTAACTTACCATTCAGAGGCTGCTGTGGAAATTGTGTTATGCTTCATATTTTTGCTGTACCTCTTACAAAGAACAGAGCTATCTCTTAGTTTGTGGGGACCTGAGGAAAGTATAGAGTCGGTCCATGCTCTAACTACTGTGGCCTGGTATGAGTGAAAGACAGTATTGTCTGCTGTGGGAAGTATAGTTGGTGGAGACTGGGTGGTGTCTATCCAGTACTGTGATAGGGCCCATTTCTGCTAAGCAGGGTAGAAATTTGGCCACCCTGAAAAATCTTTAGAACCATCTCCTGAGTCAATGATTGGTGATGGAAGCAGACAGCCCAGTTGGAGCCCACATTGCTGAGTCAGAGATGTTGCTTCTAATAGCAGAGGTGCTTGGTGAGCCAACAAAGGAGGAGGCCACAAATTATGCCAAACAATTGGACACATGGACTGTGAGGTCAGAGGCTGGAGACAGTAGGAGAGCCATCTGGATCATTCTTTCAATCTTTTTGAGTAAGATTACTGCAGACACAAGGTGTTTGAAACTATTTTCATCAACAGTTGTGCTGAGTGTAAATTTTTGCACCTGAGACCTGCTGGAAATTAGGCTTTTGTGAGAGAAGAGACTGGTTTATGGCTACAAACTGATAAATACAGTTAATTCTGTCACATTCTTCAGTTTCTGTGAAAGGGAGAAGGTGGACTGTGGGGCAAGACTCCATTGATTTGCAAACATTTCATATTTTCTGGAACTTTTCACATCAAGGACATTTTTTCACCACCTATTTTTATTTTATTTTTGAAGTGGATGGGGGTGTGTGTGCGGTGTGTGCTTAGATTTGGAGTTTATGAGCTGAGAGATCTGAAAAGTTGTTTAACAAATAGGTATGCTTGAAGGTGGATATATTTGAAATAAAGAGGGTTTTAGGAGTGAGTGAGTGAGTGAGTGAATGAGTGGGTGGTGTGAGAGAGGGTTCTGAGAAGGGATGGTTGTGGTGGTCTTGGTGGGTTGTGGGATGGTTGCCATAGTGGGTATTATTTAGGGTTGTATAATAGTAGTTAAGATGTCTTAAGGGCAGCAGATCCTTATGCTCAGCTATTCATTCTCCATGACCTTTGCCCCTTTCGAGACCGCTTCCTGCTGGTTGTTGCATATTGTGGATGCAGGGAGGTGGGGATTGTAAGGTGACATGGTAACTGGGTGTTGGATTTCCGGGAGAGCAGATGGGGAGAGTGTCATTAGGTCAGTGAGGACCAGGAGGCACCTTGGGGAGAATGGCATACAGAGAGAGGCCCTGTTTGTATAACTTCCATATCCAAGTCTCCCTCCAGATCAAGTGGGCAGCAAGTTGAGAGGCCCACCACCTATGCTCATTCACTTTGGGCAGTGCTATGCAATACCAGATTGATGAAGAAAAATACCACTATTATAGCTGATGTAATATTCTATTCCTCTTTCATTCTGGCGTGCATTATGGAGACCTGACTAGGTGGTGATGCTGGCCCGGTGTTGGAGGCAGCCATATTAGCTAGATACTCAGTGGTTTACTGCTCTCTGAAGAATCATTGGGGGGGGGGGTTTGCCATCTTTTTTGGATCTGAGTTGAATTTGGTGGTGCGCCTAGTGAGATACAGCACCATTTGAATGTGCGTGTGGTTTCAGACACAGGTTGTAGGATCCTTCTTCTGTACCGATGTCTCAAACAAGAGGGGGTTTCCTTCAGGAAATCACATACTTCATCACATGCAAGTGGTGCAAACAAGAATATTAGTAAATTATTTTATACTTACATCAACTCCTTAAATAAAACCTCTTGTCAGGTGGGGCCATTATTAATTAATCATTTCTTTGGAACATGAACCAAAACATATGGCTGATTTCCTGAATTCAAAATTCTGTGAAGTATTTCACAAATCATGCCCAGTCAGCCCTGTTAACTTGATATCAAATGATGATGATGTTGTATACTCTGATGAAGCCTTCTTTAAAAATCTTTTGAATATGAAAGGCAAAATGATCCCGGTTCCTGATGATATTTCAGGACATTACTTGTACCTATAATCAGATATATTAGCTAAACCATTTAGGTATTTATTTGAGGGTTGCTTGACATCCAATTTTGTCCCTACAGAATGGGAATCTGCTTACGTGATTCCGTTGCTTAATAAGAGCCCAGGTCTAATTGGGAAAACTATCGCCCCATTATCCTTACTTCCTGTATTTGCAAAATACTGGAAAGTTTAGTTAAAGATCTTATCACTCCAGCACTTACTAGTACTGATCTAGAACAATACGGATTTACTAAGGGGAGAAGTTGTTTAAGTAACCTCATGTGTTTTTATGAGCTTGTAAGCTCATTCTTAGATAATAACACTCCTATGGATATTATTTATATAGATTTCAGCCAGGCATTTGACGTCATGCCTCATCGATCATTACTTACAAAGCTTCAAACTACTGGGATTAACAATTGTATTGTTAACTGGATAGCAAATTGACTTAATAATCACAATCAAAAAGTACTAATTAACGGACATATTTCCAAAGTAGGTATTGTAAGTAGTGATGTCCCTCAGGGTTCGGTACTTGGCACATGTCTATTTCAGATTTTTATAGCTGATCTGACTGATAATTATTTATCCTTATCAATAAAATATGCAGATATGCAGATATTAAAGTTGGTGGGCCATGCAATAATATTGATAACATCGTAACCACAGAAAGGGACCTGAATACAATTACTGAATGGGTACACAAATGGGGAATGAGACTCAATACCTCTAAGTGCAAGGTTATGCACTTAGGGCAAAAAAATCCTTTGGCCAATTATTTCCTGGATGGATTTTTGTTAAACGTCACCAATAATGAAAGGGACCTTGGAGTATAAATTTCTGATGACTTCTCAAACAATGTTCAAATCAATGAAGCAATTAACAAATCTAACAAAGTTATTGGGGCCATAAAAAAGAATATCTTATCCAGAGACCCAAATGTTATGATGCCAGTGTATAGGGCGTATGTTAGGCTGCATCTTGAGTATGCCTCTCAGTTGTGGAGCCCATACAAGAAATCTGATATTTATCATACGGAATGAGTTCAGAGAAAATTTACAGAAAGCCTGTCAGGTTTATATAATGTACCTTACGAAACTAGACTGGAGCAACTCAACCTTTTTCCCCCTGGCATCTTGACGCCTAAGGGGTGATCTATTGTTTATGTTTGATATAATTTATGATACACAATTACTGATAAATTTGAATTTTGTATTTAAAAATAATCATTATAATACAAGGGGGCACCCTCTGCAATTAATGAGAAAAAGGTTTCATCATACCAACTGCAAATATGTTTTTACCCAAAGAATTATTAATCCCTGGAACAGTCTTCCCCTGGATGTAGTCATTAGTAAAACTAAATCTGAATTTAAAAATTGATTGAGCAGACATATTTTATCAGGTTTTGACACTAAATACTATGATTAATGCAGGTACGGTTATGGGCACATTGACTTCTTGCACCTTACTAACCTTAGTGAACCTTAGTGAACTGAGAGGATGTTGGAGTCATCTATATGGCTAATTCAGTTTCATGGCAGACTATCAACAACAATGTTGTCAACATCTTGCACAGCGATGGGAACAATGCCGACAGTCAGCATTGTATCCGTCGGAACAAAGTGTTTTTCTGCAGGGGACTGTGCCCCCTGCACCCCCCATCTCTAAATAACCAACTCTGACTCGGAGTTGGTTTGGGATGGGGGTGAAACACCAAGAGTCGCAGTGTTAGTGAACAGTGGACCGCCACAGCAAACTGGAGAGATTTGTCACTGTGGTGGACTTCGTTGTGTAAGTGTCACTGCTGCCATGATACCGGCTAATTCCAAGTGGCTTCAATGCCTGGTTTGATGAGGAACTCTCTAATTTTGGACAAGATTTCCTGCAGGTTCTGGAGTCCCTTTGCTATGCACAATTTCCTGCTTCAGTGACTCACCAATGCGGTCACACCTTGGACTTAGTATTTTACCTTTGGCTCAAGATAGAAGGTCTTGAGATTGTTCCAGTCTGCTGGTCAGTTCACTGTGTTATCAAGCTCTTCTTTAAGCCACCCCACTCCCAGTAATCCATCCCCTCAGCAGAGAGTCCTGAACTGTGCTTAAAGAGGTCTATGGCCAGAAGGTTGTCGGATGGTACTAGACATCTTTGGTGTGATGATGGCATGTGCCGCAGGGTCAGTCAGTCTACTCAGTCAATAATCTGTTGTTTACATATGATCACAGCCCAGTTACATGCAGTTATCCAAATTTCTGATTACAGCCTAAACCTTTTTTACCAGGTAGCTGCCATTTTAAATTTGGCCAAATGTTCATTTATACAGTGTTATTATTTATGTTATTTTATATCTGATGCCATTGCATCTCAGCTCCTGATCACATTATACCTTACCCTCCTCTACCTTACCCCTTACCCTTCAATGCACCTACCCCTTCTCCTTCTTCCCCTTTCTTCCCCCCCACATTCCTCCCCCCTTCCTTCCCTTTACCTTCCTCCCCTCCTGGCTACTCTGGTTGTCCCCCGTCCACCTCCCTTAACTGGAGTTTCTCCACAGTGCCCTTCTTGACTTCCTCCCCCTCCCTCCCCACTCTAGGAGTTGTAAATCCCACTCTGTCCTCTTGCTTCTGTTCCTACTTCTTCACCTGTCTGGCAGTGCAGAGTCTAACCCTGAGCCCTCCCCTCTTCCCTTTTCCACTGATAAAGGCCTGAGCATATGTCACCACAATGCTCAGAGCCTTCTTCCAAAGCTCAACCTCCTGTCTGTCTGGATTTCACAAAATTCACCTGAGATCCTCTGTATTTCTGAGTCCTGGATCTCCTTCAGGGTTCCAGACTCTAGCCTGTCCCTTCCTGAATTACTGTATATCTTTTCAGGTAGGACAGGGAAAAATGTGGGGGAGGTGTTGCCATCTATGCCCATCTGAGCCTCTTTTGAACAAATACTGGGCTTAGTGCCAAATGCTGGGTTTGCATAATTAAGATCTTTAACATGTCTTCAGTATTGATCTGTATTGTACCTGTTTCACATCTGATACCAAAAATATGTGCTTATTGACTCTATCTTGACATCCTCTGAAGGTGTTAAATGTTTGCTTGGTTCCCTGCATGCACATTTGTAACTCTTTTTGTAGAGGTACATTGCTATTATTTTGAATTGAACACATTTATGCTTTAAGAGTTCTAATTTGGTCATTATATAGCCCATCTCCTGTATGCATTTTTGACAGCAGTTTACATAGCAGTGTATGTAAGTCTAAAGATTTATGATACTAGGATTGGGATTTATCTGTAGAGTTTGTTCGAAAAAACTTTTCTAAATTTGAGTTTTTCTCTTCCCACCATTGGGATATAGCATCATAAAAACATAAAACCAATTTTTTTTTTCAAACTCTCTTTATGCACTACCACACCCAGGCATCCTTCCAGGGAATTCACTCGACTACCGCCTCTACTCCCAGTCTGAACCCCGCAACTCGGAGGAACTCCCCCAACCACCCAGGCAGCCCTAGCCCCCCAGGTCCCCCCCCCCGGGGTGGGCCTGTCCTCCCACGATGGCCTTTCTAGGATTAGAGAGGGCTTACCTGAACATAAAACCAACTTATGAGCCTTAAAAAGATAAAACCACTCTGACTGCATTTTCTAGTAAAAAAACAACACACCATTTAAGTGTGATTATCCTTTGGCTAATAGCGGCGTACTTTGAGATGCCAGGTTGTATTTTAATGAAAAGTGGTCCAATGTTTCCACTTCTTGCATCTCTGTAGTTGCATTGAGGAGTTGCAAGATATGAAAATAAAATCGGTCTGTGTGGAATATGTCCCAGAAAGCACTGTAGGTATGACCTCCATGCTAGTGTATAGATCAATAAGCATACAGTACTCTGGCTGTAGTTACCGTTAGGGCTAGAAAAATTTGTATCAAAAAGTCATTTTCTAGTCTGCAATCCTCTGTCATCAACTAAAAGATCACAATTAAAATCTCCCGTTATAATAACACACCTGGGCATACAGCGTGTAGCTAGAATTATAATTCCTTAAACAAAGCTATCCTCAGTGTGTTTTTTTTAATGGGCATACACAATAATGGACATACACAACCAAAGTGTGGAGTAATGCTTGTGAGACAATGTTGATAGTCAGAAGGTTAGTTGTATGATTGAATTGTGGACTATTATAGATAGATGATTTGGCCATATGTACACTCTGTTTCCTGTGGGACCACTACCCTGCTGGAGTACTGTGAAAGCAAAGGGACCCTCTTGAGAAAGGTTCCATAAATAGAGACACCACAGGAACATAATTCCTTTAGGCTAATGGTACCTTTGTAAGAGCCAAAGGAGACAAGAGATCAACTGATGGAAGAAGGTATGATGGCAGGAGCAAAGAAACAGAGCTTCTGAATGAGGCTGGAGGAAAATGGTTTATATAGCCCAGAAAAGGGGTGTGTCTGGTTGTTTCAGCCCATTGAACTACAGGATTAACTTTTTCATTCAATTGTCATATGCAACAAACATGTGGAGTTATGCTTGTGCAGCACTTTTGATAGCAGACAGCTAGTTTTACGATTGCATTGTTTAACTATTATAATGTATGTACTGTAGATGTTTTGGCCATTCACTCTCTCTCTGTCTCCTGTGGGACTACCACCCTGATGGGGTACCATGAAGGCAAAGTAATCCTTCTGAGGAGCATTTCACCCCAAGAGATGCTACAGGAACATAATTTCTTTAGGCAAAAGATACCTTTGCAAGGAGCCAAAAGAACTGCATACACAGACTAGGTGGAGTAATGACATATACAGCTGACAGTTGGTTATGATTTCAGACAGATGCATGACTCCCAGAAGAAGTTAAGGAATGGTTGTATTGTATGATAAAGAAGAACCACCATCCCCTGCTATTAAGGTGAATGCTAATAAAATATAAAAACTACAGTATGGCCTCTGGGATCTATAGCCTCAGCCACCATCCCTATCTCTGCACACAAAAGATGTGCCCTCAAGAAAGGGGTCCCCCAAAACCTGGAATGAGGAAAGTAGTGACTGACAGGTCAGCACCCAGCCTCAAGATTGTGAGGACACCTAACCTTGACTGCTGAAGGATGACTGATATGATTGAAATCGACTGAGGACTGCTGAAAAGACCAAAATATGATTGAGAGTGAACTAGTGTAAATGACCATGGTACTGAAAATATAAATGCATGTGAAAGGCCAAACATATAGGTAACATGAGCTGGAAAATCAAAGAGATTTATTAAAACCATGACTGTGGTGAAGATAGTGAAACAGACTAATTAAGGGTAGCTGAAATGATTGACTGCATAAGAATGATTGCAGCTGCCTGATTGGGGCCAGGTGAAATTAATGAAATGAATGCAGCAGAACTGAAGTGAAACATTTGTAAGCATCTTGGTATGAATAGCAGGTAGAGAAGACTTTTAAAACATAAGCAAAATACAGCTGAAAGACATTGGCAGGCCATAAAAATCAGTCAGCACACCACAAGCAAACTGAAGGTAAACACAGGAGTTGAATAAGAACATGGAAACAGCATGAGTGATTGCCCTAGAGAAAAGCAGAAAGCACACTGCTACAGCCAGGGAAGGTAGAAAGATGAAATACTAATGCAGAGGGCCACTGAAGATGCATAATGAGCAGAAGGTGAAGGCAAGAACCAAAAGAAAGCTCAAAAGCAAAGCAACAGCAAGTACAGGGGAGGGGCGGAGCCCCAGACAGCCTCCAGCTGCGGCAAAGAAACAGCTTCCAAATGACACTGGAGAAATCTGGTTTATACAGCCCTGGCAGAGTGGTGGCTGGTTGCTCCTGCACATTGAACCACAGGCTTAGCCTTTTCATTGTGAGGCATTACACATATAAAATGATACAGTTGAGAGCATCACCTTCCTAATGCGCACTTTCCTGCTTCAAAAAAAGCATATAAAATGATATTTTTGTCCTGGGGAATGGGGCATCCAGCAAAAAGGTCCTTCTTCAATAATTGTCCACCAAACGAGACACCAAGAAGACTATAATCCTAGCAAAATACCTACCCCCCAATAGGTTAACTCAAGATGACCAAAAGGAGCTGCTAAGAACCAGTGATGTTTGGCTTGTAAAATGTCAAACATGACCTTTAACCTAGTATCTTGTACAAAATTAATGTCCCCTGAACAGCATTGCAGAACAGAAAAAGTTGCTAACAATTTCTTAAAGTTCTTTTTTATGCTGTTAGCATTTAACAACACTACAGTAACAGGTTCCCACTCAAATGGTTACATACAGAAAGAAGAAATAATGACCAATCATTTTCTGCTTCCTTTTGTCTGTGATCTCATTCTGCCTCTTCTCTTTTAGAAATTGATATTTCAGCCACAAGTTGCTCCACATCTGAGGAAGGGCTTACTCCTTCCTGTTTTTTATGGCTGTAGGCAGAGCCTACAGCCATCTTGCTGTCTGTAGCTAGAAAAATGGAGTATCATGGAACACCTTTTTGAAGTTTTCAATGTATCCTTCCACATCTACAAATCACTAGGCCAATTGAAATAAAATACTCCCTTCTTTCTGTTTAGAATGTTGGAGACATAATTCCAAGCTGCTTATCAGATGGCCATTGTGAATCTGAAACAGCTTGTTAAATAGTGGTTGCCTATTAAACTGGATATTTGTTTACCCCCTTTGAAATGCAACAACATGCACATTTAAATACTTAGCATTTAAACATTTTATTGCTGCTTGCTTCAGTTGAGCAGGTACTGTCTTTCAAGAAAGATTCATGCCTCATAATTGTCAACCTTTCCCAGCGACCAATCTAAAAAGATTTACACTGTTTTTTAACCTCTAAAGACAGTATCTGATAAGCACTGTCTCAGACACATGACATGTCTATCCGAGATAAATATATAGCAATCAGCAGACATTTTTACTATGCTTTTTGGGAAAAAAAACATATCACACACACTCACACACACACACACACACACACCATCATCATGGCTACAACATTGGAAATAAATACTGCAATCTAATATGTAATAAAACAATAAAGAAACTGTTCATGCCAGTGAACACAGTGAAGTTCAGTTTACAGATTTCCTTTAAATATTTCTTATCTATATTTTGTATCCTGGATAGCACAGGGCAGATGTTACATTTCATTTTCAAAAGGATCTTTATTTTACACACTTTTGCACTGTATTTACTCAGGATGTCCTAAATTAGAGGCAATATCTTGTTTTCAGTGGAGTCATGATTTTACCATTTTTATAATGCATTTATTCAGGGTAGTCTAGTCCAGATGTAAAACATTGTTTCCAGTGTGTTCTGATTTTACACAATGCAGCATGCTATTGTGTAGATGTAGAGCACCACTGAAATAATAAGATGCCATGTCTTCTGTGAACTATCCAGGCTAAATATATAACAATCAGCAGGTGTATTCTAGGAAAGCAAATTGTAAAAATGTATAATAGGAAGACCACATTGAAACTGCCTCTCAGCAGATCTGTGTTGCGCAAATTCATTAGAAATAATGGGTAAAAGCATCCCAAAAGCTCTCCACAGCCATTTCGACTCTGACCAGAAACTGTTTTACTTTGGTGCCAGGCTCATGTTAAATTCTTCTAGGGAGATGCACTTCAATGAGCTGAGTTGTGGGAGTCTGTACTATTGCCTAGAAGGGTATCTTGATGTGGCACCTCAGTTGAAGTCTGCATGATTTCCATAATCAACTGGAAAATGAGAGAATGAGCAGTCAGTTGTGACTGGCCATGGTGTCACTCTTGATTTGGGGATGGCAAAAGCCCATGGTTCAGTGTGGAAGAACAGCTCCTCCCACATCCCCTACAAAATCCAACATCTCCCAGCAGCCCACACTTAATATGTTTCTGAGCACTCTAAGCTCCTGCTTGGCTTGTGTGGATGAGCCTACTTCATTTCTGTGCTATGTGTCACTGTTTCTCTCCTGGCCTGCTTCCTTGCTTCTCTGTTTTTACTTCTGTACCTTCATTTCCCCTTCTCCTCCCTCCTTCCCTTTTTGTTCTCATCCATTTGTTTTCCCTGTTCAGTCTTGCTCTGTTCCTCATCTGTCTCTGTGGTGCTTGACCCCCCTGTCATTCCCATTCTCCATTTTTGTTCCTCATGCTTCTTCCCCCTCCCCTCTGTCCCTTCCCTGCTCCTGACTTCTGTTTCTTTTTAGTTCTCTCATACCCCGGTCCTGTGCTCTTCTTGGCTTGCTTCTTTTTGGGAATTTCTCTCCCTAGGAGCTGCTGTTATCTTGCTCAGCTCTTCCAGGTTATGCATGTTCCCATAGTACTCAGCCGATGTCCACACCCGGATATACCATATAGCCAGATCACTGCATAGTCATTCCATGGCCTCTCCTGCACTGAAGCTGCCTCTACTTGGTGAACATTTTTAGTCAGTCTCATCTGCTTACAGCTTGTATTCTGTATTGGTTCTTCTGCCTGTCACACAAACAATGTTCATTTTATCATTGGTACCTTCACTGGCATGATGTAATTTAGCTCCAATCTTCCAGAGCATACTACCTGGATTCTCTTGCTGTATTGCTTGCACCTGTTTATTCAAGGGATCTTATCTAGTGCTGCTTCACAATTCAGTTTTTCTGAAACCTTCATTCACTGCTTTACACTTAATGTTCTCACTAAATGCTCAAACCTTGACATCAGGCATTGGGTTAATTTTCTCTCATTACACTGTCATTTTACTTTCCTGATGCTTCTTTTTGCTATGATCTCTGTTTGTTAACTTCTGTTTTGTCTCCCAGTATGTATCTTTTCCACCCTCTTTCCCATTTTCAGTCCTACTTTCCCTGCTCCCCACTATCCTCATGCTAACTTCCTTTGTCTGACTTCTTTTCTATTGCAACAACTCTCCACTGCTCTTTCTTTGCTCAGCCCATACCAACAGTCCCACAGCCTCCATTCCTAACTCTACCTTTTGAAGTATTGAGTGATGGTGGGCTTGCCCAATCTTCCAGGGACAGGAGTCTGTTTCAGTCACTCACTTACTCATGCACTCATTTCACTCAGTCACTTCAATCATTCACTTCAATCAGTTACTTTAATCAGTCATTTCAATCAGTCATATCAGCATTTTGACTGTTTATGTCTCTAGCTCCTACCTCATGCAGTATTTGAGTGACCGTTGGCTTGCCCTGTCTACCAGGGTTGGGAGTTCTGTTTCATCCAGTCTCATTCTATACCTTCAGTCCAAGAGCCTCCTTCCCTAACTCATACCTTCTGAGATATTTGAGTGAAGTTGGGCATGCATCTACTGGAGCATTCAGGCTTATAGGATCATCTCCTCTTTGTCTGCTCAGAGGACAGGCAGCTCAGTAGCCATGGGTCCTCAGAGGTTTCCTCCACAGGGAGTTTTTCCTCTTCTGCATGCTACTAGCTACACAGTCTGTAAGTTGGAGTAGGTAATCTTTTTGGGTCTTCTGTTCCCTACCCACTACCTGTCTTATCTACCAAGGGTGGGAATAGAGAAAGGCCAAAGATTTACAAAAATACACAAGTGCTACGCTATTAACCAATCATTGAAAGGGAGGGCTGAAGCCCATGGTTCAATGTGACAGAATAGCTCCTCCAACTTTCCCTACAAAATCCAGTCTCTCCCAGCAGCCCACACTTAGCGTGTCTCTGAGCACCCTTCATCCTACATAACCTCCTCTGGCACTCTGCTCACCCTTGGTGCTGGGTCTTCTATTCTCTACTCACCACCTGGCTCATCTATGAAGGGTGGGAATAGAGAAAGGCCAAAGCTTACAAATAAATACAAGTTCTATGTTATTCACCAGACATTGAAGTACATGTTACTGCTTTTTCCTGAGCTTGGTTAGCTCCCAACAAAACAGAGAAATAAACCTTTGGGTGAACTGATACAGTGGGGTCCTCAAACTGAGTGTTGAGCACTTGTCCAGAGGTGGTTGCCAATGCCCCCTGTTTTCTTTTTTTACAACCCCGTGTTTTGAGCCTGGAAAATAATGTGTTCTTGGTCAAGCCCATCATTCCAATTGTAGAAAGTCCAAGGGCACTACTTGTATGGGTGACCATGCTCATCAATAAAATACATCTGAAGGGGGTTGGACACTAGACACTAACATGTCCATACTCAAAATACAGCCTGCACTTGAATTCATCACATGAATTGTGTAAATGTACATATTATCTGTGCTTATGGCTAGAGTTATGCTGCTCCTGGCAAAAGCACAGATGCCCGGTCTTAACCCCCAAAAAAAAAGCTACTTGGCAGCTGTGGTATGCCTGCATTAGTGAACTTTAATTTAAATGTAAACTTCCATCCAGAGTCCAGATTTGTTCTGAATCAATGAATCAATAATATGAGAGGGTGTGTCTACACCTCTCACACCAGCTACAATTATTACATGATGTCTGAGACTCTGACCCCCTTTGGTCTTAAACAGAATGGTCAATACTTTGAATGTAGGTTTGGTAAGAGGAATAGCTTGGAATGGGGACCACAAAGGAGTGTCTTTCAGATTATTGTATTATTCATTGCAAAAAAACATTTTTAATGCACTAGTTAGGGTTAAAGCAACAAAAGTAGGGAAATGTGGCATTAGGGTTTCCAACCTTAACATTCCACACTTTTCCAGCAGGCAGCAACAGGAATGGGGTATGCCTTGGGGCTGTCAATCATGATGCTCACCCCACTCCTTGAGTAAATAAGCTGAGATAGGTACAGTAAATGAGAATGGGGTGAATGTTAGGGTTGACAACCCCAAGCACACCCACGCCTGTTGCTGCCTGCAGGGTGGGGTAGTATGTTAGGGTTGAAATCCTAGCACCAAGCAGGCAAACTAAAAAAGATTTTCTCCTCACAAAAAAATGATGATGCCATATGAAAAAAGATTCTTTTATCACAAGTCACGAAAAAAGAGTTTCAATCTTAAAAAAGAACATTTCAATGGCATTTCTTCAACATTTAAGTGCAACATTAAGGTAACCAGGTCTAGATAAGCAAGACACATGTGCTGGTCATTCTGCAGAATGTCATTTGTGTGGCTTTTGAAACTGTGAAATTGTAGGGAAAAAGGAAAAACAAGATTTCCCCCTCATGAAAAGGATGAAACCATATAAACCAAAGATTCTTGTTTTGTATCATGGGTCCTGAAAAGGGAACTTTAATCTTCTAAAAAAAGAACATTTCAATGTCATTTCTTCAACATTTAAGTGCAGAATCCAGCTAATGGGGCCAAGATAACTAAGATACATGTGTTGGTCAATTTCTAGAATGTCATTTATGTGGTTTTTCAAATTTGAATTTTTTGAGGAAAAGTGGAAATCAAGATGGCAGCTAAATGAAAAAGGATTTTCCACTCATGAAAAAGAATGACATCATCATGGAGAAAGATTCTTTTTTCATTTCATAGAGCTATCTTGAGGTGCTTACTGAACATGCTGAGAACCATTTTTTAAAAAATTAAAAATTAAATAACTTTTGAGCAGATTAATATTTTCACACCAAAGCAGCAAATGATACATCTCTGGGTTAGAGCCTCTCTACCCAGAAAATGTAAGATGAAAATTCCAAACTAAGTGGGTGCTACAGGTATCAGACAAAAACCCATTTAAACCAATGAGAAAAAAGTGGCAAAAATGTACTTTTTGCACTATCCAAAACTCAGAATCAACACATCCAACTATGTGACAACCAAAGTCACTTACACACACTACAGGAGGATATGAATTGTAAGGGGGTGATATTTCCTTTTGTCCATCTAAATAAGATTTGTTTAGCCCTTTGAACCTAACCAGTGATTTGAATAGCACAAGGTCAGTTATGAAGGAGGGTATGGAAGATACTCTTGCAGGTTCCCATAGAGACATCTTTGAAAGGCTTGGCAAAGCAGTTGAGAATAACCAGCTGGACCAAGATTTTTTGGCCTAGTGTCCTGATGCAATATCTAAGTATACCATTAAGGCCTTGGCTCACCCTGCAATGTCAAACATTGTCTATGAGAAGCCTACAGTATAATGGTATTAAAATTGTGTTGGAGAAATTATCCATGCTATTTATAGAGAAGTTTGCTTCACTTGAACAAATAGCAGAGTTGGTCATGAAAAGTGAAGAAACTAGGAATAAGCAAAACCTATCATTCTCTACAGTAATAATTCCTGATACCCCAAAAGGCAGAAAGAAAAAGAAATCACCTAATAATGAAAAACCCAAGGCTGACACAAAATCTAGGGGAAAGAGGAAAATAATCAAAAAAGGAAATAATCCTGTTCTCCAGCAACATCCCCTTGGGAATTATCCTGTTGATTTGGAGACCCCTGTGTTACTGCCCTCCATGTTACTGCCCTCTACTAATGTAAAAAATGTGGCCTCTAGGAAGGAGAAAAGCAATAGTGAGCCAGTTTGTAATAATATCATAGTAACAAATCAGTTATCTGCGAAACCTACTCCCAATACTATCTGCTATAAATGTGCCACTCTGGAGATAAACCAGGTGAGCACCTCAATCTTTACAAAAACTGTACCACCCTCTAATATACAACCACATACACTGCTGAAGGAGGTTCAGCTGATTGACAAAGAGGATAATACCCCATTCCAACTACTTACTTCTGGTCAGGAAGTTGCCTTCAAACTGGGTGATATGTTCACCAAATCATATGAGACTAATAAATCTCTGATGGACTTAGTAGTCCATTTGTTCAAAGCAGAGTTAAGACTTTTTACAGCAGCTAGTTCAGTAAACTTTGTTTTTAGAAAGAGATTTAACCCTCAACCTTCAGTATATATAATGATACCTAACATGGAAATTGCCAAATCCATTTAGGCAAAGCAACAAACTATAAATTCTTTAGGACTTTTAATTTTTCTCCTTTCACATGGGCTACTATCCGGAAACATGCATTTCCTGTTGTTAAACTCAGCAGGATTCTTCCATATGATACATTTTCTTCCACATTAGTCCAACTTAATTGGAATTTTGGAGTAAACCCTCAACCTTATAACTCTGGGATAGACACTTTTGAAGGTGAAAAGGTGGACAATCTTGCCTCCCATGCTAGGGTGATTTTATCATCCATTACTAAGTTACAGATTTCTGCACATGAATTGGGCCAAGCTGAAAGGGTTTTTCCAGGAACTGGAGGATCCCAGATAATTTGTCACATACGTTCAGTAGAATTATTCTCTCATTTATTAGAAAACATGTCATTCAAACTTATTTAGTCTCATCTGAAGACTGGGAGTACTCGGGTGGGGTTTCACCTAACTCCTCATGACTATTGACAGCCTTCAGTTTAGAAGAAAGTCTACCTCATACCTCTTCTCTTATCTCCCCCATAAAACATCACAATATCCTTATATGGAATATTGCCAGGTTAAATAATAAATTTGTATACCCTCAATGGTTACATTTTGTCTCTGGTTTTGAGGCCATGGTTTTCCAAGAAACCTGGGTGGTGACACAGCCTTATCTAAATGGTTTCAAATCTTTTTTTGTCCCTGCCACCAAAGTGAAGGCCTATGGAAAATGCAGGGGAGGTCTTGTTACTATGGTCAAGATAAGGGAGGGTCTCCGGGTACTTTCTAGCCATTCTCCTACCTCTGAAATTCTTTTCACACTTGTTTCTTGGGATGCACATGCATTTCTGATAGTAAATGTTTATATTCTCCTGAGTTTTCATTATTATCTCATATATGATATATGGTCAAAATTATTTAATTTTGACAACCTGCCTATTTTACAGGAACAATTCTATCTGGTTGATCATGGACTCAGAAATACCTCTGATAAGGTGCTGGATGATCCAGGAAAGTGTTTTCAAAGTTTTATCATGAACAACAATTTATTAATATTAAATGGGGAGACTTGAAGGAGATCAAGCTGGAGCATGTACATTTTTTTCCTCAATAGGGCAGAGTGTTATCGACTTTGTCCTCTGCTCTCCATATAGTTATGATCAATTTAAGAAAGCGACCATGCGGCAATTTTACTGACCTTTATGGTCAAGAAATCTAATTCAGGCCAGTCAAACAATATTTTGGGACATGAAGTTACCAGCACCAGCTTAACACTGCCTCTCTCCACACTGTAGTGCCAATCCGGATTAGCCATAGGTGGAAAAAGGAAGCACATACAACTGTATAAAGTACTAAAAGTGCTTCATTTTATTCCTGCACCCTGCTTCTATCCACACTAACTCCAAATGAAACAATGCAGTTCCTAACACGTTTCACGCCCCCTGGTGCTTAATCATAGGAATAGCAAGTTAGACATATAGTGCCATTTAAATAACAAAAACCTCATAAAGTGCTAGTATATAATATACATCATTTAAAAACATTTCCTAACATTATCAGATCACATATCTAGGCTTATCAGACTTATAACAGACCCAGTTTTAAAAAAATAAAGAGGAAATTGCCGTTACCTTAAGGATGTTAAAGAAAAAGGGTGGATATCAGAATATATTTTTTCATTCTTAAGTGTACAGAACCCTATGAGATCTGCCTTTTGCATACTTCCAAAAATACATAAATGTCTTATTAACCCCCAGGTCATCCCATTGTATCAGGGAATGGCTCCTTAACAGAACCATTATCCCAGTATGTGGATTATTACATTAAGCCCTTGGCCCAGAAAATACCATCTTATATAAGAGATACAGGGGATATACTTTCTGTATTGGAAGAAATTGAGATTGAAGAAAAGAGTTTCCTTGTTACACTTGATGTTGAGTCCCTGTGTTCTAATATTACTCATGACGTGGGCCTTAAGGCAGTAGAATATTATTTGAATATGAGAGAAGAGAAAAATCCACCTACAGAAGTGCTAGTAAATATGGCAAGATATGTTTTAACATCTAACACTTTTTTTCTTTTTGGAGGAACAATATGTACAGGTTAAAGGTACTGCAATGGGGGCTACTTTTGCTCCAAATTACGCAAACCTGTATTTAGGTAAATGGGAGGAAGATGTTATCAGGAACTGGAACATGAAGCCATACAGGGACAAGATTGACATTTATAGGAGCTTTATTGATGATATTTTTATCATCTGGAAGGGGCACAGAAAATTAACTTTTTGATTTTGTTAGATTTTTGGAACAGAGTTAACTCAAACTTGAGATTTGCATTCTCATTTAGTTCCACACAAATTCATTTTTTTTGGATATAACAATTAAGAAAGATAGGTCAGGAGGGATAAGTACAGCTCTGTATAGAAAAAGTACAGATAGAAATACAGTTTTGCAAGCTAATAGCAGCCACCCATACCACACCATAGCTGGTATACCTAAGGGACAATTTTTGAGATTGAAAAGGAATTGTAGTATTAGAGAAAATTATGAAAAAAGAGCTAGTGAACTGGAAGGTAGATTATATGAAAGAAAATACCCCATCAGTACCATTCTAGAGGCCAGAAAAGAAGTTGATAAGTTAAATAGACAGGCTATTCTAGTGAAAAAAACAGATGAAAAAAAGAAAAATGATCAGAGACTAAATTTTGTAAGTACATATAATGCACAATCTAAAGAAATAGGACGTATAGTCAATAAGCATTGGCATCTTGTTAGTTTAGATCCTGGTCTGAAAGACCTTAAAAATATGGAACCTAGAATGGTACATAGGAAGGGGAAAAGTCTGAAAGATAGACTAGTACATTCTGTTCAATTGAAACCAGAACAAGTAAATATGTGGTTACCAAGGCAACAGGATGGCTGCTTTAAATGTGGTAACTGTAAGTTCTGTAAGTCCCTTACACAAACAAAGATTTTTACTAATCCTAAAACAGAAAGAATAACTAAAGTGAGAGGGTTTATAACTTATGGCACAGAGGGAGCCATCTATATGGCTTCCTGTAGCTGTAGTTGTTTTTATATAGGGAAAACAAAAAGGAAACTAAAAGAAAGAATGGGTGAGCATTTGAGAGCAATAAAAAATAAGGATCAAACGAATGCACTTGCCATACATTTAGGTCAAGTGATAAATCCAAAGGAGCACATTTGGTCATTCATGGGCATTGAGAAACCCATAAAAAGCCCAAGAGGGGGTGACCATGATAATGTCCTTTTAAAACGTGAGCAGTATTTCATTTTTGCAACTGGAGGGTCAGAAAGACCTGGTTTAAATGAAAGAATTGACCTAAACCATTCTTAAAGAAGTAAAGATTTATGATATATATTTTGGATGATTATTGTACGTTAGTATAGATTTATTACTGACATGGTAAATGTGAGAATATGCTAACTTAAAAATCTTTTGTTTTTTACAGCTAACACTTGAATACAAAGTGGATCCCCAAGAAATTGGAGGAGGACACTGGTATATAATAGTGGTAATGTTTAATGGTAAAGAATTATGTTTTTAATAATTTATAAGATTTAGGATAAATAAGCTCAGTACTAACACATGTTTTTTTTTCAAAAGTCTGATAAGCCTAGATATGTGATCTGATAATGTTAGGAAATGTTTTTAAATGATGTATATTATATACTAGCACTTTATGAGGTTTTTGTTATTTAAATGGCACTATATGTTTAACTTGCTATTCCTATAATTAAGCGCCGGGGACGTGAAACGTGTTAGGAACTGCATTGTTTCATTTGGAGTTAGTGTGGATGGAAGCAGGGTGCAGGAATAAAATGAAGCACTTTTAGCACTTTATACAGTTGTATGTGCTTCCTTTTTCCACTTATGGCTAATCTGGATTGACTCTACAGTGTGGAGAGAGGCAGTGTTAAGCTGGTGCTGGTAACTTCATGTCTCATATATTACCTATTTTACGCTGAGCACAGCTCCCAGGTGCAAGTCCAAGTAGTTTTACTCGTTTTCGATTGTTAAACAATATTTTGGCTCCACTTGCCATACATGGCAAATCTAAGTTGTCTCAATACTAAAACTCTGAATAGTGTAACCCAGTTAATTTACTCCACTCTTTTCACATCACTCTTTGCACTTGCTCATGACAATTCTAATATAAGCTATATTAGCCAGCAATTGGATCTGTGTTGTCAACAAATAAGTAAAGAAATTCATTCTAATATAATCAATTACCCAAATGCATCTTTCTGGTTTGATGCTCAATGTAATTATGAAAAAAGAAAGCTTGGAAGGCTTATTAGACAAGTAAAAAAATCCCTTTCTAAAACTTGCCCGGTACAGCTAAATAAGGCTCGAAAACAATACAAAAAATTTCTTCTGCAGAAAAAATTAGACTTCATTTCTAAACAATGGGGCACTGATGAGTCCTGGTAGGACAAAACACATGTCTGTGTCTTTCTGTTGGCACCCTTTGCAGACTGTGTGAGAGGCCTTCTGGCACCATGCATTTCTGCTTAAAACTGAACCAGCATAATATTCTGTGGTGATTTGCATATACATCCCATGATGCTTTGCATTATGGGGGTATGTGTGATTTTTTATTTTATTTTTGTTAAACAGGGCTGCTTATTAACAACCCTCTTATTCAGTATCTTTATTGATTCTTTTCTATGTTTTGATGCCTCAGTCAATTTAGACTCCCCAAAATTAACAATGCCACAATTCATATTCTGGCATATGCAGATGACCTAATACTCTTAGCACTTTCTAGACAGGGACTCCAAAACAAAATAAATCAACTTAAAAACAAATGTGATGAGTTAGAATTGAAAATTAATCTTCAAAAAACTAAAATTATGATATTTAGTTCATAAAATTCTAATAGTTCACCACCAAGGAAATTTTTAAACAGGGATCTGATTGAAGTTGTTTCTTCTTATGTATATCTAGGTGTTAAATTTACCTCTAATGGCCTTTGGTCATCCCACTGGAAAGAACAAGTCCTTAAGACTAAACTAGAGGCTAAAGCCTTATTGCACTTAATTTTAAATATGGTGGGCACACAGTCGTCCCAGCCCTTTCAGCAGGTGAAGTAAAAATTAACCATATTCTATTGTATGGAGCTTAAGTCTGAGGGGCTACACATTTGCCTTTATTGGAAGTTCCTTTATCTCTGTACTACAAATCATTGCTACAGGTTCCTTTATCAACATCTAATGTTATTGCCAGGGCCAAACTAGGCAGTGTGCCTATTGCTACTTAAGTAGAAGTTCACATGGCCAGCTACTGGCTTAGAATCATGAATAATCTGATTAATGTTCTTCCCTTATCCTGCTTGAAACAGAAAATTAGCTGGTCTGAACAAAACTTTATGACTTCATGGTTGAAAACCCTTAAAGTACTTATAACCAGAACATCTATGGTTAGATTTTGGAAAGGGCATTTCTATCTCTCCTCTGTTTAAGGATATCTTTAGAATGAATTTAATTGTAAATGGTCAATCAAAACAAATGGACTTGGTAAAGAATCAGAGACAAGCTATGTGGTTCGAAAGCAATACAATTGATTATCTTATAGAGAGCTATTTAACTTGTCCTCTGATTCCTGAATACAGGAAATTCATTACCTGGGCAAGATTTGAAATAACATGCTCCAAATATGCCTATTTTAATAAAATTTCATTAGATAGCCTTTACCCAGAAAAGTGTAGGGCCTGGATATACAAACTGTGCCAGGCTGTGGCGCAAGCCTGGGCACAGCTCAACTTGGTTGCGCAGGGATGTGGCCTGGATGATATTCAACGGAGCTGTGCTATGGCTCAGCAGCTTTGAATATCACACCCTGGCCACCCCCACTGTGCACTGCACCAGCGCAAGTGGCCAGAGTGGAGCATGGAGATGCACTAGCGCAAGTGCCATTGCGCCATTCACAGCACCTGCGATATTCAAAAGGGGGCATGCAAATGGGGCCATAATTTATGCAAGGCGCACATGGGACCATTTGCATGTCATTATGGCCCCATTTGCATCCCATTAGCATGCAGGTGTGCCGATCCCCGACGACTTGCGCCTGGCGCCCTGCCAGGCAGCAGCCGTCGGGGACCGATGCCCCCTGCAGCCTGATCGTGGGCATTTGTCTAAAAAAAAATGCTCTCTAATATCCCTGGTGGTCCAGTGCACCGCTATGTGCCTGATCACAGAGCAGCGTATAATAAAACCCCATCCAATATCCCTGGTGGCCCAGTGGACCGCTATGTGCCCGATCATGGGCATCAGTATAATAACCCCCATCCAATATCCTGGTGGTCCAGTGGACCGATCGCTGCCCGATCACAGGCATCTGTTTAAATTCCCCGCTAATATCCTGGTGGTCAGTGGACTGCACTCTGCCCGATCATGGGCATCTGTAAAACATAAAAAGACTTATTACCCTGGTGGTCAAGTGTACCCCTCCCCACCCACCCACTGGGCTCCATTGCCCACTCCCTATCCTGGTCAGCGCGGGTGGCAGCACCCCCCCGCCTGCCGCCCACCGCCCACCGACTGACAGCTCGGTGGGCTGCATGCCCATTGGTTCACAGCATGAGCCAATGGGCATGCAACCCTACACACTACACAGACCAGATATGTGAATGATTCATTTTTTAGACAAATGCCGTGATCAGGAACATAGCGGTCCACTGGACCACCAGGGTTATTGGGGTTTGTTATACAGATGCCCATGATAGGGCATGGGGGTGCCACCAGCTTTGGCAGGGAACTCAGGTGGCCACCCACAGGTGGCAGCTGCTGTGCTGCACCCTGCAATGCGGCAGCTCACCTGTAGGTGGCCATCATTTCATTCCTTTTTTGGCTTAACATTGTGCAGGCGCCGTAGGGGTTGTGCATGCATGGCTCTGCACATACCAGGCTGAATATCTGGCTGTACGGGTTGTGCATGGGCACACACCCCCTCGTAATAACCTGCGCCCAATACTGATCGGCTCCGAGCATTGGATTTGTGCGGCGACTTTTCCCTTTGAATATCATGCGGGGCACATCAGTGGGTTGTGCATGGTGCAACCCTTTTGAATATCTGGGCCTAGATGTAACAAGTTTTTTTTTTAAGATATTTATCATATAATGATACAATGTTCCTTATACAAATCCGCTCGTAATTCAATATTAAACAACTTTCTTTCAAGATAGGCAAGTTTAGACTATGATCCATTATTTGTTCTTCTTCATCCTTTGATTGTGGAGGATGTGGAGATGGGCGCAAATTTTTTTCTTGAGGAGATAAAGCATAAAAGAAAACACTTTCACATATTTAATCCTCAATGACTTTGTCATATAAACAATATTTGTGCTATGCTAACAGACAGTTTATTTGTTGTGTATGTATTTTTACCTTGTATGATGCTTAAACACTCTGATGTGGAAGATTTTATTCTATTGTTAATATTATATATGTTGTAATGTCCATTACTTTTTATGGATGAACCATAAATTACTACTTACTACTGACTTACATCCAACTAGAACAAAACTTGGAACATCTAATGAGCTACCCCACAAGACTGTGCATGCAGAATGTCATGCAAATTCATTGAATGGTTGCAAAGTTATTAAAGTGCAAAAACTGGGGTTTAATATTAAAGTGCCAATTAAACCCTAACTATAGGGGCGTGACCATGCCCCTGTAATATATTACTCATCAAGGTGGACCTAGTGGACTACCTGGTAAGAAACCGACTCCTAAACAGTAAATGGCTTAGGTTGATGGCAGGGAGGTCCTGTCAGTTCAATCTGATAGTATTCTTTTACTGGGTAACTAGAGCAATGGATAAGGGACAAGTAGTGGGTTTACTCTGCTTTGACTGTAGCAAGACCTTTAACTCAATGACACACAAATGGTTGCTAAAGAGGTTAGAGAATCTGAGTACAGCAAAGAACCTAATTACATAGCCAGGTAGTTGGTTGGGGGGAAACAGCAAAGGGCGGTGTTAAACAAAGTCAAGCTGGGGACGAGGTAGTCACAAATGAGGTGATACAAGCATTAGTACTGGGGCCAGTCCTTTTTAATATGTCCATCACAGACATAGGAAAAAGAATACAGAGCAAAATGAATCTCATCACAGATGATGCTGAGCTCAGTGGCAGAATGAACAGTAAGGAGGGGGTAAGGGAGTCACAGAGGGACCTGTAAAAGGTTAAAGAGGTGGTTGATGTTTGGCAGTTGAAATTCAGTGCTAAAAAGAGTAAGGTGATGAACATAGGGAAGAAAGACCCCAGGATGGAATATTGGATTGGTGGGTTATGCTGGGCACTACTACTGAAGGAAAGGACATGGAGTCCTCATAAGTGATTCTATAAAACAATCTGGCCAGTGTGACAAGGCATACAACAGGCCAGTGAGAATGTTGGGGTGTTCTGTAAAGGGTTTCGATAGCAGGAGGTAAGAGGCAATACTTCCTCTTTGGCTGATTCTTCATCTCTTTTTGGTAAAAAAATACATATTTTTTTTTAAACCATTAGGGAAATGAGACTATCTTGTGCCACAAAAACAGGCCCTGTTTCTGTGACTCCTAAACCCACTTTCTGGAGATAGATTCTCCACTTTCATGGTAGTATCAAAATAAAAAATCTACATGTCTTCTAGGTCACAAAAGTGGGAAAATCAAGAGAAAACGTAACATATAAAAACAAAACAGCATTTGGAACTTATGTCGCAAACTGTGAGGTCGACAGTGTAGGGTGTAAATTTGATTCTTCAATTTTTAATTTTTTTTTGGCTAAAAAAATAGTTTTTAAAATTAGTAAAATTATCTTGAAGTGTGTGATGAAAACAGGCTTTGCTTTCATTGCTCATGAACCTGTTTCTGTGACTGACAATCTCATGAAACCTCAGTGACTTTTGTGACACAGTCTCAAAACAAGAAAAATCAAGATAGCTTTGCAGTATCATGTCAATGAACATACAGCTGCTTTGAGAGAGGAGGGCCACTTGTGAAGTCTTCTCATGTCTGGCGCAATGTATGCATGAATGCAGTTCCAGCTGCTTCATGGACCACACACAAACTAAGCTACTGTGGCTATCTATCGCAAAAATAAATAACATGTTTTTGCAAATGTAAAAAAAAAATACATTAATGAACTTGATCGGGTTTATTGTTAAAGGCACAAAGGCAAGGAAGTACAAGGTTAGTTTTTTTCAATTGCAACTACACCCACACCATGCATCATCCTTATGAACCCAACCAAATTGAAATGCCAAAGCACAATCTAGACTTCCGACAAATGATTTCACATAAATAAATAACATGTAAGGAGAAATACAGTTGGATATATTACAATATGCTGAAACTCAGTTCCCCGAGTTTCAGTAACCCAACGCCAGCAGTTCGAAACACGGTTGCCCGGCAGGCGACGTTTTTTCATTTAATTTCATTTTCATTTTTTAGACTTGTAAGCGGGATGAACAAGCTGCCCATTTTCACCAGCGACAAGTTACAATAGACATTTAAAACACACACATCAATACACACAAACATGAAAACATTTAAACATTATACAAAAATACAAAACACATCAATTACATTACAAATAATCAGTATGAACATGTGCAAATATCATTAACCATCAGCCAGTATTTTAGTCTTGATTTAAAAGACCATACAGACTTACTTTCTACAATATCAACAAGTAATGAATGAAAAAATAACGTTTTCCAGTGGCAGTATTTTTGTTTGTTTTAGGGGATTTCACCCCCTCCCCCCCCCGCATCCCCCTTACTTTATATAACCAACTACACCGTGGGCAAACTTCGACTGTCAGGCAACAGTGTTTCGGGCAAATGGTGTCAGGCTAGTGAAACTCAGGGAACCGAGTTCAGTTAATCAAAATACCACCATCTGGTTACACACTATGACAATATAGGTTGTAATTCCGATTCTTTCAATAAATAAACATACGAATATACAAAAATGCCAGCAGATACAGGCCTCATGGTCTATTGAGTCTGCTCAATTGTGCAGTTAGCCCCTCACTTTGCAGCTGCCCAGCTGATCCCTCCCCTCTTCGTAATTACCCCCCTTCTTTCTCTGTCCCATCCCCTCTTAAAGCCATCAACCATGTTACAGGCTACTACCTCCTCAGGCAGAGTATTCAACTTGTCCACCACCCTCTCTATGAAATACTGTCTCCTGACGTCCCTCCTAAATCTTCCCCCTCCAGTCTCAGCTGGTGCTCCCTCATAATCCTCCCCCTTCTGATCTGAAAAATCCCTTCTGTACTGGTCTTGATTATCCCCTTTAGGTATTTAAAGGTTTCAATCATGTCACCCTATCCCTCTTCTCCACCAGGCAATACATGTTCAGCTCGCCCAGCCTCTCCTCATAGGAGTATCCCTCTAATTCCTGGATTATCTTTGTCATCTTAAGTTATACACCCTCTAACAATCTGATGTCCTTCATCAGGAACTGGTGCAAGAACTGCACACAACATTCCAGGTGCAGCCTGACCAGTGACCTGTAGAGGGGCAGGATCACCTCCCTATTTCTGGAGGAGATTCCCCTCACTATGCACCCCAGCATCCTGTTGGCTTTTGCTGCTGCCTTTCTGGACTGAGCTAAGTTGTTCATACTCCCCATTGTGCACACCCCTAGATCCTCCTCCTCAGTGCATTCCAGCTGTACCCCCCCAGCTGATAGCTCCTCCCCTGGTTCTTATCCTGGAGGTGGAATACCTTACACTTTTTGGTGTTAAACCCCAATTGTCGTGTCTCCGACCACTCCTGTAGTTTGGTCAGGTCCTCCTGCAACCCCCCCCCCACCCTTTGATGTCATCTACCACCGTTCTCATCTTTGTGTCATCCGTGAAGAGACTGATCTTACTCTGAAACCTGTGGGAGATATCAGCAATGAAAATCCCAAACAACACCAGTTCCAACACTGATCTCAGCAGCATCCCACTCATCACACCCCTTGGTGATGAGAGTCCCCCCCCCCACCACCACCCTTTGCTGCATACCGTTCAGCCAATTGGTGATCAAATTTACCATCTTTGTTCCCACCCCTATATATTCTAGCTTCCCCCCAGCATCACATGTGGCATGGAATCAAAGGCCTTGCAGAAATCCAAATACAGAACATCCACTGTGTGGCCTTTTCCCAGTTCCCTTGTCGCCCAGTCATAGTACTCAATTAGGTTTGTCTGGCAGGGTCTTTCTGAGACAAACCCATGCTGCTGACCATCCTGGAGACCACTGTTCTCCAAAAAGGTCACCAACCTCTCTTTTAGGATCATCTCCATCAGTTTTCCCACAATTGATGTGAGGCTCACTGGTCGGTAGTTGTCTGGCTCATCCTTGGGTCCAGTTTTGTGAATCGGTACCACATGGACCATCCTCTAGTCCAGTGGTATGGATCCTGTGTCCAAGGATGTATTAAACAGGTCAGCCAAAGGTTCTGCCAGGGTCTTAGCTAGTTTCTTAAGTACCCCAAGGTAAATGCCATCTGGACCCAGTGCCTTACCACCCTCAGTGCCCTTAATCATTTCAGTACCCTATTCTCTGTAATCCCTGTATCAGTCACCTGCCCCCACCCACTTCTCCTTTCCCAGGTGGTGCCTGACCCCCTTTCTCCTTCATGAACACAGAGCAGAAGTAATCATTTAGTGCCTCTGCCTGGTCCTTTCTCTTCTCCAACCAGCCCCCATTCTTTTTTATCCTCACTATCTGATCCTTGTTTTCCGTCTCTCACTGATGTATCTGAAGAAGTCCTTTTCTCCATTTTAATGCCCTGTGCCAGTCTCAGCTCCCTAGAAGCCTTGGCTGCTCTGACCAGCCTGGTAACCTCCCTGGACTTCTTCATATACATCTCCCTGTTGTCCTCCCCTCCCGATTTCTTGAGTCTCAGAAATGCCTTTTTCTTTGGCCTCCATGACCTCCTGCATCAGCCAACAGGGATTTTTTTCCCCTCCGCTTCTTAATCTTTGTTTTTGTACATGTCCCAGTAGCCTCCACCAGCCCTTTCTTAATAATATCCCATTTTTGGCTAGCATCCATGCATGGTTGAATACCTACCAGATACCTGCCCACAATAACCCCCATCCTTTTAAAGTCCACCCCCTTAAATTCAGTCGCCCTTGTACTGTACTTGTACTTCCTGATTCCCTGCCCATATTGAGCATGAACTATACCATGTGGTGATCACTCCTGGCCAGAGGGTCTTCCACTTCCAGATCCCTAACAGCCTCCCCATTTAACAGAACTAGGTCTAGAGTCCTACCCAGTCTAGTTGGCTCCCGGACTAACTGTGTCAGGAAGCTGTTCTGGAATGCCTCTAATATGACCTGCTCCTTTGCTCTTGTGGTGGTTTGGATGCTCCACATGACCCCCATTAGGTTGAAGTCCCACACCACCACAGTGTTCCCTTTCCTACAGACCCTTCTGATTTGCTTAGCTAATTCCCTACCCAGGTCATCCCCTTGGGCTGGTGACCTGTACAACACTGCCATCCTCAGTGTCTTACTTTTTAAATCTTGGAACTGCATCCATAGGGCCTCTGTTCTGCCTTCCTCCCCCTCCTCCCTTATGCACCTTATCCCCTCCCATACATATATTACCACTCCACCCCCTTTTCCCTTAGCCCTGTCCTTGCTGAATATTCTATAACCTGGGACCATCAAATCCCATTCCTGGTACTGGGTGGCCCATGTTTCCGTGATGGCCACAATGTCCACCCTCCCTATTGCCAAGAGAGCCTGTAATTCTGCTGATTTATTACCAATGCTTCTCGCATTCAGTGAGACCATCCTCCAACCTGACCCTGCCCCATCCCCTCTCAGGGATACCCCCCTCTTAATCCCATCCCATGCTACTGCTCCAAGTGCCTCCCTGCTAGCCTGGGGGGTAAGCTCATTTGGCTCCCCTCTCTGGGATTCATGCCTACCATCTGTCCACTCACCGCCCCCCTGCCTAATTTAACTCCACATTCATAGCTATGTATTCCCCTACCCTCTGCTGTAATACCTCCTTTCCCTCCCATCTCAAATGTACCAACCCGTATCCCCTGGATTGACAGCATTCCCTAAGGCAGGTGTTGAACTCCCCAATCCTTACCTTTCTCACTGTGCTAGCATAGGGTACTGGGAGCACTTCTGAGAAGGCCACTAATTCCCCCAGTTTCCCACACAACCTGCCCAGATCCTCGAACCTCTCCCTCACTACTTCCACCGTCTCCCCCACCAGGTCATTTGTACCCAAGTGCACCATGAGATGCAGTTTCCTCCTACCCCTCCTAGCACACTTAGGAATTGACTGCCCCACCCTGCCTGCATTTAAGTCAGGTATGGACTCCACCCAGATGTGACTATGTCATTCCCTCTTGCTACCCCATCTTATCCCTTTCAGTATTGAATCCCTCAGCACTAATACCCCTTCCTCTCCAATCCTCGTCTCCCCTTTCCAATCTTTTACCTTGGTGTCTACTGCTAGATTCTGCCTCAGATGAAACCCTCCCCTCCCCTCATACGGACCTCCCTCTACCCCAGACCTATCTCTGCTCCCCCTCAATGCTCCCTCACACTCCTTCTGGTTCTTCCCTTCCACCCCGGGCTCCCCCTCTGCTAAGTCCCTCCCATTCTCCGCTCTACTCTTGCTCCTCTCCCATTTACCCCTGCTCTCATCTTCCATCCTTCCAGCTGTGCCCCCGTATACCACTACCACCATCATCTGCCAGACTCCTCTCTCCCATCCCATCCTCTCACTTCCCCTTACCTACCCCCTCCTGGAGATCCCTCACCTCCCCCTCCTCCTCCAATGTTGCCAGCAGAGCAAAGCTATTACCTGCCCTCTCTGCCGCACTGGGTGTGGGCTCCTTCCTCCTGTCCCTACTGTCCGTGCTTTGCCACCTATTTGCATTGCTCCTGCCCCTCTTCCCCATCCCCTCCTCCAAACCATTGTTCCACACACACGATGTCCTCCTGTTGCTCTCTGCCCCAGCAACCTTCCCCCCAACCTCCTCAACTCTCTACCAAGCCACTGCACTTCATCCTCGAGTCTCCTCAGCCTGTCACAGATCGGACAGCCTCCTAGCTTCCACAATACATTCATCCTGACTGCCACACCACAACCATTTCAGCACACTATTCTACCCCTGCAGGCCCTTCTAACATCCCGCCACCCCCTGTACCCCTCCTCCTGTGCTGTATCCATCCTCTCCAACTAATGCCACTTCATTCTCTAGTGTGTTGTTCCCTACCTCCCTCCATTTGTTCACCTCAGCATCACCTTAATACCTAAAATACCCCTAGTATGTAGACCTTCTTAACTAGTGTGTCCCTAACAAATCCCTGCCCAGCTTCCTGCAAAGACCATAGACCTTAGTACCCCTCAATCATGCAGCACTTACAATTGAATTACCCCAGAACAACAGTTACAAACCCCCATTGTCATACATCAATCACTTTAAGTTCCCCTTAGCACCTACAATTGAATTATCCACTAGAACAACAGTTACAACCCCTACAATTGTCAAACATCAAACACTTTAAGGTCCCCTTAGAATACAGAACCCAAACAGCTTCCACACTCCCCAAGTGTCAATTACAGTCACAGTGCCCCATTCTGAAGCAGCTACTCCAGAAATCGATAGTCATGGTACCTTATTCCAGACATAGCCCCAGTGCCCCCAACCTTATAACAAAGCCACCATAAATTGAAAAGTCACATTACCTTAGTCAACTAGCAGTGCCCTTACAGCTGGATGTATCCCTACCTTCCAGGTCACCCAGGGACCCCTCCTTCTGATGAGCTCTTCCTTCTGCCCCTTTTGATAGGTCCTCTTCACCACTGGGAGTGGTCTACCCCTTTTTAATAAGGAGGTGATGTAGGGAGCATGGGTGGAGCAAAATTAAGGACTACAGCTCCTTCCCTACAACTGTGCTCTGCCTTTTAAGGCCCAGTCACACACTCAAATTGGCCACCTCACTGCTGATTGGCTCCTGCCAGAGCCCTGCCAATTCGTCTCACCGACGATGCCTCCCAGGAGCCAAGCACTGCCTGTCTCTACAGTACAGCTCCTTCCTCCAGTCTCCTGATCCCTCCTTTGCTCCCTGAGGCCACTGACATGCCATGCTCCACAAGCGGAAAAAGCCATAGATGAATCTGGCTCAGATGAGCCCTCAAGAAGGACTACAGCTCCTTCCCTGCACCTCTACTTCCGCTCCTTCCCTGCAACTTGGCTCTGCCTTTTAAGGCCCAATTGCACACTCAAATTGGCTGCCTCACTGCTGATTGGCTCCTTCCGGACAAACATTACACTCATGTATTGTGAGGCAAAAAGCCACAGGATACAACGCTGGGTCAGTGTGTGTGTGTGTGTGTGTGTGTGTGTGTGTGTGTGTGTGTGTGTGTGTTGTGCTTGGGTGTTGCATCACACACAATGCACCAGACCTGTAATGGACTTTGCAAGTGGAAGGGAGGCCAGGGGGGCCACTCTTGATGGAGCACTAATGAATAAATGGCTTACTCTAAGTAGAGGCTGTGAGCGGAGAGGGAAAAGAAAAGCATTTATCATTTGCAGCAGCATCTGCTTAAAAATATAAAGGAAGATGACTAGCCCAAAATAATGCAGGAAGTTGAGCATTTGGTGTTTAGCAGCTGAGAGACAGCTCTATAGGTTTAGGTACATCAAGTTTGAGGGAGGTGGGACCAAGAATCAGCATTAGCCCACTATTTGGAGACCCTACTGGCATTATTGCAGGCCACAAGAGTAAATTAGAATAGATGAAGGACAATACTTAGTGTTAGCAGCAGTCAGGAGGTACTGTAGACTGAAGGTCTTTTTTATGGCTGCAGTTGATGGAGCCCTGCAATCGTTTTGCTATTTCAGTAGAAAAAGGGAGCCCTCCAGTTTACTAATGGTCTAGATAATATTGGAGGTTTTGTTTTATCAGTACACTAATTAATTGTAGCAGTCTGCTGAGGAGAGTTTCAAAGCACTACTGTTTGTGCTACTTTAAATCTGGCTATAATTATCTTTGAAGAAAGATTCATAGGCTCATAAACATGTCAAGTCACTCAGACTTTCCCAGGCATAAAGAGTAATTGAGAGTGAGGAAGAAGCTTTCAGATTTCAGATTCTATGTTAAAAGGCCTCAGACAGGCCAGACAAAAACTGAAGCATAACTGAGAAATCAGACTGGAGAGCTACTTTCACATGGGGCTGGATATTCAAAAGGGTTGCGCTATGCGCAATAGGGTTGCACCTGCGCAAGTCCGAAATTGTGCCATTCTGCCATATTCAGCAGGAGGCAGTTGCACCCCCCAAGTCAAGCTGAGCAACAGCGCAATGCTAATGAAGGCATGCTGAACCAGAGGGGGAGGAACCATGCATAAACTGCACAGCCCGATATTCAGTGGGCTGTGTAGAGTTGTGCAGGCGCAACCCCCAACCTGCGCCTGCACAACTTTGAGCCAAAAAAAGAAGGAGTAAGTCGAGGGCCACCCACAGGTGAGCTGCCACATTGCAGGGAGCAACACAGCAACTGCCACCTGTGGGTGGCCCTCAACCTACCCTGTGCCCCCTACATGCCCATTGGGCATATAGTAACCCCACCCCGACTAGTCTCGACGATGGGCAGAAGTTCAAACATCCCCCACACCCCTGACTGGGTCCGACACAGCAAATGTTTAAACATCTCCACCCCGACTGGGTCCGATTGATGCAAATGTTTAAACATCCCCCACCCCGACTTGGCCCGATTATGCAAATGTTTAAACATCCCCCTACCTCTGACTGGGCCTGATTATGGCATATAAGTAAATAAAAATCCCACCCCACCAGCCCGATCGCAGGCAGAAAAGCTCCAACCCCCACATATCCCTTGTGGTCCAGTGGACCTCAAGTCCATCGCAGGCAGAAATGCCTTAACCCCAAGTACATATCCCTAGTGGTCCAGTGGACCTCAAGCGCAATCGTGGCAGAAATGCCTTCAACCTCCCCCAAGGACCACCTACCCTGGTGATCTAGTGGCCCCCCATCCCACCCACCCACAGAGCCCCACCACCCCGCTCCGCCCGTCAGCTGGCTGGCGGCATCCCACCCACCTGCCACCTCACCACCCACCAACTGACTGCCAGGCAGGGCTGCACGCCCATTGGTTAAGAGCAAGAGCCAAAGGGTGTGCAGCCCATACTGTACAAGGCAGTCCAGATATGTGCCAGGTGCAAGTCTTCGGGGATCGGCACACCTGCATGCTAATGGCATGCAAATGGGGCCATAAATAGATGCAAATGGCCCCCCCTGTGCCTTCCATGAATTATGGCCCCATTTGCATGTCACCTTTGAATATCAGAAATTTGCGCATGGCGCCGTAATGGTATAAGCCACGCATCTTGACTGCTCCTCTGACCACTTGCGGTGGTGCAAGTTCCGTGCCATGCACATTGGCTGTGTCTGGGGTGATATTCAAAGGAGTTGCCTCATAGTGCAACCTCAAATATCGGCCCGGCCAGTTGCATCCCCTCATAACTATTTTGTGCAGCACAAGGGCTTGCGCCACAGAATAGCTCAGTTTGAATATCCAGCCCCTGAAGTGCATAGTTTTATTTTTCATCAGTCAACATTCTTCATTCCAAACCTAGCAGCATTTTGAGATCATAAAGACTTCTTCATCAGAGAATTGGCTGATATTCACATAATAATCATAAAATTAATATGCAATGTGTTACTGCTAACTTGCCACACAAAATAAATCATACAATATTTTTTTTTTATTCTTTTGGTAACTGGTTAAGGCCCACTTGGCACACGTGCCTGTTTTCAAGGGCAACCTGGGAGCACTGGGGTGGTTAAGTTACTTGCTCATAGTCACACATTATTCAAGTGGAGGTTGTGGGAATCAAACCCAGGTCTCCTGGATGTACCAAGCTCATCCATAGCTCATTAATCTGTAGGCTATACTGCCATCCTCAGTTGTAATATGGAGTGGAATAGTCTCCACATTACCTTAATAGTTCCACAATGTATACACTTCCTTATCTGCTTTCTTTAAACAATTTTTTCCAAAAAAAAATCTGTGTGCATAAACATATAATAATTACTGGCTTCTTTCTTTCCCATAGGGAAACTGTGATGTAATTTGCCATAATAAAGGAGTGTTTATTATGGCAAACATTTGCGCAGTTTTCCTTGCTGTGTGCATGCCATAGTTCTTCCTCTAAGACCGTTGCCGCTGGCTGCATTCTGTTTCTCCCGGGACACTAAACCGCCACTCAGAATCGGTGGTAAGTATGATCTCCTGCACACAAAAAACAAAAAAACAGGCTGCCAATTAAGGGGGTGAAAGGCTGTAAGCCAGACCACACGCTGAAACTTGACTGCGCCAGTGATCGCACCAGAACATTTTTACTTTTATACAAGTGCTGAGGTGAAAATGGGAAACTCAGCAATTACATAAAATAAAATATGGGTCAGTGTGTGTAAACTAGAAGTTTATATACACCCTCAGGGTTAGATGCAATTCATAAACTCCTCAAGCTTCACTGCCAGGGTTTATGTAGCATCTAACCCCTCGGGGGTGTGTAAACTTCTTGTTACATACACCGACCCATACTTTATCCTATATTTAAATTATGCTCCTAAATATCAGTATGGGCACTGCAAAATTATTAAACCATGTTATTAAAACTTATTAATGCCCACACAATTGTCTGCAAAATGAGTTCATTTTAAAATGCTATACAAAAACCTTCACCAGACACAAATGCAAATAATTACTTGACTCAAGTTTGCTAGGAAGTCGCTATGTTATTATGTTATATGCTATCACAAAAGAAAAACATATAGTTCTTCATACCACTCTTTAACCATTAAAAAAATCATTTTCAATACAGACAGTTAACCTAATTTACTTCACTCTTTCTTTCATTCTGTGACCATTTAATCCCCTACCACCCCCTCTGGTAGGCTATTCCAGGTGTCCACCACCCTCTCCATGAAAATATATTTTCTCACATTTCCCCTGAGCCTTCCCCCCTCTAACTTCATCTTGGGCCCCCTTGACTTGGAGCATCTCTTACTGTGGAAGATGCTTCTTTCTTGTACTCTGTTTATACCAGTGATGTATTTGTAAGTCTCATTCATGTCCCTCTCCTTCCTTTTCCTCCAGAGAATACAAAATCTACTTCTTTAGTCTGTCCTCATATATCTTATCCCACAGGCTCTGCACCATTTTAGTTACCCTCCACTGTACTGCCTCCACCCTATTTACGTTCCTTCTCAGATGGGGTCACCAGAACTGGATGCAGTATTTCAGGTGTTGTCTCCCAAGCGGCTTATACAAGGGAAAGATGACCTGCCTCTTTATACTCCTGATACCCATCCCTATGCATCCAAGAATCTGGCTAGCCTTTTCAGCCACCTTATCACACTGCCTAGTTTCTCTTAGGTCTTCCAAGATGATAACTCCCAGGTCCCTTTCCTGCTTTGTGACTGTCAGTACCTCCCTGCCTAGTTAGTACTTTACCCCAGGTTCTTGTGCCATACAGTATGTGCATGATCCTACACTTTCTTTGTATTGAATCCCATTTGCCATTCTTCAGACCATTTTTCCAGTTTTTTAAGGTCTTCCCTCATTCTTTGAATACCCCTGGTGCAACCCTATTGCATACTTATCTATTATCTGTGAAGAGGCATACCTTCCCCTTCAGTCCCTCTGCAATGTCCCCTATAAAGACATTGTGCCTCAGTACCAACCCCTGCGGCACCCTGCTCATCACCTCTCCCTCTCTTGTGTACTCCCTGTTTACTGCAACCCTCTGACTCCTGCCATTCAGCCATTCAGCTGATTCTCCACCCACAGAACTATTTGAGGATCCAACCCTGGGCTGCACAATTTATTAATCAGCCTTCTATGGAGGACATTGTTGAAAGCCTTTCTGAAGTCCAGATAGGCCACATGTAGCACACCTCCCTGGTCCATCACCTTAGTTACCCAGTCTCACCGTAGATTAGTACAATGAGTTAATGCAAAACACAGTGCATATCTTAAATATAGTAAAATGTATGGTTAGATGTATACACAAATAAATGCCATATAAGACAGTGTATGTGTGTTAGTGTGTGTGTGGCAATGCTTTGTGTGTAGACAGTGCACTGCTATGTTATACTGCAATATATATGCATGTATGTGTACATGTATTATTCAGTGTGTGTGTGTATCACAACAATTAGAAAGTGTAGTTAGGTGGCTAAGAGGTTTGTGCAAAAATTGCTAGTCTACGTTCCCCAGCTATCTAGATCAGTTTCAGCCTTATGCATGTCATTGCTTATTTATATGAGGTGCCTAGTGGCAACCTTCCACCCTCTGATGTCCCTCGGAGCCTAAAAAGAAGAAAACAGTCCCATGATGTCTTTATTTTCAATCTGTAAAAATGTTTGTAGACAGTGCATGTCTATGTTACACTGGGATACATATGCATATAGGTGTATATGTGTTAGGCAGTGTGTGTGTGTGTGTGTGTATGTGTGTGTGTATCACAAGAATTAGAAGGCGCAGTTAGGTAGCTCAGTGGTTAGTGCAAAAATTGCTAGTTTATACATTTCTCACTGCCCACAGTATCATTACTCTACAGCCATATTGGCTTTTGCTAGAGTTTGTCTTTTTATGGGGGGTGGGCAAATGTCTAGAGAGGCCACCACCCTCATCTCTGTGATATGTCAGTATAACTTAATAGTTTTCAAGAAGAAGAGGGACTATGTTTGCTTAATTTATTATTTTTGTTGTTGTCAAAACTAAGAAAACATATTCTAAAGAAAGTCCAAAACCTTGGACGTGTTATAGTTTATTTTTCTTTTGGTGACTGAAAGAGGCACACAGAGCTTGGTCTTGTTTCCTGGTACAACTCAGGAAAAGGGGTAAACAGTGGGTAAGGAAGTAAATTAACAAAACAGGTAAAAACAGTCACAAGCCCACTATTATAAGATAAGAGGCAAGCCAAGGCAAATTTATTTATGTGGTGCCAAATCCCATAGACTCTTGGCACCTCACAAAGGGTGCCGAAATAAAACATGATAAAACACTACAATAATAAACCAATTAAATATAATTAATACACAATTTAAAAGCCAGACCCCAAAATCTACAGTGAAATAAATATGTTTTTAAAGATTTTTTAAAAGTGTTCAGTTTAAAGGAGTGAGCAGTTTACATTTTTAAGTGTCAATAAGCAGAACAGGAAGAAATGAGGAAACAAGAAATAGAGCTCCCAATAACCAGCAAAATACAAGTCTGGGAAACCTACAATAATTAAGCAAATGGGTCAGTATTTTCAAAAGGATCCATCTGACATGCATTCTCTGTCACTGTTTTGAAATGGAAAATGCATTTTAACTATTAGACTAGCTGTTAGAAGGTCTAACATTATTTGAATTGCACATCCCCAAAAAGATGCAGTTGAGGCAAAAAAAAATACTCAGCTTAAATGTGCAATATTTACTTGAACACAAATTGTGTTTTTGATGCAGAAAGATGCAACTTCTGTAAATAGCATATGGACTGCTTGGACTCAAGCAGGCATACACAGGCCACAGCACACATTTGCATCTGCATGTAACCCTTTCAGAAATCTAGCACATAGTCAGTTAAACTTCTTATTTTAGTAGATATTTATTCTTCAACCTCTTTCAGATAAATCAAAATATGTACAGCTGTTTTCTGCTATGTGTATTTGTATGGTTTTCTTTATTCGATCCATGTTTTAAAATCTCCGGAGTTACTATTAAAAGTCATGGTGGGCACTGGCTACTGGAAAAAATTAAATCCTTAGCTTCTGTAGTCCCAGAACATTTTTCTTTGATCTTCTGAAACAACCTAGGACTTAAGCCTCACTATTATGTCATGCTACAAAGATTCCTGTAATGATTTTTGACTGCAGGTTAGTCTTCACAACAAAAACATTATCAAAAGTCCTAGGCAATCCAAATTGTCAAAACAGCACAAGTCTGAGTCAAGTATTAACACCACTGTTTTCATGTGGAATATTAAAAACTTAATGCCCCAGGTAGATGAGTCATTCATTATTGTTTTCCCAGAATACATTCTTACCTCCAAATCAATACAAATTCAACTGACTAAAGTCTTCCATATATTAAGGAAGAAGTCTTCAGGACAAACTAGTTGATGCACCAGTTTACACATGAACATAGGTCAGACGCAAAGGCAGTAGTTGCAGTTGCTTACTGTATTTTTCTTGAATAAGATACTGGGGTTAGTAGTCCCAGTTAGAGCTCTCGCTGTGGGCCAGCAGGACTAAGATGCTACAAACATGAACAATGACACTGCGAGATGACCTCTCTATCAGATTTATATTATGGGCTACATTACCTAAAGATTATTGTACAATGACAGAGCAGACTAACTTTTGTTGCTTGATTCTGAATTAGTCAGATTTGGTCAATGTCATGATGTCCTTGAATGTTTTGGCTAGAGCAGAACAAGGATGTTTCCACCAAGAATAACTGAAATGCTTGATTCTCACAAAACATGCATCCAAATGTTGTATGGGTAACTAAATATCTTGCTTTTGAGCTGATATCTAACCAATAGTTATTCACAACATGTTACTTAAAGGGAATTTTTCAGTTTTGAGAAAACTTTGAAAAATAAGATTTTAACACAGTTCACATAATAATTTGTATATTATTTGCATTCTGAACCATTTTATTGTTCCTTTCTAGGTAAATGTGCTTGGAAACAAGATCCCTGTCCCCTAGAGTTTATCTTCTTATGTTGCTTACTCCTTTGCAAAAGTCATAGTATGTTGTTTGAGACATTGTAGTTTGTTCCCACCTAGAGTACTGTGCCCAGTTCTGGAGTCCTCACCTCAGAAAGGATAAGGATAAGTTGAAGACAGTGTAGCACAGAGTAACAAAAATGATTCAGGGCCAGCAGGGCAGATCCTATGAGGAGCATCTCAAGGCACTAAATCTGTACTCACTGGAGACCAGAAGGGAAAGGGAGATATGATAGAGACCTTCAAGTTCCTTAAAGGAATTAAAGTGAACTGCAGGGAACTATTTAGCCTGCAAACCAATTTGCAGTCACATGGACATGAATGGAAATTAACAGGAGGTAGGTTCAGTAGAGATGTGAGTAAGTTCTACTTTACCAAAAGATTGGTGGAACCTGGGAATAGTCCATCGACTGAGGTGATGGGTTTGAAAACAGTCAGGAGATTCAAGAAGGACTGGGACATAATGAAGGGAATAGTGGTTACTGGGGGTGATATGACCATGGAAGAGAATAGAGAGAAGATGGGGAAGGTTAGTACCCCGGAGGAACAGTAGTTTCCAGGGATTATAGGGAACTTGGGCTGACTTGAAGGACCTCTGGTCTGTTTCTGCCATCATTGTCTACGTTTCTACATTGCTGTGGAAATACATATAATGTCAGTACCATAGGAATGTCACTTTAACAATGGATTAAACAGTAGGAGCACTGCATATTAGCTTGTAAGGATCAAGTTCACTTGGATTACCATGTCTAGTTTTGGAGGCCACACCACAAAAGGAACACAGACAGCTTGGGGGCTGTCCAGAGGTGAGCAACTAAAATGGCTCTAGGTTTGCAGGAGAGGCATTACAGGGAGAGACTGAGGGATTGCAACATGCACACCCTGGAAGAGAGGAGATAGAGAGAGGTACCATGATTGAGCCCTACAAGTACATCACAAGGGTGAACACAGTGAAGGTGGAGAGTCTCTTTCAAATGAAAAAGGGCACCAGGACTGGGGGGATGTGATGAAGCTGAGGGGGGTCAAGAGAGTTGTGAGGAAATTTATCTTCATTGAATGGGTGGTAGATGACTAGAATAGAGTACCAGCAGAAGTGTTGTGGGTTAGAACAGTGGTGAGCTTCAAGCATGCATGGGATAAGGGTCATTCTCAGATAATATGGGATCACTTATATATATTACATTCAGTTAAAGAAAACTATATCCAGATTAGAGTATTGATGTATATAGTATTTATAGTGGCTATAGGTGATGATCAAATGTCAATCTGAGGAAATTATTATATTACTTTTTCATATTAAGAATGCTTTAGTTCATGCTGGACTTCTGTGTTACACATGTGACACATTGTTTCAAGGAGTTTATCGCCTTATGAGCTTTATTTCATCTATGTTTATTTTTTTTCCTGCAAACTGAAATCTAGCATATCTTTAATTTCTAAGGTATGTTACACAAAAGCTTTCAGTTGTTCAGTTATTTGCAAATGTCCAATTGTCTGAGGTAGGAACTCCTGTTTGCATGTTATTATTATCTTAGATAGCTAAAAACATAAAATAAATAAACTGTCATAGAACTTATGATAACACTGTTTTTATTTATTAAAATGCTTTAGAATAAAAAGTCATAGTTAAATCCAAGAAAATTGTTAAAAGCATAAACTTGTGGCAAGTCATGAATGCATGTGACAGTGACATATTGAAGAAGTTGTTTAAAATGGACTCATTCTACCGTGTAAAAAGGTAGTTTTTGTGAAGGCAACTCCTATAACAATGCAAATATTAGAAATACATGGGGCTACAATTTCATAGGATGGCGCAGTATGCGGTGCACTACTGCCTGTGGCAAACTCATGTGCCTAGGGATCTAGCACCATATTTTTTAAGAACAGGGGTCTGGGCACCAAAGTTCGTGAGTTTGCCTCAAGATGACCAATGCACAGACCAAACAACACTCAGAAGGAGATTGCCACAAGCTGTGGCACAGGCTTATAGCATCTGTGCCAGGGATGGCATCCCACTGGCTGGTTGCCCTCGTGGCTGGTGGGTCATGGGAAGGTTGTTCAGGCTTGCAGGGGTGGAGGGATTGGAGAGGGGGCTGACAACTGCCCCAATGGCAGAACAGCAGAACAATTGTGGGTCCATGGAGGGTGGAAGTACCAGTGCCACCACTGGAGGGCTCTCACCTGTCACAGACCACCGACCACTTCAGCAGTGGTCTGGCAGGTGTCGGGGACTGACTGGGTGCCTTCCCTGGGGAAATAGGGTCACCCTCTACCCAGCAAGGGCTGCAGCAGTGGTGTAGAGCAGCTTAGGACAACTCCAGGTCCCTTCCATTGTGCCACACAGGTGCGGCCGTCACAAGGATGGTGCCAAAATGGTTGGCACAGGTGGTCCCCCCAGGGGCAAACAGTCCATTAGAAAATCAAGACTGGCACAATATGTGGTACAATGAGCCCCTTGTACCATTTCTCCTTGCTGCAAGCCCCCTTGCACCAGTCCTGATCTTTGAAAACTGAGTCCATGACTTTTGGAAAAATGTACTCATCCATGCTTTTTGTTTTTCTGTAGTAATTCATTTATAAACAGTATAGTATATATTGAAAACTTTAGTGATAACTTCTGACATGTTTGAAGCAGTATTTATTATTATTATTCATTATTAGAATAAAAAATGAATGCAATATACAAAGTGTTTTTAGAATGAAATGTGTGCTATCTTAATCTACTGTACATGAGCTACATTCAAGTTTCAGTACATCAAATAAGTGAAACAAACAAACAAACAAACAAAAATCCTTAATGATAAAATCAGACTAAAATTATTTTTCAGTTTGCACTGTGATGTTAGGAAATTTTCATAAAAAATACATTTTTATACACACTTTAATTCTTTTTCAACATGTCAGTGTCAAACACGTTAATGTACTGTCACATGTGTTCATCTTGCTGAAAGTTTTCAATAGTTGCAATTTAGACATTTTATTTAAATTGCATTTTAATAAATAAAATCATCAACATAAACTGCATTATGGTTTAGAATGATCAAAGTTAATAAAATGCAAAATAGGAGTTTATACAATGAACAATGTCAATTTCACAGACAAGAACACAAAGGGGGGAAAGGCCAGGAAAGGGGAGGATGGGTGGGGTTTGAGTGGGGTTAGGGCAGCTGTAGTAATATGAAACTAAGAGCTGTACAATTGAGCAGACTTGATAGACCTGTGGGCCTTTTTCTGACAGCAATTTTGTATGTTCATAGATTCATAAATGCATTAATGATTGTCACATCCATTCATCTTATTAAAATTTGTTAAAGGCTACAATTATAACACTTTGATTTTATTACACAATAATATATAACATCACTAACATAATTAATTGCATTACAGTTAAGATCTATCACAGTTAATAAAATGCAAAACAGGAATTCATACTGTGGACAGTGTCACATGCATTAAAGAATATCAAATACATTCATCTTTTGTAATGATTCATATTATCAGTAATTATGACTATTTAATTCTAGTTCATTGAAAGAAATACCATCATTAATATAATAAATTGCACAACAGTTTTGAACTAAATTAACAATAAAATGCTAAATAGGAGTTCATACTGTGGACAATGTCAGTGTCACATGTGTTAATGATTGCCATATGCTTTAACATTAAAACAATATTGTCTGTAATTATGACTTATTATTTATATTGCATTTTAATAAATAACAATATTAACATAAAAACTGCATTACAGATATGGGGCTGGATTCTCAAAACACTTGGAAGGTACAAAAAAATGTGCAAGTCCCGAAACGTTATGCAGTTGTGGAAAAAAGGGGTAATTGCGCTAAGTGGTATATATAAAACTTCCATAGCTGTGGGAAAAATGCACTGCAGACTATGGAGAGCAGGATGAAATTATCAAATTCTGAATTCTCAGAATTTTTGTGAAATTCCAAACATTCACAAAATTTTGCAAAATGTTTTGGAATTTTCTGAACTTTTTAAATTGGCTATAACTTGGTCTGTGTTGCGACTAGAGGTCTAAATGTTAGCATGCAGATTATCTGGAAGGATCCCTCAAGGTGTGCCAAGTCCCATAACATGTGAATGAAGTGTGGAGAAGTTATAGGGGCTCAAAATCTGACAATTTAATATTCATGTGAAAATATCAGAAAATGTTTCTATGCTTACAACTTGGCCACCTTCGGAGCTATATAATTGAAAACTTAGATGCATATTTTCTTGGAAGAGTCATAGAAACTGCTAAATACATAGAAACATAGAAACATAGAAGTTGACAGCAGATAAGGACTGCAAGGCCCATCCAGTCTGCCCATTTCTTTTTCTACCTTATAAATGTGCCATCGGCCTTTGCTCTGTCAGTGACCTATCTATTCATAGTCATTTGTATTGCTCCCTTATGCCTATCCCATGCCTGTTTGAAGCCCTGCACTGTATTCATAGCTACCACTTCTTGTGGTAAGCCATTCCATGCATCTACCACCCTTTCTGTGAAAAAGAACTTCCTCACATTCCTTAATCGGCCTCCTCTAATCTCATGCTGTGTCCTCTTGTCCTGCTATTTTCTTATATTTAAACATGTTAGACTCTTTCACCTTGTTTATGCCCTTAAGGTGTTTAAATGTCTCGATCATATCACCTCTCTCCCTCCTTTGCTCAAGGGTATACATATTGAGCTCTGTTAATCTGTCCTCATATGTCTTCTGATGCAGTCCCTGCACCATTTGGTTCCCTTCTCTGGACTGCCTCAATTTGGTTAATGTCCTGTGAAGGTGTGGCTCCAATACGTACTAGTACTCCAGATGGGGCTCTAACTAATGTCTTGTACAGAGGATTATTACCTCCTCTTACGACTTGTGATACCCCTACTATACACCCTAACATCCCCTAGCCTTACCTACTGCTTTAGAGGTCTGCTTGGATGATTTTAGGTCATCAGTGATGATGATGCCCAAGTCTCTTTCTTCCTTTGTGACTGCTAGCAACTCCCTCCCAGCCTATAAGTGGCTTCAGGGTTTCTCTTCCCTATGTGCATGATTTTGCACTTCTTTGCATTAAATCCCAGTTGCCACTCTTCTGACCATTCTGCTAGTTTATCCAGATCTCTTCTCATTCTGCCCACCCCATCTGGATCATCTACTCTGTTGCAGATCTTGGTGTCATCTGCAAACAGACAACCTTACCTCTAGTCCATCTGCAGGGTCACTAATGAAGATGTTGAATAGGACTGGCCCCAGGACTGATCCCTGAGGTACCCCACTTGTGACTTGCATCTCTTCTGACTGTATACCATTTACCACCACTCTCTGTTTTCTGCCAGTCAACCAGTTTGCCACCCGGTTGACCAACTTCGACCCACCCCGAGCCTACCTAGCTTATTTATCAATCTTCTATTGGAACAGTGTCAAAGCTTTGCTGAAGTCAAGGTAAGCGACATCAACTGCTCCCCTTGGTCCACCACTCTGGTTACCCAGTCAAAGAAATCTATGAGATTAGTTTGACAGGACCTTCCTTTGTAAACCCATGCTGTCTTGGATCCTGTGCCCCTATGGATTCCAGGTGTTGCACTATCCTTTCCTTAAGAGTGCCTCCATAATCTTGCCCACTACTGAGGTAAGACTGACCGTCTGTAGTTCCCCGCCTCCTCCCTGCTACCACTCTTGTGAGTGGGATCACATGAGCCCTTCTCCAGTCTTCTGGGACCTCTCCTGTGCTCAGAGACTCACTAAACAATTCTGCTAATGGCTCTGCTAGTTCCTCCTTTAGCTCCTTAAGTACCCTGGGATGTATGCCATCAGGTCCCGTGCCTTATCCACCTGAGCTTAGCAAGCTCTTGTAGGACACTTTCTTTTGTGAAGGGAGTAGTGCTCACCTCCTCCCCCCTGTGTCCATGATGCTGAGCTGTGGGCCCTGCCTACCTTCTCTTCAGTAAATACTGAGCAAAATATCTGTTTAGGATAGATGCCTTTACAGGGTCCTCCTCCTCACATGCTCCCTTTTCTCCATTAAGCTTAGCAATACCCCCTCTGGACTTTCTCCTTTCACTAATGTATCTATAGAAAGTCTTGTCACCTTCTTTACTGTTCGTGCTAGTGTTTCCTCAGTTTGGGACTTTGCCTGCCTTACTGCCTTACCTGCTTCCCTTAGGGCAGTTTGGTATGCCTCCTATCTTCATCCGCTGTGTTCCCTTATATTTTCTGAAGGCCAGCCTTTTGGCTCTGACCTTTTCTGCTACTGTATTTGAGAACCAAAGTGGTTTCCTTCTTCTTTGCACTTCCTTTTCTGTCTAACACAATGGGATGTTGCTTCAAGTATTGTATCCTTAATGCTTGCCCACTTTGCCTGTACCTCCTCACCTGTGTTTCTTTTGCCAGGGCCAGCTTAACTCTGTTGGCCATCTTATCAAAGTCAGCTCTCTGAAGTCCCATATTTTGCTTTGGAATGGGATGATTTAGATGTAGTAGCCAAATTGAACCATACCATGTGATGGTCACTGGCAGGTGACCTTCTACCTGGAGATCTGTGATCCCTTCTTTGTTAGTCAGTACTAGATCTAGGATAGCCCTGTCTCTTGTGGGTTGCTGTACCAGTTGTTTGAGGCCCCCCTGCAGGGAATCCACTATGAGTCTAGTTCTGGCAGATGTTCCTGCTGGTATTGACCAATCTGTATCTGGCATGTTGAAGTCTCCCATTATCAGAACCTCCCTTTAGCTGTCATGTTTTGTATATCTTCTAACAGTAATGTGTCTATGTCCTCCCTCTGGTCTGAGGCCTGTAGACAACCCCAGTTCTTATGGCTGTCCCATTTCCTGTTTCAGGGTGACCCACAGTTCTTCTGGCTCCTTATGTGTATTCTAATTTCTGTAGCTTTGATATTTTCATTTATCATACAGGGCCCCCCTCCCCTTTTACCTCGGTCTCTTCTGAACAATACATAGCCAGGTACTGAAGTCTCCCAAGTGTGGTTACTGGTAAACCACGTCTCACTAATTGCTACTATGTCCAGTTTAGCCTCTGACATTATTGCCTGCAGGTCTGGGATCTTATTTCCCAGGCTGTGAGCATTTGTGTACATGATTTTCCATTGGCCAGATTTTGGTGTGTTAGTTGTTGGGTGAAGTTTGGCATTACCCCTGTGCATCGTATGGGAGACAAACCTTTTTCTTACCTGGTGATGCAAATGAATGGCAAACACGCTGAATTTCTGTTTGACCACTAGCTGAGGGGGGAGGGGTGTTCTTCCCATTCGACATATGGGGTGCTGCACCCCTCTCCCCATTTGCTAGTTTAAATATTCTGCAAAGACGTCAAACTTCTGCCCCAATGCACTGACTCCCTCTTTAGTCAGATGCAGTCCATAAAATTTAAAGAACTTTCGCTCCCAGAACTGTTGCCAGAGAAGTAATGGTTATATAAATTGTAAGTTTTTAGCGATGGCCTGCCTTCAGACATATGTGCCCAGAGTCGCATCCGAACCCGGGTTGTCAGCATGATGGTCTGATGCTTGACCATGGGGGTTGCCTTAAAGCCTAATATTTAGGGTCAATGAACCTAACAAATTGGTGATATTCCATTTTCTAGGTTTAACTTATAGAGACTTAAAATACAGCAGTTTACGTAATTGCCAAATGTAATTTTTAAATTTTCCAAATGTTTGGAGGCTTATAACTCTATCATCTTTAAAGCTAGAGATCTGAAGCTTGTCACACATGGGCATGGGCATTTGGAAAGTGACCATACCAAGCATGGTGCAATTCGGACAAACACTTTTAGTTTACATAGTTGTTAACTGCAATTTCAAAATTTATAAAAGTCTTGAGGCTTATAACTCAGTCATCTTTAAAGATAAAGTTCTGTAACTTGGTACACATCTGTACAGGCATTGTGAAAGTAAATATATCAAATTTGTTGTAATGTAGACAAATATGTTTTAAATTTGATGTACTGTAAATAACCAAAATCACAATTTTGCCAACATTTCACAATATTTTCAAGGAAATGTTTATGGAATTTTGTAGAAGCAAAATCAGCATTTCACCAGAATTCTGCTGGCTAAAGATATATTTCACCTAGCCTTAGTGAGCTTTGAACCAGAGTATCCTAAATTCTACTTTAAGGCTGTTTCAGTCAAAGGCACATTGAAATACATCAGTAGGGTACTTGGCAAAACTAGGTGTGGGAGTGATTCAGTTGATATAAAACTTCTTACCCTGGTGGTAGAGGAACTCTCACACCCCATCTCTAGAATTTGTAACTTTTTGCTGTGCTACTCACAGTTCTCAGAGAAGTGGAACTCTACATTGGTTACAGCAGTTTTCAAAATCATGACTGCACTATCTTACCAATTACAGTCCCACTTCTATTCTCTCCCCTTCCCCGTCCAAGGCCCTTGAGAGAATAGTCTCTGATCAAACTTGTCACATACAATGTTCATTGTGTAAAACAGCATGTCTTCTGGAAATAACACAGCACCAACACAGCACTGTTGAAATACACTATGTTCATGAGGCCCTTGATATTGGTGGCCTTGTCAGAGCTATATCTATCAACCTTACTAAGGTCCTAAACCTACTCAAATATAAGCTGCTACTTAACAAAACTTCTTGACCTGGGTTAGTCACAGAACACAGCTGACTGGTGTTATAGCTATCTCACCAACCACTCCCAGCATATGAAGATCGATAAATCCTTGTCTGACACTACAGGAGTAGCTATTGGCATCCCCCAGGGCTCCATCAAGGGTCCACTCCTATTTGACCTCTTCATAAATCAACTGCCTGATGCCTATTAGACATCCAACATACTCATCAATGCCAAAGATGTTGTCATCTATTCCCAAAACCCTGACCTTGACAGCCACACTGCCACTCTCCAAACTAACTTAAGGTCACTAGAAAGCTGGTTCTCCAATAAAAAAATGGTTCTCAACTACAAAATAAAAAAATTAAGACAATGCTCTTCTCTAGTCTTCCACAGATGAGGAAAGTTCCACCCTTGTCATTCAAAATGGCCAGGGGCAAAACCTTGAACAGGTGGAGACCTTTAAATACATTGGAATAACTCTGGATGATACTTTGGATTAGATTTTCTGATCTTCTGATCATGCAGCACATGCAGTTCCTGCATTCCTCCCTTCGGCGATCCAGATTTTCCCTCCCATTCGCCAAGTGCCGTGAGTTAGGCCAGTTCCCCCTGGTTTAGCTTGTGCCAGTCGGGGGACTGTTTTTATGGGGCTTGTATGCCAAAGATTTGGCACAAGCTGCTATAAAGTGTGGACAGTGTTCGAGCTGCACCTGAGAATGGAAAATTGGGTACAGCTGCGGCAAAGATGTTTGGCACAGCTGCATCAAAAAAAAGGGTGCGATGTATGGCTTGACGCAAGCCCTGCATCAGCCTTTGAAAATCAATCCCCTTATTTTTTGTCCCCCATGTTGGCAATCTAGTGGCCATAATTAACTGAAGAATGGGTGCCCAGTACCATAACTGGAACAGTCACACTGGAGATACCAGATGTCTTATTGTAGCCAGCTGCATTCTGTCACTTCCCTGCCTACACAGCTGCCTGTGACATGGTGCTAAGAAGAGTAAAGCTCATCTGCAGTAAGGAATGCAACTTTGTACTTGGTGCAGATAATCACATTCATACATTTGCCCTGCAGAACAAAGCCCAGACCTGTTTACTAACCAAAAAGGTTCTGCACCTAACATCACTGCTTTAAATTGTTTCTGTACTGTCTCCAACCAATTCAACATGTATATTGCCAGGAATGCCCTAAGTCTCCTGTCCAGCATACTCAGCTGTGTAAGCAGTCATTTGCTGTCAGGGCCACTAACTAGTTAAATTAACTGCCTAATACTCTGCTGAATCTCCAATCCATTTAAAATATCTTTATGGTATTCCCTAGCAGTCCTTTGCAACTGTAACCATGAAACTGTTTTATTGTGTTTCTCACTGTATATATCTTGTGACTTCTCATAGAACAATCTCTATGGATATTTTCAAACTGTATATAATTGATATGTCTTGAGTGCTTTGAGCCTGACTCAACTACAATTCCTCTGGAACAGCTTATTGTACTTGGAATATTTTTATGCCTATGTATTTGACATGGGATCTTTGTAAATGAGCACCTGTGCTCAAAGGTACTCTCTGAAGTTTTTCAATAAGTGAATAAACAATGTTATGTGTACACATAACAACTCAAAATTGTAGGTGTAAAATACCATAGAGAGAAGTAAGATGCTAGGTTACATTTGAAAGAAAATACTTTCAACACAAAGGAAATCCTGTTTACAAGGAAAAACACACTGCTATATCCAGCTTATACTGTGTGTGACATGTCTCAGCAAGGTTGAACACACCTAATTTTTGGCTTCCCTTGCCCTCTCAACTCCACGTCCTGCAATCAAGGTACATATCTCCCATGGTTTTACCTGTGCTATATATTTATTTACTCATTACATCAGCACTGGGGCATTCTAATATTTTTAATAGAAAATAAATGGATAGTACTTTCAACAGACATTAAATCACATTTCAGATGGAACTGAATTCAGAAAATAAGGTTAAAGCAAATGTAACATTGTATCAGTATTTTATACTGTGGACATTAAGCTGAATATAACACAGGCTAATTTTGTTGCATTCTTAAGGGGATTCAATTCTTTTTGCATTTTTCCCCAATAGGTTTTTATTTCACTTCCAACCTGTCCCCACCATCTCCCAACATCTACCTCTCTTGTTGGGACCAATCATCAGTCCAGAGCTTCCTTACAGGTCCTGATGGTGGAAGGGGTGAGGGACGGCACACATGGCTACATACTGTACATACCCACCTCACTGCCATTTTCTCCTGACTCTCCCACCCCAGTTCTAAGGCACTCAAGCCAAGCACACAAGTGGAGGCACGTGCTCATTGCAGGATCCTGCAGCTCGCTTTCCAGTTGCAACTCATGTCCCATGCTACCCCCAGACCTCCACCTGGTGGCAGTGAATTTTTGAAGCCAACAACCCCCCCCCCCAAGAAGAGAGCAGTTTGTCAGATGCTCCATCCTCTTCCCCCTGGTCAACTGCCAGTAATTCAAGATTGCTACTGGTCCTGGGTTGCTGGGGTGGAGAGAAGGGTAGTACGTAAGGTGGGTGCCTGAATTAAGGTGCCGTCCAAAACAGTGACATGCTGTGGGCGAAAGCCACAACGGTGAGGGAGAGAGGGCAACTGGATGTGGTGGGGTGGGCAACCATAGAGACAGGATGTTGCTATATGTACATGCGGTGAGGGAGGGAACAAGCACAGCAAACATGGCCTGGGAGGGAGAGGGGATGTAGGGGTGGAACTGCAGTCAGCTGCTGAGCTGTGCTTTGCATTGGGGTTTGGCCTCTGCTTGCGGTGCTGGGGTTCCGGGTTCGGGTCTGGGTCCAGGCGCTACTTTGGTTTTGTTGCACCTGGCCCAAAACATACATTTTTTATGCTTTCGCCCCCCCCCAACATGCACCCGCCCCGGAGTTGAGAATCCTTAAGTAGATGGTACAGGGTGTGAAGCCCCACATGTGGGGAGGGTTTGGGGTGGTGCAGCCCCCCACAGAAAGCAAATGCATTAAGCCTCCGACGCCGTTCTTCTGTGCACCGAGGATGTAAGGGTGGCAAAATTGAACAACACCCTGACGTCGCTGATAATGGAGTTTCGCCGCTGGGCACTCACCATCATCACATAGAACTGGAGAGAGGTAGTACTACCGCCGTGCCACTGGGCCAGCTCTTCCGATCTTTTTATTGAATGTGACACAGCTGACAAATACTATAACCTTCAATATAATCTTTTTCATTTTAGAAAAGCCATAAAAGGATCATATATTAATGGTGCTAAACTGTATTAACGTACACTTATACAATACGTGTGCTTTTCCTAATTGTGATCAAAAATATGTGATGAGCAGCATACTTGAAGTATGAAATGCTTTCAATGAAGGACTGTGCCTGAATGTAACACTTAACATACACAAAAAGAGACAACATTTTAACCATTATTAAAACCTCCAATATAATCCAGCTCAATATTCTAAAACTATAAAACACGTTTATACACCTAGAAATGCATGTGGTAATCTATAAAATATATAGTAATACATGCATTTTGTAGGAATGCAGGTTAGTTAATAATTGGACACTAAATGACCTAACATTAGTGGAAAATGATCCATAAACATAGTGGTACATTAAAAAAAGAAGCAGGGAGGTTCGATGGAGACCGGATGGGGTCTGCTGAGGTGGTAGTAGTAGTAGTAGTAAATAATTTTTTATTCAGATATGAATAAAAGGATACATTCAATTGAGCAAAGCTCATTTTCAATGAAGTTCCGTGCTGCAATTAAATAAGGTTCCATATCAAAAAGACATAACATCGAATCACTAAAAGACCACATATAAATTAAAACAATTTACAATGCAACAATAAATAAGGAAGGAAAAATAAACGAGAAAATATAAAAAAAGAAATTAAAATACAAACAATCAATCTCATTACACAGTAACATACTTTGAAACACTAACAGTTATTACATGTTGTGGTATTGTGTAATACAGATATACACCAGTTCCTTAGTTCACTTTTATTATATCTAGTTCTATTTTTCTTGTATCTAAGGGGGATTTATTCCATAAACTAATTCCTCTAACAGGTACGGAAGATCTTCCGATATTCAAATTACATTTAATTGAGGTAGAATAGGCAGTGAACACTTTGGCAGAGTGGGTGGGCCAAATGGTCCTCTTCTGCTGACATATAATATATTTCTATGTATTTCTTTATCATGCAATTAGGAAATAGGTTTCAATCCTGAAGCATGAGCACTGAACAAAAGTATTTAGTACAGTATACCTGCCATCTTCCATCAACTGTACTCACCCCATCCCTCCATATCCTTTCACTAATGCATTTGAGGAAGGATTTGTTATAGAAACATAGAAAATGTCAGAAGATAAAGGCATATCAGACCATCTAGCCTGCCCAAGATTCATTGTTCTTCTTAAACCTTTCAGCTAGCCTCAGTTATGACTGTACCTATCTGGTGAGCTTTTCACTTATTACACATTGTCCTTTGCCTCTCTGTGTTCCTTCTTGTAAGTTCTAAACATCCTCTTTTATCCCAAATGGCCAGCCTTGCCTGCCCATCCAACCATATGGCTTTCACATTATATTTGGGGCCCTCCTGATAGTTTTAGGTGGCCTCTGTGATAGCCTCAATTAATACTGCCAGCTGTTCCTTCACCTCTTGTTCTCATGGACACCTTTAAGTCCAAGACTCAGTCCTTGCCCAGATGGATCTGAGAAGGTGTCATTATTGATTTATCTCACCCACCCAAACCAAAAACCTCCCCCACTATTACTTCATTCTCTCCCTATTTCTCTTTAACCCATTTACCTACCCCCATACTCTCTCCTATTTTTCTATTCCACGCTCTTCAACTACCCCCACACATCCCCCCTTCCACTCTCTTCCCTATTACCCTGCCCCTTCTCATGTGGCAATTTACCCATTCTGTTGTTTTATTTTATTTCACTCATTTTAAGAGATTTTCTAGTCTGAAATCAGTTTGCTAGTTATCCTGATACATTACAATTGTTTTTGCATCTGTAAGTTTTAGTATTAATTAATAATTTTCTTTTTACTGTTTTATATTGTTATTCGTCCATTTAATGCATTTTCCTCAATATATTAGATTTAAATTTTTAAACTATATTGCAAATTGAGTTTATATTGGGGTAATTGTTAAGGCTTCACTCTCGTCTCCCATACAATTGAATCTATATTAGGGTAATTGTTTAAGCTTCACTCTCTTCTCCCATGCACTTGATACCTGACACTGCAGAGACTCAAGGAATTAAACTGGTGGACTCCAGTCAAAAGTTTTGGTGCCACCTCCTTGCCTGAGTATTTAATGCAGCGCTATTTGTAAGTAGAAACATATTTCGTTGTATAGTTTCTTTGTAATAATGTAGTTATGGTTGCAGCATTAACACAGATGGCAAAGCCCCTCTGTCCACAATGAACACTACTCCCACCAGCTCCCCCCACTTCTACTTCAAAGCAGTCAAGGCTCACCAAGTACTCAAATATGTTACCAAAGCCCTTGGTAAATCATGATTCAGTAATGACTCCCTCAATCTCAAAATCCTGTCTCTCACACTTGATGAAGTGAGTAGTCCTCTGACCAGAATATTTAACCTCTCCCTCAGCCTTAGCCAGTTCCCGGACAGATGGAAATCTGCCACTGTCACCCCAATCCATAAAAGTGGTGACAAAACTGCCCACAATAACTACAGACCTATCTCCCTACTACCCCCACTCTCCAACACACTAGAACGCATCATCTCGGACCAGCTCACAGAATACCTGGATATACACACAACATCCTGTACAAGCAATAACACGGGTTCTGCATAGGTCACAGCACCTCCACAGCCCTACTTGAATTCACTGGTGCAATCCACAATGCATTTGACTCCAGTGAACTACTAAGCACAATCTACATTGACTTAACTAAAGCCTTCGACACCATCAATCACCACCTCCTGCTTGTCCAGCTTCAGAACACTGGGCTGTCAACCGACTCCATTGGCTCGTTTAAGAGCTACCTTGAAGAACGGTCCCAAACAATAACAATCGCTGATACACTCTTGGACCCTAGACCAGACCACTCAGGAGTCCCCCAGGGCTCCATTCTGGGACTCCTCCTCTTCAGCCTATTCTTAAACTCACTACCAGATAGCTGCCCAGAACAAATAATTCTCTACGCTGACAATGCTGTGATCCGTACCTCTGACCCTGATCCAATCCAATTACAAAATAAACTTCAATGGGTCTTTCCCTCCATCGAATCCTGGTTCCTAAATAATAAACTGCTTCTCAATCAGAAAAAAAAAACAAGTCTATGGTCTTCTGCAGCCCCCACAACAAAAACAAACAACTCTACCTCTCCATTGCAACCAAACAAGGAGCCATCCTAGAGCAAACACTATTGTTCAAGTACCTCGGCATCACCCTTGATCCCCACCGCTCATACGCTGTCCATATCAGCAATGTTGCAAAGTCTGCCGATGTGAGGTTAGGCATATTATTCCAGCACAGGAAACACCTAACCCTAGAAGCACTGTCAGTGGCCGTCCAAAGCTCCATCATCAGCATCATAGACTATGGTCTTATTATATATGGGTCTGCAACTACCACTGCTCTCAAACATATCGTGACCTCCCTGAAAAAGGCCTGTCATCTCATCACTGTCTCACATCGCCATACCCACACATGTGACCTTTATTCCCAATCTGGATGTCTTCAACTGGACAAACGCATAAAATACCAAACCTGCATCACGGCCAAGAAAATCATAATGGGGCTTGCCCCACCTGGTGTCTGTGCCCTCCTTAAGCCTAGACATAGGAACGTCACTACAAGGAGATCCAATTCCCATCTACTACATATCCCATGATGTCGCACGACCCAAGGACAAAGATCATTCACCTATCTGGCATCCAACTGGCTCAATTCTCTTGGCAGTGACATAGCGACCGCTCCAACACTCAGCCTCTTCAAGTCCAAGCTGCGCCTCTCACTACTTGTATCTTGTGATTGCCTATCTTAACATTTCCACCATTCCAGCTGCACATGCCTCAGCACCCAACACTTACAATCGGTCTTTGCATCCCTAGCACCGTACCTGTCATATTCCCTTGACTAGGCCCCCTGGCTGCACTGTCTCCACCTAAGCCACCTCCCCGTATCTCACTCCCGCCCCCCCAACCACCTCCCTTACTCCCCTTACCCCTGCACCTCATACCCCCTGGATCTCCTACCCTCTTCCCCTACCCACCACCCCTTCCCTTGTCTTGCTCATAGCTCAAGTCTTTGTACTGGTTATTACATGTCTGTAAGTCAATGACTATATGTTTGTAACTAAAATGATGACTGTTGCACATACTGACGTGGAACCTTTGTAAAAGCCTTGGCTCAAAGGTATTGTAATCCTCTAGATTGAAATAAATAAATAAATAAAATATAATTTTTTGTTTTCATTGTATTTCACTTCTGAACTGCAAAGTGGAGTCTTTAAAGTTTTCAAAAGTCCTTGCTCTTTGGCCACACCTAGTATTAACCAATTAAACATCTTGTTGTGGTGTTGTGCCATTTACCAGCAGAAATGTATGCACTGCTAGCACCCTCTTAATACATCAACAGTATAAATAAAATACATAAAGTGTGGCAGAAGGAGTGCGAGTGGTGGGAACCATATCAGTAGCTAAGTGGGATCATTTCTATTATTCTGTATGAAGGGAATACAGTGCTGATTTGTCTGGGATGGGGCTCTTAAACACTGTATCTGTGTGGGGCAGAGGAAGAGGGAGGAAGCCTGTAGGTGGAGGGCAGAGGGAGAGAACAAGCCCTGCTGAAAGGGGCACCATTGGAGGGGCACAGTGACACATGGCTGCAGGATGCAAATAGGGTGCCTACAGTTCTTGTACTTTAAACACTGTAGTTCTTAGCCTGCTCCCTTTTCCTGGTGCAAATGGAGGAGCACGAATGGCAGGGACCACAACAGTAGTTAAGTGTGATTTTGGTGTCTTGGAAATACAGTGCTGATTTACAGGGGATGGGGATCTGAAACACTATATCTGTGTGGGGCAGAGGAGGAGGAAGAAAGCATATAGTGGGAGGGTTGTGGAAGGGAGGGAAGAAGTCCTGGTGAAACGGGTGACACTGGAGGGGCACAGTGACATGAGGCTGCAGGACACCAGTAGGGCATCTGTAGGTCCTATTTAGTACCCAGAATTCAAGCAACACCAAAGCCACGAAGGCCATGCTGGTGAAAGGAGGGCAGGTAAAACAAGTAGGGTAGGGGAAGAGTAAGCAGGGGTTTGATAAGAGTAGCAGCAGTTCCATATCTAGAGTCAGTCTCTGGAGGAGGCAGCTGGTATCTAGGGAGGGGCTACAACTAATCTAGCAAACAGGATTCTCCATATGAGACAAGCTCTCGCTAACCAATAAGGCTGCAGCTAGTCCCTATCTAGGGTAGGTCTTCCACTAGCACAGCAGTAAGAGTATTCCATGAGGAGGAGGCTACCTCTCAACTAGGAACTGATAGCAATGTTATTAGGGTATCCCAGCTTCTCCTGAGCCTACAGAGGGGTTAAATAGTAAGTAATTCAGTAGGAAAGCATACAGTGCATTCCTACAGCAGGCCTACAAATAGTCCTAATTAGAAGCTGCATAAGGATAAGGGGGTAGCTAGGTACTGTATACTATTAGGAGGCCCTAGAAACTTAATATGTGGAGAGGGGGAATGCATTGGTGGGGCAGAGTGAGGCAGGTAGAGTTGTGGGGTGCAGAGGATGTGGGGCAGTGTTTTTTTTTTGAGGGCACTCTGGGAGAAGGGGGATGCCTGGTTTGCAGGAATATTTGTTGGCTGAGGGCAAAGGTGTGACAGCTGAGGCAGGAGTTAAGTGCACTGGTGCAGGGATTCTTAAGGTAATGACATAGGGCAGAGGGGATGCAGGGCTTGGAGTGTGGTAATGGGTGAGAGCAGGAGTGTAACTAAGGTAGGGAGGGGCGGGAGGCCAAGCATTGGGGTGGGAATTAATAGGTGATTAGGCATGACCCTGGATTCCCCTCCCTCAGCAAAAGAGAAGGACCAGGAAGGAGGGGTGGATAATGGTAAGGGGAAAGGGTAAGACAGGAGTGGTGGGGGGGGTCCAATGCGAGCATCTCCAGAGCTGCTGGTAAAGAACTGATTCCTTCCAGTGGACAGGGGAAGTAGGTGGAACTAAGTGGAAAGGGAAGAGACTGCAAGATAGGGAGGAAATGAGGTAGAAGGGTGGGGTATCAAGGAAAGCAGGATGGAGAGGTGGGAGAATGAGTTCAGGTAAGAGGGGGAGGGCAGCTGGAACAGGAAAGATAGTGGTTGGCAAAGGAGAATGAGGGGGACAGGCTGGGGGGAGCAGAAAGAATGGGGAAAGGAGGAGGCAGGTGGGAGTGGGCAGCAGTATGGAAAGAGAGGAGGGAGGTACCAGGATGGAGGGTGGAGGGTTCTGATCTTGGGGGATTATTAGTGAAAGTGGTGATATGTGGGAGAAGAGTCAAGGGCATACTGTAGTAAAGTGGAATGTATGCAAGAGATGGTGGCTGCAAGAGTGGGATCCCCAGTAGCACAGTAGATTGGTCTGGAGGGCAGGAAACCTCTCTTTATAGTGCACCTGGGTACGAATAACATTGCAGGATGCAAGGTGTGGGTGCTGCAAGAGATGTTCAGGGAGGTGGGGAGAATCTGCAGTGAAGCAGGGAGGGTCAGTATCCTTCTTGGAGGTATCACCGGTCCTGAAGGCTAGTACAGCAAGGAAGGAAAGAACTGAGGAATTTAGTCTATAGCTTAGAGGATGGTGCGAGGTGAAAGGTTATGGCTTTGATGGTGGCTAGAGAGGAACCTGGGACAACAAAGACCCCTATGCACCAGACAGCTTACATCTAAATAAGAAAGGCACAAGGGCCTTGAAAGGTTTGCTGAGGAATTCTAAGAAAAACCTTTTTGCAGTTGCTCTTTTTATTGTGTATCAGAAAATGAATACAAACAGTAGTAATCCGAAAAACAGTTTTGGCATATTACATATGTACTGCAACATTTACAATGTCCATTCAGGTACAGGTACATGACAGATTTGACAAGTAAGGCTATATTTAACATGGTTAATCTTTCAATTTCTGCTTGTCATTTCAGCTATATTGTCCATTGGATTGATGATCCTAAGGCTGTGGGCACAATTAGAACAAGAAAGGGGGGGGAGTAATGTGGAGGAGAGGGTGGACGGGAGGTACTAGCAAAGGTCTAACTTCGGACATTAGGAGAATTTGACTTAGGCATGTGGCAAGCTTCAGTAGCTCACTAGGGCTTTAATAGGTCCTTCCTCCAATCTGAGGTCAGGGCAGCACTTGTGAAAGCCAAATGGATCTCATAGGGGCTCCAGACTCTGTGGTAGGTGGAGGTGTTTTGTGTGGAGAGAAATATAACAATCTGGAATTGATTGCCAGGTTTTCCATTGCCTTGTACCAGTCGACAAGACTTGGTACCTTAGTACTTCTCTACCTCATCAAAAGCAGCCTCTTTGCCTCCACAGTGGCTTGCATGAGCCATTGCAATAGGGCTCTCTCAAGCTGTGCTTCAGATGTGGCAATACCTAGAAGGAGCAAGGCTACTGAGGGTGGTATGACAATGTTTAATGCATTCCCACATTCTCTCACCACCTGGTTCTAGAAAGCCTGTATATTCTGACAGTCCCACAGTAAGTGTAGCAACTCTGCCCCTTCAGTCCCACACCTCCAGTAACAGCCTGAAGTGATTAGACCCATCTTTTTTCGAATTACAGGAGTACCATACAATAGATGAAGGATTTTCTTTTGAATGGGCAGACACTTTTGGTCCTTATACGCACTATGTGCCAACCTCCAGCAACTCACCCACTCTTCGTCTTGTACATTTCTGTTCAACATCCTCTGCCATCTGTCTTTGGCTTTATGACTAAGGTTGGGTGTTACTTGATTAATTATAACCTGTAGCCTGCCTGTCAATCCCTTGGGCTTATGAAGCCATTGTGACAGTGGGAGATATTTAGGTAAGTGGACCGCTCCACCTAGGGATAACATGCAATTGCATTTTTTGCTTTAACCAGGTTAAGTGCACATTCTTGAGTTGGAGGTATTTCCAGAAATCCACCATTGGTATGTGGTATGCCTCCTGAAGTTGTTGAAAGGACATCATTGGATGGCAATCTGAGCTCAATATGTCTTCAACCCTGTTTATCCCTCTATTTTCCCAAGATTCCCAGTTTATTGGCTGATTGTTTATTGTTAAGTAGGGGTTATACCATATCAGGGTAAATATTCCAGGATGTACACACATCTGTGCTAACTTCCCTACCTTCAGAATGACAGTGCAAGCAGCCTTTATAGTAAGCCAGGATGCGTATTGTTTAGGATGGGAAGAGGCAAGAAATGTCACTGGGTGTGCTCCTCCTAGTATAGAGGTTTCTATCTGGGCCCATATTGGGTTGTCTGTCTTAGAGTCCTTAAACATTCAAATAGAGATATTTTCTATACTGGAGAGGGATTACCGTGCAAAGTTCAGGAGGTTCCAGCCTCCTCTATCCCTAGGGGCTCTCATTTTTGCCCAGCTAAATCTTGGTTGCCCTGTGCCTCACAGAAAATGCTTTATATTTCTGTTTATCTTTTTTAAACCAAATGTCCAAGATCAACACTGGTAAGTGTGATAGGATGTAATAAATCCTCAGGGCTGCCATTGTTTTTATGGCTTCTATTTTGCCTACCAAGGATAGGTTCAGGTGGGTCCATTTGTCAAGCTCTTTTTGTGAGGATTGGATCATGGGATTAAGGTTGGTGGGGATGAGTCCCTCTATGCTCTTGGGATCTGTATCCCCAAATGTTTGATTCCTGCTTTTGCACAATTGAGGCCTGCAGCTACTGCAGCAGGGGGCAGTGGGACATCATTCAGAGGTAAGATTTTTGATTTTTTACATTTGTTCATAGCCTTGATATATAGGCGAAGGCATGTAGGAGGTGTAGGGTGTGAGGTAGTCCCTCACTTATATGTCCTGTGAGTATTAAGCAGTCATCCACATAGAGTTTTGTACTATATTCTGATTTCCCCACTGTTATACCCTTGATCTGCAGGTGTTCTCTTATGGCCACGGCCAGTGGCTCCATGGCCAGCACAAAGAGGAGGGGGGAAACGGACAACCTTGCCTGGTACCTCAGTGGAGCTGAAAAGGCTGTGCCAGGATGTTGTTTGTTGGTAGTCTTGCTTTTGTGGCCTGGTGTAGAGTATGGATCCATCTGCAAAAGTTGCTGCCAAAATTACCCAGATCCAGGACCGCATGCAAGCTCTCCCACTCTACAAAGTCGAATGTTTTTTCAAAATCAACTGCCAAGGTGACTGTGGGTGTGGACATGTTGCCTGCAGCCTGGACCAGGGTTATGAGGGCTCTTAGATGATCTGTGCTCGTCCTGCCTTTCATAAACCCTTCTTAGAAAGGATATACAGTGCACTCCACTTATAACAAACACTGTTATAATGGACAGTCAGTTATAGTGGACAAAAATTGATTTCTCAAACCAGATATATCACATCCAATGCATTTTCCTCTGGTAATAGTAGACAGAAACTTTGCTTATAATGGTCACTTTGAAGCTTTTATAGGCATTTGTAGTGTATTTTGGGGGAGGGGTGCAGAGCTGGTGAGGAGATTTGGCAAATGTAGAATTTAGATGAAGGAGCTACAGAGACTAAATTTCTTACAAAATAATTCTCACAAGCTATATAAACTTTCATTATTAGGGATGGAAGGTAACGTTACAACCTAGTTGCTAGTATTTTCACTAAAATCTTAGCATCGGCGTTTATTAAGGAGATAGGACAGTAGCTCACAGAGTTGAAAGGGTCCTTATTCTCCTTAGAAAGCATTATTATTATTATGGCTTCACTTAGAGTGGGAGGGAGAGTTTGCTAGAGATGGGCCTCCTGCAACATGACTAACATTGGGGAGGTAATGGACTCCAAGACGGTCTGATAAAAGTCTGCTGGATATCCGCCACTCCCAGGAGATTTGTGGGAGCCATTGCCAAAGTGGCTGTTCTAAGTTCAGACTGGGTGAGGGAGGGCATCTAAGAGATCTTTCTGGGCATCTGAGAGTCTGGGGAGAGGGAGGTTGTCTATGAAGTCCACAAAGGCTTGTCTATCCCACTTAATGTGAGAGGCATACAGGTCTTTGTAGAAGGACACCATTATTTTATTAATGTCCTTGGAGGAGGTGAATTTCTTATTGGAGGGATCTGCTAAGTGAGCTATATGCCTATCTGCTTAATGTTTAGGGAGATGGTATGCCAAAAGCTTACTGTCTTTTCCCTGCAAGTCCAATATTTAAACTTGGTCCTATGGAGCTGTAGTTCATCTTTCCTGGTGGCAAGGGAGTTGTGTTCTATTCTCAAAGCAGTGATCTCATGAATAAGAGAGGAGTTTTCAAGTTTTATATGGTCTTTTTCGTAAAAGTTCTCCTTCTCTTTCAAAGCCCTCTCTAAACTCTCTGCCTTCTGTTCTCTTTCTTTCCTCTGGTGGGAGGTAAGCTTATGATCTTCCCTCTCATTGTAGCCTTATATCCCTCCCAAATGCCATCTGGTGTAGCTGAGTGTGGTGGGTTATCCCCAAAGAAGAGCTGAGATTCAGACATTATCCACTGCTTAAAGTCTGTGTCCTGAAGCAGGAGGGGAGCCAGCCTCCACTGGGTTGAGGAGGGCTGGTTAGGTTTCACAGGGTAGCTAAGGGTGATTGGGGCATGGTCCGAAATGTGTATTGGGGCAATTGATGTTTATATGACCGTAGAAGTTAACCCTGGAGTGGTCAGCCAAAAAGCAGTTCTGCTGGCCATGACCCATGCAGTTGAGAAATGTGTATAGTCCCTACCAGCCGGCTGGCTGATTCTCCATATATCAGACAGGCAATGCAGGCCCACGAGCCTACAGAGGGCAGCTAATGACTGTGTGAAGTTCTGGCCTAGAGTTGGAGCGGTCAAGGAAATGATCCAGGGTTAAGTTAAAATCCCAGCATACTATAATGTCTGGGTTGTCAAAGGCCATATTCATTCTGGCCTGTGACACGTCATTTATGAATTTAGTTCTATCCTTGTTCGGAGCATAAATGTTGACAAGAAGTAGTGTGCCTTTAGGGGTTGCTAATTTAACCATCACCCATTCCCCCTTAGTCATCTGAACACGAGTCCAATATTTTCCAACCAAAGGCTTTTGTGCCCCAGAATTGACACCCCTCATTTCACTGACCTAGAGGCACTGTGTACCTCCCATCCCACCCATTTTCTTTGTAGTTTAGTAGCCTCAGACTTTACAAGCTTGGTCTATTGTAAGAAAGCAATTTTGGATTTGAGCTTTTGCAGGTGGGACAGCACCTTCTTTCACTTTTTTGGAGAGTTCAGGGCCCTCACAAATTTCAGGAAGTGGCATTCAGATTAATAGTGCTAGCCATCATCTAGTATTTTTGTTTTCTTACGGGTAATAGGTGCTGTCCACTGTATCCATTCCCCCTTGCCCTGTTTCACTGTTTTCTGAACCTTTTTATACAGCCTCTTTGCAAACAAGTGTTTCCTGTAGTGTTGCCTGTCTGCCGATACTCCATTTTCATGCCTTGTTGTATTGCCTACTGTCTTATCGTACCTTGCCTGTGGGGGATTCTTGTAATTATTGACTGTTCCATTGTAGTGCTACCCCCCAGGGTAAATATGTATTGCCCTACCTAGGGCTATTACATACAATAACAAAACATCATCAGATATTACAATCAAACTGTATTAGCATCACACCCAATTGGGAGAACAGTGTTACCCGTGAGTCTGCAGACGTGGTCTGACTATCTACCCTTGACAATCAATCACCCTGAAGGCTCTGGGGGGGGATTCTGAACCCAAGACTGGGCTCGGCCTGTGTACAGAACCTAGTTACAACAGTATTTCTTAGTTGACCTCCACCCAATAGCAAGATAGAGTCCCTAGGATATATGCCTTTCCAGCTACTGAGGTGGGCCACTGTTACTCACCAACAACTTAGGCCTCACACTAAATCAGCAAACCCTTTTCTTAATGCATTCAGGCCATCCAGAATCCTGTGGCTGAGTAGCTTACTTTTTCCTCTTTTGTCTCACCCCATTTACTGTTCTTAAGAATGCATTTCCATGCCTTGCTTACTTTGATCCATCTTCCTTTATACTTAAGGAAGGATTACCTAAGATGGGGAGGGGCCCGTTGGTAATTCCCCCTGTTAAGCTGGGGACCTATTTACTGACTGTTGACATTCTTAGGCCAAGTTATTGTCAACCCAGCCAAAGTGGGTAGCTTACAGAGAGACACCTGTGTGGTAATTAGAGCTGGTAGTACAAGCAGTGTTGCTCTGAAGCTCCCCCATCTTATGCTCTACCAACCAGATTTCAAACATTTAAACCATTCATAACCCCCTTTTTCTTTTTTAACATGACCCCCAAAACACCACACTTGGAGGCTCCGGATACCTTAGAGCAGCTTGTAGATGACTGATCGGGCCATTCCACCCATAATCGAACTGCAGATTTACTGCTCTGCAACTTTCAATGAGCGTTATCCATCAGAGCGGTAACTAACTATGAGTACCATGGAGCAGCTCCTTTTCAGCATGGGTGAGTCGAGAGATCAAAGTTCCTGTAAAGTCAACTGAGGGGGTACTACAGAACAGCATCCCTCAGCTAAGGTTATCTGAGACACCAGGAGGCACTGGTCCGAGTTTGAAGCACCTCTCATGCTGTTTAAAAGTCATGATGTGTAGGCTGGTTACTGGCCTAGTAAGTTTCATGCAGAGCCAGTGCCATGCAGCGCAGCATGCCCTGCCCTTCCAGCAGCTTGTGAGAAATTTGAATAAGTTTAACCTCATAAGTGAAAATAACTCAGACCACTGTCAGATCAGGGCTTTAGGAAGGCTGTCATTCAGAGTTTTGGGAGCATTATGAAAAACTTTTATTACCACTATTCCTGCTCCTTAGGTGGGGTAATATTTCCTGCGGATACTGCAGAGAAGAGATCATTGTTGATGATGGAGTCCACACAGGCCTGGCAGATAGGGGCCCAGTCGTCCAGATTGTCTGGTGTCTGCAAAGCTGTAGGTAGTGGATTTATGTCTCAGTCAGGCAATTGAAGGCAGGTTGGGGTAAGTTCTCATAGAGGCTCGTACCTGTTGGAAACTTTAATGGGAGTATCGAAGGGGAGGCGCTGCTGGTACCAGAGAGGTGCTGGTGGCTCAGGCAGCTCCTGGATTGGGCTCTGGACCTGGAGGCTTTTTGATTAGTAGTGTCCATGGTCTTCTTCCTTTGGTGGCCCCTGTGCACTTGCTGCCAAGATTCAGAGGGAGTCAGGGCTACCGGTGTGTTCTCCAACTTGGTTCTGCTTCCATTCTGATAGGACTAGAGGGTTGCCACGCTGCTCCTCTTTGAAGCTTAGGAGGTGGGAGACTCCTTTTGGATTCATGTTGGGTCTACTCCAAGAACTGTTGTACCTGCCTAGGATCTTCAAAAACCAAATACTCCCCTCTGAAATTAACTGTAAGCATGGATGGGTAATGGAGGGATACTAGTATACCTCTGCGATACAGTTCTTGTTTCACACCAACATAGGCCCTTCATTTACAGGACAGTTCTTCCTGGATTTTGTGGCCTTCCCATACCAGTACCCTTTTCCCTAGTAGTCTGTAGGTAGAGTTCTTTAATGGGGTATTGCAAGAATCTGCAGAGTATTGGGCACAGACTTTCCCCCTCCCTTGGCTTTGGAGCAAGCTATCTGTGTGCCCTTTCTATGCTTAGTTTGGGGGAGTTGTTTAGCTGAAGCAGTTGTAGCAAAAAGGTTAATAGGAAGGATGATATGTCTCTATCTTCTGCTTTCTCCGGGACCCCTACAATTCCCAAGTTATTGGGTCGGGCCCTATTCGCTATGTCTCCATTTTTTGTAGCAGGTAATGAATTTTGTTATTATGGTCAGGAAGTTGGTGCTGCTGTGTTTGCAATGCTTTTTATAGGTATTAACCATTTGTTCATTCCCAGTAACCCTGGCATTTAGCGCTTGCAGTTCAGTGTTTGTTTTTGTAATCATATTCTTGAATTGAGCTGTGTCAGTTAATATTTTATTGAGAGGCAACATGACGTTTGCCAGTTTGAGACCTATATTATTTTCCCCTTTTGGAGACATGGTGTCGAATGGGTCTATTCCAGAGAGTAATCCCCAGCTGTGCCAGTGGTGAGACCTGAGGTGGTGGTGCCACCTTGCAGATGATGGCCCTGCCATCGATCATCCCCCTCAAAGTAAGTGCTCTGTAAAGTTTTCCCCAGTCTGTTGCTGTAATCTGGCAGACTGTACCAACAATTTGGTCTCTATTTGTAGCTATTTGAGTACTGAAGTTGATGTCTTGCTTTTATGAGCCCATGACAGATTCTGGTGTAGTATGTGTTAGGGTGTCTTTGCTAGGGATGCTCCTCTGTTTCTATGCTGTCACCATGTTGCTTGGAAAGCTCCACCCCCCCATAGGAAAAATCTTAATTTAAATTGACAGGGTGCACAGCACTCATAGTTACCTGATGGAGGTGACTGATAAGCCCTTCTGGCCATCTGTGCACAGGCAGCTGTGCACCCGTCATTAGCGCGCCAACTTCAGGAGTTTGCCACCCCCTCCCCAAGGTCCACACCCCCGGAGTTAGTATATATAGAAAGGTGGTGGTGTGTGGGGTGCAGCTCCCTGCAAAAAGAGGTGCTGATGACATCAAAACATGACACCTAAATGACTGGGTGCACTGCCGCCAGTGCCCTAAATGGGTGGAACCACTGAAAAGCAACCACCCCAATCAGGACAGTATGAAGAAGGGCCAGACGAGATGGGTTGATGAAGGATGGAGGGACTGAGGGAGAAGGGGTGGAGAGGGACAGGTTAGGAGTAAAGAGGAACTGGAGTGGCAATGGAAGGTGGTGTCTCTGAATGCCAGAAGTCTGCAAAACAAGATGAGTGAATTGCACTTACTAATGGCTGAGGGAGAGATGGACATATTGGCCATCATAGGCATGTGAGCCACACAAAACCATGACTGGGACCTCACAGCTCCTGGTTATAAAATGTAGAAAGGATAGAGGAATGGGAAGGAAGAGTAGTTCTGCATGTGAGGGAGGGGATAGCCTATACTAGAGGAAGAGGCAGAGTGTAAGACTGAAGCATTGCAGTTAAAGGTGCAATCCACTAAGGGGAGGAAGCTAAGGTTAGAGATGAACTACAGGCCACCTTCCCAGGAAAAGGAGTTGGACAGGGCAGTGGGGTCCCAAATCATGCAAATGTCCAGCAAAGGGCAGGTAGTAATAGTGGGGAATTTCAGTCTGCCTGTGATGGACTGAAAAATCCAGGCTACCTCCAACAGTGGGCAGCTAGTTCTTTGGGATGTATTTCTGAGTGGTTTCGTGACACCAGGTGTCATGGACCCCACTAGAAAGAGGCTGTACTGGACCTGTTGCTGTTTAGCTGTTCCCATGTTCAGGATGTGAAGAAAAAGCGTTGCTTGCACAAAGTGACTACCACACAGTGTGGTTCCACCTGGACATGGGCAGAGGGATGGTGAGGTCCAAGAAAAGGGTACTGTACTTCCAAAGGGCTGACTTTGTAAGATAGGAGAAATTCTAATAGGACAACTTGCTGGGATCAGAAAGGGGACAGAAGTGAAATGGAAATTGGCAATAATAAAGGAGGGACTGATGGAGACTGCTATTGAGTGTAAAAAACAACAACTTGTTTAGAAAGAAGGTGGCAAAAGTAGTAGGGGGCAAGAGGGCAGCCTTCTGGAAGTACAAGTGTTCATAGAAAAAGGAGACTAGGGAAGATTACTGTGCAAAATTAAGGGAGGAGAGCAGAGTGGCTAGAGTGGCAAAGGCTACAAGGGAAGTACAGAAAGCACAGAGGAAGAAATCATTAAAAATGCCTTTTCCATTATATTGGGGAGAAGAGGAACATAAAGCATGAGACAATCAGATTACATAAAGAGGGGGTCAGGCAGAGGTTTGTGAAGAGAACTTGGAAGTACTAAATAAGTACTTCAGTTCAGTCTTCACTAGGGAGAAGGATAGACCAGAACCACAAGGGAGCATTGGGGGTGGGGACTGGGGGGGAAGTCACGGATAGTGTAATACAGTAGAAGCTGAAAGTATATTTAAAGCCTAAGGGCCCTGAACAGTGGATAAATCCCCAGGGCCAGATGGTATGCACCCAAGGGTCCTACGGGAACTGGTGGGGGTTCTGGCAGGTCCCTGGCAGACCTGTTTAACAGCTCTCTGGAGCTGGGTAATGTGCCTCAGGACTAGAGAACTGCTCATGTGGTGCCTCTACATAAAAGTGGGACAAAGTATGAATCAGGGAGCTACAGGCCAGTCGGCCTGACCTTAATAGTGGGCAGGCTGATGAAGACCATCCTGAAAGAGAGAGTGATGAGCTTTCTGAAGGAAAATGAGCCTCTGGACCTGAGGAAACTTATTTTTTGTCGGGAAAATCCTGCCAGACTAACCTAACACACTTTGACTGAGTAACCAGGACAGTGGACAAGGGCCAAGTTGTTGATATCCTGTATTTGGATGTCAGCAAGGCCTTTGACTCTGAGCTCATAGGAGACTGGTCAGGAATCTGGAAGACCTAGGGGTGGGGGCTAAACTGGTTGGCTGGGTCAGAAGCTGGCTGCAGGACAGAAGCCAAAAGGTGGTAGTTGGGGAGAATTCTCAGAAGCTAGGTCTGTGACCAGTGGGGTCCCACAGGGCTCAGTGCTCAGTCCAGTGTTGTTTAATATCTTCATAAGTGACATCACAGTTGGGATCAAAGGTAAAACTACAGTCCCATGGTTACTACAGAACCTGTCATGGAGACATTCCATAATCACAATAAGCCACTCCAGGGTTGTGCATTTAAAGATGTTGATGCACTTCTCAGGGGCCATCTAAGGACATGTGGCCTTCAGGCTCATGTCTCTCACTACTGGGGAGTACATACAACTCCTTTATTGCACACCTTGTTGTGGCTTATTCCTGACTTCACTGGAGTCCTGCTTGCACCTATTTTTACAACTGGGTGGATGGAAGCCCTGGGGGGGTTAAATGTGTTCAGGGTCATACGATGAGTATCTCCAGTGGGATTTGAACCTGGGCTTCTTGATACCAAGCATACACCCTAATCACCAGACCTTACTGCCACAGTATTATTAGTAGTATTACCATTTATGAAATATGTCCTCTGTATTACCAGTGAAACTGCAAAAAAAGCCACAGAGGGGTTTGCCAGTGGATTGCAGATGTACATTATACTGAAAGCAGTTGGGCAGAACAGATAGTGTTAACTTTACACCAAGGCTTGCTTTTGAGACATCTCTATGCTGTGCAACTTTTTTTTCTAGGTAAGATGCATAATAGATAAAATGTTTTAAAAGTAAGTAGAATCTTATTTAAGGAATTCTATCACCAGACCAGTGGTACCTTAGGAGCACAGGATACAGTTCATGTTTTTCGCTAAATATATATTAGTTTCTATTCACAAAGCATGTTGGCATACTCATGATTCTCATTTAGCCACAGCACCCTCTTCACAGACCTTGGCTAGTTCCCTCATTATGTTTGTCAGTTATCTTCTCAGTGTTCCAGGCCATTCACTTGTGAAAATTGGTAAAACCAGGACTTTACTGGTAATGAGATGTTACATCTCATCTGGACTTTCCTACGTAAATGATAACATAATAACAATAAATTAAGAAAAATTTCAATTGCATGGCCAAGAAGCTCCAAATGGAGAGAGGCAGCTTGTGGGAGGGTAAAGCTGGACCAGAAACCAGGTTTCCAATTATAAGCACAAATTAAGCCGCCACCGGAGCGCTTACTCTGTACAAATGGAGAATTGTGTGATACAGCTGTCTGCTGCCACAGTTGCTAATCTCTCTGCATGAAGGCAATTAAAATGAATTGAAAGAAGCTGGCTCTGCAGCAACAAGTAATGAGTTGCTTGCTCAGAACACTGGTGACCTGTGTTTACACTCTGAACTTGGAATGATTGGAGTGGAGGCAAGCAGGAGGGTGAAGAAATGTTCACATTGACACATGCCTACCGGGAGAGGGTTTACTGCATATGGCATCTACAGTGATGCCTGTTAGTCACTAGGCAGTGGTGACCCATGATGCTGTGCACCCACAAGACACCATGATGTGTACACACATGTGAGAGGCTGGTGGAAAGACAGTGGAGAGAAAATTGGGAACAGCCTACTTTGCAGCACTGGACAGCAGCCTCTTTGACTCCTCCCACACTTCCCGACATCTCTAGGCACTGCCCCGCACCACACTCCTCTAGCTGTCTGAGGTGCTTCCTCCCCTGAGGCCAGCAGAGAATGCCCTCTGGCAGGAATAAAGGAAGAAGGACTGGACAACCCAAGGAGCCTGGAACTAGGCAGCTGGCAGAAAGAGGTGATTCCAAGGATTTGCATGGGTACTTTTGGAGATCAAAATGGCACAGACACAAGCAAAATTAAGACCAAATGAAACATAAGGGGTGCCATCTTAACCATAAAGTCCTTATGGAGGACTGGGGGCAGGTTATAAGGGGACCCACCAGCGCCTTCCTATATGAACATAGGAAATAGCCAGCAGAAGAAGGCCATAAGGTCTATCGCGTGAGCTAGATGTGGAACCCCCTGTTCAAATGATTGACAGTGGGTTCCACCCCCTCTCTATTAACCATGACCCTTCACCGTGTCCCACCCCCTTTCGGAGCCAACCACCATCATTTGGCCGACAGCTTAAGTTGGGACTGTGACACTACTTGCTCTGAAAAAGAGTGTCCCCTGACCTCTTCTTGAACCTTTCCTCTGCCATTTTGTAACACTGCCCCCTTTTGTTCTTGTTTTCACTCAGGCAAAAGAGGTTCCCAATAATCACCTTGTTTATACCTGTAAGGTTCTTGAAGGTTTCCATCATGTCCTCCCCTCTCTCCTTAACTGAGTATGTATTGAGGTTTCTCAGTCTATCATCATACATACTATCCTGCTGTCTCTGAATCATCTTTGTCGCCCTCTTGTGCACTGCCTTGAGTTGGTTAACACCTTTCCTCAGGTGGGGACTCCAGTACTGCACACAGTATTCCAGATGTGGCCATACCACAGATCTGTACAGTGGCAGGATAACCTCCTCCCTTCTTCTCATTAATTTTTATTTATTTATTTCAATAGTTCAGAAAACTCCTTTGAGCAAATGACATTTTACAAAGGTTCCACATCTGTACAACAACATACAATCAAATTACAGGAATAGACAGAAAATACAACAAATGCTATACAATTAGTACAAAGACAAATTGCATGACTCATAAATATTTCAACAATGCCTGATGATTACAATATCAAATTAAGTAAAGGTAAAAATACATTCTGCGAGTAGAGGAAAAAAAAAAGTTACTGACATCCATCAGGAGATGAGCATTAAGGGAGCACAGTGCAGCAAAAGGGGTAGCAGCCTGGAGGTCAGGCTTAGCCAAAGGTCCTAGAAGGGGGAATGAGGTCATGACCATGCTAGTGGAGAGAAGGGTATGGGTCAAGGGAGCTGTTGCCGGGGGGGGGTGAATACTTGATACGAGTGGGACCACTCAATAAGGGGTGTGGAAAGGTGCAGGGGATATGCAGGCATAGTAGTGGAGGCACTAGTCAACAGGAACAACAGTGTAAGAGCAAAGAATGAATTGGAGTGTGGGGAGGAGGAGGATCACAATTTCAACTCAGCCAATTCTTTAGCTATTCACCCCAGCATCCTGTTAGCCTTGGCTACTGCCTTCTTGTACTATGTAGATTGCTTTTGGTTGTTGGTAATGGCTACCACCAAATTCTTTTTCTTCTCTTATGCAGTGAACTTGAGGTTCCCCCGGTCTCTATTCAGCCCTCAGTTCTTGCTACTGATATGAATGACCTTGCATATTTTGCCATTGAACCCCAGTTGCCACTGAATGCCTACCCCCTCTAAAGCCTTGCAAGATCCTCCTGCAGGTCATGTGCCCCTTTGTCTGAGTCCACCCCCCCCTTCAGAGCATGGTGTCATCTGCAAAGTGGTAGATCTTGCCTTTATTACGTACCAACCCTTGTGGGACCCCACTGATAACCTGCCTTGTACCTGAGGGCCCCCTCCCCCACTATCACCCTTGGGATGTACCACTGAACCAATTTGTCACACACAAGGTTAATATGTTTTCCACCCCTAGGTCCTCCAACTTCTTAAGCAACCTCCTGTAGGAAACTGAGTTGAAGGCCTTGCTGAAATCCAAGTACAGTATGTCTTCTGCCTGCCTTTTATCCAATATCTTCATCACCGAGTCAAAGAAGTCAATCGAGTTGGTCTGACAAGACCTCCTTGCAATGAACCCACATCTCACATTCTGGAGATAGTTTGCCTCAAATAACTCAACCATCCTTTCTTTTAGATGGTTGCTTTCAGTTTTCACAATATGGATGTTAGGCTGACTAGTCTATAATTCCCTAGGTCTTCCCTAGGCCCTCTCTTGTACAGTGGTACCTTGTGTGCAGTTCTCCACTCTTGTTGTACCACCCCCATATCTAATGAGCTGTTGAACAGATACCTTAGCAAACCAACTAGTTCCATTGCCAGTTCCCTCAACACTCTAGGGTGCATGCCATTTGGATCTGGAGATTTGATCATGTTTAGGGACGTGAGCCACTTCTAAACCCAGTCTTCTATGATCCTGTCCACAGCCATACCCACCTCCGCTCTCCTCACTCCACCTTCTCTGCAGCATTGGCCAGTCCTTTTGCCGGTAAAGACTGAGCAGAAGTAATTGTTCAAAACCGCTGATTTTCTTTACTGCCCTCCATCTACACATTCCCTCTTTTTAATTTGACTATGCCTCCCTTCATGGCCTTCTTATTGCTAATATACTGAGGCTAATTAAGGCCTTTACACCTTCCTTAATCCCTTCAGCAACTTGTAGCTCCTTCTTAGTCTTGGCCTGCCTGACTGCCTTACTTGCCTCCTTGTTATTTTTCAGGTATGCTATCTTATCTTCCTCTTTACAGGTCTTGTTTAAGTTCGTCTGTGTGGCTCTCTTCTCCCTAGCTGCCTTGCTCACTTCCCTAGTTAAGCAAATTGGTGTCCTAGCTTTGGATTTCTTCCTTTCTGCTTAAGGTATGTTGCACTGGCTGCATTGATCCCTTCCCCAGTCACGGTCCACTATTTGTCCACTTCCATGTGTAACCCCTAGATGGCGCTATCCCAGGGGCTACTACCCCTGCCTGATTTGCCACTAACAGGTTGAGGGGCCTGGATCCAATGGCGGGTGCCTCCACCCAGAGGTCAGGGTTTGCAATAGTTAAACTAACTTGGTCACAGCCCTCTGGGACACCGCAACCCTTTCTTCCCACCAGTGGCCCACACAATATATCAGAATTACCTTCCACAGTATACACTTACCCCAGGACTGGTTCCAGCACTGGGACCTCCGGTGAAATAAGATACAGTGCAACAATCACAGTACAGTACTTTAACATAGACAAATACCTCAGGCAGTATAACTTTGCTGAAACAAGCAGCTCTGATTTATTTGGGGGGATATAACAAGGACAGGAAATCAGGTTAATTAGCCCATCCTTTACTATCTACCTATGGCTCTGTGCACAGGCCTATCCCTACCAGTTACTGTCCTGGGTACCCAAGCCTAGTAGCTAGTCCAAACCGCAGCAGCTGGTGGGGCCCTTTCACACAGTGAAAAGAAAAATTAGTTTAAACAGTCAGCAGTACAGTGATTCCATTTGGATTTAATGTGGCAATTCAACAGAGAGCGACCCTGAATCAGTACTCACGACCTCCAAACAAGATAGGGTCCTTCAACGTCAGCAGGGCTACTCTTGAGCTCCACGAGACTCTTCACACATTTATATGGTAAAAAGAAGTACTATACCAGGCAGGCTGCTTCTCTATCCCGATGTAATTACTGCACAATACCGGAGAACACATAGCAGATTCAGTTCCTGACAGACCAGGTGCAATTCAACAATTTCTCCAGTCTTCTACAGGGTGAGCCTGGTTTCTACTCTTCAGAGATCCTTTGATTCTCTTCACAGGACGGATTCAGTCCTAACAAGCAGTTACACAAGCTGCAGACCGGAACTCTGGGCCTTACACAGGTTTTGACTGAAACTGTGCACTGAAGGAGCACAGGGTTTCTTCCCTTCACTGCCAGATCTAAACTGAAACTCCAACAGACAAAACCGGGCACTTCCTTTGAGTTCCTCCCAGTTCTTGACTGGATTGGCTGTCACTCACATAGACTGCTGCTGTTGGTCCAAAAGGCGCAAGTCTAAACTACATCTCCCAGAGTCACTGCCCATACAATCCTCTTGTGGCTGGCTCAGATTATGAGTCAAATTCTGATTTGTCCAAGGCACCATTTTAGAGCTAGCTTATCCCACACTGATTGGTCCAGTTCAGCAGTTCAAAACTAGAACGGGAACTAGGCAAACACCGTTCTGACTGCAAAGAAAGCAGGTTAGACAAACTGTATTTTCATTATTACTCTAAATTATTTCTGGCAAACAGTTACATCTTTCAGATAGGTTCCCTTTGCACTCCTAGTGACTGCAAAATGGAGTGAATTGGCAGCAGTTCAGTGGTACTCAAACAGAGAAACACAGAGACCCCCCATACAAACTAATTATGTCTGCAAGCAGACAGCTCTTAAAGAGACAGTACCAGAGGCTCTAAAAACACTCACTGATAAATGGCTTAAACGCCAAACACCATTCAGGCTTGGAGCATTCAAGCAAGCTCCTGGAAGTCTTTTGGGAACCCCCATTTGCAGGGGGGATACACATGTCTTCCCTAAGGCTAGCTAGGAGCTATTCCATCCTTCTTGGTATAGTCAGCCTTCCTGAAATCCAGTACTTATGTCTTCATGCTTAATGATTCCTCTCCCATATCAGCATGAAACCACACTGTTCAGTAATTGCTAGCTTCCAGGCGCTCTTCTATCTCCACATCCCTAACATGATCACAATTTCTTAATACCAGATACAGGATGGCTCCCTCGCTTGTCAGTTCAGTCACCCCCTGAACCAGAAACTCCTTCTGGACTGTGTTCAGGAACAATTCACACCTATTACAGGTAGCAGACAGGAAACTCCAATCAACTTTAGGCTAGTTGAAGTCCCCAATTACCACCACATCACCCCTCTATGCTGTCATCCTGATCATGGTACCCATCTCCCTGTCCTTACTTTTTTAACCACACCCAGCCTCAATGTCTTTACTGCTATCATTTGGATCTGCACACACAGTGAATCTAATTACCCTTGCTCCATGTCCTAGCTTGTAGCTGTAATGCCCTCCCTAATGTACAGTGCCACATATCCCCTCTTCCCCTCCTCCCAACCCCTTCAATAGAGGCTATATCCTGGAATGGAGAGGTCCCAGTCATGGTTTAAGGTAGCCTATGTCTTGGGGACTGCAGCCAGCTCTACCTTCCCCTTGACATCATGGTCAGTATGTCATTTATTTTGTTTCTGAGACTTCTGGCATTTAAGGACAATACCCTCCACCACTCCTGTCTAGTTCTCTTCATTCTCATCCCAGGGCAGCCATCCTTCTCTACTTGGCTCTCTGCCCTTCATTCCTTTACTTCTTTACTCCTTTGCTTTCCCAGACTCCACTCTTCCTTTCACTCACCCTACTCTTCCCTTTTCTGAACCTCCTGTGCTATTTACCTGGGAGGGCCTACCTGCCCCCTCCTCTGGGAAACCCTGGGTATTGTGTCCCTTGTTGGCACTAACTTCAGTTTAAACTTAAACCACTGCTTATATAGTCCTTTAATCTAGTCCCTGAGCACTCTGGTTCCCCTCCTGCTTAAATGCAACCAATCAGGTGCACAGAGGGTTTTATCAACCCAGGTTCTCTCCAAGTTCCCCATGTAACTAAAGCCCTCCTGCCTACACAATTCCCTCAGCCAGTCTTTAAATTCCTTGATCCTGTGCTTTCTAGCTGTGCTGCTCTAGGCACCAGCAGCACTTCTGAGAAGGCTATCAATTTAGGTTCTCCCTCGCAAATCTGCCCCATAACTTTCAACCTTCCATGCACTTTCCCCACCTTACATCCAGCTAAGCCATTAGTACTCAGGTGAAGGACCACATGTAGCTTCCTTCCCTACATTTAGTGAGTGGGTGCACCATTAGGCAAATCTGTTCTGCTGTCATTCCCAGGAGACAGCCCACACTACTATCTTGCTTCCCCCTTTCCCCATCCTACTCCCCTTGCTATTGAATATGCCCAAGGCTATGACTGCCATTCCCTCTTCCTAACTTTGGCACTACCTTTTGCTCTCCAGTGCCTATATCCTGCTGTTACTGTGCTTGCCTCATTCTGTCTTGTTTACTCAGGGGAATACTTTGCCAAGATGATTTTCATGGGTCTGGGAGGGGGTGTAATTCTTTCAAAAGCACACAACTCATATGGAGATGGCATTTGCATTTTTTGTTCAGTATTCAACAATAATCAAACATTGCAAAAATAATTTCATAAAGTATTTATATCTTGCTAGTGATAAAAGTAGAGTGACTAAGAAAAGTATTTTTATCTTAAGAAATATTCCATTTTTCTTCTTTCTAAAAATTGCCTGGCAGTGATACTCCTCTTAGACACCTGATGGGAAATTGGAAAAAAGGCTTATTGACCTACAGGTATCAGGGGCATAGGAATCCAGGAGCTGCTTTATATGGTTGGGGGTGGTACTGACGATCACTACGCAGAAGGTACCTTGGGGTTATTATGATCTTAAAGTTGCTGGGCTGTGGGACAAAGCAGTGTGTAGGGTTAGGAGGATGTTGGGGCTGCATAGGGAGGGGTATCTTCAGCAGGAGGAGGGAGGTGGTGGTGTTGCAAGTAATCCCTTATTAGTAAGACCCAACTTAGAGTACTGTGTCCAGTTTTGGAGGCTGCACCTTAGAAAAGCCATAGGGTGGAGGCAGTATAAAGGGCAACTACAATTGTACATAGGCTGTGGCAAAAGCCCTGTGAGGAAACTGGGAACTCTACATGTAAACCTTGAAAGAGAGGGGACATGATGGAGACCCACAAGTAGCTTACAAGGTTGAACAGGGTGCGAGCGGTGCTCCTTCAAGTAGGAAAAAGGACCAGAGGGTATGTGATGAAGCTTGTGGTGGGGGTAAGAGGGATGTGAGGAATTACTACTTCACTGAAAGGGTAGTAGACACCTGGAACAGACCGACAGCATTATAGTATTGGAGGTCAGGAGTGAAAAATGGTGGTGGGGGGTTTAAAACGTGTGGTATACAAATGTAGGGGAATATCAGTAAATAAAAAGGGAAGAGGGAGGGCCATAAGGACCACAAGATACCATTTAGAGTTTGCAGAGAAGGACTTCACAGGAGCTTCTGGCTGCAGTTGTAGTGAGGTCTGGAAACCAGAGCAGAAGTGTGACCTAGAGTGAGGGCTCATCAGCAGTGGGGTTTGCGAGCATGCAGTTTAAGGAAAAAAATATCTGACAGTTTCTATTTGTTGGGGGAGCTCTGGTGGCAGTTGTACTGAGGTTGGGAAACCAGAGTGGAAGAGGAAGAGTGAGGGCTTATCAGTTTTTGAGGAAGCAGTTTAAAAAAAATGTTTGTCTGTTTTGTATATCGAGAGGTGTGGCGAGGACACAGCAGCAGCATGCAGAGGAATGTGACAGCTGGAGCACAGCTTGGAGCAGCCAGTTGAACAAAGCTTTGGTAAAAAAGCAAAAAACTAAAACTGTTAAACAGAAACAAATGATCACTGTATGATAGTGGAGAGAATGGGGAGAAGTATGATTAGATGGCAGGTGGTGTGGCTGAGGGACGGGCAACCTGGAAGAAACAAAACTAAAAGCAAGATATCAGTAAGTAGTGCCAAATGGCGAAGGTGAGGGATGGGGATGTGTGATGCAGTCCACTAAGTACATTAAAGCAGCAGTAGTACCCTACCAGGAAGTGAGCCATTACAGTCGTTGTAGCACCACAGACAATATGGCAGCCGCTATCTAGTCAATGGAGTAGGGGAGCAGAAATGTAAACAAACACAAAGGATAATGGAGCAAATTACCAGGTGAAAGTACATTGCCAACAGGAAAGAGTACCAGGGACATGCTCAACAGAGCACAGGGAATAACCAGTCCAAAAAGCGCAGATTTATTTTACATTGTACTGCTGCTTCAATCAAGGATAACGGAATAATAACTATATGTATAAATGCAGGATGCTGCATGTATACACATACTCAGATAAATGGATTTATCACACTCCATTTATGTCCACCCCTATTGCATAAATTTACTTATATTTATAGCCTAACAGTGCTCTTTCTGTTTACTGCTCAGTGTTTTTATGTTGGCGTGCTTGCGCAGCCAACATCTTGTGAGTAGTGCAGATTTGGAGGTGCAGTCACTGTTGGGCAAATGCAGGGCATGCACCAGTAGGTGAGCCCCACATTTCCCAATCAGCCAGCAGCAGGGGCCGACACCCTGCCTAGCTAATCAGGTGAAGACATCACAGAAAAGGTCTGCTGCAATGAGAGCGAAGCTCTCATGCAGCGTGACCACAACATGCCTCTCCCTACATGCAGGCAACATGGCGGCAGTGACTGCCGCTGTTGCCTGTCACCCCCCCTTCATTTATTGTGTGCCGACGGGGGTGCCCAATCCCTCATGGCATCATGCGCCCCTCAACAGTTTTTCTTTGCCGACGGGAGCCTAATCCCCATCATCATGATCCTCCCTCCCTTGAATTTTGACGATGGGGGAGCCCACTCCCCATCGGCATAATGTGTTTGACTCCTTTTTTTTTTTTTGCTTGCCAAGGGGGTGCCCAATCCCCCTCAGCTCCTGTGACCCCCCCTTTACTTGTTTGCCGATGGGGGTGCCCAATCCTCATTGGCTAAAGCACCCACCCACCCACACACAGGTGGCACGCTGGGAGCCCACCCCAGTGTGCCAAAGCACCTATTAAAGCGAAAACGGTCCACTGATGTCTTTTATTTTTATTTTTTTACCTATAAAGTAAAAATGGTCCTCGTAGTCTCCAACCTCCTCCCACAACCCGCACCCACCCACGCGCACCCTGCCTACCCACCCCCACCCTATACTTACCTCTGGAGTCTGGTGCAATGATCTTTGGTGGATTTGGAACACGTCTGCACTCTTCAAAGCCGACCACGAACTGACAAAATGCCAGTAAGCTGTATAATGGAATAAATAGGGGGTTTTCAACTATAATGCATATCTCCGGCATTTTGGGGAATTTTTACACCAAATTTTCAACAAGGGGTTTTTGGGGCCCCTCCTCATAAATTCTGTCACTGTCATATCATTAATCTGTCTCGAAAGGTGATTTTGCAGTCACTGTGCAGAATCACCTTTTGGGACCCATTAACGAGATGACAGTGCCACTGTCCATGAGGTGGGCTCTGAAAAAGCCTATGTTGCAAATTTGGTGGAAAAAATCCAAAAAATGGCTGTTTTATGAGCATGCATTGCTTAGTAGCATGCAGGCTCATAACTTCACGAATTTGCAATATCGAATTTCAACATTGTCATTTTTGTACACCTCCTTATGAACAGTAAAGCTGTCATTTTTCACATCCTGGCCGAAATGTGTTTCCGCACTTCCAGCACACAATAGCGCGGTTGCTGTGGAAAATCAGTGTTTGGGCCAGATTATGAAAATGACAGTGGCACTGTAAATGAGCAGAGATCCTAAAATGCCTATGTTGAAAATTTGGTGACGATACTTCATAAAATGACTGTGTTACGAATGTGCATTGGCATATTGCACACACGCTCATAACGTCATGCATTTGTAATATTTTCAGTCTGGATTTTCACCATTGGCATTTTTCCACACCTCTTGATGAACAGTACAGCTGTCATTTCACATATCCTGCTCAAAATGTGTTTTCGCATGTCCGGTGTAAAATAGCGTGGTCGTTGTGTGAAATCACTTTTTGGGACAGTTTAAGGAAATAACAGTGACACTGTACATGAGCAGAGGTGATAAAATGCCTATGTTGAAAATTTGGTGCAACATCCATAAAATGACTGTGTTACATGCGTGTGTTGCGATTTCATCGCACCCTTGTAACTTCTAAATTTGTAATATTTGCATGCCACATTTTCAACAATGGCATTTTATTACACCTCCTTATGAACTGTACAGCTGTCATTTTTCACATCCTGCCCAAAATGTTTTTCCGCGCTGCACTACCAAAGCCAATGCCAGCGTGACAACATTCGGCTTTGACAAATGCTTGTTTAATTATGGGCTCTCTGTCACTTTATACTGCTCTTTTTTCTCCCCCTAATCCTTTTGTTAGCCCCTGGTACTTTGATATTAGCTGCTGTGCAACTCTACTGTATGCAGTGCTTGCTGCTTTCATGTTCCCCTCAGGGAGCCCTCTGATTTCCCCTGCTTGCCTCCCACCCACAGCTACTTTTAAGCCAATTGCAGGCATTGGCCTTCAACTGCACTGTGAATTTTCCTTTGTGGCCCCTATCCTGTGCATTTGCTTTCCCAGTCCCTTTCTACCAAGTCCCTCAGGGCACCTACAGTCTACCACCATGTGGCTTAGCTAAAGGTTCCTGCCACCTACTGCTGGCTGCCCACCCTCCAGACTCTCTTAACCTGCCCCTTGGGGGCTCTTCACATAGCCACTTTGTGGCTGATGGGTAGAGGAAGGAATATTTGCTCTAGCCTCCTCCCCCTCCCAATAATCTCCCATCTTCTTTCCCACACACATGAAGCAGGCTACAGCCTGAACTCTGTGGACTGAATCATAGAAACATAGACCTAGATGGAAGATAAGGACTGCTTGGCCTACCCAGTCTGCCCATTTTCCTACCTAGTGGATAAGCTGCAGATCCTAGTTATCCAACAGCTGACTTACTCCTACCCACCAATAGAATTGCCTTATGTCTTTCCCGTGTATTCTTGCAGTCCCCCACTACTTATGACCCCACAACCTCCTCAGGAAGGCCAGTCTGTGCATCCACCACCCTCTCTGTGAAAAAATACTTCCTCACTTTGCCCCTGAGCCTTCTGCCTCTATCTTCAAATTGTGCCCCCTTGTTCTTCCACATCTCTTTTCTCAAAGGTGCTACTCTCTTGGACTTTGTTGACTCCCTTGAGGTACTTGAAATTTTCTGTCTTGTCCCCCTCTCCCTCTTTTCTCAAGGGCGTACATATTCGGTTCATCTCTCTTTGTATGGCTTCTGATACAGTCCCTTCGGTATTTTAGTTGCCCTCCTCTGGCCTGCTGGGACAACTCAAGACCCCTGAACCACCAGTGTCCCCTTTTTTAAATAATGTAGGGGCCACTAGCCCAAAACCATCCCCACCTGCCCATCTGGACTACTTCTTAAATTTACTGGCTACCAGCAGGTCACCTAGTGGCGCTAAGGCGGGTTTTGCTGAGCCTCAAATATCACTTTAATCTCTGTTCTTAGCTGTCTGCATTTTTTTCTATCTCTAGTTTCCTTACTTTGACCTAGTTTGACTTTTCCTCTAAAACACCCCTTCCTTTACTCCTGTGCTACACTGTACCCTTTTTGTATCTCTCTACTCTTGCTTCTATAACTTCCCCATACTGATCTATTTCTCCCTTTATTTCTACAGGTCTGGCCAAACTGTATACCAATCAAATAAGTATATTTGTTTAATTCTAACACCCTAATCTCTCCTCTAGCACCTCCGACCCTTTGTGTCCCCCCAGTCTTCTCTGTTCTTCCCTTTCAGGTCCTACCAGAATACCCCAAACCAAGGACACCCCAACTCTGGACTCCCAGACTCTGATGGAGCAGGTAAGTAAGCAAAAATACTGGACAGGGTGGGCAGTATTGGGCTATACCGGACCACCCAGGGGCGTAATGAGGCCCGACATGCAGGCGGGGGGCCTTATAGCCCCTGGAAGGTCCGGTATAGCATAATACCGCCACCCTGGAGGGTATTATTGCGCTTAGAAAATGGGCACTGTAAAAAATAAGTTTAAGAAAAAATGTTAATGAAAAATTGGTTTAAACTAAGTTTTGTAATAAAATAGTTCCTCCACCTGCTTTAGAATTATTTTTTTTTAGCTAGGGACATTTGTCCTACTGAAAAGTGTAAATTGTTGCTGATTTGAGCCTGCTGCACTGCAGAGGTGTGGATTAGGGACTGATTTCAAATTTAAAAGCAACACTTTGAGACTGCAGAAGGTGTAGAAAGCAGATTGAAAACCACATAAGGCTACTTTTGTTTTGGTACTAGATCCGCTAAACTGCCTCCTTCTGTAAGTTGTTGTTCTTCTTACCTCCCGAAACACAGGACACATATGTTGATTCTACATGTTTCTCTGCAGTTTCCACCCAGCTGTGCTCTGTGTTTTCTTTTATGTCCTCGGAGCTCTGGTACCAAGCTCCCCAGTGCAATTCAAACTGACAGCCATGCATGGGAAAGGCGTAAAAGCTACAGGACCTTATAAGAACAATGGCTTTTTTCCCCCATTCGTGGTTCCTTGTTCCGTAAGTACAATAAAAATAATCCTTAGTGTCACTCTGACACTTGGACTGCTTTGTGTTCATTAAGGTGGTGTTCTTCTTACCTCCCGAAACACAGGGACACATATGTTGATTCTACATGTTTCTCTGCAGTTTCCACCCCAGCTGTGCTCTGTGTTTTTCTTTTATGTCCTCGGACTCTGGTACCAAGCTCCCCCCAGTGCATTCAAACTGACAGCCATGCATGGGAAAGGCGTAAAAGCTTCAGGACCTTATAAGAACAATGGCTTTTTTCCCCCATTCGTGGTTCCTTGTTCCGTAAGTGCAATAAAAATAATCCTTAGTGTCACTCTGACACTTGGACTGCTTTGTGTTCATTAAGGTGGTGTTTTTTTTTTTTTTCAACTTTGGGCATCAGTCGTGAATGCTGAGCGCTGTTGCTGACTTGGGAAGTGGGCTCGTGGTCTGTGACTTAGGTTTCTTTTTAAAATGAAATTAAACAAATCTTTCAGCAGCAGGGGTTATGTGGTACTGACAATTGGAGAAAAGCTGAGGAGCAGTGGTGACGGGTGGGCAGCTGATGACGAGAGAGGGACTGCTAGCTCTGGTGCTTGCTACTATGTGTGAGAGGAGTGGTCATTTCTTCATTTTCCATACCGCAGATGGACATTCATCTGCAGTACAGAAAATGAAGAAAGTACCGCTGTTCTCATACATAGTCAGCTGCTGGAGATAGCACACTCACTCTCTCTCTCTCAGCTGATTTAGTCATGACTGTTGATTTTATTGAATTTCTGCCTTATTTTAATGTGTGCCTACAATGTATTTTTTACATTTATTTTACATGGGGGGGGGGGGTTAGCCGGCTGCAAAGTCACCCGCCAAGCAAGAGGAAAAAATGGCAGCATGTCAGATTTGAACATTCTGACCCCTTGATTTCAGAGATTGGGTCAGTTGAGACCGGCACTTTCTCAGACCTGGCCTCTGTTGTCTGATAGATGCCTACCTTGCCAGGGCTATCAGCCAATCAGAGCCCAATAATTTCTAAGCCCATTTTCTAAGTCCTTAATTACTTAACTGCCTTAGAGTCATAGAACCATAGAAATCTGGTGTCAGAAAAGGACCATTTGGCCAATCGAGTCTGCCCCTTACCCCCCCCACTCATCTCCTTTGTCAAGAGACACCCCACTCTGCCCACTGGTCAGCTCGTGGTGTCTGTCTCATGCCCCCTTGAATACTTTCACCATTTTTGAACCCACCTCCTCTTCCTGTAGTCTGTTCCAGGACTCCACCACCCTCTCAGTGATGTAATGCCCCCTCACATTTCTCTAAACCTTCCTTCTTCTAATCTTAGATTATGATCCCTAGTTCTAGTACTTAGTTTCCTTGCAAATAAGCTTTCCACTCTCACCTTACTAGTCTCCAGGGGGTAAATATCTGATTCCCCTCCACCTCTTCTTATAGGGCTTCGTATGCATGGCGTGCACCATCTTGGTTGCCCTTCTCTGAACCCTTTCAATCCTGTCTTATGTCCTTGCATAGGTGAGGCCTCCAGTACTAAACCCCATACTATAGGTGAGGCCTCATCATGGATTTATAAAGGAGCATCAGCACCTTCCTCTTTGTGTTTTATACCCCTCCCTATGCACACCAGCATTCTATTCACTTTGCCCACCACTGTGCTGCATTGGTTCCCTGCCTTAAGGTTATCTGAAATTCGAATCCACAGATCTCTCTCCTGCTCAGTTTCCTTACTCCTCCTTGTGTAAATGGTTTGCGGGTTATTACATCCATGTGCATTACTGTACACTTTTTAGCATTGAATTTCAGCTGCCAAGTTTCCTACCACCTCTTCAGAATCTTTAGGCCCTCCCTCATTGCCTCCCCCCCGGGTGTCCACCCTATTGCAGATCTTCATATCCTCTACTAATAGGCACACCTTCCACTGCAGTCCCTCCGCTATATCGTTGCTATAAATATTAAAAAAGAATGGGTCCCAGCACCGAACCCTGGGGCACACCACTTCCACCCTGGAATGCACCCCATTTACTACCACCCTCTGGCTTTGGTTCTTCAACCAGTTCTCCACCCACCTTGTTATTTTCTGTCCCAGCCCTAGGCCTTCCAGCTCATTTACCAGCCTTCTATGCGGCAAGGTGTCAAAGGCCTTACTGAAATCCAGGTAGGCCACCCCCCCACCCAGCAATCCACCTTCTTGGTTACCCAGTCAAAAAACTCAATTAGGTTTGTCTGGCATAACCTCTCTCCCATAAAACCAAGCTGCCTTGGGTCCTGAAAGCAGTGTAGCACAGTGGGGTAAGGCTATGAGCTGCAGATCTGTAGACCTGGGTTTGAATCCAACAGCCGCCTAGGTGCATACTGTGTGACCCTGAGCAAGTCACTTAACTTCCTTGTGCTCCCAGGTCATATCTGGAAACAAGCTTCAGCTTAGTGTGCTACTCCTGGTTAAACAATGTTCCCTTCCCCCCCTTCCCCTGTAGACCATTGACAACCAGGTGTTCCACTATTCTTTCCTTCAGCAGTATTTCCACGACTTTTCCCACTGTTGAGGTCAGGCTGAACAGTATGTAGTTCCCGCATCCTCCCTGTTAACACTTTTGTATAGAGGGACCACATAAGTCCTCCTCCAATCCCTGGTCATGTCACCTGTTTTACAATAACAGGTTGAACAGGGTAGTCAGAGACCTAGCTCTCTCAGTGTCCTGGGGTGCACCCTATCTGGCCTCATAGCCTTACTGCTGGCAGTTCTACAAGGATCCTTTCTTTTGCAAAGGGACCTGTGTCCATTTCTGTGATCTCCCCATCCTTATTACTTAATGCTGGCCCATTTCCTGCCCCCTTCTTTGTAAAAACCTAACAGAAGAATTTGTTAAGTATTTCTGCTTTTTGGTGGTCATCCTTTACCCTCCCTCCATCCTACCCTTTCAGACTCACAATCCTTCCCCTTGCCTTCCTTTTCTCTCTAATGTACCTGCATGAAAAAGGTTTTATCCCTCCTTACCACCGCACCAACTGGCAGGCTTCTGCCAGGGGTCCCATACAAGTGTGGGTCTGGTCCCAATGTGCACTTTGCATATGGAGCCATTTTGGTTTGCCTGCTGTTTGCTGTTGTGTAGTGGATTATGGTGAACAGGTTTTGCTTGATTCTGCACTGACAGCTTCATTTGCAGCAGATCCTGGAGAGTTTATATAAGCTCTCATATTTTGTTTACTGGCCCCACTGTACTCCCTGGGCTAATTTCTGTCACTGAGGACTGACTTAGCCCCTGGAGAAAAGCAGAAGTGGAAAACATCTGATCAGAGATTGTGGAAGCCCGAATGTGCTCTGTGGGCTATTAGAGCTTCTATTGCTGCCTGTTGCTCTGATGCCAGCTGCAGGGAGTTCTGGGACTGGTTGTGGCTTGGGATGTCTGCCTAGAGATGGTCACTGTTGGCCTGCTGCGGACTACTATACTGTAATGGATAGTGGTTGGAAATTCCAAATCGGGGGGAAATTTAGAGGAAAGATTAGGAAGTACTTCTTCATTGAGAGGGTGATGGACAACTGGTATGGGCTGCCGAGGGAAGTGGTGGGGGAGAGGATGGTGGGAGGGTTCAAGGGGGGCATGGGATAGGCACAGAGGGCAATTAGCACTGGAGGGAGGACTACAGAAAAGGCCTAGTGGATATCTAGGCAAACTAGGCAGACTAGGTGGGCCTGCGGTTCCTTTCTGCCATCACATACCTATGTTCCTATGTATTCTACAGGCAGATTGGGAAAAGGAAGGGGGGATCCACTACACCACCAGGGAAGCATTCATTGTGCCTGGACAAAGTTTTTGAATATCTGTCCCTAGGTGTCTTTATCCTGCCCTGTGTTGGTTGATGTGTGGAGCAACATGGCCTCCTACCCCAAAAGAAGATCAGCTCTGGGGCACAGGGGCAATGAATCTTCCTCCCTCCCCCAACCATGACATCCCCTGAGTGACTGAGTCCATTCTAAAAGCCAGGTGGATGGTGTGGTACAGGTCTGGTATCTCCCCCAACACACAACACACTTTTTTCTTTTAACCGCTACAGATCCTTCCCAACTGCCCCAGCTGATCACTATTTTTATTTTTCATACTGACCCCATTTCCCTTTTATATTTACAGGTCTGACAGCACATTGACCAGCTGTAGGAGGACACTAACCATACGTATCACACAAGTTTTTTTTTTTTTGTTTGCCCTACATTGTTTGTCATACAGTAGTTCATAATGAGCTGCAGATCCTTTGTCAGCCCATTGCTGTTCTTGTTTAACTGGTATGAATGGTTGCAGTGCTATGTGATGCACTGGGTCGGAGCTGTACCTTGTGCTTCAGAAAGAAGGCTATGGGCTGGGGGGATAGGGTATGGGCATTAAGATTGGGAGCTCCAAGGAATACCACACAACCAATTTGCAAGACTTGTGAAGCTCAAACCCTGTTTTTCCTTTTCTTGCTTTGTGTGCTTTGCATTCTAATGCCTGCATTGATGTAGTGTTTTTGTTTTGCAACAAGCACGATATATATATATCTAGATAAATATACTGTATTTATATGTGGTGGGGACATTATGTGCTGCTTTTGGGGCACTTGGGCACCATATGCTTGAAGGCAGAGCACTGAGCAGCAAACATAGAAACACAGGTTTGAATACCACAGCCCTGCCCACTTACGCACTGTATAACCATGAACAAGTAACTTAACTTTCCCTGTTACTAGGAAATGGATCAGCTATTACCAGGAAATGGAGCAGCTATTTGCACTAGGGTGATCTACAGACCTCCAGCATATGTGGAGGAAATGGACATGGTTCTACTGGAAGCCATTCATAAGATGGCAACTAAAGGGGAGGTGCTCCAGGTGGGAGACTTCAATCTGCCAGATGTGGACTGGAGCATCCTGACTGCAACTTCAGCTAGAAGTAGAGATATCCTAGACTCCCTGCAGGGGCATGTTTAGGTAATTAGTAAATGAGCCCACTCACGAGGGAGCAATTTTTGCCTAGTACTCACCAATGGGGACAGTGTGGCAGACGTCACAGTGGGTGACCACTTGGGGACCAGTATCACTGAACGGTGTGGTTCAATAGAAGAACAGGGGTGGCATTGAACCACACAAAGGTGATGGTCCTGGAATTCAGGAGGGCAGACTTCAGAAAGATGGGGGATTGCCTCAGGGATGCCCTGGCAGGAAGGGGTTCTAGAGAGTAGTAGAGGAACAGTAGGTGAAATTAGAAAGAACTATAGTGAAGGTGTTAGCCATGTAAACAGAAGAAGAAGAAGATAAAAGGACCACTATGGTTTTCAGAGGATGTGTTGGGGAAGGTTATGGCAAAAACATTAGCATTCATGAGGGTCCCTGTTTGTTGAGCAGTGGCTTTCATTTTCTATCAAAGGTTGCTTAAATGTCTGTAAAACCATTCTGAAAATGAGCCCCATAGACTTGTATGGGGCATTCCCCGTGCCCTCTCTGGAGACATCACGTATTGTCAGAATGGGGGGGGGGGCAGAGCAGGCAGATCTGGAAGTGGAAAGGGGTCGGCTGGACGCCAGTTAGCCAGAGTTACAATCCCTTCCCTCCGTTACAGGAAGCAGTGAATTTTGTAATTTCTGCACAGACAAACTATCATCGCTGCAGGACAGGCTTAATGAAGCCCAATATAGAATGTCACACCTTTGTTTTAAAAGGCAATGACTAATCATGATTAAACATAACAAATTATGAAAATTAATTACAGCAGAGCAGCCAATGAGAGCCAGGTACCTCACTCATGATTAATCATGGCCAAATATTACAAGCCTATTTATTTTTTGTTTATTTTATTGAATTTTGTTGACCCAGTAGGCACATCGAGACTAGAAGTCCCTCTTTCAGGGGTGACCGGGGGGGAAAGGGGGATACAGATGGTAACCAACTGAAACTGAACCAGATTAAGCTGTTGGTGGTATTTTTTTTTGAACTGAATGCCTATGACCAAGTATGATCTATGAAGCAGACTCTAATTGGCTGCCAATAACCTACATCAGGTATTGATTAACTATGATTAATCATGATAAAAAGAAAACACTGTCAGTGAAAGAAAAGTTATGGTTTATGGCAACTCCGGGTATTGATCGATAATGATAGATAATGACTTAGGATCACCAAAAGTATTGATTAAAAATTATTACAACCAAGCAGAACTGTTGCATGTGTGGTACTTATTGTGCAGCTGCAGAACTAAGTTCTGTGGGAACTGAAGAGGGGGGAGACAATGAGGGGGGAGACAGGCATGGGGAGCCAAAGTGGAGGGTGTGAGAGGCATGCGGGAAGGGGGAAGAACTGGGGGGAGGACCTGATGTCAGTCTGATATCATGGATGGGGGAACTAGCGGGAGGACCTTGAGTGGTCAATGTCATACCACATGAGAACCACTGCACTAACGTACTGCCCCTGATTTCCAATAACAGTGGTAGTGCAATGTCACACAGATGGTACCACAGTGTCCACAGTGGTATGGCAATGGAATTGAAACAAATCCATTGTGAGACCAGTGTCAATGGTGTTGCAATGGCAGCTCATTGTGTTTCCATTAGACATGGAAATCGACCCTGTGTTACCACTGTGGTACATGGTACCACAGTGGCAGCTGTGGTAATACACTGGAATTGAAACAAATCCATTGTGTTACCAACAGCAGTGGGAATACAATGGTATGTGTTTGATGAGCCATTATGGTGCCATCTATGCACACATTCTCATTGTGATACCACTGTCCATGTGGTACCACAATGGCAACAATGGTATTACAATGGTATTGAAACAAATCCAAAGTGCTACCAGTCAAGGAGATACAATGGTACTGCAATGGAATTTACAATGGTTTGAAAATGGTGGACAAATGGTAATGCTACAGTTTTCTGAGGATATTTTGGTAAGGGGAGGCTGACTTTAAAGCAAGTCTTGCTGTGGATAAAAACAAGCACTTTTATACTGAAAAGTACTTTGTTTCGCATTGTGATGTGATCTACTGTAAAGTGTGCTATGTTTTCTGCTTGAAGAAAATAATTAGGCTAGTAAGATGATGCAGTAACAGCCTGACTGAGTTTTTATTTTTTATTTGGAACAAATAGCCCCACAAAACAGTACTTTATATCACTTTGCTAAAAACAATCTGCAAAAATGTTCCCTGGATGTTTTAACAATAGGCAATAGAAGTGTAATGTTAGTACATAAAAGTTAATGGTTTGTAGACACTCCCGTGTTGTTGGAAAACAGGATCCACAGAGGACAGTCTGAGACTAAATGAATTCTGTATAACTGTGCACACCATGCTGCGTTAATAAAAGGTTTTGTTTAAGCCACCAGTTGTCGATATTTATTGAAGATCCCACAAATAAATACAGAATAAATGATGGGTATGAGTGTTATTTAAGGAAATCAATCAATCAAGGGGCTAAGCAAATCATGAAGCTTTGTGATCTGGTTAGCCCCCTTGATGGGTTTATTTCTGATTATAGTGGGCCCCTCTTTTTATATGATACCTTTTGATAGTTACTGCTAGTTTTGATTTCAACTGCCTATACTGTACATGGAACAAGTATGCAGGGAAATATCTGTTAACCACTTCTTTGGGGAATAACTCCCATCCATTAATTAATTAATTAATTTATTTATTTATTGAAAATGTTTCACCAGGAAAGGCACACTAAGCAAAAAGATGCTCGTCTCACGGTGCCACCTGGGGGGAGGGGTTACAGAGGAAGCAGGTATGTATACAACAGTTGAGTTTAGAAGTAAAACAATACAGAAAAAGTACATATTTTGGGTGGGATTACATTTGGACTTTGTTACATACATTTGAACTTGTTACATAGGGAGAACAGTACAGTACATGATCTTCAAGGACAAGGTATACATTACATAGGTAGACAACAATTGTAATAAATGATTACTTAAGTGCCAGTAACAGAGCTTGAGCTGAGCGAGATGCACCAAGTTGACAGCTGGAGTTGGAGAGTGGAGATAGAGGGAGGGAAGGAGTGGACTAATAGACCCTAGGTGTTGGGGGGGGTGGTTAGGTGGGGGTGGGGGGAAGGAGGAGAGGGGAGTTTGTAGCTGTGAGTAAGGCTCAAGAGTGTAGGTTATATAGGAAGGAGGGAGGGAAGTGAGATATTAGGAGTGAAAAGAATGAGTTAGAGAGTGAGTGAGAGTGTGAGAGTGTAAGTGCGTAGGGCATTGTATAAGCCAGGCAATTAGGCTAAGGCTGAGCCGCTGGTCAAGCGCTACGGGGGAACAAGAAAGGAGATGCTATCGAGGGGGGAAGGTCAGGGGCAGTTGCAATTTGGAGCAAGGAAGTTAGTGAGGGCAGAGGATAGGGAGTTTTGGGATGAAGAAAGGCGGATCTGGGCCGGTAGGCCATTCCAGGGTTTAGGGAAGAGGTAAGAGAAGGCCGATTGGCCGGCTGTGGTCCTTCAGTGAGGGATGACTAGTAGCCCAGCATCATTAGACCTGAGGGTGTGTGTGGGGGTGGGTGGGGAAGATAGGGAAGATATGATGTAGGGTGGGAGGGAGCCGAGCCAGAAGTTGGATGTGAATTTAATGCTGTGAGTCAAGCGCTGATTACACAGGGATGGCAGGGCCAGTGAACGGTAGAGCTCACAGTGATGCGAGCGGTGGGGGGCATAAAGTGCAAAGCAGCAGAAAGCATTAAAGAGGGGGTCGAATCTGGCTAGGGTGGTCTTAGAGGCGGAGCTGTAAATGACATCACAGTAGTCGAAGGTTATGTGAATTATATGAATGTAGAATGGTGTTAGCAATTAGAAAGAAGAAAACTGAGTTAAGCAGCACTACAGCTCAAAGAGATCAAAGGGGCAAACTGAAGAAAATGGGAAAAATATGGAGGTTGTTGTCAGTGAAAGCTAGGGCTGTGCAAATATCTTTTCCCAAATGTTTGTTGTTTCAATCAGTTTTCAGGTCCCGGGTATTTGGATATTTAATATTCAGTAGTCAGACTGGAAGGTGATTTTTTTTTAAAGAATTGTTATAAAATCCCTTAACTGACAAAAGCCAACCCTCTTTGACCCTGGCATTCCATGAACACCTGGACAAATGACTCAGAGCTGTCAACAGTGCAGTGTAAGGTATTCAAAGTGTCCCATAAGTTGCTATAGTTACTGTATTTGGTGTTGGAATTTGGCCAGGAAAGGTGGCTTTGTAAATAATAGGCCTGTGCGGACTGTAAACCTATAAAACAAGTATTTTTCAATGCTGAACATTTGATGCCATTGGAAGACATCTGCCTCTGCACCTTGTTTATGTTCTTGAGGTACTTGAACATGTACATAATGTTCCCCTGCTCTCTCCTTTCCTCCAATAAGTACATATTGAGGTCCATTTAATCTCTCCTGATATGTTCTGTGTTGCAAGCCATGTACCATCTTGGTTGCCTTTCTGAGGACTGCCTCCACCCTGTCAATGTCCTTGCACATTTGTGGCCTCCAGAATTGCACACAGTACTGTAGGTGAGGCCTCACTAGGGCATTATACAATGGCATCACCATCTCATGCCTTCTGCAAGTGATATCTCTGCCTATGCAACCCAGCATTCCACTGGCAGTCAATGCAGCATTTGTGCTCTGCTTTGACACCTTTTAGTCATCAGAACTGATAACTCCTAGGTCCCTTTCTTCCTTGGTGATCGTCAGCACGTCCCCCCATCCTGTAACTCTCCCCAGGTTACCCTCTTCTCAGGTGCATTATTTGCTCTTCTTTGCATTGAACCTCAGTTGCCACTTCTCAGACCATTTTTCAAGGCTCTTCATGTCCCTGCACATTTTCTCCATCCCTTCTAGAGTATTCAATTCACTCTGTTATGGATAGGTTTTTTTTGTAGACTCTGTTTCTGCCAGATCCCGAGGAACTATCTCCAGTGACCTCATCTGCCCAGGATCTACCTCCCTGTCTGAAGCTTGCTTATTCCAGGCAGACCCAGCCCAGCAAACCCCCTGGCTCTGAGTCCCCCTGAGGTGGGACCGCCTTACACCCTGGCACTCTATCTATAAATAAATGCACTGGGCTGGAGTCAGGGAGATACTCTGGAGGGCGAGCCCGAAGGCAGGAGTGTGGCTGGGACAGGAGGCTCTTTCACCTATCCCTGAGGCTGGGGATTTCTCTTTAAGTTGGCCCCTAGAAGTGTGGACATGCAATGATGCTCACACGGAGGAGCTGTATGTGTCCACCGCACTCCTCCCCTACACACACAAGTTGCAAGTAGTACCCCCGGTCTCCACTGGGGTCTCTACTGCACTGGGGAACCCCTGAATACCTCCCAGGGAGAGGAGAGCAATCCATCGGATGCTCGATCCCTTCCCTCCCCTGCCGACGCACGGCACCTGAGCTCATTCCAAAACTCAGGTCACCGGTGTGGTGCAAGGTGTGGTGTCCAGTGCCTCAACACTCAGCACTACCAGGCCAGCCTCTGTTACAGAGGTTGATGTCATCTGCAAACAGGCAGACAAACCTTTCCTTCTAGCCCTTCCACAATGGCTGTAATGAAGACATTGAACAGGACTGGTCCCAGGACTGATCCCTGAGGTACCCTGCTGGTAACCCCCATCTCCACAGATTGGATCCCATTACCACCACCTGCTGCCTCTTGTCCATCAGCCAGTTTCTAACCCAGTTTATCAGCTTGTGCCCCATGGTCAGACTACCCATCTTGTTAATCAGCCTTCTATGTTGGACATTGTCGAAGGCTTTGCTGAAATCAAGGTAGGTAACATCAACCATCCCTCCCTCATTTACTTCCTTAATGAGGTATTAGGGTTTCCTACTTTAATGCCCCACCCCGACCATGCAGAGCTGGCAGGCACTGGGGGTGTCCCTTTGGGTCATTGTCTATAACACTCACGCCATTCCACCCCCACCCTGCAGACACTGATAGGCATTAGGGGTGTCCCTTTGGGTCATCAGCCATAATGCTCATGCCATTCCACCCCATCCTGCAGACCTTGCAGTGTACCTTGGGGACTTTAGCCCTAATGTTCACCCCATTCCATAAGGAAATAAGCTGAGATGGGTGCAGTATAGAATAATGGGGCAAACATTAGGACCAAAGACTCCCAGGCACACCCCGATGCCTATCACTGGCTGCAGGGTGGGGGGGTGGAGTGGTGTGGGCATTATTCCCAATAGCCCCAAGGCACAAGCTCAACACCTGTCAGTCTCTTCAGGGTGGGGATGGGGCTGGGGCATTACAGTTGGAAACCCTAATGCCCCCGGTGTTTGTTGGTATTTTCATTCCAAATTTTCAACATGGGCTTTTTGGAACCCTACTTCAAGGACAGTGGCACTATCTTTTCGTTACTCAATCCCAAAAGGTGATTTTATGCAGCAACTGTGCCATTCAGCACCACAGGTGTAAAAACACATTTTGGGCAGGATGTGAAAAATGATAACTGTACTGTTCATGAGGAGGGGTGAAAAAATGGCAATGTTGAAAATCTGCAGTGCAAATATGAAAAAGTGGCAAAGTTATGAGTGTGCTTAGAAACTGCGCAACACACACCCATAACACAGTCATGTTTTGGAATTTTTTCACCACATTTTCAACATGGGCTTTTTGGGACCTCCCCTCATGAACAGAGGCACTGTGATTTTGTTAATCCATCCCAAAAGTTGATTTTGCACAGCAACCGTGACATTCTATGCCACAGGTGTGAAACACGTTTCAGGCAGGATATGAAAAATGTCAGCTATACTGGTCAAAAGGATGTGTGGAGAAATAGCAATGTTGAAAATCTGGAGAGAAAATATTAAAAATTACTAAAGTTATAAGTGTGTGCAGAAACTGCACAATGCAGTCTCTCAACGCAGTCATTTTTTGGAATATTTTCACCAAATTTGCAAAATGGGCTTTTTGGGCACCACCTCATGAACAGTGGCACTGTCATTTTGTTACTTGGTCCCGAAAGGTGATTCCATGCAGCGACTGACAAATCACCTTTTGGGACCGAGTAACAAAATGACAGTGATGTATTCATGAGGTGTGGTGCCAAGAACCCTATGTTGAAAAGTTGGTGTCAAAATTCCTAAAAATGGCTGGGATATCACCATAAGTTGAAACCCCCATTGACTACCATTATACGGCTCTTGCCTTCATTCCTCAGTTTGCATTTCAGTGTTGAACAGCACAGTCACGTCCTGATCCACAGCAGATGAAAGTGCCTGACCTCCAGAGGTAAGTATGAGGTAAGGGGGGATGTGGGGAGATGGATGTGCAGTGGGAGGGTGGGGATGGGGAGGGGCAGGGAGACAATGAGGACCGTTTCTTTTTACAGGTAAAGAAAAAGCCGGCGGGGCTCGGGCATGGTTTTCATTAATAGGTAACCAAGCACACTGGGTGGGCTCCAGTGTGCCACTTGAGCTGGTGTTAGGATACACGATGCCGACAGGGGATTGAGCACCCTCGCAGCAATGAAAATGGGATGGAGGGAACTGATACCAGGAGGGGCATCCTGGTGCTGGAAATTGTTATTATTTTGGCACACTGGGGTGGACTCCCAGTGTGCCACCTTACTGGGGGCGGGGTGGGGAGACAACAGGGCTTGTTGTTATCCTGACTTGCACTTCAAAGGACAGAGCCACACTGCTACTGCTTGTTTGATGAGACCAGCCCCCTCAGCAATCCAGCCTCATCAGGGTACTGCCTACTGATTCACCTGTCACAGACCGGCCCCTAGACAACCACTCTCCTTTGGGCTGGCACCCCTCACACCTCTCTCTAGCAACTCTCATATCAACATGTCCATTTGTCCTTGTGCACATGTGAACATAAAAAGAGAGAGATGGAATGAAAGAGACCAGGGCTGAGTAGGTATGATTCGGGAATCTTGCACATAGTGTCTCATCTACTATTTTGCTGCAGCAATGTTACGCATTGTATCTCATCTAGTATTTTGCTGTGGGAAGGTTACAAATATAAGGGCAGAATTTTCAAAAGCCTTAGATCACTGCAACCCCAGTGTGCCAACAGTATGGTACATGGGGCTTGTGATGATGTAACGGGATTTTCTGTCCCATGCAGCAATTGCCGCAAGTTAGACCAACTTTTTCTGGTCTAACCTATGGCAATCCTGGGGGCCATTTTTATGGAGCTTGTGCCAAATATTTGGCACAAGCTGCCATAATTTGTGGAAACTCTCACAACTGCCAGCCCAGTGACATTGAGGGTTGAGGTGCTTGAATCCTTACCTCGCTCCACACCAGCGACCCGAGTTCAGAAATGACCTTGGGTCATCGGAGAGCCAGAATGGGGGGGGAGCAGGAATGAGCAGCCAAAAGGCAGCTCTCCTCTCCCAGGGTGGTCTTCACCCCCTATAGTTCCATTCCCACTGAGTGGAGGCTAAGTGGGTAGCATAGGTGGGAGGGGGTGGCAGTATATTGGGATGGTGCCCTGAGGTGTGGCGTGTGCCTGCATCCACACATGCGTGCATCCCCAGGACACAGGGATGGGGAGAAAATGGGGAGAAAAAGCTGATAAAAATCTATTTTGAAAAAACCCAGAAACTGTCGCAACTGCACCTGAGATTGTAAGATCGGGTGCAGTTGCAGCGAATGGTTTGGCACACCACCAGAACCTAAGTGCTGTGGTGCAGGTTGGATGCAAGCTCTGTGCCACACTTTGAAAATCCTGCCCATAGTGTCTCATCTAGTATTTTGCTAGAGAAATGTTGCACATTTTCATCTCATCTAGATTTTGCCATGGAAATGCTACACATAGTGTCTAGTCTCGATTTTTGCTGTGGGAATGTTGCATAGCATGTCTCACCTATTTTTTTTTGCTGTGGAAATGTTACGCATAGTGTCCCGTCTAGTATTTTGCCATGGAAATGCTGCACATTATGTCTTGTCTACTATTTTGCTGCAGGAATGTTGCTCATAGTGTCTGATCTAGAATTTTGCTGTTGAAATGTTGTATAGCAAGTCTTATGCAGTGTTTTGCAGTGGAAATGCTGTACACAGTGACTTCTCTAGTATGTTTCTGCAGCACTGGTGCACATTGTGTCACATCTACTATTTTGCCATGGGAATTTTGCACATAGGGGTCTATGTAATATGAGAAATGGAAAAATCGTGAAGACAATAATAGTGAGTGCACATCGCCAAAAATCCAAAAAGGCAATGTGCACTACAGCGAACTACAAAAACAGCAATGGCTCCTTATTTTGTCTGTGTAGCTGATGTACAGATTGCTGTTAGGCAGGGGGCTATGCCTACCCCACACACACCTCCACAAATAATATAATCAACTCCAGGGAAGTGATGACATTGGGGGACAGAGGAAAACTCGGGCATGGAGCTACTCCATGGGGGGGAAAGAGAAGACTGCAGGTGGGAGAACATTGTGGGAGGGCAATCTGCAGGCCAGGGGGGAAACAAAGTGCCAAGGGTGGGTGGATTGGGGCAAGGCAAACAAAGCCCCCAAATACCCAAAACAGCACAAAGACAGAAAAAAAACTAACTCCTCACACCAAGCCCTAAACTCGAGTCACTGAGCAAAACAGGCAGTGACTATAGCCACAGGACCAGATGGCCGGCTCGGAACTGCCCTGGCAAACAAACCACTGCATGGTATGCAATAAACTTACTCTGCTGGAAACAAGCTAGCTCAATTTAGCATGCACTATGAAGGGCAGATAGCCCATTTTGAATATGCTCGCTATATTCACTGTACACCTACACATACTGGGTTGCCTAGTATTTTTCTTGCTTTTTGCTCCCTCCTCAATGTACTATGCCTATCTGCTGCCATTGCTCACAGACTTTCCCCCTGACTTATTATCCTGGATGTACCCCATTTCTCCATGTTCCTCCATGGCTAACCACACAGGATGGGATTGATGGGGAAGTTCAGCTCCCATTGGAGGTACAGCTCAGTTCCGGAGGTGGGTGTTGACTCGGCGGAGCAGGGCCATTGGAACAGGGGTTCTGCCACATTTTTTTTTTCTCTTACTATTGCCCTGCCATAGTCATCGACAAGCCAGATGGTGACACATATGCACACTGGCATGCTTCAGCATGTCAAGACTCCATCATGGTCAGCCCTCCCTGAGCTCAGCTCCAGGCCTAGGTGGCAGTAGAGCAGCAGAGTCTGGGAACCCTCCCTTCCTACCACATACACACATACAATATATCAGCCGCATTTGGTTCACTTTTTCTCATGGACTGTAAAGTGTTTTGGGATTTACCATTGTTCCACATCAGCCTCCCTCCCTCCACATACAAACACATCATAGCATTCCCTCCACTACAGAATTGTAGCATTTTTTTGGGACACAATGCTGGTCCCTGTCAGCCCCTCCCCACAAAATCCATGCATATATAAAATCATCATTGTTTTCTCTCCATCTCCTGAATTATATCACATTTTGTGGATTCAGTGGTTGCTCCAGTCAGCCACATGCACGTGGGCATTCGTGTGTGTGTGCACATACGCGCACATACACACACACACACACACACACACACACACACACACACACACACACACACACACACACACACACACACACACACACACACACACACACTCACACACACACACACACTCACCACACACACACACACACACTCACACACACACACACACACACACACACACACTCACACACACACACACACACACACACACACTGACACACATTAGCAGCATTCTGTACACTCCAGCTATTAGATTCTGGAAAATTTGGGGATACAGTGTGGATCTCAGTTAGCTTCATTCTATAGCCCACACTCACAATAGCAACATTGTCTTCACTCCATCTTCTTAATTGTGAGGTACATTTTGGGGATGTAGTGCTACAGCAGTTCTAGTCAGCACCTCCATACCTCACCAGCATTCTACCTCATTTTATTTTTGGGATTGTAAACCATTTTGGGTTACAGTTCTGGTCCCAGTCAGCCACACCCCCACACACATCAGTATCATTCCTCTCCTCCCCATCTCATAGAAACATAGAAGTTGACGGCAGATAAGGACTGAAAAGCCCATCCAGTCTGCCCATTTCTTTTTCTGCCTTATGAATGTGCCATTGTCCTTTGCTCTGTCAATGGCCTATCTATTCATACTCATCTGTATTGCTCCCTTATGCCTATCCCATGCCTGTTTGAAGCCCTGCACTGTATTCATATTCACCACTTCCTGAAGTAGGCCGTTCCATACATCCACCACCGTTTCTGTGAAAAAGAACTTCCTCACATTACCCCTTAATCAGCCTCCCCTAATCTCATGCTGTGTCTTCTTGTCCTGCTATTTTTCTTATACTAAAACATGTTAGACTCTTTCACCTTGTTAATGCCCTTAAGGTGTTTGAATGTTTCGATCATATCACCTCTCTCCCTTCTTTGCTCTAGGGTATACATATTGAGTTCCGTTAATCTGTCCTCATATGTTTTCTGATGCAGTCCCTGTACCATTTTGGTTGCCCTTCTCTGGACTGCCTCAATTTGGTTAATGTCCTTGTCAAGGTGTGGCCTCCAGTACTGCACAAGGTACTCCAGATGAGTCCTAACCAGTGTCTTGTAAACAGGGATTATTATCTCCTTCTCCTGACTTGTGATACCCCTACTAATACACCCCAACATCCCCTAGCCTTACCTACTGCTTTAGTGGTCTGCTTGAATGAATTCAAGTCATCGGTGATGATGATGCTCAAGTCTCTTTCTTCCCTTGTGACTGCCAGCAACTCCCCTCTCAGCCTATAGGCGGCTTCAGTATTTCTCTTCCCTATGTGCATGATCTTGCACTTCTTTGTATTAAACTCCAGTTGCCAGTCTTCTGACCTTTTTACTAGCTTATCCAGATATTTTCTCATTCTGCCCACCCAATCTGGATTATCTACTCTGTTGCAGATCTTGGTGTCATCTGCAAACAGACAAACCTTACCCTCCAGTCCTTCTGCAATATCACTGATGAAGATATTGAAGAGGACTGGCCCCAGGACTAATCCCGGAGGTACCCCACTTGTGACTTGCATCTCTTCTGACTGTATACCGTTTACCACCACTCTCTGTTTTCTGCCTGTCAACTGGTTTGCCACCCAGTTGACCAACTTCGACCCACCCCGAGCCTACCCAGCTTATTAATCAATCTTCTATGTGGAACAGTATCGGAAGCTTTGCTGAAGTCAAGGTAGGCGACATCAACTGCTCCCTCTTGGCCCACCACTCTGGTTACCCAGTCAAAGAAATATATGAGATTAGTTTGACAGGACCTTCCTTTTGTAAACCCATGCTGTCTTGAATACTCTGCTCCTATGGATTCCAGGTGTTGCACTATCCTTTCCTTAAGGAGTTCCTCCATAATCTTGCCTACTACTGAGGTAAGACTGACTGGTCTGTAGTTCCCTGCCTCCTCCCTTCTACCACTCTTGTGGAGCGGGATCATATGAGCTCTTCTCCAGTCTTCTGGGACCTCTCCTGTGCTCAGAGACTAATTAAACAGTTCTGATAATGACTCTGCTAGTTCCACCCTTTGCTCCTTTAGTACCCTGGGATGTATGCCATCAGGTCCCATTACCTTGTCCACCATGATCTTATTGAGCTCCTGTAGAATGCTTTCTTTTGTGAAGGGACTAGTGCACACCTCCCTCCCTCCTGTGTCCATGGTGCTGAGCTGTGGCCCCTGCCCTACCTTCTCTTCAGTAAATCCTGAGCAGAAGTATCTATTTAGGATAGATGCTTTTACATGGTCCTCCTCCTCACATGCCCCCCTTATCTCCTTTGATCTTAGCAATACCCCTTTGGACTTTCTCCTTTCACTAATGTATCTATGGAAAGTCTTGTCACCTTCTTTTACTGTTTGTGTTAGTGTTTCCTTGGTTTGGGCCTTTGCCTGCCTTACTGCCTTCCCTGCTTCCCTTAGGGAAGTTTGGTATGCCTCCCTATCTTCATCCTGCTGCGTTCCCTTATATTTCCTGAAGGCCAGCCTTTTGGCTCTGACCTTTTCTGCCATTGTTTTTGAGAACCAAAGTGGTTTCCTTCTTCTTTTGCACTTCCTTTTCTCTCTAACACAATGGGATGTTGCTTCAAGTATTGCATCTTTAATGCTTGCCCACGTTGCCTGTACCCCCTCACCTATATTTCTTTTTGCCAGGGCTAGTTTAACTGTGTTGGCCATCTTATCAAAGTCAGCTCCTCTGAAGTCCCATATTTTTGCCTTGGAATGGGATGATTTAGTTCTAGTGGCCAAATTGAACCATACCATGTGATGGTCACTGGTCCCCAGGTGACCTTCTACCTGGAGATCTGTGATGCTTTCCCTGTTAGTCAGTACTAGATCTAGGAAAGCCCTGTCACTTGTGGGTTGTTGTACCAGTTGTTTGAGTCCCTCCCCCTGTAGGAAATCCACTATGTGTCTAGTTCTGGCAGATGTTCCTGTTGGTATTGACCAATCTGTATCTGGCATGTTGAAGTCTCCCATTATCAGAACCTCCCCTTTAGCTGTCATGTTTTGTATATCTTCTAACAGTAATGTGTCTATGTTCTTCCTCTGGTCTGGAGACCTGTACACAACCCCAGTTCGTATGGCTGTCCAATTTCCTGTTTCCAGGGTGACCCACAGTTCTTCTGGCTCCTTATGTGTATTCTAAATTTCTTTTTTTTTTTTTCAATTTAGTATACTTTATCAAGTTTTCAATTATTACACCTCAAGAACAAAAATGAAAAAATAAAACATAATGAGAAGCAGCTGTATTCAGAAGAAATCAGTCACAGTATAAAACAATTCCTCTCTCAGCCTGTAAAAACAGTATCTGTTGTAAACCATACTTTGTCTATAAGTCTTACTTCAACCTATTATAAGGCCTACCAATTCTGAAATGACACTGAGTAGTTGCTGAAGGCCTAGTGTAACAAAAGGAAACTTATCCATACAAGTACTAACTACCCACTAGTAACTAACTCCCCCTCTACCCCTCACCCTGTCCCCTTCCCCCCCAGCCTGGAGTTCAAAGATGTAACATGGAGTCTGTCAGGCTTCATTTGTATTATATCTATCTTAGGAAGGTGAATGCTGGGACACTTCAGCTGATCCTTGCACTCAGGGATGCTGAGTTGGATCCTAAGGTGCAGGATGAAGCTTCCTCATTCCCAAAAGAATGCTAGGGTGTTCCTCCATGATGTAAAACTGGTATTAGAGCCATAAGTTGGCCCCATCTATTATGAAAGGCCTTGAGGCTATCCTGTCTTTGAGCAATATGTTTCTCTGATTCTAATGCCTGAAGTATCTCTGCGTGCCATTCCTGGAAGGGGGGACTATGTTGATCCAGCCAGTGTCGAGCAATAATCAACTTTGCTACTGCAGAGATAAGGGCCATGTGTGGTTTATGGGTATCCAACATATCATCGGGAAAAGACCCACTAAGCAATCCTGTGGGGTAAAATAGGCCTCGAAGCCAAGCAACAGATCCAAGGAATCCCTGATTCTTCACCAAAATGGGACCACTCTATCACAATCCCAGAAGAGATGCAACAACATACCTTCTGCTTTTTGGCAAGAGGTACAGAGGGGGGAGCTTATTTTCCCCATGTGGTATAACCTAATCGGGGTGAAAGACAGATTATGCAGTATGCAAAATTGCAGTAAGTGCAACCTGTCTTGTTTTATATATTTGTACAGTTGCTGCCATACCTTTTTCAAAACCACCCCTCCTGGAAGGAGGTTTAGTTCATGCTGCCAATAATAACAGACGCCCTGAAGGGATTGAGGGTCATGAATTTGTAAGGCTTTATAGTAAAGAGAAATAACAAGGGGTTGGGAGGCCATTTTCTGTAAAGATAATTTAAGGTTGCTTGCCACCATATTCCACGGAGTTGGGCCCAAGGTATCAGCCAGAACCTTCTTAAGCTGCAGGTATTTGAAGGCATGAAGACCAGGGATCAGAAATGTTACCTGAAGGTCCTTTATAAGGCGGAGGTTCCCCGCCTGAAGTACAGCAGAGAGTGGGAACCCCCATAACTGGGGGGAACCTTTCAGTATGGTCCGTCCTGCAGTCTTAAATTGTGGATTACTAAGAATAGGTTGGTCCAAGTCTTTAGACAGGTCCAAGGATAAAAGAGCAATAATTTGAGGAAGGGCTTTCAGGGACCACCACAATGGTGGAGTCAGTGACGTGGTTGGTAAAATTGACGGCCTTATGTAAATAAGAGATCTAAGGTCTATGCCCTGTCTGTAGCAAAGCTGTTGTTCAAGGACCAGCCATTGGGGTAAATACTCTTCAGTAGGGCTTCCAACCTCTCCTTTACTACAACAGAAAATCTTACTACAGTGAACCGAGCAATAATATAAGAAAAAGTTTGGGAGGCTAAGGCCCCTCACCAGTTTTGGGGGAGTAAGCTTGGTATAGGCCCTACGCACTGCCTTCCCCTACCAGAGAAAGTCAGAGACCATTGACTGCACATTGGTGAACCATTTTTTAGGAAGATATGGGCATATCATGCTAAGGGGATATAAGAGGCATGGCAAAATGTTCATTTTAATGACATTTACCCATCCCCAGAGAGAAAAGGGCATGTGTCTCCATCTGAGCTGTCTGATTTTATAGTCTGCAAGAGCGGAGAAAAATTAATTTTAACTAATTGTGTAAAGTTACGGGAGAGTTTTATGCCTAGATAATTAAGAGCTGTGGGCTCCCATGTCAGGCCCAGGCCTGTGATCCAGTGTTTCTGCACTTGGTAATTAAGGGGCATGACACTAGTTTTGGCTAAGTTTACCTAGAAATAGATGAAAATGTGTTAATATTTATCGCTGTAGGGATGGACTGCTGCGGGTGATCAAGGTGAAGCAAAAGATTGACTGCATAGGCTGACAGGGGAAAGGCCTCCCACCCAACCCGAATCCCCTGAACCTCTTTGCATGATTGCAATGATCGAATTAGAGGTTCAAGATAGAGGTTGAAGATGAACAGTGAAAGGGGACATCCCTGTCTAGTACCACGAGCAAGACAGAATGAGGTGGAGAGAACTCTGTTACAGCGAACTCTGGCCGTAGGACATGCATAAAAAGCTTTCAGCCACTTACAAAAAGAAGGAGGGAAGCTGAAAGTACTGCAAAAAGAAATGGCCACGAGACTTGATCGAACGTCTTTTCCGGTGTATTCTGAATTTCTGTAGCTTTGATATATTCATTGACATAAAGGGCCACTCCACCCCCCTTTTTGCACCTCAGTCTCTTCTGAACAGTACATAGCCAGGTACTGACATCTCCCAAGTGTGGTTACTGGTAAACCATGTCTCGCTAATGGCTACTATGTCCATTTTAGCCTCTGTCATTATTGCCTGCAGGTCTGGGATCTTGTTTCCCAGACTGCGAGCATTTGTGTACATGATTTTCCATTGGCCACATTTCGGTGTGTTAGTACATTTTGGGGCAGAGGGCACTCCTAGGAGGTCCCCACCACACACACACTTATGCACATGTTAGGAGAATACTCTAACCTTCACCTCCTGGACTGCGGTCTATTTTGTTGTACAAGTCCTAGATGCTCCACCCCACACATGCACACAAAATCCCTGGCCAAACACACAGAAACATGGGCACTCGGACAAAAATACATAACCCCAGACTGACACAAAATGAATAACAGACAAACATGTGCCCTCAGACAGGCACACAAACAGAACCTCAGAGTGACAGCAGACAGAGCTGTGAACAGACATACATGGACCTCTTCACTGACACACTAGAGGGACATGCATGGGACCTTGGACAGATGAAGATAGACCCCTGGAGTGATACATGTGGACCCACAGACATGCACAGACACTTGGATTGGTAGATCAACCCTCAGCCTGACACACTAACATTTAGAATGACTCAAGAACCCTTGACCTGTAAAACAGATCTTCAGAGAAGTAACTGCCCCCTGTACTACCCCATTACCCCAAAAAACTGTCTAGAAATCCATGTACTCTTTTAAAATTCAGAAAAATGTCTCATACAAAAACCATTGAATTCTTTGCACTTGGCTTGCAGGTCACAGGGGAGCACAGAGGCAGGCAGAGAGTCAAGGCACAAACGGACTCACACTTCATATTAAATGTTCACCAAAATCCTTCCATGTACAAACAACCACTTGTTAACTTAATCTATTATTAGAAAGGAGCACTTTCCTGCTCTTCCTACTATCTACTTTTGCAGGTAGTCAGCTCAGACACACAATAAGGAGCTTTCTAGTCTCCAAACAAGTTTGCCTTAGGCTTCTTTTGTACAGTATTCTCTTCCCTGGGTAACCTAATCCTGTAAGGGTTACCACCTGTCCTGATTTTTGCAAGAAAGTCCTGATTTGAGCAGCTGTGTCCTGAAAAAAACCCTGAAAAGTGCTGCTTGTTCTGATCCTACAGTAGAAAAAAATATTTTTTAACTTTCCTCTATATGTTGCAGAAAACTATAATGCTCTAATGAAAATACCTTAAGATGATAAGAAACAATACAAACAACTAAAAACTATAACACAGCCATAGTTCTGATTATTTAAAGAAAGCAAGTCTATTGCATTAGTTGAGGCTACATATTTTCCTGGGAAAAATCATGTTTCAGTAAGAAATGTCCCACTTTGGGCTTCTTAAAAGGTGGCAAACCCATAGGAAGGCCCAGAGGTGTGCTGGGGCTGTACCATACATGTTTGTGGGGTGGCTGTTCTCCAGACATTAGCTATTGCCTCAGCAAAAGCTGTACTTAAATGCTATATTACAGCCACTTGCCGTAGGTTAGCTGCAATGCTAACTGACTACAGTTACTAGTGCAGGTAATAACCTAGGTAGACTGTGGATGACTGTGTTGTTAAATGCTTGTGCAACAAAAAGTATAGTACAGTATATTCCACCTGTATGCCATTTAGATGTGTGCATTTTTCGACTGTATGCACAAAAACTCAATGTCCCAATTTTTTTCCCAAACTTTCCATTTTAAATTGTCTGCTTGTATGAATTAGATTTCTCAGTTGTATGCACAAAGTTTAAGGCACTTCCAGTCATGTTACTTAGATTCTTGGAGGGACAGAGTAATAATTAGTGTTAATCGGTTTGTGGAGGATGCGTCTGAGCAGTGAATAGCAGTTAACTGTATCGATTTGTGGTAGCTAGGGAACAAACAGCTTTCCCTGAGTGGTCATTAAGGAGTGCCTAGCAGGGATTAATGGTGCCTAGAGAACAAACAGCCTTCTCCTGGTGATTATTAAGGATCATTAAGGATTGCCTTGCAGCTCTTAATGCGTGCGAGTTGTGCTTTCAGTCCATTCTTGCCACCATGGAGAAGGTGTCATGCAAGGTGCTTTGTCTCGAACAAATAAATTAAGCTCCTTGAGAAGTCTGAGCTGCCAGGTGAGTCCTGTAAGGAGCTCAGACAAGAATTCAGCATCAATGCCACAAGTGTGGGGGGAATATTAAAACTTAAAGAAGCTCTATACAATGATTGGACAAGGCACTGTAATAAAGACAGAAAAAGAAAACAGGAAGGGAAGGATGGGCACGTAGAAGAGGCTCTGCTGAGCTGCTTCACCCTATCAGGGACAGAGGTGTTCCCTTGTCTGGGCTGATCCTACTGGAGAAAGCTAAGCAACTGGTTCAGACTATGAACATTAGTGATTTTGAGCCAACGGCAGGATGGCTCTTGAGGTGGAAGGACCGCAATCAAATAAGCTACCTCCATATTCACGGCAAAAAGGCAGAGTCAGACCTTGTTGCATCTGAAGATTGGCTCACTAATGTTCTTCCTGACATTTTGTGTGGATATTCTCTCTTCCAAATTTATAATGCATTTGAAACTACACTCTTTTTTCCATGCCATTCAGGATGGGACATTAACTTTTAAAAACAAAGCATTATCTGGCCATAATAAGGCTAAGAAGTGTCTGTCAGTTCTGGTAGCAAGTAACGCTGATGGATCTGATCAACTCCCACTTTTGCTCATTGGGAAATCCAAAAAGTCACGCTGCTTTCATGGTGTGGCTGAGGAAGCTCTGCCCATTCAATACAAGGTTAACACCAATGCCCGGATGACTGCAGACATTTCTGCATCCTGTTTATTAGAGCTGGACAAGAAAATGATTATAAAGATCAAGAAAATCTGTATGATTGTGGGCAATTATTCTGCTCATAAACCTATGCCACTCTGCAATACAAAACTAGTGTTTTGTCACCAAATTGCTCTGTAATAGTACAGCCTATGGACCAGGGGTTAAAAAAGAATTTAAAGGTCCACTTCTGCAAAAGGATTGTGAGCAAGCTTATTGGGGCCATTGATCAATCTGAACAAGAATTCCAGAAACTGGCAAAAGTGATCACAGTCCTTGATGCTATCCATCTGCTGCATGCTGCATGGATGGATGTCACACTTGCGACCCTTCAGCATTGTTTCCAGAAGGTGGGCATATGGTTGGATGAAACTGAAATCCCAGTCAAACTTCCGCTTGATGTACCGCTTTCTGCTCAAATCGATCAAGCTGATTTCATGGCATATGCTCAAACTGGTGACTCACGGCCCACTACAGGAACACTAATCAATGCAGACATTTGCACCTTCATTCTTCCTAATGCTGAGAAAGATGATGAAGATGAGGACAACGAGGGGGACCAAGAGGTCATCACAGTGATGACAGCAGAGGTATGGAAAATGATGCTAAACATAAGACATTATGTGGAGCAAAAAGAGTGACTTCAGCTGGTTTTATACATTTGAATCGCATTTAAAAGCCATAACTGCAAACAGCACCAGACAAAGCTACATAACAGCTTTTTTTCAACCTGACAGTTAAACTAAAACATATGACACTGCTGTTTCAATATTTCCTGTGCTTTTGAAATGTGGCAATCAATCAATCAATCAATCAATCAATCAAAGTCTTTATTTATGCAGGCGAACACCACTGAGCAAGTTCATTTACTAGATGGACCTGAGACATAGATACAAGTAATAATACAATCCAGACATTATACAGTATTGGCAATACAGACAATACAAGGGATGCAGAGGTACAATACAAGGAATAGGTAAGGCCTTAGGGGGTGGACGAGTACAGACTGGGTTAACTAAGGGGCTATCAGAGTGCTGAGAGTAAGTGCCTATCCGTGACTCGGGGGGGGGGTGACATGTACTGAGGAGCTTCGGGTAGGTTAGTCCTGTCTATTGGTTGGCATAGCAATGCTGCTTGTACCATTTTAATGCATATTTTATGTGCTTGTCTACTTAGTAAACATTTGAATATCTCATCCATGTCTGTCTCCATTAATTATATAGCCCTCTGGTTGTATGCACATTCCAGCTGTATGCGCATTTTTGGTTTGTCCCGAGCATGTGCGTACATCTGGAATCCACTGTACAACAACCCCACTCAAGACTAAATAAACTCGATTTGTTTTGTGCCACAAATATGATTGCTATGACAGCTGGGGCCTGATATTCAAAAGTTTGCCCTGGCACAAATCCTAGTTTGCAAATGCAACCCGGGTTTTAAGCAGATTTCCTATATTCAAATGCTCGGTTAGCAATGGCAAACAGTGTTTGTACCCAGGCAAACTGTGGAGGGACAGCAATGAAAAGAAGTGACAGAGACCTAAATATTGATGCAGTGTGATATCCAGAGTATTTGCACCATGCAAGGGCATTTTGCATGTTCCCCTTGCGTGGCACAACTACCATTGACTTAGACCACGACTTACTGGTATGTAACCCTAGCAGCTGGTGGAGGAAGTGCGGTGCCCCGGCAATGGTCCCAATAAAAAAAAAACAGTGTCTGTGGTGTCCAGTGGTCCAAACCCCCACCCGCACCATGGCTGATGTCCCATATAGAATTCCCTGGTGTCCAGTGGTCCCTCCCCCCCACCAAACCTCTGATAGATGTACAATTTTAATATTCCCTGGTGTCCATTGCTCCCTTCCTCCCACCCATCATGTGTCCTGATGGACAAAATTTCCCTGGTGTCCAGTGGTCCCCTTCTCCCACCCAATCACCCACCTGATGGACAAAGTGTCCCTGATGATAATTGATTCCTCACCTCCACCTGATGCTGTGCCCAAGTAAGACAAAACTACTGTCCCTGGTCTAGTGGTCCCTCCTCCCAGTCCAATCCATGTCCCGGGTTTGGCAATTCCCCCCCCCCATGATCATCATCCCACCACTGACTAGTGTGATGCCAGCTGCAAGTATCATCCCCCAACAACACAGCCCCATTCATGTTCACTGATTCCCTGTTCCCCCAGCCCATCCCTCATTGGTGCTAGTGGACCCCCCCTCCAACCCATGGTACTGACAACCTATCCCCCAGTCTCCCATACCTGCCTATCAGTGCCATGGTCAAATCAACAGCAAGTGGCACAGCCCTTCACACATCACCTCGGCTGCTCACCATCTGACTGAAGCTGGGGGCATGCTGCTTATTTACAGGGCAGTCAGCCCATAAATAAGCAGCATGCTCCCAGCTTCAGTCAGACAGCAGGTGGCCGAGGTGGTGTGTGGAGGGCTGTATAACTCATCATTTATTCAATGCGGGCACCAATTGGCAGGTACTGGAGACAAGGGGTGGTGGGTTGTCAGTGCCGAGGATGGGAAGCAGTCCACTTATATAACAAGGAATGTGCTGGGGGGGTGGGAGATCAGTGAACATGAAGGGGCCAGAACTGTATTGTGGGGGAATGATATTTGGCACCTGGCATCCCATGCATCAGTGGCAGGATAACGGTGGTGGGAGGGAGGATTGTAAAATCTGGGAGAGGGAACAGACAGGAGGAGAGATCACTAGACCAGGAACAAGGAATCACTGGACACAATGGAAACTTTGTCTGTCCATGAGGCAGGCACTGGGTGGGGAGGGACCACTGGACACCACGGAATTATGTATGGGAACTACTGAGTAGCATCAGAGGGAGGGGAACTACTAGCACTAGGGATAGCTACTCTAGGACTGGGCAATTGAGGTGCAGCACAGCACAAACCAGCCTCGCTCACCATGCAAATGAGTCCATTATGGGCATGCAAATGGCACCTTAGTGCTTTGCATGCCCAACGTGTTCATTGGCAAGGGACCATTTCAAAATCAGAAATTTAGCACAGTTGCAAGCCACTGTGGCACCCTGTTTCTGCAGCCTGTCTGTCAGCATAGCACTAAATGGCTTTGCATTGGGCTGACATGGCCCTATACTTAGGTGAATAGTGCCAATGCACTGTTGCACTAAATATATTATCTTCAGGCACCCGGGCTATCTCAAGATGGTGTGCAAATATCTGTGCTCTGCTTTGCGCATTTTTGAATATAGGGCCCGTGGAGTCAGCTGACAACCTCCACATTCAGCATGGAACCAAGCCCAAAAATGGTTACGTAAACAAGATATAAATGTTACCATAAGAAGACATTTAGAAATAATCCCTTCAATATATATACAATTACTGAATGTATTCTAAGTATATTTTAAAGACATATGTAAAATATATGCAAGTAATATTTTTTAAATATAAAAATGTGTATTTGATAAATAAAACATAGTGCACCAGCTGTATATTATCACTATCTAATAAAGATACATAATACATATAATCTGAACATTTTCCAGATGCATATGTGTGTGTGTGTGTGTGTGTGTGTGTGTATATATATATATATTCAACCATATTTCAGCTATATATGAAATATGCCTAAAAATATGTATATCCCTACTAATGAAAATATATGTTGTGTTAACATTCTGTATAACTTTGTACAAATTAGTTTAAATTTGCACTTGTATACCACTCAAAATATTTTATATTCTAGAGTCCTTAAAAACATTATTCCCCAACTCATTTTTTTATGTATAGCAAAACGTATGTATTTCTAATCTCTTTATCCAGTATAAGATACTTATCACTGTGCAACTCCTGGGTTCCCCCTTGGGTTACCAGGACTCTGGAATTTTAGTGGGTTGTTAGTTAAAAGCTGGGTAGCCCAGGTTTTAAACCTGCTAGGGACTCCCTTGGCAGCTCTTGTCAATCACCTTTGTAGAAGTTCCAAGTGGATGGAACTCTCACAGCAGCATAACCCACTGTGGAACCTTCCTGCAGTAGTCAGTTGCCTTTTGCCTGTGGGCAGAGGAGGAGTGTGGGGATGACTGAAGGGGCCTAAGGGGAGGTGACTTCTCTCCCTTGACCATGTCAACACCGATGTCGGCTAAAAGAAAGCAGAGTCGAGTAATAGTGATGGCTATCTACAATTCCACACCCATGTGGGGCAAAGACTCCTGAACAGAGATGAATTCTGCAACCTTGAGTAATTTTGGGGTTACCTCCTCCCTACCTGTAAGAGACTTGGAGAGTAAAGTGCTTCTCAGTGTAACCCTGGTGCCATTATACCAAGGGCTACTACCCCTGCCTGCATGCCTAAGTGCTGGTTGAGGGGCCTGGGTTCGGAATTATCAAGTACCAGGGTGTCACTACCCTCAGTAAACAGAAAATATTGGTGCCTCCACCCAGAGTAGTGTTTTGGTGGGTATCTATCTAGCTCGGTACAGCCCTCTGGGAAGCTATAACCACCCACAATCCCACCCAGTGACCTTGTACTTTTGAATTAGCAATAACCAGTTTCAGCATTTAATAGACAGTTTGCAATAAGCGTTAATAATGTGTTCACACACCTTGCACTTAACACCAGGGTTTGGCCTTATGGCAACACCCTGGAAACCCCCTGTAAATGAATGTTTCAAATACAAGCATGCACATTTAAATATTTTACCCAGGTTTCAGTAACTTTAGACCAGGAATGATATGCTCACAAGCCAGCTTAACAGTAAAACAGTAAATCAGATTTATGAAGGAGACGTGAACAAGGAGGAGGCAATAATTTAGATAAATGATTACTTTGCTGTATTGAGACAGGTTACTTTGCATGCAATCAATTAAGTCCCTGTATTAAACAGTCTAACAACTATACTGGATACCCAGAATGTGATGCTGGCATGCCATAATGATGCCCAGGGTTGCCGGCTTTGCAACTATTGTTGGGGTCCATGATGGAGAAAACAATTAAACATTGGCAATGCAAAACAGATTAAGCTGTTTGTATCCACAGCCAGTTGGCAGAGTCTACTGAAACACTTGAGTACTGACTGAACACAATCAGATGGCACCATTTATGATTAAAACATTTGTTGCAGGGAGCTACCCTAGTTGTACTCACATAACCAATCTGACAGATGACAAGACTGGCAAAATGAAGACCTGGTGCTCCGTCTGGAAGCTGGTGGGGACCTGGGCTGACACCATTCACCTCTGCTTTATGGTCTTTCCGTGTAGGTGGCCACAACCTGTGTGTAGCTGCATCATAGGGGCTGATTCCCCAACTCTGATCATTCTTCTGGATGAAGCATCTGGTATAGGAAACAGTCTCTTTCTGGGCCAAGTTTGACATGGGCCTGCTGTAGAAATGGCTCTGGAAATGCTGGCAACTCTGCTAGTGAAACCTTCAGCTGGAAAACAGATTTCAGTGCTGCCAGGCTGGCTATCATCATTTTGAAAAGTCTCGTGGCACCTTTATACCCACGCGGTAGGCCTCGGACAGCATGGCCGAATACTTTTCAAATTGTCCCTTTTTGGCTTTCAGGATGTTTTTTCTCTTACTCCACTGGCTAAGAAATCTTTTGGTCTGCTGGCAGGCAGTTTCTGGGATCATTCCCTGCATGGGACCAAACTGAACCATATAAGACAAGGCAGGCTCTTTCTGTGGCAAAACTCACAGTCGCAAAGCACACTCTCCTGTTTGTGGGAGTCTCAAACTGAAATGCCCCTTTCACTGGAGTCTCTCTCTCCTGCTTTTAGGTAGTCTGATGCTTTAAATACAACAGGGAGGCAAGTCAGGCCTTTCTCCTGCTGTTTCTTTTCAGCTCTTGTCAGGAGTTGCTTCTCGATGGCTCGAGCTGCTTACTCTCAGCACTCCAGAAACAACTGAACTCTTTTTTTCTATCAGTTCTTGGACTAGTCTGGAATCTCTGGATTCCAGTTGGCTAGGGGAGCTGCCAATTACAGTTCTGGTGCTCCTGTTTGTCAGTTTAGGTGCCAACCTGAAAAACTACAAACATTACAGTCTTACTCCTAAGTCACCATACTAAGGACCCCTTGAGGTCCCCTGAGTCCCAATTGGCTTAAACCTGGAAGATCTGGACCAAACATGGTAGCTACCACTGGGGAGTGTACACTGCAAAGTAGGCAGGTTAAATAACTGGTTCAAATTTAAAAGCAGTAATGAATTAGAAATAAATATTTATAGTACCATGTAAGGCATCCTCTGCTTTGTTAGCGACAGCAGAGTGGGGCAAATTAGAGAAATGCCTGGCTGGTTACAAACTTCAGAACACTCAGACACAGCCTAGGCTACTTATAGTATACACACTGGCTGTGGCACTTAAATGGACAGTGCAGAGACACTGGCAGGGCACTCTCACACAGATCAATGAAGAGCCATGGATTTACAATCTCTAAGGGACGCATGCCTGGCAGTGGGCATCGGCATGCCCTGGGAAACTCTTAAGGTATGTCTCCTGATTTTGAGGTGGGCTTCACTTTCCCCTGCCTAGGAAACTTAATATCCATGCCAAGTCTATAATATAAATAATAAGTACCTTTAATACTCTCTATTATTTACAGGTATATATTAATAACAAGGCGAAGTGGGCATTTCATGCTGGCCACTCTGCAAAGCAGAGTGAAAACACGAAGTGCCCACTTCGCGTTCACTTCACTGGGGAAATTTAAATTCACTGCGTCTCTACTGGGTAACTATTCAGAAGTTCTGGTGAGAGCAAAACTAAAAGCCACTGACCCTGTTAAAACAGTACATTTTGCATGGACATTTTTATTCATTCTTTATTAGCAGTCTTACATTCAGACTTTGGCACTACAGACTGTGATTTGTAGCATTACTGGACCTACCCTATTACATGACCCTCCCCCACCCAATGTAATGTACCGTCTGTGCAGGAGATGGTAATTGATGGGAAACATGGTGTCTGGGTTCAGGGGGAGCTATTAGGGCAGGCACCATTAGGATGGGTAGGATCAAAAAATGTCTTGGTTACTAAATACAACCTGTCTGCAGTTGGTTATACCTGGTCCATCTGCAAAATGTAAGGAGTTCATACATTTCTTCTTAGAAACACAAAAACATAGAATTTGTAGCCAGAAAAGGACTGCTTGGCCCCCTCTGTCTGCCCAGATGTCGGGGGTGGGGGTTCTTCAGGCAACTACTCAGCAAACCCTCTCATAATGAGGCAGGAGTGTAGCCAGGGATTTCAGATCTGCACACCAAGTGGACTCACTGCTATCCCCCCCTTGTTAGGGTGAGCTAACGCCCCCCCGGGGTATAGCCAAACGATATACAAATGTACATCAAGACTGTGTTTATTGCCTCATTTGGCACAATAAATACAACTTTTGTATCTCATGACAGTGGTTGTTGCCATGCATGGGTAAATACAAATGCCATGCATTGTTCTCTAAGACACCCACATACCAGCCCAGAGCCTGTAAAGTTGTAATGTCCTTGGGATGCAAAGAGAGTAGTAGTGACCAATCCTTCTAGTTTTGACTCCTATGAATAAAATTACAGAAAGGTTCAGTATTTTCTTTGTTAGTTTTCATGGAAAAAGGAAGCAGTTCAGAGCCTATTTGCTGCCCCCCCTTAAATAAAATTGCACACTGTGGAGTGCTTGGAGTATGCCTGCCTACACCCATGTGATGAGGCAATACTGAACCTTGTACTTGCTAACAGAAGCAATGTTGCAGACATGAACATGGAAGACCACCTGAAGACCAGTGATCATCATACAGTGTGGTTCAATATAAGGATGACTGCAGAATCGAACCACACAATGGTAAGGGTCCTGGAATTCAGGAAGGCAGATTCTATAAGGATGGATGAATGCCTCAGGGATGACCTGGCAGGGTGGATGTCCTGGGGTTGGGGGGCAGTAGATGAAGTGAAAAGGTAAATTCAATAAACCTCTGCATCAAGCAAGTGAGCAAAAGGAAGAGAAAAACAGATTGCTATGGTTCTCAAAAGAGGTGGCTGAAAAGGTAAAGGTTAAAACGGTAGCATTCAGAAGTTATTAGGAGATTGCAAAGGAAATGCGAGTGGTTCCAGAGGACTGGAGGTGGGCAGATGTAGCCCCACTTCACAAAAGTGGTAGCAGGAAAAAGGCTGGTAATTATAGACCAGTTAGCCTGACATCAGTGGTAGGAAAGTTAATGGAATCACTGCTGAAGGAAAGGATTGTGGAATATCTTGAATAAGATGGGTTACAAGACCGAGGCAGCATAGATTCATGGGGGGATGTGAAATGAATCTAAAAGATTTCTTTGACTGAGTGATCTAGGAATTAGATCAAGGTGCAGCAGTGGATGTGGTCTACCTAAATTTCAGCAAGGCATTCCATAGTGCTCCACCTAGAGACTAATAAGTAAGCTGGGTAGATCAGGAGTGGATCCAAAGGTGGTCAACTGGGTAAGAAGTTGGTTAAGTGATAGGTGTTTGGGGATGGTGGTAAATGGAGTTAACTCCAAGGAAGGGAGGGTGACCGGCTAGGTACCTCAGGGATCAGTGCTGTGACCAGTTCTCTTTAATATTTCTAGAAGTGCATTGCAAATGAGCTGGAAGGGAATGTCATCCTCTTTGCAGATGACACCAACATCTGCAATAGGGTGGACTGTTCAGGGGGTCAGAAGGATAAGCAGAGACCTAAGAAAAGTTGAGAAGTGGTCAAGGATAGTGCAGCTGCATTTCAATATGAAAAAGTGCAAATTAATGCACTTAGGGCACAAAAACCCAAGGGCATAGTAGAAAATGGGTGGAGTGGTATTTACCACTACTAAGCAGGAAAGAGAACTGGGGTAATCATATCCAATGACCTAATGGTGGCCAGGCATTATGACAAGGCAGCTGGGTGGGCTAGTGTGATGTTGGAGTGCATAAGAAGGGGTATTACCAGCCTGCATCCCCGGATCCAGTGAGGGTCCGCAGGAGGTCATGAGGGCCAGTGAAGTTGCCCTCCCCCACCCCCTGGAACAAGCAAGCACAGCCTGCAGCCCTGGATCCAGCGAGGGTCCACAGGAGGTCATGAGGGCCAGTGAAGTTGCCCTCCCCCACCGCCCAGAACAAGCAAGCACTGGTATGCCGATTGAGTCCACGCCAGTCCAAGGAGATCAGCTCCTCTGAATTGTTTCTGAGAAGGGGTTAAAAGCATACCTTTTCGGACAGGCATTGAAGAGTAGTGATGGCCTTTTGTAATATCTTCCATCTAATGCTAATGCTGTTTTTATACATTTAAATATCTATTTATTGAAGTATGCTTTATTTGGAATGTTGATTTTTTATCTTTATATTATGGTTCCTTTTATTCATTTTGTAATTCCAAACTGTTTATTGTTTGTGTTGTATGGCATCCTGAACCTGTGGGAAAAGGTGCCCTATAAATAAATATATACTACTACTACTGCTGCTATTAATCACAAGGAGAGTATGTGAGTGGTTCACAATTACCTAGTAAATCAGTAAAACAGTGTGATTGAAACCTGGTAGTAGATTTGGCATAGTTCTTGTAAGCAACTGAACCAGTCTCCCCTTGAATACTGACTAGGTGATTACCAAGAAAATTATTTTATTGCATATGACCCAAGGTGTCTTTGCTGCTTCATCCATGTAAGTAAGGCTAGGCTAGTCAAACTCAAAGCAGCATAATTGTAATATTTATCAAAAGGTTGCTTCTGTACCCTCTTGGTAAATATGTAGACAAGACAACTGGTCACTGCAACTAAGAAAATCGGGGGTTGCCCCCAAATCTAACACTGGCTGTCATACACTTGAAGCAGGTGAAGTGCCTGGCTCTCAAGAGTGAAGGGATCAACTGCCCAACATCTGCTCACCCCTAATAAATGACCAGAGTATGGTGTGGACACTGGCTGTGAAATAAGCTTCACACCTGTCCTCCCAGATGGAGAAAGTCTGAAGTCATGTTGACTCCAAATGTTGGGGTGGGTGATAGGGGTAACAGAGAAAAGTGGTGCTATTTAGAGATGGCATCAGATTATATATACTGTATAATAATAATGCTCCAGAAAATGAAAATGTAATGTTAAGACTCAGCTGGGCTATCCTGGTGAATAAATTGCAAAGCAAATACATGTCATCAACATACTAAAAAGTATTTGATGTGTTACTGTATGTTCAGTAATACACAGTGCAATAGCAGAACTAGCAATACATTTTAGATTAGGCAAGGGAAACAGGTATTTGTATCAAGTATTAGACTGTACAATATTCCATAGCAATCCTAGCAAAATATGTTCTGACTATTCCTTGAAAGCCAAGGTGCTGCCAAATATATATATGCTGTAATTTATTCACCATACGGTACTGTATTACTTCATGTAATCATATTCAATAATGAAAAGAAAAACCTAACACCGCAACAATGGCTTTTAAACCCACACACTTCTATGCTCTGTCTACTGACCTTTGAACTACAGCAGCAAATGCCACTCACAGTCTGTATTACTGTAATACATTAATAACATAATCCTTCTACAAACAGGAGGTTATAGACACTGGCAACCAATACAAATATTTCACCTTTCAGAAGAAAATAATGCTTCCTCTTATCAAATTCAGGCAGCTGCTGTTGTGACAAAAGTTTCAGTTAATTACTAACAGCATGTTCTGCTGTCTGTGATTTCATGAATGCATGTATAATGGGTGCTAGATTTCTGAGAGTACAATTTGTATTAAACTGTTGCTAAAAAAAAATTAGTATGTGTTACATGAACCTCTAATGAAGAGAGGACTAACAGTACATTTCACCCTTTCTGTAAAAATGTAAATTAAGACTAAAACACCCAGCACTGACGTTATCAAATTGCCAAATAAAGACATGTATAAACACGAATAAAGTATTCAGATCTAATCAGCTTAATAGCACAGCAAGGCTAGTCAAATATCATATAAATCACCAGATCAATGACCCTGTAACAACCTGATACCCAATGACCTCTGAAATATGGTGATGGAAAATGATTTTAGCATTAGATTGTAATTTGCAACACATTATTTAATAAAAATGAAAAATTGGCATTAGGTTATAAAACTAATCTCATCCTTGCCCCAAACCCAAAAAAATGCTTAGTTGTACTGAGAAAAAAACTCAAGCCATTTTAAAGGTTCTGTGGTTTGCATAGCCATGGCAAGCACTGACAAAAGTGTAAAAATAAAATGAGAAAAAAGCTTTAATAAGCCACCACTGGGAGGTGTACATTCATTTTTATGTCCCCTCTTGAGGACCCTTTTTAAACTGTGTTTAACAAGAGGACACCACATTTAAATTATTGTACTCAAAGATGTTCACGTTCTTTTACCCCTTCTCTTCCTACTTTTCTTATGGGGCTTGGATGAAAGTTAATGCTTCATTCAGGGTTTGGGGAGGTGCTGCTCGACCCAAACCTTTCTGCAAAGCTACTGACATATATTTAAATTTCAACCTCTATGAACAGCCCTCCAGCTCATGTTTTGTCCAAGCCACATCATAGGGCTCACCAGTAATTTCAGCTACTGCTGCCATTTCGGCATGAGACAACTTGCCCTAATTCTACCATGGTGAAGTACTCCTTTAAAGTGAAGGTATTGCCACTAAAATCACAGCAACAACAGAACAGATCCTCAGTGAAGGTTCAAAAATAAGAATCAGATTCAGGGGTACAATGCACAATCCCACTGAATTGCAGCTTCACAGGGCTTCCCACTGCCACCTACCAAATCTGCAATGCACAACAGTGTGCCACTGTTAGCATAAGATGGATTGTCCCCTGCAGAAGCAGTGCTTTATTTGCTTATGCAAATCACCTGCCCAGATGTTTTGGTCACACATAGGCTGTATGACCACTACCATACTGGACTGCGACTACCACAGGGTTCGGTCCATGGCATGATCCCTGCCATGGCTGTCCCTATGCACATGGTACTATCACAAAAGTTGTCCCCCCCACCCCCTCTTCCTGTATGTTTATGATGACACAATGGCCATGCAATGAGATAATTTTCCTGCCCCTTGCAATGCTGCCTTAATATTCCAGTTGCTGTGAATCCACTTGGTTCATGTGATCGTGTCTATGATGTGCAGTCGATGCCCCCTCAATAGCCCTATCCCCTTCCTGTACTGTGTGCTGCCTTCCCCTTCCCCTTCCACTTGCCAGAATGAATATTCCAGCTCTCAAGGCTGCATCCTCATACAGGACTTATTTTAAGAGTTTCACCTGGCCAGTGGTCACTGCACCTTGTGATGGGGGAGGGTGTCAGGGTGCCAGAGAGCTACTGTGTATAACACACTACTTCTGAGCATACTGGCACCCTCATTATCAAGGACTCCCTCCATCCCTTTCCCTATGCTGCAGTGACCTGTATGTCAGCACAGGGAAATATTTGTAACCCTTTTTGTATAGTCAAAGGGATGCAAGTAAGAAATGTTAGTTAAAACAGTTAGAAACATGCCACAAAGTGGTCTGTTGGACCACTTTGTGATGCAAATAGCAATTACATATGGGGCAGCAGTTGTCTGTAGGTGCTGAGGAAGACTGAGTAGCTTGACAGATGTGCAAGGTAACATAAATATTTCCAAACCGCAACACAAATTTTTACAGTAGGCTCTGAGTAGAGGCTTCCTAAATGTTTTATTTTCATTCTGCTTGATTAAAATCCAGCTAAATTTCACACTGATATTTGAAGAACTTCTGAAATGTGAAATACAGTCATTCTTATGGAATTAAAAATTCCAATCAAAGAAATGTGAGCTGATGAGTGATTCTGCTAGTTCTATGCAAACAAACTGTCTACACTATTGTTACATTTACTGTGTGTAGGACTGGGCAAAATTTATCTACTGTCAGAGACATTCTGGTGAAATTCCAATTTCACTTCCATTAAGTTTCATAAAATTTCTGTGAAAATGTTGCAAAATGTTGCCAAAATTGCAATTTCATTTATTTCCACCTACTTTTAAAATTATTTGTCCAATCTGCACCATATTTGTCACGCTGTCTTTACCAATATCAATACAGATGGTCACCGGGTTTCAGATCTCTATCTTTAAAGGTGATTGAGTTATAAGCCTCCAAACATTTGGACATTTTTAAATTACATTTCGCAGTTCGGTAAACTAAATATATTTGTCCAAATTGTATCAAATTTGACACAATGACTTTACCATGGGACATACAGAAGTGCTCCAAGTTTCAGGTCTCTGTCTTTAAAGGTGACTGAGTAATAGGTCTCCAAACATTCATACATTTTACCATTACATTTCGCAATTCTGTAAACTGCAGAATGTCATGCCCCTATAACTTTAAAACTACAGAACTGAATACAACCAATTTTTGTTAGGGTCACTGACCCTAAATATTAGGTTTTGATAAAGCTACCAACTTTCCAACACCTAAAACTGGGACAGTCCATCTTGACCATGACCCCCCCCACCACACCACTGTATCACTCCCATGGGCACTGCTGCAGACAACGCTGCACACAATCAGTTACATTTTGCTGCTTGCTCTGGCCATGCTGCCCCACAGTCACACCAGTAGCAAACATTCAGATTAAAACAATACATCATTCTGCTGCAACAAGTTCCAAATCATGATGTACAGAAAGTTCATTAGAAGCAAACCTGCATTAAATTGTGATCAGACATTCGAGCTGCATATACTGTTCCTCCTGACAGTCCCATCCAACCCACTCACACTCACCTCATTTGCTGAGCAAACTTCACTTCAGTGACTCCCACCACACCAAATTTTTTTCACACACTTCCCCTACAGCTGATCAGGTTTGGGTTCCTTAGTTCCCTGCTGCTGGTCTCTTCTCTGACTGGAGTCCCTCTCAGCTGCTGGCAGAGAGACATCCACATGTGCTTGTTTGCACTACCACCCAGTCTAATCTAACAGGAAGGAACATGCTTTACTGTGATGCCACTGACATGCTTGCAGTGCAACACAGGCACAGGGATTGAAGTTGCAAACTGCTGTCCAGCCTAAGCAGCGCCACAGTGGTGCTGAAATAACTGTCACTCATGGATTAGCAGTCAGCAAAAAAAAAAAAAAAAAAGGACAAAACTGGGACAAGTAAGCAAAAAAAAGGACAAAAGTGACATTTTGCAAAACTTGTGGGGACACTGGGACATGCTGCCTAAAATAGGGACTGTCCTTGGAAAATAGGGACTGTTGGTAGCTTTAGGTTTTGAGGCCACCATCATGCCCTAGCAGCAGAGCACTGTACTGTCATGCTGATGACCCTGGTTTGGAAGCAAGCCCAGGAAGTCACTTTGGGAGGTAGGCCATGACTGAGACAGCTGCTGCTCAACAGTGCATCTCAGTTGGGTTGACAGCAGGTTCCACCAGCACAGTGACCCCTGCAGTGGGCCAGGGAGCTTGCTTCTGTCACATGTGAAGCTGCAGTTGTGCAAGGCTGACACAGCTCCACCCTAACCAGGGGAGATGGGAGGGGAAAAATAATGGAGAAAACCTGATAGCAAACTGAATGATGGTGAGTTCAACCTAATCAAGATATATCTTCGTGAATAAGGTACATCCTTGAAAGATGACCTTTAACAGAGCAGATTCCAACATACATTAAAGATACCACCCATATGTTGAAAAATTTACGGGAGGTCAATGAAACTGTAAGGAGTGATGACAGCCACCTAATCACTATGGATGTAAAGTACTTATATACCTCCATCACACACCAGGAAGGAGTCATAGCGTTGGGCATGTTACTGGACACAGGACCAGAACCCAAATATCCAAGCACAATAGCCATGCAGGAATAGCGCCCACCAGGGAAAGTGCAATTTTGGACCTGGCATGCACCAATGAGGACAGTATTGAGGATGTCAGGGTGGGCAAACACCTGGGATCCAGTGATCATCACACAATGTGGTTCAGCATGAGTACAGTGGCAGAGTCAAGCCACACAAAGGCACGGGTCCTGGATTTCAGGGCGTACTTTACTAAGATGGGGATATGTCTCAAGCATGCTCTGGCAGAGAGGGACAAAAGGGGGAAGGGGAGAGGGAGTGGAGGAGCAGTGAGCCCATCTAAAAGGAATCATAGTGGAGGCAAAAAATCTTTGCATTAGGTAAGTAAACAAGGGCAAGAGAAAGCAAAAGCCACTATGGTTCTCAAAGGCAGTGGCTGGGAAGGTAAGGGTGAAAAAGATGACTTTCAGGAAATACAAGGAAACACAGCAGGAGGAGGACAGGGTAGTGTATCTGGATAAACAGAGGAAGGCAGGAAAAGCAGCCAGGAACGCAAAGGCACAAATAGAGGAAAAAATAGCACAGAAGGTAAAAAAAGAGACAATACTTTTTATAGGTACATTGATGAAAGGAGAAAAACCAGGGTGGGATAGTAAGACTTACAGGGGAAGAATCAGAGTGTGTAGAAGGGGACCTGGAAAAAACATCAATACTCAATATTTTTGTTCTGCATTCACAGAAGAAGAAGGTGAGGGACCAAAATATGGGAGGGATATGGACACTAGTCCATTTATGGAAGAGACAGTCCTAAAATAACTCACAAAACTGAAAGTGGACAAGGCAATGGGACCAGATGGGATACATCCTAGCATATTAGGGGAACTAGGGGGTGCTGGTGGCACCACTGGTAGCCCTGTTCAATGAGACACTCGATACAGGAGTGGTTCTGGAGGACTGGAGATGGGCAGATGTAGTCCCTCTTCACAAAAGTGGCAGTAGGGAGGAGGCTGGAAACTATAGACCAGTGAGCCTCACCTCAATAGTGGGGAAGATTATGGAATCACAACTTAAACAAAGAATCATGGAACAACTTGACTCCATTGGAGCACAGGATTTGAGACAGCATGGATTCACAGTGAGAAGGTCATGTCAAACAAATTTAACTGATTTCTTTGACTTGGTGACTAAGGTCATAGATCAGTGGGGAGTGATGGATGTGTCCTACCTGAATTTCAGTAAGGCCTTTGATAATGTTCCACAACAAGGTGGGCAGCCTGGGAGTGGATCATAAGGTAGTAAACTGGGTTAGGAACTGGCTGAGTGATAGAAGACAGAGGATTGTGGTAAATAGTGCACAGGTAAGCAATAATACCCAACAGGGTGGGCGGTATTGTGCTATACCGGACCACCCAGGGGCGTAATGAGGCCTGACGCCGCAGGCGGAGGGCCTTATAGCCCCTGGAAGGTCCGGTATAGCACAATACCGCCCACCCTGGAGGGTATTATTGCACTTAGAAAATGGGCACTGTAAAAAACATAAGTTAAATAAAAAGAAAATTAATACAAAATTAGTTTAAAGTAATTTTGTAAAAAAAATAGTTCCTCCGCCTGCATTAGAATGATGTTTTTTGTTTTTTTTTTGAGTTAGGGTCTTTTGTCCTACTGGATACTCTTAAGTTTAAAAAACTCTCTCCTGGGGAGCTCTATAGTGCAACAGGTCACCCATCAGCAATTGTTTTTTTTTTTTTGTGTCTTTGTTTGCTTTTAAACTACAGAAAGAGGCAAAGGCAACAGCAGTCTGTGTCAATAATTTGTAAAATGGCAATGTGGGCTATTTGTAAAAATGAAACATTTTTAATACATGAGGGTCTGTTACTATTACATTTACACCCAAGAAGATCATTTCATGTGGCTATATTACTGATATAGGCAGTGGCTCTTTAAATATCAAGCTTTGTCTGTACCTGCTGGTTGCTGTTGGTGTCGCTAGAGAACAGCTCATCTATGTTCATAGAGGTCATAAGGTTGAATAAAACGGGAGCTGGAACAGATATGATGAGTATTTCTTTTTAAATTGGCTTAATTATGCTGAGTTATGCTGAATGCTTACTGGAAATTGCTTTCTTTTACTAAAGGACTCACGCGGAATGCATTGGGTCACTGTGGAACTGATCTAGCTCGCACTGCCATGCAAGCGTTTCTGTGTGTTTTTTATTACTTTTTTTTACTTATTGTTTTGTTTGTGTTGTCACTTTGCTGCCTGTTTTTTAGGTTGACTTTTCTTTTACCATTGGGGTTTTTTGATTCAGCTTTTATTTTGGGTATGTGTGCGATCCGGCCGAATGCCACAGAGGAACGGTGCTTTGTTTTTTTCAACATCCCGCTAATGGTTGTTTAACTGTGGGATTTATGACTAGGCAACTGCGGTCAGGGCTTAGTCATTGAGACTTACTGTTTGACGTGCCATCTGTTATTGTGTACAATTGTTTTTTTATGCCTCATTGCAGAGAACGGTGAACAAGTTTTTTCGGTGCTCATTTCAATCTTGTTTAAGAAAGGCACGCAATATTTTACTGCTGGGGAACATTGATGGCTTTTAGGCCTCAAATGAATATGTCTGAGACCTCGAGACAGGCACATAGCAACAGGGGAGATCGCGTATGTGGAAATGAATGTGGAGGTGCACTTTATGCTGATTTTTTTTACTTTCTCTGTTCTACTGTTGCTTTTTATGCTTGTTTGATGTGGTAATGATGCTGCTGTGAGGGGGTTGGCACTCGCTAAGGTTGCTCATTCAAGATGGCGGTGCTAGTCAGTTGAACATTCTAGTGGCCCACTTATTCTTGGAATGATATGAGGAAACACTGACTGATCTAGTTATTTGCTGGTCTCTGCTGTCTCATACCGGACCGGCTAATTGATGGTATTAGCCAATCACAGAACAGATTTTTGCTTGCCCATTTTCTAATCTGAGATAAGGAGGTTGACCAGCAGAGTGAAACATAGAAGCATAGAAACATAGAAGTTGATGGCAGATAAGGACCGCAAGGCCTATCCAGTCTGCCCATTTCTTTTTCTACCTTATAAATGTGCCATCGGCCATTGCTCTGTCAGTGGCCTATCTAATCATACTTATCTGTATTGCTCCCTTATGCCTATCTCATGCCTGTTTGAAGCCCTGCACTGTATTCATAGCCACCACTCCCTGAGGTAGGCCGTTCCATGCATCCACCACCCTATCTGTGAAAAAGAATTTCCTCACATTCCCCCTTAATTGGCCTCCCTCTAATCTCCTGCTGTGTCCTCTTGTCCTGCTGTTTTTCTTATATTTAAGCATGTTAGACTCTTTCACCTTGTTAATGCCCTTAAGGTGTTTGAAAATCTCGATCATATCACCTCTCTCCCTCCTTTGCTCAAGGGTATACATATTGAGCTCCGTTAATCTGTCCTCATATGTCTTCTGATGCAGTCCCTGCACCATTTTGGTTGCCCTTCTCTGGACTGCCTCAATTTGGTTAATGTCCTTGTGAAGGTGTGGCCTCCAGTACTGCATGCAGTACTCCAGATGGGGCCTAACCAGTGTCTTGTAAAGAAGGATTATTACCTCCCTCTTACGACTTGTGATACCCCAACTAATACACCCTAACATCCCCCTAGTCTTACCTTCTGCTTTAGAGCTTTAGGGTGCCACAAGGATCAGTCCTGGACCCAGTCCTGTTTAATGCCTTCATACATGACATTGCAGAGGGGCTGGAGGAGAAGGTATGCCTCTTTGCAGATGACACTAAGATCTGCAACAGGGTGGGCACTCCAGGAGGGGTGGAAAAAATGAGGATGGACCTAGGTGAACTAGAGGAATGGTCCAGAGTGTGGCAACTGAGATTTAATGTGAAAAAGTGCAAAATCATGCATTTGAGGTGCAAGAACCCATGGGAGGATTACATGATTGGGGGGGAGAATGAAACTGATGGTCAACAAACAGGAAAAGGATTTGGGGTAATCATATCTGATGACCTAAAGGTGGCCAAACAATGTTCTAAGGTTGTGGGGAGAGCTGGTAGGGTGCTGGGGTGTATACAGCGAGGTGGTGATGCCACTATACAGATCATTGGTGAGGCCTCATTTGGAATTTGGTGTCTAGCTCTGGAGACCGCATCTCCAGAAGGATGTAGACAGTGCGGAGGCAGTTCAAAGAAGGTCAATGAAGTTAGTGCATGGCCAGCACCAAAAGTCATATAAGGAGATATTGGGAGATTTCAATATGTACACCCTGGAAGAGAGGAGAGACGGGGAGAGATGATAGAAACCTATAAATATCTAAAAGGCATAAATAGTGTATTGGAGGGTAGCATTCTTCAGAAAAAGAGATGTCCAGGAACGAGGGGCCATGACATGAAATTGGAAGAGGGTAGACTAAGGGGTAGAGTGAGGAAGTACTTCTTCACAGAAGGGGTGGGGGATGCAAGAAATAGACTCCCAGCAGAGGTGTTGGGGGCAAACACAGTGGGGGAATTCAAACATGCATGGGATAGGCACAGGGGAACCCTAACAATAGGAATGAGGAGGTAAAGCCAGAGATCAAATAGAGTCTGTGTCTTTTATGGTAGGCAGGGAAAATGGGCAAAATAGATGGGCCTAGCAGTCCTTATCTCCTGTCAATGTCTATGTTTCTATGTATCTTGGATAAAAGCTACTTTGAATTCAAGAGAACTTTTTATGAACAAATGTGTAGGACATTCATGGGCTCCAGCATGGCTCCCGTCTATGTGAATGCATATATGCACATATTTGAACAGGAACACATTCTAAACAGAATTAACAATCTATATTTTGACAACATACTTTTCTATAAATTATACATTGGAAACCTGTTCCTGCTGTGGAGGGGTGATAACTGCACACTTGGAATCTTTCCACAGATATGTAAATACTAGACCACATCACCTAACTTTCACCAAACTACATAGCAAGGAGAGCATCCCTTTTCTAGATTTAAATGTCCAGATCTGCTATCCAAAAATACAAACATCCCTACACAGAAAATCCACTGATAGGAACAAAATTATTCATGCTCAAAGCTTTCACACCACAAATCTTATCAACAGTATCCCATATTTACAGTTCCTAAACATCCACAGAAACTGTAGTACTGAACAGAAATATATAGAGGTACTTGAGAATATGCAAAACAGATTTCAACAAATGGCATATAACAGCAAGGTTCTACACATGGAGGCAGTATAGCGCAGTGGTCTAAGGCTCTGAGCTGCAAATATGGTGACATCCAGCAGACCAGACCTGGGTTTGAATCCCACAGCTTCCACTTGCATACTGTGTGACCCTGAACAAGTCACTTAACCTCCTTGTGTTCCCAGGTTGCTCCTGTAAAAAAGCTTTCAGCTTAGTGTGCTATACCTGGTTAAACAACTAAATAAATAAACACAGGCTAATAGAATATAACCACAAGGTTCTACACAGGACTAAGAAAAGGTTAAGACAAATGACAAAAGAGCAAGCCGCCAAAAGCAGCAGAAAAGAACCTGTTGCCGACAGGATTGTTTTCTCTACACAATATAATGAGAAATACCAGTAGTACATCGTATATTAAACAAGCACTGGGCAACTGTAAGAGATTATCCACAAAATGGAAATCTCTTTAAAGAGCCTCCATTGGGGGCAGTAAAGAAACTGGCCACTATAAAGAATACATTTGTGCATACACGACATACACTATCAAGTACAACCTCAACCTGCACAATGATTTTAAAGTCCATTAATACTAGGAATTTGTGCCCTGCGGATGTTGCTTGGTCTGCAGGCATACAAGTAAAAGATCTATTTTTTTGTCCACCCATACACTAACAAAAATCATGAAATGAAACAACACATTACTTGTGAATCTATGGGTGTAGTATAGAGTGGTGTCCCCCAGGATGAAGCTCAATTCTGCAGCATTTTGTAGCACTCTGCAGAATGCTGCAGCAGACCGACTCAACAAAGCAATGTAATTTCAATGACAATTAGTCCCTTTCGTCATTCAGGAAAATGTGACACTGCCGGGATGAAGTGAATGCTGCAGTTTCCTGCATGATAAAAGGGACTAATTGCCATTGAAATTATATTGCTTTATTCAGTTGATATGCTGCAGCATACTGCAGAGTGCTTTAAAAGTGGGGTTCATTCTGGGGGACACCACTGTATGTACCACAATGCCCATGACCATCTGTATATAGAGAACACCTTGTGACAACTGAAAGTGAGAATACAAGAACACAAGGGGGACATCAAAAACAAGGCAAATATCCCAGCAGCAGAGCACTTTATAGAAACAGGGTACACAGGAGCTTCCCTACATTTCTGAGGACTTGAAAAAGTAAATCCCCTCTGTAGGAGTGGGAATTTCAACAAACAGAAAATATTGAAATGTGGTTGATTCACAACATGGATACCTTCACTACATTGGTGGGCATGAACAAGGATGTTAATCGGATTTTGTCTTGGTGAAACATATCATATGACAGCACCACATTAGACCTCTGTGCACTTGAATCATAGACATTTGGTAGATTAATATGGTAACAACAAGCAGTAATAGAAGCTGAACAACTATAGGTGTTCTTATACTTTAAATACCTCGATCCTCCACCCATCCCCCCTCCACCCCACCTGCCCAAACGGCCCTGAATCCCTTGTATGGGGGATATGGTAATTACAACAAGTAATACTACCTGTACAGCTACAGTAGTTTTCATACTTAATACCTTCAATGCCCCCCCCAAACAACCTTGAATCCCCTGCCATTACTTTAGAAGTCGCATCCACTAATAAAGATCCGCCCCTTTTCTTCATGGCAGCCCTCTCTCTAATTTGTATCCACACACCAAAAGGGAGAAACAATACATATACACATTGTGACCCCATATAAAACAAGGATCGTGTGATCTGGTATAGCTAGGAGATAGGTTATTGCACACATAGCATACTGTATGACATTGCAGGCTAACTGTAATATATTTTATAAAATGGTCTGAAAAAAGGCAGAATTCTCCTAACCTCATTGGTTAAAAGCCATCATGGGGCCATTGATTAATCCCCAGTAAACCCATAGTTGTCTTGCCCAACTACAAATCCTGACTGAGAGCAATGTAAAGTGACCAGATCACTCCACCAGAGAAACATAGAGATGTGGCAGATTTTGCCCACACAGTGCAGACTTTCACCTGTGAATGGCAGAATTTTGCCTGAAATGGGTGAAATTCTGCCATTCACTGGTGAAATTCCACTGTTTGTGGGAGAAATTCCACCATTTCCAGAAAAAAATTCCACTGTTTGTGGGTGGAATTTGCCCTAACTCTAACTACAACTTTGGCATCCTCATTAGGCCAAGCACACCTAGTGGAGATATACAGCTATGGCATCCTCACTAGGACAAATCCACTAGGTATAACAACTATTTTATTACAAATACATGCAGGCAGTGTTATTTTTTTTATATTTATTTAGGTAAACCTCTAACATAAAGTTGCCCATTTGATAAATAAATTAACCCACTCCAGGGCATGAGGTTTACAGGCCTCGTGCCTCACAATCCACCCCCCCCCCCGACATGGATTAATGCTCAGTAAAGCCATGCCCTGTCATGGATTAATCCTTATGTATTCCTTTACAATTTAGTGCATGTTGCAGCTAGTCATGTCTAATATTAGTATATGAAACAGGATGTTACTTTAAATCAGGTACATAGAATACTGTATGACCTCGCTGGCTACTTGTAAAAAGCTGGGTTCTATTACAGGCAAATGCACGTTGCGGCTAGCGATGTCTATTATAAGCATATGAAATAAAATGAAATAGGACATTACTTTAGGTCAGAATAAATACCACCACTGCAGATGTGCTCAAAATGTTCGCTGCCATGGTCCGGGAAATCTTTTGTGTTTACCGAGTATGGTTACCAAGGCAACTGAGGGCACCTTTGCATGTCCTACTCACATTTAGACGACATCATCGCATAAGATGTCATTGATGTCAGGCTGCAGCAGTGAGTATAAGAGTCCTTTAACACAAAAGCCCTGCCAGATTGTGTTGTTCCAGGAAGCAGCAGGACATGCTACTGAACTTCGCATTTAAGTAAGTTTAACAGCTGAAAAAGATGTTTCTTTTCAAACATGTAATATTAATATTGAAAGTTCAAGAGAAGTCAGAAAATCAAGCATTAATAACAACACTTTCCTCACAGAATTATCAGTCTTTGAGGGTGAATTGAAATTGAAAAGTATAAAGTTCCACAGTCCACAGTACAGAAGGTAGGAATATATATTTGACTCTGTTACAGGGTCTGCAGGGCTATGGCCAGCATTTATGTCAACTCCACATTGGTGAGAGTGTTGTGATGGGGTATGCACACAGTGAGCTGCAGAAATATAATAACAAGATTTGATGAATAGATATGCAAAGTAAATAATCAAGTTGGATTTAATGCTTTTTTTCCAGGCAAGATAAGACACTGTATAAGAAAAACAAATGAAATGAGTGCTTTAGATCTCTAGCACGAGTGTTACAAAGTGAGTGACTGTATATGATCATGGTGGCAGATATGATTTCTATTTTTTATTGTACTGTAAAATGACAAGCTATTAAATATATTTAGATAAATTTATAAAACACTTAAAAGGTGATCTCCTGATGAGGCCCTGCTAATATAAAGGTGAAACGTAGAGCGAGACATGGCAGTGGAAGACTATCTATACAGGTTAGAACTGAGAGCCTGTAGACTGTTTTTTGTACATACCCCACCCCCCCCTTGAACTTTGCTACATCCCTGAGAAAAAGGTATGTCCCTGAGAGACAAGCAGCTGGCCAGGAGAAAGACACAAATGGAAAAAAAGATGCTGTATATGTCAACTTTCTAATCTTCTGCTCAAAGGATGGCCAAGTGATAAGCAACCAAAAACACACAAGGCCAACCAACTCAATCCTGCACCACCAACCACCAGGAAAAAAGGTACCAGATCACATTCAATTGAAGCAGCAAATTGATTTATTCTGCTCACAAGATTCAAAAAAGTTCAATATCTCTGTATATTAGCATCAGGCCCATTTAAGAAGCATCGGTGGGATGCCACAAAGCTTACGACTGGTTTCGTCTACAGTGTCATCAGGGAGTGATGGACTGAGTTTTTGGTGAATTGAGCTTTTTTAAAAAGTTTTAAGCAGCCAAGGATTCCAAAATAACATCAGTAATTAAAGTTGAATTTCATAAGCATTTGTGAAGCTGTGGAATGCTGTGATACTTTTATTGAAGCCGTGTCCATACATTTTGCCCAGTCATAAACTTGAATTGCCATTGCTGAGGAAGCTAAAGGTTGAGTAAGCGGCAACAAGGTAGCATTCATAGGAGGCTCCATAGTAAAGCATAGTGGTGCCAAGTGTCAGGTCACTATCTTGAGTGACAGACCATGAAGAATAGTCAGGGATATCACTGTACACCAGCTGGAATTTTTGCAATATGCTAGATAACCACTAGAGCGCATTGTTTTAATGACTTGTGGAAGAACATGCGTAAGCAGCATTGTTTCTGTACAGTGCCACCTGCTGACCGCTTAGCAACCCTGTAGGTAACAATGTATATTTTTACTATTTGAAAATGGTGGCATCAAGCCTTACAACTACTGTAGTTGTGACTTACGCCACTGTGACTGGATATCTTAGGACACTGTGACTGGATATCTTGAGTCATGATGGAGCATGAGATGCTGGGCATCACTGTCGCAGGAGTGTTGAAGGGTTATTTCAGGGCCATGATGCTATTCCAGAAAAGGTGATTCAGTGGTGATATATACCATGTATAAATTAAATTCCAACAGAGGGATTCTAGTGGCATTAGCTGTTATACATCCATGACTTTTAGGGCACATTTTTCCAATTAGTAATTTCTATAGTATCCACAATAAATGTTAACCTACTAAACCACATTTAACCAACTTATTTAAATTCCAGGGCATATTTATCTTTTTATGCCAAATCTGGAGTGTATATATGTAATAGTTTTGGAACTATAAACATCCAAATATTTTGAAACCTTTTCACACAATTTAACAAATAATTAAATTGTGAAATTCTGATCTCCTGTAACCAACAATTTACAAAACCAATTACCTCTTTATTTAGTAGTTTCTGTGACTATTTAAAGAAAGTACAGTATGAATGCATATTTTCAATTATCTAGCTCAGAAGGTGGCTAAGTTGCAATTACAGAAATATTTTCAGAAATTTTCACATGAATAACAAATTGCAAGACATTGAGCCCCTATAACTTCCCTTTTCCTTAGTCACATGTCATGAAACTTGACATCCTTTTTGGGCCCTTACCAAGCAATATGCAGGCCAAAAGGCATGTCCCTAGCTATAATACGTACTGCATTTTGACCAATCAAAGGATTTCAGAACACTTTGTGAAATGTCATGGAATACTGTGAACATAGAAACATAGAAACATAGATTTTGATGGCAGGTAAGGACTGCTTGGCCCACCCAGTCTGCCCATTTTCTACCTAATGGATAAGCTGCAGATCCTAGTTAACCAGCAGCCTACTTCTTCCTACCCCCACCCCCTAGAATTGCCTTATGACTGTCCCATGCATGCTTGAATTCCACCACTGTTTTTGACTCCACAACTTCCTCCAGAAGGCCGTTCCATGCATCCACAACCCTCTCTGTGAAAAAATACTTCCTTAAATTACCTCTGAGCCGCCCCCTTCTATCTTCAAATTGTGCCCCCTTGTTCTTGCACACCTCTTTTTTTGAAAGATGCTACCCTCTTGGACTTTGTTGATTCCCTTGAGGTACTTGAAAGTTTCTATCATGTCCCCTCTCCTCCTTTCTCGAGGCTATACATATTCAGCTCCTTAAGTCTCTTCATATGTCTTCTGGTGCAGACCCTGCACCATTTTGTTGCCCTCCTCTGGACAGCCTCCATCCTGTCTATGTCTTTCTGGAGATTGGGTCTCCAGAACTGCACAGTACTCAGATGGGGTCTCACCAACTGTCTGTACAGAGGATAATAACTTCCTGTTTTCTACTGGTGATGCCTCTCCTATGCATCCCAATATCCCCAGCCCTCCTTGCTGCCCTCTCACATTGCTTGCCCACCTTTAGGTCATCTGATATGACTACCCCGGATCCCTTTCCATTTTTGTTGTTGTTAGTATCTCACCCCCCATTGTGTACTCTTCCCTGGTTTTTATTTCCATGTGCATTACCTTGCACTTCTTAGCATTGAATCTAAGCTGCCATACATTTGACCATTCCTCTAACCTTGCCAAGTCCCTTCTCATCCTTTCCACCCCACCTTGTGCATCAACTCTGTTGCAGATCTTTGTGTCATCTGCAAAGAGACATACTTTCCTTCAGTCTCTCTGCAATGTCTTATAAAGACATTGAAGAGGACTGGTCCCTAACTCTGAACCTCGATGCCCTACTAGTAACCCCTTTCTTCAGAGTGGACTCCATTTACTATTACCTCTGTGTCCTATTCTCTAGCCAATTCTTTACCCAGGCTGTCATCTTGGGACCCTCCCAGGCTGGCTAACTTGTATATTAATCTTTGTGTGGGACTGTGTCAAATGCCTTGCTAAAGTCTAGGTAGGCCATGTTCACAGCCCTCCCTGATCTACTACTTTTGGTCACCCAGTCAAAGAAATCTATCACATTTGTCTGGCATGACCTTCCCCTGTGAATCCATGCTGCCTTGGGTCCTGAGCCCCTCTGGCCTCTAGATACTCAAGAATTCTTTCCTTCAGGTGTGATTCCATCATTTTCCCTACCACTGAGGTTAAACTAACAGGTCTGTAGTTTTCTGCTTCTGCCTTGCTCCCACTTTTGTGAAGGGGAATCACATCTGCCCTTCTCCAGTCCTCGGGTACCACCCCATCCTCCCATGATTTGTTAAAGAGGGTAGTCAGTGGTGTCACTAGTTCTACCCTTAGTTCTTTTAGAATTCTGGGATGAATCCCATCAGGCCCCATTGCTTTGTCCACCTTCAGTTTTAAGAGTTCTTTCAGAACCCTTTCTTCTGTAAATGGGCTGGTATCAACTTCTGTATCCAGCGTATTTCTACTGTTTGTTTTAGGTACCTCCCCCACTTCCTTTGTAAATACTGAGCAAAAATATTTGTTTAGTATCTCTGTCTTTTCACATGCACCCTCAGCCCACCCTCCCTCCTCTTTATTAAGCCTCACTAACCCTCCCTTGGTCTTCCTTCGCTCCCTGATGTACCTATAAAAGGTTTTATCCCCCTTCTTAACTGAATTGGCTATCTTTTCCTTGGTTTGGGCTTTTGCTGTTCTGACTGCCTTCCCATCTTCCTTTTGCTTTAACTGATATAGTTCTCTGTCCTGCTCCTTCTGTGATTCCTTGTACTTCCTGAATGCTTTCTTTTTCTCTTGAACCTTCACTGCCACTTCCTTTGAGAACCATAGTGGTTTCTTACATCATTTTGTTTTGTTTATTTGCTTCACACAAAGGCTTGTTACCTCTGTGATGGCAGTTTTTATTATTCCCCATTGTTCTTCCACCCTCCTTCTTGCCCATTTGCTAGTGCATTCCTTAGACTCACCCATTTTGGCAAAGTCAGCCCTCCTAAAGTCCAGTACTTTTGCCTTTGTATGGCTTGACTCTATTGCTGTGTTTATTGTGAACCATACTGTTCGATGGTCACTAGTTCCCAGATGGCTACCCAATTCTACATCTGTGATCCTCTCTTCATCTCCATTTGAGAGAGCCAGGTCTAAGATTGCTCCCTCTCGGGTGGGCTCCAATACCAGTTGTCTAAGGCATGCCCTCTGTAGGGCATCTAGAATAACTCCACTCTTTGAAGTGGCTGCTGCAACTGCACTCCAGTTAACATCTGGCATATTCAGATCACCCATCAGCAATATCTCCCCTTTTTCTGCCATTCTAAGTATTCTTTCTATCATTTCCTTGTCCATTTCCTCCCACTGAGAAGGGGGTCTGTATACAACCCCTGTGCGGATTGTGGTGCCATTGCCGGTCTCCAAATTTACCCACAGTGCTTCTTCTCCTCCTCCCTGTTTTCCCTTTTGTTCTGTTGCTTTGATTCCTTCCCTTATGTAAAGAGCTACTCCTCCTCCTCTTCTTTTACCCTCACTGTCCCTCCTGTAGATAGCGTATCCTGGTATGTTTATGTCCCAGTCATGGTTTTGTGTGTACCATGTTTCTGTGACTGCCATGATATCCAGATGTTCCTCCTCCATCAAGGCCACTAATTCAGGAAGCTTGTTACTCAGACTATGGGCATTGGTACTCATTGCTCTCCAGTTTTTGATGGCTTTAACTTCTTTTGCAGCATCCCCCACTGACCTGTCTAATTCGGTCTTTTTCTCATTTAGTTCCCTGTTTTGTAGGGAGAGGCTGGGATTTTCCTGCTGCTTATCAGTGCCTCCCCCCTTGACTAGTTTAAAAGCTTGTCAATGAAGCATTTAAACCGATTGCTCAAAAGACTTGTTAACTTCCTGGACAGATGCAGACCATCCTGCCAGTATAGGCTGGTGTCCCTCCAGGTGGAACCCCAGTCCCCAATGAAGCCAAACCCCTGTGCTCCACACCATTTTTTCAACCATTCATTAAACTGCACGGTGCAAAGTACCCTCGCCTCACTCATGCCATTGACAGGCAGCATCTCAGAGAAGGATATTGTGTGTGCTACTTGTCTTAGGCCCCTCCCCAATTCTACAAAGTCCTTCTGCACTGCTCTAATCTCATGATTAGCCAAGTCATTTGTCCCTAGGTGGACAATGGCGTCCAGCAGACTCCGTGCAACTGTTTTGTGATCCTGAGGATCGCTTCCTGTCTCTCAAGCCATGGCACCAGGCAGGCACCTATACTTCAGTTTCTCCTGCTCCCCAAGTGCTATCCCCCTAATAATTGAGTCTCCCAACAGGAGCTGCTTCCTTTCCTTGTGGTGTCCTCTGCCTCCTTCCTGTGGGCCTCCCTTGTGACAGTTGTCCTCAGCCTCCTTAGTCTCCTCTGCGGGTGCATCCATAGGGGAGCTATGCTCCCCCAGAATGGTGTATGGATTGTGGAGTGGAACAACTGACTGGGTGTGCCTCTGTTCCACCATCCTCACCCTCTCTGAGCCCACTGTGGTCCAATTGCTGTGCTTTCTTCGCAACCTCTGAGGTAGTGGTGGTGGCTCTGGTGTTCCCTGGATGGGGGAGGTTCCCTTCCTACCATCCAGTGTGGCCTGGGGGAAGGTCCCCTTACTACTATCCAGTGTGGCCTGAAGATGGGCAACTACCTCCCTCAGGGCAGAGAGTTGTCTGCAAATAGGTCAGCATCTCAGCCTCCAGAAAGACTCCTGGAAGACTGCTGCCCGCAGCCATTACATTACACTACTCCCCACATTTTTTTTTGTGAGTGTGTGTGTGTGTGTGATTGGTTTGTAATATAGAAATATATCTATATATATATCTATATCTATATCTATATATATATATATAATACAATGTGTATGCTTATATTATCAGTGCAGTGTGCTAGAGAGGATATGACAGTGATATGCACCTTGCACTCTTGAGGAAATGATGTCAGAACCCCAGGTATAAAGGAACTATTTCCAGGGTGGGTGGGGTGAGGGGTGGGAAGGGTTGGGCCTAAACTGTGTCCTCACAAAACAATCAGCTAAAGCTCTGACCCGCCACTGCGATGAGTGCCTTCCTGTCAGCAAGATGCCCTACACAACAATTTGACAGAGAAAATACCCTGCTAATCAAACAGAGAAAACTCCACACATCCAAGTCAGACACAGGTAAACCTCCCCAGCCCCAAAACAGGCCTGGTGGTTTGTGCTCTGAAAGCTGTCAGCCCCAAAATAAGTCAGCTGTGCTTTAAACTCTTTCTGCACTGAAAATGTTAAGAATTGTAACAAACAAACGTAAACCTAGATCCACCTCCCTCTGTTGCTTGAAAGACTGTCTTTTCCTATTTCACACTGCAGGTTTTTCTATGACAACTCCTTAACCACAGTAACTTATTTAAAAATAGTTTAACTATCACAAACTCCTACACACCAGTAAAATATTTAAAAATAGTTTCTGTCCCAAAATTCTAGTAGTCAATCCAGCTACCCCCAAAGGACAACCAAAATGCAGTACACAAACACTTGTAAAGTTACTTCCAAGATAAGCAGAGTTTGCAAGCTCCTTTTTGAACTCCTCAGCCACCTGTAATTTATTTAAAAATAGTTTAACTATCAGAAAATCCTAGTAGACAATCTAGCTACCTCCAAGGATCTACCCAAATGCAGTATTTAAATCCTTCTGAAGTTACTAACAAGATAAATAGAGTTTGCAAGCCCCTTCTTGGTTAAACACTAAATAAATATGTGAATAAAAAGCAATTGCCAAGGGTAGTTAGTTTCACCTCCCACAGAATTAAGCAAAAGTGCATGTTTGTTGCAGATATCAAGTGCAATATAGAATTTCTCACACAGCTCACAGCTGAATAAAGAATTAGTGTCCTTCCAGGTCAAGAAAATGTGCTTTGTGTCTCTAAAAATTGCAGCCTCCAGTAACTTATAGTAATCTGATCTAGTCTGGATATCTCCACCCAGGGCAATTTGTTGACAATGGTTATGATGCCGCCCTTCCTGTTCCAATACAACACTTTTTGGTCTGAAAACAATGTCCTGCACCTAAGGCTGTCTATGTTTCAATTCACACTGCAGGTTTTGCTATGACAACTCCTTAACCACAGTAACTTATTTAAAAATAGTTTAACTATCACAAACTCCTACACACCAGTAAATTATTTAAAAATAGTTTCTGTCCCAAAATCCTTGTAGTCAATCCAGCTACCCCAAGGGACAACCAAAATGCAGTATTCAAACACTTGTAAAGTTACTTCCAAGATAAGCAGAGTTTGCAAGCTCCTTTTTCAACTCCTCAGCCACCTGTAATTTATTTATAAATAGTTTAACGGTAAGAAAATCCTAGTAGACAATCTAGCTACCTCCAAGGATCTACCCAAATGCAGTATTTAAATCCTTCTGAAGTTACTAACAAGATAAACAGAGTTTGCAAGCCCTTTCTTGGTTAAACACTAAATAAATATGTGAATAAAAAGCAATTACCAAGGGTAGTTTGTTTCACCTCCCACAGAATTTAATGATGCAGAATCAGAATTTATTAATTTTACCTAGCCCTGACTGTGTGTGACTCAGTGGCAGTGAGGTATGTGTAGTCAGATGGTAAGGAGAAGGAAACATCAGTTGAGACATTTTCTATTCCGCCAACCTTCTCCCCACTAAGGGTTTGCATACCTATGGTGCTTTGGAGAGTTTAAATGATTTGGAATGCATGTGTGTGGCTAAGAAACAAGTACAAAAAAATAAACCAGTTGGAAATGCTCTGCCTTTTTATAAAATCTATGGATACTACCTACTGCTCTTCTTCTAAACTATCTCTTTCCTGTTGCTTCTTTGGTATTCTATGTTGAACCGAAATTGATGCATCATACTGTACACTGGTCAGTAGTGGACTGACTGTTCCTATAAAGGAGTGATTATATCATGTTCTGTGTTCACCACATAGGCTGTCAATGCACATGTGACTTCCAAACTTTTGCAGCCTTCCTCTGCTCCCTGTCCTCCCAGAATCCTCAGTTAGAAGTCTTCCAAAGCCGTGTCATTATTCATGAAGTATTCCAGGTAGAGAATCTTGCTCATTCATTCAGGGAGAACAGACAGTAAAATAAATGGTTCCATGTCATAAGGGTGATTGCCAAATGGTGATCATCCTTATGGCGAGTGCACATCGCTGAAATTCAATTTTGGCAATGTGCAACTGCAGTACCAGTGACAGTGGTGCAAAAACTCAGATTTTTCTATTATGTGAGGGGCTGTGCAACCCACACACCCCCATGGGGCACTTTGCCCCCCCCGCACCCCCCTATATTTAGATTCTCAACTCCAGGGGGGGTGCATGTCAGGGGGGGCGCATCCACAGGGGAAAAAATTACTGTCTTGGGCCAGGCACAACAAAAAGCACCGGCACTCAGTCCTGAACCCTGCATCCTCACCACCCAAGGCCAGCACACACCCCACCATGCCATGACACCAGCTCAATGGCAACCCATGGTACCACCTATCACAAACCCTTAACATAGAAACATAGACTTTGATAGCAGATAAGGACCACTTGGCCCACCCAGTCTGCCCATTTCCCTACCTATTGGATAAGCTGCAGATTCTAGTTAACCAACAGCCTACTTCCTGCAACCCCCCACTATAATTGCCTTATGTCTGTCTCACGCATGTTTGAATTCCCCCCACTGCTTTAGATCCCACAACCTCTCCAGGAAGGTGGTTCCATGCATCCACCACTCTCTCTGTGAAAAAAAATCTGCACATTACCCCTGAGCCATCCTTCTCTATCTTTAAATTGTGCCCCCTTGTTCTTACACATCTCTTTTTCTGAAAGACGCTACCCTTCTGGACTTTGTTGATTCCCTTGAGGTACTTAAAAGTTTTTATCATGTGCCTCTGTCCCTTCTTTCATCAAGGGTATACATATTAAGCTCTCTCAGTCTCTCTTCATATGGTTTCTGATGTAGACACTGCACCATTTTAGTTGCCCTCCTCTGGACTGCTTCCATCCTGTCTATGTCCTTGTGTAGATGAGCCCCTTGCTCAGTGCGCTCACTCCCCCCTGCATGTGTATACATGTGTGATATCCTGTCACCTTTTTGCGAACCCTTCCCATCTGGTCACCCTCCTTACACCCTCACCATCGGGGCAGTCGCCGCAAGTAGCTATCAGTTTTGTTAGGTGCCCACTTGTGGTTAGCCCCTATCACAGGATACCAATATAAACTATAGTCAGAATGAACTACAAATCATGCATCTGGGTGAGAGTGTGCCTTGGGTGCAGTACCATAGACCACCAAGCAATCCTGATGCTCATGTCAATCTGCAATGTCCAATTGGTGGAACAGATTCAAAAAGATAGGCTAATAACCTTACCTTCTACTGGTGGAATCTGTGCATAATTGATAAGAAGGAAAGATCTGTCCAGAGGTATGGACCCAGTTCTGCACCCATGTTATAATTATGTATTCAGTCATGATAGATCTGCTGATGGGGTGTGCCCTGCAGTGCCATAGAGATATACTACTACAGTCACCTTTACCAGGAGAGTAAACTACCATTGTAGTACGTATATCTCTATAGCACTCCACAATCCTTACTCATGGGTTTCTAAAATGCAGTGAACCTGAGTAAGGTGGGGCAGACTCTATATGACTGCTAGTTAAGTGCTATGTTATTCACCAAGTAGAAATGGTGGATAACCTACTGTATGGGAATGTATTGAGAGAGGGTACAGGTGGTGCATGTCTTCACCTGTATGCAAATGTGCATGTGTAGCAAGCTAAGAACATGTAAGATGGACATCATACCATGAGTGCAAGCTTTTAGTAAAAGTTTTGGTGGTCATTGTGGTGTATTGTTTGTTTTTTGTGTTAGAATTTTTTGGGCTACTTTAGTTTCACTGTATTTTACAGTCATGGGGGTGTTTTTGCTGCTTTGCAGTAGTTAGAGCACTGAGCAGACAAGAGAAAATGAAAGAGGAACAGACAGAGAACGAGATCATCTAGACAAAAAAGCATCCTGCTTTCCCCATGGGTGTCAACAGTGCCAAGGATCCAATATGGTGACAGGCACAGCAATCCTCTCACCACCTTGGTTGGCCACCATATGGACTGACAGTGAGCATGTGTTCTCTGGGCTATAAAGGGAACATGTGTACTGTTAGACAGTATGTGTGCTCTCTTTACAGTACAAAGGATGCATGATCCCTGTCAATTCAAACAGAAGCCTGCTGAGGTGGTGAAAGGAGGGCTGTGCTGTTCATATTGGATCCATGACACCGGCAACACTGGCAAAGAGGGGTGGCAGGGAGCTTTGCTCAGTGCCAGCAGTGGGGGGGGCAACTAGACACCAGGGAAGGGCTACGCTTGTACGGGGACAGGGATTGATGCGGGGGCTGGAATTCCACAAGACAGCAAGGATTAATAAGTATACTACAGGGCCAAGAATCTCAGGATGGGGTGGAGGGGTGCTACTGGCCACCCAGGAATTTTATTCTAATACAGGGCTGGGGGTTTGAAGTTAGGGGTGCAACTGAACACTAGGGATGAAACTTTACTACATGGGACCAGGGATCAGAGGATGAGGGTGCCACTGGACACCAGGGAATTTTAATATAATATTGACCTGGGGATTTGAGTGGGGGGTGGTTGCATTGGCACAAACCTGCTACTGCTTGCCATACAAATCAGCCATATTGGGCATACATATAGCCCTTTAGCACCTTGCATGCCCAATGGGATTATTTGCATGTTGCTGGCTGAATATCGTACCAGCACTCCTAGCACTAACAGGTCTGGGGGTGCACCTGTTCTGTGCACTTCATATGAGCTGCATATAGTCCAGATTCATGTCAGGGCAGCTCTACTCGACTTTGCACTGTCCTGACATGGCTGTATATTCAGTCAGATAGTGCTGGTGTGCTATCCAATTGAACATCGCATCCCTTGGGCCATGGGCAAGTGGGCCTTGCATCTTTCCACTGTGCTTTTTCCCTTTTTCCAATATCGGGCACCAGGTGTTAATTTCACTCGGTGTGTCTGTGTAGAGGGGTTGTGGGATAACAGATGGACCAGACACCGAACTTCAAGTTCAACACACAATCTTTGTGTGAACTTTATTCAAAATGCAGGAAATAACCTTCGACAATGGCATATCCCTTCTTCAGTACATCAGTTTGTAGCAACAGACTATGCAAGTATTTCCTCTACACTTAGCCAGCACCTACTGACTCACTGATCCCTGATCTAACTTATCTGTTGGGATTTAGGCCCCCATATGCGGGCCTTGTTTGCTTGGGTGGTGGGGGCTCAATTAAAAGGAAAAAAACAAGCTAAAGACAAATAACCTCAGTGCAGAAGCACTGAAAGAAGGGTTACCCCAAAGGACATTGACAATAAGCCAAGTTTCAAAGAAACACATCACACATACTCCCAAAATGCAAAGCACCATGGGATATATGCAAATTACCATGACATTTCAGACTTGTTCAGGTTGCAGCAATTTACATGCATTTTAAATAGCACAACTAACTTAATTTTTATCATACAGTCCCCTAGTAACTTTTTACCTTTATCAAAAACACCTAATGCCATGGTATTTTTAACAGTTACAGGTTTTATGCAAAAGTGAATGTACTGTACTTCAGGAGGGCTGATTTTGTCACAATGGGAGAGTGCCTCAGAAAAGCACTAGCAAACAGGCAAGAAGGAGAGGTGGAGCAACAATGAGGAAACATCAAAACTGCTATCACAGAGGCAACAAGCATTTGTGTGAAGCAAATAAACAAATCAAAATGAAAGAAAAAAATACCTATGGTTCTCAAAAGAGGTGGTGGGGAAGGTTAGGGACAAAAAGATAGCATTCAGGAAGTATAAGGAAACACAGAAGGAGCAGGACAGAGAAGTTTACCAGTTAAAGCAGAAGGAAGTGGGGAAGGCAGTCAGAATAGCAAAGGCCCAAACCAAGGAAAAGATAGCCAACTCAGTTAAGAAGGGGGATAAAACCTTTGATAGGTACATTAGGGAGTGAAGAAAGACAAAGGGAGGGATACTGAGGCTGAATAAAGAGGAGGGTGGGTGGGCAGAGAGGGACAGTGAAAAAGCAGAGATACTGAATGAATACTTCTGCTCAGTATTCACAAAAGAAGAGGAGGGGGAGGTACCTAATCCAGTCAATAGAAGCACTCTGGATGGGGGGTTGATATCAGTCCTTTCACAGAAGAAAGGGTTCTGAAAGAACTCCTAAAACTGAAGGTGGACAAAACAATGGGGCCGGATGGGATTCACCCCAGAATTCTAAAAGAACTAAGGGGAGAACTAGTAACACCATTGACTACCCTTTTTTAGCAAATCATGGGAGGATGGTACATGAGGACTGGAGGAGGGCAGATGTGATTCCCTTTCAGAAAAGTGGGAGCAAGACAGAGGCAGGAAGCTACAGACCTGTCAGTTTGACCTCAGTGGTAAGGAAAATGATGGAATAACTTCTGAAGGAAAGAATTCTTGAGTGCCTAGAGGTCAGTGGGGCACAGGACCCAAGGCAGCATGGATTCACAGCAGGAAGGTCATGTCAGATGAATCTAATTGATTTCTTTGACTGGGTGATCAAAGTAATAGACAGGGGTGGGGCTGTGGACATAGCCTACCTAGACTTTAGCAAGGCATTTGACACAGTTCTGCACAAAATATTAATAAACAAATTAGCCAGCCAGGGAGTGGGTCCCAGGGTGACAGCCTGAGTAAAACATTGGCTGGACAACAGGATGCAGAGCATAATAGTAAACGGAGCCCACAGTGAAGAAAGGGGGGTTACTAGTGGGGTACCGCAGGGTTCAGTACTGAGTCCGGTCCTTTTTAATGTCTTTATAAGTGACATTGCAGAGGGACTGGAAGGAAAAGTATGTCTCTTTACAGATGACACAAAGATCTACAACAGGGTTGATACACAAGGTGGGGTGGAAAGGATGAAATGGGACTTGGCAAGGTTGTAGGAATGATCAAATGTATGTCAGCTTATGTTCAATGCAAAGAAGTGCAAAGTAATGCATCTGGGAAACAAAAACCAAGGGGAAGAGTACCCAATGGGGGATGAGATACTAACAACAACACAAATGGAAAGGGACCTGGGGATAGTTATATCAGATGACCTAAAGGTGGGCAAGCAATGTGAGAAGGCAGTAAGAAGGACTGGGAGGATACTGGGCTGCATAGGGAGAGGCATCACCAGTAGAAAACAAGAAGTTGTTATTCCTCTTTACGGACAGTGGGGAGACCCCATCTGGAACACTACATGCAGTTCTGGAGATCCCATCTCTGCAAAGACACAGATAGGGTGGAGGCTGTCCAGAGAAGGGCAACCAAAATGGTGCAGGGTCTGCACCAGAAGACATTCAAAGAGAGACTTAAGGAGCTTAATATGTATACCCTCAAGTAAAGGAGGGAGAGGGGGACATGATAGAAACTTTCAAGTACCTCAAGGGAATCAACAAAGTCCAAGAGGGTAGCATCTTTCAGAAAAAGATATGTGCAAGAACAAGGGGGTACAATTTGAAGATGGGAGGATGGCTCAGAGGTAATATGAGGAAGAACTTTTTTCACAGAGAGGGTTGTGGATGCATGGAACAGCCTTCAGGATGAGGTCATGAGTCAAAAACAGTGGGGGGATTCAAGAATGCATGGGGCAGACATAAGTCAATTCTAGTGTGAGGTAGGACACAGTAGGCTGTTGGTTAACTAGGATCTGTAGCTTATCCATTTGGTAGGGAAATGGGCAAACTAGGTGGGCCAAGTGGTCCTTATCTGCCATCAAATTATATGTGTCTATGTTTCTGTAAGGTATCATTAAAGTATTTTATGACATAGTGCCATTGCATACTAAATCCAACAACAAGGAACACAGCCTGTTGTTTTATTTCAGCTCGGAGATCACAATAATCTCCCTGTACGAGGACCTGAGAGGGAAAAGGAAAATTTAAGAGGACACTATAACATAGTCAAGAAGGGGGTTCCCATAGGTGGCCAACCTTATGGACTAGAAATTGTAAAGAATAGATTAGGCTAAGAAATAGAAGAACTGTTGCAACAGATTTAAGTAAAGGTCAGCCCTCAAGAGTGGCAGGAGCTCCCTGTCACAGTCTGCTATAAGTAAAAACATGTGTCATAAAATCCATAGCTATAATCATGTACTTAAAATGTTAATTCCTTGTTTTCTTTTGTAAGATTTTTTTTTTACTGTGGGTGATCATTTATTCACTTATTTTATTGAATCTTGGATCCAAATTTAATTGGATGGACTCTTCTATTAATTTACAACATTAATATTACTAATCTTATGTTGTAGTAACACTATATTGAAATGTCAATATGTTTATGTTGCATAAAATTATTGCTTATGTGTGACTAAATATAAAATGCATATAAATAAAAAAAGATATTAAAAAAGAACAAAATCAAACACTGGCCTCTAAAGAACAGTTGTTTTCTCTAGAAAGAAGAAACATGGGGATTCAGATCACAGAAGAGGGGGCTATATAAACTCAAGTAATGACAACACAGAGACTGCGTGAACAAACACCAGCTCCTTCTGATAATGATTTGCAAACACTGAATGCAGCAGGGGCTTCTAGCCACACTCATGCCCCTGCTCAACTGAAAGACCTTTAAGTGTTGAAGGGGTTCAGCCAAAAGACCCCTGTCTGCAAGCTGCAAGTACTTCAACTCAAATAGAATCAGTTTTAAAGCCTGCTTCAGTGTTCCCTGTAAGTAACTACCACAGGGGATGGGATTCCACATCCCAGTCAGAGATAGTAAGCATCAGTCTAGGAGGTCAGCTTTACCTCACAAGGTCCTTTCAAGAGGTACCTCTGATCCACACCCCATCTCATAAGCAGAAGCAGAAGATGTACTAGGAATTTTTTTAAACCTACAGTACTGCTGAACCCACGAAGAGAAGAAATGCAGTCTGCCTGCATTACAAAGGTGGTCTAGATGGCATACTGAACTGGGTTTCCTGTATGTAGCCTAAACTCTGTTTAAGAATGGAAAAAAGTTTCATGCCTTGTAAATTTTTGCCCTGATTCATGCAACGGGTGAGACTGACTTTGACATCAGCTTCAAAACTCCTGCAAGCCTTGACTGCTTTAGGAAACAATATCATGAACTCTGGCATTCCACGACTTGGACCCCCCCTTTTCTGCAGCTCCACTAACAAAACTAGCTGTAAAAGTGGTCACTATGCTTTGAAAAAATGAAGGTGTTGGTGTAACTGACATTTTACATTGGCTCAAAGAAAGATGTACAGTGATGGGGACAAGAACCCATCATTGACTCAGAAAATATTTTGAGTGGGAGATGATGGATATGGGTCTGTCTACATCAAGCAGAGTGAGGCATGCAAGACCTGCCTTACAGCTTTTTTTGTTTGTTTTTGGGCCAAGATAGAGGAGTGCTTTTTTACCTAGGAAAACCTAAGGCCTCCTCTAGGTGCAGTTCACAATTCCAACTTAGCAGTGCCTGAAATAAAATCTGATGGGGGTTGTGCTCAGAATGTGTACATCTAAGCATCCATTGTCCTAATAAGATGAAATGCAACGTGTGTGAAGAAAGGGGGCATTTATATTGTTTCTGTCCCTGGGCCACCCACTCTAAAGATGATCCCTAGGACCAAGCCAAGTATGATTTTTGTGTCAACTGGGCCCAGAGGACTTGAGGTAAGAAAAATGATGGAAGACTGGTTAAAACACTACACCCTGTTCTAGTACCCAAAAAAGTTTTGATCAGGAAAATGCATCACAAGAAGCCCCCCCCATCCCCCAGAATGATGCACAACAAGAAACTACCCCAAAAACAGTATAGCAGCCAGTGGTGAGTTCTCACAAAAATGACCTCCCCCTCTGTTGAGAAGCTCCTGCATGAGTAGATGATTGAGACTGATCCTCAGTCACCATCAATCTCTTAGCAACAAGATCAGGAATCAGATGACCCACAAGTGACCCAGGAGGATACTATTGTGGATGATGTTCTGGTTGATGACTCTCAAATCATGATATTTCCTAATGCCCCCTACAACAATTTTTTTTTCAGAACCAGTCACCACTAAAAAAAAACATTGGTCCATCAATGCCTCCACCATCAACCCTTGTTTTGGAAAGTCTGCAAGTGGTGACAAGAAGAAGAAGAAGGGGGCAACCCAAACCAAAGCTCATGAAGAGAGAAAGAGTATCCCTTCACAACAAATACAGTATGAAATCTTGAGAACTAGAAAAGGCTGGGGCATGATAGTGGATGACTCCAAAAGGTTATCCATTGTATCCTCCCAACTTGACCCCCCATCTGAGATGGAGGGGCATCCACTAATTCACAGTTTTAAGAAAAGAGGAATAACTGGAATAGAGGGGACACTGGGAAATAGAAGTCATGAGTAGTTTTTGGTTGTACTTTTTTTTTTTCTCTTAGGGTTATTCATTATGGAAGTGCAAATCCTCAGTTTTAAGGTAGCATCCATTAAATGTTAATAGTTTAAAAAAAATATATTAGCTACCTTTTCAGTATTAAGTGGCACAGATACTGAGGTTATTTTTCTACAGGGCACTCATCTAATACTCAAGCGGCTATAAGCAGAGCCAAGACATTTTGGTCTTCTGGTCCCTCCTATTGGTCCATGGGGGAGGTTAAGTGTTCAAGGCTTGGGATCCTTTTATCAAACTAGGATTCCAAACTGATTAGATTAATGGATATTATTCCAGGAAGGGTATTGCTACTAGATATACAGTTCTGAAATTTGTATCCTTGCCTTATAAATGTATATGCTCATCAATTGAAGGCTAAAAGAGTACAAGTTTATTTTGGCAAGTTCAGCCTTATTTACATACAACTACAAGAGTCTTTCTCAGTGGGGACTTCAATTGTAGAGTTGCCCTCTGGGATACGAGAGCCTTCACCTCATTGATTTTTTTTTTCTGAATGTGCCTGTTTAAGATGAAACCCTCTGTTCAGAAATATTTTGGCCCAGGACTTTGCCCATCTATACACCCCTTTATGGACAACATAATCCCTACACAAAAATATAAAACTTACTATTGTCAAATAAATCTACCTTGACTCTCTTTGATGAGCCAGTTCAATGGTTAGAATATGTTAAACTGGAATGTAAAACTTGTTTTCAAAATCAGGCTATAAAACTGAAGCACAGACAATATTTACAGTATTTAAACTTACGGCAGCAGTTCCATAGGCTGCATTCTTTGGCAGAACAAACAGGAAATAATCTATCTTCACAAGTACAAAAAGTTAAAAAAGGCATACTGGCACTTCAGTACCAACAAATGTCTCCCATCATTATAGAACAGAAATAAAACACTAAATGGAAAACATGTAGAACAAACCTTGTTGATGATTAAAATCTTGAGTAGACTCCAAAACAATAACCTATCTAAAAGATAAACTGCGAAGCACATGAATGGAGGTCACAGAACCATTGTCATTTTTCTGGGATGACGTCTTCAAAATATTTTGTGTACTGAGTCTTCTTCAGAGGCATGTCTTGCCAATTGGCTCACCATGGTAGAAATACCAGAATTTCCTAAAGATAAACATGACCTTTTTGGTGAAGATGTTACTCAGAAAGAGGTCAGTACAGCAGTTTCCTCAATTAAAACTGGTTCTGCACCTGGGTCTGATGGCCTTTCTGGGGAATTATATAAAATTTCAGCAGAGCTACTGCTCCCAGAACATATAATGATTTGTAACCATATTCTGACATCACATATTACGGGGAAGAGTATGCAACATAGAATTCACATCTACTACATAACAAAAGTGATAAATCTGATATTCGTAATGGAATAATGATCATCCTTCTTAATCCTGATGTCATTATCTTGACAAAAATCCTGAATTCAAACTTATCAGAGGCCTCTTTACTTCTAATTGAAACCTCCCAAGCTTGTAGCATTTAGGCAGGTTGATCGAGGATAATCATTACATGATTTGGGATGTTGTTGAACGGGGACAGCAGGGCTGTATATCAGACCATCTCTTGTCTCTTGGTCAGAAGAAAGCCTTTGACTGTTTACACATACATACTTGTGAAGGTTTTAAAATTCTATGGACTCCTGTATAAATTAATACCCTGGATATCGGCACTTTATGAAACAGCTTTGGTAACCCAATGATGAATGGCTGGATGGGGATAGTGATCCAAGTCAAGAAGGGTGTTAGAAATGGTTGTTCCTGAAGCCATCTCCTGTATGATTTAGGTTAGACCCTTTATTAGGGAAAAATAAGAGCTACTCCTAGTGTTCAAGGCACTGTAACCCGGTTGATATCAGAAGGCAACAGTGTCAACAGATTTTGACTTACGCAACTGGCATTTGTTTAATGGTGAAACATGTTGAGTCTATAAAGGTGGCCTAGGGTATTGTCACAGAATGTATTCTTTGGGCTGGGGCACACATACATAGTTATAAAAATATGGATATGTTAATAGGGCTACACCAGTCACATGGTCCGGAAAAGATCTCAAAGATAGCCATTGTGGACAGTCTAATTCATTGTTTTTGGGATGCTATTTGGATTTGGGGATATGGCCAGTCTTGAATGGCCAACAAAATTAGAATTAGAAGAAGGCAAAATGACAGATTGGAATCACTGGCAAATAACCAAAAACAAAATGAGTGTGTTTGGTTAAAACATTCTTTACCCCAATTTTTTATATCTGTTATGTTTCCCCTCCCAAGACACCAGACTCTTGCTTATGTACTGCACATTTAGGCTATTGTAGGGTAGCCAGTTAAATTCCATTAAAAGGAATCATACATACAGGGGGAATAAAGCATGCAGGGGGAATAAAGAGGGTAATTTGTGAATGACAAACCATTTGATCATTTTTATTGTATTTTCTTAATTTGTTTTGTTAAATCACGTTTGCTTTCTGCAGGAAAACCTTGAGTTCTTTTACGGAGATCCTGGTGTGACCCTCTGATGTAGCAATGGAAAGTTGACAGTAGAGGGCAATTAGGATAAATGATTAGACCTCTTCCAGACTGCCTTATGTCTTGTTTTCAGAAAACTAGACAATGGAAACTTACTTTTAAGAGGTCACTAGTATGTCAAGGGTAAAATTCTATAACTGCAGTATAACCTTTTTCTTTCAGACCTCTTCTATAATTGTGTACATTAATAAATCTTTGGAAACCATCACCACTCAGTTACATGTTTCAAGTATTCCAGCCAGTATCTAGAACCTGATATGACTATGCACCCAAGGGAAACTGCAAATCAAAGACAACCATAAACATTAAAGTGTTTATGAATGTTCCTACCTCCATGCCTCTTGTGAGCAGGAGGAGGAAAGCAAGAGCAATTTACTCTTCACATGCACGTGCATAGTGGATTTTTGGTCTTTATTAGGTAAAGTTTGGAAGGAACCTCACTTCTTCACAGTTTCTTATAATAATTTGGTATATTGTAATTTCCCAGCCTCTTGGAAGATTTGGGACCACAGCACCTTATGTTTTTTGATGCCCTGTATTAAGTGATGTATTTAGCAGGCATGATGTACTTTCCTTTTTCAACAAAAAGTGAAATGCCTGAAAGTCCTTTTATAAATGTTGAGGGTGAAGCATATCTTTATGAGTTAGAATATTGTTTATTCTCTGCAAAAAAAGTTCTCAACACTTTGGAAGAATCTTGCATGGTTATGAATTCAAGATGTTGCACTACTACATATGTGAGGTATCAAGATGAATTACTCTTTTTTTTTTGTGGTTCTAAAAATATCTGCAATGAATTTGGTTATTATTTGAATATTTCTGTCTTTGGAAAATCAGTTGTCATGTTCATTTGTGATTTTAATCATAATTTTGTTTGCCTTTGTTGAGTATTATTTATTTTAATAAAAAGTACCATACTTTTCATCAATCAGTACCATGGGTTATTTTACTTCCAACTAGACAGTCACCAGAGATGGCAGATGAGACCTCGGTTTAACATCTCATTTGAAGGATGACACCTCACTATGCAGCATCCCCTTCATACTGCTCAACAGTGTCAGTTATGGGTATTAACCACAATACCTGTTGTGGTACTAAAACCCAGGACCTTCTGGTACTTCCACCCCTGGATGTGAGAATACAACCTACTGGTGCCACTAGGACTGTTGGAATTGTGTGACAAACTAGATTAACTGTTCAGGTCTTTTTTCTGTCTGTCATTTTTTCAATTTCTATTAGTTCCTGGTCTCATGCATAAAACTGTTCAGAATAAGGCTCCATTTTCTGAAATTCAGTGGAATTCTGTTTCACTGGACATTGTAAATTCCACTCAGCACCACTGCTGCACCCTCCAGGGCACTAAAGGGCCAATAACTTTTGAAATATGATAAAACACTTCCTGAGTAGTTCTATTAGATAGGCACCATACAAATAAGGTTGATTATTTGATTCATAACTGCACCTTCTGGGTATTCCCTTACACTGTCAGTGACAGTAAGAGTACATGCACTGTACCTAACACTACACTATGCAATGCTAGTTCACTGTATGTAACGCTGCACTATGCAGTGCTACACTATGTATGTTCTACAGAATTTACATGCAGATTATATTTGGCTCATAGTTTGCAGAAAGCTTTAAAAATAGCTTCCTTTCTCACTTTTTATATTGATATCCGTTTTTAAGTGGGCTCACATTTACTGTTTTTTTTGTGTATTTTATTCACTTTTTACACATAAACATTCATTTTCTGTTGTTAGTCGATATCAACTACATATAAATCAGTGTTTGTCATCAGTTCACTTGTTGTTGGCCTTCATATTAAGGTTCATATTTTCTAAAGAACAATAAAGTACAGTGAAACATGTCAATTAAGTAAAGTGCATATAGGGCATCACAATATTAAGGACATTTATTTAATGATTTTTTTTTTTTATAACTAAGTAGAGCCACTGGAATGGAATGTCACATTTTCAGGGGTGGCCTAGAATTAGTTTCAATTAGAGTTGTATACAGAAATAAAAAATTTAAGACATTGCAAAATGTGGATTTACATGAACATTTTGTGGAAAAATTGAGACAACAAATGACAAGACTTTCATGATTATCAAATTCTGACCAATTAGTTAACAAACACATATCACATGGCACAGAGGAGAAATAATATATTTCAGTAGATATGATGGACAGACCAGGGCTCAACTTAAAGTTCAAGTGAAATGTAAACCCAACATCTAGCAGTAGTGTTTCAAATACTCCATTCAGATAAGGAGAGAAGGTTACTTCATTTAATGGGGAATTTCACAGGAGTGGGGCTAGATCTGCAAAATATGTCTGCCCTATGCATGTTTTCAAATGGGGGGGCATTCTCTGAACAAGGAACTCAAGTTCCTGTAGAAGGAATGCCTGGTCAGGATTCGATCCAGACAGGGAGAGGAGTTGGTCTTAATGAGTTTGTAGGTTACATTGTATATACCAAGTTGCATCCATCCAGTAAATGTGGGACATTCTAGCTCCTTTTGGACTCTATAGTGGTGGTCCATGTTGTGAGAATTAAGGACAAAATGACTACTTCTGTTGTACAGCACCGTGATTCTGGCACATCAGTATCCAGTGTTGACAGAATTGGTGCAGTATGCTGTAGGTGACTCTGGGAAGGAGAATCCCGTTGGTAATAGCCAGTTGGGATTCATTTATTTAATTTCATTTTTACTTATTTTACTGGATAGCAAGATGAGCTAGATAGCCTGTTTTTAGAAGCAACCCGTTAAAAACAAGGAACAAAGTAAAAACATTTGGCCAGGCATAGTTGCTGGCTGCTTACAACAGATTAAACAGGTGTAACATTTTTCAATATAACAATCAGGCATCACATTGTACATGAAAAGGAAAAGTTCTGCAGTATTTATGCAGTACAATCATGTACAGCATGGATAGCAGAGTAAATTCAAGAAACATTAACATTGCATTTTGTCTAACAAAAATTGGTGGAGGTTACTGCTGAAGGTAGGGACGCTTGTTCCTAGGGTTATGAGGGCAGGTAGGAGGCTATAGGGTACAGCTGCCATGTAGAGAAGAGCTCTAAAGATTATTTACTAAGGTAGGCTTGTAACCTATAATTTGCCCCAGTTTCTGGTTTAGTGTTCTTGTAGTAGCATCTACATTATGTGCCTTTTATATGACAGAGTGGTGTCCAGATGCAGTCGAATATATTTAAAGCTGTCAACAGTTTATAGAGATGACCCAGTGAAGGTAATGACCTTATGACAGTCAGATAGCTTTGCATTCTTAGTGTAGTGCCAAACAGTATGGCTTAGATTTTTGCTGTTTAGTATGAGGTTGTTATATGTGAACCAGACTTACAGTTGAAAGAAAGTGCTTTGCTGGAATCTATTGATGGTATGGACATCAACTGGACTGCAACATAGATCTGCATTATCTGCAGTGAGTAAAGCTTTTTCAATGCCACAGTTTTTGGGAAGGTCGTAAACAAATAAGGAGAACAGTAGGGGCTCAAGAATGGAGTCTTGTATAACACCTTCAGTGATGCTTCTGGAAGAGGAATGTCTATTATCTTCACACCACATTATCAATTTGCCAGGTAATTTCTGAACCAAGGTAGAGCATAGTCCTAGAAAATCAGGTTTTGCAATTTTTGGAGCAGAAGGGTGTTGTTAACTTGGTGAAAAGCTTTTGTGAGGTCTTCAAATATAACACCTGTAACTTGTCCCATAAAAAATTCACAGGCAACAGCATTGGTAAACTTGATTGTGGCTCTCTGTATGCTGTGTTATTTGTGGAAGCTGTGATGTACAGTAGAGAGTAGGACGCAATTGTTTAAGTTCCTTGCCACCTGAGCATTTAGTGTTTTTTCTTGATCCTTACCCAAGGGAATTAGTTCTTCTTGAATCTTACCCAAGGGAATGAGTATTGAGATGGACTTTTAGATCTCACCCATGATTTTTTGGCACACATTTATGGATAAGAGTTACAGGGGCCATTTTCCATTTTTTATTATAATGCCTTGGATGAAAGACATGTAGAGAGCCTGAAGTGAAGCAGCAATGATGAGTGTAGCTACTCTAACTAGAGCTCAAGGGCATCTAACCCAGCTGAGGTCTTGGATCTTATTTTTGTTCACTGGCACAGGACCTCTTTGTGGGTTAAATAATTTTTTTTAGATCTCACTGCATCTGTTAAGTAAGTGCTGGATATAGTGTTTACAAACAGGGGCAGCATTGCAGATGTCACAGTGAGCAGTCCCCTGCATACCAATGATCACTGTACAGTGTGGTGTAACAATAAGACAGGAAAGGAGGCTAAGCACATGAGAATGAGAGTCCTGGACTTTAGCAGTGCAGATTTTAAGGGGTAGGTCCCCTCAGCCTTATTTCTCTTTACCTGTGTAGTTTGTCGGCATGAACAATGATTGCCTCCACTACACCTTCCTATTTTCATCAGGATTGTAATGTAAATGAAGTTACTTAAGTCTAGACTGAAAATGTGCTTGACTCCATTGCAAAGGTAAAATGACCTGACTCATGTAAGGCATCCTGGAATTTTAATGATGCTTTACTGCTAAAGCCTGCAGTAGGTATACTGTTACACTATATTAGTCAGAGCTGTTGCTATCCTCTGCAGTCCCTATGTCCTGTCTTATGCTGGCCATGAAACTTTTCAAGCCATAGTAAGTTCCGTGCTGTTTTCTGTAATTTAAGCAGGGAGTCTGGCCAAAGTTTCTGCATCAGTAAATTCAGAATTTGAATCGGCAAATCCCCAGTCAGAATCATGTCAAAAAAGAGATCTCTAAGTTACTTTGTTTAAAAGTTACAAGTCATTTTGGAACCCTAAATTTACTGCTTCTTCAAAAAAGGCAGTTTCAGTAAAGAGCTCCTGATGATGTCACAACCAGAACTCATGGCCTAGTCCTTCTTGCAAACTACCTTACAAGATTTATGTATCTCACATTACATAAAACTGCAGTGGTATTAAACATATGGAAAAGGAAAGCTGACAATGTGTGAGTCAGAGCATGCATTTCCAAAATGTGCAGGTGCAAGGTACAGTACTTAAGAATGTGATGGGGGGGTTGGAATACAGCAGCAAACATAGCTTTAGAATTATATAAATATATGCAATTTTTATAATAGTGCAGGTATGAGATTTCAGAATGTCACCAGACTGCAATTGTGGAATGCAGCAATGACACAATCTCAGAAAGTAGGTGGGTCACACAGTTTTAGAAAGTGGCAGAGATGTTAAAATTCTTAATGTGGTGGTGTCATATAGTTTTAGAATGTGGCAGAGATAGACAGTTTTGAAATGCGGGTGACACATAGTTGTGGAAGGAGGTAGGGATATGTAATTTCATAGTGTGTCTTGGATGGATTAATCTGGCATGTGGTGTAGTGATGCAAATATTTTAAACATGGTTGGTTTGCTTGATTTCAAATTGTGGTGGCAACATTTAATTTTAGAATGCAGCATGGACACAAAATCTCAGAAAGTGACAGTGACGCAGTATAAGAATCTGGTAGCCACATGGAATTTCAGAATAAGGCAGGGATGCATAATTTTAGAATGTAACTTGAACATGCAATTTTTGAATGTTGCAGTGACACTCATCTTCAGAATGTGATGGGGATGTGCAGTTTCAGAAAATGGTGAGAATGCACATTTTCAGAATGTGACAATGATAGGCAATACTGGTGCATGGAAGTTTACACACAATTTCAGAATGTGGCAGGCAGGTACAATTTCAGAATGTGGCAGGAAGATACAAGTTTGGAATGTGGCAGGCAGGTACAATTTCAGAATGTGGCGCTGATGCTCAACTTTAGAATGTGGTGGTGACAAACACTCGCGTGACTTCAGAATGTGGCAGTGACAAACACTCACATGACTTCGGAATGTGACTGTGACAAACAGTCGCACGACTTCAGAATGTGGCAATGACAAACACGTGACTTCGGAATGTGGTGGTGACACGCAACTTTGGAATGCGGCAGTGATGCACGACTTCAGAATCTGGCGGTGATGCACAACTTTGGAATATGGTGGTGACAGTTTCAGAATGTGGCACTGAAACACAACTTTGGAATGTGGAGTGGATGTGCAATTTTGGAATGTGGTGAGGATGTGCTATTTTAGAAAATGGCTGGGATGTACAATGTTGTATTGTGGTGGAGATGTGATGCACAATTTTAAAATGTGGTGGAAGCATACAATTACAGAATGTGGCAAGGATAAGCAGTTTCAAAATAAAATGGTGTGTCCTGCCATATTCCAACAGTGTACATCCTTACTTATATTCCAAAATTGCCAGTCCTCAGTAAATTCTTCAGTGTGTGTCCCTGTCACATTCTGAGATTGAGTGTCCCACTACACTGTGATATGGACATCCCTGTCACATTCTGAGATTACATGCCCCCCCAACATTCTAAAATTGTGCACCACTTTGACAGTCTATACCTTTATTCAGCACTGCATTCCAAAACCACCTCCTGATGCATTCTAAAGTACAGTACCATGCATCTGAACATTCTGGAAATGCAAGCACTGCAGGCTACCCTGTGTCAGTTTTGGTTTTTTTAAATAACTACTACAGCTACAGTTTCAATAACTATGAAGAAATAGGTTCTATAAGGTTGCTGATAGGGATGACTAGTCTGTGAGTTCTGGTTATGACATCATCAGTGGTTTTTCACTGAAACTGGCTTTTTTGAACAGGGAGTGAAATCAGTGTTACAAAATAGCTCATAACTTTAAAATGAAGTAATACAGAAACCTAGTTTTTGGTATTAGATTTAGTGGGGGTAGGCCGATTCTAATTCTGAAGTGTAGTACTTTTGACTGCACTCCCTCTTTAAAGTGTATCTGAGTTACCCTGTAGGAAAAAAAATGCTTTCAAAAAATACAGGAACTTCACAAGAAATGTAACAGAACTTAATGAGAGTATAACTTCTGCTGGCTTGTACAGGCATGCATCATCAACTCCCATGATGTCTTGCATGATTGGGTTCATGACCTTTGCAATGGAGACAAACAGGTTTTCACACCATGGCAAAACAGAGTGAACAGCCTCAATTTCTGTATATTTAAATTAGGATGAAATTAGGCAGAAGCAAGAGAGGGAATCATTGTTCATGCCTACAAACAGCGCATATAGAACTAGATTATTTGCTGTGTTGGTCCTTGTAAGAACAGATCCAGAAGCAAATGGTTTGATACTTTTTCTTGGACCAACATAGATGTTACCAAAAGAAAACAATGTCTAAGCTTTCAGACCAACCAAGTCCTTCCTTAGAGGCTTACGGTATATCAAGTAAGTCTCTAAAGAAGGATTTTGTTGGTCCAAAAGCTTAGACATTGTTTTCTTCTTGTAACATCTATGCTGGTCCAATAAAAGGTATCAAACCATTTGCTTCTGGATCTGTACAAACAAAACAGGTATATAGAAAATAAGTTGAAGGGACTTTCCCTTTAAAGAAATGGGGGACTGTTTAGAGACTGCTTCAAGGGAGAGATTGCCAAAGAAAGGTGGAAGCGCACTGTGCAAAAATAAAGGAGGGTACAGCTAAAGCAGCTAACATCTGCACGAAGGAAGTGAATAAAGGAAAAAGGAAATGAAGACCATTATGGTTCTCTAAGGAAGTGGCAAAGGTGGTGAAGGAAAAAAGGTGGCATTCAAGAGGTATAAGGAAATACAGAGGGAGGAGGACAGGGAGGAGTACCAAGTAAAGATGAGGAAAGCAAGCAAGATGGTGAAGGGAACAAAGGTACAGACAGAGGAATGACTTGCCAAAAGGGCCATGTAGAGGAATAAGACTTTCTTCAGATACATAAGCGAGAAGAGTAAAGAATGGGGAGGGTTAATAAGGATTAGAAGGGCAGAGTTGGGAGACTATAGAGAAAATTACCAAGAAAAACAGACATTCTGAACCCAGGCTCTTGGTAGGATTTTTTATTTAGGGTATCCTCAGTTAAAATCATGGAATCCCCCTAATATTTCTGGGGGTCACCGGTAAAATTAGTACAATAAGTCTGACTGCAGTGCCCCACAGCTCGAATAAAATATCCCACTGACAGCCCTGATTGGCAGCAGGCTGTAATGACTCCTAAAAATAAGGGTGATCAGCCACAGATACAGAAAATTACTTAATGCTCTCTGTGCTGGCTATGTTGCAAGAGTGCCTGGTATATTAACACTTGACACTCATTTAAACAATATACAGTAATATCCTCATGCTAAGCCAACATGGCTTTAGGATTCACCATTGCACCTTTGGTGTTAAATAGTCCCTCCGCCTTGTGCTGTGTAGACCTGATATAAAGAAACTGCTTTAGTGTCATGCATTCAGCTGCTACAGTATATTGATTTGCATGGGGGAGGGTTATCTTTGCAGTGATACAGTTTAGAAATGTATCAATCTATGGGAAGCAGATTGTTCTGTACTTGGGAATTGCTGATGTCCTGTTCTGACTGTAACATAAAAGTTACCTGCTTTTATAAGTCTTCTTCTCTCACTGAGTATCTTTGGGTTGTAAATGATAGTAAATGGAGTCATGGACTGTATCTTACTGTCACCATTAAGAGTCCACCTGTCCATGGTAAACTATTTGCTGTACTACAAGCATAAACAGAAAGTTTTCAAAACCTGTTCATCAACAGACAAATGGCTCCTTATGGTGTCGTGATGAGAACTTGTGTTCTTCATTTTACTGTGATGCCCTGATATCGTGCCTTCCACAGCAGCAGCTGTACTGTGCAGTGTTGGGAGGAGGGGCATGATGGAGCTTCAATGTCAGTAATTCAGACAGTTGAAATCAGAGCAGATAGTGAAGAGAAAGGGCATGAAATATGTAATTTGCATACTTCATGCCCCATCTCTTCTGCTCTCGGCTCCAGTTTCAGTTGTCTGAACCACTCACTGTTGAGCTCCATCATAGTCATCTTCCCAGCACTGTACAATAGAACTGCTGGAATGGAGGATTTCAGGGCATGCTCTGTTTAAAGCAGCAGCCACAGAATTCCTGGGCTGTGTAGAATGAGCATCCCAGGGACTTACTGCCAAAATTTAGGAGTATCCCAGGGCTCAAAATATGCTTAAAGAACATGGGTACCCACATTACCAAGAGCCCTGCTAAACAGGTATTTCAGCTCAGTCTTCAGATTGGAGGGAGGATGGGATGGACCACCTGAGAACATCAAGAACAGAGGGAGGGGGAGGTGGACAAAAATACAATTTTAGAAGATATTCTGTAGTCTGAAAGGGACTTGCAGCTGTGAAGATGGACAAAACTATAGGACTGTACAGGATACATTCAAGGGTTCTAAAGAAATTCAAGGGAGTGCTAGCTGCCCAGCCCCACTGACAGTCTTGTTCAATAGCTCACTAGAAAAAGGTGGGGTTCTGGTCTGGAGGACTATGGAAGAGCTGATGTGGTCTTTCTACACAGGAGCAGCAGCACAGAAGAGGCTAGCAACTATAGGCCAGTCTTACTTTAGTCGTGGGTAAATGAATAGAAACCCTGCTAAAAGAAAGACTGGTAGGGTATCATGACTCCAGTGGGCTGCAACACCACAAGCATCACAGCTTCATGTTTGGGGAAGATCACGTCAGTTCATCAAGACCTTCAATACTGTGCTGCACAACAGGCTGATAAAGAAACTGATCATCCTGGGGGTGGGATCCAAAGTGGTGAATTGGCTTAGAAACTGCTTAACAGAGGCTGGTGGTAAATGGCATTCCCTTGAATGATGGAGGAATGACCAGAAGGTTGCCACAGGGATCAGTTTGGGACTAGTCTTCTTCAGTGTCTTCATAAGTGACATTGCTGAGGAACTAGAATGAAAGGTATACCTTTTTGCAGATGACACCAAAATATGCAATAGGGTGGATACTCAATAGAGGGAGAAGAGAATTATCAGGGATCTGGGGAAATTCTAGGAGTTGTCTAAAGCATGTCAGTTAGTATTCAATGCTAAAAAGTGCTAAATCATACACCTAGTGCAAAGGAACCCAGGTGCTGAATACAAGATGTGGGATTAGGTACTGAGAGTCACTTAATAAGAAAGAGACCTCAGGGTTATCATATCTGATTACATCAAGGTGGCAGGTCAGTGTGACAAAGCAGTGGGCTTTATTGGTTGAAGTGCCTGGGTGTTGTTTGGTGTCCTCTGTTTGATGTTTTGATAAGCTCACATAATAAATATATCGGTAAAAGTTCCAGCTGTTTTTTTCTGTTTCTTTAGTGCAACTACCCAAGCTGTTTGACAAAGCAGTGGATATGGCTTGTAGGCTGCTGGGGTGCATAGGGCCAGGTATGTACAGCAGGAGGAGGGAGGAGGTGTTGTCACTGTATCACTCATTGGTAAGACCCCACCTGGAGTACTGAGTTCAGTTTTGGAGGCCGCACCACAAAAAGGACATACAGAGAGTAGAAGCTGTCCAGAGAAAAGCAACTGAAATGCTGCTGGGATTGCATGAGAAACCCTAAGAGCACAGACTGAGGGATCTGAACAAGTACACTGTGGAAAAGAGGAAAGTAAGAGGTGACACGATAGAGACCTACACGTACCTAATGGGGTGAACAGGGTGCAGGAGGGAAATCACTATCAAATGAAAAGGACCATTAGGACCAGGGGGCATGTAGTGAAGTGGGTGAAGTCAATGAGAGATATGAGGAAATATTTCTTCACTAAAAGGATGGTAGACTCCTACACCAGACTGCCATCGAAGTCATGGAGGTGAAAACAGTCAGAGACTTTGAGAATGTATGCGACAGATATGGGGGTGTATTCAAAAACAGGGAGGAGAGATGGTTGCCAGAGATCAGTTAGGGTCTGTGGAGACAGATTAGGCAGGGAACATCTGGGCAGACTGGGTGGACCAAGCAGTCCTTTTCTGCCAACTGTCTCTATGTTTCTATGTCATGTGCAACTTGCACATTAAGGACAAACTGATACTAAGGACAGATTCTTTGTTTCTAATGGGTCCTAAGACAAATTTCATTGTATACTTCAAAAAACATTAAATGTGATTCTGCCTGTAGATATATATCAACCTGAACAAACAAAAGTGAGAAATGAAGTGAGTCTTTAATGTTTCACTAAAATCCCTGGTTACAAATTTGCGCAACATAATGGTTACATATAAAGTCTGTAGTGTAGTATAGTATCATGCCAGCTAAATATAAAGTCCCTCATTGCCTTATGTGACATATATGATTTGTGGGTCTCACATAAAGTGCAAAAAATGTTAAAACTGGTGCTGTGGTGAATGCTCAAATTCCAAATTAACAAAATTCCACAGAATTCTGGAAAATTCTATGGAATTCCATTGGTGATAGGATTTCTACATTTTGCAATCAAAATGATTTTCATGGATTAATAATCTGCAGTGCACATAAACTGTGGATTATTTTTCTGCAGTCCGTGGGACATTATTCTGCAGTTTTCATGATCTGCAGAATATTATTTCGAGGATTACACAGAAATACTTTTCAGAATTCATGGAAGTTGAAAAGAAATTCAGAAAAGCATTTTGGAAGTGAAGTTGCCATTCCTCATGAAGTCCACCAAAGGGATTCCAAATTCCATACATTCCTAGTTAAATTCATAGGAGAAAGCCCAAAAACAGAGTGGAAGAATTCATTTGCCATGTAGTGACCAGGGGTCATGTCTATAGCCTGGGATTCAAAAGTGGACTGGCAGGAAGCTTTGCACTGCTTGGAATGATGTGCAATGCCTCAAGGGAGATGGGGCAGCATCTGCTATTTTATGGCTGCTACTATTAGCCCAGAGAGGAGGCAGGGATACACACTAGCAGGAGCCAACATGAAGCACAAGTACGCCAACTCTGCCATTCTACTATACATGACCAGTCCCTGAAATGCCATTTTATATTTCTCCCCTTCAGGATTACCAACATCGGGTGCCTGTTGTGGCAGTACTTAGCTGTGCAGTTGTTGGTGAGTGCCACAAAGAGGACAGTACTGGCTGGAAATCTTTGTGTTGCAAGTTGAGACTGCAAAGTGGGCGGGTTTGGGGAGAAAAGTGAAAAATCAATGTAGAGAGAATGAAAGACAAAAAACAAGCACAGTAAAATGTAATCTAATGTTTGGGGAAATATGTGAAATTGGATGTTTTGACATTGGAAAGCATATGAATCTGAAAGTTAGAAAAAAAGAATAGAACTTTGAATTACAGGATAAAGATCTTGCACACAATGTTTGTTTCCCTGTAGGTTTGCTTTTAGGGTAGTACTAGCTTTTATTTCATGGAGGGAATATTTTCTTAGGGTATATGATTCTTTCTAAGGAAAAGAGAAACTAGAAGCCTTATTCTTAGCCAGAAGGTGTGGCATGTAAATCAGGTCTCAAGCACCATGTGTGTTGGGCACAGAAACCCAGGGATGGAGTACACGATGGGGGAAGAGGTAATAACTACCACTAGACCCGGAGGTAATCATATCAGATTACCTAAATGTGGCCAAACAGTGTGATAAGGCAGTGGGGAAAACTAGTGGGATGCTAGGGTGCATAGTGAGGGGTATCACCTGCAGAAGAAGGGATGTGGTGATACTGCTGTATCAATCTTTAGTGAGACTTTACCTAGAGTATTATGTCCAGTTCTGGAGATCACATCTTCAGAAGGACATAGAGTAGAGGCATTCCAGAGAAATGCAACTAAGGTGGTGCAGGGCCTGTATCACAAGCCCTATAAGGAAACTACAGGACCTAAATATGTACATCCTGGAGGAAAGGAGGCAGAGGAGGGATATGATAGAGATATTCAAATATCTTATGGGTATTAACAAGGTATAAGCAGGTAGCATTTTTCAGAAAAGAAGAAGATTAAGAACAAGGGATCATGAAATGAAGTTTCAGGAAGTAGACTCTGGGAAAACTTGAGGATGTATGTCTTCACAGAAAGAGTAGTTGATGCCTAGAACAGCCTCCCAGTAGAGGTGGTGGGGGCAAAAACTGTTATGGGTTTCAAGAATGCATGGGATAGGCATAAGGGAACCTTAGTGGAGAGGAAGTGAGGGTGTAAAGCTGTAGATCAAGTAGGGTCTGCGGTACTGTAGTAGATAGGGTAAATGCACAGACTAGGGGAGCCAAGTGGTCCTTATATGCCATCAGATTGTATGTTTCTATGTTTAAGCAACCTTCCATTGCACAACCACTCTTTGCAGCTAAACACAAAGGGCTACCTTAGTTGCTTGGAGGAGGAATTCCCTTGGAAGAAAGTTGAAATGCAAATTAAGTTTCCCAGATGAAAGTGTGAGCAGACAGGGTTTCTATAGGCAGTGTGTGTCCTTGAAGTTGCACATGAGTTTGTTGGGTCACCATGTATTGTGATAATCCCTGCCCCTTCCTGCATGGGCAGAGTAGAGCTAGCACTTTCATAACTCAAGGGAGTCACAAGTAAATGATTTACCCAAGGGTGCTCAGGAAACTGGCAGCAGAACTGGCTGAACTCCTGACAGAGGCATTCAATAGTTCATTACATACAGTATGGGCTACTACAGAAAGACGGCAGGGTGGTGGATGTTGTATCTCAGTTGTAGGGAAGCTTATGGAGCCACTGGTCAAAGAGGTCCTCATGGACTACCTGGAGAGCAATGGTCTCCAGGATAGTAAACAGCACAGGATCATGGCAGGGAGTTCTTGCCAAACTAACATAATAGTTTTAACTGAGTGAGGGGGGCATTGGATGGGGGCCATGCATTGGATTTTTTCTACTTCAACTTCATCAAGGTTTTTGACTTGATGCTCACAAATGATTGCTGAAGAAGATGAAGGATCTGGGTATGGCTCGTGACATACTGTCGTATGATAGGTAGGCAACTAAGGCAGAGGCAGCAGATGGTTGTGGTAAATGTGGTTTGGTCAGTTGAGAGGGAAGTCACAAGCAGGGTACCACAGACATCTTTCCTGGCCAGTCCTCTTCAATATGTTTATCAGAGACATGGAAGAGGGAATCCAGTGCACATTGCATCTCTTTGCAGATAATGAGATGCTTGATGATATGAAGAAAATTCATGGATGTCTTAGAGATATGAAATGATATGAAATGTGATGTAGTCATATCTGAAATCTTGCCTGTCCCAAGGGTGTACTAATGGATTAACAAGAAGATTGCTAGAATAAATAATGAGATCAGGCAATGGTGCACTAAAAATAATTATGTTAGCCTAAAAACATGGGAACTTTTCCAAAATAATAATAAACAGTTTAGCAAAGATGGGCTTCATCTGAACAGAAATGAGAGTCAGTTGCTGGGTAGTATATTTAACAGGAAAATTAATGAGATTTTAAACTAACTAACTGGGGGGGAGAATGGTGACAGAAAAAATAACTAACAGAAAAATAACTAATAAACAGAAGAACACACAAAAAAGATAGCACTAAAGGTGTAAGTAACCGAAAAGAAAAAAAGAGCATAACGTTTTTACTGCCAAATGCCAGGAGCTTAAACGAAAAAGGAAGAACTAATAATCATACTAAAGGAATAACTGAGACCTGGTTCACAAAAGACAATTGGGGTATTGGGATACTAGGATATAATGTATTTCCTAAAGAAAGACATAACAGAAGAAGTGGGGGTGTAGCATTATATATCTCTGAAAATATAAGAGTAAATGAGATCAATACTGCAAACACCGAATCAGAAAATGAATGTATCTGGGTAGAATTATATCCTAACAACACAAAAATGGTTATAGGGTGTGCTATAGACCACCATGTTAAATTAAAGAGGATCATGATGCCTTTTTAAGGCAGACAGAGAACTTAGAGGTAGATGGAGAATATATGTTGGTAGGAGATTTTACTTACCCACACAGACTGAGACAAACTTTTTTTGGAAATGCTACTGTATAAAAAATTAGATCAGGTGGTAAAGAAACCCACAAGAGGTCATTGAACTTTGGACCTAATATTAACAAATATTAAGGATAAAATACACTGTGTGGAAATGATGGAGCCACTAGCAGGTGAAGATCATGATATGGTTAGAGCGAAATTACAATTCAAGAATAATTAATATGGAGGCATTACAACCTTCCAATGTTATCATAAAGCTAACTATAGGAAAATGAAGCAATATCTGAGCTTGTGGGACTGGGCATCACATTAGCAGAATAAAACACTGGAACAAATGTGGGAGAGAATTAAAAGTAAATTAAACCACTGTATGACTAATTTTGTACAAGAAATAGGAAAATACAGTACAAATAGAAGAATTCCAAAATGGTACACTAAAACATAAAGAAACAACTAAGAAAAAAAGAGAAGCATATAAAAAATATAAAGTTAGATTAACAGAAGAAACGAGGGTGAGGTACCAAAATCTGAATAAAGAATGTAATAAACTAATAAAAATGGCCAAAGCAGATGATGAATACAGGATGGCCAAGCAAACCTTAGATAATAAAAAACATTTTTTTAATTATATTGGAGTATTGAAGGGAGGTCAAAATACAATAAGTCAACTAAAAAATGGAAGCCAGCCTGGTGGCACTGAGGGTTGAGGAGCTGGATGTCACACCTTGTGTTATGCCGGCGACCAGGTTCAAGAATGAGCTCAGGCCATCAGGGGTCGACAGGGGAGAGAGAGAGGACTGAGCCTCCGGAGGACTGCTCTCCTCTCTCTTAGGATGGACCAGAGGCTGCTGGGCATTCTGGTGGCCCCCGATGGAGATCAAGGGTAATGCAGGTACGCCAGCCAGAAGAAGGGGCAGGAGTGCAGCAGATGTCAGCAGGGAAGCTGTGCACAGACGTCATTGCATGCTGCACTCCTGAGGGGAACTGAAAAGCAGAAAATCCCGTCTCACCCATGGAGATGAAGGGGATGCCATGGACATAGCCCACATCCTGACTGCCAGCCCTCTGTCTGGAGGACTCCAAGGCTGACCCCACACCCAGGTAGGCTCTCCCTAATTTCAGACAGGCCATCGCAGGAGGATGGGCCCACCCCTGGGGAGTGATCCAGGGGGTTAGGTCTGCCAGGGTGGTCGGGGGGTCCCTCCACTAACTGGGGTTCAGGCAAGGAAGTAGAGGCTGAGGTCACATGCATACCCCGGAAGAATGCCCAGTCGAGGAAGGAGCATAAATTAAAAAAAAAAAAACTAAAAGATGGAGACCAAGTAACAACTGATGAAAACAAATGGTAAACAAATTTAATGATTACTTTGTTATTTTATTTAAAAACAGAGTTAAAAGTGCAGATAAATTAACATTACCAGGAAACATAGACCCAAAAGAAATTGGAAATATAAGAAAGAGCATAGTTAAAGAAGTATATGTAAGGTTGAAACAGCTCAAAACAAGTAAGTCACCAGGTCCAGATGGTGTGCACCCTAGGTTGATAAGTGAACTGGCAGATGAGATGGCAGGACTGTTGTATATGTTGTCTAATGAATCCCTGGAAGAAGGTATGGCATTACAGGAATGGAGAAGGACAAATGTTACACCGATACATAAGAAGGGTGATAGAGATGACATTAAAAATTATAGACCAATTAGTCTGACATCTATTGTAGGTAAGATCATGGAGAGTATTGTTAGGGAACTAATACAGCAACATATAGTAGAAAAAGGACAGTTGGACATTTCACAGCATGGCTTTGTACAAGGGATATCATGCAGGACTAGTCTAATGCATTTCTTTGAACCAGTAAGTTCAGCACTCGATAAAGGACTGCCGGTGGATGTTATTTATTTTGATTACTCCAAAGCGTTCAACTCTGTCTCACATCATACAATGATAGAACTGCTAATTAAACAAGAACTTCACCCCAAACTGTTATCACAGAGAGAATCATGGCTGGATAAAAGACAGCAGTAGGTGTGCATAAGAGGATATCAGTCCAGGTGGGAGAGGGTGACCAACGGTGTGCCCCAGGGGTCTGTTTTTGGGCCTCTGCTGTTTCATATCCTTATAGCAACAATGGCAAAAATCAAAAGATTCATTGATATGTAAGTATACTGATGACTCCAAGGTGGGAGCAATTATAAATAACAAGGAAGCAGCACAATTGCTACAACATGGTACAGACAAAAAAAGGATATGGGCAATAGATAATGGCCTAGAATTTAACATTGAAAAATGTGGAGTCATGCATCTGGGACATAATAACTTACTAGCCAATTATACATTGAACAATAAAACTCTTTACACAATAGATACAGAGAAAGATCTGGTGGTACACATTATTAATAAATTAACTTTTGATTATCACATTAAGAAAACTGTTAAAAGTGTAATAAAAGTGTCGGATGTATAATAAGAAGTATCAGAAGTAGGAGAAGTGATGTAATTGTGCTTCTGTATACAACCCTGGTCAGGCCCCATCTGGAATACTGTGCGCCCTTTCTAGCCATATAAAACAAGAGTAGTATGAAAATGATGAAAATAGTTCAAAGAAAAGTAACTAAAATGATAATATCAATAAAAAACAAAGCTTATAATGAGAGACTGGAAGAACTAGGACTTCATTCTGTCCAGTATAGAAAGCTACAGTGTGATTTATGTTATACACATAGGGCATTCTAGGATGAACAATTGTGGATAAATTCAGGGTTATGTGAGAAAGAAACCAATAGGCAAACAAGATCGCATGTCCTTCAGTTAAGGAGTGAGACAATTAGAATGAAGAAAAGAAGTGTATGGTTTAACCAGAGAGCTGTTAATGCATGGAATACACTACCTAAATCAGTAGTAACTTGCAGTTCACTGGAACAGTTCAAAAATTAATCAGATTTGAAAGTTTAAGTTTGGTTTTATTATTCGGCAAATGAGCCATTACAAAATATTAAAAACTAAGCAAGTTCATAACACACCATACACAGCATTAACATTATAAATATCACAATTACATACAATATATGCATATATTCTGTTACCCACTGGCACAGATCGATTTTATCATCTAACTCTCTTGTCTGTACCAATTAAAATATAACATGAAACATGCAGCATCTCCTAAAAGGAAGGGAAGGGAACATTGTTTAACCAGGAGTAGTACACTAAGCGGAAGCTTGTTTCCAGATGTGACCTGGGAGCACAAAGAAGTTAAGTGACTTTCTCAGGATCACACAATATGCACCTTGATGGCTGTGGGATTCAAACCCAGGTCTCCAGAGCTGCAGCGCAGAGCCTTCACTCACTGCACTATACTGCCTCCTTTAAAAGCACAGTCTAAGAAGGCAACAATTATATTAATCAGCATTTTCCTAGGTACTAATTATTAAATACCAGTACCTGCTAATCCTGTACAGTTTCAGAGCAACAAAAGTAGTAAGGGATGTAAGCTTTCCCATTATTTAGCAAAAGTTAATTTTTAAACTCAATAATTCTACTTAATTGCATTGCAGTAGGAAACAGACATTTTACAAATATCATCACACAACCACCATTTGTAATACTCAGTAAAATATGATTGATAAAATTATTAGCACTTAACCACTTCATGATTTTAAATAATAGCTCTGCAGGGATATTTATAAACTAAGGACTCAAACAGTTCACCTATTTCATTTGTAGTGCTAAAAGGTTTGCATACACACACAAGTTAAACTTGGAGCCCTAGTTCATCAGATCCAGCTTGCAACAATGTAAATAACTTAGTGCGAATAAGCAGCAGGAAAAAGCAAGAAGCTCCAGTTTAACACCAGAGTCCATCTTTATATCATATTAGCTTCATTGTCACTGGAAAGCTCCATAATGACACCAGAGCTCCTAATTTTACTCACAAAGTATACCTGTGAACATATCGAGGGCATTGCTTCTCAAGCAATGGAGTCCAACTGCTATTTTTTAACACTGCTTCTCAGGTGCTATTAATTAGTATAGCCGCACAAGCCTGAACATCAGCCCATACTCTGCTCAACTTAATTAAACCGTATTAAACCATAGCATTTTAAAGTAAAAAATCGTAAAATAAAAATGATTTGTGTAATTGCAGAGTTAAATACATTTCATATATACAAGGTTAAAGAACAGCCCTCGATTTCTCTACCTAGTCGGGAGCCTCCAAATAAGCAATCCTGAAGCGAATTCAGCTCCAAAATAAGAAGTTATTTTGTTTTCCATCACCGTTACCCTCTGACTGAAACTTCTTCCTGTGAGCCAGAGCACATTGTTCGGTAATGTAGAATTTTTACATAGAAGCTGTAAATAGGAGCTGTACAAATGTGACCAAAGACAAAAAGACCAGCTACAGAGACATTGAGACAATAAAAATGTCTAAGGTTCAGACTCCAAGTTAGGGGCTCTGGAACTGTAAGTGGTCCACTAAAACAGGGCCCAAATTTTCCAGGACATTTCTCTTATTCATCAGATACAACGTGAGAAACAAATAAAATGCCTCTCCAAGGGTTTTACCCTGTATCCAGCTTTCTCGGTGCAAAACAGCATCCTTACACAACACTGACTTTTGCCAACTTACTTGGTCCAGCAGTAACACTTTCATTTGCATTTTTACTTGACCAACAATGTTTCTAATTTAGGATATTGAACAAGTTCCCTTTTAGACTCCCTCTTCTATTGACCGGGAGTCCCTTGACTGAATTAATTTGCCTCTTACGAAGCCAGGAACCTCCATTTTTATCCCTTCTCCCAGAATTAGGTCAAGTCTGCCACCATATACGCCTAAAGAGAGAAGACAAAAGGAGATTGCTCCACTGAGTGTAGTACAATTTTTAACACATTCATAAAGAACGAGTACCCCCTAGGCAAAGGTGGCATACCTTTTCTCAGATTGTGCTCTTATAATTCAGCATTTACGAGTTGCCAACTTGTTGCCTCTCCTTACAGGATTTGCAGGACGGAGTTCTCTCTTCAACTTGATTTTTCAGCTCTGGGGATATGGTGCTCCGTCGTAATCTATTCAGGTCCAGCACAGACCCACTCTTTATACAAAATTCAACTGGACCGAACCTCACAATTCACTGCTTCAGCTAGTGAAACCAACAATATACTGGCAGCATGTCTGATGAACAAGTCCATTCATTAGCTATAGACTAGTGCTAGGTTCACTAATGACAGTCCGATAATAAAACAACATAAGTTTCATTCAACGATTTAAGAACAAAACAAAAAAAAGAGAAAAAGTTAGAATCCAAAAATGAGAGCACTCGTTTGGCGTGCTGTGGAGTGGAGCAGCAGTGCGGCCATCTTCAAATGAATTAGATAAGTATATGGGAGCAGAAAAGAAAGCATACTGTACATCCACTGATAACATACTATGCCAGAAGAATAGGCCTAACAGTCTTTTGTGTCTGCTCATTTGGTCAGCCCCCACCCTGGGAGCTGACCTTGCTGCCCCCCTTGCCTTCTCTAGCTTCTCCCTTCCCAGTTCCGGATATTCTCTCTGCATTAGATTTTGCTTCCAGAACCCTTCCCCTGTATTTGTCCCACCCCATCTTGAATCCCTCCAACATCTCTGCCTCCACCAGCCCCCTAGGCAGCACATTCCATGGCTTCACCACCCTCTCAGTGAAGTAGCACCTCCTCCTTTCTCCCCTGAATCTTCCCCCCTCCTGCTTCCACCCATGCCCTCTAGTGGCCCCCTCCTCCTTCCTTCGAAGCACCCTGACTGTTCCCCCATTTACCCCTTCATGTACCTAAAGACCTCTATCATGTCCCCCCAGTCCCTCTCTTCCAATGTGTACATATTTAGCTCTTCGAGCCTCTCCTCATGGGTCCTGTCCCCAAGCCCCAAATCATTTTAGTTGCTGTCCTCTGACCCTCTCCAGCAGTTTAATGTCCTCTGTAAGTGTGGCCTCCAAACTACATGCAGTAATCGGTGGTACCGCCTCAGCAAGCAGTTATACAGAGGAGTCTCACTTCCTCCTTCTGGAGGTGATCCCCCTAGCGATGCATCCCAGCATCCTGTTGGCCTTGGTTGCTGCCCTCCTACAAGTCTCAGAGTTGTTCATCTTGGCATCCACCACCAATCCCAGGCCCCTCTCAGCCATCGAGACTTGTAGCATTCCCCCCCTCCAGGATGTACACTTGGCTCGGGTTTCTGGCCCCCAGGTGCAGTACCTTGCATTTCCCTGCATTGAACCTCAGCTTCCACTTTCTACACCATCTTTCCAGAGCCTCCAGGTCCCCCTGTAGGGCCACCCTTCCCTCCTTCCCATCCACCACCACCCCCAGTTTTGAATCATCCGCAGAGAGACTCATCTCACTCCTGATACCTGTCCTTATGTCAGAGATGTAGGCGTTGAACAGGAGGAGCCCAAGGACTGATCCCTGTGGGATGCCACTAATGACCTCCTTGGGGATGAGACTATCCCACCAACTACGACCCTCTGGGTCCAGTCCTGGAGCCAATTGCCTATCCATCTGATCATCTGGTTCCCCACCCCCATTTCTCCCAGCTGAGAACAGAGTCAAATGCCTTGTTGAAGTCTAGAAAGAGGACGTCCACTGGCCTACCCAGGTCCAAGACACTCATCACTCAGTCATAGAACTCCACAAGGTTTGTCTGACACGATTTCCCTTGGACGAATCCATGCTGTCTAATGTCCAGGCATCCTGACTTTTTCAGGTCCCCCCAGCCTCTCTTTGACAATGCCCTCCATCACCTTGCCCACCACCGATGTCAGGCTGACAGGCCTGTAGTTCCCTGCCACCTCCCTTGATCCCCCTTATGGATAGGCACTATATGTGCCAATTTCCAGTTCTGGGGCACCTACCCTGTCCTCAGAGAGATGGTGAAAAGCTACGCCAGGGGTTTCGCCAGGACATCCGCAAGTTCCTTCAGCTCTCTGGGATGTAATTTATCCAGCCCAGGTGCTTTCTCCATCTTAAGGGACCTGAGGGCTTCTCTCTCTTTCTGCTGTGATTTCCACTTCTTCTACCTCTTCTCCCTGCTTAGCCTTCCCCCCTCCTGCCAGTGAAGCCTCCCCCTCTCCCCAGACCCGCCGATCGGTAAGGGTCCCCCCCCTTCAGTATCACTGTCTCCTCCCATGTATGATGCAGCACCCACATTTTTCTTGGTGAAAAACTGAGGTGAAGTACTCATTTAGTACCTCTGCCTGCTCCCCCGGGTCTTGTGCCCATCTCTCCCCTGTTTTAATCCTGCTAATCTGCCCCTTCACTGTTTGTTTTTCCCCAAAGTATCTAAAGAACCCCTTGTTCCCTCTCCTAATTTCCCTGGCCAGGTTCTGCTCCTTCCTTGCCTTAGCCACCCTCACCACCCTAGTGGCCCTTCTAGCCATCAGCTCATACTCCCCTCGATCCCTTTCACTCCTTGACGATTGAAGCAAGTCACTATGGCTAATGCCAGTAAACTTGTATAATATCTATGAAACTATGAAACACAAAGCTCTAGGGGAGGGTGGATGGCAGCAAGGGAATCCAGGAAATGCAGAGTGACCTGCAAAGGCTAGAGATGTCATCTAAGATTTGGCTGTTGAAATTTAATTTCACTCCTTGCTAAGGCACACAAGCATGAAACCAGTTAGGGATTAGGTGTTCAGCTGTTCTTTGCTGTTCTCTGTTTTTTGGGCCAGCACGCTGAGCATGTGAGTGCCCTTGTATTAGCCTATTTATGATATATGTAATAAAACAACAAACATATTACTTTTTCTGTGACTGGTGCTGGTTTTTCAGCTTCAGTGAGCTAAAATGTAATACCACGAAGTGCAAAGTGATGCACCTAGGGAACAAACCCACCTGGGCTGAGTATTGGATGAGTGTGGTGAGACTCAGCACTACAACTTAAAGAGCATGACCTAGGAGTTATCATCAGTGACACCTTCAAAAGATCAAGCCAGTGCAATGAGGCATACAGTAAGGCAAACAGGATGTTAGGTTGTATTGGGAGGGGTATTGACAGCAGAAGGAAAGAAGTAATTCTGCCATTTTATAGTTCTTTGGTGAGGCCTCACCTGGAATATAGTTACCAGTTCAGGAGTCCTTGCCTCAGGAAAGACAAGGACAGGCTTGAGACAGTGCAACAAAGGGTGACTAAGATAATTCAGGTGCAGCAGGGCAGGTCTTATGAGGAGCAACTCAAGGTACTGAAGATGTTCTCACTGGAGATTAGAAGAGAGCACTGGAATATGATAAAGACCTTGAAATACCTGAAATGAATAAACAAGGTGGACTGCAGGGAATGATTTAGCATCAGTAACAGTTTGAGGTCATGAGTAGAAAGTGATAGGGGAGAGGTTGAGGAGTGACATGAGAAAGTATTTATTTTACTGAAGGGGTGATGGAACCATGGAACAGCTTACTAGCCGAGATGGTGGATACTAAAACCATTAATGGCTTCAAGCATGGCGGGGATAGAGTGAATAGTATAGTGTTGCTGGAGATGACAGAAGCTGAGAGGGGAATAGGGAGTGGATGGGGATGCTTAGGACCCTGAATGGAGAATAGGTCCTGAGGTTAGACAGGGTACTACAGGAAGACTGGATGGACCATTGGTCTTTTTCTGCCATCATTGTCTATGTTTCTATGTTTGTATGATTGATTCAGAAGTGCAGTGTAAACCCTTCAGTGCTGGTCTCTCAAAACAGAGAATAGGACCCCTGCTGTGATGTGTTTAGAACATTCTTCCTGTGGAGGACAAACTTCAGTCAGTTAATATTCGGTGAGCTGTGCATATTTGATCCCAAATAATCAGCCTAGTAAAAAGAAATCTGTTGAATTGCCTTGTCCTCTCTTGTTCATATCAACCAGCTGCATATCTTTAAACCAGAAGAGCACAACATCTTCAAAAGGTGTGCAAATAAAGGAACACTTTCAATCTTTTTTTTGCATCATACTATTTCTAGTTATCCACCCCACACACACATATACTTTTATGATTGTTTACCTCCTCTAAAATCATAGAAACAGAAAGTGATGGCAGATGGGGACCAAAGATCCATCTAGTCTGCCCTGAGTGCTACCCCTGCCTTAGAATTTTCTAGAGACAATCCCGTTATGCCTATCCCAAGCAGATTTGAATTGCCATACTGTTTTGGAGTCAATGACTTCTGTAGGTAGGCTATTCCATGGATCCACCAGCCTTTCTGTAAAAAATAACTTATGCATGTTACCCCAGAACCTCCCTCCCCTTAATTTCATTTCATGACCCCTTGTGGAGCTATTGACCAGAAAGTGTTCCTAGGTAGGAACTCTGTTTATGCCCTTCAGGAATTTGAATGTTTCTGTTATGTCACCCCTATCTCTGCGTTGCTCCAGTGAGTACATGTTGAGTTGTCATAATCTGCTTTCAGATGGCAATTCATGGAGCCCTTGTACCATTTTTGTTGCCCTCTTTTGTACTGCCTCTAGCCTATCCACATCCTTCCTGAGATAAGGTCTCCAGAACTGTACACAGTACTCAAGATGGGGCCTTACCAGAGACTTGTATAGTGGCATGATCACTTCCCTCTTTCTACTTGTGATGCCCCTTCCTATGCATCACAGCATTTCGCTGACTTTTTGTGCCTCTTTTTCACATTGTCTGCCCACTTTAAAGTCATCAGAGACTATAGCCCCAAGATCCCACTCTTGTTTGGTGGCTGTTAGCTGCTCCCCTCCCAGATAGTAGACTGTTCCTGGGTTGTTCCTGCCCAGATGCATCACTTTGCAGTTTTTTGCATTAAATTTTAACTGCCACATGTAGGATCATTTTTCTAGCTTGAGCAGGTCACTGTTCATTTGTTCTACCCCCTGAGCAGTGTCCACTCTGTTGCAGATCTTTGAGTTGTCTGCAAACAGACTCAACTTCCTGCCCAGCCCCTCAGTGATGCCACTTCTGAAAATATTGAAGAGTAAAGGACCCAGGATGGACCCCTGTGGCACCCCACTGGTTACCTCCTATCCCCTGATGCTGTCTCATTGACCATCACCAACTAGTTCCTATGACTAAGCCAGCTCCTAACCCATGATACCACTTCCTGTCCCACTCCTGTGTGTTCGAGCATATTTGGTAGCCTTCTGTGTGGGACTGAGTCAAAGGCTTAGCTAAAGTCAAGGTGGATAACATCCATGGCTCTGCTCTGCTCTGCTCCACTATCTTACTAACAGAGTCAAAAAACTCAATCAGATTAGTCTGGCAGGACCTTCCTGCCATGAAGCCATGTTGTCTGCTGTCCAGCTGTCCAGTCTCTTCCAGGAAAGTTAAAATTATTTCCTTTAGCAGGGTTTCCATCATCTTGCCTGCCACTGAGGTGAGACTGACAGGGTGGTAGTTACCCACCACTTCCCTGTTCCCTCCTTTATGTATGGGAACCACTATTGCTTTTTTACAGTCTCGTGAAACAATTCCCTCTCTCAGGGATCTGTTAAAAAGATCTGCTAGAGGTGCTGCCAGTTCATCCCTAAGTTCTCTCAGTATGTGTGGGTGGATACCATCCGGCTCCATGGTTTTATCTATCTTTAGTTTATTGAGTTCAGTCCTTACCCTCTCTACTGTGAAAGAGCTTGTGTCTACCCCCCCCCTTGTGCATTTATTAACTCCTTTAGTGGTGTGCCCATTTCCAGGCTTCTCCTTTGTAGAAACAGAGCAAAAGTACTCATTTAAGACCTCTACCTTCTCTGTCTTCTTCTATCTTCTTCCCATCACTACTTATCAGTCTAACAATACCTCCCATTTTTCTTTTTGTCACTTATGTACCTAAAGAAGGCATTTTTACCTCCATTTACCCCTGTGTAATTTCCACCTCAGTTTGAGCCTTTGCCACTCTAATCACCATAGAAGCCTCCCTCAAGCTGCTTTTGTAAGCATCCATATCCTTGTTGCTATTTGAGCCCTTGTATTGTTTTTAGCTACTACTTTCTGCTCCTGTTGCCACGGTCCCTACCTTAGGAGGGAGCCCCCAGCCCCATCTCCCAGTGTCTACCAGCCAGTGCTGACTGCTGGAGACTGGATCCAGTGTGGCCAGTGCCATGGCTAGCCAGGAACAGGGCCTGCGAGGTGCTCTCTGTTATGCACTGTTGCAGCATTTTCTCCTCCATTTTCTCCCCGGAGATAAGGTGTTCAATGACACCAGCAGAGGGAGCATGCATATGTCCACACGCACTCCTCCATGCATCTGACTCAACTCCACTCCCCTTCTACAGCTTCGGTGCACTGCCTCCCAGTCCCCACTAGGGGCCAGTCGAATGCCAACCACTGGCATCCCCTCTCCCCAGAAAAGGAGAGCAGTCCCTCAGACCCTCGATCCTTCTCCTCCCCTGCCAACCCCGGCGGCCAATGCTCATTCCCAAACATGGGTCACTGGTGTAGCATGAGGTAAGGCATCCAGCACCTCAGCCCTCAGTGCCATGGGGCAGCGTGCCCCTGTATTTTTTTAATCTAGCCTCTTTGCTTTTACCACAGCTGCCACCTCTCTTGTGAACCAAAAAGGTTTTTACTTTTTCTTGTCTTACTGACCAGCCTGTAAAATTTGTCAGTGACCTCTGCTTTTGCCTCTCTCATGTTAGTGCAGCATACTTCCACCCCCTCTTTTGGTTTACTCTTGAGGATATTTCTAAAGCATATTCTCATCTGATCAAAATCTGTCCTTCTGAAGTCCAGGGCCCATGTCTTAGAGTGATTTGTTTCCTTCTTAGTACTGACCTTGAAGCATACTGAGTTGTGATCACTTGTCCCCAGGTGGCACCCCACTCCCACCTCCTTGACCTTGCTACTGCTTGTGAGCACCAGGTCTATCACTGCGTTTCCCCTAATGGGGGCTGTGATGAGTTGATTGAGTTCAGCATCTTGCAGGGTGTCCATTTATGTTCCTGGTAGTCCATTTATGTTGATTGGTAGTTTTATCTGCCTCCTTGCTTAGCAGAACTGAAATACTGTACATGGTACTGTATATGTATACCCATTATTATACTGCTATATGTTATATTGGCATATTGTTATTTTGTTAAACTGTTATATTGTTATATTGTACTCTCCCGGGTTGTGTTTGAAAATAGGCAGGATTTTTGCCTAGTGCACTTACCCAGTTACCAAAATCAAATAAATAAATAAATAAACCTTGTTTTGTTTCAAATCCTTGATCTACTTTCATTACATATTACCTGAACATTAAAAACACCCCCAAACAGTGCAGACACTCATGATGCAATAGTCTTCTCTACTACCTCTGCACCATCAGACTGTGTTAGAGTTGTTCCTAAGTCCAGGAAAGATGCAGTGGGAGTTGATCAACAAATATAAACAAACATGTTTTTGTATGGTAACACTGGTGTGGTGGTGGGTAATCTGGCTTTCACTTTTTAAAGAAAAAAAGAATCAGACTTAAACTACCAATTACTTCAGCAGTCTTCACAGAATGAGAACAATCATAAAATATATATATATATATTTTTAATTAGGGACACTTTGAGGCCTAAGGGGGTTGATAGTGTCCCTTTAAGCAAGGAGGGGGGCTGGTCCCTGCTCCCTGAGACACTAATTATTAGCACCAGTTAATTCCCCTTAAATAAAAGCATCCTTCACTATATCTGGCAATGTATATGCACCCGCAGTGGGTCCTATGTTCTTCAAGGAAACAAGTAAAAACCTACAAGAGCATGCAGTAATAACAGACTATGTAAGAACAGTGAAAATGAAATTGACGGGTCTGCAGCCTCTTGAAATGACTAGGCAAAGGTTATGAGTGTGTATCAATCAAGCAATTTGTATTCCTATAAATAGTGTAACAAAGTGAATGATTGTTGCAGGGCATGAATCATTTAATAATTAGTCTGTAGTAATTGCACTGCCTCAGTCAACAGATCACTTAATTTGATACAAACTGAGATACATTAGTTTGACATTTCATGAAACACTGAGAATGGCAAATGCCTGCAACCAGACACGATCTGAGTGGGCAATACAACAAAATTAGAAAATAAAGTAACTATTCAAGGCCACTGCCAATCTATGGTCCTCTCTCATAGGAATTCCAGCGGGCACTCCAAAGAACAGTGCTGCAATCAGGACGTACCACTGAGACTGTATTACAGGTATTAAAAATATAAAAATGCACAAAAGTACAGTACATACAGTAATATCACTGTACCATTTAAAAGTGTACAATATCTGATGTTTTCTTTTATTGCTAGGTTTTTCAGTATGCTCTCATTCATTTTGGGCAGAACTTACAACAGTATACTGCTGGAAACCATAGAGAACTACAGGACTGGAAAATATGTACTGTTTGGCTTTCTTTTTCATTAACTTGCCCTCTCTTTAATTTTTTTGTGAGAGTTGCTCTATAGATGAAGGCTATGAAGGTCAGCATCCATTGGATGAGATAGGCAACATAACACTAGAAGACTACAGCAGAAATATCCCATGGTGAAATTATGAAAGAGCAGATAATGCTCATAAGTAAAACACCAGGGACACTACCTCAGTCTAAATATGTGTCAAAATAGGGCGAAACAATCACACTACTTTGTCCCCACCAACTTTCACTATACAGTACAAAAAAGTATTTCTTAGTCACGGAGAGAAGAGTCCTCCTTGTGACTAAGTCACAGTCAAATGAATTGGGCAGATGTTTCATTCTGAGCTTGCAAACATTATGATTATCAACTTCAATTAAGTTGCAGCTAAGCATAGCATCACTCACACAAAAGCTCAGAAAGAGAAGGGCAAAAAAATCCATAAGTCCATCATGCATGTCTTGGAGGCCTAGGGTGAATTACTTCCTAGCACCACTCACATGACAATTCAGAAAGATAAGGACAAAAAAGACAAAAAGTCTAAGTATGTATTAAAGGCCTATGGTGAATTACTTTCTAATAATCTTGTAAAGGTTTCCCATTGTGTTTTGAACCCAGCTATGATCCCCGCATTAACCACTTTGCTGAGTAGGCTATTCTACCTATCCACCACCTGTTCTTTGCCAAAATACTTCATAACATCCTTTTTAAATCCCCCCTCCCTTCCAGCTTGAGATTGTGCCTCTTGGTGGATGAACTCTTCCTTAACTTGAGCAACTCTGGGACATTCACCCTACTGTACTGTGGCAGCGGCCAAGATGCAGTGCAATACTGCAGCATACTGAAGTAGAGGTACTGCAGTAAACAGTCAATTTCAATGGCAGATAGTCCCTTTTCTCAGGCAGTAACTCTGGACACTGCATTATATCCTGACTGGCTCCACTGTAAATGTTTCTATCATATCCCCATCTCCATTCTGTCCACCAGATAGTACATATTAAAACTCTTCTTTGCTCTCTCCTCAGAGCATCTACCCTGCTGCCCTTTGATTATTTTTGTTGCCCTTCCCTAGATGGTTTCTATTCTCACTCTGTCCATCCCCAGATGTGGGCTCCAGAACTGCACACAGTACTCCAGAGATGTGGTCAAGACAATGACCTGTATAGTGTTAGTAATATCTGGAAGAACCATCCGAACAAAGTCCCGCCCAGGATTATTACCTCCAGGGACTACTCTAACTTCCTCCCTGACCAATTCATTGGGTACTTAAATGGCATCGACTGGAGCAAAATAAGACACCTTCCTAGCCTGGAGGATGCCGTTAAATTTTTCAGACATCCCTCACCGAATTACGGACCTCTTAGCTCCTTTGAAAACCCACAGAGTAAAGGGAAGCTGCTACAAGTGGATCTTGCCTCCTCTAAAAGCCCTGATGTCCACCGGGACAAGGCCTGGAAAAAGTACAGGAAATCAAAGCTACCGGGGACTTAGCGGCTACAGGGCCCTTAGAAACCAATGTAAAAGGCCATAAAGCTAGCTAAAAGTCTATATCACCAACCTTCAAAAACTAACCTAGGCAATCCTAGGCTTTTCTGGACGCACATTAATGAACTCCTCAAAGGAGCAAAAACTACACCCAGCCCAATCTTAGCTAATGGGCAACTAATTGATGAGGGATCTCTCATTGTTGAGACCATCAACAGTTACTTCATGAACCTGGATGCATACAAGCGGGGACCCCTGACAGGAGGTAGAGCAGGTTGCACAACAGCCCCTGGACCTTGACCGCCCTTTGTTTCACGGAGGCTGGTCAGGGAAAGGAAGGTTTGATCACCCTTAAATCCCTACATTCCGAGAGGATCCGGGGCCCTGATGGGATCAAACCAGAATCCTCAAGGAGGAGCTCCAGCTTTAGCTAAACCCCTAACCTGGCTGATCAACGGTCCATAATGGAGGGTCTGTACCCAAGCTTTGGAAACAGGCTCTAGTGATTCCATACACAAGGGAGGATCAGCAGAGCCCATTGAGAACTACAGGCCTATCTCTTTGTTGTGTGTCATAGCAAAAGTACAGGAGAAGCTAGTCTACTCCCAACTCCGTGATTACCTAGAAATCCACCGGGCAATCTCACTGTCACAGCACGGGTTCAGGGCCAAGCATGGGATGGACACTGCGCTAACTAAATTCTCAGCAGACGTACTGAGCAATAATGATGGAGGGGTCAGCACAGGGGCGGTCTTCATTGACCTATCTAAAGCATTTGACTTGGTAAACCACAACCTTCTACTACAAAAAAAGCGCTCACTTGGCCTTGACACCCACTCACTGGGATGGTTCAAGAGTTATCTCTCTGGACCCACCCAGAGGGTTAAGTGGGAGGATAAAGTCTTCAAGCTAGCTCCACTCAAAGAAGGGGTACCCCAAGGGTCAATCCTCGGCCCCTCTTTACACTGTTCATAAATGATCTGCATAAACACTCTTGGGGAGTAGCGCCATCCAGCGCGGATGATGCGGTCATTTACAGAACTTCCTCTAACTTACCAGAGTTGGAGACGGCCCTCCAAGAAGACATCCATCAGATGGATGATTGGCTCACTCTGAACAAAATGGTTTTAAACACCAACAAAATGAAGGTAATGCTCTTTGGCCCTAGATCCCTGGGAACTGAGAGGTCACATCTCCTACAACTTCAGTCCAGGGGGGGTGTAAAACTTGAGGTGGTCACCTCCACCAAATACCTTGGCCTTACCCTGGACCAAGGCTTCACACTAAAAAATCACGTTGATCAAATCACCAATGCCATCCATGGGAAACTTGGAATCCTCTATAGACTAAAGGACCAGCTCATCCGGGCTAGGGTAGCCATTGCCACTAAGCGTACTCTCAAACCTCACATACGCGACCCCGATTCTCCAGGGCGTGGCAGTGATGGAGTTAGGAAGGCTGCAGACCTTGTACAATAAGATAGTCCGCTTTGCCACCATGTCACACCCGAGGACTCACCACTGTGAGGCCCAATCCAGGCTCAGGTGGCCGTCTCTGGAAGCTCACCTCTCCTACCCAACCCTCTGCCTTACATTCAAGCTACTGGGTCTCTCACCTCCCCCCAGCCTGAATGGTCTCGTCAGGTGAAACCCAACCCACGGTGCCTCGCTCATCAGGCCAAACTCTCCTCATGGTTCCCAAGACTAGGACTAAAGCTGGGTCTAGGTCGCTGCGTGACACCCCTTCCATCTGGAACAACCCCCTTGGAGTACGGGAGGCCGAGACCGTCACCAGCTTCTGGACAAAGCTTAAGGGACACCTGCTCAATAGGAGCATATGTCTTTGCCACAGTACCTGACCACGTACAGCCACCTTGGTAGCGCAATAGACCCTGCCAACCTCGCCATCCTGGCAGCACAGCGGTCCTCCCCCTACAGACGGGGTGCACTTATGTCCCAACATGTCCCCCTTCCAATTTGCCCCACAGCAGCCAACCCTAGGTCTTTAGGTTCTGCTCACCATTCCCAAGCACTTTTAATCTAATCACTAACTACTAATGTATAATGGTCTCATTATGTGTAACCTCTATGTCCTTACAGCCTGTCATGTCTTCTACTACCTGCTGACCGTAAACATATGTATTCTTACTGTTAAAAACTTTTCAATCTCCTGACTGTACTGCTCTGTTACCTGTATGTTGTTGTTACACCCGGGTCGCCCTGAAAAAGGGACCTCCGGGGCCCAGTGGGCCTACCCGGTCATCAAAATTCAATAAATAAATAAATAATACCTCCCTTCTGCACTGTCAAGTCCTTCCTTATGCATCCTAACATCCTTTTCGACGTCCCGTAAGCTACTGTATACAACATTACTTATCTTACTCCTCTCGGCAGGAGACATAAATCCCAACCCGAGTCCAACACTCAGTAAAGCCTTTACCCCATCCACTCTCCCCTCCTCAGCCTCTGCTCCAACCCCAGTTTTACTTCCCAATGGCCTAAAGATCCTCCACCTTAACATTTGCAGTCTGCTCCTTAAACTTGACCTGCTACTCCCACTTGTAGGATCCTTTGATCCAGACATCCTCATTGTATCAGAGACCTGACTAACAAACAAATTCCCTGATGCTTCTATCACAATTCCTGGATGTCGTTACCTGCCAGGACCACACTGGTAGGGGTGGGGGTGTAGCTATCTACTCATCCTCCTCTCTCCAAACCACTACTGTTCTATCCACCACCGACCTCAATGCCTATGAAGCCCTCATCATTAGATTATCTCTACCCTTTTCCTTACCAATATTTATTGCAGGAGCCTATTGCTGTCCTGGTCTATACCACTTTGTAGCCACTGATCTAATTACCACTATTGGGTCTCTTACCTCTTCAGGTGAGTTCTACCTGTTAGGGGATCTAAACCTGAACTGGTTGTCACCTGCCCTAGATAAGACTTGTACTGAAATAGCTGCCCTTAACCTGTCCCAATTAATCATAGAACCTACTTGTCCAAACCAGAAATCACATAACCGCAATCTCATAGACTGGGCCCTTACCTCCCATCCTCACAGGGTAATCCAGTCTGGCCTACTGCCAGACACTCTTAGCAATCATCATATGATCTACATAGTTAGGAAAGTACACAGACCTAAGGCACCCCACAAACAACTAACAATCCACTCTTACAAAACATTAGACCTTGCCCCTCTACATCATGACTTAACTCACATTGACTGGGTCCCTATATCCTCAACCAAAACTATCAATCATGCACTGGCTTATTTCAAAGATAATTTCATCAACATCAGGAACAAACATGCTCCCCTGAAGCAGGTTAGAGTGCGTAGTAGTCACCTCCCCTTGGCAACCCCTGAACTCCTGGCCTGTCAGCAAGCACGTGATAAAGCATGGAAAATCCAGAAATCCTCCAAACTCCCTTGTGACTATGCTGTCTACTGGACACTCCGAAATGTCTGTACCAAAGCCATCCACCTGGCCAAAGCAAAATATTTCCGGTCCATTCCTAATACTAACATAAACGATCCATCAAAGTTTTGGAAAGTAGTTCCCTCACTTTTCTCTCCCAAAACTAAACCCCCATCTCCACTGCTCAAAATAAACAACCAACTCATTGCTGACCTTCCTACAGTAGGAGCAGAATTCAATTCCTACTTTACTTCTTGGGCTTCCACCCTGTTAGCTTCCTCCCACCCCACCCTACTACCTCTTCCCTTCCTTCATTCCTCCCAACACCACCAATTAGAGGACAGTTTTGCCTTTTCACCCATCTCTCCCAATGACACCTTAAAGGCACTACTCTCTATTAACCCAGCTAAGGGCAGCTCCCCTGATGGCCTTGACCCTAAACTGCTGTATCTCTCTGCTCCTGATATTTCCTCCCTCCTCCCTCTCTCTGATCTCCTCAACCTGTTTTTCCACACTGTGACTATCCTGGAGCCTGGAAACATGCTACATTTTCCCCTACCATAGGTAGGTGACCTCTCAACTCCTGGGATTTACCACTCCATCTCGCTTCTACCCACCCAGGCTAAATTTCAGGAACACCTCTGTTCTCTCCCAACTCTCCTCCTTTCTTGATGACTCCTCCTTCTTCACTCCCTTCCAATCTGTTTTTTGGAAGAATCACTCCACAAACACTTCCTACTTAGACTCACTGAATATCCATTCAGCCATGGATAGAGGTCACACCACTTCTGCTATCTTTGTCGACCTTGCCAAGGCTTTCAACACTGTCTCCCATTCCCTTCTCCATGAAATTCTCTTTTCAGCTGGCTTGTCTCTGTCTGCCTGCAATTGGTTCAGAGCCTACCTGATAGGTAGAATTCAGTCTGTTAAAATAGCTGACTCTACATCCTCTCCACTACTCATTTCTACTGGTGTGCCTCAAGGCTGTGTACTTAGCCCTCTCTTATTCTCAATTTTTCTAAATGACCTACTGCCAGTGTGCTCCTCATCCTCCATCCATAAGTATGCTGACAACACAGTCTTGTTTACCTCTGGCCAGTCTCCCTACGATGTGACTTCCAGACTACAGCTTGACTTCAGTAAAGTTCAACGCTGAGTAAGCTCACATCAACTCTTCCTCAATGCCAAGAAAACAGTCTCCATGACCTTTGGCACTAGGCAGAGACTCTCTAGGCTGCCCTTCCTTCCCTCCTTCCACACCCTTGACAGGACAACACTAGAGGACACCACCTCTTTCAAATACCTGGGAGTCTGGCTTGACCAACACCTTAACTTTTCTGTACATATTGATGCCATCCTGAAAAAACTGCACCCCAAGCTCAGCACCCTTTACAGGAACCATAGTTCTTACCATTACCGGTTAGGCGTGATCTTGTTCAGAAAATGATACTCCCTATTTTTGACTATTACGACATAGTCTACAGTGCTGCTCCTAAGTCTTCCCTTACTAGGTTGAATACTCTCTTCAGTGCTTTCTGTTACTTTGCTCTTGACTCCCCCTCCCGCACACATCACTGTACCTTGTATAATTCTCTAGCTTTCTACTTCCTTGAGTGTAGGCGTCTCTCTCTCTCACTGTGCCAAGTTCTCCTCTAAATTCTGGTTTGGGACTGTCCCCTCTTACCTCTCCTCCTTACTCTCTGCTCCACCTCCCTCCTCCCTCCCTCTCAGATCTACTGATGTGCACACTCTAGCTATACCTCATTGCTCTACCTCCATAGGACAGGAAACTTTCTCCTACCACTTCCCAAAGCTTTGGAACTCACTGCCACCTCCTATTAGACATTCCTCTTCTCCATCTTCAATTTCCTTAGCCCTTCACAATTTCTTTTCCCCTAACTGCACTTGTTCTTAACCCCCCCCTTCAACACTCCCCACCCTGGAGCATTATCTGTTAGCCCTACTTTACTTCTATTCACTTGACTGTACTTGTTCACAGATCCCCTTCACAACCCTTCCAATCCCTTGAGCACTATCCCCTACTCCTCTATCCCTGACTTACCTCTTGTCTCCTAAAAGATCCCTTCTTCTGATTACTTCCTCATATGCTACCTCCCACTATACCCCCTCCTCCCACTCCCTACCACAATCTACTGTACCATTTTGACACTCTACTACCATCCACAAGCTACTGTGATATTTTGACATTCTACGGCTGTTCTCCTCCCCCACAACCCCCTCTTCCACCTACTGATGTTCTCCTCCTTTTCTATTCCTAGTTTACCCCTATTTTCTCTAGCCTCCCTATTCCTTATCCCTCTTGTCCCCTCCAGTCACCTGCCACACTCCACTTCTCCTCTCTGCCCCCTCTTCTCTCCCCACCTTTTCTGCCTGGTCCTGTCCCCCTTGCAGGGATCTCTGTCATCCTGAACGGGTGTAGATCTTGGCTCCCTATCTTCTACCCCTCTTCCTTTCCCCTCACTTTCTAATCCTGACCCCCTGGCAGAGTTCTCTGTATCCTGAAGGGGTACAGATTTACTCTCTTCCTTTTTTACCCTCTCCCTTCCTCCGACTTTCAAATCCATCGCCTGCCCACCTCCCTTCTTCCTTATTCCCTTCCTTCCCTCCTGTTCCCCTGCCCCTCTCTTTTCTACCACCCTGCTCCATTTTGTCTCCCTTCCCTTTCTGCCTGGTCCTAACCCCCTTACAGGGTTCTCAGCAACCTGGATGGGTATAGATCTTGGCTGTCCCTCCCTCTCTCTCTCTCTCTCTCTCTCCCCTCTGCCATCCCCCACCCTCTACCCCTAGTCAATCCACTTCCCCACTTGTCTTATAACTGCCCTCCTTTGGTATACAATAGCACTTCAAATCTTGTTATCAGCCTACTACTTCCAGCACTTCGAATGAGTTATCCATCCTCTAACCTTTCAATCAATCAATCAATCAAAATCTTTATTTATTCAGGCGAACATCATTGAGCAATGCTCATTTACAAGATGGACCTGATAGGTCAAGATCAAAATAAAGTACAGTATAATACATAAACAAATACAGAGAAGAGGCAAATATTTTTATATAAATAAATAGGTACAGTAATAAAGAACGTATATACAAGCAAGGTAGCTAATGGTTTTGTACAACTAAACAATAAATCAGACAGGTTTGACACAAATAACTGTGAGGTGTTGGATTGTGAAAGTGGTTAGGAGTGTTATAATTGGATAGAAACTTAAGGAAGTAGATAGGGGTATAAAGAAGGAATGGCAATGGATTGAGGGTATAATGTAGCTAAGTTTAAAAGTATATAAACAGAGATAGAGAGAAAAAAAAAGGGGGTAAAGGGTAAGAAGGACTAGGCTTAGTGGAAGCAGTTGCATATCTCAGGAAAGAGATTTGTGAAGAGTTTTTTGAAGGATGCTATAGGGATGAAGGTGTTCAGCTTTAGGGTCTTCTGTAGAGAATTCCAGGTAGATGCTAAAAAATAGCTGCTTGCAGACCTCCCATGCCGGGTACAGACTTTAGGTAGCTTCAAGGTGATAAGGTTATTGCTTCTTAGGGCATATGATCTCGGTGTAGTCAGAGTAAAGCAACCAGAAATATAAGGTGGAAGTTTGTTTGACAGAGCTTTGTAAATCCATAATGCAGCATTTTTTTTCCTCCTGAGATGTAAGGATGTCCAGCCAACAGCATTATAGAGGAAGCAGTGATGAGTGTTGAAAGGAAGATCTGTGATGAATCTTAGAGCTCTATGGTACAAGGTATCCAATTTACTTAAATAGGACATAGTGCAATGGCCATATAGGAAATCTACTGTCGATGAGAGATAGAAATGAAGCCTGAATTAGTCTCTGTTTAGACTCTTTGGTTAGGTAATGTTTGATTCTGAAGAATAGGCCGAGCCTCTGTCTGAGTTTTTCAGGAGCTCCTCAACATGATGAGTGTAATCAAGTTTGTTATCAATCCATACCCTAAATATTTGAATTTAACCACATAATCAAGATTTTCTCCAAGGATGGTGGATAGTTGGGGAAGAGTGTTTGTTGAGAGAGAGGAAGAGTATATATTGGTGGAAAGAACATAGCCTTTGTCTTCTTGGCATTTAAAGTAGTTTCTTTTCAAGTAGTTGATGTTGCAACAGGGAGAATTCTGATTGTAATAACTCACAGGCCTTTGATGGTGAGGGATTACTGACATACAAGACAGTATCATCAGCAAAAAGATGAACATTGGCAACAGTGAGGTTGGAATCAATGTTATTGATATATATAGCAAAAAGGATAGGGCCCAGGATGGATCCTTGCGGTACTCCCCTTAGAAGTGGTTTTGAGGAGGATAGGACACCTTCATTTTTCACTTGCTGTATTCTATCAGTGAGGTAGCATCTGAACCATCCAAGAGAGGTTGGATCCAGGCCTAAGGAATGCAATGAGGAAATCAGCAGCTCATGATCCACTGTATCAAAGGCTTTACTTAGGTCAAGAAATACAGCACAGATGTTGCTTTTTGTCTAACTCAGTTTGCTAATCATTTGTTACTTTTGCTAATGCAGAAATGGTACTGTGTCTGGTCCTAAACCCAGATTGAGCAGAGTTAAGGAGATTATTAGCATCGAGGTAGTCTCTTAGTTGGATACTTACCAGTTTTCTAACATTTTAGACAGTACCGTAGGATGGATATAGGTCGTAATTGTTGAGATCCATGGGGTCCCCTGATTTGAGGAGGGAAACACTTGTGCTGTTTTCCACAATGTAGGAACAGAACCAGTGGATAAGGACAGATTAAAAGATGGGTTAGGGGAACTGCAATGGCATGAAGAGCAATTTTTAAAAAGTAGGGGTCCAGGAGTCTGCACCAGCACTTTTCTTGGTGTCTAGATATGTCAATAGGTCTTCCACTTGTTTTAATAAAATGGGCTTGAAGGAAATGAAGAGGCAGTCTTCTGACCATCACTTGACTGGAATTTAAGTTGTGACCGTAGTAGATTTGCTGGGAGGAGTCAAAGCTAGGCCAGCTGTACTGAAATGATCATTGAATGCATCTAAAATTTCACACTTGTCAGTGATAACAGCATTATTGTGGTGTACTTGGGATGGCAAGGAAGTACAGGAGTCCTGCCCTAGAATCCCTTGATGGTGCCCAGAATCTGGCTGGGTTAAGGTAGGAGGCATCAAGCTCGGCTGTATAGAAGGCAGCCTTGGCCTCTCCACTTTTTGGTGCAGCTGTTTCTGGCTTTTCTGAACTGAAGCCAGTCAAATGGATCCTTGGTCTTTCTAGCCCTTTTCCAGAGTTTATCTCTGGCAAGCAGTACAGATTTAAGATCAGCAGAAAACCAGTGGCAGGATTTGTTTTTTATTCTAACGCTAGTGAAAGGTGCATGAATATTGAGGGTGCCTATGATAATGTCATTTAGCACCTTGAGTGCTGTTTCCACAGAAGCTGTATTATAGAATTCTTGCCAGCGTACAGAATGATATAGATCGTGGAGATATCCTTCGATGTTAAGGTTTTTTTTATTTCTTCTTGTGAGGAATTTTGCAGGGTTGGATGGCTTGACTGATGATCTTATCCCTGCAATAAGGCAGTGATCACTTATATCACTGAATAACACTCCAGCATGTGAAAACAGGTGCGGTTTGTTTACCAACATAATGTCAAGTAGGGTGCTGTTACTTTTGTTTTTTGAGTTAATTCTTGTCGGTTCATTTATTAATTGAGTGAATCCATATGTGTCACAAAAAGATACTAGGGGAGCAGATGCATTGGAGAGCCAGTTTAAGTTCAGGTCACCTAAAATAATGGTATCCTCGGGGCCCCTACTGGATCACCTGCTCTTGGGTTGTTGCAATTTATGCTATATCCGAATATGATTTTGTTTACCCTGGCTGGTTGGTCTGGGTTATTTCTGCTCTGTAATTGTACTACACTGTTTTATTTTAGAAATTGTACTTGTATTGCTATGTGTTTGCTTGTTCTCCCAAATCTTGCCCCCACTCCCCCCCAGACACTTCTGGAAATGAGCTATTTACAGCTCATGTTGTCTTTCCTGGTGAAACATTTTCCAAATAAATAAATAAAAAAAATAAACATCAGTAAAAACTATTGCTCATTATATCACCCCCAAGTATCTTATCTCATTTGAATGCTCCACTCTTATCTGATTGATGAAATAATCTGTATGCAGATTTATGCTACCAAGGTACTTTACTTCACAATTTCTGGCACTGAATTTTAATTGCCAAATACAAGACCTTTCCTTCAACCCTTCAAAGTCCCTCAGGATGCTACTAATTCACACTCACTGTCCACTGTTCTGCAGAGGTTTGCATCACCTGCAAACAGACTCAGTTTCCCCTGAAGCCCCACCCCATATCACTTGTGAACAGGTGAAAGACTGGTAGACCCAGGAGAGACACGTTAGCACTCCAATAGTTGCCTCCTTCAAATTAGAGAATGTTCCACTAAGAACTGTTTGCTCTGGGTACTACAGTATCTGGTAGCCAATTTCCTATCCATCTAGTTAACAGCTCTTCTGGTCCTATGGGCCTAGTTACAGGGTCCACAGACACTGGGCCATGCTTGCAGTCCCATAGGTAATGCTCATGCCACCAAAAATGTTCCCTCAAACTGCCCACTCCATTTTGAGGCCTGTTTCTGAGGTGAAAATATTCTGATTAATTCTTAGTGCCAGACAAGTTCCCTGGTGGCCCCCCACCCACTCTTTAAATACTAAGCACTCCATGTTGTCCAGTGGACACCCATCCCTAGCACTGATTCACTATGTCCTTCCATAAGCTCTTGGTCCCAGAATGGTCTCCACCCCCCCCAGCTGCAAGTTAGTCAGTCACAGAGTTACGACACCCATATCATCTTCATGTAACATTTCTAAAGGCATGGGTGTTGCAAAACGGTGCTACCAACTTTACAAAGGTTGCCATGCATTGTAAATTACCCTGAGGACCATTTGGATGGTAACCTTTGCTCCTTTCTCACACAATTGCAATTTGTTTTGCAACCATGCCAGAAACATCTGCAATCCGCAATGTTGCTAAACAGGCATTGCTACCCCTTCTCAGTACCCCTTTGGAACCGAGAATAGCACTGCAGCAACTTTGCACTTTGGCAGAATTTTCTGCCATGACATAAGTTGAAAAGCACTAGGCAGCAAATATTTTCAATACACTGTGTGTGTGACTGCTGAAGGGGTAAAAAGATAGCTTTAAGGAAATGGTAGGCAAATCAGTGACAAAAGAGGAGTGACTTTAGAAGATAGATACTAATATCATACAGTTGCAATGTTATTGGTGGTTGGAACCAGGGCATCTTATTTTCACAGTGTTTTCATGGCAAGATAGAAAAAAAAACCCTTCAAAACTAGCATGGTTCTGGGCATGAAAAAAATATATACTGAATTATTTTCTTTCTTTCTTTCTTTCTTTCTTTCTTTCTTGAAGGCATTACAAGGACAACAACCATATGGGCTGGTGTTATCTTGTTTCCAGAGGCATTCTGGGGATAGGAGGAGAAGGAAGGAGTTCAGTTCAAAACACAAAATACTATAACATGTATATAAAATAAAGCATATGCTACAATTGTAAATATAGGTAGAAGTACAATTACATCAAGATGCAAACAGTATCACAGAATCAACACTAGTACACAGCAATGCATAAACAACTGCAGTAAAAGGGCTTGGACATAGAGCTGCATATAGCACATAAGGGGGGGCTGGGAGTCAGAGGGATTTTCAGGAGTGAGTAAAGAAGTCATGAAGCAGGGTTTTGAGCAAGCAGAGGCAGGAGACAGAGTACATGGCAGGAGGCAGAGAAGACCAGAGCTTGGGAAATCTGACCAAGAAAGCAGTTTGCCCTGCAGAGGATTTTACAAGGGGTTGGGGGACAGCAAGTCTGAGTAATGGAGGGAGTACAGAGGGACAAAGGAAATGGGAGCTAAGGCAAGGTGGGAGGAAGTCAAACCAGAATTTGAAGATAAATGAGGCAAAGTGAGAGAGGCACCTGGCACTGATAGAAAGATGTGTATGCATAAAGGATTTTAGAAAAGTAAATCCTAACTAATTCACTGCCAGCCTTGAAATAGCCCTTAAGTCCTCTCTAATTTCTTAAAGATTGTTCATCGAGTTTTTGACTCCCACTCCCCCAGTCTGCCTCCCTGGTACTCAAATCATCAGGCTACTCTATCTTCAACCTGTCTGAGGTCACTGCTACTTTCAGTCAGTAGTTTGCCTCCTGTATGCTCTTCCTCCTGCTCCCTTCTTTCCTTGCTACTGCCCTCTGTAGACCTTATCAATTCTCTACCTTCCCATTCCCATTCCCTTCCCCACACTTTCCTCTTCACATCCCCCCAACTTCTCTTTCTCTTCTGTATCTAGGGCTGCTGTGCTACTTGCTTTTCAATATATTTGCCCTTCCAAAGAAAATGGCCTTGATAGCCTAACACCCAAATCCTCCACCTCTCTGCTACTGTTACTCCGGACCAATTTTCACTCTTTTGAGCCTTCCCCTCTGACTTGGTCATGTTCATTTGGTGCAGAAGTCCTCTCTCTCCACAAAGTGGGTGAATCCCTCCTCCTAAGGAAACTACTCTCCCATCTTTTTCCTCTTTGCTCTTTCAGAAATGGAAGAAAAACTTGGCCTTTCCAAGTTCTCCTCTTTTCTTGACTCCTCCTCTTATCTCTGTTCCTTCAAATCTGGTGTCTGAAGAACCAGTTCCACAGTCTTGTCTATCCTTTTACTCACTGACTCCAACCTTAAGGGGACAGACCAGGAGCTATTCAGTGCTGCAATCTTTGCAACCTCATAAAGGCTTTTGACAGACAGTTCCATATCTGCTCCTACTTGACAAACCCAAGGAGACCAGTCTACATGTCCTATCATTTGTTTGTTCTACTCATACCTGTTAGACAGGTACCAGTCAACCCAAGAAGTTAATGCCTTTTCCCCATTCTATTACTTCAAGAGTCCTCCAGGGCTCAGTCCAGACCCTGTCCTTTTCCTCAGCTTCCCTATTGGCCTCTCCTCAGTATGTGCCTCTTCAAACAGTATATCCATATGTGCAATACATGAATGGTTATGTATGTTTTGTTTCTGGAACCTTGGTACCTAAACATAATGTACTTTGCAGCATGACGTCAGCACAGTTCAGCAACAGTTCCACTCAATTCACCTGCCATTTAATCACCGCCCCAAAAAACAGTCTCTATGACCTTTAGTAGCACATTCATCTTGCCAAGTTCCAAAATAACCCTGTCTTCAGTCATTGGATGGCTCCCACCCTTGAAGAAGTTCCCCACTTCAAGCACCTTACCTAGTGGCTGGCTGAATGCCTTGACATCTCAACCCACAACAATACCATTCGCTAGAAGCTCCTCCATGAACTTGACACACTTTACCACAACAAATCCTAGTGCCTGTCACTAGTCCACTCCTATGGGGCAGGGATTCCCTTGGCTACAGTGAATCTCCTTGTAATCAGGGTCAATGATACCCCTCCTCTGTCCTTTTAGCACGCTCACTGTTTCACAACTTAACATATGCCAGAGGATCCTAGGGCTCCCTCTCTCCATGCAAGGGGGTGGAAATACAGGTCTTGAGTCAGTGTTCCTGGACAGAACCCTCTTGGCCACAGCACAATGAACCAGAAAGCCACAGGAACATATAGGCCCTTGGGTAATGCCCTACTCACCCTTCTGTGTCTTTCTCCAGAAATGCAGAGAGGTTCAAACCCCCACAGATCCCCTTCTTCAGACCTTTCATATCTCCTCCCCTCCTTTCATCCACAGAGTCCCTTGGTGGTGTTTAAATTTGGTAGTGTTTGGCCCTTAAGCAGTCACACAGGCATGGCATAGTTTGAACAATCCCTTTCCAAAACAACACACACAAAAGACACTGGCAGAATTATCTTAAAATAAGCCAAAGGCTTTACTAATTAATTACCAAATATGGTAAATAACTTACAGACATATCCTTTTAGACATTGGTTACAGGATATGGAAAAGAAAAGGGAAATATACAATAAAAACCTACACTTTAAAATTCTGATTTTAAAGTTCTACCTCAAGTGCTTGGTTGCTGAATTTGAAGTGCAAAGTGTCTTAGCAAAATAGTTGAATTCTTGGTTGTTTGGTCCAAGAGAATTTCTTGAAAATGGAAATGTCTCTACTCTTTCTCAGCAGGACAGGGTCACAGTGCAAACAGTTCCTTCACATGTATCTTGAATTGGCAACAGCCAGAAAGGCAAAAAGGTGCTGATAAAGTCTTGCACCCCTCTTTCTCATGGGGTTTCTCAAAGGGCAGGTCCAGTGATACTGACTTGACCTGTGGTTGGCTAGCATTCTATTTCCATGGCTACACAACTAATTGGGTGTTAATATTTTATTACAAAAAACAAGTGTTCATTTCTGAGCAGGGAACAAAGGGCCCAGAGGCAAACCAGTTTCAGCCTGAATTCCAGGAGCAAATGCAGCCCCCCACCCAAATGGCTGCAATGAAGCAAAATTGAACACAGCAATTTACCCAAATGCTAGTCCATTGAGCTGTAATTAGATTAACTCAGGGTAGACCTCTCAGAATAAAAGGTCCCCAGACATCACGGCTCCTCTAGAGGCCTGGGTCTTTCACAAGCAAATTGGGATATCTGGCATCCCAGCTATGCTTAATTAGCTCTTTTGTTTTCTTTTAAATGGTTTAATCAAACTTCAGTTCCTGACTAAGCAGCTAACAGTTTCTGCCCAGCAACAAGAAATTTCATCATTCCAAGGCCGTGTTTTCTTTGTACTCATGATCCCTTGCAAGTTAGACTGGGCCACGATGGGCATCCCTGATGCATTACATACATACAATAACATGAAATATGATTAAAACTATAAGGTACGGCATTATCCCACCACAGTACCCACCTCCTGTCTGCCTGGAGATTGTCTTCATGATGATCCTCCCAGTTTATGACTTCTCAGATACTGTATACACTGCTTCCATAAATTCTGCCCTATTCAGGCTGATTCTCTCTTCCACTCAATGGTTTTGCCCTTGCATATTTCCCCTGCACAGCTTTCTTTATTCTAACCTCTCCTTCTCCTCCTTTGGTTTCTGGTGCCAATGTCATCATGCCTCTTTCCTCTATAAATTCTGGTTCAGCTCCTTTTCCTACCTTCCCTCACCAAACCTACTCTCTTACTACTTACTTCACTCTTTTGAGTCTTATTCTTTTATAGCTCCTCTTTTTAAATCCTCATCTGAGCAATCTGCCTTCTTCTCCCTAGACACCCTTCACATGAGTAACCTCATTCTACCTGTCTGATCCTCCTCTCAATCCTTTAAAATCCTACCTGTGACCAATTTGCCCACACATTCTCCTGCAACTATCCCTATACCTTCCCCCTACTTCTCTCTATTTGCTTTTATATCTATACCCTCATTCCTTTCCAATCACTTCCTTCTGTCCTTCTACCCATATTTGGAAGTCTTGTCTGTTCAATGTTCCTCCTGGTGATTCTGCCCCCTTTTCTCTATCATGTATATTGCTTCCCCTTATCTTGGTCAAGATTTCCAAAGTTCCATAGAGTTTACCTTATGAAAACCTTTTGTACTGTATATATGCAATCTGATGTAATTGAACCACCCTTTTTTTCCCTTATGTGTCATTTAAAAAATACATGAAATGATGTTTACAGCTGAGGGGTCTTCACACTTGATTGTTGTATACTCAGTAATTTATTGATTTCACTGAGCCTAAGCCATCTCTCCATTGAACCAGTGGGCATTCCCAGCCTAGGAACTGCTCCATCATTTACTAAAAGAGCCATTTCCATTCACAGTTTGAGGCCACCTCATTTAGTTAGGAGGATGTAGAAGGGAAGTCATCCATCCCAATATAAGGGCCTCCATGGGGCTAGTTACCTATTAATCAGCATGCTAATGGTAGGTTCCATGTTGCCCATCCACTAGGCCAGTACACTGTCAGACAGCCCACCAAAATTAGGAAAGCTAAATTTGCTTCTCTTGTGTCTTAGCTTTACTTGATTAATAATAACCTGTCCGGAAGTAGCAAAAATACAACAGAGTATTAACTGAAGTTTTTAACTTGACGCCTGTGGCAGCACCTTTCCTGCCATTAGATTGCTGGCATTACTTTGCCGGCACATTTGGGAGATGATTTTGGGTTTTGTGCTCCCTCCCTAAGGTTCACCCCCCCTCAGAGTTAGAGTATTAATAAAAGGGGTGGGTGGGTGGCATTGGGAGCTTAGCACCCTGCGAAAAAAAGGGGTCTGTGAAATCCTGACTTGGCGCCCTGATGCACTAACGCTGGCACTCTGAATGGGTGGAACCATGGCAGCAAATTTATTATAGTTTTTGGAAGAAGTCCCAAACTGCATAAAGGATATGCAGCTTGTTTTAGTCTGTCACAGTCAAATTTCTCTCATATTTGCAACTGCTGTAGATCAGTTCTTTAGACCAGATCCTTTGTTGGGACCTCAGCTCACCTTGTTTCATATAGCTTACAGACCCTTTGTCGTGGCCAGGGCTGCTGGTTGGTTTCTGATTCTCTTGCAGGAGCTAGTTACTGCATGCCAAGGAGTTGAGTCTAGGAGTATTTCTGGTGCCAAGTCAGGTGACGAGCTCAAGTTAAAGGGCACCCTCAACTTTTTGAAGAGTGATTTAGCTTTTGTAACAGTCTTTAAGAAGGTTGCCCCATCAGCCATGTACATCTTGAATTGTGCAGGGGTGAGTATCTGCACCTTTATATATTTAGTGAGTAGTTCCCTCCTTATTGCCAACAATGTCTTTCTTTTAAGGAGGGCGTGGGGATAAAATCATGGTCAAAGAATAGTCTTTTGTCACCCAAAATGACTTCCATCATACCCTATGCTTTCAATAGAACTTTCATTTTAGTTCTATACTAGAGGAATTTTATTATTAGTCAACAAGGGTGGAACTTCAGATCAGATGCTTAGGTGTTAAGAACCTGTGGGCCCTTTCTATTTTTAATAGGTTCTTCTTGCAACCAGTCTAAGAGGTCCTGAAGCAAAGACTCTGCAAACACTGTAGTGTTTCCCTGGTCTGTGCCCTCCAGTAAGCTATGTGTGCATATGATGTTTCACTGGGAGTGGTCATCAAGCTTTTCTGTGAGCATCTAGCTCCCAGCGATATAGATACTGGAGGGCAGTGCTGTGTTGATCAATGGTGATCAACAGCTCGATGAGGCCCCTCTAGTGGTCTAATGTCCTTTGGGAGATATCTAGCAGGCCACAAAACATATCCGCAACTGCCTTCTCAAGCTGCTATAATGTTGAACCCAGCTTTTTAAGCTAAAAAAGGAACCACTCTGAGGTTACTGTGAAGTGCTCTTCTAATTCCTTGTCACTCAGGTTGCCCATGGATTTCAATAGAGCTGAGACTTACCTGCTATGGCTGCTGGCCTCGGCCTCTACCTGCTTCTCCCTGCCCTGCCAACCCATGCTGTCCCTCAGCTTTAATTTTGATGCCATCTGTAACTATGGACTTAACCCTTCCTTTTTTCTTTGTTTGAATCCTTTAATTTTCAATATTTGGTAGAGGATTCAGGTAGATTCTTGGCATGGGGGGCTGAGGTTGCTCTCACCAACATTGTATGAGGGCAAAAACAGAAGTCTGCTTGCAACATATTATAGGTAGGACTGGATAGGCTAGATAGGTTCTGAGACCTTTCTCTTATGTGACTGTCTATATTTCTTTATTACTGCTTTCCAGAACAATTTTGCACTTATCCATGATTGCCATCAGAGTTATGGCTGACACCTTTACTCATGTAAAACATTCAAGACTGACCTAATATAAAATGTCCTTAAATTAAAAAAAAAACAACAAAATATTAATGAAAAGGCAATATGGACTGATGGGTGGTGGCATCCAAGCACACCCTCTTCATGGATTATAAGCCAGCTTCCTTCAGCTTATTTGGAAGCTCCATTTCTTTGCTGCAGCTGGAGGAACTGCTTCCCCCCCACTCCATACCCCACAATGGTTGCCCATTTCCTCGCAGTCATTTTAGGTCTTTCTGTTTGGGTTTTGCCTTCTGCAGTTCTGGGTTAGTACTTTTTCTTTCTCCTCAGGCTGTAGGTTTCTTCTTTCTGACTCTTTAGGGACGCCATTTCTGCTGTTCCTTGTTCTCATGCAACTCAGTACTTATCTGAAATGTGTTTCTGTATGCCTACTCAAGTCAGTGTCCTGCCCCTGTTATACTGCAGTATTTCATGTCTGTTTTCAAAGGCTGCTTTACCTGCTTATCGTATCCAAATGCTATCTACTGTGCCTCTTTACTGATTTATCTGCTGTTCATAACCAAGACTTGCAAACATTTCACTGCAGTACTTCTGCATGCTTTGCATTCATTTACTTCACCTGGCTCTGCCAACAGCTGCAACCACTTAAAGTCAGTCATTTCAGCAGCCTTCTTAGTCAGTCTGCCTTTTCTCACAGACCCAGTTGTACTACTGCTCCTACATAGTTGCTCATGGATTGTTTTCCAAGATAATGGCCTTTGATATTTGTTCATATTTTCAGTACCTTGTAATTCTGTTCAGTTTTATCATACCAGTCCTTCAGCCGAACAGTCAGCCTGTCTGCTGCATCAAATTGATAACAAGCATTCAGCCTGTCAGCCTTATCATACTGCTCACAAGCATTCAGCCTGTCAGCCTCATCATACTGCTCACAAGCATTCAGCCTGTCAGCCTTATCATACTACTCACAAGCATTCAGCCTGTCAGCCTCATCATACTACTCACAAGCATTCAGCCTGTCAGCCTCATCATACCTCACAACAGTTAGTTCATTTCTGCATTATGCCATCAGGCTCTGTGAATACATTCCTACTGGCTATTTCCAGTCATGTTCACTCCCTCCTCTTGAAGTCTGCATCTTGAGGATAAGTCCCTTTTCATAGATGAGGGTCCATTTCAGGCCTCATGTCTCCTGTGATGCTTCACCACTGTCCCACTGGTTGGTGAGAAGGTTAATTTCTCCAGAGCAAGCATGGGCCATGCAGACCCATGGTCAATAGCAGCTCACAGTGTAGTATTTCAGATTGCAACTGTTGGTGGGTGGGGCCCTATGCCCACATGGGTTCTTTTAGCTGTGCAGACCACATCATCAGCACCTCTAAAAACTGTTCTCCCTGGATCTGCCTAAGGTCCACCTGGTCACATTATGTATCCCCTTCCTCTATTTCCAGGCAAGGTTAGGCCTCCTCATGGCATCAAGGCTGGGTGATAGCCTTTCAAGAGTAGCTTTCTCCTTAGTCCATATTTCTTTGGGGGAGCTCCTTCCCTGATATACCTTCTTTGTCTTCAAGATCTATCCCCTGCACTCCCAAAGCATTATCCCATTAGAGGAACAGAACAAGAGGTTTGATCCCTCCAAATGTTTCCCTTGAAATGGAATATCATATTAGAATAGTAAGCCTGATAACAGTTCCCATGCCATGTTATTCTGCCACAGATATAATTTAGGATATGAGCCATTTGAAGCCTTCTGGTGTTTGTGTGTGTGTGTGTGTGTGTGTGTGTGTGTGTGTGTGTGTGTTTTTACATTCTGCCTGTAGAATTTTATATGCTTTGATTCTATGGTAAGGAAACATTCCGTCTATCAAATGTAAGTGAAGGCAGATACATGACAACAAGTGAGGGATTATATTTTACTTGCCTAGTTACCAAAGATATCAATATTAATTAAAGAATTAGCATTTGCAGGTTTCTGGTTTGTTAACATTTTATAATCACAATATGACAGTCCAGGGTGTGGATTTTTATTTGACAACTGCATTTGCAGATGCCAGAGGCACTTGGTATAAAGGCCTTATGCCTCACAACATGTTACAATGCACCAAAGCATGCAGGTATCTCATAACAACCCACACCTGTCATATCTTATTGCTTAATTATTATATTTTTTACACTGCTTTACTGACCATATTATTTCTTGTTTATTTTTGTGTATGTTGTAACTGTTGCTAATGTATTGTTGCATGCTTCTCATTTGTAATCCGCCCCCACCCCCCGTTCACACCTGGAAAAAATCATTAGCTCAGTGTACCGTTCCCAGTCACCAAATTGTAAATAAAAATAAATGCATGCACACATACATAAATTAATACATACATAAATAAATAACTAAATAAAGTAAATAAGTTAATATTTGGTAGAGCAAAACCAGAGTCAGTACTTCAGTTAGAGTAAAGATGTTTTACCTTAGAGAGGACTGAATCTGGGACTTAAGAATTTCATACATTTTTTTTCATTTTCATTACTGCAGCACATGGAAAAACCTATGCACTCCATCACAAGAGCTGCCATGTCTAACCACAGCACTGTGTCCAGAATAAAATAGTCACACTGGAGTAGAGTGGAAAACCTTTAATAAATAAAATTTGGCAGAAATACACAAACTACCAAGTGCAGAAAAACAACTACAGACCGATCCATAGTTGTTGATCTACATTGGTGTTTAGTGTATTTGCACTGGCTTTTATTTATTAAAGATTTTCTACTCTACTCCATTGTGCCATTTTTTTGTTGTGGACTCTTTTCATGTTGCATACATTTTTTTAACTTAAAATGCCCTCTAACTATGGTAACTAATCTATTTTAATTGATTCGAAATTTAACATGTGTCACCCAAGAATGATTTTCACCTGTCTGATATGGATGTACTTGTCCTGAAAATGTATTACGGAGAACCATTAGCAATAGAGTACATAGAAACATAGAAACATAGACTTTGACGGCAGATAAGGACCGCTTGGCCCATCTAGTCTGCCCATTTCCCCTACCTACAGGATAGGCCGCACATCCTAGTTAACCAACAGCCTATTTCTTCCTACCCCTCCACAAGAATTGCCTTATGTCAGTCCCATGCATTTTTGAATTCTCCCATAATTTTAGACCCCACAACCTCCTCAGGAAGGCTGTTCCATGCATCCACTACCCTCTCTGTGAAATAATACTTTTTCACATTGCCCCTGAACCGCCCCCCCTCCCCATCTTTAAATTGTGTCCCCTTGTTCTTGCACGTCTCTTTTTTTGAAAGATGCTACCCTCTTGGACTTAGTTGATTCCACTGAGGTACTTAAAAGTTTCTATCATGTCCCCCTCTCCTTCTTTCCTCAAGGGTATACATATTAAGCTCCTTTAGTCTCTCCTCATACAGCTTCTCTTGCAGACCCTGCACCATTTTAGCTGCCCTCTTCTGGACTGCCTCTATCCTGTCTATGTCCTTGCGGAGATGGGGTCTCCAGAACTGGACACAGTACTCCAGATGGGGTCCCACCAACTGTCCGTACAGAGGGATAACAACTTCCTGTTTTCTGCTGCTGATGCCTCTCCCTATGCATCCCAGTATACCCCCAGCCCTCCCTACTGCCTTCTCACATTGCTTGCTAACCTTAAGGTCATCTGATATGATTACCCCCAGGTCCCTTTCCTTTTTTGTTGTTGTTACTACCTCCCCCCCATTGTGTATTCTTCCCCTGGGTTCTTGTTTCCCAGGTGCATTATTTTGCACTTCTTTGCATTGAATCCTAGCTGCCATACTTCTGACCATTCCTCCAACCTTGCCAAGTCCCTTCTCATCCTTTCCACGCCTCCTTGTGTATCAACCCTGTTGCAGATCTTTGTGTCATCTGCAAACAGACATACCTTTCCTTCCAGTCCCTCTGCAATGTCACTTATGAAGACATTAAAAAGGATTGGACCCAATACTGAACCCTGCGGTACCCCACTAGTAACCCCTCTTTCTTCAGAGTGGACTCCATTTACAATTACCTTCTGTGTCATGTTGTCCAGCCAATGTTTTACCTAGGCTACCACCCTGGGACCCACTCCCAGGCTGGTTAATTTGACTATTAATCTTTGTGTGGGATCACGCAAATGCCTTGCTAAAGTCTAGGTAGGCCATGTCCACAGCCCCTCCTGGTCTACTACTTTGGTCACCCAGTCAAAGAAATCTATTAGATTCATCTGACATGACCTTCCCAATGTGAACCCATGCTGCCTTGGGTCCTGTGCCCCACTGGCCTCTAGGTACTCAACTATTCTTTCCTTCAGAAGTGACTCCATCACTTTCCCTACCACAGAGGTCAGACTGACAGGTCTGTAGTTTCCTGCCTCTGTCTTGCTCCCACTTTTGTGAAGGGGAATCACTTCTGCCCTCCTCCAGTCCTCAGGTACCACACCATCCTCCCATGATTTATTAAAAAGAGTAGCCAATGGTGTTACTAGTTCTTCTCTTAGTTCTTTTATAATTCTGGGGTGAATTCCATCAGGCCCCATTGCTTTGTCCACCTTCCGTTTTAGGAGTTCTTGCAGAACCCTTTCTTCTGTGAAAGGACTGGGATCGACCCCCCCCCCATCAAGAGTGCTTCTGTTAATTGGATTAGGCACTTCCCCCTCCTCTTTTGTGAATACTGAGCAGAAATATTCGTTCAGTATCCCTGCTTTTTCACTGTCCCTCTGCCCACCCACCGCTCATTCTATTCAGCCTCACTATCCCTCCCTTTGTCTTTCTATGCTCGCTGATGTACCTATAAAAGGTTTTATCCCCCTTCTTACCCGAGTTGGCTATCTTTTCCTCAGTTTGGGCCTTTGCTGTTCTGACTTCCCTACCTGCTTCCTTCTGCCTTAACTGGTACAGCTCTCTGTCCTGCTCATTCTGTGTTTCCTTATACTTCTGGAATGCTATCTTTTTCTTCCTGACTTTCACAGCCACCTCTTTTGAGAACCATAGTGGCTTTTTCTTTCATTTTGAGTTGTTTATTTGCTTCACACAAATACTTGTTGCCTCTGTGATGATAGTTTTGATGATTCCCCATTGTTGCTCCACACCTCCTTCTAGCCTGTTTGCTAGTGCTTTTCTGAGGCACTCTCCCATCTTGCCAAAGTCAGCCCTCCTAAAGTCCAGTACCCTCACTTTTGAAAGGCGTGACTCTGTAGCTGAGTTTAACGTGAACCACACTGTTTGATGGTCACTTGTTCCCAGATGGCAACCCACTTCTAGATCAGAGATCCTCTCACTGCCCCCGTTAGAGAGTACGAGGTCTAAGATTACTCCCTCACAAGTGGGTTCCGAAACTAGCTATCTGAGGCCTGCCACCTGTAGGGCATCAAGAATGGCCCTGCTCTTGGATGTGGCTGCAGCAAATGTGCTCCAGTTAACATCTGGCATATTCAGGTCTCCCATCAACAGTATCTCCCCTTTATCTGCCATTCTAAGAATGCCTTCTATCATATCCTTGTCCATTCCCTCCCCCTGACATGGGGGTCTGTACACAACCCCTGTGTGGATTGTGGTGCCCTTTCCAGTCTCCAAGGTGACCCACAGTGCCTCCTCTCCTCCCTGTTTACTCTTTTGTTCAGTTGTTTTATCCCTGCCTTTACATAGAGAGCTACTCCTCCCCCTCTTCTCCCCTGCCTGTCTCTCCTGTAGGTTATGTACCCTGGTATGTTAACATCCCAGTCATGGTTCTCTGTGTACCATGTTTCTGTGACTGCTACGATATCCAGACATCCCTCTTCCATCAAGGCCACCAGCTCAGGGAGCTTGTTGCCCAGACTACAGGCATTGGTACTCATTACCCTCCATTTCCTGATGGTCTTACTCCTTTTTGCCCCATCCCTGTCCTTCTTGCCTTTGTCATTTCTCCATTTACCCTGATATTTCTCCCTATCGACACCGCTTTTGTTGGTGTTTCATGACTTACTACCTTTGATTTTGTAGGGGTAGGATTCTCCTTTCCAGTGCTCTTGGCTAGTTTAAATGCTTGCCAATGAAGCATTTAAACCTATCACCTAGGATCCTGGTTCCCTTCCTGCAGCCCATCATGCCAGGATAGGCTTGCATCACTCCAGGTGGACCCCCAGTCCCCAATGAAGCCAAATCCCTGAGCTCCACACCAGTTCTTCAACCACTGATTGAATCCCATAGTGCGGAACACCCTAGCCTATCCTATGCCATAGATGGGCAGCACCTCCAAGAAGGTTACCGTGCGTGCTACTTGTCTAAGGCCCTTCCCCAATTCCACAAACTTTTCCTGCACTTCTCTAATCCCTTTCTTAGCCAGGTCATTTGTCCCTAGGTGGACAATGACATCCAGCTCCCTCCCTGTGCAGCTGTCTGCAATCCTGAGGATTCGCCTCCTGTCCCTCCAAGCCATGGCGCCAGGCAGGCACCTTACCTCCCTCTCCTTCCTCCCCAGTTCTACCTTTCTAACAATGGAGTCCCCACCAGGAGTTGTTCTTCCCTGTGGGGTCCCATACCACCCTCCTGTGGGTCTCCTTGTGGAGGTTCCCAGCATCCTCCTTGGTCTCTACTCGCAGGTGCTTCCTTAGAGGAGCCACACTTTGCCAGAATGGCATAGGAATTGTGGAGAGGTACAACTGGAGGGATGTGCCTCTGTTCCACCCCCCGCCTCCCTGAGCCCACTGTGGTCCAACCACTCCTCTTTCTTGGCAACCTCTGAGGCAACGGCAGTGGCACTGGTGGTCCCTGGATGGAAGTGGAGATCCCACAAATCCTGGCTAACTCAGCCTGGAGATGAGCAACCTCCTCCTTCAGCCCAGAGAGATGCCTGCAGATGGGACAACACCGCATCCTCCAGAACGTCTCCCAGAAGACTGCTGCTCCACAGCCACTGCACTACTCCCATCATGTCTTATTTCTTGCCCCTTAACTGTTTGCAATCCTTACTCTTTCCACTGTTTTTTTTCTCTCTCTCTCCTTACTTTCTGCCTGTGTGCCCTTTAAGCTCCTGATTGTCCTGTTCTGAGACAAGAATATCCTATATTTCTCAGTAGAACTTGCTCAGAGGCAGACCTCCAGCAGCTAGAGGGGGCCAGAGAGCTACTCGTGCCCTTCTAGGATGGTGGGTCTTTGGTGGCTCTGTGATCACTCACTTCCTGCTCCCAAGCAGGAAGTTCCTGTTGTCAGTCAAATCCTGTGCCTATAAAAGTAGAACTAGCTTTGGGTGGAGGGTGGAGGGAGAGAAGGAGGGCAATATAGTCCCAGCAGAGAGTCCAGTCACACAGCAGTCCTTTATCCTGGTGTCTTCTGCCAAGCTACTAACAGAATCTTTCTAAGGCAGTCTTTAAATGTAGCTTCCTTCTAGCTAAGCCACTCCCCCTACTTACTAGATTTTTCTACAAGTAATTTAAACCTCACAGCTATCAAGTCCTTTCAATCACCTGAGATTTACACCTAGATAACTGTTCAGATAACCATTCAGTTCAGTTAACTCAGACAGACACACACTTCTTTTTTTGTTTTGTTTGTTAGATTTTTTTACCCTAAATTAAAGGTCCAAGTACAAGAGTTCTACTTGTCTAGTCCCAGCAGAGAAGTCCAATCACATAGCAGCTCTTTCTCCTGGTGTCTTCTGCCAAGCTACTAACATAATCTTTCTAAGGCAGTCTTTAAATGTAGCTTCCTTCTAGCTAAGCCACTCCCCCTTAAACCTCACAGCTATCAAGTCCTTTCAATCACCTGAGATTTACACCTAGATAACTGTTCAGATATCCATTCAGTTCAGTTACTCAGACATACACTTTTTTTGTTTTGTTTGTTAGTTTTTTTTACCCTAAATTAAAGGTCCAAGTACAAGAGTTTTACTTCTCTAGTCCCAGCAGAGAAGTCCAGTCACACAGCAGTCCTTTCTCCTGGTGTCTTCTGCCAAGCTACTACTATGTACTCAGAATCAAGTATTTTCCTTATTCATGCATATTTGTTTTTTTATTTAATTAGTATTTCAGAAAGACCTTTGAGCATGAGCTCTTTTACAAAGGTTCCATGTCTGGGTGGACAATAAGACAATACTCATATTCAGTGGTTACAGAGGCTTGATCATTAGCCATTAAAGAGAGATTACATGACAATTAGACAAATAGGATTAAAAACAGAGCAGTTGTATCGAATACTAAGCTATTTCTAATTTGTTGCCCTAGGTAGCACACCCCTGGAAACCTCCAAATCCATTGATAGACTATGGCAGAGTAACCGCATAGGGTTTAATGCTATTCCAGATGGCGAGAGACTGGGTGACAGTGAAACAAGGGGGATTGGGTTTGAACCCACCGCAGAGAGTGAGAGGTGGGGGTTAGTGAAACAGGAGGGCTGTAATGGGGGGAGCATCCTCAGAGGGCTTTGTCGAGTATGGTGTGTGTGTGGGGGTTTGGGAGGGGCAGTACCAAGTGCATTTAAAGAGGGCTGATAGCTTACTTAAACCCTTGGCTAGGCTGGAATGGAGGCAGGGTTCTCTAGGTAGGCCTGTCTATCAAGTGGGGCCTGAGAAGCAGGTGCATTTTGAGCAAGACATTAGGTGCTGTTTGAGGCGTGCTTTGAATTGAGACAGGCTGTTGTTTGTTTGTAATTTCAATGGGAGTTCATTTATCCAGAGGGGGGCACGATAGGAGAAAGTGCACTGCCCTAGTGAGGTTCAGCAGAATGGTATGGACAGTGCTCCATTCTTCTTCCGTCTGGTGATGTGTGCTGAGAGAGAAGCCTCGAGCAGGTTTCCTATACAGGGTGGGGTTTTTCTGAGGAGTGCCTTCTTTCCCAGGAGGCAAGTTTGGTATTTGAGCCTGTCTTTTAGGTTAAGCCAGTTTGTATGCTCATACAGGGTGCAAGTATGAGTGTAGTGATCTGCATACAGGGTGAGGCGGCATGCCTTATTGAGTGCAATTTGGACCCTTTTGAGCACTGTATCAGTAGCAGCTCCACAGACCACCAGCCCATAGTCTATCGTGGACAGTATGGAGCTGGAGACTGAGATTCAGAGTGCTTCCAGGGTGAGGGATTCCTTATGCCTATAGAGGACCCCGATCTTTGTGTTTACCACTCTGACAAGGGAGTCTATGTGGTGTGCATAAGTGAGAGAGTCATCAATGGTGACTCCAAGATATCTGAACAAGTTCACCTGCTCAATCTGCTCAGCAGCCTTATTGGTGATTACGAGGGGAGCATGCTTGTGTTTGTTGTAGGGGCTGGATTATAGCATGGCCTTGGTTTTCTTGTAATTTAGTAGCAGCTTTTGCCTACTGAACCAGTCCTTGAGTTTATTGAAAGAGTTCTGTAGTTCTGTTTGTAGGGTAACCTGAGAGGTGCTACTGCTCAGCAGCATGGCATCGTCCGCATACAGAATATGTTTGCCATCACAGGCTGTGGGTAGGTCATTTACAAAGAGGCTGAAAAGAAGAGGCCCTAAAATTGAGCCTTGAGGGACTCCTAGGAGTACATCTCTGGAGCTGGATAACATCTGCCCGATTTTGACTCACTGGCTCCTGTGTGTTAGGTAGTCATTGAACCAATTCACGGCGTTAGGTGCCATACCCACTCTTTGGAGCTGGAGTACTAGTAGAAGGTGGTTTACGGTGTCAAAGGCTTTGGTGAGGTCAATGAAGATGGACCCCACCAATCTGCCTTCATCCAGGGCCTTGTGCGCATAGTCAGTGTATTCCAGCAGTGTCGTGGTGGTACTGTGTTTTTGCCTGAAACCATGTTGGTTTGGGCAGAGCAGATTGTACTTATTGAGGTATTCTATGAGTTGACTTGCCACGATTTTTTCCAAAGCTTTGGGTAGTGGGGAGAGGATAGATATTGGCCTGTAGTTTGACACCAGCACCTTGTTTCCATTCTTATGCACTGGAGTTACCAGGGCTTGTTTCCATACCTCCAGAAATTGAGCTAGGACCAAGGATTTATTAAATAGCATTTTTATGGGCATGATAACAAAAATATTCATGGCGACAAAAAACACAGACAAAATTCCCCTCCCCAGATGACATGGGCTAGTCTCCAGCCACCTTGCTCTGCAAACCCAGTTATTTCCCACCCTCCACCCATTCCCCCACACATACATTTTTCTTTAAAAATATTCTGGGTTCCTAGCACCATGTCAGGAGTCAACTACAATCAACCCCCTCTCCCTAGTTCAGGCATGCCAAACCTGTGGCTCGGGAGCCTCACGTGGCTCTCGAGGCAGTTTGATGTGGCTCTCGAGGAGTTTGTCAGTTACATGTCAAGTACATGTCACAGTTTTTTAAATCTGAGAAAAGTCAAAGTACAGGGGCTGAAAAGTGCCCTGAGTGCTCAACAAGCTACTTTTACTAAGTCTGCAAGCAAATCTAAAGCTCCAAAGCTGCTCTGAATAATTATTTTAAAATGAAAACTGTTTTTTAGAAATACTGTGACTGAATAAAATATGATTATTGACCATTCACTATGATTATGTTATCATTTTAACTACTAAATATGGATAAATATTGGTAAATATGGGTATGGTAAGGGCCGCATTGTGGGTATGGTATTGCCACACGTTGATGTGGCTCACGTCTTACTCAGAAATTTAAATGTGGCTCACAACCCCAAAAAGGTTGGACACCCCTCCCTAGTTCAATCACCCAAGCCCAAAAATATTAGTATTTGATATTTGGGAGTGAGTTCCATGATGTCTAATCCACAATTTGTCAGTCTGTCTACTTCAGTGATGTAGGCTGCTCTTCCCCCTCCCTTCTGATCAAATGTGTCATTCAGTATTATAGTCAGATGACTGTATGGCTTTTTTGGAACAGCATGCTAAGGCCTAGAGAGGGGTACTGACTGAATTAGTTGGTACTTGACAGCTAACTTGACTCCTCAACCCAAGTAGATTATATCCATTCCAAACTCCACCCAAAGCTTGGTGCTATGTATAGAAACAAAGATGCCGTCTCACTTCTGGTCTGACACAAAGTGCTCTCAAAATTATCCTCACCGTTATAGACTATACTGATGTTGTCTACGGGTCTGACTCCTCCACCTCCTTCTTCAGGTTGGGCTCCCTTTTCAGTGCCTTCTGCCACTTTGCTACAAATGCTCCCTTTTGCACTCATCACTGCACCCTTTATTCCTCATTTTCTCTTCCTTCCCTCTCTCTCTCTCTCTCTCTCTCTCTCTATGCTGCCAGCACCATGCCTCCACACTTATCTACAAATATTGGTTTGTGACTCTCACCCTCAACTTCTCCTCCTTCCTCTCCCCCTCCTCCCACTCCTCCTAGCAGCTTAGCTCCAGACACCCTTGCCCCTTCTCACCTCCCCACTCCAACTCAAAGCAGGCAACCTTCTCTTACCGCTTCCCCTCATTTGGAACTCTGTCCCCAGCTCTGTCCATCTATCTCCCTCTCTGTTCACTCTAAAACAAATCCTTTCCCAATCTCTTTCTACTTCCTGCAAGTGTCCCCCATCCTGATCTCTCCTCTTCTTGCACACACCCCTTCACTTCTCCCGTTCTTCTCTCCCCTCTCTCTCCATACTCCTATATTCCTGCCTAACCCTACTTCCTCCCTACTCTCCCCATCCCCCTCCCTTGCTTTTGTTTACCTAATCACCTTTTTTATCTCCACCTTCCCTCCTCCTTGGAATGTGCATCTCATATCTGCAGTGCTCTTACTACTTGTAGCTATTTCAGTATACCTATTTAACTCTTTGTATTATAAACAGCAACTCCTGGCATGTTAACCCTTAGGCTGCTGAAAGAATTAGAAGGCATTGTAATTCTGGAATGATATATCAGTCCATAGCACAATAAGGGTTAATGATGTCAACTCATGCACTTTGTTTACCATGTTTTTATGCTGTTATCATATGCACCTTGTGTGCCACGTTCTCCCCCTTCCCTTCTCCCCCAGGTCACACCTGGAAACGACCCTCACCTCACTGTGCCTGTCCCAGTTACCAAACTGTAAATAAATAGCTAAATAAATAAATAAATACTTTGAATATTGTAAATATTACACCCCAATCGTGGATCAGGGAACAGAATGGGGGCACTCTTAAATGCTGTTTTTCTGGGGCCTGGTGGTGCACAGGGGGTGTTTGAAAAGATGACATTGGCTCCTCCTGGAACAGTCCAAACAAAAAAGACCAGCACTGACAACAAATATGAATATTGCTTTTATTTTAATAGGGTGCAAAAACAAAACTGCCAGTATTAGGGTATTAACAAGTCAGACATCAAAGGCCTTTTCAAGTCTGGCTTGTAAATTCCCTAACACTTGTGGCTGTAAGTGTTTTTGCACACTATTAAAATAGCAAAAATATTCATACGCGTTGTCAGTGCAGGTCTATTTTGTTTGGATTGCTTCAATTTTGACCAGGCATGACTGTGAGCAGAGCCACATTTCTTCCATTTGAATGCCTCCTGGAAGAGTTCCTAGCACCTTGCATATTTTTTTATTATCTGCACACTCCTAATGCCTAGTAAATGATGACCAGTCTCTCCCTACTGAATATGCAAAAATAAACTTCAGACACATAGTAACTATGCCAAAAAACATCAGCTTTTCAGTGAGAGAAAAAAAGCTATGCATCACTCTTTCAGGCACACTTATAAAGAAGGAATACATATGAAGAAAACATGAAAAAAATTACTTTTATTCAGGACATTATGCATAACATGCATTTATCTACTTCATGTAATGGTTTTATATGCCCTTGAGGCAATTAACATGAAGAAAAAAGCTGCATAAAGCTATAGAACATAGAAACATAGTCAGTGACAGCAGAAAAACACAAAAGGGCCATCCAGTCTGCCGGAATTCCTTATTTAGCCTTGGGAATCTTGTGTTCCTCCAGGGCCTTAGCCCTCCCCATCTCCCTTCACTTACCAGATTCTGATTCCCTGAACAACCACTATACCCTTCATTCTGTCCCAGATGTGCTGAAAACCACTAATGTTTTTTGTATCCACCATCAAGCAACATTTTCAGTGGCTCCACCACCATTTCTGTAAAATTGTACTTCCTCACGTCCCTCATTCCACTCATGACCACATGACCGCGTGTTAGTATTCAAGTCAAATACTTTCCTGCAGTTCACCCTGTTAATTCTTTTTAGGAATTTAAAGGTCTTTATCTTATCTCCCCTCTCCCTTCTGTTCTCCGGGTGAGTACATGATCAATGCCTTGAGGAGCTCCTTAAAGGACATGCTGTGCTGGCCATGAATCATTTTTGTTGTCATGCACTACACTGTCTCCAGTCTATCTCTAGCCTTCCTGTTCTGCTATTAGTATTCCTCTCAATACATCCCAGCATCCTATTCACCTTGCTACAGGCCTTGTTGTACTGACTCAATTGCTTTAGGGAGTCACTGATAATATTTACAAGGTCAGGTTCCTCAACTGTGGTAATGACCACTCTGTCCTGGAGTTCTTGTTCCCTAGGTGCATAACCTTACACTTTCTGTAGTTGAATTTCAACTGCCAAATGCTTGACCACCCCTCTAATTTTTGTAAGGCTCTCTACTTTTCCTTTATTCTCACATCACTAGCCACCCTACCACAGAGCTTAATGTCCTCTGCGAAGGGACATAACCTGTCTCGGATCCCCTTATCAATGTTGCTGATAAACATGTTGAACTGGAATGGACCCAGGACAGATTCCTATGGTATCCCACTCATGGCCTCCCAATCTTCTGGCTGCACCTCCGACGGTTTTATTTAACAGTGGTTCCAGATGACAGGTGGAGGGTGGCTGCATTTCCACTACACAAAAGTGGTTGTTGGGAGGAAGCTGACAATTATAGGCCAGTCAGCCTGACTTCAGTGGTGGGAAAGTTTCTGGAATCACTACTTAAGGAAAGGATTGTGGAACATCTTGAATCCTGTGGGTTACAAGACCCAAGGTGGCATAGTTTCATGGAAGGAGGTCATGCAAATGAATCTGATAGATTTCTTTGACTGTGTGACCCAAGAAACTGCATCATGGTGTAGCAGTGTACGTGGTCTATTTAGATTTCTGGGAGGTGTTCAACACCATTCCACATAGGAGACTAGAAAGCAAGCTGGGTAGCTTAGGAGTGGGCCCAAATGGGGTAAACTGGATAAGAAATTGGTTAGGGATAGTAGACAAAGGGTGGTGATAAATGGAGTTCAGTTCAAGGAAGGGAAGGTGGCCACTGGGGTGCCTCAGGGATCAGTGCTGAGACTAATCCTCTAAAATGTCTTCATAAGTGACATTGCAGATGAGCTGGAAGGGAAGACTCTGCTTTTTCATGGATGACACCAAAATCTGCAATAGGGTGGACACTCTGGATGTGTGTGTGTGTGTGTGTGTGTGTGTGTGTGTGGAAAGGATAAGCAGAGTCCTAAGAAAACTAGAGGAGTGGTTGAGGGTATGGTAGCTGGTTTTAATTGTAAAAAAAAAAGCAAAATAATGCACTTAGGGCACATATACCCTTAGGCAGAGAACAAAATGAGTGGAGTGGTATTGATGACCACCAAGCAGGAAAGAGACCTGAGATAACCACATCAGATGACTTAAAGGTGGCCTGGCAGTGTGACAAGGCAGTACTAGTAGGGAGGGCTACTGGGATGCTGGGATGCATAGGGAGGGGTATCACCAGCAGAAAAAGGGAGGTGGTGCTACCTCTGTATAGATCGCTGGTAAGACCCCACCTAGAGTACTGTGTCCAGTTTAGGAGAACACATCTCTGAAAGAACATAGACAGAATGGAGGGGGTCCAGAAGAGGGCAATTAAACATCAAAAGTCCTACTAGGAGAGACTAAAGGACCTCATTGTGTACACCCTGAAACAGAGAAGGGAGAGGGGATATGATGGAGACCATGGCTCCATGCAAGACCTCACAGACCATCTGGTAGGGTCAGTAAGGCAGTTTTCAAGCCCTCTCCAACTCAGAATCTGCCAGCTCACAGCCTGGCTCCCCAGGTACACTCTCAAGTAAGCTGCATTCCAGTTTTGGACAGCACTGCTAACACAGCACCGTATAATACTTCCCACCCACCTGCCCATCCTCCTGCCCACCAAGGGTGAAGCCACCTTTATGTCTGACTGTGTACGCCACAACCAATCAGTGCACTTTCTCCCCTAACCCATGCTGCCTGGTACACTTTGTTCAGTCTCCCTGGTGCTGCATAGTGCACTTGGTTCAGTCACCCCTGCATGTCCCCCTCTTGGCCATTCCCACCCGCGTCATCAGGCACTATCACACTTGAAGGATACCGCTGGCAATTTAACCAGTTGTCCCCTCACACTTACTCTGTTCACTCCTTCCAACCTCCTCAGTTTTACCCACCACATTTCTGATTCTGCTATTCATTGCAAACTGTGGCCATTGTCCTCCCATATCTCAGCATGCCACTCCCTGAAAGCCCTACACTGTAACCTTCTTCCGTTACCCTTCTGATGTCTGCACCTCTTCACCCAGCCCACCCCTCTTCACACCTCTCACCCCCTAACCTTGCCAGGGGAGGGGAAAGTTACACCCTTTCCCTGAACAACCCCATAAACTACCAATGGTTTCAGTAATGTAGCTACTCCCTTTTCAGCAACTGCCCTACACACATATTAACTAGGACCCACTCCACCATGGCCCAAAAACTTGTTCTCCTCTCCAGCAGGCATACTCATCTCCTCATACTCTTGTTGCTTATCTCTGGCTCTGTACACCCCAGTCCTGATCCCTCTTCTCCCTCCTCACCCACCCTCAGCCACTCTCCCAGAGCCAGCTACCCCTTCAAACTACTCCACCTTAATATCCAAAGTCTCCCCGCTTAAAATAAAAACAAAAAAAAAAACATGTTTGAATCCTGGGTTGCTGCCAATAAATTTGATGTCATTGCTCTAACTGAGACCTGGCTCTCTGACAAAATCCTCTTCAGCAAATTCAAGCATTGGAGGGCACACCCTAATTAGACTCGATAGAGTTGGCAAGAGAGGTGGTGGCTACATCTCTAACCAACTCACTTACGCAGAATTTGACCTCAGCCCTGGAACCCCCACAATCAAAGTCCTGTCTGTGAACATCATCCTTGGTCACCAGAAGACCATCACCCTCTTCACAGCCTACCTCCCCCCGGTACCCCCAGCAGTTTACTTGTCATCTTCCTCCACCTAAAGTATACCCTATCCAGAAACTGCGAGTGGATAATTCTTTGCAACTTTAATACAAATTGGGGTACAAGTCTAGCTGATGAAGCCAGGGAGGTTATCACTGGCCTCAGGATGCATAGAAACATAGAATCTGTCGGTAGATAAAGACCATACAGCTCACCTAGTCTGCCCATTTCCCTACTTGGTTTGGCAATCCCTACTCTTATCTGGACTGCCTTTCCCCCGCTCTACTGTACAGCAGGGTGCCTTTATGCTTATCCCATGCACTTTTGAATCCCTGTTCTGTTTTTGCTTCCACCACCTCTGCTGGTAGGCTGTTCCATGGATCCACCACCCTTTCTGTCAAAAAATACTTCCAGCATTCCCCCTAAGCCTCCTTCCCTCCAGCCTCATGTTATGTCCCCTTGTCCTTGTGCACTTTTGTCTCTGAAATATGCTCCCTTCCTGTATCCTGTTTATTTCTCTAAGGTATTTGAAAGTCTGTCACATATCCCCTCTCTCCTTCTCTCTTCCAGTGAATAGATATTTAGTTCCTTGAGTCTTTCCTCATATGGCTTGTAGATGCATCAAATCATTACCACACCCACCTGCAATAACTATAGAACCAGCCATGAATCATTAATCGATTGGATCATTGTCCCCAACTCATTCAGGGTAACCAACTATGGGACCCTATCATATTCCCTTAGTGATCATTGCCCCATTTTTTGCAGCTGGTCAGCTAAGGGCCTCAAATCTGAGCCCAAACTCATCTATACCAGACAGCTACAAAAACTAAATGTTGAGAAATTCTCAAATGCAATCCTCTCTTTGGACTGGTCTTTCACCCAGCACATTGATGCCACCCTGGACACTTTCAATAAGACCTTTCTGAATATCTGTGACTGCTTTTTCCCCCTGAAAAAAGATCAGGGTCAGAGGACAACACAAAAGTGGGTCACATTGGATCTCCTGAAATTAAGGGACAGGTCCTGGCCTGGGCAAAATTCAGAAACTCCAACACTCCTAGTCTCCTCCAGCACTAAAAATCTCTCTGTAGCAAGTGTAAATCCACTGTCCAAACTGCCAAGATCACCCTTTTTCAAAAACAAACAGTTCCTTGAGAGGGAGAACTCCAAACTCCTCCAGGGACCCTCAACAAACTAATTGGCCAAGACAAAAATGATGAGCATATTACCCTAACAGTCAAGGGTAGGCTTATTAATGACTCCCTTGCAGTAACATGGCACTTCAATACCTTTTTTGGTTGCCTGGACAAATTCAAACCCTGTTCCACCACTCCAATTCTTCAAAGTAACATGAACAATCTCCCCCACTCCTCAGTACCTTGCTCCCCTTTACTTTTGGTCCCTCACACTGTTCGACACAGTCAGATACCTCAATAAAACCAATCTGAGACCAAGTATTGGTCCTGATGGTTTGGATTACTGTAGTCTGAAACTTGTTAGTATCCCATCGCAGTCCCTCTCACCAACATTTTCAACCACTCCCTGTTCACAGGGGATTTCCCCAGCATCTGAAAAATACTACTATCAGACACCTTCAAAAATACAGCTTTAGAGATGACATCAGCAATCACAGTCCCATCTCACTCCTTGCACTACTTTCCAAAATTATTCAGAAAATTGTCCTTGATCAGATCACAGATGTTCTTAACAAATACAGCATCCTGTCCGGCTCCTAGCAAGCCACAACAAAGAGACACCTTTGGTTGACTTTACCCACAATATTTATCGGGTCATTGACGATGGCCTATACACCGGTACTATTTTTGTAGACCTCACCAAAGCATTCAACATGATCAATCATGGTATTCTCCTTAAAACTGCCACCCAACTGAATTTCTCCAATAACATAATCAACTGGGTCCACAACTATCTCAACCATATGACGCACAGAATCTTGATTGAGGGTCCCCTCTTCAATGTCTGTCTTTCATGTTAAATACAGTGTCCCATAAGGCTCCATACTGTTCTTCCTTTATGTGAATTCCATCCCAGGCATATGCATTTACACCAAGCTCATACTCTATGTGAATGATGCAGCCCTTTGTTGCAGCAATAAGAAACCCTCTGCTCTTTGCCACAAATGCCTATCTGATTTCAGTAGACTCCACTCATGGTTTTTCTCACATAGCCTTGTCCTCAATGCCCCCCAAAAAAACAAATCCATATTTTTCTCGAGAATCAGGAAAAGCAGTGACTTTGACTTCACCCTCATGGACTATGACAGCAACCTGATCAAAAGAGTCCTCAAATTCAAATATCTCAGGATCCTCCTTGACAGTCACCTAACCTTTGATAATCACATAAATCTTCTTATAAAAAAAAATGCATCAAAGACTCGAGATGTTGTACCAAATCATTCCTCATTCCAGACTCTAGGGCTCGAATTGCTAACAGTCTCTTGCTTCCCCTCCTAGACAATGGCTCCCTAGTCTACTCCACTCCTCAAAAAACTTTGACAGACTGAGGTCCACATACGACAGCATCCTCCCATTTGTCGCTGGTCTTTCCAGGATGACTAACCATTACACTCTCTCTAAATCAGCAGATTGGCTCCCTCTCAAGGACAGGTTCAACTGCAAACCCTGCACCTTCCTATTCAGATTCCTTAAGGGTCTCCTCCCCGACAGACCACCTACCTCTTTCCCAGGCTTGCACACTCTCACACCCCCAGACACTCCTCCAGTAGTACATTTGCAAGCCCACTATACTACACCTCCCATGGACAACACTCACTTGCTTCCAGGAGCACAAAACTCTTTAGTGCTCTGCCTCAGTCTCGCACCCAATGCCCATCCCTTTGTTTTTTTTCAAAAGCACCCTAACAAATCACCCTACATATGAACATGCGAAATTGCCGGCAGAAAAAGGCTCACAGATTGATCAAGTCTGCCCGGTTGTGCAGCTCTCAGTTTAATACCACTGCAGCTGTGACCCCACCCAATCCCCTCCCTTCTTCCCCTCTCCCGGTCCTTCCCCCCATTGTGTTCTTGTCTGTACTAACCCTGCCCCTGACTGTATCCCAGTGCATTCCATCCTGCCACCACTCTCTCTGTTAAATAGTGCCTCCTCATTTCCCTCCTGAACTTCCCCTTTCAACATCAGACTGAGCCCCCTAGTAACTCTACCCCCATTTAAGCAGAACAATTCTCCCTCTCTGACTTTGTTTATGCCTTTCAAGTACGTGAAGATCTCTATCATGTCCCCCCTTTCTCTTCTGTCATCCAGCAAGTACATGTTGAACTCCCTCAATCTTTCCTATTAAGGCAACTCATCTAGTCCTATGATCATTTTTGTAGCCCTACACTGCACCCCTCAAGTAATCTCACATCCTTTTTGAGGTATAGGCACCAGAACTGTACACAGTACTCCAAGTGCGGCTTCACCAGTGATCTTTACAAGGGCAGGATGATCGCAACCTTTCTACAGGTGATCCCTCTGGCAATACACCCCAGCATCCAATTTGCCTTGCTGCCACCCTCCTACACAGTGCTGATACCTTCATGTCACCTGTGACTAGTACTCCCAGGTCCTTTCCCCCTCTGAAGCCGCTACCTGTACTCCCCCCAGCCAGTAGCTAGTCCTAGGGTTTCTGGCTCCAAGGTGCATGACCTTGCACTTCTTTGAGTCAAACCCCAATTGCCACTCCTTTGACCAGTGTTCAAGTTTAGCTAGATCCTCCCTGAGTGCCTTCCTCCCTTTCTCACTGTCCACTTTTGCACAAATCTTAGTGTCATGGGTGAACAGGCTGATTTTATTCTTGACTCCCTCTGCAATGTCTCCAATGAAGACATTAAACAAAACAGGACCTAGGACTGAACCCTGTGGTATCCCACTAGTTACTGGTCTTGGCTTGGATGTCTACCTCGTTACAACTACCCTCTGTTGTCCGCCCTGCAGCCAGCTCTCAACCCACCCCACCAGTTTCTCCCCCACCACATGTCCCTCAGCTTGCTCAGTAACTTCCCATGCAACACAGAGTTGAAAGCCTTGCTGAAGTCCAGATACAGGACATCTACAGTATGACCTTTGTCAACCGCCCTAGTGACCCAGTCAAAGAAATCGATTAGGTTAGTCTGGCATGATCTTCCCAAGACAAATCCATGCTGTCACTCATCCTGCAGACCATTACTATCAAGAAAAGTTATTAACCTCTCCTTCAGAATGGTCTCCATCAACTTCACCACTATAGAAGTCAAGCTCATCAATCTGTAATTGCTCGGTTCCTCCTTGGGTCCACTCTTGTGGAGGGGCACCATGTGAGCCATCTTCCAGTCTCTGGGTACATTCCCCATCTCCAAACAGCTGTTGAACAGGTATGTCAGAGGGCCTGCCAACAGCTATGCTAGTTCCTTCAGGACCCTTGGGTGTACACTGTCCAGTCCTAATGCTTTGCTACCTGCAAGGCTTTAAGACCCTTCAGAACTCTGTCCTCTTGGATTACCCTATCTGTTATCTCTGCCTACACTCCACCCTTTCCCCCTTTCCCTTGTGGTATTGAGCCATCCCTTTCTTTCATGAACACCAAGTGGAAGTACTCACTGAGTGCCTTTGCCTGGTCTTCCTCTTTTTCTTCCCACCCTTCCTCCCATTTGATTCTCGCAATTTCATCCCTTCAACTTATCTTCTCCCCTATGTATTTAAAGAATCTCTTCTCCCTCTCTTTGATCCCCTGAGCCAATTTCAGCTCCTTTGCTGCCTTGGCTGCCCTGACTGTCCTGCTCACCTCCCTAGATGCTCTTGTGAACACCTCCCTGTCCTCCTCACACCCATATTTTTTGAACCTAATAAAGGCCAGTCTTTTTTCCCTCACCTTCCTCTCCATTTCCTTGCTGAGCCAGCTAGGTTTTTTTGACATGGACTGCTTACTCTGAGACTTGGCACACGTGTTCATGGCCTCATTCAATCCCTTCCTAATGATTGCCCACTTCCCTTCAGCATCCATCCCTGGGCACAGAAACTTTCTTGAAAGTGTAAAAGAAAACTATGGCAACATTTTCAGTCAATGAAGTTTTCTGGAACCAAAAAGCATCACTAAAACTTTGCCTGAAATTGCTTGACAAATGTTAAGTGTAGAATAAATCAGACTGCTTTAGTATTAAATGAAGTGCAGTGTGGGATAAAACTAACAAGTAAAGATGTAAGGACTAATGCTATTTAAAGCAACTGTATTCTATGTTATTAGGGTCCATACAATGTTACCCATTTAAGCAATAAACCATGACAGGGTGTGGATTATGCTGGGATTTACTCATGCCTGGTTGGTTTGGTCATGAGTCTATAGGCTGAGTGACTAAACCACACCAGAATTGGGTACATCCCAGCACAATCAAACCCTGGAGTGGTTTATTGTGATTATACAATGCCACCCTTTAGTTTTTTGTGAGAAAAGAAATAAAGAAAAAGAGTTTATTTTACATTTTAAATCATTTTTGTTGCATTTATTGCTGCAACTGAAAAAACAGTTCTGTGTTGTTACGTAGAATCTGAAGTGCACACATACACACACAGATTCATGGGAAACTTCTGCTTGCAGGATTTTATTTATTTAGTGTTTTTTTTCATTGTGTAAGTTTTTTTTTTTTTTTAAATTAGCAGTATCCATTACTTATCTTAGCCCCTAGAACACTGGAGAAGGCCCGAGGTCAGCGGGTGCCAAGTGGCAACGGCTGCAGATTTGAACTGTGGAGTTCTGATTTACATTGTATGGGGCTCCTCTACTGCTGTCACTGCCCTTTCGGTCCTCCTCTTTGGCAATCTTGTGTAGAATAAGAATCCATCCATCCCCTCCAGTGGTATGTTTGTTTTTATGTCCTTTTTCTTTTTTTTTTTTTTTTTAAGAGAGTGTGAGCATGGTGCAAAGTGTGAGTGACTCTCATAGTTCAGCCTAACAGAGACAGCATGGTGTGAGCAGCTGCTGGTGGTTCTGTTACTGGATAGCATGGTGTGAGTGGCTGCTGTGGGTGAGAGAGGTAAAAGGTGATTAGAGTGGTAAACAGTGCAGGACTTCAGAAACAGGAGCAAGAGAGTAAACACTGATTGGATTTGGGAAGTGGGAGAGAGAGCAAGAGAGATGTAGCTGATGGGTTTGGGGAGAACAGAATATTACATGGTGAGGCACAGAGAGTGTTAGTATGGGAAAGATAAAGTGTACTAAAAAAGAGCAGAGTGATTGCGCGAAAGTTGGCAGGAAGCTAAAAATGTTGCTGACAAGCTGCATGAACTGTTGAAAAAAATAATGGTGCTGATGTGTAAAAGAAAACTGGTTTTGCACCAGCAGTGCGTTAGAGAGAGGCAAGTTGGTGGTGGTTTGTTTGCTTTGCGAATGTGTGAGTACTGACACTCAACACTGCAGCTAAACTGAGTTGGAAAAGTGAAAAAAAGAAAGAAAAGATGTATTTTTTTTCTGTTGTGAAGCAGTCAGTTGGGATGGCTAGAACATTACCCATGGTTATGCTGGGATTTACCCAGGGATAAAGACCACAGTTGACCAATCAGATTACTGGATTCTTACAGCTGATTGCATAATCCAGTTATTCTCACTGCTAAATAGGGCCACTAAAATCATCAGTGGTATAGGGGACTAAAACTAAAAGGAGAAGATGGGGTCCCTTAACATGTCTACCCTGGAAGAAATGAGGCTTGAAGGGAATATAGTCTGTCTTTCCCACATGTAAGGATATGGACATTAACCAAATGGAGATATTTGATCTGTGGTCCTGCAGCAGGATAGTGGGGACCTAAAGCTCACAGTTATTAAATTCCAAGGATCACATTTTCCTCGGAGAACCTGGTAATTAAGGAAATCACCAGGTGTCCTGAGAAACAGCGTGGCTAGGAAATCCTTACAAATTGGTGCGTGTTAGTGAAGCACACATTTCATTCTTGCCTATAAAGTGTGTTGGGGGAATGGGTGGCATGATGGACCTAGACTGGCAGGATGGACCTAGAGTACTTTGCAACTTTAAGATACTGCCACTATGTTATAACAATATGGCAACTCTGAGATAACTGTCACGGGAATTACTGTATTTTGTATTTGAATGTAAATTTGTTACTAATGCGATGATACCTCAGTAAATATCAGAAGTCACTGCAGCATCATGAGGCACTGGAGGGGGGGCACATCTGTAGCATCTGGTAGGAGGAAAATTTCACCAAGGAGTAGGAAGTCAAGAACATTCCTGATATTGCGTAATACATAAAATGGCACTGAGAGTGCATGACACATAGGACACTTGTAAGTCACAAGGAATATGCACTGAAGTGCTGCACACACACTTTCATATTGATCACTTGCATGTGACCTCCTGAGCTATGCTCAAAATGGGTTATAGCATTTTCACACATGGGACAAACTCTACTATGCCCATGCAGGAAGGTGGAAGGGGTTGCCATGCACATGGCACACAGTGTCATTCACAAAGCATGGTGACCTCCCTAATCCTGGTCACAACTTTAATAGCACCCCTTACCCTAGAACTCTGACTAGCAGGAGGAAGGGGTATCACTAAAGTGCAATGCTGAGCAAATTATCCCCAGGAGATATAGATTATTAAGGGACCTGACCAATGGAGACTGCACAAGGATGTATGTGGCTATGGAACATGTTCCACTGGGGGCCAGGGTATGCATGTGGTCATTCTGACATAGTTGCAGGGGGCTCTAACCCTGGCACCTAAGTGAGAGATTTGTGGATAGCTACTAAGTGTGTTCTCACAATGTGGAAGCGGTTTGCACCCAGCTTTGGGTTTCTATAATTAATGACTAAGAGCCTGGGCCAGAACCTGGAACCTAGAGTGAGTAAAGTAGGTTTTCAAGAGGAGGACAATAAATCAATATATATTATTCTGTGTAGAAATGCAAAAAAAAAAAAAAAAAGCTATGTTAATGTTTCTGTTAGGGTTAAAGCACAAAACTTAAAAAGTAAGGAAATAAAAGGTTAGGGAAAAAAGTCAGTGGCATCTCAATAAATCTGTGGTATGGTATTCCGCAGGATTTCAATGATCACAAGATGCCATCTTGGCATTACTATAACTTTGGCACCCTTTCTCCAGACAATCAGTGTCAGTATTTTACTTTGTCTGACAACCCTTACCAAATGTGTTGCAATGGCAACACAGTGTTCTATCAATGGCAATACCTGGGTATGTCTGAAATTGTGCAAAGGTACTACCCAGTGGTAGGCTGGTAGTACAATGGTGTCAACCCAGTCAGGTTTCTGGCCTCAGTGGTAATGCCATGGCACAGCGGCATCCCTATGGCAATTTCTGCAGGTTGCTCAGACTGGTAAATGGGTAATGGTACCACAGTAGTATTACATAATTTTGAGTCCACTTTCATGTAGGACTCTATATTGCCCCAGAAGTTCCCAATGATAATGCAATGGTAGTACAACAATGTTTTCTATATACCACCAAGACTTACTTGGTACCACCGTGGTATCAGTATTTTGTAATGTCACCACATTGGTATTACGTTAGAGGAGCAGATTGGTGCACATATAAATCCCAAGCGTATTTGGTATCACTGTGGTATCAGTGCATCTAGAAATTTGATACCACTGTGGTACCAACATGGTACATATCAAAATCGAACAAAGTTTGAAAGAAATACGAAATGAAACATACGCTGATAAATGCATTATGAGCTGCATAGCATATGCAAATTACAATAACAACCCTCAGTCAAGTTCCCAAATTGAATGGGATATCACTGCTTCATTGAAATCCATTAAAATTCTATTAAATTCCATTAATCTTCCATTTTCTTCAGGCAAGCCCATTACTTTTCACCATTACATTTTTGTAACACCCTTTTTAAAGGCCATTTTTTTATTCCCATTACATTTAAATGAATTGTTGTTTCATGGGCACAAACCATTAATTTACTCACTCATGCCATAAATTAACCACTACAGGTATCCATTAAGTATTTAATGTGTGTGGTATGCCCCTTAAAGTTTGTATCAGCTTTACCCGATGTGTTCCTGAGATGGGTCCAAATCCTATATTCCTCCCCTTCTGCCAGAGTAAAATGTAATGGGTTTATGTCGCCGGTCGTAAGGCTGGAGCGAGGCACGAGGCAAGGTTGTCCCTTATCCCCGTTACTATTCAACCTATACTTAGAGCCATTATTACATAGGTTGGCTAGAAACTGTTTGATTAAGGGTATACAGGTGGGGGGTGCCAGATATATGTACTCGGGTATATGCTGATGATATACTATTACATGTTGAAGACCCGGAGACCTCGGTTCCAGCTATCTTGGTGGAAATAGATGCCTTTTCCAAAATATCATACTACAAGTTAAATCGCATGAAAATGAAGATTCTCCCCTTAAATACCAATGTCAGGAAGGCTGATTTATCATCGTTAGACTTATGTTGGGAAGTGAAGTAAACCACGTATCTCGGGATAAACATTGGCACCGGACTGACTTATATGATTAAAAATAACCTAAGTAGTCTGGTTAAAACCATTTCTGGGGATATTTACAGGTGGAGACTGCTCTCTTTGTCACTTTTGGGTAGGCTGAATGTCATAAAAATGAACATTCTGCCCAGATTATTGTATCCCTTGGGTATGCTCGGCGTATACCTCCCGAAGCCGTGGTTTACCAATTTACAGAGGGCATTTAATCTATTTATTTGGAAGAGGAAAAGAGCACGCAGGTCCTATATTAAATTAACCGCCCTGAAACTAAAGGGAGGACTAGCTACGCCCTCTCTTTTTCTATATTATGTCGCGCAGCACGTAGGCAAGTTGGTCTATTGGAGTGCAAGGAGCGTCCAGTCGGCTTACTTGCCTTTATGGGTTGACATTGAGCGGGGGTTGGCGAAGAGGGTGAGCTGCTCTCTATGGGCCCTGTTATACGCTTCTCCGTCGGACATACCCAAATTATTGAAAAACAACCCAATGGGATGGTCGTTAAAGGCCTTTCAGCAGTTGCAAAATTACCTTGCAGTTAAATGGCATCTATCCATCAACCAACCCATTTTTGAGAATCTTCACATTAGGGTTGGGGGTGAGACCCTGTCCGTCACTTTTTGGCCCCAGGTAAGTCACCTAAGAAGCTCAGATTTTTGGGTGAATGGGGGACCTCAGTCTTTTGACCAGTTGGTGAATGTTTTCGGGGTTGTGGATCAGGACTTCTTTAAGTGGCTGCAAATTAGTAAGGTCTTAACATCCATTTTTTCTCATAGGGCTCTAGTGGAGACCATGACGCCGACATACTTTTCACCATAGCCTCTCAACCAAACTCAGTCTCTAAGGTATATAAAACACTTCAGGAATGGGACCACAGACTTCCTCCAGGGGTCTGCTTCTATTGGACAAGGGAATTAGGAATATCTGAGGCACCCGATCTCTGGAGGAAGTTGTGGCTCACAATGTATAAATATGTAAAACAAGACCGGTTGAGAATGGTACATTTTAACTTAATGCACCACTTATACTTATCCCCATCACGATTGTGTAAATATGGGGCAAAGGATACATCTCTCTGCGAGGTGTAGGAAGGAAGATGGTACTTTATATCACATGGTATGGTCATGCCCTTCAATTCAGGTCCTTTGGCGGGCTATCAACAATCTCTTAGACCCTATCCTTGGCTTAACAAACTTGTTTACTCCTGAGGTATGTCTGATGAGCCTTTTCCAGTTGGCACTTCCAAGGTTAAAAGGTCAAATGTCGCTTTATCCGCTGTGGCTAAATTGGTAATCTTAAGGCATTGGACCAGTGATAAAGCCCCTCCTTGTTGGAGTGGTACGAGAATGTACTTTGGCAGTACAATTAGAAAAACATATTGCTCGTATGCAGAATAGATTGAAAGCATACACAGCGCTTTGGAGTTCTTTTGAAATGCTCCTTATGACCTGGAGGCCTGGCCCTCGGAACACCTCAGGGCTGGCAAGTTAGGGTGTGCTTACGTGTGTAGCCTTGGGGGGGTGGTTGGACCTTGTTTTTCCGATGAAAGGGTGAGCTAGTGTCAGGTTGTTTTATATCGTTCCAGTTCGCACTCTCATTTATGTATCTGTATTGAGGTGTTTTTTGTGGAAATTAATAAAGATGTTTAGTAACAAAAAAAAAAGTTTGTATCAGCCTATTTTAATGGCATGTTTAATAACCATTGAAACTGAGCCAGGCATTTCAGATTTGTACATCAACCTGCCACACTACTACCCTGTCCCCCACTGTTGTTCATGCCTGCCCCCAACCCCGATTGAGTCCAAGGTCCCTGCCTCCAATCAGATGATTCCCACATTAGACAGGCTGTCTGTCTTCGCTGCTAGTGTGGTGCTTGCTGTCAACTGGTAGACACCAATGACTGCACCATGAGTCCGAGACCATGGCAAAAATTTCTTCTTTGTCCCCTGCAAGTAGGCAGATTTGTTCCACTTGCCACTCCACATGAAGTCTTCATTCTTTTAGCTGGCTCTGAGTCTGTTCTTTCGTCTGCTGCTCCTTAGTTCTTCTACTGCTTCTCTCAATCCCAGTACAATTAAACTAAGAGTATGGCTTTTAACTTTGCTGGGGCATTTAAACTTGCCGCCTGGTCAGCCCGTCAGCGCAGCGGTTGGATTTGTGCTTATGGATAATCGGGCGTACCTGGGTTCAGAAACGAGCATGGGTCATGGAGGGCCGGGCCGGGTAGAAGGATAGAGCATCCCAGAGATAGCTCTTCTCCAGGGGAGGGCAGGGGTGCACTGCACCTACAGCCTCCTAGTGGAGGCTAGGAGTATCACAGGACATCTGGACCAACACGTAATAGGGGAGGGGTGAACGTCGGTGCTAGCCATGACATCACTATGCCACCCCGAGAGAAAAAGGAGAAAAGGGCTCAGCGGATGATGGCCTTCAGGTCCTCTGCACCTCTGAACTGTCCAGGGAGCCATTCCACCGCAGCCTTAGCAGCATTCTGTGGCCTATATGGTAAGTGCCAAGCCGCCCCCACTGGTGCATTCCCCCTCGGAGAAGGGGATCTGCCCGGTGACCAGAAATGCTGGGATACCACAGGAGGGCTGCAATATGGGGTTAGCGGGGGGAGTCAGAACTCGAGTGAGGTGGTAGGAGGACTAGCAAGAGGGACCATAGGAGAGCCTGAAGGAGTGGAGGGCACCTGAGCAGGAGTGGGGGACAAAATAGATAACACAAAAAAAATAAACTCACCGCCCAGGTCTTTCCACATCCCCTACCAGATGCCGCAGCCAATTGCTATGCAGGTGGACCATGCAGACCTAATTGAGACCTTCAGCTTTAATGTCCGCAGTCAACTCTGCCAACCCCCCAGACAAAGCTGAAAGAGAAAAGAAAAAGCCTGTAAAGCCAAACAAAGGAATTTAAATGCGATGGACTAGAGAGGGCAGAGCAATGCTGGCCAGCTTGTTTGCTACCCCCTGCTACTAAACTTGATACGCCATGGCTTACTTGGAGTATCAGTAGCTACGCCCTTGAATTGAGCAATGAGCTTTTCATTGCCATGAAAATGATGGTCATGTAGCGCTAATCCATTATTTGCCATTATAACTGTCCAAATGAGGTTTTTATTACCATGAAAATAACAGTTATCTTGTGGCAATACATTAATGGCTATTAGGGATAGTTTTATTTACTATCAGTACTACTTTTCACTAAGAACTATGGATCCCCTTTGACTCCTGTGTAACTTTTTGTTTTACAGGTACTCCCCATCCACTCTCCAGAGTCAGCATCTCCAAAGAGGTTCCCTCACCTGGACCATAAAGTACCCATGAATTAGTTATGTGATTGGGGATGGGGAGTTTGAGCCATAATTTAATCTGCATCCATTATAATGGGAGTCCAGATGGTTGTTGCCATTATGCTATATTGTAATGAGGGACAGTTAAGAGGTATAGGATTGGTCTCTCCAGATCTGGTCCCTTATAACTGGACCCCCACCTTGAAGCTGGACCCCCACAGCTGAAGACGAACTTTTTGCTACAGCACGTTGGCAACACCATTTACAGTGAGGGACACAGCAATGCTGAGGGATAAAATGAGGGACATGTCACTAAGAGACTGTTGAGAAGTATGGTACGGTTCCTTTCCCATGTGTGGCCACCCTGCACTGTGGTGCTAGAGATTTTACAGACTGACAAAGGGGTTGATACTACCTTTTTTAGCCACTAGCCATCAGAGCTAGTGTTTAGACAAATCCACTGACCCAACAGGGAGTTTCACTAGCCCAGCACAAAATGACCAGAAAAATCTCCATTGAAATAATTGGTCCCATCGATATGTATATAGGCACATTCATTTCAATTGCATTTTGTTCTTGATATTTGCGTAGCAGCAGCGAACAGTCCTGGCTCAGACCAGATACCAGGTCAATGGGAAAGGAAATCAGTGTGAGATGTGACTTCCTTCTGGAAGCTCATGAAGAGGACCATTACTTTTGTACACAGATGAGGAAGGAGCAGTCATCAAAATGAGGGGAGCTGACAGCCTCTTGTTTTAGAGGTAGTTTAATTTCAGAGTATGTTTTATTGGGCAGCAAAGGCAGGTGTGTAATATCCCCAAAGACCGGATCACCAGTAAGCTCTGTTGATGCCAACAAGCCCCAGTAAGGTGACCACAGGTGTCCCTGTATTTTAGGTTGCAAGGCGAGGTGAACATAGTGGCCAGAGCCATATAAAAATAAAGTGCTTGTCTGCAGTTAAACATTTTTTTCTTCTTATTGCATCCTGCCCAGTAAAGGTGGCACAAGCCAGTGTCACATCTAAGGTCTAGCTTTCACTGGACAGCTGGTTGTTATGGATTCAGCATCCTGGATGCCATGGAGGATACTGAGAGTGGCCAGAAATGGCCACTGGGGGAGTCTGAATTGACTATGAAGAAGGACTGTCAGGGGAGTTCATGTTCCCCAAAGAAAAACAAATACATGTCGAAAGTGCAGCAGATTAAAGAGAGGACACAGTGAAGTAAATTCAGAGCAAAAGGCAGTACCTGCAGCCCTCCTCTCATCCCTATGTCAATCTCAGTGGTCCCAGCAGTGTCAGTGGTCCAGTAGTTGTGGCGGTCCCCAGGATCAGCAGTTGGCAGCTGTAGCGTGGGTTCTGTTTAGTCCCATTTGTGGTTTTTTTTTTGTTTGTAAAGAAAAAGTAAATGCCAGTTCCTTGGCAGTGGCCCCCACAAACAGGAAAGCATCATTAGATGAACGAGCATCAGGAGAAGCCAGCTACCCATCAAGGGAAGGCCTCCCACCTGCCTGCAGCCATCAGGGCATCCAGCATACACTTAACCCACTTCCTGTCTCAACTTCTCCCCAGTTTGGGGTCGTGAGTCAGTGACTGTGTCATAAAACAGGCACTGTCCAGCTGAACTAATACTGAAGTAAAAAAAAAAAGATGTTTCTTTTCACACAGAGAGCACAATAAAGGATGGCTATGGATGTTAGTGTGGTCAGGGCAAGGCCCTGGAACAAGGAACTGCCAAGGGTGGATCTATTCAAATGTATTTAAAATCAGCCCAGGAAGTGAGCATACAGTGAGATGGTGACCTTATTCAAAATTACCTAAATTTATTTAACTTGTGCTCCTAAATGGAGCATAGGGGTGGGCAGTATTCAAATGAAGTAGTTATCGGAGGTGTAGCAGAGGGCATGCATGCCCTGAATTAGATAGTGAACAGGGTGCTAAGGAGCAAGGTTAGGGTAAAGCCCCAGTTATAGCCAAGCTAGCCAGTTGGGCTAGTGAATAACTGCTAGCTGTCCCAAAGGTTTCTTTAATTCAGAAATAAGCATGCCGGGGAGCTAGTTGTGGGAAGTAAGTCCCAGATCATAAAGTCAGAGTGCCCCAGGGTGAAACAGGTGACCTCCAGTAGCCAGGCTAGTGCTATAGGAATCTCTAGATCTGTTACTCAGGTCACTAGTCCTTTGCTGGGGCTGTAGCAACTATGCTGCTGGGGTGGCTAACAGGCTAGGGCTGTGTCAAGTATGCTGCTCATGTGGATAACTGCCTGGTCTGCTCCCTTTCCCTTGCTCCTGACTGAAACTGATACCCAAGTGCTCTTTAAATCAGTAAATTCTACTATTTTACAACACTAGCTTGGCTACTGTTTGCCAGTTGGCTATAGCCACCTTTATCATCCTGGACACATTCACTTTACACTCTGGGTTTTACTTAACCTAACTGGCCATTGGTGCTTATTTCTGAATACATTTATTTATTTTGTTTATTTACTAAAAAGTTTCACCAGGAAAGGCACACTGAGCAAACAAGTTTAAAAAACCCACTGTTCTAAGATCCATAGTGGCTGTGAACTTTTGCGTGCATGCACAAGACAGCCTGACTCACCATGGGATGGTAAAGAGAGTGGGAAAGAAAGTGAAGAGGCCTGCTGCTGCTGTGACTTGAGTCAAGCTGTTCTGCCTGCTTGCCTTCGATTCTGTGAGAGAGTCGCTTACCATATTCATGTTTTTCATCGGTCCACCCATGACTCCAGACTACAACACGACCAAATCCAATACCAACAAGAGGGATTAAAATAAATTTGAGGAGCTTCACTTCCAGCTGCCGGGGACTGGCTTGCCTTAGAGAAGCCTCTTAAGACTTAGCTTGAAGTTGATGTTTGATTAGACAATCGTTGGGGGTCTGGCGGAGTCAGTAGGACAATGGTGGTGAGGTCTGTGGATGCCAGTGTTGTTGGAGTGGGAGTCCATCTCAGCACGGCCTGGAGGCGTGGGATAAAGCAGAGAGAATGGAGCAGGAGCTGGAGGACTGATCAAGGCTTGCTTGGGGACAGGGAGTCCCTGCTGACTTGCTGGTGGCTGCACTGCTGCGAATGCTAACACATTAATACTGCTGTGTCAAACTATAATGCTCTTCAAAGTACAATTTTTTTTTTAATACTACTGAATCATGAATGAAGATTAGCCAGCCAAGGATTAAAATTAGCCAATTAAGGCTGGGTACATTACCATGCATTTCAGTTCTACTTAGGAGACAGATAAAACAATTGGCAACACCAATTAATTTTAGAGAAGGTAAGCAATCATAAAATGTGGGGTTTTATCTAGAAATATGATGCAAAAAAAAAAGTTGGCAGTGTCCCTTTAAAAGTTTTACTTAACCTAACTGGCCATTGGTGCTAGTTTCTGAATACATTCATTTATTTTGTTTATTTACTAAAAAGGTTAACCAGGAAAGGCATACTGAACAAACAAGTTTAAAAAATTCACTGTTCCAAGATCCGTAGCAGCTGTGAACTTTTGCACACGTGGTAATGTGAGGATGTATTTCTTCACAGAAAGTGTTGTAGATACATGAGGCAGCCTTCCTGAGGAGGTCATAGAGTCAAAAACAGTGGGGGAATTCAAGAATACATGGGACAGGCATAAGGCAATTCTAGTGGGGGGGTAGGAGGAAGTAGGCTGTTGGTTAACTAGGATCTGCAGCTTATCCGTTAGGTAGGGAAATGGGCTGATTAGGTGGGCCAAGCGGTCCTTATCTGCCATCAATTCAAATTCTATGTTTCTAAGTCTATACTGAACACATCAGTGAACTAATTCCCCCAAATCACTTCCTGTCCCTGCCCAGTCTGAGGAATTGCAGGAGCACTGACTGCCCTTACCCAAGCCGACTGCTATATTAACAGTATATTAGCATGCAGATAATTCTGCAAAAATAGAGTTCCTTAGTAGCATTTTAGCAGTCAATCAGTTTAGCATTCAGTTTAGTACAGTTATTCTGAGCTGATTCTAATGTTAAATACTGCTAACAATGTTTACTAACAGTCATTAGCGAGCCAGTCTGGTGGTGCTGAGGGCTGAGGCACTGGGCGCCTTACCTCATACCATGCCAGCAACCCGTGTTCAGGAATGAGCATGGGTCTTCGGGGATCAGCCGGGGAGAAGAAGGATGAAGTGTCCAGCAGCTACTCTCCTTCTCCAGGGAGGGTCATCTGCACGCTCCCGCCACAATATCGCCATCTGGGGGAGCTTGGGTGGAAGGTGCCGTAGTTGGGGGAAGCAGTAAGGGTATTGGACAGGTGTCAGCAGAGGGGCAGAGAAGGAGGCACGTCTCAGCGTGCCTCCTAGCTCATTGGCCCTCATTGCACGCCAACATCTGGGGATGAACAAGGGGAAAAAAAACACCTCGGTCTCTCCCAGGCAATGACACCTCACTGCATGTCTTCAGCTCATCGAGGTAGACTCCCCTATGCCGACCCAACGTCACAGTATGTATGGGTCTGGAGAGGTAAGAATGGGGGACCCCTCCTCACCCTACCTGGGGGAGGTTAACTGGGCACCTACATTAGTGGAACTGTGTACTCTAGGGGCAGACCATGATGAGGGTGGGTAGTGCAAGAGAGGCTGTCTGAGAGAGTGGAAAGAGAAGGCAAGTAGGGCCCATAAATACAAGGTTAAAAACAAAGTCATTAGCAATCATAAGCAGTATAAAGATTCCACAGAATAACCCATACAGAACTGCAGTCACCAGCGCTTTTTGAGTGCTAGATGTTAAGCACTTAAACGAAACCGGCACTCAACAAAAGCTCAACATGCACAGTTGAATGCTTTCTGAGTATTTAAATTAGTAACCGAGTCCTGGTTCAGGATTTCAGTTTCAGAATATGTTAATTGGAGATGCATTTGAGCACAGATTGAGATTGTAAACTTTCAGAAAGCACTCAACAAAAACTCAACTTGCCAGATTGCAGGCTCATATAGTCCCCATCCTCCAACAACTGCAGCTGTATACTGATTCCACTCAGCCTTTGCTCTTAGTACCTGAAAACCCACCAAGACAATTCATGGAATCTGGTTTGCCCCCTCCCCAGCTGCAGGCTCCCAGACCCATCCCCAAGCCCATGCTGGGACTCCATACACTACTCACTACAAGTGGGTGTCAGTGTGATCACTTTTGGCTCTTAATAGTTACAAGAAGTTGGCCCATCATTCATCAATGTTCATCAAATGCAAAAGGACACTGCTGTGTTGCAGGATAGTAATTACCTTTATTGAATTCTTTGTATATCACGCACTCTCGCAGCTCATACTTCACAGATACCCTATGCATTTTTTCAAGGTGTGATGTCGAGAATGCACCTCTGTTTATAGTGCTTAATGGTAAGACATTTAAAGGGGCAATGCAATTTCCCATCAAGATGCTTATATACAGTAAATACTGTGTGTGAGTGTGTATATATATATATATATATATATATATTTTTTAATCATATAAAGGGGGCTGGACTAGTGGTGCTGAGTGATTGAGGTGCTGGATGCCACATGTCACTCTATGTTGATGACCTGAGTTTGGAAGTGGATTCCAGTTGCTGGGGCCAGCTTGGAAGGGAAGGGAGGGCTTGTATGCGCAACCTCTGACTGGTAATAGCACAGGCTAGGGTGGCACAGAAGAGGTAAAGTAGGCTGGTGATGCTTGCTTGCGTGCCTCTACATGCATGCCTCAACCTGGCTGCAGAAGGGATGGAAGAAAACTGGAAAATGGAAGCTGGCATTTCAGTGAAGTCCTGCATGTTTATCTGTGGACCCATACTGCCACCCTAACCATGGGCTGAACTAGACTGTCTCAGGAGTGGGGTGGGAGTATGCCCTTTCCTCCCTCTTTTGGCCGTGCCATCGGGGAATCTGTGGTTTCACCCCTCCACGAGGTGGCCCAGGGACACACAAGCACTGATCTGTAGGGAGAGGAACAGTGTTGAGAAGCCCCTCAAATCATCCCACTCAGTAGAAAGAAAAACAAAATGTAATGAGCTTTTTTTGCCATCGTCCAGTCACCATCTGTCCAACCCCGCCACCTAGCCCCCTCTCCAGGGATTTACCCACCCCACTGGAATGCATCTTGATTAACCCCCAGGGCGGGGCTGTTGGCGAGGGACTTCTCATAGAAATATAGAAGTTGTCAGCAGAAAAGGACCTCTTGGCCCACCTGGAGTGGCCTAAAATGCCTTCCTACTGTGCTATTGCAGACCCTACTCTCTCCCCAAATGGATGCTGCTTCGTGATCTTGGGTAGGGGCGAGTGCCTAAGTTGGTTGCATGGGTCAAGTTGAGGGTGGATGGCCTCCTGCGTGGCTGCTGTTGTCTTTTCTGAATATGCTGATCCCTAGGGAGGCATGGCATGCAATGACATAGTGGTGCAAAGAGCATTGGATGTCTGACACACCTCCCAAAGATCTCAAGCACCGGCTGTCAGACCCCCAGTCTCCACCAGTGGTTGGTAAAAAGCCGGATGCTTCCCTCCACCACTGAAGAGATGAGCAGTCTATGAGCCATTCAATCCTCCTCTCCCCAGCTGGCCCTCTGACACTCTGGGCTCACTTCCAAACCCAGAATGTCAGGTCACAAGTGAAAGCTATACTGCTGCATTGGCAGGCCGGCAAAGTTAAACTGTAAAGTGCTCAGCTGTGCTCTTCATTAATTTCACCTGGCAATATTGACAAAAACACAATAATAAAATAAGGCAAATAACACAAATGATTTTTTGTAGCATTTTAATGTGTGCTCCTCACACACCATATTTTGCCACTCATATGCATGAATATTTGGTTTTACTCACCAGTGTTCAAAAGTGAGCCATACCCACTCTGAATATATCTTATCAGGAGCCCTACATGGCACAGCACAATGTTGGTATCACATGTGACACAGTACAGTGTCACATGTGATACAGTACAGTGTCTGCATTGCATGAGGCAAAGTGCTGTGTCAGCATCACCATGGCACAACATAGTGTTAAACAGTAGTATGCCAAACGGCAGTGTTGTGTCAGCATTGCCTGTGGCACAGTGATGTGCAAACAGTGCAAGTGGCACAGCTTACTGATGACAATGCGCACAGTATGGTGTTGGCAGTGTATGTAGCACTGCACAGTATCTGCATGTCATCTAGCAAAACGCGATACCTGCATAGAATGTGGCACCGTGACTGACAGCAGTGCACATGGCACTGTGCGGTGTTAGCAGTGCATATTGAACTGCAGAATGTCAGCCCTGCAACTGGCACATTGCTGTGTCAGCACTGTTTGTGACACACTGTGGTGTCTGCACTGCACGTAGCCTAATACAGGGCTGCCACTGCACGTGGCCCAGCAGTGTCTGCACTTCATATTATAGAGCACATCTTTTTTCAGTGCACACTACTACACATGACACAGCATGGTACTGGCAGAGCATGTGCAGGGACAGTGCAATGACACTGGTTGGGAGCACAGGCGGTACAACCACAGCGAAATGCCATGTGTAGTGCTTGCCACCAGTGTGGGTTGTCTCAGGAGCCTGCCATCTGTGCTGAGTGGAATCAGAGGGGGGAATGGCCATTCCATATGCTGGGAGGAGTGGTTGCAGGTGAGATAAGCCTGAGGTACATGTGTCACTCAAGAATAGCTTCTACTCCCTTAAGCTGTCTGCATCTGTTCCGATGAGCTAATTTGCACAATTGCTAGACACATAGCATCCCTCAGTAAAAGCATAGTCTGTGGGTCTGGGCCCCTCAAACAGCCTCTTCCCCCCACCCAAGCAGCACCTCCTCCCAGTACACAAAGCTGAGCAGCACTTCTCTGCTGTGGATCTTCCACTCCCCAGAGAGGGAGTGGCAGCTGCAGGGGGGTAGCTTGTCTGTGAGAGAGAGGTTCCTGCTATTGGGTGGGGCAGAATACTGTAGTGCCTCCAAGTAGCAGTGTCCAGGAGCCCTACCAAAAGAAACTGCTCACCAGGCATCTCAGGCAGGGCATGATAGTGTGCTTGTGATCCCCTTAGACCAATGTAGTTTGCCTGCAGGAGAGAAAAACATGTTTATTTTAGGCATATTCTGCCCAAACAAGTTGCCAGAAGCCTCAGTAGTCCCCACTAGCAACTACTGTGCCCAGAAAATTGTCCCACAGCTTGAGCATCACCTGTGGCAGATTGGTGATGGCCATGACATTGTGGGTAACCATACAACATCATGTGTCTCTACACAGTAATCTGAACTGTAGGTGGCCATTGAGAGAAGCTGGGAGGGTGCAAAAGCTGGAGAAAATATCTCAGTTGGATTGCACTCAGCTCCCGGAGGAATATTGTGGTTGCCCTCTTGGATCTCATGCCCACTATTCACATTTTCCTTTGTAGTCCCAGCTTAATTTCTTTGACTCCCCTCTCCATTACAAGAAGTCCTCACTTCTTGTCCATTACTGTAGCCTCCTATTAATATTATCCCTTTCACTGTTGCACCCTCTCTCAAATCCCCCTTTTAGCCACATAATCATGTTTTTTTTTTTTTTTTGCTGCACCTCCTTTTGCCATCATCCCCTTTGTCATTTCCAGTAGCTGACAATAACTTTTACAGCCACTAGCAGTCAGGGCTAAAAGTCCATCTGCCTGACAAGATTTTCTGTAGCCCAGAACAATTTATTCCAACAATGTTGTTTTGTCATGCATATAGCTTTCCTACCATTTAGTTGTTCCTTCTTTTTTACTGTTGGGGGCTTATTTAGGTTCCTTCTAACAAATGCAGCAAAATGTAGAAAAAATATCAAACCACAAAAACACTATGAGGAAAAGTAATAAAACAGAATGAATGAGTACATTTCTCTGGATGGGGCTGCATGAAAATATGCCAACTTGGAAACAAAAACACACATTTTAGGTCCAATAGGAATATTCCACAGGCACATTGTGCACCTGGGGGCCCTTTTCATTGTGGCACTAAACCAGAAGTGTTCAGGAAGGAACGTGCACAACTCAGCTGTTAGAACAGGCATGCTTCATTGAGTAATCTGAGACCAGCTACTATCCAGACAGACTTCAAAGCATTCTTTCACCATCAACAAGAAATGGCCTGCAAACCAGAAGAAAAAGTTGGAGCAGCAGGCTGAGGAAAAGGTAGAATTTTTTTATTTATCTTTTAAACAATAATTTGATGAAAACATTTAGGCCAGACTGCACTTACAGAGCAAGATCTGTCAGATCTGAAGGAAGGGCCACAAAAAGTTTGAAAATAATATACAAGTAAAAGTCAAGGGGTCTTGATCCACAGCCATTAGCTCTGAAGAGGCTGCTGCAGCTCTGCAAATTCAAATCTGAGTGAGGAGGAAGGGAGTCTTGGTTAGTGCAGTAAATTAAACTTTGAGCTATTGAGGATTGAGGGGCCTGTACTGTAGCCTATGAATTCAAACCTGAGATTAAGTAAGGGAGAAGAAAAGACTTCGCTCTTTGAGGGGGCAGCTGTTCTATTAAAATTCAAACTTGAAGGGAGTTGAATTTAATTACTGCAGTATTGGAATTAAACTTTGAGCTATGACTCTGTAGATCTACTGTATCGTCCCATTTAAAGTGATGTGTCAGCTATAGGAGTTCACTACAGAGCTTGGGAGGTTGAGGAGGACAGGGGTTTAAATGGTGCTGGGGGTTGCAAGTAGTAATGTTGCTGAAGGAAAAGAGGCTAAAGGGCCTGTAGGTGCCAGTGGGAGGAAGGCCTAGGAGCAAGTAGCTGTGGGGGGGGGGGGGCTCTTGACCATGCATCTGGGCAAATGATTGCATCATAGTCTGCAGGACATGGTTACATATGGATAAGGATTTAAGTTTTTCACGCAGCACATGGATTTCATGATTACCATGAAAACCAGGTGTCTCCGTGACATGTAAGTCCTAACTTGTCATGTTTGTTAACTAATATGCTTGTTGCAGCTAAAAAACAAGGTTATTTCTTTGTTCTGCAGCCTTACTTCGTAGAGCCGCTTAACCTCCTGTTACTGGAAGGGTGGGACGTGTTGATCCACATCCCGTTCTGCTGCCAACTGTGCTCAAAAAGAAATGCATCCTTGAATCATGGAGCCGCTGAACCTCAGATTGCTGGAAGGGTATGGGATGTTGCTCCAAGTCCCATTCGGCTGCCAGCTGTGCTAAAAAAGGAATGCAGTCTTGCAACATGGAACCTCTCGTCCTCCAGTTGCTGGATGGATGGGAGCACAGGCATCAAGTTGCTGTAAGGGGTGGGGGCTGTTGTTCCAAGTCCTGTTTGGCTGCCAACTGTGCTAAAATACGAATGCAGTCCAAATATTTGCTGTGTCACATCTGTCCTAGACTGGAAAGGGGCTAATTTGCTCCATGCACCGATTGGCTGCCAGCTGTGCACAAAATCAAAGGCAGACTTGCTTCTGTGAAAACTCATTTTTCGCTGTGCTCACAGTGAAAACGGCAATTTCTAGCTTGAAAAACTTACTGACACTATGGACGTGCTCAGTAATCTGTGCTGCATAGGACCTTGGAAGTATGCACCACACTGCACCTTTTGCACTGAGCAGCAAACCTGGAGACCAGGGTTTGAATCCCACAGCCCTTTGTTACTTTACTGTTTAACCTTGTGCAAGTCACTTAAGTTCCATGTGCTCTAAGCTCACACCTGAAAACAAGCTTTGGCTTAGTGTGCTTTTCCTGGTTAATCAGTTTCCCCTTCCCTTTCCCCATTTCATTAAAGCTGAGCCATTAGCCCATCAGAAGCTCCACTAACCCACCTGGGCTACTGTTCTGAAATACTGGCAACCTGGCCATCCAGTGCACTAAGAGGATTTAGCTGAGCCCCTTCCCAAATGCCTTCTCTTTTTTATTTCCTGTATTATTTGATTTCCTTTCTCTCTGTGTCTTTTTTTTCCTACTTTGACCCAACTGTTCCTTTAATTGTAAATGTACCATTTTCCTTACTTCTGTGCTGTTCTATACATGTTGCATTTCTCAGCTCTTTGTTTCTGCTCTTGCTACAGTATTTTCTCCATATTAACCTGATTTTATTTTATAGGTCTGACAGGATACAAATTGTTCTTCCTCATCAGATAAGTATCATCTATCTATAGCTTGTTCTTTCCACCCTATTTACTAAGAACTGCAGATCCTTTGTGACCCTTTTTTGTGTTTTATTTTACAGGGTCTCTTGTACATCATCCCTTAAAGACCTGCCTCTGGCTTGCTATTCCTCAGGTAAGAGACTCAGATTCTGCCTATATGTGGGTTGGCTGTAATGCGGTAGCCATGCCCATTACAGTGTGTGTCAGAGGGAGGTGAGAGAGAATGAGAATGTCAGGGACCTTGGAGGGAGAGGGTTAGTACTGTGGCTGTGGAGGAAACGGGGTCATTCTGTGGACAGTGGCGGTCAGGATATTGGTGGTCATCAGGGAGGAAGGGTGCTGTCTGGGGCAGTGGAGGAAGTGGGCTAGTTTAGGATTTTTTTTTTTTTTATTTAAGGTGGGGCCTAGTGTCTGGGCAACTGGCTTGTGTTGAGGACGAAGGGGCTAGTGTTGGAGCATGGTGGTAGGGAGACTATTGTCCAAAGCTGTGGAGTGAGGGGCATTTGAATTAGGGCTGTGGAGGGAAGAAGCTAGTATGGTGGGGGCCACTGGGGGAGGTGGCTGGTGGGTGCTTTGGATGGAGGTGGTCTGGTGTAGGGTGCTTTGGATAGAGGTGGCCTGACATAGGGTTCTGCTGATGGAGGTGGGCTGGTGAAGAGTGCTGTAGGCAGATGTCATAAAATGTCCGAGCGTGGGGGTGTGGTCAGCAGACTTGGAAGTGGAATGGATCAGCTGGCCAGTAGTTCAGCCAGAGTTACGATCTCTTCCGGCTTTTACAGGACAGCATTAACATTTATAATTTTGACAAGGACTATCACTGCAGCAGAGTAATGGACTACTAAGCCCAAAAATCGGACACCTTTACTTTAACAGATGTGTGTTATAGGTCATATTAAGCTCCAAAATACACCACTGTGCATCTAAAACGAAAGAACTCTTAACTATTTCCTCCAGCAAAACAACTCAAATTATCCAACAAAACTTAATGGTTCCTTCTATTTGCTGCTATGAGTTCATTATTATGGGCACTTCTGACTGTTATGCTTTTTTCTTGTAGCCAATCCTTTAGAGCACCAGGGGCTAACTAATCAGCCACTGCACAAGTCTATGGTATGTGGTGCTTGCTGCTTTCATGCTCCTTTCAGGGAGTCCACTGATTTCCCCATGACTACTTCCCACAGCTACTTTTAAGCCCATTTTGGGCACTGGCCTTTAGCCACAGTGCGGCTTTTCCATTGTGGTCCCCATCTTCTTTTTTTTTTTTGTAGACTCAATTTTTGCATTCTGGATGCCAAGGGCATCCTTCCAGAATACCCACTCAACTCTGCCTTCTACTCCCAGCCTACCCCCCCCCTCCACATACACACATTTATTTCCCTTCTGATCCATGGCAAGTCCAGCCCCCAAGATCACCCCCCCGGGGAGGGTCTGCCCACCCTTGGTGGTCTGGTCTTGAATTAGAGGGACCTACCATGAGATCAGGTTCCCCTGGAGATCATGATGAGTGGGTCTCTGGGGTCCACCTTCATTACCGATGGTCACCAGAGGTTTTCACCATGGTTTCCCTCAGGTTACAAATGTGCAATTGTGTCCAGTGGCACTACATGCCGATGTACACTGGAGCTCTGCTCCTTGCAGCTGCAATGCTGCTTGTTCCTTACACTGCCCCTGACCACCATGAGGGGCTGCCCAAGAGCAGTGAGTTCCCTAGATCTCCACCTGGGAAGGGAGATCTGTCCTCCGGATGCTCGATTCCCTTCCCTCCCCTGCCAACTCTCGACTGCCTGAGCTTGCTCCTGAACCTCGGTTGCAGTTGTGGCATCCAGTGCCTCAACCAAGTTGGAGTGAAACCCAGCAGAGGGAAACAGGCAGTTGGAGGTAGAAGATAAGTACTTTCTCTGTGCTGTTTGTTTTCCTTTAGGATTAACATACATACTAACATACTATTTGCCAGCAGATTAGGCCTTACGGTCTATCGAGTCTGCTCGAACCTCAGATCCCTAGTTGGGTGCCGAGGCCTCCCCCCCCGTGTTCCAGAAACCCCTATCATCCATCCCCCCCCTGGGACAGGCCATCATCTGATACATCCACTTTCTGTGTCTGTCCACCCTCTCTTGAAGCCCTCCATTGTGGATCTCTGAACCAGCTCACCAGGCAGTGCATTCCAGGGTCCACCACCCTCTCAGTGAAAAACCTCCTCCTCTTTCCCCTCACCCTTCCATCTACAACTTCAAACCATGCCTCTGGTGATACCTCCTGCTTTGATCTAAGATCCCTCCATGTTTGCCTATTTATTCCCTTGAGGTGCTTGAAGACCTCAATCATGTCCCCCGTCTCTTCTCCAATGAAAACAGGCGAGCTCCTCAAGTCTGTCCTCATCGTTAAATCCCTAGCCCTCGTATCATCTTAGTTGCCCTCCTCTGTACCCTCTCCAGGAGCTGTATGTCCCTCTTCAAGTGTGGTCTCCAGTACTGTACACAGTACTCAAGGTGTGGTCTAACCAGTCCATTGTACAGCGTAGAATCACTTCCTTGCTCCTAGAGGTGATCCCACTGATGCATCCCAACATCCTGTTTGCCTTGCTAGCGCTCCCGCGCTGCTCCAGGAGTTATTCAACATGCATCCACCATGACCCTAGGTCTTTTCCCTTATTGAGGCCTTCAGCCTCCTCCCAGGGTGTACCTGTGTTTAGGGTTCCCCACCCAAGATGTAACACCTGCACTTGGTGATATTGAAATTTAATTTCATGTGTGAGCCCAGCTTTCCAGGGTGTCCAGGTCCCCTTGCAGGCCAATCCCCTCTTCTCCCTCAACTACTGCTCCCATTTTGGAGTCATCAGCAAAAGACTCATTTCACACCCTATACCCTCCCTGATGTCCAATATGTATGCATTAAACAGGATCGGACCCAGGACCGAGCCCTGCGGTACCCCACTACCAACCTCTCTAGGGTTCGAGAGCTCCCCACAGACCACTGCTCTCTGGGTCCATCCAGCTAGCCAGTTTTCAATCCGTCTGACCATCGAAGGGCCTACTCCCAACCCCATAAGTTTCTCCACCAGACCATTGTGGGGGACAGAGTCAAACGCCTTGCTGAAGTCCAAGAATAATACATCCACAGGCTTTCCCCTGTTCAGTTCTGATGTTACCCATTCGTAGAAATCCACAAGATTGGTTTGACATGATCTACCTGGCACAAACCCATGTTGCTGACTATCCAGACCTCCCACCTCCTCCAAGTACACTCCCAATCATTCTTTTAGTATACTCTCCATTAATTTTCCCACCACCGAGGTCAAACTGATGGGTCTATAGTTACCTGGTACTTCCCTCAACCCCCCCCTTATGGATTGGCACCACATGTGCCTCTGCCAATCACTAGGTACCTCCCTGTCTCAAGTGACCTGTTGAAAGCTCCGCCAGGCTGCAGCCAGTATGTCCGCCAATTCCTAGTACTCTCAGATGAATGCCATCAGCCCAGGAGATTTGTCTTTCTTTAGGGCCTTGAGGGCTAACCACACCTTTGGCGGAGATAGCATCATCCGTCCCCCACCTTACTGGCCTTTTTATCCTTATCCTGATGTAGACACCTAGGGTACCTCTCCCTCCCTCTTGCTCCATTTCTGTTGCTCCCCTGATCCCACTCCTGCCGCTTCTATCCCCATCGTGCCTTGCTTTGAGATATCCATCCCCTCCCTAGTGAACACAGAGGCAAAGTGCTCATTAAATACCTCTGCCTGGTCCTCACCTCTTCCACCTACCCTCTTTCTGATCTCAATCTGCTGAGATGGCCCTTAGTTTTTCTCCACTCCCCAATGTACCGGAAGAACCCCTTTTCCTCTCCATGTATCCCCTGTGCCAGCCGCTGCTCTTTACTGGACTTTGCCACCCTCACCATCCGGGTGACTTTTCTAGATGCAAGATCGTACATTTCCTTATCCCTATCCCCACTTGTTGTTTTATATTTTTGTAGGCCGCCTTCTTTTCTCTGACCACTACCTGAACCTCACTGGACTGCCAGCATGGGTTATGTGACCTTCCTCCCTTACGTTTCACCTTAGCACAGGTCCTGACTGCCTCATGAAGTCCCCGTTTTATGACCTCCCATCTCCTTTCCACATTTGTCATTGATGTAATCCCCTTCAAGTGATCCTTGAGAATATTTCCCATGCCCACAAAGTCTGCACTCGAAGTCCCTGCCAGTGTCCTAGATCTCACCCCTCCCCCATGATTATTTGAAACCAGACAGTATTGTGGTCACTCCCAGTCAGGATCCTCTACAACCAGGTCCTTACCAGATCCCCATCTGCCAGAACCACGTCCAGGACATGCCCCTCCCTTGTGGGCTCCATCACGTGCTGTGTTAAGAACACATCCTGAAAGCCATCCAGCAGCCTCTGCTCCTTGGCCACCTTAGAGGACATGGTTCCCCAGTTTGTACCTGGCATATTAAGGTCCCCCATCAACACCACTCCTTCCCTTTTGGTCCGCACTGAGCCAATGATGTTGTCCAGCAAACCATCCTCAGAACATCACACATCCCGGGGGCCTATATACTACACCCAGCTTGACCTTATCTCCTGCTGGGGATCGTGGGTGACCCATAAGGCCTCCCATTTCCCTCTGCCTCTTCTACCTAGCAATTTTATGTCATCTCTAATGAACATAGCCACTCCACCCCCTGCCCTCCTTTCTATCCTTCCTAAGCATAGTGTACCCCCACGTTTGGTTCCCAGTCATGGTTTTGTTGTTACGTCTCTGTGACCGCCGTACATCACCCCCACCTCGAACAGCATGGCCTGGAACTCTGGCAACATTTTCCCAAGCTTCTGGCATTTACTAACACCAACCCCCACCCTATCCCTGATCCCTTTGTCGAACCCCACCCAGGTTCCTTATACTCCATCCTCCTCTGCTCCTCCTGAAACCTCCACCCCAGTCTGTTTCCTTCCCCTTGGGTTTGAGGCTACTCCCTCATCTGGGAGAGGGCTTCTGGTCAACCCCTCCCTTATCCCTTCCCCCTCACACAAGTTTAAACCCCACCTTTCTTGAATGTAGTCAGCCATCCCTGTTTGAGGACTTCCTTCCCTAATGGGGCAAGATGAAGCCTGTCCTTGGCATACAGTCCCTTATCCTCCCAAACTCCTTCCCAGTTCCTAACACCCCAACCCACTCTCTTCACCCACTTCCTGAGCCAGTCATTAACCTCTGTGATCTTCATTTTTTTCTCCACTGAGGCGTTTGGTACTGAAATATCTCCGAAAAGGAAATGTTGCATCCATTATCCCGACAGACTCTAGCAAGTTCTTGGAACCCTTGGATTTCCAAAACGCTACTTCCCTCTAGATCGTTAGTTCCCAAATGCACCAGAAATCCGGTTTCCCTCCACAATCCCTAACAGTTCGTACACCATGAACTTTGCTCTGTGCACTGTCAGCCCAGAGATACTCACTACCTTCACCTGGCTATGGCATCCACCCCCCAGTCCCTTCCACTGGATACCCCTAATCATCGAGTCTCCCAATAACAGAACCTTAACACCGCCATCATCCTTATGGTTACTTCCATGTATTCTCAACCCCCATCCCCCCTTTATTTATGATCTCAATTCCATGGGAGTCTTCCTGCCTTATTTATTTGTTTATTAGCTTTTGGTAACCGGGTAAGTGCGCTAGGCAACAGACCTGCCTATTTTCAGGCACGACCCGGGAGAGCACAGGACATTGGTTACAATATGCAGAAATGCACAGACATAATATAGGTGTACAGGAGCAAAACAAGATATACATTGGGTAGCACAGTAATAGTTACATAAGGGTATATTTTAGGCATAGATCATAATAAGGATGTAAAATAAAGCAAATAGGGTAACCATAAGACAGCTGAGGACAGTAAAGACATCAAGGTTCATAGCCACCTAGACAAGCATATTGTATGGGAGAACATTAGTGTAGTACTCAGGGTCAGACTCGACAGCCTGCAGTGGGACAAAGCAAATTAAGAGCATTTGCATTGGCCAGAGGCTAGAAGGCGGGTGAACAGCGAGTTTTTGAATTCTCGATGGGAGGCTGAAGTTTTCACTATAAGGGGGAGTAAGTTCCAGAATTTGGGAGCAAATGGGCAAATGTCACCCATTTTGCTGCATGCAAGGTCTAGTGTGGAGCATGGGGGACAGAGGAAGACCTGAGGGTATGGGTGTGTGAGGCAGGAGTCAGGAGGTTGACAAGATAGACAGGGCAGGAGGTCTAGACAGGGAGTCGATAAAGCAGCCCAGGGAGTAGCTCGAATATCCCTCGGTGGCAGCCAATTTAAGCCATCGTAAAGGAGACAATGATGGGTAAGGCGTGGGGCAGTTAAAAGTCAATCTAGATGTTGTTGTAGACAGTGTCCCATTTGTGGAGTGTAGCAGAGTTTGCAGCAAAGAGGAGGGGCAGAGCATATGGAGCTGGGGTAAGAGAATACCTCTCGCAACAGAAAGTCAAGCGGAAGGAGTGAGGGAGTGGCGCCTGCGATAAGCTCCGCCAATTTTAGCATTGACGGCACGGCACACCATATTGACATGTTGAGACAGGTCAAGTGTGGGATCCAAAGTGACCCCAAGGTACTTGAAGGACTCAGTGTTTAAGATGAGGGAGCCATCAAGGCATTGAACCTGGAGCCTGTTCGCAGGGCAGACAGTTTCTTAGAGGATCCGAATAGCATAGCACAGGTTTTTTCTATGTTCAGGACCTGGTGGTTGCTAGAGAGCCAGGTCTGCAGGAATTGGAAGTCATTAGTGAGAGTGGAGTTGATGGCAGCAACCGATTTGACCCAGGAGTGAACAAAGGTCATCTGCGTACATAAAATGTGCAGCTATGCCGGGACATGGTGGGAATATCATTTAGGAAGAGGGAGAAGAGTAGAGGTCCAAGAGTGGATCCCTGGGGAACTCCACGGGAGATGTTTAGGGGTGAGGAAAGGGCCTTGTGAAATGCTACTGCCTGAGTCTGATTGTCAAGATAGCTATGGAACCAGGAGAGGGCTTGGTCAGATGCTCCAATGGATTGGAGTTTCTTTAGCATGAGAGGATGGTGTACCATGTCGAAGGCTTTAGACAGGTCGATAAAGACGGTCCCAGTGAGTAGGCCACGGTCCATATTATTTCTGATGTCATTTGTAAGTTGTGTAAGTGCAGAGGTGGTACTGTGACCGGGCCGAAAACCATGTTGGTCGCAGGGGTTTGAAGATTAAACATGTCAAGGTGAGCAGCAAGCTGGCGGTGGACTATTTTTTCAAGCAGCTTACTGAGAGTGGGCAGAAGAGATATAGGGCGGTAGTTGGACATGAGTTTGACATCGCCCTTTTTGTGTATAGGGATGGTTCTGGCAGTTTTCCAGGTGGATGGGACAGTAGACGTATGAATCGAGAGGTTAAAAAGCCAGGTGATAGGTCTGGTCAGCCAAGGTGCATACTGCTTAAGTATGCAAGGATGGATGCCCTCAGGCCCTTGACCCCCGCATGCCGGAAGGGAGTTAAGTAGCTTGCGAACTTCAAGGTATGTGGTTGGAGCCAGAATGAAAGGGAGGGGTGGGAGGGGCGAGGGAGGAGAAGAGGGACAGTCAGGTTGTGGGCTAGTTAGAGTAGCGACTGGTGGAGAAGTAAAAAGGGCATTGAAGGCGTTGGCAATGGTGTCATGGTTGGTGCAGTGAACACCTTGAATGTTCATGTCAGCTGGATTCTGTTGCTTGTCGTTGCCGAAATGTCCTTAATTTTGGACCAGTACCTGCGGATTTGTAGAGGATGTTATTAGTAGGTTCCTATAGTAGGTGCTTTTGGCACTACGAATTTGTCTTTTGCAGTTGTTACGTAATGCACGATAGTCTTCAAAGTCTGCACGGAGGTGGGAGATCTTCCACCTGGACCACAGTTTGTCCCTAGATTTGAGAAGTTGAAGCAGGGGGTGTGTTAGCCACTTGGTTACTTTCCCTGCCATCCTATGTGTGGTGACCGGGATGTGAAGGTTTTGAAGAGAGAGGAGGACGGAGTTGAAATATTCTGTGGCTATGTTAATGTCCTCTGTTTGGTAGAGAGGGGACCAGTCAACCTGGTTAAGGTCAGTTAAGAAGTCCTCATGACTTAGGCGGAGAGATTAGGAAAGGTTACAGTTTTAGCAGGAGGGAGGAATGACAGTGTTCCAGACACAGTAGATGGGATGGTGGTCACTAATTGTGTCAGGTAGCACACCGGCTGAGGCAACATATTCCCATCCTGTTAGTAAGTATCCAGTCAGAGGAGGGTGGCACAGTTGCCCCTACGTGAGACCCTTGTGAAGTTCATGTATGAGCTGGGATAGATTTGCCTTGCTAGCTAAGGAGGATAGGTTAGCTGAGTTTTTCTCGGACCAGTCAAGGTTAAAATCACCAAGGCAGATAATGTCATTCTTGCCTGTAACTGTAGGCAGAAACCCTAGGAGTTCAGTGATGCCTTGTATAGCATTTTGGGGATATAAGTACAAAAATATGAGTTTTTACACCCCAAGAAGCAGTAGGGAGTGCAGAATTTCACAGTTTGGTAGGAGGGTGGCGTGCAGAAGGGTAATGTTTAGGTGAGTTTGAAGTAGAGGGCAAGGCCACCTCCTCTTTTAGTGCTCAGACGGTCAGCGTCTGAAGCATGCTGTATCCAGGAAAGTGGCACTGAGAGTCAGGCACTGTGGGCTTAAGCCAGGTTTCTGTGATGGCGAGGACGTCCGGGACGTTAGTATAGATCCAAGCCTGGAGGTCTGGGAGGTTGGCCATAAGGCTCCTAGCATTCAGGTGGGCGAAAGTTAGTCCATCGGTTTTAGGGAGAGTGGTGGCCGGGGGGGGCAAGGTTATGACAGGACGCAGAGATGGACCAGGGTTGATCTCAATGTCGCCGGATAGTATAAGAGATAGGGTTAGTAACCATAGCGGGGTGATGAGGTATGCCCTGATAGACATGCAGGGTGGCGGCTTCAGATGAAGGTGAAGGTATCTGACTATTGGGCTAATACGCTGGCTGATGAGAGCAGAGGGGGGTAGAGGTAGTGGAGTGGCAGCAGCAAGCATGTTGGAGTAGTAGAAGTCAAACTGAGTATAAGTATTGGCAGAAGCTGTTGATGTGTTCAAGCAGTAACGCTCAAAGAGGATAGGAAGGCAAAGTATTCCCATGAGGAGCGCTAGGAGGGGAGGAGGGGACATTTTTGACTAGAGAAAGGAGTGAGGTAGAGAGGAAAGAGACAGCAGAGGGGCTCCTTTAATACAAATCACCAAGTGAAAACAGCTACTAGAGAGCAGTAAAATGTGACAAGTGAGGTATTGGGAGTAAATTGCTCGAACTTAATCAGGCTCCCTCTAGTGGCAAAACAATATAAGGAGCTAATGGAAAAAAATCGACAGCAGCAAATATCGCAAGACAGAGGCTATTTAAGTAATACCAGCGAAGTGTGGGATTTCAGATAGAACACAGGTCCTGGGCTTGCAGTGACTCTAAGCTTTTAAATACAGTTACAGGCAAATACAAATAGTTTTAGCTGGTTTGTTTTAAAACTTTCAAAATCAGGCACAAAAGTAACAGTTCTGCTCCGTTTGAGCCTGGGCAGCAACTCGAGGTGCTACTCTGGCCGGGATTCATGCGCTGAGCAGGGGAGCTTGTGGCCATTTCAGAAAAGGCGCCAGATGGCCAGCGGTGGTGGCAGCAGCCTGGATCAAGTTAGAAATTACCTGGTGTGTCTCGGGTTCTGGGCTTCTGTGGGCAGGGAGGGCTTCAGGGCAGGCCCTCGCGACCTCCGTCTCCTCGGGGGAGGGGGTGGTCTCTGGTGTGTCTCGGGTTCGGGGCTTATTAGAGACCCCCTTGTCACCCTCCCCTTTCTGCCTCCCTCATTATTTTGCTCACTTAACTCAGACCCCCTCTGAAATGGTGTCCCCTTTAACCCTCTCTTATCTGAACCATTTATCCTGGCCCTGATGGTTTCCCTTTCCCCCACACCACCATACTCCCCCCTTGTAATAGTACCCCTACCTCCAGAGGCTCTCTGTGGGTCCCCTTTAGCTAGGGCCCCATCCTTGGTACTGACCCTCCTGCTGAAGGGGGGTTCCTCCCCCACCTTCTTGTCTCCCAGTTTCTCTCAGTCATCTCCTCCTCATGTCTGCAATATGTTGCATCTCCCCCATTTGCTTAGCATTTATGTTTCCCCTTCTCCCTCTGGGACTATTTCTATCCTTTTTGTTGCCGGTCTGTGATGCCCTATGGGTATCCGACTCCCTCCCCCCGGCCTCTGTATCATTTTCCTCATTTCCAACCCCTTCCTCCCCCTCTACGTTGCTTAGTAGCTCAAATTTATTGTGAGACACTATGTCAGCCTCCATCAAGTAACCCGAGTTTCCCCTGACTGCACCTCTAAACTGCCCCTCTTCCTCCCCTCTTGCTCTGTTCTCCTTAGGAGCTCCCTTCCCAAAGTCTGCTGTTTTAGGCTTCCCCAGAACAGCCCCTTCTGACTCTTCCCCCTCCACTCTCTTTGTGTTCTGAATGTTCACCCCGAACGCTTTCCCCTTAGCATCAACATCCCTATCTAAGGGTCCTCTGTCCCTAATATCCCCCCACCTGCTTGCTGTAACATAACATCCTGTAATTTCGAGTGCGTTGCCCCAGCCTCCCTCAGCCCCACCCTTCTGCTGCCCATATCCACACCCTTTTCCATGGACACCCCAACTCCCCAGCTTACTCCTTAACCAATATACTTCACTCCTGATACAAGATAGCTGTCTACAAAGTGGGCAGCCTCCCTCTCCAGGCCCAATTGAGATTTTGCCATCCCACAGCCTGTGCAGCCTACAACCCTTCCAAGATGCCTGCCATGGTGGAATATGGCCACCCTGTTTGCCCCCTCTGTTTATAATGGCACACACCCTTTTCTCAGTCCCTTCCCCCTGGAATACAGTTTCTCTCTATACTGACTGCAGTTATTTACAAACCCAAATTCAACCCCACCAATAAAGTTCCCAAGTCTCACAAACACATACAGTCCAGTGTGTGTCCAGTCCCACTAACAGTGTGTGTATGCAGACATCAGGTACCGTATGATGTCACAGGCCCACCAGTTCCTGTTGCTTCAAATTTCAGTCCCAAACAGAAATACACAGCCTTCAATCCCAACCCCAGTGACTTTTCAGTATTTAAAAGCCTACAAAACAGGGTGGGTGGGTGGGAGGACTCTTACCAACACCAGGCAAACATCACATTTAAATTTCACTCTAATTATCACTGCCAAACAAGTGTTCCCAAGCCCCAAAAGTTACAATATCACAGCCCAAGTAACAGTTCTAACTCAAAGTAGTAATTTGTAACACACAGAACTAATTTCATGTACAAAACTATTCAAATAGTTCAGTTAAAACAGAATATAAACCTAGACTTCTGTCCTTACCAGCCTCCTGATTGAGCTAGCATTTCATGAGATGGCAATGTGTGCTGTGTGATTTCAATAGTACAAGTTCCAAACAAATGATTTTGTCTTGGATGGGAGGAGGGGGGCATTTAACTGAGGGAGAGAGGTTGGAAATATACAGGAGGGGTGGTCATGTGACTCAGACCAGCCAATAATGGGTCTGGGATGCACTTATATTTCAAGCAGACCAAGCGACCCTGAAACTTGAGTGCCATGAAGTGGGAGTGTAGCATCTTGAGTAGCATCTGCAGGGCATCAGCAGGGAGGAGAGCAAGCAGTAGAACATGGTGGTACACCGGGAAGAGCCTAACTTGGAGATCCATATATATCCATTACAGACATGGAGAGTTCAAGGTGGGGGAAGGGGTCCATGGAGTGGGGCAGGACCAGGTTAAGGGAGGAGAGGATATGCAGTGGCAGTCAATTAGGGCAGGAGCTGGGAAGGGTTGTATGTTACCAAGGGTGTGGAGCAGCCATATTTCTGAGAGTGGCTTGGAGGGCAGGGAGCTGCAGAGTGTGTTGGCAGATGGGCCAGCTCAGGCAGGAAATAGGGTGGTTGATAAGGGAACTGAAGGCATGGAGGAGACAGAATGGGCGGGAACACAACCGTTGGGGGGAACTAATGAGGCATTCCAAAGAGCTCATAACAAGCACAGATAAGGGTGAACTAGATAGGACAGAAGGAGGGCCACACAAGTAGCTGCAGCCTAGGGAAGGAAGTGACCACTGGAGGTGGGTCCGGCACGGGGGCATGACTAAGACTGGGTTGGAGCAAAGATATCTGCTTGGGGGAAGGAGAACTGGACTCATGACTGGAAAGGAGATTAGCACTGCAAACAGATTCTCAAGGTTGGCTAGTCCAGAAGACCAGGAAGCAGAGAGGAGGAAAGTTACAGTGAAGGAGCAGGGAGAGGTCACTACAGGAGAAATGTTACATAGCAGGGTGGCAGTAGGCAGTACACCAAGAAGACACAGTGGCAGGGGTGGCTCAATGAGTAGATCGTGATACAGTCTCTCTGGAGGGAAGTTAGGAGCAAGGAGACAGGAGGACAAGGGAAGCAGCAGGCAGCCTGGGGAAGGCTAAGGAAAGGGACAAGAGGGGAGTCGGAGTGGGGAAGGGCCACATTTAAAGGAAGACATGGGGAAGTAATAGCAGAGGAGGTATTAGCATGGTGGACGGAGCAACAAGTGAGTACAAAGGGGAGGTTCCACAGATGGAAAATAGTTCAGAGGTGGAGGTCAGTACCCTGGTCATATTTGTGATGGGGGAGAGGACAGGGCAAAGGTTAGAGAAGGCAAAGGGGAGGCTGGACAGGGGGATGATCAGAGAGCCTCACAAGTTGGGGGGGCAGGGGAGTGATGGTCAACAAGAGAGCAAGATAAGCGCCAGCGAGTCCTAATTCTGGGAGATTCTATACTTAAGGGTATAAAATGGGGGGGAAGGGTGCCAAAAAAAGTAGCATCTGGGTAGAATGCATGCCAGGCATGACAGCAAGTAGAGTGGGGCAGAATATGGTCAGATATGTGGGGAAGGTGGAGGGGAAGCCGCACATTGTGGTGTACCTGGGAACAAATGATCTGGAAGGGAGAGGGATAGAGGAGATACAAGACAGCTTCAGGGAAGTGAGGAAGCTATGCAGCAGAGAGGGAACAATGGTAGCCTTCTTAGAAGTTCTGCCAGTGCCTAGGGCTAGTACGGACAGGAAGAGAAGAATCAGTGACTTCAACAAGTGGCTGAGGGAGTGGTGTGTGTCCAAGGGGTATGGACTGGTGAGGGACTGGGGTAGCACATGGGATAACACAGATCTTTATGCAGGGGATAGGTTACACCTCAGCAGGGCAGAGTCACAGGTGTTGAAGCAGATGCTGGGGGATTTCATCAGTGTGTATCAATTAAACTAGGTTGGGGGGTATTGAAGCTGGGAATCACCAGGAGAGGGGATACAATGGACCTCCCCCCACCACTGGGATAGATACGAGCGTAGGTGAGATAGGGGTTGAAGTGAAGGGTAAAGAAACCAGAAGGCTGTGAGCAGTGTGGAGAATGGTTTCACTAAATGCTAGGAGTCTGGGGAATAAGTTGGCAGAGTTGCAGGCATTGATGGCAGAGGGAGAGGTGGACATAGCTGCCATGACTGAGACATGGGCAGCCAGGCACCATGACTGGGACCTAATCATCCCAGGGTACAAACTATTCTGGAGGGATAGAGATAAAGGGAAGGCTGGGGGGGGGGGCTGCCATTTACATTAGGGAAGGGATTGGATGTAATTGGGAGGAAGGGGAGTAGGGCAGGTCAGAAGTAATCTGGCTGCAATTACACAGCCAGGAGGAGACCAGGAATGTCTGGGGGTCATGTATAGGCGTCCGGCTGAGAAGGAGGACACTGACGGGGAACTGGGTGAACAGATAAGGAGGCATAGTGTCAAAGGGAGCACAGTGGTGGTGGGAGATTTTAATCTACCAGGGGTGGATTGGAGCATTCCAGCAACCACTTGCACCAGATCATCCTGGAAGTGTCCTAGGATGGCTTCCTTACCCAGAGTGTAATGAAGCCAATGAGGAAGAGAAATATACTAGACCTGGTACTGGAGGATGGTGAACAGGTTGGGAATGTACAGGTGGAGGAACCTCTAGCAAGCAGTGACCACCGCACAGTGTGGTTCTCAATCAGTCTGGGTAGGGAAGTAGCCACTACAAAAACTAGGGTCCTGGACTTTAAAAGGGTGGACTTTGGCAGGATGGGACGAATACTGGAAAGTCATGTGGCAAGCATCCACCCAGAAATGGACACTGAACAAAAACGAGCATTCATCAAGGCAGGACTAGCTGAGCCACTAAAACATGTGGTCAAGAGCCAGGGCAAGAAAGCCAGGGCAAAGAAACCAAGTTGGATGAGTAGAGAGGTAGTGGAGAAGGTGAGGGAGAAGAGAAATGTATTTAGGATCTACAAGAGATCCAACAGGGCAGAAGACAGAGAAGAGTATGTGAAGAAATCCAGAGAAGTGAGCAGAGTGGTAAGGGTAGCAAAGGCAGCTAGGGAGCAGAGGTTAGCACAGGGGATCAAAGAAGGAGAAAAGGATTTCTTCAGATATATCAGAGAGAAGAGGAAGAGTAAGAGCAAGGATCTAATTGTTAGGATCAGGAGGGGAAGTGGATGGGTAGAAAAGGGGGCTGAGCAGGCAGAAGTACTTAATGAATACTTCTGTTCAGTCTTCACCAAGGAAAGGGATGGGCCCATACCTGAGAAGGGCGAGGTGGGAGAGGGTGGAGGAGAAGCAACCATGGATCAGGAAATCACGGTGGAAAGGGTGAGGGAAGGCCTAAAGTCCCTGAAGGTGGACAAGGCACCTGGCCCAGATGGAGTCCACCCCTGGGTGCTGATTGAAGTTGGCAGAGGTCCTGGCAAGGCCATTGGTGAACCTATTCAGTACCTCTCTGAACTCAGGGTACATGCCCAGGGACTGGAGGGAAGCACATGTGGTACCTCTGCATAAGAGTTGGCCCAAGGATGAACCGGAGAATTACAGACCGGAAGGCCTTACTGCAATTGTGGAAAAACTGATGGAGACGATCCTCAAGGAAAGACCGGTGCAATTTCTTGAGGATAACAATCTCCAGGACAGCAGGCAGCACGGGTTTGTCTCAGGCAGATCCTGCCAGATGAACTTGGTTGGTTTTTACAACTTGGTTATGAGGGCATTAGACAGGGGACATGTGGTGGATTTCCTCTACCTGGATTTCAGCAAGGCCTTTGACTCGGTGTCACACGATAGGCTGACCTGCAAGTTGAGGAGTCTGGGAGCAGGGAGGAACATGGTAAGATGGGTCAAGAACTGGCTGCAGGGTAGACAGCAGAAGGTAGTAGTGGAAGGGGAGGCATCTGAACCCAGGGCAGTGACAAGTGGTGTATCACAGGGCTCAGTGCTGGGACCGGTTCTGTTTAACATTTTCATAGCCGACATTGCAGTGGGGATTAAGAATACAGTGAGATCAGTCTTTTTGCAAATGACACAAAGATTTGTGCTGAAGTAGATGGGGAGGAGAGAGAAAAAGTACTTCAGGAGGATTTAATGAAACTGGAGGGATGGTTTCACATTTGGCAGCTTGGTTTCAATGCCAAGAAATGCAAAGTGATGTATTTAGGAGGCAAGAACCCAGGACGCAATTACTAGCTGGAGGGTGTCCCATTAACAAAATTCGAAGAGGAGAAGGATCTGGGCATGCTAGTAACCGGGGAGATGAACCACTCTGCTCAGTGCAGGAAGGCAAACCGAATGCTAGGGCGTATAGCAAGGGGATCACATCTTGGAGTGGGGAGGTCATCTTGCCCCTATACAGGTCCCTGGTGAGTTCACACCTAGAGTATTGTGTGCAATTCTAGTGCCCCTACTTCAAAAAGGACATCAAACTACTGGAGGGGGTTCAGCACAGGGCAACAAAAATCATCCTGGGGCTGGAGGAGAGACTGAGAGAGCACACTGTGTATACCCTGGAGGAAAAAAGGGAGAGGGGATATGATTAGAGACCTTCAAGTACCTGAAAGGTTTGAACAAAGTAGACACCAGGTGTATGTTCAATCTGAAAGCTGGAAGGAACACCAGGGGACACTCTAGGTTCAAGAGGGAACTGCGGAGGCCCTATTTCACAGAAAGGTTGGTGGCAGGGTGGAATGCTCTGCCAGAGGAAGTTGTATCATTACAGAGTGTTGGGGCTTCAAGATGGGGGTTGGAACAGATTCGAGGGGAGGGTATAAATCTGGAGGGGGTGGGATATGGGGGGCATATGAGAGAAGTGGGGGCAGCTGCAGTCTAATGGACTGAAGTGCTGCACACTCAAGCAAACTAAATAGACCAAATGGCCTTTATCTGCTGGCAATTTCGTATATTCATAACCCCTTAGTGCCACTGGGCCAGCCTTGTGGCCCCCATCTTGTGATTTTATTGTACCAGTTCCTTCCTACCAAGCTCCTTGGGACACTTACACTAGGCTGCCATGCAGCTTAGCTAGTACTTTTTGCCACTTCCTGCTGGCTTCCTCCAAACCCTCATAGCAAGCCCCTTGATGGTCTTCACAAAGGCACCATGTGGCTGATCGGTAGAGTGAGGCATATTTGCGCTGGCCCCCTCCACCTCCCCAAAATTCCCATCTTTTTTCCCCACCTACATGTTGCAGGCCACAGTGTGAACTCTGCGTGAGCTGAGACTTGAAAGCACCTGCCGGCATTGTCACTGTAGCGAAGTAGCACTAAACTGATGGCTGCATAGCCACATCATTTCTGACTGGCAGTTTTCTGACCAACTTACCTGCCTGCTTCATACAGTCAGAGCCCATAGACCCTTCCCCCAGCTAGATGCCAGGGAAATGTTAAATATAATTAAAAATCACCATTTACCACCAGTATCCCCTTTCTTAAATAATATAGGAGCCACTAGTCCAAAAGCATCCGCACCTGCCCATCTGGACTACCAGTAAATTTATTGGCTACCTGCAGATCACCTAGGGGCACTAAGGGGGGTTATGCTGAGCCCCAAATATCACTTTATTATTTGTTCTTAGTCATCTGCATTTTTTATTCTATCTTCAGTTTTCTTACTGTGATCTAGTTTTATCTTTTCCTCTAAAACTCCTTTACTCCTCTGCAGTACTGTGCCCTTTTTGTATCTCTCTCAACTCTCACTATTATAAGTTCCCAATACTGATCTATTTTTCCCTTTATTTCTACAGATCTGGCCAAACTATATGCCAATCAGATAAGTATCTTTGTTTAATTCTAACACCCTAATCTCCCCTTTAGCACCTCCGACCCTTTGTGTCCCCTTAACCTTCTCTGTTCTTCCCTTTCAGGTCCTACCAGAATACCACGAACCAGGGACACCCCAACTCTGATAGAACAGATAAGTCGTAAGTACTTAACTGCTTTAGAATCCTAGAAATCTGGTGACAGAAAAGGACCATTTTGGCCACTGAGTCTGCCTATTAACCCCCCAACTCATCTCCTTTGTCAAGAGACACCCACGCCTACTACTGGTCAACTCCTGGTGTCTGTCCCATGCCCTCTTAAATCCTTTCACCATTTTTGTCCCCACCACCTCTTCCAGTAGTCTGTTCCAGAGCTCCACCACCCTCTCAGTGAAGTAATGCCCCCCTCACATTGCCCCTAAACCTTCCTTCTTCTAATCTTAGATTATGATCCCTAGTTCTAGCACTTGCATTCCTTGTAAATAAGCTTCACACCTCACCTTACTAGTCTCCAGCAGGTACAGATCTAATTCCCTCTACCTCTCCTCATAGGGCTTCCTATGCATAGTATGCACCATCTTGGTTGCCCTTCTCTGAACCCTTTCAATCTTGTCTGTCCTTGTGTAGATGAGGCCTCCAAAACTAAACCCCATACTCCAGGTGACGCCTCATCATGGAGTTATAAAGGAGCCTCAGCACCTCCCTCTTTTTGTTTTATACCCATCCTTATGCACATCAGCATTCTATTCAGTTTGGCCACCACCATGCTGCATTGTCTCTTTGCAGATGACACTAAGATCTGCAACAGGGTTGATACAGAAGGTGGGGTGGAGAGGATGCAAAGGGACTTGGCAAAGTTGGAGGAATGGTCAAATATATGGCAGCTTAGATTCAATGCAAAAAAATGCAAAGTAATGCACCTGGGAAATAAAAATCCAGGGAAGAGTACACGGTGGGGGGGGGGGGTGAGATAATAACAACAATAACAGAAATGGAAAGGGACCTGGGGTAGTCCTATCAGATGACCTTAAGGTGGGCAAGCAATGTGAGTAGACAGTAAGGAGGGCTGGTGGGATACTGGGATGCATAGGGAGAGGCATCACCAGTAGAAAACAGGAAGTTGTTATCCCTCTGTATAGACAGTTGGTGAGACCCCATCTGGAGTTCTGTGTTCAGTTCTGGAGACCCCATCTCCACAAGGACATAGACAGGGTGGAGGCTGTCCAGAGGAGGGCAACTAAAATGGTGCAGGGTCTGCACCAGAAGACATACAAAGAGAAATTAAAGAAGCTTAACATGTATACACTCCAGGAGGGGGGGGGACATGATAGAAACTTTCAAGTACATCAAGGGAATCAACAGAGTCCAAGAGGGTAGCATCTTTCAGAAAGAGATGTGCAAGAACAAGGGGGAACAATTTGAAGGTAGAGGGGGACAGCTCAACGGTAATGTGAGGAAGTATTTTTTCATGGAGAGGGTTGTGGATACATGGAACAGCCTTCCTGAGGAGGTAGTGGACTCAAAAACAGTGGAGGAATTCAAGAATGCATGGGACAGACATAAGGCAATTCTAGTGGGGGGTAGGAGGAAGTAGGCTGTTGGTTAACTAGGATCTGTAGCCTATGCATTAAGTAGGGAAATGAGCAGACTAGGTGGGCCAATCGGTCTTTATCTGCTGTCAAATTCTATGTTTCTGTTGGTTCCCCACCTTAAAGTTATTTGAAATTATAATCCCAAGATCTCTCTCCTGCTCAGTTTTCTTAACCCCCCCCCCGTGTGTAAATGGTTTGTGGGTTATTGCACCCCATGTGCATTACTGTACACTTTATGTCATTGAATTTCAGCTGCCAAGTTTCCGACCACCACCACTCAAGAATCTTTAGGCCATCCTCAATCCCCCGGTGTCCAGCTCTGTACCATCTACAAATAGGCACACCTTCCCCTGCAATCCCTTCACTATATCATTGTTACAGATATTAAACAAGCATTTGTCAACGCCGAATGTTGGTGTGTTGAGCGCGCTCAGTGCCCCTGTGTCACTTGCTCAGTCTGTTTCTCCCGGTGCTGCAGGATGCTCTTTTGTACTGGGCTCCTGCCTGCATTGGCACCTTGTTCTGCCCACCAAGAAATCTGCAGCTGTCCCGACAGAGATTCATTGAGGTGGCTCACTCCACCTCTCTCTCTCTCTCACTCGTTCCGTTTTTGCTGGAGCTGCAGGCTGGCCTTTTGTACTGGGCTCCTGGCTGCGTTGCCGCCTTTTTCTGCCCACAAAGAAATCTGCAGCAGTCACGATAGAGCTCCATTGAGCTCACTCTGTCCCCCTCTCTCAGTCGCTCACTGTGTTTCTCCTGGGGCTGCATTCTGCCCTTTTTCTACTGGGCTCCTGCCTGGCGTTTGCACCTTTTTCTGCCCACAAAGAAATCCACAGCTGTCCCAACAGACCTCTGTTGAAGTTGCTCACTCCCCCGTGTCACTCACTCATTCTGTTTCTCGTGGCACTGCAGACTGCCATTTTGTACTGGGCTCCTGCCTCTGTTGGTGGCTTTTTCTGCCCACAAAGAAATCTGCAGCAGTCCTGACAAAGCTCTGTTGAGCTCGCTCACTCCCCTTCTGTCACTCACTCAGTCCATTTCTCCCAGCGCTGCAGGTTGCCCTTTTCTATTGGGCTCCTGCCTGCATTGCCACCTTCTTCTGCTCACAAAGAAATTTGCCGCAGTTACAATAGAGCTCCATTGAGCTCGCTCACTCCCCCTCTCTCACTCACTCATTCTGGTTTCCCCACCACTGCAGGCTGCCCTTTTTGTACTGGGCTTCTGCATGCATTTCTGCCCACAAATAAATCTGCTGCAGTCCCAACATAGCTCCATTGAGCTCACTCACTCCCCCTCCCTCACTCGCTCGGCCTATGTCTCCTGCCGCTGCAGGCTGCCCTTTTGTACTGGGCTCCTGCCTGCATTGCTGGCTTTTTCTGGCCAGAAAAAAATCTGAAGCAGTCCTGACACAGCTCCATTGAGCCGTCTCACTCATTCATTCCGTTTCGGCCCATGCTGCAAACTGGCCTTTTGTACTGGGCTCCTGCCGGTGTTGTCACATGTTCTGCCCACAAAGAAATACGCAGCAGTCACAATAGAGCTCCATTGAGTTCGCTCACTACCGCTCTGTCACTCACTCATTCTGTTTCTCTTGGCGCTGCAGGCTGCGCTTGTGTATGGGGCTCCTGGCTGCATTGGCACCTTTGTCCACAAACAAATCTGCAGCTGTCCTGACAGTGCTCCATTGAGGTTGCTCAGTCTCTCTCTCTCTCTCTCACGCACTCAGTCTGTTTGTCCTGGCACTGCAAGCGGCCCTTTTGTATGGGACTCCTGCCTGCATTGGCACCTTTTTCTGCCCACAAAGAAATCCACAGCAGTCCTGATAGAGCTCCGTGGAGCTCACTCAGTCCCTGTCTCACTCACTCGTACTGTTTCTCCCACTGCTGCAGGCTGGCCTTTTATACTGGGTCCCTGCCTGCATTGATGCCTTTTTCTGCCCACAAAGAAATCCGCAGCAGTTCTGACAGCGCTTCCAGTGAGTTCGCTCACTCCCCCTCCATCACTCGCTCTCTCGTTCTGTTTCTCCCAGTGCTGCAGGCTGCCCTTTTGTACTGGGCTCTTGCACTGGGCACTTTGTCTGCCCAGAAACAAATCTGCAGCAGTCCCAACAGAGCTCAGTTGAGCTCTGTCACTCCCCCCTCTCACTCGTTCGATCTTAATGTGTATCAAACAGTGATTTCCCACAGCGGCCGTGCTATTCTGTGGCAGGAGTGCAAAAACATATTTTAGCCAGGATGTAAAAAATGGCAGCTGTACTGTTCATAAGGAGGTATGGGAAAATGCCACTGTTGAAAATGTGGCATGAAAATATTACAAAATTGCAAAGTTACAAGGGTGCATGGAAACAGTTCAACGCACGCTTGTAACACAGTCATGTTATGGAGTTTCGTCACCAAATTTTCAACATAGGCATTTTAGGACCTCTGCTCATGAACAGTGTCACTGTCATTTTCTTAATCTGTTCCGAACACTGATTTCCCACAGCGACCGTGCTATTCTGCACCAGAAATGCGAAAACACATTTCCGATAGGATGTGAACAATGACAGCTGTACTGTTCACAAGGAGGTGTGACAAAATGCCAATGTTGAAATCTGGCATGAAAATATTGCAAATTCACGAACTTACGAGCGTGCGTAGCAACTGCGCAGAGCATACTCGTAAAACAGTCATTATTTGGATTTTTTCAACCAAAATTGCAACATAGGCTTTTTGAGAGCCCACCTCATGAACACTGGCACTGTTGTTTCGTTAATCAGTCCCGAAAGCGTGATTCCGCCGCAGTGACCGCCAAACCACCTTTCGGGGCCGATTAACGCCATGACAGTTCAAGAATTCATGAGGAGGGGTCCCAAAAACCCCATGTTGAAAATTAGGTGAAAAATTCCCAAAAATGCCCGAGATATGCACTAAAGTTGAAAAAAACCAATTTATTACATTATACAGCTTACCAACATTTCTTCAGTTCACGGTCGGCTTTGAAGAGTGCAGACGGGTTACCAGTCCACCGCAGATCGTCGTGCTGAGCTCCAGAGGTAAGTATGGGGTGAGGGGGGTGTGAGGAGGCAGGGTGCGCAGTGGATGGGTGCGGATTGTGGGAGGGGGGCAGGGAGACTACGAGGGACCATTTCTTCTTTTTCAGGTAAAAAAAAAAAAACAAAAGACTTTGGGACCGATTTTCCCTTTACAGAGGCATGTGGCACACTGGTGTGGCTCCAGCATGCCACCAAATGGCTTTCTTTGGGGGCAGCATAGCCGATGGGGATTGGGCACTCCTGTTGGCACACAAGGGAATTCATTATGCCGATGGGGATTGGGCACCCCGTCGGCAGGAATAAAAGCGGGGATTGTGTTATAGAATGCCGATGGGGAGGGCTTCTGCTGGCACCAGAAACACAGGAACACCGAGGCCAACGGGATTGGGGCTCTCATCGGCAAATAAACAGGGGGGAGTTATATTGTTTGTGAACACGGCAGCAACCCGCCGCCATGTTCACAAACAATATCTGGGTGTTTACATCCCACCCTGCAATGACGGGTCGCTCCCTCATTGCAGTGGATGGCTGACGCTGCACTGACGAGGCAGCCCCTGATTGCAGCGGCTGATTTGTATGAAATTGGTGCAAACGTTCCAAACTACTGTCACCAGCAGCCTGCAACGGCATTGGGGGGAAGCGGGACAAGCCTTTGCAGGCTGTTGGAGCATTGACCACAACAGTGCCATGCCTCCACAGCCTGCTTCTGAGCAAACTGCCACAATATGTTTCTTGCGCTGCATGCAATCAACATAAAAAGGATGGGTCCCAGCATCAACCCCTTGGCCACACCACTCATCACCTCTTCCACCCTGGAATGCACCCCATTTACCACCACCCTCTGGCTTCGGTCCTTCAACCAGTTCTCCACCCACTTTATTTTCTGTCCCACCCCTAAGACTTCCAGCTCATTTCTCAGCCTTCTGTGCAGCAAGGTGTCAAAGACCTTGCCAAAATCCAAGTAGGCCACATACACCCCCCCTAAATCCACCTCCCTGGTTACCCAGTCAAAAAAAATCAATTAAGTTTGTCTAGCACAACCTTCCTCCTGGAAAACCAAGCTGCCTTGGGTCTTGGAGGTAGTATAGCACAGTGGGTAAGGGTTTGAGCTGCAGATCTGGAGACCTGGGTTTGAATCCCACAGCCACCTTGGTGCATACTGTATGATCCTAAGCAAGTCACTTAACTTCTCTGTGCTCCTAGGTTGCATCTGGAAACAAGCTTCAGCTTTGTATTCTACTCCTGGTTAAACAGTGTTCCCTAACCCCATTCCCCTGTAGACCATTGACAACCAGGTGTTCTACTATTCTTTTCTCCAGTAGTATTAACATGACTTGTCATGCTGTTGAGGTCAGGCTGACCAGTATGTAGTTCCCTGCATCCTCCCTGTTAACACTTTTCTATAGAGAGGGACCACATCAGCCCTCCTCCAATCCCTGGGCACATCACCTGTTTACAATGACAGGTTGAATAGGGTAGTCAGAGGCCCTGCTAACACCTCCCCTTAGCTCCCTCAGTAGCCTGGGGTGAACCCTATCTGGCCCCATAGCCTTACTGCTGCCAGTTCTGTTAGGATCCTTTATTTTGCAAAGGGACCTGTGTTCATTTCCATGATCTCCCTATCCTTATTACTGGCTCATTTTCTGCCCCCCCCCCTTTTGTAAAAGCTGAACAGAAGTATTTGTTCAGTATTTCTGCTTTTTGGTGGTCCTCATCGTTTACCCTCACTCCATCCTCCCCTTTCAGACTCACAATCCCTCCCCTTGCCTTCCTTTTCTCACTGATGTACCTGCGTGTAAAAGGTTTTGTCCCTCTTTACCACTGCACCAACTGGCTGGCTTGTGCCAGGGTGCCAGGGATCCCCCACACAAGTGTGGGTCTGGTCCTAATGTGTACTTTGCATGTGGAGTCATTTTGGCTTGCTTGCTGTCTACTGTAGTGTAATGGATTATGGTGAACTGGTTTTGCTTGATTCTACACTGACGGTTTCATTTGCAGCAGATCCCGGAGTTCTCCGTGGCTGGCTTTGGTGTGGTGGGAGATTGTGTCCTACAGTGCATGTTAAGAGTTTATATAGGCTCTCATCTTTTGTTTACTGGCCGCACTGTACTCCCTGGGATAGGTTCTGTCACTGAGGACTGAACTTAGCTCCTGGAGAAAAGCAGAAGTGGAAAACATCTGATCAGAGATTGTGAAAGCTTGAATGTACACTGCGGGCTATTGGAGCTTCAATTACTGCCTGTTGCTCTGGTGCCAGCTGCAGGAAGTTATGGGACTGGTTGTGGCTGGGGATGTTGGCCTAGAGATAGTCACATTTGGCCTGCTATGGTCTGCTATACTGCAATAGATGGTGGCTGGAAATTCCAAATCAAGGGGGAAATTTAGAGGAAACATTAGGAAGTACATCTTTACTGAGAGAGTGGTGGACAACTGGAATGGGCTGCTGAGGGAAGTGGTGGGGGAGAGGATGGTTGGAGGGTTCAAGAGGGCATGGGATAAGCACAGAGGGCAATTGCCTTGGGGAGATACTACAGAAAAGGCCTAGTGAATATAGGCAAACTGGGCAGACTAGATGGGCCTGTGACCTTTTCTGCTGTCACATACATGTGTTTCCATGTATTCTACAGGCAGACTAGAACAAGGGAGGGGGATCCACTACACCACCAGGGAAGCATACTTTATATTTTGCCAGGGCAAATTTTTTTAATATTTGTCCCTCAGTGTCTTTATTCTGTCCTGTGTTGGTTGATGTGTGGCGCAACATGGCCTCCTACCCCCAAAAACGATCAGTTCTAGGGGCACAGGGGCAATACATTTTCCTCCCTCTCCCAACCATGACATCCCCTGAGTGACCAAGTCCATTTTAAAAGCCAGGTTGATGGTGTGGTGCAGGGTTGGTATCCCCCCACCCCCCAAAACACACAAGCCATTTTTTTTCTTTTTCATACTGACCCATTTTCTCTTTTATATCTACAGGTCTTACATGGCATTGATCAGGTATAGGAGGACAATGACCATATGTACCAGCAAGTATTATTTTTTTGTTTACCCTACACTGTTTGTCATAGTTCATAAAGAGATGCAGATCCTTTGTGAGCCCATTGCTGTTCTTTTTTTTACAGTTACAAATGGCTGCTGTATGAGGCACTGGGTTACAGCTATACCTTGTGCCTTAGAAAGGAGACTATGGGATGGGTTGGGGGATGGGCATTAAGGTTGGGAATTCCAAGGAACACCACATAACCAATTTGCCAAGACTTGTGAGGCTCAAACCCTGTTTTTCATTTTCTTGTTTTGTGTACTTTGCATAATATAGTGTTTTTTGCATCGCAGCAAGTACTGTATATACTGTATGTATATGTGGTGAGGACATTATGTGCTGTTTTTGAGGCACTTGGGCACTATATGCTTGAAGGCAGAGCACTGAGTGGCAAACATGGATGGAGACACAGATTTGAATCCCCAGCCCCCACCCACTTACGCACTGTATAACCAAGAACAAGTAAGTTAACTTTTCCTTTTACCAGGAAATGCAGTTAAAGACTTCCAAAGATGGGGGATTGCCTCAGGGATGCCCTGGAAGGGAGGGAGACTAGGGAGAAATACAGGAACAGTGGGCGAAATTAAAAAGAATTATAGTGAAAGGTGTTAGACATGCAAACAGAAGCAAGAGGGGAAAAAAAGACCGCTATGGATTTTCAGAGGAGGTGTTGGGGATGGTTAAGGCAAAAATATCAGCATTCAGGAGGGTCCCTATTAGTTGAGCAGTGGCTTTCATTTTCTATCAAAGGTTGCTTAAATGTCTATAAAACCATTCTGAAAATGAGCCCCATATACTTGCATGGGGCGTTCCTCGTGCCCTCTCTGGAGACATGTAAAGTTAGAATGTGGGGGCAGAGCAGGCAGACCAGGAAGTGGAAAGGGGTCGGCTGGACAGCAGTTCTCCAGAGTTACCATTCCTTCCTCCCTTACAGGACAGCAGTACATTTTATAATCTATGCATGGACAGACTATCACCACTGCAGGACGGGCTTAATGAAACCCGATACAGAATGTCACACCTTTATTTTAAAAGGCAATGACTGATCGAGTCAGAAAATAAATTTACGAGTGGATTAACATTTTACAGTGATAGCCCACAAAGGAATCATTTGTGGAAAAGACTCCTGGCCAGGTGAGTTGCCATATACATGTCAGTGGGGGCTAGCTGAGAGCTGCTCTTTAATCATGGCCAAATATTACAGGCCTGTTTATCTATTATTTGTTTATTTTATTTGATTACATTTTGTTGACCCAGTAGGCCCATCAAGACTAGATGTCCCTTTTTCACGGGCGACCAGGGGAAGGGGGATACATATGGTAACCAGCTGAAACTGAACCAGATTAAGCTGTTGGTGGTATTTGTTTTAGTGAATGCCTATGACCAAGCATGATCTGTGAAGCAGATGCTGATTAGCTGCCAATAGCCTACACCGGGTATTGATTAACTATGATTAATCATGATAAAAAGAAAACACCATCAGTGAAAGAAAAGTTATGGTTTATGGCGACTTTGGGTATTGATCGATAATGATTGATAATGATTTAGCATCACCAAAAGTATTGATTAAAAATTATTATGACTGAGCAAAACTGTTGCATGTGTGGTCCTTATTGTGCAGCTGCAGATCTAAGTTCGGTGATAACTGGTGGGGGAGAGACAGGTATGGGGAGCCAAAGTGGAGGGTGTGAGAGGCATGCGGGGAGGGGGGCACTGGGTGGAGGATCTGATGTCAAGTCTGATGGGGGGGACTAGCAGGAGGACCTGGAGTGGTGAATGTCATACCACATGAGAACCACTGTACTAACATGTGCTACCCCCTGATTACCAATAGCAGTGATAGTGCAATGTCATCATTGAGTTACCAGCATCCCCTTAGAGAACCACGGCACTACCATTGCACACAGATGGTACCGCAGTGTCACCAATGGTATGGCAATGGAATTGAAACAAATCCATTGTGAGACCAATTTCAATGGTTTTGCAATGTGTTTTTCATTGTGTTACCATTCTACATGGAAATCACCCCAGTGTTACCACCGTGGTACATGCTACCACAGTGGCAGCAGTGGTAAAACACTGGAATTGAAACAAATCCATTGTGTTACCAAAACAGCAGTGGAAATACAGTGGTGTGTGTTTGAGCCATTGCAGTACCATCCATGCACACATTCTCACTGTGATACCACTGTCCATGTGGTACCACAATGGCAACAATGGTTTCACAATGGAATTGAAACAAATCCAGTGTGTTACCAGTCAAGGGGATGCAGTGGTACTGCAATGGAATTCACAATGGTATGGAAATGGTGGACAAATGGTAATGCTACTGTTTTCCGAGGAAATTTTCATAAGGGAAAACAGTGCCAATGTTAGGGTAACAACCACAATAATTGACAAGGGGGAGGAGGGAGAGGAACCTTCACCTGAGATGGCCAGCATGAAACTGAAACCAGATACAGAAGTGGAAAAAGGAGACAAGGCAAAATCCACCAAGAATAAGAAAGCCATGATCTGGAAATGCATACTGGTAAATGCAAGAATCCTAGGGGAAAAATTGGGGGAGCTGGACGTATTGCTGAACAACAAGTAAGCAATAACACCCAACAGGATGGGCAGTATTGGGGAATACCAGAACACCCAGGGATGTAATGAGGCCTGACGCCACAGGCGGAGGGCCTTATAGCCCCTGGAAGTCCAGCATTCTCCAATACCACCCACCCTGGAGGATATTATTGCGCATAGAAAATGGCTAGTGTTGTCACATTTTAAATGGGAATTTTAAAAAAACTGTAAAATGTGAAAAGTAAAGAAAAAGTAATAAAAAAAAAACCAAACATTTATGTAAAATAGCTCCTCTGGCTCAGTGATTGGATGCAGAGGTCACTGTGGTGGGTTACGATCTGTAGGTAGTTGAAGGTTACTTCCCTTTGTGTCCCCTCATGTTTCTCCCCAGCAGTACTACCATTGCGGTGTTTGTTTTTCTTTTTTTTTCTTTTCGTAGGTATTGTAGTTGCTTGTGTTTGAGGTTACAACTGGGGACACATAAGATTTCTCATCTGGGAGATCCCCTTCCTGAATCTGTCGCCTGCAGGTGAAAGGTTCATGCTGACTAGTGTAGTAGGAGAAGACTGGAGGTCAAGAAGAAAGAATATCAAGGTACTGGGTTAAGGAGTAGCTGTGCAGTGTTAAAAAGAAAATGACTGTTTTCGTTTTGGCAAGAAATAATTATGTTTTGTTCTTCGGTAGAGCGGGGTGTAGTCAAGGCGAACTCGGAAAGCTGTTTTCGGTAGTGCTGAGCTTGAGATGTGCTGGTGATACAGGGTTGATAAAAAGAAAATTTACTTTTCTTAAAAGTGGAAAAATATGTTTGTTTAGCAGTGAAATGACTATGTGTTTTTCTTGGGTAGAGCCTACTAGAGTGGGGTGCAGTCAATGCGAACTGGGGAAGGCATTGCCGGTAGTGCTGAACATGCAACCTGCTAACACTACAGGGCTGAACAAAGAAAAGAAAGCCCCTTTTTCTTCAAAGTAAAAACAATGTTTGAAGACTGTCTATAGTGTGTGCAACAGATGTCTGTGTATGTGTGGCAATGGGGGAGCAAATACCGCACTTACTTGGGGAAAAAAAAACAGAGCGGGGGTGGAGTCACCCTAAATGAGTGGAAAACATTGCGGCTGGTTCATTTTCAAATCAGAACTGGCACAGTGGTACCAGTTTGCCACTGCTGCAGGCTGGGTTGGCACTTGACGGGCTCTATTGAAAAATACCCGCCCGCTACTGTTGCTGTACTAGCCAGTCAGAATGCTAGGATTTACTTAGCCATTTTCTAATATGCAGTTCTGTGCCATCACAGAGACTTAGAAACATAGAATGTGACAGCAGAAAAAGACAGAGGGTCCATCGAGTCTGCCCAAAGTTTCCCTAGACCTGGCATCAATCCGGGGACCTACCTCCTCCCCTTCAGCCCATCCTTTCCTACCCCTGTACTTGGAGCAGAGCTAATTTTATGACTTGGTGGAAGGAAGATGAAAGCTGGGGAAAGAGCATAAGTGGTTGCCAGCTGTTTAGGAAAGACATATATGATAAAAGAGGTGCAGGGACAGCATTATATTTACAGATGTGAATTTTTTAATCCACCAAAGAAGCTGGTGCAAATCCACAGAAATTCTGTATTCATGAAATTTGCAAATTCCGCAGCAGACACACCAGCTTTACCAGTGGATTTTTTTAATAAACTTTTAAAAATCTCCCCCCATCCATTGTGCTGTAAAACCACCCCCCACCAAAAAACATAGAAAGCATGATAAACTCCCTCCCAGTCCCCAGCTGGCACCCTCCTCCCTTCTGCCCCAGGACAATACAGTGCATGCTGGCATGGCATGGCATGGCTGCTCTGCTCCAGAATATAATCCCTTCCCCACCCATGCACCAAATGAAAAAATTACTCACCATAGTAATCTTGTTTCTTCAAAGGGATCACTCATTATGATTAAACTGATGTAGTCAGCCTCCTTTTTTTTGAACTGCCCAGAGAGATGGAATTATGTGCAAATGATGGAACTCTCAATTGGCTCATGCCAGTTTCAAACTGCTGCCCTAGCAACTGCTGCACTCTGAATGCTTCAGATTCTTATGTAGCCTAACTAGGTATAAGACCCACTAGTTAAAACTAAAACATTTGAAACCATCCTACAAATGGGGGTTCCCAAAAGTCTTCCTTGGGCTTTCCTAAATGCCCACTGCCAGGCTGGCGTTCTGTGTCCTTAACAGTTTTAAAAGTGTTTGCATATGAGTGCCCTGTTAGCCTCCATGCCTGTCTCTCTAAGAGCTGCCTATTTCATAGTGCACAATTAATCTGGTTAGGGGCTGAGTAGTTTCAGGCTCAAGTCCCACCCAGGCTGCAGTATTAATGTTCCACTCTGCCATTGTTAAATTGCGCAGAAGGAGCCCTAGGAGAATCTGTAACTGTTTACTGATTATCTGCTTTAATAGTAAAGATATTGTAGTTTGTCTAACCTGCTTTCATTTGCAGCATGGGCATTTCTGTTAATCACCCCATCTTGGTTCTGGACTGCCTAGTTTGGACCAATCAGCACCTTTGGGGACCCTAAAATGGAGTCTGTCCCCTGGGGTCTTGTAGGAGTAAAATTCTGTAGGAATTGTAGTTTTTACACTTTGGTGCCTAAATGGATCTGGAGGGGGAGCTCTAGCTGTGACAGACAGATGGATCAGCCAACCGAACATTTTGGATTACTGGGGAAAGTCCCAAGCTGCCTTCAGGAGAAGTCAGTCTGAGTTTGGAGTTGAGAGAGTGAACAGCTCAAGATAGTCTAGCAGCTGCTCCTGCATAGTAGCACAGGAAACTGGGGGGAAGACTGTGTTTGGCCTGCCTGCCTCATTTTTTCTCATGAGGGAATCCTTCAGATAATTGTAACTGGACTGAATCTGAAAGTGTTGTGACTGGAATTACCGAATTGGGACTGCCATTTACCAGAAGAGGACCGAAGATTTGCTCCACATGATCGGCCTGTCAGGAAGTCTGAATCCACCGCAGAACGTATGGTTTGTGCAGAGACACTGTGATTGCAACCGGACTGTCATCTGAACTGTGGTATTGCTTTTTCTTTGCCATAAATGCGCTGAATGCTGTTAGTGGGTCATGATTTGGTTCCCCACTGATTGATCATGTCATGCTGGCTCAAAGCTATATCCAGCACTACCAGACTGTCATCTGAATTGTTTCACCCGGTCTGGGCCCTGCCACCATGGCTCAGCCAGCTGCTCATGCCACAGAGAAAAACATTGATGAGAGACCTGCCTGGGGATCAGCCCCCTGCTCAACAACATGAACAGAAATGACACCATGGTGAATTGTGTGGTCCTTGCTTCTCCTGGCAAACCAGCAAGTCATCCTGGTCAATCGCTCCACTTGGCCGACGAGGGGTTGCTAGAGGTTCCAAGGTTGAACCTGAAATCATCTGGTATTAGAGCTTTCTCTTATGCTGCCCCCACCCTTTGGAACTCTCTACCCTGTCAGTTATGGGAGTGCATTTCTGTGGAGGGATTTAAGAGGGGTTTGAAAACCTTTCTTTGGGAAAAAGCATTCTTGGAAAACTAAACTGTTTAGTGGATTATGAACTGGTTCTGTTGGACATTTTTAATGACTATTTTAATTGTTTTTATTGTTGTATATGTAAGGCGCCTTGATAATTGAAAGGTGCCACATAAATAAAAATTATTATTATTATTATCCTGCAGTCTCCATTTCATCCATCCTATGTCCTGTGCTGGGTAGCGTTAAGTAAACACCAGGGTAGCTCCCTGCAACAACAGCTCAATCAAAGTGTGTCATCTGTTTTAATTGTTTTGCTTGATTATCTCAAACTGAGCCACCTGGCTCCGGATTACAAATTGTGGGTTACTGTGCATGATTTTTTTCTTTCCACCATTAGGGCCCTGACCAGCTGCAATGCCGGCCTACCCCAGGCAATGCTTCAGGCTAGCCTTAACCAACAACTGGGTACCTAGAATGTGCGTGTGTAATTGTGTTGTGGGCCTCTAAAGTGCATGCATTGTAGCCTGATTAAATCAGCCACTAAACCAATCAGCCAGATTACATCCCTTCCTTGTTTATTCCCCCTAGATAAATCGGATGTGAATCTTTTTGCCCTTAAACTGTTTGTGGTGCATCCTTGTATGAATAGCACTATATTACTCTTGCTTACTGTGTCTAACCTTATTTTACAGGGTGTCTCCAGGGCAGAAATGGTGGAGCCGGCCCTGGGGGTAAGTGCAACAAGTGTGGGGGTATATCTGCTGTTTAAGCAATAATGCCCGACAGGGTGTGTGTCATGCTGGGATAACGTCACGCCTCAGGTGGTTGGGCACGAGGCCGCAGGCCGAGTGCGTCCAACAACTGAGGCGTGACGTTATCCCAAACAACACACACCCTGGAGGGCATTTTTGCTATTATACAGTGGCTCGTTGTTATACAGAAAAAAAAATAATTTTAAAGATGTTTTTGTGTGGAAAAATATTTTGTTTTTTAAGAGCAGATGAAACAATCAAGCAAATGCTCAGCATGCTCATGCTGATCAGCAGGTTCACAGTGAGGCTGAGACTAGACCCGTGATGTTGTACTGATTAACATCACGGGTCCAGCCCAAGACTGACCAATCAGAGTCCAGGATTTTTTCTTGCCATTGTATAATTGAGGGTTATTGAATCTGTGTGCTCAGTATGTTGTTTAGGCCACTAGAGGGGAAATGGGGGAGGGGTAACAGTGTCCCGGAGGGCTATATCCAGGTCAGCTATGCTACCACTTACCCTGTCCTGGGTGGAGGCACCCATTTTCAGTACCCAGGCTCCTTAACCTGCACTTGGTTACGCAGGCAGTGGAAGTAGCCCTTGGGATAGCGCCACCTAGGGGTTGCACATTTATAAAATAATGTTTGTCCTCTCAGGTCAAAAACATCCTTAAGAAACAAACCTAAGAAACTTGAGACCACACGAAACCAACTGGTTAAACAAAAGTGAGTCTCTAACCTAACCTATATAGACAACTCCCTAATGCATAAATGCAGAACCCCTTTATACAGTAGGTTCTAGTAGGGGAGGCTGGGAGGGTGCTTTAATCATAATGAGTGATCCCTTTGAAAAAAACAGATTACTATTTATTTATTTATTTTAACATCAGTTTAACAACCTTTGAGCCAGGGGGTCATTTACAAAGGTATCTCGTCACATAGAGGACAAAAACAGCGGTACAAGAGACAACAGATAATCAGCAATACAGGTTCACAATAGGTGTCAGTCAATGTTACAGGTATTTCAGAGACATAAATACTATATACAGGTGAGTTAGGGTTAGGAGATAGTGGATAAAGGAGGATCAGTTAAGAAGACGGATAGCAGAGGATGGGAGGAGGCCCAGAGAGAGGAGAGTGGGCAAGTGAGGGTGTCGAGTAGGGAGAAAGAGTGCTGCTCAGTGAGCATTGTCAGGGGGAGGAGGAGATTAAGGGCAGCAACAGCTGTGTGAGGTGAGCAGGTGATTTCTGAGGCTGTATTTAAAACATGCTAACGAGGGAGCATCAGAGATTCCAGCAGGGAGGGAGTTATACCAGGAGGGAGCTCTGTAGGGGTATGCCCTTTGGCCTTGTGCAGTCCTAGCCCTTGGTATGACCAGTGCGGTTTTGCAGGAGCTGCGGGTGTGCACTGTGGGATTAGCCCGGTGGATTGAGTCAGACAGGCCGGGGGGATTGGCCATGGAGGGCTTTATAGGTAAGTTGGCAGGTTTGGTACATGAGGCGCTCATCCAGGTTGAGTAGATTGGCCATGGAATAAAGAAGACAGGTATGGGTAAGTCTATGAGCACTGGTTATAAGTCTACAGGCTTTAAGTGTAAGGCGTACCTTGCGCAGGGCCGTCTGGTCTGCCGCACTATAGACAGGAAGGCCGAAGTCGATTAGGGATATAACAGAGGAGGTGACTGCCAGGCGAAGGGCGTCAGTGGGGAGGCAGTTTTTGTGACGGTAAAGGATACCCAGCCGTGTGTTGGAGGCAGAGGTCAGGGCAGAGATATGGTCATGAAAAGAGAGGGCTGGATCAAAGGTTATACCAAGGTATTTATAGAAGTGAACAAGTTCAATAGGGAAATTGAGGGTGGAGTGGACAGACAGAGGAAAGTTGCTGGACTTATTTTGGGGGTGGGCAAAGAGCATGGCTTTGGTTTTCTTTAGGTTGATGACGAGTCGGTGCTCAGTGAACCAGGTTTCAGCGGCATTGTAGGCTTGCTGATGAGAGTTCTGGAGTGAGATGGGGTTGCTATCGGAGGCAAAGAGTACCGCGTCATCGGCGTAGAGTAGGATTTTTCCTGTACATTCACTGGGTAGGGAGTTTAGGAAGAGGGAGAAGAGCAAGGGTCCGAGAATAGAGCCCTGAGGGACTCCAGAGCGGATAGGGCAGGTGCTGGAAAGAGTTCCACTAACGTTCACACATTGCGAGCGGGCTGACAAGTAGCTGGCGCACCAGGAGACTGGTCCAGTGGCAAAGCCTAGATGGTCAAGGGTAGCTAACAAGAGGATGTGAGACAGTGTCAAAGGCTTTTGATAGGTCAATGAATACAGCACCAGCCAAGGAGCCAGAGTCCAGTGAGGTGTGAAGGAAGTTGGCGAACTCCAGGAGTGCAGTATTGGTGCTATGGCCGGCTCTGAACCCATGCTGCTCAGGGCAAAGGACATCATATTTAGAGAGGTAGTCAGAAATTTGGGTGGCCACAATTTTCTCTAAGGCCTTAGAGAGGGGAGATAGGATTGAAATAGGCCGGAAGTTACCTGGAAGTGTCCTGTCACCACCCATGTGGATAGGGGTAACAGTAGCTACCCTCCAGACAGAGGGGAATTGCCCTAGGCAGAGGGACTTATTAAAGAGGCAGGTGATAGGTGAGATGACTTGGTCCAGGACCTGACGTAGAAGACAGGGATCTAGGGAGTCATTACCAATAGTGTTGCTCTTTAAGGCTTTAAGTAAGTATGGCCTGACTTCTTGAGTGGTGACCCAATGCAGGTGGAACAGGGGGTGTGAGATGGAAGGGACAGTCCTGGGGAAGGGGGATTGAAGAAATTGTCTGGGAGCACTGAGCTAAGGTCGGTAAAGGAATTATTGAGGTGAGTGGCAATGAGGGCAGGGTCTGAGGAGACAGTACCATTGATGTCAAGAAGCGAGGTTGGGGGGGGAGCACGTGCCACCATTCAGCTGCTTGACGTTGTCCCAGAAGGACCTGGGGTTCCCCCATGAGGAGGTGAGGGAGGCTTGATAATACTCAGCCTTTGCTTTGCGGGTAGCCCAAGTACACTTGTTCCGGGCAGCAGCATAAGCCTGTCTGTCCGCTGGGCGGCCAGTTTCAACAGCGAGGTGCCATAGGTTATCCCGCTGCTTAAGAAGTAGGCGCAAGGCAGGGGTGACCCAGGGGACATGTCTTACTTTGGACCTACGAGCAGTTATAGGTGCAAAGATGTCGCAGGCAGAGTTGAAGGTGCGGATAAAGAAGGCCAGTGCCTTGTCAATGTCAGGGGTGCTTAGTAACGGGGACCAGTCTGTGTGGGCTAGGTAAAGCTTTAGGTCTTTCAACCCACCAAGTCTAAGCCGCCGCCGAAGGGTGGTTTGAACAGAGGGCTTGGGTGAGAGGTTGCCCAGTAGAAGAGAACAGGGGAGTGGTCACTAAGGCAGTCAGGGAGAATTTGGATACTGTGGACGCAGCAAGGCCTGTTAGTGAGGACCACATCCAGGAGAGTGCTAGAGCCCCTTCTGGGATTTATTCTAGTAGGCTGGGAGACTAGTTGGGTTAGATCAATAGCAGCAAAAGCCTCACAGGAGGAAGAGGATGCTGGACTAAGCCAATTGACGTTCAAGTCACCCACCAGGATTTGGTCAGAGGAGTTGGGTAAGGAGGTAAGACAGTCAATTAATGGGCCCTGTGCCTGAGCTTGGTTTTTTTGGAGGTAAGTATGCCGTAGTCAGGAAGATAGGACCCCTAGAGGGGTCGGGAGATAGTTTTAGTGTTAGGGCCTGGGCCTTGTGGTCAAGGTCAGGGGGAGGAAGGGCTAGTCCAAAGAGAGGGTCTTTAACATAGATGACACATCCCCCACCTCTCCTACCAACCCGGTCCAGCCGGTGGAGGGAGTAGCCAGGGAGTGAGACCTGGGAGTTAGAGGTGGAGTCAGATAGCCAGGTTTCAACCAAGGCAATCACATCCGGTTTATGAACCATCACCCAGCAGTGCAGTGAGTCCAGCTTTTTAAGGAGGCTACATATGTTCATAGACGCGATACGTAGTCCAGAGGATTTCCACAGGGAACCATTGTTGCCAGGCCCAGGATTGGGATGAATGTTGCCAGACAGGAGCAGGAGGAGAGCCGCCTTGGAAGCAGGTGGCAGAAGGAGAGTTCGCCGATTGGGGTAGAAGGGATGGGGGTATAGTAGCACAGGGGATAGGTAGGGTAGCACAGACTGGGAATGCTAGCATGATAAGATGCATGAAGGGACAGGGGGGGTGGGAGAGGAGGTGCCCATGTGAACGGTGGTATAGAGAGGAGCAAGTTGGGTGTGTGAAGGAGGAGGGGAGAGCAGGAGGGCAACTGGGGGCACAAGAGTAGCTAGTCTGCGGGCATATAGTGACCCTAGGGGAGGCAAGGGATATTAGTAGGAGGGGAAGGAGAGAGAGAGACGAGCAGAATGGGGGATGACAGGCATGACAGGAGTGGGGCGAGAACTGTAGGGAGAAAAATTGGGAGCTTGGATGGCAGCGACTTGGGTGGACAGCTGTGGGAGCTGCAGGAGGTGAGGTAGGAAGACAGACACAGGGATAGAATAGGGGTGGTTAGTTTAGGAGCAAGATAGATAAGCGGGGTACAGTGCCCACTAGTGGCCAGCAGGTATAACCTGCAAATGGGAAAGTGGGGACTTAGTATTTGGCACACAGGAAGTGACACACTCAGCGTGGTCCAATAAATCAAGGGCAGCCCCTGGTTGGGTGGGGGTGGGTGGTTGGGGCAGGTGGGGCAGATGATGCGAGCGTCGTCGGGTTAACACCACAGCCAGTCTGAAGAAACAATCAGTGGGCTGTGTGGGCAGAGGAGCCAAGAGTCTTTAGGTAGCATGGCCGAAACGCCCAGGAGTCGAATTGCAGGATGCCTTTACCTGGGAAGTAGCTGGTGGCTCACGAGTGAAGCTCCAGGTAGGATCTGCTTTGTTCCTCTCCTGCCGCTGTCGGCAGCGTTCTGTGGGGGAGGGGGGAGAGCCCACCTGTAAAAAGGTAGGAAGCAGGGAATTAGTATGCAGCGGGAGGATTTCAATGTGGCTAGCTTAGGTAACACACTGCGCATGCACAGATACGAGAGCTGTACCACAAACTCAGCAAGTAGCCCCTTTTTTATTTTAAAAATTATTTGTACTTTGTACTGAACTTTAAAATCTAAACTCAGCTCTAAACAGTACACGGAGGGGGCTACAGGGTTAGGTTTGTTGCACAAATAATCAGTAACGTTGCAGTTACATACACAGGCTCCAACAGCTAACCCTAGAGCGAGCTACACTGAAGTATTACAAGACATTCCTGGCATGCTACTTGCTAAGGTTTAAAGCAGAAGTCCACAACAGTACTACTCTAAGCACTACGCAGCAAACACAAATTGGAGATAGCAATTGCAATCAAAAACATACAGGTCCCACTGTAATGTTGCCTAGGCTTAGGATGAGCACATGTCCCACACCACCCTCTCAGGTAGCACCCCACAGTCGAGTCTGCAGAAACAATCAGTGGGCTGTGGGGCAGAGAAGCCAAGAGTCTTCAGGTAGCATGGCCAAAACACCCAGGAGTCGAATTGCAGGATGCCTTTACCTGGGAAGTAGCTGGTGGCTCACGAGTGAAGCTCAGGTAGGAGCTGCTTTGTTCCTCTCCTGCCGCGGTCGGCAGCATTCTGTGGGGGAGAGCCACGCCTGGGAAGTAGCTGGTGGCTCACAAGTGAAGCTCCAGTTAGGAGCTGCTTGTTCCTCTCTGCCGTGGTCAGCAGCATTCTGTGGGGGAGAGCCGCCTGGGAAGTAGCTGGTGGCTCACGAGTGAAGCTCCAGGTAGGAGCTGCTTTGTTCCTCTCCTGCCACGGTCGGCAGCATTCTGTCTATGTACTATGTACTATGGTGTACTATGGTGAGTAATTATTTCTTCTAACCCCAGGAATCACTCATTATTAAACTGATGCAGACTACCAAGCAGTACCTTTGGAGGATGGGCAGAGAACCTATTTTAAAAACAGGTTCTGCAGCATTGCTGTGCCAAATCAAGCATCACTCCTGGACTGTAAATCCAGAATATAATGCTTTGTAAAGGTGTGTACTGTTTTCGATGTAGCTGCTTTGCAGATTTCCAGTAGTAGAATTTCTCTTGAAGCTGCCACCGAAGCAGCTGTGCCCCTGGTGGAGTGCGCCTTCAAGCCCAGGGCACCTGTTTACCCACTTTGTTATAACAAAACTGAATACATGCCATTATCCAGCTAGCAATTGTACATTTTGTGACAGCTTTGCCCTTACCTACATCACTGTAGGTGAGAAAGAGCTGTGTTTGAGTTGATCTGAACGACTTGGTTCTGTCAATATAGTGGCTAAGTGCCGTTTTGACATCAAGGGAGTGAAGTGCCCTTTCTGCAGAACTGGAGTTCTCTGTAAAAAGGACTGGTAGAGTGATAGACTGATTCAAATGGAATCAGATACCACCTTGGGAAGAAATTTTCTATTAGTCTTGAGGACCACTTTATCCCTGTAGAAAGAGATGTAGTCCACATCTGTACACAGGGCTTGTAATTCGTTGATACTTCTGACTAAAGTAATAACAACCAGAAACACAGTTTTCCAAGTGATATACTTCAAATCTACAGTTTTCATGGGCTCGAATGGTGCCTCCATGAGCTTGGCAATGCAGGTATTCATATTCCAGGCTGAGACCAGTTCCCTCAAGGGAGGGTGCAGGAGGATAAGGCCTTTAAAATATTTTCTGAAGATTGGATGAGAGGCCATGGACCTCTCTTTACCAGCTGAAATGTAAGCAGAAACTGATGCCAAATGAATCTTGAGTGTGGAAGGTTTCAATCCTAGAGAATGCAAATGTGTCAGGTAATCTAAGAGAGTGGCTAAGTCAGCTCTGAAGGGGACAAAACCCTTACCTGCACACCATATAAAGAACCTCTTCAACTTAGAAGAGTATGTTTTCATAGTGGAGGGTTTCCTGGAACCTCTAAGAACTGTCAGAACCTGCTCTGACAGTCCAGGATAAGCAAATTCTAAATCTTCAAGAGCCAAGCCTTGAGTCTCAGGGACCTGAGGTTGGGAAACAGGATCCTGCCCTGGGAGGAGGTCAACAGGTTGTGCCTCCTGGGTAAATGGATCGGAGGAGATACTGATAGACTGAGCAGTAGAGAATACCAGTGTTGCCTTGCCCAATCTGGTGCCACTAGTATAATTGTTACTGATTGGGACCTTAATCTCAGCAGGGTCCTGAATATCATAGGAAATGGAGGGAAGGTATACAGGAACCTCCCTGTCCAGTCCAAGGCCATCACATCTCAGGGAATTGTGCCCTTGAAGGGGGGCCTGCAACAGTACATTGGTAACTGGTGATTTTTTGCAGAGGCAAATAGATCCAACTCTGGAGTTCCTCATCTCCTGAAAATTGCACTGAGTACCAGAGGATTCAGGCACCACTCATGATGGTCCTGACTTATCCTGCTGAGGGAGTCTGCCAGTACATTGTCCTTCCCTGAAAGGTGTATGGCTGATAAGGATACTCCCATGGAGTATGCCAGGGACCACAGCCTCATTGCTTCTGTGCATAGTGGGGCTGATCTGGTGCCTCCTTGTCTGTTGATGTAATACGTAGTTGTGGTGTTGTCTGTCCTGACCTGTGCCACCTTGTTTTGAAGGAATGAGGTGAACTTCTTTAGAACCAGGCAGTCAGCCCTGAGCTCTAATAGATTTATCTGCTAGAAGGACTCTTGGGGAGATCATGTGCCACTTGCTGTGTAATCTAACATGTGAGCCCCCCAACCTAAAAGAGAGGCATCGGTTGCGAGAATTAATGAGGGTTGTTCCTTTAGAAAAGGTATGCCACTCGCAGGTTGTGCTTGTCCATCCAACACTGTAGTGCCTGTACTGGGCTGTGTGTGACTGGGACCAGTTTGGGCTACACATCTGTCCTGTGTGACCAGTATTGTCTCAGATGAAACTGGATCTATTTCATTTGAAATCTGGAGCCCATTACCACTGTGGTGGCGGGAGCCATGTGACCCAGCAGCCTGAGGAATTCTCTGGCTGGCTTGGGCCTCCCTGGCAGAAATGATTTTGCAATCTGTAAAACGCTGTTTACTCTGTCCAGTGGCAGGAAAACTCTGCTCAGGTTACATAGATACATAGACAGTGTCTGCAGATAAGGGCCTATGGCCCACCCAGTCTGCCCATTTGAGCTTGTAAGTTCAGTTTGTTTTCCTAGAAGTCTGTTGCCCCTTACCCCTGACCTCCAGAATTCCTTTATGTCTATCCCATGCATTCTTAAATCTGTGGATTGCTTCAGCCCCCACCACTTCCTCTGGCAGGGTGTTCCACTTGTCCACCAACCGCTCTGTGAAGAAATTCTTCCTCATGTTTCCTCTGAATCATCCTCCCTCAACTTCATCCCATGCCCTCTAGTCCTGGTACATCTTTCACTTAAAATAGTGTTATTCCTGCACCCTGTTCCTCCCTGTGAGATACTTGTATGTCTCGATCATATCCCCTCTCTCCTCCTCTCCTCCAGGAGTACATGTTCAGTTCCTTCAACCTGTCTTCATAGGACTTGTGATGCAATCCATGCACCATCTTTGTTGCCCTCCTCTGAACCTTCTCTACCTGTCCTATGTCCTTACATAGGTATGGTCTCCAGAACTGTACACTGTACTCCTAGGTGGGGCCTCACTAGTGTCTTGTATAAGGAATTATGACCTCCTTTTCCTGCTGGTGATGCCCTGCCTATACATCCCAGCATCCTATTTGCTTTACCTGCTGCCTTGTCACACTGTTTCCCTACCTTGAGGTCATCAGAGATGATAACCCCAAGATCTCTTTCCTGTTTGGTGCATGCTATATCCTCACCCCCCCAACTGATATATTGTGCCAGGGTTTTGTGCCCCATATGCATTATCTTGCACTTCTTTGCATTGAATTTCAACTGCCAAACCCTGACCATTCTTCAAGTTTCTGCAGGTCCTTCTCATTCTGTCTACCCCTCTGGTGTGTCTACTCTGTTACAGAGCTTTGTGTCATCAGCGAACAGTGAAATTCTGCCTTCTAGGTCCTGCAGAATGTCACTGATGAAGATGTTGAATAGGACCGGTCCCAGCACTGATCCTGTGGTACCCCACTGGCCACTCTTCCCTCTGTGGAGTGACAGCCATTCACACCACCCTCTGTGTCCTGCCACTCAGCCAGTTACCTACCCACCACACTACTGTCCTGCCCACCCATATTCCCCAGTTTGTGTAGTAGTCTTCTATGTGGCACAGTGCCAAAGGCCTTGCTGAAGTCAGATAGGCCATGTCCACTGCCCTCCCGATCCACCTCCCTAGTCACCCAGTCAAAAATTCAACGAGGTTGGTCTGACATGACCTCCCCTGGTGAAACCATGCTGCCTTGGGTCTTGTAGTCCATTGACAACCAGATGTTCCACCAATCTCTCCTTCAGTAGTGCTTCCATGATCTTCCCCACTACCGAGGTGAGGCTGACTGGTCTGTAGTTCCTTGCTTCCTCTTTGTTCCCGCTTTTGTATAAGGGGACTACATCTGCTGTCCTCCAGTCTTTGGGTACCTTCCCTGTTTCCATTGATCGGCTAAACAGGATAGCCAGAGGTTCAGCCACAACCTCTCTTAGTTCTTTAAGGACCCTGGGGTGCACCCCATCTGGCCCCATTGCTTTATCAACTCTTATTACTTCCAGTTCCTTCAGGACCCTTTCTTGTGTAAAGGGACTTGTGTCCATTCTGCACATTCTCACCCTTGTACTCCTTCAGACCCATTACCCTCCTCTTCCTCAGTAAAGACTGAGCAGAAATACCTGTTCAATATGTCAGCTTTACTGTTGTCATCCTCCACGCAGTCCCCATCCTCCCCTTCAGTCTCACTATCCTCCCTTTGTCTTTCTTTTTTCCTTATGTACCTGTAAAGGTTTGTCCCTCTACCCACTGATTTTGCAATGTGTTCTTCTGTCTGAGCTTTAAGCTTCCTTTACTGACCTTCCTGCCTCCTTTGCTTCTCCTGGTACTTCTCCCTATCCCTTCTGCCTGTGTCTTTTGTATTGCCGAATGCAATCTTTTTGGCTTTCACTTTCTTTGCTACCTCTTTGGAAAACCATAATGGTCTCCTATTCCTTTTGCTCTTGTAACCTGCTTAATGCATAATTATGTTGTTCTTGTAATCCCATTTTAAATACTGCCCACTGTTCCTCAACCCCTGATTCCTGTCCCATTCCCTTAATGCCTCTTTCAAGTATCTCCCCATTTTCCCAAAGTCTGCCCACTAAAATCCAGGATACGTGTTTTTGTGTGGTTTGGTTCTGCTCTTTCTGTGATTTCAAACCACAATGACTGGTGGTCACTGTTCCCAGTGCTCCCCACTGTTACCCCATCACACTGTCCTGTTTGTGAGCACAAGGTCCAGTATTGCCTTCTGCCGAGTTGGTTCCATGACCAGTTGCTTGAGGAAGGCACCCTGAAGGAGTCCAGGATAAATCTGCTCTAGTTGATGCTGCTGCTGGGATGCTCCAGTCCACGTCTGGAATACTGAAGTCTCCAACTAGTACTACCTCACACTTGTCTGCCATCCTTTGCATGGCTAGCATCAGCTCCCTATTTGTTTCTTCCTCCTGGGCTGGTGGTCTATAGACCACACCTGTGCGGATGGCTGTCCCCATTTTCATTTCCAGCTTAACCCACAGTATCTCTCCCCAATTTTGTTCCTCCTGGATCTCTGTGGCCCTTATGTCATTTTTCACATACAGTGCCACTCCTGGTTGGTGTTCAGTTCTGCTCCAATAAATTCCATTACCTGAAGTAGTACTTGCTGGGTTTCTGTTTGTTTATGAGGAATCCTAGGGACTCCAGGGTGGATTTTCTTAGTGCTAAGGACTGCTCTGCATGCTGCAGGGACTGACCCACTACTAGCCAGTCATCCAGATAGGGAAAGACTGTTACTCCCTGTTTTCTCAGAAACTCTACAACCACTGCTAGACACTTTATGAAGGCCCTTGGAGCTGAAGTGAGTCCAAAAGGGAGTGCTGCAAACTGATAATGGCCTGAGGCTAGCCTGAACCTTAAGAATTTTCTGTGAGATGGACTGATGGGAATGTGAAAGTAAGCATCCCTTAGGTCTAGGGAGGCTAGCCAGTCTCCCTTTTGTTACGAGAGAATGATTATTGACAGTGTGACCATTTTGAACCTTGGTTTCAAAATATGTTTGTTCAGAAGTCTCACGTCCAGAACAGGTCACCAATCCCCGTTGTTCTTCCTTATGAGGAAGTACCTGGAATAAAAACCTTTGCCTCTGTGACTTAAAGGCACTGACTCCACAGCTTTGACTGCCAGTAGACGTGTCACCTTTGCTTCCAACAGAATTCTGTCTGTAGATGTAACTGGAGCAAAGGTTATTGTCATCAGCTTGGGAAATGATTTGAAGCTGAGTGCCAAACCATGGCTCACTACCTCCAGGATCCACTTGTCTGTGGTGATTGGATGCCAAACCTGGAGGTAGTGAGCCAATCTGCCACCCACTGATGGTTGTACAATTGGGATGCAACCTGCACTAGCCTGTCAGGGGTTCTGTGTTGGCTGTGACAGAACTGGTGTTGCAGGAGCAGCTCTTCTCATGGCTTTCCTGCCCCTTCCTCTGAAATAACCTCTGGGCTGTTGTTGTGGCTGGGAGGCCTGTGCTTGGAAGAATGGTCTGGGGTAAAACCCCCTACCCCTGCCTCCCCTACTCTGGGGTCTATAGGAAGTGGAAGGCTTATCTTTTAAATTACTTTCATAAGTGGACGTGTATTCCTCTACCTTCTTCATATAAGCTTCAGTCTTGTCACCAAACAAATAATTATTTTCTAAAGGAAAATCCATTTCTTTGGCTTGGGTGTCCAAAGTAAGATTAGTGACTTTGAGCCTCATCAACCATGTAAGAGAGACAGTCAAAGCCATTAACCTGGCTGCCATGTCATTGGCATTGACAGCCATATGAAACTGGTACTTGGTAGCATCAAGTACAGCCCTTGCTGTATCTCACAGGTTGACAGTGACCTCACATGGTACCTTATCAGCCAGAGTTAAAACAGTATTCCAGAGTGCCTTCTGGTACTGCACCTCATATGCCATGTAATTGGCTTGCCTGACTATTAAAGAGGCAGCCAGGTAACCTTTTTTTCCCCATAGCATCCATTTTTTGAGAGTCTTTGTCTGGGGGATGGGTAGCCAGGGGATCCTGGCCTTGTCTCAGGCAACAGCCTTGACTACCCCTTCAGGGTCAGAATGAGTAATTAGAAAGTCAGCTGTAGTTCTGTCCAGCTGGCACTTTTTATCAATTTTCTTATCCACTCCAGGAATGGAAGTTGGAGTTTTAAAAATCTGCAGTGCTGCCTTCTTTAGGGACTTATGCATAGGTAGAAGTAGACGCTTTGTGGGTGTTAAACCCATCATATCCAGAAACTCTGCCTCCTCCATATCCTCCTCAGTTTCTTGAAGACGGAGATTGAGGGTCTCCACCATACATTTCACAAAAGCATAATGAGAAGAATATTCTTCTGGACCCCTAGCAGGAGATCCAAACTCCTGCTCTGGGGAAACTTCAAGGTCTATCGGTTCCCCTTCGATATCATCCTCATCCTCCTCACCAAAAACTTCCTGATGTTCCTGCAATGCAGGAACTGAAACAGGAACCGGTGCAGCCGATGTTGGAACTGGGACAGCCACCTGCAGGGCTTGTAAGGCCTGTAAGGCCTTAACAATGTCCTCAGCCGAAGGCATATTATATTTGTCTGCTGGGAGCTCCTTAGCCTTCTCTGCCAGAGGTGCAGCGACATGTTTTTCTTTACACTTTTTCTTTAATGGGATAGGCTGAGCCCCTGTCTCCACAGCCCTTTTTGATTTACTTTGTTCATATGTCTCTGAACTCTTGTTAGGATCCTTGGCTTTACCTCCATCCTTCTTATGGGTAGAGAAAGAAGCAGCACTATCAACACTAGAAGCAGAAGCCGTCTCCTCTAAAATCTTAATCCCTTTCCTTAACATTTAGGACAAAAGGTCTTACAAATTTCACAACTGGCAAAAATCCTAGTACCTAAACAAGAAATACACAGTGAATGTCTATCTGCTTTTGCTATAACTTGCCCACAAGACTCACAATGTTTAAAACTAGTGGGTTCTGTGATTTTTTTAGGTTTATCACTATGGACCTCTGACATTGATCTAGACAAAAAAGATCAATAAACAAAACTGTTTACTATACCTCGGAACCGGAGGATTTTTTAAAATTCAAACAACCGCTAATGGTTCCTGGAACCGAGCGTAACTCAGTTCCTGCAAGAAAAGGGAACCAAGAATGAACTTAAATTTTAAACAAAACTGAAAATGGTTCAAGGAACCGATTGCAATATAAAGATTTTATGCAAAGATAAGTAAAAATTTCACAAATATAAGTGGAACCCTTGGTTCCAAGGAACCATGAGGGAACTTCGATTAAACAATAAAAACTACTAAAATCACTAAATAAGCTAAACTAAGCTAAGTTCTAAGGCAGCAATTTAAAAATGAAACTGAAAGAGTACTTATCAAACAGATAACTTTATTTCTGAAGACAGTTCAAGGAGAGCTCTCCAGGACTTCCTTACTAGGCAGGCGGAGTAAAGAATGTGAAGCACTCAGAGTGCAGCAGTTTGAAATTGGCATGAGCCAATTAAGAGTTCCATCATTTGCATATAATTCCATCTCTCTGGGCAGTTCAACACAGGAGGATGACTGCATCAGTTTAATCATAAGTGATTCCTGGGGTTAGAAACACTCTACCCACCTCCCCCCAACCCAAGTTCAACTGTTTTTATTAAGCACACACAGTTCACATGATCCCCACCCAGTCCACCTTTGATCCCACCACCCTCCTCCAGAGATTCAATTATATGCCGATGATACAGTAATTATCGCGTCTGGTAAAACAGAAGACGTATTGCAATCAAATCTGCAATCTGATTTCTTGAGGCTTGAGGGGTGGTTCACCAGGTCAAAACTGATTATGAACACAAAAAAAAACAAAATGTATGAAGTTCCCACTAAAAAAAAGTGATGATGTCATTCATAAACTTTATGTTTATATAGGAAACTTAATTAAACTAGAACAGGTTGAGGATTATAATTACTTGGGGGTGATATTTGATGAGCAAATGTCCTTTTCTAGTCATATTACAGAGTTGGTAAAAAAAGTTAATAAAAGGGTGGGAGCTTTAAGAAGTACAGAATGCTTAACAATAACAGATATGAAAAAGCTGGCCGATCAGTTAATTATTCCAGTGTTAAGATATGGTGAATTGATATATAGGAAAACTAATAAAACACTTTTGGCCAAGCTGGATAAAACTTATTATCGTGTGGCTAGATATGTTTTAAAGGGGAATTATCATACTCATCATTGTTCTCTGCTGAAAAAAAGTGAATTGGTTGCCTTTGGATATAAACTATCAGTGTCATTGGTTAACTTTAATCCATTAAATGAAACATTTATCTTTAAACCATCCAATTTCATTACTATTGTTTCCAGTGAAACATTTTTCTAAAAGGTTATTAACTAGATCAGTTCACGTAAATAAAATAACTGTAGAAAAATCACAAAATAAATATGGGGATAGGACTTTGATCTATCAAGCTGCTAGTTTCTGGAATGTTCTCCCTGTAGATGTAAGGGAAATCACAGATCACTCTACATTTATTCAAACCATAAAGGAGTTAAATATTCATGTTTGTGAGTGTTGAATATTTTTAGATGTATTGTGGAAATTGATAAGATTTCCTTTTAGAATAATTTACAAGGATGTATTTTTTTACACTTTGTTGTTTCTGTGTCTATTTATATTGATGTATTTGTTAATGTCTAAATATGGAACTTTATTGTATGTACTTAGATAGGGATTACACAGGTCTGTCTTGTAAACTGGATTTTGTCCAAATGACATGTATTACCTGTATAAAAATAAAATTCTACCTACCTCCTCTCCCCACCAGCACCCACAAACTCAAGCTGGAATAAAGAAAAGGGTTCCCCAGTGCAGAGCTCATGCTTTGTTCAGTGTCCATCTCATAATGGTGGGGTTGAATGAGTAGTCATGTCTTTTGCCCCCACTAAAACCTGATTGGCTGAAAATTTAACCAGTCAGGTTTTATGAGGAGCAAAGATGTCACCATTTATTCAGTCATGCATGTCATTTCAAGACTGTGGAGGAGTGATTATCTATATAGGACCAAACTTGCTGGGACTTTTAGTATACCGCTAATTAATTCCAGGTTCCACAATTTTAGTGTTTTTATACAGATTCAGTCATTGTAATATTAGATGCTAAAGACATTCTTGTACAGGTGTTCTACTTTCAGAAAATGATGCAGCCAAAAATTTGAAAAGATTCTTCTCCAAATTGTCATTGCAAAACACAGGTCTGAAGACATTTGTTTATTACAAATCCACTGTTTCACATAGCTTTCTTCTTCTTCACAGTTCCTTCCATCCCAAACATGTTAAGAATGATTGGCCTTATGTTCAGTTTCTTAGACTTCTCAGGTCATGCAGTGAGCTGAGCAGACTTAAATAATGCACCATTTTGTATTACTGTAGCTGGGATAACACAAAATGCATAATGGAAATGACACTCTCCCAGACAGCAATATGCAAAGCATCCTTTTCCCTCACAGGAGAGAGATTCTCATACAGCAGCACTGATGTATTCCACAAGTGCTTCCCTCCCATTCCAAAATCCTTTCTCTTCACAGGACCATCAGTAGGACCTTTCCTAGTCTGCAAACTGACCCTAATATTGAAGCTTCCTTTACATATCCACATACAGCCTGCTACCACAGACAGCTTAACATTCAGAACCCATTGGTACATCGTGGCCTCCATACTTTAAGCATTTCATCCTACTAGGTACCAGAGCTTGTACCAGAACCCACTGCTGCACTTTCAAATTTATTTCTAGTGTCACTGAAATCCAAGATTCCACAGGTGTTTTTCACATTACCGAAGAGTTCTCATGTATTTCAAACAATGTAATCTGTTCTATTCTTTGCAAGAAGTGTTCAGCTATCTACATCAATGAGTTTAGCATATGCCTGGCTAAATGATTCAAGGAACACTACAAGGCAATCAGAAATAGAGACTGTGATAAATCCATTGCACCCCATTTAACATTCAGGGACCATAATGCAAGTAATCTTTCTGTTTGTGTCCTTCACATGTTTTCCAGGTTACTGAACAAATACAAAACACAGACAGCAAGCTTATCATCCACTTGGTCTCCCAACAACCCTCTGGTTAAAACAACAGATTGATTGTCTACTGACTTCGCTTAGCCACCTTATAGTTTACCACAGAAGTCTGTCTTCTTATCCTCCATGTCTTTGTTTTCATGCATGCATTGTATGTTTAGGTCTGTGGGTATGCCTGCACATAATTTCATTCAGGACATGTGTGGGCATACTCACATGGGCATTTCAGCCATGTGTGTATGTCCATTTTCATTTTCTCCAGGTGTCCCTGTCTCATTTCCCGACATTTGTTGTCTTATAGTCTTCTTGTTATAGTCAAATAATTTGGCCTTTGAGGACTCCTCAGCTCAATCATTCCTACTAAGACTCTTCCTCCCCATCATCAACTTGTTTTCTAGCGTCTGTTCTTAAATTGCCTATTACCACTTTTTTCCCTAGATCCACCCACCTACTGTATTTTTTTAACACATAGTTTATTGTGTATTTTACAAAAAAGTAAAAGTTAACAGTAATACACAGAGCGTGGTATAAACAATGGATTCAGGGACACGATTCCAAGATGGGCTATGCCGGCATAAGGCAGGATACACCAATCCCCATGGCATATCCCGCATCTTACGCAATGCGATATGCCCATTGCTATTTCAGGAGGGCACCTACATCATTCAATCTGTGGGCTGCGACAATCACAAGATATGACCACACATACATTGCAGCCCACAACGCCTGGTGCAACTGCGGGTTGTAACAGCAACTTAGTCCAATTCCAGAAGGCCCGATGTTGCAACCCGCAATTGTAATTCCAGGACATGCAGTGGCATAGCCAACTTCTGACAGCTCGGAGCTGTCATAACTAGCATCTGACAGCTAGCACTATCAGATGCAGCCTTGCAGCACCGTGGCAATGGTGCCATGCTGTCCCCCTGGCCCCCACTAGTATACCACCACCCCCAAACCCCCAACCATGAGGTTCTCCTGGGGTTCCATGTTAGTAGTACCCCCTGATTATTGTGCCATCTGTTCTTGCCCCCATGTCCCCTGATGTGTTCTGTGGTGGTCTGAGGTGGGGGGCTCTGAAGAGGCCACCTGACACTCACTGTGAGATGTGACCTGTGGCATTGATATGCCATGTGTGGGCTACAGCCACACGCATGGTGTATCTCGCAAGTCACAATGGCCGGGACCCCGCCACTTCTGAATTGTGGCATAGGGTCCATGGCATAGAGGCAACTGGTGTAACTCGCAGCTGCATGTAAATTACACTAGCTGTCTTGGGATCGGGCCTCAGACCAGCAAAGAGATAAGCCCAACAAAAATAACACTGCACAGCAGGAGACAATTAATAAAACACAACAATACAGATTTCCTTCCAAGCTATTTAGTGCAAGTGCTCTTGTACAATAAGTATAATATTGGGGGGGGGGGTAGTAATCAGCCTGACTATGGTGAAATTGTAGAAACTGAAGATGTCCCTGCAGAAGAAAGATTCTCCAGATATGCATCCCATCTGGCCCACCTAGCTAATATATGAAGATTGTCGCCATCATACTGAAAATGTTAACAAGTCTTCATATCTTCCATTACTTGAATTTCTTTTATAACACTTATCCAATCTGTAAGTGTGAGCAAGGTGGGAATCAACCACTGTTTGAGGATAGCTTTTAAAGCCACCACAACAAAAATACGTTGAAGGTTAATTATTCTGAGGGTTACTGGCATCTTCTGGAAGGATACAGAGAAAATAAAATTCAAAATGAAATGGAAGTGGGACATCCAAGATGAGGGAGATGGTACTGGCAACCCCTTTCCAAAAAGTCTGTATTCTGGGGCAGGACTGAAACATTTTAAAATCATCTCCTTTTGTCCCACATTGACAACAACATAAATTTGACCCACTCACAGAGTAGTGACAAGTGATGGACAGAGTCCTGAAAAAATTAACCAAAACCTTCCAGTGGAATTCTCTCCAATAATAAGAAATGGTAGTTTTTATGGACAATTTCAAAGTTTGTGTCTTAAATTGTGAATCTAACAGTCTAGAAAGAGCCAACTCATCAATTTTTCTTCCTCACATATGTATATATTCTTTTTTTTGTCCTTACCTCTCCGCTAATGTTGCTATTTTTTCTTTATAGATACAAAAAGAAGGAAAAAATACTATGGTTCTCAAAAGAGGTGGCGGGGAAGGTCAGGGAGAAAAAGACAGCATTCAGGAAGTAAAAGGAATCACAGAGGGAGCAGGACAGGGAGCTGTATCAGAGAAAACAGAAGAAGCAGGGAAGGCAGTCAGAACAGCAAAGGCCCAAACAGAGGAAACAATAGCCAACTCAGTTAAGAGGGGGGATAAAACCTTTTATAGGTACATTAGGGAGCAAAAAAAGACCAAGGAAGGGATAGTACGGCTTAATAAATAGGAGAGGTGGGCAGAGTGTGACAGTGAAAAGGCAGAGATCCTGAATAAATACTTTTGATCAGCATTCACAAAAGAAAAGGAGGGGGAGGTACCTAAACTAAACAATAGAAGCACTCTGGGTGGGGAGGGAGGTTGATATCGGCTCAATCACAGAAGAAATAGCCATGAAAGAACTAAAACCCACGTTGGACAGAGCAATGGGGCCTGACAGGATTCACCCTAGAATTCTAAAAGAACTAAGGGGAGAACTAGTGACACCACTGATTAACCTTTTTAACAAATCATGGGAGGATGGTGTGGTACCTGAGGAAAGGCAAAAGGTAGATGTTATTCCCCTCCACAAAAGTGTGAGCAAGGCAGGGGCAGGAAACTGCAGACCTGTTAGTTTGATCTCAGTGGTAGGGAAAATTATGGAATCACTTTTGAAGGAATGAATTGTTAAGGACCTAGAAGTCAGCGGGGCACAGGACTCAAGGCAGCATAGATTCACAGAGAGGAGGTCATGTCAGATGAATCTAATAGATTTCTTTGACTGGGTGACCAAAGTAGTAGACCAGGGAGGGGCTCTGGATGTGGCCTACCTAGACTTTAGCAAGGCATTTGACACAGTCCCACACAAAAGATTTATAAACAGGTTAGCCAGCCTGGAGTGGGTCCTAGGGTGGTAACCTGGGTAAAACATTGGCTGGACAACAGGACACGGAGGATAATAGTAAACAGAGTTCACTCCAAGGAAAGGGGGGCTACTAGCAGGGTTCAATACTGGGATTGATCCTCTTTAATGTCTTTATAGGTGACATTGCAGAGGGGCTGGAAGGAAAAGTATGCCTCTTTGCAGATGACACAAAGATCTGCAACAGGGTTGATACACAAAGGGAGGGTAGAAAGGATGGGAAGGGACTTGGCAAGGGTGGAGGAATGGTCAAAAGTATGGCAACTTAGATTCAATGCAAAGAAGTGGAAAGTAATGCACCTGGGGAAAAAAAAACCCAGGGGAAGAGTACACAATGGGGGAAGGGGGTTATTAACAATAACAAAAATGGAACGGGAACTGGGGGTAGACATATCGGATGACCTAAAGGTAGGCAAGCAATTTGAGAAGGCAGTAAGGAGGGCTGGGGTATACTGGAATGCATAGGGGGAGGTATCACCAATAGAAAACAGGAAGTTGTTATCCCTCTGACAAGACAGTTTGTGAGGCTTTATCTGGAGTACGGCATGCAGTTCTGGAGACCCCATCTCAACAAGGACATAGACAGGATGGAGGCATTCCAGAGGAGGGCAACTAAAATGGTGCAGGGTCTGCACCAGAAGCCATATGAAGAGAGACTAAAGGAGCTTAATATGTATATCCTAGAGGAAAGGAGGGAGAGGGGGGACATGATAGAAACATTAAATTACCTCAAGGGAGTCAGCAAAGTCCAAAAGGATTGCATCTTTCAGAAAAAGAGATGTGCAAGAACAAGGGGGCACAATTTGAAGATATGGGGGAGATGGCTCAGGGGCAACATGAGGAAGTATTTTTTCACAGAGAGGGTGGTTGATGCATGGAACAACCTTCCAGAGGAGGTAGCGGGGTCAAAAACAGTGGGGGAATTCAAGAATGCATGGGACAGACATAAGGCAATTCTAGTGGGGGGGTAGGAGGAAGTAGGCTATTGGTTAACTAGGATCTGTAACTTATCCAAAAGGTAGGGAAATGATCAGACTGGGTGGGCCAAATGGTCCTTATCTGGCATCAAAGTCAGTGTTTCTATGTTACTTCATGATGTACTTTAAACATGCCTTTAAAATTACCTTTTTGTTTTACACTTATTCTTGTTGAAGCAAATCATACAATTATTGAAGTTCACAAACATTTGCAAGGTGGTTGAGCTAGACCTGAACTAGAGGACAAACTATCTCCTGCTAGAAATCCTCCTCCCAATGCACTCTGGCATCCAGCTAGCCTTGTCTGCTGCCTTGTTGCACTGCCCTGTCACTTTGTGATCATCCGATATGATTACCCAAAGGTCCCTCTCCAGCCTGGTGACTGTAAGTACCCCAACATCTTATACACAGTCCCTGGGTTTCTCCACCCCAAGTGCATGTCTTTGCACTTTTGACAATAAATCCCAGCTGTCACACCCTAGACTACTCGTCTTGTTTCCTTAGATCCCTTAGCATTCTCTCCACCCCCCCCCCCGAGTGTCCACCCTTTAACAGATTTTTGTATCATCCACAAAGCGACACACCTTCTTCTTCAGGTCCTGTGCAATGTCAGTGGTCAGCAAATTATTTAATGCACACTCGAAAGTAAACACACTCTCAAACATGGACAGACACAATATTATATTCAGTGACAAAGACACACACACACACAGTAGACGTAGATCTGTACATGAATATATGAACACGCCAGCAAATAAAGGACTTATGTCCTATCTGGTCTGCTCACTGGAGCAGCTCTTTATGTATTTACAAAGGGAAGTGCCCCCCTCCCCATTACCCCTTTGACCTGCCTCAACTTCTCCCTCTCCACCCCACTCAGCCCTCTTCAAACCACATTTCCACTCACCCTGTCCCAACCTCTCTTGAAGCTGTCCACCATTTTTAGGGATACCACCTCCTCTGGAAGCTCATTCACTTGGCCACCACCCTCTTGGACAAAAAGTGCCTCCTCATCTCCCTCCTAACCCCCTCTCCCCCAAGTATTAGGCTGTTCTCCCAGTAGTCTTGGTCCCACTAGGCCTGAGGAGGTCCTAAAGGCTCACCCTGCTAATACCCTTAAGGCATTTGAAGGTCTCAGGCATGTCTCTCCTCTCCCATCCTTCCTCAAGAGACTAAATGTTGAGATCCCTGAACCTCTTCTCATAGGTGTTGCCCTGCTGGCCCTGGGTCATCTTGGTTTCCTCACTCTGGAATTTGTCCAGCAATATGTTTCTAATATGACAGCCTTCTCAAATTGCAGGCATCAAAACTGCATACCATACTGCAGGTGCAGTTTTTACCAGTGTCCTGTACACTGGCAGAACGGCCTCTGCCTTCCTGATAGCAATACCGTTGTCTACGCAGCCCAGCATCCAATTTGCTCTGGCTGCTGCTCTCCTGCTGTGTACAGAGTGTTTTAGGTCACTTTTGATTATTCCTCCCAGGTCCTTTTCTTCCTCTGACCTGGTTACCTGCTCTCTGCCCAACCAATATTTGGTCTTAGGATTCTTTGCCCCTAGTTGCAAAACTTTGCACTTTTTAGCATTGAACCCCAGCTGCCAAATGCTAGACTACTTTTCTAGCCTTGCCAGGTCCTTCTTGTGGTCCTGTCTTCTCTTCTCCATGTCCATCCTCCCACAAAGCTTGGTGTTGCCTTTGAACAGGCAGATTTTACCCTTGATCCTATCTGTAATGTCACTCATGATGATGTTAAAAAACAACGGACCAAGCACCAAGCCTTGTGGGACCCCACTGGTCACAGGCCTCACATCTGAGAATTCTCTCCCAACTACTACCTTTTGGTTTCTATCTTATAGCCAGATTCTGATCAATCCTATGAGCTTAGCCCCATCCCAGTCCTTTAGTTTCCATACCAGTCTGCTATAAGGCATTGAGTCAAAGACTTTGCTGAAGTCCAGATACAATATATCAACTGCCGGCCATGATCCCCTGCCCTAGTGACCCAATCGAAGAATTCAGTTTGGTTAGTTTGACAGGGTCTCCCAAACACAAACCTAAGCTGCCTCTAGTCCTGGAGCACATTTTACTCCAGAAAGCTGATCAGTCTCTCTTTCAGGATGATCTCCATCAGCTTGACCACTACTGAGATCAGGCTGACTGGTCTGTAGTTACCTGGTTCATCCCTCCATCAACTTTTATGGAATGGCACCGCATGCACCATTCTCCAGTCCTGGGGCATATTTCTGGACACCAGAGGGATGTTAAACAGGTCTGTCAGGGGGCCTGTCAGAACGTCCGCCAGATTTCTAAAGACCCTGAGGTGCATGCCATCTGGCTCTGGTGATTTGTTCACCTTTAGGGCCTTTAGGCCCTTGTGTACCCTGTCAGCTTGAACTGTGCTGTCTGTGACTTCCCTCCTCCCAGTCCACATCCCCGTACTCTATTGGGTACTGGTCTGTCATTCTCCCCAGTGAAGACTGAACAGAAGTGCTTTTTAAGCACCTCCACCTTTTCTTTGATACCCTCTGCTCAACTCCCCTCCTTTTTTAACCTGACAATCTCATCCTTTATGTTTCTTTTCTCCATCATATATTTTAGAAAGGTCTTCTCACCCACTTTTATCCCCTGGGCGAGCTGTACCTCTCATCGCCTTTGACTCCCTTACTACCCTGCTTGCCTCTTTTGACTTAGTGGTGTAGTTCACCCTATCCTCTTCCTCCTTCTGAGTATGGTTATACTTTCTAAGGCCTGCCCTTTTGTCCTGCACACAAAAACAGACTACATTCCTACACAGGCATCACAATACAACATTGATAAACTAAATAAATATACACAGAAACACAGAAACACAACAGCCTCCACAGTTTCATTTACATTTTTCACTGCCTCTTGACCTCTGACTTCTGCCCATCCTTCTCAAGATCATGCTTTTCATCCCGATTGCTGAATTTGCAGACAGTGTGACTAATGATGCTGATGTTCAAGTTCAAGTTTATTGCAGGAAAACTCCATTGAGCAAGCTCATTCACAAGGAGGTCCTGTGATGTGGTGGTTCAGAGAGGTGAGCCGTTTTATCTCTCACGTTCTCCCTCTTTTTCTTTTAGTGTGCCACAACTTGGCCTGAGATGTACTCTTTCCATTTGCTCTGTTTTTTTTCCCCCTGACTACTTCTAAATGTTTGCCTATAGCAGAAACTCAGGGCAGCAGTTTTGTGTGCTGGGCAGAGAAAAAGCAGGATCATCTGGCACAAAGGCATGTGGAGAGGCAAGGAGGAAAGCGAGGCTAGGGAGAGGGAGGAAATTTACTGCTGGACACCAGAGAAAGCAACATGGTGCCAGAGACAGGGAGGCAGATGCACCATACTGCTGGACACCAGGGAACACTTCATAGGAATGGGGGGAATGAGGAGTGGAGGGTTGTGCCGCTGGACACCAGGGAATGCTATACGGGGCCAGGGGAAGGAAGGTGCAGATACTGTTGTACAGAACAGAACACTTCATGGGAATGAGGAGAATGGGAATTGTATCGCTGGACACCAGGGAATGCTATATAGAAATAGGGAGAGAGAGGTAGTGGTACTACAGGACACCTTGGAATACTTCATGGGAACATTAAGAGGAAAGGGGTTCAGCTGAATGCCAGGAACATACACACACATACACGTACACACAAACATCCATACACACATACCACACTATAAAACATCCATACACCTGGACTACACTCACACAAACATAGACTAGATCCCTAAACAGACATGCTTCATTGCAACATAGACACACATTGTGCTTCTGCAGCCTGCATGTCATCCCTTGCATCCTCCCTCCCTCATTATTCTCTAGCTGCATACTGACTTGTGATCCCACAAGTAGCAGTGTGGTACTGGTGAGAGTAACACCCCCTCCCTACAGCAGGAGAGTGTCCACTGGGATACTTAGTTCTCCTTCTTCCAGTAAACCATTGATGCCCCAGGCTTAATCCAAACTCAAGATATCTGTATCACAAGTGATAGTGCATCTCTTCACTGAGGGACTCTCTACCCACAATAACAATCTTAATACAGTACTAAATCCTCCACAGTCCCACAGTATTTGAAATAAATTGGAATATTAGTTAACTACAGGTTTCAAAAAAGGTAGTGACCATAATCGCTGTGTCCTATTGGTGGTGGCAGTTGTAGTCAGGTAGGATGAATCTGGGTTATCCTAGCAGTCTCAGTCTCACATTAGCACTCCTGGCAAGAGGATGGAAATCTTTATCATGTTTCTCTGGAGCAAACGAGGCTCAGAGTAGACAGAACGGGAAACTTTCATATACAGTGTCCTGCAGAAGTTTGCAGGGGCATGCCCTGAACAGGTGGTAAGTTCAGGGGTAGCCATAGGGACCTTTTCTTTTGGAGGGTGGTGAACCAATGAAACAGCTTAGCAACATAGAGAGTGGACAAGAAGACAGTGCAGGTCAGTTCTTTAAGATATGCCTGGATTCGTTTCTGTTTACCAAGAGATTCACCAGGCAATCTTGGGTAGTAAAGTGGGTGGGGAATCTTTATAAATTCATATCTGTTTGCACAACCTACTTATTTCATCACTGCATTCAAAGTGGGGTGGGGCCTCATGGACTTAAAATTCCTTCATACTGGGCTGGCCCACAGGTGCAGCAGTAGCACTACTGCTTGCATTGCTGGTAAACTGGGTTCGTAAATGAGCCCGAGTTGTCGGAGGGCCAGCCGGGGGGAAGGAGGATTGAGAGCCTGTCAGGCTGCTCTTCTCCTCTGAGGAAGGGTGGGCAGTGGGTCTCGCTGCTATACTGTCACCTGGGTGGCCACAAGTAGCAGTACAGTTGGGCTGCATGTAGCGGGAGGGGAGGACATCACTGCAGTCCGGAGCAGCGGCACATCTCGCCTCCTTGGGCCTCCCAGTTCGCTGTCATCCTCAGGGATAAGAGAGGACTGAAAACAGAAAAGCCTCACACTCACTCCTGGTGATGGGCCTAGGTGTTAAGCCAATTTGTCCAGGCTCTGGAGGGCTCGGTTTGGACCACACAATATGCTACACTGAGTTGGAGGGGAAAAGACCTAAGCTCTTCTTCCTTCTCGCCAAGGGGGTAAACCGAGGCTGGATGGGGGATGGTCCATTGAAGGTCCTCAGAAGTTTGGCAGAGCCCCACAGATATCTTGGGAGTCACAGAAAGAGAGGATAGAGTGCTGTGAGGAAGGGGGCATAAAAAAGGGGCATCAAAAGAAAAAAAATCATTTATACTGTAAAGTCCCACTTTACCATGTTACTAACAGAAAGGTATATTCAAAATCAAGGAACAGTGACTGCAAAATGTTAAAACCAGGAGCAAATAAGTGATTGGAGCAAACTACAAGTGTATTGGAATATGCCTGAAGTACATTACACGTGCCAGAACTGCATGCAGATATACTGGCTGAAGGATGGAAGTACAAACCCTCAACAAACCACAACCACATCCCTACTGGTGACATCAGGTATGTGTTAAATTAATTCAAAGAGCAACGGGCTGGCAGCACTCACAAAGGGTGATTGCCACTGCCATATTCAAACCACCCTACAAAAATGACGCCATGGCACAGGGTAGGCCCTATAGGGTCATTTGCATCAAACGATGGCTTCATTACAGACCAAGGAGCAAACAGCTATTTTCTGGATAGCACCCACTAAACACTTTACTAATACAGTATAGGAATATAGGAATCATCATTTCCTGGTAGTGTAGCATCCCCCCATCCAATTACTGTTCTATAGGGATACTTTCTTCCTGGTAGTGTAGTGCCCCAACAATCTGATCACTGTTCCAATATAGAAATCAATATTCTCTGGTAGTCTAGCAACCACCTCCAGCTCATTTCCATTTTGATATATTAAATAGTATTCTCTGATAGTCTAGTTCTCGTCCAACCCCCAGTCCCCATTCCATTGTTGACTGCAAAGAGGCAGATCTTCTCTTGAACCCTATGTAGCAAATGAACCTGTGAAAGATGACTGTATCTATACCTGAACCTTGTAGCACTGTTGTCACCTCCCTTTCCTCTAGGTATTCCCTGTTTAGACTGCCTTCTACACCCTTCACCCAACCAGTTATCTACCCATTTATTTACCTTTTTGTCCATCCTGCTGTCTCTCAGCTTCTGCACTACCCTCCTGTGAGGGACCAAATTGAAGCCCATGCTAAAGTCAGGGTATAGTATGTCCACTGCCGTCCCTTATTGGCCATCCTGTTACCCAATCAAAGAAGCCAGTCAAATGTTTCTAGCATAAACTCCCACTTGTGAATCTGTGTTGCCTGTTCTTCAGGAGATTGCTGGTCCACAGGAATTCTTCCAGAGTTCCTTTTAGGATAGATTCTAGCAGTTTCCCTATTACAGATGGCAGGTTGACTGGTCTATAGTTTTCTGGATCACTCCTACCACCTATTTGTCTCCTTGCTTCAGTCCCTTTGCCAGTCTCAGCTCTGCCTAGGACTTTCCTTTTGACAGTAACCTACTAGGCTGCCTTGTCATTATCAGGTATGCTTCCCTCTCATTACCTTTTTGGTTTGATTTGTACCTTTTGAATGTTTCTGCTTTTCTCTGTCACCACCTCTTTTACCTCTCCTGTGAACCACATTGGCCCTTTTGCTCTTTCTTACCTTTATAACACAAAGTTACATAGCTTCTCCTACATTCTTTTTAAAAGCTTCACATTTGCTATCCATTCCCTCTATTTCTATTGTCTTCAGTTTATTTCCCAGTATCTCCTACATTCTTCTAAATTCCACCCTCTTGAAGTCCCATTCTATTGCCTAGGTATGTGTTTTGTTGTGCTGTAGATGGATCTTTATCCACAATGCTTCTTGATGACTGGTTCCAAACACAATGCTTGCTCTTTTTTAGGGTTCTCCCTATCCCCTTATTTTACTTCATACCTGCTACTACTGTTCAGTCACCATCCTTGGCCTAGTTGTTCCTCTGAAGTGTCTGTTGCTGCAGTATGCCTAGTGGCCCAGTGACTTTGGCATCCTTCAGCCCTGAACTGAACAAACATATGAGCCCATAGAGAGAGGATGCAATGATCCAGTGCATACATATGAAGTGACCTGATTCCAAAAGGAGCATGTGTCTGTTCTACTTCCTCTGTCCCATTTTTCCCTTGAATGCATTATGTCTTGCATAGCTATTGCAGCCATACAATGTTCTATCAGCCCATGTTTATTCACTAAAGGATGTGCTTGTAAGGATGTGCTGGGAAGGTGCGAGGATGGTCAGGCACTATTTTCCTGCCAGGCTCAGGGATCTTTTTTTAACTGTCTTCCACTGCCCCTGGAAGCATATAGGTTGTGCCAAACTCTTGGGATAGTTAGGAGGAGGAAGAAGAGTGGGGAGTCTGGGTCTGAAGGGGAATTGGAAAGAAGATGGCAGATTGAGGTGGTGGGAACAATGAGATGCCTTGGGGTGAAATGGGACCAGGAAAGGGGTACTCCCTGCCTGGTTCCCATACCCAAGGGCTCTGCTTCATGCAGACAAGTGATGTGGTCTTCCCTGGTTGCTCATCCTACTAGGATGGTGATATGCAATGCCAGGTCCATTAAGAACAAGACTGCTTTAACAGTGGATCTTATTGTGTCAGTGGACCTGGCTTGCATCACCGAGTCCTGGCTGGATGAAAATGCTGGCCCAGTGTTGCCTTCAGCAATTCCAGCTGTGTACTTAGTGATACACCGTCCGAGAACGGATCGTAGGGGCGGGGGTATAGCCATCTGTTTTAGATTGGAACTAGACCTTACGGAGGTTCTGGTAGGGACTACCAACTACTGTGAATGTATTGTGGGCCTGGGTGTAGGGTGCAAGATATTTCTCATCTACCGTCCACCAGGAGATGGGAAAGTTTTCCTGCAGGAAGTCACAGACTTCATCGTTGACATGGTATTACGATCCCCCAGATGGTTGATTCTAGGGGATTTCAATTCCTAGGTCGACGATGAACTCTCTCAATTTGGTCAAGACTTCCTCCAACTAATGAGTTTGTTAGGCCTTATACAGGTTGTTACCTCCATGACCCACATTCATTGGACTTGGTGTTCCTTCTGGTGATGGAGATATCCGACTTGGTGGTGGAGCCAGTCAGGTGGTCTGACCATCACATCATGGGGCTCAGTTCTGTGGCTCCCCCCAATAGGCCTGCTCCTACAGAGACTGTCTGGCACTGCCCTTTGAGGGGTGTGACCCCGGATGGCGGAGCTGGACTTATCGAATATACCAGGTGAATGCATGAATCCAGGGAATCTAGTACTTGCCTATAACAGGGCAGTGACAGAGGCCCTGGATACCATATCTCCTGTTCGTGTTCGCCCACTCACTCTTCACCCAAGGTCCCCATGGTTTGATGGAACCTTGAAGGAGATGAGGAGGGTGGGATGAAGACTGGAGAATGGCTGGAGGAAATCAGGCCTGGAGTGTGATAGACTTAAATTGATGGACCATTACGCAGTCTATCAATCATCAATCACCTATAAAAAGGCAGAGTTCCTGTCCAGGGAGATTGCCGCTGTGCAGAACCAACCAGCTTGTTTCTTCTGGACTGTCGACAGATTGTGAAATCCAATCTGTTTTCAGTCTGGTGGAGCTTTTTCACAAGAGAAGTATGATGAGTTTGCTCAGTTTTTCACAGATAAGGTTGTCACCATCAGGTCCAGGATCTGTCCAGACCCCTCTAGTGGACATTGCAGAGGTCGGCAGGAGGTGGTGGATACCCAGTTTGCCTGGTCTGACTTTAGCTGGCTGGAAATCATGGATATCATGAGGGTCACCCAGACATTGTGACCAATCAGTTGTAGTTTGGACAAGGGCCCTACGTGCCTTCTTGTAGGGTGTGTAGATGAAATCGGCCCGGTCATCGCCGAGATAGTCTGGAGGTCATTGGAGAGGGGAATCTTTCTAGATCCTCCGAAGGATGTGGTTATTTGTCCCCTCCTTTAAAAAAACCTCCCTTGATCCTAACTGTCTCTAACCTACCCTTTTTGGGTAAGGTTATTGAGAAGGTGGTTGAGCTGTAGCTGGATGATCATTTATCCAGCCATGATATCTATGATTCGCTCCAGTCAGGATTTAGGAAGAGGCATAGTACTAAGATGGCCCTTGTTTGGGTGCTTAATGATCTCCTAATAGTGAGAGTTCAGAGAACTTGTTCCATCTTGGTCCTCCTTGATCTCTCTGCAGCATTTGACACTGTGGACCATGATGTGCTAATGGAGCACCTACGGTTCATCTGTGGACTATCTGGAACAGTCCTCAGATCTTTCCTCAAGGGATGGACTCAGAGAGTGGTGTCTGGAATTCATTCTTTGGCCCCTCTCTCTCCCTACCATGTGGGGTACTGCAGGGCTCCATCTTGTCACCCACGTTATTCACAATGTATATGCTGCCATCTGAGTTTTCACTGCTATGATACTCAGCTGTACATGTCCTTTGTGTCCGGATAAGATGTGATCCTCTTGGTATTTAACAACTGTTTGTCCGAGATCCAGGACTGGATGAGTGCCAGCTGGCTACAGTTGAATCTGACTAAAACTGAGGTGTGGGCTGTGCACCCAGATCGTCAGGAGGTGTGTTTGTCGGTAGGACAACCTCCTGAGTTTTGGCTCGGGGGTGTTAAGCTGACTACCTCAGATGGGGCGCAGAATCTGGGTGTTATTTCTGATGATGGCCTGACCCTTAAATCTCAGGTGTCAGCCATTGTCAAATCCTCTTTTTACCATCTGAGGAATATTGCCTGGGTGAAGCATCTTGTTCTTCCTGATGATCTTCCAACATTGGTTCATGCCTTTGTAACCTCCTGCCTTGATTACTGCAATGCCCTTTACTAGGACTAGTGGGGGCTGATATCTGCTGCTTGCAGCTAGTGCAGAATGCAGCAGCCAGGTTATTGACTGGTTCTTCTAGGGCCAGTCATATAACACCTGTGCTCTGCGGACTGCACTGGCTGCCAATACAGTGGCAGATCACCTTCAAGGTTGGGTTACTGACATATAAAGCCCTACATGACCAGGGGCCCTGTTACCTGCAAGATCTTCTTTGCCCTCACTGCTCCATCTGCCCTCTCTGATCCACCGATGAGAGAATGCTAAGGATTCCCAGGGTTCATTTAAAGACATTGGGGGCCCGACCCTGTGGAATTCTCTACCTCATTGGATGAGAGACTGCCTGATCATCCAGAGTTTCAAGATGGCACTTAAACATATCCAGATTAGTCTTTAATTCAAATATTGAGTCTGGCATATTCAGATTTTATTGAAGTCAACATTTATGGTATTGTAGTTTTATGGTTTTTAATATTTGATCATAATGTGTGTTTTAAACTGTCATTTATTTGGTTTATTAGAGCGCTTTGGTTTTAGAAAGGCACTTTACAAATAAAGATTTCATTTCATTCATTCAAAACCTTCACGTAAGCCCTAAAATAAACTCCCTTAAATAAAAACAATTAGCAAATGTTCCTTACCTAGTTGTCTCCTCCTTAAATAAACACAGGTTGCAAAATTAGGGGTCTACTCATAGTTTTAATTTCTAATATTCATTTGATGGGTGTGCCACAGAGATGTGCGAAATTAAGTTATGTGAAATATTTCAAGAAATTTGCGCATTTTGCGAAATATTTTGCGTGTGCAAAATGCAAAATTTCACCTGTGGAGTGTGAAATTTCACCAACGGATCGGTGAAATTTTGCCATTTTGGGTGAAAAGGTGCATTTTCTTGGTGAGATTCCACGTTCCACGGGTGAAATTTCGCAACTTTGCTCCCAGCGAAAAATTTCATGGAATGGCAGAATTTTGTGAAATGTTTCACACAGCGAAATTGACAATGTTGTGACAATTTCGATGATGAAATATAATTTTGCAGCATCTCTAGTGTGCCATCAGTGCAGCAAAACCCTTACCTCAACAGCAATGTAGGCACTGCAACAGTCATTCTTTCAACTAGCATTTTGCAGCACTTGCTGTCTTGCCACTCCAGGGGTGTTACGCTGTTTCCCCTATACACCTCTGACCTGGAGGTGATTATGTTATTTTTTTGGTGTGCTGGAGGGGGTGAATCCCTCCCTTAAACAGCCAAGATGTGCCCTGGTGCTATGCCGCAATGGCGGTAGGCAGCATGATAGCCAGGTGGCATTGTTGCCGTTGACATTTTGTTGTTACTGTGGTGTCGGTCAACATGATGGATATCGAATCAGCATGGTGGAACCCCTTTTGATCATCATGAAAAATGTACCCCTGTCCTAACTTGTCTAGCAAGAAAATATCTGCAACTTATCCTGGAACAGATACAATTGGTTCTCTAACTCCTTGAAACACAGAAGTTGTGGACAGATAAGGACCTCTTGGCCCATCTATCCCAGTTTTCTCTGCCTACTGTGCCACCACAGATCCTACTCAATCTCTGGTCATCTTCTTTCCTTGCCTTACTACCAAGATCCCCTTGTATCTGTCTCATGCATGCTGGAATCTCATCACTGTTTTGGTACCCACCACCTCCACTGGAAGGCCGTTTCAAGCAGTCACCAACTCCATATGAAACTCTGTGTGTCTGTGTGTAGGTGGTAGTCATTTTGTCACTGAAATACTGTATAATTTTAATTATTGTATTCCTTGATAAACTAAGATCCCATCTAAGGAATGTATAGACAAACAGGTGATTGACAAGTGGGGTGGACTACATTTTACTAGTTACAATAAAGAAGAGAAAATGTGTATGAACAGACAGATGATTGACAAGTGGGATGTACTACATTTTACTAGTTACATTAAACAAAAGAAAATGCTAACATTAGTAAAAAGTTGTGCACTGTTTTTTTAATTACTTCTTTGCCTACCCATTTTATAAGAGCAATAAGGCACTCCAGTGTGCAGATCATCATATGACACTGACACCACAAGCTACCTCATGCCACACAATGTATTTGGGCTTGTGGTTGTCATATAATAACCCATACTCTGTGGTGTAGCAATGTGTTGTATTATGGAGGAATGCTTCAAAGGCAGAAACTGTCAATTATGAGCAGAATTATCAAGGGATCAAACAGATTACTTTGGCCTTGACAACATATTCAGTTATTCATACAAGTGAAACAAGTTCCCCTCTAAAGGGAATATCCCAGCTACACCATCATTGCAATAGCTCACTGTGCTTCTTCTACAGTAGGGCCTCTGAGTACCTTTAACTACCTTGTTCTCATTAAATACCATATTTTGGTTAATTGCTTTGATGGAATGTAATACAACTGGTCATGTGTGATGAGAAGACAGAAAACAAAACACTGAAACAACTCAATGCTAGCATTAAGACACTCCAGGGGTTTTCTTAAGATGACTTAAACACCCTGTGGAGCACAAGATAGGAGGTGAAATTGTGCACAGCATTGTTGATTAAATCATGTAAAGCAACCTCTAGCTGCACCTCAGTGCTTTGATATACTGCTGTCTATGAAGCTTACTTTTAATCTACATGCTGTTTGAGAGTGTTCTCTTTCTGCTGAAAGCAGATGGTAATTTAAGCACATAAATGATAAAAAGGCACCTTGTTAGTTTCAACTGAGTATAGAGCATTTTGTAAAAAAAAAAAAAAAATACAACAAAACTAAAAAGCAAATTAGTGTGCAGTAGACAAATCTGTGGAGTTAACATAAAAATCACAAAGATCAGTGTATGTATAGGCTTAACAAAAGAGAATAAGACAATATATTTGTACAGTATTCTGGATCACTCAGATTACCTCACTGCATGTTTTATGCTTGTTAAATAAGTAGTAACCATCTCTCACTCCTTCAGGTGCTGAGTCATCTTTATTTATTCCCATAAAAAATCTCCATGGTAACAGCCTTTCTTTTGCAAGTTAGTGGCTAGTTAGAAAGGTTGTTTTTTTTTTCTACCTGCACACATCTTCTTTCTAGAGGATATCAGAATATTAAGCAACTGTCTTATTACATAACAAATAATTAAGAATGGTCAGACCTTGATAACTACAGCCTGATGCTCAGCCTGACATTACTGCAGGGGAAGATCCTGGAAGCCATTATCAGACTATAGGAGCTCTTGGTGGAGGCCAGGCTTTTTTTCACCTCTCAGCATGGTTTTAAGAAGGACACATTTGCCAAACCAACCTGATCACCTTCTTTGAGGACATGACTGGGGAGATGGATGAGGGAGGGTCACAGACACAGTTTTTCAGACATTCAGTAAACCTTTCACACTGGCACATGATGAGCGATAGGGCAAAGTACACCTGTGCAGTTCACACCAGGCCTACTCAAGGTGAGTTACTGATTGGCATGGGGACAGTAAGCAGAACACTGTAGTGGATGGACACAACTCCAAGTGGGTAGGATGCATTGCAGTGTCCCTTAAGGACCAGGGCTAGGATTGATTTAATTATACTATATGAAGGTACTAATAATACATTTAAAGCAGCAGTGCAAGGAAACATGTTTTTCTTAAAAAGTTAATTTCAGCTGCAATTAAGAAAAATATTAGCACACCTCTCTAATGCACTTGTTACATGCATCCTGTGCTGGGCATCAGGGTTCTTTTTTATGATTCTAACCCTTGCCAGGTCTACAATGCAATTTCTATGCAAAGTACTACTATGTTTCATATTATGTTTGAGGAGCTGAGTAAGGCTGAAAAGCCCATATGCGCTCCTAGCCTAAATTATAATACATCGATGAATTATTTCTTAGAATATAATGATCTATTTTTTTTTAAATGATCTTTATTATTACTGTCGATTATTTCTTCAGGTAAATTATTCCATGTATTGACAATACGATGAATGAAAAAAGCTCTTTGTTTTTCAGTCTGGAAATCATGAGGCATTAGCTGCTGTTTATGGCCTCTAGTTCCCTTATTATACTTTTTCCTTTTCAAATTCAGTTCCTCAAACAGAAGGTTGTCTTTACATATAGGGTGGGATATTCAGAAATGCACCTGGCAGGGGCACAAGCCAGGCGAAGCGCAACTGGGATGCACCCGGGGTGTGGACTGGGCGATATTCAGTGGTGCTGCATCATGGCTCAGTACCATTGAATATGGCAACATGACCTCCTGAATTGTGCATGGTGCAGTGGCACTGCACCAGCACAAGTGGCAAGAGTGGAGCAGGGGGATGCTTCAGCGCAATTGCGGTTGTGCTAGGCACAGGAACCACGATATTCAGTGGTGGATATGCAAATGAGGCCATAATGCATGCAAGGCACAACTGATGTCATTAGCTTGTCATTATGGCCCCATTTGCATGCAGGTGCGCTGATCCTCTGTGACTTGTGCCTGGCGCCCTACCAGGCTTCAGCCGCTGGGGACCAATGCCACCAGCACATTGCAGCAAAGTGCCCCAATGCCCAGACGTGGGCATAGGTATATAAATAACATGTCCAATATCCCTGGTGGTCCAATGAACTGCTTCCAGCCCGATCACGAGCATAAGTATATAAAAATAATGTTCAATATCCCTGGTGGTCCAGTGGATCACTTTCAGCCTGATCGGAGGCATATGTATAATTAAAAACATTGTAAATCTTCCCTGGTGGTCCAGCGCTACCCCCCTCCCCATCCGCCCACTGAGCCTTGCCATCCCACTCCACCCTGGTCAGCGGCAGGCAGCAGCTCCCCACCCACAAGCTGCCCAAATGGTGGATCCATTCACATATCGGCACTGTGTAGTATGGTACATTCTGCACATCCATTGGCCCATGCTGGGGACCAATGGACGTACAGCTGTACTGTATACAGTCAGTTGGCAGGCGGGGTGGGAGCTGCTGACTGCCACTGACTGGGGAGGGTGGCGGGGCTCAGTGGGTGGTGGGGAGGGGGTGCCACTGGACAACCAGGGAAGATTTACAATGTTTTTAATTATTTTTATGCCCGTGAACAGGCTAGAAACGGTTCACTGGACCACCAGGGATATCGTATCAAATACAATGCCTGTGATTGGGCATGGGGGGGCACAACACTGACAGCTCCTGGCCCCAGAGCTCAGGTGTGCACCCACAGCTGGCAGCTGCCATGTTGCAACCTGTGATATGGCAGCTCACCTGTGGGTGGCCAGCCCTTGTTCCTATTTCTGTTTGGCTCAACTTTGAGCACCAGTGTGTGTCGCAAGTAGTGGTTGCACCAGCATACGCACCACACATTCCAGGCTGAATATCGGGATGTGCAGAATATGCATGGGCATGCCCCCTGCACTTGTGCCGCATACATTACTGGTGCGCCCCAGCGCATCGGGATCTGCGCGACACAATGTCCCCTTGTGAATATCATGCCAGGGCGCATCAGTGGGTTGCACATGGTGCAACACTGTTGCACCATGGGCAACCCCTTTGAATATCCCATCCATATTGCAACATAATAAAAGATCTCTTCTTATTCTTCTCTCATGAAGTGTCATCAAATTTAATTTTGGCAAACGTTCTTTATGTGGTTTATTTCTATATTCATAAACCAACTTTGTCACTTGTCTCTGTACCTTTTCCACTCTTTCTTTGATTTATGTGGTGGACGTCTTTTTTCTTGAAAAAAAAAACTAAATTAAAACATTTATAAAATATTCAAGTTTTCTTTTATTAGAAAATGATATTGTCAAATAAAACTTGAAGATATCTGGAATCTTTTCTAGTGAAAAAAAATATAGGGTCAAATTGTTTGCCCTATTTCATTGCACTGCTGCTTTAAGGTATATCAACAGAAAAATGTTTTGCTGGTTTTTTTTTTAAACTGTCCAGCTGCATAGCACTGAGCAGTGAGGTGCCTGCTCAACACTTGCATTGTCATGCAAATAACTCCAGTAATTAATAATAGGGAGGACAAGCAGAAATCTAATTAAAAGGTATCAAATCACTCACTTTGTACTACAAACCTAATAAGTAATTTAAACAGAATTCTATCTAGAAATTATGTTTTTCATAGGTCTCCCAGAGCAACCAGCCACTCTTTTTAGGAAAAGTGCATTTCACTTGCAAGCCTTATTTCCATGAAAATCTGTTTTTCAGAAGAATAGTTAGCATTCTGTTATTGCTCCATCTTTACTAGTCTTTCAGTTGATTCAGTGTGTGTGTGTGTGTGTGTGTGTGTGTGTGTGTGTGTGTGTAAGAGGGAGGTGATTTATACACTTCTGGGTCATTTTAGAATCATATGATTGAAGCTTCTGTCCTTTGTTAAACTCTTTCATCACTGACACAATGCAACTATGTTCTGCTATAGAACTCTATGAATTAAAGGGACAAACTACATCATGAAGACATCACAGACTTTTACAGTAAGCCTGGGCAAATTTCTGCTTACCAAGATGATTGCAGGGTGCCTGGGTATTAGTGAGGGTTGGAAATCCCTATAAAACAGTACATGTTTAAACAGCATACTTGTTGGTCCCTGCATATCAAATGTAAGAGCCTTCTACACCTAAAGTGTCTTTTGAACTTAAATTACTCTGCTATTATAATGTTGTCATACAGTTCCAAAATGAGATTAACCGGAATTAAAAAGAATTCAGATGGAATGGTGATTCTGTTTCCAAAATGCATTACAGAATTCTTTGAAACATTCTACAAAATTCTGAAAGTGTTTCAAATTGAACTACAGATTGGTTTTCCATGGTTGATGCAAACAGAAGTTTGCAGCAAACAAATCTATGGTTTACTTTAACCACGAAACACATAATCGGTGATTTATATAAACTGTGAATTATTCATTTGCAGTTTAAATAGAAAGCCAAAAACCACTTTCCTGAATTTTGGAATTTTAATTTTGATGGAATTCAGTATAATTAGGATTAGGTGGCATTTCTGAAATTCCATAGCTTTCCATCAGAAGTCAAATTTGAAAATTCTACTCAGCTCTATAATTAAACATCAGTATGAAAATCAGAAATGATGACAGTAAAGATGAAACTATACCAGATTTTTTCCAGTGTTTAAAATAACAGCTTCTAAAGAAAAATTTACTTAGGTTCTGCACAATTATCGTTTAAGCTCCATGCACTTTTATTCTCAAAGCACTTTTGGGTAAAGATGCATTTGAGTAACGTTTCTAAACTGAGAACATTCATCCATAATCCCTCTTTTCGCTCCCACAGTTGTCCATGTCTCCATGCATCTTAATTGTCTCCTCCTGTGATGCAACTACTCCTCCCACCTTCGGGTCTTCAGCAAACCTGGCAGCCAAGCTACTGCTGCCACTTCTGGGTCGCATATGTGCACATTGAAAAGTATTGGCCTCGAGGTATACACCTGTGAGATTCTACCTGTCTCTTATTTCCGTATTTACAGTATGACAATTAATTATAACTCTTTGCTTTTTATCCTGCAACCAGTTTCTAACCCATTGTGTCAGTCAACTGCAAACACCAGGCAACTCATTTTTATGAACTAACCTTCTGTTGTACAAACTGTGAAAAGTAGTTTTTACATTGTTCACAACTACAACTGAAACCTGGTAAAAGACAAAACCAGGGAAGATGAATGTATATAAACTATTTCTCTTTATAAATTAGAAAATATATACTTGGGGGCAATATTCCTGAAAAGGCAGTTTCCCAGTTCCTCCTTATTATGCTGAAATATACATCACTTTTTCAGCCAATTTATGGCTTGGGATTAGTAGAACACTGGACTGTCTATCCAGTGTGTGGTTGTCAAAAAATAGGGATTAGACTGGATACTAGACCCGAGAGTGAACTCTGTCTGAGTAGTTTGGTGTTCATCAAGAAATTTTAATAAAAACAATTGCCTCTTTGGATTGCCACCCTACCTTCCCCTGCTAGCAGTACAACCAAAACCCCCTAGAAATCACCTTTAGTTTAATGAAATGTCCCCCATGTTCCTCTGCAATATATTGTCTTAGCAAATGGGTCTTGTAAAAGCTACACACTGATTGGCTGAGGCACTCTGCCACCGATGTTGTTATTTTTTAACAATGCCCGTTAAAAAACAAGTGCCAATTCAGGGTGCCCTATCACTGAGATTACCCTTGGGCACCCCGAATTTCAAAACTCACTACCGACATTTTTTCTGGCTTGGTAAGCATCGGCAAGCCCAGATATAATGTCCCACCTGATGTCCCTTTTTTCCTACCACACGATAAAACATAAAGAAAAAAATCACCAGACTTCTGAAAAATAATTCCAGCAATACTTCAAATGTAATTGAAACCTCCAAACTTCAGAAACAGCACTCAGTTCAACTCTGCTAGATCCATGGGAAGACCGGTACTTTCTTAGGTTTCAGTACCTCAGATGGATGTCCATCTGTGGTATGGGAACCTAAGAAAATACTGCTCCTCTCAGTAACCATACTGCCTTCACTCCTTCATCGAGTTAACCCAGTCAGCACTTCGCCCTCCTCCTGCCGTCCAGTCACCACTACACTTAACCGAAGACACTCGGAAAACTGCAAACAGATTATCCACTGGGTAAAACCAACACAAGAAACTCTTAAAAGTAAAACAGTCATGGTAACTTGGATGTAATCAGTGAGAAGAGAACACAGCAAGCAGTGCCCTCGGCTGCCAATACCTCATTTTCTAAGTGTAATAATACCATCCAGGGTGGGTGTTATGGAATATAATTGACCTTCCAGGGGCTATAAGGCCCTCTGACTGTGGTGTTGGGCCTCATTATGTCCCTGGGCAGTCCATTATATCCCAGTAACACCAACCCTGTCTGGTATCATTACATACATAGCAATGATAGCATTCAGGAGCAAAAGCAGAAGCTTGTTGAGCCAAGTAAGTGAAATGTAAATTCCAGAAAGCTCTATGTATACTTGCAATTTATATTCATCTATCCATTCTGCCCTGAGGTTATGATGAGCCCTCAATGTCACTCCCTCAACTCAGAAACACTGCCACTGGTCAGTCAGCTCATGGGGAGGAAGCATCAAGGACTGGACAGGAGGCAACACACTTTTTTGTATGCACTCTTTTTGATCCTCAGTCAGAGGTCAGGGAGGTACTCCCATATCAGTTTGGCCCCAGCACTCACCAGGATCCAGGCTTCATGGGGCTCATGCTAAGTTTTTTTTTTTTCATTTTTGTATGACCCCCTCATGACCCACTGGAACAGAGGCAGCTGTGCAGTGCCCTTAGCACACAGTCAGGTGTGTTTCTGCCCCCAACATGCAGAGGTCTGCTGGCCCCACCCAACAAGGCCAGACAGCATTGTTCCAGACTGCCATACCCCACCAGCCACTGTTAGGGATCAGTGGGCACTGGGTGCCAGGTCCCCACCCTGGAGATGATGAGCGGTCCCCTGGATGCTCATCCTCCTTGTCTCCCCCAGTCAAAACTCTGGCATCCAAGGTCCACTCCCAAACCCCATGTTTATCGGTGCCACAAGCAGTAGAAGCAAACTTGAAGATCATGAGCTATTGTATTATGCCACATTAAAGATTTGTGTCTAGTGGTGGGTGGGATTGTTGGCACCTGAAGCAGCAAGAGGAAATTCAGAGATGCCATAAATTTTTCTAAAAAAGTCATGGTTGGATCAGACACCTGGTTTCAGTACCTGACACCCTGTACCAAGACTGGGATATGAACTGGACATTGTAGCTAGGGTGTTTTGTCAACATTACTTTTGTTTAGTCACATTTATCAGATTATCTGGCAGTAAACATTACAGATATTTAATTTTGTTCATTAATTTTCACTAAAAATTAATGCTCCTAAAAGTGTCCTGCTGATTATTCTGTAGGAAATGAATGCATAATAAGTTGATGAATAGGGTGCATACATTGTAATTTGATCTTTAGAAGCAAGACTCTTCTAATCATATCAGGCATTGTGATAATAAGTTCAGTACAGATGTTCTTAGACCAGAATACTACTCACATCTAACATCTTATAGTTTTTGTATACTTTAAATTTTAATTTTTCTATTCCATTCTCTCTTTATGTCTTCACATTTCTCATGCTTTGTCATGTTACAACATTGTCTGAGTTCCAAAAAACAAGACCCTCAAACAAAGTCAATTAAATAAATAAAGCTGTAGTATTATTATTAACCTCCAGTTTCTGCATCTATTTACATTACCAAGTTTTCAATGACTTACTCATATTATATATAGATATGTGTTCTACATGCACTGATGTAACTTTAGACATGAATTTATTTCTATAGTCTAGATCATTTGTATTCAGGAGTTGAACTATATTATGAATGGTATCTTTAATGGAGAGAGATTGTTTTTCTCCCCTTAAAAATATTGCGTAACTTTTTTTTGTTAACTGAAAAAGAACAAAAAGCTAGATAATATTAACATTTAACTGCATGACAATGAGGTATTAGCTAATGTCTTACATTATCTTGACAGTTTCCTTATTCTCTACCATGGCCTGGATATTCAAACTGCGCTCAAAACTGGCGCAACAGCAGGAGCAAGCGCAAACCAGTTGCGCAAATGCGCAACAGGTGCGATATTCAAACATGGAGCAGAGCAAATTGCGCAAGCAACCAACGTCTGAATATCGCACATACTGCGCCATCGCACAACCAGGAAGGAGAAGTTGAGTTGAAATGTTATGGCGATGATGCAACCATGGAAGCTCTGATGAGCATTCCAGAGCTGCCATAGCTAAAGCACAGCCTCCAAGAGCAATGGAACTGCACATCCAGGGAGGCAGGCTGGGGCCCACCGCCAGCCATGCCACACATGGGCACAGGAACACACTGCAGAACCCACACCACACCGCACACCCCAAGCACAGCATCACTGGGGTGGGACGGATGATCCACGTGCCCATGGGGACAAGCCAACAAAGCATAGCAGAGCCCTGACACCCCAGCACAACCACTGGCAGGCGGAGAGTGCCACACACAGGGGTTGACAACCACAGTGCACATCAGTCCTCGTATGCACAGCACCCTGCACTGTGACCCCAAGACACCACCCATGTGCAGTGACTGGCACTGCAGAAAACCATGCAGACCCCCAGCACACGCCAGCCCCATTCAAACACAGAAGCCTACAAGCCAGACACACCCCTTGTGCACCCAGCAGTGGGTGGCAGCAGATGGCAAGACCAACCGAAAGTCACTGCCATGGTGGAGATACTCCCATGCACACACATGCACACACACACACACACACACACACACACATACCCAGGACCATACCAGCCCAGATGGCATGTGTACACACCTGCAACTGGAGCACCCATAGCCAGCTGCAAATCAGAGACCAACACAGTATTCATATATCAAAATAGAAATGTATATTAAACATAGTGCAACAAGAACAATAAAACTATTTACAAGGGGGGGACGGTACAAGGAAGGGGTGTTCAAGAGGGAGGATTAAAAACTTGAGAGGGAAGGCAGGGTGGTAGGGATGGAAGAAGTGGGAAGGGTAGTCCAGGCTCACAGCCCAGCAGCTCCTGGTCACTCCTGCTGGCGCCCCATTCCAGTCTTCCCCTGATGGCGTACATGCCTCTGTATGCTCGCAGGATCCTGTGGCTTGCCACGCTGACCTCTGTGAGGCTGACGGACATCCCGCTGCATCCTTCTTAGAACCTTGAGGCCAGGAAAATGGGAACACAGTCAATGGCTGTGACTGACCACAACCCTGAACACCACCCAACCTGCAAGTATAGCCCAATGTCCCGCACCTGTGATGGCATGCACCCACCCACAAGTGAACATGCACATGGCCATCACAGACAGGCGGCACCAGCTATGCGCACCACCGCCCACACACACTGCCCACGCCAATCACAGTACAAACTAGGCTGGCAAGTGATGTGGCAACATGGTGCGATGCCAGTTCACAGCTATGTGCCCAGTGCATGCCTGGACCACCAGTGGCGCATACACAGGCGTGCGTGATACTGCACTGTGATGCAGGTCACCTGTGTCATGCCTACATACATGGATCATAGACAGTGTCAGCAGATAAGGGCCTATGGGACACCCAGTCTGTCCATTTGACCTTGTAAGTTCACTCTGTTGTCCTATATGTCTGCTGCCCTCACCCCTGACCTCCAGAATTCCTTTATGGCTAACCCATGCATTCATAAACCTGTGACCAAGTCAGCCCCCACCACTTCCTCTGGCAGGGTGTTCCACTTGTCCACCACCCGTTCTGTGAAGAAATACTTTCTCATGTTTCCTCTGAATCGTCCCCCCTCCAACTTCATCCCATGCCCTCTAGTCCTGGAACATCCTTTACGCTTAAAAATACTGTTTTCCTGCACTCTGTTCCCCCCTGTAAGATACTTGTATGTCCCCATCATATCCCCACACCCTCCTCCCCTCCAGGGAGTACATGTTCAGTTCCGTCAACCTGTCTGCATAGGACTTGTCATGCAATCCATGCACCATCCTTGTCGCCCTCCTCTGAACCCTCTCCACCCAGTCCATGTCCATACGGGGTATGGTCTCCGAACTGTACACTGTACTCCAGTGTGGGACTCACTAGTGTTTTGTATAGTGGAATTATGACCTCCTTTGTTGTGTCCGCATGGCTGGTGGTCTTGCCCCCAGCATGCAATAGCATCCATGAAGTAATGATACTCACACTCCTCCAGCAGCTGGGTCTGATGCTGCTGCTGCTGCTGCTGTTGGGGCACAACACCCCCCTGGCACCGGGGCCCTGGCACGCCCACGCCACCCCTGGCCCTTGTCCCTGCACAATCTGGCCTGTGGGAGACATATGTTGAGACAAACATCAGTGTGACTCAAAAGCAGAGTGCCCCCTGCCCCAGTGAGAGTGCCTGCCCACACAGCCATAACCATCCATCGCACAGCTGCACACACTGACACAGCCCACCGTGTCCGAGCCGGCACCTATGCACAGCCACCCAAGCACACACACACCCCTACAGAGAATATAGGTGCATAGATGGTACACTCACCTGGCCTAGGCACCACGCCCCGCCTGGCACGTGAACGCAGCCGCGTCAAGAGTTCCGGCTCCCTCCGGCGGAGGTCACTGTACCGGTGCCGGCACTGCTCAGCAGACCGGCCCCGGCCAGTGACCTCCACCAGGTCAGTGGCCACTTGCTGCCACATCGGGTCCTAGGCATGGTGAGGGGGCTCACCATACAGTGCCTCACAGTGGGCTCCACCAGGGCCACCAGGTTGGCCACTTCAGCTGGCTCCAGGACACCGCCCTCCTCCCAGCCATGGCACCAACTTTACAGCAGGCAATATGGGCGCTCGCTGCGCCATAACCCCACGTGGAGTTGTTGTGCAATAGACCACCACAGGTTCCACCGCGCTGTTGAACAGCGCCGTCACTTTCATGGCGCCGTCAACCAGACAGCGCAATAGGGACGCAGACATGGCATGCCAACAGCGCCAGGGGTCAGAGGGCATACACAAGGTCACGGCAATGACGGGCATACGACAGCGCCATAGACGATAGGCATCCTCGCTATCGCTGAGCTGAGCACCAGTGCCAGTGGACTATCGCAGTAGTGCCACAGCGCCATATATGCCCAGTGCTGTAGCGCCACTGGCACAATGGTGGCTATGGTCTGAATCGCCTATCGCGCCAACAGGTCTGCAGTGCGATAGACATGCTTGCTGTCTGGCATACGCGTAATGCAGTGTGGCACACAGCCACAAACCCGCGCCTATTGGCTCAGCCGACCTTCCATATTGCGCCAAAGCTCCGTACGCGATATTCAGTCGACATATGCAAATCATGTGATCAGCATTCAAAGGCGCTGGGGCGAGTTAGCATGTCATTAAAGTCAGCCACACCTCATTTTGCATGTGTTGGCGCTATAAAAATGCGAGCAAGGGTTGTGCTGGCCAGATTTGGCTACTGCAGGTGAGAGGTGAGTTACATGTTGTGTGATGCTCCAGGACAATGCTCATGGGCGGAGGATGATAAAGGCTGAGGGGCTGAGCATGAAAAGGCACTTAGAAAGGGACAAAGGCACCTTTCGATCAGCATCTGCCATGGAGTGGAACGTCAGGGGCTTCTGCCCCCCCCGGGCCGGCAGCTATGCTCATGGGGAAATGCTGTCGACTGCACAGTGACAGGTGTCCACTTCCACCCATACAGCTCACCATGACTGACCAGAGCCAAGCTGAGGGTGTGGACGGTGGGTGTAGGAGGAGGCCGAACTTCACCGCGGCAGAGACAGAGGCCCTCTTCCAGGCCTACCTGGAGGATGAGCCACTAGTGAGTGGACAGAGGGGCACCCCTCAGGAACGTGCAGCTGCATGGGAGGGGGTAGCTCGGGCTGTCAACCTGCATGGAAGCCACCAGCGCTCCGTGCAGGAATGCAAGAAGAAGATGGGGACTGACCACAGGAGGCTGAAGGAGAAGGTGGCAGCCTCAGGGCGGCGACGGTTGGCACTGGTGGGGCCACCAGTGGTGTTGCAGCTGACCCTCACAGAGGAGACACTGGCTGGTGCCATGCAGCCGAAAGTGCCATTGTGGGCGTACCAGGTGGAGGATTCCAGACAGGTGGAAGCCCATCACTGCACGGTATGACATGGTGGTGTTGTTGGGGCTTGTCACATGCACTCACATGTACTCTCTTCTGTTACAGATCCTGTTCGTCTCTCAGGAGACGGTGGTGGTGGTGGGTCCAGACAGTGATGCAGACCTGCTGGACGTGGAGGAGGGACCATCCACTCCGCCACCAGCCTGCAGGCACTGCAGCAGCATGCACGCTGGGCCAACAACTCCGGTGTCAGTGATACGGGTGCAGGGGTGCACAGCCTGTGTCACAGCAGTCTGGCATGCAGGTATGCCAGCATGCTGTGCCTATGGCAGTGGCACGACCTGCACCATTGATGATAGCAGGCCTGCAATGGCAGTGATAGTGTGTGTCCCATGACGGACACATGGCAGGCCAGCACGTGCCCCTGGGCCTTCCTGGTTCACACCTGTGTACTCAGCATGCTGGCACAGTCCCAGGCTGCGCTCTGCCAGCACCGTGGGCAGCACCGTGGCTGTGCAGTTGTCTGGCACTGTTGTCAGCATCGGAGGTGGAACAGGTGGACCTGGGGCTCAGCAGTTGAGGGCGGCAGCAGCAGTCGACACCAGGTCTGGGGCTACAGTGTCAAGCAGTGACACATGTCCACCGCCCTTTGATCCGCCCATACCTGGTCCTGGCGAACAGCGCCCACCCTCAAGGGGTGCTGTACACCAGGACCGTCCACACCCTGGGGGTCACGATGCCATTGGGGCACAATACCCATTGGACACGCACACCCACCTGCTGCAGGACTCAGTACAGCTGCAGGGGTGGGTTGCAAGGTCCGTGGAGGCACTGTCTGTGTCCGTGGAGGGCATAGCAGGGAGTGTGCTTGGGACTGAGCCGAGCTGGTCCTTATGTGGACGGATGTGACCACTGCCATTGACAGGCTGACCCAGGCAGTGGCCTTGTCGCGGGACACATTGGCCACACTGTCAGGTGCCCCTGTACCACACACCCCACACAGTGCGCCGCCACTCCTCGCTCCGGCGCACGGGCGTATACCAGGCCTGTCAACGCCTGGTTCTGCTGTGGGCATCCCGAGCACCCCTGGTGCAAGTTTGTTTGGCAGGATGCAGGCCCTGTGCGGGCAAGGTCGCGTTCGCACAGTGGGACCCCTGGTGGTGCACCAGCGCCACCGATGTGGCCCCTGCTCAGCCTGCCAGTGCTGCTGGCTGACGGCGGGCCACCCACGCATCCGTGGTGGCTGTGGACAGTGCTACCTGACTGAGCTGTCTCCCAGTGCAGGCTCTGTCTGGTGCTGCCCTGTGTGCAATGTGTCATGGTGGGCAGTGTACTGCTGGGTGCTCTGCTCACTGCTGACACACGGACCACTCGCACACTCTCCCAACTGCTGTCCACAGGTGCGTGTGCATGATGATGCCTGCATTGCACTGTACACCAAAGTGCAAGGGTGCCCAGGTCCTGACACATGTACGTGGACAGTCCAGGTGGTGGGGGTGGTTGGTGGGCTGTGTGTTGGCAATGTCATTTCCAAGAGGCTGTGCTGCTGCCCATGTATGCTGCCTGGTGTGTGTGTGTGTGTCCATATGAGTGCTCACCTCTCTGATGGTGTGTTGGTATGCCTGGAACCTTCAACTCCCTGACCTTCATGCACGGTGTGTTCTCTGTGTGCCTGTGGTTTGGCGCATGGACAGTGTTGCCTGCACATGTCCCCTTGACTTACCTGTGTTGGGCGAGTGCTCTTCTGCAATGGTGTCCGGTGCAGCTGGGCCTGCCAGGTCAGTCGGAGTCCTCCGTCCTAGGGGGCTGCTCATCATTAACATCACCGTGCCACTGGCATCCCCATCGCTGTCCCCTTTTGACCTGTACGGCTATCCCATGGTCTTTGGCCATGTTGTGCAGGATGCAACAGGCCAGGAATATCCTACAGGCCTTTTGGGTGCTGTACTGTAGGGCTCCACGGAGGTGTCCAGGCATCGGAAGCATGCCTTGAGCATCCCAAACACCCGCTTCTGTGATGTTACGTGTTGTGGCATGTGCCTTTATGAAGCATAGCTGCGCTTGGGGTCGTGGGGCGCCGTACGGGTGAGCAGCCAGGGATGGAGGGTATCCGCAGTCACCTGTGTGGAGATAGTGGAGATCAGTGTCATGTCAGGTCCATATTGCCCATATCCTTGTGTGCTACTACCATGGCACCTGTGTCATTCCCACCCTTGCCCAGAGTTTGCATTCCATACATGTGTACTCACCCACTAGATGACCCGTGGGATGTCCCACTCGAATCGATGGCACTGTGCAGACTGGTGCCATATGAAGGCATCATGTGCTCCACCAGGGTGTGTGGCACAGATTGATAACGCCCAGTGGCATCACACACCACCTGGCAGTTGACACTGGAAACCCTTTCGGTTCTGCGATATGCGGCCGGGGCCAGGTATGCGGCGAATGGCCACATGGGTGCAGTCTATGGCCCCTAGCACGCCAGGCATACGTACTTCTGTGGAACTCCCACGTTTGTTGTACGCTTCTGCCGCAGTGCTGGGGAAATGGACACTGCAGCATGAGGCAGCAGTGCGCTTGAGGAATTGGGTGGAGGATGCGTGACATGGCCGACTGTGTAATGCCTGTGGTGTCACCTGTTGGCCTCTGGAAGGTGCCCGTGGCAAGCAGGCAATACAGGCTGTCACCTTGGTCTCCACGGACAGAGCGTGACCTGCCGTGAGGGTGCCTGCATCACATCACTGCACAGCTCGCAGAGCCGTCTCAGTATTGCCCTGTGTTCAGGCGGTACCCGCCCACAATCTCGGACGCCTGTGTAAGCTCGAAGCTGTCGGGCACGATACGCTTGTCGGGGTATACCGCCGACGGCTCCTCCGCGGCCATGTCCCCTGCAGCATGGTGTCTCACTCCTCATTACAGCTTCCATGTGGAAGCTGGCACTGTCCATCTCCCTGGCTTCTGCCCCCGGCTGCTGTTCCTGTGTTACCCCGCTGCCCCCACTGTTGCTTCCACTGCACCGGCACCCCCACTGGCCTCTGTCCTCCTGACCCACTGTCCCTCTCTGCCCTTCCAGCTCCTGTCTCTCTCTCTCTCTCTCCCCAGTTTAGCCTGTTAGGGTTCTTGCGCACTTCCTTGAGCCTTTTATTTTGGCTCAATTCCGCTTACTGCGCAATCTCTCCGGTTGAGCTTACCTTATGCATTGCGCAGTGTTCAATCAATGATTATGCACTTTATGGATGGACCACTTTCTTCGTTGCGCATATGCCTTCATTTCCATTGCACTGTTGCTCAGCATGTTTTTGGTGGCGCAACTGGCCCCTTCTGAATATCACAGAATGGCGCATTTTTGGAGTTGCGCAAGTGCAGCCCTGTTGCGCATGGCGCAACCCTTTTGAATATCTGGGCCCATATCTTTAGCTAAACAAGTACAATGCCTGACATAATTCTAATTTGTATTTACACATTTAATGTAAATTTAGTCTTGCAGGCTTAATATAAAAGCACATTATTTTTTAAAAAAGCACGTTCCAGAAACAGTGTGCATCCAACCCTTCAAATAAGTTTACTTCTAGGATCTGTATTTATATAGATCATTGAAAGGCAGTGTACAACATTTGAATAACTTAGTAAAACAATATCTGTAAAATAAAGAAATCAAATATTACAATGCATGCATTTTCCTGGATATGATTTTCTAAAGACTATACTATATATTATTGTGTAACATTATACATGACAATCAGGATGACATACTGTTCAGAGCTTATTGCAGACAGCGGTGTGATTACTAGTAGTAGCAAAGATCTTTATTTTTGGCAGGATAGAAAACTTTAGGATCAAACTGCCTTATTTTCAAAGTTGCCTTGTATACATATCTAAGTTTCCACATGAAATGTGCAACAAATTAGTACAAAAATACATCTTGTTTAAATAAGCAGATATAGCATATATTAAGATACATTGTTTATACTTTGAGACTTAACACCATAAATTCCATGTCTGATTGTAATTTCAACTTTTGGTTCTTCAGTCTTCGAGCAGGCCCAATCAATGGTTTCTACGTTTATATTATTCTTTTGCTTCCCTTGTATATAAATCAAACATACCTTGTAGTTTAGACAATTGTGAATTGAACTAAATTTGTTGGTGGAAAAATATTCCAGAGTGTGTTGAGTAGTATTTTTTAATTTCTAAATTTGGTTGACCGAAATCCCAAAAGGCCAACCAAAGTTAATTAGTCTAACAGGTACAGTTACAGACTTCTACATATTCCCTTTCTTTTGCAAATTTAAAACTGTGGAGATATTTTGATCTTCTAGTTTTCAGGGACAGCTTATGCCATATTGTTGGAACCCAATATGTTGCTGACATTTCACTTTAATTAGTTCAAGTCTTTAGTACTCTCAGTCCTCTGTTCTTAACATCTCTCTTTTCATATTTACACTAGCAATTTATTCTTATATCCAAGAATGATATCATTTAACATTTTGTATGATGTCTCAGCCCCTAGTTTATTTCTCCATGACTGTAGTGACTCCCATTGTAAGTCAATGAGCATCTTACAGTGATGGATGTTAAAGGGGCATCTTAGTACAAGCCTCACTAGTCTATTATAGTGGATCTTCAATTTTTCTAAGAGATGTTTATTTGCAAATAGATATGCCTCACTCCCATACTCTGAACTGGGTAAGAGAAGTTGGGTGGCCAGGGCAGCCCTGGCTTTCTTTGATATGTTGTACGCAAAACTCCATGTTGACTGTTTATTTTCGAATGGTAGTATTAATATGGGATTCAAATTTTAATTGATCATACTGTAGATTTTAACCCCTGGTACTGTACTTGCATGTTTTTGCATTTTTAATTTCCACACCTGCTTACATTCTTCTGTATAATTTGTACTGTGTTTTTTTTTCTTTTACTATATTTGTACTAAAACACATTGATTACATTTTCTTTTCGGTAAGAACCATTTTAGCTTTGATGAACTAGGTCTGACCATTTGCCTTGGCTATTAATACTGTATCATCTGCGTACAGTTTTATTGTTGCATGAGGTATCTGTTCAGAGAGGTCATTGACATAAATCAAAAATATAAGAGGTTGTAAAACTGAGCCTTGTGGCACCCAACTGGACAGAAATGCAAATAAGATATTATTTATATACACTGATTGTTTGCAATTTATCAAATAAGATTTCAGCCATCTGTTGGATTCATTGTTCACCCCCATACATTTGAGTATTGTTCATTAAGATGTTATGGTCAGCTTTATCAAAAGCTTTTGAAAAGTTTGGGTACACTGCAACTATAGATTCCCCAGGATCCAAAGATGTAGTAACTTATTCCACAAAGTCAACAAGAGAGGTGGACATGGACCTTCTCACCCTAAATCTCAACTGGTTAGTTGTCAACAGGCTGTATTTTTATCTAGGTATTCTGCCAATTGGCTATATACAAGTCTCTCAAACAATTTCAAAACAATTGATAGTAGGGCTTTTGGATGGCAAAGTGATTGGTTATTTAGTCTCCCTTTTAAAAAATGGAATAACTTTAGCATGTTTTTACATTGTGTGAAAATTACCTTCCTTCAGACTCATGTTAACCAGCCTTCAAAGTGGGGTATGAACATAATTGGCAGCCATCTTTGAAAATATACATTCCATGCTATCTAAACAGAAGATTTGTTTGATTTTAACTTTTTTAAATTTCTTTTAAAACTTTGTTTTGAATAATTCTGAAATGAAAAGTGGGTCTATTTACCTAAACTACTACTTCTTTGTTCAATTGGTCCTGATTTGTATTTTTGACTTCATCCATTTTGGGGAGTTTCACATCTGGTAAATTGAAAAAATAATGATTTAACAAGTTGGCTATGTTTAAGGGATCCTGGGGAGTTACCTCTGTATTAGTTGTGAACACTGTTCTGTCAGTTTTGCTTTTATCCTTGAAACCTTTCAAAGTTTTCCAGTAGAGGGCAGGGTTTTTGTTCTCTATTTTGGTTTTGAAATATCTGTCCTTTTCCCTCTTAATTAACTTCTTACAATAACTTCAGAGTTTTTAACATTATTCCTAGTCATCCCCATTGGTTGAATTTTGTTTTTATCAACATGCAGTCCTTAGCTCTTATAGTTTTTATTTTATTTTATTTTATTTTATTTTAAAGATCCATGGCGTATATGTGTGTGTGTGTGTGTGTGTGTGTGTGTGTGTGTGTGTGTGTGTGTGTGTGTGTTTTAATCTCATTTCCTTTACTTGGACATGTCTGTTACATATTCTTGATAGCAGATTTATTTTTAAGTGGGAAACCTGTATCACATGGGGCTTTAATGATGATTGGGATATTGTCTCTTACTGTATTTGTAATGGCCTTGTGTCATGTTTCATTGGGGTCTGTGTAAGCATTGTATATTATAAACATTTTTGGGTAAATAATAGTATTAAGTATTAGTTCCTGTTTTTCTTATTTATTTTTCTTTCTTCCTTCTAGGTTTTGCCTTCAGGATGTGGCCCTCCAAAGTATTGCTCTTTTTTGTTTATTATTAGTATTATTACTTATTTCCATTTAATATTTGGTATAACTGGATATTATATTTTTGGAGCATTGGTCTTTATCTAAACAAGAGAGGATTATTGTTTTCCTAGCTTCCATAGATGTTGATAATTTTTGACATATATTTTTAATTATTGTTTTTCACTAGCTTAGTCACTGGGGATAAGATTTATTGGTAATTAAATTTTATATTGTAATTCTATGATTGTGTGGATTTTATGTGTCTATAAGATTAATGTAAGGGTGCAGGACTTGCCCTTTATGATTATTTACTTATGTCTCTTTAAGTTTGGGCTTTATAACTGGGGCTCGTTACCTGTTCCCTGCCCCTTCCTTGAGGCAGAATCCGAGTGATTTGAAGTGCTAGGGTTTGTTTGTATGTTCTGTTTATGGTTCCAATTAATAGCACCATTCACCTTGCACCACTATGGCTCAGAGAGTATTTTTTTGTGCGCCACTGCATGAAGCCAGCAAACCTGAGATTATTTTGCACTTAATTTTTTGAGAAACAGTATGCCAATTTTACCTAATACATTTTTATACATATAGTACCAAGTGAAAGTTAGATGTAACTTCATTTAGAAGTGTTTAGAATTCTGTTTTTGAATATTTTTCCCAGGCTGATGCAACTACATAAAATAGCATGAAGGCAGACTGAATACTGGAATACTTGGATTTATTCAGACATAACCGGAACCAGAGGAACCAAAGATTCATTCAACTCACTCATTCAGCTCATCTAAAAGAGAGAAAAATGAAAAGCCAAGTGACTGGAATGGGGGTGGAGAAAGTGAGAGTGGTGCAGTTTAAGTGCTGAGAAGCTGCAGAGCTGAGAGAGAGAACAGTCAACTACAGTTGGAGAAGCTAGAGTTTGTGCTGGGGAAAAGAAACCAGAAAAGGTCAAGATAGGCAAATACTTTGGAGAGCAGATAAGTGGAGAAGGGTTTCAAATGGAGTCGAAATAAAGTGGACCTGAAAGTTGTCTGGCAGCAGGAGACAAGACAGAGTAAGACTGTTTACATTTGTTTTAGTCAAAGAAGAGTAAAACTACCTTAGGCCGCATCAGATTGAGTCTATACTTTAATTGTGTTCTCTCTCAGTGTCTTGGCTCACTGTCAGCTCACTTACTCTCATCATAATGAGGAGGGATCACAATAAGTGTGGCAACTGATGGAAATAACTCACTGCTTTCTGAGTAAAAAGTTGGGAATAGGGATGGAGAGATAGGTGCTTTGATCGGTGCGATGCTGCTATCAGACTAGCGATATAAACATTTTGATAGGAAAGGGAGTAAAATATGGCACAGTGAGTGTGCATTGCACAGACTAAGGATTGCACTGCTGCTATATTGATGTTTTGATGTTTTAATGTTGATTACCATTAACACAGATCATTATCAGTTAGGCTGCTCAGATTCCTTGGTGGATTTCTCTGGAAAGGTTTTTAATTTTTAAATCTTATACCCCCCCAATTAAAACTCATGCTACAAATAAGTGCATTATGTTTGAGACTCTGATTGGGCATACTGTACATACAGAGGAGATGGGTACTAGTGGGCATGTACATGCATGACTGGATAGCTGGGAATAGTCAATGCAATGGACAGCAGGCATGCAGCTTCAATCATAGAAAGCCACAGAAAATATACTCAAACTGAAGCTTTTCCTTAACACGAGCCAATTCAAAAGTCAAGCTAATCTCTAAGCAAGTACAGTAAGTACAGCAACGAGAATAATAATGTATGACGCTTTCAGCTAGCCTCAGAAAACATGCAGATTATCAAGCCAAAGCTGATTAGCTGAGTAGCACAAATAAGAGCAGCAGGTCCCACTGTTTGGGAAAGAGCCCTCCCTTACTGAAGCTGTTGACGCTACCAAAGATATCAAACTAAGTTCTACAACAACAAGAAGTAAGTTACAAAATATTTGAATATTCATCACGGTTCTAAACGTCTTCTTAGATATAATTTGAATTTGAATTTCTATCTAAGTGATATATATTGTCTCTGCTTGCAGTGATGAACATAAAAGGGAAGCATAAGACCTATGGCAAATTCCCTCACTTTGATATCCAGACTATAATAAATTGGAGTGAGCAGTTAAAAGCCACCTATTAAAGCAAACATTCTAAAGTGAAAGGGAATCTGCATGAAAAATTAAGAAGCATTTAACATTGTAGGACTGTCCAACTGAGGGTAAAACTGAAGCAAAGACTATGCAAGAAGACTGAGAAGTCAAAAAACAGAGGGTAAAACTGAAGCAAAGACTATGCAAGAAGACAGAGAAGTCAAAAAACAGAACTTGATATTTACTATTGAATACTGTATATTTTAGATTGAGTTTTGTAACTCATATGAAGTTTTATTCCTTATTATTTATGTAAATTGGACTATTTACTGGCATATTTATTAAATTGGACTATTTATTGGCATATGTACTATATCAAGAACATTTAATAAGGAACAATATTTATTAAGATAGCTTGCTTTTAAAGAGAAAGAAGCATGGATAAAAGGCAGACAAAGAAGAGGATTCCAGTTACTAAAAACAAAAAGGGGTATAGGCATTAAAAAAAAGGACTGGGGAAGTACAGGGCCAAAGAAAATTGCCAGCATATTCTAGGATCTGGAGGACAAATAGATTTGGTAGGAAGAAAAGAGATCATAAGAATACAAAGTCCTATATTGCCACCTTTAGCCTCATCACCCACAAAGGTGTACAAGTAAAATCACCAACAAGTTCACCCTCTGTTAGAAGAAATAAGGGTCATGAAAGGCAAAGGGAAAATTGAAAAGATAAACAGGGAGTAGGGATACAGAAAGAGAAAGAAAAACGCAACACTGAAGCAGTAATTCAAGAGATAGGATCCTTCCTGTTTGATCAGGAACCCATGCAAGAAAATCATGAGTGAAATAAAATTAAGACTGAAGCTCAGATAAATTACATCAGCAAAAAGGCGAATCAAGGTAATTATAATGAGGGAGAAGATAAGTAAGAAATACCTGACAGGGTGCAAGGTATTCTGCTATACCGGATCATCCAGGGGCATAATGAGGCCAGATGCTACAGGAGGAGGAGGAGGGCATTGTAGCCCCTGGAAGGTCTGAAATAGCCCAATACTGCCCACCCTGAAGGGTATTATTGCACTTAGAAAATGGGTTAAAAGTAATTGTTTAAATAAAATTAAGTAAAAAAATTGAAAACAAAGAAAATGAATGTTAAAAAAACTAGAATAAAAATACCTTTTCTGGTAAAGTAGTCCCTCTACTGGTATACTTGCCAGTAGAGGGCACTACGCTTTAGGAGAGCCTGTTTCAGTAACATTCCTTGAACTCCCAACTACTGACATAAACTGTCTCGCCTCCCCCACTATGATCAAGAAGGCTGAAGTAAAAAGTATTAATAACAGTCAGCATATTATGGCTACAATCTTTGAAATGAGAGGAGATAGCCCAAGGTCACTCCTTTGAAATTGCTGGTTAAATTGAGGATTGATGGCAGTGTGAGCTGATGTGCTGCTGGGTAGTGGCAGCACAGAAAGCATGCAGGCATTCAGCATACATAGTAATGTGAAGAAAAGTGTGGGAGAAGGCTGAGAGGGAAGGCAGCTGTATGATGCTCTAATGTGGAAGTTTAATTTTTCTTCTTAAAAAATTATTCTCTGTTTTGTTTTCGGCTAAGTGGGGCCTCAGTCAAGGCAAGCAGGTGTCTCGAAGTAGCATTGAGCACCCAACATGGTAGTGCTACTCTTAGAATGTTGAAAGTCATACTTTTTTTAAATGGAGTTAAATATAAAACATTGTGTGGCAATTTACTGCTGAAATTGTCATTTTCTGTTATTTAATTGAGAGCAGTATTCTATTTTTACAGAGGATAACTGATCATTTCATGGGGGGTCTGTCTCTCCTTAAGCCGGAGAAAAAAACGTGGTGGAATTTGAAATTGAAAATTCCATTGGCAATAGGATTTTGGAAAATAAACAGGCAGCAGAGATGGGGACTTATAATTTTCCAGTGTCTTTTGCCTGATTTGGATCAGCTGGTTGATTGCTGTACTCAGTCAGCATCAAGGATTTCCCAAACCCATTTTCTAAAAGGAAGGAGAACATATCCCTACAACCAACTAAAAGGTCATTTCTGGAAAATGTTGAAGCCTTCCTGACTCCATATACAAATAGACTAACTTTAAACCCTCCATCCCAGTACTCACCAGTCATATCACATTTGTGAAGTGCTAATAATACAATTACAAATAATAAAGGTGAGGCACAGGAGGAAGAAATCAATAAGGGAGAAGGGAGAATGAAGGGTGCAGATTATGCTGATAGGGATACACAATATATTACCATATTAGACAGCCTCTTTGATAATAAGATTGCTATTGGTAATCAGATATTAATGAAAGTGATAATATTACTTAGAAGAGTGTTTTTCAATTAAAATATAGAGCAGAAATATCAAACTTCAATAAACTCAAGAGGAGAGTAAAGAAGGAAGCAATGAGAGTAGAGAAAAAAGAACAAGAACGATTAGAAGCATAACAGAGGATACAGGAAGAAAAGAGGTAAAACAAATAGCCAAACTGGTGAAGGAGTTGAAGGCTGAAAAGTTGAAACAGACAAATAGGATCTACCCAAGACCAAACCAGAAAGACATAGTAAGCAAGATACAGTCAACAATTAAAAATAAAATCAAGGATGGAAAGAATGGAGAAATAGGGAAACTTTATTTTTATTTACTGTTTTATTTCACTCAAAATCCCTTTAAGCAGAGTCTATTTTCAAGTAGTCTAATGTCAGATAATGGAGACGTATAGACAGAGTTAATTAATACAGCAAGACAAATGATACATATTTACAATTAAAGTGACATGACAGTCCACTACAGGTAATACAGCAAGACTGACATAAGTTATGACAGCTAAGTAGTTACATCTCGGTAGTTCAGGATACAGCTTTACTTTAGAACAATAATTTGTATATTACACATCAGAGAATTGACAACAAAAGAAAGTAATACTATTAGAAGAAAATGGAGAACTGGTGAAATATGAGGTAATAGAGGCTAAAAGATTGAAAACTGTCCTGGAGAATGAAGTTGGTGTATTTAAAACAGCACAAAGCAAGGAAAAGATAGATAATTCAGAAAGAAAACAAGGACGTGCCACAGTGGAAACAAAAGAGGCACAAATATAAAAGGGACTAATTGCCCTAGCACTCTATTTCAAAGGAATTCCCAAAGCTAGAAATGAAAACTGTATTACCATTAAAGTTGCAGTGTATGTAAGTATGTATTTATTTATTTGTTTGTTTTTATAACCAGGTAGGTACACTAGACATAGGATATGCCTATTTTCAGACACAACCCAGGATAGTACAACAAATAACAGAAACAATAGTCATAATACATTAAAGAACAAGTAATTACAAACTGAGTGCACAAAGCAGTTAAAGTGTCACAGTAATACAAGTAACTTGATAGAAATAGAGTATAACAAAGGCAGTATGGCCGTACAAGGTATAGCAGACAAACATACTGTACATATTATAGTTAGTGCAATATGTCAAAAACAGTGTAACCCAAAAAATTAAAACATCAAAAATTAAGAAATCACAAAAAATGCTTTGCTACATTGCATTGAAGCTAGAGCAGGAAAAATTTGCAAGCCACCAGTGTAGAGATAAATTATTGATCAGGAAATTGCAGAAATGCAAGTGTGGAGAGGGAGCTAAGCATTAATGGGGCTGGGGGTATAAGTCCCTCTAGAGGAGTAAAAGGTGAAGGACACGAGTTGTCCTGGCAGGGCAGGAATTATATAGTGGGAAGCAGCTACAAGAACAGGAGAGAGAGAGAGAGAGAAAGAATGGTGTATAATCTATCCAAAGGTAAGTTAGGACCTAAATTTGCTTGGGCAGATATGACCTCAGTATACAGATATCAGGCAAAGAAAGATAAAGGCTGAAGTTGTCTAGTAACATAAAATAAGATTACGAGATGCCTTATTTTAAAAGCCAAGAAACAGTTCAATCACAGAGGGATTAGGAAAGAGACAACTGAGATCACGTGATGCAGCCAGCGAGGTAGCAGCTCTACTCGACCGCTCCGGCCCGTCTCTCTCAATATCTTTTAAAATAAATCTCTTCACCACAAGAAAAGAGCACAGATTTCCTCAGATACTGATATTTACATACTCAGCACACTCAGGTGTAATTTCAGAAGTGACAGCATTCGTATGGAGACCGAAATGCATATCGTGCTTCCCCACCACATGCCGCCGAACACCCCAGAGAAGGCAAACAAAAAAATCAAGGCACAGGTTCACCCTTCTGCTACCCAGGTTGTGAGCCATCAGCAGCAGACTCCTTTGACTTTTGAACTGTTCCGGGAGGAATTTAAACCTTTCAAAGAGGAGCTTCATTCCCTAGCCTCAGACTTAAAGAATTGGTCGGGGACACTAAAAGAGCTTTCTAAAAGAATCGGTGATAATGAAGTCCGGATCATTTCAGTGGAAAAGAAGCTTGCAACTGTAGACCCTGCCATGGCCGCTACAAGATCTAGAATTGAAAAACTAGAAGCAAAAGTCGAAGACTTAGAGGGCAGGAGCCAAAGAAACAACTTGATCTTAATTGGGCTTCCTGAGAAGGAAGAAGGCAATAATCCAGTGTTGTTTAATCAAAAGCTCCTCTTTAAGCTGGTAGGCCCTTCTCCCTTTGGTTCTGGATACACGCTTGAGCGGGCCAACCATGAACTACAACCTATGGCACCTCCAGGGGCTCCTTCCCGTACTTTTATTTTTAAATTTCTTAAATATCAAGAACGTCAGCATGTGCTGAGCAAAATTAAAGACCTGAAGGATGTGCTCTGGGAAGGGAGTATTCTCCGGGTGGCCCAAGATCTGCCTCTGACCGTTAGACAGAAAAGAGCCTCATATCATGGGGTGGTCACTAAATTGATCACAGCCAATATTAGATTCTGGATGGGATACCCAGCCCAATTTCAAGTTTTAGTAGTGGGCACCGGACAATCTTCTGAAGATCCAAAATTGGCAGAAGATTCTCTGAAAGATTCTTTCCCTGATCTTTTCAAGGACCGCTGAGAACTTGTTTGAGCAGTTACGGTGCAGAGCCAAGAACTTTCAATGTACTTCCTTTCTTTTTTTTCACCTCTGAATATCTACAAAATACTCGATCTCTGTGTCTGATGGTTGCAAACATTTGGTACCAACTTGCAAGGATGGAGGGAACAATATAATTCCCCTCCTTTTCCTGCTTGGCTAACCTGGCATGTGGACTTAGGGTCTCTGACCTTTACATAGAAACATAGAATTTGATAGCAGATAAGGACTGCTTGGCCCACCCAGTCTGCCCATTTCCCTACCTAATGGATAAACTGCAGATCCTAGTTAACCAGCAGCCCACTTCTTTCTACCCCCACCCCCTAGAATTGCCTTATGACTGTCCCATGCATGCTTGAATTCAGCCGCTGTTTTTGACTCTACAACCTCCTCCGGAAGGCCATTCCATGCATACACAACCCTCTCTGTGAAAAATTACTTCCATACATTACCTCTGAGCCGCCTCCCCTCTATCTTCAAATTGTGCCCCCTTGTTCTTGCACACCTCTTTTTTTGAAAGATGCTACCCTCTTGGACTTTGTTGATTCCCTTGAGGTACTTGAAAGTTTCTGTCATGTCCCTCCTCTCCCTCCTTTCCTCGAGGCTATACATATTAAGCTCCTTTAGTCTCTCTTCATATGTCTTCCGGTGCAGACCCTACACCGTTTTAGTTGCCCTCCTCTGGACAGCTTCTATCCTGTCTATGTCCTTGCAGAGATTGGGTCTCCAAAACTGCATGCAGTACTCCAGATGGGGTCTTACCAGTTGTCTGTACAGAGGGATAACAACTTCCTGTTTTTTACTGGTGATGCCTCTCCCTATGCATCCCAGTATCCCCCCAGCCCTCCTTACTGCCCTCTCACATTGCTTGCCCACCTTTAAGTCATCTGATATGACTACCCCAAGGTTCCTTTCCATTTTTGTTGTTGTTAGTATCTCACCCCCCATTGTGTACTCTTCCCTTGGGTTTTTGTTTCCCAGGTGCATTATCTTGCATTTGTTAGCACTGAATCTAAGCTGCCATACATTTGACCATTCCTCTAACCTTGCCAAGTCCCTTCTCATCCTTTCCACCCCACCTTGTGCATCAACTCTGTTGCAGATCTATGTGTCATCTGCAAAGAAACATACTTTTCCTTCCAGTCCATCTGCAATGTCGTTTATAAAGACACTGAAGAGGACTGGTCCTAATACTGAACCCTGCGGTACCCCACTAGTAATCCCCCTTTTTTCAGAGTGGACTCCATTTACTATTACCCTCTGTGTCCTATTCTCCAGCCAATTCTTTACCCAGGCTATCATCTTGGGACCCACTCCCAGGCTGGCTAACTTGTATATTAATATTTTGTGTGGGACTGTGTCAAATGCCCTTGCTAAAGTCTAGGTAGGCCATGTCCACAGCCCTCCCTGATCTACTACTTTGTCACCCAGTCAAAGAAATCTATTAGATTCGTTTGGCATGACCTTCCCACTGTGAATCCATGCTGCCTTAGGTCCTGTGCCCTCTGACCTCTAGGTACTCACAATTCTTTTCCTTCAGAAGTGATTCCATCATTTTCCTACCACTGAGGTTAAACCAACAGGTCTGTAGTTCTCTAGCTTCTGCCCTGCTCCCACTTTTGTGAAAGGGAATCACATCTGCCCTCCTCCAGTCCTCAGGTACCACCCCATCCTCTCATGATTTGTTAAAGAGGGTAGTCAGTGGTGTCACTAGTTCTACCTTTAGTTCTTTTAGAATTCTGGGATGAATCCCATCAGGCCCCATTGCTTTGTCCACCTTCAGTTTTAAGAGTTCTTTCCGAACCCTTTCTTCTGTAAATGGGCTGGTATCAAGTTCTGTATCCAGAGTATTTCTCTTGTTTGTTTTACGTACCTCCTCCTCTTCATTTGTAAATACCGAGCAAAAATATTTGTTTAGTATCTCTGCCTTGTCACAGTCACCTTCTGCTCACCCCTCCTCCCCTTTATTAAGCCTCACTATCCCTCCGTTGGTCTTCCTTCACTCCCTGATGTACCAAAAAAGGTTTTATCCCTCTTCTTAGCTGAGTTGGCTATCTTTTCATCAGTTCAGGCCTTTGCTGTTCTGACTGCCTTCCCAGCTTCCTTTTGCTTTAACTGATACAATTATCTGTCCTGCTCCTTCTGTGATTCCTTGTACTTCCTGAATGCTTTCTTTTTCTCTTAAGCCTTCACTGCCACCTCCTTTGAGAACCATAGTGGTTTCTTACATCGTTTTGTTTTGTTTGTTTGCTTCACACTAAGGCTTGTTACCTCTGTGATGGCAGTTTTTATTATTCTCCATTATTCTTCCACCCCTCCTTCCTGCCCATTTGCTAGTGCATTTCTTAGGCACTCACCATTTTGGCAAAGTCAGCCCTCCTGAAGTCCAGTACTTTTGCCTTTGTATGGCTTGACTCTGTTGCTGCATTTATTGTGAACCATACTGTTTGATGGTCACTAGCTCCCAGATGGCTACCCACTTCTACATCTGTGATCCTCTCTCCATCTCCATTTGAGAGAACCAGGTCTAAGATTGCTCCCTCTCGAGTGGGTTCCAATACTAGTTGTCTAAGGCATGCCCCCTGTAGGGCATCTAGAATAACCCCACTCTTAGAAGTGGCTGCTGCAAGTGACCTCCAGTTAACATCTGGCATATTCAGATAACCCATCAGCAATATCTCCCCTTTTTCTGCCATTCTAAGTATACTTTCTACTATTTCCTTGTTAATTTCTTCCCCATGAGAAGGGGGACTGTATGCAACCCCTGTGCAGATTGTAGTGCCATTGCCTGTCTCCAAATTGACCCACAGTGCTTCTTCTCCTTCCTGTTTACCCTTTTGTTCTGTTGCTTTGATTCCTTCCCTTCCCTTATGTAGACAGCTACTCCTCCTCCTCTTTTACCCTCCCTGTCCCTCCTGTAGATAGTGTATCCTGGTATGTTTACATCCCAGTCATGGTTCTGTGTGTACCATGTTTCTGTGACTGCCACGATATCCAGATATTTCTCCTGCATCAAGGCCACTAATTCAGGAAGCTTGTTACCCAGACTACGGGCATTGGTACTCATTGTTCTCCATTTTGTGATGGCTTTACCTTCTGCAGCAGCATCCCCCACTGACCTTTCTGCCTTGGCCTTTTTCTCATTTAGTACCCTGTTTTGTAGGGAAGGCTGGGATTTTCCTGATGCTTATCAGTGCCTCCCCCCTTGACGAGTTTAAAAACTTGCCAATGAAGCATTTAAACCGATTGCCCAAAAGACTTGTTCCCTTCCTGGACAGATGTAGACTATCCTTCCAGTATATGCTGGTGTCCCTCCAGGTGGAATCCCAGTCCCCAATGAAGCCAAACCTCTGTGCTCCACACCATTTTTTCAACCATTTGTTAAACTGCATGGTGCAAAGTACCCTCGCCTCACCCATGCCACTGGCAGGCAGCACCTCTGAGAGGGATACTGTGTGTGCTACTTGTCTTAGGCCCCTCCCCAACTCTACAAAGTCCTTCTGCACTGCTCTAATCTCATGATGAGCCAAGTAATTTGTCCCTAGGTGGACAATGATGTCCAGCTCAGACCCCTGCAACTGTTCTCGATCCTAAGGATGCGCTCCTGTCCCTCCAAGCCATGGCACCAGGCAGGCACCTTACTTCAGTTTTACTTGCTCTCCCCTTTTCTATCCCCCTAATAATTGAGTCCCCCCAGGAGCTGCTTCCTTTCCCTGTGTTGTCCTCTGCCTCCTTCCTGAGGGCCTCCCTTGTGACAGTTGTCTGCAACCTCCTTGGTCTCCTCTGCGGGTTCATCCATAGGGGAACTATGCTGCCCCAGAATGGTGTATGGATTGTGTAGTGGAACAACTGACTGGGTATGCCTCTGTTCAACCACCCTTACCCTCCCTGAGCCCACTGTGGTCCAACTGCTGTGGTTTCTTCGCAACCTCTGAGGTAGTGGTGGTGGCTCTGGTGCTCCCTGGATGGGGGAGGTTCCCTTACTACTGTCCAGTGTGGCCTGAAGATGGGCAACTTCATCCCTCAGGGCAGAGAGTTGTCTGCAGTCAGGGCAGCATCTCAGCCTCCAGAAAGACTCCAGGAAGACTGACTCCCCACATGTCTGTCTACCTTCTTGTTTATTTTTATTTTTTTTATTTGTTTTGTTGTGTGTGTGTGTATGTGTGTGTGATTGATTTGTTATATATATATATATATAATATGTAATGTGTATGCTTATAATGTCAGTGCAGTGTGCTAGAGAGGATATGCCAGTGATATACACCTTGCTTTCTTGAGGAAATGATATCAGAACCCCAGGTATAAAGAAACTATTTCCAGGGGTGGGTGGGGAGAGGGGTGGAAAGGGTTTGGGCCTAAACTGTGCCCTCACAAAACAATTAGCTAAAAGCTCTGACCTACCACTGCAATGAGTGCCTTCCTGTCAGCAAGATGCCCTACATGACAATTTGACAGAGAAAATACCCTGCTAATCAAACAGAAAAATCCAAACATCCAAGTCAGACACAGGTAAACCTCCCCAGCCCCAAAACAGCCTGGTGACTTGTGCTGTGAAAGCAGTCAGCCCCAAAACACGTCAGCTGTGCACAAGGACAGACACAGTAAACAGTATTCAGTCCCTCTGGTTTTAAACTCTACTTGCACTGAAAATCTTAACAATTGTAACAAAAGTAAAGCAAGGTCCACCTCCCTCTGTTGATTGAAAGACTGCCTTTTCTGATAATTCTAAGTTCCTTATTTCACCTTTCAGTTAGAAGAAGCCTCCACCTGAAGAATATTAACTTTCCTAATGAATCTGCTACAAACCAAAGACAATTGTAAATTGTAAGGTTCACCTCCCTATCTTGTGAGCATAACTCACTTTCTTGCAAATCCTAAGTCCAGTGTTGCAGCTTCCAGCCAGAGGTAGCTTCACCTGAAGAATATTAGGTTTTCTCTAGGCTCTACTATAGAAGGGATACTGGACTATTTGGGGACTAAAGATATCGTTCAACATCCGGTGGTTATCCTTAAGTTACTTTTCTTCTTATTGTAAACTTTATTTAAGATTATGGTGGGGAATGCCTACACTGCTCTGGGTGGTGCCCTGAGCAGCTTTTCATTTGTAATTTGATGCCCCCCAGAGTAGCTCATATTAGCAAGTACAGGAAAAAACATAGTTTGATGGTTTTGTTTATATTAACTTACATGATTCCAGGATACTTAAAGTGCTATGCCAATAGCTGGGGTTTCTAAAGTGTATATTTTTCTTTTTCTATCTTTCACACTGAGCAAAACTAAGCAGGTCTGCTAGGTGGTAGACCTTATGATTTTTCTCAAGACCTTAAACAGTACTTACTAGTTTTCTTACTGTGATATCTTCTGTAAAGTATGTTGGGCTGAGGGGTGGGGGCGAGAAAAGGGACAAGGCTTCCACGTCATGGTGGATCACGTACTGAAATGTCTTGTGAGGAGGAGGGAAGGGAGACCTTTTTATGTTGGGGTTGTTTTTAACTGTTCTAGGGGAAACTGTTCAGGAGGCTATGAGGGAAGGGGGTGGAGGGGGGGCCCAGCTTTGCAAAGATACTCGATCTTGGTTGTGAAATATTTATGGCTTTATTCCTGATGTACTTTAAATTTAATGGGAAGCAATGTTAAACATCAGTACATTTTTAACTTGGAATGTTTTGGGTGTACAAAACAAACTTAAAAGATATAAGGTGTTTAAACATGCTAAACTATTACAGGGTAAGGTGATTTTCTTGTAAGAGACTTATTTATTAGAGGAGGAAGGGACGCTCCTATGGCGACAATTTATAGGACAAGTCTTCGATGCTGGGTGCAGTACTCAATCCTGGGGGGGGTAGCCATCTTAGTAGCTCGAGGGATACTGTTTACTAGTGAACTAATTCTTGCTGATACGGAAGGACGTTATATTTTTGTAAAGGGTCTGTCAGATAGGAAAACCTTAGCTCTTGGCAGCATTTACGGGGCTAATGCTGATACACTGCAGTTTTTCATAGAAATACTTACGCTATTGGCCCCATATACAAATATACCATTTATATTAGGGGGGACTGGAATTTTTCCTTTGCACCTGATTTAGATAAATCTATTCCAAAACAGAAGGGTCTCTCGCCGGCTCAAAGAGCCTTTAGGGAAATGAATGACCATCTGGGTCTCTGTGATCCGTGGCACCTTCTACACCCCCAGCAGAAGAATTTTACCTTCAGATCAGTTGTACATGGTACCAGCTCCAGAATAGATTACTTTTTATTGAGCCAATTGCTGTTGGGGGCCTCAATGACTCTACAATTGAAGCAGGCGTAATATCCGATCACTCTGTAGTGACTTGCTCTGTGATACTTCAAGGGGTCTTCTCTAAAGAGTCATGGTGGAAACTCAACAATCGATTGCTCAAAAATGAGACCTTCTTAAACCAAATCTTTCATGAAATTAGAGAGTATACTACTTTGAATCATAACTCCACACAGAGACCGGATTTGGAATTGGTGGCCCTAAAGTGCATCCTTCACGGGATATTTATTAATATTGCCTCTCAGCACAAAAAGCAAAGAGCCCAGAAAGCAATGCTTCTATTAGCCAAGATTCAGACATTAGAACCACACTATCACCTAGTTCACCGGTGGAACAGAATTGAGTATTAATTGGCCTAAGAGATGAATATTCCCGCTTATTACAGGAAGCTGCAGAATATGCCATGCTCAAGACAAGTACTAATTACATTAATCAAGGGGAGAAGGCTGGTCATCTCCTTGCCTTAAGGCTTAAAAAAACTGAACAATCCAGGCTAGTCCAATCCATCAGATCCCAACGCAGTGCAACTCTTTGCCTGACCCCAAGAGAAATAACAGAGGAATTTGCTGAGTTTTATGAAAACCTATATAGCCCCATGCCCAATCCTTTGACAAGTGCTACAATAAAGACTTATTTAGAGGCTACCTTTCTCCCCATCCTTGACCAGGAATAACAACATTTTTGGTTACTCCTATTAGGGATAACAAGATACAAGCTGCCATCTCCTCTTTAAAAGCAGATAAATCCCCTGGCCCTGATGGCTTTTCTCCTAATTTTTACAAAATTCTCTCTCCCCATTTGACTCCTTGGTTAAAGTGATTATTTGATTGGATTCTGGATTTCCAACCTCTAGATGGTACACTTCTCAAGGCTGTAATTGTAGTAATATCCAAATCTGGTAAAAATCTGGAAGAGGTTAGTAGCTATAGCCCCATCTCCTTATTAAGCTGTGATATTAAGATACTAGCTAAAATCCTTGCTAATCAATTAAGGCAGGTCTTGCCTCACATAATCCACAAAGATCAGGTTGGTTTTATGGAGGGCATACATTCGGCTGACCATTTCCACAAGCTTGCTCACATCTTCTCTGCGTCCAGAGACTCTTCAATACCAGCTGGCCTGCTTTCCCTGGATGCAGAAAAGGCCTTTGATAGGGTTAATTGGGAGTTCTTATTTCTAACTGTGACTAGATTTGGCTTCCCGCAGAAATTTATTCAATGGGTTTCTTCTCTTTATCAGTGACCTCAAGCTCAAATTTATTACAATGGGGTATTTTCCAGATTATTCACCTTATTCTCTGGTACCAGACAAGGGTGTCTTTTGTCACCCTTACTTTTTAATATTTACCTGGAACCCCTTCTGGCCAGAATAAGAGAGCATAAATACATACAAGGAATATCAATAAATAATCAAGAATTCAAATTGTCCGCATATGCCGATGACATTCTCCTACACTTGTTGCACCCTCCTCAAACATTTCCCTTATTTCTTTCCCTATTATTAGACTATGGAAAAGTCTCTAACTATAAGGTTAACCTAGATAAAATGATAGTTTTTCCACTCAATCTTAAACTTAGCAAGAGATTGTTGGACCCTTTGGGTCTCCAATGGAACTCCCACAGTATTAAATATCTTGGATTATTTCTGACTAGATCAGATATAACGACAAAAAACACCTTAACTTAGACTCCACCCTCCTTAAAATCCATCTAGATCTATAGAGATGGCAATCCCTTCCAATTTTGTTCTGGGGAGAATAAGTATCATCAAGTTGAATGTCTTACAGAGACTATTTTACCCCCTGGCTATGCTGAACTCATGGATACCATTGAATTGGTTTAAGAAGGTACATGCTACTATTTCTGCATTTCTTTGGCTTGGGAAAAAACCCAGACAAGCATATAAGAAGTTGGCAGCCTCTAAAGTTTGTAGTGGGTTACAACTTCCATACTTTAATTTATATTTCTGGTCTAATCAAGCCACTAAATACTTAAGATGGCTCACCTCCCAAGAGGAGATTGACTTACAGGTATATGTCCCGGAGTGGTTGTTACTAGAAAGGAAATTACTAAATGATGCCAAACTCTCCCCAGAAGTCATTTTACATGTGCCCCCTAAAGCCCTTCCTAAGTCTCTGAATAACTCTCCAGTTGCCAACTCCCTGTGGATACATGCACAGCTGTATGCCTTTTTGGGATATAAATGCACCAGGGACCCTAGACAACCCATGATTGGTAATCCTAACTTAAGACTGGATGGCTGACCTATTCCTGTAGGGTGGTTACCCCATCTAGGAAAATTTGAGGTTTTTGATTTCTTTTTACATAGGAAGTGTATAGAGTCAGCCACCATCTTGGACAAGTTACAGTTGGGTAAAACCTTGATCTTTAAAGTTATACAATTACATCCCCTGTTGACCCATTAAATGTGGGATTTTGGTACAGATCCTGAACTGAAGAATAGCTTCAGGTCAATGATACATCTCAGTGATAAACACCATGCCTCTTCTAATGTATATGCCATTCTTAAAGAAAGAGCCTTGGACCCTCATAGTAATATCTCCAATACCTGGGCTGATTACTACCCGAACATGGAGAGTAGATGGGTGGAGATATGGAAATCTGCTTTTAGGTATATCCTACAAGATAGATTGAGACTCACCCAATTCAGATAGTAAATGATCTGTATTGGACCCCCATCAAACTCCAGAAAATGGGCAGAGCCCCTGATAACCTATGTAATAGATGTCAGCTGGCAGAAGGGTCACTTCAGCACATTTTTTGGGATTGCCCCAGGGTTCAACAACTATGGAGACAGATCCAAACAAAGTAGATCCATTATTGGGTCTCGAAGATCTGTTCACTTCTGAGATATGTATGTTGAGGGACCACTCCAGAATACCTATATGGATTAGAAGGTATCATATGGCCCTGATTTCTTTAACAGTAAAGAAATTGGTATTACGGCATTGGCTAGACAATCAGCCCATGTCATACTTTGAGTGGCTGGCTGAACTCCTGTTTAATCTTAGGGTTGAGCACATGCGAGCTAACCTTTGGGGCTCCGTACCTCAATATAAAAGGGTTTGGGATAGTTTTCACAGTCTATTCCTGTTACAGACCAAAAGTAATCACTAATGTATACTGGCTATGAGAGATTTCCAGATGCTTCCTATGTACAGACGAGAATTCACTTGACACTCATCAAGATAGTGTATAATACATATGTCATTTTATGTCTATCAATGTCCTTACCTAGAAGCTTACTTTACTATGTTATGCCAAGCCATGGGGGGTGGGATGGGGGTTAGGGAGGAAGGTTTGACATGGGACCCACTGTCTCACTTTGCATCTGTATGTGTAACCTGCCTGTGGTATTGCTCTTATGAGTAAAATTTAATAAACTTGAATTTCAAAAAAAGGAAAGACACAACAGTCACAAACATCACAAAGCAACAGTGCATTAAGGTCCCAAAAAGATCCCTAGATTGAATCTAGGTGTGATAAAACACAACCTAAAAGCGACCAAAGCCTAAAGCTGAAAAATCAGCAGAGAATTACAAATGATTTGGTACTAGTAGAAAAGGAATAATCATTAATCCCTGATGATAATATTTGATATCAAGAAAAGAATAGTCATCAGAGGCAAACTAGAGAAAGGAGAAAAAAATAATAATAATAGCCTGGCTCTAGAAGAATTGGAAGACAAAAATTCAGTACTTGTGGCAGAAGTAGACATTACGGAAATTCTTTCAAACTCAAATCCAAGAGATAATAATAGATATTGTCCCTGGCTCCCCACCCAGAAATAACTCAGGCCACTGCTTTATCACTTTTTGGATGCTCACAGGCAATACGTATTTAAAGGCACAATTATATATTTAATCATTTACATCCCAATTCATTTCTAACAATCAATAGTTACAATTCGGACACAACAGTCCCATATTACTTCTAAGATATAGCACTCTTGTGTTTCTTTATTCTTGCTTTCTTCCTCTTTTTGACATTGCTTCTCAGAGTCTGGATACTGTGATCCAGCCCCCCCTTTCAATTACCATAACCAGGTCACCACACTTACCCGGACCACTCCCCCCTGCTAGGTGTGGACACAGTAATCAGCCCCTAGTTCTATATCTCTCCCCCTCCCCGTTACTCCCACACCTGGGTTCCTTTGTCCCCAGCCCATGGTACCTATCTCTCCCCCTTCTACCTGCCCCCTTCTTTTGCCTTACTCCTAAGCCCTTCCCCTCCCCTCATATTGCCATCTCTCTTTTTTGGCTGATACCCACTAGTGGGGTGCCACCTAGCCCCCGGACACCAGCCGCTCATCTGCGGCCCAATAGAGGTCACTTCCTTCCTTGTGCCTCTCCATATCTAGTGCTTATTCCATGCTCCCCACATCTTCCTTGCAGGGAGGGTGAGTGGGGAAATTTACAGCAAGAAAGAGGGCTTACTAGGATTACAGGCCTTTAAAAGCCCCTAAGGACCCCTGATCAGGACCCCTTCTGGCCCCTCTTCTTGACCAATAGTCAGTGAGTGCTGAGCCTGGTTAGATGACACCATCTGTGAGGTCATAGTTCCTCCCCTTTCCTTGCAATCCCTTCCCCTTCCCTGCCCCCTCCCTCTCCCCTTCCCCCCTTCCTCTGTATTCATTCCTGGCTGGGTCCCAGGACAACCTGGCTTGCCTTTTAGTGGCAAGCTTAATTGTCCCTGGATCCCCACCCAGAAATAACTCATGCCACTGCTTTGTCACTTTTTGGATGCTTGCTGGCAATATTTATTTTAATGCACACTTATACATTTCATCATTTACATCCCAATTCATTTCTAACGATCAATACTTACAATTTGGACATAATAGTCCCATATCACTTCTAGGACATAGCAGTCCTGTCTTCCCTCTTGTGGTTCTTCATTCTTGTTCTCTTCCTCTTTTGACATTGCTTCTTGTGGTCCAGACACCGTGAACTGCTCCCCCCCCTTTCAATCACCATAACAGGGTCACCACTCTTACCTGGACTGCTCTCCCCCACTAGTTGTGGACACAGTGATCCACCCCATAGCTCTATATCTCTACACACTACCCCATTTCTCCCATGCCTGGGTTCCTTTGTCCCCAGCGGGTGGTACCTACCCCTTCCCCCTCTACCTGCCCCCTCTTCTTTCCCTTTGCTCCCAAACTCTTCCACTGACCCATCTGTAGTTTGCGATGGAAGATTGGGCTCCCCCTCATGGGTTAAAACCTCAGGCCTCTCTTATTGGTTTCCCAGACTAGCTCCCCAAAGGGCTGGAGGAACAGGCACAAACTGAACTCCATCAGGTGTACCTTATCCACCCAGTACACCTCCTCCTGTTCATAGGAAATATCCCTATGCTGGATGTGAACCCCCCATTTCAATCACTGCGCAGGCCACCTTCCTGTTTAAGTGCTTCCATGCCACCTGTATCACCTTAGGTCCTTTTGCCTCCCTCCCTACCCTCCAGTACATGATCTCTGACTAGTCAGTCACCACTCTGGGCCACCAGCTCTTCACCTTCTCCAGGTCTGAGATAATGTCCCTCATCAGGGACCCCCAAGGCAATGTCCCTAGGTCATCACCCCGCAGATGGACAATAATATAGTCCTGTCTGGCCCAGCACACCTGATGCTCCTCCAACAGGGGAAGCAGCTGCAACCACCTCATGCCCCTCAGGCCTCTCCACCACACTTTGGTGTGCTCTGCTCCTGGACATAACTGTGTCCCTATCCTTGTGTCGGCTGCAAACCTCTCTGCCCAGTAGATGAACGAGTGCCCCATGATCCACACCTGTCTCTTAAAGCCTGCTGTGGGAAGAGATAAAGAAAACCAATTAGCCATGTCAACACCTCACATATCTCCTTTAACAGTTTGATGTCCATCTCCCCACCTGCTTGACCTCATTCTCCCCCACTCCTCCAGCAGCCGCCTCTGATGCCGCACCAATCCTGAAGGAGTGTGGGGTGAAATTGTCAGGGTTCTCCTCCATGAATGCCACTGCTTTTTTCAGTACTGCACCCACCTGAAACCCCATCACCAGGAACCTGTCCCCATGTAAGAACCAGGCCCCTATCATGAGGCCTTGAACCCTACTATAGTCCATCATGGCCTGGACTGTGCAGACTCCTGCTCCTGCCTGTCTTTGCATTTCCACCGTGATGCCCTTATGCCGCTGGTCCATTTTGGACCTCTGCAACTAGATGACCACCTTATCTTCCTCCACTCACACATTCCCTTCCTGCAAGTCTGCGGCAGCTGTCCCCTTCCTGGGCACCACCATCTCTTCAACCCTGAAAGCCTCCCTTGCCTTGACTGCAACTATGGCCCTGAACAAACAGGCTTTGTTTGCCAAACCACAAATGTGATCCAACACCCTTACCTCCTCCATGAGCAGGGGCCCCATTATGGGTCTTCTCCCATCCTGCCTCATGTCCTGCCCCCTCTGCCAACCCATGACCATCCGCTTGATGGTATGGCTGCCCTCCGTGTCCATCCACCCTCGGTCCCTGCACATCCAGCTGTTACCTGCCAACTAGACCACCATGGTGGTGTGAGCCACCCCTTCCTTCCATTTTTCCACTATGTACTGCATGACTTGCTCTTTCTGGACTGGTTCCCTTGTCTCCCAGCCCATCCAGGACTGAAATGCCTGGAAACTTGCACAAGCCTCCTCGTCAGCCTTCAGGGTATTGGTTGACCATGACCCTCTGTACAAGGCCCTGGCTTTTTCCCTCCAGTCTCCCACAGCCAGTCAGGCACTTTGGTCCAGGTAGGTGTGGCATGTGGTGCCAACTCACAGAACCGCTCAATCTGAAATTGAGAAAGACATTCAGACACCTCATTCTGTGTTCCTTCAATGTGCTGTGCCTTAAAAGACAGGTTCAAATGCAGACCCAATAACACCATGCACCTTAAGACCCGCCCCACTGAATCTGTATGACCACTCTGCTTATTGATCACCTCCACCAAGCCCTTGTTGTCACACCAAAATAAGATACACCACCCTGCCATATTTCCAAAGCCACCCATATTGGAAAGATCTCAAGGAACCTGATGTCCTTGGTCCACCCCCATTCCTGCCATTGTTCTGGCTATGCCTCCAAAATCCACTTTCCTTGAATGTAGGCCCCATCCCAAAAACCCCAGCTGCATCCGTGTACAGCTCCATGTCTGTATTATAGGCAAGGCCCCTAGAATTCTGCGGCCACAGAATTTTGCGCAGAACTTGCAATCTACCTCAGAACTTCTGCGGTGCCGCAGAATTCACTCTTCTTGGTGATTTTTTATTAATATTTCTGTTTATACATAGAATCTGGTTCCCTTCCCCTCTTTTTATATCCAAAACCTCCCTATATGTTCAAAATGTGATGTTATCATTGCTATAACATCGTACATTAGCTAATGAAATGGCTGCTTTCTGCAACAGAAATAAACAGTCACTTATCTACCACAGCTCCCACTGCCAGAGACGGTGGCACAGCACATCATGCATGGTGATATTTGCTCAACCTGCACTACAGCCTAATACAATTTTCAGTCTTACATTGTTGCACTAGGGCCAACTTAAACAAAACCTTGTCAATAGCACAGACCTGTTAAGTCCATGCCTCACTTTGTACAAACCTATTTATGCCTTTAAGGTATAGAGACACTATCTGAAATGAATAACTGGTAAAATGAATTTAACTGTCTAAATTTTTAAGAAAAATAAAGTAATTATGCCCAGAAAGGTGAAATATAATAATGTGTAGACCTGTTGAAAGAATAGATCTGTTAAATAATAATTGCACTGTACGCATTTTTGCCAGGGTTATTGATTACATATTGTCATTGGTTGATAGAATCACCTAAAAGTTATTGAGAAATGTTGTGTGCAGGGACAGCTGTTGGGCCAGAGACTAGCATGCTGTGTTTCTGTGCTGGCAACTCAGGTTCAGAGATTAGCTCTGGGAGCTGGCGGGGCAGCACAAGGATTGGTGGAACACATCACTGCTCGGAGCCTGGGAAGGTATGATGCAGTGTTCTGTCACATGGTGGACACACATTGTGATGGGCCAGAGGCTGTATCTCACAGTTGGTTCACATGCATGCCATGGCCTGATGGTGTTACGAGTGTGTCAGGAGCAGGTTGACATGAAAATGAGTTTTGCAATAACTCCTCTATTCCATTTCCAATGGGACCTGTATGAATGAGGATGCAAGTTCATGGAAATTAAAAAAAAAATAATATATATATATACACACACACACACACACACACATACAGTATCTCTGTATCTCTAACCACACACACACACATATTTGTATGTATGTTACAGAGTGCATATAAATATATAAGTGATACACAGTGGGAACCTCATGAGTGGTGTAGAAAGCACATACAAATACAGTATATAAGTGATAGACAGTGGAAACCTCATTAGTGGGATAGATAGCATGCATATAGAAATACCTTATTTTATCACATAAGATCCCCTCTGCACATGTCATTTATGCAACAGGCTAGGACCTTAAGGGAGAGACATTTGTTTTGCTTTTTTAGGCATAAAATTATTTTTATAAGTCTGTTATTTTTTGAACTAGTGTTACTGTGCTTTCCACCATCCTGATTGCTATAACCACTGCCATGAAAGTGAAGTCAGGATGACAAGCTGACACTGTGATGTGGTAGTTTGTTAGTGCCACAGAACATCCGCAGAAATTACAAACCACCGCCACAGAAGTTCTACGGTAAATGGTAGTCTTGCCGCAGAACTTGGTCCCACTGTGCCGCAGAAAAGTAGGGGACCCTGATTATAGGCCCACTCCTCCTGCCAGAACATCACCCCGTTGTATGACTCCAGAAAAAAATCCCATGCTTGCAAATCCTCCCTCATGCCTTTACTGATGTCTAGCCAGTGATGGGGTTGTTTTGCTCTTCCCATGACCCTCCCCAACCTTCTCATAAATGCTCTGCCCGTGCTTATGGCCTTGCAGGCAAAATTACGGTGCCTCAGCAGCTATTGTACCTGTACCAGTGGTACCCTCCTCCTCCTGCCCACTAGGGCTAGCAAACCTCTTAGTCATGCCACCTTGTCCCCTGGCAGCCAAAAACACTCTCCGGCTCAGTGTCCACCTCAGTCCCCAGGAACTCTAGCTTGTGGGTCTGGCTGCCAGTCTTTTCCACTGCCAGAGAGATCCCTGTGGTGCTGCACATGTCCCAGAAGTCTGTAAACATCCCTTGGGTCTCCTCCTGGCTGGCCCCAATCAACAGGAAGTTGTCCAGGTAATGGACTACCCTCCTGTGCCCATACCAGTACCCAAACACCCATTGCACCCATGAACTGAATGCTTCAAATGTTGAACATGCCACTGAGCAGCTCATGGGCATAGCCTTATCAAAGTACAACCTACCCTCAAATTGAAAATGGAGCAGGTCCCAGTCTGCCGGGTGGACTGGCAACAGATGGAATGCAAACTCGATGTCCGTCTTTGCCAGCCAGGGCCCTTCCACCACCCAGATCAACTCTACCACCTGGTCTAGCGAAGTGTAAGAGACCATGCTCAAAGACTCTGTGATCCCTCCATTTACCGACCCCCTTGTCTGGGTAGGACAGGTGATGTATGAGTTGGAACTCCCCTGCTTGTTTCTTGGGCATCACTCCTAGGGGTGACACCTGCAACTGTCTACAGGGGGCTCCTGCATCAGCCCCTCCATCCTCCCTGCCCTGACCTCTTTCTGAATCTTTACCCAGACTATGTCCTCTTTTCTTCTTACAGAACCCAGGTTCTTAGCCTTGCATCCCAACCCATGTATCCTCGAAGCCCAGAGGAAAGCCCCTCTAAAAACCTGATCTCAGCAGCTCAGCTCCCCTCTTGTCAGCATAGCCTTTTGTCCAGGTCTCCACTACCCATAGTTTGATGGGGGTGCAGGCCAGGCCATAGCCCAACCTCCCTCCCATTGGTCCCATCCTAATTCCAACCATAGTTGAAATTGCATCCCTCTCTCCCAGGGTCTCCCTGGCCCCTCCCATCTCCCCCTTCTACCCCAAAATGGCTGTTCCTGGAGCTGCCCACCTGCTTGTCTAGCTTTGTTGCCCCTTGCCTGCAGGTCATCACTGGGTGTGACCCCCCACACCGTGAGCAGATGTGCCTAAACTTGCAGCTAGGCCATGTACATAATACCCTGTTAAAAGCCCAGCAGGCCTTGGCACCCTGGGCCCATGCTACTCTTTTTCACTGCTCCACTACCTGCCCCACTGCTGGACCCAAAAGGGTCCTTATCCTCAACTCAGCATGGGTGCAATTCCACCTCAGGTCACCCTTTGCTGCCATTCTCCACTGGAATGCCTCATCATATTTAAGCCAACTGAAACTCAGCTTCACCTTATAAGCGTTCCTGATGATCGTCATATAAGTCAGCAGTGGGATTGCCAGGTCTGTCTGCTTCTCCAGCACCGATGCACTATAAATCAGGAAACCAGCCTACATGTCAGTGCTCTTCCCTTTGAACCTGGCTTCCTCTGCTTTGTGCCCTACCACCGCCACTGCCATCTCTGACTTGCCTACTGACTCGCTTTGCTCATACTTTTTGGCTGTTTCCTCATCCACCATTCTGAAAATGTCAACGTACTCCCCCTTCCAATTTTTGTCCTTTATTGAGGCTGGCACATGGTTGCCCAGTGTGAAACTTGCTGATCCATCGTACAACTTCTGTACTCCCCCCATGGTGCCACCCCACCTTGCCCTTCCCACCCCCTCTTTAATGGTTTGTAAGGCTTGCTCCATTTTTTGAGACATCTTCCTCTCCCATGACCTTCAAGAGACCCTCAATATACTCCTTTAAACCTGTTTCATTGTTCATATTCACATCGTCCTTACCACCATCCAGCTGTGGCCCTGCCAGGACTGGGATTGGCTCAACTCATGCCCCAGATGCTGCCAGTGGGCTGGGTCCCATCCTCTTCAGTCTCTTGTTTGTCTTCCCGGTGCTGGCCCTCTCATCTCACCCCTTCCATTTCTTCTGGGTCTCCTCCTCTGCCTCCCTTTTCTTCGCAGCCTCCACCAACTCTGTCATCTGAGTCAACAGCTTCGCTGCCTCGTCAGCATGGTAGTGCTTGACCCTGGAGCTCTCTTGGGTGCCATCTCTTTTGCTGCATGACTAGACTGTATAATTAACACCGCATGAGCATACCATAAAACCTGCAACCTGTCACTGGCCCTCCCAAGAGGGGACCAAAAACACCCCACCCACCTAAATTCCTCCCCTTTGTGATAATGCATCCTTCTGAATGACTCAAAAACACAAGCTGTGCCATCCGTGGCAGGCATCTAATCCACTTAACCGATAAAACTACTTCCAGTACGTGCTTTGTTCGGATTGGCTGTCATACCTCACTGATAGGCCCATATGGAATTTTATCCACCATCTGATTGAATACTGTCTATCTATGCAATAGCGGCACTTGGTCCTCGAGTTTTGTGCCATCTATGCCAGGTGGTTAGGCCTTGGCAGGCCTTCCTTCCTTCTCTGGCCTGTAGGCCCATTCTCCGCTTTGTGGGGTGGAGGGATGAGCCTGACCAATGACTATCATGCCCTCTTACTGGCTACAGGGCATCCCAGGCCAACACATGCTTGGAACCCCTGCTCTGACCTCCAGGCCCCCCACACCCTCCCATGATGGCCAATCGCAGGCCCTTGCATCACCGCACAATCCAGCACCTAGGCAGCATGCCCCTTGTGGTGAAACCACACAAAATGCAGTTGCTCCCCCACCACATAGCACTGTGAATCATTTTTGCTGCTCAGCCCCCCAAAAAACCCTAGGCCAAACACTGGCCATACCCCCACCACATAGCACTGTGACCCATGGCCTGTTTCTCTGGGCCAACAACCAACCATTGTTCATGCACCACGTGGCACCACCATCTCCACCCACCTGCCAGCCATCACTTTGGCTCTCCACATGCCATAAGACAAGAAAACATTAATGCCTCTGAGGCCCTACATCCCTTTATCCTGGTGCCATGACACACCATTCCCCTAAACATCCTTGTTTTGTTTTGTTTTGTTTGGCACCATTAAGCCTTCCTGTACATGCCCTAGCCCCAGCCACACTGTCCTATCCAGGCCACGTGGTGCTGCAACTCATGCCCGGCTGCATGCCGCATCCCCCTTAGGCAAACATACTGACTATCCCATGCCATGTGGAGTTGCAGCCCGTGATCTGTTCTTTGGGTCCCCCAAACTCATAACCAGCCATTTCCTACTGCAGCCAGCCTCAGCTTGCTTCCATTACCTTCATGCTGGCCATTCAAGACGGTTGCACTGCACCTCCTGCATTTGAAATTGTGCCATGCGGCGCCACCACATGCTGTCCAACCCTAGCTTTCCCTGCTCGGGCCAGCATTTCCACACTGCAGCGGGCCAAAAATGACCCCAGCTCTCTTCCTCTTTTTGAAGCTGCCACTTAAAGCACTGCCCTGGTCCCAAAGTGGCAGCTGCCCCATGTGGCTGGGCCTCTGTGGCCCCCAACCTTTCTTTGGGCCTCCAGGCCCAGGCGTCCTTGCTGTTTCCACTTCAGGTGGTGAGTAGCCATGTGTGCATGCAGCAAAAACCACTTCAGGGCCCCCGCGAAAATTGCACTCAATTCTCTGGCCCTCCTTAACCAGCCCCAGACCAGTCAAGCTGCCACAAAAATGCCACAAACACGCTGTCCTACCCACCAGCATCAGCAGATCAGTGCTTGCTCTCTGCATCAAAAACATGTTTTTCTTTCTCATAAATTAACCTTCCTCCTCACACGCTATGGCCTGCCCTTGGGCCTCAATACCAAACAGCAATTACAACAAATCCCTCATGTTCTGCTCCCAGCAGACAGCCCTGCCATAACACATATTCTTATATATTAACTTTGCTCCATTTGTAAAACTGCCATGAACATTTCCATTCAAACTTTTAGCAATGACAATTAAATCTCTAAATCACTAACAGCCTGTTGCCTGACAAAAAGGCCCTAGGCCCTCAGTGCCTTACCTCAGATTGCCAATGATGTGCTGTAGATCAAGTGCTGAAATTTACAGCAAGAAAGAGGGCTTACTGAGGGTTACAGGCCCTCAAAATGCCCCATAAGGACCCCTGATCAGGACCCCTTCTGGCCCCTCCCCTTGTCCAATAGCCAATGAGCTCTGAGCCTGGTCAGATAACACCATCTGTAAGGTCATAGCTCCTCCCCTTTCCTTGCAATCCCTTCCCCTCCTCTGCCACCTCCATCTACCCCTCCCCCTTCCTCTGTATTAATTCCTGTCTGGGTCCCAGGAAAAGCTGACTTGCCTTTTAGCGGCAAGCTTAATTATCCCTTGCAGTCTGAAGTAGAATTGAAATGACTAGAGCAATCAAAAAATAAATCAAAGGGATGTTACTAAAAATTGTATGCTAGAATCTTGCAGGGAAGTTTAAGGATTTGGAATGTACAGACTTTATGAAAAAATTCCCTCTAATAATGTTACAAGAAACATGGTTGAAAGATTCATGTGAGTGTATACTGAATGGTTTCCCGTCATGGAAAATGAAAGCCCACAAAACTGCAAACTATAGGAGACCCTCTGGAGAGGTATGCACCCTGATAAATGCCAACCTTGGTGTAAATAGCAGATGGATTTTTAGAGATGATACATATTTTTTCCTTTTTATACAACTGTAAAATTCTGCTGTGATTATTTGTGTTTTGATTTACGTATATATCGTTCAACACTCCAGGAAATTCCTATTGAAAAAAAAAACACCTTGCTGCCATGAAAGAATTAATCATACAAATTCAGATGGACTACCAAGCAGTCACCATATTGTTAGGTGGACACTTCAATGTCAGGGTGGGCAGTGTCCCAGAACATTCAGGAAATAATTGGAATCTGGATGATGCCCTCAATATTCCCATTAAGAGCATCAGCAGATAAAAACAATAAACAGAAAAGTGATTCAGTTCTTAGACATGCTAAAAATTCTAAATCTCAGAATTGTGAATTGAGATTTCTGGAGACCATGAAGGAAATTGGGCATATCTCACTATGGGGGGGGGGAGGGGAGTGTCTTGGACTATTATGTAATAGATATGTTTTTATTCCTGGGTGAAAGATATGAAAGTATTAAGACAATGGGGTGGTGATCACCTTCTATCATGATAGAACTAGAACAAGATAGGAGTATAAATATGGAACATTTGCAGAATACAGAAGAAGTGAATGAGTACAATATAAGCAGATATGCAATCATAAAAAGATAAAGTGGCCTCAATATATACAACAGTCAATGTTGGAGATAATGAAAACTGAAGAAATAAGTGAGAAAAAAGGAAAAGCCCAGTGGCTGAAATGGGGAAAAGTGAAGAAGGTGACAGTGGTGCAGCCTAAGAGCTGAGAAGCCTGAGAGCTGAGTGGGAGAACAGTCAACTAAACTATCTTCTCCTAGGGCCTTTGAATTCTTATTGAAAAGTGAGAACAGTATAATTAGCAATTTAAGAAAACAAGGTAAGAGAGAAGCATGTACATTTCAAAATAAGGCAAAATGGTTTGATCTAGAGTGCTATCAGATGAAGAAGTTAGTATTTGAAAAAAGGGAGAAGAATGAGGAAATGCACTCTTTTTGAAGACAGAGTAGCATTTCTGAACCTCAGGAAAGAATACAGGATACTAATTGGCAAAAAAGCAAGGTACAGTACCTTTCTATGGGATATGTTACAACAAGATATAAAACAAATGGACAATAAGACCTTTTGGAGCTTAATTAATTATACACCCAGATGATTGGCTAACAAATTTTAAAATTATATACTGTACAGGGTTAACCAGAATTTAAACCAGAAAGAAGAATGGATGGTAGCCCAGAAGGCAGAGACATACCCCCAAAAATGTAAATGGTTGGCTTGGTTTTACTATGGAGGAAGTGGTGTGGGCTATAAAAGCAGAGAGGAATAACAAAGCACCTGTGGTAGATAGGATGGCAGCAGAGATATACCAAGTGCACAGTAGCTGGTGAGCAGAATTACTTACTCCACTATTTAATTTCATTATAAAAGATGAAGTCTTACCAGATAATTGGCTGCTGGGGAAATGGTGCCCATTCATAAATATGTGGCAAAAACAAACCCCCAGAATTACCATCCATTTGCACTATTATGCATCTGCTTGAAAATATTCACTAGGTTACTTTTTATAAGATTACAACAATGGTTTGAAGAATTCAGTATCCTCTCAAAATATCAAGCAGGATTCAGACAAGGGAAGTCCACATTAGATTGATCTTTATCTTAAAATATATAATTGATAAATATGTCACACTTACGAAAAGCAAGTTATATGCATCTTTTATCAACATAAAAGTGACTATTGATAGTGTAAATATAAAAATCCTGTGGAATATATTAAGATAGAAAAATACAAATAACAAGCTTTTGTCATTAATCAAACTGTTGCATTCTGACACTAACATATCGATAAGATATAGGAAGGGTGGAACACTAATTGACCCCTTTACAGTTAAAACTGGAGTAAAACAAGGTTGCTTGCTGGCCCCACCATTGTTCAATGTGCATATAGAGACCCTAGTTAGTGAATTACAATGCACAGATACACTTGTGTCATTCTACACAGATGATGCAATCATTTTGTTGCAAACCCTAGTAGGTTTAGAGAGAGCCATTAAGACTATCATGGATGCCCTAAAAAAGCTAGATATGGATCTCAACACGTCAATAATGAAAACTATGGTATCTGGGAATAACAAGCATGATTTAAAACCATGGGCCATACTGTAAATAACAATACAGGAAGTGGCAGATTTCTGTTATCTAGATGAATGGTTCAACAGAAGACAGAGCTGGAAAAATCATATAAGAAAGATGAAAGACTCCACTATAAAATCTGTTTTGGCAATCAATTGTTTCACACATACATTTGCAAACAAATCATGTCTTGCACAAAAACATAAATTTTTTTAGGCAAAAGTAATCTCACAGATACCATATGGTGCTGAAATTTTAGGTCTCAGTTGTAACATCTATGAACTGGAGGTATAGTATTAGACATTTTTCCAAAAGTTTTTACTGGGTATAAAAATATCAACCTGTAATGCAGCTGTTCTTGATGAGACAGGTAGTCTGGCAGGAAATACCACACATCTCCACTACCATGGGTTTTAAAGTGTTCTCTGTCTCTTCCCCCTCCCTGTGGAATAGACTCTCATCATCCATCCACTAATCCCCCTCTCATCTGTCCTTCAAAAAAAACTAAAAGACTGGCTCCTGACTGTAGCCACTTGTCACTGCTCTCCACATCCTCACTAGGGCCTACTAACCATCCATGCTTTATGACATAACTGTTTGCTGTTTGCCCCTACCTCCCTGCCCCTGCCTTTCTCACCTCTGTTTTCTTATGCACTAAGCTCCCCAGTATCTGAATGCACTTTTATACATTTGGTCCGCAGTCCTGCCTTGATCTCCAAGCAGTCCATGGAGCTTGATTTGTCTGAGTCTGTGCAGCCTTTTTTTTTTGTTGGGTACCTAATGTTAACTTAACAATGCCTCATGTAATCACATGTAGCTACTGCCTGTTACTTGTACTATTGCTATTGTTGTAGTTACATGTAGCTACCATTTCTATTCTTGTGCTATTGCTATTCTTGTTTGTATAACCAGCTATTACTGTACATTTTGGTTTCATTACCTCATGTTAAGGTGTGTTTATCCCATGCTTCTGTATGTACAGCTTTTGACTCTTGTTATTGCCACCTTGTAGCCCATGGTGTGATTGAAAACAGTCCTTAAGATCAGCTCACTTACCCGGTTACCAACGACATAAATAAATAAAAATAAGTAATAAAATATACTGAAGAGTTAGGAGAGGAAACATAGCATTTTGGATGAAAATAATATCTGTCCCATGCTTACAGTTTAATCTGTAATTGCTGGACAGAGGTGAAACAAAAATGGAGCAAACATGGTTTGGAAGAATTAACTTGGTATTTATTAGGTATGGATTGGATAACAACTATATTTTTAAACCTCAGGGTGATTACATTAATTTTGGGAGAATAGCATTACAATATAAAGAATTGTGGACATTGCAGTATCTTGCAATGATTCATGACTCCTGGGAAATCAAAATAAGGGTTCTGTGAGCAAGTCATAAAATTAAATACACATATTTATATGTCATCTTTTTACAGTGTCTGAGTCATCCATCTAACCATTTACAGTTTGTACTAAAAGTTACATAGAGTATAAAAATTCTTTTCTTGACCAGTGCATGTTGTGATTGTTGACAAACCAAGCTTTGCAAAGATTAATACCACACACACCTATTACAATAGATTTATCTATTATATTAAATGTATCCATATTGATTACTTGACTGTATCTCGAGTACAAGGAGCAAATAATGACAATGCAATTATGTCATCTGCATATACTGGGGACATATCAAAAGAATGAACTCGTTCTATCCTATCTGTCATACTCATGCCCACCTAAAAACATCCAGCTTCTGTACATAGTAATCCTACTGACCAATTTCCAAATGTAGCATGAATCTATACAGTAGATGCCAGCAGATATACAGTACAGATCAAAGAAATGGATATAGAAAAGGTAATTTTACAATGGCTATAGCCTGAATAGGGAGGCTCCTAGGGTTTCCCAAAATAGAGTGACAATGCTATGCAACTTGATACTACTTTTATATTAAAACACATGGGCAATTTCTCAGGCTAATTAACTCTCTCCTTGCATTTGTTTTGTATATTAAAACACATAGACAATTTCTTAGGCTAACTCTCTGTCTCCTTGCATTTGCTAAGTATATTAAAACACATGGACAATTTCTTAGGCTAAATTAAATCTCTTTCCTTGCATTTGTTCTACAGTGTACCTAGCCCTCTGGTAAAAACAATTATTTTTAGCATTCTGTAACTGAAATCCTATGTAGAGAAGTCACCTTAGTTGATTTTACTGTACTGCAGGGCACAATAAGCAAATTCTGTTTCTACAACTTTATTACAAAATTTTGGAATCTTGTATATTTTTTCTTTAGCAACAATTTGCGAGTAATCACATGGACCAGCACCACTCAAAAGGCCCATGCTAGTCTTTGCTTGCAATATAGCTTATCATCATTGCTTAAATTGTGGTGACTTAGGCAAAGCATTAAAAGTTCATAACGAAGTCTCACCAGTCCATCCTGTGGTGTAACAAAAGCAATTTATTCAGATATCCACCATACAAACAGTATAAAATCACGATAAAGTTCAAAAAGTGTTCAGAGAATGCAAAATAGTCCACAAAAGCAAATGGCCCACTCCCCACTCAGTGTAACCTAGCCAGCAGACATGCGTGCATGCACATGTCAATGCCTCAATCACCTGACATGTTTTGCTCAGATAAGCTTTCTCATAGGTGCATCAGGGCAATAGTATACAGTCTTAAATGTGCTAGTATTTAAAGTGACAGTGTTGAGAGGATCATAAATGTAGAATAAATAACAAACATTAACAATAAATGATATACTGTAACACCAATGCACTGATTCATCAGACATCTGTATACATATAAATCAGTCATTAATCCGTTCTTTATGCAGATCATATTAAAATAGGGAACCTTCAGTCCTTCTCCTCCTTTCTGCTGAAGGCCAATTCCCCTAGTCAGTGCTTCCAATGTTGAAATACATTTTGGGCACCTATCCTATAAGGGAAGGCTCATACAAATTAATGTAGTGGATGATGAATACATTCATATGTGTAATCAGCATGTTCAAACAGGTGTATATCTAAAAAACATATAAATGAATCACCATTAAAACAGCATATTAACAGCACCATAAAATGTGCTTTGATATATGCCAACACCTATGGTGTACACCTGTGACATTGGAATTAAAACAAAGCACACGGTGTGCATGCAAATGTAACCATACTGTAATCATACAACATCAGACTAAATCTGGGCAGCACCAATTTATGTTTGCATTAAAAATTGTTTAATTTCCAATGTATCATTTAGTCCGTTTCCTTCCATGCCTTTAAAAGAGAAAATCCAGTACTGTTCACATCTGAGGAGGAGATCATCATAGTCCCCCCCCCCCCAACGGCAACACTGGATTCTCTAACCCTTGAAACATAAAATGATGACTTTGATTTTCTGTTTCTTTCATAACATGCATTGCCAGTGCATTTTTGGGGTCCTGGTTTTCTATGGCCCTGAGATGCTCTTCTATCCGGACCTTAAAAGTCCTCTTAGTCGAATGTAGAATGCTTCACATGAACATGTTGCAAGAAAAAACAATCCACTAGTTGCACATGTCATAAAACCCCTCACTAAATGTAACCTCTGTGTGAGGGGTTGTGTAAACATTTTGGTGTCACAAACGTGGTTACAGAATTTACAATTGCCATATTTGTAGCTATCACTTATCCTATTTGGCAGCCACATTCTTGGGTTCAGCATGGCAGGTTCAACAGAATGTACCAGGACATCTTTAAGGGTGATCCCTCTCCTATACAGTATTTTGGGACCACTTTCTGGAAGTTCATTCAATCCTGTGTCCTGTAATACAATATGCCAATTCTTTTTTATAATATTAGAAACCTCTCGTGGTTGCACATTAAATTTCATTTCATTTCATTTTTATTTTGTTAACTGGGTAAGGATACTGACGCAAGCCCATTTTCAGATCTGACCTGAGAAATAGACATACAAACATACAAAACATTTCTAACAAAAAATTAAGTATAACATGTACAAACTTCAAGTGAATTCAAGTAAATCCTTAAATTATTCTCATACTGCAATAATGAAGAAGATAATCAAACAACAAGGGGTAATGTGTTCCAAAATTGGGCTGCTGCCACAGAAAATGATCGTGTTCCAACCTTAGTTTGAAAAGAAATATTGGTTAGAGTTAGACCATCACAAGAACAAAGATTACATGTGGAAGGCCAAATTTTCACCAAATCGGATAAGGGATATTTTGAACTGAAACAAAAACTGATTTAAAAACTTGACAATCAAAATAGAAACTAATTCTATTTTTTAATGATAGCCAACAAGGTTTGAAATACATTGAACAATGATGAAATCTAGAGGGGCAATACAAAACAAATCTACAGACATTATTATAGAACACATGGAGTTTATTTAGCTCTCCAATAGAGAGTCAATGGTAAAGACTAGCAACATAATCAAAATGAGGTAAGGTAATTCCAATTGCAATAGAATTTCTTGTATCTTTGGAAAAATACTGTTTCATTTTAAACAACAAACCTAATTTTTGATTAACCTTTATACACATAAATTTAACCTGTGAAGAAAAAGTTAGGTATGTCTCTAAAACAACTCCCTAATATCAAAATTCATTAACAAATTCAACAACAATCCCCCCAGTATTATGAATTAACAAGGAAGTGCCACACAACATTACTTTTGTTTTAGTAACATTAAGTATCATATGATTATTACCAAACCAGGTACAAACTGTATTGAAATCAGATTGTAGATCAGCTTCAATAGAGGAAATAGCAGTAGAATGAGAGAATATTATCAACTCATCTGCATATAACAGACATTTACTAACTTTAAGAGTAGAAGGAAGAGAATTTACAAATAAAGAGAACAGCAAGGGGCCCAAAATGGACCTCTGAAGAACACCCAGACTCATTGGCTTAATTGAAGAAATAACAGAGCCTATACCTACTACCTGAGACCTATTTGATAGATAATCTGTACACCAGAGCACTGGCCCTTCAGAAAAACCAAGACCTCCAAGCTTACTACATAACAACGAAGAATTAATAAGATCGAGTGCCTTGGTCAGGTCCACAAACACTGCCCCCGTAAGTTTACCTCTATCAAATCCCCAAAGGATGGTGTCAGTGAACCTGACCAAGTCAGTCTCTGTACCATGGTCTTGGCAAAAGCCATGTAGCTCTGGACAAAGAAAGTGATATTTTTTCAAATATTCAGTCATTTGAGGTGCAACAACCTTCTCTAATAATTTGCTCAAAGGGTTAAGTATCGATATAGGCCTAAAGCCTCCAAAAGAGTTGGCCCCAGATTTTTAAGGGATAGGACCAGACCTTGCTTGTCTCCAAGTAGATGGAAAATGGCATGAAATCAAACACAGGTTAAAAATTGACCATAGGGGAGAAGCAATGTGGGATGCAATTAATCTAAGAAAATGACTATCCAGCCCTTCCCCATAATCTGAAAATTTATTAGGTAATTTAGAGATAAATTTCATCATTTCCAACCTGGTTACTGCTTTAAAGTAAAATTTAGTTCTGTCACAGTAACTATTAGAGATAATTGATTCAGACAAAGAACCAGAAAAATGATTGCTGTAGGTAGAAAAATCTGAACATTTCCTATTAAATTCTTCAGCTAAGGTCAGAGGATCTGTAATAGGAGATGAAATGCTAATTGTTGAAGATACAACAGGGGCCAATATTTTTTTTTACTGAAGACCAAAACTTTATCGGATTAGACCAATTTTCATCTATTTGTTTCTAATAAAAAGATTTTTTTGCTGTCCTCTCTAAATTCCCAACTCTATTTCTCAAATAGCAATAACGATCAAGAAGAAACCTTGTGGGAGCTGATTTATAATTTTGCCAGGCCAGATTTCTTGCTTCAGTCCACTCTTTAATTTGTCCATTAAACCACCCATTTTTAGACCCTCAGACTCTTAATCTATGCAAAGGAAAACAAAAATCCTGCTCCGTCAATAACTGCCTTTAAAAATAATCTATTGCACAATCAAGATAGGGGATGAGTTCCAAAAAAGACCAATTAATTAAGGAAAGACTATGCTCAAGCCTTTGAACATCATCAGTCTTAATGCTACGTGATTGAGTTGTCTTAAAAGGAATCCTTCCCTTCCTGAAGTTCAACACACAATAAGTGACCTGGTGTTCACTAGTGTATTCAGCAAGTACTCCAGAAGAAGAAACAACATCAGTATGATTTGTGACTATCCAATCCAAAATAGAATGCTTTCCTGTTAAATGATTAAATCTAGTAGGTTCAGAGATCACATGAGACATATTATAGGATTGCAACAGGACTTCCAAGCCCAATTTATCCGATTGTAACCAATTTAAATTGACATCACCCACCAGAAGAAAATCAGAAGATCCTGAATAAGTTGAAACATTATCCAAAAATTCCTTCAGCCCATCTAACCCACTTGTTGGGGGATTATAAATACATCATAATGTAACATATCTCTTGCCACATAAGATGAGTCTTAACAATAAGCAATCATTCTGAGAATCAGAGTAGCTATTCTTATCCAATTCTAGTACTTGCAAATTAGCCTTTAAGAAGACCAATCCCCCCCCTTTCCTACACCCTTTTCTATCAGAATGAATTATTCTATAACCAGATATATGACAAGTACTATCAGAAGTAAATTGTTTTAACCAGGATTCTGACAAAACCAAAATATCAGGGTTATTTTCCAAAATTATTACCACGACTTCAGTTTTTTTGGCATGAAACTTCTTACATTTAAATGCATTATTTTTAACCCATGTTCCATCCACCACCTTGGTTCCTCCATAATAGGCACACTGTTTGCACAGGGGCTGGGATATAGTTCAATATCTCCTGATATTATCAATAATAAATGAAACAACACTACACCCCTCAAACAACTGTGAACAGTTTTCAGGCCCCCGTAGCAAACATGTTGAGCACCAGAAAGAAAATACTGACTACAACTCCATAATTCAGAGTCACTTTGTAATAACAACCCTTTAGAATCAATAACCCAGACTTTTAGCAATATTAGATAAGACAAGCAATAATCGTCTGCTACATTTCTCTGTTCATCCACTCTAACTACACACCCCATAGAAATAAGAGTAACCATTAGTAAACACGCTAACACAGAACAGTTCCACCTTGACAATAACTTGAACAACATTTTCAATTCTCAGTAACTCACTATAACCAGCAAAATGTTGTGGCCCACACTCCCACAACTCCCTAGGACTCTCTCACACCTAGGGTCACTTCGCCACAGAGAGCGGCCGTTTAAGATGCTGCCACCTTTTACAAGTGGATGAATTTATACCCCAAACCCCTTCAGATTGGGCTGCCACCACCAATCATGGGGAGTAGATTAATGAAGTAGGCAGTTGCTTGGCAACACAGGAAAAAAGAAGTTAGGTGGTGCTAGTAAACAGGGGCCAGTTCAGCAAGATGTAATTTGCTTTGCAAAACAGGGCAGTCACCAATCTAGCAGTTGCAGCACTGGAAATGTGTAACAGTCACACAAGCTGATCACAGTTCCATTCACAGAAAATATGCAGCACTTTAAAAAACGATCCAACTTGAACCAACAGTTAGCAGGCAGGAGTAAAACTTTAGCAGCACACAGTCACTTATAACACACTCTCAGCTATGCAGTAGCAGCTTCATTAAATAGTACTAGGCTTCTCTTGCTGCCAACAGTATCATTCAGTAGCTTGACAGAAGCTTTTCGCAGGACAATGTAAGCGGGTGAAAATACACTCGCACCCCTTCAGCATCAACAGTTCTAAGCATCTTGCTGCTGTCCAGATTTGCTATTATTACTTCTATTATTTTCCAGCAGGTTCCCTCTCTCTATATTATCTACCTCTAGTCTAGCTTTCATCACAATTCCCTCAGCATAACCCATGGCCCTAAGTCTATCTTGCACTTCATCTGCTCTTTTGTCATATAGCACAGAAGTGCCACGATTTCTTTTGGTATGGATGAATTTGCCTTTGAGGATAGCCAAAATGACATGTCCTGGATGGTTGCGACTAGCCAGTAGCAAAGTATTACAGTCAGTGGGCTTATGATAAATATTTATAGTTAGCTCCCCTGTCCATCTTTGGCTATTACCAAATCTAAAAAATTAATCTGTTCTGTACCATGGGTCATACTGAACTTCAGACTGGAATTACTCTCTTCCAAGTATTGAACAAAATTCATCAGTTCACCAACTGAACTTTTCCAAATTAATAACACCTTGTCTATAAAGCATTTCCATAGATTGATATGCTGTTTGTCAGGGTTAGGGTCAGGTCTTATTACCTCCTCCTCCCATTTTGCCATGTACAGATTTGCAAAACTGTAACTGTGACTGCTATCCTTTGTAGAGAAGTCACCTTAGTTGATTCTACTGTACTGCAGGGTGCAATAAGCAAATTCTGTTTCTATAACTTTATTACGAAATTTTGGAATCTTGCATATTTTTCGTTTTACTCTAACACAGCTGACCATTTAGCTAGAGACTTAAAAAATGGCATGCATACTTTATTTTAAGGGTTGTACGGGCCTAAAAAATACCACAACATTCAGTTGAATAGTTCTGAACATGCAAAGAATCAAATTATGACATTTTATTTCTATGTGAAATTTGTGAAAATATTCTGCAGCTTACAACTTGGCCACCTTTGGAGCTAGATACTTAAAAACTAGCATGCACGATGTTTTTGGAAAGGTGCTAAGATAGTTAAATGTGACACAATTTGGTTAAGTTTCATGGGGCCCATAAATTCTCTGTTTAATAATTTTGTGATACTTTGGATGTGTACAACTTTGCTGTGATTGCAGGTACAGACCTGAAATTTGGCACACGTATCCAATATTAATGGGTCCTGAAACATAACAAATCAATAGAAATTTTGTTAAGTAGTTTTGAATTTAGAGTGGAAATATTGCACATGGCTGACAACCTTTTTAAAAAAAAATATTTTGGAGCAGATGCACAAGTACATAGGTCATAGAGGGGTAATATCTCTTATTACAGCCCTCAATAAGGCATTTAAAGGGCACAGCTGATACATTGTATTGGTCTACCAAGTATTTCTGGACTGGGTCAAGAGGGGTTTGAAGTGTGTGTGGGGGTGATGTCTAAGTGGTTGGAGTGCTGGTAAAACGTACAAACTCAACTCTCAGCTCATATGTTTTATATCTCTGTGTCAGGGGCTTCCAAACGAATGGGGAGGGGATATAGTTTCTGACCCAGTAAGCTCTTGTGTCAAAAGCATTCTAATGGCCCCCCAGCCAAATAAAAAAAAACCTTATCAGCCATTTACAGATTGCCAGATGGGGGTCACCACCTAAGGCAGGGGCCTGAAGTGCAAGGTCAATCAGGAAATATGGAAATGAGCCATCAGCTACACAGTTAACTGTGCATAATCTAACAGACTGTGAAAAGTCCAATATAACTTTTTAAATAGAACATATATTCCTCTTTTTAAGCTGCATAATATGAGGCCATAAGTGCCTCAAATGTCAGAGTGTACCAGGAACATATGGGTGTATGGTAACAGAGCACTCTAAGAAGGAAGAACACCATATCTGGATGAGTTACTGTGGAAGTCACTGCCCTCAACTCCACTAAAGTTTTTACTAGGAGCAGAAATCGGTCAGCACAGAAGATTGCCCAAGCCACTATGACAACTTGCATTAATTAATGCAAGAAACACACTCACCCAGTACTTGAGGCAAGTTGATCCCTCACCAATAGCCCTCTGGATATGTAATTTCTTAAAGTGTATGAAACTTGATGGGACAGAACTCCAGGCAAATGGAAAACAGGATATGTGTGAGCAGATGTGGGATATGGTGCTGACACTTGAATGAGGGGCGCTGTCACCATAGCTAGTACTAGATAGGCTCAAGAGGGCCAAAGTGTGTACCCCCAGAGGCAAGAACAATCTACTAATACAGGGGGGCATGGGGATCGACCCCCATTACATTGGAGCAGGATGGGTTGACCCCTAGACTAACAACTTCAGCAGCACAGGTGAAAATACAATCTTAGACAGGGTGTATGGGGAAAGAGGAATAACTTGTTGAAGGTCTTCTACTTAAAGACTTCACACAGCTTATCTGATGGTATTAATCCATAGTATCAACCTAATGCATTCAAACCCATGTACTCAATAGTCTGAACTGTGATTATACTATGTAATTGATTGTGAATGCCAGCTGGTCTTATGCCTAACCACTTTAAAAAGTTAAATACATTTCAAAAAATGTTTTGGAAACATAATAGGTAATGCCATACTTTTTCCACTCACATAATTTTGATTCCATGAAGCACTTAACTGTGCATCCAGTTTGAATGATCTAATATTCCCCTTGCTGAGCTGTTTGTAATCTTGTAGTACAATGTTGGATGACTATTATGTCCTCCCCTTTTCTCTGAGCATGACCAGATGTACTCACTGTAATTGTTTGTCCCCATGATATCTTCTTTGTTCTCCACAGTCGCACTCACCATTAAATATAGAGCCGCCAACACATTTTCCTGTTAAATCAATCCCTCAGGAATAGCCAAAATTCCTCCATCTTGGTTTCCCAGACATCTTCTTCCCTCTTCAGGTTTCTGTGAGTGCCTTTAATTTTTCCTGGCTTTTCAAGTTTATGAGGATCCTACTCTAGTCAGTTTTGCTGGGTGTGATGTTCATTTGACCAGCATTCAAGTGAGAATTGCTGCCTTTCTGGACCTTCTTGTTCAAACTGTGGGTCTGCTTCTCTAGTTTGAATAAGCTCTATTCTCCTTACTATGGTGAACCCATACATCTATTTTTCGTCACTGGTGTTTCACTGCACTAGCTGCCTCCCCTATCATTTAGCTTAACTCCTCCTGACTTCCTTGTCTCTTTTGCTGACCAGTACTCTCTTATCCTAGAATGCCCTCTAGTATGCCAGAAAAAGAAGAGCCTCCCGCTTTCAACAGACTCTTAGCAAGAGTTTGGGATAGTCTCTTGTCATTCCTCACATGACCAAGGATCATGAGGATCTTAAAAAAGATCATGAAGGACACCTTTCCCTTTAGGAACATTCCTAGTTCTATAAATGAACACATGACCACAGGACTTGTTATCCTCATGGTATTTACTGAAATGTAGACAACAGTCAGCTTCTCCCTCTAGATGCTTAACTTTGAATCACACTCATTTAACCTGCATTGCAGGCAGGCAAATTACCTTACCCGCACTAATGTCATGGTCCTGTAATGCCACTCCAACTCTCTGATCACCTTTACTATCGAGGTCCCAATGAATGCTAGCTTACTACACTATCCAGCATTTCCTTTCTTTTATGTGGCAGGTTAGGTGTACTGCTGGGAGGAACTTAGGGATATGTCTTCCACAAGATTATCGCTTCCATGATTTTCACTAAACTTGTGAAATTTTATTTTTAGTAATAATGCTATTTGCAATTGTTGGCTATTAAAGGGTACCTAAACAAACAGTTTTTTAAAACTGCAAATTCCAAAATCTGGCTTTATATTGAGGTAAAGTAGAGGCTGCTGTTTACATTCATGCTAAAACTGCATTTATGTAAATAACACAAATGCAGTTTCATAGCTTTTGAAAAATGTAAACATCAGCCTTTCACTTTCAAAAAACAACCTTTGTTTCTCCCTAAAATGGCTGCCAAGTCTGTTAAGTGATGAGTCATAATGACATCACAGGAGCCAGAGACAGAGATCCACATATATATATCTATAATACTAACTTGTTCTTCTTTCCCTCTTTATTTTGAATTGTTGTACCAGAATGATCAACACCATGTATTAACTTGTGGATTATTTTGATCAGTACATATGTTGGGCTATGATTTTGTTCATTTTTTTTTTACTTTAACTTGCGTAAAATGTTTTGCAATCCAGTTGATTTTTTCTTTGGCAAACTGCATTACAGTACAACACTTCAAATACCTGATGATGTAGTAGTTATATGATGCACTGAATTTTGTTTTTTGTTAACCAGGAGAGATGCACTAAGCTGAAAGCTTGTTTACAGGTGTGGCTTGGGAGCACAAGGAAGTTTAATGACTTGCTCAGGGTCACACAGCAAAATACCTGTCTTGTTCAGTTCCAGAGGGTTCCTAAGCTCATGCTGTCTTATTAATCCACAAATAAGGCTTTCTTTTTCCATGTGAACCCCCTGCACATAGCCTGCCTTCTGTTGCATGCCCCACCATCCATACCCTGCCCTCAGTACTGCCTGTGGCCGCATATGAGCTTGCAGTCTCATGAAGAGAATTATCACACCTCAGATTGTAATATTGTACCTCAGAGAGTTTTGCACACCTATACTGATATGCATCATCAGCTGGCACTGTTAAAATGCCTCCCAAATCACTCTCCAGTCCACATTCTCAATGTTTGACTTCTGCTCCCACAGTAAACAGAGTGGATCACCACCCTTCTGCATAGTGAAGGTAGTATGTACAGTTCCCTGTTGTGTTTTTTCCCACCTCATTAACCAACAACTAGGTCTTCCTGGAGGGGCAAGCAATAAGCATCATGACCCACCAGAAAAACTGCTGCTCATGTCCTCATAAGGGCTGCACTTACAATGGATAACAATGTTATTAGCCGGAGATGAATATTAATACCTTGAGTGAATCCACCTGACTTCCAGTGTCAGTTTACTCCTTTACCTGCTATCTGCAGAACCCTGCAAGACAGTTCCCAGCAATTCTTCTCCAATACATTTCTGTGCTCTACTCCACAATGTGAGTTGGCTGGCTACCACCCTTTACAAATCTTGAATGAGCTGCCAGCACCTTGATCACTACCTGACCCCATTGTCCTGGCCAACATTCTCCTTTCTATAAAACCAGTTCATGCAATTGTCCAAGGCTGTGTGTGGATATTAATGTATGAAATGGCTGCCACTACATGTCCAGTCACTTCACTACCAGTCTAGTATTGCTTGTAAAGCACTTTAGGAAGCAATGTGTATGAAAACCACTATATAAATGCTGATTCTTATTATGATTATTATTTCCCATGGAAAAAGAAGATGAAACAAGCATATATTTGAGTTTCAAGAAAGCATGAACTCTAACATTGGACTGCACAAGAACTTTGCTACAAAAAAGTGGTGGCTCTAGAGGGTGGTGAAGAGTGTGGCTGCAACCCCCCACAGTAATGTACTTGCTTGCTGCTGCTGTATTTCACTTTGTTGAAGAAGTCTGATTTATTGATTGTACAAATGTTTACATTCAAACTATGGATTACATTTGTAGGTTCTATCAAAGATGTACTAGAAAAGAATAATAGCAGAAAATATAAAAGTTTAATAAAAATGTTAAAAAGTGCATATTAAGCATGCAAACCACCCCAGCACCCCCACTGTAACATTCTGGATCCACCATAACCACTAGACCACCAGGTTATTCAAAATTTGTACTGCGCTGCGGTTTGCCACAGAGAAAGTCGGTTGGATTAAAACACATTTTCAGCACGTTAAAGTAAACAAAATGAACAGAACCATAGCCTAACATGTGTATTATATAAAATAATGCACATGGTTTTGACCATTTGGGTGAAACAATTCTATACAAAGAGAAATAAGAACTAGTTAGAACTATAGAGAGCCATATATCTCTCTGACTTTGGCTCCAATGATGTCATCACATAACAGATTTGGTGGCCATTTTAGGAAGCAGGTAAGAAAGTTTTTTTGAAATTAGAAGGCTGATTTTACAATTTTCAAATGCTCTGGAACCACATTTAGGCAAATTATGTAAAGGTAGTCTTAGCATTAATGAATACAGCAGCCTTTCCTTTAGTCACCTCCGAAGTCAGATTTTTGAGTAGTTTGATGTCAAAATGTTGTTTAGGTATCCTTTAGTAACTTGCCCATTCTTTAAACAAGGTATTAAAAGTTGCCAGAAATAGCCTTCTTTTGTGGTGTATTAACCTACTAAACTTATTGAAATTCCAGTATCTAGTTTTGTACAAGGGTTTACATTTTTGCAGTTTACTTATTTGCAGAATGTTGCTAAAATGTTGGAATATTCAGCCACTGATAACTCATCCACTTTGAAGACGGAGATCTGAAACATGGCTTGCTTACTTACCCATCTGGTTAAGGATTTCATACATACCAAATGTGGTAAATGCTGGATGAGTAGTTTTAAAATTTGATGGCAAAAGTGGAAAATTAAATGTTGGCAACATTTCATGACTATTTTGTGCAAGAAGCAGAATTATCATTTTGACCAAATTCTGCTGCTGAAATTTAAATTCCATACAGTGCAAAATGTTTCCTCACAAATACCACAGAAACATAAGATCTATTGGAAGTTTAGTTGCAAAGCATAACAAAGTCTAATGAGTCTAGAAAACCAGGATAGATTGTTATCTTGATTGGACCTTCATTGTACACCTCAAATGCTTTTCACTTGCCTGATGGTCCCTTATATTTGGTCCCTAGGTATTGATTGAAGTCTACAGTACAAGTCACATTAAACTGTTTCTCCAATGAGTTGGTGTAACATTTCTGACTGAGTTGCATAAGTGTTGCTGGATCTAGTTCAGTGCTGTGCACAAACTGTTTCTTAAGAGTTAAAACCCAGTTTTGGATTGCATTATGACAGGACTGCAGATGCATTCCAATTGAGCTGCAAAAACATTTTACAAACATTGCACTTGAGCTGTTTAAGCATTGAAAAGGAAAGCATTATGAGCTGCCAGTGCATTGCCTACTGTAAAAAAACAATGCTAAAGCAACTCATTTGTGGAACAGTTTAATGTGACTTGTACTGTACTTCTAGAGCCTTTTCGGTTGCAGCCCCAGATCATTGGAATGCACTTCCAAAACAAGTTAGGCTTGCTCCTTCTCTTTCAATTTTTAAATTTAGACTAAAGCATCATTTATTACAGAAATCTGGTTGTAATTCTAACTTATGAATTGTTCTTGCTTGTTTGTATATGTTTTGTATTTTTTGTTTGTTATGTGTCTGGTTCGGGCCTGAAAAGGGACCATTGGTCCACTACCCTTACCCGGTTAACAAAGAATAAATGAAAATAAGTATGCCTGCATATCAAAGTTACTGTAATCAATTTTTCTGAATGGGGCTTCAATAATCTTATTTAAGATCAGCCAAATAGAGCAAGTCCTGGATCCTGCCATGTCATTAATATTATAGCATAGGTGTTTTGCAGATGGTGGGGGAAATTTGTGGCCTTCTAAACACCACAGATGTGCTTTGTACTGAATTTAGCATTCCATAGTTACTATGTGTTTGTGACTTCACACTGCCTTTCACATTGCACCCCACACAGTGAAATGCCAACATTACCTGTCCAAGACCACAAAAAGAGGCAGTGTGCTGGTTAAGTGCCATGTCCCATAGTACTTTGCCTGGTGAAGGTTCCATAAAATGACATTTTGCCAGTGAAGTTCCGCTTCACAGTGTTCATGTCTCTGCTTCTTCCTTATGAAAAACACAAGGTTCTCTTTTCATCAATTCTCATAGACCTCATACCACCCTCCTCCTTAGCCCTAACCAGTACCAATAAAAATGAACCCTTACCTCACCTACTGAGCAGCCCCATGTCTATCCTACACCCCCAGCCCAAGCAAAATCATTAATGATAAGCCTTTATCACCTCCCACCCCAGTCCCGGTTAGAAATAGGGAAGTAAACTCTCTTTGCCACCCTCACACTTAGCACCAACCACCTTCACCCTCATGGCACTTAACAAAAGGATAAAGATGGTGACTCCATCAGTGAGAGGGACTGGCACAGATTCTTCCTCCACACTCGCTTGCCTATCTACAGTCTGAATGAATGGGAGTGAGTGCATATAGCAAAAAAACAGCTGATTACTATGAGCATATGCTCACAACAAAAGGATAAATATGGTGACTCCATCAGTGAGAGGTACAGTTACTGGCACAGATCCTTCCTCTACACTCGCTTAGCTATCTACAGTCTGAATGAATAGAAGTGAGTGCATATAGCAAAAAAACAGATGATTACTGTGAGCATGTGTTCACATTTATTTAATCAACTGCCAGCCAATATTGGGAGAGAAGGGTCTGTGCTAGGCACTATCCCTCATATCAATGGAGTTGCATGCTGAGAAGATGGGTGGGGAGAGTGGAGTGTCATGCAAAGTTGTCAGATTTTGCTTCACAAATTAATTTGTGAAGTTTGTCAAGTTTGTGAGTGCAAAGTGCCGACATTGTGAATGTTTTGGCTGGCAAAGTTGCACTTTTACAAATGAAGTCATGAAAATTTGCTAGAGAAGTTGCAAATTATTATTGAATTTTGATGACCCGGTAGGCCCACTGAGACTAGAAGTCCATTTTTCAGGGGTGACCAGGAGGAGGAGGGGGGAACAGATGGTAACTAACTGAAACTGAACCAGATTAAGCTGTTGGTGATATTTTTAGTGAACTTCACTATGACTTTGCTTGAAAAAGGAACACTTCCACAGGAAAGCGCATTATGAAGTTGACAGTTTGCAATGTTTTTCCAGAAGACAAATTTCACACTTTTGCTGGACCATTTCTATCAAAGTAAACCTTTGCAACATCTCTAGGCAGGTTTATTTCACGAATATGAAATGAAACTTTATTTATATGGTGCCTTTCTCAAACCAAGGTGCCTCACAATATTTAAAACAATAAACAATAAATAAATACAAATCTATAAATAATTTATACAACACTAAATCTGAGCTCCAATTCAGTCAATTAATTAAAATTAATCTTCAACCATAAATAGGTCTTGAGGGCCTTTTTAAACTCCTCCACAGTCGCACACTGATGAAGCCAATGGGTAGAGACTTCCAGAGGGTCAGAGCAACAAACATAAAAGCACAAGCACCTGATGACTTTAAAGAAACCCTTGGAATCTCTAGCAACCCCTCGTCTGCCAAGCGGAGAGATCGCCCGGTGCAGTAGGGAACCAAAAGCTCTTTTAAGTAGTCTGGACCTTGTCTGTGTAAGGCTTTATAGGTCAAAGGACTAACTTTAAAGGTGATCCGCCACTGAATTGGCAGCCAGTCCAGATCGCATAATACTGGTGAGATATGACAGGTACGACATGTACCCATCAGTAGTCGGGCTGTAGCATTCTGCACCCGCTGCAAGTGGTGGATAACAACCCCAGGAAGCCCTAGATAAATGGAGTTGCAATAATCCAGGTGTGAGGTCACAAAAGCGTGGATCAACATAGGAAGGTCAGCTGCCAGAACAATGTGCTTAATACGGGCGATGTTCCTAAGATGATAAAAGATAAGTTTGACAACTGCCGACACCTAAGACTGAAGTGTCAGTTTGCTGTCAAAAATCATTCCCAGGTTCCACACCCATTCAGAGGTAGGAAGCTGGATACCTCCCAGAAATAAATCTGAGGATAAACCAGCTCCTATCCCCTCTACCTTGTGATCTGGGTCCACAACCAATACCTCTGTCTTCTCTGAGTTCAACTTTAGCCCGCTTGAACTCATCCAGCCTTGGATTTTGGTGAGGCAGCTATTAATGACCAAGAGAGCTCTATCCTGGTCAGGTGCAAAAGACAGGTAGAGCTGAGTATCGTCTGCATAGCAGTGAAACTTCAGCCCATACCTTCTTACAATGTCTCCGAGGGGCAGCATATACACTGCAAACAACATAGGGGACAACACCAAGCCCTGGGGTACCCCACATGACAGTGAGAGTGGGCAGGAAGCATTTAATCCAGACACCGCTCTCTGAGTCCTGTCAGTGAGGAAAGATCCAAACCAACTGAGGACTGTCCCTGACAGACCACAGATAAACTCCAGGCACACAATAAGTACTCTATGGTCCACAGTGTCAAAAGCTGATGAGAGATCAAGAAGAATGAGAATGGAATGATTCTTCTGATCTCTAGCCATCAGGAGATCATTGAGCACCCAAACCAATGCTGTCTCGGTACTATGCCTCTTTCCAAAACCAGACTGAAGGGGTTCGTAGATGTGATGGATGGTTAAATGGTTCTCCAATTGTGCAGCCACCACTTTCTCAATAATCTTCCCAACAAAGGGAAGATTAGAGATCGGCCTGTAGTTAGCATGGCAGTCAGGGTCCAAGGTAGCTTCCTTCAGGAGAGGTGTCACCACCGCCTCCTTCAGGGAGCTAGGAAACTCACCCGTTTCCAAGGAGCCCCAGACTATCCATGCTAGAACCAGGCCAATAGTCCAAGACAACCCTTTATCAGGGAAGTCGGGCCCAGGTCTAAACTACAGCACATAGGGTGCATACTCTGGATGATCCTCATGACATCAATGAACTCAGGCCAGTCAAAGGAACTCCAGGAGAGACCAGAGGGAGCAACGAGGTGCTGATCAAAAACATCTCCAATAGAGGGAGCAGGTAGGAGTGCTGCCTTAATGTCGACCACCTTATCTGCAAAGAAGTGAGCAAGCTCATCACTCTCTAATTGTGAAAAGGCTTTCTGAACCTGGAGACAGGCTGTGTTGCACAGTCTGTCAACAGTTCTAAAAAGCTGAGCTGGTCGGTTCTGAGCAGCCGCAATCTCTCTGGACAGGAACTCTACCTTCTTACATGCAGCGTCAGTGGCTCAGTAGGTAGCACACTCACCTCTGAGGCCAGGAGACCAGTGGGCTGTGGGTTCAGTTCCCACATCTGGCACTTGGGTTAATATCCTTATACTGACACTGTAGTGAGCATGAGAGGGGTGCTGCACTTCTGAGGTGCCGTCTTTCGGATGAGATGTTAAACCGAGTTCCCATCTGCCTGGATTGGTGGTAGTTCAGGTGGATGTTAAAGATCCCATGGCACTTATCAAAAAGAGTAAGGGAAATTCCCCGGTGTCCTGGCCAAATTTCCCTCATTCACTAAAAATACCACCAACAGCTTAATCTGGTTCAAAGTCAGTTGGCCTTCATCTGTATCCCCCTTCACCGAGTTGTGCCAGAAAATAGGCAGGATTTGTCTAGTGCACTTACCCGGTCAACAAAAACTAAATGAATAAATAAAATAAATAATGAGAGACTGTGGAATGATAGAGCTGATAATGTTCCATCAATCTAAGATGGTCGGCATCAAGGGCAGTTCTCCGCCAATGCTCTAATCTTCGTCCTTGTCACTGCATCTCCCTCAAGGCCTCATCAAACCATAGAGACTGAGGTCGAAGGGAGAGAGGATGAACATGGACAGGAGCAGTATGATCCAGAGCTGAGGAGATGGCCCTATTATAGGGCAGCACCAAGGCATCAGGATCATTGCTCACTTCAGAAAACTCTGATAGGTTAAGTGCCGCTGCCAGGCCCACAGAGCTAATATCTCGTAAAGAGCATCACTTAACCATCTCCACAGGGGTAGGCCTACAAGGAGAGGTGCAAAAACTGAAGCCCATAGTGTAGTGATCGGACCAACTGATGGGTTCCACACCCTCGTCAGTGGCCTTAATCCCCAGGAGGAAGACTAAGTCGAAGGAGTGACTGCTCTTATGCATGGCAGAAGTAACCACTTGTGTGAGACCCAAAGATGTCATTAATTGGAGGAAGTGTTGTCCAAACTGCAAAAATTCATCATCGATCCAGGCACTGAAGTCACCCAGGACCATCAGCCTGGGAGACTCAAATGCCATGTGGATGATGAAGTTGACTATTTCCTGTAGAAAATGTTTCTCATCCCCTGGTGGATGGTAGATGAGAACTATTCTACATCCCACATCTTCCACAACTGTACACTCAAAGGACTCTGCCTCCTCAACTGGTACACTTGTGAGCCCCAGTTAGGTCTTGAAACAGACCGCAACTCCCCCCCATGGTCCAAACTCGGGGTAAATACCGAGTACCTAGCTGGAATTGCTGCCTCCAAAATTGGGCTGACATTACCATCCAGCCAGGTCTCGGTAATGCAAGCCTGATCCACGGACCCTACAAGATCTGCAATAACTGCAGTCTTGTTCCGAATGGTTCTGGCATTGCACAACACCACTCAGGTTGGACGGGTCACTGAAGTGGAACAGACTACTTGTCCAATACCATTAATAGTAGAGGTACCCTTGGGTATGGAAACCTGACAAGAAGAACCTCGCTCTAGAATCCATTTCACCCCAGGGTGTCTTCTGGTCTCCACAACCCCAATCCAATGTTGCCATTCATTCAGCCTCCACTATCTGCACCCCCCCAAAACCTCTCCTCCCCCTCCATACAATCCCCAGTGCTCTACAGCACTGGTAAATGGACAGCTGTAATGGCATAGGGGAGAAAGGGCAGAGGGCATGGAGAGTGGAGGACGAATAGCGTACAACCGTGGTGGCAGACCCTTGACCCTTAATAAAACCAAACCCAAACAATAACCCAAAATAAAATAAAATAGATAAGAATAAAATAAACAAAAACAAAATTAAATCAAATAAAAATCCAAATAAATAAAATTCACAACCAAAAGTCCAGTGACTCTCATCCTCCCTTAAATTCTAAAACAAATCATAAATACAAATTGCATAGCAGTCTCCAAGAGTCAGTGTCAAAGGGCAAAATAGCAACTTCCCAAAGAGAAATGTAGAATCCAGATGACAACAAGAGAGGCTTTCACCCCCTCTTAATCCAAATACCAGATGTTCCTCCAGATGAAATTCAGACAAACAGCATGAGGGGCTCTCACCCCCTCTTAATCCGATCGCTGAAAAAAATTCCTTTGGAAAACCAACTCTTCTCCAATAAACTGTATTCTCAGGGCCCAGGCCTAGACACCTAAGCTAAGATTGGGCCAGAGGGCTATAATCTAAAATAGGGCCCTGAGATGGCAACAATAGCTCCCACCACAGAGACACCATAGGAACCCCAGGGAAAGTCCACACCACCAACAAACCCCGGAGTTCCCTCAGAACAGACCAAAACAGCCACAGTCCCACACCCAGGAGCCAAGGCCCAAAAGGAGAATGCAAAATCCCCACCCCCACAGTAGTAAAACCCATGGAAGAACAGGCTGCTCTAGGAGGGGAACCTGTGATCCCAGCCACTCAAAAGCCGCAGAGACCCCCCAAACCAAACAACCACAGAGGAGAGTGGCCCTCTGGCCAAAATCCCCTGTGGTTCCTCCTAAAATGGCCGAAAAATCCTTAAGAATCACCCACACCAGGGAAGGGGGAGCATCCACCAAAACAGTCAAAAAGGAATTTTGCCATATGGCCACACTACTCCATGAAAAAGTTTCCAGACTCCAGAGCAAGGAGAAGATTTTGTCTAATGCCCCCAGGCCCTGGGTGTTCTCACCACCCAGAACAATATTTAGGGGCAGTTAACAATCAGCAGAATCCACCTTTAACAATAACATCTCAGGTGCTCCCACCACAAAATTAAGATGAAATACAAAAGGAGGTCTCCACTCACAAACTCACAGTCCCAGTTTCAGTTCCACAAAGATTTTATCTAATTAATGGAGCTCCGGCCAATAAACCTCCTCTTCAAACTACCAAATATTAATCCACAGGACTCGTGGAAAGTGTACAAAATGCCCAAAGGTATACCAGCAACAATCTGAAAGCCAGTGTAGCAAACGCAGAGGTCCAGGGTCTTACACTCCCCGAGGATTCCCCAGTTCCAACTTCCAGCAGTTTCCCCAAATGTGACAGGCTGGCTGAAACAAAACCACAAAGTTCTTTATTCAGGTCTAGCAAGAGCCAGAACTGCCGACGATATTACTTTCTCTCAGCAGGCTCAACAAAACATTTCAACACCTGTGCTACACTAAAAATCAGATCAGCTGAATTCCGACCAAGAAATACAGCACCTCGGTGTCTGTCAGATGGCAACTCAGCATTCGTTCACACGCTCAAACACAGATGTAACTGAGAAAAACAAAACAAACAAAAAATGCAAAAAAAGTCACCAAAATAAACATAACTATTAAAAATGATTAAAATAAAGCAAATTGGAGCTCAGAAAACGTATCTAATCAGAGCGCAGGCTCAGGCAGCTCACACATATGACCATATTGGGTCATATATTCTACACAGCCCAGAATAGAAGACAGCACTCACCTCCTGCTCATGTGAGACCCAGAAAATAAATTGTACTAATCCATCATGTTATGTCACTTTTTTTATTTTGTTGAGCAATCAATGTAAATTGCAAAATGTACTGTCACTCACATTCTGTAATGGGTGGTATTGGCAAGACAGCAAGAGCTGCCATAATATTTAGCTCTGCCCCCAGAGATTTACCAGAGGTTGTGGTTCCCAGTCAGAGAACACATTTTGTAGTAGAAAACACATGTCAATGTGACATATTACAAGGGCTTCAGGAAGTACGACCATAACTGTACAAACTGCAGACATCAATACAACAAATTGTGCAAAGCTTCAATATGAAAAAACATAATTCATATATTAAACACACAGTCTGTTTTAGCATATTAGGAATTGAAAACTAAACAATGTAATATTGATGATCCAAGAGTGGGATCTCATATAGTAATCTCAATATTATTCAGTAGTCTTTTTGCTTTTCCATTTATACCTATGTATACCTTGCTGAAACAAACTAATTATTACAAATGTGATCAACATATACATGTTTCTAGGAGTATTTGTGATGGAACACATGACAAAAGATTTAGAGTTCACAATTCTGGAGAGGGATTCAAATCTATTCTGTTTAAGGGTCATTTTTAAATTGCACCATTCCAAAACTACTAGCAAAACGTATACACTACTGTGGGACATACAGTTGGTGCTCAAATATTAATTATGAACTGGATCAAAAAAATCAAGGAAGTTGATTGGCTGACAGCTCTTTGAAGCCGTGATGATATCTAGCTACATCATCACAGCTTAAAAAAGCCTCCAGCCACTAGCCTCCTCACCGGCAACAAATTCCTTTCAGCACAACGTTGCCCAGGTCCCGCCACCCAGAACAAATCGGTCCTGTAGACAGCTGCTGTTAAAAATAATAAATCACACAGCAAATCCTCGGCAAGAACTGCAGACTAAATAAATGACACTGCCCACCCAACTGACCATACACAAAAACAGTCACCTGATATCCACAAACCACTGCCCAACACCTCCACACCAAATAAAAGCTACCAGCGGCCACTCACCGTACCGAGTATGACGGCGCTACTTGTGGCTCTAGCAACTCCTCAAATCAAACATAAGGAAACATCCCCAAACCTCACCACACTACGCCTGCTTTTTTTCCCCACACACTTGTATCACCAAGACAGCAGCTTCATCTTTCAAACAACCACTCTGGGTGACTCACTGTAACAAATCCCTTTTCATTCACATTGCTGCTTCATCCTTGCTACACATAAACTTTTCAGAAAAATAAAATAAAACCACACACATCTTCACTGAGACATCGGGACTAAGGTCAAAGTCAAAAACAACACAGTTCAATTCCTGGTGCTAACTGAGAGACATACAGTGCACCTCCTCCAGGAATTCAACTTACAACAGTGCCACCTACTGTGTAGAGGTCTTCAGGAACTATTTTATTAAAATGTATTCCTCCAACACCTAAAAGAATGCATTTTCAGATGGATTTAATTTTTTTTTTTATTTTTTTTTACTGATTAAACTTTTAGTTCAGTTCATAATAGCAATAAGTCACTCCAGGATGTGGTATATCATGGGATATCGTCACTTCTCGGATGGTTGGACGCACTCGGCCTGTGGCCTCGTGTCCAACCACCTGAGGCATGACAATATCCCATGATATACCACACCCTGTCGTGCCTTATTGCTTAATTAGTAAACATCCTCACAAGGTATAAATATCTTGTAGAATATTGTGGTACATAATTCCATGAATGAATTCACACCCATTCCATATGAATTGCAGCTAATTTACAATCTCATTAGCAAAACATCAGTGCTAGTATAAAGCATAACAAATGGTGCTAAAATAACAAATATCAGTCATGAATATGCCCCATGCACATATATTTTAGCACCAGAGTTTAACCAGTTACAGTAGGATGAGAAAACATCTTAGGAAGACACTATATTCTGAATCATTTCTAGTTCTGCTATATCCACTAACCACCAGAATCCTGAAACATACAATACCAAAACACAGGTGCATACTTTTTCTCAGCATCTCCTTTGTGATGTCAAGCATGAGTTACAGTATCTCCAGCTTTTTTTTGGTAAATTAGGTACCCCTCTGAGATGTGAGATTGATTACACTTCAATCTACGGTATCATCTCCCTGTGTAATTCAGTGGTAGATAAGTCATAACACATTTTCTGTATCTTACATTCCAAATTTGATTTATGTTAGTATTTAAAAAAACAGTTAAAACACATGAAAATTATCAATCTGCATCAACCTAACAAAAGTAGATTGATAAAAAAATCATAAAACTGCAGTATAACATATTGATAATTTCCTATTGTTTTACAGGTTTAGCCAAAATAATATTTTGCATAATGATTACATTGTTATTAGTATATCAAAAGATTACAATTGCATTATTAAAAAAAAATCATAAGTAACACATTGTGTTCTTCCCTTTATTAGCTTTGCCTGTGAAAGTATTAGAAAGCACAAAATAGTCTTATATGCCAATTTCCACTTACTTGTTGAGATCAACATTTTCAACTCTTTGATGCAGATCTATAGCAGCCTCTTTGAACTGTTGTACAGCTCTTGCCAAGTTATCTGTAAAAGAATAATGGCATATGAGAATTATGGATTATTACTTAGAATTTATAAACGCCCCAGGGTAATATTAAAATGTTTCACCAGGCTTGCTTCTTGAGGTCTATTTTCCTCTGTAAAAACAGTTCTTCATTACAGTTCTGCCTTAACATTTCCAATACATGAATGACAATGCCGCTTCAGAAATGCCTTGCAGAATTTCTTTTGAAATTCTGCAAAATTCCGAAAAGCATGTCTAAGTAAACCACAGAGTAATTTTCTGCAGGTCACATAAATCATGAGATAATTTCTCATAGGTTACCAGCAAAGAAATCACAGTTTACAAAATCAATGGATTTTTAATCTGCAAATACAATTCTGCTTGCAAAATATCAGGAATTTCACTAGTGAAGAAATTCTGCAGACATTTCCAAAAATCTGTGGAATACCATTCTGTTGCAGTCAGAACATTCCACACAATACTAACCCAGGCTGAATGAGAACTCAGCATTTCAAAAACTGTGCTTTTTAATGTAAACACTTGATTGTGCGCAGCTCCAGGCATACCTCCGAAATGCATTTCAGAATTGTTGGGGGAATTCCAAATTTCCAGTAGCATTCCAGTGATTTGCTATTGAAACCAAATATTACAGTTCTGCTCTTTTTTATGATTTTGAAATTTTAAACTGTCAGAAAGCCATTATACAGCTGAAATGTTATTGTGTTGCTTGTCCTGAAACCATAGAGTGGACCACACATGTGCTTTCCAGTAATGCCACTTGATAGCACCAGAATAACATTCTAAGATTTTAAAAGGCTGGCCTTTAACAACATTCCACAGTGTTATAAGTGAATTGGCATGTTCAGATTCCATGGTTTTGGAACATGTGCTTTCATTTTAGTTTCACTTTTGAGAATGTAAGATTTGGACAGAGGGGTAGAGAGAGCATTGACACTACTGATGCATTTACTTAAACAACAAAGTTTAATTTATTTTTGATTGCTGCTTCTATTGCTTCAGGGAGAAGTGCAAGGAAAGATCGGGCTGCACCCTTCTCACTAGAGAAGACCAGCATCTTTGTGAGTAATGTAACATAGAATACAGAGCAGCTATCTGGTGGAAAAATTCTGGGATGACATCTGGGGCCCAGTATTCAAAAATGGGCAAAGAGGAGCACAATATTTTGCACTGTACTTGCCCATTGGCCACAACCCTGACAATTCTATAGTCAGCTGGATAGTGCACTGGCACTATCCGACTGAATACAGTGCCATGTTCGCATAGCGCTAAGTCGAATAGCACTGCTGGACATGGAACCTGGAAGTGCAAGGAATAGCTCCACCAGACCCGATAGCGCTGGCAGTTCCCAGTGTGATATTCAGATGGCCCCATGCAAGTGAGCCCATTGAGCATGCAAAGTGCTAAGGGGCAATTTGCATGACCATTATGGGTACATTTGCATGGGAAGCGGCAGCAGGTTTGCACTCCTGTGACCCATTCTGCCTCCACCCTGATTACTTGGTTCTGTAAAAAGAAGATATTCCCTGGTATCCAGCGCCACCACCCTCACCCTCTGAATGTCATCTCTGTTATATGACAAAACATTCCCTGGTGTCCAGTTGTCCCCCCCTCCAATTGCCAGCCCTGGTTTGTGCCAAGACATTCCATGGTGCTTAGTGGATCACCCCTCTGATTGCCAGCCCCATGAAATGCAAAAACATTCCCTGGTGTGCAGTCTCCCTGCCCTTCAATTGCCTGCCCCCATATACAAAAATATCTCCCTGGTGTTAGTGGTTCCTACATCCTCTGATCACCAGCCCCGTGAAATGCAGAAACTTTTCCTGTTCTCCAGTGATCCCCACCCTCTGATCAGTGTCTCCATGAAATAAAAATTCTTTCCCTGGTGGCCAGTGGCCCTCACACCCTCTGATCACTATCCCAATGACATGAAAAAACTTTCCCTGGTGTCCAGAGGCCCCCCCACTCTCTGATCGCTAGTTGCGGTACATGCAAAGACATTCCCTGTTGCCAAGTGGTTCCCCAAGCCCCTAATCCACAGCCCCATGAAATTCAAAAACATTTCCTGGTGTCCAATGGTCCCTCCACCCTTCCAATTACCAGTCCAGTGTACTAAAATATCTTCCTGGTGCCTAATGGTCCCCTCACCTTCCAACTGCCAGTCCCATGAAATGCAAAAGCTTTCCCTGGTGTCCAGTGGTTCCCCCCACCATCTGATCTCCATGCCCATGAAATGAAGATCCTATCACTGGTGTCCAGTAGCTCTCCCACCCTCTGATCACCGTCCCCATTACATAACAAAACTTTCTCTGGTATCCAGTGGTCTCCGCCACCCTCCAGTCACCCAGCCCTGAGATGTGCAAACACATTTCCTGGTTTCTAGTGGTCCACCCCCTATGATTGCCAGCCCTGTGAAATGTAAAAACCTTTGCTGGCATCAAGTGATCCTCCTGCCCTACAGTCACCAGCCCCAGTATGCAGACTATCTCACTGGTGCCTACTGGTCCACCCCACCCTCCAGTCACCAGCCATGTGAAATGCAAAACCTTTCCTTGGTGCCCAGTGGTTCCCCTCAATAACTGCCATCCCCTTGGAATGCACAAACTTTACCTGATGTCCAGTGGTCCCCCTACCTTCCAATCACCATCCCTGTAAAATAAAAATCCTTTCCTGGTGTTCAGTGCCCTCCCCCCATTTCTGGCCCTGTGGACATCTCATATTCCCTTGTGTCTCAGGTTTCAAGTTTAGTTCAAGTTTATTGTGACGGGATATATCCATTGAGTAAGCTCATTTACAAGGCTGTCCCTCTGGACAAACATGCATCAAGTACAATACATAGTGCAATACATGATAAAGGATAACAAATACATAGTGCAAAAGCAGCAAAAAAGATATCAGATACTTTTTAATAATGATTTTATTATATGTGTCTGTTTGATTTGATTAATTTGTATGCATATGATGTTCTTATTGTACAGCGCTCAGAGTCTATTGAATTGAGCACTTTATAAAAAAAATCTATCTAATAGCTATTGTTTACAATATATACAGTAAGTGCCTGAAAATAGGCAGGATTTGTCTAGTGCACTTACCCGGTCAACAAAAGCTAAATAAATAAAAGTAACCTGAGTATCATACAGTTAGGATCAATTTACAAACATAAATGTAACAAGAGTATAACTGAATATAGACAGAGGAAGGGTGGATACCAATAAGTATAGTAGGTAGATACAAGCAATAGAGTTCATTTGGGGGGGGTCAGAGGGACAGACAGTAATGAAGAGTGTCTAGTGGTCCTCCCACCTACCGATCCCCATCCCTGTACCATCATACTTTGTCACTTGTACCTACTGACCCTCCCGCCCTATGGGCACTGATCACCGACCCTACCAACCCCCTCTTGCCTGCAGTGCTGGTGCTGTGGGAGCCCATATGGTGAAAGGTACAGCCCTCACCACCTCAGCTTGCCACTGTATGCAATTACAGGAGCATGCATCCCGAGCTTAAAGGGAGCGCACGACTGTTTAGAGTAGACAGTATGTGCACTCCATTTAGAGAACAGGGGATGTGTGCTCCGTGATCGCATATGGTGGCCAGCTGAGGTGGTAAGAGGAGGGCTGTGTCTGTTCCATACAGGCTCTCACAACTCCAGTGCTGCAGGTAAGTGGGGTTGGAAGGGTGGGTGGTCAGTGTCTGCAGTGTGGTGGGCCACTAGATGCCAGGGACTGAGTGTGTTGGTAGGATGATGGGGATAGGAGGGTGGTGGTGACCACTAGACACCAGGAAAGATGAGATGTCCTACAGGGCCAGTGACTGGAGGGCAGTGGGGCACTCGACAACAGGGAAGGGATTTTCATTTCACCAGGATGGTAATCAGAGGATGGGGGGTGACTACTGGACACCAGGGAAACTATTTGCATTTCATGGGGCTGGAAATCAGAGAGCGGGGCGGCACTGGGACCAGGGAGTTCTGTTTGTGTTCTGGGGCTGGCAATTGGTGGGTGGGACCTCTGGACACAATGGAAAGGTTCTTTTTTATTTACTGAGGATGGTGATCAGAGTGTGTGGGGGAGGATACAACTAATCACCAGGGAATGGTTTTTTATTTACTGGGGATGGTGATTGGAGGATGGTGGGCCACTAGCCACCAGGTAGCAGGTATGTTCCTCTACTGCCAATGTGCTTGTTGGATGTGGTTATTCTGCCAGCCACTAGTGTTGCCTGGAGTAAGTTAGGCTTCTTCTGAGAGACATTTGTGCTGCACAAAGTGGCCTGTGCTAACCCTTACGCACAGTTCAGACGTGCTGAGTATTGTGCTAAACTGGTATTCCTGTCCCCACACCTCCTTTTGCCTAATGCATGCATTACTTTTTTTTTTGCACATGCTAACCCTGTTAGCATGTGCAGAAGCAGGGTTAGCATATGCAGAAGCACCCTTTGAATACTGTGCATAGGCACAAACCCTGGGTAAACAGGATACAATCACTTTGCACACTGAGCAAAGTTTGAATATCTGGCCCCTGTAGTCTGCTAAATGGCAGGGGAGAGAGACAGGCCAGGACTGTGAAGAAAGTAAAGCTCTGCTGGACAACATCCAGTGAAGAGAGTCCCACATGCTGCAGACACTTGAAGGTGTGGTCACGGTGACAGGGACGTGGAAATGCCATTGCAATGAAGTTGATGAGTGTTACTAAACTCCGTTCATCTTATTAAAAACATGAAACATTGCAATATTTTAAGAAAATTGCAAATGAATTTACAAACCAGTTTTCAGAATAAAATAAAATGTTACAATAAAAAAAGGAAATTGTATAACGTAGCAGTGCACTGAATCACTAGTGATTGTAAGGTGTTGATAAGATGCACAGAACAAGCATACTTCATTTAATGAATTAATTCATGATGTTTGCCAAATTCACAAGGTGTAAAGTGCTGACTTCTGTAAGTTTTCATTAGGCAAGGCATCACTTTTTCAAAGTCATTTCAAGTCACTGGTGAAGTTGCAACTGTGCCATGACTTTGCCTGACTTCATGTGAAAAAATGCCACTTCCCCGGAACAATTCATTGCAAAGTGGCAAAGTGAGCAATTTGTGAAGTTTTTTGTGAAGACAACTTTCACAACTTTGCCAAAACTTCACCAGGAAGTAAAGCTTTGCAACATATCTAAGTGTTGGGTGGGGCGGTGCTGGTGTAATGGCTATCTGTGGTGTAGCTTTCAACACCTATCTGGTAATATACTATAGCTTTATCTATATTTTTTGCCTCCATAATTGGTACATGCCATTCCATCTATCTCAGTTGGTACAGTCCAACTGAACACCAGCTTTGGTGCCATGGCACCACTTTCACTAAGCTTGGGGTGGTGTCATGGGTCAAGTTTCTCCTTTGGCTTCTTCTTCTGTCCTCTTGTCTTCCTGCATTCTGAGCTCAGCAGTATTTTTTTGCAATGCAGCTTTTATTCTGCCTCCTACCATCCACCCAATCCATATTCCTAGCTCTGTTCTCTGTGTATGCTCCCCAGTCGAATCCAGCACAAATACCAAAGCCACCATACATCTGTGGAGTTTGTTCAGTGCTAGTCTACAGTTCAGGAATTATTTAAAGGTTTGCACGGTGTTTTTCTTCTCTGTTTTTTTCTCCCACCTACCCCTTACCTTCCCTTGGCACCAGTTAATAGCCAGTGTTAGCAACTACTTATGCACACAGAAAAAAAAAACTTGTATAGGAACAACCTTCCTGATCAACTTGTGCAGCTCTGACACTGGAAACCGACACCATGTGTACCTGCATGGTATATGTGCCATGCGTCAGTGGGAGGCACCTCTACATTTCCCTCATGCAAACTACTGTAGCTTGCTCAACCAATAATGACTGTGTGTGGAAACTGTAATTCTGTCTGTATGACTGTGTGGCACTATTGATAAATATTACTCCCAAAGGCATGTTGATATAACTTTTATCTTTTGTCTATGCAGCTGTTTGGCTATCAGGAGAGAGTGGTGATACTGAGGCAGGGTTTGGTACTGGGCTCTTCTGGTGGAACAGAGTACTAGTCTGGTGGTGGAGAATGTGATGGTGCTGTAGCCCCAGAAGGAGGTAAAAGGGGCACTGTGCAATCTTGTTCCCATCCTTCAGACACCAGTATGAGATTTATGTGATAGATTAATGATATTTCAGTGTCAGCTATAAACAAATGGGACTTGCATTCAATCCTGTCAGCTACGTTGCTCTTTATAAGCATAAAAAAAAATTGTGCATTGTGCAAAATGTGTTTTCCATTATTTCATCCTCTGTAATAACTCTGAGACCAGAACCTTTCCCAGTTATGACAATCTAACCAGTCTGTATTTTACATTGCATTCCAATTTGCTTATTTAGGTCCACCCATTATAATATTGGTGTGTGTGTGTCAACTGTCTGTATCGTGCCATGAAGCATAGCATAAAAACGTACTGGCAGAAGAAGACCAATGTTCCATTCAGTGTTCCCAAGATCCCTATGTAGATTTACTATAGATTGTGTAGTTACAAGCTTAGGCTAGGTGACCAACTAGCAGCTTTGCCCATGCTTATTCTGTCTTTCTTAACCTCCTCTGCTGCTGTCATCACCAACCCCCAAAATCTGTCCCCCAAATCCAACCACTGACCCACATTTACACATCCCTTGGCCAGCAATTCTTTTGTCACACCCCTCATAAAAGATGATTTTACTGAGTGCTTCCTTACCTCCTTTGAATTCTGTCCCCCCCGACACCCCTGCTAGCTAATATTATTGTGCCCTTTGGTTAGTGAGTTCTCTCACAACTTAAATAACTTCTAACAATGCACCAACGTGATCTGTGCAGAAAAATCAACGTTTCTATTATATCCCCCTTTCCAGCCAGGATTCCAGGGAATGCATGTACAGGCTCCTCATCCTTTCGCAAAATATTTTCTCTTGATGTCCCTGAATAATTTTAGTCTTCCTCCTCTAGACCATCTCCAGATGATCACTATCTTTTTTTAGGCGAGGGACCCGTAACTGGGTGCAGTGCTCCAGATGCAGCCTCACTAGGGACCTTTAGAGGGGTAAGATCATGTCCTGCTAGTTAAACCTATACTCTCAGCATCCTGCTGGTTTTTCCATGTGCTGTTTTGCTTTGGTTTGAAGAAGACTTGATGCTATAGAATCATCACCAAGGGTAACCTCCTAGGCCTCTTTCTTCCAAGGTTTTTCCCACATTTGCCTCATCATTGCAGTACTTCAATTCAGGATTCCGATATGCTGTACATAAACTTACACTTTTTGATATTAAACATCAGCTGCCAGATCCTTGACCATTTCTCCAACCTCTTCAAATGCCACTGTCCCTTTCCTTTACCCCCTCTTCACTATCTACCCTGCCACAGAGTTTTGTACCATTTTTAACATTTTATCTGTTGTGTATTCCCTCCTCGATGTTGCAGATGAAAGGGAAGGTATTTCTTTTTGCACATTACACCAAAATATGTAATAGGCTGGATACTTAGGATGGGGTGGAAAGAATGAGTAGGAACTTAAGAAAACTTGACAAGTAGTTGAAGGCACAGCAGCTGGGGTTCAGTGTCAAAAAGTGCAAAATCATTTACATTGGGCATAAAAACCTAGGAGCTGAGTATAAATTTTGGGGGAATGTACTGATGGTTGCTAAGCAAGAAAGAGACCTTTGGGTTATCATATCTGATGGCTTCAAGCTAGCAGGTCAGTATAGCAAGGCAGTGGGTAGGTCCAGTGGCTGCTGGGTGCACAGGGAGAGTACAACTGGAATCTTCCAAACAGGAAAGGGATCTGGGAATAATTATAATGGATGACCTAAAGATGCCCAAACAGTGCTAGAAAGTGGCATTGCAGGGGAATGGCATATTGGGCTGCATAGGCAGGGGGATCACCAGCAGAAAAAAGGAGGTCATCCTGCCACTCTATAGATCTCTGGTAAAGCCACACCTGGAGTACAGTATACAGTTCTGGAGTCCACACCTAAAAATGGATATCAACAAACTGGAGACAGTGCAAAGGAGAGCTACAAAAATGATACACGACCTACAGAACAAAAACTATGAAGAGCATCTGCAAAACCGGAACATGTTCTCCCTGGAGCAGCGGAGGGAGAGGAGGGGCATGATTGAGACCTACAAGTTCCTAAATGGAATAAACAAGATGCAGGTTCAGAGAATGTTCCAAGTCAGAAAGCACACAAGAACTAGGGGGCACAAAATAAAGCTGGAGGGGGGCAAATTCAGAGGTAACACACGCAAGTTTTTCTTTACCAAGATGGTGGTGGATGCATGGAACAGCCTTACTCAGGTAGTGGTGGGGCCAAAAACAGTGGTAGGTTTCAAGAATGCTTGGGACAAGTACAAAGACACCTCCACACTGACTAGCAGTTAAGGGATGGGGGTAGGCCTACGGGCAGACTAGATGGACCATATGGTCTCCTTCTGTCATCACTTTCTATGTTTCTATCACCAGCAGGAGGAGGGAGAAGGTGTTACCACTGCATCAGTCACTGGTGAGATCTCACCTGGAGTAGTGCTTGGAGGCCACATCTCAGAAAGGACACAGACAGGGTGAAGGCAGTCCAGGGGAGCAACTAATATGGTGGAAGGGTTGCATCAAAAGTCCATTTAGAAGAGACAGAGGGATCTCAACATGTACACCCCAGAAGAGATGAGGGTCAGGGAGGACATGATTGGGACTTACCAGTACCTCACGGGGGTGAACAGGGAACAGTAAGGGAGTCTATTTCAATTAAGGAAGTGTACCAGAACAAGAGGGTATGCAATGAAGCTTGAAGGCAGGAAGTTTAAGAGGGTTGTGAGAATGTGCTACTTAACTTAAAGAGCGGTGGATGCCTGAACCAGTCTTCCAACAAAGGTAAAGTAGTGAAAACAGTGTGTGTGTGTGTGTGTGTGTGTGTGTGTGTGTGTGTGTGTGTGTGGGGAGGGTGGCGGTGGGGGCTTCAAGCATGCATGGGATATGCATAAGGGAATGTTGGTATATAGGTGGGGGGGGAGGTCAGCAAAGGCCAGTTAGAGTATGTGGAGACAGACTAGGCAGGGAATATCTGGGCAGATTTGGTGGACAAAGTGGTCCTTTTCTGCTGACAATTTCTATGATTCTGTTTTTCTGTGTTGATGAGCACCATACTGGGCCCAAGCCATAGTCTATCATTAGAAGGTGGGGTGGGATTACCCCATATACAGACACCTAAGTGAAGTCAAACATACAGTAGCAACATTTGCAGTAGAGTTTATTACTGTTTTCTCTTATTTTACAGAGACCCATGCAGCCACAAAAGAGCTCAGTAGATCAGCAGCCAGCACCCCAGCAAGTCAGCTTGGCATTTGAGGCTAGAGTCAGGGGGAAGAAGAAGCTGAAGGTAAAAGAAGGATCAGTTCAATTGCCAGGAGCACTGCCAGACAAAGACAAAGTTAATTGTACCTTATAGAGTATGTTTATAGCTATGACCAGTTCATCAAGAGGATGGAGCATAATGTGAAGAACACCAGACGGTGCCAGCACTATATTGTTGCTGTCCCCCCATAAAAAATATAGCTGCTATGAAAAACCAGGAGAGCCAGCTGTAGGTGATTTCAGGCCACCTGCAGTTAGCAGCACTAGCAGCAGTACCACCACTGCAAACCACATCAGCACCCCCACAGAACTAGTGGGGGCTCACAGATGGTTGTAATGTTTTAAAATTCCTTGTTCATGAGTTTGTAAATAATTTGTTGTTGATAGTGTGTTGTGTTTTATATAGATGTTTTGTTCTTGTTCTGTGTTTGATACTAAATATTTGTTTTGAAAATAAAATTTGCTTGTGCTGACTGCTAATGTCATTATACAGAGATAGGAGCACCATAAGCGTTGGTTGTAGGTGCAGGTAAAACTCGGAGTGAATGTGAGACTGATGCCTTAGTGAAGGCTCTAATTTCAGTCCAGTGCACTTAATGACTCAGCATGATGTAGGATGTGATGGACTAAGTAACCATAAGATCTAGTTCAGTTGATCTTCCCTGGACATCTGGTAACACCATGGAGGATAATGGAGGATAAAATAAAGTGAAGTAAAATCATCTCCTACAGCTGGTGACATATCTACATTTTCCATGGTGATGTACCGCAAGCCCTCATGTAATAAAAACTTTATGCCAGTGTGAACTACAGTTGTTCTACACACACAGCACTACTGGTGCCACCTTAAAGTCTTTAAATCAGCATTATACAACTTATTGTAAACACTGATGTTGTGGAATGTGAGTTTGAACACAATGATTAGTAAACAAAGAGAGCAAGAATGAGAGACAGAGATGCACTGAGTTCCCAAAACTCTTTTGGGCACATAATTGCCATGGTTTAACGAACACCAAACTTGGACATGTATAAACACATACATTTGAGGAATGTTATAGCAAATTGCTATAGTGGGAGTGAGGGAAACAGACAAACAGACATAACCAAAGACATATAAAGTTTTTCAATTATATTTTTGTGTGTTGCTGCAGCAGCAAACACATGCTATCAGTAAAACTCTTCCCATATTTAGTGCATACATTTCTTCATACATAAAGTGTGATGACCTGAAAAACTTAAGATGGCGAGATTATGAGAGATTGAGGTTTTCCACTGGATTTCCATGTAAGGTTCCCTATCTTAAAAATGGCTCATTAGAGATACAAGTACTGTTTGTGACACCATTGTTTTCTTGATAGAGCAGTGGAGACCAACATTCTGCTGGCAATGTTGAAAATAACATATGAACATATGAAATTTGCCAGCAGATAAAGGCCTAGAGGTCTATCAAGTCTGCTCAAATGTGCAGCTAGCACCCCTTATTCTGCAGCTGCCTCTCCCTTCCACCCTTCCCCTCCATTGACCCTCCTCCTTGTCCTGTCCCATCCCCTTTTGAAGCAGCCCACTGTTCTACTGGATACCACTTCTGCAGGCAACACATTCCACCAAGCTACCACCCTCTCTGTAAGAAAGTGTCTCCTCATCTCTCTCCTGAACCTTTCTCCCTGCAGTCTCATATCATGGCCCCTGGTGTCCCTCCCCTCTTTTACTTTGAACAGCCCCTCTGTACCTGTCTTGTTTATTCCTTATATGTGCTTAAAGGTTTCAATCATGTCCCCCTTTCCCTCCTCTCCTCCAGCGAGTACATGTTCAACTCCCCCAGCCTCCTCTCATATGATAAGTCCCCCAGTCCCTTGATCATCTTTGTCACCCTGCGCTGCACCCCCTCCAGTAACTTAATGTCCCTCTTCAGATACAGGTGCCAGTACTGCACACAGTACTCCAGGTGCAGTCTAACTAATGACCTATACAGTGGAAGAATCACCTCCTCCCTCCTTAAGGATATACCCTGTGCAATGCAACACAGCATTTTGTTGGCATTTGCAGCTGCCTTCCTGCATTGTACCGAGTTGTTCATTGACCCTGCACTGAGCACCCCCAGATCCTTCTCCTCCTCTGTCTGGGCTAGCTGCACTCCTCCCAGCTGGTAACTCCTCCTTGGGTTCTGCACCCCAAAATGCAGCACCTTGCACTTTTTGGCATTAAACCCCAGTTGACATGTGTCTGACCAGGTTTCAAGATTTTCCAGATCATCCTGCAACCCCTGCCATCTCCCTAGGTCGTCTACCACAGGTCCCATCTTGGTTTCATCAGCAAACAGACTGATCTTGCTCTTAATGTCCAATGATATGTCCGTAACGAATATCCCAAACAACACTGGTCCCAACACTGAGCCCTGTCGAACACCGCTCATCACTACCCTTGGGTGTGAGAGCTCCCCACCCACCACCACACTCTGTTGCCTTCCCTGAAGCCAGTTCCCTACCCATCTCCCCAGTTTTGCACCTGCCCTTGTGCCTTCTAACTTACTTCCCAGCCTCCCATGCATCACCATGTCAAATGCCTTACGGAAGTCCAGATACAGGACATCCACTGCATGGCCCCTGTCCAGTTGCCTAGTTACCCAGTCACAGAACTCCAGCAGGTTGGTTTGGCAGGATCTGCCACATATGAAGCAATGCTGTCTGCTGTCCTGTAGTCCTTTGGCCTCTAGAAGGGGCCACCAGCCTCTCTTTCAGGATAATCTCCATCAGCTCACCCATGATGGATGTGAGGCTCACTGGTCTGTTGTTTCCCGGTTCATCCTTGGGGCCACTCTTGTGGAGGGGCACCACATGAGCCATCCTCCAATCCTGAGGTACACACCCTGAGTGTAGTGAGGCATTAAATAGGTCTGTCAAAGGCCTCGCAAGGACCTGTGCCAGCTCCTTCAGTAGCATGGGGTGGATGCCATCTGGGTCTGGTGCCTTGTCCACCCTCAGTGTCTTCAAACCCTCCTGAACTCTGCCCTCTGCCCTCCATGATTTCCCCATCTGTCACCACTTCCCCCCCCTTTCTGCTGTTCCTCCCCCCTTGGGCATCACCCCTCCTTCTCCTTAGTAAATACCTAGCAGAAGTAATCATTTAACACTTCTGCCTTATCGCACCCTGCTTCCAACCAACCCCCCTCCTTCTGAATCCTTACTATGTGGTCCTTACAGCTCCTTTTCTCCCTGCTGTACCTAAAGAAGTCCTTCTAACCCTTCTTAATGCCTTATGCCAGCCTGAGCTCCGTAGATGCCTTGGCTCCTCTTACTGCCCATGTCACCTCCTTAGATTCTGTCAGGTACTCCTCCCTGTCCTCCCCCTCCCTGTTTTATTGTACCTCCTAAAGGCAGCTCTTTTCCACCTTATCTTTTCCATGACCTCCTTGCTCAACCAGCTTAGTTTCTTAGCCCTAGCCTTCTTGCTCTGGGCCTTGTAGCAGGTTTTGGTTGCCTCCACTATCCCCAGCTTTATGAGCTCCCACCTCTGGTTAGTGTCCATACTAGGTTGAATTCTGGCCAGGTATCCTTTTACCACTTCCCCCATCCTCCCAAAATCGGCCCTCCTGAAGTCCAGCACTCTTGTGCCAGATTCCACCCCTTCCTTGCCTATATCCAATGTGAGCCATACTGAGTGGTGGTCACTCCCTGACAGCGGTTCTTCCACTATAAGTTCTCTCACAAACTCCCCTTTTTGCCAGCACGAGGTCAAGGTTGTTCCCTAAGCTGGTTGGTGCACTGACCATTTGCAGCAGGAAGCTGTCCTGGAAGGCATCCAGCAGTACCTGCTCCCTTCTATTCCTGGTTTCTGGGGTAATCCAGTCCACTCCTGGCATGTTGAAGTCCCCCACAATCACCACACTACTCTTCTTGCAAGTCCTCCTGATCTGTCCTGCTAGTTCCCTGTCTAACATCTCCACTTGAGAGGGTGGCCCTTACATCACTCCCACTCTGAGAATCCTATTCTTGGAATCCTGTATTTGCATCCAAAGTGACTCTGTATTACCCTGCTCTCCTTCCTCCCTTACACACTTCAGTCCTTCCTTCACATATAGTGCCACCCCCCTTCCCAGTCACCCTGTCCCTATGAAATAACCTGTACCTTGGTACAGACAGGTCCCAGTCATTGTATTGGGTGGCCCGTGTTTCTGTGATGGCTGCAATGTCCACCTCTCCCTCTGCCATGAGCACCTGTAACTCTGAAGTTTTCCTACCAAGGTTCCTAGCATTAAGGGTAACAACCTTCCACCCTTTCCCCCTTCCATCCTGCCTTCCTTTACTAGCATAACCAAAAGCACTTGCCATTTGTCCTTTGTCACTGTCATGGGGGGTAAGCTCATATGTTTTCCCAACATGTCGTCTCTGCATGTCTCTTGCCCACTTGCCACCCCCCGCTCCTAGTTTAAATTTCTATCTTCTTCTATGTACTCCTCCATCCTCTGTTTCAACACTTGTTTTCCCTCCTCACTCAAGTGTAGTCTGCCCTTGGCATAAAGACTACTGTCCTCCCAAATCCTTCCCCACCCCCCAACAGCCCATACCTTTTAGCATGACACCAGGTTCTTAGCCATCCATTAAATTCCTCTATTTTCAGCTTTCTTGTTGTCCTTGCCTTGGGCACTGGAAGTATCTCTGAAAAAGTTACTGATCTTCCTGCCCCCTCACATAACTGTCCTAGTTCCTCAAACCTCCTCTGGGCTATATCTACTGTCTTGTCAGCCAGGTCATTCATCCCAAGATGTATAATTAAATGAGGCTTGTCCCTACCCCTTCTAGCATATTTCAGAACAGATTGTCCCACCCTTTCCACTGTCATTCTTGGCGTGGCCTCCACCCAAATGTGACTATGCCTCTCCCTTGCTACTCCACCTGACTCCTCTTAGTATTGAGTCCCCCAGCACTAAGATTCCACCCCTCTTACTCCCTGCTTGCTTCCATTCATCTCCATCTCTCATTCCCGGCTCCTCTTCTTCCTCCTGCACATTATTTCCCCCTTTTGCTCCTGTTGCAATTCTCCCAGCAGAACATCCCCCTGCTCTGGTTTGGTCCAGGCATTTATCAATTACTCCTCCATTTTCATCACCTCTCTCCTCCTTCTTCCCTTCTAGCAGTGCAAAACTATCTTATGAAGACCCTTCACAAATGCTCTCTTCCTCTGTCTTCATAGTAACCTGTTCCCTCATTTCTACTCCATGACTGTTGCCACTTGAAAGTTTTTTAAATTTGATGGACTGCATCTGACTAAGGAGGAAGTCGGTGCATTGCGGCAGAAGTTTGATGTCTTTGCAGAATATTTAAATTAGCAAATGGGGAGAGGGATGCAGCACCTCATACGTCGAATGGGGAGAACACCCTTCCCCCTCAGCTGTTGGTCAAACAGGAGTTCAGCATGTTTGCAGTTCATTTGTATCACCAGGTAAGGAAAAAGGTCCAGCTCCCCTTACGATGCACAGGGTAAATGCCAGACCTCACCCAACAACTAACACACCGAAATCTGACCAATGGAAAATTAAGTACTCAAATGCTCGCGGTCTGGGAAACAAGATCCCAGACCTGCAGGCAATAATGATAGAGGCTAAACTGGACATAGTAGCAATTAGCGAGACATGGTTAACCAGTAACTACACTTGGGAAACTTCAGTACCTGGCTATATACTGTCCAGAAGAGACCGAGGTTCAAAAAGAGGGGTGGAGTGGCCCTATATGTCAATGAAAATATCAACGCTACAGAAATTCAGAATACACATAAGGAGCCAGAAGAACTGTGGGTCACCCTGGAAACAGGAAATGGGACAGCCCTATGAATTGGGTTTGTCTACAGGCCCCCAGACCGGGGGGGGACATAGACACATTACTGTTAGAAGGTATACAAAACATGACAGCTAAAGGGGGTGTTCTGATAATGGGAGACTTCAACATTCCAGATACAGATTGGTCAATACCAGCAGGAACATCCTTCAGAACTAGACACATGGTGGATTCCCTGCAGGGGCAGGCCTCAAACAGCTTTTACAACAACCCACAAGAGACAGGGCTATCCTAGATCTAGTACTGACTAATAGAAAAAGGATCACAGACCTCCAGGTAGAAGGTCACCTGGGGACCAGTGACCATCACATGGTATGGTTCAATTTGGCCACTAGAACTAAATCATCCCATTCCGAGGCAAAAATATGGGACATCAGAGGAGCTGACTTTGATAAGATGGCCAACAGAGTTAAGCTAGCCCTGGCAAAAGGAAATACAGGTAAGGGAGTACAGGCAAAGTGGGCAAGCATTAAGGATGCAATACTTGAAGCAACAGCTCATTGTGTTAGAGAGAAAGGGAAGTACAAAAGAAGAAGGAAACAACTTTGGTTCTCAAAAACAGTAGCATAAAAGGTCAAAGCCAAAAGGCTGGCCTTCAGGAAATATAAGGGAATGCAGCAGGATGAAGTTAAGGAGGCATACCAAACTTCCCTAAGGGAAGCAGGAACGGCAGTAAGGCAGACAAAGGCCCAAACTAAGGAAACACTAGCACAAACAGTAAAAGAAGGTGACAAGACTTTCTATAGATACATTAGTGAAAGGAGAAAGTCCAGAGGGTGTATTGCTAAGATCAAAAGATAAGAGGGTGAGTGAGTAGGAGGACCATGTAAAAGCATCTATCCTAAATAGATTCTTCTGCTCAGTATTTACTAAAGAGAAGGTAGGGCAGGGCACACAGCTCAGCACCATGGACACAGGGGGGAAGGAGGTGTGCACTAGTACCTTCACAAAAGAAAGGGTCCTACAAGAGCTCGATAAGCTCAGGGTGGACAAGGCAATGGGACCTGATGGCATACATCCCAGGGTACAAAAGGAGCTAAGGGTGGAACTAGCAGAGTCATTATCAGAACTGTTTAGTGAGTATCTGAGCACAGAAGAGGTTCCAGAAGACTGGAGAAAGGCTCATGTGATCCCCCTCCACAAGAGTAGTAGCAGGGAGGAGGCAGGGAAAGGATCTTGCAACACCTGGAATCCATAGGAGCACAGGATCCAAGACAGCATGGGTTTACAAAAGGAAGGTCCTGTCAAACTAATCTAATAGATTTCTCTGACTGGGTAACCAGAGTGGTGGACCAAGGAGGAGCAGTTGATATTGCCTATCTTGACTTCAGCATAGCTTTCAATACTGTTCCACATAGAAGATTGACTAATAAACTGGGTCGGCTCGGGGTGGGTTGGAAATTTGTCATCTGGGTGGCAAACAGGTTGACGGGCAGAAAACAGAGTGGTAGTAAATGGTATACAGTCAGAAGAGATGCAAGTTACAAGTGGGGTATGTCAGGGATGAGTCCATGGGCATGTTCTCTTCAATATCTTCATCACTGACATTGCAGATGGACTGGAAGGTAAGGTTTGTCTATTTGTAGATGACACCAAGATCTGCAACAGGGCAAATGATCCAGATGGGGTAGGAAGAATGAGAAGAGATCTGGATAAACTAGCAAAATGGTCAGAAGAGTGGCAACTGGGGTTTAATGCAAATAAGTGCAAGAACATGCACATAGGAAAGAGAAACCCTGAAGACACCTATAGGCTGGGAGGGGAGTAACTGTCAGCCACAAGGGAAGAAAGAGACTTGGGCATCATCATCACCGATGACCTGACATCATCAAAGCAGACCACTAAAGCAGTAAGTAAGGCTAGGGGGATGTTGGGGTGTATTAGTAGGGGTATCACAAGTCAGAAGACAGGGGTAATAATCCCTCTTTACAAGACACTGGTAAGGCCCCATCTGGAGTACTGCATGCAGTACTGAAGGCCACACCTTCACGAGGACATTAACCAAATTGAGGCAGTTCAGAGAAGGACAACCAAAATGGTGCAGGGACTGCATCAGAAAACATATGAGGACAGATTAATGGAGTTCAATATCTATACCCTACAGCAAAGGAGGGAAAGAGAGGTGATATGAGCAAAACATTCAAACACCTTAAGGGCATTAAGAAGATAAAAGAGTACAACATGTTTCAATATAAGAAAAATAGCACGACAAGAGGACACAGCATGTGATTAGGGGGAGGCCGATTAAGGGGGAATGTGAGGAAGTTCTTTTTCACTGAACGTGTGGTGAATGCATGGAATGGCCTACCTCAGGAAGTGGTGGATATTAATACAGTGCAGGGCTTCAAACAGGCATGGCATAGGCATAACGGAGCAATACAGATGAGTATGAATAGATAAGCCATTGACAGAGCAATGGTCGATGGCACATTTATAATGTAGAAAAAGAAATGGGCAGACTGGATGGGCCTTGTGATCCTTTTCTGCCATCAACTTTTATGTTTCTATGTTTCACAAGTCCCTGTCTCCTCCTTCCATTTGTCTTTTGTCTCCTGATCTGGTTTCCCTGGCAACCGTTCTTACTGGCCTGGGCCCCTTTGTCTCACTTCCCTTCTTCTGACAGTCTCCTCACCACTCTTGGCTCAAATTGCCCTCCCTCATCTCCCTTCCCCTCCCCTCCTTTCTCCCTCCAGTATTGGGCTAAACCCACCTCCAGACTGCCTTGCCTGTCTTAGTTCCTCCTGCAAACCCTCAATCTCCTTTCTAAGTTTCTCTATGTGGTTGCACACTAAACATCCCACCACCCTCCAGGCAATTTTTAGAAAGATTGGTACACCGCAGTTGTTGCAGTCTACCACCCTACCCATTGCTCTTTTTGCCCACCAGCGACCCCTCAACCCTTCCAGATGAAGGATATCAAATATTCACCTAAGTCTCCCCTCTCTCCCTTCTATCAGTGCTAAACATTCTTCTCCTTTTCTTAATTTCCCTTACCCTCTTTGTCATACACGTCTAGATAGATTGAGCAACTGCTCTTACATTCCTATCCTTACTGTCTACACCCAAAAAGAGACTTATACAGATTCCATTACAGCCTATGATTGGCTACCAGTTCCCATGGATGAAAGTTATCCTTTGGGAGCTATTGGCTTGCCCTTGAAGTAGTAGACAGCATACGCTGAATGCCATGTAACATCTGCCACGTGAACCTCACTGGGAAAATATGCAATTCTGGGACAAAAAGTTAATTGTGTAATGAGCATGCATGAAGTTGCTGTTTTTTCTGGGGTGGGAGGGGCGAGTTTCCAGTGTTCCCAGTGAACAGTAGTACTGTAAGAGAACTGGCAAAGAGCACTTTACTTTTACAGAAGTACTGTACAATAAGTAGTATGGGAACTGGTTCCTTCCAATTAGCAGGACCTTCTAAATGATGTAATTGAAGCTTAGCCAGTATCTATCTGGTATACTGAGACAAGCAACACTTTATTTTTACATTTTTGTTGTCTCCTCAAAAACATTCTCAAACTGGCACCCCAAAGAGGATGAAACAGATGACTCCAAAGTACAGATACATAAAACAGACATCAGGCATATGTAACAGCAGCAATGAATGTTGTTCAGTCCCCTAAATGTTCCCTACTGCAGAACTGCAGAACACTGTTTTTCTGATCTGAGGGTTTTCACTGGAAATGGAAACACCATGCTGCCATTCCATGTGCTTTTCATGGAATGCATTCTGCAACCATTTTATGTTAATTCTGTGAAAGCAACTTGATGAATTTTATCAGATATTCACCCTTTTCCTCTTTTCTTCCTCCTATAGGCCTGTGATGGTCATTAATTGTCTGCAAGGACATAGACAGGATGGAGGCAGTTCAGAGGAGGGCAACTAAAATGGTGCAGGATCTGCAAGAAAAGCCATATGAGGAGAGACTAAATGAGCTTAAAATGTATACCCTTGAGGAAAGGAGAGAGAGTGGGGGCATGATAGAAATGTTTAAGTACCTCAGTGGAATCAACAAAGTCCAAGAAGGTAGCATCTTTCAGAAAAAAAGATGTGCAAGAATCACCTTTTGGGACTGATTAATGAAATGACAGTGCCACTGTTCATGAGGGGGAACTCTTAAAAAGCCTATGTTGCAAATTTGGTGGAAAAATCAAAAAAATGGCTGTTTTACGAGTGTGCGTTGTGCAATTTCCATGAATGCTTGGAACTTCGTGAATTTGTAATATTTTCACCCCAGATTTTCAAAATTGTCATTTTCCACACCTCCTTAAGAACAGTACAGCTGTCATTTTACATATCTTGGCTGAAATGTGTTTTCACACGTCCGGCGCAGAATAGCGCGATCACTGTGTGAAATCCATTTTTGGGACAATTTGAGGAAATGACGTTCATGAGCAGAGGTCCTAAAATGCCTATGTTGAAAATGTGGTAATGAAAGTCTATAAAATGACTGTAGCCATAGCGCGCATTACAGTCTCACGCCAGGTGTGTGTGTGTAACCGCAAATTAATATTTTCATGCCAGATTTTCAACACTGGCATTTTTCAAACCCGCTTATGAACAGTACAGCTGTCATTTTTCACATCTTGCCCAAAATGTATTTTTACACATGTGGCACACAATGGCGTGGTCGCTGTGGGAAATCAACTTTTGGGACAAATTAATAAAATCATACTGCCACTGTTCATGAGGTGAGGTCCCAAAATGCCTATGTTGAAAATGTGGTTAAAAAAAACCCAAAATAATTGGGTTACAGATGTGTGTAGCATAGTTTCTATGCATGCTCATGACTTTGCCAATTTTTCATATTTTCACTCCAGATTTTCAATGTTGTCATTTTTTTGCACCTCCTTATGAACAATATAGTTGTCATTTTTTACATATTGCCCAAAATGTGTTTTCAGACCTGTGTTGCCAAATGGCATAGCTGCTGTGCAAAAGCACCTTTCAGCTAACAAATGGATAGTGCCACTCTTCATGAGGTGGGGTCACAAAAAGTTGAAAATTTGGAGTGAAAATATCAATACACACCTATGGCGTTAGAGTTTCCAACTGTAACACCTCACCCTGTGCACACTGACAGGCATCAGGAGTGTGACTTGGGATCATCGGCTATAATGCTCCCTATTCTGCCCCCACCCCCACCCTGCAGCCAGTGACAGACATTGTGATGTGCTTTGGAGTGTTCAGCCACGATGTTCACCCCATTCTCCTATAATGCACCCACCTCAGTGTATTTCCTTATGGAATGGGGTAAGTACAGTAGTAGCACTGCATTAGTCAAAAGATTTTTAAGGATTTTTAAAAATCCCTATTGAGAATTATGAAACCTTTAGTTAGGGATTTTGTTTTGTTTGTTAGTGTGTTCACTGCTACCCAGAGAGGGTTGTCTCATCTGATAGTGTAGTTGAAAATTTACCAGATGGCACTTAAGTACTGTAATAGGAACTGGCCTCTTTCTGTAGGTATAACAAAAAGAATTTTAGAGGATTTTTTTCCCTAAATTTTGTTAAGGATAAATAGGGAATCTCACAAAATTGCTTGACAAATTCCGTGCTACTGCTGTATAACACCCAAAGACCCCAAAGCACACCAAGACAATTGTCAGTGTCTACAGGGTAGGGTGAAGTAAAGTGCCATGAGCGTTACAGCTGATGACCCAAAGGCACACCTCAGTGCCTGTCAGTCTCTGCAGGGTGGGGATGTGGTTGACGTCACTTCGATATTTCACTGCTATTCCTATTATGCGTCTCTAACTCCTGCACTACCAATGCCAATGCCAGCAAGACAACATCCAGCATTGACAAATGCTTTTTTGCTATTATATCTGTATTTTTTGCCTTTGTAACCATATTATGTTTCGTAACATTGTTCCTTCTGTAATTCCTTCCCTGGGGTAGTACGGCTTGGAGTGCCTTTCCTGGGTACCAATTTGTAAATACATAAATGGCTTCCCCCTGTAGTCTCTGTTTCACCTCCATGCCAAATTACTTTCTCATGAGCCCCATATATTTTCAAAATGTATAATGCCCCCAGCAATAACAAGTTATGCATCCAAGAACATAAACACAAATTAAAAGGTGACACATTTACAGTATAACAGTTACCTTACCAATGTTTCACCATGCTTGGATGTACAGTTTTTCTTTTTCTTTTTTGGGGGGAGGGGTAGTAGTTAAATTTATTTTAGTATTTTACATTGATTGAATAGAAGTGAGAGTTGAAACAGTTGTTGCCTGCTTGTAGCCACACTTGTAGTCAGTACACTACATTAGGTCACAAGACCAAAGAACTTGTGAATCTGTGCAGTCATCACTGATGATTCATCTGATACCAGGTGACCCCCACCATCATCCTTTATGGTGGGTTGGGAGATGTGAGGAGTCTTAATTAACTAATAATAATGTAGTGTGCGCCACACATCACACCTGACCAAATCTAGCTTGCTGGTGATGACATTATAAAAGTTTATACTGTCTTCAGGAGGACATAAGGTGGAGGTGTATATCATGGTCCTTGCACTGCTGGTGATACTTGATGTGATGAACAAGACTGTGGAGCTGCTAGTGCCATTGAGAGTCCAGGGAGACTTGTAAGTGGAAGGAACTGGAGATGGAAGAGCAGTAAATATGACATTCCTAAGAGTTCTTAAACCTTGGTCCACTTCCTTGTTGCTTAATGGACAACTTAAGCTGTCTTTTTACACATTTTATTTTTAAATTACTCCATAGGCTTGTAAAAGAGAGGCTGTTGTGTACATTTATATTGAAACTGCATTTATTATAGTAGGACAAATACAGTTTCATAGTATTTGAAAATTGCAAACACAGCCTCTCCTGATTCAAAAAATCTTGCTCAAAGAATCCTAAAATGGCTGCCTTGATGATATCAATGAAGTGAAAGATGCCAGCTGTGCAGATGTATTTTAGCTATACTAACCGTATTCAAACATGAATAACTTTAAAATGAAAAATGGTAGCATGGTTCTGTGAGCATGAACATTGTTCAGCATGAAAATATCTGCAAAATGAGTCATGTTTCATTTATCGATACTTTTTTTTTTAAATTAGCAAAAAACAGCAGAAAATTACATTTCTTTTCACTTTTTGAAACAATCAAATGCAAATAGCTTTAAAAAATAACATGGTACTGTGGGCACAATATTTGTTCAACACAAAAATATCTACACAATTAGTGGTGTTTCATTTATATATACCTTTTAGTTCTTTATAATTAGCAAAAAACAACAGAAAATTCTTTGTTTTCACGTTTTGCATCAAACGAAGGCAAATAGCTTTAAAACAAACAAAAAAAATGATGGCATGTTACTTTGAGCACAAACATTTTTCAGCACAAAAATATCTACCGAGTGGTAATTAATTTATAGATACCTTTTAAATGTTTTATAATCATCAAAAAATAGCAGGAAATTCAGGTTTATTTTTTCACTTTTTTGGAGGTATGGCATAAATAGAATATGCTACTGCCCTACTGGAAATATTGTTGATATGTGTTTGTTCTCATGACCTCCTCCAATTATCCAAACTGCAATTTGTTTTTCAAATAGCTCCCACCTCCCGCTTCCAAATGGGGGGGAGGGGGATGCAAAACTGTTATACACTTAATGTTTCCATTTCTATTTTCCTTTGCTCTATCAATGTTGCCTCATCATGACAGTGTGAGCCACAGATTCTCGTATTCCCACTTTACATTTTCAGGTGAAGTGACCTAGGGCATGCTGCATTTCTCAGGCAGCCACCCACTGACACTTCCTTTTCTTCCTTGCATTTAGTCAGCGTACATGAAAAGTGTCTTAGCCATACTACCCAGAGTTACAGCTCACTCTGCTACTGTTTCCCTTTTTTGTTTTCATTTCGTGTCATTCAGCTGTGTACCATTTCAGTTAGAATGTTACCTCTGCTTCCAGGCAAAGAAGCAGGGGCCTGGAGCACCTCAGAGCAGTCACCTGCTGGCTCTCCCACATCCTTAGCATGTGCTTCTATGGCAGCATAGGTGCCTTTGGCACCTGAGTGAAGACAGTGGCACTTCCCAGCTGGTTGATGGCACTCAACTATACCTCATACTTCACAACCCACCTTGGGCATGCAGTAATTTAGCATTACCACATACCTTGTCATGTGTTATTGATTACTTACAATTTACAATGTGTTCCTAGGGGAATTTTATATTGCACTTCCTAGGTGGTTGAAGGCACTTGGCTGCACCTTGTGTCTCACAACCCACCTGGGGCATACATCAATTTAACCTTGTGGCAGACCCTGCCATGTGGTACTGATCACTTAAATTTATAATACAATCTTATTCAAATGATATAACACACTTCCCAGGAGGTTGAAGGCACTCAGCTGTGCATTGTGCCTTACAACCCACCTGGCACATGCAGCAATTTAGTGATGCTCACCCTGCCATGTGGTATTGATCACTTAAAATTTATAAAGCAATCTTATACAATTTATATACCATACTTCCCAGGTGTTTCAAGGCACCCTGCTGCACCTCATGCTTTACAATCTACCTAGAGCATGCAGCAATTTTGCATTGCCACACACCCCGCCATGTGTTATTGTTTACTTACAAATTACAGTGTGATCCTATGGGAATTTTGTATAACACTTCTTAGGTGGTTGAAGGCATTCAGCTGCACCTCATGTCTCACAACCCATTTGGGGCACACAGCAATTTAGCATTGTCACACACCCTGCCATGTTTTATTGCTTACAATTTACAATGTGATCCGATGGGAATAATATACTGCACTTTCCAGGTGACTGAAGGAATTCGGCTGTGCCTCATGCCTCACAACCCACCTTGGGAATGCAATAATTTAGCATTACCACACACCCTGTAATGTATTATTCCTTGCTTACAATTTACAATGTTATCCTATGGGAATTTTTTACTGCACTACTCAGGTGGTGTGCAAGTGTGCATGTGTATCCGTGGCTACAGAAGTGCTGGATCAGGATGATGGATGTCTCTTATGTCATTTTGAAAGAGTTGTATGTTGTTTGTCTTACCTGATGATGGATGTCTGTGATTGGTTGTGTTACCTTTCCTCCTTTGGCTGCTTGGGGGGAGGTGCGGAATTAATGTTAAAAACGCTAACATCACATTTCTATACTTTTGCCACTTTAATAGCAAAACAAACTGATGTATCAATAGAGTTTTTTTGCAGAGAATATATAAGAGATAAGCTACCTCCTTACTGGAAATATTGTTATTATTTTTTGCTTGCGTGCTTATTTACCCGATGACATCACAAGTGGTGAAGCCATGAGTGATGTCATCAGGTCAATTGTCACATGAATAAAACATATCAACAATATTCCCAGTAGGAAGATAGCATATTCCATTTATGCCATACCTCCAAAAAAGAAACAAAAAAATTCCTTCAATTTTTTGCTGATTATAAAAAATCTATAAGGTATTTGTACACGAAACACCATCTATTTGGTAGATATGTTTGTGCTGAACAACTTCTATGCTCAAAGTACTGTGCTATCATATTTCATTTTAAAGTTATTTGCATTTGCGTGTTCCAAAAAGTGAAAAAATTGAATTTTCTACTGTTTTTTAGATAATTATAAATAAAATAAAAGGAATCTATGAATGAAACACCACTCCTTTTGTAGATATGTTTGTGCTGAACAAATATCATGCTCACCGTACCACACTATCAGTTTTTGTTTTAAAGTTATTTGCATTTGATTGTTAAAAAAGTGACACAAAATGAATTTTCTGCTGCTTTTTTTTTGCTAATTAAAAAAAACAACTAAAAAGTATCTATCCAGAATCAAATGGTTTGAAACCTTTTATTGGGCCAAAATAGATGTTACAACAAAAGAACAAAGTGCTCTAGCTTTTTTACCAACCAAGTCCTTCTTCAGAAGCTTTATGACAGTTATTCAGAAAATCCCATACTATTAACACACAGACAATGCATAAAAAACTGAAATAATTCTCATTGGTTTAACATGCTCATTCAAAAAAATAACTAAAGGGGGGCTTGACTTTGCCAGCAATTAAGATGGCTGCTTAATCTTTCCACTCTGTCTACCCAGGGCTCAAAAAGACATTGATTACTTACTCAATTGATTGTTGTGGAGCTGCCTGCTTACTGCTGTGGAGGCAATATCCAACTAGTGCACGGGAGCCGACTGTGATCTGGATCTGTAGCCAGTCGGACAAACTGGAGCTCCAAGATGATTTTTCCTTTTTCTGTGCCAGCCGCATGGGGATAGTAATGGAGCCATCCATGAGAGAAATGTTTAATATAATGTAAAGCGCATGCAGGAAGTCACTCTCTCCTGCAACACAGCCATGGCTGTGTTTCAGAATCTTGATGCTAAAGTGGATTATGTCAACCAAAAAGTGAACACTCAGGCTGAGATCATGGAAGGGCACTGCACTGCCTTGAGGGAGCAGGCCAGGCAAATATAAGAGTTACAGGGCAAAATGGATGATATGGAGAACAGGAACCACAGGAACAACCTGCAGTTCCTTGGGTTCCTAGAGAGGTGTGCACAGGGACAAACCAATGACTTTCTCTCCAAAGCCCTTCATAAAATATTGAACCTGCTGGACTGTGCCAGGCTGATGATTGAGAGATCCCACTGGACACTGCAGCAGAGGCCTAGGGAGGGGTAAAGACGATGCCTCATCCTGGCTCAATTTCTCAACTTTACCAAGAAAGAGGTGACCTAAGTGAGAGTCAGGGAGCTGGGCCAGCTACAATGGAATCTGCACAGGAGCCTCATTTTACAAGACTACCCCAGGATCCTGGCCCAAAAATGCAAGGAGTACAGTGATGTCAGGAAATGTCTCCATGAACTGCAGCAGCAATTCTCACTTCGCTACCCCTCAACCCTCAGGCTCTCACATAATGGCACAAAGCTCAATTTCTTTACTCCCCAGGTGGTGATATACTTTATTAGCAAAATGTGGCCCCCACAGACCTCAGAGAAAGATCACCAGCCACTGTGGAGGAGAAGCAGATCCCTGCAAGACCGATAGCACCAGACCTCCCCAGAGCAACACCCAATGCCGAGCCGAGGAAAAATGAGAGGCCCAACTACTCCAGAAATACAGCACAAAGCTGGAAAAGTGTTGTCAGGATCTTGCAAGCACACTCAGCAGGCCAGATTTGGAAGAAAGGAGCACCTGGCCTAAAGAACCTGCGAAGAGGCCCAGTGGGAAGACACCACTAGAACAGCTGACAGGAAGATCGAGTGTTTGTCAGCCCCTATTTTACTAATAACAAATATGCTCCTCTTCAGTCCCTAACCCTGCTGGAAGAATCCTCACCCACTTTGCTGATGGACATTGCCACTGCCAACCCAGATCTGCAGGATGGGATTGCAGCAGGGACTGATCCCTGGAGGCTGGACTCATGTATCGACCTGAATGAAGAGAAACTACTGGGACTGAATATTATGGCCCTGGGCTCCAGTTCAGGCCTCCCCCTGAACATTCGACCCAAGGAGCAGCATGCAGCACCAACCAAGACAACCAGTGCAGAAGGGCTGAATCACTTGTGGATACCTGACCCAGCAGCTGAACACAGCATCAGATAAGTACAGTTTTTCTCTTCGGGGGTAGATCACTGAGGGGGGACTCCCATTATCATCCTTCAGAGCCATTTCTAGTACTGCACCAGCAGAAGTAAGGGTTTACTCTCGCCCACAGTTTAAGGTACCCTACAAGCCCACTCCAGGCTAGAACCCTTTTTTCCATGGCCCCAAATTGGGAGTTGGGAGTCCCAGAGGGCAATTTTCCTGGGGCAGAGAGTTGGGAGGGGGCTCACCCCTTCCCCTCCTCCTCCTAGCCAGTAGTTCAGCCCTACCTTTATGGTCTCTGAAGAGTATTCTGTAGTGCAGGGGTACACAGTTTCAATGTTTAAGCTATGTAGAATGTTTATTAAAGAATAAGAATGTTTATGTGTAACTTTCTCCTCCTCTTCTCTCCAGACTTTTATAGCCCACAGAATGCCAGTATGCCTGTTGGGGCTAGCAGGGGCTCCACTTCCCCTCTGGAGCTGAATCATGGAGCCAAACTTTCTGGCAGTCCTTCCTCCCCAGAGAGGGGGCCATGGAGGTGGAATGGCCCTCAAAGCAGCTGGGTGTTCAGGTGGTTCCCCCCTGTGAGGGATGTCTGTTACAAGCAGCCTCTCTAGCAGTCTTCCTGTTGGCATAGGGGGCCAGGGGAGGATCCATGGACAAGCCAGGATGGGGAATCAAAAGCCACAGGTCAGACATGCCCTCTCCTCCCACTCCACTTCTATAGTTTTAGGGCTGGAGGCTGCGAGAGATCTCAATATCCTCCTGTGGTCCCTCCCTGGTCCCCCCTCCCCATAGCACCCACTTGATGCTAAGTCATCCCTGGGCCCAGTGGAGAGATCCTAAAAGGTCCCCCCACCTCCACCCCCTCCCACTGGAGCATACCAGGTTCTGTCTCCCCCCACTGTCCTTAGGGGAGAGGGGGAAGCTCTTTCTCTGAACTCAAATATGGAAGGGGGCTGTTAATTAAGATAGATCTCCTTTTAGATGTGCCCTCTTTGTAGTAACAGGACAGTGCTAGCACCCTTACGAGCCAAGAGCAGGATCACTAAATACGGTAAGAAAAGAATTAGCCCTGGGTGGAGAGGAAGGAAAGGCAACTTGCCTACTCACTCTTACACCACAGTGGTTCTTGCTAGCAAGTACAGGGGAGATATCTCCCCCTCACCCCATGCCCACAGGGCATACCTATCTTACACAGTGCATGCTAATGCTAGCCATCACCAGGTATCACCCCAGACAGGAGCTTTCTGTTAGAACAGGTCTTCCTATACACTTTGTAAATAGTTAATTGTTAAAGTGTTTGTTTCTTTTTTTTCTTATAATCCATAGTAACTGTAGTCACAGACTTGGTGGGAGCTACACTTAGAGGTTATTGTAGAATTGCAAGTACCCACGGTAGAATGAATTGAACAATAATACTTGCTTAGAATAGACATAAGCAGGATAGGGGATGCAGGGGAGTTGCTCTAAGGATTGCCACAGGATAGAGGCCACTGGCACAGGAACATTCCAGGTTCTACTAGGTGCCTCAATTGCTGGTAGCACCATGGGTGAAGTGGTATGTCTAAGGGTTGAATACCCCAGTAAAAGGAAAAAAAGTGTCGTCACACCTAAAGTGGCTGCAGTCTCAAGTGGCTTTCCTTCATGAGATGAAACTAACCCACAATGACCATGCTGCCCTAGTGAAAGATGGGGATGGCGAAGAAGTACATGCTGGGGCACCTACCAGAAAGAGAGGGGTGGTGATTTTGGTCCACAAATCCCTCCAGTGGAAACTAGCAAAACTGTTGGTAGATCCAGAGGGGAGATGGGTGATTGAACAATATGATAACCCACCAGCCCAATTGTGCTGTGTAATAGCTATGCTCCCAATCAGGATGACCTCCTTTATTTTCACAACCTGGCAAAAACAATCACCCTGGAGCCACATTTAGACAGGAACGCTATGAGTAAAGAAACTCACTCCAGAAGTAACCAAACACTGAAACACCTGATAAAGGAGTTAGTGCTAGTTGACACTGGCCACTATTCCATCCCTGAGATAGGGACTTCACCTTTCACTTGTAAACACATGCTTCCTACAGCTGAGTTAGATTCTGGCTGTCTACTCCTGCTCTAACACAGAATGTATTGGACTTGGCTATTCTTCTCAGAGTAATATCTGACCACAGCCTGGTCCAGATACACTTTACCTGGGTTACCCCCCCGCCCAAAACTACCTGGAGGATAGCCCTAACCCTCCTGAGGGATCCAGACTTCACCCTGTGGATAAAGACTGAAACTGCCACATTTCAAGAAAATAACCTTGTACAGGACACATCACCTGGGAAGCATATAAGGCCACCATGAGGGGAGTGGATGAACAGGTTGGGTCCAGAATTCATTTGATTTATTCGATCCCGGTTGGCAAGATAAATACTAACCAGTTACTGTCTCCTGCATTTGTCCTGGGCAGGGGCATACGTCAAGGTTGCCCCTGTCACCCTTACTATTTGTTCTGGCTGTCGAGCCCTTAGCAACCACCATAAGGTCACATGGGGAGATAAATGAGGTGAGGGTGGGGACCAACTCATACCCGATGCTTATGTATGCCGATGATTTACTTATCCCAGTCAATCATGCCAGAACCTCCCTCCTCCCTCCCTGCTGATGCTCCTATAGGAATTCACAAGGCTCTCAGGGTTAAAACTCAACCAATCTAAAACTGTACTGCTCCCCCTGAATCAATGGTGCCACCAGGAGATTGCCCTAAACTTGGGACTGGTGTGGGCACCCAAAGGCACCAGCTACCTGGGGATCACAATTGTCCCTAATGTAGAAGTACTTTGGGAGGTAAACATACAGCTTCTGTTACAGTCTGCTAAAACAGAGTTTGACAGATGGTGCCTCCTCAGGCTCACCCTAGCTGGCAAAATCACAGCGATCAAAATGGTCACCACCTTGAGGTTCTGTTACTTCCTATCTCACATCCACCCCGGACCTTTCTGGCAGGTGGTTGAAGGCCTTCAACAAACTAGTGGGTGCCTGCCTTTGAGAAGGAGCTAAGCCCCACTTCAGTCAAAACAAGTTGGGTGTGCATTGGTCAATGGGAAGGTGGAACCTTCCCTGGATGGAATGGAACAAGCTGGCCTTTCAAATGGTGCAGATGCTGCACTGGACCAACACTTAGGACACACAGCCTTCCCAATGGCTGGAAATGTAAAGGAGAAAGGACAGAGGTAAAGGTGGCTGATGCAACTGCCCTGCTCTTTAGTGGGATAGGAGGGTCAGAAGGCAAGCACCCTACCATAGATGCATTGATCAAGTATTGGACCAGAGCCCACATGAAAATGGGGATGTCTCCTAGACCACTGGATATAGCCCCACGTTGACACAATCTTGCCATTCTGATAGACTGGAGGATGGTTTGGTGGCCCTCCTGGCACAAAAGGGGTATATAAGCTCATATACCTACTAGACACTCCACATATTAGACTGGCACCCTTCACATCTCTACAGGAGACATGGGGACTCCAGAAAGCTGACTTCTGGAGGTTCCTCCAAATAAGAGAGGCCATGTGTCCACTACTTCAGGTATACTCAGCCTCCCAACCCCAAAATGACATCTCCCTATGGGAAGCACAACCTAAACATCTGGCAGGTTGAATCTATGCCAAACTATGAGACACCCTTCCATTCCAGTTAGAGGAACCCAGGAACAGATGGGTAAAAATGATGGGATCCCCAATTGAGAAAGAACTCTGGGATAGGTCATGGAGGAACACACACAGGTGGTATAGGGACGCCACAGCAGGCTCATTCAAAACAAGATCTCCCACTCATGGTACTGTATCCCTACAGTATTACATAAGGCCAAACTCACTTATAATGATGCCTGTTGGAGGTGTGATAGCGTGGGTGGGGATCTTTTCCACATCATTTGGGACTGCCCTAAGATCAGTAGATTGTGGCAATCTAGTAATCATTTGGGCAACCAGGTCCTCTAAACACAGTTCCCACTCACACCATTGTTGTACATCTTGGGAATTCCAACACCAGGCCACCAACTGAAACCACAAGAGCTCAAATGGCCCTTCTCACCCTACAAACCAAGAGAGCTATTCTCTGCAAATGGAGATCCATGATTGTGCCCATCGTGAGGGAAGCCCTCTCATCCCTTGCCTCATTAGCCAGCCTAGATAGGCTTTCCCACTTACCCAGTAATGATACCCACAAATTCCAGAAATGCTGGAATGCATACAGGTTATACACCTCATCTGTGGGAGGAGGGGAGTAAGCAAACATTCCAGGTAGGGAGGAACCCCTTCCTGGTTCTTTCACCTCTGACAATAGGGGTAAACCAGCCCATGACGGTAGGTAATACTCTCCCCCTGAAAACCAGGAAAGGTGGGCAGAATAGGGAGGTTCAGGTGAGCAGGTGTACAAGAAGGTTGTTAGCTGCACTGAGTTGTTTACAGCTTACAGTATAAGTACACAGCACTTCTATACAGGATATGTTTTTTGTGTGCGTTCTCCTTTATGTTACAGATGATCCACCTCCACCTCCTTGGGTTAGACCGAAATACATGTGACCCAGATGCTGGTTCCTAGAGGATGCCTTGAAGCGTAAGCCCTAGGATCACATCAGGAGGGGGGCCCTATACCATCCAGCTGGTTCTGTAAGTATCAAACTCATTGCCTTTATCCCTCCATTAATGGCATGGGGCAGGATTTATGTGATAACGGCGATCGCTGTTAGGGCAACTGTACATTGCCGAAAAAACATTTTGGTGATGTACCCCCCAGCACACAGAAAAACAGCACTGGGAACTTGGATTTTAGTATTTTATGTGGGGAACTGTGTCCCCATCACCCCCTAGGGGCTTTGCCCCCCACACCTCCCTACTGAAGGATTTTCAACTCCAGGGGGGTGCATGTCGGGGGGGTGTGCAAAACCACAAAAATAAAAAATTCAGGCTGGGTTCAACAAAACGTACCTGTGCTCAGATCTGAACCAAGCACCCTCACAACCCCAGCCCTGATCCCACCCACCCACCATGGGGTCAGTTCAGTGGCTCACTGAAGCACCACCCCTCACAAACCCTCCCTCCCCTCCTGCCCCTCGCTGAGCATGCTCGCTGCCCCCACCTCACATATACATGTAGTGATATCCTGTTGCTATATCCATGAACCTTCCCATCTGGACACACTCCCTGGTGGGTAGCCCCATTGACATGCACTGCAATTGAGTCAGCATTTTTGTAGGCACCCAATCGTGGTTGCCTATATCACGGGATACCCACGGGGCATAGTCCCCGGATTGGCATACCCACCACTTTGGGTTACTCCCTCCCATCCCCATCTGATAAGCTACAAGTTCCTTCTACCCTGGCAGCCAGTGTAGCATAGCCATGCCTATGCTCTGCCCTTGCTATGGACCAGGTGGGGTCAGGCTAGGGAGGGAGAATGAATGAAGGGTAAGCAAAAAGAAGGACAGTCACGACAGTCCTGACTGACCCATTACCTATGACAGAGGGGTAGTTTCGTAGAGACGATATGGGGGTACTGGGCCACAAACCCACTACCACCCCCATTACTTGTCCACACATCAGACTCAGACCTCACTACAGTTTCACTTGTGAAATACATTGCCCAGTATCATCTGGCTTTTACCTACCATATATCTATGTCTAGCAAAATGCTAATGAGGATATGCAACTCAGCTTAAAATGACAAAGCAGTGATGACTGTTTGCTCTATGTAACCCTGCAGAAAGGTCATCCTGTTTCCACTGTTATGTACAAACTAAAAGTCTTCAATAAAAAGGTTTCAAAAAAAATAAAATAAAGATTACATCAGAGAAGCTAATTAACACCAGTATGCTTTTAGCTGAAAAGCTCCTGAAGGTCAAAGGTTATCAGAAAATAGCAACAAGCAGAGAGTTCTCTCATAAATTTTAAAATGTTTCAAGTATGTTTCAAGAAAACAGTCGAATGAAAACAAAACCTTAAGATATTATTTTCCCTAATTACATGTAAAACAAGGAACTTTACAACTTTAATTACAAGTGTCTGTGTGTTAAAGAACACACTAAATGATACACAGTCTTGTGTATAATGAATACATGCTAAAATGGGACATGATTACAAGTTAAAAATAAGACTCCAAAATAAAATAAACAGAAATTATCTATATGTGGCATACAAAGGGTTTAAAGTAAAGTTTACTCAAAGTGAGTAAATGTTTCACACATAATGTAATGTAGAACTTGGCTGGGGACATTTCCCCAACTATACTGTCAACCAGTTAATATATTCCACAAACTTTAAGTCCTTCAGTGTTGTAACAGGATTTTATACATGATAATATCAGTTATAAATATAAGTGTCAAATAAAAAAAAAATACTTGCCAAGCACCACCAAGAAATTGAGACCATGAGCCTGATATGTGCAGATTTCAATAAAGTGTCTTTGTATAATAAAACATGTACAGAAACAGTCTGAGGAATCCGAATACAAACTCATAGAAACTACCCCCCCCCTTCTTGGGGAAAGATAACTAGTTAGAAGGAGATATATGTACAAGAGTCCTAATACACCTTTATTCACACCAGTCATTGCAATATTTACCCAAAGGAATTAAACCTTTCATGAACCCCCAAGTAAATGAAGTATGCATCTTAATATGTATATAATTTAAAAATGTGACAGTATGTAATCCAACCACAGACAACTAGTAAAAGAAAGTAAATATTCACTATATATGTGAACTAAGAGCCCTAGCCACTATAGCACCATTATGTCATGTGCCTGAATAAAAGCCTACCTCAGTATTACCAGAATAACCACACCCGCTATAACCTCAAAAACACCCTAACACCCACATAAAAATTAGCCCATGCCACACACACATATAATATACACACACTTACACGCGGAGACACACACACACACACACACACACAGTGTTAAAGTGAGAAGCCAAAATGTAGATAACCAGATATAGGCATAAAAATGAAAAAAATCAAAGGTTCGCAGAAGAACTAAAGTATTCATGCCATCTTTTGAAGTAAAGGTCAGTGTAAGTTTAAGTGAAATAATGTGTTATATACCCCACATCAGTGTTCGTGCCATCTTCCACCATACTGAGAAGTAAAATAAGTCTGATTTCAGAAGCCCATCTCTATTGTGTACTGTTGAAATGTACTTTTAAAACCATCGCAGACATATCTGAGATTGAGTGGCCATCCTGGGAGAAGTGTTGCACCACTGGTTTGTCAGTCATCTTCATATTAATAGTATGCATGTGTGAATTCATTCCAGTGGGGAGTTGTTGCTTTGTCTCCCCCACATAACCTGTATGAGAAAATTTCTTGCATTGAATGAAATAAACAACATTACTTGATGTACATGTATAATTCCCCTGTATCTTGAATTGTCTGTTTTGTGATATAACCACACAATCAAAGTGGAAATGAGCTTACAAGTCTCACATCTGAACTGATGACATGGTTGTGTACCATATGATGTCCTGGTATTCTGTTCTGGTTCAAGTTGAGTCCTAATAATCTGGTTGGCTAAATAAGGTGGTTGTTTAAAAGATACTAGTGGTAGTTCTTGAAAAATACAAATAAGGGCTTCATCCCCACTAATTATTGGGTGGAGGTCCTTAATAATCTTACATAGAAGTTCAAGGTCAGGATGATACTTGACTACTAAGGGTATTCTGTTGGTAGTGGTCCTTTCCTTATATTGCAGTAGATGTTCTCTTGGCACCTGTGTTGAATGTTCCACTGCTCTGTCAATATATCTGGAAGAGTGTCCCTGCTCAATAAAGGTGTTTTTCAACATAGTCAAATGTGTGCCTCTGTCTACTGTACCTCATTTGATCAGAGCTGGTGATACCAAAGTGCTTGACTATACAGGGCAAACTTTTTTGTGTGGCTGGAGTGATTACTTTTCTTGTGTATGTATCTCTGTCTCTCTCTGTTGGTTTCCTGTAAATACATGTATGTAGGGTTTCATCCTTGATAATGACAGTGGTATCCAGAAAAAAGTATCTATAAATCAAACACCACTCATTTTGCAGATATTTTTGTGCTGAACAACTTCTGTGCCCCCAGTACCATGCTGTCATTTTTCATTTTAAAATTATTCGCATTTGAATAAGGTTAGGACAACTAAAATACATTTGCACAGCTATAGTCGCTCCCTTCACTGACATCATCAAGGCAGCCATTTTTTTCCCAATTGTTTAACCAGGTGAGACACACTAAGCTGAAAGCTTGTTTACAGGTGCTACCTGGGAGCACAGGGAAGTTAAGTGACTTGCTCAGGGTCACACAGTATGCAAGTGGGGGCTGTGGGATTCAAACCAAGGTCTCCAGATGTGCAGCTTAGAGCCTTAAACCACTGCACTATACTGCCTCCTATATGATTCTTAGAGCAGGATTTTTGAACCAAGAGAGGCTGTGTTTACAATTTTCAAATGCTATAAGACTGCATTTATCCTACTTTAATAAATGCAGTTTCAATATAAATGTGAACAAATGCCTCTCCTTTACAAGCCTATGGAGTCATTTAAAAAATGTGTAAAACGATGGTTTAGTTGTCCATTAAGACTTATATCTCTTTCTTGGGCTTTCAGTAAGTCTGAAAAGTTTAGCATGGCATTTGAGAAGAGAGGTTTGTGAAGAAGACACCAGCTAGTGCTTTTCTCTTCGTAGACTACAATTAATTATATTGTGGGTACAGTACTAAGAAAGCATTAAGCTGCTGCATTACTGTAAAAGGGGTATTTTTAGAGAAAAGATAAGTTACCTCAAAATGGATTTCAAATCAATAACTGTCCATTTGTATAAAAAATAATGCAATCTTTCATTTGTAGCTATGTTATGTGGTTCACTGGCAGTTCTGAAAAGGGCATTTATGAAGTGATTTTAATGGATTCAATTGAACAAGATCTATAAAAAGTCTTAGCACTGCTCTAAGTGATTTAATATAATTTCTCTCATCTTAGGATGCTGTTTCAGTAGATGAAATTAATTTGTAATGCATCAACATTTTTAAGTTGAATGTTAGTAACTTCAATGTAAGTTAGTTTTATTTAATTATACCAGTGAATTAAACACATTCTGGGAGGGGTCCTCATGTTTCAAAATATTTGTGTACTTTGTTACATTAAACCCACTTTGTTTCTTTAAAAACAAATTCAGAGGAATTCAAGCATCAGGTTTTGTTTTGCATAGCATGTTCTGTAAAAAGAAGTACATGTTTTGAACAAAACTCTAGCATTTTAGAAGCACTGAAAAGCAATTTCACTGAAAGACATTCTTCTCTTCAATCTGCAATACAAGGACAATCTAAACATTATTCTCTAATAGTATATGGTTAGCTATTGTTCTGTCTAAAGATAAGCCTCCTTAAAATCCTTGTTGTGCATGTTTCAAAGTAATGCTGTGCATGTTCCAAACAGTTCAAAGGTCATACAGTTGTAAATTACTCATTCATCTCACGCACAGCTATTAGTAATAGGCCACTGTTTTTCGGTTTTTACCGGAAAACCTGGTAAAATTCCGGAATTAGGGCTACCTGAAAACTGGTAAAAACAAAGATTTCATGGAATCTGGCATTTTATATCAGATCAGTAAATCAACAAAACTTGTATTTTTCTGATAATTCCTTCCTGTACTAGTTTCAGTTTGCTTTATTTAAGGCTCTGCATATTAAGCTTTCTTTAATTCTGATTCTTTATGCACACACTAAAAGAATGATAGCAGAATCCCGGTAAAATCCGGAAATTAGAGTAACAATCACCGGTGCAGTTCCAGAATCTGAAGGCTTGAAAATGGAATTTCATGATTTCATTCACCGTAAATCAGTGGCCTTTGCTATTACTAATCACCCATTGCCCAAAGTATTACCTTACACTTGTAAAAAGTCTATACATTTATTTTCCATTATAGAACTGTTCAGGGTAACAATGACACCATATTAAGCCATTATGTTTCAATCAGTATTACTGAAGTGAAAGTGCTTAATATTGCAGGACAGTCAGTGGGCACTAAACTGTTTTATTAAAAAAAATTAATTCACAAACTTCTACAATTTAAAGGGTACAACTGTTGACACTGGGTAGGTAGTAAACAGCTGGGTGTTTATGATACATTTTTTTTTCCATGAGCAAAGAAACAACATCTTTTTCAATGGGTTTGGGGGTGTTAGTGGCTTCTGTGAAAATACACCATAGACAGGGCTGGGTGAAATTTGTCTTCTGTCAGAAAACATCTAGCAAAATGCTGATTTCACTTCCACAAATGTTCCCTGAACATTGTATGAAATTTTGCCAAAATTCTGATTTCAGTTATTTCCATTCAAATTAAAGGTGTTAGTCCAAACTGCACCAATGTTTGCATGTTGGCTGTACCGAGAACCATAAAGATTTGTAGCACATTTTAGATCTCACTTCACAAAGACAACCACATTAGTAGCCTCCACACTTTTGGAAGTTTAAAAGTTACATTTCACACTTATGTAAACTGCAGAATTTCAAAATTATTAGTCCAAACTCTACCACAGTTGTTAAGCTGACTTTATCAAGGCACCATACAGACACGGACAAAGTTTATGATCTCTATCTTAAAAGGTGACTGTGTTATAAGCCTCCAAATGTTTGCATAGTTTAGAATTTTAACATGACGTTTCACAGTTATGTAAACTGCAGATGTTTAATCCCCTATAACTTTAAAACCAGAGAACAGAATATCACCAATTTTGTTAGGTTCATTAAATATTAGCCTTTCAGACCACCTCATGGACCAGCAGCAGAGTATCACACTGCCATGATGATGCCCCAGGTCCAGAAATGAGCCTCTGAAGTCATGTTTGGAGACATGCAATGGCTGAAATAGCTGCTGCTTGGCAGTGCATCTCAGTCATGTGGGTTGGCAATGGGGTCCACTAACACAGTGACCCCTTTGACTGAGCCAGGGAGCTTTCTCCTGCCACAAGGAAAACTGTGGCTATACGAGGGTGAAAGTGGCACTGTCCCCACCAGGGTAGATGAGAGGGGGAAAAAATGTTGGAGAAAAACCCAATAGCCGACTGAATGATAGTTTTGTTCAGCCTGAGTAATGTATAGCCCTGAGAGACAAGCTGCCTACTGGGAGAAAAACAAATATGGAAAAAAAAGAGTCTGTGCGTGTCATCTCTCAAATCTATTCCTTTTAAATTCTAGCTAAGATACAAGCAGCCAAATATTCCAAAATATCATTAGTAATTAAAGATGAATTTCATGAGCTTTTGGGAAACTGTACAATGCTGTGATACTTTTGCCGAAGCCATGTTCATAACATTTTGCCCAGTCATACACTTGAGCTGCCAATGTAGAGGAAGGTATAGGCTGGGTAAAGTGGCAATAAGGTAGCATTCATAGGATGCTCCATGGTACAAGCATAGTGGTGCCAGGTGTAAAGTCACTATCTTGAGTGACAAAACATGAAGAATAGTTATGGACATCAATGTGCACTAGCCTGAATTATTGCAATATGTCAGATAACTAGTAGAGCTCACTGACCTATTGACATGAGGAAGCACATGCACGTACAGCATTGTTTCTGTACAATGCCACCTGCTGATGCTTTAACAACCCTGTAGATAACAATGTATATTTTTACTATTTGAAAACAGTGGCATCAAGTGATGCCAAGTCTTACAACTCATTGCAATTGTGACTCAAGTAGTAGTAGTAGTAGTAGTAGTAGTAGTACTAGTTTTATTTATTTCTGTCACCCTTCCTTGGAGGCCCAGGGCACCAATACAAAGGAACATATCAACACAAACACATACTATACCATCCAACATATACATACAGTAAGAATGAAATTCAATAATCCCTAATACATTAATTAATTAAAATCAGTTAAAATCCACAGTAGAACCAAAAGCCTGAGCAAAAAGGTAGGTTTTAAGGCCTTTTTAAAATATTTCAACCAAAGGGGGTTTTCTCAGATCCCTTGATAGTGAGTTGCACATTACCAGTCCAGCCACCCCAAAGGCTCTGTCCCCAGAAGATTTTAATTGAGTCTTGGGAACCACCAGGTGGCACTGATTGGAGGGCCTGTGGTAGAGAGTGGGAAAGTATGGATGCAAGAAGTTATGCAGGTAACCAGGACCCAGACCTTGTAGGGTCTTATAGGTTCACAAAACTATCTTATAGGAGATGTATTACTTGACCAGCAGTCAATGCAGTTCCTGCAGCACAGGAGTGATGTGACTTGACCTGTAAAGGCCTGTCAACAGTCTTGTGGCCATGTTCTACACCAGTTCCAGGCATCACAGTGCACCTCCACTGAGCCCTAGGTAGAGAGCATTACAGTATTCAAGAAGAGATATCATGAAGGCATGTACCAGCAAGGGTTGGTCCTCAGGGGGAACAAGGGAATGAATCAAGCTGATACTTCTAAGATGGTATAAACTGCTACAGTTGAATATTGACACCTGAGTCTTGAGTGTCAGTCCTCATCCAGAATGATGTTTAGATTCTTCACCTGTTGGATGGAGTCAAGACAAGAGGTACAGATCGAAAGGTTCCACAGTGCAGGTCCCTTGGGTGCAATGAGAAATTACCCATTGCCATGCTTTGAGACCTGCCTTGAAGGAAGGACTCAAACCAGCTCAAAACTGTGCCTGTGAGACCTACATATTCTCTGAGACAGTCAAAAAGCAGCCCATGATCAATGGTGGCAAATGCAGAGGAGAGATCTAGGAGCACAAAGATTTATCTCTCTCCTTTATCTCTCGTCATGAGCAGATCATTTAGCACCCTGACCAAAGTGGTTTCAGTGTTGAACCTTGATTGAAACCATGCTGGAGAGTCTCATAAATATCAAAGGGTCTCAAGGTGACCCTCAAGCTGCAATGCCACCACCTTCTCAATAACCTTACTTAGAAATGGCAGGTTAGAGACTTGTCTGTAATTCACTAGGGCATCAGGGTCCAAGGTCGGTTTCTTCAGAAATGGCCTCACCAGCATGCTTTTTAATCTGGCTGGAAAGACCCCTTCTTGCAAGGAACATATGGCAATCCCAGTGAATACTGGACCAAACTGAGCTGCACAACTCATTAGGAGCTGAGTAGGGCCTGGGTCCAGATCACAGTAGGGTCACAGCCCCAAGAGCACTAGCAAAAGTAACCAGTGATTGGATCTCTGCTACAGATGCTAAGAAGGTAACTGGTGCAGTCTTTTTGGACCTCAGCAAAGCTTTTGATACTGTTGATCACAAACTATTAGTCAATTGCCTTGCAAAGTTGGGTGCCACATACCATACCACCCAGTGGTTCTCTAGCTACCTAACTGGAAGATCCCAAAAAGTAAAGGCGGAAGGCTTTTTTTTTCTGCTGCCTTGCCAGTTGCAAGAGGAGTCCCCCAAGGATCCATCTTAGGCCCTATCTTGTTTTCTTTGTACATTAATGACTTAGATGCTAACATATCTACGTCCAATCTGCACTTTTTTGCGGATGATACTGTGTTGTATACTTCCAGCTCATCGTTATCTGAAGTCAAGGGAGTGCTTCAAGCGGACTTCACACAACTTGAGCATAATCTAATAAAAGCAAAGCTTCTGCTCAATGCTAAGAAGACTAAAGTGATGATATTGTCCCACAGTGCTGTCACAGGCCCCCCCCCCAATACCCTTGCCCAAGACTTCATTGTCACCACGCTAAACGAGCCTCTGGAAGTTGTAACCAAATTTAAATATCTGGGTATCTGGATCGACAATAAATTATCTTTCAGTGACCACATCGAAGATGTCTCTAGAAGGTTAAAAGCATGGTTAGGTTTCTTCTACAGAAATAGACCCCTTTTCCCCCTTGAAACTCGAAACAAGCTTGTACAGGCCACTTTTCTCCCCCTGCTCGACTATGGCGATGTAATCTATTCCTCCACCACTCTTGCAAATCTAAGTAAACTGGACATCCTTTATCACCATGCGTTACGGTTCATTACCAACTCCCCTTACCATTCGCATCACTGTGACTTATATGCAGCTGTTGGTTGGACATCCCTTACTACTAGATGCCTGCTCCATGCTGGGCTATGGACTCTTAAACTGCTCCTGCAGAAATTGCCAAGCTATCCCTCTTCCCTTATTAGTATCTCACATAGTGCATACTTGTTAAGAAAATCTGACTTTATTATGCTTGAAATACCAAGGACACGGACCTCCTTTGGTAAACGTGCTATTGCATATGCCCTTCCCTTCATTTGGAACCAATTACAAACCGTACTGAAACTAACTAGCACAGTTTCAATAAACTTCTACAAATCGCTAAGTTCAGCCAAAATAAAAGACACCTGTAATTGTCATTAAGTCTCTTTCTTCCCCATGTGTGCCATATTTATTCACTGGTAAGGTATAATTGCTTTGTCATATTAACTGCTTTCCTTTCCCCTTCTACTCCTGGCTTTATCTATGCTTACGCTCCACTGCTACTCTATCAAATCACTCCTCTCCCCCATATCAGTTGTAGTCTGTTTGTTCTAGCTGCCAAAATATATGTATTGCACACACCAGTCATCATGTTTCATTTATCAGTATGCAACCTGTAAGTCGCTACCCTGTGTCATATTAATGTTTACCACCTGCGGTCACCCTATGTGGTACCCTTGTATGTATACCCAGCCTGTATCATGTAACATGCATTTCATGTATATACTGTTATTACCTATCTATGTTTGTACTTTAAGTGTTTATGTCACAGGACCTCCTTGTGAATGAGCTTGCTCAATGGAGTTTTCCTGCAATAAACTTGAACTTGAAGTTGATAACCTCCTCCATTGTCACAGGCCAAAACCTGCTCCATGACCACTGACAGCCACTGTGACCTCCTGACCCCCCCACTGCTGGACATTAACTATCCAAAAGAGGAGATCCTGGCCCTGATGGAGGACACCTTGTCCAAAAAAAAATGATCAAATTCCTCACATTTTGCAAATGATTACATTTTCATGGGCTCCAGATAGGCTGGGTTTAAGAGCCTATCCACAGCAAGAAAAAGCTGAGCTGGTTGATTTTTCCTGGTCACAATCTGTCTGGACAGGAATTCTGCCGTTTTATGAGAGATTGCCCTTTGTTACTCACTGTAGTGAGTAATCAATGCTGGTTTGTCCTCCTGAGCCCTGAATCTCCATCACATTTCTAACATCTTTCCCATAGCCATCATAGACCTTAGCTCACCATCAAACCATGGTAAGCCCTGATGTGAAAGCAAAGAACAGACACAGACTGAAGCTGCCAGGTCAGAGGTCACAGTTACAGCCCTATTATAGGCTGCCACCACTTCCCCCATGCCTACAGCACAAGCTGTCCATATATCCAAGGTGTCAAGTACCAACAAAAACCCCTCAGGGTTCAGCCCTCTGAAAGGGTGGTATCTGACTACCTCCACAGGAGGAGGACTACAGAGGGGTGCCCTGAACTCAAAACTGGTGGTGCAATGATCTGACCAACTGATCAGGTCAATCCTGACATTCTCCAGCTCAAGCCCTGTGTGGAATACCAGGGCCAACACTTGTCCATGCCCGTGAGTTCCAGAAGCAACTGCTTGTGTCAGGCCCAGAGCTAACATGCTCTGGAGGAACCTTTACCCAAAATGCAATAGTTCATCATTAACTCAGGCATTGAAATCACCGATGATACTCCACCTTGGTGACTCAAACAATCAGTTGGTGATGAACTTCACAATCTCCTACAGAAAATCCCCCTCATGCCCAGGTGGATAATATATAAGGAGGATTCTGCACCCAACACCTGGACCTCCATGCACAGACATGCACTCAAAGGATGAGGTGTCCCCCACAGGATGCAGCCTCCTTCCCAGCTCAGTTCTAAACAGGATAGCTACCCCTCCTCCCGTGATCCTTCCTAGGTTAGTGCACAGCTGGCAGTGCTGCTTCCAAGACTGGACCAGCATCCTCACCTAGCCAGGTCTCTATTAAACATTCCAGGTCCAAGAAACCACAACTGCATTAATCACAGTCCTATTCCTCATTGATCTGGTGTTGCAAAGCACTGCCTGAAGAAGATGAATACTGGTGGACAGTCCCTCAGCTACCTGATCACTCAACCCAGTGGATGCCTGGGGGACTGCAACCAAATATCTGCCACTCATCTCCAGTCCCCGTCTAACCCTGGGCCATCTCCTGGTCCAAACTGTCCTGATCACCTCCTCCCAACCCTCCTCTTGCCCCTTATCCCAGTTCTCTTGTAGTGCCTCCTGGAGATTCCTCAACCCCCTGCATGAACTATAAACCTTAGCAGGTAGGGGAGCAACGCAGAAAGGGTGCAGAGCATATAGCTGGGATGCAGAGTAACTAGCTATACTCAAAGGCTCTGGCACACACATTAATAATAATAAAATGATATCCCAATAAAACTAAAAGAAACCCACCCACTACCCCTTTGTCATCCTATCAAAACACACACAATTAGTGAAACTGTTCTACTAAACTAAAAGACAACTTACTAATTGTGAAAACTATATTTAAATAAATACAATAAACTTATTGCTATCTGAGTCATAAAATACCTTAAAAGTCCACCAATAACATGCATACCACCATATACACAGCTCCTTCAAAAAAATCATTGTAACATTAACTCACCTACCCTACTCTAAAAAAGTTTACCCAAGAAGATTATAGCAACCAATAACACGCATTTGTCAATGACGAATGTTTGCTTGCTGGTATTAGCATTAGAAATGCAGGGGTTAAACAGATGCAGAATAGGAATGGCAGTGAAGTACTGAACTTCACATGAACCCCACCTCCATTCTGTAGAGATGGACAGGATTTGGGGTAAGTTTTTGGGTCGTCACCCATGACGGTCAAGCCATGTCACCTCACCCTATTCTGCAGACACTGACACATGTTAAGCTGTGCCTTAGGGTGTTTGTCTTTACAGTCACCCCATTCTATAAGGATATACATTGAAATGGGTGCAGCATAGGAGAATGGGGTGAAGTCTTGGGACGAAGAGTCCAAGGTACACCTCGTTGCCTGTCAGTGGCTGGGGGTGGAGGTGGGATGGCATGAGCAGTACAGTTGGCAATCCAAAGGCACACCCTGATGCCTGTCTGTAGAGGGTAGGATGTTATGGTTAGAAACCATAATGCCTTAGGCATTTGTTGGTATTCACGGCACAAATTCTGAACATGGCCTTTTTGTGACCCCACCTCGTGAAAGCATTTGGGACCTCTTGTCATTAACAGTGGCAGTGTGATTTTGTCAATGTGTCCTGAAAACTGACTTCCAACACTGACAGTGCCATTCTGCACCACATGTATGAAAACACAAATCGGGCAGGATGTGAAGAATGACAGCTGTACCATCCATAGGGAGGTATGAAGAGATGGCAATGTTGCAAATGTGTAGTGGGAATATTAAAAATGCTTGCACTTCCGAGCATATATGGAACCTTGCAACATGCGCGTAACACAGTCATTTTATGGAGTTTCATCACCAGATTTTCAACATAGGTATTTAACGACCTGTGGTCATGAACAGTGTCACTGTGATTTTGTTACTGTGTCCTGAACACCGATTTCCCACAGCAACCACGGTATTCTACACCAGAACTGCAAAAACACATTTCAACCAGTATGTGAAAAATGACAGCTGTACTGTTCATAAGGAGGTGTGGAAAAATGGCAATGTTGAAAATCTGGAGTGAAAATATTACAAATGTAAAAAGTTATAAGTGTGCATGGAAACTGTGCAATGCACACTCGTAACACAGTCATTTTATGGATTTTCATCACCAAATGTTCAACATAGGCATTTTAGGACCTCTGCTAGTGAACAGTGTCACTGTGATTTTTGTAATGTGTCCCAAACAGTGATCTCCCACAGTGACCATGCTGCTCTGTGCTGAAAGTGCAAAAACACATTTCGTCCAGGATGTGAAAAATGATAGCTGTACTGGTCATAAGGAGGTGCAGAAAAAATGGCAATGTTGAAAATGTGCGAAAATATTGCAAATGTGCGAAGTTACAAGCGTGCGTGGAAACTGCACAATGCACACTCATAACACAGTCATTTTATGGACTTTTGTCACCAAATTTTCAACATAGCCATTTAAGGACCTCTGCTAATGAACAGTGTCAGTGTGATTTTCCTAATGTGTCCCAAACATGGATTTCCCACAACGACCGTGCTTCTCTGCTCCAGAAGTGCAAAAACACATTTGGCCAGGATGTGAAAAATGACAGCTGTACTGTTAATAAGGAGTTGCAGGCAAATGGCAGTGTTGGCCATCTGGAGTGAAAATATTGTAAATGTGCGAATATACGAGCATGTGTAGAAACTGCACAATGCACGCTTGTAACACAGTCATTTTATGAACTTTTCTCACCAAATTTTCAACACAGGCATTTTAGGACCTCTGCTAATGAACAATGTCACTGTGATTTTCTTAATTTGTCCCAAACATTGATTTCATACACCAACTGTGCCATTGTGTGCTACATGCTCAGAAACACATTTTGGGCAAGATGTGCAAAATTAAAGCTATACTGCTCATAAGGAGGTGCGGTAAAGTGGCATTGTTGAAATTCCGGACTGTAAATATTAAGAATTTGCACACTTATGAGTGTGCGTAGGAACTGCACAATGCACGCTCATAAAACAGTCATTATTAGGAATTTTTTCACCAAATTTTCAACATAGCCATTTTAAGACCTCTGCTCATGAACAGTGTCACTGTGACTTTCTGAATCTGTCCCAAACATTGATTTTGCACACCAACTGTGCCATTGTGCGCTACATGCGTGGAAACACATTTTGGGTGAGATGTGAAAAATGACAGCTGTACTGTTCATACGTAGGTGTGATAAAATGACATTGTTGAAAATCTGGAGTGCAAATGTTACAAATTTGTGAACTTATGAGCGTGCATAGGAACTGTGCAATGCACGATCATAAAACAGTAATTTTAAGGAATTTCATCACCAAATTTGCAACATAGGCTTTTTGAGATCCCAGCTTATGAACACTGGCACTATCATTTCATTAATCAGCCCCGAAAGGTGATGTTGCGCAGTGACTGTGAAATCACCTTTCGGGCCTGATTAACACCATGACAGTGACAGAATTCATGAGGAGGGGTCCCAAAAACCCCATGTTGAAAATTTGGTGCCAAAATTCTAAAAAATAAGATATGCAGCAAAGTTGAAAAAAACCCTATTTATTCCATTATATAGCTTACTGGCATTTCCTCAGTTCGCGGTCAGCTTTGAAGAGTGCAGACGTGTTCCCGGTCCACTGAAGATCGTTGCGCCAGACTCCAGAGGTACGTATGGGGTGAGGGGGGTGTGGGGAGGCAGGGTGCGCAGTGGGTGGGCGCGGGTTGTGGGAGGGGGTCTGGGAGACTGCGAGGGACTGTATTTTCTTTATGGGAAAAAAAGACAACACGGGACAGTTTCCCATTTTACAGGGACATTTGGCATGCTGGGGTGGGCTCCCAGTGTGCCAATGGACTCTTTTGGGGGAGGCAGCTGTAGCCAACAGGGATTGGGCACCCCCATAGGCACACAAGAAAATGGGGGGGGACATCATGCCAACTGGGATTTGACACCCCGTCGGCAGACGACAAAACCGGGGGAGTTACATCATGCTGACAGGGAGTGGGCTCCCCCGTCGGCAGACAATGAAAGTATCTGGGGGGGGTTACATCTTGCCAATGGGGAGTCAGCTCCCCCATCGGCAAAATAAACATTGCCACTGAAGCCGGTGGGGATTGGGGCCCCTGTCGGCAAACAGAGACTGTTTGGGAGGACACATGCTGCTGAGGGGGATTGGGCACCCCCTTGGAATGGGAGGCTGCATAATATTGTTTGTGAACACAGCAGTAAGCTGCCTGCCATGTTCACAAACAGTATTAGGCTAGCTAACATTCCGCCCTGCAATGATGGGTAGCTCCCTCATTGCAGCACAATGACAGATGCTGCAATGATGAGGTGGCCCCTGATTGCTGCGGCGAAATGTTACAACTTGGTGCACTTTTGGAGACCAGTGTCATCAGCACACTGTGCCTGCATTGGTCCACCAGTGCCAAGCCCCCAGATGCAATGCATCCCTTGGCTATAACATTGCCTTGCCTCCACAACCCGCTTCTCTCCTAAGCTGTCACATCATGTTTCTTGCACATGTATGCAAGCAAACATAAAAAGAACCCATCAACCTAATTATATAGTGCCAGTAGTTCCAGTTAAAATCAATGCCAAAGAATAGCAGTCCAGAATATTCCTGAGTTGCAGAATAAGTGGAAACTGTTCATAGTTATTGTTCCAGTGTGTGAGGTGCAGTACTGTCACTACTGCACTTCACCAATGACCAGAAACTTGTCAGAAAACTTAAAGCAATGCAACTTAAATTTTCCCTGCTCTCACCAGGGTTTCAGAAATAAGCTCAGTCAACAGCAGGTAAAAGTCAAAACCGCTGGTTCTCCCATCTCCCACAGTAAACTCAGGAAACAGAACACAAAATGTACAGTCAACAAATTGCAACCACTAGTTGCACCAACTATGGTATAGCGGTTACAATATACCGGCCATGGTGACAAGTCCAAGCTTACTGCTTAAGTGCTCCCCACTGTATTACTTACACCATTATCCTTGTCAAATGTAACATGCCATGCATAGCAGGAAAAATAATCATGTTCAGCACTGACCCATAAGGTTCCCTACTCAATGGTGATCCAGGGTTGCAGTGGCAACAGGAAACTCCATTGTCATTTCTCACAACTCACGATCCACTCACAGCTCCCTCTACACCTTGGCAGTGTTGAAAGTTTTGCTCCAGCATGTGAGTCCTTGCTCAGTAATAGATCATTGGAAAGTTGGTCAGCAACAAAAGGAAGCAAAGAATGATGGTCACAACAGCTACTGGAGTTTAGGTCCATGGCCAGGGCAGTTTGGAGTGACTGGCCAGATTGGACCGATTGGAGTAAAGACCAGCTTGCAGTCACTCTTCTGTACAGGTTAGGGTGAAATTCAACTCACAGGCTCTTCTTTGTACAATGGCTCCATATCACAAGTCCAGCCAACTATTGCTATCGTTGCCACATGAATCCATCTGAGCATCAACTCAGGATCGGATTAAAGTCTATGGGACCCTAGTCAAACTCGCAAGGACAACGGGCATGGGAGCACTGACAGAGGGGGCAAAAACAGAGAATTTGATGGCAGATAAGAACCGCTTGGCCCACCCAGTCTGCCCATTTCCCTACATAATGGATAACTTTTAGATTCTAGATTACCACCAGCCTACTTCTTCCAACCTCCACCCCCGAGAATTGCCTTATGTCTGTCCCATGCATTCTTGAATTCCACCACTGTTTTTGACTCCACAACCTCCTCAGGAAGGCTGTTCCATGCATCCACAACCCTCTCCATGAAAAAAATACTTCCTCACATTACTTCTGAGCTGTCCCCCCTCTAGCTTCAGATTGTGCCCCCTTGTTCTTGCACACCTCTTTTTCTTAAAGATGCTACCCTCTTGGACTTTGTTGATTCCCTTGAGGTATTTGAAAGTTTCAATCATGTACCCCCTCTCCCTACTCTCTTCGATTCTTAAGTCTCTCTTGATATGTCTTCTGCTGCAGACCCTGCACCATTTTAGTTGCCCTCCTCTGGACAGCTTCCATCCTGTTTATGTCTTTGCGGAGACTGGGTCTCTAGAACTGCATGCAGTACTCCAGATGGGGTCTCACCAGCTGTCTGTACAGAGGGATAAAAACTTCCTGTTTTCTACTGGTGATGCCTTTCCCTATGCATCCAAGTATCCCACCAGCCTTGCTTACTGCCCTCTCACGTTGCTTGCTCACCTTTAGGTCATCTGATATGACTATCCCCAGGTCCCTTTCTATCTTTGTTGTTGTTAGTATCTCACCCCCCACTGTGTACTCTTCTCTTGGGTTTTTGTTTCCCAGGTGCATTACTTTGCACTTCTTAGCATTGAATCTAAGCTGCCATACATTTTACCATTCCTCCAACCTTTCCACTTCCCTTCTCATCCTTTTCACCCCACCTTGTGTATCACCTCTGTTGCATATCTTTGAGTCATCTGCAAAGAGACATATTTTTCCTTCCAGTCCCTCTGCAATGTCACTTATAAAGACATTAAAGAGGACCAGTCCTAGTATTGAATGCTGTGGTACCCCACTAGTAACCCCCCTTTCTTCAGAGTGGACTCCATTTACTATTACCCTCTGTGTCCTGTTCTCCAGCCATTTTTTTACCCAGACTATCATCTTGGGACCCACTCCCAGGCTGGCCAACTTGTATATTATTCTTTTGTGTGGGACTGTGTCAAATGCCTTGCTAAAGTCTAGGAAGGCCATGTCCACAACCCCTCCCTGATCTACTACTTTGGTCACCCAGTCAAAGAAATCTATTAGATTCATCTGACATGACCTTCCCGCTGTGAATCCTTGCTGCCTTGGGTCCTGTGCTCCTCTGGCCTCTAGGTACTCAACAATTCTTTCCTTCAGAAGTGATTCCATCATTTTCCCAATCACTGAGGTTAAACTAACAGGTCTGTCATTTCCTGCTTCTTTCCTGCTCCCACTTTTGTGAAGTGGAATCATATCTGCCCTCCTCCAGTCTTCAGGTACTACCCCATCCTCCCATGATCTATTATAGAGGGTAGTCAGTGTTATCACTAGTTCTACCCTTAGTTCTTTTAGAATTCTGGGATGAATCCCATCAGGCCCCATTGCTTTGTCCACCTTCAGTTTTAAGAGTTGTTTCAGAACCCTTTCTTCTGTGAAAGGGTTGGTATCAACCCCCTTATCCAGTGTGTTTCTATTGTTTGGTTTACGTACATCCCCCTCTTCATTTGTGAATACTGAGCAAATGTTTTTGTTTAGTATCTCTGCCTTTTCACAGTCACCCTCTGCCCACCCCTCTCCCCTTTATTAAGCCTCACTATCCCTCCCTTGGGCTTCCTTCACTCCCTGATGTACCTATAAAAGGTTTTTTCCCCCTTCTTAACTGAGTTGGCTATCTTTTCCTTGGTTTGGGCCTTTGATGTTCTGACTGCCTTTTCTGCTTCTTTTTGCTTTAACTGATACAATTCTGTGTCCTGCTCCTTCTGTGAATCCTTGTACTTCCTGAATACTCTCTTTTTGTCCCTAACCTTCCCTGCCACCTCCTTTTGAGAACCATAATGGTTTCTTGCATCGTTTTGTTTTGTTTATTTGCTTCACACAAAGGCTTGTTGGCTCTGTGATGGCAGTTTTGATTATTTCACATTGTTCTTCCACCCCTCCTTCCTGCCCATTTGCTAGTGCATTCCTTTGGCACTCACCCATTTTGGCAAAGACAGCCCTCCTGTAGTCCAGTACCTTTGCCTTTGTATGGCTTTGACTTTATTGCTGTGTTTGTCATGAACCATACTGTTTGATGGTCACTAGTTCCCAGATGGCTACCCACTTCTAAATCTGTGATCCTCTCGCCATCTTCATTTGAAAATACCAGGTCTAAGATTGCTCCCTCTCGAGTGGGTTCTGATACTAGTTGTCTAAGACATGCCCCCTTCTAGGGCATCTAAAATGACCCCACTCCTAGAAGTGGCTGCTGCAAATGAACTCCAGTTAACATCTGGCATATTCAGATCCCCCATTAGCAATATCTCTCCTTTTTCTGCCATTCTAAGGATACTTTCTATAATTTCCTTGTCCATTTCCTCCCCCCTGAGATGGGGGTCTGTATACAACCCCTGTGCGGATTGTGGTGCCATTGCCTGTCTCCAAATTGACCCACAGTGCTTCCTCTCCTCCCTGTTTACCCTTTTGTTCTGTTGCTTTGATGCTATCCGTTATATAGAGAGCTACTTCACCTCCTCTTTTACCCTCCCTGTCCTTTCTACAGATGGTGTATCCTGGTATGGTTACATCCCAGTCATGGTTCTGTGTGTACCATGTTTCTGTGACTGCCACAATATCCAGATGTTCCTCCTCTATCAAGGCCACTAATTCAGGAGCCACAGCCACAACATTAAATGTGGAACTACCAGAATAGAAAAAAAACAATAACTGTTCTCCAAATCTAACTCACGTTGAGTCCCTACACTAACACTACCCCACTATTCTAAAGTAATAAGAAAATTAAAGAAAATATTAATGGGTTCTCAGAAAGAGTAAACATAGGTGAAACAATGATGGGTGAGAAGTGCAAAAACAAAACTTAATCACAGCAAAAACATTCAGACAGATGGCACTCCCAGCCTGGCAACCATCTTGTTCATTCCTCAAGTATCTGAGGCCTGGATATTCAAACTGCGCCATTCTGAGGCTCAAGCCCTTGCACTGCTCAAAATAATTGCGTAGGGGTGTGGCTGGGGTGATATTCAAAGGAGTTGCTCTATTGAGCAACTCCTTTGAATATCACCCCCCAGCCACAGCCACTGTGCATGGCGCAGTGGAACTTGTACCACCGCAAGTTGTCAGAGTGAAGCATTCAACTTGCGGTGACGTAAGTACCATTGCGCCATGCGCAAAATCACGATATTCAAAAGGTGACATGCAAATGGGCCATAACTCATGCAAGGCGCAGGGGGGGCCATTTGCATCTGATTATGGCCCCATTTGCATGCCATTAGCATGTAGGTGCACCGATCCCCGAGGACTTGCGCCTGGCCACCCTGCCAGGCAGCAGCCATTGGGGACCGACGCACCCTGCAGCCCGATCGCGGGAAGAACGTGAAAAGAACCCCCCCAAACATCTCCCTAATGCCTGATCGCGGGCAGAATGTATATTGACAACCCTCCCCAGTGCCCGATCGTGGGCAGAATGTAATAGGAACCCCCAACCCGAATATCTCCCTGGTGGTCCAGTGGACCGTAATGCCCGATCGTGGGCAGAATGTATATTGACAACCCCCAAACATCTCCCTGGTGTCTAGTGTCCTCCCCACCCCACCCCACCCACCCATGAAGCCCCACCACCCGCCCTCCCGGCAGCGGCGGGTGGCAGCATCCACCACCTGCCGCCCCACGCCGCCCGCCCGGACTGCCTCGGTAGGGCTGCCGCCCATTGGTGCAGAGCTAGAGCCACGGGCGCAGCCCATACTGTACATGACAGTCCAGATTTGTGAATTCACATTCTGCCAGCGATTGGGCATGGGGAGATGTTTGGGTGGGGGTTCTTTCACATTCTGCCCGCCAATCGGGCATTCACGATCACTGGACCACCAGGGATGTGAGCGGGAGGGGGCTACATTGATGCCCGTAATCGGGCTGGTGGGGGCACAGGGACTGAGTTGGGGCCAGCCACGGGTGGCAGCTGCTGTGTTGTGCCCTGCAATACAGCAGCTCACCTGTGGGTGGCCCTCAACTTAAGCCTTTTTGGCTCAAAGTTGTGCAGGCGCAGGTTGGGGGTTGCGCCTGCACAACTCGGCACAGCCCGACTGAATATCGGGCTGTGCAGTTTATGCATGGTTCCTCCCCCTCCTGTTGAGCATCCATTCATTTGCATTGCGCTGTTGCTCAGCCTGTTTTCAGTGGCGCAACTGCCTCCTGCTGAATATCGCAGAATGGCGCAATGTAGGACTTGAGCATGCGCAACCCTGTTGCGCATGACGCAACCCTTTTGAATATCCGGGCCTGAATATTTTTAGTCATGATGGAGCATGATGCTGGGCATCACTATTGCAGGAATGTTGGAAAGGTATTGCAGTGCCATGCCGCTAGTGCAGGTAAGGTGATTCAGTGGTGATAAGTACAAACTTGCATTCCACAAGTGGAATTCTATTGACATTATCTATTATGCATCCATAGATTTTTGAGCAAATCTTGCAAATTAATAATTTCTAAAGTATCCACAATAACTTTTAACCTACCAAACCACATTTATATCTCCATACAACTGTGGCACACACACCCAAAGTATAAAGCAGACATCAGAGCTGCTAAAAAACTTTAGATTTTATTACAAGTTTCGATGGATTGACTTGAGCGCTGTGGAATTTGAGAGGATTACTGGTGACCTTGTACCACCAGCATCGTGAGTAAAAACAAAAAATGTTGATGAACATGGAACATTGAGTTAGGCCTGAGCGACGGTGTGTCTGGGTGCTGTGCAGGGGGGGGCCTTCTCCGTGTATCCGGGGACTGGTGGCAACCTTACTTTCTGCAGCCAAGTAGGAGCTGCCCTTTGAGCTTCGGGGAGCCAGAATCTTAACTGAGACTCCCCAGAATCCCTTATGCAGCATTCTTTAGGGTTTGTCCCATAAGGGATTGTAGCTGCAGGCTCCGGGGAGTGTGGTAGGATAGCCTGTAAGGCCCTAAATTATTCGGGGGAGCCCCCCCATGGAGACTTAGTTACATACCCCAGATTGCCGTGGTATGGCCGATGCCTTGGATTGTTTTGGATTATGTTTAAGAATTCTATAAAATGGTTCCACGATTAAATGCTGTGGTTTGGGTTACTGAAGACTACTGAGGAGTGCTTGGGCACTGAAAGTGATTAACCTGGATCTGTCCACTGTTATTGGATTGAATCTGACTATTTCCTGTATTTTATTGAAGATTTTATTGGTTTCCCCTCACAATGCAAAAAAGATCTAATTCAGACTTTAAAACTGGAGTGGTGAGAGGACTCCAGTTTTATAAATTGCATTCTCCCACTACGTGAGAGGCAGTGGGGTTGGTTAACTCTGGACAATAAAAAACTGGAGTAGTGAGAGGACTTCAGTATTTTATATCTTATATTTACATAATTTTTTGTATTTCTTTTGGATTGTATATTTTATTTTGAGGGTTGTCTATTTGTGTTTAGGATTGTTTTAGACTATAAATTTGAGGAGTAACGGTATCTTTACGGGGAGTGGAAGTACGGGTTCTTGTTGTTAGAGGATGTGCTGGGCTGTTGCTCTCTTGATCAGGCACTAGTCCTCCTCTGACCTCCGGGGCCTCTGGACCTTTATTCCTCCTCCCCTACCTGCAGTGGTCTATAAGTGCTGTAGGGCATTGCGTATTGTCAGTAGGAGGAGGAGGAGGAGGGAAGGGGCCGGGACCTCGGAGGTGGGACCAGGGTGGCTGTATTGGGGTTGTGAAATCCAGGAGATGCCCTGGGGTGAAATGGTCACAGGAACATGGTCCTCCATGTCTAGTTACCATACCCAAGGGCTCCAGTGTGTCTGGGTAGACAACTCGGTCAGCCCCAGAACCCCATCCGACTCGAGTGGTGTTGTGCAATGCCAGGTCTATTAAGAACAAGACAGCAATTATTGCTGATTGTGTTGGGACAGAAGACCTGGTTTGCATCACCAAGACCTGGCTTGATGACAATGCAGGCCCCATTTTGGAGGCAGCTGTCCCAGCCAGTTTATTGGTGATACACCACTCGTGATCGGACCTCAGGGGCGGGGAGTGGCTATCTGTTTCAGATCAGAATTGGGCCTTATTGTTGAACCAGTTGAGGGGGCCAGATCATTTGAGTTTACTGCAGTAGCAGGTGTTGACTGCAGGATCATTCTCATCTACTGTCCACCCAGGGGTGAGAAAATGTTCCAGCAGGAAGTCCCATACTTCATCATTGACATGACGTTGAAGTCACCCAGGCTGATGATCCTGGGTGACTTCAGTGCTTGGGTCAATGGTGAATGCTCACAGTTTGGTCAAGACTTCCTCCAACTTATGCATTCATTGGGGTTCACACAGGTAGTTACCTCTGTTACTCATAAGCAAGGTCACTCTCTTGATCTGTCTTCCTCCTGGGGATCTAGTCCTTCAACTTTGTGGTGGAACCAGTTGTATGGTCCGATCACTACACAGTGAGATTCAACTTCCAGCCCCCCCTTATAGGCCTGCCCCTGTGGAAATGGTCAAATACCACCCATTGAGGGGAGTAACTCCTAAAGGCCGTCAGGCAGTGTTAGACCTATTGGGATTTCCTTGGGCAGGTGAGGACCCAAAGAGTCTAGTTTTGGCCTATAATAAGGCTATCACTGAGGCCCTGGATTCTATCGACCCAGTCCATGTTCATCCACTCTCTCTCTACCCTCAGTTCCCTTGGTTTGATGGAACTTTGAGGGAGTTGGACGAAGGTTAAAATGTCACTGGAGAAATCGGCCCTTGAGGCTGACCACCTTAGACTGATAGAGCATTATCAATGCTATCAATCAGCAATCATGCATAAGAAAGCAGAGTTCCTGTCTGGTGAGATTGCTTCTGCTCAAAACCGACCAGCTCAGCTCTTTTGAACCGTAGACAGGTTGTGTAATCCATCCTGTCTGCAGGTTCAAAGAGCATTTTCACAAATTAAGTGTGAGGAGTTTGGTTGTTTTTTTGCAGAAAAGGTGCCCAACATCAGGGCCGAAATCTGCTCAGCGTCTTCTATAGGAGTTGATGGTGGTTGGTATTTGGTCACTTCCTCTCTGTCATCCTGGAGTTCTTTTGATCAGCTGAAGATGGGGGATATCATGGGGATTGTCCAGAATTTGTGGCCAACATGCTGTAGTTTGGATCCAGGCCCTACATGCCTATTATTGGGGTGCACTGAGTTTATCGACCCAATCCTTGCACAGATTGTTTGGTGCTCCTTAGACTCGGGAGAATTCCCTAGCTCCGTGAAGGAGGCAGTGGTGACAACGCTTCTTAAGAAAGCTTCTCTGGACCTGAACAACTTTGCTAATTACAGACCTATCTCTAACCTTCCCTTTGTTGGGAAGGTGATTGAGAAAGTGGTTGCGCTGCAACTGGAGAACCATCGTACCATCCATGATATCTTTGATCTTCTCCAGTTAGGCTTCCGGAAGAGACATAGTACCGAGATTGCTCTGGTTCGGGTGCTCAGTGCTCTCCTGATGGCAAGGGACCAGAAATGCTGTTCCATCTTGGTACTTCTGGATCTCTCCTCAGTGTTTGACACTGTGGACCATGGGGTGCTGCTTGAGCGCTTGAGGGTTATCTGTGGCCTGGCTGGTCCAGTTCTCAGATGGTTTCACTCTTTCCTCACTGACAGGTCTCAGAGGGTGGTATGTGGGATTTTTTTCCTCTGAACCATTCTCTCTGCCATGTGGGGTCCCTCAGGGCTCAGTGCTGTCCTCCATGTTGTTCGCAGTGTATTTGCTGCCCCTCTGAGACAGTTTAAGATGATATGGGCTGAGGTTTCACTGCCATGCTGCTGACACCCAGCTCTATCTGTCATTTGCGCCTGACCAGGATAGTGCAGTCTCATTGTTTAACAGCTGTCTGGTGGAGATCCATGACTGGATGAAGGCTAGCTGGTTGAAATTGAATTCCGGGAAGACTGAGGTGTTGGTAGTAGATCTGGGGTGCCGGATAGAGAGGCAGGTGGTGGTTTACCATCTGGGCTTTGGCTTGATGGTTTACAACTGCCTGCCTCAGAATGGGTGCATGATCTGGGAGTGGTTCATTTTTTTTTTGTGTAATCTATTCCCCCCCATGCTCGCTGGTCCACCACTCCTTTGGGCTCTTACCAAGTCCCCCCCAGCCCCTACTGTATTTATCCAGCCCTCCTCTGATCCTCATATTGCAGCCGACACCTGGGATATCCCGGAGTATCCCTTCACCAGGCGGGTCCCCCTCCTCCAAAGGGAAAGGCACTCCTAGGGCCCGGATGCTGCTGAGGAACAGGAGGACCTGGGAAGGCACTGGAGGCTCTCAGTGAACAGAGAGCTGTCATCCGGCAGCCAGCGAGCAATTTTCCTGGCATTCTTAAGGTGCTTGATGTCCGGACATCAAGGCAAGAGCTGACGTCTGTCATGCACCACCCCAATGACCCTGACATGTTGCTCTACCCCTGGTCTCCACCAGAGGTCACTTCAACACCGGGTTGCAGCCCCTTCCTTCCCTGAAGACAGCGAGCAGTCTTGGGACACTCAAGCTGCCTCCCCCGGCCAGCCCTCCAGCAACCTGAGCTTGCTCCCGAACCCAGGTCACTGGCATCGCAAGCAGAAATCCAACCACTGCGCTGACGGGCCAGCTCTGGGAGCGGTTCTTGATGATGGGCTAACACTGTGTACACAGGTGTCGAAAGTCATCAAGTCCTCCTTTTACCACCTTAGGAACATTGCCAGAATTAAGCACCTTGTTCCATCCGATGATTTGCCCACATTGATCCATGCCTTTGTGATCTCATTTTTTGATTACAGTAACTCCCTTTACCCAGAGCTTCAAGGGGTTGCTATCTGCCACTTGCAGCTGGTGCAGAATGCAGCAGCTCGGTTGTTGACTGGGTCATTGCACTCTAGTTATATCACTCCTGTGCTGTGTGTTCTGCACTGGCTGCCTATACAGTGGTGGATCATCTTTAAGGTCTGTTTGCTGACCTATAAAGCCCTGCATGGACAGGGACTGAGTTATCTGCAAGAGCTCCTGGTTCCCTACAGCCCCGGCCATCCTCTCCACTCGTCTGACAAGGGGTTGTTAGAGGTTCCCAAGGTGCATTTAAAAACATCTGGGGCCTGGGCATTTATGTTTGTGGCACCATCCCTGTGGAACTCTCTACCTCGTCAGATTAGAGAGTGCAGGATCATGGAGAGCTTTAAAACCAACCTGAAAACACATCTTTTACAACAGGCTTTTAATGATTAATATTTATGATTGGGGAAGTTTTTAAATTGAAGTTGAAATTGTGTAAGATTTTTAAATTATTTGTGAAGTGTTTTTTATGTGCAGGCTTTGAAACTGGGAATGTGCTATATAAATAAAAATATTATTATTAGTGTATTTCACATACACAGGCATCAAGCATCACCTGACGCATTTCGGAGTGCTCCTTTATCAAAGACTAAATATTTAGCTACCACCAGAGACTTATATACAACTTCATGCATGACATCATCATTACTCTTGCACTCTCATTGGTTAATAACTTAATTGTTCCCATTACTCTTAAAAACACATGTATCTCTATTATTTACAAATCCCATAAAGTGCTTCCTAAAATATAAAGTGCATAATAAAATAAAATAAAGTGCATCACTTCAAACCAAATCTTGTTGTCTGTTCATTCTGTTATTTCAACATATTTAACTCTTCCCTGGTTTCTTCTGTGACCTCAATCTAATAATCCATTCATTTTCTTTTTTCAGGATTTTGCATTGAAAGTAACCACCCCTTGGTTCTGACATTACTTTCTCAATGGCAATAAAACTAAATTCATGTCCAGTCTCATTTCCCTTTTCTATAATATGTGCTGCCATTGCATAGGTAATGTCCCTCTTTTCCATCACCCTCACATGCTCATTTATTCTTACTCTTAGTTGTGTCTCAGTTTTGCCAATGTAAAAGGCTTCACATTTACATTTTGCCAGGTAGATAACCCCTAGTGTAGCACATGTTATCAATTGTCTCACTTCATATTCCTTCTTTCCTTGTGTTCCAACACTGAAGTTTTTCAGTTTTTATATATTTACAAACCACACATTTCTTACACTTATAACATCCTCTGTTATTCAACCAATTGTATATTTTTTTAGTTTGTTTAAAGTGGCTGTTTACAAGGTTGTCCTTCAGTGCTGGAGCATGTTTCTAGGACTTAGTAGGGGGGTACCGCTGCAATGTTTTCCAGCCCTTTGACACATGAGAGGACTCCCCAAAGTCTCTTCACTATCTTTTCTACCTCCTTTGAATGAGCCAAAAATGTAGTTACAAAGTGAAATCTCTCATCTTTTTGTTTTCTTTCTTGTCTAGGCTGTAATAGCTCACTACACTTCTTCCTATTAGTTTCTTCATATGCATTCTCTATCACCCTTTGTGCATAACCCCTATTTGTAAGTCTTCTTTGTAAGTCTGATGCTAGTTTCTCAAAATCTACATTTTTGCTGCAGTTCCTCTTAATTCTGTAAAACTGTCCATTTGGAATGTTAACCACTGTATGTCTCGGATGGCAGCTTGTTGCATGTAATAATGTATTACCTGCCACTTTTTTCCTATAGAGATCTGTATTAATGTCCTATTGTTCATTTTTGGCTATTTTCAAATCCAAATACTCAGTCTGATCCACATTTGATTCCAAATGAGTATGACATCATCTATAAATGGTTTATAGATAATGTCATACTCATTTGGAAAGGGAATAGAGAATCCTTGGATGAATTTATAGGATTTTTGCACAGTACCACTGAACATCTTAGATTCACGAGTACAGTGAGTGTGCATCAGACTGAGTGGGGACAGTAGGGCCATGTTTATACAGTCAATAGCCTCAAGCACATTCAGGAATCCATGCAGGGCATGGAATCCCATCTTGGTAGCCCACTTAGCCAGCTCAGTGGCCAGAAAGGATATATAGCTGGATACATGGCAGACAAGGGTATTAATCACCTGGTGCAGTGCATGGGACACTGAGGCCTGACTAATGCTTAACATGTCACTGGTCACACTCTGGCATAAGCCAGTGGCATAGTTTGAAAGGGCAGAACATTATCTTCTGCTCCACGGTCAGATTCACTGGGCCATCCTGTTGTTGGCACAATGTCAGCCTGTATCAGACAATAAAGGTCCTGAATGGCATTGTGGTCCAAGCAGAACCACTGGATACATTGCTTTGGGGCTAGAGTGGTTGTCTGCAAGTGTAGACAGTACAACCAGGGCCTATGGTGCCTGCCACAGTCCTGCTGCCACTGCCACTTGCCCTCCAGCAGGAGTATGTCAGGAGATATAATGGACACATTATGCACAGTACTGCAATGATTCACTGGGTAGTTAACTGCAGTCTATATGGGACACATACCTGGAATGTATCACCCTGTTATGTACCAGTGCAGTGGATAGGGGGGCTTCCTATCAGCCATGCCCATGCCTGTGTGTGCGTTATCATTGAGGGGCATGGCACATCCACCTTTGGGGTGTTGACATTTGTGTGGGTCATAGCAGACAGGGTGTTGTGAAGATGGAGGGAGTAAACAGAGGCACTGTCACTGGGTTTGTGGACGGTGGCCCAGTGCAGCAATGTCCATCTTGGTCCCAGGTGCTTGGCATGCTCTATAGTTTATTTAGGGCCAGTATGACATCCTGCAAGTTCAATATGGAATAGCTTTGGGCAGTCACATGCCCATCACTGGTTAGCATCACTGGGGCATCATCAATGTGAAGTATAGTGATGCTGACATTTGCCCTCTTCCTATCCTATACAGGGCCATTCTGGCAGGCCACTGAGGCTGGCACTTCAACTGTAGGAGTGGCATAGGGCAAGGGTGGTCATAGTGGCAGCCAGAAGGGCATGATCATAAATATGGCTCCCGGAATGCCTGTGGAAACAGGGCCATGCCTACAGGGATGATTACTTGAGCCTGTGGTGGACTGTTGTGCCATCTCATGTACCCATATCCATGTATACATCTGAGAGGTATGGTCATGGAGCTACTTGGTCAATACAGTGCTACAAAAATAGCACTGCAATAACCAAGCTGTGCAAAGAATGAAAACATTTAGAGTGAAAGGGGGTATAACAGCTGTAGGGAATTATCACTACCCCTGTCACTGACCATGAAATAGAGAAAGGACTGAAGAAGCCTGTGTTGCTGTGGCTTGTTGAGATGCTCCCATGGTGGAATGGCTAAGGCACAAGCACACAGCAGTGATGGAGACTTGGGACTGTGGTTCAGTTCTCACCAGGTCACCTAGTGTTACAACTTTTTATCTGATAAAAAAGAATTATCCCTCCCCTCCTGAGTTTCTCTCTATCCACAAAGTCCACACCCACTTGGAGTTGGTCATTTATAGTCTGGGGTGTGGGGGGAGTGAAGCCCCCCACAAAAACAAAGAAGTGCCATTGATTTCAGTGACTGTGTGCTTTTTTGGTATCATCTCTGAAAAGCCTGATGTTATGTCAGAGCACAACTTTTTGCTTGTGGCATTTATTGCCATGCTGTTTTTGTCAGCGACTTCATGATCCCATCCTGTCATGGACAGGGGTGTCATGCCACAAAGGGCAAGGCCTACTGATGGACAGGCATTGCATGAGCATTTACATTGAGCACTTATTAACAGTCCCCTGTGACTCTGGCAATGACAATCCTGACTGGTACTGTGCTCCCTTGTTCTCACCAGGTGGTGCTTCAAGGTGGGCATGGCACACCAGGGTGTGGTTCTGATGTGGTGTCTTTTTTCAGTGTTGTTTCAGGTTTTAAAAGGACCCTTGCATAGGCTCTTTCTGGGGGCTATTGACCTGTCTGGACCTGATGCAGTGAAACCACCATCCTCAGGCCCATCTGGAAGCAGCAGCAAAGAGTCAGATGATATCAAATTACAGGGGTGGAGGTGGAATAGAACACCACTCTATCACTGGATTTTAACCTTTGGACATTGGTGTTATGTCCCAGGGTGTGGGCCTCCCACTGAGCGGGTAGTGTAGACTAATGTGACATGTCCCACTGAGGGTCTGTGGTGCATACTGTGGCAGCAGGCTGTGTGCTGCTAGTTATAGGGCTTGGTGGGGATCCACATTCAGAAATAGGGTCCTGCATAGGGCACCTGTCTATGGCAACATCAATGGCTTGTCACCATTGCAGGCACTGTGGTTCCATGGACAATTTTCCATTTGTGATCACGCTTGTGTGTATAATCAGTTTTGAATGTGGCATGAATAAATGGCTTACACTTACTACGCTGTGTCTGTTTGGTCTGTGGTTGGTCATTGCCTGAGTGCATGTGTGAAACTTGGTGGGTGTGAGTGGGCAGCATGCCCAAGGGGGGTGGTGGGGCTGTGCCTTTGCTACAGTTGGTAGGCAGATCCTGTGTTCAGTGCTAGTGAATACCTGACACAGGTTGCCTCTGATACTAGGCACCATATGTTTCTATTTGTACTATATTCAGTTGGTAACTGGGTAAGACCCTTGAGGCACAGAGCTTGCTATCAGGGTAACCCAGGAGCACTGGGGGGGGGGTTATGAGGCATGCTCCGGGCACCCAGTATGTAAGTGGTGGTTGTGGGACTTGAACACAGGTCTGATGGATACACTGAGCTCATCATCAGCCCACCAATACTAACTCCAGGATGCAATGCCAACAGCGACACATGACCAACATCAAAGACACATCTTACTATAGGACAGTATCTGTTTTACATTACTTACTGCTATAGGCATTCCTGCAGTGGACATCAAATGTGGCACTGTCTCCAGGACCACTGTCTTGTGTGAATCTATGCTTTACATGCCTACACCTCTGTGGCATGTGTGCCTAGTATGGTAGGCAGGGAATCAATGCTTCTGGTGATTAGGGACATCCCTGTGAAGTGGTGCCTGTTTGGGGCATGCTCCATTGTTTGTAGCAGGCATCTGCCTTTTATAAATATGCTGCAGCCAGTGCATGTTCCTTTTTGGTGTAACCTGCATTCTACATGTGCAGTTCACTTCACATAGAGTGCCTGCCCATCTAACACACCCCTATGTGCAGCTACATGGTCCTTCCCTGTGGTGTGCACATGCCATGACTATGCTGCATAATCCACAACTGCATGCTGCTTAGGTGGGACATTCACATGCTTCATGCATAGGGGTGTATGCAAGGTGGATACACAGTGTGTAGCATGCTATGCAGATTGCTGAATAGGGCCTAATGCTTCTGTGCAGTCAGGCATGCTACTAAGCCCATAACGGGCATGCAAATGGCAAACTGTCTGCCCATATAAACCTTGTCTGATCAGGGTGCATTTGTTAGAGAACCACCTTCTCAAGTCTGAATGCTAATACCTTGGAAAATGTTTTTAAATCTGAATTCAATAATGAGACTGGGCAGTATGAGGGGCAATGTTCTGGATCCTTGTCTTTTCTCAAAAAAAAATTTAATTACAGCTGCATAGTAAGTTTCTGGTAATGCTCCCTTGTAAGCAAGTTATTAAATAAGTCCAAAATTCTAGGGGCTACCAATACATCACAATTTTTATAGAAATCCATAGGTATTTCATCCAGATGAGGTGCTTTACTGGATTTTAGTTGATTAATGGCATTCAGAATTTCTGTTATGGTAAATGGTTTCTCTAATTCTGATGTCTGTTCTGGAGTAAGTTTAGGTAGTTCTAGTTTAGCGAGGAATTGATTTACCCTGTCCAGCCACCAGTAACTTTCAGAGGTATATCATTTTTGATAAATTTCAGCAAAGACTTATTAATTTGTTTGGTTATCATAGTACCCCTGGAATCCAGTATTGAACTTATCAATCTAGACACCTGTTCCTGTTTAATTTGAAATGTCATTAATTTATCAGGTTAGTCAGTCATGTTGCAATAAAAGGATTTAGTGTTTAATAATTGATACACACCTTTTTAATACGTTAAATCGAGTTTTAACTTTTGCTATCGCTTATAACAAAGAATCTGTAGGATGTACCACATGTTGTAAATTAAGGGAATACACGACATCCCAGCATGTGATACCGTATATATATATATATATATCAATGAGTGGACAGTGACCTCGGCTCACGAGTGGCTGGGCATAGCGGATCCATGAGTGAGGGTTTCTGAGGTCACTGTCTAAGAGTTGTGACATATATGGTATCACACCTCGGGACATCACATATCCATTTTATATAACATGGGTCAGTTGTTTTTTTTACTTTTCTTTTCTGTTGGTTTAGCAGCATGGGGAGGAGTGATGTGTACACTATGTTGATAACCGTCGATGACATGAACACTATGCTAGGCATCTTCATGGTGTACACGTCACGATCTGGTTATCACACTGTGGCTCTATACGTTAATTTTTGTAATGGCATATCACTTCACCCCATTGCATAATAAGAATTTTCAGTTTATTTTTAAATTATCTACAATTGTTGTAAAATCATACCTTTCTATTTTTTATGTGTACAAGACAGAGCAAGGTCCCATATATAGGGTTTAAAGCAGTTGCAGGCCGTTAACTCTGAAACATCCTTGCTGGAGTTTTCTTCAAAAAATCTAGGAATATCTATGTTCATTAAAGTATTGCAGTCTGGTTCCACAATAATTGCTGGATGCATAAGTCATAGAGCTAGACATTTTTTAATATTTATATTCAATGATAGTATTACGGATGTATGGTCTGAAAAATTTATGTTATGATATTGCACATTATTAATCTTGTGCATAATTTCTAAGGATGCCAGGAAGAACTCTATATGTGAAGAGGACTGATGTACCAGTGAAACAATTTTTACATTGTCTTGCAGTTGGGTTTAATCATCTCCAAGGGTCTTCTAGGCACAACTATTGCATAAAGCTTTTTATAGGATTAACTGCGGAGGGAATTTTGGTGACTGAGAAGGATGATCTGTCAAGTAAATTGTTTAGATTTAAGTTAAAGTCCCCATCTGTGATGCAAGGTGTTGGAAAAGTAACTAAATTGAAAAAGAAGTCAGAGAATAAGGTGAGTTCATTCTTATTTGGGACATATATATTAGCTACTGTAAATTTATATCCGAGGGTAACATTTCTTGTATAGCTTAGCAGCCTTTATCATCTAGTTACAACCATCCAGGCTTAACAATACTGTTTCTTTAATACATTGGGCAACACCTCTAGCTGCTGAGGAATAACATGAGGCAGTTCCAGAGCCCCATGTTTCATGGCTGCAGTAGGCATAGCCCTACAGACATCTTGCTTGAACAAGGGACTCAGCATTACTTCAAAGCATTCTTTCCCACTGAATAACATGTTGGACTTGCAGCATAGTCTCCTACACCAGATAACTATACCAGATAAAGTCACTTTCCAAAAAAATAAAAAAATAAAGTGTCCTTCCTTTGCAGTTGCAATGCCTCTCATACTTTGCCAGAGTCACATATCAGTTATTAGTCCAGAATTCCTTTACATAACATCCCAGTTCTGTCTGTAGGCAGTAATGGTTAACAGTGCTGTGCTCAATCACTGCCATGTTGTTTTCTCCTATGTTTTAAAAGTCACATACACACACACACACACACACACCACTGTGTTTCAGCGTTGCTTTTATTTATTTATTTAGAAACATAGGAATTACAACCCTTTGAATCATAGACTCATTTCCAAAAGCTCCAGGTCAAGTACAGAATAATACACTAAACAACAACAGATTATTACAGTTGAATACAGTAAGGTGTCATACAAATGTGAAATATACATACATATAAGGAATTTGCCTATACAAGTGGAAGCTAAACAGAGTTGAAACACAAGGTTACAGTCAGATAACAGGGTGCCTCCTCTAGGGAGGCATTGTCATGATTCTTATCACAGAAAATGAGCTATGAAGCTATTAAGTTAGACCTAGGGCCCATGGGCTTCAGAGGTGGGAGAGTGTGTGCTGCCTTAGAGGAGGCATTGTCAGTGGCCAGGTACAACCTCCAGTGATACAGCAGGGCCTTGGATTTGGCTAGTGGTCACACTGGCAGTTGTGGGAAGATAAAATGTGGTTTTTCAGGGCAGCTTTAAAGGGACCTAGTTTGAATATTGCGGTGATAGCAGGGGGAGGGCACTATAACAGGAGGGGGCTCTGTAAGGGAAAGATCTTTGAGCTAATGTAGTCCTAACCCTGGGTACCTTCCAGACAGTGTCAGTGGCCATGTGAGTGGCTACAGAGAGGGTAGCTGACTGAAGGGAAGCAGTAACCGCATTGGGGGTCAAACCCAGGTGGATTTTTTTGGTGACGAGACATGTCTGATATTACAGTCTTTCCTCTAGCGTGAGAACATTGCTGAGTGCGTAGAGGGTGCAGGTATGCATTCATTTGTCTGCACCAGAGAGGAGCCAGCATGCTTTATTGATTGCCAGCTGGATTTTGTGGAGCACAGTGGCATCAGAGGCAGCATATATTGTGAGTGCGTAGTCCACAGGTGACAGGACTGAGGAAATTACTGCCAGGTGGAGGGCTTCTGGTGGTAGGCAGTCCTTATGCCAGTATAAGAGACCAATTCAGGAATTGGTGGCTGAGGAGACTACTTTGATATGTTCATGGAATGAGAGGGTGGTGTTGAAGGTGACACCCAGGTATTTATAGGTGTGGACCTGGTCCAGAGGGATGAGAAAGCTGGAGAGGATGTGCAGGTGATAGTCCTTCGCCCTGTTTTGGTGGTGAGCAAAGAGCTTGGTTTTAGTTTTTTAACATTGACAACTAGTCTGTGGTCAGCAAACCAGTTTTCTATCTGTTTGAAGGAGTCTTGTATGGAGAGCTGGAGAGTAGAAGGGTCAGGGTGGGAGGCATATAGAACTGCGTGATCTGATTAAAGGAGAATGTTCCTGGAGCAGATGTTAGGCAGGGCATTAAGATAAATGCTAAAGAGCAGGGGACCCAGGATGAACCTCTGAGGGATTCCAGAGCACACTGGTAGTGTGGTGGATATGGTGTTGTTAATTTTAACACACTGGGATCTAGAGGTGAGATAGCTGGAGAACCAGGCAATAGGCTCTTGAGAAACCCCGATGTGTTGGAGTGTGTTCAATAGGAGGGGTGGGAGACCATGTCAAAGGCCTTACAGAGGTCAATGCACATGGCACTGGCAAGGTGCCCTTTATCCAGCACAGAGTGAAGTGAGTTAGGGAATTCTGTAAGGGCAGTAGTGGTGTTGTGTCCCGCTCTGAAAACATGATGTTCCCTGCATAGTAAGTTGTGAGTGTGGAGGTATTCGGTGAGTTTGACACCATGGTTTGTCACCATGGACTGACATAGACCAGCAGTCCTTTACATTCCAATTCTGTCTACCTGGTCTCCTAGTAGTATTATAAAGAAATTAGAGTTTTGTCATGTGATTGATGTACACATTCCAGTCTTTTTTCCCTTTTCTATATATATTTTTTGACCTTGCATCATAACCTCAGTCTATATGTTTATTCAGGGATTGGACTCCCCACTCATGGCACTAATCATATTTCTTTATTTTATTTATTTATTTAGTTTTTGTTGACCGGGTAAGGTGCCCTAGCCATTGCAATGACTATTTTCAGGCATGACCCAGGAGTTTACAGAAACAAAACATTTTTGAACAAAGACAGTACAATCATATATACAGTAAATGCTTCAACAACAGTAATACAGTGCAGGCAGGAGAAAATAATAAGTGCAACTGATTCTACAGTACTGTATAACATAGAAATATAGTAGAGCAACAGTAAAAATCCCATTAGACAACATTAGGGTAGCAAGTATGATGAGATTATACAAAGAAAAAGTGCCATTTTAATAGTTGTGTAAGATGGATACAGTAGAAACAGGAATTTAGAGAGGGTAGGGGGCAATATAAGGAGGGGGATAGGATAGGATAGGATAGGAAATTGAGGAAAGGTAAGGGATGATGGCTAGATGTAATAAAAATATGGCAAAAATAGGATACAGGAGGACAGTCCAGAGCTTTGTTCTTGAGGATGAGCTATGAAAGAATGTTGTGGGTCAGAGAATTAGGGAGAGATACTGGGCTAAGGGGGGTTTGAAGCAAGAGCAAGGGCAGGAATCAGCGAGATGGTCATGCAGCAATATTTTGAAAGAGGCATGGGATGATGCTAGATGTATAGTTAGAGGGAAGGAGTTCCAGTGTTGTGGGGCATGGCAGGTAAAGGCGCTAGCACCTTTGGAGTAGTGATGTCTAGGGTTGCGAACATGGGCGTTTGCAGCTGAGCTTAGATCATAGCTGGATGTCTGGTTTAGAAATAGTTACACCAATGGCTTAGGTGTTTGATTTCAGATGATGTTATCTATGATTGAGCAGAACACATAGTCTCAGGAGGCTGCTGGAGAAAGCCATCCTAGTTCAGCATAGAGGAGGCAGTGGTGTTTCAACCGATGTGAGGAGGACGCATCTCTATAGATATTGTTGCATGCAACATCTCAATTCTGAAAGCTAGTCTTACCCACCGAGGCATAAGCTGACACCCCATAAGTGAGTGATGGAAGGAGTATGCCATGAGCTATGGCAAGTCTAGCTGAGGGAGTGAGCACATAGCTGGAGTGGTAGGCCATACCAAGTTTCATGTTGGCCAGCTTCAAGTCTGCTGGATATGGAGATCAAAAGTAAGAGCTGGATCAAGTGTGATACCCAGACATTTAAAGGAGGGTACCACCACAACAGAAGTGCCATTTATCGTAGAGACATTAAAAGTGGGTTGGGAGAGTTTGAGTTTGGCATTAGAACTAAATAGCATGGCTTGAGTCTTAGATACATTTAAGACAAGTTTATTGCTAAACAACCACTGCTCAATTTGTTGAAAGTCTCGGGAAAGTTGTTGGTTGATTTCAGTAATGTTTTTTGCACTGGTGTACAGGACAATGTCATCAACATATAATAGGGAGGCAGTCTGGGGAATGTTTGAGGTAATATCATTTATAAAAATGATGAAGAGCAGAGGACCCAGAATAGAACCTTGTGGCACACCAATGTTTATGGTAGCATAATCTGACAGGGTGGAGTTAAATTTAACTATTTGAGTGTGATCTGACAGGTAGCTGTCAAACCACGCAGTGACAGTCGATGAGAAGCCTAGTGATCTAAGAGCAGTTAGGAAGATGGGATGATCAACAAGGTCAAATGCTTTAGTCATGTCTATAAAAAACACCCCGTTAGAAGTCCTGAGTCCATGGCCACTAGGGTATCAGATGTAAATTTGAGTAAAGCAGTGGTGGTGCTATGACCCTTGCAGAAGCCATGCTGTGCAGATGTGAGAAGGTCATGTTTCTGAAGAAAGTCAATGGTTTGAGTGGCTACGAGCTTCTCAAGAATTTTGCTGAGAACAGACAATATGGCAATGGTCCTATAATTGGAGGGATTTTTGTTGTCACCCTTTTTGAAGACAGAGGTAATCCTGGCAGTCTTCCAGATATCAGGAACATAGCTGTGACAAAGGAAGAGGGTAAAAATCTTTGCAAGAGGCACAGCTATGTAAGGGGCCTCGAGCTTTAGGAGATTACATTTAAGATTGTTGAACCCAGCGGCAGTGAAATCGGAGATGTTGTTTAGCAATCTTAGAACTTCCAGGCAAGTGACAGACTTGAAAAGAAATTTGGGCCCAGCGATAACAGGTTGGTCATTTGAGCTTGGTTTAGCCGGGAAGGATGAGGTATAGTTGGTAAGGTCTGAAAACTGAGCATTGAAAAAGTTTGCGATAGTAGAGGGATAATTGCATTGGACCTCCCCATTGAGAGACATATCGGTTGGAGTGAGGGCCGGATTTGATCCTAGGAAGCACTTAATATGGGACCAGAATTTTTTGGAGTTGCCATATGATTTAGTTAATAGATCCTTACAATAGGCATTTTTGGCCCTTTTGATTTCCTTCTTGCAGGAAGTTCAGAGTACTCTGTAGGAATTTAGGTCACCTGGTAGCCCCGTGTTTTTCTAGTGGAGCCAACATTTGTCACACTGTCGCAGTTTGGAAAGAAGGTAGGACTTAAGCCACCGAGTATGTTTATTTTTAACATGACGGGTAACAAGAGGGCAATTTTTGGTCCTGAATCACCAGAAAATGAGCCAGGAATAGATTTAGAGTAGTCTGAGGATCACCAGAGTCAAAAAGGGAGGTCCAGTCGATAGTGGCAATGTCCAGTAGGAAGGACTGAGGGTCAAAATGTGCGTGGTTACAGAAAGTAATAAAACTGTAATTTAATTACATTTTGACAGGACTAAATAAGGCCCTGTTCTGATGTCTATAGTACTTTCTGTCTCAAAAGATAATGCTTGTGACATCAGTTTCTGGCTGAATATTACTCTGCTCAGCTCTCAGGTGTGCAAGCATGTACCTGCTGCAGCTTGCTCTCATAAAATACCCGTTTGCTAAAAATATGGTAAATGCACCATGTTACTATTGAAAGCCACTATTTCAACATCAAAATTCTCCTTTGTCTTTTGTCCCTTGATGGATATAACTAACCTACATTTGGTAGGTACTTATGACAAGTATCTTCATGACGCCAAAGAAAAAAACGCCAAGGAGAATGACAGGCTATTCTTCTGCATCAAAATCTAGGAAGTTATTACAAAGTATATCTTAACTTCAGTCCATTTCTGCTGCAACCACTAAAATGCCCATAGAGTTGGCTACCTGAATTAACTATGCACACAGCCCGCCGATTAAACCCAATGCTGATTTACCTGAAAAAAACAGTGAGAAGATACCTTAACCAGCCCCAATACTTGTCAAACAAATTAAATCAAACCCCCCACTTCAAAATGACTATTCTCATCAAGCAGAGCACTCTAATTCAGACCTGAGGAACACCAGTGAAGACCAGGCAGCAATGGAGGAAGGACCTAGTATTCTAGTGGGACAAGAAAGCTATCAACAAGATGTTCCAGTGAAAGGTAATCCTTCTATTGTCTCAACCCCGACTCAGGCTCTCACAAATATTATTACTGAACCAGCTAAAATTGCCGGAACGGGGGTAGAGGTGAAATCTCCACATACCAAGGGTAAACAACATACTTCTTCATATTCTGAGGTAGTGGCCATTACAAAGCAATCCCCAGCTAAAATGAATCAGGTATGTGTTTCTTGCAAATGTTTTGTGACAACACAGCATGTTACTAGTAAGGTAGAACTAAAAGTAAAAGGTCCTGGGCAGAGTGGCAGTTTGATTTCAAACCAGGGTGAGCCTGCTTGTGACCAGCGAACTGTTCAGGGCATACCTATAGAAAATGACTATAACAAAGTTTCAAAAAAAGTAATTAAAAAAGATCTTCCTGTTACACAATGGTGATCAAGTCAAAGCATTAATAGTGTTTCTGACATAGAAGTTTCTTTGTCCTCAGAAACCAATAAGGAAAATCTATGGGATGAACCCTCCAGGCTCAAACTATTATATCACAGATCACTAAATTAACAGAACAAATGGGAGCAGCAAATAAGCAAATGTCAGATAAAATAAATGCTTTCCAGACAACTGTCTTCTCACTGTTAAAAGAAAATATGATGCTTTGAATGGAACTAATGGAGGTCCAGAAAAGGATATCAGATCTGGAGGACTTAAATATACTAATCTCCAGACAAATTAATGACCTAGAGGTTGCAAATATAGAAATTAAGAACAAACTGTTGGACTTTGAAGCCAGGGCCAGACACATGAATATAAGAGTACTGGGTATACCAGAGTCCTGGGAGAAAGATGAACCTATTAAACAAATTTTAAAAGAAATAATGTCCGAATACATGAACTTTCCAATAGACCAAATAAAGACCGAATTCCAATATGCTCCTAGAACTTTCAAATTCTGATAACGACTTACAGGGACCTGCCAGATATATTGTTGCCAAATTTCTTCAGTCTGAAGATAAAGAATTATTGATGTTTTCAGTATAGAAGAAGAAGAAGAGAATAACTATTAATGGAGCCAACATTGATATTTTTCATGATTTACCAGCCGAAATAATAACAGAGAGGAAGAAGTTCAATTAAATAAAGAAAACTTTATGGGATAGAACTATAAAATCTAATATAATCTACCAAGTCAAATTAAAAGTGATTCATGAAGGAATACGTGATATAAAATTTGGTGGAAGAAGCTACAAACGAACTTAAGAAAGTACTCAAACTGACTTTATACAAGTTAAAACCTAGGTAAATGATAATTTCAGCCATTCCTGACCCTTCCCTTTTTTCTTCTTTCCTCTCCTTGTTACAGGGACAGATGAACAAGATCCAAGAAGACAGGAAGACCTTTGTAAAAACAGGAGAATGTAAATAGTTTTTTTTTTGTTGGGGGGGGGGAGACACAGAGGATATACCCAGTTGCAGCAAAGAGAGCCAAGCAGGAATGTAAAGGGGATTACTACAGCTGCCCTTATTTGGGAGCATTACTAAAAGTGATAACATTATATTTTTCATGTTAGAGGGAGTGGGGCTAGAGCATTTCTTTTTTCTTTCACAAATGAATTGGGATACGAGGGTTTACACTCAAATAAGTACTAATCCTTTAACAGTCTGGAGCTTATTTCTGATAGAAGAGACAGATACAAAATATTATATTAAACACTTTACAATATGTATAAGATAATCAAAATAGCTACCTGAAATGTCAATGGCATCAATGCCCCTATAAAAAAGGAGTATATACTAACCCATATTAAAAGAAAGCAGTTTGATTTTATTTTTCTACAGGAATTACATTTAAAAGAAAAAGAATTGTCTAAATTAAAGAGGAAATTGATACCCAACATTTTTTTTCTGAAGGTACTAATAAATCAAATAGTGTGGCCATCCTAATAAAAAACACTTTAAACTTCCAAATGTGAGATACATTTCAAGATCAAGAAGGCTATCTAATTTTCATAAAACTTAGATTGGCATCTGAAACTTTTGTTTTTGGTTCTATATACGCTCCCTTTACCCACCATTCTTCCTTCCTTTCTGGCCACAATAACTAATGCTATCATTAAGCTTTGCCCAGCTAAACTCATTTTAGGAGGAGATATGAACACTCTAATTTGGCGTGATATTGACAAAACAGGGCCAGTGACTAAGGCCATTGTAGCTTTAGCAAAAATTTTAAAGACTTTTCTAAATAATCTTGATTTGATTGACATATTGCAGAGTTTGAATCTGGATCTCAAGCAATATACACATCATGATAAAAAGAATTTGCAATTCACACGAATTGACTATTGAAAAAATAAATCCTGAAGATCTTCCATTAAAAACACAGATACTGACACTATCATTTTGTCTCATCATGCTATTGTTTCGATGGAGATCAGATTAGAGGATAAGCATAGACTATTTACAAAACACTGGAATCTAAACAATGAACTTTTAAAGGATACACAATTTATTACTATGATAAAGGAAAAAAAATACTCTATTATTATGAAACTACTTGCACCCTAAATAACAATTTTATTTATCTTTGGGATCCACTTAAAGTGTTCTTAAGAGGTCATATTATTTCATACCAAAATATGCTGTATAAGAAAACTAATCAAATGACACAGAAAATTGATTTCAAAATTCATGAGATTGAAAATCTTATGATTCAAGACCATAACCAATAATATCCTATCTGGGAAGAACTTAGAATTAAGTAACTAGAGTTAATTAACAAAGAATCAATTCAAATATTGTAGGAAGTTAAAACTATTATGTATTTGGAAGGGTTCAAATCTGGTAAATACTTAGCCAACCAGATTAAAAAGAACAAAGAGAAAAACATAATTACTAATATAACAACTAAAGAAGGCCTGATAGTATCACATGATAAAGATATTGCCCAAACATTTTTTGATTATTATAAGACTATTTTTTCAACAAGAAGCACAAACGTATTTATTTTATTTTTAATTTTTATTTAGTTTTTGTTGACCGGGTAAATGCACTAGACAAATCCTGCCTATTTTCAGGCACGACCCGGGGGAAGGGGATACAGATGAATGCCAACTGACCTTGAACCAGATTAAGTTGTTAATCTAATAGAAACAAATAAATCTAAACAAAACTAAAAACTTTATAGGAAATTTAAATACCTGTAATTACATTTGGAAACAAATCCTTATTAAAATTAATGAAGTAGAAGATGTGATTGAACAACTCCCTAATTGTAAAACCCCAGGACTTGATGGTTTTACTGAAGACTTTTTCAAAGTTTTTAAAAAAGAATTAGCCCAAAACGTTTATGACATTTTTATTTATTTATTTGGTTCTAGGAATACAAATACCTTTGAGCCAAGGTGCTTTTACAAAGGTTCCACGTCAGCTGAAGTGCAATACAGGTGATACAACAAAAATAACAACATTGCAGGCAAACTGTACATTATACAGTTATTAATTAAGGGAGGAGGCAACACATTAGAGAGCTCAGTACATAAAATGGCCTGGAGCAGCATCAACAAGGAGGGAGGTAAAGAACAATGGAGGAGGAACAGGATGGCAAGATGACAGTAGTAGCAGCTGGAAGCATTCTCAGAGTGCCTAGTCAGCCATAGTCAGTGAGAGAAATAATACAACAAATAACCCACAATAACTTAGAAATACCTAATTCTATGCAAGAGGCTAAAATCATTTTGATCCATAAAGAAGGAAAATCAGCCAGTAATCTGGAAAACTATCACCCAATAGCACTCTTTCATACAGATTATAAAATTATTGCTAAATGTGTAGCTAATAGATTAAAAATAGCATTGAATCAGTTAATAAAACCTGACCAATATGGTTTTATCAAAGGATGTAACATAGCTGATGCAAATAGACAAATTAAATTTATTTTTTCATATATTCAAAATAATGAGCACAAAGACCAAATCCCCCACTGTGCTATAGTTCTAGATGCTAGTAATGCCTTTGATGTATTAAATAGTCAATACATGAAGGAAGTTCTTAGAAAATGGGAAATACCAGCCACTATTCTCAGTTTCATACAGGCATTGTACAAAACTACCTATGTTAAATTTTAAATTAATTATTTTCTAATGGAACAATTTGACATGAGAAGTGGGGTAAGGCAGGGCTGCCCTCTATCCTCTATTCTCTTTATCATGAGCCTCAAACCATTTTGAACCATGTAAGAGAGGACAATAGAACCAAGGGAGTCACTGTAGCCAAATCCTGTAAAAAGATTAACATCATTGCACAAGACATATTACTTACTTTAAAAAATATAAATTTTACTATATTTTACTTCTTATTGTTGGTTGAACTTTTTGGGGGAAATATCTGGGTATAAACTAAATAAATCCAAAACAATAATTCTGAGAATTACAAATTCAAAAAAGAAATTATCATCGATAATTCAAAGGGAGTTTAAGATAGATACCCAGATTAAATATTTGGGTGCAATCCTAACTAATGATTAGAATAAAAACATTATATTAAATTTTAACAAGGCTTTACTTAAAACTAAAGACTTGTTGGGAAATTGGCAAAATCTGGCTCTTTCACTATGGGCTGTATTGATTTAATTAAAATGATGATAACTCCACACTTCATGTACATCCTGCAAAATATATTTGGACTCCCTCAAGAATGTTGGTTCTCTCAAATTAAAAAGACACTAAAGAAATTTATATGGAGAGGGAGAAAACCACACACCACCTGGGAAAGATTAACTATCCCTAAAACTAGAGGAGGGTTAGGATGTCCCAGTCCTGAAGTTTACACAATAGCTCACTTTTCCACCTTATTATGGAAATGGGCTTTTTTCCTAAAGAGGAGTATCTAAATTTGAATGAAATTATCAAACAACAAACTTCTGCATATGTTAGAATTGAAGCTCTCTTAATTAAAATACCAAAGCAGTTGGCCATAGTTCCACTATCTATACATGCTGTCCCCACCTTGAAAAGGGCAAATACTGTATAAAAGGAAATATTCGCAATCCTAAAATATTCGCTATATTCGCTGATCCGACTCACAGCGTGAACATTAACAGATCGCCAATATTTTCTGATTAGCAGATATTAAATAATGCAATACTAAGCATGTTGGTGCTACAATTTTCTTTATTATAATCACATTATTGCACCACAATAATGAAAGGTTTAATTGATAAACAAAGTTAATTCATGTGTCTTGTAAATCTTCGGGTCTTGCTACTTGCTACTCATCCAACTGCTCAGATTGGCTATCTGCAGAAAAAAAAGAGACTTCACTAATACCTTACACCTAAAACCTTGCTGATGATACAGTAGTACAGTACTGCTTGTAAGGGTAGAATAGAGAATACTTACAAATGGGGTGACTGAGGCAGTTGTCATATGCCTCTTGTATCCCAGCTTCTAAGAAACCACGGACGCAATCATCTTTCTTCAGCTTTAGCTTATTATAACTGCATTCTAGCAAAAGAGCATGATTCTCTTTCACTGTACTCATTTTTAGGTCCACTTTGACAGTTTCTGCCCCTTCATTCATTTGCTCAGATATCAACCTAGCATACCAGTCAGTGAAAGATTGCTTTAACTCATCTTTGAATAGCTTGTTCAGTGAGACATCTAGTGGTTGAAGGAGGTCTGTGCATGAAGCAGGTACATAAATTGGAATGTACCCAACCTCCTCCTGCAATTCAAGCACTTCAGTAGTTGTATGTGCCCAGGATAAGTCCCAAATCAATAGACCCTTTTGCTCCTTAGGTAGGCAAAGAGATTTTTTTTTATTTTTTCCATATATGGCAATAGAACATCAGAAATGTACTCCTGTGTGGTCAGTGCATTTGCCCAATGGTTTGGAGAGTGTGTAACTGACCAGTCCTTTGGAAACTTGAAATTCGGATGACATACATTTGTTTTACCAAAGTAGATGACCTGTGGTGGTAGAAGAATGCCTGAGAGTGTGCAGGAGAGAACAACAGAAACTTGCCATTTGTCACCCAAACCAGTGACAGCAACCTGTCTAGAGCCCTTCTCAGCCATAGTCCACTGAGAGACCAGGATAAGATTGACTCCAGTTTCATCCAAATTAATAACCAATTCTGCAGTTATTAGTTCCTGTGCAGATGCCCTGGCTATTCTGTCTAGAAAGGTACATTTTAAAGTGGGGAAGTCAAGTGGAGTTTTGCGCGCTGCTTTGGTGCCCTTCCTTTTACTAAATCTGATCCTATTGAGGAAACCCCAGGCCCACTTGGTGGTCAGTGTGACACCTCCACCATTTTCAACCAGTATCTGTGGACAGTTGGCTCTCACAGTGCCGATAGCAAGAGCAAGCACCACCTGTGCATTGATGACAGCACCCTCAGCATGCAGATTTTTAAGTATGGTTTTCAGCTTGACCTCGACATCCTCAAGCAGAAGAGTAGGTCTACCTTGGGACTTGGAAGGAAGAGAAGGTGACAGGGTGCTTGTGTTGGGTGTCTTAAGCAAACGCTCTCGATAACTTTTCTTAATATTTCGCACTGTTGACTCATTCATGCTACCACTGTACTTTGCATTGTAAAATCTAACTGCGGCCATCACACCATTTTCACTAGCATATTTGCCAATTTCAAAGCGAACCTCTCCAGAATAAGCTGTGTAAGATGTTGCCCAGATTTTTTTATGTGGTGGTGGATTGCAGGCAGCTAGTTCACTCGTAACAGAGCTCGCAGTTTCTTGGTCTAATCCCGACCATGTCACCTGCTCAGATGAAACATTTTCAACATCAACTGGGTACTCTGTTTTGGTAGCCTTGCCAGAATTTAGCCATTTTAAGATCGACATGTATACAATCCAGCAGTGTTCAAACACAACACAAGAGAAAGGATGTTGTGCATTTGGTATTTTTTTTAATTCAGATGCCCAGGTACTTAACAGCTATGGCAACTGATCTTTGACAGACACTGGCCAATTAGCTAATATGTCAGTTGAAGTTTGAAGTTGACCAGCATCTTTTTGGGAGACCAAATAAGCAGGACAAATACTGGGGCACATCGCAAACATTATCAGGCATGAATAAGTTTAAGGTGGGCACAGCACCAATATTAATGGGTGCCAATATATTCTGCTATACAGTAAATGTTTGGCTATTGAAAACATCCTATGGATATATATTTCTATATGGAACGATCTTGTAATTTGGCCCAAAGGCCCTAATCTCCAATTGGAAGCAGATTCACGGCACAACTTTTCAGCATGGTACGACCTTATAGATCAAGAAACATTTATTGGTTATGAGGACCTCACACTTATTTAACAAAATAAAAAGAAAATCTCCTTTTTTGATTATTTGACCTTAAAGGTCACATTTCAACAGTTGGTCAAATTGTACCCAATAAGAACTAATCTATACTATAGTAAACTATTATTATCCCATACAATAATAGTTACCAAGAGAGAGAAAAAACTATTAAACCACCTTTATAGAGATATATTAAGTAGACATAATAAAATAATCGACAAATCATTTCTTAAGTGGAATTCAGAATAGAAACTCCAATTAACTGACCAACAATGGTGCAATATACAAACATTAGTACGTAAAAACTATATATCTGATTATAACAAATCAATCCAGATTAAAATGAATGATCAAGCATACCTTACACCACTTAATATTGCTAGAATAATAAATATTGCCATTGCAAAATGTTGGCATAATTACGGTTATGAAGCTAACATGGAACTTTGTTTATGGAGTTGCCCTAAAATTAAACCTTGGTTGGAAAAAAACAAAGCTACTAATTGAACAAATTCTTCACATTAAATTAGATTTTGATCAAGTTGTATTTTTATTTAATTACCTACTTGGTTTATCCAAGGACAAAAATAAGACTCTGTCCTTGGCCACCATTGCTACAAAAAGACTAATATTAGAAAGGTGGAACTCTGACCAGTTGCCTGATTTTGAATTACATAGGTGGTGAAATATGTTAAAAGAAACACTTGTCTATAAAAAACTTTTGTGGGACATCCTGGAAGATGAGGCTGACATTCTGGGTATTAGTTGGAGAACAATTGAAGATAATCTACCTCCTATCTTGAAATTAAATGTGTAGTTATCTGTCATTATTGATCTTGCTTCAGTTACGGCAGACTGCAAAACATAGGTGTTTATATGCTGTCTTAATATATTCTGTATTTAGATGTATTTTGTATTAAAAATAAAATTTATTTATAAAAAAAATAGGGCCTTGTCCAAGCTGTTATGCAGAAAGAGTTTAAATACAAGGATCTGTTTTATCCTCTCCTTTTCTGTCTCTTTTCTGTCTGGTTGCATAACCAAATTTTTTTGAGACCTAGGAACTGATCACTCTGATGGTTTCACAATTGTCCACCTTGCACTATCCCTCTGCCTTCACTTTCTGTTTAGTCTTCTCTTCCCCTCTGCATATCTGCAGTATAAAAAAAATATATGTGACTCTCTATGTAAAACTGTATGTGATAGTGGGATCCTTTGTTTAAAACTGTATATAGTTATACTGTTGAAATGATTGCCAAGCTATTTGAAACTCATGCAGTTAACCTGAAATGCAGTTTTTAAGCCTTTAGTAGAGTTGTAAATAAGAGTTCAGTTCTGGGTCACTATGTTCTTTTTGCTGCACCTGCATTGAAACTGACAAGAACACTCTGTAAACTTACAAGAACATTATGTGAGAAGCAGACTGTCTTAATGAGTTCCTAGACAAAGACTTATAATAAGACCAGGAATGCTTTTGCTAGAAAGACAAGGAGAGTGAGAGACTGAAACTTGGAATGAAGAGATACTCAGAAGAAGGAATTAGTTTTCTCTATTTGCACTGCCTTTGCAAATAGTAATATTGAAAACATTTTCTTTTTAATTTTGCTGTTATTGAGATGAAATAAAACACTATTTGTGAATTTTGAAATTGCTTCTGGTTTCCTATGCTTTCTGACCTGTGCCTCAATGACAGATGCTGTTAGAAGTGGGATTTACACTGTGCATACTCTATGCCAGGAGTTTTGTGCATGGGTATGAGACCTGGCACCAGGCAAGCATAGAAGAAAGGTATGGATTCTGCAGCAGCAAGTCCAGGAGTCATTATCAGAAAAATGGCAGCCAAACTTGTAGAGACAGAAGTCCAAGCTGAGACTGTACAGCCAGCACCAGTGATGGAAAAACAAAAGAACAGGCAGTGACAGAACATGAAAGCCTGTCTGCCTTCTTCAAATGGTATGCTATACAATAACAAGAGACAAAGAAGCAGAGAAATTAAGAGATGTAGCAACAGGAACAGCAGAAAAAAAGAGGAACAGCAGAGAAAAGAAGAGACGCAGTGATGGGGCAGCAGAGAAAATAAGAGATGCAGCAATTGGAGTAGCAGTGGCTGGATGCCTTGCAAGTTATCAAAGCTGGAGGTTCTGGCACAGGTGCAGCAGAGCAACAAAACATCAACAATTTAAAAGGCCTTAAACTTACAAAGTTGTGTCCCTTGGATGATATCGAAGCATACCTGCCAGTGGCCAGAGCTGCAATGGGCAATCTGACGGGTACCTTTCCTGACAGGGAAAGCCCAACTTGCCTATGGCAATATGGACACTGCACAGTCAGAAAACTATGACCTGGTGAAAAGAGAGGTCCTTAAAAGATATTACATCTCAGGAGAGACCTACAGGTAGAGTTTTCTGTCTCTGAAGTACAACTCAGTTGACAATCCTCGAGAAGCCTTCACGTGACTCAGAGAACTTCTCATGGAATGCCTCTGACCAGAGGGAAAAACACTCTCACATGTCATCAAAACACCTGTAATGGAGCAATTCATCAACAACCTAACCACAGATGTACAGCTTGGGTAAAAGAACACCAACCAGAAAATGGGGAAAAGACTGTTTCTTTGGCTGAAGACTACCAAATGGCCAGACAGACACCACAGCAGTGAGGTAATAGCCAAGCACCGATAAGACACTCTTTTTCCCATTTAAACACCAAGTCTGATAAGAACTCTGGTTGGGGTAACAAATCTGCATCCAAAGACTTTATTTGCTACAATTGTAATAAGCCAGCTCATATTGCAAGAAATTACCATAGTAAGGACAGTGAAACTGGATCAGATTTGTACTTGCAAACTGGGGCAAGTTCTTAACAGATGTGAAGGTGGGAGATAAGACTGTGAAGGGACTTATAGATTTGGGAAGCAGACATACCCTAGTGCATATTGAAGTGCAGGGAAAACAATGTCCAAAAGATCCAGGAACTGGTGTCATCTGCATCCAAGGGAGCACTTGATACTATCCCACCAGTCAAGTGACTCTGACTATTAATGGGGTGTTGCACCAAATGAAAGTGGGGGTAGTACCTAAGTTACCTGTACTTGTGATTACTGGAAATGACTTTCCAGGATTTACTGAGCTAATCAAAGAGAGACTAAATCCTGATGTTTCAGCAGCTGTGGTGACAAGAGCTCAGGCAAAGAAAATCTCAGATGGTGGGAACCCTTTTCCTTTCTCTGATTTTGATTTGGACTTGTATGAGCACAGCTCCAAGATCTGGAAATACAGAAAAGAAAGAAAACACCCGAAGAAACAGTGGCAACAAAATATGGATGGACATAAGGGGTTATCATATGAAAATGCTGAACCTAAACTGATCACTGATTGTGATTTTCTTTCAGAACAAGGAAACAATGTTTCTTTCCAGCTTTATTTTATACAGCTGGGGGTGAAACCAAAACAGGGTGAACATATGTTTAAAAAAATGTAATGGGCTACTATACAGAGTTTGGGTTAAACCTCAGACACAGGAACAGATATAACAATTGGTTTTACCACAGATTTATAGATATGAATTTTTAGAGACAGCACATGATAGTCCTCTGATTGGTTACTCTGGGAGGGATCGCACCCATGCCAGATTGTTGTACAGATTTTACTGGCCTGGAATTCATGAAGATGTTGCTGTCTATTGCTGTTCTTGTGCTGAATGTCAGAAAATAGCCCCAGTCACTAAAAAAGACAAGGTGCCAGTGGTGCCCCTACCCTTAATAAGTGTGCTGTTTTGGGTGAATTGCAATGGATGTGTTTGGCCCCTTAGTCAAAAGCAAAAAGGGTAATTGATTAATTTTGGTAGTATGTGACTATGCCACTCGATACCCTGAGGCTCTTCCAATGTGCACTGTCACATCCCCAAAAGTAGCAGTAGAACTTGCCAAAATTTTCAGCAGGTTGGCATACCTAAAGATATTATTACTGATCAGTGTAGTAATTTTGGTGCTGCATTACTGAAGAAGCTGTATGGACTAATAGGTATCACTGCCATAAGAACCTCCCTTTATCACCCTCAGACAGACAGTCTCATTAAGCGTTTTAATCAAACCCTCAAACTCATGTTAAAAAGGTTTTGAAAGGGGAAGGGAAAGACTGGGACCAATACTTACCTTACCTGCTGTTTGCTTACAGAGAAACGCCACTGGCATCAACAGGTTTTTCAACTTTTGAAATGCTGTATGGTAGACAACCTAGAGGAACACTAGATGTAATACAAGAAACATAGGAAGATAACCCCAATCAGAAACAATCTTTTACATCTTATATGAGTGTCCTGAGAAAGAAGCTGGCAAAATATGTTGAAATTACCCATAGTAATCAGGTAGAGGACCAAAACCAGCAGAAGGTGTATTATGACCAGGGGATAAAAGAAAATGTTTTTGAGCCAGGTGAAAAGGTCTTGCTACTGTTATCCACTACAGAAAATAAGCTGTTAATGAAGTGGCAAGGGCCTTACAAGTTTCATAGACCTACTAGCATGGTTAACTATGAGACTGAGACCCCGGAAGGAAAAATCCTACTAAGATATACCATCTTAACCTCCTCAAGAAATGGGCTGAAAAAACACCAAAAGCTATTTTGCTGGTTTTATCAGAAACTGATAAAGAAGATATTGATGTAGCTTATAATAGACTGGAACAAACTGTAATTGCTGATTCTGTAAAGGTGAATGTTTCCTTAATCTCTGAACAAACTGCAGAAATTTGTAACTTGCTAAAGACATTTAACAGTACTTTTACCACAGTACGAGGCTGAGCAAAAGGAGTTGAGCACGTAATAGTGACAGGGAATGCTCACCCTATTAGACAAAAGACACACAGATTACGAGAGAGGTTAAGAGCTGACGTGGTTAAGGAAATACAAAAAAAGAAAGATTTGGGTATCATAGAAGAGTCGAGAAGTGCTTGGACATCACTAATGGTGACTGTAAACAAAAACGAAGAGGGTGTAAGAAGCTGCTTTGATTTTAGGAAACTTAACCAAGTGTCAGAATTTGACAGTTATCCTATGCCTGGAATAGTTGATTTGGTGGACAGACTGGGGAGTATCAAGTAAATCAGCACCCTTAATCTCACCAAGGATTACTGGCAAAGCCCCCAGCTAAAGAATCCAGAGACAAAACTGCATTTGCCACTCCTTTAGGATTCTATCAGTTGATCACAATGCTGTTTGGTTTACATGGCACACCTGCTACATTCCAGCAGTACATGGATGTAATTTTATCCCCTCACACTGGTTAGTGTGCTGTGTACCTGGATGAAGTTGTGGTGTACAGTCCAGACTGGAAAAGCCACCTGGAACACCTATGAGCAGTTTTACAATCAATCAAAAAGGCATGTCTAAAAATTAATCCTACACAGTGTGTATTGGGCATGCAGGAAACCAAATTTTTGGGTTATGTTTTGGAAAATGGAGAAGTCAAGCCAGAAGTTTCCAAGATAGAAGTTGTAGCTAACAGCCCTGTCCCCAAAACCAAGAATCATGTCAGGTAATTTTTAGGGCTGACTGGTTATTATCAGAGATTTGTTCCCAGCTTTGCTGAGTTAGCCACTCCCCTCACTGAACTCATAAAGAAATTGTTCCTAAATAATGTGAAATAGACCCCAGATCGTGACAAGACATTTTGGGCCATTAAGGCAACATTATGTTCAGACCCTGTTTTAAGAAACCCAGACTTTGAGAAACAATTTCTGTTACAGACTGACGCATCAGAGGTAGGCTTAGGTGCGGTCTTGAGCCATCATATAGATGGAAAAGAACATCCTATTCTATACATACGTAGGAAATTGCATGACAGAGAGAAAAGGTACACTGTCATTGAAAATGAATGCCTTGTGGCAAAGTGAGCCATGGAGTCCCTTAAGTTTTATTCTCTAGGAGCTGACATTGTATTAATAATATATCACAATCCTCTGTTGGCTTAACCAAATTTAGGATAAAAATTCTAGAATCACACTGTGGTACTTGGCACTACAGCCCTTTAAATTTAAAGTGTTGCACAAATCTGGGAAAAGAATATCAATGCTGATTTTCTGTCAAGATAGGGATCACTAACTGAGAATTCCAAAGGTTGAAAAAGTGTGAGTTTAAACATCTCTCTTTGCTATATTGCATATGCACTGAACTGTAAAGTTTATAAGCTAATGTTAGTGAGGAATTTAATAGAACATTTTGAAAACCTGTTTTTGTAAAACAGGTTCCCTCTTAAAGAAGGGGGTATGTGACAGGGCTGAATAAGACCCTGTCCCAGCTGTTATGCAGAAAGAGTTTAAATACAAGGATCTGTTTTAGCCTCACCTTTTCTGTCTGTTCTCTGTCTGGTTGCACAACCACATTTTCATGTGAGACCTAGAAACTGATAAGTCCAACAGTTTCACAATTCTCCACCTCTTGCTAGCTCTCTTCCTTCACTTGCTGTTCTGTCTTTTCTTCTCCCCATGCATATCTGCAGTTATTAAAAATATATGTGAATCTCTGTGTAAAACTGTATGTGATACTGTATGTAATACTGGGATTCTTTGTTTAGAACTGTATATAGTTGTACTGTTGACTCAAAACTGGGGGCGGTGGTGGATGGGGAGGAGGGGAGGGTGGCCCTACAGGGGGACCTGGAGGCTCTGGACAGATGGTCTAGAAAGTGGAAGCTGAGGTTCAATGCAGGGAAATGCAAGGTACTGCACCTGGGGGCCAGAAACCTGGGCCAAGTGTACACCTGGGGGGGGGGAATGCTACAAGTCTCGATGGCTGAGAGGGACCTGAGACTGGTGGTGGATGTCAAGATGAACAACTCAGAGAATTGTAGGAGGGCAGCAGCCAAGGCCAACAGGATGCTGGGATGCATCGCTAGGGGGATCACCTCCAGAAGGAGGGAAGTGATACTTCCTCTATATAACTGCTTGGTGAGGCCACACCTCGAGTACTGCATGCAGTTTTGGAGGCCACACCTAAAGAGGGACATTAAACTCCTGGAGAGGGTCCAGAGGAGGGCAACCAAAATGATTTGGGGCTTGGGGGACAGAACCTATGAAGAGAGGCTCGAAGAGCTAAATATGTACACATTGGAAGAGAGAAGGGACTGGGGGGACATGATAGAGGTCTTCAGGTACATGAAGGGGGTAAATGGGGAGGAACAGTCAGAGTGCTTCAAAGGAAAGAGGAAGGGGCCACTAGAGGGTATGGGTGGAAGCTGGAGGTTGGAATATTCAAGGGAGAAAGGAGGAGGGGCTACTTCACTGAGAGGGTGGTGGAGACATGGAATGCACTGCCTAGGGGGCTGGTGGAGGCAGAGATGGTAGAGGGGTTCAAGAGGGGGAGGAACAGGTACAGGGGAAGGGTTCTGGAAGCAAAATCCAATGCAGCGAGAATATCCGGAACTGGGAAGGGAGAAGCCAGAGAAGGCAAGGGGGGCCGCAAGGTCAGCTCCCAGGGTGGGGGCTGACCAAACGAGCAGACGTGAAAGACCATTAGGCCTATTCTGCTGGCATTTTAGTATGTTAGTATGAAATGATTGCCAAGCTATTTGGAACTCATAGCGTTAACCTGAGATGCAGTTTTTAAGCCATTTGCAGAGCTGTAAACAAGAAGTCAGTTCTGGGTCACTATGTTCTTTTTGCTGCACCTGCATCAAAACTGACAAGAACAGTATGCAAACTTACAAGAACATTCTGTGAGAAGCAGGCTCTCTTACCGAGTTCCCAGGCAAAGATTAGCAATTCTGTTGCTATAGAGACAAGGAGAGTGAGAGGCTGAAATTTGGAATTAAGAGATACTTTCAGAAGAAGGACTTACTTTTCTCTGTTTGTACTTTCTTTGTAAATACCATAGTTACACTGAATCATTTTTATTTTTTATATTGCTGTTATTGAGAAAAATAAAATGTTATTTGAATGTTTTGAAACTGCTTCTGGTTTTCCTATGCTTCCTGATCTGTGCCTCAATGACATACATCAACAATTAAGAGCACATAAGCAATTGCAATGGACTAGGTAAGTTGGGCAGTAAACATAATTAATCATGTTTTACTTTTTCTTTTTATATTTGTCACTCTCTGATGTCTGTCACTACAGCATGTAGTGCTGTGTGTTAATATGAACTGTATAATTCACAACCTCACAGTCTTCTCACACTGGGAGTCATGCAGGTCAGAGGGGGATTGATATGCTCATGTGTTTTGGAAAAAAAAGTCACTTGATAGAATTACCATCCTGCATGTAATGTAACCACAATTATGCTTCACAGTTTACATCTTTGCTGACATTAACCACAAAATGAGATATTTACAAAAGTAGAGCAAGAAACTACCATATATCACACATTTCTGTTCTGTGCCATGCAGTTACACTTGCCTCATGACAAAATGTTCTATAAATGTTGAAAAAACATTTTCCTTTAAGAACTGCACTCACAGGGTCACTGTCCACACATGTTAGTACCTACTACTTTTTTAAACTATTTTTACAAAACCACAAACCAAATATATTGTTAATTTGACTTCATGTCCCTGTTGCATTATCCCACCCCCCCATAGATTTCTCTGCACCGTTAGTGCAGTTCTTAAAGAAGAATTTTTCCACTCTTATTACTTTACTGTACCCAGTGCAGTCACATTACCCCTTACTGAACTTCACTGAAATGGATTTAGAATTTTTTTTATTAAAGAACTATAGAACATTCTGTCATGGGGCGAATGTTCATGCATGTCAAGGAATGAAAATGTGTGATATAGTTGTTTCCTTCACTACTTTTGTAAATATCCCATTCCGTTGTTAATATCAGTACAGATATAAAGTGTATAGAGTAACTGGGGTTGCTTAAATTTCAGGATGATAATTCTATCAAGTGAGAAGTTTTTTTCTAAAACACATGAGCATACCAATCCCTCTCTGACCTCAGCAACATCTTACTGTGAAATTAAAGCATTGGAACATCCACTACTTTTTCTCAATTTGTGTTTGGCAATACTTGTTTTACTGGTATGCAATGTCAGCTGTAAATCATTCATGCCACATTTAAACTCAACCAAAATTACAGTTTTTTTGGCTACAGTGGGTGAAGCCATGCAGACATCTTGTTTCAAAAAGAGACTCAGGCATTCTTTCCCACCAAGGAACATGTTGGACTTGCAGCACAGTCTCCTATGTCAGATAACTATGCTAGATAAAGTAATTTCCCAAAAACAAAAAAAAACAAAGTGTGCTTCCTTTGCAGTTGCAAAACCTCTCCTACTTTGCCAGAGTCACATATCAGTCAGTAGTCAAGATTTATTTTACATAAAATCCCAATTCTCTCTGTAGGCAGTAAGTGGTAACAGTGCTGTGCTAAATCAATCACTGCCATGTTGTTTCCTCCTAGGTCTTAAAATTCACACGCACCACTGTGATTTAGCCTTGCTTTGCCACCATTGACTGACTTAGTTCAGCATTCCTTTACATTCTAGTTTGTCTGTCTGGTCTCCTAGTGGTATTATAAAGAAATTCGATTTTTGTCATGTGATTGACAATGGGATACCTTGCGATGTAGTCTTTATTGACTTTGGTAAGACATTTGACACTATGCTTCATTGGGCTTTAATTCAAAAACTTAGAGGACTTAATATTAATATCTATACAATTGCCTGGATTATAAACTGGCTTTGTAACAGAACACAAAGTATGATTAATAATGGTATCATTTCTAACTCTGGCAAGGTCTTGAGCAGTGTTCCACAGGGTTCAGTTCTCGTCCCCTGTCTTTTTCAAGCTTTTATTGCTGATTTAACCAATAATTGTCTTTCCTTTACAATAACATGTGCAGACAATGTGAAGATTGGGGGACCGTGTTCTAACTTAGATCAGATATCTTATATCCAGCATGATCTTGACATCCAATCTAACTGGATTGACAAATGGGGTATGAAACTAAACTCTACAAATGTAAAGTTATGCACTTGGGTTCTAATAATAAAAATGTTCAACACTTATTGGATGGTTCAACACTATGTGCCACTACTGATAAGAGGGACTTGGGAGTCACTATTTCAAATTATTTAACATACTCCAAACATTTGCTTTCAGTTATTAGTATATCTAATAAGGTTGTTTGGTCTATCTTTTGTAATATTAGATCCAGAGATCCTGAGGTGTTATTGCCTCTGTCCAGGTCCTATGTTAGACCTCATCTTGAGTATGCATCGCAGTTATGGTGTCCATTTAAAAAATCAGATAGTTATACTCTTGAAAAAGTACAGAGAAAATATACTAAAAAAATATCTGGTCTTGAATTCGTTTCCTATGAACACAGGTTAGATACTTTAAAACTTATGCCTCTTACTATTAGATGCCTGAGAGGTGACCTTCTATTCTTATATGATGTTGTCCATGATCCATATGTTATGACCGAGTTAGGTCTTTCTTTCAGGTCATCTACACATGATACAAGAGGTCACCCTCTTCAGCTAATTGGCAAATCTTTTAAACATAATAATGGGAAATTTTTCTTTACCTTGAGATCCATTGGACCTTGGAATAAACTTCCATCTGCTGTAGTTATGAGTAATACTAAAGATATTTTCAAACATCGTCTTGACATGTTAATTATATCTGGGTATAATTTATCATATTATTCTTTGGTCTAGCATAAGAGTACTATGGGTCTCAGCCCTACTAGCTCTTTTTCTCTACCTTAATATGATCCTCTACCTTAGTACCTTAGTATTGATGTACACATTCCAACCTTTTTTCTCTTTTCTGTATATATTTTTTGACCTTGCATCATAATATCAGTCTATATGTTTATTCAGGGATTGGATTCCCCACTCATGTCACTAATCTTATTTGTTTACCAAACTGTAATTTAATTACATCAACAATCAAGAGCACATAAGCAATTACAATGGGATTAGGAAAGTTAGGCAGTAAATATAATTAATCATGTTTTACTTTTTCTTCTTATCACTTTCTCTGATCTCCACCACTACAGCGTGTACTGCTGTGTGTTAATCTGAGCTGCATAATTCACAACCTCACAGTCTTCTCACACTGGGAGGTCAAGGAGATCAGAGGGGGACTGATATTTATTTTATTTAGTTTTTGTTGACCAGGTAAGTGCACTAGACAAATCCTGACTATTTTCAGGCACTACCCGGTGGAGGGGGACACAGATGAATCCCAACTGACCTTGAACCAGATTAAGCTGTTGGTGGTATTTTTAGCGAATGAGGGAAATTTGGCCAGGGCACCGGGGAAGGTCCCCTACTCTTTTCGATAAGTGCCATGGCATCTTTAACATCCACCTGAACTACCACCAATCCAGGCAGATGGAACCTCGGTTTAACGTCTCATCCGAAAGATGGCACCTCAGAAGTGCAGCACCCCTCTCATGCTGCACTACAGTGTCAGTATTGGGATAATAACCCAAGTGCCAGATGTGGGAACTGAACCCACAGACCTCTGATCTCCTGGCCTCAGAGGTGAGTGTGCTAACTACTGAGCCACTGACACTGACACTGCTCATGTGTTTTAGAAAAAAGTCACTTGATAGAATTACCATCCTGCAATTTAAGTAACCACAATTATACTATACAGTGTGCGTGTATATATATATATATATATATATATATATATATATATATATATATACACACACATATATACACACACACATATACTGACATTAACCACAAAATGAGACATTTATAAAGTAATGCAATGAACTACCGTATATCGTAAATTTCTGTTCTGTGCTATGCATTTACACTTGCACCATGCCAAAATGCTTTATAATTGTTTAAAAATTGTTTCCAAAATCCTTTTTAGTGAACACTAAGGAGCAAGGTAACAGCAGTGGGAGCCACAAATGTATAAAGAGCACACAAGTTTTCCTTTGAGAACTACATTAATGTGGTCACTGCCCACACTTGTTAGTATCTTCTTTTTTAAACTATTTTTACAAAACTGCAGTACCCAATATATTGCTAATTTTACTCCATGTCCCAGTTACATTACCCTTCCCCCTTTTTTTATTGGGTTCTGTGGGTCCTGTTAGTGCATGTCTTAAAGGAGAACCTTTGCATTCTTATTAGTTTACGTTAACCAGTGCAATCAAATTGACACTTAGTGAAGTTCACTGAAATGGATTTAAAAAATTTTTTTTAAAGAATTTCAGAACATTCTGTTATGGGGCGAGTCTACATGCATGGCACAGAATGGAAATGTGTGATATAGTTGTTTCTTGTGCACATTTCAGTTCAGTGCCATTTACACTCACCACTTGACAAAATGTTCTATAATTGTTTAAAAATTGTTTTTCTAAATCCATTTCAGAGAACAATATAGGTCAAAGTGACAGCATTGGCAGCCATAAATGTAAAAAGAGCACGAAAGTGTTCCTTTTATTTTTTCAAATTGAATAAACTTTATTAAACAACAAGAACAAACACACACACAAATGGGAACAGATAAAGCCATGTCAGCATAATGTGTAACAATGAACAGGTCATAGTGTAGACAATTGTTATATTTTATGAAATAAGAAAAACTAACTAAATAACAAGAAAACACTATCAAACCATCCTCCCACCCCCACCACCATATCCCACAACCCTTCCAACCACCCACCCTATCTCGGAAGTACCAGAAAAAGAACAGTCTCTTTATGATCAAGTATAAGGAAGAAATAACCATGCCAAACATTTGAAGAAGGTTAGGGGCTAGGAATAATATGCCCATGCAGATCAGAAAATCAAAAATAAAATATTTAAATGGTGATGCAGGGCCAAAACAATAAGATGTTAATAAAACGTTTTCCTTTATGAACTGCACTAGCAGGGTCACTGTCCACACTTGTTAGTACCTTCTTTTTTTAACTATTTTTACAAAACCACAGTACTCAATATAGATACATAGACACTGTCAGCAGATAAGGGTCTATGGCCCACCCAGTCTGCCCATTTGAGCATGTAAGTTCACTTTATGTTTTTCTAGAAGTCTAATGCCCCTTACCCCTGACCTCCAGAATTCCCTTATGTCTATCCCATGCATTCTTAAATCCTGTGATTGTTTCAGCCCCCACCACTTCCTCTGGCAGGGTGTTCCACTTGTCCACCACCCTTTTTGTGAATAAATTCTTCCTCACGTTTCCTCTGAATCACCCTCCCTCCAACTTCATCCTATGCCCTCTAGTGCTGGAACATCTTTTTTGCTGGAAAATAGTGTATTTCTGCACCCTTTTTCTCCCTGTAATGTACTTGTATGTCTCTATCATATCCTCTCTCTCCCTCCTCTCCTCCAGGGAGTACATATTCAAGTTCTTCAGCCTGTCCTCATTGGACATGTGATGCAATCCCTGTACCATCTTTATTGCCCTCCTCTGAACCTTCTCTACCCTGTCTATGTCCTTATGTAGGTAAGGTCTCCAGAACTGTACACTGTACTCCAGGTGGGGCCTCACTAGTGTCTGTATAGTGGAATTAAAACCTCAGTTTTCCTGCTGGTGATGCCCCTGCCTATGCATCCCAGTGTCCTATTTGCTTAACCTACTGCCTTGTCACACTTTTTCCCTACATTGAGGTCAGCAGAGATGATAACCCCAAGGTCCCTTTCCTGCTTGGTGCATGCTATATCCTCACCTCCCAACTGATATGTTGTTCCAGGGTTTTTGTACCCCATATGCATTATCTTGCACTTCTTTGCACTTCTTTGCACTGAATTTCAATTGCCAAATCCTTGACCAGTCTTCAATTTCTGCAGGTCCCTCCTCATTCTGTCTACACCCTCTGGCATGTCCACTCTATTACAGAGCTTCATGTCATCAACAAACATGGAAATTCTGCCTTCTAGGTCCTGTGCAAAGTCACTGATGAAGATGTTGAATAGGATTGGTCCCAGCACTGATCCCTGTGGTACCCCACTGGTCACTCTTCTCTCTGTGGAGTGACAGCCATTCACCACCACCCTCTGTGCCCTGCCACCCAGCCAATTACTTACCCACTGCACTACTGTCCTGCCCCCTCCCATATTCACAAGTTTGTTTAATAGCCTTCTATGTGGCACAGTGCCAAAGGCCTTGCTGAAGTCCAAAAATGCCACATCCACCTCCCTTGTCACCCAGTTGAAAAATTCAATGAGGCAGGTCTGGCATGACTTCCCCCCAGTGAAACCATGCTGCCTTGGGTCCTGTAGTCAATTGGCAAACCAGATGTTCTACCAATCTTTCCTTCGGTAGTGATTCCATGATCTTCCCCACTACCGCGGTCAGGCTGACTGGTCTGTAGTATTAATAATTTGACTCCATGTCCCTGTTGCACTATCCCCCACCCCCCATTTTTTTATTGTGTTCTGTGGACCCTCTCAGTGCAGTTTTCAAAGGAGAACTTTTGCACCCTTATTGGTTTACAGTAGCCAGTGGAGTCACATTGCCCCTTAGTGAAGTTCACTGAAATGGATTTAGAAAACATTTTTTAAAGAGGGACTATTATAAAAATTACTGCCATTAATAAATGCAGAATATGGATCAATAAACCCCCAATCAGTCTCATGCCAAAACTGAGATCTCTAAGCTACTTTGTTTAAATGTTACAAATCATTTTACAACCCTAAATTCACTGCCTGTTCAAAAAAGTCAGGTTCAGTGAAGAGCTCCTGATGATGTCATCTCCTGAACTCACAGTCTCGTTCTCCCTGTCAGCAAGCTTATAGGACCTATTTCTCCAAAGTTTAAAGATTATGTGTAATGGTTTTCACCAGTAAAACAGGCAGGACCATTCAATAAACATTGCTTTAAAAACTATGGGCTGGATATTCAAACTGCACCATTCTGTGGCACAAGCCCTTGCGCTGCTCAAAAAAGTTGCGCAGGGGTGTGGCCGGGGCGATATTCAATTGGGTTGCGCTATTGAGCAATTCCTTTGAATATCGCCCTCACTCCCTGACACTGTGCATAGTGCAGTGGAACTCATGCCACCCAAGTGGTCAGAGTGGAGCATTCAGATACGGTGGTGCAAGTTCCATTGCGCCATGTGCAAATTTCCGATATTCAAAAGGTGACATGCAAATGGGGCCATAATTCATGCAAGGCACACGGGGTCCATTTGCATCTAATTATGGCCCCATTTGCATGCCATTAGCATGCAGGTGCTCCGACCCCCGACAACTTGTGCCTGGTACCCTGCCAGGCAGCAGCCATCGGGGACCGACGCCCCCTGCAGCCCGATCACGGGCAGAACAGTATTCCTTCCCCCCCCAGCAGCCCAATCAGGCGTAATATAAACCCCCCCGTAGCCCGATCGTGGGCACAACATACTGTTCCCCCCCATGCAGCAGCCAGATCGTGGGCATAACGTAGATTAACCCCCCACTAGCCCGTTCGTGGGCATAACGTCCAACCCCCAAAGACCAATATCCCTGGTGGTCAGTGGACCCAGAGAACCTGATCACGGGCTATAAGGAAACCTTCCCCACCCTCCGACTAGCCTGATCACAGGCATTAAGGAACTCCTTCCCCCAAAGACCAATATCCCTGGTGGTCCAGTGGACATGAGCCCAATCGTGGGCATAACGTTAAACTCACCCCCAATGTCCAATATCTCTGGTGATCAAGTAGCCCTCCACCCCACCCACCCACAGAGCCCCACCCCGCTCCCCCATCAGCTGGCTGGCGGCGGCACCCCACCCTCTTGCCGCCCCACTGCCCACCGACTGACAGCTCGGTAGGGCTACGCCCATTGTTCAGAGCAAGAGCCAATGGGCGTGCAGCTCTACCATACAAGGCAGTCCAGATATGTGAATGAATTCATTCTAGTCCTACCAAGCTGTCAGTCGGTAGGCAGGCGGTGGGGTGCTGCCGCCAGCGGCTAACTGGGAGAGCGGGGTGGTGGGGCTCTGTGGGTGGGTGGGTGGGGGCCACTAGATCACCAGGATATTGGACATTGGGGGTGGGTTTGACCTTATGCCCACGATCAGGCTTCGCAGTCCACTGGACCACCAGGGATATTGGTCTTTGGGGTGTTGATGTATGCCAGCGATCGGGCTGGGGGTTAATCTATGTTATGCCCATGATTGGGCTGCTGCCCGGTGGGGAACGGTATATTATGCCAGCGATCGGGCTTGGGGAGTTACTATTATGCCTGCGATCGGGCTGCAGGGGGGCACAGGGAACAAGTGGAGGGCCACCCACAGGTGGCAGCAGCTGTGTTGTGCCCTGCAATGCGGCAGCTCACCTGTGGGTGGCTCTCGTCTTAATCCTTTTTTTTGGCTCAAAGTTGTGCAGGCTCAGGTAGGGGGTTGCGCCTGCACAACTCTGCATGGCCCGGCTGAATATCGGGCTGTGCAGTTTATGCATGGTTCCTCCCCCTCCGGTTGAGCATGCCTCCATTAGCATTGCGCTGTTGCTCAGCATGACTTGTGGGGGCGCAACTGCCTCCTGCTGAATATCGCAGAATGGCGCAATCTCGGACTTGCACATGGCTCAACCCTTTTGAATATCCAGCCCTATGTGTGTTTCAGGTTTTGAAACAAAGTTGGCAAATTTATATACATTTTTTTTTTGGTGCTTTATTTTGTGGTCCTTTTCTCCAGGGTTGCTGGGACTGAGTCATAGCACACTGCTATGAGATTTGCAGATTGGATATCTGTGATGTGGTGAAAGGCTGTGATCATTCACACATGTCATTCAATTGAGGTAATTTCTCAGGATGGCCCTTTAAAACAATTATTCCGGAGGTGTGGCCTGACCAACAGAAGATGGCAGCATAGTTCAGAATCTCTGCAGGAATAACTGCAATCTAACTTCATCCAGCCTTCACCAGACCTTTCTTTGATACCATCTCCTGTGACCATCCTGTAATCTTACTGCCTGACACAGTTTGTAAGTCATTTTTGATCCATCATCTACTTATATTCAATTATTCTACACTGTACTGCTGCATACTAGGCCTCATCCTTCAGCATTATGGCAGATCTCCAAGCACAGCAAAGCTCACTTGTTAAAGTGGAAGTAATGTTTTCTAAACTGGTGGCTTTGATTAATGATCTAAAAACCTCCACCCAACAGAATGCAACCACTCTTGAAACTTTTAACCAGAAAATCACATTTAATGAGAAAGCAACGGCCTGTAACACCACTACTATTCATGAACTCCAGGCTACTGTCTACAATCAAGATCAAACTATTAAATCCCTACAAGACAAAATTGACGATATTGAAAATCGTAATCGTCGCAACAATTTACGATTTTTTGGCTTCCCTGAAGGTGTAGAATTAGGAGACACTACTGCGCTTTTATTACATGTGCTGCCTGCAATGCTTAAACTGCCTCCTGACCTAATGTTACATAGATACATAGACAGTGTCGGCATATAAGAGCGTATGGCCCACCCAGTCTGCCCATTTGAGCTTGTAAGTTCAATTTATGTTTTCCTAGAAGTCTGTTGCCCCTTACCCCTGACCTCCAGAATTCCTTTATGTCTATCCCATGCATTCTTAAATCCTGTGATTGTTTCAGCCCCCACCACTTCCTCTGGCAGGGTGTTCCACTTGTCCACCACCTGTTCTGTGAAGAAATTCTTCCTCACGTTCCTCTGAATCGTCCTCCCTCCAGCTTCATCCCATGCCTTCTAGTCCTGGACTTAACATTAATCATTGAGAGGTCTCACCACACTCTGGGTCCCAAGCCAACATCAGACCAGTGACCAAGACCCATCATTGCTCGCTTCTTGAACTATTCCCATACAGAATTAATACTGAAATGAGCCAAAGAAATGGGGAAACTTCAGTGGCAAGAGTCTAATATTTTCATCTACAGAGACTTTTCAAAAGATTTAATCATCAGAAGGAAGGCCTACAATCCACTTAAACAAATCCTCCACCAAAGAAGCATTAAATTTGCTCTATGTTACCTTGTGACTATGCATTTTCTCAGGCTTCCTTCAAGGATTTTGAAACCTCTGATGCCTTAGCCAACTATCTGGAGGTCTCTCTCTGTAATCTTACCCTGGGAGGTTCAGCAGCAATTGGCAACCCGAACACAGCTTTGGTATCCACACGGAGGGTGGGCGATGAGGTACAGGAATGTGGGGAAAGTGTTGCAGAACTCGCAGCCCCAAGCAGCAACGCCGCAACTGATTTGACCCCAAGGCAATCAACATGGCTGCAAGAGAAGCTTCTGTCAGAGCATTATTCTTCAAGACTTTCATGCTGTTCTAGTGAGGTTTCACCCCAAACACCCCAAGCTGCAGCCTCTCACCTTCAAATCAACCCCACTATTCCCCTGAGCAATAAGTTTGCTCTCTTGGAGGATGACATGCATTTCTCGCAGGAGGATCTGTCCCAGCAAAATTCAGACGAACAACCCTCTAATTTGGGCCCTGTGCCTCAGGGATGTAGTTCTGCTGATACTTCATGGGCAGAAGTTGTTGCAGGTTCCCCTCTCAAATCTTTAGAGCCACCCAAAAAGGAACGTAAGGCAAAGACCAAATGCAAGAACATCAATAGTCACAATCCTGCTAATAAATCTAAGGTGTCATAAGCTTATATGGTCATTAATATGATCACAGTTGTTATATCTTGGTAGGTTTTGCTTCTAGAATACTTAAAGGGAGTGCCAGTACACTTTTTCTGCCTAGCCACCCACTCTATAGCCTATGCTACCTGGTTTCTTTCGCTCCCAGTGGGTGCAGAAAGCAAAGGCTGTACATTGCTGCACAATTAATTTACTTTTTGTTGCAGTGTTTAAATGAGCAGCTTAAAGATCTTCAAGGGAACTTTTGTATATCAGCAGTGCTTTCCTAACCCATTATTTTAGTGTTAGATCTTATACATTACCTCACTAAACTGGCTCTCTGTATCTAGCCTTTTACTCTCCAGTTTAGCAGTGCATCAGTTTATAGTCTTTTGGCTGTTTAGTTGCATATCTTCAGTTGGTATGCATCCTGATTATCGCCTTTTCTTTTTCATTTGTGAATTATTATATATTACAAGCCAATTTACCCCTTCCCTCTCCTGATGACAGGTTCTTAACTATTATTGGCAACTACATTTAATCTATCTCCTTCCCTACGCTCCATTATTCTTACTACCTCCTGTTTATAATATGGAACTATCATGAGCACTCAAAGAGGTGGGCTATGTTTGGTGTACTGTTGTAAAGGATTGTCAATCTACATCTTTCTTATGCTCCTTATTTCACTCAAAGACTACAGATATTATAGAAATCCACTGCTGTCTGGGACTCTTGTTTTGGGGCTCACTGGGCCTAGTCTTCTAGACCTAGTCACCCCATATAACATTAATTTAGGTGATTTTTGAGTAATCGGAGCTGATCTTTACTGTGACTATCTCTTCTGTCTACAGTTATCACCGAAGCCTATACCTCTCCACATAATCCCAATTTGCATTTGGCTCAGGGCGTACGGGCTTAAATTAACCTCCCCTTTCTTCTCTGCCCCTCAATATTGTATTTATTATGTACTTATTCTGTTGCACTGCAAAGTATACTCAAAGGTCACTCTAATGTGGTAATGATCTACTTTGCCTTTTATATTTGTTCATTTGCATTCCACCTGGCTCCCTGAATTCCTTGTTCTATGTCTAGGCTGTACTGGCATCTCATATATGGTTCTTTAATTTACTGTTAATTCGAGTTGGTATATCTTGTACTGTTACTACTAATGTTTATAAATAAGTTATGGTGTTTAGCTTTATCCTTATACCTTGTCCTGTTAGCTTAGAATTAAGCTGAGGTTATTACAGTCCCCTGTCTTTCTTGGTATTATTCCCTTTCAGTTTAGCTTATCAGGAATACTTACTTTATTATATTACTGGGATCAGACTTAGGTTTGGGCCGATATTTATAACCGGTCCTCCTTAGTCTCCTTCCTACATTGACGCCCCAGAGTGTGGTGAGAGAGTCTCTTAGCCAGTTGGCTGACTCATATCTCCTCACACCCATAAAATGTTTTCTTTGTGATTTAGCTTACTAGTATTGCTGTTGTTGTTAATGACTTTTCTCCTTCCCCATCTCTATTCTAACTTTAATAAGATATCTGTGCCACTCATGTATCATACATCTCACTTTTTTTGACTTGAATGTTCCTGCCACTCTCTGCATATACGTAAGCTCTCTATATTGTATTCTAATCATCCTCTGCCTCATTTATTTGTCCCTTCACACTCTAGCGATTATTCCCTTTCTTTAACACTAACAATATGAGTGACATATTTTTGTATACATGGAATGTGAAGGGACTTAATTCTTCTTGAAAGCGGAAGCAAATTCTTTCACATCTCAAAAACCATAAAACACAAATTGCTTTCCTTCAAGGAACAAAATTATTAGCAGAGGATGTTCATAGACTTAAAAAAGATTGGGTTGGTCAGATCTACGAATCATCCTATACCTCAAAAATAAAGAGGATTTGCTATTCTTATTCATAAGTGTCTCAAATGGTTTCTTGTAAACTCCATTTCCGATACTGAAGGCAGATGGGTGATGGTCAAACTGAATACCAGCTCTGGTTCTCTTCTGCTTGTTAATGTCTATGCACCCAACTTCAATTCCACGGAGTTTTTTCATAATTTAGGTCAACAGATCCTATCCTTTAACATTGATAATACACCAGTTATTCTTCGAGAGGATCTTAACTTACTTTTATAAGCCAACATTGACAGAAGTAGCCCCACTACAGAGGCCCATCCTAGAAGTCTTAAAGCCCTCTCATTACTAATGCAAGATGTTGAATTAGCTGATGTATGGCGCCTCCTTCACCCCCGTGATCGAGAATTTACTTTTTACTCCTCTCTACATAAGACATACAGTAGAATTGACTAGTGATCCATCCTAATTCCTGCAATGGAGAATACCGAATGACGAAATCCCCCCCCCAAAAATATTGAAAAAACAAAATACAGAAATAAAATAAGACCGAAAATAGAAAGACAGAAAATCAATGCACTGTATAAATCCTGTATTGTGACATCTGCTGGCCATTGCAGGAAGCACAGAGCTTTCCCAGTTCAAATGCCAGAATGAAACGTAGAAAAATACTGTACTGCACTACGAATGACCGATGCCGATGCAGAGGTTCTCATTTTTCTTCACATCACAACAGTGATGCAGATTGCCTGTGGTTTATGGATTGAAGCTGCCTGTACATGTATGAAAACCTTTTTTAGAAAACAAAAAAAAAGCTTGATAAACTGACAGAAGAATTAGAGGAGGCAAGGGTAATTCTGAGTACAAGGACTGTGAGACCACAATGTAAAATTGACTACTGGTTAGCCTCTCCTGTTATAATGGAAAAAACTATTGATTCATCCATCTCTCCCATCATAATCTCGGACCATTCCCCTGTCAAATTGCAACTTTTGTGGGGTCCATTAGCACCTAAATCTTCTTACTGGCAGTTAGACCCTCTCCTTCTCAAGGATCCAATTTCTTACCCATGATCAAAGCACAAATTCAGGACTTCCTCTTTCACAATACCCCAAATGAATCTTCTATGTCCTCTGTATGGGAAGCTCTTAAAGCTACGATTCGAGGGAAAATTATCAGTTATGCTGCACATAGGAAAAGGCTAAGGGAACAACAGCTGTCTGACTTTGAAAAATCTCTTAAGGCTAAAGAGAATTTATACTTTTCTTCTAATAAGCACTGTCTTGATTCTCAACTTCATCTTGAAATTCTTCAACTTAGAGTTAAAATTAACAAATTAATTTCTCATAAAACCAAACTGGCCTTGTTTAAACTTAAATATAAGTTTTGGGAACACAGCGATAAACATGGGAAACTCCTCTCTTACTAGCTCAAAGCACAACAAATGGAATGACATATCCTAAGCCTAAAAGATGAACAGGGTACGATTCACTCTGACAACCCCTCTATAAACTGTATCATGAAAATCTTTTATCAAAAACTATACTCTAACACAAATCCTCCATCTACTTTACAAATTCAACAGTTCCTTAAATCGTTACGTCTTCCTCATCTTTCTACTCTTGAAACAAATTCCTTAGATGAACCCTTCTCGCTTCAGGAAATCCAGAAAGCTTTGTCTTCCTTGAAATCTGGCAAATCCCTTGGGGGTGACGGATTCCCTGTCAATTTCTATAAAATGTTTTCCAACACGTTATGTCCCCTTTTCCTTAATGTTTATCAAGAAGCTTCCAATACTGGCAAGCTTCCCCCATCTTGCACTGAAGCAATCATAACCCTAATCCCTAAGAAAGAAAAAGACCCTACTCACCCCACAAGTTACAGGCCCATCTCTTTATTAAACACGGATGGGAAGATATTTGCTAAACTACTAACTTCTCGACTTGAATCCTTGATTCCCAAGCTAACTTATTGTTTGTAAGCTGGTTTTATTAAACATAGATCTGGTTCTGATTACCTATGTTCATTATATAATTTAATTCACAAAGCCAAATCCCTCAAGACACCAGCTGCAGCCATAGCTATTGATTTAGAGAAGGCCTTTGATTCCTTAAACTGGGACTACCTTCATCAAGTTTTATCTTATTTCAGTCTTTCTCATACCTTTTGCTCCTGGATCAAGCTATTATACAACTCCTCTGCTGCTAAAGTACTTACTAATTCCACCCTTTCCTCTTACTTTCATCTAGCAAGGGGAACTAGACAAGGATGTCCCCTATCACCTTCCCTGTTTATTTTAGCCATGGAACCCCTGGCTGCTTGTTTACGTCAATGTTCTGGCATTATGGGCATACCTGTGAGCAGTTCAAGATATGTTTCTCTCTCCTACATGGATGGCCTCTTATTCTTACTTGAAAACCTGAATGAGGCTGGGCCCATGTTGGTTGATTTGCTTAATAATGTTACTAAAATTTCTGGCCTTGCTTTGAACTATGGCAAATCACAAACTATGCCCCTTAACAACCACTGTAAAGCCTTTATGAACATACCTCTTGGATTCTGCTGGTCACCACAGGGTATAACATATTTAGGAATCAAAATTACTAGTAATTTAGGGAATATATGAGACATTAACTTTAACCCCTTATTTGATAACATCAAAACAATTCTGGACAGATGGAAGCTTCTTAATCTCTCTTTCATGGGGAAAATTGCAGCCATTAAGATGTCTATTTCCCCCAAGTTTCTTTACCTCTTTGCCAATATTCATTTAATTTTACCATCCTCCTTTTTTGCTAAAATTAATAGGTAACTTTATCTGGGATGGGAAACCTCCAAGATTTAACCATAACAAACTTCGATCACACTGGAAAAAAGGGGGATTCAGACTCCACTGGTTCAAAGGCTACCTCTGGGCTTTTCGAATGGCCCAAACCATTAAATGGTTTCAGAAACCCTCCCCTCGCTCACCACTATGGGTTGCAATGGAATCCGCATTGTGCCCAGGAGGCGTTCCCACTTCCTTCATTTTTAATACCATTTCCTCTAAACTAAAATCTCACCCGACTATATCATCCTCTGTTCTTTATTGGAAACTAACCCACAAATTCCTGAAATCCAGTTCAACACCCTGGTTTTATGCCCCCTTATGGGACAATCCACTGCTCACTCTAGAAGATCACTCAATTTTCTGTCATACATGGAGTAACAAAGGCATTTTCTTTCTCGGAGATATCTTAGACCAGAATTCACTCACTCTTAGATCATTCTCAGACTTGCAGGTCACATGGAAACTTCCTAAACAGGACTTCTGGAAGTTTTTACAAATTCAGGCAGCTTATAACTCTCTCTCTAGTTTAGTGTATAGGCATACTCTTCTAAACCCATACATCTCGCACTGGACTAATTTATCAGTAAAATTAAATAGCTCCATTTACAAAGACATTATTGATAATCTATCTGATTAGTCTATACAGGCCAAAAACAAATGGAGTACTCTTCTTAACTACAATATTTCAGATGCACAATGGAGTGATTGTTGGCGTATTGTACATAATACCTTTAAAGATGCCCATAATTCTTTAATACAAACTAAAATCCTATATCTTTGGTATAGAACCCCCTCTGTGCTTCAACAAATGGGCCTATTAAATAATAATAATTGTTGGTGCTGCAATTTGGCCAATAGGGATCTACTTCATATGTTGTGGTCTTGCACTCCCATTAATAAGCTCTGGCATAAAGTCTGTTTACTTGCCTCCAGAGTAACAGGACAAAAACTAACTTTTGACCCCAAGCTAGTCCTTCTAGGCATCCTTATCCCCAATAGTTCTCTCCTCTCACATGCACATTTTAGATGGCTAAACATACTTTCTCTTCTGGTCAAACGTCTGATTCTTATGAAATGGAAATCAACTTTGGTGCCTTCTCTTTCAGATGTTCTTCAAAGCCTCTCTCAGTATGCCTCACTAGACTGATTATCTCATGTTACTCATAGCCAACTCATTGTATATGACAGATGTTGGCAGGATTACTTCAGGTACATTGAACCTAGTTGTTCTAGACCCTAATTCTTTGGGATATTTAGCCCTCTTTCTTATTTTGCTGTTAGATTAGGTTTTCTCAAAACTTTTGTGAACAGATTTCTCCTCTTTTTTCCCTTCTTCCCTGTTTTCTCCCTCCTTCTCTCCTTCCCTTCTTCCTTGCTTTTTTCTCTCTTCTTTCTTTCCTTGCACATTTTTCTCTTATCTTCACCTCTCCATTACTGAACAGTGTTCATATTATCACATTTATTACTTTTTGCAATTTATTGAATGCCTTGCCATAGCCTGCCCTAGCATGTATTTCATACACGGTTGCTATTTCTGATCCTATACTACCCTATTGATTGTAACCCTTCTGCTTTCCACTTACATCCTGTCTAGGTTTGTGCTTTATTATCAATACATGTATATAAGGCTTCTCCAATATGTTTACCCTAAATACTGTGTTTTGTTAAGTGATATGTTATACCTTACATGAAGGATAGTCTTCTATTGTATTAGATGTGTGCTTTCTTATATACTCACATTTCAATAAAAAGATAAAGTGGAAAAAAAAATTATTCCATCACTCTGTAAATGGGGGTAGGTGGGATAATGTTGTTTTGGAACCTAACTTTGAATTTCTTGCAGTAATCATATCAATGTTCAATCAATCAATTATTATTTTATTCATTATCAAAGTATGAATGAATGGGATACTCACTTTGAGCAGAGCTCATTTTCTGTTTTCTCCCTGGCAGGCTGTTACTAGACCTGCATTCAGGCTCATCTGTGTTGTACTTCACATTAAAATGACTGTTTTATTAGGACTAACACTTTCACCCCGGTGGGAATTAACACATATAGGGGTGGGAGAGATAACGCTGTTTTGAAACCTAACTTTAAGTTTCTTGCAGTAGTCAGCTCAATGTTCAATCAATCAATCAAGCAATCAATCAATCACTGTTTTATTCATCATCAAAGTATGTATGAATGAATGGCATACTCAGTTGAGCAGAGTTCATTTTCTGTTTTCTCCCTGGAAGGCTGTTACCTGACCTGCATTCAGGCTCATCTGTGTTGTCCGTCACATTAAAATGATTGTCTTACCAGGACTATTGCTTTCACCCCAGTGGGAATTAACACATATAAGGCCCCTTTTGAAACTTATTGTAAAGCAGACACTGACAAAGATCAATGAAGTTACCAACATTACAACATTTGTAGCAATACAACTTCCTAACATGCACTGTAGAGTAACACCACAAATGGTGTCAGCAGCCAGGAGGCATGTTGTCTTAGCATCCTGCCACTCTGGAGAAATGAACCACACCAAAAAAGCATTAAAAAGATACATTTGTCAACTTTGTTACAGCACCTGAAACACATAGATTTTATAACAATGTTTTTAGAATGGTGCTGCCTGTTTTACTGGAAAAAAAAAACATTGCACGATGAGCTTTAACCATTAGAGAAACAGTTCCTATAAGCTTTCTGACAGGCAGGACTAGCCTGTGAGTTCAGGTGATGACATCATCATCAGCTCTTCACTGAAACTGGCTTTTTGAACAGGTAGTGAAATCAGGGTTACAAAATAGCTCATAACCTTAACATGAAGTAACATAGAAACCTAATATTTGGTATGAACTTTATTGGGGGTATGCTTATTCTAATTCTGCAGTCTAGCATTTTTGGCCAGAGTCTCTCTTTAAAGAATTATAGAACATTCTGTCATGGAGTAAGTGTACATGCATGGCATGGAATGGAAATATGTGACATAGTTGTTTCTTGCACTACTTTTGTAAATATCTCATTTGGTGGTTAACATCAGTATAGATATCATGGGTGGGATATTCAAAGGGGTTGCGCATGGCTCAACAGTGTTGAGCCATGCGAAACCCACTGATGAACCCTGGTGCTATAGTCAAATGGGGATGTTGCACTGTGCAAATCCTGATGCACCGGGGTGCACCAGTAATGTATGAGGTGCAAGTACAGGGGGTGTACCCATGCATATGTGGCACATCCAGATATTCAGCCCGGCACATGCTGCGCATATGCAGGCACAAACCCACCTTGCACCGCACAGGGAGGTGTACAGATCCTCCCATAAAAAGCAGGAGCAAGCCGAGGGACACCCACAGGTAGGCTGCCATATTGCCATGTGCAACATGGCAGCCACCTGCTGTGGGTGGCCACCTGACCTCCTGGGACACAGTCTGGGTGTTGTGCTCCCCCCTCACCCTATTGCAGGCATAAGGTGGCCAGATACATCCCTGGTGGTCTGGTGGACCCTGCCCCATTGCCTGGTTGTGGGCATAATATAAACATATCTCTGGTGGTCCAGTGGACCCTACAAAATTGCCTGATCATGGGCTTTAGTAATAAGTACATTCCCTGGTGGTCCAGTGGACCCAATCCCCAGCCTGATAGTGGGCAAATTGAAATAACATTCCCTGGTGGTTCAGTGGACCTGATCCTCAGCCTGATGACAGGCTTTAGTTGTAATTATAATCCCTGGTGGGCCAGCGGTACCCCCCTCCACCCACCCACTGAGACCCGCCACCCCAGTCCCCCCCAGTCAGCAGCAACTCCCCACCTGCAAGCTGCCCAGCCACCCGCTGACTGACAGTGTACAGTACGGCTGTATGCCCATTGGTCCCCTGCTCAAGCCAATGGGCGTGCAGACCATACTGTACTATACAGTCCTGAAATGTGAATGTACCATCCCCAGCCTGAATGAACCATTCACATTTTGGGACTGTGTAGTACAGTATGGTCTGCACACCGACTGGCCCACACTGTCAGTTGGTGGGCAGCTGGGTGGCTTGCAGATGGAGCTGCCACCCACCGATGACCTGGGGAGGGGTGGCGGTCGGAGTGAGTGGTGGGAGGAGGTACCGCTAGCCAACCAGGGATTATAATTACAACTAAAGCCCATGATCAGGCTGATGATCGGGCCCACTGGACCACCAGGGAATGTTATTTCCATTTGCCAGTGATCGGGCTGGGGATCGGGTACACTGGACCACCAGGGCTTTATTTATTATATGTCCATGATCAGGTGATGGGGTAGGGTCCACTGGACCACCAGGGAATGTGCTTATAACTAAAGCCCACAATTGGGCATTGGAGCATGTTGCCCACCATGGGGCAGGGGATGTCGGTCCCTGATGGCTGCAGCCTGGCAGGGCACCAGGTGCAAGTCGCTGGGGATCGGTGCACCTACATGCAAATGGGGCCATAATGACATGCAGATGGCTCCATTTGCACCTTGCATGCATAATGGTCTCATTTGCATGCCCAGCACCGAATGTCACCGTTGATGCACCTAGCGCACCTGCACTTTCGCTGGTGCATCCTCCTGCTCCTCACTTGCCACTTGCAGTGGCGCAGTGCCACTGCATTGTGCACTGTGCAGGTGACCCCAGATCCATATTCAATGGTGCTGAGTCATGGCACAGCACCGCTGAATATCGCCCAGACCATGCCCTGGTGCATCCCACTTGCGCTGCACCCAGGCTTGCTCCCATGCCTGGAGCTGACTGAATATCCCACCCCATCGTGTATAGTGTAACTGGGGTTGCTTAAATTCCAGGATGATAATTCTATCAAATGAGAAGTTTTTTTCTAAAACACATGAACATACCAGTCCCTCTCTGACCTACATGACCTCCTACTGTGAGGTTATGAATAATACAGCTCAAATTAATGCACAGCCTTACAAACTGCAGCAGTAGGGATCAGAGAGAACATGTAAAATAAAGAAGTAAAACATGATTCATTATAGTCACTGCCCTATTTATCTAGTCCATTGCAATTGCTTATAAGCTCATAATTGTTGATGTAATTAAATTAGAGTTTGGCAAAGAAATAACATTAGTAACTGGCCCAGTGGTGTACAGGGCTGAGGCACTGGACACCGTACCTCTTGTCATGCCAGCTATCCTGGTTCAGGAATGAGTCTGGTGTGCTGGGGCTGGACCAGGGAGGGAAAGGATGGAGCATCTTTTGGACTGCTCTCCTTTCCTGGAAAGGAAGGACTGCCTCTTCCACTGAATGACAGCCATAGGTGAAGGTGTGGTAGAAATAAGGGTCTAAGGATGGCAGAGAAAGGACTGAACTGTGGGATTCTGCAGGCATGCACACACCTCCATGTATGCACATTGGATTTGCATTCCACGGTGCAGGGATGGGACAGAAAATGGAAAACTGGAAGCAGAAGCAGTCCCCATGACACTCCTATCACACTTCCATCCAGAGGTGTTCCCAGGTCCAGAGCCAATCTGGATTGTTGAACTGGGGGTGATGGGAGGATGGCCCTCCCTCCTGTACATTTATGGCTGCAGTGGTTTGAACTTCTTGACCTTCCACTGTGAGGTTATTAATATTACTGCTCAAATTAATACACAAATTAACATGCCAGCAACCCTGGTTCAGGAATGGACCTGGAGTGCTGGGGATTGGCTTGGAAGGGAGGGAAAGGGTTGAGCATCCACTGGACTGCTCTCCTTTCCCAGGGAATGAGGACTGCCTGTCCCACTGAATGACTGCCACCAGGTGGAGGTGTGGTAGTAATGCAGGTCTGAGGGCAGCAGGGCATGGGGGAACTGCAGAATTCTGTTGGTGTGCACACATCTCCATGTATGCACATCTGGCATGCATGCCCCAATGCAGGGATGGGGACAGAAATGGAAAACTGGAAGCAGAAGCAGGTCCCATGATGCTCCTACCATGCTTCCATCATCAGATGTCCTCATGTTCTGAGCCAATCTGGATTGTTGCACGGGGGGGGGGTCAGGATGACCCTCCCACCTGTACATATATAAAAAGGGAAAAAAGAGGTTGGAATGCACAAATCAGTCACATGATGAAAATCTCATCCCTTTATAATACCACTAGTTTGTGAAAAGGGGATACAGTCTGGACGGAGGCATTAGAGTCTCATTGATGTAAGCTTTTGATTAATGTCCAAATGCTTGTGCTGCTCAAAAATACTGTCTTTCTTACGCATTTTTCACTACTATCAATAATATAATTTTGCAACCATATTGGCTCTGGCTAGATTTTGTTTTGAAGAAGTTAAAATCTTTCTGGTTAAAGTGAGTCTCCTGAAGTGGGAGAATATCCACACGTTTACTATTGATATAGTTAATAATTTTGTTCAGTTTAACTGGATCCCAAAGGCCTTTCTCATTCCATGTTGCAATATTAATTGTGGCTTTCCTCATAATCAGTAAAATATTTCAACAAGGAACATGCTTTAACAGTGGTGCCAGTAGATGCTAATTGTGTGATATCAAGCATCTTACAATCCTTTATTTCAGTTTCTTTATTTATTTGTTTACTCCTTAACTAATCAGTGAAAGTAAAGAACATAGTGTCATGAAGAGTGCAGCCACAGCCCATCCCAAGCCCCCACCCTCCTTTATCTTCCCCAGAACTGCCTCACCAGTGATGGAGTTCCCCCTCCCACATATCCTTCCCCCACCCATCCCTGACTCTCACACCCTTATCTATCTCAAAACCACCAAGCCAGTACTGTAGCTAAATTCCACATTCTTCCTATCCCTCCCCTCCACCATAGATACTGACACAGATAGCTACATTAATTACCCACCAACAGTAGCTGTCAGAAAGCCTGGAGGTACTGTTGCAGTCAATGTGCAATAGAGAGTATAAGAGAAATGTTGAAAGAATCTTATGTACAGAGTGTGGGGAAGATCTAGAAGGGAAAATTTGCCTGTTTGCTGATGACACAAACCACTGCAACAGGGTGGACACACCAGAAGGTGTGGATAGAATGAGAAGAGATCTGCAGAATATTGAGGACTGGCCAAGGGATTGGCAGTTGGGATTTAATGCTAAAAAGTTCAAGATAATGCACATAGGCACAAAAAAAACAAGAACAACATATCAACTTGGTGGGGGAGGAAAAAGAATGCTGTAAGCAGGAAAGGAACCTAGGTATTATTATCTCTGAGATGACCTCAAGGTAGGTAGGCAGTGCAACAAGGCAGCAGGAAAAGCAAATAAGATGCTAGGATGCATAGGCAGAGGAATCACCAGCAGGAAAAGGGAGGTCATAAATCCACTATACAGGACATTAGTGAGACCACACCTTGAGTACAGTGTCCAGTTCTGGAGGCTTTACCTACTTAAGGACATAGATAGGGTGGAGGCAGTTCAGAGGAGGGCACCCAAGATGGTGCAGGGATTACATCACAAACCCTACAGAGATAGGCTGAAGGACTTAAACATGTACTCTTTGGGGGATGTGAGTGAGACATTTAAGTACCTAATGGGGAAGAATGAGGTGCAGGAGATTGCAATTTTTCAAAGAAAAAGATACTCAAGGATGAGGGGGCATAGGATGAAACTTGAGGGAGGGAGGGAGGTTCAGAGGGAATGTGAGGAAGTACTTCTTCATAGAGAGGATGGTGGACAAATGGAACAGCCTGCCATAAGAGGTGGTAGGGGGAGAAAGAATTACGGAATTTAAGAACACATGGGAGAGGCATGGGGGATACAGGTAGTTGGGGGAGGGTTACAACCTTGTTCCAGGAAAGATTGAAGATGTTAAGTTACTAGCATTAATGGGCAGACTAGGTGTGCCAAAGGCACTTATCTGCAGACTGCATCTATATCTATGTAGCCTTGTATTAAGCACAACCAAGGAAGAAAGAAGAAAATGAAAATTCATTAATGCATCATAAAAGTGACCCCTCATACTTTATGCAATCTCTATGGAATCTGTCACTGCAGTAAAGAGCATCCAGGTTCCTAAGTATGTTAATAAAGTGCTCAGAGAGCTGAGAGGGGAGGTTGAGAGAAGAAGAGAATGATAGGGAAAAAGAAGAAATATTTTGTTTTTCTTCTTCATTTTATCTTCATGTGCCTTCTTTTTCTTCCTCCGTCCTCTCCTCCTCTTCTTCCATCATAGGTGAATACTCAGTTAAACATCTCTTCTTAGCTTGGGCTCTAATTGCTCTGCCTATCATCATTGTGAGATCATGTTATTTTTATGTCTTTCCTTGTATAGTGTGGGCAACAAGATTTTTGACCTGAGGGTTATTATCTGATTCCACCAAAGGGTTCAAGTTCTGTGCCACTGCATCTGCAATGTCTTGCATTAAAAAGGAATCTTGGACTGAGGGTTGATACCTATTTGCCAGTTGTAATTGTGAATTATCTAGAGTTGCCTTGAAGCATCTGCCTCTGCTGGGGTATTCATCAATGCCGAAGCTTATGAGGCCTTTTCAGGGATAGTGAAGACCCTGATCATATCATTCAAATACAATTTAAGCTTAGTGGGTGGGAGCACAGAATATTTGATTCTTTTAGATTGTAAGGCAACATCAAAGGCTTTCCACTGTTGTTGTGTAGTGCTGCTGAAGTTAGGATAAGCATGGCATTTGAAGTTTTCAAAAGTCAGTCCACCGTCTGTTCTGGCTTTTTGTTGGATTTCTTCTTCTTTATCTTGAAATCTATGGGGTTTAATAAAAACTGTATGTGAAAATGCATGTGCTGATGACTGTTTAGGAATAACATTAGCTGGGGCACCCCAGTGGGCCCTATCAAAAGTAATGGCTCCTTCTGGATATTCCCCATAGAGATTGTAATCATCTTTTCAAAAAAGCATAGGAATTCTCAATCCTCTTCATTCCTTCTGGAACTTGAAAAAGCTTAAAGTTCCCCCTTTTTACTCAGTCTTCTTGATCTTGTACTTTTTCCATTAGTTATTTCAGTTGCTTATTGAGTTTAGATACTGTATCAAACCATGGTTGTACAGACGTTTCCATAACAATAACCCTCTCTTCTAGCTGGTCAGTTCTTAAAGTGTGGGTTTCCATTTTTAAATTTATAGCAGCTACTGAACCCACAAGAACAGAAAAAGTATTATGCCTTTTTTTAAAGCCCCCCAGTTTCATTTCTGAGAGATGATAAATCATTTTTCAGTTCTTGCATCCACAAGGGGGAATTGCTGCTTAAATTTAGCTGGGTAAACTCTTAAAGATGTCAGGAATTGGGGATATTAGTTCCTGATGAGCTTGTAGAAGGCTATTATTTAGATTTAGAATGAGGGAGACACCAGATTTGTTGTCTTGTACAGCCTTTAGTGGTGTAGTAGGATCTCTATGAGATATACAGTATGCACTAAAGTTCTAGTCTCAGGATTAACGTTTATAGAAGTGGCATGTAAACTTTTCAGTGTGAGAGTGAATGTAGAGGTAGAAGCAATAGCTTTAGTTTGCAAAGATAACAGGCTCTTATTTACCAAATGCCTGTCTTTTCCTGAGCTCTGGCTCACAACCAGTGCCGAGGAGTCCTCCTTAGTAGTGTCAGTCTCTATGTTTTGTGCAATTTTACCTGTTATGTTATAACAACTGTTTCACCCCTGAGGCTATGAGATTCCTTACCAGATTCTGAGGTGGCATGATCTTTATTTGAAGTTGCAGTGGAACAGGAGTTTAGTGGCAAGTTGATATCATGTAAAGCAACTTTATGCTCTACTATTGTCGCTCCAGCAACCATCACACTAATCTGTTCTGCTGATTCTGATGTTGTGGCAGTTTCTCCTGCATCTTGCTTTCTGCACTGTACCCTTCCTTCCTTCTTTACTTGCTATGAGTGAGCCCTGTTTGCTTGGGATCCCTGCCACCTGGCTCCAAAGTGGGATCTGTTGTCCAGTTCTGTTTGGTGGGACCATCCAGTGTTTTTTGGGGGCAGCCTGCAGACTGGCAATCATGCTCCCTGTTTCTGCAGGTGTACACCAGGTTCGGATTTCTCTTTTGGGTCTCCAATTTGTTTGCAGCAGGTCCAATGTATCTCTAGTTTGTCATGCTCCCAACTTGGACATATTACCAGCAGAAAACAAGTTTCTGCTTTACGTAAGTACTTAAAGACAAGCAGCAGTTAAATCTTGTCAAACCAATGATTAATTTATTCTTAGCTTGTGTAGCAATCAGAACTTTTGAACTGTATGTTGAACTGAAAATGTCAAAGGAGGTTTACCTTTATGTGTGTCAGTGGTGTGAAGGGCAGCATCTATCCCCACCTTTTCTCTCTCCCCTTCACAATTAAAAAGTGCAGAAAAAGGAAAGCAAAAGTCTCAGAATGTGGCTAGTTCCTAAGGTACATTATCCAGCAGATGTAAGGAAAGGGTATCTTTGCAACCTGCAGGTCCGTCCTAACTAGAACACACAGCCTCATGGTGGCCTTCTTGGATCTTATCCAGCCATAATTGTGACATTATTTGCATTGCATTAAGTAGCCTCCCCCCCATAATTATTGGGTTGGTGGTTTAACATCAAAAAAGGCATTATGGAAATTTCATACATACAGTGAAACTTGTTAGGATTAAATCCAATTCTGCAGCATACTGCAGCAGAGGTACTGCAGTAAACAGTGCAAATGCAATGGGAATTAATCCCTTTGTCATGCAGGTAACTGTGACACTGTGTTTATAGCATATCTGCTTGTAAACTGAATCTTATTATAAAAGATCTAAAGTTAGAGGTATATGTACACCTTTTGATATTTACTAGCTAACAGCTCAGTAGCACATTTCAGAAAATTATCAAGCATCCTAAAGTAAATAGTTCTGTCAGTAGAAATAAACAAATTTACATTTAAGCAAAAAAGACAAGAGCCATTGCATTTTCTTAAAAGGCTCTTGATTTGGATTGAAGAATATCAGATAAGTGAAATAATCATCTAAAGATGCATGCAATATTTAGTTGTTTCATAACTGCTTCACAATTAGACTGCCAAACTGTTTTGTAGTATTCATGATGCAGTCTCCTAAAGAAAAAAAAAGTTAACTAAGAACCCAGGGCTGAAATCACTTTAATCACATTATTTATGAGGTTACAATACAGTAAACAGTTTCGGCTATATTACTAATAGTTTTCCATAGAATAAAATCTCTGTTTTGCTAAGACAGTGAGATGGAATTTTACTATGTATAGTAGCTGACTGTAATACAATTCAAAATGTAGAGGTTTACTCTATTTGATAAAACATTTTTAGAGCTGTGTTAACCTACACAGCAAATTCATGCTGGGATTAGCTAGCTTGTGATAGATTCATATTATGAGGACTGCAGCTGAAAGCTTGAACTCAATTACATTTTTACAAGACTAACCAACCTCCTACACACTGCCACTCCTCATCATTAGCTTTAAAAGAATCATGCAGGGGATTGTGTATTAACAACTGCATGGAGCTTATTTTCAAGTGGAATCAAATGTATGTGTGTACACTGTCAGAAATTGAAACTACAAGAGGCTTTAGGTCATAAACTGTAGATAAAGGTCATGGATATTCAGGGCTATACATTTTTGATAATGAATCACTATGTTATAGCTATTAATTTTTGGTTTTGTTTTGTTTTGAAAAAAACAGGTTTTTGACCATTTCAGGCATTTTTGACAGAGACGTATCTGGCAACCAACCTAAGTTTCATTGATTGCTTTCTGCAAGACTTGATACAGTATTTCAGTTGGTGTTGGTTTTTTGCATTAAATAAACCAATTTTCCTGTTTTTATCTACAAAATGCAATGTTTATTTTGCACTCTTGGTTATAAAATGTGAACCACGTCTGACCTACTTGAAGATACACATGAATAGACCATAATGGAATATAAAATTATATACACTATAATAGTGCAACTTGCCATAGGAAACATATGCAAACCACCAGAATAAATTTAGACTGGTTCTGCTTTAAGCAGGAGAGTATGGTGCCAGATGACCTCTCATACAATCTACAAACGCTGAAAATAGAAAACAAAGGCATTTGTTTCACTCCTCGCAGGACACAGAAGACAAACGTATATGTTTCACCCTTCTCAGGACTTAGCAGTGTTCCTCATCTATACTGTAGCCCAGGGAAGCTAAAACTAGTCCAGTGATGGTTTTACTGGTTTCAGTCTGGGTGAGATAAGCATAGGAAAGAAATCTAAAAGACAAAGAACTTCGGAGCAAAAATACTTGAGCAAGGTTTACCCTGGATGGACATTGGTAATTACAGTAAGTTACATTGCAAAGAAATACAAAATTACACATACCCCAAAAATGCAGAGCATCATAGAACATTCAAAGGTTCAAAGGTTCTTTATTTAAGTACGTATAGATTTAAAATCATGACATACAAAGCATCTCACAGATATTTAAAAAAAATGACATCACATCACATCATAGTTATTGCACCGAAAGAGTGAAAATTAGAGATTCAAAATTCATTTGATCTCCAACCATTTAAATTATATAGTGCAAACTTAGCAAAATTGGCTTTTGCATAAATATGAGTAGTCTTACTGCAAAATATAATACAATTACTGACATTTCTTGAATTTCTACTTTCCAAATAACCCCAAAATTGGTTTCAGCCACTGCTTCCTAAGTTTTTCAAGTCGTGGGCATTCAAAAATCAGATTACTAGCAGTTACAATAGCAATACAGTCACAGGGACATGATTTATTACATAAGTCATAAAAATGTTCCCTTCTAGAGTCTACTTTAAAGATACCTAATCTAAATTTGCATGAGACATTCCTTTGAGTACTATTCTCACAAAAAGTCAGATAACGTTCACATTCCATACTTTGCCTATGGCTTAAGTAACTTTCAAAATGAGGAATATCTCTTACTTTACTAAATTCCATCTGAAAATGAATATCCATCATCCTCTGCTTAGCCAAGCTTATATATTGTTCAACATCCATACTTAACAAAATATCCCAAATCTGAGGCATACCAGACAAAACTAATTGAGTATTAAGCTCTTAAAACCAACCTCCAGACATGATCATATTTTCACTTTTTGTTTCTAGCCAGCATTTAAATAATAGTGTGTTTGGAGTTGCTAATATCATTTTTTTCCATAAACCCAAAACCCCAAATTGTGCTCATATCACTATAGGAATTATATGAAGTTCAGTTCTTAATACAGCAGTAGGGGTTTTATAAGGTAAATGAAGAATAATTTTGTAAAACATGTTTTGTACTGATTCTAATATCAATACATTCTTTGAAAAGGCCCATATTTCTGAGCCATATAAAAATATGCCAATAGATTTGGACTCAAAAGATCTATTAAGAGCTGTATAAGAATTACGAGTGAAATGTTGAGCAAAACTAAAAATAGCTCTAGAGGTACATATAGCTTGTTTCTTAACCTGTTAAAATGTGGTTACCAAGACCTTTTTGTGTCAAAGGTAACCCCTAGATAGGTGTATTCATTGTTAATTTCAAAAAATTAGGTTACTTACAACCCAGTTCTTCTGGTGGATTTTCTCTTTATTTCCAAAAATCAAGATTGCTGATTTTTGAGTATTTATAACCAACTACAAATTCCCCAGAACAAGAATACACCTTTCTAGGGCCTGCATTATTCCAGCTTTACTTAAAGAACATAACACAAGATCATCAGCATATACTAAACTATTTACTTTTTCCCCATATATACTAGGTGCTGCACAATTTATAGCTTTCAATTCCTTTATTAATTTTTCCATATATTAATTAAACAGTAAAGGTGCCAACAGGCAACCTTGTTTGACTCCTTTTCCTAAGGGTATTGGGTCAGTTATATGACCTTCTCTTGATGTCCTAACAAGAGTAAAGGTATTTTCATGCAGACACCTTAGTACATTCAACAATTCAGGTTGGATACCAAAGCCTTGCAATAAAGTCCACAAAATCTCCCTATTCAAGTTATCGAAAGCTGATTTCAAATCCAAGAAAACTGCATATACAGTAGTACTCCCTTCTGTTGTATACAATATTTATCTAGAAGAAACTTTAAAATGAAAATAGTATTAATAGTGCCCTTATTCATTCTAAACCCTGCCTGTTCTTATGAAATAAGATTATTCTCCATTACCCAATTCTCTAATCTCTCTAGAATAACTCCGGTAATGATCTTCTCTGCGATACATAAAAGGCTAATCGACCTATAGTTCCCTGTGTCATTAATGTGCCCTTTCTTATAAATTGGAACTATCAAACTAGCCAAACATTCTTCGAGTAACACTCCTTTTTCCAGTATATAATTAAAAAGAATAGTAAGTTTATTAGCCCACCAATCAGGAAATGCCTGGAAGAATTCTGCTCCCAGCAAATCAATACCCAAGACCTTATTCTTCTTTTGTGCCATAATAGCCAGTTTAACCTCTGCCACTGTCGTCATAAACTCAGGTAATAATTTTTGGAAATAATCAAGTTTAGGTAAGAAGGATAAAGATAGATGTTTTGGTACTTCATACTTTTTCTTTATAAAAAATTATTTCCAAATACTAGCAGGTATGACTGAGTCTGTACTTATATCAATATTAGCAGTTCCCAAAGCCACCACTTCCCAAAATGATTTGCTGTCCTTATTTGATAGTTTCCTGTAATCTACACTATAGTTATTTGCTATATTGTTGTTTTTTTCTTAGTAATAAGATCCTTATATTCTTTCTTGAACCATTTCATGGAAGTTGTAGAAAACCAATCTGTCTTTTTTTTAATATCTTCCTATTTTATTCATCACCCTTTTATGATTTTCACATTCTTTATCAAACCAAGGTGCATTCATTCTTATCCGCTTAGCTCTAGTATTAATTTACCTTCCTTTTGTGAATGTGTTCTTTTAAATAGGATATTAATTTGTTATAGTCATGTATAGGATTAGTATTATATCCTAATGTATTATCCTTAATAACATTCTTTCAATCCCAGTTCTCCAAAAGGGGCTTAATAAAGGAAGTTAATTGTGAGGTCCATCTCATTAACGTTTTGTTGTATATTATAATGCATATCATATGAAAATATTTTCATGTGCTTTTTGTGGATCCACCATACAGACTTGATTAGTATTGCTTAAAATGTTATAATGAATAATTAAAGGGTAATGATCACTTTCCCATGTAGGGGTAATAGATAATTTATTTACTCTTGAAAAAGAGAAGACATCTACTAATGCTAATGCTAGATCAAGGTAGGGTTACCAGCTATCCTGATTTTCTCAGGACAGTCCTGATTCGGGCAGCTGTGTCCTGTGAAAAAACATGAAAAATACTACTTGTCCTGGCATTATAGTAGAAAAAATATTTTCCTACTTTCCTCTAAATGTTGCAAAAAACTACAATACCTTTATTAAAATACCTTAAAATGATAAACACTGGAAACAACTGAAAAACTACAACACTTTGTCTTAATTCTGATTATTTAGTAAAAACAAGTCTTTTGCACTGGTTGAGGTTACATATTGTCCTGTGAAAAATCATGTTTCAGTGAGAAATGTCCCACTTTGGGCTTCTTAAAAGGTAGTAACCCTAGATCAAGGACATTACCTCCTCTAGATGTTTGATATGTAACTTCCCCCTGTTTATCACCATCCAATCTACCATTTAAGATTCTTAGATTTAATTCTGCAGCTATGTTCATTAATTTGTTGCCCTTTCCATTGACCATTTTATCTTTAGAGTCTCTTAGGACATAAATGATAATCACAATGACAGAATTTAGTCTAGCACTTGTTCTGCTTTAACTAAGGGAGTATCAAATCAAATCAAACTTTATTTGTAAAAAGCACCTTTCTAAAATCAAGGTGCTTGCACATAATTAAATAAAATAAATCAATAAATAAAAAATACAATTAATTAAAACCATAAATATAGCAAGTTAAAACTCATAACAGTTTATTAAAAATCAGTATACACTAGGTTAAAATGAAACATCTTCAAAGCCACTTTAAATCTTTGGACAGTCAGAAAATCTCACACCTGATGAGGTAGAGAATTTCAAAGGGTTGGTACCATAAAACTAAATTACCTGACCCCAGTTGTCTTTAAACAAACCCTGGGAATCCCTAGCAATCCCTTCTCAGTGGATCAAAGAGAGCAGGATGGACAGTAGGGATGAAGGACATCTTGCAGTTAGCCAGGTCCCTGGTTGTGTAGGTCCTTACAGGTTAGCAAACCAACCTTGAAGGTGATCTGCCAATGTACTGGCAGCCACTGCAGTTCATAGAGCATAGGCGTTATGTGACTGGTCCTAGACGTACCAGTCAATAGCCTGGTTGCTGCATTCTGCATGAGCTGCAGGCAGCAGATATAAACACCCAGTAACTCAAGGTAGTGGGTGTTGCAGTAGTCAAGGTGGGCAGTAATGAAGGCATGGATCAGGGTTGGAAGATCATCAGAAGGAACCAGGTGCTTCATTTGGATGATATTCCTCAGATGGTAAAATGAGATTTTGACAACTGCCGACACCTGAGATTTAAGTGTCAGTCATCAAACATAATGCCCAGGTTCCACACCCAGTCTGAGGTAGTTAGCTGAACACCCCCAAGCCATAGATCTGAAGGTGATCCTGCCAACAAACCCACCTCCCAGTGACCTGGGTTCACAACCAACACCTCAGTTTTTTATGGGTTTAACCGCAGCCAACTCTCATTCATCCAGTCCTGGATTTTAGCAAGACAGTTGTTAAAAACCAAAACAGCAGCATCCTGGTCAGGCACAAAGGACATGTAGAGCTGAGTATCATCTGCATAGCAGTGAAAACTGAAGCTGTACCACCTAATAATCTCTCCCAATGGCAGCATGTACACCCAAACAACATGGGTGCCAAAATGGAACCCTGCGGCACCCTGCAGGATAGGGGGAGTGATGCTGAGGAAAAAATCCCAGACACCACCCTCTGAGTCCTACCCTCAAGGAAAGATTGAAATCATCCAAGAAGCATACCAGACAGTCCACAGATGAACCACAGGTGCTCCAGCAGCACACCATGATCTACAGTATCAAATGCTGCAGAGAAATCAAGAAGGACCAAGATGGAAGGGGTTCTTCGATCTCTCGATATTAGGAGGCCATTTAGTACCCAGACAAGGGCTGTCTCAGTACTATGTCTCTTTCTAAATCCAGACTAGAGAGAATCATAGACATTGTGGCTGGTCAAAAAATCATCCAACTGTGATGCAACCACCTTCTCAATAACCTTACCTACAAAGGGCAGGTTAGAGACAGACCTGTAGTTAACCAAACGGTCCGGGTCCAAGGAGGACTTTTAAGAAGGGGCTGAACCATGGGCCTCCTTCAGAGGATCAGGAAAGATCCACCTCTCCAAAGACATCCAGACTATCTCAGCAAGGACTGGACTGATTTTATCCTCACAGCCCACTAGGAGACATGTGGGGCCGGGTCCAAACTACAGTTGGTAGGACACAATGACTGGATGACCATCACAATGTCACTGATCTTGGGGAGGCTGAATTCACACCACACAAACTGGGTGTCCGGCATCTCCTGCTGACCACCACAGCTCCCATTAGGGAGGGTCAAGTGGATGCCGGACCTGATTGTGGCAACTTTATCTGAAAAGAATTGCGCAAACTCCTCACACCGTTCTTGAGAAAAAGCACTTCCAGGGTGAATACAAATTGGATTGCACAATCTGTCTGCAGTCTGGAAAAGCTGAGCTGGTTGATTCCGTGCAGCAGCAATTTCCCTGGACAGGAATTCTGCCTTCTTACGGCTAATTGCTTATTGATAGACCACATATTATGGTGTAAAATATTAGCTCACACAATCTGTGAAGTCTGGAAACAGCTTATGGGCTATAGAGTATTATCAGAATCAGGATCAAGATAAGGAATGGCTATCCAAAGAATACTTAATTTGATTAGCAATATTTGCATTGGCATCCATTTTTCTTTGATAATGTCCATCACATACAGATCATTGTGATGAAGGTTTCATTTACACTTAACTACTTTATATTAGTTTATATAGAGAGAGTTTGGAGGAGGGACAGGTGGTCCATTCAGATGTTAGATCTTTTTAGGGCTGCAGTTGGCAAAACCCCACAGAACTCTTACAGTGAGAAAAAAGTACTCTGCATTCCTTGTGAATAAACAACATGCCAGACATGCACCACAGTCACCTCCATGTCTGTGAAGCAGTCACCCATGTTGTCCATATCAATGCAGCATTGCACTATTTTACAGTGCTGGTGGTCACCATGGAACATTACTCACTCCCATGTCCAAGATGGCCACTGCACTCTACTGCACATATGCTAGCAGGTGCGCATGTGCAGTAGAATGTGGTGGCCATCTTGGTTATGGCAAAGTGAGCAGTGTTCTACAGTGACAATCTATTTTATTAATTATTTTTTAAAATAAAAAGTCCCCCCATCCTCCCTCTCAGCACACACCACCCCACCAGACACAAAAAAAGCAAAGACACTGGGGGTTCCCAGTCTCCCAGTATCACAATCCTGCTCTCTCCTGATGTCATTTTTTTCCCCCAATCCTCCCTCTCAGCACCCCCACAGAAACATTACTGTGACACTGGGGGTATCCAGTCCCCCAGTGTCATGACTGGGGATCCTCAGTCCTACCCTTTATTTCCCCTGTAAAAGGAAAACCATCCATCCATGTCTTTTGTGCTCATTCATACTCCCCACCCAACCCTCCCACTCAGCAACCACCCCCGCACTATCCGCAAAGCCTTTATTTACCCATCGGGTCCAAGCTATAATCTTTTCTGGACCACAGATGTGTCTTCACGCTTTAAAGCCTGACCATGAACTGAAGAAACAGGTATGCAATTCAATGTATTGCATTGGGCTTCTGAACTTCATTTATTTATGTCTTTGATAACTGGGTAGGTGCACTGATCCAATGGACGATTTTCATGCATGACCCAAGCCAATAGAATAGTACAATGAGTAAAGCAAATACGGATAACATGACAATATTTTACAGGCATCAGTGATTCAGTAAAATAAGCAAAGAACATATTGGCCATATATAAAGTGGATTGCAGTAAGGTACACAGTGCAGTAAATATGTCACTACACAGTTATGATGCACAATAAATCAGGAGAGAGTGTCAAGCAATCGACATAAAATAAGTGCTGTAGCATAAACAGGAAGGGGAGTGTACAGAGCCAAGAGGGGTGACAGTGCCTCCAGAAGGAGTAGGTCACCACATTGGGGAGGGGGAGATACAGGTATGGGAAGGCATACATTACTTGGGTGGGCAAGAGCATTTGGCTTTTGACAGCAGCAAAGCTTTGAAGTGGGTTTTAAAGATGGTTTGAGAGTCATCTTTCGGGCTAGATCTGCCTAAGGAACTTAATGCCATAACTTGGGCATTTTTACATATTTTTGGCCCAAATTTTCAATATGTCTTCTTTGGGACCCCACATCATGAACAATTCCACTGTCATTAGGCAGATCTGTCCCAAAAGGTGATTTATCAGTCCCTGTCTGAAATCACCTTTCAGACAGGCGTTGGACATTTTCTCTGCCCTTGTTCATGAGGTTGGGTCATTAGAAGTCTATATTAAAAATGTGGTGTAGAAATATTAAAAGTCAACAAAGATATGACCCTATGCTGAATTTTGCAAAAAAAGCCTCATAACTTTGGAATGTATTAATATTTTTACCACAGATTTTCAACATAGCCATTTCTTTAAACCACCTTATGAATGTTACAGCTGTCATTTCTCAACTTCTGCCCAAAATGTGTTTTTGTGTCCCAAAAGTTGATTTCCCAGTCCCTGCACAAAATTACCTTTAAGCCAGGAGATGAATATTTTGTCTGCCCATCTTCATGAGGCAGGGCCATAACAAGGCTGTGTTGAAAATTTGGTTAAAAAATACTACAAAACAACAAATTTATGTGCCTATGTTGCATTTTGCAAATGCAGGTCTGTAACTTTGGTAATTAACAATATTTGTACCACACATTGCTCAGCTGCAGCCCTATTGGCTGTGGCCAGAGTTTGTTTTCTGGAGTGTTGTGTATGCCAGGATTTTGTTAACAGTGTGTTTGTGGTACATGGGTGGTGGTGTTGAAAGGTTGGAAGCATTTGTAAGAACAGTGGATGAAAGTAATCCAAATTTAAAATGTACATTGTATAAACATCTAATTAAAATTCATATCCGTAGCAGTATAGTGCATGTTGGATTTGATGAGTTGACATGACCTTTTATGCTCTCTGTTCCTAGAGGAACTATTTCATTTTTGGGGTACCAGAAGCATAGAAACCCTGTTGTGGAAGGTCCCCCTAGAGTTGCCACAACTAGTGGGTCCCACTCCAAGGATCATGTTTTGCAGGGGGAAAAATATTTCTGATCATGTGATTAACAGCCACTATGTGGCCAAATTCAAGGGGTATCAGTATGCTAAAAAGTGTTTGTATGCCTCACATAATTGCAATACATGCAAATTTTCACAGTAGGGTTAATTTGCTACAAAACCCTATCATTGGTAAACTACCTAGACAATTTAAGTATGTTACATGTAGGACGCTACACATAGTGCATGCTTGATGGTGCAGCTGTTGAAAGGTGTGTGTGAGCACTGCACAAAAAGGCCACCAAAAGAGAGTCCAAGAGCACATCCATACAATATTAAAATGCAATAGATACAGTGCCTTGGATATCTACTGCACTCATTTCCACAGCTACACCACCACTAACTTCAAATTCAGAGCTATTGAGTATGTTGTGCCACCACAGAGAGGAGGAGCTAGGTTGAAGCTCCAATTTCAGTGCATAACAAACTTGGATTTTCAGGCTACAAGGTTTGTACCCAAAGTGCTGGATATTCAAATAAAAGCACAAGTAAAGCACATATTATGCTCCACTTGTACCTATGCTTGCCCTGGTTGCAGCTATTCAGTCAGCTAGCAAGCAGCGCTATGCTACTCAATATTGAGCAGTGTTGGCACAGTGCTAAGTGCAATTGCACTTTCCAAACATGGATCTGGGTTGTAAATAGACCATAGGGAATATAGCTGCCTGAAAAGGAATAGCACCAAGATCCCTCTGAGCTACGTTCAGCCTGGGCATGCAAATGAGCCCATTGGCCATGCAAGGCTCCAAGGGGCCATTTGCATGCAAATTATGGTCTCATTTACCCTGGATGCAGCTGTCCCTTAGTGCCACTAACAGCCTTGGAATGAGAGCCTTCATGGTCCAGTGGTACCCCCAATGTGAGCATCTGCTTAACAAAGTTATACATTCCCTGGTGTGCAGTGCTCCCCCACACCCCCTGAACACCCAGATAAACACAGTTATACATTCCTTTTGATGTCCAGCGTTGGCCCTGATTGCCCCATTAAACACAGTTATACATTCCCTGGTGTTCAGTTGTTCCCCCACCCCCTCAATCACAGGTTTAAAAAGCTATTCCCTCCTGCCCAGTGGTTGTACCACCATTGCCCATTTCAAATATTATAAGTATGCCCTTGTGGTCTAGTATGCCCTCCCCCCACCTTGATCACCCATTTATAGTACAAAATTCATTCCTTGGTGATCCAGTGATCCCCCCCAATAGCATGGCTAAACACAGGTATACATTCCTTGGTGTCCAGTGGTACCCTCCCCACCTCGATCTCCTAGTTAAACACAGTTACACTTTCCCTGGTATCCATTGGTTTTCCCTGATTACAGGTTTAAAAACAGTTATTCATTTTTTTATGTCTAGTGCACCCACCCCATTGCCTGTAGCACATATGGAATTATAAGTATGCCTTACTCTAGTGTGACCCCACGCCCCAACCACCCACACTGTATATACTATGATATTCATTCTCAGGTGGACCAGTGGTTCTCCAACCCCCCCAATCACCCATTTCCACTATTACAACTTAGCATTGGTGGTCGTCGGTCCCCCCAGCATGCATACAGGTTATTCCACTTCTACCAACCCACCATTTCACATAGTTTGTTCACTGTTTGCCTTTCTCCATACACTCCTTGCTTTACTGTCTGGTTTTTGTATGTGGAGCAGATAAGGTATCAACACAAGAGGCATGAATATTGGAATGAGCATCAAAAATATTCTTAATGCACATTCAGAACTTTAACACTATGTTATAGGGATTTGTTCATTATATAACCACTGTGATTTTAAATGTTCTCTGCATTTAGTCACCTGCATTGCTTTAAGAATGAATTGCAATTCCCTGAAGCCTTATTTAGAAGGTGCTACACTAGAGTGTATTGGCCATGGAGTTCATGCTGCTTTAATAAAATATTTGCACTTTAGTAGCAGTGTGTGCATCATTCACTATTGATTTATGTACTTTTGTGACCAGCTTGGTTAATGGTCTCCCCCCAAAGGAGGCTGGCATGTGTGGTTCTTCTTGCAGTTTTAGATGATCGGGTCAATGCTTAATGGTCGAGGCACATGCCTGTTTGTTGTTGATTGCTCAAGGGTGCTTGAATCTAGGTGTCAAAGTAGGAATAATAAGTATGGCAAGAGACTGGTAAGGTTAAAGTTGAGCTCCAGGGAAAGGACTGGACAGTTGCCTGGCCAAACTAGTAAGTACAGTATAAGAGCAGTGGAGTGGTGGCCCAACAGAATGCCAAAAGTGAAGCATGGATATGGCAGCAGCAGGATGCCATAGTGAAGAATGAAGCCAAGAGGTAAATGTTTACTGGGCCCTAGAGGGGCCATCATCAGGGAAGAGATCACTGCCATGGAAAAGTCTCAGCACAGTGGGAATGACAGAAGAAGTGTTGAAAGAAGAACGATGGTGCACAAAACACACCAGTAGCAAAGTATGGCTACAGTAATGTCCAGCAGCAGAAGCCTGGAAGAAAGCAAGCTGTTGTAATGGGCAGGGCCCAGAGGTCAGAAATGAGGCAAGGATGGAGAACCCCCACAGCAGACTATGAAGCAGGGGAAAACCAAAAAGACCCCAGTAGGGAAAGCTGGAACAGTCAACAAAGAGCTGACCCCACCCAAGCAGACCCCTGGTGCAAGCAACAGTGGGAGAGGAAGGGGCTTCAACAGGAAGAGGCTGAAAGGAGAAGGTCCCCATAGACACAGCAGGCCACTAAAGAAAGGGAGACAGCAGCAGCAGGGTGCCACCCCTGATGATGCATTAGGCAGGCAACCTGGAAGCCTCAAAGCAGACAAGAAGGCCAGGGGTGTGTCTGAACAGCCAGCAAGACACCAAAAATGAAAGGCAACAGGCAGTCACCAGAACTAAGACCAAAGCCACAGGCAAAACAACCATGTATCAAGCAACAAAGAACCAAGCTACACAGTCACTGATTTCAATAAAACAAAGACATTGGTGTAAGCTGATAAAAAAAAAACTATTTATTATATAAAAAGAGATATCAGCACTCACCCCTTAAGGAAACTGCTGACATTTCATGCAGCACACAAGTGCTTTTTCAAGGCATCATCAATCAGTGTTCCCAGCACCCCTTTCATACATAAAATAGTGTTTAAAGTGGTAGTTCATTATTTAATAATTCAGAGAGGATACCCTTGGGGAAAAAACAACAGTTACACGTAAGCTGAATGAACAATTATTATACCTAATGCCAGGACAAGAATAAGGGAGGATAGGAATCAAAAATGAGCAAGGGAAAAGAGTAAGGAACAACACTACATGATATTAAAGAACACATAAAATCAGTTAAATAAGTTAGTTAAAAAATGACAGGTGATTCATTAATCATTACCTCAAATGGGGAAAACACATATCGATATACATGGAACAGTGTTTTTCCTAGCACTTTTTCCCCCTCATTCTTTCTTCCTCCTTTATTCCTTCCCTACCCCTCCATCCCTCCCTCCCTCCCTCATTCTAGTTCTGCCAACAAAGAGCTAACCCCACCCCAGCAAATCCCTGGTGCAAACAACAGTGGGGGAGGAAGGGGCTGCAACAGGCAGAGGCTGAGAAGGAGAAGGCCCCCACAGACACAGCAGGCCACTAAAGCAAGGGAGGCAGCAGAAGCAGGATGCCAGCCCTCAGGATGCAGTAGTCAGGCAATCTGGAAGCCTCAAGGCAGACAATGCCAGGGGTGTGTCTGAACAGCCAGCAAGACACCAAGAATAAAAGGCAACAGGTAGTCATCAGAACTAAGGCCAGAGCCACACATAAAACAACGTGTATCAAGCAACAAAGAGCCAATCTACACAGTCACGGATTTCAGAAAAACAAAGACATTGGTGTAGGTTAATAAAAAATATGTATTATATAAAAGAGATATCAGCACTCACCCCCTAAGGAAACTGATGATATTTCATGAAGAACACAAGCGCTTTTTCAAGGCATCGTTAGTGAATGTTCCCAGCACCCTTTTTATACATTCAATAGTGTTTAAAGTGCTAGTTCATAATTTAATAATTCAGAGAGGATATATTGGGGAAAAAAACAACGGTTACAAGGAAGCTGAATGAACAATTATTATACCCAATGTCAAGACAAGAATAAGGGTGGAGGAGAATCAAAAATGAGCAAGGGAAAAAGAGTAAAGAGCAACATTACATAATATTAAAGAACACATAAAATTAGTTAAATAAATTAGTTAAAGAATTATAGGTGATTCATTAATTATTACCTCAAATGGGGAAAACATGTATTGATATACTGTACATGGTAGCATTTTTCCTAGCCCATTTTCCCCTCGTTCTTTCTTCCTCCCTCCTTCCCTACCCCTCCTTCCCTCCCTCATTCTTGTTCTGCCTGTTGAAGGTATTTATTTTAGTATTGGGTATAATAATTGTTCATTCAGCTACCTTGTCACTGTTCTTCTTTTAAATGTATCAGCATTGAATTATTAAATATATATCAGTTTAAACACTGTGAGCAGGATTCACAAAGCACTTGTGCTTGGCACATCTCAGATGCCCTGGTGCAAATGAGATGTGCCAAGCACCAACTGTGGTATTCACAGAAGATGCACTGGGGGATGCTCCCGGCACACCCCCTCTGTGAATACCACAGTTGCGCCCAGCCCGGGATGTGCCAGTGCATCCCCCTGGTCAGGCTGGGAAACCAATGTGGCAGTGCATCTCCAGATGCACCATGCTCAGTTGTGCCATTCACATCCACACACATGCAGATGGGGTCATTAGGCATGAAAGGTACAATGGAATCATTTACATGTCGTTATGGCCCCATTTGCATGCATCTTGTAGCCCAGCAGAATGTGCCAGGCACCCTGCAAGGGCTGTGGGCCACACACATAGAGCACTGTAGACTTGAGGTACACCCCACCCTTCCCTGGCAGGATCGCATTCTGAGATAATACCACCCAGTATTCCTGGTGATCCAGTGGTTCCCTCTGCCCAAATCCCTGATCATGAATTACACAGACCAGTACCATCCCTGGTGGTATGGTGGTCCCCCCCTCCCCTGTCTGAATCAACAATCCTGGTGAAAAATCCCTTGTATGTTCAGTGGTGGTATAGCAGTACCCCCTCCCATCCCCAACCCAGTCGCACTGTGCAAAGTACATCCGAAATAACCCTGGTGGTCCAGTGGACCCCCCACCCTGCTCCCCATCCCACCATGGATAGAAGGCCAGTGGGCAGCTCAACACCCACCCACACTGCCATGGCTGCCCACCGACTGTGCTGTCCATGAATGACAGCATACTGTACAACTGTAAGTACATTGGTAGAGCTTGTCAACCAATGGACTTGCAGAGTGTACTGTATGCTGTCATTCACAACTTTGTGAATGACACATTCACAAAGTTGTGAATGACTGCATATACATGCTGGAAGCCCATCGATTGACAAGGTCTACCAATGCACTTACAGTTGTACAGTATGCTCTCATTCATGGACAGCACAGTCGATGGGCAGACATGGCAGTGTGTGGGTGGGTTGAGCTGCTTGTCAGCCTCCTACACATGCTGGGATAGGGGGAGTGGGCTGGGGTAGGAGTGCCTTAGTGGGTGAAGGATCCACTGGACCACCATGGTTATTTAGGATGTACTTTGCACAATGCGATCTGGTCGGGTTGGGAGGGGGGCTACCACTATACCACCAGGGAACATACAGGGGAGTTTTTGACAGGATTGGTGATATGGGCATGGAGTGGGGGTATCACTATTCCACCAGGGAGCATACAGGGGATTATTCGACAGGATCAGTGAAACAGGTAGGGGGCTTGGACTGCTAGGGTGGGTAGGCTGCCATGCTGCCATCTTCAGTACTGCAGTCTGCCTGTGGGTGGACACCCACTTAAGTCTACTTGTTGTAGACTTATCTTTTGGAGTACATCTCTGGACTTGCTCTGGAGATCCACCTACAAGTTGGGTTGTGAATGGGGCTGCACAGCATATGCATGGGGGTACCACTGCACAACCCCTCCAGATGCATCACATAATATTATGATGTCCAGCGCATCTGCGATGTGTTGGCACAGCAGCGATGCACCAGTGCATCGGTCCCCTTACAGAATCATGCTAGTGTGCTTGGGGATGTGCTGGCACATTTCTGATGTGCCAGGTGCATCTCTTTTGTGAATCCTGCCCCATGTGTAAAAGGCGTGCTGGGAATGCAGACCGATGATTCTTGAAAAAGCTCTTGTGTTCTATGTGAAACATCTGCAGTTTTATAAGGGGTGAGTGCTGCCATTACCTTTTCTATAATAAACATTTATCACCCTACATCAATGTCTTTGTTTTTTTAAATCAGCAACCACGTAGCCTAGCTCTTTTTTGCTTGGTTCTAGAAACCAGAACCCCTAAGGTAAAGACATGTGCCACAAGGCAGAGGAGAGAAAGCTGGGGCAAGTGAGCCATGCCACTCCAATGGGAACAAAGACCCAAAAGGCAAGAAATATACCAGAAACCCATATAGCCATATTGGGAATTAGGAAGGGATGCCCAAGGCTGCAGTTGCATGGTGATCTCATGTATTGTAGGAGGGAAAGGAGAGGGTAGCAGGAGAATAAGAAGATGCACAGCTACAGCAATGAAACACACATCCTAAAGGTGCTTGGGAAATTAGCCAAATAGCCTTCAATGGAGGTCATGGCAAGCGGTCCCTGTTGCCCCGCCAAACCCCAGGCATACCCTTGTAATTCATGATGCCATTTCAGTGTAATATTTTAATAACCAACTGAAGAACTTGTTACTACCCCTCCCTCACTGATGTACTGTAGGCTATGTGGCCACTGCAAAGATTTCAGCTAGAGGATAAAAGAAAATGTATGTTTTTCTCAACTCAAAGACTGGCTGTGTTCAAAATGTTAAGGGTTTCATCAAATGTACAACTGGTGGAATTGTGTACAGTAAATCACTTTTGTATTTGAGGTTTTATAGAGTATATCAGTAAAATGACTAGACAATTTACAGTAAAGGTCAGAGACATTGCTAGTGCCATTACCCAGGGGAGTTTAGACTACTGTGTGCATTAGGTAATTATGTGATTCTGAGCGGTGGGGAAAACTGCAAGCATTCACTTAGATTTGTGGAGCTAGGACAGGCACCCAAGTTCAAGAAGGTTGAAGATGTTGATGCCCATGCTTTATGAAGAGTTAGATATGTTGGTTTTATGCATTCAGTGCAAATAAATAGTCCAGACTGAATGGTAAACTAGGGATTATTCCTTGGGGAGAATTAGACAATGTGGCCATTCCCCTTAAATCTGAAACCTGTGCACACCATCTTTTGTAGCCCCATCATTAGCTACAAATTAAATAAGTTTCCTCCATTAAATTTTCCCACCCTTGGACTTTTCCTCTTTTCACACTGTTTTCCCACCCTCTTTTCCATAACCCAAGAAAATATAACATTCATTTATTATAGTGTGTGATAGACTACGGTGGTGAACAACAGAATTCAGAGTAGCCACACAGTGCTGTTGTGTATGGTTTACAGCATCTGTTGTATATGGGAGTGGTCTGTTGTTGTACTTGGCCATTATAACCAATCTGAGGAATACAATAGGCAATTGACAAAGCATCAGAATTTCACAGCATTCCGCAATTTTACAGAACATAATCATTCCTCTGAATTGTAAAATTTAAATTTAATCATTGGGTTTTTGCCTAAGTGTTTTATTGCAGATAGATTGAATGTTTTGTAACGTGATGACTTGAAAATGTTTATTTTTCCACAGCACAAGCCAGCCTATAAACTAATGTTAACTGAATAATGTTTAACATTTTTATTTGGTTAAAAAATGTTCTATTATAACTATATAAAATAGTGGATGAGGAAAAAGCACAACAGAACTATGATTCCATCTAGGGATTCCTGTGAAAACAAACCACTCCAGCACCGCTCTTGTGGTTTGTGATGCAATCAGAATCTCTTGATAAAATCATAGATCTGTTGTGCATGTTTCCCCACCCATTATTCCGTTTATTTTAATACTAATACTACTACGGTTTCATCTCTTAATGTATATAGTCCCCCATATTTAGATCAACCTTATACACCACGCAGACAGGAGCACAGCATGACATTTAATGCATGGCCAGCTCCTGGCAATATTCAGACAATTAGTGTGCTCCAACGGCAGCAGACTGTCTGAATATGGGGCCATGCCAGCACAGCTTATAGAGTCTGTGTGCTGTGCTGACACAGCATCAGACTGAAGATGGCCCACAGGAGCCCAATGTAGTTAACTTATCTCAGTCAGGATAGTGCCATTTCTCCACTGTGCCATATTCATCCCTAGCATGCTAATGTGCTGATTGGGCATGCACGGCACTAAGGGTCCATTAGCATGCCAGCTATGGGCTTGTTAGCATGGGTATGCTTCCACTGAGCACCCATCTTCTCCATGTGAAATGTATCATTCCAAAACTCCTGATCTAGTGGTCCCCCACTCCCTGACTGCCCAATTGACAAAAGTTATATTAACAGTCCCCACAACCCTGGTGATCTAGTGGTTCCCCCAGCCCCTGATTAGAGAATGAACATGTTATATTTACAACTCCCTGTCCTAGTGGTTTAATGGCTACCTAGCCCCAAAGGTGAATTGCTCCATCCCAAGCAACTTGCTCAGGACCTTCCTTTCTGCACCCCCCCACCCAGTCACCAATGCTGTTCTATGGCTTTCAAGATGGTGACAAGCACTGCCCTACACTCAACCCCTGAGCTGGCCATCATGTGGCAGTCGACCTTTGTGGAGCCTACTGTCAACAGACCACCAGTACAGAGGTCTGAAAATATAACATGGCCATTCAGGTGGTTGGGCATGGGAGGACCACTAGACCACCTGGATGTCTACCTTGGACAGTTCAAAGATTGGGGTGCACCACATTATGCTGGTATACATTCAGGGTTATGTCAGCATTAAACAATGCAGCAACAGAGGCTGTTTATTACTGCTAAAACTGATGATTATGTAGCTGTGCTGTTGACTTCAAGATGGTCAGTCACTGTGTGATGAAACTCCACATTTTCTGAGCATTTCTGCCTTTCAAAACCCAATTCTATGTGGAATTTTAGGTTACTGAAACTGCTGACAGAAACTTTATTTGGATGTGAACAGATTGGGCTGAAAGGAGAAATTCCAGGTCTGATTATAGAGAAATTGTTTCTCCAAAACCAAGTGGAGATGGTGTTCCAGCACAGGGGCTAACAAGCCCCTTGTGAGTGTTCAGAGCCCCAAACTCCCCTGCAATATGATCTGAAGTGAGCATTCAGCCTAAACAGGCAAAATCAACATAACTACCAATTCAAACACTGCTAACAAACTTTCAGACTGAAGTCTGCTGCTCGAGTTAGTGCTTGGAGATTATGTTATCAGGTATATCAAAGTGATATACAACCATTGAGGAGAGAATGGATATTACAGTGAAGGCAGTCAAAGAAAACACAAGTCAGATTATGTTACTAGCAGCCAGCATGCTTACATTGGAGGGTGCTATTAACGCCACCTTAGAAGAACAATTTGCTCAATCATCTAAAATGGAGAACATTGAGAATACTTTGCTTCTCAAAATTTTGTGACTTTCTGGATTTCCTGCATCAATGCATGCCTCTTAGCTGAAAGGGGAGACTCAGGTGGCCTTATCAGCATTGTTTTCTATTGATCCTCCTTTTCTGCTGGATTTAGTCTTTTGACTGAAACCTCAAGCATGCAAGCAGGCTGGGGAGTCTGTTACTGAAAGTAAAGACATTGAGTAGACCAGGGCCTAGCTATAGCATTACAGTGCTCCCTCTCTATAGTGAACAACTCTGGAGCCAGCTGAGGTGTTCAATAAAGCTAGGTGTTCAGTATAGCAAGGTGTTAATATGCCTAGCTTGGGAACAGCAGGAGCCATCAAAGGTGTTCACTATAAGAGGGAGTTTGTTATAGAGGGGTTCTTTATAGCCAATGAGCAATGTATTACTTTTTCTACTATGGTATATCAGAAAGAAATAGACTTTTATGACTTGCTAGGCAGAAGAAGAAAAATGTATATGCTGGTTCAAAATACACTTATAACCAGATTTCTCCCTAAACACTCAGAGATGTTGAAGAAGATTTGTATCAATAATGTCTTCACTGAAGGAAACAGGGGTACCTATCTTATTGCTAGCCCCAAGCAGACTCAAGGTCATATTTCAGGGTAAGGAGGAGTTTTTTGATGGCCCAGACAAAGCAAGATCCTTCACTGTGATCAATATGCAACTGCAAGCTGACATGGGTTCAGACTTTGAGGTGAATGTGGCTGGACTGACTGGATGTCATCCTGTGCAAACACGGAAGATAAAATCAACTCTTTTATTGAGTTGCTTTCTTTTAGTTTATTACTTAAAGTTATTGCCTTGGAAAGTCCAACGTGGTAGTATGAAGTGTCATTAGTAGTGCCTAAATGTAGGTGATGCTTAATTTTAGCTTAGAGTATACTGTCTTGTTTATTTTTCTTATTGATAGGATGACTAAGTTTGTAGCACAACAGTGTTATTATTTTGTTGTTGAGTAACTTTTTAAAACAATAGATAATAATCTTAGTTTATAGATACTGCTTTAAATTGCCCAAAATTTAAAAAAAACTCTTTCTGTGTTCTATTTACTCAAGATATAGAATACTAGCTATGAAATGTCTGAGAATAATTAATTGTGTATGAAATGTCTTGCTGTATTTTGTTCTGGCTCTCTAGGAATAACAAATAAAGTTCCAAAGAATACATTGGTGTTCTGAGTATGTTTGGGGATCCCTCATTTGCATGTCTGCAGTGGTATATGGTGCGCAGTCATGCTATTGGGTCTATGCAGTGTGCCTATGGCCTTGAATATGGCCCTGCCCTACTAGCCAGAGCTTTTCATGGCTATCACTATGCTAACCTGGTTAGTGTCACACTAACCTTTTAAATATTGGGGCAAAAGCCCTCCAAAAATATTTGTGACTCAGTGAGTAACCCAGTAAGTTAGTTTTATTTATCTAAAAAATTGGTAACCAGGAAAGGCAGACTGAGCCGAGGCTCATTTACATATGTGACCCGGGGGTGAGGGGAATGGGAGAACAGATGAATTGCAATGCAAAACATCTGAAATGCAGATGCATACTCAAACATCACAGATGGGACCAAAGTGATGAAACAAGTGATTTTACAGCAGCATGGATACTTGCAAAGGTAAAATGGTCAAAAGTTACAAGATTACAAAATGTGCACAGTGTCTGATGGGTAAGGTCATTGTTCTTTTTGGTTACAGTGAAACCCAGGAGCCCTGATTTTGGGAGTTCTAAGCTGGGGGGGCAGGAGAGATAGGGAGTGACAGTAAGGAAGAGTCAAGAGGGTAATTGACAGGTACAGAAGGAATCAGAAATATGCCTTAGTAGGTGTCTAAAGGCAGGGAGTGAAGGGAAGAGGTGAAGGAAGGGGGGCAGCAGTTTCCAGAGGGATGGGAGATGGTGGGAGAAAGCAGCTTGCTCAGCAGAGGAGTGAGGGTGGGGAATGGAGAAGGTACAGGAATCTCTGGATTGCAGAAAGTAAGCAGAGGTTGGGATGGGGAGAGGAGTGAGGAAAGGTAGGGAGGGACCCAAACCAGTAATTAGCAATGAGGGGAAACAAAGTAGAATTAACAACATGAAGGTAGTGGGAGGATGGAGAGGGAGGAACAGAGAGAGCAGTGGTTAGTACAGAGTGGGGAGTTGGTAGTGAAATGACAGAAGGCATTACAGGGAGTACCCAGTGTGTCAAGGGAATGGGAGGAGGCACTGCCATAGACCACATCTGCATAGTGGAAGACTGGAAGAACCATTTTGGTTACCAGCTCCCAGTGGACCTGGAGGGAGGGCAGTCATTGCTGTAGTACAAGGCACCAGGTTTGGGGTGAAGTTTAGCATGGATAAGATCAACATGGGTTGATAAGTCAAGCTTGCTATCAAGCCACATACCAAGGTACTTGAAAGCAGGGGCAACATCCAGAAGGTTGCCATCCAGTGTGCAGAAGACAGGGGATGTGGGAGCCTTGCCAGTTTCTTGCTGATGCCAAAGTCATAGAAACAGTCTTCATGGTGTTGATCTTGAACTGGTTGGCATGGAACCAGTGCAGCACATTGTAGAAGTCCTGCTGGAGTGGCTCTTCTACAATTGAAGCCAATGGGCCATAGGTGTAAATGTCTATGTTGTCTGCATATATGTGGATATGCGAAGAGACACAGGCAGATTGGAGATCATTTAGGATAATTGAGAAGAGGATCTGACCTAGGATGTAGCTCTCTGGGAACCCTGCTAAGTCCTCTGGGAACCCTGCTAGGATGGGGAGGGGAGACAGGGTGCATCCCACCAGTACTGACTCTTGACATCCTATTTAATATGAGTAGAACCAGTCCACAGTGGATGCTGAGAATCCAGCAGAGCTCTGCTTGTCCAGGAGGAGTGGGTGGGCACCATGTCAAAAGCTTTGGCAAGATCAGTTAAACTAGCTGCAGTGATACAGTATGCCCTGATTCATCCCAGTAAGGATAACGTCAGTTACATGCATTAGGAAGGAGACTGTAGAGTGGTGTTTGCTAAAGCCAGACTGGAAGGGGGAGAGGAAATTAGAGGAGTAAATAAAATCTGCAAGACTAACATACAGAATGGTCTTCTGAAGCTTTACAAGAGAGGGGAGGAGTGAAATTGGCCAGAGGTTACAAGTTGAGGAGGGGTTTCCCCCTTTGGGAAGAGGCAGAACCATTGCAACCTTCCAGGCCTTAGGGACAGCACTAAGGAAGAAGAGAGGTTCAAAAGTTAAGCAAGTGGAGAGGCAGTAGTGTGTGCAGAGATTCAAAGGAGTTTGGGGTCCAACCCATCAGGGCTGGATTTAAAGGGGTTATGAGACATAAGGGTAAGGAAGACTTCCTCTGGGGAAACAGGAGTGAATGCAGCTCTCATGGACAGTGAGATTTAAAAAACAGAAAATGATGACCCCCAGGCTAGTTACAGGGTATGTTATGAACTGTGAAAGTAAACTAAAGCAAATATACAGTTGTCTGTTGACAAAGAGACTAATACCATTTACAAGATATAAAGGTGTAGTGCTCCTTTAAGTTGTTTTCATTCAATTTATTTTCGAAGATTGTCTTTAAATAGTTTTTCCATTATCTTTCCTAGGATGGCAGTCAAACTTACTGGCCCATAGTTTTCTACTGATGAGTTTGCTCCCTTCTTACATATGGCAATTACTATGACCTTCCTCCAGTCTCCTGGAACAATCCATTCTTTGTATGTCATATTAAATTATAATGTTATTGGACTGTTAGTGTTTCTGACACTTCTTTGATTAATTTTGAATGTAACCCGTCTGGCCAAGAGGATTTTTTCCATCCATTGTTTATTCTCCTTGGCCAGGAAAATCATAGAAACATTTATTTATTTTATTTTATTTTAGTCTTTGGTAACCGGGTAAGGCCCACAAGGCACAAGTGCCTGTTTTCAGGGGCGACCTGGGAGCACTGAGGGGTTAAGTGACTTGCTCAGAGTCACACAGTATGCAAGTGGAGCTTGTGGGAATCAAACCCAGGTCTGCCGTATGTACAGTGGTAGTCATAGAAAGGTTTTGTAGTACTGAGGTATACCTAGGTATACTGACGCAGAATGAGTCAGCATCACATTACAGTCAATGCAAATTAACTCAGTGGTACCTTGCTGGTACCTTGAGGTAGAAACCTTTTTGACAACTACGACTGTATCAAGCTAATTCACAGCTTGTTACTCTAACCTCTAACTGCCAGCCCCACAGAAGCTGACATTGAAACATAGAAGTTGTTGTCAGATAAGGACCTCTTGGCCAACCTATTTTGCCCAGTTCTCCCTGGCTACTGTACCACTGCAGACCCTACTCAGTCTCATAGAAACATAGAAACATAGACTTTGATGGCAGATAAGGACCTCTTGGCCCACCAAGTCTGCCCATTTCTCTACCTATTGGATAAACTGCAGATCCTAGTTAACCTACAGTCTACTTCCTCCTATCCCCCACCAGAATTGCCTTATGTCTGTCCCATACATTCTTGAATTTCCCCCAGTTTTTGACTCCACAAGCTCCTCAGGAAGGCTGTTCCATGCATCCACCACCCTCTCTGTGAAAAAATACTTCCTCACATTGCCCCTGAACCATACCCCCTCTATCTTCAAATTGTGCCCCCTTGTTCTTGCACATCTCTTTTTCTGAAATATGCTACCATCTTGGAGTCTGTTGATTCCCTCTCCCTCCTTTTCTTCAGGGTATACATATTAAGCTCCTTTAGTCTCTTCTTTGTATGGCTTCTGGTGCAGACCCTGCACCATTCTAGTTGCCCTCCTCTGGACTGCCTCCATCCTGTCTATGTCTTTGTGGAGATGGGGTCTCCAGAACTGCACACAGTTCTCCAGATGGGGTCTCACCAACTGTCTAGCTGCTGGAGGTCTGACGCGGAGCAAGTAAGGGAACTACTGAGAAATATAGGAACTTCTTGTCTCAGAACAGGAAGATCAGGAACATAAAGGGCACAGAGGCAGTAAGTAAGTAGGGGGAAAACAAAGAGAGGAAAGAGTAAGAATTCCAAAACAACAGTTAAGGGTCCAGAAATAAGACATGATGGGAATGGTGCAGTGCAGTGCAGTGGCTGTGGAGCAGCAGTCCTCGGGAGACATTCTGGAGGATGCGGTATTGTCCCATCTGCAGGCACCTCTCTGGGCTGAGGGTGGAGTTTGCTCATCTCCAGGCTGAGTTGGCCAGGATTTGTGGGACCTCCTCTCCCACCCAGGGATGACCAGGGCCACTGCCGTTGCCTCAGAGGTTGCCAAGAAAGAGGAGCGGTTGGACCACAGTGGGCTCAGGTAGGGTGAGGGAACAGAGGTGCATCCTTCCAGTTGTACCTCTCCACAATTCATATGCCATTCTGGCAAAGTGTGGTTCCTCTATGGAGGCACTCACAGTGGAGACCAAGGAGGATGCTGGGAACCTTCACAAGGAGACCCACAGGAGGTGGCAAGGACCCCAGGAGAAGAGCATCTCCTGGTGGGGTACTCGTGTTAGAAAGGTAGAATGGGGGAGGAAGGGGAGAGGGAGGTGAGGTGCCTGCCTGGCACCATGGCTTGGAGGGACAGGGAGTGAATCCTCAGGATCACCGGAGCAGCTGCACAGGAGAGGGAGCTGGATGACCTTGTCCACCTAGGGACAAATGACCTGGCTAAGAAAGGGATCAGAGCAGTGCAGGGAGTGTTTGTGGACTTGGGGAGGGGCCTTAGACAAGTATCACACACAGTAACCTTCTCGGAGGTGCTGCCTGTCTATGGCACGGGTGAGGTTAGGGTGCTCCACACCATGAGGTTCAATCAGTGGTTGAAAAACTGGTGCAGAGCTCAGGGAGTTGGCTTCACTGGGGACTGGAGGTCCACCTGGAGGGATGCAGGCCTATACTGGTGTGATGGTCTGCATCTGTAAAGGAGGGGAACCAGAATCCTAGGTGATAGGTTTAGATGCTTCATTAGCAAGCATTTAAACTAGCCAAGGGGAGGAGGGAGAGAGGAAGTCCTAGCTGCCCCCAAAAATCAGGGTACTAAGTGAGGTAAACACCAAGATAGAGATGTCGATAGGGAGAAGGGCAGGGATAAATGGAGAAAATGACAAATGCAAAAAGGACTTGAATGGGGCAAAAAGGGGTAAGGCCATCAAGAAATGGAGGGTAATGAGTACCAGTGCCCATAGTCTGGGCAACAAGCTCCCTGAACTGGTGGCCTTGATGGAAGATGGATGCCTGGATATCGTAGCAGTCATAGAAACATAGTACACAGAGAACCATGACTGGGATGTTAACATACCAGGGTACACAACCTACAGGAGAGAGAGGGAGGGGAGAAGAAGAGGCAGAGTAGATCTCTATGTAAGGGAAGGAATAAAAGCAACTCAACAAAAGAGTAAAAAGGAAGGAGAGGAGGCACTGTGGGTCACCTTAAAGACTGTAAATGGCACCACCATCTGCACAGGGGTTGTATACAGACCCCCGTGTCAGGGGAAGGGAATGGACAAGGATATGATAGAAGACATCCTTAGGATGGCAGAGAAAGGGGAGACACTGTTGATGGGGGACCTGAATATGCCAGATGTTAACTGGAGCACCTTTGCTGCAGCCACATCCAAAAGCAGGGCCATTCTCGATGCCCTTCAGGCGGCATGCCTCAGACAGCTAGTTTCGGAACCCACTCATGAGGGAGCAATCTTAGACCTCATACTCTCAAATAGGGACAGTGAGAGGATCTCAGATCTAGAAGTGGATAGCCACCTGGGAACAAGCGACCACCAAACAGTGTGGTTCATGATAAACTCAGCTACAGTCAAGCCATGCAAAAGTGAGGGTTTTGGACTTCAGGAGGGCTGACTTTGGCAAAATGGGAGAGTGCCTTAGAAAAGCACTAGCAAACAGGCTAAAAGGAGGGGTGGAGCAACAATGGAGAAACATCAAAACTGCCATCACAGAGGCAACAAGCCTTTGTGTCACACAAATAAATCAAAACAAAAGAAAAAGCCACTATGGTTCTCAAAAGAGGTGGCGGTGAAGGTTAAGGAGAAAAAGATAGCATTTTGGGAAGTATAAGGAAACACAGAAGGAGCAGGACAGAGAACTGTACCAATTAAGGCAGAGGGAAGCAGGGAGGGTAGTCAGAATAGCAAAGGCCCAAACTGAGGAAAAGATAGCCAACTCAGGTAAGAAGGGGGATAAAACCTTTTATAGGTATATCAGGGAGCGTAGAAAGACAAAGGGAGGGATAGTGAGGCTGAATTGAATGGACGGCGGGTGGGCAGAGATAGACAGTGAAAAAGCAGGGATACTGAATGAATACTTCTGCTCAGTATTCACAAAAGAGGAGGAGGGGGAGGTGCCTAATCCAATTAACAGAAGCACTCTGGATGGGGGGATCAATCCCAGTCCTTTCACAGAAGAAAGGGTTCTGACAGAACTCCTAAAACTGAAGGTGGACAAAGCAATGGGGCCTGATGGAATTCACTCCAGAATTCTAAAAGAATTAAGGAGAGAACTAGTGACACCACTGACTACCTTTTAACAAATCATGGGAGGGTGGTGTGGTACCTGAGGACTGGAGAAAGGCAGATGTGATTCCCCTTCACAAAAGTGGGAGCAAGACAGAGGCAGGAAACTATAGACCTGTCAGTTTGACCTCTGTGGTAGGGAAAGTGATGGAATCACTTCTGAAGGAAAGAATTGGTGAGTACCTAGAGGCCAGTGGGGCACAGGACCCAAGGCATCATGGGTTCACAGCGGGAAGGTAATTTCTGACAAATCTAATTGATTTATTTGACTGGGTGACAAAAGTGGTAGACCAGGGAGGAGCTGTGGACATGGCCTACCTAGACTTTAGCAAAGCATTTGACACAGTCCCATGCAAAAGATTAATAGTCAAATTAACCAGCCTGGGAGTGGGTCCCAGGGTGGTAGCCTGGGTAAAACACTGGCTGGACAACAGGACACAGAAGATAATTGTAAATGGAGTCCACTATGAAGAAAGAGGGGTTACTAGTGGGGTACCGCAGGGTTCAGTACTGGGTCCAGTCCTTTTTAATGTCTTTATAAGTGACATTCCAGAGGGATTGGAAGGAAAAGTATGTCTCTTTGCAGATGACACAAAGATCTGCAACAGGGTTCATACACAAGGAGGCGTGAAAAGGATGAGAAGAGACTTGGCAAGGTTGGAGGAATGGTCAGAAGTATGGCAGCTTGGATTCAATGCAAAGAAGTGCAAAATAATGTACCTGGGAAACAAAAACCCAGGGAAAGATTGCACAATGGAGGGGGAGGTAGTAACAACAACATAAATGGAAAGGGACCTGGGGTAATCATATCAGATGACCTTAAGGTAAGCAAGCAATGTGAGAAGGCAGTAGGGAGGGCTGGGGTGATACTGTGATGTATAGGGAAAGGCATCACCAGCAGAAAAAAGGAAGTTGTTATCCCTTTGTACAGACAGTTGGTGAGACCCCATCTGGAGTTCTGTGTCCAGTTCTGGAGACCCCATCTCCACAAGGACATAGACAGGATGGAGGCAGTCCAGAGGAGGGCAACTAAAATGGTGCAGGGTCTGCAAGAGAAGCCATACGGGGAGAGACTAAAGAAGCTTAATATGAGGAACGGAGGGAGAGGGGAGACATGATAGAAACTTTCAAGTACCTCAGTGGAATCAACAAAGTCCAAGAGGGTAGCATCTTTCAGAAAAAGAGATGTGCAAGAACAAAGGGACACAATATGAAGATAGAGGGAGGATGGCTCAGGTGCAATGTGAGGAAGTATTTTTTCACAGAGAGGGTGGTGGATGCATGGAACAGCCTTCATGAGGAGGTGGTGGGGTCTAAAACTGTGGGAGAATTCAAGAATGCATGGGACAGACATAAGGCAATTTTTGTGAGGGGGTAGGAAGAAATAGGCTGTTGGTTAAATCGGATCTGCAGCTTATCCGTAGGTAGGGAAACGGGCAGACTAGGTGGACCAAGCGGTCCTTATCTGCCATCAGAGTCTATGTTTCTATGTTTGCACAGAGGGATAACAATCTCCTGTTTTCTACTGGTGATGCCTCTCCCTATGCATCCAGTATCCCGCCAGCCATCCTTACTGCCTTCTCACATTGCTTGCCTACACTTGGGTCATCTGAAATGTCTACCTCCAGGTCCCTTTCTAAGCTGCCATACTTTTGACCATTCCTCCAACCTTGCCAAGTCCCTTCTTATCCTTTCCACACACCCTTGTGTTTCAACCCTGTTGCAGATCTTTGTGTTGTCTGCAAAGAGGCATTATTTTTCTTCCCAGTCCCTCTGCAATGTCACTTATAAAGACATTAAAGAGCACCATTCCCAGTACTGAACCCTGCAGTACCCCACTAGTAACCCCCCTTTCTTCAGAGAGAACTCTGTTTACTATTACCCTCTGTGTCCTGCTGTCCATCCAATGTTTTACCCAGCCTACCACCCGGGGACCCACTCCCAGGCTGGCCAACTTGTTTATTAATCTTTTGTGTGGGACTGTGTCAAAGGCCTTGCTAAAGTCTACGTAGGCCATTTCCACAACCCCTCCCTGGTCTAATACTTTGGTCACTCAGTCAAAGAAATGTATTAGAACCATCTGACATGACCTTCCCACTGTGGATCCATGCTGCCTTGGGTCCTGTGTTCCACTGGCCTCCAGGTACTCAACAATTCTTTCTTTCAGAAGTAATTCCATAATTTTCCCTACCACTGAGGTCAAACTAACAGGTCTGTAGTTTTCTGCCTCTGCCTTGCTCCCACTTTTGTGCAGGGGAATCATATCTGCCCTCCTTCTGTATTCAGGTACCACACCATCCTCCCATGATTTGTTAAAAATGGTAGTCAGTGGTATCACAGTTCTCCCCATGGTTCTTTTAGAATGCTGGGGTGAATACCATCAGTTCCCATTGCCTTGTCCATTTTCAGTTTTAGGCGTTCTTTCAGGACCCTTTCTTCTGTAAATGGGCTGGTATCGACCCCCCTATCCTATCTCCAGTCATCTCCTCCTCTTGCCTTACTACCACGGTCCCCTTGTATCTGTCCCATGCATGTTTGTATCTCGTCAACATTTTGGCACCTGCCCCCTCCTCTGGAAGACTGTTCAAGGCATGCACCACCCTCTCCAGGAAGAAGTATTTCTTCACATTTCCTCTGAGCCTCCCTGCCTCCAACTTCATAGCATGATCCCTTGTCCTTGAACTTCTTTTTCTATGAAAAATGCTACCTTCCTGTACCTTATTAGTACTTGCTGGTATTTGAATGTTTCTATCATATCACCCCCGTTTCCCTCCTCTCCTCCAGAGAGCACATACTTAGTTCCTTGAGTCTCTGTTCATAGGGCTTTTGATGCAAGCCCTGCACCATTTTGGTGGCCGTCTTTTGTACTACCTCCACTTTATGAGTGTCCTTCCAGAGGTAGGGCCTCCAGAACTGGACACAGTACTTGAAGTGTGGACTTACCAGTGATCTGTACAGGTGTAATATTACCTCCTTCTTCCCAGTGGCGATACTCCTCCCTATGCACCTGAGCATCCGGCTAGCCTTCCCCACTGCCTTATCACACTGCTTGGCAACCTTCAGATCATCAGAATTGACTACCCCCCAGGTCCATTTCCTGTATGGTGGTTGCCACTACTTCCCCTCCCAAGTGGTACATAGCCCCCCAGTTTCAGTGCCCCAAGTGCATGATTTTGCACATTTTGCACTTTTTGCATAGAAATCCAGTTGCCAAACCCTTGATGATTCTTCCAACTTTTTCAAATCTTCCCTCATCCCCCCCACGTCTACTCTGCAGCAGATTTTTGAGTCATCCATGAAAAGGCATACTTTCCCTTCTAGCTCTTCTACAATGTCACTAATAAAGACTTTGAAGAAGACTAGGCCTAGTGCTGAGTCCTGAGGAACCCCACTGATCATCTTGCATTCTCTTAGTGGACACCATTTACGACCACCTCCTGTTGCTTAACCAACTTTTGACCCAGTTTATGACTTTTGACCCACTCCCAGACAGGCCAGCTTGTTCATCAGTGTTCTATGTTGAACAGTGTCGAAGGCCTTACTGAAATTAAGGTCGGTCACATCTACTGCTCTTCCTTGATCCACTACCCTGGTCACCCAGTCGAAGAACTCGATCAGATTTGTCTGGCAATACCTCCCCCCTGTGAAACCATGTTGTCTTTGATCCTATAATCCACTGATTACAAGGTATTCCACTATCCTTTCCTCCAGTAGTGTTTCTGTTACTTTGCCCACTTTTACTTTGTCTGAGCTCCACTCAGCTCTGCCCCAGTAAACCCAACCATTCTACACCTCCACAGTACTCATCTAGAAGCCTGGTTCCCCCATGGATTGCCCCCATGGTGTGGTCAGGATGGGAAGGGCTGTCCTCCTTCCCTCCAAAGCACACACATCCAGTAGTTGGCCTCCAAGGGTCTGGTGGTGTGATGGGTGGGCCTCAGTGGGCAAATATCATTTATGCCTCTTCTGCTGTCATTTTTCTCCATATTGTGTTTTCTTCACCATAGTGGAGTGCTCTCATAAGTGTACAAGTGTGGAGGCACATGAATGCCACAGAGTCCCACAGTCTTCCCTTCTTCTGCCCTCCTCAACCAGCACCACAACCACTTGGCCTACACCGGGAGTCAATCAGTCAGTGGAGCATGCAGATCATCCCTCTTTGAAGAGGAAAGCAGCTGTCAGATGCTCTATTCCCTCCCACCGTGGCAGATGTCCAGCAACCTATGCTCATTGCCAAACACAGGTCACTGGCATATCAGGAGGTAAGGCACTTGCAGCATCTCATCCCTCCATGCCACTGGACTAGCCTTGGCCAAGAGGATTTACTAGTTTTAATACTCTAGAGAATGCTTAGGACCTCCTGTGAAGGTATTTTCCCCTAATAATAGTAGGAGACTGCAAAGTATGGATTATTTGCCTGTTGTTGTACTGTAAATGGAGGAAAAGTATTCTTTCTTTCTTTGTATCAGCTATGTGTTTAGGATCATTATTAATGTCTCATTTTTTATACTGGCAGTACTGATGTATCTGACCCCCTGCTATTATTTATCATAGGAATCATAGGAATTATCAAGCATCATGGACTTTCATCCTTATAGCTTGCCAGTTCCCTGATATTTAGAACTTGGTGGTTCTATCCCTACAAGCCAGATCCAGTCTTGACTTAAATGCATTCATATTAGGGCTATCTACCACTATGGGTGGGAGTTTGTTCCATGATGAAATTACCCTTTGACTAAACCAATGTTTTCTCATAATCAAATTCATAGGAGAAGAAAGGTTTTTGGGCATCTTTAGTGTGGTCAATCTTAAATTACAATTCAGTTCTCTCCCTTTTAATCAAAGTCCTTGATTTCATTAGCTTAATCTTGTATTTCCTTAGATTTTTTATAATGTGGATTGTTCCAAGAGCTGGTGTATGCCCTTTCCTTCTTCTTAGTTTGATCTTCCAATTTGTTTGTCAACCATAAGGGCATTTCCCACTTTTTGTAATATGTAATTTCAGGGAGTCACGTGATGTCTGGCTGGCTGTAAGCAGCATTGCATCTTTCCTCCCATTTCTCCACGCAGTATTTTTTTTTTTTTTTAAAGTGGCCAGTTTTCCATTAGCAGGTTATACAGACCTGCCACTAGAGGGATTCTTGGTCTTTCTACACAAATCACTGTACTCAATTGTGGGCACTATGGCCTGCATTATCATTCTCAATATCATTATCATTGCCTTTAAAGTGCTAATTTTCGGCCCCCTGCTGCTCTGCTGTTGCTTGCCATTGCAAAGTGTTTAACCTGCTGTGCTCTGTCTTTTTTCCTCAGAAGAGGACCCTCACCAAGTGCCAGGGCCAGTCTCTGCCTGAGGGTGGTCGGCAGCCACAAGCCGACGCTCGGAACCGCCAGACTGGAGGGACTGCCAGGGAAGAGTACCACAAAACCACAATTTTTATGCCCACCCTTCCCCTTCTGTAGCCTTTCTTATATAGACACCTTCCAGCCAAAACATAAATCACGCCCCCTGCATCTCGTTGCCCTGTAGTCTGCTTTATATCCCCTTGTTAGCTACCAAATCAGCAGACTCCCTTTCTGCTCGCTCATGCTGCCCACACTGTTGAGCCGAAGCTTGACCATTGTTTGTTCTTAAACATCACAGTGAGAAATACATACGCTAGGCACCCCCTATTGTGTTTTTTTATCCTTCTCCCTCTAATTTATATTTCCTTTTTTTAAACTCTACTCACTGGAAAGTAGCTGAATAAGTCATTTATATTAGCAATCTACTGAGGGCACCAGGAAAGACATTTGATATAGTACCTTCTGCATACCAGTCATACTTTTCATAATGGGGGAATTTCTCTGGATTCTGCTAGCTCTATTACTGTATCCTGAGTGCAGTGAAAAAGGATATCTCTCAGAGGATGTCACACAGGGAGATGTATAACATTACTCGACTTACTGCATTACTGCAACAGTCACAAGGGACTGGGTATGTATATATGACCTCCCAATGCTACAACATAACCCATGGAGCAGTTGCCATGGAGGGACTCAGGTGGATTTACTATCTTATGGGACCTTGCTTCAACTCTGTACAGAAAATTATTCAATGCTCCCTTCTGCAAGACTACTAATCAATGCTCTAACAAGAGGCCAAAGCTCCATATCCGGATGGCAAACAAAGTGGTATCAGAAAAAAAAAGGGCAACGGCAAGAATCTTTAACCTATCTCTTGCGGCAACTATGAAACTATTGATACTATTATTAATATTCTCAGGAAATGTAGAACTTAACCCAGGACCCCCAGAGGTCATCACTGCACCAACAGACTTAGCCAAGATCAAAGGGCTAAGCTTTCTCCATATTAATGTATGCAGTCTGTTAAAGAAGATCACAATGATCCAAGCCTGGGCTAACCATACCCTACCAGATATACTAGTAGTGTCTGAGATGTGGCTCAGGCCTGTCACAGCTGAGAAAGACATAAACTTACCTAATTATCAAGTATTCAGAGCTGACCACCAAACTAGGGGTGGGAGCATAGCGATATATGTGAAGGACTGCCTATCTGTAACCTGCCTCGACTCATTATCCATGGTAAAGGAATTTGAATGCCTATCCCTTAATGTGGCCCTCTCCCACACCACATCGCTGCAGCTAATCGGCTGCTATAGGCCCCCCTCAGCTGACCTCAAGCTATTATCCCACCTGGGTGACCTAATCAAAAAGGGAACAGAAGAAACTATAATCATAGGAGACCTAAACCTAAACTGGCTCTCAAAGGCAGCTGCACACTTAATATCATGTGTTTACACAGCTCATAAATGAACCCACCAGAATCAACAAAAAGAATACAAGCAACAGCACACCATTAGATGTTATACTAGTGAATAAACCTCACCTTTTCTCGCATGCTGGAGTACTATTCAATGACATCAGTGACCACTGCCTTATTGCGGGAATAAGATCAGCATGCAAGCCGTCATCCCCCACCAAGTTCACAATGAGGAGACCAAAGCAAAAATTCAACACTGAGGCATATCTGGAAGAGATAAACCACTCCACATGATGGCAAGAGTTTTGCTTAGCAAACACAGTGGATATAGCGTACGAGGTGCTAAATTACATTATTACAGGTGCCCTTAATATCCATGCTCCAATTTCTAAGGTACGCATCAAAAAACTTACCATTGGTTCACTCCTGACCTTAAAGCCACCCTCTTTGACAGAGACAAGTTATGGAAAAAGGCATGAAAAACTAAGATATCAACTGATTGGGAGCTGTTCAAAAAAGCCAGGAAAGGAAAGTACGAGATGCTAAGGCTGCTTATTATATGTCTGAACTAGACTCCTCCTGCCACCACCCTGCCAAGTTCTGGAACACCATAAAAGACATAACAGGATACGATCCAAGTAACACACTCCCAGCCAAAATACATAATGGCAAGGGAACCATCTCTGATAGACTGGAAGTCCTGGAATCATTCAACAATCACTTTACAACCACTGGTCTAGCATTCGACACCTCTCCGGCTAACCAAATGCGTTCCCAGTTAGGTATCAAGAACACTTAAGCATAGGTAATGGAGTCCACCTTCTCCTTCATACCAGACACCCTGAAGCAGGTGGAAGAATTAATATCACAGCTGGACACCAAAAAAATTGCAGGTGCAGACTCCCTTGATCCCTATTTTTTAAAAATTGCCATACAAGTATTAGCAGTGCCAATAACACACCTATTTAACCTTTCACTACAACTAGGATCTATTCCATCGATCTGGAAAACAGCCCAAGTTATCCTGCTACTGAAAGCAGGGGACCCCAAGGACCTCAACAACTACATGCCAATCTCTATCCTCCCTGTGCTATCCAAGCTGCTAGAAAAAATCGTAAGCACCCAACTAAGAGGATATCTTGAAGAGGCTAATCTTTTAAATTCAGCGCAATCTGGGTTTAGAATCAACCACAGCACCATCACAGTCCTGGCTAAAGTAACCAATGATTGGCAACTCGAACTGGACAAAAAAATTGTGTCTGTGCTGTATTTTAGGACCTGAGTAAGGTATCTGACATCGGTCGCACCATGAACTGCTCCTTCCTCCCTGAAATCCATAGGACTCGACTCAACCTCCATTAGATGGTTTAATAACTATCTCACGGGAAGGACCCAGCAGGTGAAGGCTGAAGGAGATCTATCACCACTCAAATCTCTCCAAGAGGAGTTCCCCAAGGATCCATCCTCGGCCCAGTCCTATTTGCCATCTATATCAATAGCATCGATAATAACCTCACCAAAGCCACTGTACACCTGTTTGCAGATGATACAGTATTGTATGTCAGTCACCCCTCTCCCATAACAGCATGCATAGAGCTACAAGCAGAATTCAACCTATTACACCACCAACTACTGGAAAAAAAAGTCCTGCTAAATGCAAAAAAAACAAAGGCAATGTTTTTCTCCCCCCAAACACAAGCCGGACACTCCTTCCCAAACAATCTCCCCCCCCATATACACTGTCCTTGGTGAAAATGTTGAATATGTTACAAAATTCAAATATCTGGGGGTCTGGGTAGACAGTAGACTCGACTACTTAGATCATCTGGAAGATCTGCTAAAAAAACTCCATCAGAGGCTTGGGCTCTATTACAGAATAAAGCACTTTCTCACAAGTGATTCTAAAAAGAAGCTGGTCCAGGCCACATTTCTATCAGTATTAGATTATGCAGATTTCCTATATGGTCATTGCCCCAACTCATATCTGAGCAAACTGGACACACTTTACCATAGAGCCTTGAGGTTTATTACAGATCTTCCTCTCAGCACTCACCACTGCTCGCTTTATGTTGCAGTTGGATGGACCTCGCTCCAATTTAGAAGAGACAGGAATGCCACACTAAGGACTTATAGAGCGATATCAAAGATGCTACCAAATTATGTCTCAGACTGCTTCACACAAATCACATCAAGTAAATATGCCCTAAGAAATTTAAACTTCATCATGCTTAAAGTGCCCAAATTAATTTCTCGATATGGTAGATCTGCTATCAGCTATGTCTTATCTGCCTTATGGAATACGATGCAGAAGACCCTGAAAGTGAACAGATACATCTCATTTACATCCTTTAAATATCTGTATTCGAGGCTTATCAAAGAAAAATATAATTGTTTCCTCAAACAGTAGAGTATTACTAATCTTATCCATCTCCCTCCCCAGATAGCCAACTCACGGAAGGTATCCACCTTTACTAAGAGTCACCACCCCTCACACTCCATGCACCCCTCCTTTCCATCCACCTCTCCTTAATCCCTTGTCATATATCACAGCCCTATACCCCTGTTATACAAACCCCCCAGTGCTTCCCTCCTGCCCTCTTCATAAGGCCCACAGTTTATCCATTCCACAGTATAGGCCCCCACCATCTTCCTCCTCCCCCACCAGCCAGGCACACCACTTCCCGCTCCCCTTCCCCTCACCCCTTATTACCACTACACCTGAATGTAATGCATAGTCTGATTAGAATGTATCCTTAGACTGTGTGTATACTGAATATTCTATGTAGTATCCTAGAGAGTGTGTGTGTATTGAATATTTTTTTATGTATCTATGTAAATTGAACCTTGACCTTAAAATGTCCATTTTGCAAATGAGCTGTGCTCAATGATGTTCGCCTGGATAAATAAAGATTTGATTGATTGATTGATTGATAAAGACACAATTTCAATAAAATGTTGCGGTGAAAAATTGACCCGGTGCATCCTACCTTACATCTGACTACTGGAGAGTACTTAATACGGCACTATGGAGGCGACAATGCAGCAAGAATTACCTCGCCATACTCCTCCTCCTCCCTCACCCAACAAGGCCACTAAAAATGCCAGGCAACAGAATTCAAAACCAACCACAGGCAGTTCAAGTAAGATGGTGCCTACCCCTCTATCTGAACAGCATTTTCTGCTGGAAATGAAGCCCTTGCAGGAAGCCATTGCTCACTTGACTGAAGGGGTTTCTTCACTTAAATCCGAACTGGCTGATGTCTCCAGGCTGGCAAGAGATACTGAGGTGAGGACAATCTCCTTAGAGAAGTGGAGGGCAAATACAGACCCAGATCATGTGGCAATTAAATGGCAAGTTATTAAAATGAAGCAAAAGTTGGAGGATTTGGAGGGGCGTAGTAGACAAAATAATCTGGTAATCATCGGATTACCGGAGGGTGAAGAGGGCACCTCTCCCATTGAGTTTGCTCAAAAACTGTTAGGAAAAATAGCTGGTGCATCTCCCAGTGGCCCATCCTACCTAATAGACTGTGTCCATTGAGCATTATGCCCCAAACCTGACCCCAACTCTCCCTCACGTCCCTTTATTCTGCTGATTCTGAACTTTCTGGATAAACAACACATAATGATGACGCTTAAGGAAATTAAATCTGTGATGTGGGAGGGCAATAGAATTCGTATTACTCAGGATCTTCCTGCATTAGTACGGCAAAAAAGGGGGTCCTTTCATAATATAATATCAAAGCTGATACCAGCTGGTATACATTTCAGAATGCTCTATCCTGCACAATTCAGAGTCATGATATTGGATAAATGGCATACTTTCGAATCAAGTGAGGAGGCAAGTCAAGAGCTTCAATGTCTGTTGCCAGATTTGTTTAAAAAATGAGCTCTCATTGAGAAAAGGCTGGAAATTGGAAATGTTCTTGGGGCTAAATCATCCTGTTGATCGCTGGGGAAGAAGAGGAAAGAACGGACAGTCCAACTCGTAGCTGTGAATTTTGAGGAATTTGTCCTAACATATTTGGTTGGAATCTGCAGTCTGCTGTGGTAGAGAACTGAGGTGGTGAATCGATTTCCTTGGTCAGAATCACCATAGATTATAAGAGCTATTCTTTTATGCGATTGTCTGCCAAAGTATGAAGCAGAACATAATGTTGATTTGAAGTTTTACTTGTGAATGACTTCTCCTCCCCACATCTTTTGGGGGGTGGTGAACTTCAATTTGTAGATGGGAGAATGACCTAAGGAGCTCGATCTGAAAATGGGGCAGGAGATCCTTGCTCAGCTTTCTGGATGAATCAGGTTACCCTCGATAATGTGCACTACCATGAGGATGCATCAGCAGCTGCAGCCCTATCGGGTTTTCTTTTCTACAGCTATGTGAAGGAGCGCAATGTCGCAGTGATGCAGGGGAATTGGTCTCACTCTACCACCTTGTGGTAACTGACAAGAACTGCACTTATATGATTGAAACTGTTTTGCACCTGTTGTGCTATTGGGACTTATGTTATTGTTACAGGAAGTTGGGAATATTATTCAAATATTGTTGTCTCTAATATCTAGGGATGTTGGATGCATTAGTTTAGTGTAGATAAGTAAATATGTTAATCTTATAATCCTCACTATATTAGGTTAACCCAATTTGGGAAGGCACACTCCTTCCGTTGGGGGTCGGATTATTTCTTTTTCCTTTTTTTCTATATTAGTTCAGATCATTGGAAACGTAGGATCCTATTAAGGGAATGTAAGATAATTCTCCAATGTCTGACCTCATGCTAGGGAAGGTAATTGGATACAATTAATGCCATGCATGGAGGGGACAAGAAGTTTGTAGTCCCTGAGGATGGATTAGGATACTGATAAGTATCACAAGGAGCCCTGTCTACACACATATATATATATATATATATATATATATATATATATGAAATATCTTGATTTATCCTTTATGTCTTCTCCATCTTTTATTTCTTTTCTTTTTAAGGGAGGATTATATTGTAATTAGCACCCTGAATTGTGTTAGGAACAAGGAGAAATGGGAGGGAGTGGGATAAACAGAACCTGGCAGCACCATGCGCCATATCGAGGGAGGGATTCCATATGTCTACTGCCCACACTACTCAGAACAGAATGTTAAGGTGGCAGTTCTGGAGTAGTTCCTGATACTTTCATGTTCACATAATAAAGATATGTTTTGGTTAGAGGCACTCTGGAGAGATCTGACATTATCTTAGGTTCTATATATGGCTCCAACTCAGATGATCCACCTTTCTTTATGGATCTACTTAACATATTATTGCCATTTTTGGATGTACCTATGATCTAGGCGGGACTGGAACCTTCCATATTCTCCAGATATATACAGAACTGGTAAACCTGAAAAAGGTTTATCCTCAGCACAGAGGGCGATCAGGGACTTGACTGATAGGTTTAGCCTATGTGATCCCTGGAGGGTTCTTCACCCGGGCGGAAGGGAATACACTTTCCGCTCTTTAATACACGGTACTTTTTCCCTTATTGACTATTACCTAATTAGTAAGATCCTGTTACCTGAACTCTTAGACTGTCAGATCTTTCCAGAGGTGATCTCAGATCACTCATTGGTCTTATGCAACCTTTCTTTTTCTTCTGGCACCAAATCAGAAACAATGTGGAAGACCAATAATCGGATGTTAAATGTTAAGAAAATAATAGATAATCTTAAGAACAGTATTAAGTACTTTGCTATGCACAACCTAAGTTCTACAGGCTATGCAGACATGGAATGGGGAGGGCTTAAATGCTTTTTAAGAGGGGAACTTATAAAAATGGCATCTCAATGGAAGAAACAAAGGGAACAGCAACAAAATACACTACTTGAAAAAATTAGAATATTGGAAAAAAATCTGAGTTCCTTGACAAGTGAAGCACAAAGGCAGGAACTGGTGCAACTAAGGGCTTGCTATAATGGCCTATTGGTGGAAAAAGCTGAATATGCCATCATTAAAACAAAATCTACCTATATCGATCAGGGGGACAAAGCTGGGAGACTACTTGCTCTCCGGATCAAACATCAAGAAATGTACAGGGTGATCCCTGCAATTAAATCACAAGGAGATGGTCTTTTAAAGACTAAACCTAAAGAGACAGTAAGGGAATTTCAGGAGTTCTATATGGACCTTTATGAGGCCAGGCCCAAACCCCCATCGGTGAGCTATATTGATACTTACTTGTATTCACTGCCACTACAGAATCTATCGGAAGTGCAAAGAGCACAGTTGAACTCCCCAATTACAGAACAAGAAATTAAATCAGCAATCCAGACCATCTCTCTGGATAAAGCTCCAGGACCTGATGGATTCTCCCCCAATTTCTATAAAATCTTGGGGGAAGAATTATCCCCATAGCTGTTAGCCATATTTGATGCCATATTGAAGGTGGAGGGGGCAGATCCGTACTTGTTCAAGGCTCTGATAGTGGTTTTGCACAAGGAGGGGAGGAATCCAGAATTGGTTTCCAATTACAGACCAATTTTCCTGTTAAACTATGACATTATGATCTTAGCCAAAAGTCTTGGCTACTAGGCTGGAACAGGTGATGCCTTTTCTGATCTGCACAGAACAAGTGGGTTTCATGAAAGGCAGATCCTCGACGGACCATCTGAGGAAATTAGACCATATTTTTTTTGTAGCCAGGAAGAATATGTCCCCTTCTGTGCTTCTGTCACTAGACGCAGAAAAAGCTTTTGACAGGGTAGACTGTGACTTCTTATTCAGAGTATTACTTAAATTCGGATTACCCCCACTCTTTGTGCAATGGATTCAATCACTCCACTCCTAGTGCTTGTATTTACTGTAATAGGACCTCTCACAGAGATTCTCCCTCTCCTCAATGACCAGACAAGGTAGTCCATTATCTCCCCTATATTTGGAACCTCTTCTAACTCGAATTAATGCTGATCATGAGATTCGGGGTAAAACTATTGGAACTCGGGAACTCAAAGTATCTGCATACGCTGATGACATTTTATTACACCTGTCAGACCCCAGAAAATCAATCAATAAGACCTTGCAGGTAATACACGAATATGGGACGATGGCCAACTACAAATTAAACTAGGAGAAATCTAAAGTTTTTCCTCTCAGCACCGTCACTAACAAACAGGAGATAGAAGGCCTAAGTGTGCAATGGGAATTCAAACAGCTTAAATATCTGGGTATTAATTTAACTAGGAACCCCCACTCTTCCAGATCAAGCAATCTGGATGCTCTAGTACAGGTTGTCAAGCATGATCTGGAAAGGTGGAATAAACTTCCACTATCCCTTTAGGCAAGAATCAACTTAGTCAAAATGAATGTTTTACCCAGAATATTTTATCCCATCAATATGTTGAACATATGGCTACCCCAATCATGGTTCGCTGAATTACAAACTATACTCACAGCTTTTATCTGGAAAAAGAAACAAGCTTGTATGGCATACAATAAATTAACACTCCCTAAGCTAAAAGGAGGTCTAAGACTTCCAAACTTTAAATTTTATTATTGGGCTAGTCAAGCTATGAAGTACTTCAGGTGGATGCAACCAAATTTAAATTTAAATCTGCAGGAATATTGTCCCATTTGGTTGTCAATAGAAATAGAAATGATTGCAGCTTTAGGTTTAGAACCTTCGGCCCTTTTGTATATTAAGCCTAAATTACTCAACCTAACCCTAAAGGATAGCCCTGTAGAAACCTCGGTAAGGGTGCACATGCAGATGTGTAATTCGTTCTCCTATAACCACATGCAGGATACGAATCAGCCGATACTAGGAAACCTGAACTTCAAAATTGGGAATCAAGTGCTCAAAAGCAATGGGTTCAAACAATTAGTTGGGAAAAAGATATCTGATTTTTGGTCTAATGGCAGAGTTAGGGCATTATCGAACATCATTAAAAAGAATAAGTTGGAAACCAAAAATACTTTCAGAATATCACAGCTGATACATATGATTAGTATGGCCCAGTTGTCTGTAAAGGCTGGGCAACAAGGGGATTTCATAGGCCAGGGGGGAAAGAAGGTTAATGAACAACATGCCACTTCGCAAATTACGGCGTCATATTAGATGTAGCATTCCCGAATGTAGAGGGCACTGCTATATATTGGGATAAACAATTTCCTAAAAATAAATTTAACTGGCCTAAAATTTGGCAAGGTACACACAGGTTCATTTCTCAAGACAGGCTAAGACTAATGCAATATCAAATCATCCATAACATGTATTATACACCGGAGAAACTGGCCAAAATGGGTACAGGTTCAGAAGATACATGTAATCATTGCAGAGCAAATGTGGGATCCCTCTATCACATTTTTTGGGAGTGCCCAAAAATAACCTCTCTCTCTGGTCCTTAATCAAAGACAGAGCTGACCCTCTGTTAAGGATATCGGACCACATAGAACCATTAGCTTGCGTGGTGGGATACTACTCCCTTATAAGGGGACTGGAAAGGAAATTCCATATAAGTATGATTGCACTATCAGTGAAGAAGCTGGTGCTAAGACACTGGCTTGATGGGGAGGTGGTATCCTACACAGAATGGCTTCAGGAGCTACTATTCAACCTATCGGTAGAAAAGATTATTGCTAGCGTAAATAACTGTCTGTCTAGATATGATAAACATTGGAGTAAACTGCACACCTTATAGTCTGCGTGAATACTACATAAGGCCAATGTAGACAGGTAGTGCATTGCTGTATGAAATCATGGCCATGGCTGAGGGGGATGGGGTGGAGGGGTGGAGGGTATGTGTAATTCTGTATATTATGTTGTATTGAGATGTGTCATCATGTATTTTGGTAGCTTATTTTTTGTTGTTTTCTTTTTCTCTTCTCCTTGTTGTACCCATGTAATAAATGCAATAAACAATTAAATATCAAAAAAAAAAAGTAATTTCAGTTGACACATACTTGTTCTCCAGGTCCAGCAATCTATCGTTATAATATTCCATAATTTTCCCACTGTTATACCCTCCAGGTCTTGCTTACAATGCCATACTTTCAAATTATCATTTATTTTCTCCAAATCTGCTTTTAAATATTTTTTTAAACTGTTGCTATAAGTTGTTGTGAAACCTACATTTATACTGAATTGGAGCATATTATGGTCACTTGTCCCCAGATTCCCTTTAATTGTTACCATAAAGTTTACTTTTGCTAAATTTGTTATGACTAAACCTAAAATATGTTCTCCTCTTGTAGGCTGCATTATTTTTTTGTTCTAGTTCATACATTATAAGTGTATCAAAAAATTTGAATTCATATCTTGTTGTGCCACCTATATCTTCCTAATTAATCCCTGGCAGATTAAAATCACCGAGTAGTATTACATAGATACACTGAAACTGTCAGCAGATAAGGACTGCTATGCCCATCCAGTCTGCCTGTAAGCCCCGCACTTGTTTGTGTCCTCTGACCCTACCTAGTCATCTGCTTTTCACCACTTCTTTCCACCTCTAAAATTCCCATATGCATGCCCCAGGCATGTTAAAATTCCTTCACTGTCCCTACATCCTTTATAAAATGGCAAGATAAAATCTAGACATTTCGTTGGCTAAAACATCACCTGACCGTGCATTAAATCTCCATAAGCACAGGTTCGGGTACCTAAGCTCATTTTCCTCCCCTCAAAAAGCTACTTAGGGACATTTTATAAGTGCAATGAGCCCCTCTGTGGCACCTGCCTTACTACACATGCATGTATTAAAATCCTATTCTTTGCAAAAACTTTGTTACTGCACCAGTTAGAGTAACTTAACACCACAAAAGTAGGGAAATGTGTCATTAGGGTTTCCAACCCTAATTCCTCACCCCCATTCCCCAAGCAGCAAAAGGAAAAGAAAATCATTACAGTTTTGCCCGTCCTGAGTTTTGGTGAATCAGAGGTGGGATCTTCCTTGGGGTTTTCAACCCTAATGCTCACCCCATTCTCATATAGTGTTTAAAAGTACAGAACTGTGTCTCCCCACATGTTGCTAACAACCTGCCTGAAGAAAACAGATCACATCTGACTTTATTTGCTCATGGAATGGGGTGAGTGTTAGGGTTGAGAACCCCAAGGAAGACCCCACCCCTGATTCACCAATATTTTTTTCCTTTTCTTGCATGTTGGTGAGGTGAAGAGTTAGGGTTGGAAACCTTAATACCACACTAACCTTAATATCACACTACCCTACTTTTGTGGCATTAACTAGTGAATTGACAAAGTTTTTTTGCAAAAATGTTCTTTCTTTTTCAGATGGTGGAACCATATCCTCATTCGCACATGTCCATGTAGACCTAGGTGAACAAGTGCAGATGTGCAGGGCCTTTTTATCTCTGAGCCATGTGAAGAATCTGTCTATCTAAAGAAGTGCGGGGCCTGGAACATTCACTCTTAACATATTCACTTTGCACATTCATTTGTATCGCATTCACTCTGAGCAAATTTAGTTTTGTTTTCTAATTTTGATCCCAAATGTTCAAGATAGTTATTTTATGTCTGCCCTTATAAACATGACATGTAGCATTTTTGTATATTGGCTGAAAATACCACTTTGCACCAGGCAAGGCAAGGCAATTTTATTTATAAGGCACCTAATCCAAGAGGCTCTGGGCATCAAAAACAAATAAGAACATACTGCAATAAATTAAAACATAATAAAATCGCATAAAAACCATAACAAGGTTAAAATTCAGCATGATAGAAGTTTCCAAAAGTCAGTCTTTAAAGGACTGGCCAAAGCTAAAGATGGTGTCAACAGTCAAGGCCAGGCTTAAGAGGTGGACCTTTAGCCTTCCCTTAAATACTTCAATTGAGGGAGCCTCCAGTAGTGCAGGTGGAAGCGAGTTCCACAGGGTCAGCCCAGAGACACTAAAAGCATGATCTCCAGAGGTCTTGTGCCAAACCCTGGGAATGTCCAGGAGGCCCCTTGAGAAGGAGCAGAGGGAGTGAGTAGAGGACACCAGTGTCAGGAGCTCAGACAGGTTACCAGGACCCAGCCCATATAGGACCTTAGAGGTGAGAAGACTCACCTTGAAAATGACCCTCCACCTGACCGGCAGCCAGTGCAGAGCATGCAGGACCAGAGTCATATGACTTGACCATGAGAGGCCAGTCAGAAGCCAGCTGCAGCATTCTGCACTAGTGGCAGCCTGTGGAGGGTCCCTAACATGACCCTGAAGCACAGAGCATTGCAGTAGTCAAGCCTAGAAGTCACAAAGGCATGTACTAGAGTCAGCAGGTCCTTAGGTGGAATGAGGGGCTTAATCCAGGCAATGTTCTGCAAGTGGTAAAAAAACACTGCTGACCACAGCTGACGCCTGATCATTAAAGGTCAATCTGCTACCACTGATGGTAACACTAGAGGAGACGAAAGACAATGGAATCCTCCACCCAACTATGAAGGAGGTGATAATCATGATTTTGACCCAAAAATCGACAGATCCCTTGGATTGTGTCACCTTTAAACCCATCTCATTAATGTCAATGGATAACAAGACAATAGCGAAGGCCCTAGCCAACTGGTGGGAAAAAGTACTGTCTTCCTTGATTCACCCCTCACAGGTGGGCTTCAGCAAGAGGAAGATGGAAGCAGACAATAAGTGCAGCATCCTGAACCTGAAATGGCTAGCCTCTCGAATGAATTCTCCCATGGTCGTGCTGGCAGTGGACTTCTGCAAGGCCTTTGACTCTGTGGCATGGAGCCACCTACACCACACATTGGAGGCCTACAACTTTGACACCTACTTTAGAGCTTGGATTGCCACACTATACATTAAGCTCACTGCCAAGGTACTTACTAACAAGACCATATCGTCTCCCTTTGAATTAAAAAGGAAGAAGAGACAAGGTTGCCCTCTGTCCCCACTGCTTTTTCTAATTGCCATTGACCCACTAACCAGGATGCTGCTGAACACTCCAGGTATCCAGGGCATCAATTTAGCTGGAAAACAGTATTTAGTTAACACATACACAGACGATTTGCTGCTCACCCTATCAAACCCCTCGGACTCCCAACCCCTTGTAATGCAAGCTCTTCAGGAATTTGCAACCATCTCAGGGCTCTGCATAAACAACAAAAAGACTATGTTATCCCTACTTAATCTGGCTTGCACCACAGATAGTTTAAAAGGGCTATCGGTGGTATGGACACCTCAAGGTTTTAGTTACTTAGGTTTCAACATTACAACTCAATGGGGAAACATAGCAGAATCCAACTACATGCCCATTATAGCCTCTATCAGAACAGAGACACAAAGATGGCTAAAGTTGCACCTCCCCCTGAATGGTAACGTAGATGCAGTATGCATGTTTATTCAACCCAAGCTATCTTACTTGTTCAGAAATCTGCCAATAGCAGTACCCCTAAGAATCCTCCAGAGAGTGGATAGACTGATTGCAGTATTTCTATGGGAAGGGAAAGTGCTGTGCTTCAGCAGAGTGAAGCTGAAGGACCACTGGTCCAGGGGAGTTCTGAGCAGGGGTATGGTCTGGCATATAGGGCAGCACAGGCACTCAGATGGGTCCTCCCACCAGCTTCAGACTCCGATATGGGTGGAAATGGAAACCGCCACAGCAAACCCACCCTGGCTGGGGAGCTAGCTACAAAAAAGGGAAATGCCGGCAGGGAGACATCCACTTGATCATCAAAGAGACCAGAGATGCATGGTACACATGTATGTGCATCTCACAAAGTCCTTCCAGCAAATTCAGGACTGGTACCTTCTGCCTAAGTCAGACTTCTGTAGATTTCTCCAGATTAGGGACACGACCCATGCAGCAAGGGACATACAGCACTTGAGGGAGGGATGGAACTGGCTGGTTACCACACATAAAGCTGGTAAGACCAAAGGTGTGGCAGGGAAATTCTATCATCTTTTAAGGGACATCCAATCAGACACCACAGATAGGTGCAGGCTTCAGTGGGCACAGGACCTCCAGGTGGATATCCCCATTGGGAAATTGTAGGAGGAAGTTAATGGAGCTTACCTGGTGTATAGGGACTCCAGGAGTCAGATGATCCAGCTCAAGATCCTGTTAAGATGGTATAGGACTCCAGATTTGTTGCAGAAGATGGGAATCCTCACACATTCCCAATGTTGGAGATGTCAGCCCCCCTCAGGCAACTCTCCTTCACATTCTATGGGATTGTCTTATTCTGGGGCCTTTCTGGGCAGGAGTGTTACAGGACTGCACCAGGATACTCCACACCTTGGCCCCACCACACCAGCCCTTGTCCTCCTCAGAGAAATATCCATCACTTTAACCTGCCAGACCCAGTTAAAGAACTGGCTACTAGTTGCATTTCCAGAAGCTAAATGGGCAATTCTGGTAAGATGGCACCAGGTGACACCCCGTCACTTCTTGCATGGCATACAGCATTAGCCAAGGTAGCAGTATTCGAGTGACTTACATATATCAGCAGGAATCAGACAAAGATATATAACAAGAAATGGGGACACTACTTGAGGTCCTATATTTGCTTAGCCCCACATCACCACCTGGCAACCCTCCTCTATGAACTGATCAACACTCTACTCCCATGTAGGGCCACTGGTCTTTTCATGTACATCATGGTCCCCTAGGACTATGATGTCCAGGGAGGAGACATGGTCAAATGCTCATCTTGAAGCCAAGCAATTGTGAGCACTGTACATTAGTCTGCAAGAGACCCCTCAGATGCTATACTTGAAGGAGCCTAACCCTATGCTCCAGATTGCTTGACTGATTGGAAAGTGCACTGGACGTAGCGTGTTCAGCACTTGTTATCAAGGTGAGACCCTAATCCATGTTATAGATAGGGCTCATACCCCTGTATTGTCTCTGTTGACAACAGTTACTCAGTCACCATAATTATCTGTATGAATACACTATAGAGTACCTGGTAATACAGTTAGGAAGTGTACATAGTTAATGTTACAGAGTATCAGGATTGTTGACCTTTTTGGAGTGGTTAACTCCAATGTATGTTCTGTTCTGCAAAACCTCAATAAAATCTTCCATGATTAAAAAAAGGTCAATCTGCAATCAATGATCACGCCCAGATTTTGCACACTCAGAGAGGCCACCAACAGAGCAGACCCCAGAACAAGTCAAGAGTTAGCCCCTGGTGTCAACCCATCACCAGAAGTGTGGAAAAAGATGTTTGGATAGGATTTAAAAAAATAACACTGGTCACATTTATGAGGTGGTGTGATAAAATGGCTATGTAGAAATTATGGAGCCAAAATATTAAAAATTAGTGAACTTCTGGCTGAATGTTGAAATACTGCCACATTCAGTCATAGAAAAAAACAAACTGAACACAATGTTCACCAGTGCTGGGTTGGGTGCAAAATGATGGCTGTGCTGACCCAAAAAAACTGACTGTAAATGCAGTTACAAACTGCACTCCTGGAAGCAATGTGTGGTCTCCTGCAAGGTTGCACAAAGTCACATCACACAGTATTTAAGGGTGGTCTTTTCCCCAGAACAGTGCCCCATGAGGAAGTTATAACAAACAAAGAGCTGGGGTATCTGGGACAGCAGTTTTCAGCTCCCAGAATTGTGAAAACTGTGTGGTCTGTAATTTTTGAAACCTATGGTAATTCTGCACCAATAAATTGGTCTACAATAAGATTCTGTGTGTATCGACTGACTGTGTGCAACCTTGCCACATATCATGCATTGCTTCCAAGAGTGCAATTTGTCTCAGCAATTACAACATTCAGTTATAACCTGTGCATTGTACTGTATTTGTACACCAAAATTTCAACATAGCCTTTTTGTTACTCCACCTGATGACCCCAGTAGGTAAAATATTAAAATCCCCATTGAAATGTGACTCTGCGCCACAGAAGCATCATTCCACACCACAGGTGTGAAAACACATTTTGGCCAGAAATTTAAAAATGACAGCTGTCACATTCATGAGGTGGTATGAAAAAATGGCTATGCTGAAAATCTGGAGTCAAAATATTTAAAATTACTGATTATGAGGGAGTGTCGACAAATTTCAACATATGGTCATAATTTTGCCATTTTTACATGTTTTTACCCAATATTTTCAACATGACCTTCTTGTGACCCCAACTCATAAACAATTGCAGTGAAAATGTTCAGATCCTGCCTGAAAGATGATTTCTCCAAATGACCACAAAATATTTTGGGCCTGATTGGCATAGTTCCACTGTCATTAATCATGAGCTGGGTTCCCAAAAAGGTCATGTTGAATATTTGGGGTGAACATATGCACAAATTACAAAGTTACATATCAAAGGTCAAAACCTCACTGAAATACATTGAACCGCACTTACCATAGTTTCTTATATAGCAGTCACCAGTTCCAGCAGCAAGATGTGTCTTTGATTGGAGTGTGGATTTACACTATGGGAGCTGCTGTTCAGGTGAGAGAGGGTGTGTTTGGGGTATAGTGGGGGTGTTGGGTCGTGAGTGCTGCGTGGGAGGTTGGGGTGGTGGGGTCAGATCAATGAGAGACCATTTTCTTTTTACAAGAAAAAAATATCAAGGGATGGTTTTCTTTATTACAGCTAACATTGGCCACATTAATGTGATCAGAGGGTGGTGGGTGCCATTAGACACCAGGAAAGCAACACACATAAGGATATGGTGATTGGCAAGTGGTGGGTGCCACTAGACATAAGGGAAACATTAAATACATAAGGGGGTAGCAATTGGAGGTTGGGGGGCACCACTAGACACCAGGGAAACATTATAATGCATAAGGGGATGGTTATCAGAGGTTGGGCAGGTGCTACTAGATACCAGGGAAACATAACATTTATAAGGAGATGGTGATTGGAAGGGTGCCACTAGACACCAGGGAAATACCACTAGGAACCAGGGAAACATAACATACATAAGAGGATGGTGATCAATGGTTGGGCAGGCTGTAACCAGACATCAGAAAAATGGTGACTCACTGCTCTCAGAGCAGCCCACAGAATGAGTTCCAGCTATGGCCGCAGGACTCAAGAAAGTCCCACTATTCTCATACAGAGAATGCGGGTCACCAGCTCCTCTCACTAAGCTAGGCACACAGGTTTTTGGGGTGCCTTGAAAAGGTTTTTCTGGCCATGAATTGGAGAAACAAACACAAGAATCTAGCTAAATGTATCCTGTTTAGCTAAGTTGTTTGTTTTTATGGCTGCAGGGGGTAGAGCCCTGCACATGTCTTGCTATCACTTTGGAAAAAAGGGCACTTCAGACTTCCAGTGAAGCACAATTTTGGAGTTGAAACATGATCCTTCCAGCACTGAAATCAATCCTCTGAGGAGGGAGGGAGAGAAAGAGTTCCTTTCCTACATGAAGCATTCGCATGCCAGCTAAAATTACAGTCAGTGGATACGCTCAGTGTAAACAGCACAGCAGCTTGTTTTAGTCTTAAGGGACGACTAAACCCTCCTTTTACACATGTTTATCTAAACAATGCCTGTTAGCAGGGGTGTAGTGCCCAATACTTCTTAAAGTCTTCAATTACTTTTTTTATTTTTTTATGTAGTGTTCCAGGCAGTAGTCATAAATTAACAACTGAACAATCTTTGAAACACAGCTGTAAGGGAACTTTGTTTTATAGTTTCTCTGCTGAATTCCTTCATAGACTATATTGGAGAACAAGGTGACTTGAGATCAGGTTTCATTTTCTGGCAGTGGGGACACTGGGCTGGGACAGGCAGATAGACAGACATTGTAATGGACCTCCAATTGAGTAAAGCAATTTTTAATTAATCTGTTTGTTTGCTAAGCTAAAGTAACCTTCCCCAGTAAGGTAAGTAACGGTCATGTAACCCTCTGTTCAGTTTTTGTATCAACTATCTTGTAGAAAAATGTGGGTGGTTACACTTTATTTGCATTTGTAAGGCATTTACTATATTTCATATTGATAATAAAGTGACAGTTTTATTGGTGCCTGTGTCTAATGGCTATCTTCCTTCTGGGACATGCAAAATACTGTTGATGCCTATGTCTAATGGCTATCTTCCCTCTGGAACATGCAAAGTACTGTTGGTGCCTGTGTCTAATGGCTATCTTATCTCTGGGACTTGCAAGGTATTGTAAGCTCCAATAGTGCTAGTGGGTGAGGGGTTGGGGATGAGGTTTCAGTTCAGTTTTCTTCTTTTAGCCAGAGTCTCCTCTATTTAGTACCATAATCAAACATGTAAGAAGTAAGATAAAGTAACTATGACATTAAACTGGGATTACACTTAGCTGATATCTGCCCTATGGTGGTGTCTAATTATGCACTTGTGATAGCATGGACCCTGGAGCTGAATGCACTACTCAGCTTTGACTTGTCATATTGTCTCCTACATATCTACTTGTGTGCCATTTTTCTGTTTGTATTAAATAAAGCATTTGGCTAACATGGTAATGCTATATATGTTTTGCTGCCCAAACAAACAAGAATAAGTCAGTCCCAAACATGTTTGCTTTCATGCTGTTACAAGTTAGAACAACAATATCTTGAGGCTATAAGCAGGCTTTCTTACCCCCAGGAGCCATTGTTTCATTGACTTCAGGTTCCACTGGGCTAAGGAGTATAGGCCCCCATATTCAGAGCTGGCCATGTGTGATCTGTGGCAGTTTGCACATAGCCTGCCTGGGGGGCAATATTCAGACAATTAGCTCACTGCAACTGGAGCATGTAAACTGTCTAAATATGGGGTCATGTTGGTACAGTGCATAGTGACTATGTGCTATGCTGACACAGGCCCAGACTGAATATGGCTGACAGGAGCACAATGGAGGTAGCATGGATCAAAAGGGATAGTGGCAGGGCTCCTGTGAGCCTTATTTAGCCCTAACATGCTAATGACCCTTTTGGGCATGGAAGATGCTATGGCCCATTTGCATGCAGATTATGGGCCCTTGCACATGTGTGCATGGCCTCTCCCAATTCTGTAGCCATCTTACATATTCCTTGTGGTCTAGTGGTCCCCCCAAAACCTCTATGCAGCTGTCCTGAAGCTGTCTCAAATACTCCTGGTGGTGTAGTGTTTCCTGGACCCCCTGAATGACTGTCCTGTAGCTGTCTTGAATATTTCTGGTAGTCTAGTGGTACCCCCAACCCCTGATCACCTGTTCTGTAGCTCTCTCGAATATTCCTGGTGGTGTAGTGGTTCCTGCACCCCCAACCAGCCATTATGTAGCTGCCTTGAATATTCCTGGTAGTCTAGTGGTCCCCTTACCACCGTAAGGGCATCTGATCCTCTGTCAACTGGCCTGCTCATGACCATCCTCCCCACAACCCACTTCTCACTCAGGTCACCTAAGATGAAGTACAGAAATAGTGACAGCAACCTGCACAGCCCTCTTCTCACCATCATGGCCAGCCACCATCAGATAGTCAGTGAGTGATCATGAGTACAGTAGAAACAGGTGTTTGTATAATACTTGTGATTGCTTGGAGGCTGTCAGATGGAAACCAGTTGAGATGGTGAGCAGAGGGCTGTGCCAGTCATCACTATTGCTGTAGTTTGCATTATGTGACCATGCCTGAGGAGTGCCTGAAAGGGTGAGTTGGGAGGGGGTCATATGCCCTTATAGGGGGGACCACTAGACCCCAGGAATATAAAAGACAGCTACAAGATGGGTGATCTGCTTTTACAGTTTTGCAATATATTTAAACAGGATAGTCCAGCTGAGTAGTGATATCTTGTTTGCAGTGGGGTTCTGTTTGATACAGTTATTACAATGTATTTACCCAGGATAGTGCAGCGGAGATGCAAGATCTTTTTTTTTAAGTGGAGTCCTCCTTTTATCCATTTTTGTAATGCATTTACCCAGGATAGCCCAAGTGAGACACAATTTCTCATTTTCAATGGGGTAAATCAGTAGTGCATGTTTATATGTCTTCTCCATGAAGGATTAGTAACTTAATAACCTGGCAGTTATAACTTTTTTCTCATCTTGATATTGGTACTTTTTGTTCATGTGAAAGATGGATCTGCAATCTAGGGAATGTCCTGCAGAAATCCTCTAACCCAGTGAGCAACTAACTAGCTGTACCTGTGTGACTGGAGGTACTACTGGTACTATGCTGAGTGTGAGTGAGGAGCAGCTGACTAGTCATGCCATGTGAGCCTGTGAGGGATTAATTTTCACAAGTCAGGAGTCAGGACCTGGCCAGGACTGAGTAAATTAGATGGTTGGTGCCAAGAAGACAATATGAATTTATAACCAGCCTGGCTTTATCATAAAAAGAGCAGTGGATAGGTGTGCTGTTTTGTATTAATAATTTTTATTGTATTGAATGACATCTGATGGTGAGGGGCTGGGTTGGGCTGCGTCCAGTGACTTGAGTGATCTCTTTTCCCCCCACAGCTTGCCCCTTGTTGCCAGCCTATCATCCCCCCCCACTGTGAGTGAGCATGGAACCCATGAAGTAAAGTCCAGATGCATGTGATGGTGGATGGTAATTCTTCAGCACTAAAGCCTGTGCTGCATGCAGATGACTCATTAGGTCATTTGTGTTTTTTGGCTTTGGTGTCTAGGATGACTTCTGAGTGGGTGTTTATGGTGGGATGCACCCACCCCTACCCTTGCAATGTGGGTGGGCTGTATACGTTCCATGGGATGTGCTTGGCATTAGGTTATCATCTGTTACAGTTGACTGTGCACCCCTGCAGGTTGGTTGTTATGTATGGGCTGTGCTGGAGTACTTGATGGTGTTGTGGTTCTGGTGTATGACATATAGGGATTTGGGGGTTGGCTGCCATGTACTGGATATAAATGGAAAACATCTTTCTGTTGTAGAGCATTAACAATTACGGTCACGCCATCTTCCGAGGTTTCACACAGATTGCAGAACCCTTGTTGCATGTCGAGTCTGTGGGCCGTAATATGCCCTATATTTCATGCAACTGTCCCTGCTGAGCCTCACCATCCCTGCTGCAACTGTCTCAGTTCAGGATACATGCAGATAAAGCATTCATGACCTGGTATACATCATGTGTAAATGTTGGGCCTTTAGGGACCCTCCAGTGGGTCCTGTGGGTCCGTTCCATTCACTGGCATGAATGGTTGTGTAAGTGCCTGCTGTGTGACATACATCTGCACCTCCAGGCTGGTGTTTTGTGTGTTCTTCTCTCTGCTTTGTATGTCTGACTGTGTGGTACACTGTTGGGGGGGGCAAAGTCTTCTGTTTAGGTTGCAAGGTAACAAGAGCAATGCCTGCTGCAGTGATAGCTTATTGTACTCAAGAGAAGTGGTACAGTATATAGTTAAGTGTTTTAAGGGTGGTTGGAGTGGGATTTTTTGCTTTAGTTTTGACAATTTAAAAAAACTAAAAAGTAGTTATTTTGATAATGATATTGGTTGTTTGCAACAAGTCAAAGAAAGTATTAAAAGTAGCTAAATAGTGTCAAAATGACCCTCAAAATGCACCAGAATGTGTCTAAATCCTGATAGCTTCTGGGGGCCTAGGTGGCCCCTAACCTTTGGGGGGTTGTGGACATCGTAGTTCATGGAGACCCCTCACTTCTAAATTTATCACCACAACACTGCCTGTTAGTGAAAACTGAGTTCATAATGAGACTGCATTGGTCCAGCAGAGATTCAAATTACACTTCTCTCTCTCTCTCTCTCTCTGTCTCCCAAGTGTGTGTGCGTGTGTGCATGAGTGTGTGTCTGTGTGTCAGTGTACAATGATTTACTGCTCTCTATAGGGTTTGTTAACCATTTCATGACTGATCTAAGACTGAATGATAAGCAGAGCCCCACCATTCCTCCTCCCTCTCTCTTTCTCTCTTATTACACCTAAACCCACATTTATATCTAAAAAATGCCGTTGATCAAAACTGAGTTTGCAATGAGATTGTATTGCTCCAGAAGAGATTCAAATTGCACTTCTCTCTCACTCTCTGAGGTGTGTGTGTGTGTATATGTGTGTGTGTGGCAGTGTACAATGATTTACTTCTGTCCATAGATTTTTTTAACCCTTTTAGGACTGATTTAAGACTGAATGATAAACAGAGCTCCACCATTCCTCCTCTCTCTCTCACTCTCTCTCTCACTGCCCTAGGAATCAGACTTATACAGGGAAATGCTGAAAAGTGAAGCTGACCAAATGTGATAACTTACTTGACTTTTTTGTCAATGTAAACTTTACAATTTTTTCCTAGCCGTTTACAAATAAAGCTTACTATGTGGACTTGAATGGAGGCTGATGGCTTGGATAAAAAAATAATGTATTTCTGAAATCACTGGCTGTAACCTATAGAATATATATGCAATGTTCATTACTACTGGGCTTGACAAAGTGCATAGTAGTATATGGCACAGGTATTTAATTTGTTTTGGTTTTAGTTTCATTTGATCTTCAAGCCCGCATATCCTTATTCCTACCCCCCAACAACCACCACACATATTTGTATCTATATCTTCTCTTTAAAAAACAGCATGAGTGCAAAACTGCAACAGCTGCGTGTTTTGTCCATTTGAATTACATATCCTGTCATACACAGAAATATAACCCTCCCTCCATGTGTCTAGTGGTATGGATGGAATATGTCTTTGGGGAGGGGACACCCACAACAGCAGAAACACTTCTAGCAGCCACGTTATCCAGGCCCAAATGTCACACAGACTCCTTTTTCCTCAGTGGTGCTCGATAAAAACAACAGGTTAATGCATATTATACAGTTTCTTTCAATAACGGAATGTCCACATGGAGGTTAAAGAAACAACAAGATCCAAAATTCATTAAACATATTCACACATAGCTCTAGGGAGCATCAGTTAATTTATGGGGAACACATTCAGCTTTCATATGTCCTGTATGGCCATAACAACAGCTTTTACCTGGACAAAGGAGATCTCACAGTCTTTTGGGCAGCATTAACTCAGGACCGCTATGGTCACAAAAGTTTGAAGGCAGCACAAGTCCCAAAACAGTTCACAGTGCCAAACAACGCATTATTCTTCACATGTACCCAAACTCTCAATGACCCCCATCTCTTTCTCTCTTTTTGTGTCTCCAAACTGGCTCAGCAGGTCCCCCTCTGAACATCCTCGCTGCCTAGGGATTTGTGGGTTCCCTCATGATGCCTGCATCCTTTCCCAGAACTGGCAGCAACTGTCCCTGAACTGAGAAGATGGAAATGTCCAGCGGATCTCCAAGGCAACTTGTTCTGTGGACACTACACTCCTTACTGCATTCTTGCCAACTGGATCCCTACATGAATCGATGCAGGCTGCCAGGTCTCTCTGCAAATTGCAGCTGCTGGCTTCCCTCTTGACTTTAACTGCCCTCCAAAATACTGCATGGCTTGCAGCTACTGGCTCCCACTTCTTCCTCCATGTCCCTCGGTTCCACCAAGCCAGTACAGTAACAAAGTTGTTGAAGTCTAGCATAGTGACAGGATTTTGCCGATGGTGACCACGTTGCTGGCAAATCCGTTGACAGACAGCTGCAGTGCTCCAAGCATTGGGGCACTTTTGTATAGTTTGGGGGGGTTTGCCACCTGCACCACTCCACATTGTGGGCTCTGCCTCCTGCACCCCTCCAGATCTATATATACAGTATCTAACTCCGGGGGGGTGGATTTGTGGGGCAAGCAGCCAAATTCAGGAGTCGATGAATCCGCTCATCGATCTGACAACCCATTCGACACTGCGGTTGTCAAACGGGTTGTGTCACTGTATGGGATTCATTGCTACAGCATCGCTGTAACAACAGAATACTGTTTCCCCCCAATTGCCACCAGCTGGCAGTCAAAGCAGGAAATCAATCCCACATGGCCCCTACTCACTCTCACTCTCTTGCCACTCACTATTTCAACCAGAAATCCCTCTCCAGCCTAAACTGCTGGGCTTTATCCCCTCAGGCACCTGTGGTGACCCCCCAACCTGCAGGAGGCTCCAACTGAATGCTGAGAAGAATTAACCCTTTTCCCTACAAGGGTCGAATTAGGCCACAAAAACCCAGGGATGGGGTGAATTTATAGGATAGTGCATGGGGAATGGTTGACAACAGGGCTATTCTTTCACTGAGTTGGCACTATGATGACAGATTACCTCGAGAGTGCATCTCGAGAGGTAATCTGTTGTCATAGTGCCAACGAGCTGAAAGATGCCCTGTTGTCAACTGTTCCCCATGACTTTTCTTTATAGTGTATGATGGAACGCTCGTTTTTGGGGAAAAAAACAGTTACTAGAAGGAAAAGAATTTACATTGTGAGCGTTTTCTCACTAACCATTAATACTGCCCCGATATTGCTGCTTTACGCCATGTGTCCTGTCTATGGAGTGAGCCCTAACTGTCAAATGCTGCGCGCGAGGACTAGTGGTGACGCTCAGTGTTGCAGAAACATCATTCGTTGTACCGCGAACGCTACTAGTGTGTGACTACAAGGTTTGAACGATCGATTTCGTTGGAGAACGACATTCCACCATACACTATAGACTGATACTCTCCCAATGGGGGATTACATAAACATAGACACTGACACTGAAGTCATAAGAGGGAGGTAATAATTTATCTTTACAAGACACTGGTTAGACCCCATCTGGAGTATTGCATGCAGTACTGGAGGCCACACCTGCACAAGGACATTAACAAAATGGAGGCAGTCCAGAGAAGGGCAACCAAATGGTGCTGAGACTGCATCAGAAAACATATGAGGACAGATTAATGGAGCTCAATATGTATACTCTAGAGCAAAGGAGGGAGAGAGGTGATATGATCGAAACAGTCAAACATCTTAAGGGCATTAACAAGGTGAAAGAGTAACATGTTTCAATATAAGAAAAATAGCAGGACAAGAGGACACAGCATGAGATTAGAGGAAGGCTGATTAAGGGGTAATGTGAGGAAGTTCTTTTTCACAGAAAGGGTGGTGGATGCATGGAATGGCCTACTGTACCTCAGGAAGTGGTGGATATGAATACAGTGCAGGGCTTCAAACAGGGATGGGATAGACATAAGGGGACAATACAAATGAGTATTAATAAATAGGCCATTGACAGAGTAAAGGTCTATGGCACATTCATAAGGTAGAAAACATGAGCAGACTGGATGGGCCTTGCAGTCCATCTCTGCTGTGAGCTTCTATGTTTCTATCATGGCAAATAATGACAGCTAGGCCCATGTAGTCTGCCCATTTTTAATTATGATCACTTTTGCTGAAGACCCAACTTACCTTACAGCACTGTCTCTACCACCCCTGTCCTTCCTCCTAGGATTCCTTTGTGCCTGTCCCAGGCATTTGTGAAACCCACTACTGATTTCACCCCCACTGCTTCCCATTGAAGGCTGTTCCAGGAATCCACCACCCTTTCTGTGAAGAAGTGCTTCCTCACATCTTGCCTAAATGTATCTCCTTCCAGCTTCATATCATGACCCCTTGTTCTAAAACACCTTTTTCTCTGAAATATATATCTCTCCTATACCTTATTAACCCCCAAGAGGTATTTAAAGGTCTCCATAACATGACCACCCTATCTCCTCTCCTCCAGGATGTTCACATTAAACTTTTTCAGTCTCTCCTCATAGGGCTTCTGATTCAGACCTTTCACCATTTTGACAGCCCTCACCTGTCTTCTTGCTGCTTTCTCCTTTTTTCAATTTTTTCCTCTTCCACACCTGTCTCCTTTGACTGTTCCTTTTCCTCCCCTCTTCCTTTGCTAACCCTCTGCTTCCTTGAATAACATGCATCCTGGTGGGACTCTCTCCCCTTATGATTTCCCTACTGTCTATCTAGCTTGTGGAGGTCCACTTTCTGCCTCCTCTATTTCTTACATCACCACCCCCCCAGCTACTTTAAATGTCTATTGAAATAACATTGGAATCATCTACTGAGGACTGTGGTTGCCTTCTCAATGAAAGAAGGCCATCACCTTGGTATAGGTTCTTATCCTTCCAGGTTGGCCCACATTCTCCAATGTAGACATATCTCTCCTCCCTGCACCACTCCTTTTACCACTACTTGAAGGTTTTGGTGCAAAGCACCCTCTCCTTCCACATATAGCACAATACACACTCACCACTTGCATTTTAAACATATGGGAAACACAGGCTCAACAACATAAATGATCTACCTTTACCAAAAATGAAATGTACACATGGAGCTGGCTACGGCAATTCATCTTTACATTTAAAGAGGGACTGAGGCCAAAATTGCTGGCATCAAAAATTCAAAATTTGGATCAGCATATCCTCAATCAGCCTCATGCCAAAAATTAGATCTTTAAGTTACTTTGTTTAAAAGTTAAAAGTCATTTTGTAACCCTTAATTCACTACCTGTTCAAAAAAGCCAGTTTCGGTGAAGAACTGCAGCTGATGTCATCTCCTGAACTCACAACCTCATCCTCCCTGCAAGCTACCCGATATGACTTACTTCTCCTACTGCAGGGCTAGTAAGCATCTGAAAAAGGAAAACTGACATGGGGGGGTCAGTACATGCACTTCCATAATGTGTAGATACAAAGTACAGTACTTCAGAATGTGACGGGGTGATGGAATGCAGTGGCAAAAATGGCTTTAGAATGACAAAGTTGTGTGCAATTTTTTAAATACTACAGGTATGAGATTTCAAAATGTCACCAGGTTGCAATTGTAGAATGCAGCAATGCCACAGTCTCAGAAAGTAGCTAGAACACATAATTTCAGAATGTGGCAGTGATGCACAATTTCAGATTGTGGCAGTGACGCACAATTTTAGAATGTGGCAGTGACACACAACTTCAGAACCTGATGGTGATGCACAATTCTGGAATGTGTCATTGACACACAATTTCAGAATGCAGTGGTGACACACAATTTCAGAATGCGGTGGTGATGAGCAAGGTTTGGTATGTAGTGTGATATACAGGTTCAGAATGTGACGATGACATACAGGTTTGGAATGCAGTGGTGACACACCATTTAGGAATGCAGCGATTATGTACAGTTTCAGAATGCAGCAGTGACATGGTTTCGGAATGTGGAGTTGACGCATAATTCTGGAATGCAGCGGTGATGCACAGATTCAGAATGCTGCAGTGATGAACAATTTTGGAATGCGGCAGTATTGCAGAATTTCAGAATATGACAAAGATGCACAATTTCTGAATGTGGAAGTGATGCACAATTTCAGAATGCAACAATGATGCACAATTTTGGAATGCAGTGGTGATGCATTATTTTGGAATGCAGTGGTGAGGCACAGTTTTGGAATGTGGTGGTGGTGCACATGTTCAGAATGCAGCAGTGATGCACAGTTTTGGAATGTGGCAGTGAAACAATTTCGAAATGTTGCGGTGATGAACAATTTTGGAATGTGTTGGTAACACACAATTTTGGAATGTAGCGGTGACGCACAATTCTGGAATGTGGCAGTAATGTACAATTTCAGAATGCAGTGGTGACACACAATTTTGGAATGTGGTTGTGAAGCACAATTTTTGAGTGCTGAACTGATGCACAATTTCAGAATGCAGCAGTCATGTGCAAATTCAGAATGCAGCTTCAGAATGCGGTGGTGACACAGGTGTGGAATGTTGCGGTGATGCACAATTTAGGAATGTGGAAGTGATGCACAGTTTCAGAATGCAGCAGTGATGTAGACTTTTGGAATGCAGCAGTGACACACAGTTTTGAAATGAGGTGGTGACGCATAATTTTGGAAAGTGGCAGTGATGCACAAATTTGAAATGTGGAGGTGATGCACAATTTCAAAATTATTTATTTATTTATTTTATTTGCAAACTGTTTCACCAGGAAAGATGGCATGAACTGGGAAAACAGCTCATTTCCAGAAGCGTCCTGGGGAAGCGGGGTTAAAGAAGTTGGGAGAACAGACAGCAAACATATACACGGTAATAAAAATACACTAACTGAAAAACCTACAAGAGCTCAATGGCATAGCTTGGTAGTACACAGTATGTTAACATGGGAATTACTAATTACTAATGAAGTGCTAGAGGTTGGGTGTGCACACAGCTGATAAGTGCAGTACAAGCCCAAGGGGGCTAGTGTGAGTTAGTCGAGTGGAGTAGTGTGTTGATAAGGGGGTAAGAAGAGAATGAGAGAGCAAGGGAATATAGGTTTCATAGGTTTCAGAGCTTTTAAGACATAGTCCATATGCTCGCCTTATTCTTAAGAATATCCCCTTATTCCATGTTTTATTAAGTATCTATCCAGTTTACTCTTAAAAATTTCCATATCTGCACTATCAACTATTTCTGCTGGTAGTCTGTTCCAGATCCTTGGTGCTCTAACTGTTAGCCAGTACTTTCTTTTATTTGATTTAAATCTCTCCATTTTTATCTGTAATGTGTGTGTCTGGTGTTATGATTATGAACCATAACATCTAGGGCAAGCTGATCCCTTAATACTGGGTCATTCAGTGCCCTATATATCATACACATGTCCCCTCTCAATCTTCTAAACTCCAATGAGTATAATCCCAATGACACAAGCCTTTGATCATAATCCATCCCCTGTACCTCCTTTATTCTGCGGGTGGCTCGTCTCTGTACCCTCTCTATTGATGCTATGTCCCCTACCTTATATGGTGACCACAGCTGTGAACAGTATTCCAAATGGGGCCATACCAAGGATGTATACAGTAGCAACAGCACACCCTTGTCTCTGCTCTTTATATGTTTCTGATACAATATTGAATACTACCACCTTTTTTAATAATTTGATTATAATGGGGTGTAAAGTTTAATTTATTACCAATCCTTATCCCCAGGTTACTTTCCTCAGAGGTCTCTTTAAGATCTCTACCTCCCATTTTATAATTGTGCATTATATTGTTCTTACCCAAATACATCACTCCGCACTTATCCACATTATACAACGAACCGTGACTGTCTGCCCAAATTTCTAATTCGCTTAGGGCTGTCTGTAATAAGTCCGCATCTTTATTCATGTTAACCACCCTTCCTATTCTGGTATCATCTGCGAATTTTGAACACCAGATATCCGGGGTGGCTCTCATTGTTCCTATATAGGCATTGAACAAGCAGGGACCCAACACGGATCCCTGTGGGACTCCGCTAGTCACCCTTTGCCAATTAGAGAGTTCTCCTTTTATACATACTCTCTGTGACCTATCTATCAACCAAGATTTTATCCAACAAACAACACTTTGTTTGACTCCCATATTTACTAGGGTTTCCAGTATTTTAACGTGAGGTACCTTGTCGAATGCCTTGGCAAAGTCCAGGAATACCACATCCACTGCATCACCCCTGTCCAATGCCTGATTTACTTTACTATAAAATTCCAACAAGTTGCTCTGACATGACCTTCCCTTAACAAATCCATGTTGTGTACTGTCAACCATCTCTGTTCTATATTGGTACTCTAAAATGAAGTCGTTGATGAATCCCTGTAGCATTTTTCCAAGAATCGAGGTCAGGCTCACAGGCCTATAATTTTTTAACTTCTTGTTTAGGACCTTTTTTGTGGATAGGTATCACATCCACCTGTCTCCAATCATCCGGGACCTTCCCATCTCTTAGTGATTTCTGAAATATTATAGTTACTGGGCCTGCTAATTGTTCAGCCAGATCTTTAAGCACTCTTGGGTGTAACCCATCTGGTCCCTGCACCTTATTTTGGTCCAGTTTTTGAAGTCGTAATAAGACTTCCTGCCTATCTATAATTATACCCTGGTCATCACTAGGTATTCCACAATTTATCCCCTCTAATGGTGGAATACCTAGTGATGACCAGGTATTCCACCATTAGAGGGGATGAATTGTGGAATACCTAGTGATGACCAGGTATTCCACAATTTATCCCCTCTAATGGTTCTCCCTTATTAAAAATGGAAGCAAAATATTTGTTACTTAATTCAGCCATACCAAAATTATCAGTAACTAGTTTCCCTTCGGTATCCATCCATATAGGAGAGATTAACTATGAATCTGTGCCCCTTCCAGATGTTGACAACCCAGCAAGGGAGACAAGGACTCAGGCAGTAAGGGAGGAGGGAGTGGGTGTGTGTGTAAGGGGGCCAAGAAAAAAATTGACCTACCAGGATACTAAGGACCTGGCTAGGGGAATGTAACCAGGTGGAAAAGAATGGAAAAAAAGAGTAGCAGTTATGCAGAATTTCAGAATGTTGCAGTGATGCACAATTTTTAAATGTGACTTTGATATTCAGTTTTGGAATGTGACGGTGATGCACAATTTTGGAATGTGGTGGTGATGTACAATTTTAGAATGCGGCGATGGCGCACAGTTTCAGAATGCGGTGGTGACACAGTGTTGGAATGTGGTGGTGACGCATAATTTCAGAATGTGGAAGTGATGCACAATTTTGGAATGCAGTGGTGACACACAGGTTCCAAATGTGGCAGTGATGCACAATTTAGTAATGTGGTGGTGACGTATAGTTTCAGAATGCAGCAGTGACACACAGTTTCAGAATGTGGTGGTGACACATAATTTCAGAATGTGGTGGTGATGCACAAGTTCAGAATGCAGCAGTGATGCACAATTTTGAAATGAGGCAGTGATGCACAATTTTGAAATGTGGCTTTGATGCACAATTTTGGAATGTTGTGGTGATGCACAGTTTCTGAATATAGTGATTACATACAGTTTCAGAATTTGGCAGTGATGTACAATTTTGGAATGCACCAGTGACACACAGTTTCGCGGAATGTGGTTATGACGCATAATTTTGGAATGCGGCGGTGACACACAGGTTCAGAATGTGGCAGCGACACACAATTTAGGAATGCAGTGGTGATGCACAGTTTTGGAATGTAGTGGTGACGCATAATTTCTGAATGTGGCAATGACACACAGGTTCAGAATGTGGCAGTGATACACAATTTAGTAATGTAGTGGCAATGCACAGTTTTGGAATGCGGTGGTAAAGCACTGTTTCAGAATGTGGTGGTGATGTACAATTTCAGGCTGTGGCAATGATGTACAATTTTGCAATGTAGCGGTGATGCACAGTTTTGGAATGTGGCAGTGATGCATAGTTTCAGAATGTGGCAGTGATGCTCAATTTCAGAATGTGGCAGTGATACTCAATTTCAGAATTTGGTGGTGATGCATAATTTCAGAATGTGGCGTGACACACAATTTGGAAACATTGCATTGAAAATTTGGAATGTGGCATTGTAACACAACCTGGTGGGAATGTACAATTATGGATTTTGGTGGGGATGCACCATTTCAGAACGTGGCAGGGATGCACAATTTGGGAATGAGGAAAGGGATGTGCAATTTTGGAATGTAGCAGGGATGCATAATATTAGAATGTTATGGGGACACATAATATTGGAATGTGGTGGGGATGCGATGCACAATTTTGAAATATGGTAGGTGCACAAAATTCTGAAATGTGGTAGGGATAAGCAATTTCAGAATAAATGGTGTGTCCTGTCACATTCCAACAGCGTGCATCCCCACTGTATTCTGAAATTGCCAGTGCCCACTAAATTCTTCAATGTGTGTCCCTGTCACATTCTGAGTCTAATTGTCCCACTACATTTTAAGATGGCACATCCCTATCACTTTCTGAGATTGTGGGTACCCCCCCCAAGATTTTAAAATTGTGCATCACCTTCACATTCTATGCCTTGGTTCAGTGCTGCATTCCAAAAGCACCTTCTGACATATTCTAAAGTACTGAGCCATGCATCTGAACATTCTGGAAATGCAAGCACTGCAGCCAGCCCTATGTCATTTTTCTAAAAGGATTATCATAGCTACAGTTTCTTAAACTTTGGAGAATCAGGTCCTATATGGTTGCTGACAGGGAGGACTAGAGTGTGAGTTCAGGAGATATCATCAGTGACTCTTCACTGAAACTGGCTTTTTTGAATAGGTAGTGAAATCAAGTTTACAAAATAGCTCATAATTTTAAAACAACATAATGTAGAAACCTAATTTGTGGTATAAGATTTATTGGGTGTATGCTTATTCCAATTCTGCAATGTAGCACTTTTTGCCAGAGTCCAACTTTAAGGCCATGAAGCACCCTTATCAAGTTAATCTATTAGCAGCCATAGTGACTCTGACAAGAGTTTGTTTAAAATGATGGCATTTTTATGTCACTTCCACACTTAGTTCAAGGAGAAAAGAAACAAGATGGTGAGTCTCACAGCACAAAACATGCTTCATGCTGTGAGAAGCAAGTGGTGAAAAACCAAAAACAGTCTTGTGACACAGAATTTTTGGTGTTGTTTCAGAACGTTTTCCCAAGAACCTTCCTGAGCATGCTCAGAACAGAAAAACACCAAACTTTAAAGCATTATAACTCTGGAACCAATTCATATTTTTTCATGAAACCTTTCAAATGCACTCCTTAGGATACTGTGCCTGTACCCTGAAAGATTGGGGAAACAAATTCCATTCGGTGCAGGCTGCAAGTGAGAGCAAAAAAAAAAAAGACAAAAATCCCATGTTAAGTATAGGAAATAAATTACTGGCAAACGTATGAGCAATTGTTTCAACTTATTATCGTACCATACACATTGCCTACCTGCCAACCTGTCTCTTAGAGTTTCCAACTGCTGCCACTGCCCCCAATAGCACTGAAAGCTATTAAACTGTACCAACTCCATTGTCAGCAGTTCAGCAGGAGCATAAAGTAAAGTACGAAAAAACATATAAGCGATTGTTTCTACTAACTACCATACCTAACACATTGCCTACCTGTCTCTTAGAGTATCCCAATGCTCCCATAGCACTGAAAGCTACTAAAATGTTATGTTTGTTTTATCTAGTTTGTTTGTGGATCTTGGCGTGCTGTAAACAGTAGCCTGTGAACCGGAAGTCATTAACTCAGTTAAGGAGTTACTGAGATCACACATCTGGTACTGTAAATTTAATTTTATTTGTATTAAAACATCAGAATTAAGATCTTTAAAAATATACAAGTTCTAAGATAAGCAGAATAGGCAAAAAGCAAAAATCTATCACTCTAGCTTGGACTTGCTTTTGCCATTTATGTATTACAAGCCGCCTTCAAAGATAAGCTGCCCTTGATCTGTAGCCGCACAGTAAAAATATCACAAAGGATTACAAGCAATAGCTTTAAATCAAAGAAATGCAGTAACTAATTTTATTTCTGCATGATGCTTCAGTTGCATATATTATTAACATATTGCAAAGTTTTGCAATTGATTAAACTTTTCAGCATTATTTTTAATAGTTTTATCCATTAATCCTGATTTTTATGAATTTTCAACATCTTGCACTTATTTCTTGTTCTGTGTATTGGAGGAGATTGCCCTTCTTTGGAAATTTAGTGCTGTTTCTAGGGGGATGATAACCATTGAATAATCAATTGGACATAAAACATCTTGGATGCTAAAGTGTACCTGATTTTTTGCCTTATTGCTGTATGAATTCAGCACTTTTTACACAAATTAAGGCCTTACTTTCACTGAGTATATAGTTTGTGGCCATTTGTGGAGTGCAAGAGCCTCAGGGTGGTGAGGGCCATGAATTCCTGTCCACAGAGGCTGAAAACAGAAGACACAGCCACTTTCATCCTTCTCATGACTCATCAGTGTGCCTCATCTGTATCTTAGCCCAGGTAAAGTGGGAAATCAGCCATATGATGATCATACTGGCTTGCATCATAGAGAGCCCAAAACAGGAAAACTATCAAAAGATAAAGAACTTCACCATATGGTAATTTTTGCTTCTGCAATTTTGCACTAAGGTTCTTTGTCTTTTTTGTCATGGAATATGAGAAGTAGTTGCAGAACAATTGTTGTATTCCATAAACTCAAACATCATTTAACTCATTAGAAGAATATTATCCTCTGATGAGCTACAGTAAACTATTAGTCAAAAAAATCTGTTTTCCTTGTTCACATCAGGTATCTTTTGAATAAGTTTGTAGACCGATATAATGAGAGGAATGCTTAGGATTTTTCTAAATCTAGAGATAAAATACTACTGCATATCATTTGTACAGTATCAAAGAATCAGCAATGTATGTTTGTATATTACTATAAATTATGGAATTATTATCCAATACAGATGGTTTATTTCTTTTTTCTTTTTTCTTTCAAAAAAAGAAAAAGTAAGATAGTACACTATATTCATGCTTGTAACATTTTACATTCTCACAGCAAACCATATTTCATTACTTGTATTACACATTTTATAATAAAAAAATCATAGCATCTTCTTCCCTTTTTTCTTCCTTACATTAAGATTGTGTTTTCAATAAATCTATTGATTTTGTGTACTTACAACATTTTAACCATATTTTATCAAAAACATTCATATAATTTGTCCAGGATATAACGTACTTTCTCAAACTTGTATGTGTCTGTCATGATATTCAACTATGTATTAAAATCTGGAGGGAGAGAGTTTTTCTGTTTCATTAACATGCATTTTAATGCATTAATTAATCCTATTTGCATTAGTCTTTTCTGATGTGTTGTATAGCCATTTATTGTGGAGCCAATCATTAAAAGCAAGTTTTCACTATTTCTTCTTGATCATATTGTAATTATTTTTTATATTGTGTCTATAATTTTATGCCAGTGTGTATCTAACATTTTATATGTTACTAACATATGTTCTAAGGTTCCCTTCTCTGAACTGCATCGTGGGCAGCAATTAGGGTCATTAGGGCTCATTAAGCTTATTTTGTGTGGCATATAATATGTTCTATGTATTATATTATACTATATTTGTATTAGTCTGGAGGATAATATAACTAATTGTGTTAAGTCCAAAATTTGATTTTATTTGGTCTCAGAAATGCTGTGTCCTATTTTTGTTTCCCATTTCAGTTTCAGCTGTTGTAAGTTACCGTTGCATTTATCTTGTATTATTTAGCATATTTTTGAAATTAATTTTGAGTTTGAGGGTTGTAGTAATAAATGTTCTATTACATTTATTTGTGGTACTCTAAATATGTATCCCCTTTTCCTTATGTAATCTCTCATCTGTAAATATCTAAAAAATGATTATTAGCTAAGTTATGTTTTTTTATTGTCTCACAATCAAGTAGTCCATTTTCATTATATAATTGATTAATTTCCTTTAGGCCTTTCATATGCCATTGTTTAAAACCTAAGTCTGTCATTGAGGAAATAGAAAAAAAATATTCATATATATTTGAGATGGGGAGAGATTTCATTTTGGGATTGTGTAAGTTGCTGATTTTTTTTCTGAGGCTTTGCATGTTGTTATGGTTGTCCAGCACAAATTATTTTTTCTGCCCATTGTGGGCATGCATATGAAATGTGTTTAAGTGATTCATATGTGGTATAGTAGGCCTCAATCTGGCATGAGTACTTATTCTGTTTCTGATGAAACCATTTATGAGATGTTGCAACATTAGCAGCTATGTAATATCAAGAAAAGAAAAATCGGTAATGCTAGACCTCCCTATCCTTTAGTTATATATAGTTTTTCCATTTTTAGCCATAGTTTTTTACCTTTCCACAAAAAAATGTTAATTATTTTTTCCATTTAAAAAATCTATTATTTAATGTTATTGGTATGGTTTGAAAAGGAAAAATAAATTTTGAGAGGCAATTCATTTTAATTACATTTACTAGGCATATCAACATCAGTGGTAGAGTTTCCCTGTGTTCTAACTCTCCTTTAACTTTATTTAGGAGTAAGTCATAGTTGTTAATATATAGATGTCCATTATTATTATCTATGCTGACCCCAAAATATTTTAATACTGAAATTTGTTTTATGTTTAATGAGGTGACTAAGTGGAACAGATCACTGTGATTTTTTTATTTTAATAATTATGTTTTCCCCCAGTTAATTCTATATCCTGATAAATTACCAAATTTAATGTCTCATTTAATTCTAAAAATATGTTATTTAAATTCTCTGTGCAGATTAATGCATCATCTGCATAAAGATTTACTTTGTATTATGTATGCCAATTTTTAGACCTTGTATTTTATTGTTGTTTCTTATGGCTATGGCCATAGATTCAATTGCCGATATGAAAATTAAAGGGGACAAGGCTGTCTGGTTCCTCTATACAGTTTTATAGGAGATGGCAATTCCCTAATTGATTTTACCATAGCTGTTAAATCATAATACAATATATCCACCCATTTTTTAAATTTACGTCCAAACTTCATCTCTGTTAATAATGTTTTTATATATCCCCATTCTAAGTGGTCAAACGCTTTCTCTGTATCTAATGCTAGGACTGAGAATTTTTAATTTTTGCATTTATCAACAGGATTTATTGTTCTTCTTATGTTTGTTTTTATCTGTCTACCTTTTATGAATCCGTTCTGATCAGGGTGAATTATGCACAGAAGGATTGTGCCTAATCTGCTGGCCAGTATTTTTGTTAGTATTTTACTATCTGTATTAATTAGAGAAATTGGTCTCTATGATCCTGGGTTGGTGTGGTCTTTATCTTTTTTTTTCAATAAAAGGATTGTAGCTTCCATAGCTGATTTATTCGTGCATTTATGTTCCAAAATATATTCATATTACATTTTAAAATGTGGGATAATTATTTCTGAAAAGTTTTTTAAAAGTCAATTGGAATTCCCTCTGGGCAAGCAGCTTTACCATTTGTAAAATATTTTATTGCATGTTCAATTTCTGTATGAGTTATTTCTTTATCTAAAAATGTTATCTGGGCTTCCTGTAAAATAGGTGCAGGAATGGTTTGAAAATATTCTTTAATGTATTGACAATCTTTATTCCTTTCTGAAGTATATAGATCCTTGTAGTACTTTTCAAATATTTTATTAATTTGGGTGGGTTCTGTTATCAATTTATTTATTTATTTACTTGGCCCATGCTTCAGCCTTGCTTTGGAGGATACCTCAAACCCCTTCCCTGATGTCTTTCACCAGGTCCCCGATTTCGGGATCCCAGTTTCATTGTGCTCAGGGACCAGGGTATTTTTACATTTTACTCCAATAAGTCCTAACCACTGAGGACCCTGGCATGAAGGACATACATCCAGCTGTGCGACCTGCAAATGCACTCCACCATCAAGTGCCCATTAGCACCCTCCTCCCTAACTCCATGGAGCTGGGTGACCTACCACCCGTGCTTCTACTGTACTGGCAGTAGTGCAATGTGTGCCTTTGCTACCCAGTAACCCACCCTCCCCTGGAGGAGGAGAGCATCCATTGGGGCACTCAATCCTCCTCCCCCCAGCCAACCCCTGATGATCCGGGCTTATTCCCAGACCCAGGTCACCAGCATGGCATGAGGTGTGGCATCCAGCACCTCAACCCTCAGTGCCACCGGGCGGCCGTTATCAATTTATTTTGATCATTTTTAATTTCAGTTGTCGTATTGGGCTCCTGTTCTTTTTTAAGTTGCCTTGACAATATTTTGTCCAGTTTATCACCAGTGGAATAGTATTTGAAGCATGTCCTTAGTAGGTGTTGTTCTGCTTCATATGTTGTAAGCTTGTTATATTGATTTCTTATTATTAATAATTCCTGCATTGTTTCTGGATCTTGATTTATTTTGTAAAGATTTTCTTTTTTGTTTATTTGATTTTCAATTTCTCTTATTCTTTCTTTCTTTCTTTAGAATTATATGCAGTTCCCCTTATGTATGCTTTTTTATGCATCCCATACAATATTGGCTGCTATTTCATGATATTAATTATTTTTTAAATATATTGCTGTTTCCTGCTGAATATTTATATTGTAGTTCTGATCTTTAATTAATATTGAGTGTTAATGAGTTTTATTTTTTAATTTTATTTGTTAATATATCTGGTGCATGATCCAATAAATGTATGTTTTTGTATTTTATATCCTCCATGCTATATAATATTGTTTCTGGAATAAGTAAAATGTCAGTCCTAGAGCATGATTGGTGAAATGCTGAAAAAATAACATGAGAATTGAGCTGAAGAGAGGTGGGCATAACCGAACGGGTCGATAAGATTGAAATCTGACATATATTCTATTAATTTAATTGCTGCAGATTGCAGTTTGGTACCAATGTAATTGATTTATCTAGTTTAGCATTTAAAACTAGATTGAAATAGTCCCCAAATGTGGTGGGTGAATTAAATGTGGAGGCAATAAGGACAATTTCATCAAAAAAGTAGGGGAATTTTCATTAGGGTCATATATATTTATTAATGTAATTAGTTCCTCATTTATTAATATTTTGCAAAAGATATAGTGGCTGTTTGGGTCTATGATTTGTTTATTTATTGTAATTCCTGCATTTTTTTAAATATGGCAACCCCTCTTGCATTCGCTCGATATGGAGCATTAACCCATGCCCCAATTTTTTTGAGTGAAACAGAAAATCTTCTTGCAATAAGTGAGTCTCTTGGAACATTACACAATTAGCAGTCTGTTTATCTACATAATTGAATATTTTCTTTGTCTTTACTCTGTCTCTCTCATACCTTTTGCATTCCATGTTACAATTTTTAAATTATTAGCCATAGGTAAATTCATTATATTTACAATATACAAATGTGTTTAAATTTACTGTTTTACATTTCTTAAATATTTCTACAATGCATTTTTGTTTTTCATTTTTTTTACATTCTGCATTTGGCTTGTTTGCTCATTTATGTATGTAGCTTCTTTAATTCTTTTGCATTTATTTTTATTATCTTTCCCTTTCCCCAAACTGCCCCCACACTCTTGCTGTTCATAACTCCTGAATTTTTTACTCTCTTTAACAAAAGATTATCTGCTCTGATATTTATCCTTACCTTCTCTCTAACCTCTCCCTCCACATAGCCCCTGACCTCAGATTCATCTGTCGATATTTTCCCAGGAATCTCTTTTATAAATGTAAAGTATCTTTGATCTAAGTTTCCCACCTTCCTCTGTACATCTATCTTGATGACCATGATTGTAGGGTTGTGGTACATTGTCTGGTCTGTGAGTTGGTCTGGACTGCCAGACAGCTATTTGTAAAAAAATAATGGGTGAATTTATTAATCTGGAGTTAAAATCAGTAATAAAGAAAAGGAGAAAGAAAAAAATCCCCAAATCAAAAAGTCTAAATTTTTTATCTCTCTTCAATCCCCCATTGTTTCCTCTCTCCCTCCCTCCCTTCCTTCTTCCCTTCTCCCTCTCTTCCTTGATCTTCCTTTCCTTCCTCCTTTCTTCTGTATCTCTTCCTTTCCCCTTCCTTCTTCTACCTCCTTTCACCCTCTTTCATATAATTTTTATTATTGTAATCTTATGGGCCACCTTCATATGTTACATCTCAAACTCTTCATTTTCTTATGTTTCTGTACTATAATATTTGTTCATGCTACATGGTAAATACTTTCTTCTCTTTTTTTCTCCATCCTTTTTTTCTTCATGTTTTCCTTTATGCTTGATTTTCAGTTTATTCTGTCCCTTGTTGTATGTGTTGTATTAGCATTCCACTCATATTGCCTCTTTTTATTGGAATTGGTGATTGTAACACTGTGGCAGTGGATGAGGCGTCTTGTGTATTTAAAAAGTTAGAGGTAGTATTTGGGTCAAATTGGGATTTAAAAAATCTTGAGCTTTCTTAGGGTCTGTGAAGAAATGCATTCTCCTGTGCCAAAAGAATCAAATGTTGGCTGATGGAAGTATTGAAAATTGGATTCCCATTTCATATATCATTGATTTTGCTTTGTCAGAAGCTTTACATGGCATAAATGTTTCAGTGTTGAAGTCAAGGTAGGAAGAGAATTTGATCACGCTGGCTAAGAGACCTTTGTCTGTTTTTGCTTTCCTGAGTATTCACTCTCTGTCATGGTAGTAGTGTGGCTTTATGTATACTGGTCTGATTTTCATTAAATTTATTCCTGTGTTACTATTAGGCTGTAGAAAGTTAGCTCCTCCCTGAAGTGGTCTATCTAAAACAATATTTTCCTGTGGAAAATTCAACCCCATAGCTTTTAAAACTAGCTTTTCAAAGAAATACAAGGGATCATCTCATCCTTCCACCCCTTCAGGGATATTAATCAAGTTTAAATTATTTCTCCTTAATCTATCTTCTTGATTTATGATTTTTTGTTGTAAGCTTTTTAATTGGTGGTGTACTTTTTTTTTAGCTGCTGCTGCATGGGACTAATCATGTCTTCTATGTTGCTAACTCTTTGTTCCACCTAAATGGTTCTAATGGTGAGAGATTCCAGCTTTGTTTTCAGCTCGTTAATTGATTTTGTGAGTAATGTTAATGCAGATGTCATTGATTAAAATCCATTTTGTATATTCACTTGAATTTCTTTTTTTAAATTCTGTTAGTTTAGACAATTATTCCACAGTAGCAGTATTGATGGCAGTATCAGTGTTTGTCTGATTATTAAAAGTATTATTCCCTTGTTTCTGTTGCTGTTTGATGTTTAAGATCTTATGCTTAGGTTTCACTATGTTCTCTTCTGTTGTTGGAGCTGACTCCCCCAAGAAAATGAAGATGGCCACCAGGCTGGGTGTGCAATCGGTTGGTCTGTAACACTTAGTGTTGCAGTAAGTGCTTTTTAGTGTTTTCTAGTGACTTTTACTTTTCTTTTTAAAATGTTTACTAAGGCGTTCCGATTTTATTTATAAATGTTATTTATAAATCATTTTATTCATTTTGTGACAGTTTCATTGGCTCCTCGCTCTCTGCTGCTCTTGGAATCAGTCAGTCTGCAGGGATTGATGGGCTTCTGTGGAAGGGTTTGCTCCCCCTGACTGTGTCTTTTGATTCTGACTTTGGAATTCCTGTTTGGAGTGGGAGATGTGTAATCCCTTGCCGACAGTTTGGGTGTGTAGCAGTTCACGAATCAGCATCCAAAGGAGGTCTGGATGGTGTATTTTCTCTCCTCCCTGACTTTTGACTCCTGGAACACTTGTTATTTTGTGGTGTGAGTCCTTTTGTTGGGGGTTTGCAACTGATCCTGGTTCTCCTCCATTTACAATTTATCGTAAAAATTCCATGGTGGGAGTGCTGTTGGTTGGGGCCTACATTTGATTCTGATCCTGCCAGATCATGTGATGTTCCTGTTGGGTTAGCAGCATCTTGAACCGGCTCCTGCTCAGAACTCAGCCCTTCTTGGAGAAAACATCTCTAATTCTGCTATTTTTTCTCCTACCACACATCAACTGTCTTCGGATAGTCTCCTGACACATAGGAGGCGAAGGCTTTTTTGGAGAGAAGCGGTATGCGGCATGGAAGTGTTCGACACTAATCCAGGGCCTACTACACCAATGGAGGCAGAGATGTGCCAGGCACCCCCAACTCACACTCCACCGCAATCACCCATTAAGGGGCCAAAGAAGTCAAAAAGCCACACTTGGGCCTCATTTAAAGTTTCTGTTTCCTCTGCAATATCGCCAGCCTCTTCTCCCCCCACTGAAAAGACATTTTTAGAGGAGCTGCAATCCTTTAAGCTCACTTTGCAAGAAATTACAACAGAGCTTAAATCTATCAGGGGAGAGCTTGTAGACACCAATCAAGCTGTTGCAGACACCATGGCTCATGTGTTATCATTAGAAGGATGGAAGGACAAACTGAACCCTGAGATCATTAATCTGAGGCAGTGACTGCATAAAGCTGAAAATAAGTTGGAAGATCTGGAAGGCCGAAGCCACCGGAACAACATCATTATCTTCGACCTTCCCGAAGATGCTGAGGGCTCTGCCCCTATTTTAATTCTACAAAAATTGCTCACTAAAATAGCAGGGCCCTCTCCCAATAATACTACCTATATTATAGAGAGGGCTCACCGTTCCCTGAGGCCAAAACCAACTTATGGCAAACCACCTCGGCCACTGATTTTAAAGTTTCTGAACTATCTGGATAAAGCTCATGTTTTGGGGCAGTTAAAGATCTACAGCAAGTCCTTTGGGAGGACCAGCAACTATGTTTTGCACAGGATTTACCTGTTTCAGTTCGGCAGCGTAGAGCAGAATACCATCCTTTGGTTTCCAAGCTTATTGCTGCTGGTGTTAAATATAAAGTTCAATATCCATCCCACTTTGTGATGGCCATCTCTGGTACCTGGCACAAGTTTGATACTGTCCAACAAACCCTTTCATCATTGCAATCGTTGTTCCCAGACTTGTTTTCTCCTCGCTGATCTACTTGAGTGACAGGCAGCATGCTTCTTAATGGAGGCTCCTGCTCGAGCGTTGCTTTTGTTTCATGTGGTGGTGCAGCAGTGGCGTTCTATGACCACTAGAGCACAACACAGGACTGTTGTAGATGGCTTCATGAGGATTGCTGTTTCCTTTCTCATACGGTTGCAGAGACACTAATCCTTTCTGCTTTTCTCTGCCTCATAGATACTCCGAATTTGATCTGTGTTTACCCAAAGACTGGGGATTAAGGATTTGAGTGTTAAAGCTGTTCTTTACTGTTTGAAGACATGTCTTTGTAGAATAATCTTTGTATAGCAGCATTGTTGAGATTTAAAGGATCTTTTCACAAGTTGTTTATAGTGGGAGATCTTATTTCGTTTTTATTTCTATTTCTCCAATATTTTTCTCTGTTGGTATTAGTCGAATGTAGCTGTGTTCTTGGAGTGGGAGGGCGATGAGTGTTTGCAGGTGACAGATCATTATGTGCTATGTTAGGGGGTGGGGTTTTCACAGCTGCTTCATGTTCATATATCGGACTTACAATTTCTTTCTTGTTATATACTACTTGGCCAGAAGTAATATTTGGCAAGGCATTTTTTCACCCCAAGGAGGGTTTCTTTTGTCATGCTGTGATTGTGATGTATGGGGGATAAGGGAGAAAGCAGTTGGGGGGCTTGGAAACAAACATTGTTTACTTCTCTTATATATGGTTCATCTGGGAATATTTTGCCTCAGAATGGGATATATCTGTTGGGGGGGTCATGGTGGGATGCTGGTACACATTGAATATTTTACTATCTCATTTTATGAGGAGACATCAGTCCAGGTTTGTTTAGCTTTTTTCACTAGGATGTTGTTAGACAGGACTCTAATTTGTGTAGTATGGTATGGCAACATATAAAATCTGCTCCTGGAATGTGAGGGGTGCCCAATCTCCAGCGAAGAGAACAAAAATACTCCTGCATCTGCAAAAGTTATAGGTGAATATTGCTCTTCTCCAAGAAAGTCATTTACCTTTCCCCCCAGGTTCTTCTATTTCAGTGAACCTGGGTGGGTCAAGTTTTTGGAACAGCCCCCAGTTCTTGTAGAGCAGGAGTGGCCATTCTTATAACCAGAAAATTGCCTTTCCGCCTGTTGGATACACTGGTGGATATTCACCACAGGTTTATCATAATAAAAGTTTTAATTGGCCACTCTGAATTGGTTCTTGGGTCAGTGTATGGACCAACAACAGAAGATCCTTTGTTTTTTACTACTCTCATGGATCTGCAGACTCCCTGGTCTAATTACCCTCTCCTGCTTGGAGGACACTGGAATCTGGTTTTATGTAACATTCTAGATCACTCCAGATCCTATGCTCCCTCCCTTTCCCATGCACAATTGGCCATCCAAGAACTGATGGATACTTTGGGTGTAGTGGATCCATGGAGGACCCTTTTTCCTTCTAGGAAGGCATATTCCTTCCACTCGGTTCCCCATAATTCATTTTCTAGGATAGATTATTTCTTGCTGGATATTGGCCACCTTTCCTCTGTGTTATCCTGCTTTTATCTCTCTAAGGTCATTTCTGACCATCATCCCACATTACTACATTGGGGTTTAGATTCAAATGTAAGATGGGACAAAGTTTGGAGGTTTAACCATCTACTGCTGAAGTTTGATAAAGTTAAAAGTCATCTTCAGAATTACTTTCCTTACAACAAATTCCCCCTCCATGCCCAAGTTAGATATACTATGGGAGTCGTTAAAATGCTTTTTCAGGGGTGAAATAATTTGCTTGGCCACTATTAAGAAAAAGTTAACCTCTCAGCTTACGTCTCATCTTCTTCAGGAGATACGGCATATACAGCTGTCACTTTCTCCCTCTTCTTTCCAGGCCACTCTCTCCAATCTGGAGATTCTCAGGGATCGTTACAATTCTTTACTAATGGATAAAGCAGCAGATCCTCTCCAGAGGTCCAAAATTCGCTACTTTGACCAGGGTGACAAGGCCGTCAAACTTCTCACTCTTTGATTGAGAGCACAAACTGCTAATAGGATAATACCCTCCATATATAATGCTACTGGTCTCTTAGTTACTTCACTACAAGATATTCTCCTTTCTTTTCAAGAGTATTACTCTAACCTGTACTCCAGGCCTCATATCCCCTTTGATCCCTCAGAGGCGGATCACCTTTTGCATGATGTACAACTTCCATATTTGGATGAGCTTCAAATTGCTCTTTTGGAGGCCCCTCTTTCAGTTCCTGAAATATGTGCTGCCATTGAAGCTCTGCCACTAAATAAGGCACCTGGTCCAGATGGATATAAGGCTGAATTTTATAAGGCTTTTAAGCACCAACTGGCCCCTATTTTGTTAGATACTTATAACTATATACATGAATTTGGTACTCTGGATCAGTCCCTTTTAGAATCCACTATTATAGTTCTCCCTAAACCAAAAAGACTCTCTCCTCATTTCTAATTATCGCCCTATATCTCTAATAAATGTGGATTTTAAAATATTAGCAAAGATTTTGGCCAGTAGATTAGTTAAAGTATGGCATAGATTAAGAAGTCCAGAACAGGTGGGTTTTGTTGCTGGCCGACATTCTTCAGACCACACGTGGAAGCTTTGTCACCTTATCTCTGCATCTAGGGATTCCCAGACACCTGCTCTTTTGGTCTTCCTGGATGCAGAGAAAGCTTTTGATTGGGTCTCCTGGGATTATTTGTTCTATCTTCTACCTAAATTTCATATTCCCCAGCAATATATCCAGTGGGTAAAAGTCTTATATATTCATCCGATGGCCCGCGTGCTGTGTAACAGCATGCTTTCTATCACCATTGTCTTACAGCAGGGCTGTCCTCTTTCTCCTCTTTTATTTAATTCGTACTTGGACCCACTTTTTCATCATGTAAATGTCTCGTCTTTAGTCTCGGGTAGCACTATTGGTCCCCATCAGTATAAGCTTTCAGTTTATGCTGATGATATACTCCTTCACATTTTACATCCTTCAGCCTCACTTAAGACCGTGTTATCCATTATAGAGCAATTTGGTAAATTCTCCAATTATAAACTTAACTAAAATGGAGGTAATGCCCCTAAATGTTAAAACATACTCATCGGAGATATCCCCATTTGATTTAAAATGGGTTAAAGATCATATGAAATATCTGGTGATTTACCTCTTTATTCATAGCTCACATATGAAACATCAAAATCTTGATAAAATTCTCACATAAATTAGTACTGATCTTAATTGTTGGACTGCACTCCCCCTTTCTTTGTGGGGGCATATTAATTTAATAAAAATGAATGTTCTTCCCTGATTGTTATATCCCCTGCAAATGACAAATTTACTCCTTCCCAAATCCTGGTTTCTTCAAGTGAATCATATAATATTTAAATTCATATGGTGTAATAAAAAACCTAGGAGAGCAATTGCCAAATTACGGCGTAGTGGAGGCCTTCAATTACCAGACCTTCTTTATTACTATTTGATGTCTTGTTTGGTGTTTCTACAATGGCTTAAAGATATCATCCCCCGGATTTATCCCTGATTAATATCCCACAGTGGCTCCAACTTGAAAGATCCCTATGTGTTCTCTATGGAATTAATATCGGCACACTTCCATATGCTTTACCTAAGAACATACCCAAGGATTTACTCCATACGCCTATCAAGACTACTCTCAGGGTATATGCTATGTTAAGTGCAGCATTCCATATATCCATGGTGAAAGAAACATCACAGCCAATTCTTAGGAATCCTAATTTTAGGATAGATGGTAAAGCTCTTACTGAAAGTTTCTGACCTTTTAACCCCCAGCTCAAAGTAGTGGATTTATTGAAGGATCACAAACTGTTAACATTCCAGGAATTACAAGCCAAATACAAGGTGCCATCCGGCTATTGTTTTAAATACTTTCAACTGTCCCATATGTGTCTTGCTCATTTTGGGATGGGGCCTTGGAACCAATATCTAGCTGGACCTCTACTACAAGTAATTTTCTCTCCTCCCACATCCCACTTAATTTCTTATTTCTATTGTCTTCTAAGAGACTTCCTGGAGTCAATTAATGGTTGTACGATATACTCATGGGACTATACACTACATACTCCCTCTACCACAAAAAGACCCTGGCCCAAGATATGGCGACACTTGTACCGGGATGTGAGATGGGATAACTATTATTTGTTACAATTTTTTATAATTCATGACCTATATTATATCCCAGATAAGTTACATAGAATGAGCTTGCTTCCCTTTAATTTATGCTGTAGGTGTGGGACACAACCTGGTACCTGATTACATATATTATGGGAATGTGATAAAGTTTTGCCTTTCTGGTCTGCCATTAAAGCTAACTTACATCCCTTGTTGGGCCTTGCTGATGCATTTACCCCTGACATTTGTATCCTGGTTAATTACAGTACATCTTTAATGGGGAATCAACGCAAACATATGGCTCTTTTTGCTTTATGTGCCAAGAAAATAATTATGCACCATTGGCTTGACCAGGTTGTACCTACTATAGCTAAATGGGTGAAGGAAATAATTTTTGCCCTCCAGGCCAAAAAGCTCATTGCCCAGATGTCTGATAGACTTCAATATTATACTACTGTGTGGGGACCCGCTACATACTCTGTTAACACTTTAACTATTCAATTGTCTAAATGACTCTCCTCATTAATCTAGTGAAGGTGTGTACCAAGGAGGGAGGTGGGTGGGGTTGAGGGTTTTGGGATGGGGGATGGGTGGGAGGAGGGAGAAGGGGTGGAAGGTGGAGACTGGTTTCTTTAATTGTACCTCTTCTTGTTGCTCTCTGCCATGTAATACATGAATATGTCAATAAAGTTTACTAAATGATTCTGATCCTGCCCCGCTTACAATTCTGTGTAACAATATTTTCGGAAGGGGCGCTTACTTGGGTAAAGGCCTGGTTTCTGCAAGCTGGACATTTAACATCTGACTCTTTCTTGTGGACTTTAGTGTTCAGTTCTCAGCTACCTAACTGGCCTATTTAGTTGATCCCCCCTTTCCAGGCTGTAACAACACAGGGGGTGGGCTTTCTCCACTGGGGAACTGGCGGTTGAAAGTCATTTTTCCCTTGGGATCCCCGAGGACCTATTTAGTTGGACCCTGCATGGATTCTTTAGTAGCTGGTGTAGTCTGGGGGGAGACCATGGTGTGGATCTCTGGGCTTTTAGCTGTGGAATGAATTGGTCCCAAAGAGGATCCCAGGAACTCTCTTTCTTGGACTCAGCAGGTCAGATTTGCATATAACGTCTTTTCTTAAACTCTAAGAGCATTTTTGAGGCAGTGTTTATTTGAACCATGTACTGAAATTTTGGATTGTGCATTTTGTTTTCCTCATCAAACTGTATTTGGTAGTGAGAGTACCTCTGTTTCCCTGAAGTCCTGGCAGTGAGAGTTTCAGACTTTCATTGATGATACTTTCACATGAACTCTGTGTTGGACATTTCTGACATTTTGGTTTTATTTTATCATTTTTCTTTGATCCCAGAACTGCTTTATGGTAGTGAGAGTACCATTACAGCTTCTCTGGGCATTAGTAGTGAGAGTTCTTAATTGACCGGGGACTTTTCAGACCCATTATTACTGTCATATTCAAATAAGCCACCAGATATATATAGAGGAACTTGGGTATTGTGGATTGTTTTTGATATTTGTTTTGTTATTAGGTTATTTTGGGGGGTTTATATTTTAACTTTAAACTACAACTATTTTAGGATTCTGTTACTTGGATTTTAGGATTATTTGGTGTCGATCCTTAGCCAAAGTTTGGTGGTATTTTTGGAATGTGCCTGTTTGCTCCCCCAGCCCTGTGCTATTCGTCCTCTTCTCTCCGTTCCCTCTGCCCATTCTCTCCCCCCACCTACCTCTATTTACCAGTGCTGTTGTGCACTGGGGAATGCTCATGGGAGGTGTGGGGGTGGGCAGGCAAGGGGGCACGGACATTGGAGTTCAAATGAGTGGATCTCTCACATGGGGTAGTTAGGACTAGAAGATGCCCTGGGGCAAAATGGTGTCTGGAACATGGTGGTTCATGTCTAGTCCCCATACCCAAGGGCACCACCCCTCTGGGTGGGCAAATAGCTGGGATGGCTCATGAACATCATCCAACTTGGGTGTTGTTATGCAATGCCAGATCTATAAAGAACAAAACTGCACTTATTGCAGATTTTGTTGGAACAGTGGATCTGGTCTGCATCACCGAGACCTGGTTGGATGTAAATGCTGCTCTAATTTTGGAGGCAGCTATTCCACCTGGCTACTCGGTGATACATCGCCCGAGACTGGATTGTGGGGGGGGGGTAGTGGTAGGTTTTAAGGCCCGAATTGGGCCTCACAGGTGTACCAGTAGAGGAGGCCAAATCCTTCAAGTGTACTGTGGTAGCTGGTGTGGGGTGCAGGATAGCTCTCATCTACCATCCATCCAGGGATGAAAAGCTATTCCTGCAGGAAGTAGCAGACTTTGCCACTAACGTGGCATTGGAGTCACCCAGACTGTTGGTTCTGGGTGACTTCAATGCCTGGGTCAATGACGAATCCTCTCTTTTTGGACAACACTTCCTCCAGTTGATGATATCACTGGGCTTCACACAGGTCGTTTCCTCTGCTACCCATAATGGTGGTCAGTCTTTGGATTTGATCTTCCTCCTGGGGATTGAGACTCTGATTTGGGGGTGGAACCTGTCGGTTGGTCCGATCACTACACTATGAGGTTAAATTTTTGCGCCATCCCCTGTGCAGGTCTGCTCCTGTGGAGATGGTCAGTTTCCGCCCTTTATGGGATGTTGCCCCTGAAGACCTGGTGGCAGTGATTGACCTCTCGGAGCTCGGTGATGCCTGATCAGGCCCAAAGCTGTTGGTTCAGACCTATAATAAGGCCATCTCCTCTGCTCTTAACCTAATTTCCCCAGTCCGTGTTTGTCCCCTTGCTCTTGCAATCAGGCCCCTTAGCTTGATGGGTTTCTGAGGGAGTTGTGGAGGTTGGGACGTAGGTTAGAACATCGCTGGTGGAAATCTGCTGTGGATGCTGACTGCCTTATTGTGTTGGAGCATTATAAGCTCTACCAATCAGTGATCTCCCATAAGAAGGCAGAATTCCTGTCCAGGGAGATCACTGTCATGCAGAATCGACCGGCCCAACTCTTCCAAACTGTGGACATGCTATGCAACCCAATCTGTCTGCAGCTCGTTGAGTTTTTTCACAAATTGAGTGTGATGAGATTGCTTGATTCTTTGCAAATAAGGTGGCAGACATCAGGTTAGAGGTCCGTTGGACCCGATCTATGGGGGATGTTGTTGGTCGGTGCTCAGCCACTATGCCTGTGGTTTTCTGGAGTACCTTTGACCTGCCGCAGTTCATCGATATTATGAGGATTGTCCAAGGGGATGTGCCCTACGTGCTGTAGTTTAGACCCGGGCCCTGCTTCCCTGATCTTGGGTTGTAGTGATATCATCGGCCCAGTCTTGGATCAGATTATCTGGTGCTCCTTGGAATTGGGTGAGTTTCCAAGCTCCCTGAAGGAGGCGGTAGTGACTCCCCTTCTGAAGAAAGCTTCATTGGAACCGGCTATCTTAGCTAACTACAGACCCATCTCGAACCTTTTTTTTGTGGGAAAGGTTATCGAGAAAGTTGTGGCAATTCAACTGGAGAACCATTTGACCATCCATAGCATATACAAACCTCTCCAATCTGGTTTTCATAAGAGGCACAGTACTGAGACTGCTCTGGTTTGGGTGCTCAATGATCTCCTGATGGCAAAAGATCCGAGAAACCACTCCATCTTGGTACTCCTCAATCTCTCCTCAGCTTTTGACACTGTAGACCATGGGGTACTGCTCAAGCACCTGGGGTCCATCTGTGGATTGGCTGGTACAGTGCTCAGATGGTTTTCATCTTTTCTCACTGGTAGAACTCAGAGAGTTGTCTCAGGAATTTTTTCTTCTGAGTCATTCTCTCTGCTTTGGGGGGTTCTCCAGGGCTTGGTGCTGTCCTCCATGTTGTTTGCAGTGTATATACTGCCCCTCGGAGACATTGTAAAATGGTATGGGCTGAGTTTTCACTGCTATGCTGATGATTCCCAGCTCTGCCTGTCTTTTGCCCCCGACCAGCTTTGTGCTCTCTCAGTATTTAACAGCTACCTCGCTGAAATCCAAGATTGCATGAATTTGAGCGGGTTAAAGTTGAACTCAGGTAAAACTGAGGTTTTGGTGGTGGACCTGGGATGTAGGATAGAGGGTTGTGGGACTGATTTGCCTTCCAGTTTATTCTTGGGGGTACTCAGATCCTTATCTCTGAGGGGCGGCATGACCTGGGAGTGGTACTTGATGACAGGCTGACCCTACATCATCAGGTGTCAGCAGTCGTGAAGTCAGCCTTTTATCATCTTAGGAACATTGACAGGATTAAGCACCTTGTTCCATCCAGTGGTCTGCCTGTATTGGTCCATGCCTTTGTGACCTCATGCCTTGACTATTGCAACTAGCTTTACTTAGGGCTTCCTGGGGTTGATATCCACCACTTGCAGCTAGTGTAGAATGCTGCTGCTTGCTTACTGACTGGATATCGCATATTACCCCAGAGCTGCGTGATCTGCACTGGCTGCTGATTCAGTGGTGGATCACCTTTAAGGTAGGTCTGTTAACTTACAAAGCCCTACACAGACTTGGTCCCGACTACTTGAAAGAGCTTCTGATTCCCTACTCCCCTGTGTGACAGCTCCGCTCAGCTGATGAGGGGTTGCTGGAGATTCAGAGGGTTACTTTGAATTCATCTGGGGTTCACACTTTTATGTTTGCTGCCCCAGGCCTCTGGAACTCTCTGCCCCATCAGCTTCAGGAGTGCAGGACTGTGGGGAGCTTTAAGCAGGCACTGAAAATGTTTTTTGGGACTAAGGCATTTCCTGTTCCATTGTGATGTTAATAATGTTTTTAAAGGTATTAGCTGAGATTTTGTGAAGTGCCTTAATAATTTTGAAAAGCGCTCAATAAATAAAGATATTATTGTTATTATTATTCCCTGTACCATTTTAAGTTTGATTGGAGTTATTCTCAAGAAGATTACTGACCTGTGCTATGTTTTCAGACCTCGTCTCTTTCATTTTTGTAGTACTGTTATTTGTTTCCGTTATTTGTTCTTGGCTATTTCCTTGATGTGTTCCTCCCTTTTGTGATGGTAAAAGAGTATCTTTGGTGTAAAAAAAAAGTACTCCTTCCATTTGAGATTCAGCAGCTGCTGCCATGGAAGAATTATGATCCATTGGTGTTGCTGGTAAAGGGGATAAAGTCTCTGGTACATTTTATCCATGAAAGTGAAGAACTGTACCATTTTTTGTTGTTGTCATGTTCTTGTTTTTGTTGGTTGCGTGCCAGGAAAATCCTTTAAATCATCGTTCTGTTTGGTGTTCTGTTTGGCCTTGGTATTCCTCATTCATTTTGATGGTTGAGATGCATCTTTTAATTCTTTCATTCTTCATACAGATTTAGACATTGCATCGAGTTCTCAGTTAATATATTTTCTATAGTTGTTGGGAAATAAAGTTTTATCCCATGTTGTTAGTTTATCTTGCAGTCACAGAGCTCATGACCAAATGTCTGTCTGCTCCCTCACATGGCCATCTTGGAATCCATCTCAGATGGTTTATTTCTAAACATGTCTGACATGCATAACCACAAAATGGTCTCTTCTGCTACAGTGACCATTCCAGAATTCTGAAGTTTTGAGTACAGCTTGCATAGTTATATTTCCCACATAGGGAAATATAAAAGGGGTAGCCCTATTCGAGAGCAGCCTAGGTTGTCACTGGCCCCCTGGGATTAGCATGGCTTAGAGTAGGGGTAAGATAAGGAAAGGAGATGGGGTGGATCTAGGAGTGGAAAGGTGGATAGGGCAGACAAAGGGGGGGTTGGAGGGGGTAGGGACCTCATGGGAAGGGCCAATGAGGTCACAGGTGCAATGTCACAAAGGGGGAGGTGCTAGGCAAGTGACCAACTGAGCTGGAAACTAAGAATGTTCAATTCAGGTGAGAGATTTGAATTTCAGACAGAAACTGTGATGGCTGTGAGAAGCACTACGTGTGTGTTGTCAGTGTGGGAGGTGGGCATGCAACTTCTTCAAGGTAAAACCCAGCAAAATATCTTAGTTATAACCCACATATTATAACAGTAAATTACAACTGGGTTTACCTATGGGAGAAAAAAAAATATATATATACACATATATATATATATATATATATATATATATATATATATATGCAATGGGCTGGACATATATTCAGTGTGATAAATTGTCTATCTGAGTCACTGTATGTATAAATAAAGGGATATACAATGGTGAGCTGTCAGATAAATGATTTATCTACACAAGTGCTGTTTGACCTTGGGTAACCTCAAGAGTGGCATAAGCCACGAGTGAGGTGTCCGAGGTCAAACAGCACAAGTGTAGATAAATCATTTATCTGACAGCTCACCATTGTATATTTCATTTATGCAATAGGGATGCTTTCTATCAGCGCAGAAACATTTGGTTTTGACTGTTTATCTTTATTTTAAATGATAATTTCTGGGAGTTTTGGTTAACTTTCCTAGAGTATGTCTGTCTAGCATAGTGGTTGCTACTAAATAAAGCACTACTCATTTTGTAGAAAACTTCTTGCTGAACAAATGCCATGCTCTCAGTACTATGATACCTTTTTCATTTTAAAGTTATTAACAGTTGTTTGTCAAAAAAGGGAAAAGAAAATTGAATGTTATGCTGTTTTTTGCTAATTATAAAAAAAAACTAAAAGGTATCTATAAATAAAACACCACTCATTTTGTAGATATTTTTGTGCTGAACATTTTTCATGCTCACAGTACCATGCTATCATTTTTTGCTTTAAAGTTATTCACATTTGTTTGTCAAAAAAGTGAACATAAAATTTAATTTTCTTCTGCTTTTTTGCCAATTGTAAAAAATCTATAAGGTATATATATACATGAAACAGCACTAATTTTCTAGATAATTTTGTGCTGAACAATTTTTGTGCTCACAGTACCATGCCATCTTTTTTCATTTTAAAGTTATTCCCATTTGAATATGGTTAGTACTGCTACTGAGGCCGAACATTCTAAATGAATTCTAAAGAGATGTGTGACATAGTAACTGTGTGTATAAATGGTCACTGTATGTATAAATGTATTTATACATACAGTGACTCAGATAAATGCATTTATCACACTGAATATATGTCCATCCCTATTGCATAAATAAATTTATACATACAGTGACCATTTAGATCACCTTGGATTGCAGCACAGACACCCCTTCCATGCTGGGCAGAAGGTCGTGAGGGTTAGTGGGAGCCCTCCCTTACAGAATCTGCAGATCACCTTGGATTGCAGCACAGACACCCCAACCCGCACCGGGCAGAAGGTCATGAGGGTTAGTGGGAGCCCTCCCTTGCAAAATTTGCAGGTATGGATCTTGAAATCGGGAGCTTGAAATCAGACTGTAGCATGCGGTCTGGCACCATTATTATTTCAAACTAGGACCTTTTTACTTTTCTTTTTGGTGCCATCTGTAACTCAAACTGTGCCCTTAAATTAATTCTTGTCCCCACAGGAGTGGAGACAGTCTGTGATTATAAAGCTTAAGAAGTACAGCTATAGAATCAGTATTAGTTTTGTATGTTGCTTTAATTTAAAGGGAAGAAAGAGGGGTAGAAATTGTGCAATTGTAGCAAATTATTGTCCCTTGCTTAGCTGCTGTAGTTGCTGGTCTCAAGCAGTAGAAACTTTAATCTGTGGCAAATAAGGTGATGCGGACTCTGTGTCCTGTTGTGGCAGCCAGAGGAACTGCGTGCTAAGGCATTAATTCAAGAAAACTTCAGCCCCCCCAGCTCATCCCTTCCCCCGATAGCTAAGCAAGGGACCTACCTTATTTATTCTCTCTGTCTTGTACTTCTCCACAGATCACCTTGGATTGCAGCACAGATGCTTCCCCCACACCAGGTGGAAGGTCGTGATGGTTAGTGGGAGCCCTCCCTTACAGAATCTACAGGTACGGAGCTTGAAATCGTGAGCTTGAAATCGGACTGTAGCATGTGGTCTGGTGCATTATTATTTCAAACTGGGACCTTTTTGCTTTTCTTTTTAATCCCTGCTGACGCTCCGCGTTGGCTTCCTGCCATCCCCACCACCACCCTTGGTTAACTTGGAGTTATATAGTGGTGATCAGGTGATTGTCTGAGCCTATCAACTCACTTCTTCATTTGCAGCTTATCAGCTGCTGCCACTAGAGGTCGCCTTTAGCTGCTCAGCTAATAGGAATGCTGAACTTGCCAAAGTGACTGTGGTGGGTGGCATCTACTGTGTATATAGGTAACCCTGTGGTAAGCTACTCTTGTAGGTGTGATAATCAGCAGGTCTAGCTGCCCCCATCTACCTGCTTCGTGGAGCACTCTGGATACTTAATGAGTTCTGGAAGGAACTACTGTATATCTTGCTATTCTGCTGGTTCACTTAATTTTCTGTGGTCTGGTTCAAGTGAGGGCATGCATAACAGGGGGACTCCCAAGCCTAGCATCAATAGGGCTCTGCTCTTCCCCTTCACTGATGACCTCTTCATTGGTCTTGTCACTGCCATGTTCCTTCCTCGCCTCATTATAGATTGTGTCCCCCTCTTGGGATGCTCCCAGGTTTCACCGGGACATCTTGATGAGATGGATTTCATTTTCTCTAACCTAATAGCCTGTGACAGACAGTCTCCCTGGCCCATCTGTTGCCTTTATCTTTGGAGTTTCTGGTATCCTGTTAAACTGGTCAGGCGCACTGGGCACAGGCCATTCACTAGGGCTGGCTCACCCCATTTAAGGCATCTCCTCTGGCTCCTGTTGTTGGCAATAGCCCTCTCAAGGGACGTGAAGCTGAACCCTGGTCCTCCATGCCCACCTTTCTCCACTCCTGAAAGCTGGCTGTCTGGAAAAGGGTTGAAAATAGCTCATCTTAATGTTCACAGTCTTCTGCCCAATGTGGCAGAGCTCCTTGCCTGGGTCACCCATTACAAGCCTGACATTCTTGGGATAACTGAAACTTGGCTTAAACCCTCCATCCCTGGTTCAGCTTGTGTGCTCCCTGACTATGACTTTGTTAGACAGGACCATCCAGGGAAAATGAGGGGGGTGGTATCCTGGTCTACTACAGGAGTCATCTCAACCTGTCCTGCCTACAGCCAGTGCAGTCTTCCTTTTTTTTATTAAATATACTTTATTAGTTTTTTAATCTAAGGTACAGACATCTTACATACAGGAGATCATACAATGCTGTATATATGCTTGAATAAACAGGTCTTCTGATCCCCATACAATGCAGCCATTATCTAATAATACCATATTTGATGTCTGCAACCCCCCACCCTTTTTCCCACATCCACCCCTACCGTCCCCATCTTAACCCCCCCTCCCCATCTCCCACCACCACAAATATTAGCCTTAACAATTGTGGATATATATCAATAGGAAACCCTATCGAAAGTAAAGGTTACCTTATAAAGGGGCATTACTGTTAACCGTTATTGTATTGAACTGGATTAAAAGCAAATTGTAAAAGAGATCCCAAAGTTGTTTATATTTTCTCATTCTTTGGGTTAATCCCACAATAACACATTCTGCCTGTATAGCAAACATGATTTCTTTATACCATTCGGTATAAGTTGGTATTAGGGCATCTACCCAATGTCTAAGTAATACTTTTTTGGCACAACCAGATATCAGTGCCATATAGGCTCTTTGGGTTTTGCCCTGGAGGGTCGTGTAAACCCCTAAAATACAAATTTCAGGGGTAAATTTATCTGAGAGAGCTAGTAATGGGTCCAGTCGGGATTTAATACAATTCCATAATGGGGAGACTTTATCACATGACCACAACATATGCAGCAGATCTCCTTGGGCTTGAGAACACTTGGTGCAAAGATTAGACTGCAGAAAACCCATCTTAAATAATTTAACTGGAGTACAATACATGTTATGTACAATTTGAAATTGCATGTATCTATACCTATCCCACTTGATGTATCTATATAGGTGCTTCCAAATTTTTAGCCAACATCTAGGGAGTCAGAAGTTGGAAGAGAGTGATCCCACCAGTAAGTTCTCTGTCCTTCTATCCCAGCAATCATGGTTTGTAAGAACTTGTAAGTATATGAAATTAAGAGAGCAGACAGGACTGACTTAAGATATGGGGTCAAGACAGTTAGAAGGGGGGTAGTCTACCTCCCAGTGCCAAAATACTGTATTAACATATGACTAATCTGTAAATACTTAAAAACATGAGTGGTGGACCAATGATACCGACTACTGGCCTCCTGGAATCGCATCAGTTTCTGGTTAATAATTAACTTCTCCACCCTTCCAATCCCCATATTGGGCCAAAAAATATTAAGTTTTATTGGTTTGCCGGAGATTAGCAGATTAGGATTATTGAAAAGGGGTTGTGTTACATCTTTATACCCATTAGTCCTTAGTAAGGTGTTAAGTTGTTGTTGTATAGCCAAAAGAGCATCAAGCGGGGATCCTTTCAGCTTACTTGGAAGATTTTTCTTATTCAGAAAAGGGAGGACTTCTGGAACCATATCATGTAATGCACATAAAGATTTCTCAATTCCAAGCCAGAGAGGGAAGTACATAGAATCAGATGAATATTCTGATGGAAGTATCCAGTATCTCAATCTGGTTAGATGCATTGCAAGGTAATATAAGTATAGATTGGGAGCTTGAAGGCCACCATCATTTTTTGCCCATGTAAGCTTACAATAGCCTCTTCTTGATTTTTTCTCAGCCCACAGAAAAGAGTTAATAATTTTATGTGCCTGAGTGAACCAAGATTTGGGTAAGTCTCAATTGAACATTTGTATCGGGTATAATAAACGGGGTAACACATTCATTTTTATTATACTCATATGACCCCAAAGCGATAAGAGTAATATAGAACAATGCTTAATATCCTCCTGTATGTGACTTAGAGTGGCATCAAGGTTAAGCTTTTTCATTATTTTAGGGGAAGGGTGAAGGAAGATACCCAGATATTTAAGTTTATCTGATCACCACTGTAGGCCCAAATTAACTATCTCTGTTTTTTGAAAATACTGATTAAGAGGAAATGCTTCCATTTTATCCAAGTTCAATTTGTAATTAGAAATCAAACTAAAATGAGATAATAATGCAAGTGCAGCCGGGAGGGATAGCAAAGGGGATGAAATATGCAGTAAAATATCATCCGCGTATACGGAGAGTTTATATTCTGATTTCCCTATTGTAATCCCCGATATTAAGGGTGAGGAGTTAAGTTTCCTGATGAGGGGTTCAAGGAACAAATTGAATAAATATGGTGGGAGGGGGCATCCTTGACGAGTACCTTGTCTCAAATTAAAGGGTGTGGAAAGTACCCCATTGCAGTGGGCCTGTGCAGAAGGGGAGGAGTACAGTATTTTGATCCAAGTGAGAAATTCTTGTGGAATACCATATCTGGGAAGTAGAGAAAATAAATATTCTCAGGATACCCTATCAAAAGCTTTTTCTGCATCCAAGGAAACTAAAGCAGCCGGAGTGAGAGAGTCCTTGGACACAGAAAATAAATAAGCCAACTTCCTGAGATGGTCGGATGAAAGACGGCCCTTAACAAATCCTACTTGATCTGCACTAATTAAAGAATCCCAGACCCGACCCCATCTTAACGCGAGGATCTTGGCCAAAATTTTGAGGTAGACATTAATGAGTGAAATAGGCCTATAATAATGTACAACTAAGGGGTCCTTCCCAGGTTTGGGTAATACCAGAATAGTGGCTTGGGTTAAAGATTTATCTGAGATACCATTTTCATAAAAATATTGAAAGGTGTTTAGGAGAATAGGTGCTAGTGTATTTTTTAGGGCCTTATAAATATTAGGGGAAAATCCATCTGGGCCAGGAGATTTATCCAGTGTAAGTGAATCAATGGCTAACCCTGACCTCCCCTCCAGGTCTTCTAGTTTGCCCTCTACTTTATTCAGCCTCTGCCTTAATGCCACCACTTCTGGCTCCAACCTTGTCTGCCAATTTTCCAATGAGGATGTATGGGCTGAAACATCCAAGATTTTCTTATTCGTTTCTCTCAATTCGCCTGAATATTCTTCAGGTCCAAGGCAAATTCCTTAAAAGATTCTTTAATATTAGCCATTTCCGCTAGGAATTTGTCCTCCGACAGGGGAACAGAGTTGCTAGCTAGCACCGCTGTCTTGTTGGGAGTTGCGGTCTGTGTTTTGGATCTCTTCGCTGACTTATCTGGCGTCTGTGGCGGTGTCTGGGCCGGGAGAGCCTGCTGCATTTCTGAATCCATTTATACACCCTTAGATGTTAAGTACTGCTTCTTTATGCTTCTCCTAGTTTCCCTTCACTTCAAATGGGTGCTAGCAATATTAAAATAACCAATCTCAAGCAAAAAACTTGATAATTTTACTGTTTTTGGAGAGTTCAGGGGAGAGCCAAGCTGGAGAGCGTCTGTTCAGGCTGAAGACATCACGTGATCTCCTCCAGTGCAGTCTTTCTATGAAATACTGCACAGTGTGCTTCTTATCAGTAAAGCAAAGAAGCTACACATAGTGTGTACCTGCAATCCCCCTATGGGGGTGTACTGGGTTTATCCTCCCTTCTTGACTCTGTTGGTGCTAGGACTAGGAATAATGAACTATTGATCCTGGGGGACCTTAACCTAAATTGGCTTGGAGGTAAAGTCAAGCAGTATGAGCCTCTGCTTGCAGGTTTTTGACTGTCCCAACTCATTAAGGATCCCACCAGGTTGTCTTCCACCAGAGGTACCAGCTCTCTCCTGGACTGGATCTTGTCCAATAGGCCTGAGAGGGTTAGCTCTTCTGGTACCCTCCCAGACTCAATTTCTGACCATTCCCCTGTGTACTGCATCTGGAAGGTCTCTGCCCCAGAGATCCCTTCTCAAATCATCCATGTCAGGGACTTCTCCAGGTCTGATCTGGGGTCTTTTCAGGAGGATCTTGTGCTTACGGACTGGTCCATAGTGCTGAATGCCCAGACCGCCTCTTCTGCAACCTGTCATTTCCTTGGGCTTCTACAGGATAAGCATGTCCCGTCTGTCAGACTGAGGGTTAGGGGGGTCGCTACAAAATGGTTGCTGGGAGTCTCCTTGCTCTAATGAGGGCTAGAGATAAGTGCTGGGCCAACTTCAAGGTCTCGATGGACCAGGCCATACTTCAGCATTACAGGAGGCTTAGGAACCAATGCAAAAAGGCAATCAGGAATGCAAAAAGTGAATTTTGCAAAGCTGCCTTACAGACATCAGCTAACGACCCTAGGACCTTCTGGAGGAACATCAAAAATATTGTGAGTGGCTCCTCCACCAGTGAGGTTCCTGACATGTTTATTGATGAAGCTAGCTGTAATAATCCACCAACCATCGCCAATGCATTTAATTCACACTTCTCTGACCTGACTGCTTTCACCTCTCGCTTCTCCTCAACTGGTTGTGTGAAACCTGGCCAGGTCCTTCCTCCTCAACTGGCTCCTACCTCTCACCCTCTGTTCTACTTTAAGGCTGTATCAGCACAAGAGATGCAGAGACTGCTCTCTGGTCTCTCCCCCTTTTCTAGTGCTGGCCATGATGGTATGGAACCCAAGCTTCTTCACCTTGCTGCTGCCTTCATTGCCTCTCCTGTGGCCCATATCATCAATCTATCCTTAGCCACAGGAGCTATCCCTGACCTATGGAAGGTGGCAAGGGTTGTCCCTGTATTTAAACAGGGCAACCCTAGGATTCTTGACAACTATCGGCCGATTTTCATCCTGTCTGCAATCAGTAAGCTCCTTGAGAAAGTTGTCACGGAGCAACTCATGGAATAAGTTCAGACTCAAGAGCTACTGTCTCCCTCGCAGCATGGTTTTCGAAAAGGCCATAGTACAACCTCAGCCCTGGTTACTGTCACATCTGGCATAAGGGTGGCTATGGACCAGGGTAGACTCTCTGGGGCCATCTTTATTGATCTTTCTAAGGCCTTTGACCTAGTCGACCTTGCACTACTTTGCACTCAACTTAGGTCCTTGGGTTTGTCCCCTCCTGTACTTAGTTGATTCTCCAATTACTTACAAGGCAGGCAGCAACTTACAATATATTGCAAGGTGCTCTCTGGTGCCACTGTAGTGTCCTCAGGGGTTCCCCAGGGGTCAGTCCCTGGGCTCCTGCTCTTCTCCATATTCATCAATGATCTTCCCTCCTCTGCTGCCTCCTGCAGGTCCATCCTATACATTGAAGACCTCGTGATTCTCACTCACTCCCAGTATATAGGGGTCATTAACCACCAGTTGAGTGAGGACTTCATGAGTATCCAATCCTGGATATCATCTCACAAACTGGTCCTAAATCTTAGAAAGACTCAGGCCATGCTGTTTGGATCCCTGCCTAAGTTAAAGGCCTCCCCGTCCCTCTGTACATCTCAGGTAGTGATGATGCTACTATTCTCATCACTGACTACATTAAATACCTAGGGGTGACACTTGACCCTCAACTTGATTTTGGTCACCACATCCACAATGTGTTTCGAGCTGTAAACTGGAAGTTGGGCTTGGCATATAGGGCAAAGAATAATCTTACTTCAGCTGCTCGCCTTGCACTGGCCAGAGGTGTATTTCTTCCATCTCTCTGTTATGGGATTCTTCTGTTCACCCATACTTCCAAGGTATAAGTCACTAGGTGGTCTGTTGCCTACAATAACATTTGCCGTTTTGCACTAGCAGCCCCTCACCTCACTCACCATTGTGATCTATATGCTAAAATCAACTGTCTCTCCCCATCCAATTACATGAATTTTGTTTTGGGGTGCTTCACGGGCAAGGTTATGGGCACTGGCACCCCTCTGGATTGGCTGAACTCCTTGTGCTAGTTTCCTCCACTTTCTATTCCCTAAGGTCCCTGGGCCCTGCTATCCTCAAGGTTCCTGCCATGCGTACCCAAATGGGTGACAAGGATTTTGTGTCAAGTGCCCCCAGATTTTGGAACTCCCTGCAGGTTCAGATTCGGTCCTCCCCCTCCCAGGCACGCCTACGGTCCTCCCTGTGGGCTTACTTGAAGCTAGCCTCGGTATGTGACTGTCCTAAGCCTCCATGATTACCTTGATGGCCTTGGTCACCTGCATGGTACTTGAGCATATCATCTCCTGTACCTATGGCCTCAGTACTGCTGTGCTGGCTGCCCGTCTGGGTGATGCCCTGTGCCAAAACTGTATATGTGTAAATTTCTTGCTTTCATTCTATAAATACTGCTTTTATATATGTCCATAATGACTCTGTATTGAATTATATTTGACTGTACCACTGTTGTAAACTGAGTTATCTCCTATGTATGTTTTTGCTCCTCTTGTTTTAGTGTATCTGCCTTACTAGTGTCAGGTTGCGCTGTGTATGTTCTTTTTCTTCCTGTACTGTCCTGGGTCGTACCTGAAAATAGGCATATGATTTCTCTAGTGTACTTATCTGGTAAACAAAAGCTAAATAAATAAATACATTTATACATACGGTTACTATGTCAAAAATCTCTTTAGAATTCATCTAGAATGTTCAGCCTCAGTAGCAGTACTAACCATATTCAAATGGGAATAACTTTAAAACGAAAAAAGATGACATGGTACTGTGAGCACAAAAATTATTCAGCACAAAATTATCTACAAAATGAGTGGTGTTTCATGTATTTATACCTTATAGATTTTTTATAAATGGCAAAAAAGCAGAAGAAAATAAAATTTTTTGTTCACTTTTTTGACAAACAAATGTGGATAACTTTAAAACAAAAAAATTCCATGGTACTGTGAACACAAAAAATGTTCAGTACAAAAATATCTACAAAATGAGTGGTGTTTTATTTATAGATACCTTTTAGTTGTTTTTTTATAATTAGCAAAAACAGCAGAAAATGCAATTTTCTTTTCCCTTTTTTGACAAAAAATGTGAATAACTTTAAAATGAAAAAGGTAGCATAGTACTGTGAGCATGACATTTGTTCAGCAAGAAGTTTTCTACAAAATGAGTAGTGCTTTATTTAGTAGTAACCACTATGCTAGGCAGACATACTCTAGGAAAGTTAACTAAAACTCCCAGAAATTATCATTTAAAATAAAGATAAACAGTCAAAACTAAATGTTCCTGCACTGATAGAAAGCATCCCTATTGCATAAATGAAATATACAATGGTGAGCTGTCAGATAAATGATTTATCTACACTTGTGCTGTTTGACCTCGGACACCTCACTCGTGGCTTATGCCACTCTTGAGGTTACCCAAGGTCAAACAGCACTTGTGTAGATAAATCATTTATCTGACAGCTCACCATTGTATATCCCTTATTTATAAAATGGGTAGGAACAATTATCTCTGATGGTTGGTTGAAACACATCACATGACCGTGTGTAAATCAGAGCACAACCACACACCTGCACTTTCACCCCCCCCCAAAACAATTTTGCCATTTTATAAGATGGGTAACCCACTCTAGGGTGTGCAGTCACTCTCTGATATGTACACACCTTGGGTGGTTGACACGCTCAGCCTGCAGCCTCATGCATAACAATGCACACCAAGGTGTACATATGTCAGAGCATAACCGCACACCTTAGAGTGGGTTATCTATTACATTTATATATATATATATATATATGTGTGTGTGTGTGTATGTGTATTATAGGGGCATGGTTATGACCCAATATTAGGGTTAAATCTTCACTTCTATGCTAAACTGAATATTTGGGACTTTAAATTTGGCATGCACTGTCAGGTCTAATGATCTCTTGAAGTGGTAGGTATCTTTCCTGTTGGATTTGCAGGTGCAGAGATACAGTGTCACAAAATGTGAAAATTACCAGTTTTTGTCAAATTTTTTGTCACTGCGTCATGCTAAAACTGTGGAATATTAGTCTGAAATTTTTAAGGTATATAGGTCTTGGATCATGGTGGTGACTTTTGATGGTTTGGTAAAAAAATATTAAACTTTTTGAAAGTTGTTAAATTTTAAAGTTTCCCATTATTTTCTATGGAAAAGTTAGAAAATTGGCTTTTTATTTGCTGGGCTCTGATTGGCTGGTACCCCTACCAGGGGGTCACATTAACTTTCAATAGATGCCCAGCAAATAAAAAGTTCTAGCACATGTGCTTCTTCACCCATGCAAGTATCTTTGTGCCCACCCTGCCTGCCCATTGGCTGAAAACACCCTATTCAATTTGAAAATGCCGCCATTTTATTTCTCTTGCTTAGCAAGAGATATACCCCTCACATGTTCACTGCCAACTGCCCATTGATACCCCACAGCATCACCAACCAATTTTGTGCTCATTTGGCCTCTCATTTAACACTACTTTGTTTTTTTAGTTTCTTATATTTTTTTACATTACCGTCTTCTCTTGTGGGCCTTTTTCTTTGGGGGGATAGTAGGACGAATTTACATGAGCCAACAGCATTCTCAGTCCTCCCTGCTCCAGCAGCTACTCACTGCCAAAAACTGAAGCTGATTGTGATTTGTAGGCAAACAGCTTCTCTATACCTACAGCTGACAGCTCCCACATTACTTTCCAGTCTCTGACTCTGAGCTGAAAGGTGGCACTGCTTGTCAATTCTCGCTGCTGTCCAACCCCACAGTCACCTCCAGCTGCATGGCTCAAAACTGAAATGAACAGATGGCTTACAAGAAAAAAAAGAATACCAAACCACAAAGCCACAACTCCATTTAAAAATAAATAAAAAACAAACAAATAAATTTATCATGCTGATCCTCTTCTCCTTCTTCCATACTTCTGGGTGTGACATCATCAGGCACCCGCGAAGTAACTGCCGCTTCTTCCTTAGAAAAATAGTCTTGAATTGTTTCTTTAATATTGCAATTAAAACAGCTCCTCTACATAGCTTACAGTACTCACAGTATTTCCCAGTTTCTAACTCGGAGCTGATCGGCGGCACCGCTCATCATTTCTTGTTGCTCTCCAATTGCTCACACATTCACCTCTGACCGTTCCCAACTAATTTAAACAAAAATGAAGAGATGGTGCACAAAAAAAGAATGCAAGTCCATGAAGCTACAACTCAGTATAAGTGACATTTGTTATGCACTCCATGTCTTCATCTGCAGTTGGTGGTGGGGGAGTTAAGTGCAACAGAATATCGGGGGACAAGTGATGGCACACCAAAGTAACAGGGACTACTTTAGGAGACAAACATTGAAACGTCATTGTAAATATATATTTTAAAATCTTTTTCTTTAATTTTTTTTAAATCCCCCATTAAACTGCAATAGTGCCCATTTTCTAAGCACAATAATACCCCCCAGGGTGGGCAGTATGGGCAATACAGAACCTTCCAGTGGATATAAGGCCCTCCACCTGTGGCGTCGGGCCTCATTATGCCCCTGGACAGTCCAGTATTGCCCAATATGGCCCACCCTATTGGGTATTATTGCTTACTGAGATGGCAGGCTTGAAATATGATTCTTGATCGCAAATGCAGATTCCTAGTTCATGCTGCCACCATTTTATTTTTGCTTAGTGAGACAAGCACACATAAATTTTAAAAATAATAAAGGGATTGGTAAACAACAGTACTTGTGTTTACCTAATCGGGGCCCGAGGAATTGGATTCTGGGGTTAGTTTTTTTTTTTTAAATATTAAGAACATCATTTTTTTTATATCTGCGGAAATCCCTTGCCACCAGTCATGGAAATCTTTTTCTGCATAACAGGATTCTTTTCTGCAATTTGTGAAAAAAAGGATTTTCTTTTACCACAAATTGTGGAAAAGGATTTGTGAAACAGAATCATTTCTCATGATTTATGAAAAAGGATTTTTATATACTTTTTTTGTTGTCACTTCACTGTAAACAAAAGGCTTGGAATTTTGAAGCTTAATTTTCAGGGTATAAAGGGGTTGGTCCACAGATGTGTCTTTTTTTTTCATTATACTTTTTGTCCCCACCACAGACAACCCAGCACCTTGGCCTGGTTATGGACCCCTGCCTCCACCTCCACATTAGACCGCACCCCCTTGGATACCCCCTGGCTTGCTCCCCAGGGTGGGGTGCGACGCTGCACCGGTACAGTGCTGCACTTAAGGACTAGGTCCTAGGGTCAGTCCTGGAGGTTGATGAAGGCCTTCATCTAGGGTCATCTGTGGGAGAAATTTTTGTAGGCTGTATGTGGGGCGCGGGAACATACAATGACATCCAGCATTCATCCTGCCCCTCCGAGTAATGTCCTAATGCCGGTTGCTGCAGTACCTCTGGCATCCGCCAGAGTCTGTCGAGCATCGGACATTGCCCTGCTCCCGGAGAAGAGAGCAATCCCTGGGATGCTCAATTCTTCTCCCACAAGCTGGCCCGCCTACAACTCGGGTCCATTCCCGAACCCAGGTCACTGGCTTCACAAGCAGAAATCCAACAGCTGCACCAATGGGCCAGCCCCACAGATGTGCCTTTTGCTGGTTTGGTCAAAATATATTACTCTGCTGTGGAGTTCTCTGCATTTCAATTTTCCTTTGTTTCCCATAGGATTACATTGTAATGGGAGGTGTATACAGTCATTTCTTTGTAACTGCGCTGTAAAGAAACAGTTTGCCATTTTGTTCTGAAATTTGCACGGTACAGAGGACTTCACCCACTGATGTGCATTTTGCTAGTTTCTTGAAATGTATTAATCTGCTATTGAGTTACATAGGTTTTACATTTACCAATAGGATGACATGCCAATATTAGGTGTTTCTAAGAGTCTGCTTACTATGGGATGGGAGCGCAGGGTCCTGAGGGCCCTGCGTTCCCACAGGCAAATGAGAATAACAGTACGTTATCTGAAAAATTATGCATGGATGGGAGCACAAGGCCCTGCACTCCTACAGACAAATATGGATACAATTAAGGGTTGATGGGAGCGCAGGGCCCCGAGGCCCCTGCAAGTCAACATCTGAAAAATTTATAATATTAATATGCTCCCACAAGCAAATGAGCCTACAATTATACTTTCTGAAAAAGTAAGGAAATTCTCTGCAAAAAACTATGTTAAAGCACTGTTAGGTTTAAAGCATCAAAAGTAAGGAAGTGTGCCCTTAGGGTTCCCAAGACTAAGACCCCACCCCCACCTTGCATACAGAAACAGGTGTGAAGGGTGTGCCTAGGGGTTGTGAACCCTAATGCTCACCCCATTCTTCTATATTGTACCCATCTTACCTTACTTTCTCATGGAATGGGGTGAGCATTAGGGTTCACAAACACAAGGCACACCCCTCACACCTGTTCCTGCATGCAGGGTTGGGGTGGGGTTTTAGGCTTTGGAACCCTAAGGTGGCAATTTCCTGCTTTTGATGTTTTAACCCTAATGGTGGATTAACATAGTTTTTTGTAGAGAATATATATACAGTACATACCACTTAAGATGGCCATGTTTAATATAGATGTCCGCTTTACCCGAACATATATTGCTTGCCAAAAGCCTTTTTCAATAGCCACAATGCTAAATTGTGCATTTACAATGAACACTGCCTGCCGCATACTCTGTCCACCAGAGCTCCTTTAATGAGCCACTGAACGGCACTTAACAGCTGATAGCTCTACTGCTGATTGCTCACTAGAGGCTCATTAGCGATGGAGCAGAGGAATGATATTGAGCCTGACTGGGCTATGCTGTCCTGCACAGTGAAGCATGGGGGAAATATGCAGAAAGATCCATGGCACAGAGGAAGATCACAGACTTTTTGACCCAGAACCAGGAGCCAGGAGTGAGCCAATAGTGAACACCATCCTCAGAGCCCTGCTGCACACAAGTCTGGCACACGTTTTAAAAGCAATAATAAAAGCTACATTTTCATTTCACAGTACTGCTGCCCAAAACCAACAAACCTCTTCGCCAGAGGGGCTGTAATCACTGAATCACCTTCTAACCTAATATTTTCTTCCTACAAACTGTGTAAAGACATGTACATTGACCCTTTGTGGTCTGCCAGTCATTTTTTTTTCTTGCATTTTGTTTTCACTCACTTGAGGTTTGTATGGACACTGCTTATAATGGATAATTTGTCTTATGACAATCTAGTCCATTATAAGCTACATCTACTGTTTGTGTGTGTGTGTGTGTGTGTATATATATATATATATATATATATATATATATATATTATAGCTGCACGTTAGTGCATCTATAGTTAGAGCTGCCTGGCCACTTCAATGTTAAACCCAAACTATTTGCACTTTAATAACTTTGAAACTGTATGACAAATTTGTCTGACATTTTGCATGTGTGATGTGGCTCCATATATCTCGAGCTGGTAAGTTGCATTATGATCAGATGTGCGGTTGCATAGCTGTGGAGCACCAAAAAACAGGCAAAAATGGGGGTTTTGCACATTTCTTTGCTTGGACTACAGCCCAAACTGTTTGCCTTTCTAGTCTGAAATCTTCAGGGAAGATGCACTCTGGGTCACTGATGTGCCTTTTGAAGATTTGGTGACAAAATATTAATCCATTCAAAAGTTATTCGAATTAGAATTTTTCCATTACAGTCAATAGGAAAAAATATATGTGCCACTCGACAGCTGCTGTTATTACATTTTACTGCCACAAATAGACTCTGCAGTGTTGTGTAGCCACCATCTTCCAGTTTTCAGTTAGCAATGCACAAAAACATCTGCAGTTTGAGTTTGGCTGCCCCTAGGTAAACACTGACAGTTGTGTTTACCTAATCGGGGCCTGAGGAACCCAATGCAGCCGTATTTTGGGGGAAAGCCCTCAAAAATGCCTTTTCCATGATTAGGCCCCCCATATTGTCACAAATTGTGTCAGAACGAATGTGACACTTTTGCAAATTGCAACACTGTCGTGCCCATTCTTTCGCAAATCTTTGCGAAAGTGTCACAATTTGCAACACTACTGCAGCAAAAAACAATTTTTTTGTCATCCTAATGCACCTTAATGGTTGGGTCTTTTGGACTGCAATTTGCAGGGTGGCAAGCCCTGGACCCACAGATGTGCCCTATGGTGGTTTGGTCAAAATAAGTACAATGTTTCCAAAGTTACAGTGCTCCTAAGTTGAGAAAGTTCCCATAGGATAACAGTGCAGTGCCTTTGGTGCCTTTCAACACCCGTATCACAAAAAACAATTTTAGATATGGATTTTTTGTTGTGGACTAAGCCAGTGTAGAGGTTTTCAAGTCATGATTTCAACTGCAGTGGAATTGTATTCATAGTTGCGATGGTTACTAAGATACTGCCATATTAGTGTCACAAGGATTCCTTCTAAGTGCTATAGGTCTGCTGTATGTCTCAGTACTTATTTGTAAGTGGGAGCACAGGGCCCAGAGGGCCCACTCTCCCACAACCACATACCAGTTACGTTACACTTTCTCACAAAGAAGGGAAATTCATTGCAAAAAAATGCATTAATGCATCAGTTAGGGATGATAGCACAGTGACAAATGTTTGGAAATTCAATGTTAGGGTTGCCACCACTACCACCCCACCCCCACCTTCCACACACCAACAGACATCAGGGTGTGCCATGGGGTCATCAGGCCTAACTCTCACCCCATGTTTCTATACTGTAACATGGCACCTTGTTTACACATGGAATGGGATGTGAGTTGGGCCTGATGACCCCATGGCACACCCCATTTTCTGTTGGTGTGTGGAGGGTGTTGGGTGGAGGTGGTAACCCTAACATCAAATTTCCAAACTTTTATTGCTGTGCTATCAACCTTACTGATGCATTAATGCAGTTTTTTGCAATGAATATATATTACATTGGGTTGTCTGCTTAACAAGATTTTACATACACCTGAGGTATTGGATGCGACATAAATCCCGAGAGTAAAGCTTGAGGGGATTATTTTTGCATCCAACAAAGAGAGTGTGTGTAAAAATTTAGTTTTACACACATCCCCATGTTTTATTTTAGATAATTGCTGGGTCTCATTTTTTCACCGCAGCAATTATATAAAATAAAAGATATTCCTGTGTGATCATGGACCTGACAGGTTTCAGCTTGGTCTGTGGTCCAAAGCACCAGCAGCAACTCGGGATTATTTCTTTTTCTTTTATCCCCATTTTTTTTAAGCAGGATAGTTGACAAGATGTTACCTCAATGTTTCTTTTTTTAAAAGAACCCACCACCAAGTCAGAGTAATGTAAAAGTCCCCATCCATTGTCAGCCAGCGCTAAAGAAGGGAAGAGCCACAGCTGGCCCCTGAACAGAGCTAGGGAAACCCGGCACTTGTTTGCTGTTGTAACCTGTGGGTTATAATGGTGAATTATAACTGGGTTTCTGACAGAGAAAAAAACAAGACCCAGTAATTATACGTAGAATAATGCATGGGGAAGTATGTATAACAAGGAATTTTTTCACGTCTGAGGTGTGTGATGCCCCATAAACACTGAGAGCGAAGCCTGAGGGGTTTCACTGGGCATCACACATTGATGGTGTGAATAAAATCAAAATTTACAGACTTCTCCATGTTTTATTTTTTATATTTACTGGTTGAAGCAAGTAATGAATAAAAATACCTGTGGGGCTACTTGAAGCTTTCTAAGCCCCGCCTCCTAACCCATTTCTCCCCTAAATGGTAACTATTTATAGTTCATGGCAGTATAAGTAAAAACAGTTTAATTAAAACTGAGAAGTTTTTAAAACAAAACTTGTGTTTATATTTTAGGTAACAGTCTTTGTCATGTTCGTTTTCTTTGGTTTTTCTGCATGACACCTTTTGCTATGGAAATGTGCCGGCTTTCATTTTGCTGAATGCTCAAGAGGAATTTTTGCCTTTCCCTTTCATTTGGATGCAGAAAACAAGAACAAGTTGACATTTTTTATGTTTTCCAGATGACTTTTATTACGGAACTTCACCAGACTTTTCTTTGGTTGAACGCTTGAGAAGTCTGTCATTCACACTGGCGTTTTGTTGGAGTCAGCGCAAGGACAGTCTCTCATACAAGGGTGCAGGTACCCTGACTGCTATTTTTGGCAAAGGTGGTTTATGGAACTCCATAATTCACACTTGTGAATTATGGAGTTTTTGAGCTTGTGCCAGCAGTTGTTAATTGGCACTAACCAGTAATATATATAATACCTGGTAAACATAAATATCAGCTAGATTATTGTTTTGTTCAAATTGCATATCAACAGGATTTCAGGTTATGCTCCAAAGGCAATAATAACTTGAAATCCAGTTGATATGACGCTTAATAATAACCTAAAATCAAGTTGATATGACATTCCCCAAAAAAACTGTTGCATTCCATTGTTTCACTAAAAGTATTTCAACTGCAGTATTTTAAACTGTGTTTTATTCATGTACAGTTCAATTTCTTCAAAAATAAGACTGCACTCTAGCTAAAAAAAAAAACTATTTTTCTTTCAAGCTGCTAGAAATATAGTACAAACCTCCACACCGGCAATTATAAAAAATAAAGGATAGGTAAGTTTGCTGTTATGAATTTTTTTCACACACCCTTGGTGTATGATGACCACATAAACCTCTCGAGCTTTACTCTCAGGTTTATGGTTTATGGGTCATCACACACTCGGGGTGTGGAAAATCAACTCTTCTCTTACCTATCCATTATTCTATCTTTTCTCTCTCTCTCTCTCTCTCTCTTCTCTATATATATATATATATATATATATATATCACCACCCTTGGTGAACTCTGAGTTATATAGTACTGGATCACATGTGGTATGCTACCAATCAGTCCACTCTCCCATTTGCAGCTTATCTGCTCCCACTAATAGTAACTGCTGCCAAACTGTCCATTATGCTGCCTCTCTACTTAACTATTATTACAATACTTGCCCATTTGGTGTCCCTGTCCCCCATCTCCTATCCCAAGTTGGATGAGACCAACCACTACTTATCTCCCTGGAGGCAAATGTTACAATCACTGCTACTGCCTCCGTCTGCTCTCTCCATGTCAGTCACCTACACTCTCGGCTGGCTGGTCTCACCATCCTCCCACCATCATTCCACTCAGGGCTGCTAGCCCTAAAACTCCATGCACAGTACCCCTCATTGGCTAACGCTCAGTTGCCTACCACTTCCTGGAAAGTTCAGTGTGCTTTGCCCAAAGCCAAGCTTCTATTCACACTGCTGCTATTGGCTGCCAGGGATGTTGAGCCTAACCCTGGTCCTACTCCCACCACTCAACCTAACCACTCCTCCCCCTCCTACTGTCCTCGGCAGCCTTCTATTTAAACTAACCCTGCTTCAACTTCTAGCTGTATCCCTCAGATCTGACATATTGATTGTCTCTGAGACGTGGCTGAAGCCCTGCAAAAAAGATGACAAAATCTCTACCTAGTTAGACAGCCATCCATCATGACTGCCCTGATAACAAAAAGAGGTGGTGGCATAGCTATGTACATCTCATCAGCACTTCACTTTACCCCAGTCTTGCTATCCTTGCCCACAGAGTCCATAGATGCACTAAAGATGAAACTCTCCCTCCCCCACTCAATCCCAATATTTATAGCCGGATGATATTGCGCACCTAACTTCCCTGGACCACCTGCATTCTCTAAAATCCTTGGCATCAGGGGGCGAGCTCTATATACTCATGGATTTCAATTTTACCTGACTCTCCAGGGTGAGTGCCCAGTTACACGACCAGGTGGCTGCGCTAAACCTGTCCCAACAAGTCTCTAAACTTACTCACCTAAATCACAAAATGCTGAACCACACTCTCCTGAACTGGTTCCTCACCTCTCACCCACACAGAATAGTTGCCTCAGGCCTCTTACTTGATGCCCTAAGTGACCACCATATGATTTATTCAGTAAGAAACATTTTCAGGCTGAAGGTGCACACCCCCCCAGAATCCTTCTGACCAGGTTTTTCAAAGCCCTGGACTGTGCCTCCATCCTAAATGACCTAGCAAATATTGACTGGTCCTTCATTAACTGGGCTACTTCCATAGATTCTGCACTGGAGTATTTCAAGATCAAGTTCATTGCTGTCTGGAATCACTATGCACTTCTCAGATGGGCCAGAATGAGGGGCGCACACCTGCCTTGGATCTCAGTCGACATCCTGACCCTACTCCAGGCCAGGGACCAGACCTGGAAGTCCATCAAGTCTTCCAGCACACCAGCAGATCTCCAACAGTATTGTACATCATGAAATGCCAGCACAAGGCAAATTTGCTGGGCCAAAGCTAACTGTTTCAAAGCTACCTTCAACACTAACTTAAACCAGCCCACCAAATTCTGGAAAGTGGTAAAATTGCTCTTCATCCCTCCTTCACAGCCCCCAACTCCTGTCATAAATGTGGGTGATTCTGCAGTTTTAGACCCCCTTGCTGTGGCCACATAATTCAATTCATATTTCACAAGGTGCTTCTCTTCACTGCTATTCTCCCCCCTACCTGCCCTGCAGGCCCTCCCATGACCCTCACCCAGGCCCCCCTCCTGTCCACTCTTTCATTCCATCAGGTCACCACAACAGAAGTATTCAATGCCCTGCTCACCCTCAACCATTCAAAGGGCAAATGTCCCACTGGCATGGACTCCAAAATGCTCTACCTGTTGGCTCCCGCGATAGCCACCCCCTTGGCTTCACTTTTCAACCTATGCTTCTCCCTCACTGCTGTCCCTTCTGAGTGGAAACATACCACTGTCATCCCCCTCCCCAATTGAGGTAACCCCTGTGTCCCAGGAAACTAATGCCCTATTTCCCTCCTCCTCAACCTGAACAAGCTCCAAGAACACTTAGTTTTCTCACAGCTCTCCACCTTTCTTGACTCCTCCTCCTTCTTCACTCGTTTCCAGTCTGGTTTTAGGAAAACCCACTCTACCACCACTTCCCTTCTAAGACTCACCAATTCCATCCTAGCCAGTATGGATGCAGGGCACATCACCTCAGCCATTTTCATTGACCTGGCAAGGTGATGTTCACACCATCTCCCACTTGCTCCTCCTATCCAAGCTGGTACATGCAGGGCTCTCAGCCTGCCACCAGTTGTTCCACTCCTACCTAGAAGCAGGTCCCAATCTGTCAAAAATTAACTCATTCACCACAGCCTCCCTTCCTGTTACAACTGGTGTACCCCAAGGCTCGGTCCTGGGCCTGCTCTTGTTCTCTCTATTCCTTAATGATCTGCCCTCTGCCTGCTCACACACATCCATAGATATGTATGTCAATGACACCATCCTGCATACATCAGACCCCATACCCTCTGATGCAGTGACCAGACTTCAGCAGGACTTCGACAATGTCCAGCACTGGTTTCATTCAAATCAGCTACTGTATGTCTCAATGCCAAGAAAACTATCTCTGTGACCTTCTGCACCAGGCAAAGACTTTCTTGGCTCCCCTCCACCCCTACCTTCCATACCCTAGATGGGACAACTCTGAAGGCCTACTCCTCCTTTAGATATCTTGGAGTCTGGCTTGACCAGCACTTTGACTTTTCTGTACATATTGATTCCATTGACAAGAAACTGCACCCCAGGCTTGGTGCCTTATATCACAAACATAGATGCATCCAGCTGCCTGCTCAAAGGACAATTGTGAAGAAAATGATTCTCCCATCTTTGACTATGGGGATATAGTCTACAGTGCTGCTCCCAAGTCCAACTTAGTCAGAATGGACTCCCTCTTCCACTCATTCTGTTGCTTTGCCCTTGACTGCCCCTACTCCACCCACCACTGTGTCCTTTACCAGGTCTTGAACATCCCCTCACTAAAAGGCCACAGAAAGTCCCACTCCACAAAGTTCATGGACAAATTTTGGACTCAGTCCCTGCCCCCCACCTCAACTCTTCCCTAACTGCCTCTACCCTCCCAGTGTACTCACTTAGAAACAATGACTCCCATGTCTTGTCTATTCCTCATATGCCTACTGGTGCAGGCCAGGCAGCCTTCATGTACAGCATGCCTAATCTATGGAACTCACTCCCCATGAGTATCCGGCTCACCCTTCCCTCCCTACACCTCAATTCCCTCTTTCTAGCACACTTCTCCTCCACCTACACATGTAACTTATCTCTGACTGCAAAGGGCATATTTAGTTATTTCTAGTATTTAGTGATATTTTAATGTGGTACCGCTATTACTTAGTGTCATTTTAGTATTGCTCATTGTACATGTCTGCCTTGTGTCTTACACTACACATACAGTACTGGGCTGCATCCTGGAAAGTACCTGACTGTACTATTGTCCTGAATATTAATTGTATGATCTCTTGATTTTGTATTGTTGTTGCTGTACTCCTCCTCTACTCCTCACCCACAGGAGACATCTGGAATCGAGCAGTAGTCTGTTTAGCATGCCTTCCTGGTAAAACTCTTAAATAAATAAATACACACACACACACACACACACACACACACACACACACACACACACACACACACACACACACATACAGTATGTATGTGTATTATATATAAATATAATATTCATACAGTATGTACAGTTACTGTGTCGCTTACACATATACAAGTGTCTTCCCAAGTCCTTGTGTGCCAGCTTTGCAATGCAGTTTTCTCCTACAAGGAATTCAAGAAGGCACTCTTAATCCTTGCTGTGCCACAGACTGATGTAACAGTCCAAAGGTCCTATACATTCTAACTCTATTGACAGCCTAAGGGTTAAAACAACCAGAGACACTGTATCTGTTCATACATATTTTTTTTTAATTTTTTATTTTAGTCTTTGGTAACCTGGTAAGGCCCACTAGGTGCACAAATGCCTGTTTTCAGGGGCGACCTGGGAGCACTGGGTAGTTAAGTGACTTGCTCAGAGTCACGCAGTATGCAAGTGGAGGTTGTGAGAATCAATCTCAGGTCTGGTCTGCTGGATGTATCAAATTCGTACACACCTTGTTCCTCTAACCTCTAGGCTATATATATATTTTCAAGACTATGTCTTGTAGTCATTCAGAAGTAGTAACTCATTCATCTTCACAACTGATTAATGCATCTTTCCTCTTTCATGAATTTGTTTTTCACCCCTTTAGTTTCAATCAGTAAATTTTTCTCTTACCAAGTGTAATGCCATTCTTACTGAATAGATCACCATAGCTTTCTTGAACAGCTTTCTGGATACTTTGCAGTTTTTCAGCATACTGGATGCAGTCTAGTTTCAGTATAACATTATCAGCCAGTATTCTTGCCAACTCTCCCCACACACGTGATATGGCCTGGTGATACTTAAAATCTCGATCCATGAGACGTGAAACCAGATCAAACGTTTCATAAACTGAATGGTACATTGGGTAGGAAGAGATCTTGTAGTTCTAAAATAAAAAAAAAACAGTAAAAGAACATTTATGGCATGCTAATTATATTTGCCAAAAGACATGTTTACTGAACATTCAGGAAACCTGTTCATAATGTCAATTAAAAACTGGTCTGATTGGCAGTATTCCCCCAACCTACTATATAATGGGGTAAATAGGTTTTGTGGGTTTAAAAAACAAGATCTGGCATGTGACCATGCTTTAAAGAATTTCAACCCATGGTAATGTGATATGTTTCAGCCAACTATATTAATGGCTTTTCCAATGACATTTTATAATTAAATGTATTATCTAATAAAAGACAACACTTTACCTACAAAGGAAAATTCTTGAAGGAAACCAAAGTTTGTTTAAAATGCAAAAAAAAAAACTAATTTGTACTGTATGTGAAAGTGAGTAATCTCAGAGGGCTATTAGCAGAGGATAGAGGCTACCTGGCAAAGGGACATATTGAACAGGGAAGGTGAGCAGTGGGAAAAATATGTAAGTACTGTACAAGGCCAGCAAGTTTATTTGGGACCACCTAAGAAAGACTGAAGTTAAAGAGTGTTAGTACTACACTGTGTGTTGCCTTGAGGTTGGAAGAGGATAGGTGCATATTGTCTTTATGTGAACTATGGGACTTAGAGACAACAGGAAGTATAAAAGGACACTTCCTACAAGCAGTAGTGATGAGTCGTGTGAACAACTGCTATGAAATTAAAAGCTAAGAGGGACTTAAGATAAGAGGGACAGGAAAGGGGCTGGTAATGCTGTTCAGATGTTTCCATAATGATCAGCTGATTCAGTGGCTACTGTTACCATGTGCATGCAAGTGTGTTGGGGTTGTCAGTTGTAGGTGATGTGGCATGGATAATTTCCAGAAGGTGCTCAGGGAGATGGGGGTGTGCAAAGTGTGTAGGAAGTTTGAGACCCTTATAATGGAGAATGTTCACTTCAGAGCTTAAATTCGGCACTTGAGGGAAGGCTAGACATAAAGGACTCAGGAATCTGCTGCTCCATTACCAAAGAGGCTCCCATTGGTTCACTCTGAGGGATGGACTGAAGTGGGGATGGATGGGTTGGTAAATTGGTTCAAGCAGGATAGTGTTTCTAGGAGTGCACACTCAGAATTGCTTTGCCAATCTGGCAGCAGAAGCATGAGACTACTGCGCTTACCTCATGGATGCAGTTGGTTCTCTCAAGGAGGAGGCTTCATCTAGAAGTGATGAGCCAGGCAACAGGGTAAGAATCAATGTGTGAAAGATCGTAAGAAGCTGATAGTGAATGGGAACTTGATAGAGGGACAGGAGGCTGGTCTGTAGCTCAGCATTGAGAAGATGATCTGTTACTTTCTTCCCATGGGCAACATCCTTAGAAGGTACAGTGGAGCTCGACAGCATACAATGCAGATCATTGCAGAATCTACAAAGTTACTGCAGGAAACAAGTCATGCAGTGACACTGCACTGAATCCTGGAAGCCCCCACTGTAATTACTTCCTATCTGACTAGGGTAGTGATAGGCAAACCAGACATAGTGATTCACCCAGCAACCAATGGTCTAGTGCACTGCTGTGTAGATCAGATTAAAGAAAAGTTGAATGAGCTAGAAAGTAATCTGAGAAAAGCTGCAGATATGTGACCATCTCAGAGGTACTGCTGGTGCCACATGCAAGAAAGAATAGGAAGGGCAGGATTCTTGAGTTTAATACTTAGATATTTAATTGGTGTGGAGAGGAGGGGTTCATGTTTTTATTTATTTATTTATTGAAAATTTCGGAATTACAACCTTTGACTCAAGGACTCCTTTGCATAGGCTCCACGTCAGTCATGACAGGACATTACAACAAGACAAAATGTACAAAGTTCTCAAGACAGAGACATTACATTTCGACAGGGGTTCATGTTTGAGGTACTGATGCTCCTTCTGGGATGATGACACGCTGTTCACAAAGTACCAATTGCATCTTTGTGTAGGGGGAACCAGTGCACTAGGGTATTTATTTATTTATTTGCTTTTGTTAACCAGGTAAGCACACTAGACAACCAAGTGCCTATTTTCAGATGCGACCCGGGAGAGTTACATAGCATACAGGAAACATAATACAGAGTTGAGGTAATACACATGGTGAGCCGAGGTCTACAACAGGTGGGAGGTACAGTTCAGGCTCAAACATGGTAAGGCAAGCAGTTAAGCAATAGGTTATAAAAAACATCATAGGGAGTCAGAAATAAATAACTATTAACTAATCACATCTCAAAATGACATTAGAGAAATAACACAAAAAGATTAAAATCAAGAATTGTTGCAGTACTAGTTAGTAATAACCTTAAAAATAATCACCTAACATGGGAGATAGTTAATACTATACAGAAGGAGGAGGGTACTGATAAGACAGGATCACCATACAAAGAGGGGGACGGTCAGTGCTTTAGCCGGTTTATCAGTGGGGATTCAACACCAGCTGTTCAGACACCTCTCAAGGCGGCCTCCCCAGAGAGTCAGGAGAGGTAGAGGGTACGTCAGGTCTATGTGGAACATAGGCAGGCTGAAGCAGTCTTGAGGAAGCTCCATAGGGATGTTTTAATGCAGTGGTGGGAGGGAGCGGCACAAACTAGGGTGGGAAGGGAGTTCCACATTTTTGGCGCATGGACGGAGAAGGCCCTGTCACCTGTGAGGGTGCAGGTCCTGGGAACCAGTTGGGCCTGTGCAGCACAAGATCTGAGATGATAGGCAGGGATTGCATGTTTAAGGGGAAGAGCGAGTACTGAGGGAGTGGCTGCTCTGACTATGTTATCTACAAAGTTGCCAAGGACAAAGGCGCGGTGCTTTTCAGGGGGGAGCCACTCCAGCCGTGATTAGAGCTCACAACGATGCGTAAGGCAGGGGGCCAGAGAGTGCAAAGTGGCATATATTGTGGTAGGCAGTGTCCCATTTCATAAGACTTGAGTACGGTACAGGAGCAAAGACAACAAGCTCGTGGCAAAGTGTGGGAAGGAGTATCCCACTGGCTATGGCTAGTTGGGCAGCCGGAGTGAGGCAGTCCTTGGCTCTGTAGGCAAGGTCAAGCTTGCCATTCAAGGCTTTACAAACATTCTGAATATGTGTGGTGAGATTAAGCTGAGGATCTAGGGTAACCCCTAGATACTTGGCAGAGTCAATGACTGGTAGAAGTTAGATGTTTTCATTTGAAGAAGTATTAGCTAGGTGAGGAAGAGAGCTTAAATAAACAGTGACAAAAACAGGATCACTGTCAGTGAATAGTTGTGCCTCCCCCCCAACAAGCAAGACTATATGACCTACTAGGATAAGGTGAAATGGGTAGAAGCAAGAAAAAAGCAGAGGGGCCAAAAGGAAAGAAACCCAGAAGGGAGAAGGAGGACAAATGAGAGACAGTGTATGCAAATGTCAGAAGCCTGAGCAACAAGATGGATGAACACTGGCAGCAATGGCTGCAGTGAGAAATGGACATAGCAATCACTACTGAAACTTGGGCTAATCTGAGAAATAGCTCGGACCTAAATGTTCCAGGATATAAGCTGGAAACATAAAGGGAAGGGTGGCAGTATGCATGAGGGAACATATTAGGGTGTCAGAGTAAGTGCACTCAAGAAGGGGAACCATTAAAGTTACTGGTTTCAGGTAAAGGATGTGGGAAGTAAGAACAGGGTAGAGGTAGTGTATGGATTACCAGATCAAATGGTAGAGAGGGATAAAGCATGGGGCAAGGAAGGGAGAGAGAGAGTCTGTGTGAGATAGAGAGAGATGCAGTGAGGAAAGTGACAGGACTTGTAGATTGGCTCAACTATTGTGAATGGTTGACATTAACCTTCTAACCTTCCAGACATTGGCTGGGGGATGCAGTTGCCTAGGAGCCAGAAGGAGCAAAGGTCTGCAAGTGTCAATCAGGACTGCTTCCTCACATAGTTGGTGAAGGAGATCAGTAGTGGGAAGTAGTATTAAACCTGGTGGTGTCTAATTAGAACATTTGAAGCGACATTCAAGTGACCATAATTTAAGGTCATAATTGGAACAATACAGACAGCAGGTAAGAAAGCCATAATGAAAAAGTAGTTCACCCTGGCGATCCCCACCATTCATGAGTGGATAATGACCATGAACACCATCAATAAAATGAAATGCATAACATGCTGTCTCAAAGATAGGAAGGAGCAGTTTAAGTCCAGGTGGGCTTTGTGGATATCCCACATCATAAGCAAAGACCCAGACTTTATACTGTAGAGAGAGAGAGAGGTACAGAACAGTACATGGTTGGGGGAATCCAGACTAAACTGCAGTTGGAAAGTAGGTGACCTGGTGATTTCATCCCCATCCATCCTGGTGAAAATGCCAGCAGGCATAGTGTTCCTGATCACCAGAGAGCTTCCAAAGATGCTGTGTAGGGGGCCTAAACATGGAGGGAGGGATGCTGAGCAGGTAGTCCCTGGGGGGGGGTCACAACTGGCACTGACGGCTGTGCCACTCCATTATGCCAGTAGGTGAACTAATTGAATTAAACAAACCTATGCAAGTTAGCATAATTTATTCATTATAGAAATACCATGATGTTAAGCTACATGGACAGCACAATGGAACCTATTATGGTCTGATGATAATAGAACACTTAGGTTTAGGGGGAAATATACCTACAGATGCAGCCATGGATACATTCAGATATTTGCAAATATTTAGAGATATATCTAAAGAGATTCTCTCTGGTGGCCCACTGTGGTAGTGCATGCAGGCAGGGAATTTCTCTAACGATATCACAGAAATGTCAGTAAATATCTGCCCATGGCTTTGGCTGCAACAGAGGACCTAGACCATTCATTCCTTAGTGAGAGAGTAGGATAAGGCAGCAAACAGAACTTGCAGCAATGCACACTCAGTAGAGCATTGTCTAGTCCTCCTTTCCTGGTCAACAAAAACTAAATAAAAGTAAATAAATAAATAAGATCATGACCACCTGTAGATGAATATCACACCTAAGGTTGTGGGTTTTATAACTGACTGTTATTGAACTTTTGCTGCTTCATGGACTAAACCAAACAGATGGACATCTTAAAGACAGTAAGTTGATAAATATACAATAGTTGTGCAATGCCCACTGTGTAGAACAGTTTTAATCTTAGGTTAAGGTATCACCACAGTTATTTGAACTTACAACACATGGTTGCCTCCCATTATATATATAGGTGCATGCTCCAGGTATAGGTGGTGAATTAACAGGGGTATATACCTACAGTGTGTAGGAAGGGTTCCAAGAAGAGCTTCCAGAAGGATCCTACTGCATGCCAGTATAACACCCTATAAAGTGAAAGTTCAGTGCATGATGGTAATAAATGCTGCAAGTCAGTATCACAGTTGAGTAGTTTGTAAGTAATATGAATAATGCATGATGAAGGCAGCTTCTGCATGCTTCTGTAAATAGGGTAACAGCCAATATTCATAGGACTAGGCTAGATGTGGAGATGGTCTTCCTTGGGCAAACTTGTCTTTACTGCAAACTCTAGAGCTCAGGCAAATACAAGATCCAAGAAGCAGATGTGCCAGTGGCAGGCCCATTTTCAAAATATCCACACAAGAGGGAATGTAAGTATCACAACACTTTACCTACACTTTAAACCTAGATGAAGGTGAAAATGCAAGTCATGAGAAAGTAAAGAACCCTAAGTTATAAAGAAATGACTACACCAAAGCCTTGGTAGGATTTAGAGAGGCTTTGTTAGGTATGGGGAATGAATATCTGTTACAAAAAGCAACCAAAAACACAGGGGCGGGAAGACATAAAGGACAACACAAGAAGACAGGCTGTATAGTGCTGTGAAAGTAAAAAGGATAAATGATGTACTTTAAATATAAAGCAAAGATGCTACTTGTTGAACTGTAACTGTTGTGTTATGTATAGTATGTATCTGTTTAACATAAATAAAAGTTTACCTTACAAAAAAGTGACCATAACACAGTGAAATTCAGCATGAAGCTGAAGTCACAACTGAACTCTGACACATGGGGGCTAGAATTTAGGGATGCTAGTTTCAAGAAAATGGGAAGAATAGGCAGGAAAGACTAAAGAGCAAGCACCCCCCCCAAATACTCCAGGCTAAAGCTATGCCATAGGCAAAAACAATTGTAAAGAGTAGAGTGAGGGCACAGCACAAGCAATCAAGATGTGCAGCTAAAAAAGACTTTATCATGAAAATGTTGCAACACATACAACAAAGTCTGATCAGTGCTGGTACGGCTGCAGCTGAGGTAACAGAGGAACATGGCACTGTCTGCCATGTCCAAGATGGCCACCAGAGTCCTCTGTAAATGTGCGATGACTCAAGCATGCACACCAGGCTCCAGAGGCCATCTTGGACACAGAGGACTGTGCCGCCGTGCCATGGAGTTCAGTGCACATGCTTGAAGTGTCATGCATGCACAGACACAAGTTGCTGTGCATACACAGAGAACTCCAGTGCTCATCTTGGATACATCAGACAGTGCCGTGTTCCACCGATGGGCAGATGGAAAGAATAGTGCAGTGGATGCACAGAGATTGCCATTCACCTCCATTATTTAAATGTCCATTTAGTATCCAGTAAGCTCCCTATTCTCTACTGTGCTCACAAGATATCTGCAGGGCTGCAACCACTGCAGCTGTAAAAATGAGGCTTGAGAAAGTATTTTTAGTTTTGTCTGGTGTTGCAGCATTTGCATCAGATCATGGGAGTAGAAGAGACATGTAATATTAAAAGTGTCTGTTCCAAAGGCCACTCAATACTATCAGGACCATAAGAATGTCTAAATAATAGACAACACCTGTATATTTAGACATGCAAGAAAGGCAGGCTATTGGGGACAAAAAGGGTGTTTAGGACTTACAATACAAGAAGGAGAAGAGTGAGGCACATAGAAAGAGATATACTGAGATATTGGGTATAAGTAAAACACTTCTCAGGGAGGTAAAAGAAGAATTAAGGCTAGTAGAATGGATCAAGGAGAAAAACAAATCCTTCTTAGATGCATTACTAAAAGGAAAAAGATAAGTAAAAAGCAGAAATGATAAGAACAGATGAGGTGAATACAAGGGACTATAGGTAGAAGGCAGATATACAGAATGAATACCTTTGTTTAGTGTTCCCAGTCAGAGGGCCATGGCTACTCTCTGACAGCAGGTGGGAATTCAAGGGTAATGCAGAGGACATATTTGAGATGAGAAAGATTACAAAGGATGGGGGTACTGAAGGGACTGGAGAACTTAAAACCAATAAATTACAAGAGCAAGAGAGGCTTCATCAGAGATGATAATGAAATAAGGCAGGTGCTAGCAGAGCTGCTGGTAGTACTCCATGGAGATTCAGTAACAACAGGTGTAGTGCCTGAAGACTAACGGGAGGCAAATGTAGTTTCCTTAAACAAAGGAGGAAACAGGGAACATGTAAGTAGCAACAGTTGTAGTGCCTGAAGACTACCTGGAGGCAAATATGGTTTCCTTAAGCATAGGAGGCAACAGGGAAAATCTGATATGTTATTAAGCAAATGCTGTACATGTACAAATATTAAGCATAGAAACATAGAAACATTGATAATGTCAGTAAAACAGACCTTTGGTCCATTGTGTCTGCCCAGTTACACCCTATCCTACCCTTCTGGATATCTATTGTCAAGATGGGAGGATGGCTCTCACTCCCATCCACACTGAACCCTCCAGTATAGAAGCCCCCTTTGTAACTAGTAAGCCCTTCTCTTTCTGTCTCACCTGAGCTTGAAACCATTAATGATTTTTGTGGCCACTTCCTCTCCCGGCAGGCTGTGCCATGGCTCAAGCATTATCTGAAAAATAAAGTGTTCTCACTTCCCTCCTGAATCATCCACCCCCACCAGCTTCCACTTATTCCCATGTTCTTGACTCACCATTCCTGCTGAATAGTTCCTCACAGTACTGGTATACCTTGTTCATTCCTTTTCAGGAACGTGAAGGTCTCTATCATATCACCTTTCTTGATTCTGGCCTCCAGTTATTATATGTTCAGTGCCCTAAGCTAATCCTTATAAGCTCTGCCCTGCTGATCGTGAATCATCTTGATTGCCCTACACGGCACCAGCTGCAGCCTGTCTTTGTCTTCCCTTTGGTGTGGAATTCAGAACTGGGTACAGTATTCCAGAAGGGTCCTCACCAGTGATCTATAGAGAGTTACTATTACCCTTTTCATCCTGCTATCAAATTCCCTCCCAATACACCACAGTATTCTGCTTGTCTTGCTGTAAGCCTTCTTGCATTGGCTAGATTGTTTTAGGGAGTCACTTACAATGATTCCCAGGTTCCTTTCCTCAGAAGTAATGCCCAGTAAAACTCCCACCTAACTGTCCATCATGGGGGTCGTGTTCCCTGTGTTCATCACTTTGCATTTTTATGCATTGATTTTCAACTGCCAAACCCTGGACCACATCTCTAACCTTTGCAGGCCCATCTGCAAATTCCTTAACCTCTCCTCACTGTCTCCCCTGCCAAAGAGCTTAATGCCATCTGGGAAGAGATGCATCTTGCACTGTATTCCCTCTCCAGTGTTGCTGATGAGCATATTGAAGAGGACTGTTCCCAGTCTGACTCCTGCGGCACGCACTTATGACCTCCCTCCCTCTCCTCTGACTTAAATCTAACTAGATCCTTCACCATACCCAGATCTTCTAACTTCTTCAGCATTCTTCTGCATGGCACTGAGTTGAATGTCATGCTGAAGCTGAAGTAGAGTAAATCTACTGCTTGGCCCTTATCCACTGCTCCAGTTACCCAGTAAAAGAATACTATCACAGGCTGCTCTGACAAGACCTCTTTGCCAAAAACCCATTCTACTTACTATCCTGGAGCCCATTTCTCACCAGGTAGTCCACTAGGTCCACCTTGACTAGTATCCCCATCCATTTATCCACAATGGAGCAAAGACTGATGGGCCTGTAGTTACTCAATGCTCCTTGTTCCTGTCTTGTGGCATGTAACTACATCCAGTAGCCTGCAATCTTTTGAACTACTCCTGACTGTAGTGAGCTACTGAGTAGCCCTGCCCAGGTTTCCTCCAGTTCTGATGCCTGTTCCTGGAGCACCCTCTATAGAATCTCTTCTGGCCCTACAGCCTTATCTATTTTTAGGTCTGCACTCCCTTTTCTGACCCGTTCTATGGTAATTGCCACCTGCTGTATTTCTAGGTTTCCCCTTGCAGCAGCCTTTATACAACTTTCAAACAAAGGCCCAACTATCCTTCATTGTGAACATTGAGCAGAAGTAGTTGTTAAGCACGGCTACCGTCCACTTATCTTCCTCAATTACTTTGTCCCCATTAGTCTATAATCCATGCTAACTCTTGTCTTCTGTTTCCATAATGTATCTGAACAACTGTTTTCCCTCCTCTGCCCCCTGCAATATGCAGCTTAGTGTCTGCATTTGCATCAATGACATCCATTGTAGCCCCCTCACCTTTTCTTGCTATATACTCTATTCCTCATCCCTGTTTTTCTGTATATGATGAAGGCGCTTTTTTTCCCCTCACTGCCACCCTCACTTTCTTAGAGAACCAGATTGGTCTCTTGTGCCCATTACTCTTGGTAATCATTCTCATGCATGCCTTAGTTGCCTCAAGAATGGATCCTTCAGTTACTTCATTTCTGTCTACCTCCCCCCCCCCCCCGATTTTGTACACACAAACCTACTTTTCCTGGACTAATTTCCCTCATCTGCTCAGCCTTTGATGAGGGTATACTGATACCCAGGGCCAGTTTAAACCATATGATGTTACTGGGCCCCACTAGTTCCTAAACCCACACACTGCCTACTATTTCTGAGTTGGCAAGCACCATGTTGAGAATGGCAGCCTGTGTTTTGGGATTAGCGACCAGCCGCATTACTAAGCAGTCCTGCAATGCATCTACCAGGGCATGACTTCTGGTGCTCTTAACTGCAGGAATGCCCCAGTCTGCAGCTGTGTCTGCCAGGAAATAACTCAATAATGCTGCAGAGTATCACAAAATGCTGCCGCATACTGCAGGGAACAGTGTAAGTCAATGGCAATTAAGGACTTTTGTCATACAGTATTTTATGACACGTCACTGCTAGTTACTTCACTGCACCATGATTGACTTTGCTGTATGTCTGGCAGGTGATAATTCCCCACCACCACTACCTCACACATGGTGACTCTCTTCTCTATTTCTGCTCCTATGTCCCTATCTACCTTGTCCCCCTATCCCAGAGGTCTATAGACCACTCCCCTGATGCAGTTGTGCACTTCACTCACAATGATCCTGTCTACCTTTTCTCTCCCCTGAAGAACCCATCCTCTTCTGTCTATATACCTTCCTTGACATAGAGGGCTACCCATCCTCCTTTGCCCTTCCCTTATCCTGCCTGTACATAGTGTACTCCAGTACTGTCATGTCCTAGCCATTTATCTCAGTGGTCAGTGTTTCTGTAATGGCTATGAATTCTTATTCTGCACCTGCCACCATCACCTGGTGCTCACTAATTTTGTTACCTAAGCTCAAGGCATTAAGGCGGACTACCTTCTGACTTATTCCTATACCCTTTCCCTTTTTGTCAGCTCCTCTCCCTTCTTCATCTCATCCAGTCCCTGACTTCCTGCTCCTTGTCATCATTGAAAGTCCTCTCCTGGGCACCCTTTCTTAACTTATTATGCCCCCTGCCTTGCTGCATCCACCTCCACTGCTCCTAGTCCCAATTTCTGGGGGAGCCATAGCTATTTTACCCTTTTACTCAATGTTCTCTGTAGTAACTACAACCTCAGTCCCCCCCCCCATTTAAATGTCCACCAAAGCAGGCATCAAACTTCAGTTAAAATGCACCTCTGTCTCATCAGGTGAAGGTCATCATCATTAAAGAACCTCCTGTCCCAGATACATCCCTAGACTCCCTTAAAATGGTACCCCTGCTCCTGATACCATCTTTTCAACAACCCATTAAACTCCTCAGAGTTTTCCTTCCTTACTCTATTCTTGTCCTTCTCCCAAACCCACACAGGGAGGATCTCAGGAAAGGCCATGGAAGCAGAGTCTGCTTTTAGTCTGTTCCCCTGCCTTTGAATGATGTGCTTCACTGTCTGTATAGGCTGTTTTGCCATTTCATTAGTACTCAGGTGTACCAGACCACAAACTCTCTCTTCTCCCTCTATCATCCTCCCTGTTCAATCTATGGCCCAGATTTCTAATGCATCTTGTACTGCCTCACACCCAAAAGTGGCTCTTCTTTTGAGCATTATGGTAGTAAAAGAACAAGTATGGAAATGTGGGTACACCTACCAGGGCATCTGTAGAAGCAATATCCAAGAACACACCCACCTAAGTGGAAAAGGTTAGCACTTCGCACTTTCTTGTATTATATCAAAACAAACTCTTTATTTGGTACTCAGCAGCATCAAAAGTCAACCTCAGGTTCACTCATCAAAAACCATGAATTTCATTCTAATGTAGTCTACCCAGTGGTAATTTTCCACTTAATCCATTTCTGTCTCTCGCAGACCGTCATTCACCGAGCTGCTTTTCCACATGACCACTGATGTATCAGCATCACAACTGACACCTTCATCAGAACATGTGGAGTACCAGTCAGTCATTGATTAAAAACTTTTCAGTTAAAGGGGCACTGTCAGCTTTGCTGGACAGTTTTTTTATGCATGGATGCAGTGTGCCTCCTGGCACATATGTATAACATATTGTCCCAAGTATTCCCTTATGTGTGTCAATCATAATCAATGTCCTTACTGTTGCTTGTTTTTTAATTAGAATCTGGTCACTCGGCCCGAAGTAAACTCACCCGTGCACAGGAAGCATTATCTCATCAAGACCATGCGGCTGCTACAAGCGTGGTCCTGAAGTGTGACATTTGGAGATGCGAGGTGTAAAACTCAATTCCTCTGGTAGATCTGCCTTTATTTAATCCTTGCTGCTGTATACCACTAAAAAATGAGTGGGGAGAGAGGAACAAATTGCTTTTTAAAACCGCGGCCGAAATCTCATGCATGCACTAGAGTGTCCGGCTCCTAAGCATGCACAGCATCTTTACTCATGCCACACTTGTGCATGTGCGGGATTTCGGTCGTGGTTTTAAAAAGTAATTTGCTCCTCTCTCCGTGCTCGTTTTTTGGTGGTATGCAGCAGCAAGGATTAAATAAAGGCAGATCTACTAGAGGAATTGAGTTTTACACCTTGCATCTCCAAAAGTCACACTTCAGAACCTCGCTTGTAGCAGTTATGTGGTCTCAGTGAGATAATGTTTCCAGTGCATGGGTGAGTTTACGTCGCTCTAGTGACCAGGTTCTAATTAAAAAATAGGCAAAAGTAAGGACATGTTTTATGATTGGCACACATAAGGGCATACTAGGGACAATAAGTTGTATGTTTATGCCAAGAGGCACACTGCATCCATACATAAAAAAAAAAACTGCCCAACAAAGCTGACAGTGCCCCTTTAAAGTGATACTGCAAGTGCAGAGCTTGTGTAGCTTTTTTGCCCTGAAGTGCTCCCAAGGGGAAGCACTGCCTGTAATGCAGAACCTTGTTTTTCATGAATATTCTTCTTTGAAAAAACTGATTTGCTTCTCCTATAGATTTACTATTCTAATGCCACACTGCCATTGTTCACCACTCAAGTGAAATTCTGACCAAAAACAAATGAGGGGACTTTGTCTGGATTCAAACCCTCAGCCTGTGGCTTATGAGGCTGTAGACCTTTCCACTACACCATGGAGCTTGGAAAGCAGTAAACTCAGCTGTTTAGCTTAGAGGTTTCAGATCTGCATGTGCTGCTCCCAAGACAATGCTGCCCCAAGGGAGACTTGCTTCCCCCTAGTCAGCGCTGCTCCCAGGGTGACTGTGAAGGCATAAAAGTGGCATTACTAAGTGGCAACAGCATTTAAAATGCAGACTTCTTAAAACTAGTGCAAACAAGCAAGCTAAAGTGACAAGTGATAATACTATAACCCAAACATAGCAGAGCACATTAAAAACAAAATTAGTGCATATTCATTAGACATTTCAGGAATTAAATATATTTCAGCTATTCATTTTCAGCATATTAGCCTCTATTCAACAAAAAACACACAAGATGCATGCACTGGGGTGTGCAGCTCCGCACCCAATGGCTTTCTGTGCAGGGACCACATTCATGAACACTGGCCCCTTCTGGTTCCCTTATGTGGCCCCATCCCACCCAGCATGCAGGTCAGTGGGGAGCAGGTGAGTGTGGTGCGCCAGACCCTGGCAGGTAGGGACCCACGGTGGATCCCTTGCATGCAATGGGTGCCATGTTGCTGACCAGCAAGCAGAGTGCCAAACATGCCAGTGTGGGGGTGTACCCCATCTGCCCAACCCCCATCCTCCTAAAGTCCCCTGATGGCAGAGGCAGCATTGCTGGGGGGGCAATGCCCCCTACTATGTCTGTCACATCCAGAGGTAGCTTTCCTGGGAGGATGCATAGCCAGCCCCAGTGGTTTATGGCTGCCTTCTGGACACAGAGCCAGCAGCCCCCATGCACAGCACTCCTCATGTTCTTCAATGTGCAGAATGCTGGCTTGCCCCCCCCACACTGCCCCCAGACTTGCACCTGCATGGAGTTCTGTGATCAGCTGGGGGATCAGATGTGTGTGGGGTGTATCCCCATCCTGAATAGGGTGGAGGGGGTGCAGTGGGCAATGGCTATGCGCCCAAGTTATGCAGCATGTAGCCACCCAATTCTTTATTGAATAGAGCCCATTGAGCATGAAAGAGTTCACAGGGAGTGTAACAGGACACAGTCATTCTATACAAGAGGCTGAGCTGTCTCCAAAGTAGTTATCCAAAATGCTTCTCTTTTCAAGAGTTTTTCTTTAGATTGGCACATCTTACTGTATGTCTCATTCCATTTTTTTATACCAAAAAAATTGAAGCACAGCTACTGAAGAATGGCTTGCCTTCTTAAAGTGCATTGCAATTGCATAAGTTTCATTATTTGTTCTGATTGTGGTTTTATGTTCTTCAGTCCATAACTTTAAGGCACATTTTATCTGCCCAACATAAGGTATCCCACATGGACACGTCAAAATGTATACTACTCCTTCCATACTGCAGTTTATAAATTGATTGATAATATATTTTTGCCATTCATGGGATGTAGGAAAGTGCTAGTATTTCTGGTGTTACTGCAATGAATGCAGTGTCCACATTTGTAGTTGCCTTTCAGTGGCTTAGGCAAGCAATCTTGTTGATTCATTTGCCTCAGGAGTAGTGTATGGACCAAGGTCTCCCGGAGGATACAACATCTCCTAAAAGTTACTCTAAGTGGAGTTCCAGTAATATTGTCAAATTTTCTGTCACCTTTAAGAATGTCACAATGCTTTGCACAATTTTCCTGATTTTATCTGCCTGAGGTAAATACTGTATGACAAAAGTAGGTTGGCTGTCTTGTACATTTGTGTTATTGTTGTCACTTCTGACATCATCCCTGTGTCCCTCAATCAAAATATCTCTATTCATGTTTTTTGCATATTGATGTGCTTCATTTACAATAGACACATCATACTTTCTTTCATAAAAACTTTTCTTCATGTTTTTGCTGTACATTTCAAAGTCTGATTCTATATAACAGGTGTGTCTTATCCTGAGGAACTGCCCTTTTGGTATATTGTTTATCAGAGATTTTGGGTGACAAGCTGTCTGCTCACAGTATAGTATTTCTCAAAGTCAGTTTTTGATACAGTTTACATTGTACATCATGTCCTTTTTTGAAAATCATGAGGTTCAGAAAATTAATCGGTGTATTACTCCATTCTGCTGTGAATTTCAAATAGTGATTGGTATTGCTAATAAATTCCCCAAACAAACTAAGTTCATTTTCTGTACCTCTCCAAATTAAGAAACAATCACCAATATAGTGTATCTTTTCCATGTGACAATTTATCTGAAAAATAGATTATTCCTGTTGTTGTAAATGAATGTGTTCTCCCGCTCACCAGCATATAAATTGATAAGATTGGGGGCAAATGTGGTGCACATACTTGTCCCTTTTGTTTGAGCAAAATGTTTATTTTGAAAAACAAAGATATTTGATTGAAGTACTGTTTGTGCACATTCAATAATGAAATGGTTAGGCAGTAGTATAATTTCAGGCCTGTTAATTAGAGTCTTTCCAATTACATTAAGCCCTCCCTCGTGGGGAATATTTGTGTAAAGGTTCTCAAGATCAATACAAATGAGGAGATCAGTGTCTAATATTTGGTGTTCACTCAACTGTGTACACATGTAATTTGTGTCTTTCATGTAGGAACAAAGGTTTACTACAATTAATGTACTGGTCCACAAATTTTGATAGAGGTTCGGTAGCACTGCCAATCGAAGAGACAATTAGTCTACTGGGAACCAGAGAGAGATTTTTATGTAGTTTGGGAAGGAGGAACAGAGCAGGTTCCCTTGGTTCATCTACCACTAAATAAGCAACTTCTTTTTCTGTTCTCCAAATGTTCTGCAATGCTTCTCTGAGCAGTATTTTAATATGTCTGGAAATAATTGGAGTAGGGTCTCTATCCAGCTTAGAATAAACCAATGCATTACTTGTTTGTTTGCTTCAATTAGATAGTCATTAGGGCTCCAGATGACCACAGCACTGCCTTTGTTGGTAGGATGTATCACGATGTCTGTCATTTGTTCTAACTAATTTAAGGCACCTCTTTCATCTTAGTTATATTCTGCATGCTCTTTCTATAAGGGCGTTTTAAGAGTTCATCAACTTCCCTTTCAACTGCTTTCATATATGCAAGAAGGGTTGGGTTAGTTGTAAGGAAAGTGTTTTTAAAATGATCTGCAGTTTGAAATAGGTGGCTGCACAAACAACCAGAGCCATAACCTGAAGTCTGGAAGCTGACAACAAAGAAGTCGGACTGCAGATAATTATAGAAATTCTTTCCTCAATTACATTTTGTATTGTTATGTGACAGCCAGGGCTTCATTGCTATACCAAACTGGCTGACTGCTCTTCCATGCAATGAAACACCATAGTTAATGTTATTCTAATTACTGCACTGTGTCGACCCTTTCTTAATCTGATCCGCCTTTCTATATTACTATCTATTGATCAGTCTGTACCTACAAACACATAAATGCTATCTTTGCCAAGGTCACCACCAACTGACTTCCGGATGTTCTTGCCAGTCATTCTCCAAGTCTGTAGTATGCTGTACAAAAATTATTAAAATGCATGAAAAAAATGCATGAAAAAGAGACAAGGAGCAATGGCACGAGGGCATGAGTGTACTTAGCAATGCCACAATCCTACTCATTCTCGCTATAGCAAGCTGTAATGGGTGCAGGCAGGAGATAGATTTTAAAGTGGGAATTCAGGTATCACAGCAACAGGCAAACAATAAAAGAGTTTCAAAGGTGCTCTATATAGTACTCAGTCATGTGAAAATGTTAAACATGGTAGTCAAAAGCAAAATGTTTTGTTTTATTCAGACTGAGCATGGGACGGTGGAAGGGGGTACAGTGAGCAGACACTGACAGCATGGAGATCACGCAGCTCAAAAGCTGCAAAGAATAGCTGCCTGCAAACTTTTTTCTTTTTATTTCAAATTCAAGTACAAGGGAATTAATTTTTATTTTCAAATAACGTATGATGTACTGCAGTAAAGTGGTGTGTGAGGACAAGAGAGGAAGAGACAGTACACTGGTAGATAGTGCCAGTACAGGTACAGGTACAGTCATGTATTAGTTTTATTCTGGCATCTTCTGTGTAATGAAAAGGGAGCTATAACGAGCACAAGTCATGGCTTCCTTTTTGTTCATTATATTGAGGGACTATTGTATGTAAACAAAAAAAAAAAGGATTCAAAGTTGAGCAACTTTGTCCTTGGGCACACTTACTGCATTTTCCCATCTAGCGGTTGTGAACTCCAACACTATGCTCTAACCTCTATTCCATTGCATTGTTTGGAAGAAGCCACAGGAAGAAATCAAACATGTTGTGCAGCACATTAGTTCACACAAATAAATAATAATTTTTTTATTGAAACAATAAAAAAATAATAAAGAAACCAAAGAAATCCTTATGATAACCTGAAACTGACATCAAGCAGCATGCCACTAAATTAAAATCACAGGTGACTGCTAAATTATAACTCTTCATTGCACTACTGCTTTAAATCACAATTTTCAACTGCTTATATCTCAGACCTTCTTTGATGGACAGCATGTTTTAGAATGGTATAGTGTCACCTTTTGTTAATTTTTAATTAATTTATTTGTTTATGTACAGTATTTATTTATTCATATCTCGGATTACAGTACCTTTGAGTCAATGAGTCTTTTACAGAGGTTCCACGTCAGAATGAAGACAAACACAACAGAGAACTAAATACAAAGCAAGTGGAATACATGATACATGGAGTTGGGGTTACAATCCAAAATAAAAGTTACAAGCAGGTGAAAAGTGTTAACATTCAGGTTACAGCAAAAAAATTAAATTAAATCAGGCTAAATTTTACATTCAGGTTACAGAAAGAAATGCAGTAGGTTTCGAGGATCAGGGAGGTGCCCTGGGGGAAAGAGCAGGGAGTGATGCTCTCAAGAAATTTGTCATTGTCAGGGAGTGTTGTGGGAGATGGGAGGGGAAACTGAGGGTGAGAGGGAGTGTAGCTGGAGATAAGAGGGGAGAATGATGGGTGAGAGGGAGGACAGTGGGGAGATGGGGAGAAAAGGGCTGGCAGGGGGTCTTTGGACAGTATTAGGAGTGGGAGTGTGAGAGGAGGAGGAAGGAGAGTGAGGAAAGCGAAGGGAAAGGAGAGTCAGGGAAGGAAAAAGGGGGTAGACATAGGACAGGGGATGAAGGTCAAGGTAGGGGGGAGAGTGCAGGCTGTAGGCAGTGTGTGAGGCAATCACAGCTGCTAATAGCAGTAAGGTGTTGTCTGAGTTTCTGTTTGAAAGGGCCCAGTTTAGGTTTTTCTAGAGTGTCCATGGAAAGTTTATTTAACCAGCTTAGAGAACAGAATCTGAAGGACCATTGGGTTTGTGTGATCCAACAGAAAGGGGTCAGGTATGCATGCCTGGAGGCACTCCAAGTGCTGAACTGATTAGGAATGTGAGTGAGAAACTGCCAGGAGGTTGGGGGGTCAGCCCCAGGGAGATTTTATTTGTGGGTTGGCATGTGTGATAAGTAATCCTACCACTGAGGTTCAGCCAGTTGGTAAGGGTGAAGAGATCGCATGTATGCATGCATCTGAGCTCACCTGAGACTAGACGACAGGAATTGTTAAGGGCTGTGCGTATCCTTTTAAGAGATGACTCAGTAGCTGAGCCATAGGTGACTAGGCCGTTATCTATTATGGAGAGGGCAGAGTTAGTGACAGCAAGTTGAAGAGCATCTGGGGTCATGCTCTGCCTGTACCTGTGGAGGATCCCTAACCTAGAGTTAACCATCTTGGAAACATTGCTAATATGCTCACAAAAGGATACGGTACTGTCAAGGGTTATACCTAGGTACTTAAAGGTAGAAACCTGCTCGATGGGGACATCTTTGTTGTTATGTATGATTAAGGGGGTAGAATTTTGTTTATTATGAGAGCTGATGAAAAGCACTGATTTAGTTTTTTTTGTAGTTCATAACCAGCTTGTGCCGGGAGAACCAGGTCTCCACTGCTGCAAAGTTGTGTTGTAGAGTAGCATCTAATGGGAGCGTATCTGAGTGGCTGATACATACTTTATTTATTTCAGTTTAGGATTATTACCTTTCAGCCAAGGGCTCATTTACAAAGGTTCCAATTCAGTCAATACAATAAAATACAATACATAACATGACATGACATGACATGACGTGACATGACATCACTTAACAGAGGTTAGGCAGTACACATAGGTGATGTAACAGCAAATAGGGAAATATTTATGGCATGGAAGCGCTAGCAGTGACATCACTCATTGAGTAAAGTACAGTGCTTTGAGAGTAGTGCTACGCAGGTTCACTACTGAGGGGCAGTGAAATAAGCAGCCAGAGTAGGCTTTGTCAGAGGTGGGTCTGAAGAGAGGAAGAGAGTGAAATAAGCAGCCAGGAAAGGCTTTGTCAGGGGTGGATTCATAGATAGGAGAGGCAAGCAGTGGAAAGAGCACAGAGACAGGGAAGGGAGAGGGGACTAAGGCTACTGGGAAGTGGTGAGGGAGCAAAAATGGTAGGCTTTGTTAGGGGTGTCAAGGGGAGGAGTGAGAGGAGTAGGGACTGTAGAGAGGGGGAAAAAGGGGTACAAGGAGTGAGGTTTGGGGGGACTGGACAAGAGTGGAGGGAGAGTGGGTCAAGGTTGAGGTGTGTGGGTCAGCATTAGGTGAAGCAGGCACAGACATTTTTGCAGTCCAGGTGGCAGTGGAGCCCAGCTGAGAACTGGTCAACTTGATGCCTTCAAGCATTACCTGCTGCTGATAGACTGGTCACCATTTGACAGAGCAAAGGACAGGAACCAAGCACTGGAATACTTCCTTAAGACCTTCACTAAGGCCTGTGACATCTTTGCCCAGTACAAGACCAAAAAAGTAAGAGGGTCCACTAACCCATGGCTCTCGGGCTTTCTCCTAGAGCTCATGTCAAACAGGGACAACCTGTGGAATATGATTAGAGCAACTGGTTCACAAGCTGGCCTCATTGCCCATAAGGCATCCAGGAACAAATGTAAGAAGCTCATCTGATCAGCCAAAGCATCGTACTATAACAACCTACATAGCAAGAATTGGGGCAATGGCAGTGAGTTCTGGAACTCAGTGAAATTGCTCACAGGAAAGGCCACCAGAGCTCCACCAGACCTAATCATAACTTCGGTCAGTACACTCCAGTAACCCATTGATACTGTGAACACATTTAACCTTGCCTTCACTGACCTTAGTACCTTGCATCCTAAAGACTGCATCACATGTCCCAGTTAGCTATCCATCACAAATACTCCTTCCCCTCAAACAACATCACTCCTTCTTTCTATTTCAGGCAGATCACAAGGGCTGAGACCCTAAAATATGTCAAACAAGCTCTAGGGAAGACTAGGATGAAGAGTGACCTAGTTGATATGAAGTTGGTCACCCTCACTTTAAATGAGCTCACAACTACACTCACCAAGGTATTTAATGCCTCACTAAGTACATGTGTGTTGCCAGACAGATGGAATGCAGCACTGGTCACCTCCATCTTTAAAGCTGGAGATAGAACCAACCTGGCCAAGAGACTTGGGGAGTGCATTTAGTGAACTTGTTAGCCCAGGTGCACATAACTGAGGGATAGTCACTGAGGGAGTCTGGTAAGATTGATACTTCAGAGATATGGTCAGGGAATACAGTGTCATCTGCATACAGTAGCACATAGTAGGAGATTATTGGTGCAGGCAAGAGGGAGGGAGTCTAGAAAGAGGCTGAAAAGCAGCGGCACCAGTATGCAGCCTTGCAGAACACTGGACAGGACTGGCCTGCTGTCAGAGACATCAACACTGATTTTGACTTGCTGGCCAGATAGTTTTTAAACCAGGCTGCTGCATCTGCCAGTAAGCCAATGTCAAGAAAGGATTTGAGTAGGAGGGGTGATTAACAGTATCAAACACCTTAGTGAGGTCAATGTAAATTAACCCATCTAAGTGCCCATGAACAATTGCCTGGTGTATGAAATCAATCTGTGTATTAAAGGAGGGCAGATGTGGTACTATGGACCCTCTTGAAGCCATGCTGTTGAGTACTTTGGATGTTGTGCTTGGTAAGGTAGTCAGTGAACTGATCTGTGACTACATGTTCCAAGACTTTGTAGAGTGGGGGTGGAAATTGGGCGATAGTTTGAGGGAACTCCCCTGTCACCAAACTTATGAATTGGCATCACTAATGCTGTTTTACATAACATGAGGAATCGACTAAGGCACAGTGATAGGTTTAGATTTTTTGTGAGAGGCAGGAGCACAGCATCTAGTGTCAGGTGCAGGAGCTTTAGGTCCAGTGAGTCGCTATTAAAGGGGGCCTTACCAAGTACCGTTATTAGGTATTTGTAGGACTCTGTAAGTGTGATTTTCTTGAAGTGGAAGGGGCGGGTTAAGTGACATTGGACTAGAGTTCTTTGGGCCATACAGGTTAGAATGAGTGTCATAAAAGTCAGGGGGGAGTACACCACTTAGGTTGGTGAACGCAGAGTTAAAGGTGTCTGCTATGTGTTTTGGGTTGTATTTAATGTAATCTTCCTCAATGAAAGTGGTTACATACAGAAGATTGTATGGGGAGGTGAAAGAGAATACATTTTACACACTGAGGTGGGATGCCACATAAACCCCGAGGGTGAAGCCCAAGGGGTTTATTAAGGCATCCCACACCAAGGGTGTGTGTAAAATTCAAGCTTGAACCACCTCCCCAAACCTTATTTTAAATAATTGCTGACTTTCATTTTTTCACCCATAGGAAGTTTATTTGACAAACTGTGCCATTTTGCAAACAAGTGTGCAGTACTCTGATTCATGAACTGTATTTTATTAAAGGACGTTGTAATAGTAAAATAGATTTTAACTGAATGATTTAATTGTATTTCTTTTTTTGTAATCTTTCAAATTGTGTTAACTTACAGTACTTGAAACAGCGAGGTCCATTTTGTAACTTTGCTCAGTAACCGCGGTTTCTATGAGAAGTAAATCTTGTTTTTGAAACTGTAAATGGTGTTAAAAGAAGAAAACATTTAAAGATTTTGTAAGAATATTTTAAGTTCTTCGGTTTTTACTCATTTCTCTGTTGCTAAGCGAGGGTTCCGGTTGCCATGGTTATGCTGTTCGTAGCGAGCTGCTTAAAGAGCTCATGATGCCTGTGGGGAGAAAGAAATTTGTTCAGTATGTGTTAGGAATGATGTGAAAAGTTTCTACTTTAGTTTAATTTATCTTGATAGTCTTTCTCTGTGTTATAGAGGACATAGGGTGTTGATTTTAAGCAGCGAAAGGACGAAGCCAGCTGACAGACCGTGAGTTTCAGATTAAATGTGGTTTGTTTTATGGGTGTAGATGGCTTGCAGTTTTCCTAGAGAAAGCTGGAGCGTGTTTGCTGTTATAACCAGCCCAGCTGGTTTTAACGGCAAATTATAACCGTCTTTCTCAACGGGAAAAGATGAAGATCAGTAATTATATAGAGGATAATGCCTGGGGGTTGGTAGATTACCATGGTGTAAACATCTCAAGCAGTTGCCATGTTGACCACTGTAAACCTCGAGAGTGAAGTTTGAGAGGTTTATCGTCGGCATGGCAACCGTGAAAGGTGTTTACACCTTAGTAATCAACCGAGCCCCAGGCATTGTCTTTTATAGTGTATGAGGACACCCTGTGTCCAGACAAATATATTCCTTGTTCCTGTCTGTCAGTACTTTAAAAATTACTGGTATCCCTTACCTTGCACATGAAATGAAGTCTCCAGAATGATCGTCAGAGGAACTTTTTATTTCTTCAATAAACTCTGCCACAGTAATAAGATATTGGAGAAGTGCATAACTGTTACAAACATTTTTTTAATACCCCAATAAACCCAAGTCCAATAACCTTATAGTTCAAATACCAAAAGTTCAAATGTTAAGGATGAGGTTGGCCAGCCATGATCATGTGATCACTGCCTTCTTCTACGTCATTTACGTGCACTGAGGACTTTTGGGAGACATAGTCAGGGTTCAAAGGAGCTACGGCTGAGATTCTGTTTAGGAGCCTAACATATGGAAAAGAAAACCAAAAAAAGGTAAATTTAGATGCAGTAATACAATGTGCCTTCAAACAGCTGATCATTCTTGGATATACCGAAAAAAGAGGTTTACTTTATTATTCGTCATCTGATGAGGAGTCCGCTATCATTGCGACTCTTCGTCTTTTTGGGGGACCATAATAATTATTGTATACTGAAATGTGTATGCCTTCTCCAAAAAGGTTGAAAATTACCCCAAGGTCTGATACGTCGGTTGAAACTGGATGAAAGTGTGAGTGGTATTTCAATAGGGGACCAGCAGTATAACATTTCAGCCTTTGCAAATGACTTTGTTACATGTGGCCAACTGGTGATCTTCTTTGACAGAGGCCTTTGATCTTATTAATAGCTTTAGTTCCTTTTCTGGCTACAAATTAAACAGAAATAAAATGCTGGTTTATTCATTGTCCCCCTCCAGTACCACATTTCAGGTATTGGAGATGGGATTACTGTGGGAACCCAGTGCACTAACCTATTTGGGTATTAAAGTAACCCAGGATCTGTTAAAGCTGAAGACTATTAACCTTGATCCTCTGATTAAGAATCTGGCAGGGGACCTTCAGTGGTGGCAGTATTTGCCTCTTTCCCTGAGGGGGAAGGCAAACATTGTCAAAATGATGGCGCTCCCTTGCCTTTTGTGCCCAATGTCCATGCTTTTTTTTTATATGTACTTTATTTTTCCATTAAATGCATCAGAAAGTCACAATAGTACATATTATCTTGCCATTTTATACATTTAAATCCATATAGTAATCAATCAGTGCAGAAATCAACAGACTCAAAAACAATTAAAACCATTTGGTGAGGCTAATAGTCGATGGTGCATATCTGGAGGGGGGGACCTCCCTTCCCTTAAAAACTAGTACTACCCTAGTCCATTATAATACTTGGCATTGACCTTCTCGGTTCACAACACCATCTGACTCCCTCTCTCCTTCCCTCTCTGAGACTTTAAGCAGTGAGGTCCACTGTCATGACCCATCCAGTCCACCTTCTAACAAACTTCTCCCTCTCATCCCTTACTTGATATGTTAGCTCCTCCATATGTTGTATTGATGAAATGATCTGTTTCCAGTCTGATACTTGGGGCAGTGATGGTTGCAGCCATAATTTCGAGATGGCTTTACTATAAGCTACCACACATATATACCACAAGTAGAGTGCATCTCTTCCCTTCAGCTCTTCTGGGGTAAGCCCCAGAATCTAGTTCTGTGGGGTCAAAAGAGCTGTTGGTTGAAAGACCGTGGACATTATATCTTCAGTCTCAGCTCTAAATCTGTCAAGTCTTGGGTAGGTGTAGAATATGTGAGTAGGAGTTGCTTTCAGCTCACCACATTGGCTCCAATAGCTTGAAGTGGTCCCAGTCTTCCACTTAACCACCCTATGAGGGGTCAAAAAGAATTGTACATTCGTTTTCCAAAAGTAATCTTGCCATAAGGGGGATGCAGTGGCTTCAGAGGTATTTCTCCATACACAGTCCCATTACGTGTGGGATAGCAGAAAGTTGGCTTCACTTTCCAATTTTGTCATGGTTTGTTTGTTCGTCTCTCCCTTATGCCTGTTTAAAAATTTATATATTTTAGATATTGTCTGTTTGGGACTTGTGAGAGAGAACAATTCTGTCAAGGTTGGGGATCCAGTTACATAGATCTTAATCACTTGTGTTTGACATATTATTTTTTGTATATAAGTGTTTATTTGTAAGGAATGGATCTTATCACCAGCTGTTCAGCCCCACGTTCTAGTACACTCTTGAAAAGAGACAACAAGGTCTCCCTTCATTAATTGTGATGGGGAGAATAGTCCATGTCTCACTTGTCTCTGGTACCAGAGGTCTATCTGGCCCAGGTTGAAATCCAAGGCCTGAATAAACCATCACATTCTCCACCTTTCTGTCTTTGTCTCTATATGTGCAGAAAGTATCCCATGCTTTCCAATAACTTGAATGGCATGATACATGGCATCCTTGTCAAGTGCCCGTCGGTAAACTAAATTTGCAGGAGATATAGCCATTAGTATGGACATATGCCTGCAGATCCGTATAGAACCTCTGAATAACTCCAATAAAGCCCTATGGGAGGCCAAACCTGGCAAGGACCCTGTATAAGAATTCCCATTGAGACTCATAATAATAGCAGGGGTAGCAGTCTTATTCAGATGGTCTATAATATGTATCATTCTGTGGACACTTTCTGCCGCCTGTCTGTCCGGAATGAAACCGTTTGGTCTTTATGAACTAAGAGGGGGATAAATTGTTGTAATCTTTTGGCTATTATTGAGGTCAGAAATTTATAATCTACATTCAGGACCAAAATCGGTCGATAAGAGGGGCAAAGTGTGGGGTCCTTGCCGGGCTTGAGGATCACTGAGATGACCACTTGTCTCCAGGAAGGCAGGAGCACCAAGTCCTCCTTCAAGGACTCTTGATACACCATTTTTAAAATGGACACTACGGCATCTCGAAATTTCTTATAAAATTCCACCGGGAATCCATCATTCCCAGGGGACTTCCTGGTTTTCCCATCCCTTATGACTGCATAGATTTCTTGATCTGAAATAGGGGCCAACAGTTTAACTTTTGCATCCCCAGGGATCTGTGGGAGTCGCAGTTTTTGTATAAAAGTCTCTACCTCACCTGGCATGGGGCCCTCCTTTTGGGAATATAGTTGTTTGTAATATGATATAAAAGCCTCAGAGATGTGTTCCACTGTGGAGCCCCAATCTCTAGTGTGAGGATGTAATATACATGCTATATGTGCTTTAGCCCTTCTGGCCCATAGGTGAATTGCCAAATGCCTCGGAGCCTTTGGACCACCTTCAGAGTAGCTCTGTTTTAAAAATTGAAGGATACGCTCTACCTAATGATTTAAAATTTTGTTTAGTTTCTTTTATAGGGTGATAAGTTCCTTCTACCTGCTGCACTGAATCTTCTCCTGCTGCAATCCCTCTAACTCTTTTATCTGCTGCTCTAAAATTTTCTGTCTTTCGATTCGTTGTTTCTTCCTAGCTGTGGCTATGGCCACAAATTTCCCCCGAGTCACAACTTTAATGGTGTCCCATAAAATTCCTTTACTAACCCCACCATTTATATTGTTTTGAAGAGTTTGTACGATTAAATCTGGGATCTGTTCTAATACCTCTGGATCTCTAAGTAGGGACAGGTTCAGTCTCCAAAAGGTGTTGTGAGCAGGCATTGCCAGATCTAGGGTTAACAATAAGGGAGCATGATCAGAAATGGTAATAGACCCAATCTCGCACCTTCGTGTCATACCTAGGGATTCATGGCTAAGGAAGAAGTAGACTAGCCTAGAATATAAACGGTATGTAGCCGAATAACGTGTAAACCCTCTAGCTGGGCCCTGTAAAAAGGTCCATGCATCTTGCAGGCCCAATTTCTGTAGTAGAGCCTTGATTTGCCTCTGTGACCTAAGTGTCTTTCTGGGGATCCGAGAGGTAGTATCTTTGTGCTGGTTTAATATCATGTTCCAGTCACCCCCTATAATTAGTGTCCCCTCCATCTTCTCTGAAATCAAAGTCTGCAGCTTCCTATAGACCTCATAGGGAGGGTTGGGGGGCACATAGATCAAAACCACTGTGAGCCTGTGACCACTGAGGTTACCTTTTAATAAGGCAAACCTCCACTGCTTATCTATAATTTTTTCCATCACCTCAAATGGAGTCTCATGTGGGATCAATATTGCCACCCCTCTATGCCCCCTTTGTAAGAAGAGGAACAAACCTCTGAGAAACAGAAATGTTTCGGCTTGCTATGTTCCTCCTCTAACAAATGAGTCTCTTGAAGCAGCATTAAATCTGCCTTAGTTTGTTTGAAGTAGGTTAAGACCTTCTTCCTCTTTATTGGGCTGGTCAAACCATTCACATTGAATGATAAAATCTTAACTGTTATTAGGACAACATTGGCAAGCAGGCCCACAATAGCCAGGGAATGTGCCCCCCCTCCCCTCCACACACCATCGAGAACCAAGGTAAAGTTTCCTCAACAATAAAACTTAACTTATAACTATTAACCAGAGCTACGGTCTCAACCTCAGACGTAGCTCTGAACCATAATAACCAATGTGTCAAACTCCTAAACAAACCCAGGTTAGCGCTTCCAAGGTAGGGGAACAATTTTAGATGTTCCCTGTCTCTGCAAAGTATAGGAAACTCTGCAGATGTGTAGTGAATTCTCCTTCCCCCCTGTAGAGGAACACTACTGGGACAGTAGTAGGCTGAAGTCATTCCCACTGTCATCTGTCCCAAAAAGGAAATAAAATGACATAGCCAAAACAGCCCCGACATAGGGAAATGTTTCTCACTCCCCCCAACAGGATGTGGATGTACAGCTGCAGAACTTACACAATATACAGATATCAATAATTTCTTTACACTGTTAAGCATATTCTTCAGTCAGTCTACAGCTCTTGCTCTCTGCTGAGGCACTGAGGAAGTTCTGTGTTTACCCAGCATTTCCCTTGTGTACAGCTGAATCATCTTCAAATTGTACCTCTTGCTTAGTGTTTTTTATTTCTCCAGGGTTATGACTGTAGAACTCAGTGAGAATACTTATAAAAGTACCCCCTCTCTTCTGTTCAGCATACCCCCCTTCCCCTTGTTTAGTATGCCCTCTGTTAAAGCCTAAAAACTTGACTGTTTTTGCCCAGTTGCAATTTATGGATGACCAAATCCACTTTACAGCATTTGTAGATATTAATGTCTTACGTTTTACCCACTGTCTCGAAGGAGTAGACCTCGGGTTGTGTCCTGGATGACCCCCCCCGGGCATAGCCCGCTATGAGCTATGGGTGAGGCGGGATCATCTTATTGGCTGCGATCTATCAACAGTCAGTATATCACAGCCACCACTGAGAAACCACCCCTGGGGCATAAAAAGAGAGAAAAGTTAAACCTGGCACTGTCCATGCTTTCAAGTATTCATCCCCTGTTGTTCACACTGCCATTGAGTAACTTGTGATCACTGCAAATTTCTCCTGATGGCATCCAGGGTTCCCCATGAGGAGACCACATCTGGTTGCTTTTCCAGTCCTCCTTGCAACTGGCTTTTAATTCTTTGGATGTTCCCCTTTATGGCTGGGGTCATCGTCTTCTGGTAGTTCTCCACAGTTATCCCTCCCTGCTTGAGTGCCTCCTCCACCCCCTCTGGAGTCATGTATAAGCGCACACCATCCTCCCAGAACACCCTAATCTTCACAGGGTAGAGAGTCTGGAATCTGATCCTCCTGGAATGCAAGGCCTTCATTGCCAGTCGGTATTGGAGCTGCAGCTGCTGAATCTCTGGCAGGTAGTCCTGATCAAGGTACAAATGAGTTTCATTATACTTTATTTCCCCCATTTGCCATGTCAGACATAAAATTTCTTCTTTTGTTGCATAGCTAGAGAATTTCATCAGGATCTGTCTGGGTCTAGATGTGGGGTCTTTAGGCTTTGGGCCAAGGGTTCTGTGTGCTCTTTCGATGCATTTGTTAAGTGTTGGGGGGACAGCCAGGACATCCTGCAGAAGGTCCTGCATGAAGTGTGCCATATTACCCTCTTCAGTGCCCTCAGGCAGCCCCGAAAGCCTCAGATTGTCCCTGCAAGACCTAGTTCTAGGTCGATACACTTTTCTTGGAGGGAGCCAGCATAGAGCAGGACTGCTGTTAAGGCTTATGCATGAATAGTCTCTTCCATCTCCAATCTTGAAATTTGACTATCTACCTCTTTCAACACTGTATCTACATCCTCAAGTTTCATCTGCAGTTTTTGGAATTTAGCTTTATTTTATTTTATTTTCTCATCTCTAGTATATCAGTTAGGATGGTGTCCAACTGCGTTTTATTATGTAGGCCATTATCTACTGGTTGTACTGAGGCCTGTGCCTGCTGGTGAGTTGGAGGTAGGCTCCCGCTGCGCTTCTCCAGCAGGAGCCTGTATCTGGATCCATCTATCATCATTTGCCCACTATCTCTGAAATTCTTCTGCAGTTTCATATTTCCTTTCCCCTTTGCCAGCATTATTGTCATTTTGCAAAGGTTAAACAGCTGGAAAAGCGACTATTTTGATCTTGCGAGGAGGGAGTGCTGTAGTTAGGCTGTCTGGCATGCCATGCCAGAACCAGAAGTCCCCCATTGTCCATACTTAATTTGTCACTCCCCAATAAGTGGTTTAAGGGGTTACATTCTCTATGTACAAGATTTTTATGAGCTGGGAAGCCTCCAAGGTGGGTCTACCTAAAATTGACCAGGGCCAGACAGGTGGGGGGATTACAGTTACTAGAATTATTTTTGCATTACCTGGCAATTCACAGCTCTAAATATTTAAATGGGAACAACCTAAACTTCATACAGATTACTCACTGGATAGGCAGGTTATTGAACAAGTGCTTTTTAAGAAATACCACCTTTCCCCGACTGCATTAACTTATCTTTCCCAAACTAGTATTCCCAGAGATCTTAAGGATACACCTGTGGGGTGGGACTTGCAAGCTCATACACAACTGTGCCGTAAATTTGGGTTGAAGCAAGTCCAGGATCTATTTCAACTGCTTTTAAATAACCCTAATGTCTGTATAGTGTGGAGGCCAATCTCAGTCTCCTTTTGCCCACCATTGGCAGGGGTAGTTCTCCAGGACCTTGTTTTGGAGGCTAACATACTGTCACCTACCAGATTTCAGTCAAAATTTGCTTTATCTTCCAGAGATATTTTTAAGCGTATTCAAATTCGATCGTCAAATACCCAACTCCTTGGTCCTCCTCTCTGGTGCTCCCAAACAGGATCCTGGTTCCACGATTTGATTTCCTTAATCTCATGCCCTAAACCTGTTTCTGGGTGATACAAAGAATTGTGTTCCCAAATGAATAAGTTGTCTCTCCTGTAGCTTTTTATTGGAAGTCAGCTTTAGCCCTAGATAAGCCTCTGGCTTTTTGGCATAGTCTTTGGACCAATATCGACTGCTACATTAAGCAAGATAGGTTATGTCTCCTACAATTTAGTGTTTTACATAACTTGTATCTTACCCCGACCAAATTATATCGGATGTGCAAACCTCATCGCCGAATTGTGATGCTTGTGGAGATAAAGATGGATCCATGTTTCATAAACTGTGGACTTGTCCTAAGATCAAAGGCCTAGGGCATACAGTGCAGACTAAATTGCAAGCCATAATCCCCCTCTCTGCTTACTTTGCTCCTGAAGTTTGTTTGCTGGAGGATTATTCAAGGATACCCTCAACAAAGCACAAATACTACATGGCTCTGTTGGCGTCAGTCACTAAGTTACATATTTTGCACCATTGGAAAAATAATTGGAGACTCTCATTTGCTGAATGGTACCAAGAGTTTCTAATGGCCTTAGCAGCAGAACGGGTGGTTTCATGGTCCACTGGGGCTTGGTTCAAATTTCAGAAATGTTGGTCCCTCTTTTACTCCCGGCTCCAACAAGTGTGATGTTCTGTTTACATTTATTGCCTCGAGTCCCCTCTCTAGTAGGTCCCTGCCCAATGAGGAATGTCCCCGCTTTCTGATTTTATCTTTTGACCCTTAATTTATGTAACTTCCTTAGTCTATTCCCTATAGGTGCTGCATTGGGGGTTGGGTGGGTGTGGGGAGGAGAGGGCTTTAGGTTATTTTGGTTATTTTGTGGTTAATTGCACCTATCAGTCCTTGTATGTATGTCATGCTTGTTTATGAAGTATTGTTTTTGTTTATTTTATGTTCTGTACTTTTGAAAAATTAATAAAGTATATTAAATCACTCAGGGGATTTCTTCTCTTAGCTGCAGTTGATGTGGCGCACTTTGGTACAGTGACTGTTGTTGCAGTAGTACAGTGGAGGGTACTGTTTGCTGTATGTTGCTCTGGGCACCAAAAAAACAGGAATTCCTCTTCTGTTTCTGTGCACTTAGAGAGCTGTAATTGTTTATAGAGACAAGTGATTGGTGTTCAGGTACTTGCTGGATTTCAGTCAGGGGAACATTGTTATCTGCCAAGCATTGAGTTGCAGTTTTCCTAGTGGAATGATTAGTTATCCGCATCTCTGATGGCAGGCCAGCAGAATTTTTTATAATGTGCATTATGTTACTGATTTTATTTCTGCAGAGCGGCATGGCACGGAACCATAGGGACATTCCAGGCTTCCCATTTACATTCAGTGTTTGATAGAATGGGGTGTCTGCCCCTTGCATTGATGGTGGTCTATGGGTGCAGTACAGTTTGTATGCCCTTATGGGATCTCTATCAGAGTAACTTAAATTTTCGTACATTAGTGGTTTGACTGCACGGATGCCTCTTGAGTTGTCTCCCAGACCTAGTTTTAGTCTGTCTTTCAGTGCAAGGTACTTCATACTCTCACTGGTCCTTAGTAGTGCCAAGTCTAACCACTGAAGACTGTGATGTTCTGCTGTTCTAAGAGCATAGTAAAGCCCATTGTTAAAAAAAGCATGTTCAGCAGGGCAGATGGAGAGTGCATGCCAAGGGTGTGGGTAGAATATAGTTTATCAGTGTCACTGGGAGTTAATGGTTCTGCACAATTTGGTTTACTTCCCTTCTCCGACTTTTTAAGATACTTTTGTTTGGCAGATAAGGTTTTTAGTGTTTCTTCATAGTCAGTTGTGTTCCTATGGAACACAGAGTGCCCGTAATCACACTTGAGCAAATACCTATCTATGCTTCCTAGTATGCCGCGAAGGATGCCCGACTCAAATTCTGACTCATCACCTTTTTTTACTTTGAAGATCTGCTCTGCCAGATGCCTCTGCTCCTGTACATCTGCCAGGTAAAACCTGACAAGTCTTAAGTCAGAATCTATTTTCTTAATTGCTATTTTATTTTGCTGAGCCACGATGAATGCTTCTCATTCAGATTGTTCACTAGGGAGAGCCGTGGTGCTTGCCATTTTAATGCCGGAATGATTCTGTTTAACTGCCATATGTTTCAAAAGCAGCACACACTGCTGTGAACAGTGTTCTGGAAAGAGAATGTGATAATCGGCTGGAGTTCTTTCTTATAATCACACTGTTCTGAGATACTTAAGCAGGGTTGATCAACAGAATGTCAGAGCAGTGTGATTACAAGAAATAAAAAGGTTACAGCGATAGCATTAATAAGGCCTTCCCATACATTATGTGCGCTGTAGGTGACCTTACTTTATGCTATACCAGGCTACACTGCAGAGAGTACATGTAACTGATAGTTATCACAAAAAGTAGAGTTTTTAAAAAAGTTTTAAAAACTGGATTCCGTTTTTTCCCATAGGGAAACCGTGGCATAATTTGCCGTTATAAAGGAGTGTTTATAACGGTAAACACGTGCCACTTTCCCTATGAGAAAACTGTCACGAGCCAGCAGTCTATCTCCTGAACATTCGAACTGTCTCTCAGTCACAAAACAGATCCTGTCGCACACTCACCTCAGACAGTGAAACCTCAAGCATTTCAGTGTCACCGCTCTCTCCTTCATAACAAAAAGTATGCCAGAGCTGTAGAAACTACACACTATAAGATCTCTAACGTCTCCTTCTCTCTCTCTTGTTCTCTTTTTCCCCTTCCTCCGCAGAACATGTGGTACTCTTCCCTGATCAACCAGCAGCTCCTAGCAACCAGAACAACCTGGCTACGGATTTCCTTCATGACAAACCAAACTATTTGTTTATATTTACTTCAGAAATGTTTAGCAGTTTGTTATTTAAAAATTTGTTTGAGTTCCATTTCAGCAATAAAATGCCACCAAAGGTAAGGCTAGTCTTTCACTGCCTTTTGATACCAACTGCTTAAAACATATTTTACATAATTGTTGAGGTGAAAAAAATGGCATCTCAGCAATTATATAAAATAAGATATGAGGTGGTGATGTGTAATCTAGAAGTTTACCCACACGCTTAGGATTAGATGCTTGAATAAACCCCTCGAGCTTCGCTCTCGAGGTTTACATAGCATCTAACCCCTCGGGTGTGTGTAAACTTCTCATTACACACACCACCCCATACTTTATTCTCTATTTAAAAACTAGCTTCACTACTCACTTAATGGTAATATAATTGCAAATGACCATGTTATTACATCAGTTAGGGTTTAAGCACAAATTATAAAACGTAGAGAAATAAAAAATCAGAGGAACAAAATAAATGTACTGTAGCCTTGGTGAATCCATGGTGTGGGTTCCTTAGGGTTTTACTGATCATGTGATAAATGGTTGGTGTTGCCTTAACTGCATTTTCAACATACCTGGATATGACCACAGTGACTATTCAGATGTTCCTACCAGGTGATGTCATCACCGATTCATTCATGATGAGTGAATCTGTGAACAGGAAAGCATAGCTGTTTTCTGTGATGAGGGTTGGTTTTATTGTTTACAGGTTAAGGGACCATAACGTTTGGGTGAGTGGGGTTGGGGGAGAAATTACTGGGATTCCATAGAGTAGTGGGATGAGGTTAATCATGTAGCTAACTTGATCAGTGGGTGGGAGGTGGTATAGGATTTCAAAGGCCATGGGGGTAGGTTTATCAGTCACTGATTTTACTGATTTTAAAGGAAAATGTCACTAAGACAGTGAGGAAGGAGGGTGCTACGAAGGATGAGGATGGATGAGGGGAACCTCTTACTACACAGGTGTGGTGGTATGGGGTAGGGTAACTGGATTACATGGTTGTGGTTGTTTGTTTAGTACTGTCTTTTTAAAGGAAAAAAAAAGAACTTGGCCATGCAATGTTAAAGATAATTTGGGAAGTGGCTGGGACAAAAGTCAAAGGTCCCCTTGGGGTTAACTATAAATAATTAAATGACTTTTGAGACATTCCAGGAGATCATTTTGCAAAGAGTTAGGAAGTAGAGACCTTTTTTTTTTGGTTGAGAAAAGTAAAATACATATATTCCCAGATGTTCCACATTATAAAAGCACTCAAACTGCCTCCACCAATCAGAGGCCAGCAAAACTGTACATCTTATTCATCATACAGTTGCTGCCTTGCACTCCTCCACATAGATGATTCATGCTGCAGTGACAGTGGCTTGTCATAGTACTCGGGTCACATCGCCGCACCAGAATCAGCTAAGAGAAATCCCAAACTACGAAAAAGCACTCCAGCCACAAATGATCACAACAAACTGTCAACTGTGAGTGCACATTCAGAAAAGCCACAAAACTGAATGGAACAATTATAAAAAGAATTCAATAGAACAAGCTATCGTTTAACCACATCACCGAATTTATCCCAAAAGTTCCTCTCAAAGTGTAATCACATTTTCTGAATCAAGCACTCCAATGTTCCATTTCAGAATGCAAAATCCACTTTTTTCTCTGCAGTCAGCCCCCACAACTACATGCCTTTGCGGTCCTCTCACCCAAATCTGCATGAGATAATCTTCTTATCTTATATGAGACAACCGTACCCATACTTATTAATATATACACTACACAGGAATGGAGTAGCAAATTAATCTGTTATAAAGTAGGCCATTCTTAAGAAAAGAACTACTTTTACTCTCCCTTTTCTAGTATAAAGTACACTTGGATTTGAATTAAACAAATACATTTTCTTTAACCTTGAAAAATTGAAAGACTTTCTGACAACTCCCAAAGGCTAAATAAAATCAATTACAGCAAAGAAATCTGTCTTCCCTTAATGATAATGGAGAAAAAATACTAGGACTGGACTTATAACTTTAGAAATACCTTATAAAATATAAACTTCCTTGTGACAGAAATGATATGGAAAGAGTTAATGGTTTGAATTCTCTAGCTGGTTTTTTGTTAGCAGTTTGAAAAAAAACACACACAGGCTAAAATCCACTATCCAGCTTGTGGAATTTTCAGTCCTCCCTAGCTGCTAGATAAGAGCTGGGACATAAATCTCGAGTGGACATCTCCGCACACACATAGACCTGCAGACACATACACAGAGCAGTTTAAACAGATTGGGTCATTCAAATATAAGCTGAAGGTTTGAAATGGAATCTAATTGGTTACTGATAGGTGTTCAGTCTGATTGGAACAATTAAATATATACATGTTAGATGGTTGGTGCATTCAAAGGAGGAATAGGCATTTCCTATTCCCAGCAGAATATGTAAAAGGCTGAAAGACAAAGAAGTATCTCTTTTGCTGTGGAAGCTGGGAGGTGAAACATAAGTTTGGAGCCTACCCTTGTAGCTATGTCCGTAGGAGCTGGCAGTTAGAATAGTGTCCAGTGTCTCTTAGAAGGACAGGAAAGGGTAAATTTAGTGATAGCATATTTCAGTAATAGACTTCTTCTTTTGCCATCTGTTATGTAAAAACATTTGTTTACTTTTCCTGTATTAGTGTTATTCTCTTGTGTTGTAAATATATATCCTGTAAATGCTCAGTGCACTTTCTGTTAAGTAAAAAGTTATTTATTTGCTCAACAGTTGTGACTGTGTTGTCATTTTTCTAAGGTAATATTTGGGTTCCACTGACTGAGGTAAACTCTGTGTAGCATCCGCTACCCGAGAGAGACACACTACCAGACTTTAACTTATGCAATTGAACACTTGATTATTCAAGTTTGTAAGCTTGAAGGTTGGCACTGGAGACAGTCCAGCTGGTGGCAGCAAATACCCGAGGACAGACACCTCTCTAAAAGCTGTTTCAGCACAGAGGGAGAGGTGGGTTGTCACATTCCTACACTTTCCTTTATTTAGGTTTAAGATAGATTCTTGCTGATATGTTTCATGTTTTAATCTAGTGATACCTCTCTAGTTAATATGAAATACAATATACTGGTATATGTAATATCTCTTCAAATCTTGAAGCCTATCTCCTACTGTATTTTATGAACTTTAAATAATGCATTTTTGCTATTTTAATTCAATTCTTTCTCTGTTTCTTTTTTCCTTTCATTATTTTAACATTCAATTAAATGTAATGTGTTATTTAGCACACTTGTTATGTATTATGAATGAAATGAAATAGAACAGATGTTATAAAATTCATATTATTATATTATTTTTGTGAATTGCAACAGAAAAAAATGTATCAATAAAAAGAAGTAAAGCCTTGCAGGGGGTACCTAGTGTACAGATGTCATGTACTGTGGGCAGATGGGGGGACCTTTGGAAGGGGATTTAGTTATCTACAGGACCTTTGGTGCCACACTCCTCCAGAGTTCACTGGGGGAAATCAGGAAGCTGCCTTGTCTGAAAGAGGATGGTGGTACTCTACTCCAAACAGGCAGTTGCATGGAAAAGCTGCAGAGTAGATTATAGTGGTGGCCAGGGGAGACCACTGCTGCCTCAATTCTAGAACAGCTTCCAGGGATTCACAATGAGGGTTGGAAGGAGAAGAGCAAGAAAAGGGTTTGGGGTGGCAACAACTGGGGATAGAATGGCCCCTGGAATGGCAATGAACAGCTGTTTCACCCCACTGAAGGACACAGTACATGCGACTTCCTGTCTTAGGAGAGATCACCCTGTTGCAACTAGGACCACAATACAGGTGTAACCTGCAGGGAACCACAGCAGTCAGTAAGAGAGAATTGGAAGGAGGGCACTCATAGTATTTTATTCTATAGGTAGCAGTACCAGACTGTGGTCTGAGCCTCAGACAAGGAGGAGAGCATGGTGTGCAGACTCCCAGAGGTGACAGAAGATAGGGCACTAGCCAGGGTAAACATACCTCTCAATATTTCAGCATTAAAACATATAGCACTGGCCAAAATTCAGAGCAAATTGACAGATTGTGTAGAACTTTCTTATTTTAAAGAATAATATTTTTAAGAATAGTGGGCCCCATATTGTTTGTGTTAATGAATGTTTCTATCAAGTTACGTCAGTGTTTTAATAGTTTGTAAGTCCAGCGATAACTCTGCTATAATGAGGAAGATATCTACCCCTTGGGAAAGCAAAGGTAAATGTGAGATAAAAATCATATTGCAATGGAGAATTCATAGTGGCTCCTGGGAGCATGTTCTGTCTGCTGCTCTGAACTGATCTTGCATGACTAAAAGGATTTTTATCCACCACCAGCAAGGTGAGCATTCGACGTTTATTGCTGTGAGCTGATATTTTAACTACACAAAAGTCACAGCAATTTGAGAGGTATGAGGGTCGATGAGTTGGCAAGTTGAAGGGATGTCATATGTTATTGTCCACCTGGGGATGAAAGACATGGCAGGAAGGCTATTGGAAGCAAAAAAGGCCAGCTTCAGGACATAGGGTTCCAGGCTTAAGTAGTTGACTGGTACTGTGACTTTCTCAGAGGTCCTCATAGTGCACTTAAAGGGGAGACAAGGAAGCTGAGATCTTACAATCCAACAATTAGTTGAAGGAGGGGTATACCAATGAAGAGTTTCTCTTTCTGGAAAACTGGGGGACAATTTGTGGGAGAAAGGCCATTTTAAAAATGATAGCCTTTATCCTAATAATGTGACCGGTCCTATTCAACATCTTCATCAGTGACATTGCACAGGATCTAGAAGGCAGAATTTCACTGTTCGCTGATGACACAAAGCTCTGTAACAGAGTAGACACACCAGAGGGTGTAGACAGAATGAGAAGGGACCTGCAGAAACTTGAAGAATGGTCAAGGGTTTGGCAGTTGAAATTCAATGCAAAGAAGTGCAAGATAATGTATATGGGGCACAAAAACCCTGGCACAATATATCAGTTGGGGGTGAGGATATAGTATGCACCAAGCAGGAAAGGGATCTTGGGGTTGTCATCCTGGATGACCCAAGGTAGGGAAACAGTGTGACAAGGCATCAGGTAAAGCAAATAGGATGCTGGGATGTATAGGCAGGGCATCACCAGCAGGAAAAGGGCGGTCATAATTCTGCTATACAAGACACTAGAGAGGCCCCACCTGGAGTACAGTGTACAGTTCTGGAGACCATACCTACATGTAAGGACATAGACAGGGGTAGAGAAGGTTCAGAGGAGGGCAACAAAGATGGTGCATGGATTGCATCACAAGTCCTATGAAGACAGGTTGAAGGAACTGAACATGTACTCCTGGAGGAGAGGAGGAGAGAGGGATATGATAGAGACATACAAGTATCTTACAGGAGAAACAGGGTGCAGGAAAACACTATTTTAAGCGAAAAAGATGTTCCAGGACTAGAGGGCATGGGATGAAGTTGGAGGAGGACGATTCAGAGGAAACATGAGAAAGAATTTCTTCACAGAACGTGTGGTGGATAAGTGAACACCCTGCCAGAGGAAGTGGTGGGGGCTTAAACAATCACGGATTTAAGAATACATGGATAGACATAAAGGAATTCTAGAGGTCAGGGGTAAGGGGAAACAGACTTCTAGGAAAACAAACTGAACTTACAAGCTCAAATGGGCAGACTGGGTGGGCCATAGGCCCTTATCTGCCGACACTGTCTATGTAACTATGTATCTATGTATCTATGTAGGACAAGAGCACCGGGGAACAGGTTTGAGGAACACATTTAGACCATTTAAACAACCACAGATAGGCAGGGGCTAGGGTCATCTGTGAAAAGAGTTCAGATGAGGGAGACCTAGCTAGTACTCCCCAATTATTTGGGAAAATCAGGAGGAAAATGGTAACATAGATTGAGAGAGGAATGGGGCACACATCAGTGACTAGGGACCACATCTAGGGAGGTACCAAAGAGTAAAAAATAATGCAAGGAATGATTATTGTAGGTCTAGTTAGTGGAAGGGGCAAAGGTAGGAGATAGGGGTTCTGGTGGGAGGTCTGTTTAAGTGCTAGAAGCCTTGGCATCTAAATGAGTGGCAGCAATGAATGATATGGATTTGTTAGCCTTAATGGAAACTAGACACACTTGAAACTGCTATTTGACCCATAAAATTCCAGGCTACTCACTCTATGGGAGGGACAGACAAAAAGGAAGGGGAGGGGTAACACTGTACATTAGGAAATATATAGCAGCCACACATGATACTGTACTGTAACACTCTGAGTGCAGGTATGAAACAGAAGACATTTGTGTGCAACTGAAAACAGAAAGGGGTAAAAGGAACAGAACTGGTGTGGTGCACAGTCTATCAAACTAGAAGAAGGAGGGTACAGGTGATTAAGGTATAAGATGAAGAAGGCATCAACCAAAGTCAGGTTGTGCTGCTGGGTCCCGTAAATATGCTGGACGTGGGATGGGAAATCCTGGCATCAGCAGTACAAGAAATCAAGCACTGGAGGATGTGATGCTTGACTGCTTTCTGATGCAGTGGGTCAGGAACTCAATTGGAGTAGAGGCCATCCTGGTTCTGCCAAATGATAATCTAGTAAGAGAAGTAGATGCGAGAGAACCACTGGGGTCCAGTGACCACAATTTTGTGGTTCAGCATAACCACAGGAACACCTCACCCCAGTACTAAAACTATGGTTGTGGACTTCAGAAGGGGGGTTTCAGCAAGATGGAAGGAATTCTGAAAGATACACTGGATAAAAATAAGACAGGGGTAGAAGGAGCAGAAGGGACAAAAGCCAAAAGGGATGTTATAAAGAGGGGCTTAGTGAAGATGACAGCATCATGTATGAGGGTCAGCCCACACATACACCTCACAAAATACGCAAGCAATAACACATGATGAGGTGTGGGTTACGTGCTGATAAGAGCATGCCAAGGGGTGTACTAAGGCACGAGGTGCTTGCGTCGAGTGCCTTATGCCCCTGGGTGTGCTCTTATCAGCACGTAGCCCACACCTTGGAGTGTGTTATTGTACTTATAAAATGGGCTTCCCATTGAATTTTTACAGTAAAAATAAATAAATAAATAAAAGAAGTGTGCTAAAATCTATTAGAAATGCAGAACATAGAAAAATAGTCCGTCTGCTCTACATACCATATACAGTAATATAATGCTACCACTGCAGGGTGTTGCTGTGTCTTTCTGTTGGCTAGTCTCCTTGTTCCCCAGCACTGTAACAGTTGTCCACCCACCCTTTCCATTGTATTTTATGTTTGCAATTTTTTTTTAGCAGGTCTAGGCATCAGCCAGCTTAGGTGTGAGGCACCATGTCAGGGTGCACTCTGTAGAGTGCTGTCCTACATGGTGTATGTCTTTCTTGTTTGACTGTATCCATCTCTGAATATTTTTTTTTAATTTCATTTTTTTTACAGTTTTTATCTGTAGCTATTGGGGACTTCAGTACAAGCGAGCATGTGTGTTACCGATCACTGTAGACATCCGTTTTTACTTTGCGGTTTGCAAATTGAAACCTGCATTATGCTGATGTTACAGAGGCTGATACAAGCTCCAATTTTTAGTTAAATGTGGTAGCATGGATAGGAATGGCTTCTTAGGAGGGCAGAAAGATGTCTGGGAGGGCTGGAGGATGAAGGCTGGTTACGCTGAAAATGGACATGGAGATTGTGGTAAGACTTACTTGTTCATGGGCTCGTTCATCGACGGAGTTTGTATTTCTGGGACATACAATTGTGACAACAGGGTTGCGCTGATGAAAAATTAGTGAGAGGAATTATTGTGTAGGAAGACGGATATTGGATCTTTTGTGGCAGGATTTCTGTTTTTTCCGTTGGTGACAATGCAGTGCTCTTTCAGTATAGCACTTCAAGCGCTTGTTCCATGACATGGTATGTGATGAGCTCTGGGGATGATATGCAGTGGGAGATGGGTGTCGCAGGATTGATTTGTCGCTGTGCTGGGGCTGTGGTTGCCAGAAGTAGTGCGCGTTTAAACAATATGCGCTGATAAGGACGTGTCTGGAGAGGGCTTCCAGCCCATCAGCATTCGAGATTTTATTTGCCCATTTTATAAACAAGTATACCCCCACACAATACGCAAACTGTAAACTTTTAACATGATCAGTTCTTGAACTGCAGCTTCTAGCATCAGCATGATCATTTGGAAAAGAAATCTCATGAACTGTTTATGATGAGTTTCTACTACACTCTATTGTGATTTGATTAATCTGAATGGAGTGGGGCAATTATATTTTTTATGCTCTTCATGCCTGGGTCACTAACAGTTCACAGTCTGAAAACCTACTCCAAGCCCAGAAAGGCCAACAATTGATATCAGCAAGGACATCCAACAGTTTCTCACATGCAATATATGCATGTTAACAACATAAGTTGTAGAGAGGAACAAAAAACATTACAGATTTTGAATTGAGCCCAGGCCCCTTAAATTATCACTGTGCTATCAGTCCACATGGTGAGACAAACACTTTCTGGAGAATGATGCATGTTTCTAACATCAATTGTAGTAAGAAAGAAAAAATATTACAGACTTTGAATCAAACTCAGGCCCCTCCCAACTACTGCTTTGGTGCTCTGCCACTGTGCAGAGCACCCTGCTATTGTTCCACATGGTCTGGCAGAAGGTTGCTAGACAACAGATGCATGCAAACAACATAAATTGTAGTGAGTATTAAAAAATGTTCACAAGTTGGAATCAAACAAAAGCCCCTTCCCCACTATTGTCCTGTTGCTCTGCCACTCTGCCATCATTGCCCATGGTAAGACAGAAGGTTGAGAGAGAGAGAGAGAGAGAGAGAGAGAGGAGGGAAGAGAGAGAGAGAGAGAGAGCAAGATGGATGCTAACAACATAAATGGTAGTGAGAAACAAGAAAAATATTCAGAACTGGTAACTGAATAAAGGCTTCGTTTAACTACTGTCCTCATTCTCTGCCACTGTGCAATCATTTCACATAGTGAGATAGAAGGTTTATAGACAAGACAGCCATACTATGACAAAGGACATCCTACATTTAGTTCAGAATATTCCACACACAACTAAAGTGGCGTTTAGTAATGAACTCTTTGTCATCTTGAAGTAATGCTTTTCACCAAGTTGAAATTCAAACCTACAGTACTAGAGCCTCAAAGTTTCTGTCAGACTACATCAAAAAATAACAGTTCCATTTTCTGAAAGTCTGCTTCAAACATTGCTGACTCTATCACTGTCACCAGCAATGACATCTAATGATTTCTCTCAAACTACATAAATTAGAAGTAGAAAGAAACGGTGTGCTGCATTGGAGATCAAATCCAGGTTACTTGGTATTTGGTTACTTGGTATTAGAGACAAAAGAAGGCCAAGGCCCATCGAGATTGTCCCCCACATAGTGGGATATTGTTTCCCAAGATAATTTTAATCAAAGAACAGTTATCCAGTTGATTTTTAAAGATAGATACATTCGAACAGTCCACTAAATGCTGTGGTAGTTTATTCCACAATTTAGATGCCCTAATAGAAAAAAAAATGTCTCTTATTTGTTCTTGCCTTTCCAATATTTAACTGTTTATTGTGTAGTCTTGGTACTATCTTCCTTATTGCATAAGAGATACCACATGAGTCCATTAAGACTGGGGACTGCATAATCCTAAATAATTGAAGATCACCTCTTTCCCTTCTTTGTTCAAATGAGTATAAGCCCTGTTTTTTCTAATCTTGTTTCATAATTTAAGTGAGATAGATAAGGAATAATTTTAGTTGCTCTGTGTTGTATTTGTTCGATACTTTTGATGTCAGTAGTTAAATAAGGGCTCCAAAATGGAGACCCATAATCCATATATGGCTGAACATGGGATCTATATAAAGTGATTATACACTGCTCGGTATTAGAAATAAAAGTTTGATTTATTTGTCTAAGTAAAGAAATTGCAATATTAGCTACTTTATTACAATGGTCTTTAGATGACAATTTACAGTTTACCAAAATTCCCAAATCTTTTTCACTGATCACTGATTTTACATTTATATTGTTAAGTATATAAGTCTGTCTAGGATTATTTTTGCCCATATGTAGTACAGAGCATTTATTTTCATTAAAGCACATTTTATTTGTTATTGCCCACTGCTCAATGGTGGTTAAGTCTTGCTTGAGTATTTGTTGGTTTATTGGATTATCCACCCATCCTCCAAGTTTTGTGTTGTCAGCAAATTTGATAACAATATTGTTGATTTTATATTCATATCACTGCTGAATAAATTAAACAAAGTGGGTCCCAGGACAGAGCCCTGAGGGACACCACTAGTCACTCTTCCACTCTCAGACAACACACCATTTATCCTCTCTGTGTCCTGCCAGTTAGCCAGCAATGCACCTATCTAACAATTACTGGACAGAAACCCAAATAGGTGAGTTTGTGGGATACCTTATCAAATGCCTTGCTGAAGTCCAGTAAAATAACGTCAATAGGAATATTATTATCTATGTACTTGCTTACATATTCGTAAACAGTGAGTAAATTAGTAGTACAAGAGTAACCCTGTTTGAATCCATGCTGAGTTGCATCTGTAATATTTAAGGAGGCCATTTCATGTTCAATGATAGTTTTGATAATTTTCTCCATCACCTTGCAAGGAATTGAAGTGAGACTTATAAGTCTATAATTTTCAATTTTGGAACGCTTCCCTTGTTTAAAGACAGGAGTGACAATAGCTGAGAGCCAATCTGTTGGAATTTTTGTTTCTTGTAGGAATTTATTAAATATTATAGTAAGTGGTAGAGTAAAGGTATCAAGTGTACCTAACAAAAATTTGCCGTTAATATTGTCAGGACCAGGACCAGTAGTTTTATTTATTGTTTTAAGTACAGTACCCCCCACAAAGGTCCCCTTCTACTACTGTTCTGGTGCTCTGTTGATGTGCTATCATTCCCCATGGTAAGACAGGTAATTTCTAGACAGGAGTTACATTCTATGAGAAATTACATCCTCAGTTTAATGCAGCCCCCCATACACAGCTGCAGTGGATCTTAGTAATAGACTCTTTGCTGAATTAAACTTATGCTTTGCATGAAGTTGCATTCAAATCTAGACAAGCCTCAAAGTCTCAGCCAGAACTAATTAAGTTCACTGCAACAAGGAAGTAACAGTTCAGTGTTCTAAAAGTCTGTTTCAAAGCTTGCTGAAACTCTATAACCAACATCTAGCAAGTTGTCTCATGCAGTTGCAGCAAAATACATGGCCAGATAGTTCATGAAATTTCTGTGATATATCTGGAGATTGCCACCTGCCTGTAGTACCACAGTAGGGACACCAGATATAATTTCTTTAGAAATATCACAAAATAGCTATAAGTTTCTGAGCATGCCTTTTCCTACAGCTGTACTATATAAATTATAGTGTGAAAAAAATGTTCCACACTGGTAATAAATTCCAAGCTTTTGTAGGCCTGAAACACTGGTCCAAGACTAAACAGCACAATCACTGACATCATCAATTACATAATGCAGCTGAATCACTCAGAATGAATGTAACCATGCAGAAAAGAAAATGAATGACTAATCACCATATGAAGTAGGTACAAGGTTACACTTGGTGGTGCCTATAAAGCACAGAAAGCAATCTGGTTTTCTAGAAAGGTGGGAGAAGCAGTAAAGGCAAACAAGTAACATTTAAAAAAATACAAATGGAACAGAGCAAGGGCAACCAGGGGGATTATCTGAAATGTTAAAAGAGGCCAGAACTTGAAAAGAATGTGCTTACAGTGGATGCTATTCACAAACAGTGGGGGAGATAAATGTGATTCACACTTATGCCCCCCATGCACAGCTCCACAGCCACCAGAGATCCGTGCGGGGACCACATTCATGAACAGCAGTCCCCGCCAGGCTACGTTATGTGGCCCCACTCCCCCGATGCATAGCTACATGGGGATGATCCAGTGTGGGGCTGCAGACCTGGCCGTGCAACCAATAAACTGCCTGGACTGGAACCCCTGGTGGATCACTTGCACCTGTCAGTCACCATGTTGCCAATGGGTGCATAGGCGGCTGGTGGACTGAGGTGTGGGGGACCCCACCAGCACTTTCCCCACCCTCCCAAATGTGCCCCATAGCCAGAGGTGGACACATTGAGGGGTCTGTTGACCCCTGCAATCCCCGATAATCACAGTGATGGCAGCTGTGGGGACATGTAACAGTTATGGCTGTCTCCAGACAGTGTAGCCCTCACCCCCTGCACAAGGCACCCACACCACTGATAATGGCGTGGAGTGCTACCATGCCCCCTGTGACTGTCCTTGGTCTACCCCCATGTGGAGTTGCACATTCGGCTGGTATGCTGGGCACATGGGGGGGCATACCAGGATCATGCATGGCATGCAGGGGGCATAGTGTGTGCGGCCAGGTGCAGGTGGGCTATGCACTGGGATGACGTGGCACTTAACCCATCCTCACCATTTGTGAATAGGGCCCTATATTCTTAAACAGAGCAAACATGAAAATATTATTACCATTTTCAACAACAAATGTTGAAATATTTTGTAATGCATGAAATTATATTTTGAAAGCTGTAACTTGTGAACTGTTGGGCTTAGAAACTTACGTTTTTTGGGGGGGTTAATGAAAGCTTTGGGTCTGATAAATTTAAACAGATCATATCAATACAGTTTTCATGTTGATACAGGTCTATACATGTCTATATAAGTTGTTTAAAATGAGATCATTTTAAAACCTTTTTCATCCATTTTGTTTCTATATGTCAATATACTGTAAGAAAGATGGATCAACACCAAATATCAATATATCAACTTAGCTGACTCCAAGATTTCATTTAAAACAATTGTATTTCTAACACAAACAGTTCTAAAGTTATATATTATTTTAATGAAAGCATATTTTGAATGGTCTATCTTTGGAACCATTAAGGTTAGAAACTTAATTCTCTAAAAGCTTGGATTTAGTTCATTAGGAATCGGTCATGTCAATGCAGTTTATATGTCTACACTAATGTATATATATCAAACTACAGTATTAAAAAACACTTACTGAGTATCGCATCAATAGATGTTTTTAGTTGTTACACAGTCACAAAATGGCAAACATATTTCATTGATAAAATTGTTTTGTATTGACAGACTGTATTGATACAAATTTTGTTTCACTATATAAAATTACATGATTATAAAAATATAATATCTATATATATATATATATATATATATATATACTGTATATATATATATATATATATATATGTTTTACCTTTTCTGAAATTTGGTAATACTGTATTACATACAGAGTACTATCTGGATGGAGTCCAGGTATCTGCATCAGAGGAGGAGGAGAAAGACCTGGGAGTGATGATCACTAGTGACCTGAAGCACTCCATGCACTGCAAGAAAGCAGCAGCAAGGGCAAACAAAGTATCAGGATGCATAGCTAGGGGGATCAGTAGTAGGAGAGAGAGGAGGATATACTGCCCTAGTACAGGTCACTGATGAGGCCACATCTAGAGTATGGAGTTTAGAACTGGTGCCCACACCTCAAAAAAGACATTAACATGCTGGAGAAGGTCCAGAGAAGGGCTACAAAGATGATAGTGGGTCAGCAGGGTATGGCATATGAGGAGAGGTTGAGTGCATAGAACATGTACTCCCTGGAGGACAGAAGAAAGAGAGAGAGAGGACATGATTGGGACCTTCAAGTACCTGAAAGGGATAAATAAGGTGTTTAAGGAGGGTCCCTGTAAGCTAAGTGGCAATCATAACATGAGGGAGCACAGTCTTAAGCTGAAGGGGGGAGGTTTAGGAGGGAGGTCAGAAATTACTTCTTCATGGAGAGGGTGCTGGACACTTGGAATGTATTGCCAGAAGAGGTGGTCTCATTGAAGACAGTGGACAGTTTCAAGAGAGGTTGGGATAGGCATAGGAGGAAGGTAAGGATCATGGTTAGGGTGGATGGGAGAAGTGGGGAGGGTGGCAGGGACAGTAGCTCAAGCTGTGGATCCTGCAATACAAACAGACTAGATAGACCAAATGGCCTTCTTCTGCAGGCTATATCATATACTATTTAAGTATATACTACAGAGTTTGTAGCTTCATTTGTGTTCATGTTATGCTCTTAATCACATTGGGGGAATTTTTCAAGAGGGGGGAATAACGCACTGGAGGCACGTATCCTACCCGCGGACTCCCACAGTGGAGTCCCATACCCATGGGATCATATGTGATGGCTGTATTCTTGGCACTGCATGGCCCTCATCCATGGCCCTGCCTTCCCAACATGCTGGTGCAGAGAGGACCTTATGTAGACACAGGCAAGCACCCAATGGAATGTCTGGACCTGGTCCACAACTGGATCACTTGCGCTTGTGGGGTACCACAGCATACAGGTGGCCATGGTGCAACTCTGGTACCAGGTGGGTGGGTGGCTGGTTGGCCATCCCTGGCCTGCCATTAGAAATCTGAGGGCCAGGGTGGCATATTGAGGGATTCCCCATGTCCCTACTTCACCACCTCGGCTGGTGGTGGTAGCCCGGAGGGGCACATACCAGCTACGTTTAAGGCCTGTTGGTGTAGCCTGCACCCCCTCTTACCTGGCACCCTATGGTTTCAAAAATAGCACTGAGTGTGGGCACACCCCTCAGACCACCTCCACACAGGAATCACCAGCAAGCCGGTAGATCCAGTGCACATCAGCCCTGTGCCTCCATGGAGAATCGGGCACAGGGGACACAGCAGCTGCAGAATGTCTATGTGCCTCATGTACATGGTGTGTAGATATTCCACACCATGAAGAATTGCCCACATTGTGAATATATTACTTTCCTCTCTATCAACCCCTGTTCTTCATTGCTTCTGCAGAGTTTGCTGGCAAAAGCATCAGTCAAAATAAAATAAAGCAGAGATGGAACTCAGAATGACACAGAGGACCAAGTGATGATAAAGAAAACCTTATTAAAGTACATTAGGGAAAGCTGCAAAATTAAGAGGGCATTTTCAGATTAAAGAAGGAAGATGCAAAAGAAAGAAGGGACATGGTGTAGAGAATAGAAGAAAGGATCATATACTGGATGATTATTTTTGCTTAGTTCAAGATGTGAAGGATGGGGACCACTATCAGAGTGTGGAGTGTATGCCAAAGAGTATTTGTAGGTGTGGGTCTAAAGGTGAGACCAGTCTCAGATTAATGGGTGCCGAGGAGTCTGAAGACCCTGAAGGTGGAAAAAGTGCCCAGTCCTGAGTTGTGAAGGGGGTGGGCAAGATACTGGCAGTGCCACTGACAATCTGTTTAATTGTTCCCTGGAGACAGAGGTCTTCAAGTAGACTGAAGGATGACTAATATGGCGACTGGGATGATTCAGGAAATTACAGACCAGTTAATCTAACCTCCATTGTAGGCAACTTTCTGGCTACCATCAGTAAGGAACAGACAATCAATTCTCTAAAGCAAACATGTTGCAGCCTAGACAGTAGGCAACATGGGTATGCAGCAGGGAGATCTTGCTGAACTAACCTGATTACGTTCTTTGATTGGGTCACAAAGCCAGTGAACAGTGGTCAAGCAGTTGATGTGCTGCCTTTGATTCCATTCTTTTTTTTAATTTTTATTTTATTTTCAAAAAGGCACATACATAGATATAAAGCAAACAATCTTCAATTCAGTTGTGCAAAGTGTTATAAAATGTAACCATTGGGGAGAACCAAAATGTCATCCCCTGTTAACACTCATCCTTTATTGAGCAATATATACACATGAATATCAAGCTAAAGAATATTCAGCCTTCTAGCATTGAAGGGAATAAACCAAATGGTATACCGATGCTACCTCAATTCGAGAGCGAATGACACTACAGGAACAACAGCACCAGGTCACTGTAGTGTCAGTGTGGGACCCTACCTCTGCTTTCTGGGGGTATTGCACCCTTCCCCGAAACAACTCTGACTTGGAGTTGATTATTTTAGTAGCGGTGGGTGCAGGGGACAGAACAATCTGTCCTGTGACTCCCTTCTTGTCGACCACAAATACAGTTGACATAATGGAGTCGCTGTAACATCGGTCAACAAATAATTTGTCGAGTGACTGTCATGGATCCAAACCAAATGTGGAAAAGGGTCTATTATATTCTACTTCAGTAAATAACATTCCTTAACTTATTACAGTTGTGATGAGTTGTTTCTTAAATGGTTCCCAGGTAGCCTCAAGCCTACAGTATCTGCTCAATCTTTGTAGTAGTAGTGAATTGTTTTTCTAATTTATCCAAGTCTACCACAAAAGTATACCAAACCTTTATAGAAGGAGGGTTACTATCCCTCCAGGTCACTAGGATACATATTTGTTTTGCAATTAAAATTCCTAGGGATATGAGTTTTCTTTGCTCTCCTGAGCAATAATAGCCTCTAAGATCCCAACCTAAAATGATCAATAGGGGGTCAAGAGACAGTTTAATCTTGGTACCTTCCCTAGGATCTCAAAAATATTGGTCCAGGAATTTAGTAAGCATCTTGCATGTCACAAACATATGTATGAGAGAACCTGGGTCGTGGGGACATCGGGACAGTTTTCATTTAAGTTAGAGTTGAATTTGTATAGTTGAGGGAGTGAGATAAACCCTATGTAGTATATTAAACTGGATTTGTTGTAGTTTAGAAGAATAGAATTCCTGAAAGAGGTAAGTCAAAATTCCTGGGCAATTATTGTCACTCAGCTGGATTCCAAGAGAATGCTCCCATCTGGCTTTAAGTTGACTGAGATTAGATATGATCAGCCTTCAAAGTGAAGAATAGAGAGCAGAGAGATGTTTAACATTGGAATCAATGGCAGTAAGTATATCAACAATTGGGGGGGGGGGCAAGGACATATTTAAAGAAGTAAAGCAGTCCCGAAACTGAAAATATCTAAAAAAGTGATGATTAAGAAAATTTAATGTATTGTGTATTTGCTCAAATGACATCAAAGTCTGTTTAATAAATACATCAAAAAGTCTCCATATACCTGTTATTCCCAGAGCTGAAAGCCCTGGTCAATCACCAATGGAGTAAAACCAAAATTACAATAAATAGGAGTGCCATCTGACATTAAATTTTTCCACCCAGTTAGATCATATATCTTATTCCAACAGCTGCAGGTTGTAGTAGTGATGAGTTGTGAATGATTCCTTTTATTTCTTGAATAATATTTAGAGTTCAGAATCAGCTTTAGGTCTGGGCATTTATGAAAAGTTTGTTTATTTTTCCTGCTACTAGAAGGCTGTCCTGAAAACCAGTCTTGAATCTGAAAAAGATTGAGCTGGAAGGTAACTGTTTTTAGAAAGGGTAATGCTAGACCACCCAAAGCGGTAGGCAGTCTTAATTTTCCTAGGCTTAGTTGAGATTCTTCCTTTTTTTTGTTTCCAAATAAAGCTAGTCAAAATGTTATCTAAATCCTTGAAAAAACTTCTGGAATTGGTATTAGTAGTGACTGGAACAAAATTAAAATTGGGGGAAGGACATTCATGTTTGTGACATTGCATCTTCCAATTAAGGTACTGTAAGTGGAAGTTTGAGTCCTTATTAAGATCCTCCCAAACTGATTTAAGAAGTGGGATTAAATTACTGTCATAAAGAAATGAGAGCTGTTTAGTTATGTTGACCCCAAATATTTCAATTTATCTGATATTGCTGTTTGTATTTCAACCAGAAGATGCAACTTATCTATCAAATTTAAGTAAATAGCTTCAATTTTAGCAACATTGTTTTTGTATTTTGAATGGTGCATAGTGAAGGAGGTGCAAGGAGCTAGATGGCAGCAATGCTAAGCTGCAACTTGTGAGCGCCTTGTTTGTGAGCATTGCCCCCCCCTTGTAAAACTTTGTTCATCATACTTTCTTTGAAGAGTTATGCAAGTTAGTGCATTTTTTAGTTTTCTGGCTGCAATGTTGACCAGAATTCCTAAATTATCAGGCTTCTAGATAGGGTGATAGTTTAGGGGTTGTTAGCATAAGGTAGGGCAGGGGAGTGAGCTAGTCCAGGAAGGAAGTTTTTTCTTGTTTTTTAGCTAGTTCACTGTAACCCATAGCTCACCTATCTTTTTGCAGCCCTGCAGGATTTGGTGTGATCTTAGACCCATCAATCTTGCTCCAGTTCTTGTCTTCCAAAACACCCAAAACATCCGATTTTAACACTTTTGTTGGACTCATGGGCTAAGAGGAACCGAATCTTCATTGAGAGGATTCTTGCCGGGGATTAAAGACTCTCAAGTTTTCCCATCTGCTTCCTGCTTTACAGAACAGATGGCAACATGGTCCATTTTCCCCTAAGGTGCTTCTTTTGCATGAGAGAGCCAAAGGCACAGTGTGGACTCTATTTACTGCCCAGACTGCATTCCTGTAAAAGCACAATGTACAGGACACTTCCATGCATTGTCTCCCAGGGCATTTGTGGAGTGTTATCTGAGGTTGGTACTGTCAACTGCTTTGGCTATCAGCTGTTCGTCTGAGTCGTTTTCTGGACGCTTTGGGAAACAAAGAACTTGGAGGTCCCTTGTGTGCCCCTGTGGACTATTGGTTGGGGCTGGTTGCCGGTTCCTCATTTTTGACTTCTGGGACCCAGATCTGGTGGGAGCAGCTCTGTGGATTTTATGGATTTATCCTGCAGGCTGGTATTTTTTTCTGGGACTAATCAGCTGGGTCATCTCTGTAGTGACTGGATGTGGCGAGAGAGCCTTCAGCTACTAAGCAGTGGGCTGTAAACTTTTAGTTCATGATATTAATTTATGCACTTATTTGCTGTAAATTGTCCTGTCTTGTAGGACCCATTGTTAAGCTGCGGACAGTGTTTTACTAGCCTTCAAGTATCCTGACCTGGAATTGTTACTGTTCTCTCTGTTTAACTTATAGTGTGTGTGTGTGTGTGTGTGTGTGTGTGTGTGTGTGTGTGTGTGACATGGATGGTATTAGGCTGATTTTGTATTAGTTTATGATTGGATGGATGATTGTATTTTTAGTTGTCTAGAAGTATTTGACCTTGGGACATTATAGTCAGGCAGGATGTGTTTGGGAAGGGTGGAGGGCCTGGGGCATGCTAGGATCATGTATGGGGCATCCCTGCTGTGTGACTTGTGTCCCTTTTCTGACCGTCCAGTTTCCATCACTACAATATGTCTCTATCAGGAGGTTGGAATCCAGAGGAGCTGTATTGATCGATTGTGGTGAGGCACCTCGTGCGCATCAGTAGGGAGTAGGATAGGAGTGGTTAGGTCCAGAAGGCACTCTGGGGTTTGTTGGGCCCAAGAGAGAGGCCAGACATGTTTGGTGCCCATCCCCAGGATTCCCATCAGACTAAGTGGGCAGGTAGCCAGAGGGGCTGCATTGTCCACCAGTCCCCTGTGGGCAGTGCTGTGCAATGCCAAATCAATGAGAAACAAGACCACAGCTATTGCAGATCTTGTCTCGTCGTTCACTCTGGCTTGCATTATGGAGACCCGGGTGGGTGACAATGCTGGCCCAGTATTTGTGGCTACCATCCCCTCTGGGTACTCTGTGGTGCATTGCCCCAGAGTGGAACACAGGGAATTGCTATCTGTTTTAGATCTGAGCTGGGATTCACCGTGCACCCAGTGAGAAGACTGTATTCATTTGAATGTGTGGCTGTCCATGGGGGTCTGGGGGCAGGCTGCAGACTTCTGATTTACCGCCCTCTTGAAGCAGCTGGAGAATTTCTGCAGGAGGTAGCCGATTTTGTTGTTGGCAAAACACTGGAGTCCCACAGATGTTTAATTCTGAGGGACTTCAATGTTTGGGCCAATGGTGAATCATCTAGGCTTGGTAACAACTTCCTCTAGACCATATCATTGTCAGGCCTGTCACAGAATGTTTCCTCCATGACCCATTAGCGTGGTCACACGTTGTATCTGGTCTTCTCATTGGGGCTTGAGATTAACAATCTCATGACTGATCAGGTTGCATGGACTCATCACTACACAGTGGAGTTCTCATTCATGGCACCCCACGAGAGCCCTCCCCTTCCAAGATGGTTAGTTACCATCCTTTGAGGGGTGTGACTCCTGAGGATTTTTTGGTGGTGGCTGATCTATCTAGTGTGGGCATCGCACACTGAGGGAGTACTTGCACTACAGTTGCTGCCTATAATAAGGTGATGTCTGAGGCACTCGACTCCCTCACACCAGTCCACGTATGACCCAAATCCTCTCATTTGAGCTCTCCATGGTTTGATGGGGAGCTCAAGGTGATGAAGATTTTGGGTCAGAGGTTGGAGTGCTGCAGGTGAAGGATGGGCCTGGAGGCAGATAAGCTGGCCCTGTGTGCTCACTATGTTGAGTACCAGGGGGCAATCAACCATTAGAAGGCAGATTTCCTGTCCATGGAGATTGCTGCTGGGAAGAACTGACCAACTGTGCTCTTTCGGACTGTAGACAGGCTGCTAAACCCAGCTTGTCTGCAGAGAGTTTGCTCGGTTCTTCTCAGACAGAGTGTCGGCCATCAGGCAGGGAATTCTGATCGTGAGCCAATTTATGGCTGACAGTGATCGCCTTGTGTGCCCAGAGAGCACTCCGCCTAGTTGGGGTGAATTTAGACCAGTGGAGGTGGCTGAGGTCATTGGGGTTGCTTCCAAGCTGAGGCACACATATTGTGAACTGGACCTGGTGCTGATGCACTTCTTGATGGGATGTGTTGACTCCGCAGGCCAGCAATTTGCCTTGATTGTCTGGTGCTCCCTATCTGAGGGGATCTTCCCCAATGCCTTGAAAGAGGCATTGGTGAGACCCCTTCTGAAGAAGCCATCTCTGGACCCTGACGTCAAGGCAAATTACCATCCTATCTCCAACCTACCATTCCTGGATAAGGTTGTGGAGAAGATTGTGGTGCATCAGCTTGAGGAGCACCTTGTGGCCTTTGATCTATACAAGCCTCTCCAGTCTGGGTTTCAGGCAAGGTATAGCACAGACACTGCGTTAGTTCTGGTGCACAATGACCTTCTCAGGGTGAGAGATCTAGGGAAGGGGACAATTCTCATTCTCCTAAATCTCTTCTCAGCCTTTGACATGGTGGACCATTGTGTGTTACTTGACAGCCTGAATTAATTTTGTGGACTCACCGGCACTGTCATCTGCTGGTTTGAGTCCTTTCTCACAGACAGGAGGCAAAGGGTGGTGATGGGGTATTTCTCCTCCTCCCCAGTCTCCTGTTTTGTGGAGTACCTCAGGGTTCTGGTTACCTGGTAGACCTTCTTATGCCTGCTATGTCAGTCCACTCCTTCCGTTCCTCCTCAAGGGGCCTCCTTGCGATTCCCTGGACAAGGCTGAAAACTGCCACTAACAGAGCTTTCAATGTTGCTGATCCCGTCCTGTGGAATTTGCTTTCTCTATCTATAAGGGAGGCTCCCTCAGTGGAGGTATTCAAGGCATGCCTCAAGGCCTTCTTATTTGTACAGGCTTTGCCTGACACAGTTTTGTAAATTTTGTCCTGTTCTGACTTATTATATTACGTGTCCCAAATTTTTCAGAATCTTATTAATTTTTTTTTATGAATTTGTATTTAATCATTATTATAGTTTTTATGAGTATTGTTATTTGTTGAAGATTATTCTGTGGTTTATTTTATGTACAGTGCCCAGAGCCTCTGGGATTGGGCATCTTTTAAGTAAAGCTTGCCTTGCCTTGTCTATCTTGAGGCTTCACCAAATTTTTCTATTAATGTCATACAGGCCCTAACTGAAGTTATTGAGTCTGATAGATAAATCAATGTATCATATGCATATAAGCTGATTTTGTTTACCTGATCCCCTACTTTCTTACCTTTGATTGAGTTAGAGTCCTGGATAGCCATGGCCAAAGGTTCAATAGCCAGAGCAAATAATAACAGGAACAAGGGACACCCCTGTCTGGTCCCTCTGGCAAGAAAGAAGCTGTTTGATATATTTTTGTTTGTTTGCACTACTGCTTTGGGAGAATTGTAGAGTTCTTTTTTTATCCAATTAATAAAGATTTGCCCAAAGTCAGATTTTTCAAGTACTTGCCTCATATAGTTTTGTTTAACCCGATCAAATGGCTTTTTCTGAATCCAACATAAGTGTTAGGGACTCTCGGTGTTCATAAGCATCAAGTATATTAATTCATGTTCTTATATTGGCCTCTAATTTTCTGTTTTTTGTGAATACATTTTGATCAGGCTGACTGAGACCATGAACTACTTTTTCCAGCTGTGAGGCTAAAAGCTTTGACAACGTTTTCATATCCATATTATGGATGGAAATAGGGTCATAGGAATGGTAAAAACAGGCTTTTTATCTTTTTTTTTTTTTTTTTACAAAGACAGCAATTTTAGCTTAACAGAAAGATGGAGGTAAAGTTCCAGATTTTAGTGTACATTAAATACATCCAATAATGGTTTTGCAATAAAAGTAGCAAATTGTTTATAAAAATGAGTTCGGAGGCCATCCATTCCAGGAGCTGTACTAGTAGTAGTTATGATTTTGTATTACACTCAGAACATCTTCCAATGAAATAGGAGCATCCAGTTGAGTTTTTTGATGATAATTTGACTTTGGAAGATTAACTTCTGTAAGACATGTATTTACAGCTGCTAAGTATTTATTACCATTTGACTGATATGGTTTAACAATTGTAGAATACCATATTAATTTCTAGAGGGTCTTTGGAAATACTTTGTTAAATATTTTAATTTCTAAAGGGTCTTTGTTAATATTTTGTTATTCATTCTAGATGGCATTTAATGTTAACTTTTTTTTTTGTTTGTTTGTTTTCTATAGGACCATAACTTTGTCAGGCTTATCCCCTAATGCTTAGTATTTTGCCCTGGTAAGAAGAATGGACCTTTCTGTATCCATAGAAGTAAGCTTACATTAGGAAAAACTTTGGCATCCTGATCTTCATCCACACACTGCACACGATGTAAGGAAAAAATCCACCACATGATGCAGAGGACAAGGTCCAAAAAGCTTTATTCCAAAGATCTGAGTAATATACCAACAGCAAAATACAGTGAGATGCATGGTGCAATGGCACCTTCCCTCTGAAGCCAAACATTTTGAGGTGAAAACATATGCTTTTTCAAGGCTTACCCAGTGTTAGTGATAGGTGTTTAAAAAGACTAAAGATTTAAAGTGACAGTGCAATAAGAAAGTGCAACTTAGAAATAATTAAATACATAAATGTTCATCACTTAGATTCAGAAATACCAGGCATACGTAAAACTTGTGTGCTAAAAATAAACGTGCTAAAATTAAGTGCAAGTTGAAAGGCATATGTAATGCTAGATAGTATATGGAAGATCCATATGCAATCTGAAAGGGGCAGAGTGGGGTGGGGAGGGAAGGGAAAAGGAGGTATTGCAAAAGATGAAAAACAGCAGTTGGCTGTGAAAAATGGATAAATAAGCAAAATATGTTGCTAACAAAGATACGTAAGGACAAGGAGAGAGGGCAGGGGGAAAAGGAAGGAAGGGAAAAGTTAAAATACTATAATGTTGGAAGTCACGTGATGCAGTTTGCAGGATAGTCACACCTGGACACACTCTGCCCTCCCTCTGGCTTTAAATTCACTTTTTGCTTATTTAAAGGCATTCCAGCTTGTTTGTTTTTACTTACTTGTGTTGTCTATTGCTCACCAATTCATCCAACTGTGCATTTGCTTTGTTTGCTGTCTGCTACAGAATCTTTCACGCATCATACTCCTCCTGCAACTCCAGAGAAATCTCAGGAAGCCAAACAATTGAAGCCCATTGAATCTCCAATAAAATCCATGTCAAGAAAGGAGGCAGAAGACTCTTCAGCCAGCTTTCAGGTGGATCTTGCCACAGTTAAGTCTGTTGTGCTGGAAATGGCAGAGGACATGAAAATTTTACGACCGGCTCTGGAGGCTCTTACCCACTGAGTCTGTGACACAGAATCCCACATTAGCTCTGTAGAAGATCATCAATCTCAGGATGAAAAAGAGCTGGTCACACTCCAAAAAAAAATTAATAAATTGGAAACATGGGTCAAGGATCAGGAGCATCATAATCGCCGCAACTATTTGGTTATTGTGTGCATTGCTGAGCATCTGGATGGTCCAGACAAGCTTTCCTTCATTCAATCCTCGTTGCAATCAGTTGTGGGCCCATCTTCTTATTGTTCTTTGTATATCGTGAAATGTGCCCACTGTGCCTGGTGGCCTCCTCCTAGTCCCTCTGAGTGACCCCACCACATAATACTTAAGATGCTCAATTATCAGGAAAAGCTCTACATACAGCAGAAGGCTCGGGAGAAAGGGGAGCTGCATTGGAGCTCCCATCACTTTTACACCTTTAAAGATTATACTCCACATGTTTGTCAGCTCCGTGGGGAATACAGAGGTATTCTTTCCAGACTTTCCACAGCTGGCATTCGCTACAAGATGGTCTACCCAGCTAAGCTTCTGATCACTACCGAAAAAGGTTCTAAACAATTTATATCAGCAAAAGAGGTATGGGCCGGTCTCCCTTTGGTATTTCCAGATCTTTTTAGTCCCTCCAAGAATACTTGACTGCTAACCCCTGAGTGGTTATTGTTGGCAGCACACTGTTTACATGGGAGTTTTATCTTTTGGTTCACCTTTAATGGATCCTTGAACTTTGGAGGGATATTGTACCTTACTCACAGCTGTATGGTTTTTGTATTTTGAAGTCCCTATTGTTTGGATTCACGGGGCACTAGTGTTTTGTTAACTTCTCCTTGGTAATCCTTGGACAACTAAGCCCCCATTTTTATTTCATCATCAGTGATGCCTATATGAGTTTTTTTTACTTGAAGGACTTGTGACATTATTAGTTTGAAACTCTGCTAGACTTTTCAATGCCACAGTATGGCTTTGCTTTCTGCCTTTTGGTCCTGCTTACGAGGACTGGGACTTTTGCCACTGTAATATCTATTGCCTGAATGTTTCTGATTGTGCCCAACTAAAGTGATTAAATAAAGCGATTATGCTTTTTTTACTTTTCTTAGTTGAACTATTTAACTGGTTAATCTAGTTTCATTAGTGCTAATTTAAACTGTTACTATTTATTTGTGTTAGACTTTCTTCCTCTCACTGGGTTTGATTTTCTTCCTTGTTAACCATGGGAGTTTAAGCCAGAGGCAGGGCAGGACACAGGTTTGTTTTTCTCCTTGTTGGTAGCAAAGTACTGCACCTTTTGTTTTTTTGTCAATTGGGGAGATATTTTTTTTACTTTTTCACATGTGTTCTGGCTGCTAATTTTTGAAGCTAACCTGGAGAGGCATTTCTCCTGACCCCATCTTTTCTGTTGCAATTTTAACTTAGTTATTCTCAGGTTATGCTGTCCTAATTTACTGCCTCTGGGTAGCTACATTTTATTGAGTCATTACTGTGCCATCTTGTGTGGCTTAATATTGTTCAGGGGAGGGGTGACTGCTCTGCTAGTTTGCTGCATCATGCACTAGAGTTTTCGAGTGTACAGGGGAAAGTTTTAATGCCTGTGCTGGGGTGGGGGGTGGTTTATGTGTGGGTTAAGTTTTCTTGTTGGCTTATGGGGTTGTGCTTATTATATGGTTTGGAGATTGTCGGAGTGGGTTGGGGGGGTTATTGCTCCAGAGTGTGTCCTTCCTCATACAGAGTTTATTTTGGGCATTTTAGCATAAAGGAGGCCATTTGTATTTGTTATAATCTTGATAGTGCATAATGTCATTGTTGTTTCAATTTTGATCTTGGAATATTAAAGGGGCTCAGTCCCCCGTTAAGTGTGCTAAGATTCTATTACACTTAAACAAACTAAAGGTTGATATTGCAATGCTTCAGGAGACTCAATTGCCTGTTGCTCAACTTCCCTGTCTGTGCAGATCATGCGTGGGTCAAGATTATAGAGCGGGTGTGGACAACCATAGGTGTGGTGTAGCCATTATTATTGCCAGACAGATCCCTTTTCACTTATTGCAGGAGGTATCTTATCTGCAGGGCCTATACATTCTGATTAGAGCACTCCTGCCTCACCTCACAGGGAGGTTGTGTTGGGATCTCTATACGGTCCTACACTTGATAAACATGGATTTTTTGTTAATTTAAGAAATAGTCTCTCCCCTTGGATGTCCTTTTCTATTCTTTTGGTGGGCAATTGGAACATGGTGTTTTATAATGAGTTGGACAGAGATGTACAAGAAGACAAGACTTGCCTCCAGGGCAGCAGGCGCTGAGGGAGCTAATGGACACAGTGTGATTGGTGGACCCCTGGAGGGTGTTGAATCCCATGCAACAGGAATATTCCTTCCATTTTCTCTCTCATAACTCATTCTCTCAAATAGATTATTTTCTACTGGGGTTAGAGTACCTTTCTGGTGTCCACTCATGTAATTATAATGCTATGGTATTGTCAGGTCATCATCCAGTCCTAATACATATAGTTTTCTTCCTATGCCCTATTCAGGACAAATCCTGGTAGCTGAGCAGCCAGCTTCTAAAGGCGTCAGACATAGTGGACCATATTAATACATTTATTACATCATTTTTAGAGATTAACTCCCCTTCCATGCCATGTCTAGATATCCTTTGGGCTGCCTGTAAATGCATATTTTGTGGGGGGATTAATAGCCTCTAAGTGTAAAAAATAGCATACTCAGGAAGCATCTAACTTACTGGACCAGATTAGGATGCTAACACATCAGCTATCCCCCTCTTCCCCTGATGACATTTGGCAAAAGCTCAAATCTTTAAGAGCTAAATATGATGATCTGTTGCAAAAGTAAGCAGAACACCTTCTAAATAGAACTAGAACTAAATATTTTGATCGGGGGAGAGAGCTGGTACATTGTATGCTCTTTGCTTAAGGAACCAGGTGGTGGATAGAATCATTCCCTATATGGGTTTGGACTTGAGACAGATGTTTACCTCCCCACAAGATACCAGACATTTTTGGAAACACCCTGAAAGCCCTCCTATCTCTGTGTGAAGTTAAGGATGTCATAGATTCTCTTTCCTTGGATAAAGCACCAGACCCAGATGGCTACACTCCCAATTTTTGATAAGAAATTTAAGGATCTGTTGACCCTTGTGTTATTAGACACCTTCAAGTTTATTTATTCACATGGGACTACATATTCTTCTCTTATTGAAGCCCTTATAGTGGTCCTTTTGAAGCCAGGCAAGTACTCATCAAAAGTGACCAGTTATAGACCTATTTCTTTGATTAATTTAGATGATAAAATTCTAGCTAAGGTATTAGGGTACATTTGAATAAAGTGAGGGGCTCCTTGATAAGTAGAGAACAAGTTGGTTTTGTTCCATGCCACCTTTTGTCAGACCATCTACAGAAGCTTTCCCATATTTTCTCTGCATCCAGGGACTCCCAAACTCCTGCAGTTTTGCTATCCTTGGATGCGGAGATAGATTTTGACAGGGTTTTGTGGGAGTATTTGTTTGCAGTCCTACCTAGGTTCAATATTCTGTCAAAATTTATTCATTGGGTTAGAGTCCTCTATACTAACCCCTCAACCCAAATTTTGTGCAATGGGATTTGCTCAGATCCTATACACCCTAGATGTGGAAACAGGATGAGATGTTGTATGTCCCCTCTCTTATTTAATTTATTTTTAGAACCGTTAATTAGGAAAATCAATAATTCTCCTCAAATACAAGGCATATTAATAGGATCAGAGCAGTATAAGTTATCTGTCTATGCAGATGACATACTGTTATACTTGTCTCATCCATTTATTTCCTTAGCCATGACCCTGGAGATTGTTGCCCATTTTGGCCACATTTCTAATTATAAATCAAACATAGGCAAAACTGAGGTCATTCCCCTAAATGGATTCACGTCTCATTCTGACATGGCTCACCTGGGGTTGAAGAGGGTACCTGACAAGCATAAGTATCTGAATTTACCTAAGTTCTTCCCATGCTAGAATGCAACAGTCTGGGTGGGTCAGCATTGTGAAAATGAATGTTTTACCTCGGGTTCTTTACCTCCTTATTTTTCTCACCCAAGCGATTCCTCAGTCCTGGTTTTCCTGGGTTTGGCAACTATAATTGCATTTTATTGGGTGAAGTAAATCACCCAGGTGTGCTGTTCACAAGCTTATGACACCTATTCATTTGTCAGTTCATTCCATTAAACAAAACTCTTCCCCTTCTTTGGCTATTTCACTAGATATTGGGAATGTCTTTGATTCGCTTGAACAGAGTTATGTATATGAAGTATTAGAGAAATATAATTTTGGGCCTAGTTTAATGAAATGGATACAAACACTATATGCATCTCCCAGAGCATGTGTGGTTACCAATGGGTTTAGATCCTTGTCTTTTTAGTTACACAGAGAGTCCAGACAAGGGTGTTTGCTTTCCCCTTTATTATTTGTGTTGGCAACAGAACCACTCATCAGGAAACTTATGCATTCTAATAACATTTGTGGAGTTAGAACTGGTAATTACATCAATAAAGTCCTAGCTTTTGCAGATGATATTCTTCTTACACTAACCAAACCTATTGACTTCCTAAAACATGTGAAACTACTGCTAAAGAAATTTGGAGAAATATCTGGTTTATATGTCAATTTGGTCTAAGATTGAATGTCTAAAATTATGCCCTTCAGTTTCAGAATCTTCCATTTCCGCAGTTCTCCCTGATGTGACTTGGCCTGATAAAGGTTTGACATATTTGGGGATAAAAGTGTTGACTCTATAGACAGGATTTTATCCCAAAATATGTCAAAAATGATAAAGGACTTAAAATTTGATTTGGACAGGTGGGTAAAATTGCATTTGTCATTATGGGGAGAAAATAATTCTTTGAAAATGATTTTTTCCCCCAGATTATTTTATTTCATGAACAACTTGGTGACAAACATGGGAGTCATGTGATGCTTTAGCCTGGTAGCTGCTCTTTCTCGGTGCTCCCTATCCTTGCTATAATATTTCACTTAAAATACAACCCTAGAACTTCTTTGTCTCTTCTGCTCATTGGGATTTACTATTAAATATACTAGAGGCTTACCTGATGGCTCAGAACATGGAAAATTGGCATCATGTCTGAAGTGGAGATCTGACAAGCTGCTTCTAAGCAAACCCTAATTCAGATGCCCAATAAACAGTCTAAACACCCTAAGGCCCAGAACCTGGACTCCATCCACTCCTCCACCACTATGACACCATCCTCCCTGTTAACTGAAGAATGTCTCTTTCAAGCCCTGGAGCCACTGACCAATGTGATTCTGGAGCTTACAGTACCTTGCAAGTAAAAACAGTCAGGTCAGATTTGGGTGAATTGGGCAAAAGAATGGGTAATGTGGAAGCATGCACTTTTTCTCTGGAAACCTGGAGGGACCAGTCAGACTCAGAAGCCTCTTCTATGTATCAGAAGATCATAAAACTGGAATCTAAACTCGAGGATTTGGAAGGATGTAGTCACCGCAATAACTTGATCATTTCCGGGCTACCGGAAGGAGAAGAAGGGACTATCTCGATTCACTTTGCTCAAAGATTTCTGGAAAGGGTGGCTGGGCCCTCTCTAAATGGCCAGATTTACATTGTAGAATGGGTGCACCATTCACTCCATCTTAAGCCTTCAGGTGGTTTGCACCCTCATCCATTCATGTTGAAACTTTTGAATATTTGGGATAAGCAATTCATTTTTTTAATTTAATTTCATTTCATTTTTATTTTTTATACTTGTAAGTAGGATGAGCAAAAACTGCTCATTTTCACCAGTGACAAGTCACAAAATACAAAAACACACTAATAAAATACATAACACATAGAAAAGACAAGTATTTAACATAACATGCACAAGTGTCATTATCCATCAGCCAGTATTTCAATCTGGTTTTAAAAGACCACACAGTCCTACATTCAATAATAGTTGCAGGTAAAGAATTAAAAAATAAGGGAGCCCTAAATAGAGGTGATCTCTGTCCAAAGACAGTTCAGAACAGCGGAATTTCATAAGTAAATTTAGTCTGGGACCTACTACCATTAGAATTGGAAAATCTAGGAAACATACTTGAAACTACTGGGGATATAAGACAATTCTTCACCTTAAATAACAGGATGCCCAGTTTATGCAAAATCCTATTTTTATTTGATAGACTATGAGTATGTCTACGCAAAAGACAATGGTGCATTCGATAAGGCACATTGAGCAAACAGTAAATCGTAAAATAGAATTATAGATTACCATAAGTCTATTGAATAGATGACCAGAAAAGGAAGAGTAAATAATAATACCATAATCCAGGACACTTAAAAGAAAACTATGAGCAAGCAAAAATATGGATTCTTTTGTCAAGAACTGTTTAATTCTAAAAAGGGATCTTAATCTCTGGTATAAGCTTTTCCTCATTTTATTCAAATGAAGTTCAAAAGTAAGTTTCTTATCGAAGATTATCCCCAAGTACTTAAAGTTATCCACCAACTCAATCAACTTTCCATCCTGTGTAACTATATGTTGAAGACTAATATGCTCAATGGTCTTATTCAAAAACAGCATACGTTTTGTTTTATTGGGTTTAAGCACCATGTAATTTGAATACAGCTATTTCTGAAAAGAATCAAAATCAGACTGAACCTCAGCCAGTGCTACATTAGGAGATATACCAGTACTGTAAATAACTGTATCATCAGCATATAATATTAATGATGAATGAGAACACACCAGTGAAACAGAATTCATATACTGTAAAGTGAGAAAATCAAGGGGCCAAGAATGGACCCTTGAGGGACCCCACATTTTATAGTACTAGGTAAAAAAATACTATCACCTATTCGAGTGCAATGTGACCTATTATTGAGGTAATTATGAAACCATGAAATGACATCATCAGAAAAATGAAAACTTGTTAAGATACTATTTAATAAATCATATTCAACAAGGTCAAAAGCCTTGGTGAGGTCCATGAAAAACACTGCAACAGTCTGCCCTTTATCAAGGGCACCCTGAATGGCACCTGTGAACCCCACCAAGGCCGTATTGGTATTATTCAATGGCCTGAACCCATGCTGACCATCAGAAAGATGATTATGTTTTTGTAAATAATCTAAAGTTTGATCCATAATAACTTGTTCTAGAATATTTGATAGTGAAGACAATAAAGAAATTGGACAATACTTAGACAGTATAGTAGGATCACCAGATTTTAAAATAGGAGTAACTATTGCCATTTTCCACAGACTGGGAAACACCCCAGTGGACATAGAAAAATTAAATAAAACAGAAAGAGGATAGGAAAAGAAATTAATTCCCAATTTTATAATGCGAAAATCCACCCATCATGAACAGTATAGGGCCGAGGATCCATTTTTAAGACATAATCCCTGACCAAGTCAGGGGATATATTTTCAAAAAAGAATTTAGGGTGAACAAGACCATTTTCCAACTTTATTTTTATTTATTTATTTATTTTATTATAGGGCCGTTATGATCATTCAAGAGATAATTTCCATTGGGGGTGGATTCTATAACTGTCTAAATGTCCAAAGAAATTATTAAAAGCTTCAGAAACAAGTAAAGTGGTCCTAATTAAATGGGCACCAGATTGTATAGAAATGTCAGAAGCTATATTTTTCACCCTCCCCATCAGACTATTCAATAAATCCCAGGTTTTTGGGGGATTTCCAAATGCTTTGTTCTGCTCAGAAAGAAAGAACACTATTTTAGCTCTACAAATTTCAGATTTACATAAATTCCTTAAAGATTTATACTTCAATAGAAGAGAAAGGTCTAAACTATGCTTATATAATTTCCAGCTTTTATCGCGTAATCTCATAAAATGTAACAAATCAGGGGAAATCCATTTATATTTAGTGGCCTTGACTCTCAGTCTCCTAAAGGGTACAAGCTTATTAATTACCCTAAGGTAATGAGAGACAAAGACATCTAACATCACATCTAGATCCAAGATAGACTCAAATCCAGTCCAATCAATCTCAGAACAAGCAGCATCTACCAACTCAGGTGTGAGAAACTCTAGTTTCCTAAATTTTATATATTTAGGAGGTTGTTTAATGAGCTTGGCATTTTACAGAAAACCATTGGCACTTTATCTACCCTCTAATGTTTCTTTTTATGGAGATGCAGAGTTAGCTGACATCAACATACCAGTTGGAAATTCTGTGCATCCTTTCTTTTCATTGTGGGATTGCCTTGTCAAGGGGGTCAGTGATATATTTCTGTGACTAGAGAGGAACCCTGTCCTAGGAATGGAGAGTATCAGCTGTCGATGTTTTCTTCTGTTGTCATTGTACCTGTGATCTGTTATTGGTCTGCTCCCTTTAGTTGTAACTGGGTGCTTAAAATCAGTTGGACTGGCACAGGTTCTGGACTGGGGACTGGACCTTGTATAGCTTAGTCTTGGAAATCTTTGGTAAGGGAGCCTTGGGTTGTTTGGACTCTTGAGCTGGTGGGCCTTTCCCTCTGTTGGTTTTGATTGGGGAAGGGGACTTGCTTGCTGCTGCACTCAGCAAAACATCATTAATTATATTGGCCTCCTTATCCTATACATAAGTTTTGGGGCTGAAAAGAAAACAAACTTATCTATGGGGAGCAGGAAACTATTCCCCCTCAGGGCCAAATTTTGCAATCTCCTTACAACTGGGGATATTTCAATACAGCTTAGGGTGTATGTTCTAAAAAGATGTACATATATATATATATATATATATATGTATATATATGTATATATATTATAAAAAGGTTTATGTTGATAAAGTTGTTTCATGGTTGTAATCACTGTCTTGATTAATATACAACTTAGTGGGGGGGTGGGCATGGCACTATGTTGGTATGAGCCTCATGCACCAATTAGTAGGATGGGGGGAGTTGTGGGTGGGTGGGATTATGAGCAATAAAGTTTGTTCCATATTATGCACTGTTTTTACAGTTATTAATCTTTACTTTAGGAGTTTTAGGGAGGGGGTTTGTTACAATAGGGTTATGTAGGTTTAGAATTCAGGGGTGGGAGGGTACCACCGGAGTTGAGGTTTCACTGCTGTTGTTACTGCTAATTTTTTATCTGCCTCAGTGTTTATACCTTTACTGGCTCTTCAATTTTGTTTACCTTATTATATGAAAAATGACAGCCTATAACTTCTGTACATGGAATGTTAAAGGTGTGCAATCCACTTATAAACATTCTAAAATGCTCCTCCATTTAAGCAAACTACAAACAGACATTGCTTTTTTACAAGACAGCCACTTACACTCTTCCCAGATTCTTCTTTTTAGGAGGTCTTGGGTAGGACATACTTATGGTACAGGCCTTGATTCCTGCAGGCGGAGGGTAGCCATCCTTATAGCCAGAAGAATCCCCTTCCATTTTACCCAAAAAATAGTTGTTCCTTAGGACCGTTACATTTTTATTACAGCCTTATTAGAACATTTAGAACTACTATTGGGTGCAATATATGGCCCCAATACCAATGACCCTAGTTTCTTTACCACCCTCATGTCCACTTTAGCTCCTTGGAATGCCCTTCTAATAATTCTGGGACGTGCCTGGAATCTGGTTCAGTGCATTGTGTTGGACCAGTCTGCCCCATCATGACAAGTTATTTCTCCTGGACAAGTAGCCCTCCATGAATTTATATGGTTGACAGGTCTGGCAGACCCATGGAGGATTCTCATTCTGTCTAGTAGAGAATATTCCTTTCATTCTCTTCCTCACAACTCCCTCGCTAGGATTGATTACCTCTTGATGGGGGTAGATTACATTCCTGGGATAACTTCATGTCACTATTCTGCTACAGTTATTTCAGACCACCATCCTGTTTTTCTCCAATTAAATTTAACCCCTTCACTGCCCAGGTATAAAGTATGTATTTTGAATAATCAGTTATTAAATCTAAAGATATAGTAAAGCACCTCAAATCCTTTATTTCAAACTTTATGAAACTTAACTCTTCTTCAATGCCCAAACTTGACATTTTGTGGGTGGCCTTGAAGTGCGCACTCTGTGGAGAGCTGATCGGTAAATCTGCTAGGCATAAAATACAGTTCTTGGCCTCCCTCACCTCTCTGTTAGCCCAAATTAGATCCCTTGAAAAATGCATATCATTAACCTCCTCTCAATTGGAATGGGAAAGGTTAGAACAATTTAGGTTCCAATACAATACTCAACTGGGTGAAAAAGCAGAGCATATGATACTTTATTATAGGGTAAAATACTTTGACCAAGGAGAGAAAGCCAGAAAGTTGCTATCACTTCATCTCCATTCACAAGTAATGGACAAGATTGTTCCCTCAATATGCAGTGATTCAGATCAACTTCTTACCTCACCCCGGGATATTGTAGACACTTTTAAATTATACTGCCAACAGTTATACTCTCCACCCTCCCACCCACTTAATCATTCACAACTCAAATCCTTCCTTCAGGGCATAATACTTCCCAAACTGGTGGACTGTCATCTGGCCACTTTGCTGGCCCTCTTTACCCTGACTGAAGTTCTCCAAGCTATCACAATGTCCTTGCTGCAGATAAGACCCCTGGTCCAGATGGATTCACTACAAATTTCTATAAAGCCTTTAAAGACCGTGTAGCTCCTATCCTTCTAAATACTTATAACTATATTTTTGACAAGGGCCTATCTGACCTCTCCTTGATTGCTACCACTATAATGGTCCTCCCCAAACCAGGCAAGGATCCATTGTTGATTCCTAACTACAGGCCAATATCACTCAATAATGTAGAACTCAAAATCCTCTCCAAGATTTTGGTCTGCAGATTGGGGTGGGTATGAAACCTGATGATCAGTAGGGAACAGGTGGGGTTTGTAAAAGGTCAACTTTCATCAGACTGTCATAGAAACTGTCATATCTTTTCTCGGTGTCCAGGGATCTTCTTCTTCCTGCAGCCTTGATATCCCTGGATGCTGTGAAGGCTTTTGATAGAGTTTCATGGGACTACCTGTTTGCCCTATTACTAAAATATAATATCCCTCCATAGTTCATTCAATGGGCTATGGTCCTTTACTCCTCTCCAACTGCCCGTGTGCTATGTAATGGTATGCTCTCCCAACCCTTCCCTTTATATCAAGGCACCAGACAGGGCTGCCCCCTTTCTCCTTTCCTATTCAGTCTTTTTATAGAACCTTGATTTGTAAGCTTAGCTCCTTGCCCCAGGTTACCAGTATCTCTATTAACAATATTGACTACAAGCTGTCTGTATATGCAGTCGATATACTGCTTCATGTCTCCTCCCCTGCTAACTCTCTGTCTGCAGCCCTCCAGATTATTTCTCAGTTTGATACAATTTCTAATTACAAACTTAATCTTTCCAAAACTGAGATCATGCCCCTTAACAATATAACATTCAGAGCTGACACTGATCACCTGGGCCTTGCTTGGAAGAAAGATAAATTAAAATATCTGGGCATTTTCCTATCTATCTCTCCCAACAAACTTAAACAATTCAATCTGGACACTTTTGTTTCCCATCTCAGGGTTGACCTGGATTGTTGGTCAATGTTGCCTCTCTCCTTATGGGGTAGATTGAATATTATTAAAATGAATGTTTTACCCCTCTTACTTTATCCCCTGCAGATGTACAACTTGACCCTTCCTCAATCCTAGTTCATGCAAGTTCACAGACTTATTGCCTCTTTTATATGGCATGGTAAATCAGCCCATCATGCATTGTCAAAATGGATAAGAACTAAACAGGATTGTGGTCAGCAAGATCCTAATGTCTTTTTGTACTATCTAGCTTTGCATCTCAACAGAATTTCTTATTGATCTTGGACATCAGGGAACATTTCTAATGCATCATATATTGCACAATGGGTAGATATAGAACATTCTCTATTTTCTGCCCAGGGAATAGATATCTGAGCACTTCTCTTTTAATCTAAAGAGAAGTTACCCCATCCATTTCAAGATACCCCCCTCGGGTCATCTCTCAGACCCACTCCCAACTTTGCTCCCTACTTAAGATAAGCCCAACTAAGGACATTCTTCAACCACTGTATGGGAACCCAATTTGTGGATGGCTAGATGGATGATCTCCAAGTGATTCTGGCCAGACATCGGTGCAAAGTTGTGGATCTTACACATAACTACAAATTGTTATCCTTTCAGGAGGCTTGGGCCCTATATCACTGGCCCACCACTTCCTGTTTCAAATTTTTCCAGGTATCTCATATGCTTACACATTTATTTGGAACAGGACCTTGGTGTAGTCCCTTAGGTGCTCTGGTCTACCCACTTTTTACTTCAGCCTCCTTCTCTCACCTTATATCATATTACTATAAATCACTTCAACAATGTTTAACTGTCAGTGAGGGACCCAGGGTTTATGGTTGGGATCAGATCCTACCATCCAATGCAATGTCCAGGAATTGATCAATTATCTGGAAACAACTGTGTAAATTTATAAAATAGAACCGATACCACCTTATGCAATTCCAGATAATCCATAACCTTTACTATACCCCTATCAAGTTGCATAGGATGGGTCAGTTACCGAATGACCTTTGCTCCAGATGTGGTCAAGAACCTGGCTCCTTATATCATATACTCTGGACCTGTCAGATGGTTGTCCCCTTCTGGAATTCAATTTGGCCTCATCTAGATCCCTTGTTGGGGCTTGTCAATGCCTTTCTTTCAGAGATATTTATTGTTGGAGACTACATGGGTTCCCTGCTTGGTAATCAGAAGGCCCATATGGCCTTAGTCTCAGCATGTGGCAAGAAAGTTATCCTTTGGCACTGGTTAGACCACACCACCCCCCATTTCTTAGAATGGTACAATTAAATTATGTTTGCATTATAAGCTGAGCACCTAACAGCCAGTATGTCTGACAATTTATCCAGGTATAAGCATATTTGGGAACCATTGTACATATTACTAACTGTGTGAGTGATCAACTAATAATTCTCTTTATCCTGGTTGTATATATTTATAATTTTCCCCTTTTCCTTCTAGTAATTGGGTGTCTACTGGAATAGCATCAGCAATTATGCCTTAGTTGAAAGTATGTTTTTTACTCCAGTGGTTGGGTGGGAGGAGATTTTGGAGGGAGGGCTTGGGGATAACTGTAAATGTGATTGTTAACAGTTTATTACATCTAGCAGTGAAACAGATGTTTCTTTGATTTTGTTTATCTTCTTTTATCACTTTAGGAACATCAGATACATTCTGTCATGTACATGTATGAAGGTTTTTGAAACTATTTCTCTGTGCCACTTCATTTTTCAATAAAATGTATTAAATTTGGGGAAAAAAAAAACTTTGTGGCAAACATCCCCACTATCGGGTTCAACAAAAACTGAAAAAAATAATTTCCCTTTTCTTATGGGGGGAAAATCCCCTAGGCTTTCTAAAGTTAAACTTAGGGTACCACTTAAATGATGTACGTTGGCCTTCCCATGGTGGCAGGGCTACTTCTGGGCATACAAACTGAAACAGATAACCAACTGGTTCTTTAGACACCTCACTATGGGTAAGAACAGAAAAAGAGATTGCATACCCTCTAAAGCTAATGGAATTGTTTTTCTGTAAGAATACAGGTCATTTATTAAATCAACTTGCTCTTCAAGTATCAGTAATCATTTGCAGGAAATTCAGTTCTCTAAAAAAGATGGAATTTGTCCCTCTACAATATATGCCTATTTGGGATAATCCCAGGGTGACCCCTGATAATAAACTATTAAGAACATTTGTTGGAAAAGCAAAGGCATAGTAGTAGTATTGGGAGATCTGTTAGATGATCAAAAAAGACTACTATCCTTTATGGATCTCCAAAGAAAATTTAATTTGCTTAGATGTGATTTCTATTTCTACTTACAAATCAGGAGTTTTCTTTGTAATGAGTTTTTAGATGAATCCTATAAACTTACCACTTCCTTAGCTTGGGAGAAGTTTTTTAAAATATGTTACTTATAGCACCTACAGGTTTCAGTCCTATGTATGCTTTTTTGAATGAAAAAGATACACATTTAACAGAACCTGCTAGGTTGAAATGGCAGGAAGACCTAGGCCTTTTCATTTCAAAGGAATTATGGGACAACACTTGGAAGAATGCTGTCAAATTTTCCAGAGAATTATGGGAGAGACTTATACAGTTCAAAATACTATATTATTATTATTATTACTCCCCAAAACAACTATTCAGCATAGCAATAGGGGTAGACAGAAACTGCTGAAGATGTGAGGAACCTGGTGCAGGCCTGGCACATCTATTATGGCATTGTAAGGCAATTTCTTCTCACTGGAGACAGATTCATGCCCTGTTGCAGCCTATTCTTGGCTCATTTGTCCCTTTTTCCCCACTTGTTTTTATACTTGGTGACACCAATTTGATCCCAAATATCCCCAAGCAGAGGAATCTTTGGCTCTTGACCTGGGCTCCAGCTTGCAAAAGATTGTTCCTTCAAAACTGGAAGGATATGAATCCCCTTTCTATACAGCAGTGGCTTAATAATCTGATGGCTATTGCAAATAATGAAAGAAAATGCTATTCTCTAATAAATAAAAATGATGTAGTTTTGAACATATGGGAACCTTTCCTAGCTTTGTGTGGCTAGTAAATGCTGACAATATATGTAGGTATGGCAAATGTTATAGATGTCAGAAGAGCTACTATGATTTATATAGACATGTTCAATTTTAAGGGCCAGCTCTTTTCATGTTCAATCAGGCCTTTTAATCTCACATCAAATTGTATGTGTTTATGTTCAATAATTTACTCCAAAGTTATAGTTTTATATGTCAGTATTAATGTGTTTTTGAAAGTTAGCATATGTAAGTGATATGTCTTGTATTCTCTTTATGAATTTAGTAAACTTTAAATTGATAAAAAAAGAACAGGGTGGCATTAGGCTTCCTAACTTCTACTTATATTATCTGGTGTTCCACTGCACCCAATACTTCCAGTGGTACAGAGAACCCACGGAAGACCCCATCTGTAGTATATATTCCTCTCTGGTTGGACATTGAACGGCGGTTGTGTAAATTTCTTCTCCTAAATTTTAAGGCCCTTTCATACCTATCTCTGAAACACCTCCATCGGGTCCATTATGAGTAGATACTCCCTTAGCCATAGCAGTATGGATTCATCAGCAGTTGTGCTCTGTACTCCACCTGGATCTGATTAAGGACACCTCTCAAACCATTTTGAGAAATCCTAACTTTAAGATAGCTGGTCAGCTCCTCTTCTCAACCTTCTGGCCATACTCCGAGATCAACTCAGTTACCCAACTTACTAATAATGGTGTGCTTCTCTTAAATTTGATCAGTGTTAAGATATTTATCACCATCATGCTAAGGCCTGTTTTGAGTTTATCCAACTCTCTCACTCCCTGATCCACCATTTCAGCCTAGGGCTATGGTCAAATGATTATGGCCAGAAACTACTTATATTGGCCAATCGAGCATCTTCTACTCATGCCATCTCTTTTTTTTTTTACCCATCTTTATGCTCTCCTCCCCCCGTGAAAGAATCTGGTGCACTGGATTATTGAGGTTAGAAACATAGAAACATAGAAGTTGATGGCAGATAAGGACCACAAGGCCCATCCAGTCTGCCCATTTCTTTTTCTACCTTATGAATGTGCCATTGACCTTTGCTCTGTCAATGGCCTATCTATTCATACTCATCTGTATTGCTTCCTTATGCCTATCCCATGCCTGTTTTAAGCCCTGCACTGTATTCATATCCACCACTTCCTGAGGTAGGCCGTTCCATACATCCATCACCCTTTCTTTGAAAAAGAACTTCCTCAGATTACCCCTTAAATGGCCTCCCTGTAATCTCATGCTGTGTCCTCTTGTCCTGCTATTTTTCTTATACTGAAACATGTTAGACTCCTTCACCTTGTTAATGCCCTTAAGGTGTTTGAATGTTTCAATCATATCACCTCTCTCCCTCCTTTTCTCTAGGTTATGCTTACCTCAAGCAGGAGTTTCCTATACCTTGGCAAACTTTTGTTCTGTTACGTATAAGTATATTAAGTGGAACAGGTATCGATACATGCAATTTCTAATATTGTGTAATCTTTATTTTACCCCAATAAAATAATGTAAAATAGGTAAAACTTCATCCAAACTTTGCACATGTTGTGGGAAACATGAAGGTACTCTGTTTTACATTATGTGGGAATGTGAGAAGGTACACCCCTTCTCGGATTCTATACAACAGCATCTTGACCTTTTACTTGGTTTAGACCAGGCATTTTCTCCAGAAATGTGTCTGTTATGTTCTTATGGCACGTCTTTATTGGGTACCCAAAGCCATCACATGGCTATAATTCCGGCTTGTGCTAAAAAAATTATTCTTTGACATTGGTGCTATCAGTCAGTTCCCTCCTATCTGGAATGGTGCTGGGAAATCCTGTTTGCACTACAGGCAGAGAAAACTCTAGCTAGTATTACAGATCAGTTGACCACTTCTAAATCAATATGAGAATGGCTATATGCCTTGTTATTGACCATTGTGGCTGAGGGTACCCCTCTGAACTAATTTTATTACCTATATTTCATTTTCTATTATTTAGGCCTGCATTTGCTCTCACATTACCATTCCCCTTTTGTTGCTTATTTTATCTAGGCCCTAGCAGACTACTTTCATTCATGGATCCTCAGGAAATGTATGCTTTGTATGTTAACCGTTATTCTCCTTTATTACAGTATCTTATGTTTTTGTTCATAAGTTTGCCTCCTGTGGAATTTTTGTAGGGATTACTTACTCCAGAGCTGGGGGAGAGAGGTGGCAAATGGGGAGCCTTTGGGGTTTGTTTGTTTTTTTGTTTATCTGTCTTTGTTTTTTTTTTTTTTTTGTATTTTTATTCTGGAAAATCAATAGTTTATTCAATTTAAAAAAATAAAATACTACAATTTTAGTACATCGATTAGTACATTGATTAGTAAGGTAAGCACAGTTATAGCAGATATAATATTCAATGTTAGGTTGGACTCTGTAAAGAACAGTAGGATAAAAATATTGATATTAAGACATTCCTTAGGATAAAGAAACAGTAGTCAAGAGACATTTGTAAACAAACATCAAAGGGAGTATTACAGAAGCATCTTAGATATATGATGGCTAACCAAGGGTGTAACTACAAGAGTGAAATATAAAGACAGCAAATGACAAGTGCAAATGGCAAATGACAATAGTGCCATCAGCGGCATATGGCAAAAGCAACAATGGCAATATCAACAGCAAAAGGATAAATGATAAAACATAAAGCAAGGCAGCAGTATGGTGAGGAGACAAATTCATCACAAATAGAGTCACTAATTGTATTGTATTGTATTTATTTCACTGGGAAATAGGCTTCTTTTAGCAAGCTCATTTTCAAGAAGGTCCTGAGTAGGATAGCACACAATGGTATAAAGGCATTTGTATGAGTTATAGGTGTACAAGGCATAGGGTATTATACACAAGAGGTAGATCACAATGATTTAAATCTCTGACAGTTACAGTTACAGTTACAGTTACAAAGGTATGAAGGCAATAATACAAGGCATAGAGTAACGTAAACAAAAATGAAAACTCTGACAGGTATATGAATAAGTCATACAGAAAAGAGAAAGGAATAAATAAATGTTTGGACCATAAATATTTGCTAATGTAAGCCTGCCATCTGGCATCTTAATTTGGGAAATAACATAGCATCCTCCAGGGTCTGACACTGAATTTCCAAAATCAGTTGAATGTTTTTTTTCTTTTTTTCACAAATATTTCCACTCTTCTTGCTTAGTTAGTAAGCATTTCTGCCCTACCTTGATCCCTTTAAAAAAAAATCCACATCATTATTACAGAAATGTGCAGCAATAAGATATTAAAATTGTTTCAATTAGCTTAATTAAAGATTTTGCTAACTTTGGTCCTATCTCTAAGACACCTAACATTCCATGTTAAGATTTTAATAGACATACTGTAGTATGACTCTATAAGCCAGCCAAATGATTGCTAGTCTATATTTTTTCTTACAAAGACATCATCAAACTCTGCATTAAACCAAATTAATTCATGTGCCTTACTCATATCTATAAGTTGTGTACTGCCATGCCTCTATCCTTGAAACATAAACTATCTATAGAGTGGATATAAGAGGCACATTAAAACATTAGATTCCCAAATAGTGCCCATCCCAAAGTCCCATAGCCCCTATTTTCATTAAATCCACCCCCAAACTTTTTTATACCATCAAAAGACAGCCTTTATAAATCCAGTCCTTTGATTCCATTCCACACAGAAGGCTAATAAGAAAGTGAATGACCTTGGGGTAGGGCACAAATTAACAAGGTGGAGAGGGAACCGACTGGGGAGCAGGATGCAGTGGGTAGCCATCAAGGATACCCGCTCAGAGTCCAGGGGATTCACAGGCAGGTAACACAGATATTACTTCTGAGACCAGTGCTGTTTAATATCTTCATTTGTTATATAGGAGAGGAAATCCAGAATAATATGTGTCTCTACTGATGACACTGTGATCTGTGGCAGAGGAAACACAGAGGAGGGAATTAGATAAATGAAAAGAAATAGGCAAAATTGCATAAGTGGTTTGGACTGTAGCAACTAAATTTTAAAACAAAAAAAGTACTAAATTATCCATATTGGTAGAAAGAACCATACAATGGACTACAGGATTGTGGAATACTATCAGTGTGGTGCAGACTACTGAAGAAAGTGATCTGAGGGCCATCAATAGTGAAAGCCTCAAGTCCACTGCTCAGTGTATCAAATCATACATGAAGGCAAACATGGATTCTAGGCTGTATAGGGAGGGCATTAGATAGGAGGAAGAAAGTAATACTGTTCTTGTACAGGTCCATGGTAAGGTTATATCTGGAGTACTTCATAGTACCTCATGCAGTTCAAGAAGGAGACTACATAAAGACCATGTAAAGGAGGGCTACAAAAATGACCCAGGGACAGCAGGGGAGGTAGTATAAAAGAAGATTGCTAGACATGTATACACTGGATGCAAGAGGGAAGGAAGTGTATTAACATAAAATATCTTGTGATGATTCAACAGGGTTGATTAAGTTGAATATGGAGTAAGGCAGATAATTTGCAGACTAGATTGATCACTGGGTTTTTATTAGTGTTAGTCAAAATTGTGAAACCTATTTCATACACATTCACATAATTGCACCATTTTCATTTATTTTCACATCATTTTGTGAATTGAGCACAGCGTATTTAAAAACACAATTTTTTGTATATAGGAACGTGCATAAAAAAATGCACATTCTTGTTTATTTTCCACAAGGTGACTGACACTAAAGAGGTCATAGGTGTAATCCCATGATATGAAAGACATTTTGTAAGGGCTTCTTGTGGAGAATGAATAACTGTACAATTTTACAGATGTCAGTTTTTAGAAAACACACTTTTGAAAGTGTGTAACGTTTACATAAGGAAAATTAGCACAACATTGCAAAAAAGTGCTTTTTTTTAAGTTGAAGGAAGTTTTGTTTTCCACATGAATCCTGGTTGACTTATAGTGAGCATTCTCCTGTAGTAGTTAGCTATCTCGTTGCATTTAGGTAAGAGCAATAGGAGCAGTTAGATCTGCAGAGCTGCAGCAAAATAAATCCTAGGAAAACTGAAAGCCACATGTTTCTGTTACTATCTGCCAAATTTGCTTGGAAATCCATGTTATTGTTATTTTTGCAGTGCCTTTAGTTTATAGGTTTATTTAGGAAGTTTTAGTTTTCCCATAGCAAAGTAGTTAAAGAAGGAAGAATTAGGTTTTTTATGAGCTTGAATTTAGAGTACGATCTATATGGAGGTCCTTCATCATGTGCAGTGGCACATTATGCTTACAGAGCTGTAATCACCAAGTATTAGCTCTACAAATTATAATGTAGCAGTACTGCCAGCAGGAATCATGTGGGAAATGGTGCTAGTGGCTGTATAATAAAAGAAAACAGTGAGAGTTTTCTTTAGTGGTCTGTCAGTAGCAGCATAAGTGCCACACATAAGGGAGTCCTGCACAGAGCACAGCAGTTTGATATGCAGTTAGTTCTGTACTTACCAATCATCAGCACCAAAATTCACTAAATAACCTTAGTACCCAAGGAAAATTACTAGGACATTCTGCTAGCATCTGTGTTTTAAAAGGAAAATATATTTCTTATGATCACCTGGTAGCATTGCAAGTATGAACAATGATTCCCTCTCTTGCATTCCCATAATTGCATCCTAATTTATAAACAAATGAAGTTGCTTCACTCTGTTCTGCCCTGGTGTGAAAACCTATTTGTCTTAGTGCCTAGTGCCTCAGAAAAGCACTAGCAAACAGGCTAGAAGGAGGTGTGGAGCAACAATGGGGAATTATCAAAACTGCCATCACAGAGGCAACAAGCCTTTGTGTGAAGCAAATAAACAAATCAAAACAAAAGAAAAAGCCACTATTGTTCTCAAGAGAGGTGGCTGTGAAAGTCAGGAAGAAAAAGATAGCATTCCGGAAGTATAAGGAAACACAGAAGGAGCAGGATAGAGAGCTGTACCAGTTAAGGCAGAAAGAAGCAGGGAGGGAAGTCAGAATAGCAAAGGCCTAAACTGAGGAAAAGATAGCCAACTCAGTTAAGAAGGGGGATAAAACCTTTTATAGGTACATCAGCGAGTGTAGAAAGACAAAGGGAGGGATAGTGAGGCTGAATAGAATGAACAGTGGGTGGACAGAGGGGGACAGTGAAAAAGCAGGAATACTGAATGAATATTTCTGCTCAGTATTCACAAAGGAGGGGAAGTGCTAATCCAATTAGCGAAACACACTCTTGATAAGGGGTCGATCACAGTCCTTTCACAGAAGAAAGGGTTCTGCAAGAACTCCTAAAACTGAAGGTGGACAAAGCAATGGGTCCTGATGGAATTCACCCCAGAATTCTAAAAGAATTAAGGAAGGAACTAGTGAAACCACTGGCTACTCTTTTAATAAATCATGGGAGGATGGTGTGGTACCCGAGGACTGGAGGAAGGTGGATGTGATTCCCTTCACAAAAGTGGGACAAGACAGAGGCAGGAAACTACAGACCTGTCAGTCTGACCTCTGTGGTAGGGAAAGTGATGGAGTCACTTCTGAAGGAAAGAATAGTTGAGTACCTAGAGGTCAGTGGAGCACAGGACCCAAGGCAGCATGGGTTCACAGGGAAGGTCATGTCAGACCAGATCTAATAGATTTCTTTGACTGGGTGACCAAAGTAGTAGACCAGGGAGGGGCTGTGGACATTGCCTGCTAGACTTTAGCAAGGCATTTGACACAGTCCCACACAAAGATTAATAGTCAATTAACCAGCCTGGGAGTGGGTCCCAGGGTGGTAGCAAATAAAACATTGGCTGGACAACAGGACACAGAAGGCAATTGTAAATGAGTCCACTCTGAAGAAAGAGGCGGTTACTAGTGGGGTACCGCAGGAGGTTCAGTATTGGGTCCAGTCCTTTTTAATGTCTTCATCAGTGACATTGCAGAGGACTGGAAGGAAAAGTATGCCTTTTGCAGATGACACAAAGATCTGCAACAGGGTTGATACACAAGGAGGCGTGGAAAGGATGAAAAGGACTTGGCAAGGTTGGAGGAATGGTCAGAAGTATGGCAGCTAGATTCAATGCAAAAAGTGCAAATAATGCACCTGGGAAACAAGAACCCAGGGAAGAATACACAATGGGTGGGGAGGTAGTAACAACAACAAAACAGGAAAGGGACCTGGGGGTAATCATATCAGATGACCTTAAGGTTAGCAAGCAATGTGAGAAGGCAGTAGGGAGGGCCGGGGTATACTGGGATGTATAGGGAGAGGCATCAGCAGCAGAAAACAGGAAGTTGTTATCCTCTGTACAGACAGTTGGTGAGACCCCATCTGGAATACTGTGTCCAGTTCTGGAGACCCCATCTCTGCAAGGACATAGACAGGATAGAGGCAGTCCAGAGGAGGGCAACTAAAATGGTGCAGGGTCTGCAAGAGAAGCCGTATGAGGAGAGACTAAAGGGAGCTTAATATGTATACCCTTGAGGAAAGAAGGAGAGGGGGACATGATAGAAACTTTCAAGTACCACAAGGGAATCAACAAAGTCCAAGAGGGCATCTTTCAGAAAAGAGACTTGGAAGAACAAGGGGACACAATTTAAAGATAGAAGGAGGCGATTCAGGGCAATGTGAGGAAGTATTATTCACAGAGAGGTAGTGGATGCATGGAACAGCCTTCCTGAGGAAAGTTGTGGGGTCTAAAAACTGTGGGAGAATTCAAGAATGCATGGGACAGACATAAGGCAATTCTTGTGGGGGGCAGGAAGATATAGGCTGTTGGTTAACTAGGATCTGCGGCCTATCCTGTAGGTAGGGAAATGGGCAGACTAGATGGGCCTAGCGGTCCTAATCTGCCGTCAAAGTCAAAGTCTATGTCTCGATTGCGAAGGTCATGACTCCACTCATGCAAGGCATCATCAGAGTTGATGATGCGTAGCTGCACAAGCCAACAGAAGTTATTCTCTCAGCCAGTTGTGTAACATGTCTTGTTATGTCCCTATATTCTCTAAATGCAATTTTTTCAAATGCATTCACTTTTACACTTTAAACTACAGAAAACAGTAGAGCATTTATTATGCCTTGAAAAGTTTCAGGGCCAGCATAAGACAATGACACATGGACTGCAGAGGACAGCAAGAGCACTGACTAATACAGTATAACTACTGTAGGCTTTAGCACTAAAACATCATCAAATTCCAGGACGCCATACATGAGTCAGATCATGACTTTTGCAATAGAGTCAAGCATGTTTTCACACCATAGTAACCTTCATTTACATTTAAATCCTGATGAAATTAGGAGGGTGCAGAAGAGGCAATCATTGTTCATGCCTACAGACTACACAGTAAACAGAATAAAAGGCTGACAAGACCTTTCAAAACCTTAGAGATTTGTTTGTGGTGATCAGCCAGAAGCATTATAGGTACCCATCCATAGGGATGGCTACATAGTGCACAGCAACACAGTCCACATGTAGTTTTGCCATTCACAGGTGTGAGCACAGATATTTGCTGTTTAGCAATAGCACCAGCATGAATCGTACAGGGCAACTGTGCTAGCAGCTACATATTAAAAGGAAAACAGTTTTTTTTGTGACCAGCTAGTAGCAGTGCACATGAACAAACCAAGCACGTATCCTGCATCATGCATGATAGCAAAGTGCATGTGCAGTTCTGTAATTCCCAGAAGTCAGCAGTGAAATTCACAATACAGCTGTAGTATCAGCCAAAGCTGTACAGGGAAGTTGTTCCAGCAGCTGTTATTAGAAAGAGGACATTATTTGTGTTTTGTGATCAGCCATTTGTATTACAACCACCCATATATAGAAATCAATTAATAAATATATTGGTAAACAAACTGAGAGCGATTCCCTCTTTTACAGTTGTGACCAAATAGATATAATGTACATATAAAGTTATAATAAAAACATGTAGCATTTCATAGAGAAGATCTTGCGTTATTTGAAGCAGCATAATAGACATGCTGGGCTGTCATTCAAGCTTCAGAACTGAAATTCATTGTATAGTTGTAGTGCCTGAATACACTGTACATGGACATTATACTATCAGCTGTATATTTGTGATTAGCCCCTGGCATTATTAGCTGAAATTAAAATAAATCAAATGTACAAAAACATTTTTTTTAAATGGTGCTGTTTGCAGAAAATGCTATTTTTATGAAGTCATATTTAAAAAAGTGCAATCTGGAAAAACATGAGAAAGCAAGTTTACACTGGAGTTTTTAAAGCAATTTGTAAACATTGTGTAACTGCACAATCAGCTGTTTTGTGCAATTTCACAAGCGTAAAAGTATACTGCCCAATACTAGTATTTGTTTGCAAACACATTCCATGTATCTGTTTGTCTTTATAAGCATGTGTTCACAAGGAATGGGGGCAGATTTACTAGAGGATATGGTCGCCGACTGATGTGGGAGATTTAGATGGGATGTGTGATGTTCTTCTTCTTTATGTAATGGGTAGTGGAGAAATTGAAGAGGCTGCCCAGAGATGTAGTTAAATCCAAAACAGCAATGATTTTTAAACTTGGGTGGAATAGACGTAAGGGAATAGTGGGACCCAGAGCAAGAAGAGGTAAAGAGATACCTGGGGAAGGGAGTGACCGTCAGCCATTAAGGTTATCAGGATCTTCAAATCTAGCTCAGTGCTAGACTGAGCCAGGATCTTAACAGGGAAATGGGCAGACCAGATAGACATCAGGGACTTTTTCTGCTGACACCATCTACTGAGTGTGCCTATATTATTTTTATGTTGCTTGCTCGCATGCACAAGGAACATATTATGGCAGCTTTCTCCAGAAACAGGTTGGGGAGGCATGGCACTGTTGTGGCCAATGCCCCACAGCCTTTAAAGGCTTGGCCCACTTCTCCCAATGCCATGGCACACTGCTGCTGACACTCGTTCAGCCAGCATGCCACCAACTTGTAAAGATTTAGTCGCTGCAATCAGGGGCCGCCTTGTCATTGCAGCATCAGCCATTTGCTGCAATGAGGGAGTGACCTGTCATTTCAGGGTGGGATCTTGAGACACTGATATTGTTTGTGAACATGGCGGTGGCTTGCTGCCATGTTCACAAACAATATTAACCCCCCCACCGAGGGGGTACTCAATCCCCCTCAGCAGTATGTGCCCCCTCGACTGTGTTTATTTGCTGACAGGGGCCCCAATCCCCATTGGCTTCAGTGCCACAAGATTTATGTTGTCGATGGGAGAGCCCACTCCCTGTTGGCATAATGTCTCCCCCCTTTTGCTGTGTGCCAACGGGGTGCCCAATCCCTGTCGGTATACTGTAATACCCCTCGCTTTTCTTGTGTGCCGACAGGGGTGCCCAAACCCCTGTCAGCTACTGGTTTTCCCCCAAAAGAAAGTCTCTGTTGGCATGCTGGGAGCCCACCCCAGCATGCCACATGCCTCTGTAAAATAAAAACAGTCCCATGATGTCTTTTTTTAACCTGTAAAAAAGGAAACAGTCCCTCTGCAGCCTCCCTGCCCCCCCCACAACCTGCACCTACCCACTGTGCACCCTGCCTCCCCACAGCCCCCTTCACCCCATACTTACCTCCGGAGACTGGCGCAATGATCTTCAGTGGACTGGGAACATGTCTGCACTCTTCAAAGCCGACCACAAACTGAGGAAATGCCGGTAAGCTGTAAAATGAAATAAATGTTTTTTTTTTCAACTTTGATGCATATCTCAATCATTTTTTGGAATTTTGGCACCAAATTTTCAACATGGGGTTTTGGGACCCCTCTTCATGAATACTGGCACTGCCATGTTGTTATTCAGCCCCGAAAGGTGATTTTGTGGTCACTGCATGGAATCCCCTTTCGGGACCAATTAACAAACTTACAGTGCCAGTGTTCATGAGGCGGGCTCTCAAAAAGCCTATACTGCAAATTTGGTGGGAAAAATCAAAAATGACGTATTTCTGACGTGCATTTCGCATTTGCTACCCACACACAATGACTACTGAATCTGCGATATTTCACAACAGATTTTCAACATTGGCATTTTTTCAGACCTCCTTGTGAACAGTACAACTGTCATTTTCCACATCCTGGCCGAACTGTATTTTTGCACTTCCGGCGCAGAATAGCACAGTCGCTGTAGAAAATCAGTGTTCAGGACAGATTAAAAAATGACAGTGGGACTGTTCATGAGCAGAGGTCCTAAAATGTCTATGTTGAAAATTTGGTGATGATACTCAATAAAATTACTGTATTACGATCGTGCATTGCACAGTTTGCACGCACGCTCGAACTTCATGTATTAATAATATTTTCACTCCAGATTTTCAACATTGCCATTGTTCTGCACCTCCTTATGAGCAGTATAGCTGTCATTTTTCACATCCTGGCCGAAATGTGTTTTCGCAGTTCCGGCGCAGAATCGCATGGTCGCTGTGGGAAATCAGTGTTTGGGACACATTATGAAAATGGCAGTGAGACACTGTTCATTAGCAGAGGTCCTAAAATGCTTATGTTGAAAATATGGTGATACAAGTCCATAAAATGAGTGCGTTATGAATGTGCATTGCACAGTTTCCACGCATGCTCGTACATTCACAACTCTGCAATATTTTCACTCCAGATTTTCAGCATTGCAATTTTGCCACACCTCCTTATGAACAGTGCAGCTGTCATTTTTCATATCCTGGCCGAAATGTGTGTTTGTTCTTCCAGCACACAAAAGCACGGTGGCTGTGGGAAATCAGTGTTCGGGACATATTAAGAAAATCACACAGACACTGTTCATGAACAGAGGTCCTAAAATGCCTATGTTGAAAATTTTGTGATGAAACTCCATAAAATGACTGTGTTACGAATGTGTGTTGTGCAGGTTCCACACTCTTGTAAGTTTGCAAATTAGTAATATTTTCACACCAGATTTTCAACACTGGCATTTGTTCACACCTCCTTATAAACAATACAGCTGTCATTTTTCACATCCTGGCAGAAATGTGTTTACTCGCTTCCGGCGCACAATACAGCAGTTGATGTTGGAAATCAGTGTTTGGGACAGATTAGGATCGTGCGACTGAGAGAGAGGGGGGAATGACAGAGCTCAACTGATCTCTGTCAGGACTGCTGTGGATTTCTTTGTGGGCAGGAAAAGACAGCAATGCATGCAGGGGCTGAGTACAAAAGGGCAGCCTGCAGTGGTGGGAGAAAAAATGAGCGAGTGAGAGAAGGGGAGTGAGCAAGCTCAACAGAGCTCTATCATGACTGCTGCAGATTTCTTTGTGGGCAGAAAAGGGTGGCAATGCAGGCAGGAGCCCAGTACAGAAGGGCAGCCTGCAGCGCCGGCAGAAATGGAATGAGCAACTGAGACAGGGGGAGTAAGTGAGGCCAACAGAGCTTTGTCGGGACTGCTGCAAATTTTTTGTGGGCAGAAAAAGATGCTGACAGAGGCAGGAGCCCAGTGCAAAAGGGCAGCCTGCAGTGCCAGGAGAAACAGAATGAGCGAGTGAGACAGGGGGAGTGAGCGACCTCAACAGAGCTCTGTCGGGACAGCTGCGGATTTCTTTGTGGGCAGGAAAAGGTGCCAATGCAGGCAGGAGCCAAGTACAAAAGGACAGCCTGCAGCGCTGGGAGAAATAGAACAAGTGAGTGAGAGAGGGGGAGTGAGCAAGCTCAACGGAGGTGTATCGTGACTGCTGCAGATTTCTTTGTGGCCAGGAAAAGGCAGCAATGCAGGCAGGAGCCCAGTACAAAAGGCTAGCCTGCAGCCCCGGCAGAAACAGAATGAGCGAGTGAGAGAAGGGGAGTGAGCGAGCTCAACTGATCTGTGTCAGGACTGCTGCACATGTCTTTGTGGGCAGACAAAGCCGGCAACGCAGGCAGGAACCCAGTATAAAAGGGCAGCCTGCAGCAGTGGGAGACACAGAATGAGCAAGTGAGGGGGGTGAGTGAGTGAGCTCAACAGAGCTCTGTTGGGACTGCTGCATATTTCTTTGTGGGCAGAAAAAGGCATCAATGCATGCAGGGGCCCAGTACAAAAGGGCAGCTTGCAGCGGTGGGAGAAACAGAATGAATGAGTAAGAGAGGGAGAGTGAGTGTACAAGTTCAGCAGAGCTCTATCGTGACTGCTACAGATTTCTTTGTGGCCAGAAGAAGGCTGCAATGCAGGCAGGAGCCCAGTAAAAAAGGGCAGCCTGCAGCACCAACAGAAACGGAATGAGTGAGTGAGAGAGGGGGAGGGAGAAAGCTCAACGCAGCTCTGTTGGGACTGCTGCAGATTTGTTTGTGGGCACAAAAAGGTGGTAACAGAGGCAGGAGACCACTACAGAGTGGCAGCCTGCAGCGCCAGGAGAAGCAGAATGAGAGAGTGAGATAGGTGGAGTGAGCTATCTCAACAGAGCTCTGTCGGGACAGCTACATATTTCTTTGTGGGCAGAAAAAGGTGCCAATGCAGGCAGAACCCCAGTACAAAAGGGCAGCCTGCAGCACAGGGAGAAACACGAGCGAGTGAGAGAGGGGGAGTGACCCACCTCAACGGAGCTCTGTCAGGACTGCTGCAGATTTCTTTGTGGGCAGCAAAACATGCCAATGCAGGCAGAAGCCCAGTACAAAGGCAGCCTGCAGTGCTGGCAGAAACAGAATAGAGGGAATGAGATGGGGGAATAAGCGAGCTCAACGGAGCTGTGTCAGGACTGCTACAGATATCTTTGTGGGCAGAAAAAGCCACCAATGCAGGCAGGAACCTAGTACAAAAGGGCAGCATGCAGCAGCGGAAGACACAAAATGAGCACGTGGGAGGGGGAGTGAGTGAGCTCAACTGAGCTCTGCTGGGAGTGCTGTGGATTTCTTTGTGGGCAGAAAAAGGCAGCAATGCATGCAGGGGCCCAGTACAAAAGGGCAGCCTGCAGCAGCAGAAGAAACAGAACAAATGAGTGAGAGAGGGAGAGTGAGTGAGGCCAACGGAACTCTGTCAGGACTGCTGCAGATTTTTTTGTGGGCAGAAAAGGGTGGCAATGCAGGCAGGAGCCCAGTACAAAAGGGCAGCCTGCAGTGCTGGTAGAAATGGAATGGCCGAGGTGAGACAAGGAGATGAGTGAGCCAGCAGACTCTGTCAGGACTGCTGCAGATTTCTTTGTGGGCAGAAAAAATGCTAAGAGGCAGAAGCCCAGAACAAAGGGCAGCCTGCAGCACCAGGAGAAACAGAATGGCGGAGTGAGACAGGGGAGTAAAGCGACCTCCATGAGAACTCTGTCGGGACAGCTGAGATTTCTTTGTGGCAGGAAAAGGTGCCAATGCAGGCAGGAGCCAAGTACAAAGGGCAGCCTGCCCAGCTGGGAGAAATGGAATGAGCAAGTGAGGAGGAGAGTGTGAGCAAGCTCATGAGGTCTATCATGACTGCTCTGGTTTCTCTGTGGGCAGAGAAAAATGCGGCAATGCAGGCAGGAGCCCAGTACAAAGGCCAGTCCAGCCCCAGCAGAAAAGCGGAACAAGCAGTAGTGAGATAGGGGTAGTGGCGAGGCTCAACTGAGCTGTCTGGACTGCTGCACATGTCTTTGTGGGCAGACAAAGAGCGCAATGCAGGCAGGAACCCAGTATAAAGGGCAGCCTGCAGTGGCAGGAGAAACAGAATGAATGAGTGAGAGGGGGGGTGTGAGTGAGCAAGCTCAACGGAGCTCTGCCATGACTGCTGCAGATTTCTTTGTGGCCAGAAGAAGGCGGCAACACAGGCAGGAGCCCAGTACAAAAGGGCAGCCTGCAGCGCCAAAAGAAACGGAATGAGCGAGTGAGAGAGGGGGAGTGTGCGAGCTCAACGGAGCTCTGTTGGTACTGCTGCAGATTTGTTTGTGGGCAGAAAAAGGCACTAATAGAGGTAGGAGACCACTACAAAATGGCAGCCTGCAGTGCCAGGAGAAACAGAATGAGCGAGTGAGACAGGCGCAGTGAACAACCTAGACAGAGCTCTGTCGATCCACCTGTGTATTTCTTAGTGGGCAGAAAAAGGTGCCAACACAGGCAGGAGCACAGTACAAAACAGCAGCCTGCAGCACCGCGAGAAACAGAATGAGTGAGTGACACAGGGGCAGTGAGTGAGCTCAACGGACCAATGCAATCAACATTCGGCATTGACAAATGCTTGTTCTATATTGTGCCATTCTTTATACTGGGTGCCTTTTTACCTGTCATTAAAATTAGTAAACAACAAATTAAAAGGGAAGTAAAAAATGTAGGACTCACTCAAATTGTGAAAGCGCAAGACAAGATCATTCAAACGAGGTACTAGGCTTAGCTGTAGGTTTCAGGAGTCCTGAGAAATGAATATCAAATTATCTGTAAATGAAAACAAAGCAGCAGCCATTTCATGTGATCTTAAAATAGGAAGTGATGTCACTGAGGGGCCAGCTCTATGTTGTTAATTACAACTTGCCCCTCAGTGACATCACTTTCTGTCTCAGGATCCTATAAAATGGCTGCTGCCTTGTTTTGATTTACAGAGTGTTTAGATATTCATATCTGAGAACTCTTAACACATAGAAACAAGTTCCATATCTCATTTGAAATATCTTTTTATGGGCTTTCACAATTTGAGAGACCCCTGCAATGTTTACTTCCCCTTTAATAAGTGAAGCAGTTAATGCTCTGTAGCATTTACTTCTTGAACATTTAAAACTCCTGTTTCATTGTCTTTAACTTGGTGTAGGCACATACATTAGAAACCCTAGTGTTTTTGGAATAATGTTGTTAAGTTCATGAAGTCAACCAATCACTTTATGACTTCAGTCTTAGAAGAGAGCTAATTTGCACAAAAAAACACCAGCAATAACTAATATGTTCTTGAGAATATTATTCTCTTTTAGGAATGCAAAAAAAAAAAAAAAAAGATTTAAAAATATGACAGTCTCAACTTTGGAGGATGAAAAATATACATGCAGGACTAATGCCATCACATAATTAGAGGGAATACATTAGCATCAGCAATAGCTGTATGCAATGTTCTAAGATATGGCCAGAATGTTCTCACTATGGTTCCCAGGGAGCAATATTAAATTACTATTCATAATGAAATCCTATTAATAAGCTAACTACTTCTATTTTATTTAAACTATTATTTAAGACAATAAACATGAACCAAAAACAGGCAATTTGGGGCTCTTTTTAAGTAAAAATGCTGCATGCATATGTACTTGTCTTTAATGAACTGAATCCTTTAATTAGATTTTTAAATGTAATTAAGAATGCAATTTCCTAAATGAAGCAATAGAATACCAGATGGTGTCACATCTAACACTTCCACTTGGCAATTTAAATTGTGACTCGAACTTCCTTTTAGCAATATCTCAGATATAATAAGAATTCATCTAAAACCTGATGTAGCTCTTGCCATTTTTGGCAATGAGGTCATTACTGGTGCATACATAAGTAAAGAACAGGGAAATCAAATGATTTATATAAAGGCATTATAGAAAAAGTTGTATTTAATGGTGTTTTCAGTATTTAAATTGTGAGACATAGTTCAGTGACAGTTACTGCCCTTACTGCCTAAATAGTGATTTGCAAAAAGAATGTTCTGCCTCTAAGCAACTGTTTTATCACTAAGGTGTTCATTGACTTGGTTAAAGAAATATGTTTTTTATTAACACTAAACATTGCTAACTGTTAAGAGACACTCTGAAATAGCAACATGTTTCCTTTGTCTTGATGGCTCTTTTCCCCTCATGGTTTTGACACATCCACTGTCCTTTCTCTATGTGTGCCTAGACCACATCGCAATTCAAGGCCTTGGTGAGGATGGACATGGGCAGTGTCCTGTTTCTTTAAGTAAACTTTAATGCCCACTTTCCTAATCTTCCACTGAACTTTGAACTTATAAAATATACTTGTTTGAAATAGTGTACCCTTTTCTGCAAAGTAAAAATCAAACAACTAACCAAGGATATACTAATTTCAATTCCTGGAAATGTTCCACGTGCACATGATTACAGTTTCAGTTTAAGATTTTATTGTTCAATAGATTTGTCATTACAACAATTTACGTAAATAAACCATATAAAAAAACTATAAGTACAAATCACAAAAATCCATACAACAATACAGAAACATTAAAAAGCAGGGGTAGCTCAATGAAGTGCAAACCACCAAAAAAATCATCTTTTATCAACATGACTACATTACCAGATGCTATTTTTTTCAAGCAGATAATTTTATCTATGAACATAGTCAACTTTTAATAATATCACATTCTTTCAAGTTAAGTAAGATGATAAGAACAGTTATCCCCATTTTACATAGAGCAGAATATTACCATGGATATTTACTAGGAATTTCCTTCATAGATAGTTATATCTGGGACAAATTAATAGTCACAAAATTGAACTAGTGTCCACCATCCTTTTTCACAGTTGCATGGGCAGAGCCATACTGATATATTGCTGTGAGGTAGGAGAGAGAAGGTATTCTGGAAGCACATGACCAGATACCTAGAGTGTGTGTCCTTCCACTGAGTGCTTCGAGTGGAATTGGACCTCATCTCCCCCCCCCACACTCTACTTTCACCATAGTGATGTTCCCCTGCACTATTTTATTCCTCTGTGTGCTCCTTTCTGGTTCAGTTTTGCTTGAGCAGTACAATGACAGGAATGCTCATTCATAATGAGTGTGGCATATGTTTCTATAGGTAAACAAAACAGTATGCCAGGTAGTATTCAATTCGATGCACTTTACAAAGCAAAGCCCAGTTAAAATCGAGCACTCTTACCTATTTTTTTTTTTTCACAGAACATTGAAGCTGTGACTATGGGCTCACGCATTAGCAGAGTCTTGACTGCAACTTTAATTTTTTTTTAAAGCATGTTTTCCTGTAAGTGGGGTTTCTTTTGTAAAGTGCAGGTAACAGAATACTACCACATGCACTGTTTCATTTACCTATGGTAAAATATGCCCAACTTATCATGAACAAGTGATCCCCTGGATCAATGTTATTATGAGAAGCTAGTAGATTGAGTGTTTTTTGTATTACCTGTGGCACTGGAGTAATAAGATTATTCTTTGTAACATATATTTTACTACAGTTGTGTCAAATTTAAGTTTATTGCAGTTTTAGGGTTTCAAATTGTTAAGAGGAAGTCTGTTTTCCTGACTCCATCCACAGGTCGGGGAGCAAGTGAAGGTTCAAGTCTGGCCTGGAAATTGCACAGGGGAGGAAACTCTTGCTGCTCTTAGTAACAGCTAGTCTCTCAGATTGATGACTGTAAAGGTACTGTAATTCAAAACATCAGATGTTTCAAACTCTTTTATAGTATAAAAGACAATACAATGTCGCTATCTTTGAAATGCATACTTATTGTTTTTTTTCAAGAAACCTTATTTACAGCAATGAAAAAGAACTAAGCTAACTTCTGCCCACCCATTCTTTAGAGTAGGTTTAGTGTCACTGGATGAATGATGTCTAGTTACATTGTTACACTCTCACCACATTCACAGTACAACCATGATTCTCTGCCCCCCCTCCTCCCTCCCCATTATCCAAATGTTTGCATTATTTGAGCTGGCCCTATGCCCTCCAAACCCTAGCTCACTTTGCCGATTACCACTTTACAGCAGTAGCAAACATTAGCAACTTTCAAGTAGGTGGTAGCTTGAGTCTGAATGAACTGAATCAACCAGTTTAATTCAACCAATTTAAGAAACAATTCCAGCCTGCCTATGTCTAACTTTATAAAACCCTTATAATGCAACCTACTACCCCTTCCACCCTCCTACAACCTCATCCCTTAATATACAGATGGCAGATCATAATGACTGAAAATGTACGAGGAGTCAGCTCAACATCCCTTGACATTCATAAGATCCGAATCATGTTTACCTCCCATCCATTTACCGACTGCAAATGAAACAGTAGACACCATCAAAAAATGCATAATTTGGCATGAGTGTCAGCAGGACAGTAGCTATCTACACATTCTCCTTTGGAGGCAACTGAAGATGCAGGAGACCAGGCAGTGGTGCATGATGTTACACAAGGTCCCTGCACCCTGATTGGTAGCACCAGAGGTACACTGCAGACAGCTGGCATTGAGGTATATGTTATACTAACTTACAGGGCTAAGGGCATCCCCCGTATAAGAGTGGATGTCAGGATATGTATGCTTATAATTGCTATGCACTTTACTTTCCAATATACACCTGTATTTCTTGCTTACAAGATGTTAGGACACCTGTGTCCTTGTAATGATTATGATATATGAGTCAGCATTGCCATCTTCTGAAGATTTGTATTACTACACGGCTACGTACAAACTGTACCTCTGTTTTTAGAAACTGATGACTATAACAAAATTGTATCATGTTATCTTGGACTGAGGAGCCACCTCTAGTTTAGCCAATAAGGCTCATCTCTGTAACTAGAAATGTTTCTATCTTACAGTAACTATGGTAATTATCTTAGGTATATAATGTAAGACATTATGGGTCAGATATTCAAAACTTTGCGCTGGGCAAAAACCATTTGTGCAGGTTTAGTGCAGGATTAGCATGGGTCCATTATATTCAAAAGGCCAAATAGCATGCGCAAACTGCATTAGCACGGGCAAAATCATAATGTATGCAAGGGGCAAAGTGAGGGGGCACATGTCAGTGCAATGCTATATTCAGTGATTAGCACTGCGCAAAGTGTTTTTGCATGACTTAGAGTGACACTTAGTGTGAAGCACATTACTGCCCAGGAAAAAGTCGTCTTAACCCAGGGCAATCAGCTTTGCATGACATTTTGGCTTTGCATGGCTTTTGCACAGCTTTGCGTGACCCTAACAAAACAATATGACACATAGACAAAGCCAGACCAAGAGACAACATGCTGCTCACAGATGGCTTCACAATGATGCCATCATCTGCCACCAGTCCCGGCCATGCCAGGCAGTAAGTGGTGACCCAGCCACCAGTGGACACCATGGCAGTGTGGTCATACAGCACACACCTGCAGACCTCTCTTCTGTGGACACCAACTGATGCCAGCATACACATGCAGCACTGTGGGCATGGAGGATGTTGAGGGGAGGGTGTACAGGTGGCCAGGCTGCACCAGAGACCAGGTGTGGCCACAATGTTGGGGCATATCATGCAGTTCACATGGGCCAGTATTGAGAATACCCCAATACCAGTGCCCCTTTCTCATCGTGCGTGCACCCGCCCGGCCACATACCGCACAGCTGTACAACTGCCGCAGCACACACAGCCGGACATGTATATGTCACTATGAGCAACCCATGCCAGAGGTGCAGCATCTGTGGGTCACACAACGTATTAGCAATGTCCAGTGTCAGTAAACACCTGCAAGTTGGGCCTGTCTCTGTGTACAGTGCAGTCATCTTCACTGCCCTACACACCATAGGCAGTGCTGTGTCCTCACACTACTAGTCCCCTTGCTACTGTAGTGTCTGCTGTGCACTGTAGCATGCCCTACAGTGTGACAGCTGCATGCAGCATCACCACCATCTGTGCCTATGCTGTGTTGTTCCCTGGGGTACAATATTCTATGCTATGCTATACTGTTTACATGTAGCCTGTAGTTATCATCATGCACTGCCAAACTGACCTACAGGTGGAGCTGCGGTTGGACCTGGCCAGCCCCTGTATTTCTAGACTGACCTTCAGGTGGAGCTGTGGGACCCTGCAGTAACGCTGGTCAAACTGCATGCAAATCAGGGCATATTAAGATGCTAATCTGGATGTTTTCCCAGAGACTGCCTAAGTAGGCTCATTTGCATTTCACTTTTGAATATGGCAAAGTTTAGCACCGGGGCAAACAGTTTAGCTCTATGCTAAACCCGTGCAAACATGTTAGCGCTGCACAAACAGTTCAGTGGAATATTATACAGTTTTGAACACTGTACTTTCACATGCACTGCTGCCTGCAGCTGTACTGGGTCCATGCATTTGCTGGCACACACATTGGCCACATAGTTCACCTCTACCTACCTTCATGTCACTGTGCACTGTGTTGCTGTTCTGGTTTGCACTTCCTGGTTGCTATATTCAGAGCTGTCTTATTCAAGGGCTAAGTTAGCCCTGCACTCCCAGCCCAGTTTGCCCGGCCTTATTCCCATGCTATATTCAGAAGCTGTTTGCCCTGGGCTATTCCTTTTGTATATAGCTTGCTTTTTGCTCTAGGCTAAGTTTCCCACCTGGCAGTGCTAATTTAGCCCTGAGGCAAGGTTTTGAATATCTGGCCCTACATCTTCTACCTCAGAGACCCCAAGAGACATGGAGATTCCTTGAGGTATAGGGAACACTTAGCATTGGCTCCCAGTTCCTAATGGTAAAAACTGCTTAGGGCAACTTTGATTTTCCTTTTGGTAGTAATAAACAAGCTTTATTACTCTTATGCAACATGTCTGTGATTCCTTGCAAGCCCATTATTGCCAAGAACCTGAGAGTGAGGTTTAGACCTCCTGACAATTGGCGACCGTGTGCAAGCAATATTTGGAGTTTGCAAAGTTTCACTTGTTGTGACAACTTTCCCTTCCCAATGGGGGCTCCCATTTTTTAGCCACTTTGTTATCACCTCCTAAGTCTGGCTGCCTACTGGGTGTAGTGGATCCCGAATCACTGCACCCCACAGCAGTTTTGAATTGTGAGCTTACAAGTGCACAGTAGCCCTCCTGTGAACTAGGGCACCTGTTGTGGATTGATACACAGCACAGTACCTTTTCACAGTTTGATTTTTCATTCCCTCCCACACAATGACCACAATACCAAATATCTGCACAGACTTGAGACTCGATGACTCAAACTTCTTTTCTTCCCATGGAGGATGGGCTGACTTAGCATGGGATGCAAGTCAATTGAAAACTCCATACTGGGGATTTTAACCCAGTACTCAGAGACAAGAGAGACAGACAGCCAGAAAGTGAGAAGCTAAATGGCTGTTGGTCACGGCTCTCTACACTACTTTGGAAGCCTCCAAAGGGAGGTTTCAAACCCTTGAACTGTAAATCTCATCTCTTAAGCAGGAGATGGGATTTCAGGAAACAGAATATGTAAGACATGTGCAGAATTTGGAATCTGAGCTCCAAACTCTGCGAAATGAAAAAGATTCCCTTTTTGCATTATTTTGCTCAGGCAAGTGAACAGGAACTTTGTTGAAACAGGAGTGTAAAAGTTTAAGACAGGATAAGGGACAGACTTTGCAAATGAATGACTTGTTAAATATAATGAATGATCAGATGCGTGAGGAGTTGGGAGAGTTACAGAACAAGATAAAGCAGGTAAGTAATGACTTAGGAATAGCTGCTAGGGACAATCTCGAATTGAGCACCGCGTATAGAGTGTTACAGAAACAGATGCAGGATGATGTGGATCAAAATGTTGCAAAAGTGAGACATGAGGATTGTGAATATAAAATGGTGAAATTGCACCATCAGTGAGAGGTGCTGGCTGTTCACGTCAAGGCAATGGGAGGCGTAGCCGCTGCCATGTCAACGTCATCTGAGGAGGAATCAGATGATGGCATCTCCCAGTACAACACCCAATCACACCCCTACTATGGCCCAGAAACCCCTCCCTGCCATCCACAACATGGTGGACCCCTTCACAAGACCCCACGTCCCTACATCATCGACGGAATGACGCTCATCATGTGCAATGCTAACATGGTGAACCCCATGATGGGGGGGAGCAGTCCCAGGCCTAGTCCCAAAGGCACCACCGATATCTGTTATTAATGTGGAGGACAAGTAGGAGATAGAAAAAATGATTGAGAATGCCTTAGACAATGTGTCTATCCTTGAGATAAACAAATGGGTCCTCAAGACTCAGATTAAGCAGCTTCTACAAGAGGCTGGTACAAATGAGGGAATGGTCTATACTGTGGCTGAAGTTGCAGCTCAGGCAGCCCTGCAGGGTGACTGAGGTAATCTACCTCCACCTGATCGTCCCAATAATCCCCTACAAATGGCCCACTTTGTTCAGCAAATAGCTGAAAGTATTGGTCAGATGAGCCCATCCAACAACCTCTGTTGTCACTTGGAGAAGATGTGTGCTAAATGTGAAATGCTTAGTCTTGCTGCAGACTACCAGGTTCAGATCCTATGCCAGACCATCGATCCTGGCCTATGGGTGAAGCTCCCCAAGACTGTCTGTCAGGACGGCCATGCCACCTTTGGTGAAGTGGCATCTGAATTCATTACTGCACACAACCCAGGTGTGGTAGGAGTGATGCTTGCATACCCTGCGAAACAGAATGCAAAGGAAAGTCCAGCGACCTTCCACCAGAGGCTCTGGATGGTCTACGGAGCAGGGAAGCACCTTGTAGGAGAAGCCGCAGATGCAGACCTCATTGAATACAAGACTCTGTTCCTTAGGAACATGATTCCTGCAGTGTGAGAAAAGGTAGAGCCAACCACCTATCCCAACATGGAGAGATTTGCAAATATTCTTCAAAAAACAGAGAGAGTTTGTCAACTCTACATCCGTGATTCATGGTCCATTTCCAAGAAAGTAGCTGTCGTAGAAGCCATCATGGAGGCCACGATGCGCTACATGGTGGAGGGGCAGGCCCAAGAGAAACAGCCCCTCCCCAGAGATAACCAACACCCCCAACAGGCCAAACAACAACAGCAATCCTGGGGTGGGAACCAGAACTACCATAAGAATAAGAAACACCATAAGAACAATAAGGGTAAACAACAGAGACCCTTCATATAGGGAAATAGCCAATGAGAACTGAAGTCTCTGAGATCTCCTTGGGAAAATGCACACTGTAGCAGACACTGTTACAGTACGGGCTCTTGCTGCAATACAACCAGGACAGCAGGCCTCCACAGGCCACGGGGATATGGGAAGTCCAGGCTCTTGGGCCCCTACAGGCCTGAACCCAGATGTGGCTCTCTATATAGCATCAGTAAAGCATGGTGAGAGGGTTCACAGGAACCAGGCCCAGATTCTCTTTCAAGAGCTCCCCCATGCTTCCACAGGTACAGAGTGACAATTAAAGGCTACAGTTCATATTGTAAACAAGCTGGTCTTGGATACAAATGGAAGGCCCTGCACAGAAGCCGAGGTCAGGGGCCGGCTACTAACAGTACTACTGGATACAGGTGCAGCTGTGTCTGTATTACAGGATGACAGCCCAGACACATCACCTTGGTCTACCAGACAGAGCACCAATATATCTGGAGTAGATGAAACTAGGTTACATGCATACCGCTCCCTACCACTACCTATGACATTGGGACACCTGAAGGCATATCATACCTTTCAGCTGATGGTATTGCATGATCACCCTAGTATAATCAGAATTGACTTTTTGGCACCACAAGGCTGTGTGGTGGACCTAGCTAATATGTTACTGATACAAATTCAGGGACAATATCACACCATCATGATCCTTGACTCTCATGTGGTTGCGACAATTTCCGCAAACAACAAAGAGTATGATGTCATAGATTTGTTTAAGAACCATGTTTTTTTCCCAGATCTCCTTCCTATCCTACAAAGGTATCTGGAGGCATTTGCCACCAACAAGCATGACTGTGGCAGGCCCAGCACACGAGAAGCAACGTCAAATACCCTTTTCCACCTGAGGCCTTGCCTTCTCTTAGGGAAACAATTAAATCACTCCTCAAGCAAGGAGTGATCATGACATGTGTTTCTACTGTAAATTCCCCAGTGTGGCCTGTGAAAAAACCCACAGGTGCCTGGAGACTTACTATTGACTACAGGAGACTAAACCATGTCACCCCCAGTTGTACCCCAACCATGGCATCAGAACCAGATGTGCTACAACTCCTGACCCCTGACCAGCAATGTTTTAGTGCCCTGGACATCTCCAGTGGTTTTTGGTCATTGTCATTGGCCCCCAAAAGTCAATATAAGTTGGCCTTCTCCTTTGAGGACAGGCAGTACACATGGACCTGCTTACCTCAGGGGTTCCATAATAGCCCCTCCCTGTTCCATCTACACATGATGGATGCCCTTGAGGGTTTCTCTGCACCCCAGTATCTCTTGCAGTACTTGAATGACCTGTTGTTGGCCCCAGCTACACAGGAATGACATCTGGATCTCTTAGACGAACGACTGACTCTCATTCAAAGAGCAAGCCTCAAATATAACCGAGCAAAAGCACAGCTCTGTCAGAAAGAGGTACTCTTTCTGGGTCTGAGAATAACAGATCAAGGCCAAAGCCCTACCTGGAAGAAGATACAGGGATTGCAAGATCTGCCACTTCCCACCAGCGTAGCCACCGTTAGGAGGTTTCTAGGTATGGAAATTTATTTGAGAGATTTTATTTGTGATTTTGCTCAGAAGGCTGCCTCTGTATATGAACTATTGAAGAAGGATGTCCTCTGGACTTGGGGCCCCATTCACACCCAAGCTGTGACATCACTGAAGCAGACCTTGACCTCAGTTCCAGCTTTGGTTAACCCCAATCCAGCCCTGCCATTCCACCTGGAATCCATCACCTCTGACATTGCTATGTCTGCAGTGCTAGCCCAGAAGATACATGGCACCCTGAGACCCATTGCATATGCATCACAGCTTTTGATCCCAGTGGAACAGAAATACAGCCTTTATGAAAGGAACATTCTAGCCACCTACTGGGTGGTCAAGCACATTCTGTATATCATTGGGTACTCCCCCCGATCATTAACACCAACCATACCCCAACAACCTTTTTGCTATCAGATAGAGTGAAGGATGGGTCAGTCTCCAATACCAGACTGATACACTGGTCCCTCCTTCTCCAGGACAGAGATATCAAGGTCCACCCAACTAAAATGCCATCCATGCTTTCGTATGGTATCCTCTTCCAAGGAGAACCCCATGACTGCACACTGCAGCCAGCTGATCTACCAGATTCAGTCCTTTCCTTCCTGCTACACCACAACTTTTTTTTTTTAACAATTATTTTAACAGGTAAGACACACTAAGCTGAAAGCTTGTTTGCAGGTGCAACCTAGGAGCACGAGGAAGATAAGTGACTTGCTCAGGGTCACACAGTATGCACCTAGAGAGCTCTGGGATTCAAACCCAGGTCTCCAGATTTGTAGCTCAGAGCCTTAACCCACTGCACCATACTGCCTCAACCACTGCCTGTCCACAACTACTTGAGAACACCTCATTGTGTTGTGTCTTCACAGATGGATTAGCTTGCTATTATCATTGAGAACAGATAGCAGGAATGGGCATATTAGTAATTTACCCTTTTGGTAACACTGTTAAGATTTCCAAACGTTGCAGTGTGGCATCATCACAGTATGTGGAGATGGCAATGGTGGCCTGTGCCCTCAAGTTCATCCAGCATGGAACCAAGAATACCATCATTTTCACAGACTCTAACTGGGTTTCTAGCTCTCTTACAGAATTCCTCCCTTTCTGACAGAAGAACTCCTTTGCCTCTTCTGATGGCACCCCGGTGAAACAAGGAACTGGTAATATACATTCACTCACTGGCACAAAAATCTGTACACAAACTCTATGTACACAAGGTAAAGGCCCACTCCATACATGACCCCTATCATGTCTTCAATAACACTGCTGACACCCTTGCAAAGGAAGAGGCCCGAGGGGGGATACCTGGATGATGGATCATCCAGAGGCCAGAGCAGCCGTACACATAGCAGCTGTCAGGAAGAAACCTGAACCCTTCTCCCCCTTGGACCTGTCAGAAGTCCAACATGCTGACTCTGAACTCAAAGATGTGTTCACATTCCTGGATAAAGGTACTGAGAAGAATTTACCTACCCATAACCCCTACCGAAACCATGAAGGTAAGTTACACCTGTCCCCAGATGACAAGCTCATCTGGTACCAACCATTTGATACCCTCACCAAATTGTGAGTGGTCCCTCAGTATCTCAGGTCCAAGTTTCTGCACCAAGTGCATGTTACCTCCATTGATGGACACCAGGGAATGGAAAACACACTCCGGAGACTCAAGACCACTGCCTGGTGGCCTGGTGTCACCAAAGATGTCGAACAGTACATAGACAACTGCCTTGTTTGTGCACAGAACAACCTCATCCCCACCAAATGAAATGCCAAACTACTACCACAATGACATTCTGGCCCTTGGCATGCCATACAGATTGATTTTATTGGTCCCTTAACCAATACTAGTAGAAACAACAAATACGCCCTTGTGGCAAATGATCTTTTCTCTAAGTGGGTTGAGGCTTTCCCCACTAAGACATGCACTGCGAAAACCACTGCCAAAATCCTAGTGGAACAGATTTTCCCTAGGTGGGGCCTACCTTTCAAGGTAGACTCTGATAAAGAAACAGGTTTTACAGGTGAGTTGACGAAAGAAGCACTTGAACTCCTTGAAGTTCATCAGAAGCTCCACATCCCATACCATCCACAGTCATCAGGTCAACTAGAGAGAGCCAACAGATGGATTAAGCAAATGCTTTCCAAATTCATTGAGGAAAATCCCAAGGACTGGGATTCCCTACTGCCATTACTCCTTATGGCAATTAGAGGTACACCCTCAGCCACCACGCAGCTGACACCCTTCAAGTTGATGACTGGTAGAAATATGAGATTACCTGAACACCTGTTGTTTGACCTACACGCCCCCACTGCAGACCATGCCTCAGTGGACCAATATGTGGAAAAACTCAGAACAGACCTCTGTATGCTGCAAACTGCATGAGCAAAGCCCAGCAACAGTCCAAAATTCAGTTTGACAAACACACACAAGAAGTGGATTGGTAAATTGGAGATCAGGTAATGGTCCTCAGATTTGCACACTCAACACATTCCTTCTCCAATAAGTGGGAAGGACCCTATCCCATTGTCAACAAGCTCAGTCCAGTAGTCTATCAGGTTAGACTCATGCAAAACAATAAACTGACTGACAAATGGTTACGTGCAAACCAGTTGAAACTGTATGAAGGAGTATAATTACTTTTCTTCACCCCATTGGGCAGAATAGTACTAATTTGCTAATGTTTTATTTTCCCTTTCAGATACACTGACAAGATGGCTATCTTGTTCCATTTTCTCCTCATCTCAGGAGTTATCCCCTGCATCAAGGCATGGTAAAGCAACTCCTTCCTCACCCTGATCCACCTGCAACTACCCCAGAGGGAGTCTCCATCAATATTCCCGACAATTTGATTACTGTCCAGGAAGGTTCAGATGCCTGCCTCACTGCCTCAGTTGTTGCTCCTGATAAATATACCCTACAAATTGAATGGTAAACCAAGTCTCAAGGACAAATACTCCCTGTTGCCAAACTCTCCAAGGGAACTTTCCGTGGATGGCCCAATGTTAAATTATCCCCAAATGGTAGTTTGTCCTTGCACCAAACCTCTCTTAGACATTCTGGTTTATGCAACATCACTGCCTCAATTGGCCCCTCATATTGTGATTCTTTGTCTAAAGATTCAGCTTGGAAATGTTGTGCTGTACACAACATGGCATCAGCTGCCATGTACTTATCTGTGTTACTCCCTACTGAGAAACAGCTTTTGGAATGTCCCAAACAAACCTCTGGTCCTTGCAGTAGTCTTACAGCCACTGCTTCACCTGGCTCATTAATTTGTTTAATTTGACTTACTGGAATATGAAAGAATTTGATATGTGTCATACTACTAAAACATCATTGTTTTATAGTACTTTGTTACTTGATAGCTTAGCAGCTTTTCAGATTCCTAACCAAGACCCTATTGCCGGGGTACACACCACTGAGCATACAGGCAATTTTAGAAGAAAACCTAAAACTGATGATCAAAGTCATAAAAGAAATACATGGGACACATCTGATGTCACTGGTGCCACAGGTACCCTCACTGGTGTCTTTGGTTCTGCAACGTCTATATGGAATAAAGCAGACATTGCTACCATCAACGCACATTCTCAGAAGTTTGAAACTGGTATGATCAATGACATCATACCCCCATTATTGCATGGTGTGGATGGCCTTAGTCAGGAAGAAAGATACACTGTATACAATATGTATGACATTGCTAAGGCATTTACAGATTCTAAAGATAAGATTAACATCCTTATTGCCCAGAACAATAAGGAAGAAGATAAGCAATACATTGCCCATGAAATATTATGTTCTGCCTATGGATCATATATTATCACTACCATCAACAACCTCTTCCATGATCTGGAATCTGGAAGAATCCTTGATATCATACATGATATATGTATCTCCAAATGGTATTGTCCTCATTGCAAATCCCCTAATTGTGTTGCCATGTGTATGTTACAGTCTCTAACTATTCCTATTTCTACTGCTAGAAATCTAAGTTTTGTGACCAGGCACACTAATTCTGGTTCTTGCTTTACTTCTACAAAATGTTCAATTAAGGATACTATGTTGGTGTCTTTTACTGCTTCTTTACCATGTTTTGATTCTACTACAGCTATATTTGATAAACTAGCATCAGTTCACTCCATTGGGCACCTTGATGATGACATCTACAGAGAATGCCTTGACTTGCCTCCTCTACTGGTTTTCCATCCTCTTCTGGATGCATGGGTCGCTCCACACACGGACTGCTGTGCAAAGAAATGGTATATTTATTTGTGTCGATGTGACACATTTGATGTTATTAAACCTGTATGTGGATATTCCCCAGACAGTATTGATTGGTCCTTTTCCATGGACGATGACATCACCACCAGTGACACAGAATACCAGGACTTAACATCTACTACAGATGCTTCTCAACTGTACCAGTGTTATTGGAAGGAGGTTCACCGCCTGTCAACATGGATTTTCAAACAGACTTATACTTGCCCAGTACAGCTACAAAAATGGAGACTGCCTACTGTTAAAATGGAATATAATTCAGATGGTGAATTTTGTGTGGTAACAAACTTTAAGCAATTTACCTACAGTGCAAAAACATGTTTTATTAATGATTCTTACTTCTGTTTCATCCTACACCAAACTACCATTATTGGGCACACAGTTATTACCTCTGTTCCCATTATGGACCTTGATACCATTGATGGTAACCCCGATTATCTGCTTACTCTTTCAGAGTATTTACCTTATTTTAACGTACACACTGATCCTTTAACTTTGACATTAAAATCCGTTTTAGACATGAAGAGCATCCCTCTCATCCACATCAGCAATAGTATCTCCAAAGCTGATGAAGCAGTATGTGCCCTCATTAATGATGGTGATTTAAATAGGGCACTTACTGTACTAACAATTGGTTAGAGATTACCTTTAAAGGTTTTGTTATTATACAAGCATTTTTTATATTTTTTCTTATTATTATGCTGTGCTGCCTATGGCGCACATTACGTCAACACCATGAGCAGCTGGAGTTGCTTTACAAGGCTCACACGTCAGGTCTGTAAACAACCCCTGCTCTCTCTCCATTTCCTTGGTTTTGCTTGTGTTGCCCCTTGTGAGGCAACAAGAGGGGGAATGTTGCACAAAGTCCCTGCACCCTGATTGGTACCCCCAGAGGTACACTGCAGACAGCTAGCATTTAGGTATATGTTGTACTAACATGTAGGGCTAAGGGCATCCACCATATAAGCGTGGATGTCAGGATATGAATGCATATAATTGCTATACACTTTACTTTCTAATATACACCTGTATTTCTTGCTTACAAGATGTTAGGACACCTGTGTCCTTGTAATGATTATGATATATGAGTCAGCATTGCCATCTTCTGATGATTTGTATTACTACACGGCTGTGTACAAACTGTACCTCTTTGTTTTTACAAAGTGACGACTATAACAAAATTGTATAATATTATCTTGGACTGAGGAACCACCTCTAATTTAGCCAATAGGGCTCATCTCTGTAACTAGAAATGTTTCTATCTTACAGTAAGTATGGTAATTATCTTAGGTATATAATGTAAGACATTACGGGCCAGATATTCAAAACTTTGCCCCGGGGCAAACTTAGCACTGCCCAGTGGGCAAACTTAGCCGGAGCACAGAGCACGCTATATTCAAAAGGAATAGACCGGAAACAGCTTCAGAATATGGCATGGTAATGAGGCCATGCAAACTGGGCTGGGAGTGCAGGGCAAAAATAGCCCTGGAATAAGACAGCACTGAATAAAGCAACCAGGAAGTGCAACCACAGCAACAACACAGTACACAGCAACATGAGGGCAGGTACAGAGCGAACCACGTGGCCAATGTGTGTGCCAGCAAATGCATGGACTCAGTACAGCTGCAGGAAGCAGCGGATGTGAAAGAACAGTGATCAAAACTGTATAATATTCCCCGTACTGTTAGCGCCACGCTAACAGATTAGCGCGGAGCTAAGCAGTTAGCCCAGAGCAAACACGTTTGCCCGGGGCTAAAATGTGCCATATTCAAAAGTGCCATGCAAATGAGCCTACTTACGTAGTCTCTGGGCAAACAACCGGATTAGTATCTCATTATACCCTGATTTGCATGCCGTTTGTCCAGCGTTACTGCAGAGTCCCACAGAGCCACCTGTAGGTCAGTCTGGAAGTACAGGGGCTGACCAGGTCAACGCAGCTCCACCTGTAGGTCAGTCTGGCAGTGCATGATGATAGCTGCAGGCTACATGTAAACAGTACAGCATAGCATAGCATATTATACCCAGGGGACAGGACACCATAGGCACAGGTGGTGGTGGTGCTGCATGCAACTGTCACATTGTAGGGCATGCTACAGTGCACAGCTGGAGAAACTACAGTAGCAAGGGGCCAGTAGTGCGTGGACACAGCAATGCCTATGGTGTGTAGGGCAGTGATGATGACTGCACTATACACAGTGAGCGCCCAACTCATGGGATGTTTTCTGACACTGGACATTACTGTTACACTGTTGTGTGACCCACAGATGCTGCACCTGTGGCATGGATGCTCACAGTGACATGTACATTTCTGGCTTTGTGTGCTATGGCAGTTGTACAGCTGTGAGGTATGTGGCCGGGGGGGGCATATATTATCCGAAAGGCACACTGGTGTTGGGGTATTCCCAATACTGACCCATGTACACTGCATGATGTGTCCCAGCCTTGTGGCCACACCTGATCTGTAGCACAGCCTCGCCACCCATATATGCTCCCATCAACATCCTCCATGCCCACAGTGCTGCATGTGTGCTGGCATCTGTTGGTGTCCACGGAAGTGTGGTCCACAGGTGTGTGCTGTATGGCCACACTGCCGTGCTTGTCCACTGGTGGCAGGGTCACCACTTACTGCCTGGCATGGCTGGGACTGGTGACAGATGATGGCATAATTGTGATGCCATCAGTTAGCAACATGCTTCCTCTATGTTTGGCTTTTATCTATGTGTCATATTTATTTGTTAGGATTGGTCCAAAACCCAGCTAAACCCACGCAAACACCGCGCAAAGCCATAATGTCGCGCCAAGCTGATTGCCCAGGATTAAGACCAGTTTTTCCTGGGCGGTAATGTGCACCGTGCTAAGTCGCGCAAAACCACTTAGCGTGGCGCTAGTCGCTGAATATAGCATTGCGCCTGTATTCATGTCAGTTTGCCCCTTGCATACATTATAATTTTGCCCGGTGCTAATGCAGTTTGCCCGCGCTATTTGGCCTTTTGAATATGGCAGACCCACGCTAATCCCGCTCTAAACCTGCGCAAATGTTTTTTGCCCAGCGCAAAGTTTTGAATATCTGGGCCTACATCTTCTACCTCGGAGACCCCAGGAGACATGGAGATTCCTCGAGGTATAGGGAATGCATAGCATTGGCTCCCAGTTCCTAATGATAAGAACTGCTTAGGGCAACTGTGATTTTCCTTTTGGTAGTAATAAACAAGCTTTATTACTTTTATACAATGCAAAGTGTCTGTGATTCCTTGCATGCCCATTATAGGCAAGAACCTGAGAATGAGGTTTAGACCTCTTGACAATGAACTCTAAGCAACATGCAATAACTGTGGTCAGAGCCCTACTGATTTTTAAATAGCTTCTTACCTTGTAAACTTGTTTAGGCTAAAAACAAATTAACTTTGCTAAATAAAGCTGGTTTACTTTACTTTTTGTCCTTGCCTGACTCATGTTTGTCAGTAGTTAGTTGGCGCGTTGCTGTTACTGCATGACAGACAGAAGTTTGTTCTTAATAATCTACTCCTCTACTCATTCTCCAATCCTGAGACCCTAGTGATCCATGTGGCCATTTCCTTCACTCTCCCCATCTTTGTAGCCTGCATATCCTGCCTCCCAAATGTCCATCCTTTGGCCACGCTAGACCTCCTAACCTCCATCACTTCCCTTGCTCACGCTGGGTAAATATTCATCCTAGGCAACTTCAATATAAATTGGTTGTCACCTAAATCTACCAAAACTAAAAACAAAATCAGAGCCCCAAACCTCTCCCAACTGATCTCCGAACTCACCCACCCATACCACAAGACACAACAACTCTCCCTACTCGACTTGGACCCTTACTTCCCATCCCCACCACATCATCATCTCTGGCATCCTCCCCAATGCTCTCAGTGACCATAACCCAATATTCATAGTTAGAAAAGTCCACAGAACTAATTCACCACACAAAACCATACAACTGCACTCTTTCAAGTCTCTTGACATTGAAACTCTCTTGAGTAACTTTGCCACTTCTGACTGGTCCCCCATAACCTCCTTCCCCTCAGTTGATAAGGCCCTTGCCTACTTCAAAGAAATCTTTATTGTAAACTGGAACACCTTTGCCCCACTCAGACAAACTAGAGTCAGAGGTAACCACTTACCTTGAACAACCCCTAAACTTCTGACCTGCCTCAGAGCTAGAGATTGAGCCTGGTAGCGTCATAAAGCTATCCAGCATCCTAGTGACCTTGCAAACTTATGCATGCTCAGAAACGCTTGCACCAGTGCTACAAGGTTAGCCAAGTCTGGATATTTCAAATCTGCCTTCATTACCAACATAAATTCCCCTTCAGAGTTCTAGAAGGTGGTCCATACTATATTAACCCCCTCATCTCTCCCACCGCCTCCGGTACTTAAAGTAAATAGCTCTCTAGTGTCCGACCCACCAGCTGTAGCTGCAGAATTTAACTCCTGCTATACCTCTTGCACCACTGAGCTACTTAAATCCTTCCCCTCCTACCCTTCCCCTCCCCACACTGTACTGGTATGCCCCCTCCACCACCCTCCCACCTTTCCTTCTCTTTTGCTACTGTAACCCCAAGTGATGACCCATGTGCCCGTCTCACCATCAGTCCCTCTAAAGGTGCCTCCCCTGATGGTCTTGACCCAAAACTTCTTTCCCTCTCTGCTTCAGCCATTGCCTTCCCCCTCTCAATAATCCTAAATCTCTCATTTTCTACTGCCTCTGTCCCCTCTTCATGGAAACATGCTGTGGTCCTCCCTCTACCCAAAGGAGGTGACCTCTCATCCCTTGCCAATTATCGCCCCATTTCTCTCCTCCCTACCCTTGCCAAGCTTCAAAAACACATTCTTCTCTCCCAGCTCACCTCTTTTCTATCTGACACCTCCTTTTTCACCCCTTTCTAGTCTGATTTCAGGAAAAAAACACTCAACCACCACCTCTCTCCTACGGCTCACAGGCTCCATCCTAACCAGTTTGGACAATGGCCAAATTACGTCTACCATTTTTGTTGACCTCGCCAAGGCCTTTAAAAACATCTCTCACTCCCTTCTCTTCGACTCACTTCCAGCAGCTGGCCTATCTCCCTCTGCAAAAACTAGTTCAAGGCCTACCTTATTGGTAGAACCCAATCAATTAAGGTCTTGGATGCCACTTCCCGTCCCCTCTCGATTAGCAATGGGGGCCCCAGGGCTCAGTATTAGGGCCCCTCCTATCCTCCATCTTCTTGAATGACCTTCCTTCTGTTTGCTTCCCATCCTCTGCTATATATATGTATGCTGATGATGCAGTTCTATATGCATCTGGCTCTTGTACAGATGAGGTTACAACCAGCTTACAGCAAGACTTCAACAAGGTTCAGCTCTGGTTTGCTAACCATAAACTTTTCCTCAATGCCAAGAAGACTATCTCCATGACCTTTGGCACAAGGCAGAGACTCCCTAGGCTTCCCTCCCTGACCACTTTTCATACCCTTGAGGGGACTTTACTTGAGGGCATATCCTCCTTCAGGTACAGTACTTAGGTGTTTGGTTGGACCAACACCTAAACTTCTCTGGACATATTGACACCATACAGAAAAAACTGTGCCCCAAGCTTGGTGCCCTGTTCAGGAACCATAGTTGCATCCCTCCTATGGCTAGGTATGAACTTGTTCAGAAGATGATACTGCCCATTTTCAACTACTGTGACATAGTCTATGGTGCTGCCACTAAGTCCTCCGTGGCCAGACTGGAGACCCTCTTCAATTCCTTCTGCCACTTTGCCCTGGATGCCCCTCTCACACCCATCACTGTGATCTTTATCATACCCCATCCTTCCCCCACCTTAAAAATAGGTGACTCTCCCACTCTGCTAAATTTACCTCCAAGCACTGGGTGGGTGAGCTCCCTTCCTATCTCACCTTCTTCTTTATAAACACCCCCCACCCTCCCATTCCCTTAGATCAGCTGACTCCTCTACCCTGGTTGTCCCCCTCAGATCCATCCAATTCAGCCAATCCAGTTACTCTCAGTGCCTCCCAAAAATTTGGAATTCCCTTCCCCCTCAAATCTGGCACTCATCCTTTCCCCACTCCATCAGCTGTACCCTCAATAGTTACCTTGCACCCAGCTGCTCCTGCCATGTCCCTCCCTAATTCCCTCTTCTAAGACCTCAACAAACCCTACCCCTCTACCCTCACCTTCATTTTTACCCTGTGCACACCCACCCACCCAAATCTCTAGCCCTCCTCCCCTTCCCCCAAATTGTTCCCCTTTACTGGCCTCCCTTGATCTCTCACAGAATGTAAAGGACCCAGAAATGCCCTCCATGGGTCCCTCTCTTACCCCCTAAGAGGTTTGTGTCTCTCATCTACTCCCTTCCCTCACCATCTTAAAGGGGTCTCTCTGGGACACCGCCTTATTCCCCTTCTCTCTGGTCCCCTCAGTCCCCTTGTAGGGTTCCTCGCATCCTGAATGGGTCCCCAGGGACACAACTCTTGCCCCATCTTCCCCTTTCCCCATTTTCTTTCACATAAGCTCTTGTTTACTTATTAATCGGGCACTTATTATTGTCCACTCTTACTACATGTTATGCACAACACTGTTGTAACACTGTTTGTAACAACTGTATGTTAATGTTGATCTTGTAACTTAAATGTTTAATGTCTCATTCCAATTGTACCCCTTTCCCCCAGGTCGCACCGGGAGATGAGCGACGTGTTACTCAGTGTGCCTTCCTGGTGAAACATTTCAATAAATAAATAATGGCACTCCTGATTATCTGAACACCTTGATTATCCAAACTATTTTTATATCCCTCAGTCAGTTCAGATACTCGAGGTTGGATTGGATTTATTGTTATTTATATGTGATGTTGTGAAAAAGTGTAATGGATGTCTGGAAAACAACAAAATAGATTGTGTGGTTTCAGGTTGGGGGGGTGTCAGGTAGTCTAGTGTTCAATCTCAGAATGATAGTACATAGCTAAATTTGCAGGTTCTCCATCCCTTTTTGTAACATATAAATCAGCTCACTGTCTTGAACTTGTACCATGGAAAAGCACAAAGAAACTAGTAAAGCATAAAACTGTGGTCACTGCTTAGTTTTTAAATCATCTTCAAACTCACAAACAGGACAGCAGCCTCTTTTAGTGCACTGCCTCCCCCCTGACAGCACAGCATCTTCACTCTGTACGTGTCACTGCTCTTGCCAAACTGACAGGATACAGTAAAGCAAAAAATAGACGCAATGTCTGTTTTGAGCACGGAAAATAATAAAAAAAAGGCTTATCTTTTTTTTCGTACATTACTTAGTATGATTGTATTTTATAGTGTCAGTACCATAGCTTAGATGTGCAGTATAATTGGGCATTTTTAGCTGACAACTGAGAGGACTAGGGGTAAGGGAAAGAGTAGCCAGATGGGTTGAAAATTGGTTGGGGGGAGAATGTAGAAAGTGGTGGTGGAGGGGAATCCTCTAGCACAAAGGAGGTCACTAGCTGGGTTCCACAGGTGTCAGTGTTTGGCCCGTTACTATTTAATGTCTTTATAAGAGACATAGGGGAGGGTATCCAGGGCAAAATGTGCTTGTTTGCAGACAACATTAAGATCTGTGGGAGGGTGGATACACATGAGGGGATACAAGAGTTGAGGAGAGACTTAGCCACACTGGAGAAATGGTCAGGGATCTGGCAGCTGGGGTTCAATGCCAAGAAGTGCAAAGTGATACATTTGGGTCCGAGAATCCATGAGTAGAATATTACTTGGGGAAAGTGCAGATAGTTGAGACTGAGGAGGAAAAGGACCTGGGGGTTGTAATTACAAGTGACCTGACACAGTCATCTCAATGCAAAAAGGCAGTGGCAAAAGCAAACAAGATGCTGGGAAGTATCTCAAGGGGGTTTAGCAGCAGGCACAGCGAGGTAATTATGCCATTGTATAGGTCACTGGTGAGGCCACACTTGGAGTACGGAGTGGGGTTTGGGCACCCATGTCTAAAAAAGGATATTAAGCTGCTAGAAGGGGTACAGAGGAAGGCAACAAGAATGATCAGGAGACAGCAGGATAGCTCATATGAGGAGAGGCTGGAGGCACTGAGGATGTACTTCCTGGAGAAGAGAAGGCTAAGAGGGGATATGATAGAAACCTTCAGATACTTGAAGGGGGTAAATAAAGTTGAGCACGAGAGTCTCTTCAACAAAAGCAGGAACACCACTACCAGGGGCCATAGCCTCAAGATGGTGGGCAGAAGATAAAGTAGAGACATAAGAAAGCATTTCTTCATGGAATGGGTGGTGAATCCCTGGAATGAGCTACCTGAAAAGGTGGTGGGTGCTAAGACAGTTGGAGCTTTTAAAAGGGCCTGGGATGAACACAGTGGAAAACAGTGGCACATGGGGCATTGGGGGAGGAAAGGGTGATGATAGAGGGGAGGGGAGCTTGAGGCACTGGTGTAGAGCCAGATCTCAACTACAACACAAGCAGACTAGATTGGCCAAGTGGTCTCCTTCTGCTGGCATCTTTCTTATGTTCTTATGTTTTTAACCTGTCTCAATTCTGTTACTCTTTTCACAAAGCCAACCCGAACATGCAGTAAGTAACATGAAACAGTTATGTTCTCTTGCATGAGAGTGGGAATTTTTGTTATGAACAGGAAGCTTTTTCCTTTTGACAACACAGGGACATGAAAGCACTGACTATGAGGCTCTGCACTTCATTACTAAAGCACCTTTCAGGATGCAGCACTGCGACTTACATAAAGAAGTCGGCTGGCAACCCCTTGCCACTCAGCAGCTACTCCATTTAGGTACCTGTACCCTCAAAAGTCTACTAAACAAATTGCCAACCTATATCTCCTCACTTGTTAAGATTTCCCATTGCTCCTACTCCCTTAGAAAATCCACCTACATTCCCCTCAACATACCCCAGACACATACCTCCCTCGGCAAGAGTTCCATTAGCTACACCATCCCATCGGTGTGGAATCTCATCCAGACGTCACTCAGGCTCACCAGCATTGTCTCATTAAAATTCTTCAGAGCCCTACCTACAAATTCTTCCCTGAAGTCTGTCACTGCCATAGGTCCGAGCATATCATGCCAGTCTCTTGCCATTGCTATCAAGTGAGTACCTCTGACTTCTTGTATCCTTCTCCCTAGTCTCCCTATCCACCCTGTTCCCTGTCCTCCTTAGTCCATGTCCACCCCTATGCTCAGGACTCCTTCTATACCCTTCATCCCTGATCCCTGCCCAACTCTCTCCATTGCTGTTTCATCCTCTTGCAACTTCTTGCACTTATCCATTACCCACTCAGTTGGACTCCTTCCTCATCAGAGGTAGTTATGTATTTCTCCTTACCCCATTCCTTCCTGCACTCTCAGCCATCTTGGGAAGCTGACAGCAATCGTATAAGTTCTTACTGATACTATTTTTTGTTCTTCCTCTTAATATGATTTGGTCCCTGTATGCTTCTTTATTGTTTTTCTTTTCATTGACCCTGTATGTATTTCCTACCACTTATTGTTACCTTATGGTATGTCACTGCTACTTACCTGGTCACCGGATTTCAATCTGTTTTATTATTGTTTCTACTCTGTTTTATTATTGATTTTAGTGACCATATATGCACTTTTTTATACCAATTATTGTACCTGTATGCTATGTCATCACTTTTATTGTACACTGTTGTTTAACGTTGTCCTTACAGGACCTTCTTGAAAATGAGCACTCTCAATGGAGTCTTCCTGCCAATAAACTTAAAATTAAACTTAAATTAATTCCCCCCTCAACTCCAAATCTTACAGTCTTGGCAGCTCCATTGGCAATCACCACAGCAGGCAAACCATCAGTCTTCCTGTGTGCCACAGTGGGTACACAGGGGGGGATTCCCTTAAACCCCATTTATTCCTTTTTCTTTTGCAGAGTATGATACATATTTTGCTAAATTTTAAACTGCATCAAATGATAGCTCTCAATCTGTAAGTATCTGCTTGCATGCATACAAATTGCCTCCCATTGCTGTTGTGTAAATTTGTGTTGCATAATCCGATACCAATAGTTTGAGGAAGTACCATAGCTATTGTACAGGGTAATTCTGTTCACATAGATGCAATACAACAAACTAATAATGCTACTCAATTAGAAGAAAACATTAATTCCTTCTATCAAATACCCACTTATAACTTATTTTTGGCCTTGGGTGGCTATGAAGGATGACTGCACTGAAGTACAGTAGCAGAGGTACCTCTCCAATAAATAATGAGATCGAGATATCTATTAGTTCTTCCCACTTAGAAGGTCTGTCTGCTTTTAAAATTACCCTCATCTGTTGGATGTGCATTTCTACTATAATCACATGCTTCTTACATAGAAACATAGAAATTGTTGACAGATAAGGACTGCCAGGCCCATCCAGTCTGCCCACTAGCCTATCCTTGTTTGTGGCCTTTGACCCTATTTGGTCAGCTATCTCCTTTCCTTCCTCATCACAAGGGTCCCTTTATGTCTGTCCCAGGCATGTTTGAAGCCCCCCACAGTGTTTGTGCCCACTACCTCCTGCTACAGTTTGTTCCATGAATCCACCACCCTTTCTGTGTAGAAAAACGTCCTCACAGCCGGCCTGGTGGCGCTGAGGCTTGAGGTGCTGGACACCACACCTCGCGCCATGCCGGCAACCCTGGTTAGGGAATGGACTCGGATTTTTGGGGGTCGGGGAGAGGAGGATTAAGCATCCCAATGGATGCTCTCCTCTTTCAGTGGTGGGTTCCTGGGGTGCTTACGTGCACCCGACGCACCTATGCCTATGGAAGCACAGGCATCGGGGCACAGGCAGCTCTTCGGAGTCTGGGTGGGGAGGATGTTGTGGGCACTTGACAATGGCATGCATCAGCACACCATCCGTGTGGACATTCGTCCTGCATGCCGACGTCCTCAGGGGTATCAGGGAGGAAAAGGGGGAGAAAAACAGAAAAAAACCTCATCAGTCATAGATGACGACTGATCTATGCCTGCCAGTCACCTACCCATGGGCAGATCCCGCTGTGCAGGCTCTCCTATGAGGGTTGAGGAAGGGGACAATGGAGAAGCCTGGCACTCTAAGGGGCAGATTCCGTGATGGTGGACTGAGGGGTCGACCGGTCCAAAGGAGTGGATGGAGAGGGTAGACAGGTGGGAGAAAAAGGAAGTTAAAAAAAAAAAACTTCCTCACATCCCCCTTTTTTCTCCCCCCACCTCAATTTTCATATTATGCCCTCTCATTATCGTACTTCTCTGGGATTGAAAGATTCTACGCTGTAGCACCTTGTTTATGCCTTCGAGGAACTTGAAGATTTCTATCATGTCTCCCTACTTACTCCTCTCCTCCAATGAATACATACTGAGGTCCTTCAATCTCTCCTCATTTGTTTTCTGGTGCAATCCTTGCACCATATTTGTCACCTTTCTCTGGACTGCCTCCACCTTGTCAATGTCCTTACGATGATGCAGACTCCTGAATTGTATACATTACTCTAGGTGAGTCCTCACTTGTGTTTCATACAGCAGAATCACCACTTCCCTCCTTCTGCTAGTAATATCTCTGTCTATGCAGCCTAGCATTTCACTGGCCTTCACTGCAGCCTTTGTACTCTGCTTTGACACTTTTAGGTTATCAGAGATGATAATCCCGAGATTCTTTTCCTCCCTGGTGACTGTCAGTAACTTCCCCCTCCCCATTCTGTAGCTCTCCCCTTGGTTCCTGTGTCCCACATACATTTTTTTACACTACTTAAAAGTGAACCTCAGTTGCCACACCTCGGACCAGTTTTCCAGTTTTCTTAGGTCTCTCCTCATTTTCTCCACCCCTTCTGGAGCATCTACCCTGTTGCAGATCTTGGTGTCATCTGCAAACAGGCAAACCTTTACTTTCTGCCATTCTGCTATGTCACTAATGTAGACATTAAACAGTACTGGCCCAAGGACAGATCCCTGAGGTACCCTACTAGTTACCCCCTTTCCCCAGATTGGATCCCATTTACTACCATGATCTGCCTCCTGTCAGTTTACCAGCCTCTGACCCTATTTACCACTTTGTGGCCTATGCCCAGATTACCCATCTTGTTGGCCAGCCTTTTATGTGGCACAATGTTGAAGGCCTTGCTGAAATCAAGGTAGGCCATGTCCACTGCCCCACCAATCCACCTCCCTTGTAACCCAGTCAAAAAAAGTCTATCAGATTAGTTTGACATAACCTCCCTGCTGTGAATCCATGCTTCCTTGGGTCTTGGGCCCTTTTAGATTCCAAGTGCCCCACTATTCGTTCTTTAAGCAGTGTCTCCATGAATTTACCCACCACTGAGTTAAGGCTGACAGGCCTGTAGTTTCATGTCTGACTACATGTGCCCTCCTCCAGTTCTGTGGCATCACTCTTGTGTTGAATGACTCTGTGAACAGGGTTGCCAGAGTCTCTGCCAGTTCCCTCCATAGTTCCTTTATTATTCTTGGATGAATGGCATCAGGCCCCATTGCTTTGTCTACTTTCAGTTTTATGAGCTCCTCCAGGACTTTCTCCACTGCAGATGGATTGGTGTTGACCTCTCCTACCCCTTCGTATCTGTTGCCCAGCTGTGGTCCTTGACTCTCCCCCTCTGCAGTGAATACTGAGCAGAAGTATTTATTCAGGATTCCTCCATTTTCCAGGTCTCCCTCCTTACACTCTCCCTCATCCCCTCTGAGCCTTGCAATCCCTCCACTAGCTTTTCTTCTCTCGCTGATCTATCTATGGAAAGTCTTGTCCCCTTCCTTTACAGTCTGCACAAATCTTTCCTCAGACTGCGCCTTTGCGCTCCTAACAGCATTCCCTGCTTCCCTTAGACACTTTAGATACACCTCCCTGTCTTCTTCCTTTTGCGTCCTCTTATACCTCCTAAATCCCACCCTTTCAGCCCTTAACTTCTCTGCCACATCTTTAGAGAACCTTAGTAGCTTACTCCATCTCTTACCTTTGGTTATCGCCCTAGTGCATTGGTTTGTTACCTCCCCTATGGCTTTCATATTTTCCCATTGGGTCTCAACCCCCCTTCTTCCCTCCCCCCACCGGTGTCTCCTTGATACACCTCCACATCTTTTCAAAGTCTATCCTCCTGAAATCTAAGACCCTAGCCTTTGTGTGACTTGACTGTGTCCCTGTGTCCCCAAGCTAAACCACACTATGTGGTGGTCGTTGGACTCCAGATGCCTTCTACCTGGAGTTCTGTGATTTTATCACTATTTGCCAGTAGTAGATCTAGAATATCCCTGTCCCTGGAGAGATCAAGTACTAGCTGACTGAGGCCTACCTCCTGCCAGGAATCCCAGATGTCTCTGCTTCTAGCTGAAGCTGCTGCTGAGATGGTCCAATCCATGTCAGGCATATTGAAATCGCCCAGCAGAAGTACTTCCCCTTTTGCTGCCATCTGATGCATTTCCTCTGCTAGGTGCCTATTCACCTCCTCCCCTCGCCCTGGAGTCCTGTAGATAACCCCTGTGTGGATTGCTGTACCCTTGCCTGACTCAAGGGTGACCCACAGTGTCTCTGCCTCCCCCTGCCTATCTTGTATTTCTGTTGCCTTTATACTCTCCTTGACATACATGGCCACTCCCTCCGCTTTTTTATTCCCCCATCTCTCCTTAACAGAGCATACCCTGGTACATTAATGTCCCAGTCATGATTTGTGGTGCACCAAGTCTCTGTTATTGCTGTGATGTCCAGGTCTTCCTCCACCAGCAGCGCCTTCAGGTTTGGGATTTTATTTCCTAGGTTGCGAGCATTTGGCACCATGGCCTTTCATGTTTTGCTGCCTGTTTTCCCACTATTCTTGTCCTCACTTTCTTGCTTCCTCCCCCAACCTTGCCCCCTTTTTCCTTACTTACTGCTGCTTTGCTCTTTCTTCCTCTCAGACTGACCTCCACTCCTGCTCACTAGCTGCATATACCGAGTCTCCCCAGCTCCTAAAGCCCCTCTCTCCTGCACTCTCTAGCTTAGCTGTGACCCCCCTCACTTCATCCCTCCCCCTCTACCCATCCTCCACAAGATTTTCTCCAGTGCCATATGTCACTTTCTTATGGTGCTCCTGTGTAGCACCCAAATCTGCCATATACACAAGTGTGCATAAACTCCCTGCTACATTCTCCTTGTTACTACTCATCCTTCTCCTTGCAGGGGATGTTGAACCCAACCCAGGTCGCCCAGTAGGACCCTAACAAATGAACTCCCACAAAGGCTTAAGCATCATGCTCATGAACAACAGAAGCGACATACCAAAATTGGGCCTTCTAAACTGCTGGCTAACTCAACACTCCTCAGACATTCTCTGCCTCACTGGAACCTGGCTATCTGTGAAACCCTGGACTCCTTCTTGATGATTCCTAACTACTCACACTATTGGCAAGACCATGGCAAGAGGGGAGGAGGGGTAGCAGTTTACACAAGACAATCATTATCTTGCTCTGTCATCAAGAAAGAGTCCTTCTCCGGGCTCCCATGAACTGATCCTCACCCACATCACCCTCCCCTGTACTCTCCCAATCATCATTCAGGTGACTTATGCCTCCCCTCAGCTAGCCCAAGACTCACTCATCTCTTGCATTTCCACCTTACCACCCCTTGCAGCAAATGGTGAATTACTATTACTGGGCGACTACAAGCTGGACTGGCTCTCCTCCTCCTCTAAAACTGCCATCTCCAAAATTAAGGCTTTAAACCTCACCCAGTTAATCACAGTGCCCACCTGCTACAATCCCTGTTCCACAAACCATTCCTTAATTTATTGGATCCTCGCCTCCCATCCTCATAGAATATCCACAGCTGGAGTAATGGCTGAAGCCCTCAGTGACCACTGCATCGCTTATTGCATTAGAAAACACAACTACCCAAATCATCCCCTAAATACTAAAAAATTCAACCTCTGAACTCATTGGATACAAACACTCTCCTGTGTGACCTGAAGCACACAGACTTGAACCCAGTCTACCCAGCATCAAATGTAGATATAGCCTTGGCCTGGTTCCTGCATATTTTCACCTGAGTCTGGAACTCTCATGCCCCTCTGGTCAAAGCTAGAGTCAAAAAATGCCACCACCACCCATGGCACTCTGCTCAACTTATTGTCCTATGCAAAACCTGAGACAAGGCCTAGTCTCATTTTAAATCTTTACAGACCCCAGGCAGGGCAGGCTGCTGTCAAATGCTTTGCACCAAGGCCATAAAGGCAAACTAAAGCGGATTACTTTAGGACACACCTGCAGACCACACAGCCTTCCTCCTGAAAGGTGGTCCACTCCCTCATTGATTCCCCTACTCAAACCAACACACCTGCCTTTAGGTAAAATGGCCTACCAATTACAGACCCTGTAAGAATAGCTGACACCTTTAATAAATTGTTCACCACCTGTGCTGTCCCTGACCATCCTCCCCTTCCTACCAAGGAGCCCAAAATGCCTCTCTAAACTCACATCACAACACCTACCTGCTTGCTCCCACCTCCACACAAGAAGTCTTGACTGCTCACTACTCCCTAAACATCTCTAAATCCAGCCCAGATGGAATTCACCCTAAGCTTCTACGCATCTCAGCACCTGCAATTGCCTCTCCTATAGCTTTCATACTAAACCTGTCTTTCTCCTCGGGAGTTGTTCCTCAAGCCTGGAAATTGGCTTGTGTAATTCCCCTGCATAAGGGTGCAGACCCCTCAGTACCATAAAACCTATCTCCCTCCTCCCAGCCCTTACAAAAATACAAGAAGCATTAGTCCAATCCAGAATGTCTGAGTTTCTCACAGCTTCTGAGTTCCTTTCTCCTTAATAGTCAGGCTTCATAAAGCACCATTCCACAATATCCTTTATGAGTCAACAGACACATCCACTCTGCCTTGGACCAAGTCCACCAAACTGCAGCAGTTTTTGTAGATCTGACCAAAGCCTTTGATTCAGTCTCTCACCCTTGCTTCTAAATTAACTCAAAGCAGCTAGACTAGCCCCCACCCCACAATCCAATAGTTTAAATCCTACCTTGGAAACAGGCTGCAACTAGTCAGGATTGCTAACTCCACCTCCCCACCCCTCCCCATATTAGGAGGCATGCTCGAAGGATCTATACTTGGTCCCATTCTGTTTTTATTTATAAATGACCTCCCCACTCTCTGCTCAAGATCCTGCATACACATATATGCAGATGATGTCATCCTCTTTACATCCAGGCTAGTTCTAAAATATGTCCTATCCCTACTACAGCAGGACTTCCATAACATGTAGTCCTGGTTCCAGGCAAACCAGCTCAATATCAATACCTCCAAAACAGTTTCTATGACCTTCAGGACTGTGCAAAAACTATCCAGAGTACACCTTCCCCCTATCATCACCTCCCTGGAAGGGACCCCACTAAGCACTGTCTCATCATACAAATATCTAGGAGTATGGTTTGACCCCACTTAATCTTTTTGACCTGCATAGAAGCCATCACCTTGAAACTCTGGCCAAAGCTTGGTATGCTATAATATAACAGAGACTCCCTCACACTGCCTCTGAGACACAAATTACTGACAAAAATGATTATACCTATTTTCGACTATGCAGATGTGGTATACAGCACAGCCCTGGCTTCTTCCTTAGCCAGGCTAGACACCATCCTTCTGCCGTTCTGCCACAAATCCCCCCCTCAGAACCCAACACTGCTCTCTCTTCTCCGCCCTCAATTTATCACCCCTGTCCCACCTTCATTACATCCACTCTATCTCCCTAATAACCAAGTTTTGGTTTAACCTGCTACCGCCTTACCTTTCAGAAAGGCTAGCTCCAGCAAACCCATCAACTTACTTGTTAGGATCGAGGGGCAAACGCTCCTTCGTGTTGCCCAAAACATTCTTGACTGCTGGCAAATCTGTCTACATGTACAGGCTCCCATTTCTGTGGAATAAACTTTCTCCTCTCCTAAGAAACTCACCCTCGCACAACTCTATCAGACAACAACTTCATTTGCTTCCACCCACCACCTGCTCCTGCTTCTCACCTACCCAGTCGCACCTCCTGACCTCCCAGTTCTCCCCTCAAAGATAAACCAATGTAGGATGACAGGTTTCTCTTCTCATAAGCAGTAAGTCTCTTAGTTTCTACATATTTCTTACCAAAGTAGTATATGTAAATAATTGCATTGTGTCAACTCTGTATAAATGACCTCCTTCCTAACTTAACTTACTGCATGTAGTATATGTATCCAATTGCAAATATATTTTCTATTGTAATGTTGCCTATTTTAGCCAAACTTATATGGCTATTTCTTTATCCTTTTATATATATGTAATCTTATCTTATTTTTAATATTTTATTTAAAAGTTGATAACTGGGAAAGGCATAATTGAGCCGAGGCCTGTTTCAGATGTGACCTGGGGAAGGGGTTACATAGGACAAAACAGAGACATAAAGCAAAACAGTTGGTAGTTTAACAAATCATGGGCCATGGTTACAAGACCCAGACAACAGTGACAATAAACACATCAGCAAGTTTGCAAACGTGGGTCATGAATACAATGACCCAAAACAATGACATAATTCAGCACAAGTAAATAAGCAATTGTGGGTCGAGGTTACAAAACCCGAGGCAGACAGGTAACAGCCTGACACAGGCAAACAATTAGATACTCTAGTGGAGCCTCAGTTATGATACTAGTACAGGTGGGGACCTGTAGTGACAGAGTAAGGTTGGAGTCAGGATGATAAGTCATAGGAGAAGAGAAATTGGGACAAAACTGGGATCCAAAATGGAGGTGGTAAGCGTGGGACTATGGAGAGTAGGCAGCTAAGGGGAAGACAAAATAAATATTTAAGGAAGGGAGGGTTGGGAGCACTGACAGCACATCAGATGGGGAAGGAGTTTGAGGAGCCTTTTGCAAGAAAAGAGATATATATACATACATACAGTGGTGATCATACAAAAGTTTATCAGTACTGAGGTATACCTTGGTGGTACTGAGGCAGGATCATGTCATAGTCAATGCAAATTGAATTTGAGTGCCTCAGTGGTACCTTGAGGTAGTAAACATTTAGATAATCACCCTGTATATATCCATGTAACTACCACACAAGTTGAAAAATTCTGTACCTTTGTCCCTGGGTCGCACCTGGAAATGAGCCTTGGCTCAGTGTGCCTTTCCAAGTTACCAAACGTTTAAATAAAAATAATAGATAAATAAAAATATTGGTGGCTTTTACTCCAAAAGTCAGGATATGGATTAGCTTAGATTTATAAAAAAAAAACTTTCAATCATCTGCCTCCAGGAAACCTGTCATGATTCATCATATAGTATCAAACTAAATGGATATAAAAGTTTTCCTTGATCTGGGTCAAAACTGGCAGAATCAGGCAGAAGAGCTTGTTGCTTAATAATTGATATCAAATTAGGAATATTTGACATTGTAGAAAAAGTAAAGGAAAATTATTATTTTTAAGGGGTTAGAACAAAGTCTTCCCATTATGCGATAATTTTGATCTCCTGCTATATTCCTCCTGTCGGATCAAATTTTAATTCTAACAACATCTGGATCAAAATGGCAGCTACAATTCAAACTCTTTAATTAGAATTGTCAGAGGCACATCTTTTATTAGTAGGAGATCTTAGAAACATAGAAAGATAGAAGATGACGGCAGATAAGGACCTCAAGGCCCATCCAGTCTGCCCATTTCTTTTTCTACCTTATGAATGTGCCATCAGCCTTTGCTCTGTCAACGGCCTATCTATTCATACTCATCTGTATTGAAACATAGAAACATAGACTTTGACGGCAGATAAGGACCACTTGGCCTACCCAGTCTGCCCATTTCCCTACTTACTGGATAAGCTGCAGATTCTAGTTAACAAACAGCCTACTTCCTGCAACCCCCCACTATAATTGCCTTGTGTCTGTCCCATGCATGTTTGAATTCCCCCACTGTTTTAGACCCAACGACCTCCTCAGCAAGGCTGTTCCATGTATCCACTACTCTCTCCATGAAAAAAAAATTCCTCACATTACCCCTGAGCCTTCCCCCCTCTATCTTTAAATTGTGCCCCCTTGTTCTTACACATCTCTTTTTCTGAAAGATGCTACCCTCCTGGACTTTGTTGATTCCCTTGAGGTACTTGAATGTTTCTATCATGTCCCCCCTGTCCCTCCTTTCATCAAGAGTATACATATTAAGCTCTCTCAGTCTCTCTTCATATGGTTTCTGCTGCAGACCCTGCACCATTTTAGTTGGCCTCCTCTGGACTGCTTCCATCCTGTCTATGTCCTTGCGTAGATGAGGTCTCCAAAACTGCACACAGTACTCCAGATGGGGTCTCACCAAGTGTCTGTATAGGGGATAGCCACTTCCTTTTCTACTTGTGATGCTCCTTCCTATGCATCCCAGTATCCCCCTGGCTCTCCTTACTGACTTTTCACATTGCTTACCCACCTTTAGGTCATCTGATATGACTACCCCAGGTCCCTTTCCATTTTTGTTGTTGTTAGTACCTCCCCTGCTATTGTGTACTCTTCTTCTGGGTTTTTGTTTCCCAGGTGCATTACTTTGCATTTCTTTGCATTGAATCTAAGTTGCCATATGTCTGATCATTCCTCCAACCTTGCCAAGTCCCTTCTCATCTTTTCTACCCCCTCTTGTGTATCAACTCTGTTACAGATCTTTGTGTCATCTGCAAAGAGGCATACCTTTCCCTCCAGACCCTCTGCAATCTCACCTATGAAGATGCTAAAGAGGACTGGACCCAGTACTGAGCCCTGAGGCACTCCACTAGTAACCCCACTTTCTTCAGAATGTGTTCCATTCACTATTACCTTCTGTGTCCCGTTGTGCAGCCAGTTTGCTACCCAGGCTACCACCCTGGGACCCACTCCCAGGCTGGCTAACTTGATTATTAATCTTTTGTGTGGGACTGTGTCAAATGCCTTGCTAAAGTCTAGGTAGGCCATATCCACAGCCCCTCCCTGGTCTATTACTTTGGCCACCCTGTCAAAGAAATCAATTAGATTCATCTGACATGACCTTCCTGCTGTAAATCCATGCTGCTTTGGGTCATATTCCCCGCTGGCCTCTAGGTACTCAACAAGTCTTTCTTTCAGAAGTGATTTCATCATTTTTCCTACCACTGAGGTCAAACTTACAGGTCTGTAGTTTCCTGCTTCTGCCTTGCTCCCACTTTTGTGAAGGGGAATCACATCTGCCCTCCTCCAGTTCTCAGGTACCACCCCATCCTGCCATGATTTTTTAAAAAGCGTGGTCAGTTGTGTCACTAGGTCCTCCCTTAGTTCTTTTTGGATTCTGGGGTGAATCCCGTCAGGCCCCATTGCTTTGTCCACCTTGAGTTTTAGGAGTTCTTTCAGGACTCTTTCTTCTGTGAATAGACTGGTGTCAAACCCCCACCCAGAGTGCTTCTATTGTCTGGTTTAGGTAACTCCTCCTCATCTTCTTTTGTGAATACTGAGCAAAAGTATTCATTCAGTATCTCTGCCTTTTCACTGTCTCCCTCTGCCCACCTCCCTCTCCTTTATTAATCTTCTATCCCTCCCTTAACCTTTCCTCCTAATGTACCTATAAAAGGTTTTATCCCCTTCTTAACTGGGTTGGCTATTTTTCCTAAGTTTGGGCCTTTGCTAGTCTGACTGCCTTCCCCACTTCTTTCTGCTTTAATTGATACAGTTCCCTGTCATGCTCCTTCTGTGATTCCTTATACTTTTTGAATGCAGCCTTTTTCTCCTTAACCTTCCCTGCCACCTCTTTTGAGAACCATAGTGATTTTTTACTCCGCTTTGTTTTCTTTATTTGTTTCACACAAAGGTTTTCTGCCTCTATGATGGCAGTTTTGATTTTTCTCCATTGTTCTTCCACCCCTCCTTTTTGGTCATTTGCTAGTGCATTCTTCAGGTATTCACCCATTTTGCCAAAGTCAGCCCTTCTATAGTCCAGTATCCTTGTTTTTGTATGGCTTATCTCCGTGGTTGTGCTCATTGCGAAGCACACTGTGCAGTGGTCCTTTGTTCCCAGATGTCTACTGACTTCTAAATTTGTGATCCTCTCTCCATTTGAGAGTACCAGGTCTAGTATTGCTCCCTCCCAAGTGGGTTACAACACTAGCTGTCTAAGGCCTGCCCCCTGCAGGGCATCGAGAATGTCCCTGCTCTTGGATGTGACTGCAGTACATGTTATCCAGTTAACATCTGGCATATTCAGGTCCCCCATCAACAGTATCTCCCCTTTTTCAGCCATTTTGAGAATGTCCTCTATCATTTTGTTGTCCATTTCCTCCCCTTGAGACGGGGGTCTGTATACAACCCCTGTGCAGATTGTGCTGCCATTCCCTGTCTCCAAGGTAACCTAGAGTGCCTCTTGTCCTCCCCCTTTACTTTTTAGTTCTGTAGCTTTCATCCCTTCCCTTATGTATAGAGCTACTCCACCTCCTCTTTTACCTTCCCTGTCCCTTCTGTAGATTGTATACCCTGGTATGTTGACATCCCAGTAATGGTTCTCGGTGTACCATGTTTCCGTGACTGCCACAATATTCAATTGTCCATCTTCCATCAGGGCTACTAGCTCAGGAAGCTTGTTTCCCAGACTACAGGCATTGGTACTCATTGCCCTCCATTTAATTTTGGCTTTATCCTTTTTCCCCCATCCCTGCTCTTATTGCACTTGTCTATTTTTCCATTTACCCCATCCTGCCCTGTGTTGAGCTCTGTACCTTAGTATTTACCTTACTACCTGCCATGTTTTGTGGGGGGAGGCTTGAAATGTCCTGCCTTTTATCAGCGCCTCCCACCTTGACTAATTTAAAAGCTTGCTAAGGAAGCTTTTAAACCTGTCACCTAGGAGCTTGGTTCCCTTCATGGACAGATGCAGACCATTGTGCCAGTATAGACCTTTATCTCTCCAGGTGGACCCCCAGTCCCCAATGAAGCCAAAGCCCTGTGCTCTGCTCCAGTTTTGCAACCATTGATTAAACTGCATGGTGTGCAGTACCCTAGCCTCACTCCTGCCATGGACTGGTAACACCTCTGAGAAGGTTACCGTGCTTGCTACCCATCTGAAGCCCCTCCCCAACTCCACAAATTAATTCTGCACTGCACTGATCCCATGCCTAGTTAGGTCATTTGTCCCAAGGTGGACTATGATATCTAGTTCCCTCTCCTGTGATGCTGCATCTGCAATCCTGAGGATTCGCCTACTGTCCCTCCAAGCCATGGCACCAGGCAGGCACCTTACTTCCTTCTCCTCTCCCTTCCCCAGTTTTACTCCCCTAACAAATTGAGTCCCCTATCAGAAGCTGTTTCCTTCCCCTGTGGTGTCCCTTGTCACCCTTTTGTGGGTCTCCCTTGTGGATGTCCTCAGCATTCTTCTGGGTCTCCACTGATGGTGTCATCATAGAGGAATCTTGCTCTGCCAGAATGGCATATGATTTGTGTAGAGATACAACTAGGGGGCTTTGCCTCTGGTCCACCACCCGCACCCTCCCAGAACCCACTGTGGTCCAACTGCTCTTCATACTTGGCAACCTCTGAGGCAGTGGTTGTGGCAGTGGTGCTCTTTGGAAGGGAGAGGCCTCCTTAGTCCTTGCTAGTTCAGCCTGGAGGTGGGCAACCTCCTCCCTCAGAGCTGACAGTTGCCTGCAAATAGGACAGTAGCGCAGTTTCCAGAATGTCTCCCGGAAAACTGCTGCCCCACAGCCAGTGCATTGCACCACTCCCCACACGTCTCTCTCCCTTATAATATACAATATGTAATATATATATATTTTATTATTATTTATGGTGTGCACCTCCCCTTTTTGCACTGTGCTGGGTTTATTAAGAATATGACAGTTCTGCCCCAATATTGCTCCTTTATGCCTATCCCATGCCTGTTTGAAGCCCTGCACTGTATTCATATCCACCATTTCCTGAGGTAGGCCGTTTCATGCATCCTCCACTCTTTCTGTGAAAAAGAACTTCCTCACATTACCCCTTAATTGGCCTCCCTCTATACTCATGCTTTGTCTTCTTGTCCTGATATTTTTCTTATATTGAAACATGTTAGACTCTTTCACCTTGTTAATGCCCTTAAGGCGTTTGAATGTTTTGATCATATCACCTCTCTCCCTTTTTTGCTCTAGGGTGTACATATTGAGCTCCATTAATCTGTCCTCATATGTTTTCTGATGCAGTCCCTGCACCATTTTGGTTGCCCTTCTCTGGACTGCCTCAATTTGGTTAATGTCCTTGTGAAGGTGTGGCCTCCAGTACTGCACCCAGTACTCCAGATGGGGCATAACCAGTGTCTTATAAAATGGGATTATTACCTCCCTCTTCTTACTTGCGATACCCCTACTAATACACCCCAACATCCCCCTAGCCTTACCTATTGCTTTAGTGGTCTACTTAGATGATTTCAGGTCATCGGTGATGATGATGCCCAAGTCTCTTTCTTCCCTTGTCGTTGCCAGCAACTCCCCTTCCAGCCTATAGGTGGCTTCAGGGTTTCTCTTCCCTATGTGCATGATCTTGCACTTCTTTGCATTAATCCCCAGTTGCCACTCTTCCAACCATTTTGCTAGTTTATCCAGATCTCTTCTCATTCTGCCCACCCCATCTGGATCATCTACTCTGTTGCAGATCTTGGTGTCATCTGCAAACAGACAAACCTTATCCTCCAGTCCATCTACAATGTCACTGATGAAGATATTGGAGGACTGGCCCAAGGACTGACCCCTGAGGTACCCCACTTGTGACTTGCATCTCTTCTGACTGTATACCATTTACCACCACTCTCTGTTTTCTGCCCATCAGCCAGTTTGCCACCAGTTGACCAACTTCTGACCCACCCTACACCTACCCAGCTTATTAAACAGTCTTCTATGTGGAACAGTATCGAAGGCTTTACTGAAGTTAAGGTAGGTGACATCAACTGCTCCTCCTTGGTCTACCACTCTGGTTACCCAGTCAAAGAAATCTATGAGATTAGTTTGACAGGACCTTTCTTTTGTAAACCCATGCTGTCTTGGATCCTGTGCTCCTATGGATTCCAGGTGTGGCACTATCCTTTCCTTAAGGAGTGCCTCTATAATCTTGCCCACTACTGAGGTAAGACTTACTGGTCTGTAGTTCTGTCCCTCCTCTCTGCTACTACTCTTGTGGAGTGGGATCACATGAGCCCCTTCTCCAGTCTTCTGGGATCTCTCTTGCGCTCAGAGACTCACTAAACAGTTCTGATAATGGCTCTGCTAGTTCCACCCTTAACTCCTTAAGTACCCTGGGATGTATGCCATCAGGTCCCATTGCCTTGTTCACCCTGAGCTTATTGAGCTCTTGCAGGACCCTTTCTTTTGTGAAGGGACTAGTGCACACCTCCCTCACCCCACCCCCCCATGTCCATGGTGCTGAGCTGTGGGCCCTGGCCTACCTTCCCTTCAGTAAATACTAAGCAGAAGTATCTATTTAGGATAGATGCTTTTACATGGTCCTCCTTCTCCCATGCCCCTTATCTCCTTTGATCTTAGCAATACCCCCTCTGGATTTTCTCCTTTCACTAATGTATCTATAGAAAGTCTTGTCACCTTTGTTTACTGTTTGTGCTAGTGTTTCCTTGGTTTGGGCTTCCGCCTGCCTTACTGCCTTCCCTGCTCCCCTTAGGGAAGTTTGTTATGCCTCCCTATCTTCATCCTGCTGTGTTCCCTTATATTTCCTGAAGCCCGGCCTTTTGGCTCTGACCTTTGTTGCTACTGTTTTTGAGAACCAAAGTGGTTTCCTTCTTCTTTTGCACTTCTTTTTCTCTCTAACACAATGGGATGTTGCTTCAAGTATTGCATCCTTAATGCTTGCCCACTTTGCCTGTACCCCCTCACCTGTTTTTCTTTTTGCCAGGGCTAGCTTAACTCTGTTGGCCATCTTATCAAAGTCAGCTCCTCTGAAGTCCCATATTTTTGCCTTGGAATGGGATGATTAAGTTCTAGTGGCCAAATTGAACCATACTATGTTATGGTCTCTGGCCCCCAGGTGACCTTCTACCTGGAGATCTGTGATCCTTTCCCTCTTTGATCTAGGATAGCCCTGTCTCTTGTGGGTTGTTGTACTAGTTGTTTGAGGCCCACTCCCAGCAGGGAATCCACCATGTGTCTAGTTCTGGCAGAAGTTATTGCTGGTATTGACCAATCTGTATCTGACATGTTGAAGTTTCCCATTATCAGAACCTCCCCTTTAGCTGTCATGTTTTGTACATCTTCTAACAGTAATGTGTCTATGTCCTTACCCTGCTCTGAAGGCCTGTAGACAACCCCAGTTCGTATAGCTGTCCCATTTCCTGTTTCCAGGGTGACCCACAGTTCTTCTGGCTCCTTATGTGTATTCTGAATTTCTGTAGCTTTGATATTTTCATGGACATAAAGAGCCACTCCACCCCTTCTTTTTGCACCTTGGTCTCTTCTGAGCAGTACATAGCCAGGTACTGAAGTCTCCAAAGTGTGGTTACTGGTAAACCATGTCTCATTATGGCCACTATGTCCAGTTTAGCCTCTGTCATTATTGCCTGCAGGTCTGGGGTCTTGTTTCCCAGACTGCGAGCGTTTGTGTACATGATTTTCCATTGCCCAGATTTCAGTGTGTTAGTTGTAGGGCAAGGTCTGGCATTTACCCTGTGCATTGTACGGGGAGTTGGATCTTTTTCCTTACCTGATGATGCAAATGAACTACAAACATGCTGAACTCCTGTTTGACCACTAGCTGAGGGGGGAGGGGTGTTCTTCCCATTCAACGTTTCGGGTGCTGCACTCCTCTCCCCATTAGCTAGTTTAAATATTCTGCAAAGACGTGAAACTTCTGCCCCAGTGCACTGACTCCCTCCTTAGTCAGATGCAGTCCATCAAATTTAAAGAACTGTCACTCTCAAAATTGTTGCCAGTTCCCTGCAAATTTGTGCCCTTTTTCCTGGCACCAACCCTTGAGCCACACGTTTAGCTCCCCTATCTTTCCTTCTCTGACCTTCCATCCATCTGCCTCCCTCTGCCAGACTGACAGGATCTCAGAGAAGGAGATGCTAGATGAAATGGATAATAGTTTGTCACCCAGCCTGGTCAGGTGTTCCTTGGTCTCCACAACTGAATGGCTGATGAGATCATTAGTCCCTATGTGTACCAAGGCATCAATGTTTCTCCTGCTTCCTGAGCAATTTTAGCAATGTGGTCAGAGTCTCTCCAGGCTGATGTACCTGGGAGACATATGACCACTACTCCTGGCTGGAGATGCATATCCACACCCCAAATAATGGAGTCTCCTATGATCAGAAGCTTTTTAGATTTACTTTTTGCTTTTTTTGTTTTGGTTCCTGTTTTGGGCGAGTTTTGCTGTGTCATGCTCTGCAATGTCCTCTGCCCCTCTGTTTGATTTCAGAGATAGAGGCAGATACTAACATACTAAAATGCCAGCAGAATAGACCTAAAGGTGTCTCGAGTCTGCTCAATTTTCAGCACTCACATCGAGGGTCAATTTGGTGCCCCTCCCCCCTTGGGTTATAATGTCCCCAGTCCCAGATGTTCCACCTGTACTGGGCCTGGTCAGATTTACTGTCCTTCTGTACCTGTCCCATCCCCATTTAAACCTGTCCATAGTCTTCATCTCTACCAGCTCCCTGGGCAGTGTATTCCATGGCTCCACCACCCTTTCAGTGAAATAACATCTCCTCCTCTCCTCTCTGAGCCTGCCCCCTTCCAACTTACACCTATGACTTCTCGTTGCCCCACCCTCCTTCCTTTGGAGCAACCTGACTGGGCCTCCTTTATTGATCCCTTTCATGTACTTAAAGACCTCTATCATGTCCCCCCCTGTCTTTCCTCTCCTCCAGGGTGTACATGTCAAGCTCTTTGAGCCTCTCCTCATAGGTCTTCTCCCCCAGGCCCCAGACCATTTTGGTTGCCCTCCTTTGGACCCTCTCTAGGAGTGTAATGTCCCTTTTTAAATGTGGTCTCCAAAACTGCACACAGTACTCTAGGTGTGGCCTATCCAAGCAGTTGTACAGTGGAAGAATCACTTCCACCTTTCTGGAGTTAATCCCCCTGGTGATGCATCCCAGCATCCTATTTTCCCTTGCTGCTGCCCTCCTACAGGTCTCTGAGTTGTTCATTTTGACATCTACCACTAACCCCAGGTCCCTCTCACCCTCCGTGACTTGAATCATGTCTCCTCTCAGGATATACCCCTGGCCTGGATTTCTGACTTCCAAGTGCAGAACCTTGCACTTCCCCACATTGAATTTTAGTTTCCATTTTCTCAACCACCTTCTCAGTGCCTCCACGTCCTACTGCAAGGCCACCCTCCCCTCCTCCACATCCACCACTGCACCCAGCTTTGAGTTATCTGCAAAGAGACTCATCTCACTCCTGATCCCCTTCCTGATGTCTGAGACATAGGCATTGAACAGGAGTGGCCCCAGCACTGATCTCTGGGGAACCCCACTAGTAACCCACCTTGGGGATGAGGCTAACCCTCCAACCACCACCTTCTGAGTATGCTCAGAGAACTAATTTCCTATCCATCTTAACAGCTGTCTCCCTACCCCCATTTACTTCAGCTTAGCCAGCAGGTCACTGTGGGGTACTGAATCAAATGCCTTGCTAAAGTCCAGAAAGAGGACATCCACTGGCCTACCCTGGTCCAGGGCCCTCGTCACCCACTCATAGAACTCAACAAGGTTTGTCTGGCAGGATCTTCCCATGACAAAGCCATGCTGCCTATCGTCCAAGTACCCAATTTGCTCCGGTAACCCCCCCAGCCTTTTCTTGACAATACCCTCCTTGCTGACCACCAATGTCAGGCTAACAAGCCTGTAATTTCCCACCTCCTCTCTTGATCCCCCCTTGTGGATCAGCACAACATGGGCCACCCTCTAGTCTTGGGGCACCCACCCAATCCTCAGAGAGATGTTAAAAATCTCCACTAGAGTGACTGCCAGGACATCCACCAGTTCCCTCAGCATGCTGGGATGTATCTCATCTGGCCCAGGTGCTTTCTCTATCTGAAGGGACCTGAGGGATTCCTTTACTCTCTGTACTGGAATTTCATCCTCCATGTCCTCCCCCTTTTCACCCTGCACTGCTGGCCCCCCACCTGACTGCGGTGGCCACTCCAATTCCCTAGACCCATCAGGACCCCTGGTCTCTACTGGTCCCACCCCTTCCTCCAGTTTGCCCTCCTCCCCTTGCAAGACATAGCTCCTCCATTCCCCCTGGTAAAAACTGAGGTAAAGTACTCATTTAGGACTTCTGCATGTTCCCCCGCCTCCTGTGCCCAACCATCCTCTATCCTTATCTTGCTGATCTGCCCCTTACTTTCCTTTATTCCACAATGTATCTAAAGAACCCCTTGTCCCCCCTCCAGATCCCACTGGCCAAGGACTTCTACTTTTTTGCCTTAACTGCTCTCACCACCCTGGTGACTCTCTTGGCTGTCAACTCATATTCCTCCTGATCCCTTTCACTCCTTGAGCACTTGAAGCACCTATAGGCTGCCTTCTTTTCCCTCACCACCTTCTGTACCTCCTGGGTCCACCAGCAGGGTTTTCTGGCCTTACCGAACTTATGCCTTTCCCTTGTGCAGGATCTGGTAACCTCCTGTATTCCCCTCTTAATGATACCTGTTTGTAGTTTTTATATGGTTTGTGGAGGTGATATGTTGGATTGGCCCCTCCTAACCACCTGCCAACCTCCTGGACCAACTACCCTCTGCAGTCATGGTGCTTCTGTTTGATGTTGGGGAAATGGTGGGCAGTTCTCATAATGCAAGGATAGGTATGTATGATGGTTTATGTGATAATACAATATTAAATTGGATGTAGCCCCTGCAGACAGAAGAACTTCAACAGATCTTAAGATAAATCATAATGGCCAACTCCTACTTGAATTATTAAAATCAAATTTAATCTTCCCTTTAAATGGGAGGATCAGTGGAGATTTAAAGGACTGTCCTATGTTTTAACACAAAAGGGTGCTTCTAAACTTGATTTAGCACTCTAGTAGGGTCCTCCTAATTTTGGCATAATCTCATCATTTGTTCAAGAACGGAGAGTGACTATCTCCCACTTACATTATATGGGGATAAATTAATCCCCAATAATTTGTTGAATTCTACTTAAGATCTATACATATTGGAAATTAGAGTAATAAGAAAATAGTATGGACAGGCTCCCTGGAGAATAATATTAAATACAAAATGAATGTCTTTCAGTTAGAGTGGTCATCAATAATATTCTCAGAGACTAATTTGGCTCTTGTAGACAAAGACTTGGAGAATTTTTTCAGACCCTACAGAAATATTTATATGTTGAGAAAATACACAAAAAGAAATCAAATTCTTGTATGGGATGGTCTGACCAAGAGGGTAGACTTCAGAAAATAAAACTTAGGCTGATACTTAGACAATGTAAATTGATTCCCAATAAGGAAATCAGACAGAAACTTGAAGTAGCTAGAAAAGAGTATAAAACCAAAGGCATTTTTAATAACTTAATGGGAGTACATGCTATCTGCAAATTGTGTATAATATGCCAGAAGGTGTATTACAGAAAAGACAGAAATCTATCGCAGATTGTAACCTTCAGAGTGTAAGAAACTCTGCTTGATGTGGCTGAACCCAGAGAAGATGACAGTCTTAAAGGAACTGGCATTTGAAGCAAAGTACTACAAAGACTGCTGTAGTACTTTCACCAGCAAAAGAAACATGCAGACAGAATCTTCACTATCCAGTGACAAGGAAGATGAGTCTATATATAAAGCATTTTCAGTGAACTGTTTTCTGAAATTGAGAATGACCTAGTTATCAGCAGAAAAGCCTTGTAAATGTCTTATCTGTTACAGAGATACCAGGATATTCTATGAAAGGCAAAGTTTCTAGCAGTGAGAATTACCAAAGTGAGAAGCTAAAGAAGAGATTAACAAACTATTTTGGTTACCAAATCATTTTTCAAATGCAGCATGACGCAAGTAAACCAGACCATGTGTGTAGCAGTGATGTGGCTTTGGAAGATGTCATCAACATAGCTTTATGGTTGCATTCAAAGCAACAGCATGAAGAGGAAAACCTCTCCCTACATTTGAAAATAAAGATAAATATTCAACCGCATCTACACTGTTTCATGCAGAACAGGTCATCCATAGTGAACTCAAAATGTGTGGGGGACTAGATATCAATCCAATAGATAATTCCACTATCAATTTAGAATAAGCATTAGTTATGATTCCTGATAATGTGCATAGGTACCTGAAATGGGTATTCTGAGGGGATATTGGTGATGAACCTATTGAAATGGCAGTCCTTTAGTAACAGCCACTAATAAGACCCTCCACACACAGATATTATCAGTTGGTCAAGACTTCATTCATATAGTATTGAGAAGTGCAAAGCATACAACTAAACATGTTGGGCTTGTAATTTTCATATGCCATATGGCAGGCTCTAAACAGTTAGTAACAATGGTGCACACACACTAGCAAACTGTGTCAGTTATGAAGCCCTAGAGAGAACTGACACAGCTACTGCAATGGATCAGCATGAAAAAGCTGCCAGGGACAATATCATATTTCCATCAAACATAGTTTTGTTCAGTTTGCTGATGACAAAAATGATATAAATGAGGAAGCATTAGATGGAAAGCATCCAACGCATGCCACAACTATGGTAGTATATCAGTGTCAGACTCCATCAATTCCAAAAGGCAGCTTTGGCACTGTGACAGCTCAGGCTCAAACAAAGAAAATAGCACCATAAATACAATCAGACTCCTGCAATGTGCCAAGCCATTTTGGAGTACAATCCTCATAGCAGATGTCCTACACCAATCTTGTGGGAAAAGTAAAAATTAACTGGTATACTGACACTGAGGCTTGTCGACAAGCTGCCAACCTTCATCTGCAATGGCTAATTCTAAGGTGCTGCCTAATCAAGTTATTTGGGGTTGAGTTTGAAAAAGATGAATGCTCAGCAAGTACCAGGATGGACAGCTTTTAATGTGATGATTTTATCTACATACCAACAGTAACATCTGTGGGGTACTGTCCAATGCTGCCAGCATCATCTACTGAATGGTGTAGTTTTCACTGTGATGAAGAACATCTGAAAGATGTCTAGAGCACTTGGCCAAGTTTACAGTGTCTTGACATTTGATGAGGCTATGAATTGTAAGGCCAAAGAGAGTCAGTGGAGGTAACCAGAGGAATTTCAGAAAACAGTCTTGAGAATGGGTGGTTTCCACATAGAACAGACATTTCTGGCTGTAATTGGAAAGAAGTATGAAGGGAGTGGTCTGGAAGACATCCTCATAGAATTGCAGGGGAATGGTAGCAACCCAGCAAGCAATTACTTAAAGGCAAATCAAACAACCACTGAGTGAGGTCCTACAAGCTTGAATGGAGGCTCTGTCCACACAGAGGTGATAGGCGTTTTGTAACTGGGTACAAGACAATGAGACTGATTGTGATGTAGACCTTATCAACAGCAAACTACAGGAATGTCAAAATGCAGTATCAAACAGTGATGCAACAAGCTTAACAGCAACACTTTCCCAGCTCAGTGATGCCCTCAAGAGTGTACAGGATGCATTGCACAGATTCCACAATTTTGAAAAAGCAACTTCCCAAACATTTGCATTCTGGGATGATTACATTGAAATGGTTAACATCCTAATGCGGTTCATTAGAGCAGAATGTGAAAGCAACTGGGACCTGCATCTTGCAGCAGTTATAGAGATGCTACCACTAGTTTTTTCCTTTGACCACACCATCTATGCCCACTGGGTACCTGTGTACATCAGTGATATGAAGCTTCTGCCATATTGTACCCCCAGATGTTCATGAGCAGTTTGTGAAAGGAAATCATGCTGTAGCTCAGTCTAGAAATAAATTCAGCAAAGTCTGGACAGACATGGCACTTGAACAAACAGTAAACTGTGATTGTAAAGTACAAGGGGTATAGTAGGTTTCACTTTGAAACCAGGAGCCTTGGCAAGACGGTTCATCACTGCTCATGAGAACTCAGCTATCACAACTTCCATGAAGGTGACGTGTGATATGGTAGACTCAGACGTTTCACAAAGAAAACATAAGGATGCTGCACCACATTGCATTCGAGATGAAGGAGGTGTAAATAAGATTGTTAAAGCAATAGCCAACTCCATGACAAATCACTTTGATTTGAATGCTGATTTGTTAGCACTCACCAACAATGCAACTATGATTGCTGCACCCACAAAGATTGTCACCAAGCTTGTTACTGCGAATGATACAGTAATCAAAGCAATGAAACAGTTTGTGGAAGATCGACTAAATTCAAATACCACTGGATTCTTTGAACCACAGCACATGCTCAACATCAAGACATTCACATCTCTAAGCAAGAAGATTAAATTGAATGTTAGTAGTGATAAGACAGTGACTATCAAAGCAGACAGGGAGTTGTTTAATCACCTTGCAGTAGCTACACAAACAAGAAAGAGACTGATCTGAAGGAAGTTTTCACACATGAGCTTTCTACAGTTCCATATGTTCTAGCACACATGGATGGTACACTGAACAAAACTGGAAAGAGTAAGCTATTACCTGAATTAGAAAAAGAAGCAAAGTCAATGTACTGTATCAACTGCCATCATCCAACATGCCTACAGCTTGGATAGTGGATGGCATGGCAATTACACAAATGGTAGAGCAAGGAGTTGCAGCTAACTTTGGAGAACTTGGTGAACTGGTCCTCAGAATAGTACACCAGCCTCTACAGAGTTATGAGAGCTGCAAAACAGTAGATATCATCTTTGAATGATATGATGTCAAACATTCAATTAAAGCTTTTGAGTGTGGATGAAGCAATCCTCACAAAACAATTAAGTCAAAATCCATGGTCCCAAAACACCCATCCCAACACGGTGGAGTAAGTTCATTGGAAATCTCAAGAATAAAGAACATCTGGCAAAATTCATGTCAGAATCATGATATGATATGGAAGAAACTTTATTTGGCCCAGATCAGAAAATGGTTATTGCAGGTAGATTCAAGGATAGCCTCATTGCTCGCATGGTCACTTCAGATGGTGTTGTAGACCAAGAAGATCTATTCTAATTGCATGAAGAAGCAGATACTCAGCTTCTACTTCATGTTGCACAAGCCTCACAAGAATACCCTTGTGTAGTGGTGTGGTCTGCAGACACTGACATTGCAGATCTCTGTGTACATTTTATTCACAAGTTGAAAGCAACTCAAGAGCTTTGGTTTCATATTGGTGTGAAGGATAAAGCAAGGTTTATACCAACCCACACCATAGCAGCTGAACTTGGCCAACAGCTATACAGAATGTTGCCAGCACACACTGACTGGGTGTGATTCAGCCAGCAGTCTTGCAAGGGTTGGCAAACTAAAGCCATGGCAGCTTGTCAGGAAGAATCCATACAAATTTAGAAGCCTTACCAAGTTTGGCACTATGGTGGATATACCTTCTGCACAGTTGAATTCAGTAGAACTTCTGATAACCCTTCTCTATGAACCAACGGCTAACTTAGCTGCTGTAAATGGTATGCGATATAAGCTTTTCTGTCACAAACAAGCCTGGAATGAAGCCCTCCCCCAACTTCTGATAGTCTTCTGTAACATACCAAGCAAGCAAATTACCAGACCCTTGTCTGGAACCATGCCCTGGAGGCTCAGCCTGATATCCCATCTCCAACTGGAAAAGGCTGGCATCACTACAAGGATGGACACATTTCTCCAACACTAATGACAGATACCTGCCCCTCAAGCACTCCTGGAACTCATTACAAGTGGGTGTAAAAATGCCAAGTGTGAGCACAACTGCAGTTGTTCCAGGCAGAGCACAGCATGCACACAGGCTTGCTTGTGTACTGGTGGTGAGGACTGTTATAATCCTCACAAAGTTGCCAGTGTGGATCCAGATAAGTCCGATACTACAGATGATTCAGATTTAGACATGTAGGGCCAAATATTCAAAAGGGTTGCACCATGCGCAATAGGGTTGCACCTGCGCAAGTCCAAACTTGCTCCATTCTGCGATATTCAGCAGGAGGCAGTTGCGCCACAGAAAACATGCTGAGCAACAGCGCAATGCAAATGAATGCATGCTGAACTGGAGGGGGAGGAACCATGCATAAACTGCACAGCCCGATATTCAGTCAGGCTGTGCAGAGTTGTGCAGGCGCAACCCCCAACCTGCGCCTGCAGGACTTTGAGCCAAAAAAGCTTAAGTCGAGGGCCACCCACAGGTGAGCTGCTGTATTGCAGGGTGCAACACAGCAGCTGCCACCTGTGGCTGGCTAACCAGGCCCTGTACCCCCTGCAGCCCGATGCGGGCATAGTGTACTCCCCTCACCAGCCCGATCGCGGGCAGCGGCAATGTCGCTCCCCACTCCGTACATATCCCTGGTGGTCCAGTGGACGAAATGCCTGATCGTGAGCGGTATGTGTAATAAATCCCACCCCCTCCGTACATATCCCTGGTGGTCAGTGGACCAAAATTCAGATCGTGGGCGGTATGTGTAATAAAACCACCCCCCAAACATAGCCCTGGTGGCTGTGTCCCCACCCACCCACCCACGAAGCCCCACACCCGCTCCCCGGCGGCGGCAGCATCCACCCGCCTGCCACCCGCGCCCGCTGACTGACTGCCTGGTAGGGCTGCACCCATTGGTGCAGAGCAAGAGCCAATGGGCATGCAGCCCCGCCACCCGTACATGACAGTCCAGTTCATTCCACAAATCTGGACTGTCATGTCTGATATAATTCAGCCCTTGCTCTGCACGCAATAGTGTGCGGCCCTGGCTGATCAGTTGACAGGTGGCCGGGCGGCTGGCCAGTGGACTCTTCCCTCCGCCAACTGCCCGGGGAGGGCGGGTGTGTGGGACAACTCGGCTAAGTGGGTGGGTGGGGACACTCAGCCACTAGGGCTATGTTCAGAGGGGTGGTTTTATTACACATACCGCCCAAGGATCGGGCATTTTGGTCCACTGACCACCAGGGATATGTACGGAGGGGTGTGGATTTATTACACATACCGCCCATGATCGGGCATATCGGTCCACTGGACCACCAGGGATATGTACAGGAGGAGGGGGGCAGCCACATTGCTGCCCACGATCGGGCTGGTGGGGGGGAGTACACTATGCCCACGATCGGGCTGCAGGGGGCGTCGGTCCCTGATGGCTGCTGCCTGGCAGGGCGTCAGGCACAAGTCCTCGGGGATCGGCACACCTACATGCTAATGGCATGCAAATGTGGACATAATCACATGCAAATGGACCCCCCTGCGCCTTGCATGAATTATAGCCCCATTTGCATGTCACCTTTTGAATATTGTGATTTTGCGCATGGCGCAATGGTACTTGCTCCACTGCAAGTTGAATGCTGCACTCTGGCAACTTGCGGTGGCGCAAGTTCCACTGCGCCATGCACAGTGGCTGTGGTTGGGGTGATATTCAAAGGAGTTGCTCAATAGCGCAACTCCTTTGAATATCGCCCAGGACACACCCCTGCACAACTATTTTGCGCAGCTCAAGGGCTTGCACCTATGAATGGTGCAGTTTGAATATCCAGCCTGTAGTGTATAACAACTATATTGAAAAAGGCTAGACACACATATACTGTCATATTGCCCATTGCTGAGAGGGAGTCCATTGGATATTAATGTTTTGTTAGCACCATGGTGTGCTATAGTATACCTGGCTTCTATTATAATGAATACGGTATTTAAAACTTTTGTGTCAATGAGTAATCTGTGAATTTATCAATACAAACCACAAGACCAACATTCATTAAGTAATGAGCCTTATTAATAATTTGTGTCAAAGAAACCTTTTGCATGATTAAAATGTGATTTTGTCTTTTAAAATAAATTGTTTAAATCCCATTTCAGTGGTCATTTTTACTTTCAATCTTATCTTGACAACTTTAATACATTTTTGTGGTCTTTTTATGTCTGTAAAATGTTGTTTTGACATGGTTACAACAATCCTGCAGTGGCATACCTTTCTACCACTTTAGAAGACCACATCCACCCTACATAAGTACCTAAGGAACACTTTTATCAAAATAACACAGTTGTTTCTTTCTGTAAGGGGGGTTCTACATCAACAAACATTTCAGATCTGGGCCCCCAGACTACAGTACAGCAATCAACTTATTTTTGGTAAAATGTCTTGTAAGAGTCACTGAAGACTACTTTTTTAGTACCAAATAAAATAAATGTTTTCTGATTTCCAAGGTGAATCTAAAAGACTTCACCCATGTTGAGGAATATCCCTAACTTTCTAGCTAAACATGTTCCATAAATGAGTGTGAACTAAGTGAAAACGAGTTATTTAGAAATTTATAGCCATAAGTTAAATATTTTAGAGTATGACAAATACTGCAAGAAACATGATCCAAGCTCAGCTCAAAGTAGAGTGCCTGGTAAAAATGTAGGGACACCCAAAATTGCCAGATTGAATCTGTTCATCTGAACCTTTAAATTAGCAATATCTGGACTGCCCCCACACTTATGATGCATATAATATAGTCAACTGTAGGTTGGCATTCAAAGCCTGTAAGATGTATTTATAGTGTTACCACTACACAACCTATTAAAACTTATTATGCCCAACAAAGCTGCTGACTTGTTTTAGAGTAACTACATGATGTTTCCATGGCAATGTTTATTGAATGTCAAACCTAGCTATATAGTTATCCACAATGGTTATTTAGATATATAGTTATATGCAGTTGTTATTTTATAGTTATTAATATGCCAGCTATGCTGTTTTACATTCCATTATGACAGTCTCTCAGATGTTAATATTTATATTTAAAGGGGCAGAAACTTCATGCAATTTGTTTAACTGATTCTTTAGGCCTTTGAGTGTTAAGAAAAAATAAAAATAGGTCATCTGCATATGCGATGCCTGGTAATATTAAACATTTATTTGAATGGGAATCTACTGGATTAGAGCTAATACATAACAAATCTTCATTCTCCTGTTTGGCACCTTTACTAGTTGAAAAAGGGGATGTCAATTGCCCATTGTGAGAAAAATGAACAATAGTATTAATACTATAAGGGAACTGATTAGAGAAAGAAGGAAATCCTCTAATCCTTTAGCCTTCAGAATTCCACATAAAACTGTATGTGTCTGGCTAAGGAATCAGATGCAAATCAGCAATTAACACTGCATACTGGCACTGCTTCCAAACTTTTGTATATTGGACTTTAAATTATATAAAATAAAACATGTATTAGCTGTTGAAGAGTTCTTCCTAAATCGTAATTGAGAGTTAGGTAGGATTTCCTCAGAATTGACCCAATGGGGTATTTTATCTTTTTCACAGTTATCTATGAGGTTAATTGGCTTATAATTTGTTGGATGAAGCTCAAACTCTTTCTTGTGAACAGGAATTACATTAGTCAACCAGCTAAAAGGAAATTGAAGATGATAGGTGCAAAAATTAAACAGAGTATGTAAAATATTAAGCCAACGAATAAGGGTAATACCAATAACATTATTGTGGTATCTGGTATCATAAGTAAACTGGGAACTGTGTTAAATTTAGAAGATTTGATAGCTGCTACTGTACAATTTCATCTCGAGATATCTTCAAAAAAGATTGAAAATCAGTACTACATATTTCAGTGCTGTCATAAAAACACCTTGTATAACGATTAATCCAAGATTCCATTGACATTTCAGAATCCAATTCATTAGAAGAATTATAAAAGCCCTTCACTGCTAATATCCAGAATTGGGCTGAATCATTATTGTCTATAACTTCTATCATCATTTGTCATTTGGCCTGAAATATAGCTTTTCTTTTCCAGCTATAAAATAGCCTTATAGTTTTTCTTTAGCTTATTGAGAGATTTTCCATTTTCCATTGAAGGATTCTGTTGTGTATATCAAATTTGCTTGTTTGTTAGTTTTTTGGGCATTCCTACAGCTAGCACTAAATCAAGAATTAGTCCCCATTTTAATTCTTCTCTCCATATAAAATGTGAGACTAGTTTATCATTTAAGCTTTTCAGTCCCCTAAATATAGATGGCTTGATTTTCAAAGCCTAGAGAATACTGCAAGCGCCTTGTGCACTGATTGTTTAGCGCATGGGATTTGCAGCATTCTCCCAGCCAATGAGCTGAATTTTCAATTTCAAGTGCCAAATGTTGCAAGTTAGACCAGTTTTAACATGCACCATAGGGGGACTCTTTTTACAGGGCTTGCACCAAATGTTTGGTGCAAGCTGCTGTAAAATGAGAAACCTGTCGCAACTTCGCCAGATGTTCTAAAATTGAATACAGTTGCATTAAAGGAATTTGGCACAGCTGTACTGAAAAATGGCTATGATGCAGGGCTTGATGCAAGCCCTGCATCTCCCTCTGAAAATCAAGCCCAGAATGTAAATCTGGGACATGATTACATCAAGTGATCTACCACCTTTAAAGTCCATTCAACAGTGTCCAGTGCAGAATTCACAGATACCTGACTCATAGTACAAAGTAGGCAATCTACTAAAAGCATGGAGGTTGAAGTAGTACATATTTTTTTTTAAAAGAAAACAGTTATGGCCAAACACAGGCAAGTGCCTCTGTGTTATACATGAACTACAATATACAGACTTTTTAAAACATTACAAGTGTTTGCAAATTTAAAATAGCACTTTTAATCCTCTTCTCTGTGATCCCCCAGTTTTCTGTTGCTTTTGACCCCTCTGCCCATTCATTGACCCAGAAGTGCTGTGACAGTTTTTGTTTACTCAGTCTGCCTGAATAGGGTGGACATAGGTGTAGTGTTCCTGCTCAACTTGATTTTCCCAACAAACAAAGGTAAACAACTGAATTCTCTTCTTTTCCTCCCTGATTACTGTTCCCAGCCTTCTCTGCCCTGAGTGTTTGATAAAGGCACACAGACCCCTCCCAGAGTAATAATGCAGTCAATGGTACAGTGACCAACAAGTAACATTTTGAAGCACAGTGCAAACTTCATGTAAAACAAAGAAAAGCAATGCACTATTTTGCAAAAAAAGAAACAGTGCACTATAAAAGTGCTATGCAGAGTCAACACAATGGGTGAGGGGGAAAAAAGAATAATACCTCCATATATGACACCTGAGCTGAAGTGCATCCTCCTCCCTTGAGCTGAGACATATTGCAACTGGAACATAATACCATAACCCATTCCATTTAGCCTTGCATCAAGTGAATGTTGCCTCAGGGTCATGAATAAAAAAGTTGTCTTTTTTCTATGCTGCCTGCTGCTGTTGTCCAAATGCTGACAAACACTCTCCTGCTATAGTGTTTTGTGAATGCTGGTAAACACTCCCAGTAAGGCTGTGCATTTAGTGCTATAGCATTCAGTAGTGTCTATAGACATTTGAAAATCAACATTGATCTTGAATGGAGAGGCTTTTTTATTCTTTCAATGTTTTATGGATTGCCTGATTGTGTGGTGAGGTTGGGGGGGCTGAAATTGGTGGGTGGGTTAGAGTCATAGTGGTGGTGACTTAGACTGAAGGCCATAGTGGTCATTTATTACTTGATATTGCTAGCCTCTCTCACTCCCTCAGCCATCCTGATTGGTGAAGTGTTGACTATTCTCCTTCAGCCTACATTATTGCTGCTCCTCAGGGGAGGTCACCTACTCACTGGTATGTGCCACCACCTCCTATATGTCTGAGTGCAGACTGTGGTGTGAGCTTGGTGACCTCTATTAACCTGGGCCATCTGTACAACATTTTCTCAGCACTGACTGGTTGGCCCAGATGTTAAATGGTACAGCAGTTCAAAATGGGAGCAAACAGCTGCCACTGTACATACCACTGCTTCAGTAGATCCAGTGGATATGTCTAAGATCAGCTGATTGTGCTGGTTGTATGATATGGTCTCTGATGGTTCCATTGTGGTATGACTGGGTGTCTGCTGTGTATGGTGGCATGATGAGAAGTCTAGTAGGTGCACAGTGTTCAGACAAGGTGTCTGTTGGGTGCATGGTGGTATGATGTGGTGTCTGCTGTGTGCATGGTGGTATGGTGGGGTATCTGCTGGTAGTGTTGGGTGAAGTTTACAAACTTTGCTTCATGGAGAAATTTGTGAAATTTACCACATTCACAAAGTTCTCTTTCAAGGCAAATTTCTATTTCACCTTAAGGGAGAACTTCATGAATGGTGAAAATGTGAATCTTGCCTGTGAATTGTGTTCCTAAAGTGGAGTTTGCAAGGATTCATGGTATTAGAGGTCACATGGTGCTACTCTGAATGTGCAGTGCCATGTGTAGGCTGAATTCAGTGCAGTGTGAGGAAGAGAAAGCTGGTTTTAAGGGTGCGTTGTATCTCTGAATGAAAAGCTTTGGAAAGCATTTAAAATGCACTGTTTGTTTCTACTAAATCTCTCCATTAAGTGTCTTCTGTGCCTTCTGCCGCTAGATCACCAGATATTTCTGGTATTTGTTGTGATTTAGTTGGTTTAAAGTTGTAGTTTCATTTTCTGTATTCAATGTAGTGAGTCAGTGATGTTTGGGAAAGGGATCTCAGCTGCAGCAACTTACAGCAAGAAAAAGGCAGGCTGGACAGCCTTTTCTGTCTTATCATGTAGCACTGTTGTAGTCAGTGTTTTGTGTGAATTTTGTTCCCCTGATTTCTGTGGTTTGTTGTTTTAGTTCTGTAGAAGCTCAGTGTGTTTTACAGAATTTTTTATCACTGTAGTTTGAGTATCTTGATTTCATTTTTATGGCTGTGGGTGGATCCTACAGCCATCTTGCTGTCTGAAGCTGTAAACATGGAATACCGTGGAACATATTTCTGGAGTTTTCAATGTATCCTTCCACAACTACAAATCACTATGCCAGTTGAAATAAAATACTCCCTTCTTTCTGTTTAGAATGTTGGAGACAGAACTACAAGCTGCTTATCAGGTGGCCATTAGGAAACTGAAACAGCTTGTTAAATATTGGTTGACTATTAAACTGGGGATTTGTTCACCTCTTTCAAAATGCAACAACTTGCACATTTAAATACTTAGCATGTAAACATTTTCTTGTTACTAGCTTCAGCTGGGCAGGTATTTTCTTTCAAGAAAGATTCATACCTCATAAATGTCACCCTTTCCCAACAATGAATCTAAAAAGATTTACACAGTTGTTTTTTTTTTTCCACTCTCTTAAGACACTATCTGATAAGTACTGTCTCAGACATATGCCAGGTCTTCTGTGAACTATCCAGGCTAAATATATAGCAATCAGCAGACATATTCTAGAAAATCACTTTGTAAAAATGTGTAAGAGGAAGGCCACATTTAAAGGAAGACCACATTGAAACTGCCTCTCAGCAAATCTGCACTGTGCAAATTCATTAGAAATAATGGTTAAAAGCATCCCAAAAGCTCTCCACAGCCATATTGGGTCTGACCAGAATTTGTTGTTCATTGCTAGAAGTTAGCTTTTTTATATACATAGTAAAGTCATGATAATTACTTGATTCATTGTGTCTTGTGTGTGCCCCCTCAGTCTCTGACATCCCTGTTATGTACTGCTTGAGTAAAAAAAAAGGAAAATGACTGGTGGTGGTGTGGGTGCTTCTGGTGATGTGGGTTCATGAGGAGCTTTAATTTCAACAGAGTTTGCTGTCACTTCCACAAGGTATGCCTGCCACTGCACCGTAACACAGGAACTTCCATTATGCCCTCCACCAACCACTGCCAGTAAGGATGGGCCACCACCTCCACCATCCCAATTTTCCCCTTTACTCTGCTTTTTCTCTACCACTTGGCCCAATAATTTTCCATGACATGGGTCTTGTGGCTCCCAGTACCCATGTGGGTCCCCTGTTTGCTCCAGTAGATGCCTTTTTTGAATAGGTTGAAAGTAACCACACTATGCTCACTAGGGTCACAGTTAAAAAAAAGACCCTACAAGTGGCAAAGGCCACACAAGGGAGGACTTGGGGTATGTATGAGTACCACAAGACTAAGTCTGTAAGAAACACCAACTGAAAACAGACATACTGTATGACAAAGATAGGACATTCAATAATGAAAAATGCCCTTAGAATAACATTGCAAATTTAACAAGCAGTAACTCCATCAATCTTTGGCATTAAGGGGCAACTTATAAATGAAAAAAGTTCTCAATGAGTACTACAAGACAAAGTCCATAAGAAATAGCAACTGAAAATACACATCTAAAAAGCATAAAAATTAAAAAGTGGAAATTCCCACAGGATAACTTTGCAACTTTAACAAGCTATAATTCCATCAATCTTTGGAGTAAAGAGACAATCTACATATCAAGAAAAAATCTCAATAAGTGCTACAAGACTAACACATAATACCTCCAGACAAAATAATGGAGTACACACAGGAACTCCACAATTACCTCCCGATTTCACCATAGTGCCAAATCCACAATTAAAGTCCAATAATTATCCAGAAAACATCAAATATGAATGTCCTTTTTGGCTTAAACTATGCCATGTTTCAGACAAATTTGACAAAAATTAACCAAGTTAAGTATTGTTTTAGGCTGACTCTCATTTTTTGTAAGTCTGCCTTTTTGAAATCTAGGACCTCAACCTTTGAGTGACAGGAGTCTTTCACTAAGTTTATTTGGAAACTTACCTTACGATGATTGCTGTTTCCCAACTTGCACCTGACATTGATTTCCTTGACACTCTCACAATTTGTTTGAATCAGATCAAGAACAGCATCTCCCTTAGTTGGGGCTTTGACAAGCTGCCCCATTCCTGCATTCTGTAGGGCCAAAATGAAGACCCTGCTTTTTGTTGTTGCTGCTGTTTGTGTGCTCTAGTTTATGTCTGGGAGGTTAAAATCCCCCACCAGAATTACATTGCCTCTGTCTGTCATTTTGTTTATCTCCTCTATTAAGTCCTTGTCCTCATTTTCCCCTTGATTTGGGGGTCTGTACACTATGACTAATTTGAAGGGTCTTCCCTTACTTGCATCTGCTGTTAGCCAGAGTGACTCGGTCCTCCTCGAAGATGTCTGCAACTCTATGGCTTTTATTTCTTCCTGTACATAAATAGCTACCCCTTCCCCTTTGTTTCTGTCCTTTCTGAACAGGTTAAAACCCTGGTATAACTGTGTCCCAGTCATGGTTTTCTGTGAATCAGGTCTCTGTCACAGCCACCCAGTCCAACCTTTCCACTTCTTTGAAAGCCATGAGTTCTGGAAGTTTATTTGCCTGGCTCCTAGCATTTGTAACCATCACCCTCCAGGAGAGTGCTCCCTCTTTTGTGTAAGGGTGTGCCCCCTTCCTGGAATGACCCAATATACTGTTTTCACCCAAGAGATTTTGTGAAGTGTTTGATTTTTGGGGTGTGGCAACTGGCATACCAGTGGTCTGAGCGTGTGTTTTTCCCTTTCTCTTGGTTGCATGTGTGACTGCATTTTTTTGGGGAGTGGTAACTAACACACTGGTGGTTTGGGTGTGTGTAGACCCCCAGATCCCCCTTACCTAGTTTAAAGATCTTGCAGAGACATTTTTGCCCTAGTGCCCTCACGCCTTCCCTATTTAGATGCAGGACATCATACTTAAAAGAAATCCCCTCTCCCAGATGTTTTGCCAGTTTTCTATGCAGTAGAACCCTTTTTCTAGGCACCAGTTGCATAGCCATGAGTTGAACTTGCTAATATCATTCTCTATGACTCTCTTGGTGCCATTCCCTTGTCCCATACTGGCAAAACCTCTGAGAAGGCTATTTCAAATGAAATTGAAGTCAGGTTGGTGGCAAGAGCCTCAAAATATGTTATGGCCTCTTCCACTGTGTGGTGTTTTGGTTGAATAGTGGTATGATGAGGTGTCTGCTGGGTGTATGGAGGTATGACAGGATGACAAAAATGTGCATGGTGGTAGGATAGGGTGTTTTGTGGGTACATGGTGGTATGACTAGTTGTCTGGTGAGTTCATGGTTGTATGACATTGTGTCTGCTGTGTATGCTGGTAAGATAGAGGTGTCTGTTGGGTGCCGGTGGTGTGACTGGGTGTCTGTTGGGTGCCTATGGTATGCTGGGATTTCTGCTGGGTATATGGTGGTGGGATGGGGTGTCTGGCATGTATCATTACCCTGCCCTGATGCAAGTGTAGCAGTGCTAGTCACTGCAGGCTCACTACCTCAGCAGACTGGTCTGTGGAGAATCTACAGAACAAAATTGCTCACATCCACAACAACACACTAACTGGGTATTAACAATATTAAAGGATTTCTAAGTGTTTTTTTCTATAAATGCAAGTTTTTTTAGCTGAATTGCAAGAGCTCTCACAGATGTGTCCTCCTCTGCCAAGCTAGTGTTAGGAATTGCACCAAGATACAAGTGCTGTGTGATGAGACTACAGTCACCAGAATTGCTCGCCAGTTCCTGCAAGACATGTGCCTTGCATTATTCTCAATTTTACTATACCGTGTGATCCCTGTAAAAATGGTGTGTCATTCAGTCAAGGTTCTTCTTATACTCATCCCAGTTATGAGGGACTATAAGTTGAAATCACGAAGGAAATGTACAGCCACAGTGAAAGAAAGCAAAGTCAATACTGGGATGCATTTTATGGGGCAAGAAGAAGCATAGGATCCTCCCCCTCTTCAAGGTTTTTGTTAGATCAGCCTGAAGTACTGTGTCCTGTTACGGTCACCGATTAACATCTGATAAGTGACTAAGAGGCAAGTGCTAGCAGGGGAGAATGGAAATTATTTAGCCTGAAGAAGAAAGGCTGATTGGGGTATTATCAAAGTATTCCCTTTTCTGAAGGGAATAGAAAGTGTTTAGTATGCACAGATGTTTGAGTAGCTGAGTTAAAGTAGAACTACAAGACATGCACATAAATGAGGTGGGGTGATAGAAAACATTATTACACATTACTTTAACTAGAGTGGTTAACATGCAGCATAGTCTTTCTGGTGAGACAGCAGAAACTAGTCCTTTTCAGGCTTATAATACTGAACTAGTCAATAGGACTGGGCAAAAGTAGTAAATTCTGCTTTTCCCGAACATTCATGAAAATTCCACAAATTTAGTTGAATTTTGCAAGCTTTTTTATGGGTCCATGCTATACTTAACTTGAGAATAGTCACTACCATATACCAGGAGATTAGTGCTATGTTATGACGAAATACAAAATCACACATGCCCCCACAAAGCAAAGCATCATGGGCTGCATATGCAAATCACCAGAGAATATGATGCTGGTTCAACTTTAAGCAGAAATGCATGGTGCCAAAAGGCCTCTCACACAGTTTGCAAAGGGTGCCAACAGAAGACATAGACATGTGTTTCTTCCTACCAGGACTCATCAGTATGCCTCATCTGTTTGGCACCCCAGTGGAATAAACCAGCTACCCCAAGATGGTCTGTCTGGGTTATATTGTGGTGAACCAAATTAAAACAAAAACAATTGATGTTACCTTGGTGGGCTCACAATTGTGTTCTACATTTTCCTTGGGCTGCATAGAAAGGAAAAAAAAACAGGTGAGTGCAGGACATCTTAGAGGTTACTAACCTTGAAAAATGATTTGAGGATATGGTGCTACATTAATATTAATACTTTGTATGATGAAACTATTTTGTTAATTTGATATGGGGCTGTAAAGGGGCAATTGTGATCTGAACTGTTTGGATAATACTTTCAATAATTTGTGAAAGGCTGCTGGGAGTATAATGAAGTTCTGTTTCAGGGTTGCTCTTGATAGAGTACCATATATACTTACTTGATGCACTTGGAAAGAGATGTGAGGAATTGGCTACATCTACTGTATGGTACAGATGTACAATGGTATACCAAAATGCTTAAATGAGATCTTCAGCAGTCCAAAGCCTGATATATTTGGTGGACAGGGACTATATTAAAATACCCACAACCAACTAGACTAGTTTATGCATGGAAGCAGCTAGAGTAAAATCCTTAATTCTACAGAGACTGGATGATATTTCTCATTGCAGGCATTATGTTGAATTTGGGAACAAAAAGGTAAAAGCAGTGTTGAGAATGAGATTTATTTGGATTAAATATTTGACAAACCGGTGTGGCATATTTGTTCAGATAGTGTAGGAGGTGAGTACTGCTACTTGAGAAGGATGAAGAATGGGTATTTCCTAAAAAAAATACAAAGCTCATGCCATAGTTACAGAAACATATGAACAGTTATTTTAACAGCTGTTACTTGATTTAAGGCAGCATTCACAGTTGTGATTTACAAAGGCTTGTTTCAAATTTAATCACTGTTACAATCATCCCGGTGATATATAGAATGATTCATAGTGATGATGATATAAGTAAATAATTATTGTCTAGATGGTAAATGTTAATATGTTTTCTATTTTTATTACACAATTGGGATTCTGCTTTCACATAAACCTTTAATATTTTACTTATCCAACTATTGTGACACTGCATTAACAAGAGATTATAACATGTCAGTCAGAGATTACCTTACTGTATTGTTGACTTTTTGGTGCTGTATTTGCTGGGGTCCTGACCAGAGCCCCTACATACTCTGTGTTTTCTTTCTCCACATTTTGCCAGATAAAGACTGACAAGTGGACATATCGTACTATAGCTAAGATTGTCTCTTATACTAACATGCATACTAACATACTAAGATGCCAGCAGAGTAGGGCTAAAGGTCTATTGAGTCTGCTCAAAAATCAGCACCCAGTCAGGACACTGTTGCTACCCTCCCTGCCTCCCCCGTAAATCCCCTTGACCCCATCCCCCATCGGAGTTACACCTCCAGGTCTGGCATTACTCAGTTTTACCTTCCTCTTATACCTGTTCCAGCCCCTCTTGAATCCCTCCACTGTATTAACAGTCACCATTTCTGCAGGCAGTGCATTCCAGGGGTCCACCACCCTCTTGGTGAAGTAGCATCTCCTAGTCTCCCCCTTGAGCCTCCTGCCAACCAGCCTCATGGAATGGCCCCTGGTGGCCCCCTCCACCCTTAGCTGGGACACCCTATTTAGGCTGACTCTATTTACTCTCTAGTCCCTTTGGATATTTAAAGACCTCAATCAAATCTCCGCTGTCCCTCCTCTCTTCCAGGGAGTACAAGTTGAGTTCCTCAAGTCTCTCCTCATAGGATCTTTCCCTCAGACCCTGTATCATCCTTGTTGCCCTCCTCTGGACCCTCTCAAGAAGTGCAATGTCCTTTTTCAAGTGCAGGTGCCAAAACTGCACACACTACTCTAGGTGCGGTCTAACCAGGCTGTTATACAAAAGGAGAAGCATCTCCCACCTCCTTATTTACTTATTTAGTGACTTCAGGAGAAAAGAGAAATATATGTTATCTTGGCTATTGAAAAGATGATAATTGCAGGTAAAGTGTGATTGTATAATCTGAATTTGGGCTGTAAAAGACATATAGTAAACTTTAAAAAGGGATATTTGTAAAGTTATTGGCAGCATGCTCAAGCCAAGCAACATCTGAGCAGGTTACAAACTGTGGGGAGGGGTACTGATTTAAGGAACATTTAGATAATGTACTGTAATGTACCATAGGTTCCCAAGCTCCTGGATTGTGAAGTCTAAACATCTTTCTCAGCACAGAGAGTTTCAGCAAGAAAATATTGCTCCTGACTGAAATCAGTCGAACCAAAAGACATCCACTGTTATAGTTCAGATTACCACAGGAAAGAAACTTATGGAGTGCTGCTTCCAAAGAGTCTCTGCTCCCAAAAAATAGAGAAGGCTACAGGCTCCAGAAATGTTGAGAAGTTGAAGCTTACTCTACCAATTTACTGTCACAGTGAGGTTCTGTTTCCAAAACCCTGCCACTGGAGAGACTCCAGTCCCGCTGAAATTATCAGAGAATACTCCTCTTCCTCTAAGCTGCTACTGGACAGTCTACACTCCAGGCAGACCTCCATCTTGGTCCCCAGAAGATCTAGCAGGCAGGTAACCCCAGTCATAGAATTCAGAAAAGCAAATACATGTGAAGAAATGTGGCTCTGTATAGCTATCACAAGAGAGACAACACTAGTAGAAAAGGCAGCTGGGAGACTCCGCTCCCACTGAGCTGCCACAGGGGAGGCTCTGCTCCACTGAACTGCCACTAAACATTATGGGTGTATTCATAAACACTTAGAAACAATAGCTCCTCACAAGAGGACTACATACTCTTCATAGCAATATGTGAGCAATTTGGATTGTGATCAATACCAGTGAGAGTTTATCTGTAGACAATTTTATGTAGTAAAGGCTGCTGGAGTTAACAGCCTTGCTTCAAGATAATCAGTTTGTTTAATTAAGCACAGTTCATCCATGCAGTTCAAAGCATGGTATCCAACAATGCAATGCGAAATAATAAAAAATAAAATGGAGGCCAGCCCAGATAACCAGCTTCCTAACCAATAGGCCTCTTCAAAACAGATAAGTCATAAGATGAGTTCCAAAAGTAGACATGGCAGCGAGTACCAACATTTCTTGTGGTAATGAGTTCCAGAGACTTGGGCCATAAATTGAAAAGGCCCTGTTACCATTGGTTACGAGTTTAGAGTGTAGGACCAGAAGCAGATTTCTGGAAACTGAATGAGTGGTTCTTGAATATGGTACTGGGGACAGCAATGTAGACATAGGTGAGGACAAGTCCACATAGAGCCTTATAAGAAAAGCTAAGGACTTTTTTTTTCATCAGCATTTTATCCCCATTGTCATCTCTGGCCAGCTCCCTTTCTGTCCCGTCCTCCTAGCCCCATCATCTGACTTCTCCAGGGCTTACTTTCTTCCCTAGCATCCTCAGCTTGCAAGACTCACAGCAGGGTGCCCTGTCGCCAGTGTGGGGCCTGCAAAGGCCCATACATCATCCTGTTGTCCAGAGGGTTTTTTCCTCTGTTTTTTGTGGCCCCTGAAACTGCACACATGCAATAGTGTGATGAATGAGTTCTCCCTCCACAGAGATGTCCTCAAACTGCTGTGATTTTTTTTGTTTGCTTGCGCACATGCGCAAGAAACATTATGTGACAGCTTAGGGAGAGAAACAGGGTTTTGGAGGTGTGGCACTGTGGCGGCCGATGCCCCCACTGCATTTTGAGGCTTTACCCTCTTTCCCCAATGTGGTGGCATGCTGCTGCTGACACTAGTTCAGCAAGCATGCCACCAACTTGAAATGAATTCGCCGCTGCAATGAGGGAGTGACCCATCATTGTAGGGCGGTGCCTTGCCTGGTGTAACATTGCAATTAACATGGCAGCGGCTGTCGCCATCTTCCCCAGAGTCCCCATGAAAGATGATGGTGGGGTGCTCAATCCCACTGTCGGCATGCCCCTTACCCAAATCATTTTCCGATGGGGAAGCACACTCCCTGTCAGCATAATGTCCCTGATACATTTTGTTTGACAAGGGGGGGTGCCCAATCCCCTTCGGCATTATGTCTTCCCCCGCAAAGACTGATCCTTCATCCTCAGAGCACCCAACATCCCCTCACCCACCTACCCCATACTTACCTCTGGAGCCCAGCGTGATGATCTTCGGTGGACAGGGAACATGTCTGCACTCTTCAAAAGCCGAATGTGAACTGAAGAAATGCCGGTTAGCTGTATAATGGCATAAATGGTTTTTTTTCAACTTAGGTGGATATCTCAGCCATTTTTGCTAACTTTGGCACCAACTTTTCAACATGGGGTTCTTGGGACCCCACCTCATAAATTCAGTCACTGTCATGTTGTTATTCAGTCCCAAAAGGTGATTTCATGGTCACTGAACTGAATCACCTTTCGGGACTGAGTAACAAAATGACAGTGTTACTGTTCATGAGATGGGCTCTCCAAAAGCCTATGTTACAAATCTGGTGAAAAACATTTCAAAAAAATTACTGTTATGAGCGTGCATGGCACAGTTTCTATGCATGCGTGCAACTCTGAGAATTTTTTATATTTTCACTCCAGATTTTCAGTATTGCCATTTTTTCACACCTCCTCATGAACAGTACAGCTGTTATTTTTCATATCCTGCCCAAAATGTGGTTTTGCACATGTGGCGCACAATGGCGCTGTCACTGTGGAAAGTCAGCATTTGGGGCAGATTAACAAAATCACAGTGACACTGTTCATGAGCAGAGGTCCCAAAATGCCTATGTTGAAAATTTGGTGAGAGCATCCCTTCTAGCACTATTTTGTTTACCTGACTAATGCCGCTGGCTGCTAATGATTTTGTTGTCCCATCCTAGCTTCTTAATTCTATATTCCTTCCTCTTCCTATGGCTCCTAATACCACGGTATATGTATGAATGTAACTATCTGCCTGGAAATGACTGTAACCTGCTTTGTTCTCCGTCATTTGAACTTGCATTGTTTCCTTCAAATTGTATTGTTTTTTATATCATCATGTCTTCTACTGTCAGTCAGACTGACATGGAACCTTTGTAAAAGAGCCTTGGCTCAAAGGTATTTGTAATCCTAGATCAAAATAAATAAAGAAAGAAATAAAATAAACATTTCACAAAATTACTGTATTACAATCGTGCGTTGTGCAGTTTTCAAGCACACTCGTAACTTTGAGAATTTTTAATATTTTCATTTCAGATTTTCAACATTGGCATTTTTTCACAACTCTGTATGAATAGGACAGCTGTCATTTTTCACATCCTGCCCGAACTGTGTTTTCACACTTCTGGCACAGAATGGCACTGTTGCTGTAGCAAATCAACATTTAAGACAGATTAGCAAGTTCACAGTGCCACTGTTCATGAGCAGAGGTACTCTAAATGCTTTCATGAGGTGCAGGTCACAAAAAGGCCATGCTGAAAATTTGTAGTGCAAATACCAACAAACCCCTGGTGTTACAGTTTCTAACCATAACATCCCACCCTGTACAGACTGACAGGCATCAGGGGTGTGCCTTTGGATTGCTGGCTGTAATACTCATGCCACTCAACCCCCATCCTGCAGCCAGTGACAGGCATCGAGGTGTGCCTTGGACTCTTCGGCCCCAGAGTTCACCCCATTCTCCTATACTGCACCCATTTCAGCATATGTCCTTATGGAATGGGGTGACTGCAAAGCCAAACACCCCAAGGCACACCTCAACAGTTGTCGGTGTCTGCAGGATAGGGTGAGGTGAAATGGCGTGAGTGTTATGCATGATAATCCAAAGGCATACCCCAATTCCTGTCTATCTCTGCAGGGTGGAGGTGGGGTTCATGCAAAGTTCAATACTTCGCTGCCATTCCTATTCTGCATTTGTCTAACTCCTGCACTTCCAATGCTAAGATCAGCAAGCAAACATTCGGCATTGACAAATGCTTTTTTTCTTGTGTGTCCAGACTGTTCTACCACCTGGACACCTCCAGATGACAGACAAGCAGCAGGCTACACTACCCTTCCCCCAATGGAGGAGAGCTGTCCATTGGGATGCTTGACACTCCTTCCCCTAGCCAACCCCTGAATGGTACAATTCCATTTCCGAACCGGGGTCACCGGTGTGGCAGGAGGTAAGGTGCTAGGTGCCTCAGCACTCCATGCCACTGGGCCAGCTAAAGCTAAGGACTTTAAAATCAATTTGCAGGGTCACCACAATGAACTAGTGGCAGCCCATCATGTTGCCTGATAGGCAATCCAGGTCTGAGATCTGAGTTGTGTCACTGTGTTGAGGAATGGGCCCAGATGAGATTGTTGCTGCTCAACAATGTGCCTCAGCCGAAGAGGGGTTCAGGCAGTTTCCATCTTCACAGCATCCCCCAAAGCTACTGTCGGTGTGGGAGCTTGCCTCTCACCATAGGGAAGTATGACATTTTGGCCAACGGAGGCACGGATCACATCATTGGAGTGGAAGGATTGCCAGAGGGAAAACCTGGGAAGAAAACTCTCCCAGCCATCTCATTGATGGCTCACAGATCCTGAACAGGTTTTATCTCTGAGTTGAGGGTGTATCCCTGATTATTCATGGCTAGGAAGGGGAAAACACAAGACTGAAAACAAAGAAAAAATAAAATCAATTTGCTGATGTATTGGTAGCCAAGTTTATGAAAACAGTACTGGTGTAGAAACATAAAATCATTGACTATGTCAGCAGAAAAAGACCGTTGATCCATCCAGTCTGCCTTTTGAATCCTATCCTACTCTGTGACCTATTTTCTAGGTGGGGGGGAAGGAGATCCATCGCTTCCTTTACTCCCTGCATCACTGTTACTCCCTGAGTAACTATTAAACCCTTTACTCTTTCGCAGAAATACTTGAAGCCAATAATGTTTGTGGCACCAGCCATCAATGCTGTTAAGCTGTGTCAATGCTCAATCACTCTCTCCATAAAGTAAGACTTTCTCATATCACTCCTGAACCCCTCACCAGCTTCCACTTTACCCACTTGATTCTGACCCACCATCATTACTAAATAGTTTATCTCTATTTATCTTGTTTATTTCTTTCAGGAACTTGAACATTTCTCTCATATCTCTTTTCTGGCCTCTGGCAAGTACATGTTCAATGCCCTCAGATGATCCTGATAGGTTTTGTGTTGTTGATCCTGAATCATTTTGGTTCCCCAGTGCTTGCACCATCTCCAGCCTGTCTTTGTCTCTCCTTAGGTGGTGACTTCAGAACTGGGAACAGTATTCCAGATGGGGTCTCAACAGTGTTCTATATAAATGTACAGTAGTATTACATCTTTCCTCCTGCTATTAAAACACCTCCCATTGCACCCCATCATTCTGGTTGCCATGCTGTTGGCCCTGTTGCATGTGCTAGTTGGTTTTGGGGAAACATTAATGAAGTCTCACAGGTCCCTTTCCTCTGAAGTAGTACCCAGCTTAACCCCTCCCATATAGCATTCCATCCTGGGATTCTTGTTCCCAATGTTTCAAAGGTTTTATAATTTATTACTGAGCAGAGAAGACAAAAGGTCCATTATGCTCACACCTAATCATTGAATATACCAAATTATTATGTTGCTGATGCAGTAATCATCCAGCTTGGCCTTAAAGTCAATCATATCTTTACTACCCACTATTTCTAGTGGGAGTAAATTCCATAGTGCTGCAATCCTCTGATTATACCAACATGCTCACCTCTTCAAATGACAAATTTCCCCTTTTAGTTGAAATTCATGAGATCTTGTGTTATGGGGCTAACTCTTCAAGTTAAAACCCAAGCAGTCCCAAAGGTCATGATTTGTTAAGGCATCACAGATGAAACACAAATCTCCCCTCATTCTGTGGTATTCCAAAGAACATCCCCAAGCTGTGTTACTTTTCCTCATAGGCAAGGCCTTTGAGATCTCTTATTATACTTGTTGCTCTCCTTTCAATCCCCTCAAGTGCCCTGGTCTTGGTTTTAGTACGCAGTGCCCAGTATTGGGCACAGTACTCAAGGTGAAGCCTAACCAAGGATACATATAAGGGAACTACCACTTCCCTATCCCTGGGCCCTATTCATAAAGGTGGGTAGGGGTATGTTTGAAAAGTGCATATCCTGCCCCCTCAGCTATGCACCCTCAAGAGATCTGTGTGGGGGCCATATTCATAAATACCAGCCACTGCGCAGCTCCCATACACAGCCCCACCCACCAGCATGCAGGTTCGTTTTAGGTGGTCGGGTGCAGAGCGACAGATCTGGGCAGGCAACCAATCAGCTGCCTGACCTTGGTCCCACAGTGGATCACTTGCACCTGTGGGGTATCATGTTGGCTGCTGGCATGCAGTGCACCAAGTATAGGAGTGGTTAGCCCAGCATCCACCCTCAGCCCTCCCAGAGTGCCCTGAAGGCTGGGGTGTCTGTAGTGGGGGGTCCGATGATCCCCAGTGTCACTGCTACAGCCAGCAGCTGCAGGGGGTGTGTATCCAGCCCCCTGGGGTTATGACTGCCCTGTCGTGATGTAGCTGCTGCCTCTCCACACACAGCACTCCACGCTTTCTTGAATTGCATGGAGTGCAGGCAGGCCCCTGCACTGCGTGATCAACCAGGGGATCAGGTGCAAGGGGGGTGGTGTATTTGTTTCAGGCACAGTGGGTGTGAGCGGGTGCAGGGTGGGCTATGAGCCAGAGTTACGTAGCGCATACCCACTCCACACCTTTGTGAATAGGGACCCCTGCTTGTAATATGCCTGATGATATTTAAAACTCCATTGGCTCTCCATTTGATGATATAGCAATGTTTCTAAAGCTTAGGTCGTTAGATATTATCATGCACAAATCTTTTTCTTGGGTCACCTCCGTTAGTATCTTGCCCTCCAATAAATAACTAACCTTGATGTAATTCCCACCAAAATGCATAACTGAGCATTTCCTGATGTTATATTCCAACCCTTGTGATTTAGCTCATTGCTCCAATGTTAGCAAAGCCCTCTCCAGATTCATTAAATCATTCAAATTTTGTACCACTGTACCAACTCTCTTGTCATCTGCAAATTTGGAAACCCATATGCCTTCATTGCACCTCATGGATAAGTAAAGATTAAACAGGCACGGTCCAAGCACAGAGACCTGGGGGACTCTAATAGTCACTCTGGACTAGCCTGAGGTGATGCCCCTGAGACTCACTGCTGTTTCTTATCTGTTACCCAGGAATCAATCCAATGAATTATATTGCTAGCCATCCCCATATTCTTTCAAGACTCAAGTAGCTCTTTATGAGGTACCTTGTCAAAGGCTTTTGTGAAATCCCGAAATAACACATCTTAAGGGGAGTTATATTCAAGTGCATTATTAATCTTACTATAAAATTCAACGAATTAGTTTGACACAAGCAGCCCCTAGTAAAGCCATGCTGTGATCTGTCCACCTTGTTAAACTCCTTAACAAAGTTATCTATATACTTTGTGATAATTCCTTCCAGAGTCTTTCTCAAAATGGATGTCAAGCTTACTGGTCTATAATTTCTACAATCCCTTTTACTCCCTTTTTGATGTTTGATGCATTTCTGCACCAAATGTTTTGTGAAGAGTGATACCAGATGTTGTAGATGTGTCACTGCTGAGCCCATTGCAGTTCAGAATACCAGGGGCTCAACAGTCTACACCAATGACCACCCAATGTGGTCCTGATGCAACTCTCTGCTCTGTGGGTGTAAACTTCAATTCCAATCAAAGAGGACTTCGGTCCTTTGATTTACATGAAGCCTCGTCAGCAAACAGCTAATCAACTTTCAACATCAGGAGTCCACTTACTGCTTGCTGGGCAGAAACAAACAGGAAGAAAGAAAATCCACCTGCTCCATCCCTGTGTGTGCTGTCCCACCCCAGCCTTCATTCCATGTCCTCTTATAAACAAACACAGAAACCCTCCCGCTCCCTCCCTCTGTGTGCTGTCCACACCCACCCTCTGTTTTATGTCCCCTTATAAACAAACAAAAAACTCCTGCTACCTCCCTCTGTGTGCTGTCCCAACCCCCACCCTCCATTTTGTGCCCCTTTATAAACAACAACAAAAGAAACTCCCACTCCCTCTCTCTGTGTGCTGTCCCACTGCCACCCTCCATTCTGTGTCTGCTTGTAAACAAACCAAAAGAACCCTCCTGATCCCTCCATCTGTGTGCTGTCTCACCCACACCCACCATTCCCTGTCCCCTGTAAAGAAAAACAAACTAGTGGCATACCAGTCCAGAGCTCTAAGCCTTGCATGCAATAAAATAAATTGTAGCAAGAGAATTTTCAAATGACAGCTGTGCTGTATGACACAAATAACAGGTGCTGCTCTTAACACTGTACTGTCTGCAGCTTTCAGTTTCATTTTCCATCTTTACGGTATTTCCACCTGGCTGCCTGTTTCCATCTTTCTAATGCCCCCCCCCCATTACCACAAAGGTACTCTCTATTGTTGTGCAACCTCCATCTGCTGTCCCACCCACCCTCCTTTCTGTGTCAGCTTGGAGCTCATCCGTGGGAAGGTCTTAGATGTGGGCCATGGTATAACAACCTGTCTTACATCAGGAAAGGAGCCTATGGCATGGTGTGGTGAGTTCAGGCTTCCAGATGGCTTGGTGCAGCGGGACAAAGAGCAGTACCTTGTCGGTGACTGCCAGCATCCCTCCATGGATCTGGTGTCATATTCTATAGATAGAATTTCTCAATTGAGTGCCAATGTTTTTATTTTGGGGGGGTTCATATGAACATACGAATGTGCCAGCAGAAACAGACCACCCAGTTTATCTAAGGCAGTTCAAGTGTGTAGCTAGCACCCATAGTTTGCAGCTGCCCCACCCCATCCCCTTTCTCATCCCATTGTCACCTCCCACCTCCCCCACCCTCACTCTCCCCTGTTCCCTGTCCCATGCCCTTTTAAAGCTGTTCACAGATTTACATGATACCATCCATTCTGGTAGTGCATTCCATTGTGCTACCACCCTGCCCGTGAAATAGTGTCTCCTCATTTCCCTCTTAAATCTTTCCCCCTGTATTCTTAGCCTGTGCCCCCTAGTGTCCCTCCCCCCTCCTTAGCTTAAAGACCCCATCTGCCCCATCCTAACTGATTCCTCTCAGATACTTGAATGTCTCTATCATGTCCCCCCCAGCCCTTCTATCCTCCAGAGTGTACATACTCAGGTCTCCCAGGCTGCTCTCATAGTCTCTCCCCTCCATTCCACATCTTCGTTGCCCTCCTCTGCACCTCCGCCAGTAGCCTGATATCACGCTTCAGGTATGGCCTCCAAAACTGCACACAATACTCCAAGTGTGGCCTAACCAGTGACCTGTAGAGGGGCAAGATCTCCTCTCTTAGCCTGGACAAAACCCCCTACACTATGCACCCCAGCATTTTGTTCACTTTTGCAGCCACTCTCCTGCACTGGACAGTGTTTTTCATGGTCCCTGTTACCATTACCCCTAGGTCCTTCTCCTTCTCAGTGATCCCCAGCTTAATCCCCCCCAGCCAGTATTCTCTCTTTGGGTTCTTCACCCTGAAGTGCATAACCTTACACTTCTTTGCATTGAACCCCAGCTGCCACCTCTCTGACCACTCCTCTAGCTTGCTTAGGTCCCCCTGCAGCTGCTTCCATCCCTCCCTTACATCCACCTCTACTCTCAATTTGGTGTCATCTGTAAACAGACTTACCTTGCTCACCACCCCATGCACAATGTCTGAAATGAAGAGCCCACACAATACTGATCCCAGCACCGAACCCTGTGGCACCCTGCTCATCATTGGTTTTGGAGTTGAGAGCTCCCCTCCCACCACCACCCATTGCAACCTCCCACTCAGTCAGCTTGTAATCCAGTTTGTCATTTTTGCCCCTACCCCTACACCAGTTAGCTTCCCCACAAGCCACCCATGAGGCACTGAATCGAAGGTCTTGTTGAAGTCCAAGTAAAGAACATCCACCACATGATCCTTACCCAGTTCACCTGTTACCCAGTTATAATATTGTATCAGGTTGGTTTGACAAGACTTCCCTGAAATGAACCCATGCTGCCTCACATCCTGGAGGCTGGTGTCCTCCAGGAACAATACCAGTCTTTCCTTTAGTATCATTTCCATGAGTTTGCACACTATGGAGGTGAGACTTACCAGACAATAATTACTCCGTTCATCCCTTGGTCCGCTCTTGTGTAATGGCACTACATGTGCCAACCTCCAGTCCAGTGGCACACATTCTGACTCCAGTGAGGTGCTGTACAGACCCACCATTCTTCCATCTGTCACCTCCCTTCCCCCATCCCACCCTCCCAGCCCATGGTGGAAGCAGTTCCCCTTTCTTCCGTGAATACTGAGCAAAGTATTCATTCAGTGCTTCCGCCTGTTCCTCCTCCTCCTTTTCCGTCCACTCCCCACACTATTTTATCCTCACCATTGTCTTCTTGCACTTCCTTTTCTCCCTGATGTATCTGAAAAAGTCCCCCCCACCCCTGTTACTTCCCTGTGCTCATCTCAGCTCCCTCTGGGCCTTGGCTTTTCTCACTTTTCTGGTCACCTCCCTGGACCATCTTGAATACTCCTCCCTATTCCCTTCCTTCCTCATCCTCCTATACCTCTGGTGCACCTCTCGTTTTGCTCTCACCATCTCCACTACCTCGCTGTTCAACCAGCATGGTTTCTTTGCTCTACTCCTCTTACTCTGTGTCTTGGTGCAGGCTTCCACTGCCTCTGTAATCCCCTGTTTAATAATATCCCATTTCTGCTCTGCATTCATCTCCTGTCTTATGCCCTCCAGTTTCCCCTTTCAGTACTTCCCTCATCCTCCCAAAGTCTGCCCCCCTGAAGTTTATCACCCGGGTTACTGATTTCTCTGGCTCCCCACACATTGTGATATTAAACCACACCGTTTGGTGATTGCTGTCGGCTAGTGGGTCCTCCACCCTTATTTCCCTTACTGCCTCCCCATTCAACAATACCAGATCAAAAGTGTTCTTTAGTCTAGTAGGTACACTGATCAACTGTGTCAGGAGGCCCTCCTGGATCGCATCCAGAAGCCCTTGTTCCCTAGCACTGGAGGTGACCGGAATGCTCCAGTCAACCCCACGACAAGTTGAAATCCACCACAATGACCACCTTCCCTTTTCTACATACCTTTCTGATTTGTCCTGCTAATTCCCTGTTAAGCTCCTCAGACTGGGACAGTGGCCTGTATACAACCCCAAATCTCAGTTTCCTACCTCTTGAGTATAGGAGCTGCAGCCAGATTGCTTCTGTTCTCCTTTCCTCCTCCTTGTCCCTTGTGCATTTGATCCTGTCCCGCACATAGACTGCCACCCCACACTCCCTCTCCTCCTTATGGTACTTCCTGTATAATTTGTACCCTGTGACTACCTGATCCCAGTCCTGGTTACCCACATTTCCATGACAGCTACAATAGCCACCCTCCACACTGCCAAGAGTGCCTGTAGCTCAGCTGATTTGTTGCCTAAGCTTCTTGCATTCAGCGAGACTACCCTCCATTCTGCCCCCTTCCCTTCATCACCCTCCAGCTCTTCCCTTCTACTCCCTCTGTTTTCAGCCACCCGGAGTCCATCCTTACTAGCCTGGGGTGTAGGCTGTGACTCCACTCTATCGGATTCCTGCCTACCTGGTGTCCACTTGCCACCCCCCATCTAGTTTAAATCCACCTTTGTCGCAATGTGCCTCCCCAGTCTTTGCTTTAATACCTCCTTCCCTTCCCCACTCAGGTGCAGCCTGTCCCTTTGAATCCCTTGCAAGCAGATTGTTATTATCCCAGGTACTGCCCCAGCCACCCACAACCCCGTACCCCTTAGCTCGACACCATTCTACCAACCATGCGTTTAGCTCCCAAATCCTCTCCTTTCTCACTGTGCTTGTGCAAGGTACTGGGAGCACCTCCCAGCAGGCCACAGACTCCCCAGTCTCCTTGCACAACCATCCCACTTTCTCAAACCTCTCCCTTGTTACCTCCACCATTTCCCCTGCTAGGTCATTTGTCCCCATGCACATGGTTCAGAAATGTGCCTACTGTATGCTCTTAGGATTTAGACTGTCAATACCATTATTACAAGACTGGAATAGCTTCAAAAACTACACAAGCCACAGAGTTGCTAGACTGCTAAAATGTACTAACCAGGAAAGCTGAACACTTGCCAGAAAGCTGGGAGCTGAAATTATTATTTTTGTAAACTTAAGATTTCAGCACAAATCTTTTCAACCAGCATGGTGATAGCAGGCTGGCTAACCCAAATAGTCATTCAGTGAGATTTTAGATAGCTATGTGTCCTGTTGGCTGTAACAGCCTCAGCTTTTAGGGCATGCTTACCACATTTAGATTACCCGAGTGAACCAGTGTCTGCAATAGTGTCAGCAAAAATATGCTGTAACACTGTAGCATTCGTTATCTTCAATTTGTAACAGATTCATAGCTGAGGTTTTAAATTCCAAGCCCCTTAGAAATTCCAGATCAGGCTGAGTATTAAAAAGAAAACTCAAATGCTTGAATTGATGAAGGCAGGCTTTGCAAAAACAAATCATTATGGGAATGATTGTACAGTATATGTACTCAGTTGTAACATCAGAAGCTTCAGATACACCAGTAGCTGCTGCTTTTGGCGCAGCAAAAGTATAGATAGTTGAACATGCTGACCCACGTGACCTCCTGCTATCAGATAGCCCACTCCTAATGATGTTCAGGCAGAAATCTCCAAACATTGCCATGCTAAATGGCTGAGTGCTAATTAATGTTGCCAGAAGCTGGAGGCCCAAATATGTTAACAGTCTTTCAACCAATTTATATTTGCAAAGATCAAATATTTAGCAAGTACTGTGCTGCCTTTGGAAGGAAGAAGATTGTTAGCTTGTGTAAAAATTGTTATGCTGCATTTTTATTTTTTCAAGAATTACTGCCTATTACAGAGTTCTGTTCCTGTTGGTGAAGGTAGATTTTTATGCACTAGTACAGAGTCCTTGAGGTCTAGCTTGTGCTAGTAAAGAACTTTAAATTTTCAGATAACGTTTTTTTTTCTTCAGATTTCTAATCCAAGTTTTCACTGCTCGGTGCGACCATGTGACCTCCATTTTTTTCTTCACATTTCCATTTCTTCTCCATCACTAGCGCAAAACTATGTGCACCATTTACTGAGGTCAGGGCCATGTGGTTCCACCAGTGCCCTGATGGGTGCAGCACAACAAGAGCTATCCCTATAGCACCTTGCATTCTGTTCACCCTCAGGGCATGCTGTCCTTTCCATGAGGCAATGAAGTGTAATGGAATTTAAAATGTGATTTTTATCATGAAATTCAAAATGTATTGTTTATCCACATGAAGTACTGTTGCTGCCTGTGCCGGCTGGCTCCCATTTCTTCCGCTGTATTTTTTTATTATTTTTTGTTGTCTGTTGGCTTGTGGTCCCCTGCCCCCTCCTTTAACCTCCCCACACCCAACATCCAGTCCCACTCCTATCCCAGTCCCCAAAATGAAACGTTTCTTTTTTTTCCCTTATAGACAGTCACATCATTGGGTGGTGTTGGTGCACTCCAGCTTCACACTTATGTGTGAACTTTGAAGTGCATGTAACATTTCATGTGTCCACTTCAAGTTCTTTGTTCCTCTTCTTAGTCATTTGGAGAGTCAGGTGCCAGAGGAGTTGATCAGAGAGGCCAGCTGCTCAGGAGTCACAAGGAGGGAAAGAGAGAGAGAGAGAGGGAAAGAGAGAGAGAGAGAAAGAGAGAGAGAGAGAGAGGGAAAGAGAGAGAGAGGGAAAGAGAGAGAGAGAGAGAGAGAGAGAGGGCTCCAGAGTTTAGATAGAGACATGGTTGGTCCAGTCAAAGGACTAAACTCCGGTTGGTTAGGCGGTCAAGTCAGGAGATTATTGCACAGCATGAGAATCAGCTAAAGACTAGAGATGTTGTGAAATTAAATTCTGCTGGTGAAATTGCCACAAAATTGGTAATTTCACCACTTGAAATGTTTTACGAAATGGCGGAGAAATGTCAAAATTTCACCGCAGTTTCGCACCCTGCATATCCCATTCCCATTATGTAAAACTCTCCTTTTGGTGTCTAGTGGTCTCTTCTGCCACCCCCTTGGTCACTCACCAGCCCAAATTATTCTCCCTGGTGTATACTGGCCCCCCTCGGCTGATTGCCAGTCAAAACTGAATAAAGCCCTCTCCCCTGAGTTACCCTGTACAAGCATGAGCTCATTCATTCAAGAGCTCAGTCACATTCAGTTGGACAGCCAGCCATGGAGGTGAGTGGAGGGCTGTGCCGGTGGCCTGATTGAGGTACTGGGGGGAGCGGGGTGGGCACTAGCTCATGATGACAGGGTGGGGGTCCACTAAACACCAGAGAGTGCAGGTTTTATTTATTTATTTTTTAATAAAATGAAATGAGAGAGCCAGGGTAACTGGGGGCTGGGGGGTGCTTTATTCAATTACAGCCAGTGATCAACCAGGAGGGCCACTAGTCACCAGGGAGTATAATTTGGGCCATGAGTGGCCATGGAGGGGGGCATTAGACACCAGGGAGTGTGGGTTTCATTATTTTTTTTTTTTGCAAAGGACATGAGGGGGCCAGGGTAACTCTGGGGTGGGTTTTATTCAATTATGGCCAGTGATCGGCTAGCGGGACCACTAGACATCAGGAAGAATAATTTGGGTCGGTGAGCCACCAGGAGGGCAGGGGTAAGCACTAGACACCAGGAAGGTCTTTGGAAACCTTTTATTTCACCCACGAGTATTGAAATTTCACCTGCGGGTGCAAAATGCCACCCACAAGTAGCAAATTTTGCTGATTTGCTGGCAAAATTTCACTCACCCAAGGGGTGAAATTTCACATTTTGCCCTACGAAATATTTAGTGTAATGTACAAATTACATGAAATATTTCACTGGGTGAAATGTTTCAATTTTGCACAACTCTACTAAAGAGCAGATTTTAACAGGTATGCTAACATTTTTATTAACTGTCCTTTATACGTCTAGTACTTCTCACACTGATGCGGAGGCTGGACTGCAGCATGATTTCTGTGAGGTCCAGTGTTGGTTCCAGTCCAACCATCTGCTCCTGACTGCCAAAAAGAAAGTCTCAATGTCCTTTGGCACTAGGCAGAGGCTATCTAAACTCAAATCCCCTCCGCCTGCCACACACTGGATGGTACACCTATTGAAAATACCACTTCATTTAGATATCTTGGGGTACAGCTTGATCCCCATCTGGACTTTTCAGCACATGTGAATGCAATTCAGAAGAACCTACACCCCAAGCTTGGTGCTTTATATCATAACAAGGGTTGCATCCCTCAATTTGCCCGTTGTGCAATAGTGCAGAAAATGATTCTCCCCACCTTTGACTATGCTGACTTAGTCTACAGTGCCAACCCTAAAACTACCCTGGCCAGACTGAACACCCTGTTCAACTCCTTTTGTTGTTTTTTTTTTATTCTTCCCCCTTCATACTCACCACTGTGAATTATATAAAGCCCTGTCCCTCCCATCCTTGGAGTCTAGATGGCTAGCCCATATGGCCACCTTAATGGTCAAATTCTGGTCTGATAATCTCCCCTCCTAGCTTTCTTCCACCATATGTGCTTCCTCCCAACTTACTTACTCCTTCCATAACTTTGATCAAAAATCCTTTGCTATCCCCCATCACTCTACTACCATTGGTCAACCTGTCTTCTCATTTCTCTGCTCTAAACTGTGGAATGCTCTCCCCTCTCCCATGCTCAATTCCACCTCACACAAATCTCTCTCCTTCCCACTATGTGATTATACAACTCCTAGATGCTCATACCAAAACCCACCCACCTCTCTCCCTATGGTGTCCCCCCCACTCCCCCTAACCCTAGCTAGTTCTCCCAGCACATATTCTCACTGCCCTGCCCCAATTCTAGTCCTAGTAGCTGTTGTCCTTTTGCCAGTTTAGCTACCTGTCCATCTTAACTAGAGTATATTGCTGCTACAATGTATTCATTGTGCCCTTATATTATGCTGAAAATTTTGCTCAATATCAGGTTGTACTTAAAATAATGCATGTGACTGATATGTATGTTGTACGTAATCTATGTTCTGTTATATTCTGTGACTATGCACTTGTACTACTCCTCTTCCCCGTCCTCCAGGACTCATCTGGAAATGAGCTATTCTGCTCAGCATGCCTTCCTGGTGAAACACTTGAATGAATAAATAAAAGAATAAATAAACTGTAACTGAAACTCAGCTTTTCAAAAAAATATTTTTTCATTGCACTTCTGATTTAAACTCATATTCTCTTACTCTGTCATCTCATGCTAATGCAAATAGCCCTGACTGATCCTCTCTCATCAATAATTCCCACTGTTTTGAAACCTCAATCATATTCCCCTTAGTCATCTTTTTTCCAATGAGAAGAGTACCAAATCCTTTAGTTTAACCTTTGTTGGTCTTATTTTCCAATACCCTGACCATCTTTGCAGCTGTTGGTGGTACTTTTCCAAATGCTGCTTTGCTTTTTCAGTAGTTTGGGTTACAATATTACAGCCCTAATCTAGGTTGGGCCTAAGGCCACATATAATATTTATTTATTTATTTATTTCAGATTAGGATTAACACCTTTGAGTTAGAGACACATTTACAAAGGTTCCAAGTCAATTAAGGTACAAAGACAGACAACGCATAGTTATAGAGACAATACAAAACATTTACAAACTAAGTTACAAAGTTACAGGCTGTAGCGAAGAGAAATCATTGAAACTAGTCATTCAGGAAACCAACAGTACTTGAGTTTACATAAGTGTGTTAGGATGGTAAGATGTAGGTACTAGGAGAGTGAGAACAAGGAGTGGGAGCGTATAGTGAGAGTAGGGAAAAGCAGAGTTCTGAAGTACTAACTAGTGGTAGACTAGAAGGGTATAGAGGAGCAGCCAGAGTATGGCTTTGTCAACAGAGACATAGGTGGAATTTGTAAGGGGGGGCATAGGAGAAACCCAGAGGCCTAGTAGAGTTTAGGAAAGGGGCAGAAAGGGAAGGGTGGGGGCTAGGTGAGTGGGAGAGTTTAGAGAGGTAGGGGCTGAGGGTGTAGGGGAGAGAAAAGAGGAGGGTGTGGGGACAGTAGGTGAGTGAGTGAAGGGGGAGATAAGGGTGGACTTGAGGAGAGGTAAGGGGCCAGGGAAGCAGTAGCAGGAGTGAGATAAGGAATTCAGGGGCAATTACAAATAGTTACAAAGAGAGATGTGGGCTGTGGGTGGAGGGGAGAGAAAACAGGAGGGTGTGGGTAGAACCATAGGAAGGGTGGGGCAGGTGGTGCTCATGCAATGGGTGGATGACTCAAAAGGGGAAAGTTTTCAAACCTGACTGATTCACTTATATCATTTGCACAGGCTATACCTGTGTGCTGTAGCTTTAATTTGTTTTGTGTGTGTAATAACGAATGCCGACAGCAGGGGCGCATCCACGGAGGACCAGCAAAGGGTGGGGGGGTCACATGGTCCTCGCTGTCTGCAAGGAAAAAAATCATGTGGTGTGGATTTGGCACTGCCACAGTCCCACTATAAAAGGTACGGGCAGACTTGTGGAGCGTGTGGTTGTAGTGAGAGAGTGGTGGTTAGCTAGAGATACGAGAAAAAAAAAACACGAACATAAATTAACGATAGAGTAGAGAGGTTTAGCGTGGAGTGGAAGGAGGAGGAGGATATAGAGTTAGAGTGAGTGACTGAGGACATCAGGAGGGAGACTCAGAATCTTTGAAGTGAAGGTAATTAATTTGTGTAAGCAAATAAAACAGCAAGCATTAGTAGGAATGAGGAGTTCCGGGAGACCCCCAACCCCCCGGTTGGATGATGATACAATTTTAGAGGCTGACTATCTCATATGTACGTGTGGATTCAGTATTGTGAGCTTGGAGAGTAGAAGAGCCCTGTAAAGTGAGGACTGAATGTAAGAAGTTAATTTCAGAGCTGATGATGTTAGAGATATATTATTCCTATGTGTAATACTGTAATGTGTAATCAGGCTTGAGACATTGAAGTTTTGAAGCAGGAGGCTGGCTGGAGAGCCTTCGCCGTGGTTGGAAAAATTTGAAAACTAATAAAATGTTATATGATAAAAAAAAAACAGCAAGCACCATATTATTCACTGACACTACTGACAACAGAGTCTGTCGGGGGCGGCGTCCGACCATCCCGTCGTCCCACATTGAAAAAAAAAACACAAAAAAATGTGATTTTTTATTTCTGGTGACCATATATGTTGCAGCAGGGCAGGCAAGGCGGCTCCGTTTTCAAGTATTAAAATTGCCTGACTTGGGGGAGGGTCCTCTGTCAGTCTGTCCTCCCGATTGTCTAGTTGGTGTTGCTTGAAGCAGACAGGGTTAAGTCTCAGGCAGATAAAGCTTGGAAATCAGACTAGAAAAATGATTGATGTTGATGTGACAGTGTATTTATCTGATTGGGAATGTATTGCTTTGGGTCTGGGGGCCTGGTCCACCCACCTGGCTGCAGTCAGTCAGTGCCTCTGCCTCAGTGCCTGCTCCCTGCTGCTGTATTTTTTTTTGTAAGCAACATGATTGGTGAGGGTGATCGCCGGAGTTGGAGAAGAATACAATAGTACTACTTACTGTCCTTCTGTGACTCGGACAGTACTGCCTGTGCTCTCTCCTCTCCCTCGTCTGCTGTCTCCGTTAGTCTGCTCCTGCTTGGTTGGAGCTTCGCTCCTGCCCTCGCCTCGGGACAGAACTTGTTTCTTTTCTTGCCAGTTGCCAATTTGGTGAATTTGCAATTGCTCCCGTCCCTCCCAGGGCAGTCACTGACTCCCTCACAACAAGCTCTCAGGCTGCCTGCTAACTCTAGTGGTCACAAAAAAATCACCAAATCCCCAACAAGTTCCAGCACAAGCACTGTATGTGTTCACAGTAATCCTCAAATCATTACTGTGTATTTCAATCAACCCGTCTCTGTTTCACACCGATCAGTACACATTAAAAGCCAAGGACTACAAGCACAGTTAATGATTAATCATTATACTCATGGTACTCGTGGTGGGGTGTGTGATGACCTCAATGATCATAATGCCCGCAGAGCACCACCAAGCTAGTACACAACGGCAAGATGAAAAGATGCCTAGCCAGTCTAATTGCATAATTAGCCGTGGTTCCACATGCATTTTACGCAGGTTTCACTCGCTGTATAACAAAAAATGTATAAACAAAAATCCAGGGATGCAAAAATAAAGAAAACCCCGAAATAACACCCTTCCCCCAAATAGGATGCTGCTCACTATTCAGAACAAAAATAGCCCTGCCAAAGAAAGTAATAATTCAATTTATACACTATTCCACGTGTAAATTAAGTAAATGAAGTAATCACAAAGTGATAATTAAACTGAAGAAAGCCAGGCATAAAGAGGGCTAGCCTGCGTGGTGCTGAATAATCACGTGGGGTCTTGTCTAATCTAAGACTCTGAGTTTGAATCCTGATGTTGATTAATTTCAAGTTAAAAGTGCCAAAAATAAAATTTGATTGTTGAGGAAGAAAACTTACTAAAGTGCAATGCAAGCAAGGCACTCAAGCAGCAACCCCTTTACCCCTCATTTTAATGTGGGAGAGCCAGGATGGAATTAGGATGTGTCTTGTGACAGGCTATTAGCCAGGGCTAGGGGCTAGCTAGGGCACAAAATATTAGCAAATAAATAAATGTTATGGATGGTTATGGTATGGGCCATGGCAAAACAAGCACAAAACATGTCAGTAGAACACCACTTTGTTGAAGTAATAAAAATGTATTTCCCTGGCCTTGAGTCTCTTGTTAAATGTATAGGCATGCATTCAAACTTCAAAGGCTTTGAATGCATGTCTGCCATGAGAAACAACATTTTTATTACCTCAACAAATTACAGCGTGTGTGTCTGTGTATCAGTCAAGCCTGTTCTAGTCCACTGTCCTCCTGTCATGACTCATAAGGAATTTATTTGTTCACAGATTATTTTCCATATTATGAGCTTTATGTCATGTGGTACCCTACTACCCAGTCTGCAAATTATACTGCATGCATGATGCATGACTGCATCCTTCCCAGCTTGGAAGGATAGCATGCAGTCATCAGTCATGCAGTATAATTTGCAGACAGTGCTCATGGGGTCATTGGACATGGGGAAAATGAGGATACATCATGATGAAGTCAAATGTAATTGTTGTACTAGGTAATGTCTGGGGTGGCTTATTAAAGAATATTGTCTCTTAAAGAAATAGGTAAAGTAGGCATCTCCGTGGGAGCTGAGTGAACAGTAGAATAATACTGTAACTGTACAAATTGTCTATCACTGGCGGCCTGGCCATCTGTCCCAGTCCCAGAGAAAGCCAGCCAGTCCAGTAGTCACTTCAGTCTAGTGTGGTGATGGTGTCACCTGACTACAGTAATTAAGTTTTCTGACTGTTTATCATCAGCCTAGAGGGTAGCAGCACCAACCCAGTGGTAGTACTGGTAGTACGGTACACTGTACTTCCCGGGTTGGGTGGGTCCCTCCTGGTTTTGTTTGGGAGGATGTGAGTCAGCACACTCTCTCCCAAACTAAACTGGGAGGGACCCACCCAAACAGGGAAGTACAGTGCACCAGTACCACTACTACCGCTGCCTGGTGCTGCTACCCTACTAGGCTGATGATAAACAGTCAGGTAACTTAATTAACTTAAATGTAATTGGCACCGCAGCTGGCGTATATATATTCCCTGAAATCAGGTGTAGGGAACATGATGTAACAAAAGTATGATTTTGTCTTCAAAAAAAGTCTCAAAACTCACCACAGAGCATGTAAACCCCTCAGAGCTTCTGGGAGCCTTGCGGCCCCCAGACCCCCATGCTTTATGTAGCAATCTTTCACAGAATATTTCAAATATGAATATAGGGTGGATGGTTGATGGCATTGTTGATCAGCCACTTATCCACAACAATTGTGGCTGCACACTCTGATGCCAGTCGGCCAGAGTCTCCCACATCTCATATGCCATGGGAGCAAAATATTCCTTGAAATCAGGTGTAGGGAACACATAACAAAAGTATGTTTTTGTCTTCAAGGAAAGCCCTAAAACTCACCACAGAGCATGTAAACCCCTCAGAGCTTCTGAGGGCCTTGCATCCCCCAGATCCCCAGCTCTTTCTTGGGGGGGGTGCAAAATTTGTCTCTTGCCCAGGGCACCAAAATGCCTTCCTATGGCACTGGGTGTGAGGACAGTAGGTGAGTGAGGGAAGGGGTGAGATGGGGTGGACATGAGGAGAGGTAAGGGGCCAGGGAAGCAGTAGCAGGAGTGGGTTAAGGAATTCAGGAGCAGTTACAAACAGTTACAAAGAGAGGTATGGGCTGTTGGTGGAGGGGAGAGAAAAGAGGAGGGTGAGGGTGTGAGTACAGTAGGTGAGTGAGTAAGTGAGTGAGTGAGTGAGTGAGTGAAGGGGGGATAGGGATGGACATGAAGAGAGGTTAGGAGCCAGGGAAGCAGTAGCAGGAGTGGGTTAAGGAATTCGGGGGCAGTTACAAACATTCTCCCTGACCACGTGTGCCTGTAGTCCAGACTTGAAGTGGACAATTTTGTTGCAATTAGTCAGGACCTTAGGGAGATTGTTAAACCACCTCAGGCCACAGAAAGAGAGGGATTGCTGCACTTGGGAAGTTCTCTTGAAAGGTACCACCAACCCACCTTTGACCGCATTATGGGTCTTTAAGTGTGATTGTACGGTTATGAAGAGGCTGGACATTGAACCAGGGATGAGCCCTAGCAGGGACTTCTTTGCTAGAAGACATGACTGGCAGGCAATTCTGATTTGTAGTGGGACCCTGTCTCCCGGTAGAGGGCACAAGAGTGAGTCCAGTGATTCACCCCAGGACCAGACAACAGGCTTTATTAACAAGAGTTTTGATCTTTTTGAGGATGGTGTCAGTAGCAACACCATATGTAACGAGTCCGTAGTCTATGGTGGATAGGACAGAGCAGCTAGTAACCAGTTTCAGTACTTCCAGGATCATAGAGTGCAGGTGTCAGTAGAGGACTCCCAGTTTAGTGTTGGCAGATTTAACAATGTGGTCAACATGTGCACCAAAGGAGAGGGTATTTTCCAGGATAACCCCCAGGTATTTAAAGGTGCACACCTGCTCCAATGAGACTCCTTCAAGGCTCTGAGCTAGCAGGGGCCTGTATTGCTTCCTGGTCTGAGGAACAGAGAAGAGCATGCACTTTGTTTTTTGTGGTTGAGCAAAAGTTTGTTGTCAGTGAACCATTTTTTGAGTCCTTGGAAACTGGCTTTAAGTTCAGAGGAGATGGATGCTGAGTTTTTCCCAGAGACAGAAATAACTGCATCATCTGTGTAAAGTACAAGTTTAGAGGGACAAGCGGACTGTAGTGGGTTAATAAAGAGACTGAATAGAAGTGGTCCTAATATGGACCCTTGGGAGACACCCAGGCAGACATCCCTAGGCTGTGAGAGGGTACCATTTATTTTGACATACTGGGTCCTGTGCATGAGGTAGCTGTTGAACCATGTCACTACATCTTTAGACAGTCCCAGGGAGAGAAGGTTATGTAGCAGGAGTTGATGGCTTATGGTTTTGAAAGCTTTTGTAAGGTCTATAAAGATAGACCCCACCGCCAAACCCTCCTCAAAGGCATCATGGATATAGTAGGTAAAGTCGACCAGGGCAGAGACAGTAGAGTGGTCTCATCTGAACCCATGCTGCTGGGGATTGTGTAGGCTCTACTTGGCTAGATATTCCATGAGCTGGTCAGAAACTACATGTTCGAGTGCTTTCGACAGCGGAGGGAGGATAGAGATCGGCCTGTAGTTAGACAGATTGGTAGTATCTCCATTCTTGAGGATAGTATAACCAGGGCTTGTCAGGGAAAATTCCTGACCTTAGAGAGGTATTGAACACTTCAGTGACAGGTTCGGCCACTTCACTTAGCACCAGGGCTAACAGCTTCATAGCCAAGTTGTCACCTCCCATCCTGGTCTTACCAAGTGCCCAGTTAATATAACCAACAGTTTCCTGCTTGTGAAGCTGCCTGAAATAAAAAAGGGGAACACTAGTAGGGAAAGAGCTGAGGATGGCATCGGGGAGGTGGTTGGGGATAGGTAATCACTAGGTAGCACTGAGCTTAGGTCAGTAAATGCCTTGTTATAGGCATTTGCTATGTTGCTAGGGTCTTGTAAAGTCCCGGTAGGGGACAAGATTAGGTCTGGATGTGCTCTAGTCATTTTTCCTTTGAGAGATTTTACTGAATCTCAAAAATCTCTACCACAGCCCCAGTTGCTCTTTAGGAGATCAATGTAGTAGGACGCCTTAGCCTGTTGGATAAGCTTAGTGCATTTATTCCTAGCTGTTTTGTAGGAAACAATGTCAGAAAGTTTTCCCGTGGCTTTGGCCTTATGCCATAAATTGCCCCTTCATTGCATGAGCTCCAGGATTGGGCCCATGAGCCATGGGTTTGAAGTACCCCTGATTTTTTTGGTTCTGAATGGGGCAAAAATATCACAGGCCTTGTTAAACATAGTGAGGAAATAGTTAAGGGCAGCATTGCCATCCTGAGCATTGTCTAGTGGCTACCAGTCCAGCATGTTAAGGTACTGCTTAAAGGAATTAAGTTGGCCTGGTCTCAGGGAGTGACTTCTTGTGACCTGGGGGTCACTTTTAGTGAATTTATTGGACCAGGTGCACATGATAGGGAAGTGGTCGCTTAAGGTGTCTAGTAAGACTGAGACCTCACAGATATGTTCTGGGAAGGTAGCGAGGATCCGATCAATGAGCATGCTGGTCCCAGTTTTATAGTTGTATCTGGTAGGTTGAGTAATTAACTGTGAGAGGTAGAGTCCTGTGAACTGATCACAGATAGAGGTTGTGTCATTGGTCGGCCAATTAAAGTTAAAGTCACCAACAATAACATGTTCCCAGTTTTCATCAAACCGCTCCAGGTTGGTGAGTACTTGCTGTACCCCCGTGGTCCATGTGCTGGGTGGTATGTAAAGGGTGAAGAGTAGTAACACCTTGTTCTGCTTTCCAATTGAAAGTTTGATGCTTAGCATTTGGGCCTCCCTAGTTTGGCATTCAGTTGGAAGTTGGCCACTGATATTGCTTTTGATGTAGACCAGGCAGCCTCCTCCATGCTTGGAGAGTCTGTCCTGCCAGAATGAGGTGCAGCCATCAAGGGCAATGGCATTATCACTCACTTTAGGGGAAAGCCAGGTCTCTGTGAGTGCAATAACATCTGATTTTACTAGTTCAAGCCATACCTGAAATTGTGGCATTGGGTAGGAGGCTCAGGATGTTGAGGGACACTATTTTTAGGCATCCAAGCTTAGGAGTGTATTTAGGCATGTGTGGGCCTGGATTTTGGTGTATGTTCCCTGAGATCAGAAGAAGCAATAGCAGCAGCTTCTTTAGAAGGTATGCCCAGTTGTGGCAACCTTTGGCTGTGTATTCAGTCCGTTGATGTCTATGGAAATTGGTGCTAGCCACTAAGGTATTGCACTGCAGAAGGGCTGCCACAGGTATCTTTTGAGTCACTGAAGGTACATACATTAGGTGTTTTAGTTTGCTGTGAAGCACAGTACCTACATTTGTCTGAATTCCTAGTGGGTAGTGAGTCAAACTTTCATGGTAGTTGGGAATGTCTTTGGTAGAGGAATCATTGAGTCTTGAAACCTCCCCTATTAGGCGGAGGTTACAGAGGATGAGGAGCCAGAGCATTTCTGTTTGTAAGGGAGGGAGGGAGCCGTAGTTTCAACCAGGATGGTCTGTCATTGTCATAGCCAATTGTGAAGGTGCAGAAGTGGGAGCATCTAAGGAGGAAAGCATTTAATAGAGGTTGAGCCAGGGTGGTGGGTGGGAAAAATTAGTTCTTTAGAAGGATGGCAGTGAAGTAAAAAACTGAAATAGTAAATAGCGTGCCAAAAGGCACTTACTCTTAGTTCAGAAGCTAGAATTGGGAGTCAACCAATCCCTGAGATCAGTGGAGGAGAGCCGCCAATTGGACTGCAGGCAAGAATGGAGCTGACCATTCAGTACTGTGGCTGATTCTGCAGCTGAAGACCATACCTTAGTGATGGAGCATGGCTTGTCTGGCTGGGATTGGAGAGCGGGAGGCTGGGGTAGTTCCTCAACGTGGCCACTCGCTGGCAGTTGCCCTGATCAAGGGCACTGGTCCTGAAAAGAAAAGGAACTGAGATTAGCTACAGATAAGGGCCTGTGCCAGAGGGCTGGCACCGGGTTTAATTGGTGGGAGGGCCACTGAAACAATAGAGGGGAGCAGGAGAGGGGGGGTCATTAGGGCAGTAGAGAGAAAGGATTAGGTTACACTACAGGAGGGATGGGTGGGGGGTAGCAGGGTTTTGCTGAGGCCTAAATAGCTGCCAAGCAAGCTAGCAGGGATTAGCCAGAGGAAAGAGAATGGATCAGAGTAGAGAGGCAATTACAGCACTTTTTAAACAGATTGTAATGCAGTCCCTGGGCTAGCTAGCAACAACAGTCCTGTCTGCTCTAGGAAAACTTTTTAGGAATATCACAGTAAAGCATTTGCACAATTAGCCAACCCTGTATAGTCCCTCATTAACCTTCTAGGAGGATGGCAGTGAAGTAAAAAACAGAAATACTAAAAAAGCATTTAAAAAGGCGCTTACTCTTAGCCCAGAAGTTAGAATCAGGAGTCAACCAATCCCTGACAGCAGTGGAGGAGAGCTGCCAATCAGGTTGCAGGCAAGAATGGAGCTAACCAATCAGTGCTGCAGCTGATTCTCCAGCCGAGGACCATACCTTAGTGAAGGAGAGTGGCTCGTCTGGTAGGGATTGGAGAACGGGCATCTGGGATTGTTCCTCACCATGGTCACTCATCAGCAGTTGCCCTGATCAAGGGCGCTGGTCCTTAGCAAAGGAGAATGGCTTGTCTGGCTGGTATTGGAGAGCAGGTGGCTGGGCTAGTTCCTCACTGTGGCCGCTCATCAGCGGTTGCCCCGATCAAGGGCACTGGTCTCTTAGTCCAGAAGTTAGAATCAAGAGTTAACCAATCCCTGAGAGCAGCAGAGGAGAGACGTCAATCGGCTGCAGGAAAGAATGGAGCTGACCAATCAGTGCTGCAGCTGATTCTCCACCTGAGGACCATACCTTAGCAAAGGAGCATGGTTGTCTGGCCAGGATTGGAGAGTGGGCGGCTGGGGTAGTTCCTCACCACAGCCGCTCATCGGTGGTTGCCCCGATCAAGGGCACTGGTCCTGAAAGGATAATGATAGGACTGCTTCCTATGATCTACACTGTGTTGCACCATTTATGCATCCTAACATCCTGTTTGTTTTTCTGACACATGTCTGATATAGGCCTGATGTCTTTCAATTTATGTCTATTATTATCCAAATCTTTTTGTGATGTGTTTTGCTCGGTATTACACCATATAACATGTAACTCCTCTGCTTATTCCATGTTCCTAAATGCATTGCTTTGTATTTGTCCATGCTGAAGTGCATTGGTCAGTTTTCCTAGCCTAAATATTTTTATAGTGTCTCCCTATCCCCCTCAGTATTTCATTATTATGAAACCGTCCCAGGTCCAGACCCCAAGAGGTACCACTCATAGAGATACAACAAATGATATTGAAACAAATGTGGGTGTTAGACACGGCTGCATTTTGGTGCCAATGTTATTTAACATCTATATAAATTCAGTACTTGAACAAATAGATAATCCAGAATTGTATTCCCCAAAAATAAATAAATAAAATATTATCTGTTTTAGTGTACGCAGACAATCTTGTGTCCTTGTCAACCTCATTACTGGGCCTACCACAGAACGTAAATCATTTTACTAAAATGTGTCAAGAACATAACTTAGTTATAAATACAGAAATACAATCTACTGATTTTTGGACACAAACAAAAAAGCTCCCATTAATATATGTAGGCAAGGAAAAAATACCTACAGTAACTAAATATATCTACCTAGGGGTATGTTTTTCATCTAATTTATCATGGAGTGACCATCAGAAATTAGTTTTTCTAAAGGCTAATTCTTCATTCAATGACTTCAAAAGATTTGCAAATAAAATAGGAAATGGCACAGTAACTGGGCAATTAAAAACAGTAGAGACAAAAATAAGATCTAGTTTATTGTATGCAGCAGAAATCTGAGCAGTAAACACACCAAATAAATTGGGTACACAGTTGAACAAACTTTACAGGTATATATTAAGAGTCTGTCCAACAACACCTGCTCCTATTATTAGAGCAGAGTTAGGACAGCTTCCATTCTCTGCATTTGTTGAAGAAAGGAAAATAAATCATGTTTTGAAACTCTTATTATTATCAGAAGATAGAGTAGCAAGACATTGTCTCAAAGAGGAATTAAGTTACAATGACAATGACAATGGATTTTTTCCATCCTCTCTGGAGATTATTAAGAAACAAATTCTTCCCATGGGGATGTATTATATCAAATCATTACAAGACTTTTTGAAGAAATTAAATTGCAAGTGAAAACAAGAATAAACGATACATACTTTGCACAGGATATGGAAAAAATTCAAAAATATAATTTTTTTTCTGGTATATGCTTATTAAGAACAACCACAATTATAAACCTTATTTGACCTCTCGTAATGATTTAGAAAGGTGTAGCATTATAACACTCTTCAGACTAGATCTGTTCAATAGTAATCATGTCTGGTATCAGCAGAAGAGAAAGGACATTAATACTGAAAATTAAGTGTAAAATGAATGTTCCAGATGATCTGAAGCATGTTATACTGATATGCCCCTTATATGAACAGAAACAATTGTTCCAATTTTGAGTAGCATCAGTCTCCCTCCAAATCAAATTATAATATAATTATTTAACTTAAAGGATAAGGAAAATCAGGAGAAACTGGTATCATACTTGAAGCAGACATATGTGATGATGAAATGATTTTTAGGCAATAATATTGTTGTATAGTATGTATTTATATTGTCAGAAAGTGTGAACAATAGTTGTTTCTATGCTCTGTATCCTAGAGTTTATGTATAGGGAATAGTTTTGTAACATCTTTGCTGATCAATAAAAAATCTGATGAAGAAGCCTAAATGTTTTTGTAGTGTCTCCCTATCCCCCTCAGTATTTCATTATTATGACACCATCCCAGCTCCAGACTATGAGGGGTACCACTCATAACATCTCTCATCTCAATATATTTTCCATTCATATAGACCCTTTTCTGATCACCAAGGAAATTTCTGATATATTTTAATTAAAGCAGTAGTTCATGCTATGATGAAAATTTTGACTGATACGTTTTTATTATATTTTAGATTGTTTCTTATCTCCTGTCCTGTATGATACCCTTTCCCCATTTTGCCTCTGCTTTAGAACGTTCTTTTACATTTAAAATAAGAAAAGGAGTGCTGCTTCCTTTAATACAGTATGACATGGTCAAGGCTTTCATCAGTACTCTGTGTTTTTTAACGACCATAGGTGTACAAAAGATACTGAGAATACTAATGAAATGCTGATCTGAGTCACATTAAAAGCAGAGCCATTTGTTACATTTTATGTACCTGCACACCAAATGTTTTGTGACAAGTGGAATGGGATATGGAGTGTGCATCACTGCCGAGCCCATTGCAGTTCAGAATAGCAGGGGCTTGGCAGTCTACACCAATGACCACACACAGTGGTCCAAACGCAACTCTCTGTCTGGTGGGCAGAAACTTTACGTACTTCGAAGGACTGAAGCTGCTCCAATTAGAGAGGGCTTCAGTCCTTTGATTTGCATGAAGCCACATCAGGAAACAGCTGACCGGGTTTTAAAACAGTTACAGCTGCACACCGGAAGTTAACTAAGGAGGTCACCAATGTGCAGCTGCTGTATCATGCCCTGTAACAACAGAAACCCTCCTACTCCCTACATTTGTGTGCCATCCACCACATTCTCCATTTCCCATTGGCACCAATGTTCTTTGAAGAAACTCTCCCACTCCTTCCTTCTGTGTGGTGTGCGCCCCCACCCTCTGTTCCCCATCCTGGCACCAGTGTTTGGTAAAGAAATCTTCCCACTTCCTCCCTCTGTGTTCTGTCCACCCCCAAGCTACATTCCACATTTCGGCACCTGACATTTGTTAAAGAAACCCTCCCACTCCCTCCCTCTGTGTTTTGTCCACCCCCATCCTCCATTCCACATCCCAGCATGCGGTGTTCAATTAAACCCTCCCACTCCCTCCCCCATGTGCTGTCCTCCCCCACTCTCTGTTCCCCATCCTGGCACCTGGCATTCAATTAAACCCTCATGCTCCCTCCCTCCCTCTCTGTGCTGTCCACCCTCACCCTCTGTTCCCCATCCCAGCACCCAGCATTCAAATAAACCTTCCCGCTCCCACCCTTTGTGTGCTATCCACTCCCACCCTCCATTCCCCATCCTGGCACCCAGTGTTTGTTAAAGAAACCCTCACAGACCTTCTCTCTGTGTGCTGTCCACCCCCACCCTCTGCTCCCCATCCTGGCACCGGTGTTTATTAAAAGAAATGTTCCCCTCCCCTCCCTCTGCCTGCTGTCTAACCCCAGCCTCCATTCCCCATCCTGGCTCCAGTGTTCCTTAAATGAAAAGGCTACAGAAGCATAATGGCAGTGACTGTGCAGACAGCTATTTATTTCTTACTTGAAGAGTAGGAAATGGTGGAAAAAAAAATAAGACAGAGAAAGACACAGTGCCATGTGATATGTACCCATGGTGTGTGGCTGTGAGTGTGATCTTACCCCTGACTTGACCGACTCCCCTAAGCAGCTGACACCTGGAGCTGATTAAAAGGTTACTGTAAGTCTTCCAGAGGATATGCCTTGGGATATGCCTTCCTTGGAAGAGTTCTAAATAAATGTGGCAGATGTGTGAAGATGGAGGAATGTGTCAAGGTGAGCCACACCTATGCTTGAATACCTGAACTGGCAGCTAGGTGGTATGGGCATCATTTAATATACAGATATATAATATTTTTGCTCAGTTCCCACATTTCTTGAAATGTTGTTGCTGCTGCTACCTCCCCTCCCAGTCAATTATTTCAGTTGATCCTCAGTGTCTCCGACAACAAACTGCATGCAGTTTGACAGTTCGTATTTGTCTCCAGAATTTGTCTGCACATTTCCAAATACAACCTTTTCCTCCAAAACAAACCACTGTAATAGCAGCAGATTGCACTGCTGTGGTGCCAGACTCAGGCGACAGACACAGCTTGACTACCGGTTCAACTCGTCATGCAATGCCAGGTGAGCATGTATTATTCCTGTATTGTTATTATTCCCATTCTTGTTTCCTTCTGGATAGCAACAAGTCATCTGATCCCCCTTGATATTGCTGCCAGTAAGCTGCTTTTCCTGCTGCTGCATCCCCAATCACTTTGGTTTTGCTGCTGCTCCATCCTCTCCCCAGTCCTCTACACTTTTGTTTCTGCACCTGTTTACCTGCTCTGCTGTGTGTCAGCCCCCCAAAAATGCACTTCAGTAAAATCAGGTTTGGATCCCGGGAAGTCTTCCCACCAGACTGTGACTGGATCCTTCCATCTGCCAACCCATTGATTCTTTCCTTTTTCAGTCTGCAGCAAGCCTGGGCAGGAAGGTAGTAGGTACCCCCCCCCCACACACAACATACACATCATGAAAGGGCACAGCATGTAAACATAACACTTAGGCCTAAGACTGTCAGAATGGTGCCTTGTACCATAGAATGTTTGTGTGGCAGTGTCCAGCTCCTGGGTCCAGCTTTTTTATTTATTCTGTAGCCAAGAAAATGAGACCCCTATCCAGAAATACAACAGACCAGCTACTGATACAGTATATAAACAAAAATCTGATTAATCTTGTTAATCTTACAATTTGCACAGAAATGGTGTTCAGCCAATACTTTATATAACAAAACAAAAAGGAAAATAGTGTATATGTGTGAAATTTCTAAGGCTAAGCAAATGCTTGTTTTTATCTGGAAAATCATTTGAAATCCCATTTTTGCATGATAGGTATCACTAATATTGTAAGAATGTGGTCAATTCACTTCTATCATATGCAAAAGTTTTCAAACAGAACCCATCCTCAAGTGAGATTGCAAATTATTGCACACATCTAGCAAGAGCAATTTTCATGTGAAAAATAAGACTTTACTAGAACATGGTACTTATTGCACTATATTATTAAACAGCAGTCTTCTCAGCACATTGCTTGTTTCAAGAAAGGAGCACTGGTTCATAATCTGGAGGCAATAGCATTAATTCATACAGTCATTCAAAGCCCAGAAGCCAGGCTCGTGGTTAGGACAAACTAAAGAAATCCAAATCTTTGGAAATGATTAAAACATTTATGAAATGTTAAAAACACAGTAAATGCAGCCCCAAATTCCACCAATGAATGCTTCACATAAACTGCTTTTTTCAAGGTGATATGCACTTTGGAAATTCACTAAAAACATAATCACATACTGTACAGTAACTGTTCAAGTCAATTTTGCCCAGCCCTTGAAATTATTGGTTCTGTTTCAAAATGCATACTAGGAAGTACGGAAAGTATGTTAATGTGTTCTTTTTTTTTAAGTTGTTGTAGAGGAATGCATTTTGTTTCAAAAAAGGAAATTACTATTAATAATGAAAACCCAATACAGTAAAAAGAAAGTGGACCAGCCAGTAGCACACCAGCTGAGAAGTCCCTTGCTAAGCTGCATATCCTAGAAGTCGTTAGACACTGCTAAAGACCAGCAGGAGGATGATTACGCATCCCACAGGATGCACTCCTCCTCCTGGTGAGGTGGACATGATGCACGCCTCCTCCTGGTGAGGTGGACACAATCGATGCATGCCTCCTCCTGGTGCGGTGGACACAATCGATGCACGCCTCCTCCTGGTGAGGTGGACACAATCCTCCATTATCACACTGTCCCCTGATGCTATTAGAGACACCAGTGCAGGCCCTATGAAGGCTATGAGGTAGAGGAGGGATTGTTAGGGTGGGAATTGTCTCCTGACTGCATTCAGGAGGAGGGATGAGTTGGGAGTAAAAGAAAAGGAGCAGTCTAGGTGGATGACTGTGCCTTGCAGCCACACAGAGTTGGGATGCACTGCTCCAGAATGAGCCCTGCCTCCTCCCCTAACTGCCTTTGATCTTCAGTCAGGCCCAGGGAGTGGCAGAAAGAAGGTAAGTTGCTCATTATAATCAGCTAGAAAAAAATGTAATTACAAAGGCTGAGAGACAGAGAGTAGCACAACACGGAGATTTAAGTGAATTGCTCAAGATGATATAATGACTAAGTAATGGTGGTGAAACTCAAACCTGGTCTTCAGGTTTGCAGCTCTGTACTCTAACCACTAGGCTAAACTGCTTCCCTGTGTTATTCACTTTTAACTGTCTGTATGTTGAGGTCTGCTGATCTAGATTATTTGTTATTAATGTATCAAGCATACTGAAGAGTATTAGAGTGCAATACAAAACAGAAAAATGGAAAATATTGCAAACAATACAGTTTACAAAATTATAGCAATAAAAAGTAGACTAACATCAAACAATCAGGTGTATTTTGTGAACATTAACTTATTTAAAAAAAGATTACAAAAAGTTTTAAGAGTGTGACAGAAAATCCTTACAGTCGTCGATTTGTGTATATATGGAGTATTGGATTCCAAACAGGAGGGTCAATAAAAGAAAAGATGTGACGCAATACCAAGACAACCTACTTAAAGAGACTGATAGTAGTCTGAGATCCCTAGAATGCAGGAAGTGTGGTGGAACATATACTCAAAGGGATGCTGTAAGGCATGAATGTTTTGCAGAATGAACAAAGAATACTAAAACTAGTAATTTAAACTGAACTCTAAGATTCAAAGGTAACCACTGCATGACTTTTCGGAGGACATGATACTGTATGTACATGGTGAGGAATGTCAGTGATCACTTAAGCAGCTGCATTCTGAATATGTTGTAAGGATGCAAAAGCACAGGCAGGGACTAATCAATAAACCAGCAGCCCTCCCAGTGCCAAAACTAAAGTTAGCAGAAGGGATTTGGAAAGCATGCAATGCACCACAAACCATTAGTCCTTCCTTCTAAAATAGCATTCAGCCTTTGGAGACATGTGCAACCCCTTCTCTTCTATAGAGCCCCCAGATACTGGCCCAGAGTCCATTGGATTTAATTCATTCAGTATCCACTGGATTCAGTTAACATAAAAATGCCACCCTCAGTGAAAGTTAAAAACTGACGTCCAGTCAAGCGATACTTGTCTGAGCATCAGCATGAAGACAGTTACTGAATGCCTTATAGGGAATTCTACAGGACTGGGGTTCATGTACAACCTGAACACCAGACCAGAACCGCGATGCAGGCAAATAGGACCCCCACCCCAAATATTAACAATCCACAGTACTGTGTCCTTGTACTGCTAGTAACAATTGTCATTTTGTAAAGCTGTTCTGATGTATTCAGGCACTGACTAGTGTTAAAAATAGATTTTAAAGCACTATGTACACACACACACACACGCGCGCACACACACACACACATACACATGGTATATGGATACTGTAGTAAGTCTTAAGAGCTTTTTCTAAACCGTCTCTAAATCCAAGCGGGCTTTTTGTTTTGTAGTATGTAATTGCCTCCCTTGTTATTGGGAGCTGCAGGACAAATATCATAAATAATCACATTTTCTGGGGTCTTCATGCAACGCAGGTTCACTGGCAGTTGGAAGCATCTCATAAAAATGTTACCGACTACAGAACATTTGGTCATTTTTTTCATGAGTTTAAATATTTTTTGTTGTCTTGCAACAGTAACCTTCATGCCACAGAAAATTTTAATCTATAATTTTCTAGCAAACATGGTATTTTGTACATTTGTAACCCTTGCAATATAGTATCTAACAAAATTAAAGCAGCAACATAACTCCATGTGGTAAAATCATTGTTTTTCTTAATTATAAAAGACTGCTGCCCTTCCCATTTCAGTTGCAAGTTTGATCTCCTAATTGCACAAGCATTTGAGTTTTTTAAGTATATGCTTTATTTTTCTCTCTCAAGAATGACTAGGAATGCAACCTGTAGCCTTTTTAACTGCTTGCAACTCTTGGCTACCACAAGTTTGCACAGCCCCTTCCCCCCCCCAGAATGGAACACACCAGGACATTGCATTGGGTGTCCCACCAGCCGGACAATCCCCCCCCCCTTGTCTGCTTAGAAATGCCACAGTGAGAGACCATGTCAAAGGAGTAGGGCCAAGAAAACATAGAGTACAGCTATGGGAAACATTTAGGAAGATCAATTAGCAGATATGTTGAAACTTTTACAAATTTTAGTGTTGACTTTGTTGAAAATATTCAAGTCACACTGTTACTAAAATGCAGGGAAAAACAACAAACATGGAGTGCTATGCATCAAGCGGATAGGGGTATGCGGAAAAGTCGCATGCCCCAACTGCGGCACTTTGCACTCTTGGACAGGTGTTCCCATACTGGCAGTCATGAATGCCAGCCACTAGTCTGTGGCTCCTCCCCCAGCACGCAGGACTCCACAGGACGGCCGGGGTGGAGTTGTGGCCCCGGGTGGGTATCCAATGGGATGCCCATCCTGGGTCCAACAGTGAATCCCTCATGGTATGATTCATGAGTCTGGGGTTGTGCATGCCTACTGCAGGCACCCAGACTCATGCGGCATGGCCCCTACAGCCAGTCGATTCACCGGCTCAGCCTTGGTAAATGGTGCCCTCCCGGTGCAATGCAGGACCCCGGCATTGAGACTTGCCTCCGGCCCACATGCCCACAATGGCAGATGAGCACCACCCACAATGTGACCATACCCCCAAGCCCTTGAAGGTGGGCATATGCCGCAGACCCACAGACACCCCTGACAACATCCTGGTGCCGTGACTACTTTGCAGTGCCAGGCACTCACCCATCCCACTGCCCTCTCTGGCCACCTAGTGGGCAGCAGCAGCATGGAGAGCACTGTCCAGGTCCCCCAGTGTACAGTGACTGGAGTCCCTGGGGGCAAGCAGAGGGGTTACAGCAGGGTCTACCCTGGTATACCCTGCACCACCCTCAGCATCCATGCGGCCAGCACTACACAGTTTAGTGAGTACTGCATGGTGCCGACATGCCCCCTGTAATGCCCCCAGTGTGGTGCGGTCTGTGGATCTGGGGATCAGGTGCGTTGGGTCTGCGCACCCCTGTTTGTGCAACCTATACGGGGGCACACTGGGTGCAGGGTGCCTATGCTCCCATGTTATGTGGCACGTAGCCCTTCTGCACCTTCGTGCATAGCACCCATGGTGTGTGTGTTAACACACTGCTACATAAAAAACAAAAATAAGCAGACAATGAATGACAAACCTATATAGGACCTGTAGTCCCTATGTGTTTAGGAGAGAGAACAATGGGAGAAATGAACTCATTTCAGCTGTTCACCTCTTGCAGTAACTGCAAGACACTGGAAGGGGGGGTTGCAGTCACTTGCTGGGCATGATCCACACATCAGGAAGTGTCAGCCATGTGAATTTTTCATGCTACAAAGGCATTACACCTATTAACTGTAATAAGGCCTCACCCTCCTTCCCAGAGTGCCAAAGAGCACATGCCCCAGCAGAAGCTTTGTGTCCCACAGTGAGAAGATGCTGTCATCCCACATATTAATTTAATTTACCTTTTGTTGACCAGAAAAGGAGGACTAGGCAGTTCTACTTATTTTCAGGCTTGTCCCCATGGCGGGGGCAGATACAGATGCAAACTGACATACTGAACCAGATTAAGCTGTTGGTGGTATTTTTTTCAGTGAGTGGGGGAAACTTGGCCAGGACACCGCTTAAAACTGCTTGCTATGCCAGGACACTGTTTTCAAGGAAATGTTGAATTATTCCAATGTTTACTCATAACTTTATTTTTGCAGATTTTGGTCCCTCATGTTTAACATATTTCTTGTGTTGCCCACCTACTAAACATGACATGTAATTTTTCAAATGGCCTCCACAATTTGTTTTCACTGTTGCACTGCAGAATCACCTTTTGGAAAGGATTTAAAAAAATTCTATCTGTCTTGATCATAATGTCTGGTCATAAAAAGACTGCTGGAAATTTGGTGTCAAAATGTGGTAGCCCACTGAAAGTTAGACATTGCCTCTCTCTCTTGCCATATCTTGGGTAAGTCTAAGAATGCATAAATGCAGCACACCACTGAAAATGAGATATTACATGGTAACATAGTAGTTGACGGCAGATAAGGACTGCTAGGCCCACCTAGTCTGATCGTATTCCTTGTCAGCATCAGCACTACTTGGTCACTGGCTTTTGTCTCTCTTCTTCACATCTAGGATTCCCTTATGTCTATCCCATGCATGCTTGAATCCCCCCACTATGTTAGCACCCACCACTTCCTGGGGTAGGCTATTCCAAGCATCCACCAGCCTCTCTGTGAAGAAAAACATCCTCACATTTCCCTTTATCCTGCAACCCTCCAATCTGATATCATGCCCCCTCATCCTTGTACAACTTTTGTACTGAAAGATCTCACCCCATTGCACTTTGTTCAAGCCTTTAAGATACTTGAAGGTCTCTATCATATTCTCCCATTCCCTCCTCTTTTCAAGTGTATACATATTGAGGTCTTTTAATCTGTCCTCATATGTTTTGTGATGAAAGCCCTTCACCATCTTGGTCACCCTTCTCTGGACCGCATCAATCCTGTCTATTTCTTTGTGAAGATGTGGCCTCCAGAACTGGATATCATATTCTAGATGAGGCCTCACTAGCATTTTGGACAATGTCATCATCACCTCCCTTCCTCTGCTAGTGATACCCCTTCCTATGCATTCCAACATCCCACTGGCCCTCCCCACAGCCTTGTTACACTGTTTGGCCACCCTTAGGTCATCTGAGATGATTATCCCTAAAACCTTCTCTTCTGTGGTGACTGTTAGCAATTCCCCCTCCACAATTCTGTAGCTCTCCGCAGGGTTTCTTTGCTCCAGTTGCATGATTTTATGCTTTTTTTACATTGAATTTCAGTTGCCACACCTTTGACTATTTTTCCAGCTGTCCCAGATCCCTTCTCATTCTTTCAACCCCCTCTGAGGTGTCTACTCTGTTGCAGATCTTGGTATCATCTGCAAATAGGCAAACCTTCCCCTCCAGCCTTTCAGCAATGTCACTGATGAAGACATTGAAAAGGACTGGCCACAGGACTGATCCCTGAGGCACACCACTGATCACACTCTTTTCCTTGGATTTGATCACATTTACTATTACCCTCTACTTCCTGTCCCTCAACCAGTTTCTAACCCAGTTTTCCACTTTGTGGTCCACTCCCAGGCTGCCTAGCTTGTTCACCAGTATTCTAAGGTTCATACTAAGGTTGTTTGAGGAGCAAGGGGCAGGAAATCCCATGGGTGCTCCTAGACTAATCATGTATTATAATAAAAGAGATTATACCCTGAAGAAATCAGATTGTCAAGATGACATTTAAATAAACTTTTGGACTCACTGATGACCACTTCAAGGGGTAGCTTATTCCATGGATTAATAGCCTTTAAGGTGAAAAAGAATATTCTACTTAGATGGTTGAATGGTTTACCAGCCAGTTGTAATGGATGACCTCTGGTGCTGCAAGTGTTATTTTTAAATTTGAGGCCGTGTTCTGAAAGTAGATAGGGGTCTTGAATTAAGTCAAAGAGAAATAATAAGTCCCCTCTTAGGCATCAGGTTGCTAGGGACATAAGATTTGAGGGATTGAGGTCCAGTTTCATTTGTTTCATTTTTTAACACCTGAATGTTCTTAGTGAACTTCCTTTGCACCTTCACTTATTAGACACATTCAGTTTTTTTGAAAGGTCACCAGAGCTGGGATGCAAATTCCAAGTGAGGCTTTGAATAAGCTCTGAATAGGGGCATCATAACTTTTGAATGTCTGGAGTTAGTATTTCTCTTAATAGACCATATGATCCAGTTGGTTTTGTGAATGGAATCATGTATATGTTCTGAATTGGAGAAATGGTGGAAAATAGTGATGCCAAGGTCCATCTCCTCAGTTGTGGTATTTAATAATTTACCACCCAGTGTATAGGAATGGTTAGGGTTTTGTGGTCCAAGGTGCATAACTTTACATTTTGAATTGCTAAGTTTTAGCCCCCATAAGTTTACCCAGTTTGTAATTTTATCAAGGTCCTGCTGTATAGATGAGGCTTGATGAGGGTCGGCACAAGGGCCTCCAATTTTAATGTCATTGTCATATTTGATAAAAGGGGTGAGACAGTGTGATGTCATGTCAGAGATGGATAACTGAAACAGTCAGGGGCCCAAAATGGAGCCTTGTGGAACACCACTGGTGACATGTCCCAGGTCAGACAAAATGCCATTTATTAATATCCTTTGTGATCTGTTTTGAAGCCAATTACAAATCCAGTCAATCAGTTTAATATCAATTTGAAACCTATGTAATTTTGTCATATGTGCCCAATGTGGTAAAAGCATCAAACGCCTTGCTGAAATTAATATATATGACATCACATGCTGTCTGGTTATCAAGATGGTAAATTATATGTTCATAAAAACACATTAAATTGGTGAGACAACTGCTTCCTTTTTTGAACCTGTGTTGTTCTGGATTTTGATCATCTAAAGTAGGAGTGATAATATCTTTAATGAGACTTTCAAGAATCTTGCAGATGGATGACGTAAGACTAATTGGCCTATAGTTTTCCCAGATGTTTTGTGACCACTTCTTGTGTATCGGGATGACATTTACTTTTTTCCAGTCGCTAGGCACAAAGTTGCTTAGGATACATCCATCAAGGAGCAGTTTAAGGGGGGGCAACTAGGCTGTCAAACAGAAAGTAAAGTACATGCCCAGCAATATTGTTTGGCCCCAGGCTAAATTTGCCTTTTTGTAAGCATAATTTATTGATAATTTGATCTTCCATGAACCTAATATTGGGTTCATTATTGCCAATGGAGTTGTCGCTAGGCAAGTTGGTGGTATTATGTTGTACTGAATTAAAAATGTTGCAGAATTTCTGGCTAAATACATCAGTCATGCTTTTAGGGTCATGAATATGTTGATCATTAACTAATAGGGGACCGACTTGAGATACTGTTTTTTAAAAGAATTGATGAAAGAGAACAAATGGTAACTATTGGTTTTGTTAGCTGAGTTAGCCAGATTTGTTTCTCATTTTTATTTTGACCTTCTAATTTTTTTTACACTTTTCTTGGATAGTGAGCTAGGACTCCCAGTTAGTTTTGAATTTAGATTTGAGATATGTGCTGGATTTTTTATTCTTTTATTTTATTCATCTTTTTATTGGGTTATTCAACCATTTTGGTGCATGTTTGCAGTTAGGATTTTTTTTTGTTTAGATGGTTTGAACTTGTCTCTTAAGGTAATGATGGTATATTTTAGAAAATCCTGGCTATCTTGAATTGATTTGTTGTTAAATATTGAACTACAGTTTATTTCTTTAATAGCATTTTTCCTAGCATTTAAATTTGCCTTTTCATAGCAAAAGGTTGCAGTTAAGTTGGGATGTAAGGCATAATATTTTAGTCATAAGAACTGAATAGAATTGTGATCACTGTTACCAACAGGGAATTCAGTGGTGGCATTGTTTAGGACAAGTTCATGATCATTACATAGTACATGATCAAGGAACTGGTTGACTCTGGTTGGTGAGGTAATGCACTGCTTCAAATGAAGATGAGAACACAGGGAAAGTAGTTTTTTGCCCTTACTAGATGGGTCACAGTACTTATTCCAGTAGATTTCCCCATGATTGAAGTCCCCCATAATTATAAGATCACCTACTTTGCTGGCTTGTTCTATTCTACACAGTATGGCATCAAACATTTACACAGAGAAATTAGGGGTATGGTAACAGGAACTGAGTACTAAGAAGTCTGATTCAGTCAGAAAGATTTTAACCCAAATGGTTTCAGTAACTAAGCCGTGATTTTTTATTTTATCTGAAATATCAAAAGAGTTGATATTGTTCTTGATTAGTAAGGCAACACCTCCACCCTTTTATAGTGCCCCTGTTTAATTTATGAATATTATAATCTGGCATAATGAGATCCCAAGCAGGCAAGGCAAGGCAAGTTTTATTTAAAAGACGCCCATCCCGGAGGCTCTGGGTGCCATACAATAATCAGAATAAATACAAGACAACACAATAATAAACACTTAAATACAATGTTCCAAACAGTTAAAACAAAATTTACTACCTTCAACAATAACTAAATAAATTTAATAAAAACTCAATCAGATATCAATTCCTAAAACAAGTAGGGACTATAAAACACAGTCCAGGAAGGCTTGATTATACAAGAAGGCCTTGAGGTGGGCCTCAAATACCACTACAGAAGGGGCCTCCCTGATGGCTGAAGGAAGTGAATTCCACAGGATGGGGTAGGCGACACTAAATGCTCTGTCGGCAGCAGTTTTTAACCTCATCCTGGGAATCACAAGGAGGCCCCTAGAAAAGGAGCAGAGGGAGCGGACCAAGACAGCAGGTGCAAGAAGGACCTTCAGGTAGCCAGGGCCCAGGCCATGTAGGGCCTTAAAAGTGAACAAACCCACCTTAAAGAGAACCCTCCACCTAACCAGCAGCCAGTGCAGTCGACGCAGCGCCGTAATGATATGACAGTACTTAGGCTGTCCCATCAACAACCTTGCTACCATGTTCTGCACCAGCTGCAGTCAGTGCAGGGTACCCCCAGAGACCCCGAGATAGAGTGCATTACAGTAGCAAAGCCTGGGCGTTACGAAGGCATGCACCAAAGTGAGGAGGTCCAGTGGTGGAACTAGGGGCTTTATCCTAACAATATTCCTCAGATGATAAAAACTGGTATGGACAATGGACACCACCTGAGACTCAAGTGTAAATCTGCTGTCAAGAATAATGCCCAGATCATGCACCCTAGAGGAGGCCTTCAATGGTATAGAGCCAAGACAAAGCCCTGTCTCAGCACCAGATGCCAACCTATCATGCTTTCTTTGGTGCATGCCTTCGTAACGTCCAGACTTGACTACTGTAATGCATTCTATCTCAGGGTCTCTGGGGGTACCCTGCACTGACTGCAGCTGGTGCAGAACGTGGTAGAGAGGCTGTTGATGGGACAGCCTAAGTACTGTCATATCATTACAGCACTGCATCAACTGCACTGGCTGCTGGTTAGGTGGAGGGTCCTCTTTAAGGCTTCACCTCCAGTACCTCCATCTTACTGGGGTTCAGTCACAACCATCCAGACATTGATCTCAGCAAGGGAGCTGTTAAGCACTTCCACTGTGCAAGATATTCCAGGGGCAAAGGAAAGATACAGCTGGGTATCATCCGCATAGCAGCGAAAACCCAGACTGTACTTCCTAATGAGCTCTCCCAGGGGAGGTATATACACGGTAAACAACATCAGCGACAAGACCGAATCCTGGGGAACTCCGCATAACAGGTGGCCAGGGGAGGAGAAATTCCCCATCACTACCCTCTGCCTCCTGTTAGATAGAAAAGACTCAAACCAGCAGATGACAGTGCTGGTGAGGCAGCAGAATTCTCTTAGGTGGTCAAGTAACACTCAGTGGTCCACCATGTCAAATGCTGAAGAGAGATTGAGGAGAACAAGAATTGTCCTCTCCCCTCGATCTCTAGCCCTAAGGAGGTCATTATGCACCTGAACTAGTGCAGTTTCTGTGCTATGCCTCACATGAAACCCAGACTGGAGCTGCTCGTACAAATCATTGGTCACGAGATGCTCCTCAAGCTGAAGCGCCACCACCTTCTCCACAATCTTACCCAAGAATGGGAGATTGGAGATAGGACAGTAATTTGCCTTGACATCAGGGTCCAATGAAGGTTTTTTCAGAAGGGGTCTCACCAATGCCTCCTTCAAGACATCGGGGAAGACACCCCTCAGACAGGGAGCACCAGACAATCAAGGCAAACACTGGGCTTACAGAGTCAACACATCTCATTAAGAAACGAGTTGGCACTGGGTCCAGTTCACAAAAGGTGTGCCAAAGCTTTATTTATAAAGAAGTTTTATTGTCTTCCCAAGTTTCAGAAACTGACATTATATCTAAGTTATCTTTATGAGCCCTTATCTTTAGTTCATCTAATTTTTTATTAGGGCATCTAGCATTGAAAGTGAGAAATTTTAAATAGTTCCTGGTGTAAAAGTGGTTGTTGCCTTGGGAGACCTTAAGAGAGGAGGGCAAGTCCCTCCTCTCCTCCTTCATTGTCAGTTTAAATGACATTCAGTGGTGGACAATAAGTGTTTACCAAGCAAAGAATTTCCTCGTCTGCTCAGGTGTAGACCATCTTTACAATACAATTCATATCTCTCAGTGAATTCTTCTCAATGGGTGATGCAGGTCTGGTCTTGTCTCAAACACCACTTGTGTAACCATTTATTAATTACTTTAATTTTCTGATTGAGATATGATGAAAATTTAGGGATGGGGAGAATCTCTGAGAAACAGATGTCGCTCTCAAGGTCTACCAATTTGTTAGACAGGGCAACTAGGTCTTGTTTAATTAAATGAATAGGGTCATGTTAAATGTTGTTTGCACCAACATGAAGAATCACTAGAGGATTTTCCCTACAGTTGTTTGTGATATTGCCAACCATGTGAGTGATGTCAGATATTATGGTGCCACTAAAGCTGGAGCAAGTCCTGTTGGCTTTATCAGGGTCACATATGGCCCTGTCTAAATGCTTAATCATTGAGTCCCTTAATACAGTACCACCACTTTTTTACCTAGGAAGTCAGAGAGGTGTGTAGGGGAGACAGAGGTAGAGTGTGGGTTCATAACAGTATCTGCATTAGCTAAAGAAAAATGGGCAGAGGTGTGGCTGCCTAAAACAGGTTTATTGAGCGTACTATGGATTTAATGCCCAAATGAGGTAGTGGAGGCTGAGCTAGGGGTAGATAAATCCTGGGTAGATATGCTAGGAATGGCATCAGTAGAGCTGCAGTCAGGCTCTTCACAAGAAAGTGATGCTAAGAGGTCAAAACTATTAAATAATGGCACACTAAAGTGCTCAGCTGTGTGGCCTTTTTTGGCAACCCTTTTGCTCTGAATAGTATATCAAGTTTCATCAGCACCATCCTCTGCTAGTGCATCATCCTCCCTGCCACATTTTTTGTTAACACAATATGGGACTAGAGGAAGCAGAATTTTATTTGAAGTAACAGACATGGGTGCAGTGGAATTTTGTCTATGGGTAGCTGCGTGGCTAGTAGAAGGACACAGAAACCCACTTTGACCCTGAGAATGTATCAATGGAGGACAGGAGACCAATGAGGAAGTTTCCCTACTATCGAATCTATAGGCCATGTCTAGTTGACTTCTTTCTAAGGCAGCCAATCTAGTATTAAACAGTGAAATCTCTTGATGCATATCTGCATTCTGTAAGCACTTTGTGCATTGAAATGCCTGACTCGGCATTTCACCTGATGTAATGATGTATGTTTTGCATTCAGCACATTCCAAATCTATTTCACCTGCTAGGGTAATGATGGTGTCATTCCGAATAGAGGCCATATTGTATGCTATCAGCCTCACAACAGGGAAGGATACAATGGCTGCAAGAAAACAGAAACCTCTAACAGACCTAATGGTGGTTTTAGGTAAGTAGAGGAAAATACAATTAACAGTTTCAATACAGCAGTAATGGGGACAGCAATACCATACAGTAGCTGTGTTTCAAAAACACACCACTGGGTTGATATTGGGGGGAGAGGGAGACAATTAATTTCAGTATTATATGGTCAGCATGCCTACCATAAGAGGAGTGGTTGACACAGAGCTAGTGTTCCTGTTCACTTCTTCATGCCTGACACTCCATCGCCACACGCGTCTCCACATACTCGCCCTGCTCTTCTGTGGGGTATAGTATCTAAGGTCTTACTGAAATCGAGATAGACAATGTCCACCGCTCCTCCCTGATCCACCTCCTTCATCATCCAGTCAAAAAAGTCAATCAGATTTATTTGACATGACCTTCCTGCTGTGAAGCCATGCTGTGTTGGATCCTGTGCTCCCATGGTTTCCAAGTGTTCCACAATCCTTTCCTTAAGCAGTGCCTCCATAATCTTACCCACTACTGAGGTGCGGCTGACCAGCTTACAGTTTCCTGCCTCCTCCCTACTACCACTCTTGTGGAGAGGAACTACATTTGCCTTCTTCCAGTCTTCTGGAACTACTCCTGTATCGAGTGACTCACTAAACAGGGCCAACAGCAGTGCTGCTAGCACCGTCCATAATTCCTTTAATATCCTGGGGTGTATATTATCTGGCCCCATCTCTTTACCCACTCTCAATTTTTTGTGAGTACCTCCAGGACCCTCCCTGCTGTAAAAGGACTGGTGTTCACCCCTCTCCCCCATTGTTTCTGCTGCCTAGCTGTGGTTCCTGTCCCTCCCCCTCTACTGCGAATACTGAACAGAAGCCTTCATTTAGTATCAATGCTTTTTCTAGGTCACCCTATATGCACACCACTCCCCCTTTTTGAGTCTTACAGTCCCTCTCCTGGCCTTCCTTCTATCGCTAATGTATCTGTAAAATGTCTTGTCCCCCTTTTTACTATCTGTGCTACTCTCTCTCCTCTGTTTGCCCTTCGTGCTCCTAACTGCTTTCTCTGCCTCACTCTGTCTCTCTAGGTACATTGCCCTATCCTCATCCTTCTGAGTCTCCTTGTATTTTCTGAAAGCCCCCATTTTGTCCCTCACTTTCTCTGCCACCTCCTTTGTGAACCATAGTGGTTTGTTTCTTCTTTTTTCCTTGTTACTCGACCTAATGCACTGATTTGTTGTCTCCACTATGGCTTCTTTTGGGTATGCCCACTCTTCCTCAACCCCTCCCCCTGGATCCCTTCCTGCTAGGGCTTCTTTGATCCACCTCCCCATCCTAGCGAAGTCCACTCTCCTGAAAGCCAGGACCCATGTCTTTGTGTGGCTCTCCTGTGACACTGTACTGATGCTGAATCACACTGTATGGTGGTCACTGGACCCTAGGTGCCCATCCATCCTGACTTCCTTTATCCTATCTCCATTGATCAGCACAAGGTCTAAGACTGCCTTGACCTTGGTGGGCTCCTGAACCAACTGCCTGAGGCATGCCCTTTGCAAGGATTATATGATGTCTTGGCTCCTGGCTGAGGCAGCTGCCATGATGGTCCAGTTCATGTCTGGTGTGTTAAAATCACCCAGCAGTAGTACTTCCCCTTAGCTGCATAACACATATTTCCTCCACTATTGTCCTATCCACCTCCTCCTCTGTGCTGGAGGCCTGTAGATCACTCCTGTGCAAATTGCTGTGCCATTTTCTGGATCAAGTGTGAAAAACAGTGCCTCGGCCTCCCACTGCTTACCCTGCACTGCCATCACTTTAATACCTTCTCTGATGTAGAGGGCCACCCCTCCCCTTTTTTACCCTCCCTACGCCTCCTGTGAAGAGCATACCCTGGTACATTTACCTCCCAGTCATGGTTTCCAGTGTACCATGTCTCAGTAATTGCCACTATGTGCAAGTCTGCCTCTGCCATCAAGGCTGCCAGGTCTGGGATTTTGTTTCCCAGACTGCGGGCATTTGTATTCATGACTGTCCATGTCTTGCAGCCTGTGCCACTTACATTTCTACCTTTGCCTTTTTGCTTCCTCCTTCCAATCCTGTTTTTTTCTCTTGCTGCCTGTTTTCCTCTGCCTTATATCTTGTAATGAGCCCAGTCATATCTGTCCATGTTTTCTAGCATGTCCTTGTACGTCTACACTTGCCTTCCTGCTTCCTCTTTCCAACACTAGTTTCTTCCTTTTGCTGCCTCCCTTCCTCTGCCATACACTTTGTAATGAGCTAGGGAATATCTGTCCAGAACATTTCCTCCTGATTCATCCTGCTAGCTACTCTGACCTGTGGGGGTGGGCTGCCTAAGTCTCCCTGCTCCTGACTGCCCCCACCCACTTGGCAAGGAAGCATCTAAACTTTTTATTGAGGACCACAGTCCCCTCCCTGGATGGATGATGGCAGGTCCCCCTATACAGGTCCCCATCCCTCCAGGTGGGTCCCCAGTCCCCAGTGAAGCCAAAACCATTATCTCTGTACCTGCCCCTCAACCAAGCATTGAAATTGCTGATGTGAAGATTTCGAGTCTCACCCATACCATGGACTGGTAGAACCTCTGAGAATGTCATGGAGCCTGCTACCTCTCCAAGGTGCCTACCCAGCCCTCTGAAGTCCTCCTGCACCTAGTCTATGCTCATCTCCTCCATGACTAGGTCATTTGTCCCCAGATGGACCATAACCTCCAATTCCCCTTCCTTGGTACCGCTGTGGCGATCCTCTAAATTCCCCCCTGAAGCTGTGCCTCCTGGAAGGCACATGACCTCCCTCTCCTGCCTGCTACCTGTACCCAGATCCATTCCCAAGACTAGTGAGTCCCCCACCAGGAGTAGCTTCCTCTTCCTCTGGGGTCTTCTACCTCCCATCCTTGGGTCTCCCTCCTGGAGGAGCCACTCATCCTCCCTGATCTCAACCTTGGGTTCCCTTGTGGGGCTTGCATGCTCCTCTAAGACAGCAAAGGAATTTGTAAGTTGGACTGGATGGAGGATGTGAAAAGTATAACAAATAAATGTTCCCACTGGGAATCAAACCAGTGGCCCTTTGCTTGCAAGGTCAAAACACATCCACTGCACCACCTGAGTCAAATCTCATCTGTTATATCCTGGGCAAACATATAGAACAATGTGTACAAGCAAGACCTGGTAAAACAGCAATGCAAGAGGCAAACATCTGGCATTGACAAATACTTGTTTTTAATGTGTATATTGGCGCGATAGCACCCCTATAGTTAGGGTTGAGTAGCCTGTTTAATGTTAAACCTCAAATTTCACACTTTAATAACTTTGCAACCTATCAATGGATGTGCACAAAATGTGGTATGTTCTGTCCTGTGGGATAGACCACTTGACATGGCAAGTTTTGTTCCAGTTGGATGTGCGGACTCTGAGATCCAGATAGTGCAAAAACCTTAAAAGTCAACACTTTTTGCGTTTTTTTATTGACCGCCCTATGCCCATATGGTGTGGAATTTTGGTGTGATTTTTTTATGGTAGAAAGAACCTGGGTAACAGAACTGACTTGCTTTGTTTGGTGAAAAAATATTAATCTGTTGCAAAGTTATTCAGTTTTTAAGTTCCCATTATTTCCTTTGGGAAGATCACTTTCCAGGATGGAAGTAAAAAGTTCGACAAAGGATTGATCTCATGAAAAAGGATTCTTTCTTGCAAGATCCATTCCTTTTTCAGGAGTGAAAAATCCTTTTTTGTGAGCCGCCATCCTCTTTTCTTTTTTCCATGACCTAAAAAGCATGGAAAATACATAAAAATGCTGTCATTTTAAAAATCAAACACCAGAACCTAGCTAAACAGTTCCCACTTAGCTACAGTAGATTCTGGAATTTGTTTTTCACAATTATGGCAGGAAATACATTTTGTGGGCACCCAAAATCCCAGGTTCCCAGCTTAATGAGAGAAGCCTTCCCCCACATTCTATGTATGAGAACAGCAGATTTTCTTTAGTTCTGCAGCTACAGGTGAACTGCTGCTGCTGGCTGCAGAGTCTGCTGTGAGCCACCCTGCCATTTCCCAGTTGTCTAGTGGCACCCCCAGCCGCCAATCCCATTTTCCCCATTTCCTTGCTGTCTAGTGGCACCCGCCACCCTTGGTTGGCTTGGCAATTCCAGAAGTCTTCTTTTCTACTCTACAAACTGTATTGTTTCTTTGGACATGAACACGAGGCTGTGAGGAAGATACCACAGTGAAGGAATCCATTTACAAACAAGTGCACTCAAGAGTGCTGAAATGCTTGGTTTTATTTTTAAAAAAGTATGCTACTGTTGCCAAGGGTTGGGAAGTTGTAGTTCATACCAGTTTTACTACGCTCAGTCGAGCATTTTTCTTTTTTCTCCTCCCACAGATGAAACAACTCGATATAAGGGTGGAATAAGTGAACAATGGTGAACCGAGGTTCGGATGAGCAAGAGTTGGCAAATTTTCAAGGAGGAAACTGATCAAAGAGGATGTAGAATGGGAGAAAAGTGGTTTTAGCGAGTGGCAGACCTTGGTAGAATTGCAATCCAGATCATATGAGATGGGAACAAATGGTCCTCCAGCCGGAGAAAAAGAAATGCACGAACATTTTAAAATTTTCCATATTGATACTAAGTACATTGGAGAAAATATTGGCAAATTCTAGAGGTGAGGTATTTTCAGAACTAACAAAGGTACTGCCTTTTCTTTCAGTTAAGCTCACTGATGATATGGTGGTGACATGAGTCTTTGGACTGTGGAATGGGATTAGGCTACAGTACTGTATGCGTGGATTTACCTTTGGCACCCATAAATTCCTCTGTGCATTTTGGTTTTTGGGCTGCCCACTTTTTGAGACAATATCAATGATCCTATGTGTATTACATTTACCCTGGTTGGTCCTTCTTCTACCATCCTTTTGTAAGAACATTATTTATAAATTTCTTAAAATTATTGTTAATCAACAAATCATTTTTGTCTAATGTAACCAAAACTTTTATGGTTGAAATTTATCTATGGTCATTTCATGCAAGTGTTGATTGAATTTTATTTCTTCTGACTGAATAGCATTGGACAACTGCTGCATGCCAATTATTTGGTATTAACTATGTGTGATGTTTATACTATTGTACATACTGTACTGTGTATCTGTATGGACTGTTTTTTATTTCGATTTAGTACATTGTAAAGGCAAAATAGCCGAACAACAAAATCTATTCATTCATTTATTTATTCATTCATTAATTTGTTAATTCATTCATTCATTCATTTAACCCCCACCCTCCGATAGCCCTCCATCTTATTATTTACATTCCCTGGTGTCTAGTAGCACTCCCCACCCACCAATCACCATCCCCTGTTTTTTTTATTTATTTTTATAGAATCAGACACTGGGATGTCCACCCCCAGTGCCGAATGCCCCTCTTCATGCAGCCCATTGTTTACTTAGTTGTAGCCAACATTGGGGGCCCAATCACTGAGTTGGAATTTAGAAGCCTCTTCAACAGTGAGGGACACTGAGGAGCCCACCCCCAGTGTCAGAGATGGTATATTAATGCAGCAGTACCTTCAAAAGGAAAACTGTACCCTGACATCTTTTTTTTACCTGAAACAAAGAAAACGGCCCCTCGTTGTTTCCGCTGACCCCTTCCCCATCCCAACCCTCACACTGAGAACCCACCTCCCCACCTCCCCACCTCCTTACCCTATACTTACTGGCCAATGTCAAAATATGTCATTTTCAGTGGAGCAAGACATGTCTGCCCTCTTCAAAACAGAACCGTGAACTGAGGAATAAAGATACAGTAAGTGCTGTATAACATATTTCAATGGTATTTTGAAATTATGTTCATAACTTTGCCATTTTTAGTAATTTTCTCACCAAATTTTTAACATGGCCTTTTTGGGACACCACCACATGAGCACTGCCAGTGTCATTTCAGTAATCGGGCTCAGTAGGTGATTTTGTGGTCACTGAGCAAAATCAGCTTCAGGGAATAAATAATTAAATTTCACCACCGGAGTTCCTGAGGTTGGTTCCCAAAAAGGCCATGTTGAAAATTTGGTGAAAAACTCCTACAAAATGGTTGTGTTATGAGTGTTTATTGAACTTTTTCTATGCACACATATAACTTTGGTAATTTTCAATATTTTGACTCCAAATTTTCAACATAGCCATTTTTTCACACCACCTCATGAACAGTGCACTTGTCATTTTTCACATCCTGTCCAAAATTTGATTTTGCACCTGTCACACAGAGTGCCATTTTGGCACAGATGTGAACATTTTCACCTAGGGGGTTTATGAGGTGGGGTCATAAGAAGACTAAGTTGAAAATGTGAGGTCAAAATATGAAAAAATGCCAAAGGTATGATCATTTGTTGCAATTTCGCTATGCACTTTCATAACTTTGGAAATTTTAAATATTTTGACCCCAGGTTTTCTACATAGCCTTCTTATTTTCCCACCTCATATACTGTATGTCACAGCTGTCATTTTTCAAATCCTGCTCAAAATGTATTTTCTTATTTGTGGTGCTGAATGGCATTGCAATTGTGCACAATTATGTTTTGGTGGGGATTCAAAAATGTTCTTTATCGGATACTTGAGGTGGGGTAATAAGGTGGTTATGCTGACAATTTGGTCACTGTTGTACTATAAATGGATGCACAGGGCCTGGACAGCCTGTGCTTCCACAGATACATATATATACACACACCTACAGAGGAATGGGAGCATAGGGTCCAAAGGGCCCTGTGCTTCCACAGTAAAATAAGGATACTATTATATTACCTCAAAAAGTAAGGAAATAAGTTGTAAAAAACTTCATTAATGCTCCAGTTAGGGTCAAAGCAATAAACGTTGGGAAATGAGGCATTAGGGTTTCCAATCGTAACACCCCACTCTCCCAAACCAGGCAGATGAGCAGGTGTGGGGTGTGCCTTGGGCTTCTCAAGCCTAACACTCACCCCATTCTCATAAAGCCTACACTTCTGACCTTTTTACAGATGGAATGGGGTGACGTTAGGCCTGAGAAGCCCAGACACACCCACCTGCTCTTCTGCCTGGTTTGGGAGGGTGAGGCATTAGGGTTGGAAACCCCTAATGCCTCATTTCCCAACTTTTGTTGCTTTGACCCTAACTGGAGTACTGGAGTATTAAAACATATATATATATATATATCCTGCAAAAAAAAGAGTCAATCAATGTCTGTTGCTGGCACCCTCTCATCATCCCCCACCCCACCCCCCATAAACATAACACTGACACTGGTGTACCCAATACCCCAGTGTCATCATAGTATCATTTTTTTTAATGTACATCTAGCCTGCAAAAAAGAAAACTGTCCACTGATGTCTGTTGCAGCACCCCTCTAACCGTCATCTCCACCTGACCCTCCTACTTGGCAGCAACCACCCCACCCCCCCAACATAACACCAACACTGGGAATGCCCAATCCCCCAGCACTGAAACTTGAAATAAACAAAAATTTCCCTCTGCAATTTTTTAATAAACCCTGTAAAAAATAAAACCATTCATTGATGTCTGTTGCATCATTATTCCCCCACCTGACCCTTCCACTCAGCACCCACCAGCCCAAACAACCCAAGGCCTTACTTACCCACTGGGGGACCAATGCCAGAATCCTCTCCAGACCACAGCTGCATCTTCACTCTTCAAACTGGACCATGAACTGAGGAAATCAGGTATGTGGTTCAATGTATTTCAAAGGGATTTTGAACTTAATGGCATGACTTGGCCATTTCTAAATATTTTTGCCCAAATTTCAAACAAACCTTTTTTGAGATCCCACCCCATGAACAATGGCAGTGATATTAGGCAAATCTGTCCTGAAAGATGATTTTGCAGCTACTGCACAAAATCACCTTAAGGGCAGGAGGTGAAAATTTTCTCCACCCTTCTGTCATGAGGTGGGGTCTTAAGAATGCTATGTTGAAAATGTGGCTTAAAAATACTAAAAAACAACAAACTTATGAACTTACATTGTAATTTGAGAATGCAGGCTCATAACTTTAGTAATTTTCAAAATGTTGATACCAAATTTTCAATATAGCCATTTATTCAGAGTACCTCATGAATGTGACAGCTGTGATTTTTCAAATCCTTGCCAAAATGTGTTTTCATACCTGTGGCATGGAATGATGTTTTGGTGGTACAGAATAATGTTTTGGCAGAGATTTGAAAATGTTCACATACCAGATTCATTAGGTGGGGTAATAAGATGGCTATGCTGAAATTTTGATGTACAAATATGGTAAAATGCCTAGATTATGACTGAACATTACACTATTTCAGTTTTCACTCATAACTTCACTAATTTTCAATATTTTGACTCCAAACTTTCAGCATAGCTATTTTTTCACACTACCTCATAAACTTGACTTGTGTTATTTTTAATATCCTGGACAAGATGTGTTTTTGCACCTCTGGTGCAAAATGACAGTTCAGCCAGTATACTATGGATGGTACATGTCATGTCTATGAGGTGAACTCTAAAACAAGTGTCTTCAAAAGTCGGGGTCAAAATAAAAAAAAAATATTTACCAAGCATCAAATGTTCAGCATTGACAAATGCTTGTAATAAATAGGTACCACTGTGGCCCACCTCCAACATTCTACTACTGTGCTATTGTCTAGAGATTTCTGAAAAAAACTTGCAAGTGGCATTGCCAATTCATTAACCAAATCCTTGACCACCCTAGGACATCACCTTGCCATTTCTGGCATTACATTTCAACTGCCAAACTTTGAACTGCCAAACCTTATTTGAAGCATGTTTTCATTTCTTTGGGACAGCATGTTTCTTTTCCATTTTCTATCAATGGTCCAATTGCTCTGTCTATTTTTTGTTATTGTTTACATATCAAAATGTTTATTGTTAATTATCCTTTATGTACTGTATGCAGTCTGAATTCCAATAGATTTAATGTATGCCTTACTGCAGCATGCATGTGTTGTGGAACTGCCAGCCTCACTCCACCCAACCAGCATACAGCCATCCCCCCAAGCATTGGCTCTACCACTGGACCTCCCCACAGTGGCAGCCAAGTGCCTCCCCAATCTGGGAGAGAAGAGCTGCCAGGTGGCTGCTCAATCCTCACCCAGCCCCCACTCCTGGCCAATCTCCAGCAACCCAAGCTCATTCCTGAACTTGGATTGCCAGCATGGGACAGGTAAGATGCCAAGGTTCTTCAGCCCTTTGCACCACTGGGTTCAAGGTAATGCCTTTTGAAGGTTTTGTGAAGAAATATTAAACCATTCTAGAGTTATGGGGATTTAATTTTTTTTTCTGAACATGCTCAGTAGGTTTTTTGGATAACCTTCTGGTATGAATGATACATTTACCTTTTGCAGGCATTTACCTTTCACAAAATTAGTGATTTATCATTCATGAGAAAAAAGTATTGGTTGACAAATCATTCTCAGAGAGTCAGAATTAATGATATCTTGTCTGATTCGGGTAGTGTGACAAGTGGTGTACCACAGGGGTCAGTCTTGGGACCAACATTGTTTAATCTCTTAATCAGTGATTTACAAACAGGGCCAAATAACTTCATGGTTAAATTTGCAGATGATACTAAATTGGGGGGCAAGGTTAATAATCAAGAAAATATTTCTGCATTAAGGAAGGATTTGGAAAAATTAACACTTTGGGCAAATGAAAATCATATGCAGTTTAATTGAGACAAATGTTTAGTAGTGCATTTCAGTGTAAATAATCCAAAGATGATATATTATATAAACGGACTACCACTTCACTCATCAAATTGTGAAAAGGATTTAGGGATATGTGTTAATAATAAACTTACATCAAATGATCACTGTGTTAGAACTGCCTGCATGACCAATAGACTTTTGAGGCAAATAAAATGCACTTTTGTTAATTGCACTGAATAATGCCTTATTCCATTGTATAGGGCATACATTAGACCATATCTAGACTATGGCTCCCCTTTCTGGAATCCAAACCAAAAAAAAGACATAGCAATTCTTGGACAGGTTCAAAGGAAAGTAATTAGAATGATTCCAAGATTAACAAACTTGGATTATCAGAACAGATTAAAAGCTACTGGTCTCTTCTTTCTTCAAATTAGAAGATTAAGAGGTGATATGCTTATAGTTTTTTATTTAATAAATTTACCAGATCTAATGGAAAAATATGGTCTAACACACTTCAAAAGGAGACATGTTCCAAGATTGCATAATAAACAGCTTGAAGTAAAAACTTATAAAACCAGCAAAAGGGGAAACTTTTTTCCAATAAGAGCATCCATTGTATGGAACACCTTGCCACAAGAATTGGTAGAGGCAACTAGTGCCACTGTCCTTAAAAACAAATTAGATGTTTGGTTGAGGATAATAGATAAATAATGTCCCACATAGTGTGGGAAACAGTCTCGATGGGCTCTGGTCTTCTTCTGTTCTTTCATACCAAGTAATGCCAATTAATAATACCAAGTGACGGCTGCCATCTCATTTCTTTTACAACTGAAAAGCATTACAAATGCATAAAAAAAAATGCCAGCCAGCCAGTGCAGTGGAAAGATTCACCACTGTGAAGCCGGTGATCCAGGTTCAGGAACGGACTTGTGCATCAGAAGGTCGGCTGAGGGAAGAAGGCTTGAACATCCGACGACTGCTCACCTTCTCCCAGGTGGAGGGAGGCTCTGTGGTCTAATATTTTCTGACTCCTGGCAGAGACCAGGAGAACAGCAATGCATTGGGCCCTGTTGCTTAGGGGAGCATGATGGACATCAGCATATGCCTGACATTAGTGGCATATCATGTGCCTGTGGGGAGAAAAGGAAACATGCTCCATGGCTGACCAGATAATGGTTACTGGTCCCCACCACCATGAAAAGCCCCAGACAGCCAGACCACCTCAGCAGCACCCTGGGACAAATAGAGTGCACAGGCCAGACCACACTGGTGCCTTCCCCCTCAGACGGGGGACCAGTCCAGTGAAGGGTTATGCCAGGTTACCCAGGGAGAGCTGCAATGTGAGGTGGTGGCTGGTGGTGGGGATGATTACCAACGGGGTCCATGGTGACCTGAAGCAGTGACCAGCTGGGGAAGCTGGGGAGGAGCAAAAAAAAAACCAAATACATAAAAATTATGTATTTTCAAAAAACAAACACCTAAACCTAGGTAAACATGACAAATTTAACTGTATTCTGGTGTTTGTTTTTTGAATATAATGCTGGAAATAAGGTTTCTAGGGATCCAAAAATTCTAGGTGGCCAGCTAAGTGAGAGGAGCCATTCACCTACATTCTGTGTATGAGAACAGCTGAACGTTCTTGACTTCTGAAGCCTCAGATGGAGTGGTGCTGCCAGGTTCCATGGCAGCAGTGAGCAGGTGGACTAGTGAGGCAGCAGTTTGTCCCAATTGAGTTCTATCTAACCTAAATCAATCAATCAGTCAGTCTCTGTATCTATCTGTGTGTCTATCTGTCTACCTATCTATCCATCCATCCATCCAGTCATCCACCCATCCATCCATCCATCTATCTATCCCACATTTACATGACAGCTGTTTTCCAACTGACTTGCCAAATAGTTTTTCTTTATTTTCTGAAAAGCACAGCATTCAACAGTTTACTTGAAAACTTTTAAGTTTTCTGATTACAGTGCTAATGTTTATATGATGACGTGTGTTTTCTAATTTCAGCAAGAGAATGTTACAACTAAACGCAGTTACCTTACTTCTCATACAGTAGTTGCTGGTTCCAGGAGTAAGACACGTCTTTGATGAGAGACTGAACCTTCACTGTGGGATTGATGGAAGTGAGTGCGGGTGTGTGTGGAGGGGTCTAAGGAGATGGGGTGGTGACTGCACAGTTGGAAGTCAGTTGGGGGTGTGTGTGTGAGAGAAACAGTGAATGTTTTTTTACAGGAAAAAAAATGAATAGCCATTGAGGGACTTTTGTTTTATTTTCAGCATTCTATGAACATGGGGGGGACTTAACACCAGTGAGAAAGGGACATTTTTATAAATTTTAAGAAACAGGGCATGTGTTGGGGGGGCATAAATATATACACAGTTGTAACTGCAGACTTGGTCAGACGCAGTTATTTTCTGAAATTTATGTGATATCTCTGAAGAAATTCCTTGCCTGCCTACAGTACCACTATGGGTCAACAGAGAGAATCTCTTTAGATATATCATGAAATATCTGGAAATATCTGAATGTCTCTATGGCTGCAACTGTATGACAACAGAGACTGGTGGGGGCACTATACACCAGGGCTGTTAAATATATATTAATGGGGACCAAGGCCATGATTGAAGGGTAGAGGGGTACCACTGGACTCTAGGGAAAATAAACTGCATTCAGTATGAAACAACCATAAATCCTTTCCTGTGATAAGAAATCCTTTTACACCAGTGTTTTCCATTCTGGCAATAAAGGATTTATTGCCACAGATAAGGATTTCAAACTTGTATTTTTTTCCAGTCCTTTTCCATGATATGGAATCCTTTTCCACAAATCATTTGCTGTGGTCACGGAAAAAGTATGCCATTTCACAAAGAAGTATTTCGGATTTAGTTTTTATTTGAATTCCTTTCTCGCAAGACAATTTCTTTTTTGCTAATTCTTTTTTTGTTCTCATGAAAAAGGAATCAGCTCATGAAAAAGGATTTCTTATTTAGGTTTTTTTAAATCCTTTCTCGCGAGCTGATTCCTTTTTTGTGAGAACCAAAAAGAATTTGCGATAAAGAAAATTTGCGAGTTGCAAAAAGGATTTAGATATGGGAAAAAATGTTTCTGGTCCATTTTAGGATTAAAAAAATAAATAATACAACTCATGAATTCCTGATGAGCAGAACACATTTTGATGTCTGTGCAAGGCACCATTTGGCTGAGTTATGCAACTATTTTATTTGAAAAAATGGAAAACAAGATGGTGGCTCACAAAAAGGGAATTTTTTTTCTCAGAAAAAAGGATTGCCCACACAAGAAAAATAATCCTTTTTCATGACACCAGATTCCTTTGTCATTCAAGGAAGCGATCCAAAAGAGTGAACTGAGCATGCTCAGAACAGGAAAATTTAAAATCAAATAACTTTGCAATGGCTTTTTTTTTCACCAAACGAGAGAAATGAACTTCTGTGTGGCAAATCCTTTGTACCCAGATAGTGTCAGATCAAAATTCTAAACCTTCTGGGTGCAGCATGATGACAAAAAAAGCACACAAATGGCAAATTGTAACATTTTAGCTCTATGCGCAGCTCAAAATTTGCCAGTCTGACTGAAACAAAACTTGGCACTTCAAGAGATCTTCCACACAAGACTGTGCATGCTAGATAGATAGACAGATAGATAGATAGATAGATAGATAGATAGATAGATAGATAGATAGATAGATAGATAGATAGATACACACATGGCTGACACATTTCCTCAACTGGAACCGTTACTGTGTATTCCCCTTTATACCTCAACAGTTAAACCAGCAGACCTCCCATTTACTACTGTACACCTCCCAATTAAACCTGTATACCTCCAAAGGGATACTTGTATACCTCCTGAGGTAAACAGCTGTATACCTCCCAATTAAGGCTATATATCTCAAGAGGTATACAGTCTGTAAGGCATAGGAAAAAAAATCTCTGTCTCCACCCAGGAAACCTACAGAGCTGTAGGAAAGAACATACCTAGAAAAGAAACCCTCCCCAGTGGGGAAAAATCCTTTGTTCTCACAGGAGACCTGCAGAATCTGGAAAAAAAAAATTTGGAGAGCACACAAAAAAAAATCCCCACCACTGCACAGTCTCAACTGCATATCCCTTGGTGCTCCATCTAAATACTGTAGTGCAAAACAAAAACAGGCAGAGAGCTCAGCATACTGCTGAACTGTCTGTGATTATGAGGGATGTCCTTTATTTTGCCCCTCAAAATTGCTCTGTCTCTCATCCATCCCTCATGAAAAGGTGCTGCCCACCCAGAGAATGTGCTGTGAATTCAGACTCTAAAGTAGAAATTCATAATATTCTAAGATGCTAAATCAAAAATAATCTTTGGGCATTGCTGGCCCGGTGGCGCTGAGGGTTGAGGTGCTGGACGCCACACCTCGCACCATGCCAGCGACCCAGGTTCAGGTACGGACTCGGGTTGTCAGAGATTGACAGAGGGAAGGAGAATTGAGCATCCCAACGGATGCTCTCCTCCTTTGGGGTGGGTTATCAGGGGGTGCTGTATGCACCCGATGTCCCTGGGGGCCGGTGGGAGCACTGGCTTTCATGGGGCATTGGCGGCTCCAGAAGGGCTGGAGTCAGGGAGGGGAGGACATTGTTAGGCACTTGGCAGGTGTGCGTCAGCACGTACCTGCCCGAGCCGTCGTCCTCAGGGGAGGGGGAGACGGGAAGCACAGAAAAATAGAAACCAACCTTGGTGGGCCTAGATGACGGCCACTCCAGCTGTCCAGTCCAGAACCATGGGCAGACCCCACTGTGCCAGGGGGCTCCATGAAAGACGGGAGGAAAAGGTAGGAGTCACCCATGGGCACTCTAGGGGCAGACTCAGAATCGGGGTGGGTAAGCATGAGCGAGCCCGAAGGAGGGGAACGATGGGGCGATAGGAGGGATAAAAAAGAAAGTAAAAAAAAAAAATAATCTTTGGGCAAGTAAACAAAATGGTTTCCACAATGCTCTGAGCTTGTATCTCCATGTGTGGGGATGCCTCCCTTATCACAAGGTCAGTGCCTCCCATTATCCCTTATTCTGAGTGTCTATGTCCTTCATTTCATTGACTAAAAGTTGAGATGTATAGACCACAGAATACACAACTTCCCCCATCTACTAACCAAACAACCATGTCCCTCAACTCTTCCCATTCTTCTCAACTGCCAAGCCATCCATGCTCCAGCCAATAGCTCCCTCATCAAGTCTCCAGCTGCCTCCTCTATTACAAAGTTCTGTACATTCCCGCAACTACCATCACCAGGCCACACTGCTCCAGAGATGATCTCAGCCTCAAGTAACCCTTCTCAACATGCTGCCCTCCTGACCGTCACTTACTGTACATTCCACACTTACACTGACACTCAACAATGCTGTACCACTGCAATCCATGACCCAACCAACGATCTAAAGGATAACCAGCCGAATCATGTCCCTTTTCACAGGGGAACCCAACACTGCAGAAACGAGAAAGGGCCAAAACAGAGCCCATAACCAAAACACCACTACAGCATGGAAACACATGGGGTGAAGCAAAAAGGCAAAACTGAATATGGCCCCAAACACTGCTCACTAGTAAGCCCACCTGGCCTGACACAAGGTAAATAAATGCACAAAAAGCATGTATAAAACAAATGATAGGTATGTGTGGCATTGTGAAGGGGGTCATTATATAATTAAAGTCATTCAATCTTTGGGCTCATGGTCTTATTATCTAATTAGGCCCCCTGGTGAGTATATTTCCTTGTATACCATACATATACATCATTTAATTGCTCTCTCTCTGTCTCTATTTCTGTCTCTATTCTTTGCAAAAAAACTTCATTATTGCACCATGTAGGATAACTTAAAGCCATAAAAGTAGGAAAATGTGGTGTTAGTATTTCCAATCCTAACTCCCCACTCCCACCCCAAGCAGGAAAAGGAAAAAACATTAGGGTTTGGGGTCTCTGGAATCTTGATGAATCAGTGGTGGGGTCTTCCTTGGGGTTGTCAACCTAATGCTCACCCTTTCCCCAGCCCATTGCCTCCAGTACAAAGCACAGGTACAGCTGCAAGCAGAGCTTCATAGTTATACACTCTTCAAAGGTAGAGAAGTATGTCTTGCCACATGTTGCCAACACAATTGTGGGCCCTCCATGAAAAAAAGGAGATCACGTGTGATGTTGTTTGCTCAGTGAAAGGGGGGAGGATTAGGGTTGGCAACTCCAATAAAGACCCCACCACTGATTCGCCAAGACTCCAGAGACCTAAAATCCTAATGTTTTTCCCCCTTTTGCTGCTTGGGGGTGGGTGGGAGACTGGAAACCCCAACACCACATGTTTCTATTTTTGTGGCTTTACCTTACTCTATAATAATAATAATAATAAAATTTATTTAATTAAGTGCCTTTCAATATCTCAAAGCGCTGTACGGTATTAATACAGACAAAACACAAATACAAATACATATAATATAAAATCATGTAAAAAAAGAAATGTCTTCCCCCATAAAAAAGTCTTTAGTGCCTGCTTAAAACTCCCCACCATCCTGCACTCCCAGAGCTGATGGGGCAGAGAATTCCAGAGGGTAGGTGCCGCAAATCCAAAGGCACGTGCGCCGATGACTTTAAGTTAACCCTCAGAATCTCCAGCAACCCCTCGTCAGCTGAGCGGAGCTGTCACAAAGGGTGTAAGGAACCAGTAGCTCTTTCAAGTAATCGGGACCCAATCCATGTAGGGCTTTGTAAGTCAATAGACCTACTATAAAGGTGATCCACCACTGTATTGGTAGCCAGTGCAAAGCATGCAGCACAGGGGTGATATGAGATCTTCTAGAAGCCCCAGTCAACAAACGTGCTGCCACATTCTGCACTAGCTGCAAGTGGCAGATATCAACACCAGAAAGCCCCAGATAAAGGGAGTTGCAGTAATAAAGGTGAGATGTCACAAAGGCATGGACCAAAACAGGCAGGTCACTGGATGGAACAAGATGCCAATTCCTGGCAATGTTCCTAAGATGGAAAAAGGCCAGCTTGATGACTGCCGATACCTGATGTCAAAGAGTCAGACCATCATCAAGCTCCACTCCCAGGTTATGCACTCGTTCAGAGGTGAGAATCTGGGCCTCCCCCAGGACTAAATCAGAAGGGAGCCCAGTCCTCAGTCCCTCTACCCTATGACCCAGGTCCACAACCAAAACCTCAGTTTTTCCTGGGTTCAACTTTAAACTGCTGGAATTCATCCAATCTTGGATTTCTGTGAGGCAGTTGTTCAGTACCGAGATAGCACCAACCTGGTCATGCGCAAAAGACAGGTAGAGCTGGGTATCATCAGCAGAGCAGTGAAACCTCAGTTCATACTGTCTTACAATGTCTCCGAGGGGTAGCATATATACTGTGAATAACATGGGGGACAGCACCGAACCCTGAGGTACCCCGCAAGGCAGAGAGAAAGCCCCGGATGAAAACAAACCCGAGACCACTCTCTGCATTCTCCCAGCGAGGAAAGATAAGAACCATCTGAGGACTGTACCAGACAGCCACAGATGAACCTCAGGCATTCAAGCAGAACCCTATGATCCACAGTATCAAAAGCTGATGATAGATCCAGGAGAACCAAGATAGAACGGTGTCTCCGATCTCTCGTCATCAGGAGATCATTGAGCACCCGAACCAGAGCAGTCTCAGTACTATGCCTTTTACGAAAACCAGATTGGAGAGGTTTCTTATAAATTATGGATGGTTAGATGGTTATCCATTTGAGCAGCCACAACTTTCTCAATAACCTTCCCCACAAAAGGGAGGTTAGAGATAGGCCTGTAGTTGGCTAGGTTCTCTGGGTCTAAAGAAGCTTTTTTCAGAAGGAAGATCACCACCTCCTTCTTCAGAGAACTAGGGAACTCACCCATATCTAGAGAACACTGGACAATCTGAGCTAAGACCGGGCCAATGATCTCACTACAACCCAAAATCAGGGACATAGGGCCAGGGTCTAAACTACAGCACATGGGATGCATCTCCTGGACAGTCCTCATAATGTCTACAAAATCCGGCAGGTCAAAGGTACTCCAGGAAACTCCAGGCTCTGTGGCAGAGCACCGATCAACAGAAACCTCCTTAGAGTGAAGCTGATGGCACTCCCTCCTGATGTCGTCGACCTTATTCGCAAAGAAGCAAGCAATCTCGTCACAATCAGTTTGTGTAAAAACTCGACGGAACTGCCGACAGGCTGGGTTGCACAGCCTGTCAACAGTTCTGAAGAGTTGAGCCAGTCAGTTCCGTGCGACAGAAATTTCCTTGGACAGGAATTTTGCCTTCTTATGGGAAATTTCTGTTTGGTAGAGTTTATAATGCTCTAGCAAAATACGGTGGTTGGCATCAGTGGCAGTCTTCCTCCAACTATGCTCTAACCTACGCCCCAATTTCCAAAACTCTCTCAGAGCCTCATCAAACCATGGGGCTCCAGGGTGATGTGGAAGGGGGTGAACTCGGACAGGAGCAATCTGATCAAGAGCTGAAGATATGGCCCCATTATAGGCCACTACCAACTGCTCAAGGTCAGTGCAAGACTCATCCAGTATCGAGAGGTCAATAACTGCCATCAGGTCTTCAGGGACCACATCCTGCAAAAGGCAGTATCTGACCAGCTCCACAGGGGCCGACCTACCCAGAAAGGCCTCAAAATTGAACCCAACTGAGTAATGATCAGACCAACCGACTGGTTCCACCACTAAATCGGAGGCCTCTATCTCCAGGAGGAAGACCAGGTCAAGAGAGTGACCTCCCTTGTGTGTAGCTGAGTAAACAACCTGTGGAAAGCCCAAAGATGTCATCACCTGGAGGAAATGATGACCAAAAAGTGAGGATTTGTCATTGACCCAGGCATTGAAGTCGCCCGGAACTATCAGTCTGGGCGACTCCAAAGCCATGTCGGTGGTGAAGTCTGCTATTTCCTGCAGGAATAGCTTCTCATCACCTGGTGGATGGTAGATGAGGGCAATCCTGCACCCAACACCAGCTACCACAGTACACTCAAATGACCTGGCCTCCTCAACTGGTACACCTGGTACTAACTGGTGCATTAATGAAGTTTTTTGCAAAGAATTTCCTTTCTTTTTGAGCTAGTGGAATTGTATCCTCATTCACATTGGGCCTTGCACCATGGGAAGACTTAGTCCACTTTACCACTAGTCTGTGTTTGCAAATTGACTAGTATCCTTTACCAATTGCAAGGTATATGTGTGCTGTAAAAAAGAGTACAGATAAGGAGGTAATAAGTAGTGAGTACAGGTTTTTTGAGCATAGATATTTACTGATTGCAAAGTCTTTACCTCCTGTAAACATCTGTTATTGCTCGAGGAATAATATTTAATGCTTGCTAGAAGTTTGTGACCGGTAATTTCTACTTTCAGCTGGAAAACATAGTGTGACAGGCAAATACTAGTGCTCGACCAGTAATCTGTATTTACTGCTGGACTACTAATATTTACAAATCACAAGGTGTATATGCACTGTGAACACATACACAGTTACAGATGTAATATTACTGGGGTGTAGGCTATTTAATGAGTGGGAACTATTTTCCTGCTGTACACATGTGGAACAACTCAAGCAGTAATAATTACTGCTTGCAAGAAGTTTACAACCATTAATTCCTATTTACAATTCATAAATACCATTTGATTTGTAAATATAACTCCTTGATCAGTAATCTATGGTTAGAGATTGAGCAGTGATATTTAACAATCACAAGATGTATGATTGCTGTAAACACATAGCACAGCTCGAGAGTTAGTGTTAGCTGCTCTCATGCTATTTGCAAGTAGTAATACCCTTTTAAGGATTGAAACTACCGTGCAGTTGGTTAATATTACCACTTGAACAGTATTCTGTGTTTACCGATTGAGCAGCAATATTAAGCAATTGTGAGGTATATGTGCCCTGTAAATACATATTAAAGCTCAAAAGGTAATATTACCTGGCAATTGTGAGCAGTAACACCTATGTACGGATCATAAATACTGTGCCATTGATAAATAGTACTGCTGGAGCATTACATAAAAATACATGTCACAACTAACATGTTGCAAATTACTGCATGACAGGTAAAAAATGACAAGCAATCACAAGGTATATGTGCCCTGTAATTACATACCACAACTGGAAAGGTAATATTACTTGGTATTTGTGAGCATTAACACCTGTTTATGGATCGCAAATACCATGCCACTGGTAAATAGTACTGCTGGAGCATTACATAAAAATACATTTCGCAAATTATGTGTCGCAAATAACATTGCAAATTACTGCATGACAGGTAAAATTACTTACATGTTTCAAATAACATGTCACAAATTACTGCACAACAGGTGAAAATGACAAGCAATTGCAAGGTGTATGTACCCTGTAAACACATATCACAGCTCGAAACGTAATATTACCTCATATTTGCTAGCATTAACACCCACTTATGGATCGTAAATACCATACCATTGGTAAATATTACTGCTGGAGCATTACATAAAAATATCATGTCACAAATAGCATGTTTCAAATTGCATGCCACAAATAAACATATCACAAGTTACTGCACAACACGAAAATAAGCATGTGTAATACTGTTTTTTAACATTCATAAAAGTTTTTTTTGTACAGTTTGCATTTTTTTTGTTAACTTAAAAATCCTTGCAACTGTAAAACCACCTAATATTTTTTTCAGAAAATATTCCAAAGGCACATGTTTGGAACAGGCCCCTTCAACTATGAAAATTTCATGAAAAAATTCCACATCATCCAGGTGGTAGGTGAGAGCAAAAAATATGCAATGTTAAGTATAAGCTATTTTTTCCATGTTTATTTATTTATTTAGATTTTGATAACCGGGTAAGCCCAGTAAGACCAGAGGTCCCTTTTTCAGGGGTGACCCGGGATTAGATACATACAGCAAAAATTACATACAGTTGACAATAATACAGGGTAAAATAGAGACAATGCCATTGGAGAGACAGTAATTACAGGTTGAGAATCCAGAATTTACATTTGCACAATGCATAAAATTAACAGGGGTCACAGTTGTCACATTAACTGGTTAGGGCATTGAAGTACAGTGGTCACAACTGATGGGAGGGAAATAGGTGTTCTATATCATAGAAAGCAACAAGATGCCATCACAAAACTTTTCCTGTCTTGCAATTCTGATAGCCTGACAACACATGCAGAATTTTGATGAGACAGAATTGACAGCTGTAATACAGACACAGTGATTTCTCACAAACATTCATACCACTTCAGTTCAGCAATGAAACTCAAAATGATCAACTTTTTATGAGAACAGAATGATAGATTTTAAGCTAATATATCTAAACACAAACCAGATGGGTTAATAAACACTGTGGATTGAAACAATTAGCTCTACAGGCTGCTCTGACTTTGAAGTGCTCCAGCCTCTTCAGTCAATTGGGGACTTAACTGCTGAAGCAGCAGGCAAGACCAATATGATGTCATCACTCACTGATAGGGACAGAAAAATCTTTACTGTTTTCAGTTACTGCAGAGCATATTAACAAATGCTGATTTAAAGAAAACTACAAAATCAAACAACACAGAATTTTCGGGAAACACTAATCATGACAAAGGGACTTGAATGCATGTGAAATCAAGCTTTTATTAAAAATATGGACAAAGTGGTGCATTTGATCTTTAAGGTAATTCATTTTTCAGGCTTTTGTGCTTATGCTGGGTTTTAAATGTTGTCCCCAAACACTCACACCAGTATGGTGAAGGCTGAAGTTTCGCCTGCCACAAAGTAATGTCCCATCCCTCAACCCAGTTACAAGTTTTTTTTCTTTCATTTTGGTTTTGTAGTAGTGACTTGTACAGTACCTTATTACACATTAACTCCCAGTGTATGCAAGTGAGTGAGATGTGCAGCCATTCAGATGCAAAACAAACAAGTTGTAAGACATTTTACTTGATGAAACAGTGCTGATTGTACCACTAACCCATATTATTTTAAAAAAATAGCAGTGTGATTTAGAGATCAAAACTGTTGCTGGAGTCTTCAGATGTGAGGAAAACAAGATGGCAGCACGAGCAAAGTTCTCCTTTTTGGAGATCACTATTGGCCATACTGGGAGGCAGTTTGCTTCAGTGCTATGTCAGTCATATGGACTGAAATTTGCATAATGCAGGCAAGTTAAAAATAATACCTTCTGATGTAGGCAAGTGAAAAATGAATGTGTCATTCTATCTCTAGCTGTTATTTGCACAGTAGGTTCCAGGAAACAGATTTATTGCTGTGATATGGGACCTACATACATTGTACACATATTTATATTTATATCTATATATATCTATATATATATATATATAGAGAGAGAGAGAGAGAGAGAGAGAGAGAGAGAGAGAGAGATAGATAGATATATATCTATATATACATATATAGAAACATAGAAACATAGAAGTTGATGGCGGATAAGGACTGCAAGGCCCATCCAGTCTGCCCATTTTTTTCTACCTTATAAATGTGCCATCGGCCTTTGCTCTGTCAGTGGCCTATCTATTCATAGTCATTTGTATTGCTCCCTTATGCCTAACCCATGCCTGCTTGGAAGCCCTGTACTGTATTCATAGCCACCACTTCTTGTGGTAAGCCATTCCATGCATCCACCACCTTTCTGTGAAAAGAATTTCCTCACATTCCCCTTAATCGCCCCTCTAATCTCATGCTGTGTCCTCTTGTCCTGCTATTTTTCTTATATTTAAACATGTTAGACTCTTTCACCTTGTTAATGCCCTTAAGATGTTTGAATGCCTCGATCATATCACCTCTCTCTCCTTTGCTCAAGGGTATACATATTGAGCTCTGTTAATCTGTCCTCATATGTCTTCTGATGCAGTCCCTGCACCATTTAGGTTGCCCTTCTCTGACTGCCTCAATTTGGTTAATGTCCTTGTGAAGGTGTGGCTCCAATACTGCACGCAGTACCTCAGATTGGGCCTAACCAGTGTCTTGTAAAGAGGGATTATTACCTCCCTCTTATGACTTGTGATACCCCTACTAATACACCCTAACACCCCCCTAGCCTTACCTACTGCTTTAGAGGTCTGCTTGGATGATTTCAGGTCATCAGTGTTGATGATGCCCAAGTCTTTCTTCCTTTGTGACTGCCAGCAACTCCCCACCCAGCCTATAGGTGGCTTCAGGGTTTCTTTTCCCTATGTGCATGATTTTGCACTTCTTTGCATTAAATCCAGTAGCCACTCTTCTGACCATTCTGCTAGTTTATCCAGATCTCTTCTCATTCTGCCCACCCCATCTGGATCATCTACTCTGTTGCAGATCTTGGTGTCATCTGCAAACAGACAAGCCTTACCCTCTAGTCCATCTGCAAGGTCACTAATGAAGATGTTGAAGAGGACTGGCCCCAGGACTGATCCCTGAGGTACCCACTTGTGACTTGCATCCTTCTGACTGTATACCATTTACCACAACTCTCTGTTTTCTGCCCGTCAACCAGTTTGCCACCCAGTTGACCAACTTCTGACCCACCCGAGCCTACCCAGCTTATTTATCAATCTTCTATGTGAACAGTGTCAAAAGCTTTGCTGAAGTCAAGGTAGGTGACATCAACTGTTCCCCCTTGGTCCACCACTCTGGTTACCCAGTCAAAGAAATCTATGAGATTAGTTTGACAAGACCTTCCTTTTGTAAACCCATGCTGTCTTGGATCTTGTGCACCTATGGATTCCAGGTGTTGCACTATCCTTTCCTTGAGGAGTGCTTCCATAATCTTACCCACTACTGAGGTAAGACTGACTAGTCTGTAGTTTTGAAAGGCACACCCTTGAAACAAGCCCCTTCTGCCCAGAAAGGTTTAAATCAAAATTCAAACCATCTTTGTTGTGGCCAAAAAGAGGAATTATTACGGTGTTTTAATGTTCCACATCTCAGAATCCTGCAATCCAGATGAGCTTCCATCACAAAACTTCTCACATTTCAAGAGTGTATATATATATATATGTAGTATATATATATCTATATATATAGATATCTCTCTCTTATATATATATATATATATATATATATATATATATATATATATATATATATATATATATATATATATGTATAGATAGATAGATATATATCTATATATATATAGATATCTATATCTATATCTATAGATGTATATATATCAGTATCAGGTCTGCTGAGCGAATGCTGTTACCACGCAGCACTTACAGCATGGTGAATAGCGATAGAGGGATTTTAGCAATAAGGGAAGGAGAGTGTGTAAGCATACCACGGATGAGGGGAGCTACAACCATGCAAGGACAACATTCTCCTTTACTCTGAGGTATGTGCGACTTTGAAGTTGATTATATTAATTAATGGGGTGTTTGGGGGCTAAGCTTCCCCCCCCCACAGTAAAAGTGTTTTAGAGTCATGTTTTTTATGAATAGTGCAGAGTGGTTTACTGTTGTAGCACTCTTCTGTATTTTCAAGTAGCAGTATTAGTAGTCTAAGGTGCTGAATTTGCCAGGTTCCACCAAGCTGCCACTTTGGAGTAGTTGTAAGGTCACAGGCTGTAGTGCTGGTGACTGGGGTTCGTGTCTCAAAAAGGTGTTGTTATTTTGTGTGAGTGTATGTCTTTTTTTTTTCTATTTTATGCTCTGCTGACATTCCTCACTCAAATTATGTCCCATAGAAACATAGAAACATAGAATTTGACGGCAGATAAGGACCGCTTGGCCCACCCAGTCTGCCCATTTCCCTACCTACTGGATAAGCTGCAGATCCTAGTTAACCAGCAGCCTACTTCTTTCTACCCCACCCCCCAGAATTGCCTTATGACTATCCCATGCATGCTTGAATTCCACCACTGATTTTGACTCCACAACCTCCGAAGGCCATTCCATGCATCCACAACCTCTCTGTGAAAAATACTTCCTTAAATTACTCTGAGCCGCCTCTATCTTCAAATTGTGCCCACTTGTTCTTGCATACTTTTTGAAAGATGCTACCCTTGGACTTTGTTGATTCCCTTGAGGTACTTGAAAGTTTCTATCATGCCCCTCTCCTCCTTTCCTTGAGGCTATACATATTAAGCTCCTTAAGTCTCTTTCATATGTCCTCCGGTGCAGACCCTGCACCATTTAGTTGCCTCTGGACAGCTTCCATCCTGTCTATGTCTTTGCGGAGATTGGGTCTCAGAACTGCACACAGTACTCCAGATGGGGTCTCACCAGCTGTCTGTACAGAGGATAATAACTTCCTGTTTTCTACTGGTGATGCCTCTCCCTATGCATCCCAGTATCCCCAAGCCTCCTTGCTGCCTTCTCACATTGCTTGCCCACCTTTAGGTCATCTGATATGACTACCCCCAGGTCCCTTTCCATTTTTGTTGTTGTTAGTATCTCACCCCCCGTTGTGTACTCTTCCCCTGGGTTTTTGTTTCCCAGGTGCATTACCTTGCACTTCTTAGCATGAGGGGTTGTCGTGTTGATTCTGTGAGTTTTGCCCTGCTCAGGTTGCGTTCACTAATATAATCTGTGCACCTGCATTCTGCAAGGTTTTTGTGTTGCGGTGTGCTTGTTTTCTTTGGATTGTTGCATCACAGTCCATTGTTTGTGTGGTGTTGTGTATGTGGCTTTGTTCCCTGCTGTGTTTGGTTTTGCTGAATTGACATGGATCCATCTATATCTAATTCTATATCTATATTCTTGTCTATATAAACAGTATTATAGTTATGCGGTAGAGCAAGTATAGTTAGGGTTAAGCAGAGTGTTTAATATTAAACCCAAATATTTGCACCATAGTAACTTTAGTGCTGTTTGACAAAATTGTCCCAAATTTGGCATGCACAATCCAGGTGGCACACTCTTGAAATGTGAGAAGTTTTGTGATGGATGCTTATCTGGATTGCAGGATTCTGAGATGTGAAACATTAAAACACCGTAATAATTCCTCTTTTTGGCCACAACAAAGATGGTTTGAATTTTGATTTAAACCTTTCTGGGCAGAAGGGGCTTGTTTCAAGGGTGTGCCTTTCAAAAGTTTCTTGAAAAAAATTAATTGGTTTTAGGGTTATAAGATTTTAAAATGTGGCTTCTGAGCATGCTCAGTACATTTGTTGAGATACCCCTCTGATACAATGCAAGAATTCCTCTTTTGTGAGCTGTTTTTAGGTTGTTACTGTGTTTTTTTTTTGGGAAAAATTCTGCAGGTTGTGATGGCTGTAATCTTTTTTTTTAACAAAATAAGGTGGAAAATGCATAAAAATGATGATTAAAAAAACCCTGAACCTAGGTAAGTGAGATGGAGCTAGCTTAATTCTGGGGGTTGTTTTTTAAATGTCTGCCCATAAATATCTTTCCTGGGTACCCCAAAATTCATGGGTGCCCTGATTAACGAGGAGTCTATTTTATGGATCAAGACCTGTGAGCAGAGAATTATTTGGATGCACATAAAGTGCAACCTAAGAATTTTTGGTTCACGCATATGGTATCCGCATTAAAGAAGATACAATCAATTTGAATGTTTGTAATTTATTGCCATAGTGCCTGAAGGAAACTTAATAACATTGCTGGTAGTTTCCAAACATTCAGCACCAGTAATGATTTATTTTTGATACAGCAAGCAATGGAGCAGGCAGGCAATCTGAAAGGTGAGAGCTAGTGGGAGCATGAATTGGCAGGGGGTGGATAGAGAGAGACAGAAAGAGAGAGAGAGAGAGACAGAGAGAGAGAAATACATAGTGATGACAAAATTGATTTACATTTTAGTAATTAAAAATGTTGAGGCACAGTGTGGCCCCAAGCCCCAGAGTGCTTTAAGCAGGTGGCTTCAGGTGTGATGTAGATGGCCCTTTGAGTCACCGAAGAAAAGGATAGAGTTTGTCTCATTAGAAACATAGAAACATAGAATTTGATGGCAGATAAGGACTGCTTGGTCCACTCAGTCTGCCCATTTCCCTACCTGATGGATAAGCTGCAGATTCTAGTTAATCAACAGCTTACTTCCTCCTGCCACCCACTAGAATTGCCTTATGCCTGTCCCATGCATTCTTGAATTCTTCCACTGTTCCTGACTCCACAACCTCCTCAGGAAGGCTGTTCCATGCATCCACAACTCTCTCTGTGAAAAAATACTTTCTAACATTACCTCTAAGCCGTCCCCCATCTCCAAATTGTGCCCCCTTGTTCTTGCACATCTCTTCTTCTGAAAGATGCTGCCATCTTGTACCTTGTTAATTCCCTTGAGATACTTGAAAGTTTCTATCATGTCCCCCCCTTTCCTCATGGGTATATATATTAAGCTGCTTTAGTCTCTCCTCGTGAGCTCCCAGCCCAGTTTCTTACTGTCTGTAGAGGACCAAGACAACAACAACACAGGCATTAATTCCCTACCTGTTTGGTTCATGCACTCACTCATGGGACCATGGGATGACAGACATGAGTGTGCCTGTTTGTCACCATTTGCAATGTATCTCATGCTGCATGGAGGTTGGATGCATGTTGGCTTAGCATGGGGATCGAAGGAAGTCAGGAAGATTGCCATACTGTGTGGCTCAAGCCCAAGCCCAAGTCTTGGAGGATTTTTACATGATTCTTATTACAACAATTACAAATATTGATTCATAGTGTGGCCTGAGCCCTAGAGATCTTTTACATTTGCAGCCAGAGACATGGCCAGATATTTCCTGAAATTTCTGCATTTTCTCCAGAACAATTCACTGCTGCCTATTGTACCACAGTGGGCCACAGGCAGACTCTCTTTAGGTATATCACAAAGTGTCTTACGCTGTTTATGTGTATCTCTGGCTGCAGAAAGGATTGCCCCACAGGAGCCTGAGCTTCTGCAGACAGAAGTAGTGTTGTAATTTGGGTAGCTTGGATTTGTATCTGCAGTCAGAAGTGAGTGTGTATATGTCTTACAGTATGCATGTATAACTATGGCTGCAGAAGCACTGTCCCTGCAGGGGTCTGCACTTCTGCAGACACACATAGGTCCTGATTTTAAAAAGCATGTAGATCATCACAAGGGACTTGCTACAGACAGTGTGATACAAGTGGCAACTTTCATCTAACATTGTGGCAAACATGATTTTGTAAGCTGCCTGCCACAAAAGCTCTGCCCCAAGTCATTTGTACTGAACACAGGGAGTTTGATCAACTCCCTCCTGCTCTAACTTTGTGTCCATGGGGGATCCATTTTTTGAGGTTTGCACCAAACCTTTGGTGCAAAGCTGCCATAAAGTGAGGAAATTGTTGTAACTCTGCCAGCCCTTCTAAATTTGGGCTGTGTTGTGGCCAAAGGCTTTGGCACAGCTGTGCCAAACACTGCAGTTGATGCAGGGCTTGATGCAAGCCATGTGTCAACCTTGTCAAATTGGGCCCATAGTGTTGTAATTTAGGAAGCATTGGATTTGTATTTGTGGCTTCAGATGTTCAGGCACAGCAGGATCCTCTGCTTCTGTAGCTAGAAATGTGTGTGCATGTCTTACAGTGTACATATGAACCTGTGGTACCTGTAGCTACAGAAGCAGTAGTCCCACAGAGGCATGTGTGTCTAAAGACAGAAGTAATCTTGTAATTTGGGTATCATGGATTTGTATTTACAGCCATAAGTCAGTGTGTATGACTGACACTGTGCATGTGTATTTGTGGCTGCAGGAGCACTGGCTGCACAGGTGCTTGCACTTCTGCAGACAGAAGAACTCTTGCAATTTGGGTCTCATGGATTTGTATCTGTGGCTACAGAGGCTTGTATTTCTGCAGACAAACGTAGTGCTGTGTTTTGAGTATTGTTGGTTTCTATCTGCAGCCAGAAGTGAGTGTGTATGTCTTAGAGTGAGCATGCTGCAGATACAAATCCATGAAGGTAACACTTCAGTGTTACTGTGTTTGTGTCATCAGAAATAGTTGTATGCATACCTCTCAACCTCCTGCCTCATAAATCAGGGACAAGGCTTAAGAAAATCAGGGACACATCTTCAAAATTGGTGCTATCCACTCAGAAAGCTGGTAGAATAAGGGGCATCGTGTAAAATGCATTTTCTAAGGAAGAACAAGTTTGTAACTTCAATGGCTGACATTATTTTGTGCTTACAACTCACACTGTTTGGTCACGGAAGCACAATTTGTAGGAGGGACAGCGTAAAATTTTGAGGCAAAATCAGGGACAGTTGAGAGGTATGGTTGTATGTTGTTCTTCTTACCTGATGATGACTGTTTGTGGTTGCTTGCATGGTCTTGTCTTTTTGCTGCATGGGGGGGTGGGGAGATATGTTTGGAAACTCCTATGCCACATTTTCCTGCTTTGTGGCATTAGGTTGAACCCGAACTGGTGCATTAATGGAGATTTGTTTTCAATATATGCATGTTCAAAGCAGTTCAATAATCTAAGGATAGCTGGCTTTTTGTAAAATGGCAGTAAGTCAGATTTGGGAAGTAGGCTTCAATTTCATAACTCTAAACTACTGTTTTTGTGTAGTTTTCAGTCATGAAAATGTCTCTCGATATTGTACATTGCTTGTGGTCAGGACTCAGTCCCCACCACTGGCCTCAAATCCCCCATGTTTTTCTGGTAGCCATGATCCCATCCTCACTCCAGGACCCTTGTCTGCAAAACAAAATTATGTAACAGCCATTTGTGGGTGCTGAACACCACCACTAGTATCACTCCTACCAGCTAAACTTCAAATAAACCAGTGTCAGATGTGCACCCCCACCACTGGTACCACCCTTCTAATTGCATGTTGTTCAATTAAAGCAGAGTTGGGTGCCAAACCTACTGCAGGTGTCCCCAATGTGGACTCCCAGTCTGAATCAAACCAGCGGCAAGTTCCCAACAACACCACTGGTACTCCCCCCCTTTTTGCCCACCAGAACATTAAAGTGCTAGTGTACTACCTGGCATTAATAGTAACTTTAAGTACTCAGTAGTCACTTTTTGTATCTGTAGTATTTTTTTCCTTTTTTCTTTCCTGCTTTTCTAATTTGAAAACATACTACCTGACAGTACTAGGTGTGATGTGTGAAACAGCACTCTACCGGGGGACTGAACTAGCCAGTTCTTATCCTCCTTATTTTGTCTTATTGGAGGCAGTATAGCATAGTGGTTAAGGGCACAGAGCTGCAAACTGGGAAACTTGAGTTTAAATCCCATCAGCCCCCACTTGCATACTGTGTGACCCTGACCCTGTGTGACCCTGGGTCATTTAACATCCTTGCATGCTTCCAGGTCACACCTGGAAGGTACCATGTAATTTTAGTGATGGAAACACAGTGATGGCAATCTGAGTGTGGGCATTTCAGCAATTACATGTACAGCACCCATACATGTGGGCAAGTGCCAAAACAGCGACAGATGCCCCCCTTCCCGAGGTGCAATGACCTCAAAGTTGGTTATAATAGTAAGGGGGTGTAGGGGGAAAATCTCCCCGCATGGGGGGTGTGGGAGGCGATGACCCCCACAGAAAAACATTTGTTAAATTATCACCATTTCAGTGCCCTTATGTATGGCCACTGTACTTGTAATATATGGAATGCCCATGCTCAAACTACAGTTGATGTGTAATATTCACTGTAATCACATGGAACCCACCTAGAAACACATTCTAGCTTAGTGTGCCTTTCCTGGTTAAACAATTCTCCTTTCCCCCTTTCCTTATTCATCATCAACACTGTGATCTCACTGAATGTGACGTACTAGTAACCAGGACGAACCAATCGCCTGCTTCTTGACTGTTAAGTTGTGCCATATGTTACCTATGTTTACCTGTCAGGCAGCAGAGTATCTGATGAAACAATAAGTGAGATAACATAGTTGGATGAACAGAACTAGATATGTCTGCTTCCAGGCAAAGCATTGCTTTTCGCATCACACCTGATACTTTTAGGTAGAAAACCATCTAATGACCATACAGAAAATAAAAAAATGAAGAACACTTCAGAAATAATAAGTAAGGGATTACTTTTATATAATATTAACATTTTCTGCCTGCTATGTTTTGGAGCTACTTGTTTTTATGGCTGCAGTAGGCGGAACCTGCAGACATTTTGCATGTACAAAAGGAGTGATGTCATGTTTTCTGTCTGTGGAACTGACTGAAGGTGTAAATAGTCTTCTCCACCTTACCCTCCTTCAAGAAGTGTTTTCCACTCTCAAATTAATACGTTTTCATGTTAGTCAATGGTTACAGGGTACTATTTTCTTTCTTAAATGGGCAGTACAAGAACTGTTACCTGAGTAGTGGGAGGAAGCATTAGGTTTTTTTGGGGGTAGTAAGATCCATCCCACCTCCTCCTGAGAAACTCCTAAAGATCCAACCCTACCTTTTTTTTATTCATGTGGAAGGGGCATGAGGTGAAACTGCATCTAGTTGGAAATGAAGTGTGTGCTGAGCCTGTGTGGTTACTGAGTTTTACTTCTCTGTTTTTAGAGTAAGTTGAAGCATGTCTTTTTACTTGATAAATGTTTGTAAAAGTGTAAATCATATTTGCTAGTGCAACTGTGAGTTATGTAACTGTTTTTTGTAGATTTGACTCCTGACTTCTTTCCATGACAGGCAGTATTCCTGGAACAGACTTTGCCTTTGAAGCACCTTTAAAGTGCTATTTTTATGTCACTGTATAGTTCCTCACTTTATAGGTGCATCAATGGTAAAGCTTTTTCATGCAGGAATGTTTACTGCCTGTCATAAACAGAAATCAAGAGTAAAATCTACTAAACACAGTTCAGCAAGTTAGCTTCAAAAGCAAAGCCTGTTTGTGCATGGAAAGATGTTACAGAAAGGAAGGCATGTAATTATTTCAAGTCTGCAAGTTAAGCAACTATTTTTTTTAACCAGCCTTGCCTCAGCTTACATTCCTATCCTCATCAGTTATTTTCACAAATAAATTCCGAGAGATGTAAAGTCCCTCTTGTTGGGTATATGGTGTTATTCACACCCATCCTCCAACCTCGCCCCCACCACCTTGCTTTGTATTTTGCATCAGCTGTAGCATTTCAGTACAGCAAGAGGTGACAATGCATATTTTTTTCTGGACTTGCTGTGTTAATTGAGCAGTCCCCAATCTGTATCCTTTCAAGAACTACTTTATGTGGTGTGCATACCAGCATGGTTGTTTCACTCTTATTTACAGCTTTACACCTTTATCAGTTTTTAATTGTATTTTTTTGCCCTTTGAATAACAAGGTTCAATACCTATAACTTCCCAGTTTCTTTATTATGGTCACATTGATTTCTGAAGACCCCATTGTAAAAAAGGTGCAAACACAACTTGGTTTTCTTTGTCTTTTTTTGCTTGGGTAGTTTATTAAGCTTGTAAGCATAGAAACAAGGGTGCAAAGCACATATCTTACAAGTAATGCCATATAAAAAAATGCATCATATACACAGTAAAACCAAAGAAAATATATACTGATTCCTCCCAGTTCCTGGAAAATGAATTTTTTTCACTAAACAAGTTATAGCTACTGAAAAATACAAAAACTATAAATAACTGCACAGTGTGACATCTTCATTTAAACCTCTTGGCTGCAAACTGTGACATTCATAAACTCAGTAAGGTTCTCACCAAAACTATCTTCTTCTCATGTCTCCTCTCAAACTGTCAAAATAATTTCTTCAATGTGGACTGTCAGGCATTCAATCTACTTTTATAAATATAGATTTAACAAGGGTATCTTGTAAAGTACTGGTTTGTTTAAATGTTAGTTCTGGTCATGCTGATATCACATTATTCAGACTTGGTTCAGTATCTAGGAATTCCAATTTTTTGGTTTTTTATGATCCAAGTTATTTTATGATGCATGTATTTTATTAAAATCCTAGGGCCTGTCTTATTGTTGTGCACAGCTACTAAGCACTCCAACTGTGACTAAATTCAAGTGTAAAAATAAATAAATAAAAATGTATGTCATCTATTAAGTACAGTAGACTGGTACAGGACCTGTAAAACAACTATTCAGTCATATAATGGTATGAGAGAAACACAAAGAAGTGAAACCCTGGAACACCACCATCTGAATCAATAGGGAATGCACATTTCATGAAGCATAGTAAAAAAAAGATGTAACACAAAAATCATAGAAACATAGACTTAAACACAGATAAGGACTGCTTGGCCCACCTAGTCTGCCCATATCCCTACCTACTGGATAAGCTGCAGATCCTAGTTAACCAACAGCCTATTTCTTCCTACCCCCCCAACAAGAACTGTCTTATGTCTGTCCCATGCATTCTTGAATTCCCCCACTATTTTTGAGCCCACAACCTCCTCACAAAGGCCGTTCCATGCATCCACCACCCTCTCTGTGAAAAAATATTTCCTCACATTACCCCTGAGCCATCCTCTCTCTATTTTCAAATTGTGTCCCCTTGTTCTTGCACATCTCTTCTTCTGAAAGATGCTACCCTCTTGGACTTTGTTGATTCCCCTGAGGTACTTTAAATTGTCTATCATGTCTCCCCTCTCCCTTCTTACTTCAAGGGTATACAAATTAAGCTCCTGTAGTCTCTCCTCCTGTGGCTTCTGTTGCAGACCCTGCACTATTTTAGTTGCCCTTCTCAGGACTGTCTCCATCCTGCCTATGTCCTTGTGGAGATGAGGTGGCCAGAACTGGATGCAGTACTCCAGATGGGAACTCACAAACTATCTGTACAGAGGGATAACAACTTCTTGTTTTCTACCAGTGATGCCTCTCACTATACATCCCAGTATCCCCTAGCCATCCCTACTGCCTTCTCACATTGCTTGCTAACCTTTAGGTAATCTGATATGATTACCACCAGGTCCCTTTCAATTTTTGCTGTTGTTACTACTCCTCCCCCCCCCCACACTGTGTACTCTTCCCCTGGGTTTTTGTTTCCCAGGTGCATTACTTTGCACTTCTTTGCATTGAATCCAAGCTGCTATACTTTTGATCATTCCTCAAACCTTGCCAAGTCCCTTCTCATCCTTTCCACCTTTCCCTGTACATCAACCCTTTTGCAGATCTTTGTGTCTATAAAGAGGCATACTTTTCCTTCCATTCTCTCAGCAACAATCATGATGATGATGAGTTGAGGTATCTTTGCATGGTATAGTCAACTCCCACTTCACAGACGCAGTCCCTATTCTCTACAGTAAGATGAAACATCTTGGTGTAATGAGTATGGAATACTAATGTTGTGATCGATATCATGAGTGTCTCTGTTTGTGCTATGCAAAATCCCCCCCGCCCAAAAAATGATAATACAGAAATATTCCCAAGGTGACATATGCATTGTCGTATATTAAATAGCAGTAGCCTAATATCTGAAATTGGACTGATTCAAATTCTGTAATTCCTAGGTACAAGTCTATGCATAACATAGACTGGAATAAGTGTTGCTATGTAAAATAGGAGCACCCATGTGTTATCTGTGAAAAATGTATGTATTATCCTAAATATTTTGTTTTGTTCCAATTGTTCGTAGCAGAAAGTGTCATAGTCCTGATGTCAATCACAAAAGTAGCAATCAGTAGCACATAGATAAAATGTTGCATTTTAATGCAGAGAACAGGGACTGCATCTGCAGCACAGGGGTTAGCCATGCCATGCAAGTATAGGCCAACTGAGTCATGATGTTTGGTTTGATTGCTCTCAATGTGAAAAATGAAATGTGCATTCCTAATTGATTCTGATAGTGGAGTTCCAGGGTTCTGAATCAGTCTGTTTCTATCACTATGAGTATATGATCGTTATACAAAACCTTTATTGCTTACCATTCCTTCTATTAAAATCAACACCTCCATATCTTTTCCTAATAATGTATCTGCCTTCCTTAGAATAGAAAATAAAACAAATCTTACTGGTTAAAAAGCATTGTGCTGTTTCTCCATGTATCCTTCACAATTCAACACAATCTCACTAACTTCATAATGTAGTCATGGTGGATCTGATTAGAACTTATTTAATACAGCCGATGACAGGTGCACAATCTCATTGACAGTGTCTTGCAAGAAAACAGAAAGTCCAAAATCCTTCCCCCACCCACTGACCAAGTTCCCCTACCTACCCTTTTCCTCAGTCAACTCATAAATTTAAAAAAAAAACCTCAGTCATCCTTTAGCATCTATGCTACCCTCCCCCAACAGAGCCCCAGTCTGGTCCCACATTGTATTTTCCTGAATGCCCCTCATGCGACTTAAACTAATGATCATGCAATGTGGGATATTGCTGTGTCATTTACTGTGTGTAATACAACAGTGCCAGTATTAGGATAATGCCAACCCTGCATTGAATGATTGCTCAAACCCAGAGGAACACCATGCCTCCAATTTGCAAACAGCTCCAGAAACTTTGAACCCAAATTTTTCCTTTCTGTACTTTCAGTGCTTTGCATTGCAATCCTAACCAATGCATTAACATTTTTTTCACAATTAATGCTGTATATATCTTATATATGTGGTAGTGCCTGCATGTTATGGCTGAGCTAGCATTTTTTTCCAAAAATATTTACCTTTTTTTCACAGTTTATATCTCAGTATCTTATCCCTAGGACTGTGTAAGTTGGCGTATACATCTTAGTCCTATTAGCTATCTTTGACAAGTTTGGTGAAAATCTGTTTAACAGTTCAAAAGTTATTATTTAGTAACTTTATGTAAAATCGCTGAATTTTTACAGTTGTTTCAAATGGATTAGGGAAAAAAGATACATTAGTTGCAAAAAGCTATAATAAGGCAAGAGCTAGGGTGCAGCATGGTTCTGTAAATGACTGGACATTCAATAATAGGAAAGAAATTCTCTTGAGACTGAGTATTATAAAGTGTGTTCATAGGGTCTATAAATTACTCAAAGCAGTGCTGGTGTTAGTCTAGCTGTGGCATCCTTTCTCAGAGCATAATAAAATGTGAAAACTGTATTTTTTTTTTTGGTATGGCTGGACAAACATTCCAATGTTAACAACTGCATGTTTCACAAACTTCTGAGAAAATCTACAATATTTGCATACTTTCCACAGGTTGTGTACCTTGTTCAGAAAAACGCTAAGTACACAACTGACATGAAAAAAATCTGAAATTTCATAACTTGCAGATTTTTTATACAAGTTGCAGACTCAGTATTTTGTCTTTTCAACTCCAAAGCTTCTGGGATCAAATTCGGTAGTTCCATGACTTGCAGAAAAAAAAAATCTAAAACTGCCTCATACCTTACTAATTTCCCTATTTTACAATATTTCTCGACTAGATGTATATTTTTTTTTATTCCGTTGTCAACCAGATAAGGCCCACTAAGCACAAGTGCCTGTTTCCACGGACAACCCGGGAGCACTGGGGAGGTTAAGTGACATGTTCAGAGTCACATAGTATGCAAGTGGAGGTTGTGGGAATCAAACACTGGTCTGCAGGATGCACCAAGATCATTTACAGCTCATTGCTTTAAACTCTTGGCTATATTAAGTACAATACAATTGTGTACTGTATCATGAACTGCCCTTTTCCATTACAAGCTTGCTCACTTGCAAAAATCTTTTCTTTGTCAACCAGTTCCTCAAGTTTTTTCCCCAAAGAGGTGTTGGTATATTTTTGGGGATTATATAAATCAAGATAATAGTACAATAGGTTGATTGATCTGCTCTGTTCTCCCTTTTAAAAACAGGAATAATTATATTGAACCTCCAATCTTTGGCTATCATTTTTGTTTGATATTTAGTCAAATCAGGGTCACCCTATAAACTGGCAAATGGCAAAATAAAAATAGATTATTAGATACTGATTCTCAAGAAACAAAATTACTCCTTGAGTAGATGTAAATCCTACCGGGTCATAATGTTGTACGCTTAATAGTATACGGCATTATGTCGAATCCTGGACCTGTGCACTCTCCAAGTTGGACACCCCTGGAGTTAGAATCATAAATGGGGGAGGGGGCCGGGGGTGCAGACCCCTGTAATGGGGTGTGTGTGGGCAGATCCCCCCACAGAAAAGAAAATCAAATGGAACCGCTGCAACGCATTATGCCGCATAGCCGCCCGCCGCATTTACATTATGACCCCATGCCAATGTAAATCATTGTTTTGGTATTTAAAGGAGAAAAATATTTTTAATAGAAGGATCAACATCATTTATCTATTAAGAAATCAAGAACAAGAAGAAATTATGCAGTGTTTAGATCTGAACAAGTGGTATCATAATGCCCATAGTGGTAACTTTTCTCCATATATGAGTGTGACTACTGGGGCCAGAAGCAGGGGGCAGATGGGAGCACATCAGAGCTCCCACAGCACAACCCCTCTTGGACTGTTCTCTGCTGACTGTGAGGAAACAGTCTTGTGACTGTGACAACCCATCATCCAAACAGCAGTGGCAGTAGGTCAAGTCCCACCACAAATGACCAGCAGCATAGAAACATGGAATTTGTCTGCAGATAAGAACTGCTTAGCCAACCCAGTCTGCCCCTTTTGTCCCTGTCTGTACTGTCACTGCAGACCCTACCTGAATTCCAGTTACTCCCCCCCACCAGCACTTTCCTACTAAGATTCCTTTGTGCCTGTCCCATGCATGCCTGAAGCCCATTACTGTTTTTGCCCCTGCCACCTCTGCTGGAAGACTGTTCCAGGCATCCACCATTCGTTCAGTGAAGAGGTACTTCCTCACATCCCTCCTAAATTCCCACCTCCAGCTTCATTACATACTCCCTTGTTCTTGTGCACATGATCTTCTGAAAAATACTCCCCTTCTGTACCTTATCTTCCCTTGTGTGGTACTTATTGGTCTCTACCATGTCCCCCTTCTCCCCCCTCTCTTCCAGGGTGTACAAATATTGAGCTCCCTGAGCCTCTCCTTGTAGGGCTTATGATGCAGCCCCTGCACCACTTCAGTTACCTTCCTCTGAACTGTCTCCACCTTGCCTATGTCCTTGAGATGTGGTGTCCAGAACTGGACACAGTACTCCAGATGAGATCTCATTAGCTATCAATACAGTGAGAATACCACCTCTCTCCTTCTACTGGTGAGTCCCCTCCCTATGCACCCCAGCATCCTGCTGGCCCTGCCTAGTGCCTTTTCATACTTCCCTGCTGCCTTGAGGTCATCAGATACGATAACCCCAAAGTTTCTTTCCTGTTTAGTGACTATCAAAAACTCTTTCCCTATTGTATACACTGCCCCAAGATTTCTGTGCCCTAGATGCATGATTTTGCACTTTTTGTCATTGAAACCCAGCTGCCATGCCCTCAAACATTCTTGAAGTTTTCTCAGGTCAACTGCTCATTTTCTTTCACCCCCTCTGGAGTATCTACCTCATTTCAGATTTTTGTGTCATCTGTAAAGAGGCATACCCTCCCTTCCCAATCTTCTACAATGTTACTAATGAAGACATTGAAGAAGACAGGTCCCACTACTGAGTCCTGAGGTGCCCTGCTGGTTACTCTCTCCTTGATAGAGTGAGTGCCATTTAGCACTACCCTGTGCCGTGTGTCTATCAACCAGTTTCATACCCAGGTTATCACTTTGTGTCCCTCCCACAAACTGCCTAGTTTCCTTATAAGCCTCCCATGTGGTACGTTGTTGAATGCCTTGTTGAAATCTAATGAGGCAACCTCCACTCCCCACACCCCCAACACACACACCCTGATCTATTTTTCTGGTCACACAATCAAAGAAATCTATCAGGATCATTTGACATGACTTCCCCCATGAATCTGTGTTGCCTCTGGTCATTCAACTGACTGGATTCAAGATACTCCACTAGACTTTCTTTTAATAGTGTCTTCATTAACCTCCCCACCACTGACATTAGACTTGCTGGCTTGTAATTGCCAGCTTCCTCCCTGCTGCCGCTTTTATGAAGTGGGACAACATCTTCCCTCCTCCAGTCCTATGGAACCACTCCTGTTTCCAGTGAGTTGTTGAGTAGGGCTGTCAGAGGTGCAGCTAGTACCTTCTTTAGCTCTCCCAACAGCCTAGGGTGTATGCTGTCTGTCCTCATAGCCTTATCCAGTTTGCAAGTCCTCACGGGGCTCATTCCTCTGTGAATGGACTTGTTTCCACCTCCCTCCCCCCAGTGATTCTGTGTGGTCCATCCCCCTTCTCCCTCCACTGTGAAGATTGAGCAGAAGTAACTGTTCAGGATATCTGGTTTTTCCTGATCCCCTTCTGTACAACCTCTATCCTGCCCTTCTTAACCTTAAAATCCCTCCCTTTGTCTTCCTTGTTTTGCTTACATATCTGAAAAAGGTCTTGTCTTGTCCCCTTTACCTACCCCTATGGCTATCCATTCCTCTGTTTACACCTTTGCACCTCTCACTGCCTTCACTGCTTCCCTCTGCCTTTCCTGGTGCACCACTTTAGCCTTTACCTTCACAGCCACTTCCCTTAAGATCTATAGTGGTCTCTTTTTTCTCCTGTTTTTGCTTCCTTTTTTTGCACAGATATTTGCTGCCTTCACTATGCCATCCCTTAATTTGGCCCACTGTTCCTCGACCCCACTCAAGCAATCCCTCCATGTTAACTAATTTCTGAGAAATTCACCCCTTTTATAAAAATATTTCTCACTTGAAGTCCAGGATTCTCATCCTTGTCTGGTTTGCCTCTGTCACCATCCTTATGTTGAACCGCACTGTACAGTGATTGCTGGTCCCCAGGTGCTGTTTGTGAGCACCATATCAGCTATTGCCCCACCTTCAGTGGGTTCTCTAACTAGTTGCCTGAGAAATGCCCCATGCAGGGAGTCTAGGGTGGCCCTGATTCTAGTCAAGGCTGCAACTAACTTCTAAGAGGCTCCAATCTACATCCAGAAGAGCAAATTTCCCCCATCAGCAGCCCTTTCCTTTGTTTGCCATCATGCTGATGGCTTCTCCCAATGCCTTACCTAGTTTTTAGTGGCTCCAGCTCCTGTCTCCATGGTGACACACAGCACCTCCAACCAGATTAAAATCATAATTGAGTGGACAGAATCATGCCACAACAAACCGCACATACAACAAACAGCACTGACAACACATGGGTGGAAATTGCTTTTCTTCGGGGTGCTGTGCTCCACACACCCCATGTTTGCAGGGGACTTTGCACCCCACCCTCTGACTATAATATAAACACCTCCATGGGGGGAGATGTATGTGGGGGAATGGGCATGATTCAGGTGGGTGGGCAGAGTTTGTGTAGGAAGTCAGTGGGGACACAGGTTAAGTGGGGGGAGTAAGAGGACACAGGAGTAGGATTGAGGGTAAAAACAGCTTGGGGGAAGGAGAGCTTTTATACAGTATGTGTGGGAGGGAAGACAAGGGGGAAGCTGCACAAAAAAATAAAATCACCAAATGAGACCTGAATCCAAGGACAGCAGTAGGCACCACAGGCATACACAGCCTGTGGCTCTATCTGTTGAGCCACAGCTACAGCATGCTGGCAAGCAGACATGTAGAAGGTGAAAACAGCATAGGGATAGTGTGGTTATGCCTGTGCTATACTTTTCCCTGTCTTTTTTCACACAAGCTATTTTCTCCTCGCAGTTTTGTGCCACGCTATTATCTCCACACCATTAAACCTGGATACCCCTCCAACCCATCCTTTACAACTAGGTTCCCTTGCATTTCTTTCACTCTGATATCCTCCCTCACATACAGCACAACCCCTTCACCCATCCTCCCCTCCATATCCTTCCTGAACTAACAGTCACCTGGTATGGCCATGTTCCAGTCATGGCTCATTGTACACCACAACTCAGTACTGCCCACAAGATCCAATTTTGCCTCTGTCATGATGGCCTTCAGGTCTGGAATTTTATTTCCCAAACTCCTTGTGTTGGCAGACGTGATTCTCCACACCTAGCTCCCACTCTGGTTGCAACCTCAAATATGGCCTTTGTTGCCACTTGAAACTTATGAACATATGAAATTGCCAGCAGATGCAGGCCATGCAGTCTATCTAGTCTATTCGAGTGTGCAGCACACCATCTATTAGACTGCAGCTCCTCCCCCCTTGCACTCTTTTCCAACTTAATGCCTCGCACTTCCACCTTCACCTCCCCACACTCCTCACAGTTTTGACCCTCCCTTTGACCTTACCCCACCCTCTCTTGAAGCTGCCCACCATCTGCAATGCTACCACTTCTTCTGGCAGTGCATTCCAGCCAGCCACCACCCTCTCCATAAAGTAGTTCCTCCTCATCTTTCTCTTGAGCCTTCCTCCCTCTAACGTCACTGTGACCCCATTTAATATGTCTGCTATGAATATGTTGAATCAAACTATCCTAGCTCCAACCCCTGAGGGACCCCACTGGTTACTGTCCTGGGTGCTGAGAGTTTGCCCCCAACTAACACCCGCTGCTACCTGCTCTGTAACCAGTTCTTGATCCACCCAATCAGCTTCCTTCCTGCTCCCAGGCTATTTAACTTGCTGGTCAGCCTTCTGAGGGGCATGGAGTCAAATGCCTTACAGAAATCCAGGTAAAGGACATCCACTGCATGGCCTCTATCCAGAGACCTCATCACCCAGTCAAAAAAGTCAACAAGGTTGGTCTGACATGATCTCCCAGACACAAAACCATGTTACCTGTCATCCTGCAAGCCATTCTCTACCAGGAAATTCACCAGGCTTTCCTTTAGTATAGTCTCCATTAGCTTCCCCACAATGGCTGTAAGGCTCACTGATCTGTAATTCCCAAGTTCATCTCTGGGCCCACTCTTATGGATTGGCACCACATGTGCCATCTTCCAGTCCCTGGGTACTTATCCTGTCCTCAGGGAAGTGTTGCATAAATCTGCCAGTGGTTCCTTCTAGAGATGCAGCAAAGTTTTAATTCCTTAGCAAAGTACAGGTGAAGTGGCCCACTTCGCACCCATTTTGGGCTACGTGAAGTTTCCATTATAATGGGCCACATCACATTGTTGACTTTGTGTTGACTTTGCCTTATTTTCAGGGAGGCGAAGTGTGTGAACCACAAGATTTGAACAGTGAGCATGCAGGGAGCACTCACAAAGCCACAATTGCTGATACATTTAACAACGTTTGATTCATTGTCACTAGCTATAAAGCCAGCTTTGAGGGATAGGGTGTTCAGTCACTCATAATTTCAGTCAGTAGCAAGTCTAGCATGTTTTCACCTGTGTGGGACCCTGCAACACTGCACATTGCAAGTGTTGCATGCTGTCTAAGTCCCTGAAGGTTGCTACCACAACAGTCTGCCTTATTATACTGCTTTCCAATACCACCAGCACAGACAACCCCCAGCACCTGCGCCCAATATACAGTAATACACAAATAGGAACTATCCCCTATTTTGCCACTTGTCCACATATCAATACTTAAGTGAATGTATGATGAAGAAGAATGTTGAAGGGCATGTATTACAGACTCTGTCACAGTCCGTTATATAACTCAGGGACAGCATGGGTGGAAAAGTAGGTCCTGGACAGGACTTTCCATTTGGGACAGGCATGTGCCGGAATCCAGAATTCTCCACAACAGCAGCATTCAGTTCACATGACACTACATGATTTGGTGGGTATTTCATGTTCGGGGCAAAACAGCTGTGCAACATGGGCTGCGTTGTTACTGGTTTTGAACGTGGCATGCCAAATGGCTCTGCTCTGCTAACTGCCATGGGTGGGGTGCTTTTGCCATGTGATGATGAGGGGTGCACAGGGGACAAGTAAAAAAATTATGTTATTTTCCCCATTTTAAGCACATGGGTTGATGTACTAGAAATACTGCTTGGACCGCCACTGCTAGTCTGGCCACTACTTGACAATTCAAAATCCTCCTCCTCATGTCTGTAGTAATCCTCTGGTGTTATTTCACCATTACTGCAGACATGTCTACTGGGCTACTTACAGTCAAGGAAGGGGATACCATGCTCAATAAGGTGGATGAGGATGAATTCCCCACTATGGCATTAGTTCCGCTCTGGTGCCAAATCCACAGTGCCATATGCCTGCTCTTCAGATGTGTATGCTGGCCCCCGATGCCCAGATGGCTACCCTTTTTACCACACCTCACATGCACTTGACAAAGCTGACAGATTGCCACTGTTTCATCACTTGCATCTTGTATGAAAAAATCCCAAACGAGGGATTCTGATGCCCTACTTTTCACATGTCCCTGATGCTGCATATTTGACTCCAGTTTGTTAGACACTGAAATGGGGGGTGTACTGCATAATTTCTGATGTTGGGCACACTTGGTCTGTACCTGACCATCACAGTCTATGACTATTACTGGGTCATCATCATCAACAGACACAGCTACATCACAACTTTGAGAAGGGGATGATTTATTAACAGACTGTTTACACACAGCCACCTTTTCTTTCTTCTCTGGTTCCCAATTGGGGGTTGCTGAAGTCATCATTATAATCATCATCCGTAGCCACAGTTTCAGCTTGTAGGCTGTCCTGTGGAGAATATGTTCCAGCCACAGCCTCATTATGATCATCCACTATTTTTTCTTCAACATTTGAATAGTTGGATGGCCCAGGCATAACCTCAACAGCAAAGGAAACATGAGATTGTGAGTCATTGTCAGGATTAGAATCATGTTCAGCTACTGTGGGGATGGGGAGTGTGACATCAACTACACTCTGACTCATGTCTTTAGATGCCACAATCATTTGGCAACCTGTTAACTTGTCACGGGATGAACTTGTGGCAATACTCTTGCTATCAGCAACTTCACTACCACCATCAGCAGGGACAACACCATCTCCACTGATTGCGCTGTGAGAAAACATAGTCAAAGAAATCCCTTTACTGCCATCAACTATGCCCTTATGCTGCGTACTACCCCAGTGCCATGGCCAGAAACAGCTTTGCATGCACATCTACTTGCAGGCATGTTTTTGGATTACAGAGAAAATTAACAACACATTTAGATTTCTGAACTTTGGGGTGGATGAGAAGCCAAACAACAACTGTGGCTTACAGATGGAGACTGAGCCCCAAACAGATGCAGACGCACAAACAGATGGAGCTTGTGCACTCAAGAGATACAGCCACACAGGCACAACAACACCTTAACCAGTGGTCACACAAATCCCAAACTGGAAAAATAATAAGTTTGGGGGCAGCTGCAGTACCAGTCCACTAACTAGACAGAATGAAGTAGTAAAAAAATACCACAGATGGATAAGAGATTCAGAGTGCTGTGATTACGGTGTGGCACAATAAAATGTGTATGACTTGATGGCATGCCCACACACGCTACATGTAATGCGCAGAAAATTTTACGGTTCAGTAAACTATAACCAAATCTTTTAAACTGACTGAAAAAATGCACTGCACCACAGCAAACAGCAACAAATTATCAAGATTTACTGCAAGTATTTCTGTGTGTACATGAACACACAAATACTAACACACTAGCTACCCAACAATAGTTAGAAAGACTGCCTTTCTCACTGTGAATCTCCCTTTACCACAGATAAGCCCCCCGAAGTGCACTTCTAGTGTCTGTCAGTAGTTTAGTTTGTTTATTGTTTTACAAAACATTTTATCATTACAATTAAAAAATACTATTAAAACAGTATTAAAAAAGTTTCACAATACAAAAATACAAACTGTTTATAACATAACATAAATATATCCATATACACAAATAGTTAACCATTACATCCAATACATTATTTTCCTAATAACTACAACACCACTAAGAGTAGCCCCATTTCCTCTCATCTACATTAGTAAAGAAGTAGTTGTAATTTCAGTTTTAACCTTTCCATAGATTTCATTTGTGGCCATTAAGCAATACTCAGATCCTTATCCTCTATTAAGGTGAGAGGAACTGTTGGAATCCAGCCAAGAACATCAAGTCCAAAAACATCATGGCACAGAACAAAGACAGGAAATCATCACAGCTGACAGTGTCAGCTTGCAAATATATTGCCGCTCAGAATCTCGTAGGCAGGTAGTACAAGGTACTGACCCCTGGTAGCCGGTGGGTCCCCCATCCCATCTGCCAAGTCCCACTCCCAGCAACAGGAGACCCATTAGTAAACTGCAGTGCTAACCCCCAGCCATCGGTGATCACCAATCTGCCTCACCCCAGCACCTATCCGTCACAGTAGGCAGTACAGTGCGACAAATCCATGGTGTCTAGTGGACCCCAACCCCCCCAGGTAATCCCCCACCACCCTGCTTCCACACCTACCCCAACCGCTGGTGGGTGACCAGCACAGCCTTTACTCTCACCATGGCTGACCACTCGACTGAGCTGCAATGAATAAGCAGGTACCTGGCGCAGGTACATGCTTATTAATCATCACAGTTCAGTCAGGCCACAAGCCGTGGCACAGTGTGGAAGGCTGTGCTAGTCATCCACGGCGCAGAAAAGGGAGCGTTGAAGAGGGGACTACTTGGGAGTAACCACCAGGATGTTCCACACTGTACTACCTACTGTGACAGATCGCTGCTGGGGGGTGGCAGATTGGCGATCAGCAATGGCGGGGGAGGGTAGCATTGAGGTTCACTAATGGGTCTCCTGTTGCTGGATTTGGTGGATGGGCTAGGGGACCAACTGGCTACCAGGGATCAGTACCTCATACTGCCTTCCTGCAAAATTCTGAATGGTGTTATATTTGGAAGCCAACATTGTCAACTGCTATGACTTCCTGGCTTTGTTTTGTGCTGCTATGTTTTCAGCCATGATGTTCCTGGCCAGATCCATACTGTTGTATACATTTCTTTCTAATATTAACAGTTTTGATCAGGAACACAGCTAAGTTATTCAGGACATCTTGACTTTCTGAGTTAAATAATAAATCCAAAATATATCTAACTGGGAAATTCATCCCACTCAGATATTGCCCCAGATATTTATGTCTCAAATCAGTATACCAGGAACACTGAAGTGTGACATGTACCAGGTCTTCTTCTTCTTCTTTCAGAGTGCAATGACACTCTGTTCCAATTGCACTTTCTTTTTTGTACTGATTTTCAAGTATATTACTTGCAAAGACCTCGAATCTAAACTTAGTCAATATCAATATAAATCTGTATTCTGCTTGTTGAATAAAATTAAGAGAATATTTAAAATTATGTTCCTTTGTGTTTTTAACTAACCACCAAACCACCTTAAGTCTTTTATTTCCCTCAAGATCTTTTCCTTTTGAATATTCATGTACATGTTTTGTATTTTTTTACAATAGGTTAGACTCAGTTGTATATTCATTTTAGTCTATGTTCTCAAACAACTTATATATCTAGCAAGCAATACACAAAAGATAGCCATCCTTTATTGTATAGGGACAGACATTTTTCCTTTTCCCTTATAGTTTTACTGATTGAGTCTTTATTTTCTGTGGTTAATTTAATCCAGAAATTTATCATCCTAGCATATATTATGTATTCAAATTTTATTGCTCCTATATCTGTTCTTACCAGTGTGTTTAGAATACTTATTGGAAGTCTCAATATTTGTTTCTAAGTTTTATCTAGATACATCTCTATTATATTTACTTTCTTAGTTCTCAAAACCTCTGCCAGATATGATGCCTGGCTAATTACTTTCCCACTGAGCACTGGAATTAATGTCAAGCCCCCATATATGTTGTTAAATTTTTTGAGTGCTTTAACAATTTGTTCTATTTTTTTTTTCTTGTCCATACCACATGTTTGGTCCATCTATAATTATTTGTTATTAACACCCCTAAATATGGGAATTCCAAGACAAAATCCAGTTTATTATGTGCCAGCATTAATGTCCTGTATTTCTTATTAGAACCTATTACCGTAATTTTGTTTTTATTAGCATTAGGCTTCAAGTTATGTTTTTTTTACAGAATATCTAACCTATCCAATGCTCTCTGGAGGCCAAAACTCGAGGTAGATAAAACTGCCAAGTCATCAGCATATGCTAGAACTGGTATCCTTTTCTGCAGTATTATTGGACAGTGATATAGGGGATTATCTAATTGTTGTAAAATCTCATTAATATATAAATTAAATAATGTTGGGGCCAGGACACAACCTTGTCTCACACCAATTTCAGTTTCAGTTGTTTGTGTTAAGGCTTCAGTTTGTGAATATTTTACTCTAGACCAAGCTTTTGTGTAAAGTCTTCTTATTAAGACTATTAAATTATGATCTATATCCATTCCTCCCATTTTTTTCCCATAATAATGATCTTAAAATTGTATCAAATGCCAAAGAAAAATCAACAAAGGCCACAAATAATACTTATTTCTTTATTTTACAGTATTTTTCTGTTATACGGGAAAAGATGAAAACCTGATTCCTTGTACCAGTACCCTTTTTGAAACCTGCTTGGAATTCTGGTATTATCTCATGTTGATTCAATGTAACTAATAGTTTATTTAATAAGATTTTGGTATAAAGTTTTGCCATCACATCCAGAAGGCTAATTGGTCTATAATTAGCCAGATCTATCCTAGAACCCTTTTTGTAGATAGAGATTATAAATCTTCAAAGCCAAGAATCAGGAACAAATGCATGCATTGCTGCTTTATTTTAAAAGTCAGCAAGGGTAGTTGTTTACCAGTCTATATTAAGTTTACAAAAATCAATTAAAATGCTATCCTGGCCTAGTGCTTTGTTATTTTTTAATGATTCTATCACTTCCTTGACCTCAGATGTTGTAAACCATCTGAAATCCTTATTTAATTCACCTAATTCTTCTTCTTTAACTGTATTTTTGTTTTGAAAGATCCCTAAAAAGTATGTTTCCCAAGTCAATGGCTCTATATATGTATCAATCTGAGTTTTATAATTACAGGTTCCTCTGGCTACAAGGGACCAGAATTTTCTATCATCCCTTTATAACCTTAATCAGTATAGCCCATAGTTCTCTATGATGTTGTATTCTATGTACATTTACATGTTGATTATAATTTTTCCCAGCCAAATTCCCTTCTTTAATATTCTTTCTATTTGAATTTTTTTTCTTTTCCTAACTAATTCAATAGCTTCCTCTTTTCTGATCTACTACAATTTTTATAAAACCATCCCTGATAGTGTATTTTCTCTTTATTATTCTTTTTCTTCGTTTGTTCCTTAACTACTAATTGAAATATATTCTTAATTTCCTTATATATCACCTCTAGGTCCCACATATTCTGGACATTAATATTCAAAATATGAACAATTTGGTCACTCAATTTCCTATTTTTACTACTTTTTTTCTGAATCTCATCTAATTATTTTATTCACAATTTCTATATTATCTTCCCTTACTGGGGTGATCACAGTTAATTTCTTTTTAATGACTACAGATGGCAGTGATCACTTTCTGTCCTATTTTCATATCACTATAATTATGATAATCAAATACTGAAGTTAGTTCATAATCAATTATTGTTACTCCCTTTGCACTTGTACAAGTCATATTTCCCATACTATCTGATGGCAACCTCCCATTAATTGTAATTATTTGCAGTGTCTCTACTAAGAGTTCAAGTTGTTTGTGGGTGTCTGTTTTTTTTATATTCTTGAAGCTTCTATTTGGTACCTTAAGGCTTGACATATTGAGTCATTTAATTCCAAATTCTCTTTTTTTTCCATATCTTATATTCATATCCCCCATTATTAGGATTTCTGTTGGTTCACTTTTTTCATATATTTTTTAACATCTTGTATAATTTTGCTAGTTAATGCTTTGTCATACAGTGGTGATCTTACTGGTGGATTATAAATATTTGCCAAGATCAAAGGCTTACTTTCTAGTTGAACTTTTATTAGGATATAATTTTGATTAACTAGTTGTTCTCCAATACTCATTGTCTCATCTATTTTAATATAGATCACCATTCCACCCATATAGCTTCCCATGTTCTTTTGTTTTACAGCTGGTGATTGAATAACACTGTAACCATTAATTGTTATCTTATTTACTTGTTCCTCATCATGCCATGTTTCTTGAAGCATTATTATGCCCATCCCTTCAATAAAACCCCTACATTCTGGATCTATATACTTACTCTGTAACCTAACAATTTTCCGTTACATAATTCCTAGGTTAGTCTCCTTATTTCTTTCAGTGAATAAAGGGGTACTGATATTCATGCAGTCAGATTTTAGCTCCCTCTCATTTTTTCGTCATCCCCCTTAATTCAATTCAATTCAATTCAATTTTATTTATAAAGCGTCTTTCAAAATCAAGGCGCTGTACAAAATTTTAAAATAATAAAATCACAACATTTAAAAGACAGCCACAACTAGCAGAGATACGCTAATCCAAAAAGATATGTTTTAAAGCAACTTTAAAATGTTCAACGGTTGGACATTCTCTCAACCAACGAGGTAGAGAATTCCACAGGGTCGGTGCTGAAAAGCAAAGGCACGAGATCCTGATGACTTCAATCGAACCCTGGGAATCTCCAGCAATCCCTCATTGGTGAAACGGAGAGGGCAGAGGGGGCAATAGGGAATCAGAAGATCTTTCAGGTAACCAGGTCCCTGGTCATGTAGGGCTTTAAAGGTTAGTAAACCAACCTTAAAGGTGATCCACCACCAAACAGGCAGCCAGTGCAGTTCGCGGAGCACAGGCATAATATGACTGGTTCTAGAAGTCCCAATCAATAGCCTGGCTGCCGCGTTCTGCACCAGCTGGAGGCGGCGGATATCAACCCCTGGTAGCCCTAGGTAGAGGGAGTTGCAGTAGTCAAGACGGGTAGTGACAAAGGCGTGGACCAATGTTGGAAGGTCATCCGGGGGAATCAGATGTTTCACCCAGGCGATATTCCTCAGATGGTAAAAAGAGGACTTGACGACAGCTGACACCTGAGATTTCAGGGTTAAACCATCATCAAAAATAACGCCCAGGTTTCGCACCTGTTTAGAGGTAGAGAGTGGTATGCCACCAAGTAATAAACCTGATGGTTGCCCAACACCCACACCCATCCCCTGATGACCTGGATCCACAAACCAGCACCTCAGTCTTATCCGGATTGAGTCTCAACCAGCTCGAACTCATCCACAGTCTGATCTCATCAAGGCAACTATTAAGTACAGAGAGTGCATCACCTTGACTGGGAGAAAGGACAGATACAGTTGAGTATCATCTGCATAGCAGTGAAAACCCAAACTGTATCGCCTGATGATTTCTCCTAATGGCAGCATATACACTGCAAACAACATGGGAGCTAAAATGGAGCCCTGTGGTACCCCACAAGGCAGGAAGTGAGTGTCAGAGGAATAAATTCTGGTGACAACTCTCTGAAACCTGCCCGTGAGGTAAGAACAAAACCACTTGAGGACTGTACCAAACAGTTCGCAAAAGACCCGCAGGCGATCCAATAGCACTCCATGGTCGACAGTGTCAAATGCAGCAGACAGATCGAGAAGGACCAGAATGGTACATGCCTTTCGATCTCTGGCCATCAGGAGGTCACTCAATACCCGGACAAGGGCAGTCTCTGTACTATGTCTTTTCCTGACACCTGGTCATCTTGTAACATTTGGAATCTACTAAATGTGTCCACAATATATTCAGGAAGTTGTTCTTCTTGAATTACTTCTACAGATTGTTGTACTATCTCCAATTGCTCAATTAAGGAGGTACTGGAATCCATCATTGTTTCAAAATCTGCTATTAAGATCCCCAGCTTATCCAGCTTTGGGCTGACTTCTAGAATATTTCTAGCTAAATTTTTATTATCCAAGATTATTTATTATTTATTTATTTGCTTTTGGTAACTAGGTGGATGCACTAGGCATAAGAATGCCTATTTTTAGGCATGACCCAGGAGAATACAGTTTGAAATACATGAGCAGTACATGTGATGCAGCACATGAGATATGTAACACAGTGAGGAGGGGAATCACATACAATCCAAACTTAGAGTGTAGAGAAACATTGTTCAGTATAATACAGTCAATACAGCTTGGACAAAGTCAAAAGAAAAACAAAATCAGAGAACATGTGAGAAAACAGGCATTGCAAGAGAAAGGTATACACAGACATACAATAAGTGCCATTATGTGGTCATTGACTTGGGAGAGTATAAACAGGGAAGAGAAGAAAAGGGAGAGTTGTGGGAAGCAGAAGAAGAGGGTAAGGGATGAGAGAGAGAGACATGTAAGGAGGGTATTAAGAGAGGTGGAGAAAAAGGAGTTGGAGAAAGTAGATTGCCTAGGGAAACAGAGGGCATGGAGAAAGAATGGTCTAAGGTGGATGAAAGCAGGTGCAGGGGCTAGTAACACGCAGATGATCATGGTGAAGTTTCTTAAAACTAGCATGGGTGGGAGCTCGACGAATAGTTTGAAGTTAGTTAGATTAAATCTATTTGGTCTCCATAGGCCCAAAACCTATGGGCTCTCTGAACCTCAACAATATCATCCTCATACAACTCTAATCCCAATACATTTCCTATCAAATGGGTGATCATTGTTCTTAATTTGGCCCTAGTATCAATGCCCACATACAAGATTCCAAAAATAGAAAGGGTTATGTCTGAGGAACTTCTAACTCACATTGGTTATCAAATATCTGTTGTAGTTTTCCCTGTTGTTCTAATTGTATCTCTAATTCCCCCTTAGTCTTAATTCCAAGGTCAATTGGATCACTAATTAGTATAGGTGATTCCATAAAGAAATTAAATTCCTGCAATGCATTTGAGTTTTTCCATACATACTGGGATACTCTTGGTTGCTCAAAAAATAGTTGCAGTATAGCGTCTGTCAGTACAGAAACAGAATGTACTTAATTAACATTCAATATGCACACAAAATCAATAAACGCTCAATGACATAAACACACAAGGGTTTCCTGCAATCGATGTACTAAATTTTGAAGTAAACTTTTGTTGCAAAAATGATTTTTTAAAGCTTCTTTGATGGTTTGATTCTTAGCGCTCTGACAGCAAACTGTCTCCAGCTTTCCACTATACACATTATGCTGAACTGAGGTTGTGCAAGACAGTATACAGCCCATGTGACCTGTTATCCCATGAATCACTGCAAAATTTGCCATAAAGAGCAATAAAAAGGAGAAGTTAACGCGAAGTTTATTGAAATCAATGGAACTTCATATTAAAATTAAAGGTGAAGCAGTAAAAAAGGCGAAGTTGATGTAAAGTCTATTGTAACCAGTGGCACTTCACCTTAAAATTAAAGGTGAAGTTACATGCTTCGCATTGTGGAATAATATGCAAATTTCACATTAGACATGAATTACTCTGCGTATCGAAGTTTAGCAACTACACCCACCACTATTCCAGCCAGGACCTCTGCCAACTCCCTGAGTACCCTAGGATGCACTCTGTCTGGACCAGGCACCTTGTTCACCCTTAGGGACCTTAGGCCCTCCATCACCCTTTCAACTGGGATCTCTACACTTGTCTCCTCCTCCCCCAACACCTTCACCCCTCCCTTGAGGTATAGGGCCATCCCTCTCCCTGGTAAACACTGAGCAGAAGTATTCATTTAGTACTTCTGCCTGCTCTGCCCCTTGCTCCATCCACTTACCCACCCTTCCTAATCCTCACAATCTGGTCCTTGCATTTCCTCCTATTTCCTATGTACCTAAATAAATCCTTCTCCCCTTCCCTGATCCCTTGCACCAGCCTTAGTTCTTTTGAAGCCTTGGCTGTCCTCACTAATTTGCTCACTTCTCTAGATTTCTTCATGTACTCCTCCCTATCCTGATCCAGGCAGGATCTCTCATAGTGCCAAAAGGCTGCTGTCTTTTCCTTCTCCCTATCCACTACCTCTCCATTCACCCAGCTACTGTAGGTCTCTTGTTTCTGGCCTTCTTGCTTTGGTACTTGGTACAAGAGCTAGTGGCCTCTGCCAGACCCCTCTTTACAATGTTTCATTTCTGCTCTGAATCCATGTCCAGGCTGATGCAGTCTAGGTGCCCTTTCAAGATGTTTCCCATCATGCCAAAGTCCACCCTCTTAAAATCCACCACTCTTGTTTTGATATAGGCTACTTCCTTCCCCAGGTTGAGGGAGAACCACACTGTGTGGTGGTCACTCCCTGGTAGTGGGTCTTCTACCTCAATGTCTTTGACTAGCTCTCCATCTGTAAGTACCAGGTCCAGAATGTTCCCCTCCTTGGTGGGCTCCAACACTTTCTGTGTGAGGAAACTATCTTGGAAGGTGTCTAGGAGGACCTTTTCTCTGGCACTTGAGGTGGCTGGGGTGTTCCAATCCACCCCCGGCAGATTGAAGTCCCTGACTACCACTGTGTTACCCTTACAGCTAATCTCCTTAATTTGTTCTCCCAGTTCTTTGTCCATTTCCACACTCTGGGAGGGAGGTCTATACATCACCCCCAATCTCACCTTCCTACCCTTTGAATGCTGTAGGTGAGGTGTTGTCCCCATCTGATAGCTGAATAGGCTGATAATTGAGTGCCTGAAGGAAGATGTGGCATGTGACAGGGCAAAACTAAATCAGAGCCTCACTGCAGTTATTGGTACCATCTACAGGATCAAGAACAGCCTGCCTTCCCATGCCATGCAGATAGCTGTCACCTCCTCCATCCTCTCACTTCTCGATTATGGGATTGTTATCTACGGCACCGCTGACAACTCCACCCTACGTAGCATAATCACAGTGCTTAATAAAGTCTGCTGCCTCGTTACTGGCTGTGACAGAGTCACCCACACCTGCGACCTGTACACACAAACAGGTTGGCTTAATTTCCATCAAAGACTCAAATATCAAACTTGCATCTTAGCAAAAAAGATCCACCTCCAGCTTACTCCAGCCGGACTACTCCCCATCGTCAGCCCGGCCCCTCACAGGCGGACTACCAGACTGTCAGCTACCTCATCCTTCACGGTCCCCCCATGTCGAACGTCTCTAGGGCAGAGATCCTTCCACTACTGTGCCCCCAAATGGCTCAACACCTTCCCCCCTACTCTCTCCCAGACCCACAGCATCGCATTTTTCAAAACAGGCCTTCGAACACACCTCCTTGAAAACTCTAAATGTGAATGCCAATAAGGCCTGCTCTCTCCTCCCCCATCCCCTTAACTGACTCTGGGATTTTCTAGTCCATACGTTCCACCCTCTGCATTTAGCTCTGTCTTGGGCCCACATGTATGCCTCCCATAAACTTCTAAAATGCCTCTCAAGTGCCATGTCAATTCTGTAACCTGAAAAAATCAAAGTGTAAAAAAAAAAAAATTGTGTTTCTTTTAATGCTTTATATTGTCTTGTGTCTCTCAACCCCCTGTAACCACCGTGGAGCCATTGCATAAAAAAACTGTTTGTACTGAAACCTGTGTATAATTGCTCATTCCGTCAGTCTTCCTTGTACTTTGGTTCTCCCTCCACCCCCTGTAAATGACATGGAGCCTTTGCAAAAGAGTCTATGACTCAAAGGATTGTAATTCCAATTATACTGTAAAATAAAAAAAAATAAAAAATAAGGAGCCTGGAACTGAAAAAGTTGATGATGAGACCTCCCTTGCTATCCCATACAAAAATAGCCCTGCTGAATTAAGGCTGGATTTTAGTGTAATCATGGTTCCTGATAGTTCATCCAGAAAGAACAAACAAAAGGGAGGGGAAAAAATCCAAAAACAAAGAAGAAAACAGAGTAGTAAAGGAAGAAAAATAAGTAACCTCGGGCAACAAGAACAGGAAAAAGGATCAGGAAATAGTACTCAAAAATCAGAACAATTAATAGAAGAATGTAGTAGCAAATTACCAGAGAAGAATTTAGGGACAAATGACTTAGGTCCCTTACCAGCTAAAAACCTCTAAAGTAATCTGCTAAATCAGCTGAATAATCTTGAGCAAGAAATTGCCTCATTTAATTTCCATCTTAGGAAAATTGTAGAAAAGAACCCACAAACACAGAGACAAGAATTAGATGTCACTAGCGTCCCAATAGATAAAGATGGATATAGCTCCTTGGAAATTAATGATATTGAGAAGGGAACACATATTGCAGATCAGGAAAGGGAATTCTTCTACCTCATTATGTTATATGGGCCAGGAAAACAGGGCAGCCTTTATCCAGCCAATCTTGAAATACAAGTACTGGAATTTTTAAATAAAGAGCTGGATACTGAGCTAATAGAGGATGATATTGTTGAAATCAAAAATTTCCCCATTAACGCAGCCATAATTATTGATATAAAATTTGTTTCACCAAGAACAGCTAATTATGTATGGGTAAATTGCTGGTTAATTAGGGATGAACAACTTACTCTTTCATTTCCAAATAGAGATCAATTTAATATGTTTGGATCAAGTCAGAAATTGGAAACCAAACAGAAAATATTAACAATGTTTGGAATGGGTCCCCTAAAGGAGGAAAATGATGAAAGATTGACAATGGCAATAAAAGATCTTTTGAGTAATTTTTTGTCGGTCCCAGTTGTGGAAACTGGCTGTGTTTTAGCCAGAAGAACTAAGTTAGGAAGTTAGAGTAACATAGTGGTTTCCACTTCAGAACTAGCTGATCTCATTCTAAATCAAACAACAAAATTAGATAGTCTTGGTCTTAATCTTGTGGATGCCACTGTATTAGAGGGATTAGCCCCATGCAATAGATCAATACATAGGGAAGAGAACCAGGAACCCCTGGTACTCTCTAATAGATTTTTGAAACTGGCTGGATATGGAAAAGAATGATCATATGAAAGCCAAGATAATAAAGCTAGATGTATAACAGAACATGAACTGGGATTCAGATTTATATCATGGAATGTTGCAGGCTGATCTACAAAGGCTGCTGACAGTGAATTTATAAACTTTTTACTGGATTTTGAAATTATATATATACAGGAATCGTAGCATTCTCCAGTTGATATGGTACAATTGAATGGATATGAGGGTTTTCATGTCCCAGGACTGAGGTCCACAAAATATGGAAGGCACTCCGGGGGCCTGATACCCTTTATTAAAATTGGCAGTATATGTAAGATTGTTGTGTCTACGATATATAATAATTTTATAGTAGTTATTCTCAGAATGAGAATGCAGGAACTGATTCTGATTAATTCCTACATACCCCCTGAGAACTCAAAATTTTATGAAACAGAACTTTGGCTTATTGTTACAAATTTATTATCGAAGATATTTCCAGAGTTTCCAATAGCTGAGGTACTATTACTTGATGATTTTAATGCCCACATTGGTAACTATGATGGCATGTTGGATAAGCCTATATTTTGAAATACTGATATTTTGGAACTTCCCTTAATTCCATCAAGAAAATCCAAAGATCCTGTTATAAACAGCTCAGGGAAACACTAATTGAGGTGTTACAGGAGTTCTATTTATACCTCCTAAATGGACGCCTTAAGGGGGATATGAATGGTGACTGTACTTACGTACCTACTAGAGGTGCTTCTATTGTTGATTATGCCTTTTGGACAGGAAGTCTGCAGTACTGGTATAGCTTTTCTATTCCAATCAGAGCCAAAAGTGACCACTTCCTGTTTGGCTTTCAGAGTATTAGGGTTTGGGGAGAACAAATCCCAAGTGAAAAAGCCAAATTACCCTTTACTGAAATTAGAGCATCAAAAAGGATAATATGGAATCAAGAAACAGATTTGGCATTATTGGATATTATGCAAAACTCAGTTGTAAGCTACCCAGTACAGTGCCTTTATAATATGGACTTTGATATACTATCTATTAAAACAAGTGCCCTATTTTCTGAAATTAGAAATAGGCTAGAAAGGACACCCTCTGCTAGACATGAAGATAATAGAAGCACCTGGTTTGATAAAGACTGCAAAAAATCCAAGTCTAATATTCAAAAGTTATACAGAAAATATAAAAAAAGGGTTCCAAAAAACTGCTAGTAGCTTTAAAGAAAGAGAGAAGAAATCATAAGAAATTAATCTATGAGAAAAAGCAATATTTTTATACAAGGCAATGGGAAAATATGTTAATGGTAGTTAAGAACAAAGATGGTAAACTATTTTGGACATTAGTAGCTAAGGGGACTGATCAGCTTAAGACAGATATAGACACATATATCTCAGAGGATAAATGGAAGGAACATTTTACTAGCATATTTTATGATCCACTGGAGGAAGGTTGGCTTCCTTTGGTTTTTAAAACCAATTTAAATTTCCAATTGGTTATGGTGGATAAAGTATATTTAGCAGTATATACATTAAAGAAATGAAAAGCACCAGGACCAGATGGGATCCCATCGGAAACTTTTTTGTCTGCAGCAACTGGAGCAAGTTCCTTACTATATTTTATAACAAATGTATTATTAGTTACAGTTACCCCAAAATGTGGGGTGCTAACATTGTATCAATACATAAGAAGGGGAGCCTAACAGTTCCTCTTATGTATAGGCCTATCAGCCTGCTGGTTGTAAATTTAAAAATTTTCTCCAAGATCATCTTGGAGAGACTTAAAAGGGAGGTAGATAGAACAGGTGGAATTTAAATATATCAGGCTGGCTTTCACTCCAATTACTCAACTATAGATAATAAATTCATATTAAAGCACCTAATTTAAAAATATGTTAAGTTAAGGGGGCAGAATCTTTATGCAGCATTTATTGATTACTCAACTGTCTTCACTAGTATCTCTAGAGGGCACTTTTGGGTATTATTGCTTGAAAGAGGTATTGAACAAAATATAGTGGCAATTGTTGCACAATTATACTCAAACAAATGGGCCAAAGTCAGGATGGGCCACAAGGGCCACCTAACAACCTCATTTAGAAGTAATAAAGGGGTGAGTCAAGGCTGTGTACTAGCACCTCTTCTTTTTTCCCTTTATATTAACAGTATGTTAAATGGTTGTGAAGAAAGTGATAAAGAGTCCCCAAAGGTTAACATACTGTCATGTCCATTATTAGCTTATGCTGATGACATAGTCATTTTATCATTAACAGCAAAGGGTTTACAAAATACATTAAACTTTATTACTGAAAAATCAACTAAACTTAAGATGAAAATTAATATGAATAAACACAAGGCAATAGTATTTGGACAAAGGAACAATAAAGGTAGATGTCTGGTAGGCAATGATGTACTAGAAGTTGTTGCTAATTATACTTATTTAGGGCTTGTATTCCAAGACAACTGTAGATGGACTAGCCACACTGAGGGATTAATAGATAAACTGAAACAGTCAGTAGCAGGTCTTATTAGATTTAACTTAAAACATGGTGGATTCTCAATTAAGCCCCTATTACAGGTAATCAGAACAAAATTTGAATCCCGACTCCTATATGGAGTTGAAGTTTGGGAAAATAAAAATTTCAATAAATGTATGGTACCCATTTACAAGTTGTTGCAAATAATATTGAGGCTGGGTAGCTCTTGCCCAGTAGCCTACCTGAGGTCTGTTAGGTTTGACTAATATTAATGCATTTATTGAGAGTAGAAGGATTAATTATTGGATAAAATGTGTAAGATTAGACTCAAAAAAAATTTCCAGACAGTGCTTTAATGAGAAGGAAAAATGGCATGATATGGTTTACAAAAATGAATATTGGTTTAATAATATTACTAAACTGTTGATAAAACATAAACTGACCAGTCTCAGGCAAGATATTAATAAGGGAATTACTATAAGCCTGAAATATAAAAAATAAGTGACAAAAAAGGTGGTTAGATTCTGGAATACTGATGAGTTAGAACATATAAAGAGATCACATTATTCTAAATGGTTTGCAAATAATAATTATTACCATGGATACAAACCATATTTAGATATTACAGTGGAACCTAGATACAGATTTGCACTTTTGAGCTTTAAATTTGAAGAGTTGCATAGCAATGTATTGGCTTACAGGTATAAAAGATGTGGCATTAATTCTGCTGAGTGTGATTGTGGGTACAAAGAGGAAGAAAATTTAGTACATGTTCTCTGGACTTGTAGATGGTATCAAATTCAAAGGTCTTATTTGTTAGGACCCTTTGTTAACAATATCGATCAGATGGATAAACTTTTACTTACTAATATAATTATCCACACAGAAGATGAATGGTTCCTCAATAGACTATCTAAGTATTTCCATGCAATTCAAGAAATGAGAAGGAAACTAAATATAATTTAATGCCAATGAATGTCCTTGACACATTTTAGGAATATTTGATTATACTTATGCTGTTAGTCACAATATTGCTGCTATTTAATAGAAATGCTGAGCTTTTAATGATTGTATTTATGAATTTGTATGTCATGTACTCTTATATATTTTAAAATGTGTTTTTTTTATATGTTTGTAAAGGCTATTTAGCCATACAATAAATGGATTTTGATAGAGAATGCTGTAGGTGAATCCATAAGACTTTGGTCTTACCCTCCTTGTCTTCCTCCCTGCTACACACTATCCCTTCCCAAACATATATAGCTACCCTTCCCCCTTTCCCTTTGTCCCTGTCGCTACAGTGTAGTTTGCACCCAGGGATCACTAGATCCTGGTCCTGGTACTGGGTGGCCCATGTTTCAGTTATGGGTACTATGTCCACCTCCACTTCTGCCATCAAAGCCTCCAGTTCTCCTATCTTATTGCAAAGGCTTCTTTTATACAGTGAGACAACTCTCCATTGTGAGTTCTTCCCCTGCTTGCATGAACCATATTCCTTTATCTTTCCCTTTTTTGGCTTTTGCTGCCTATTTTCCTGCCTGTCTATGGGGGGGGGGCCTAATGGGCTCCCTTGCCTGGTGGCTATGTTTGCAAACCACCCACTCACCGTCCCTGCCTAGTTTGAATTATACTTTTCTGTAATGAACTCTCCCAGCTTTTTCTTTAGACTCCCTGACCCCTACATACACATGGGAAGCCTATCCTGTGCATACAGGTATTGGTTCACCCATGTGCTACCCTCCCACCACCAGTCCATATTCCATGTCCTCACACCATGTCTCCAGCCATTTATTGAACTGTGAGATTCTTAGTTTTCTGTTTGTGCTAGCCCTTGGTACTGGGAGAATTTCAGAGAATGCCGCTGTCCTCCCCTCTCTACTACACAATCTTCCTATGTCCTTGAAACTCTCCAGCACTTCCTCCAACCTCTTCTTTTCCAGATAATTAGTACTCAGGTCTGCCACAATGTGAGGCTCCCCCCTAGCCTCCCCACACACCTCTTAACATGCTGCCCCACTTTTCCTGCTGTCATACCTGACATACACTTCACCCATATGCGGCTCTTCCAAGCTTCTTTTCCACCCCATCTTATACCTTTTAATATTGAGTCCCCCAGGAGGATGACTCTTCCCTCTTTATCTTGCTCACCTCCCTTGTGCGACCCCTTCTGCTGGTCACACTCCTGGTATCCTACCCCTGAATTCATCCCTGAGGGCCCCACTAGATTCCTACTGTACCCATGCATGAGACTCCCCTTGCTCCACCCTGATACTGCCTATGTTGGCTGTGTCCTTGCCCCTACCATTCCCTACCTGCATCCCCCTTCTCAATTCCATCCCCCTCTGCTTTGCATTAGACCTCTCCTTACCTCTGGCCACTAGTGTCTTCCCTAATCCTTTCTCTCCCTCTCCACTTGATCCTCTCCTCTACCTCCTAGTACTACTGCCCTGACTGGGTGCTCCCACCTCCTTTCGCTACCATTACCCTTTCTTCCCACCTTTTTCTGAGTCCTCTGGCCCCCCTTCAGCCATCCCACCTCCACTAACCCTGTTGCCCTCCATTGGGTTGACCCTGCCTCAAACCTCACTGCTAGTTACCCCTCCAACATTACTAACTCATTCCCTTGCTTCCCGTGTGACTGTCCCCCCCCATGCTGCTCCAGGCTTCCCTCTCTCCCCCTCTCCCCCTCACTACCTTCTTAGTGCCTTGCATCCTAAACATCTCCCTTTCCAACTAGTCTGTTCTTGTCCCCTTATCCCCTACTATGCTTCTGCTTCACCAAGCTGCCACCTTCATGAGTGGCCACAAAGCTAGAGGGCAAACCACCAGGATGATCAAAGTTCAATGGATGTGACTTCTGAGTGGAGCGGTACACAAAAGCAAAGATAACTAAAACTGTACTTACTGGGAGTTTGGCAGCACTCACACAAGTAATCATCAGCGAGAAGACTTAGCTTTCATCCAGTAACATCTTTATTAGTAAACTCAATTAAAATCCTGCTTAACAGTAGCAGTATGAGCCACAGAGTTCCCCAACATGCACCTACTAAACCATCAGGAAGGAATCTCCCAAAGCATCATCATGAGATGTTGACAGGTTAGTAGGAACCACAGTACATGTACCTTCTCAGCACTACCAATAGGTGAAGATGACCATGCCAGCCATCTGTGGGTACCCCTGTGTCTACCACCATACTGGGCCACCCCAGGAAACTCAATATGTTGCAGCTACCAAATATCTCTTGGACAGTTAAACTGTAGTAGCTCATTCAAACTGTTGAAGCCATTCCCATAACTCTTGGACAGGGCATATTTAAATACTGGCTCTCTGACTAGGATCTACACGGCTCCATGGTGAGAAGATCCTGCTGCCACACTCCTCAAGCCCTTGCTTGCAGGCATCCTCTCATAGCCTTTTGAGCTAACAACACCTCTGTGGTCGCCTCTGACAGGGATCTACATGCCTCCATGGTGAGAAGAGCCTGCTGCCTCACTCCCTGATCCCTAACTTTCGGGCATCCTCTCTTAGCGCTTTGGGCTAACAACACCTCCGTGGTCACCTGCCACAGGGATCTACATGCCTCCATGCTGAGACAAGCCCGCTGCCACACTCCTTGAGCCCTCCAGTTTAACTTCCATTATTTGTGACACATCTGTTTTGTGAATTTGCAAAGCAGAAAGCCTCCCACTGTTTCCTGAGCTATATCTAACCCCTGCTTGTCTCTTCTCACTCAGGTGTCCTCTCATAGCACTTTGGGCTAATAACGCTTCAGTGGTCACCTCCGATGGGGATCTACACACCTCCATCATGAGAAGAGCCTGCTGCCACACTCCCTAAGCCATTGCTTGCAGGTATGGCCCGGCAGCTCTCCAAGAACTCAAGGCTTCGTGGCTGTCTCTGTAAATTTTCAAGGGACAATTGCCTTTCTCTTGGGACAGCTGATATTGGTCACCTGTGGTCCATGAGCTCCTTGTTTGGCTCATCGTCCTGCCCAGCATTTTCAATACCTCCTGACTGGATTATGTCACTACCATCGGCCAAATTAACCTTCTTTTCCCTAATCCTGTATTGCCTCTGATTTCTGGACTGTTTTTATACTCAGTGCTGGGGTGGAATTTTGGCATTTGCAGGGGGTCTTGTCTCCTGCAAATCATTGATTTTTTCTCATGCGTACATTGCTGAATTTCTTCAGTTTAAAGTATAATTTTACTTGTACTTAACTGTGTGTTTGAACTGAGAATTTTAGAGGACTAGACTGTATTCCTGATTCCGTGTTATAACTTAAACAATTCTGAGCCTCTGCTAGAAAATTGGGTTTTTCTGTGAAAGCCACTTTCAGTTAATTTCTCCTGTCCACCCCCAACTTGAGCTTCTTTTGTTTCTCCCCTTTGCAGACCCTGCTGGCACCTAGCTCATTGTCTGCAACCCACCCTCCATTTTAACTGCCATTATTTGTGACACATCTCTTTTGTGAATTTGTAAAGCAGGAAGTCTCTCACTGTTTCCTGAGCTATATCTAACCCCTGCTTGTTTCTTCTCACTCAGGTGTCCTCCATGATGACTAGACTGTATTCCTGATTCCGTGTTAGAACTTAAACAATTCTGAGCCTCTGCTAGCAAATTGGGTTTTTCTGTGAAAGCCACTTTCAGTTAATTTCTCCTGTCCCCCCCAACTTGAGCTTCTTTTGTTTCTCCCCTTTGCAGACCCTGCTGGCACCTAACTCATTGTCTGTGACCCACCCTCCAATTTAACTGCCATTATTTGTGACACATCTCTTTTGTGAATTTGCAAAGCAGGAAGTCTCCCACTGTTTCCTGAGCTATATCTAACCCCTGCTTGTCTCTTCTCACTCAGGTGTCCTCTCATAGCACTTTGGGCTAATAACACTTCTGTGGTCACCTCCGATGGGGATCTACACACCTCCATCATGAGAGGAGCCTGCTGCCACAATCTCTGAGCCCTTGCTTGCAGGTATGGCCCAGACAGCGCTCCAAGAACTCAATGCTTCGTGGCTGTCTCTGTAAATTTTCAAAGGACAATTGCCTTTCTCTTGGGACAGCTCATATTGGTCACCTGTGGTCCACGAGCTCCTTGTTTGGCTCATCATCCTGCCCAGCATTTTCAATACCTCCTGACTGGATTATGTCACTACCGTCGGACAAATTAACCTTTTTTTGTTGACTTTTCCATTAGCAGACTATATCTGTAGCCGCTAGAGGGCCCAGTTATAAGTGCACTCACCCAGTCCAGTCCCTGTATCATTTGACTTATTGTGTCATCACTCTATCCCTATTTATCAGTCTTTTCCCCCTTCCTCTTCTACTTCTGTCAAGGCCTAGCTCTAGCTACCTGTTTTTCCCCAAGTTTGCACAACTTGCTAGTGGCTGTCAGTTCCCTCTGGCAGTGGCCACTTTTTTGCTGACACCCCTCCCAGTTTCACTGTCCCGTGCTTCCCCCCACCCCCACTATCCAATCTACCCTTACCAGTAAGCGCCTCCTATCTAACTACAGCATACCCACCCCACTTTCCCCACTTCCCCTCCTTCTAATTCTCCTTTCCATCATCTCTAACACAACTCCACAGACTTCTCAATTTAAAAACTCTGCCCCCACTCCCCCCCCCCACAATCTCCTAGCCCCATCCTTCATTCTTGCTATAACCCCCTCTTCCCCTGAAATGCTCTGGACTCACTTTCCCCACATACCCCTTGCAACATTATTACAGCTTCTTGCCACCTTGCTTTCCTTCATCTCCTGATTATCCACTCACCCAGCCCCCCCAAACACATCACAAATTCTCTGCCCACCACAAATATCCTAAACTACACTTCCTTATATTCACACTCCTATTACTTGTCTCAGGAAATGTACATCACAATCCTGATCCCCTTCCCCCCCCCCAGCTGCTTTCCTCCCCTTAAAGTACAATCTTCCAACATCACCTCTGCCCTCCCAAAAGGCCTCAAGATCCTTCCCTTAAATATCTGAAGCCTTGTCCCAAAAATTGATATGTTGCAGCCGATGATAATCTCCTTCACTCCAGACATTCTAATCTTAACCAAAACTTGGCTGAAAACTAAAATTTCTGATCCCTCCATTGCCATTCCAGGCTATTCCTTAGTCAGGCAGGACAGGGCAGGTAGGGGAGGTGGCGTGGCCATGTATATCCAGTCCTCTCTCCAACACACTACCCTTCTCTCGTCTGCCTTTCCCTCCTCATACGAAGTCCTGGCAATAAACATTGCCCTGCCTTTCTCCTCCCCTATCTTTATTGCTGGTATCTACTGCTGCCCAGGTATCAAGCCTTCTGAATCTATTGTCCTCATTTCCTATATAACTTCCATCTCATGCAGAGGTGAGCTTTATGTATTAGGTGATGTAAATCTAAAGTGGCTGTCATCAACCACTTGTAAGACATGAAGTGATATCTCTGCTCTAAATCTCTCCCAACTCATACAAGAGCCTACCTGACTAAATTACAAAGCCCAAAACTACTCATTGTTAGACTGGGTTATCACCTCCCACTGTCACTGAGTCATCAAGTCCTGTGTTCTCCCAGATGCCCTCAGTGATCACCACCCTATCTTCGTGGTCAGGAAGGTCCAAAGACCTAAACTGCCACATAAAATCCTGCAACTCTGCTCTTTCAGTTCCCTTGACTTAAACCTTCTCCTCAATGATATATCCAATTCAGATTGGTCCCCAACTGCATCCGCCACTTCTATTGACCAAGCCCTCACTTACTTCAAAGACAGATTTATAGCTTCCTGGGACTACCATGCCTCATTCAAATGTACTAGAGTCTGAGGTATTCATTATGCCTGGATCACCCCTGAATTAATAACCTGTCTCAGGGAGTGCAATAAAGCCTGGGGGAAACACAAGGCCTCTCAGCTTCCATCAGCCCTTACCAACTATCACAGGCTAAGAAACATTTGTACTAAAGCAATCACACTTGCCAAGTCTGAATATTTTAAATCCTCTTTCCTCAATAACATAAACTCCCCCTCCAAATTTTGGAAAGTAGTCCACTCACTATTCCCCCCCTTCACATCTCCACCCCCCCGTGCTTAATATAAACAACACACTAGAGTCTGAACCTTACATAGTGGCTCAGGAGTTCAACTCCTAGTACACCTCCTGTGCCTCAACCCTTCTAAAATCCCTCCCCTCAAGCCTCTCCTCCGCTCAGTCTCCCTCTCCTACCACTCAACCACCCTGTACCCACCCACCTTTCTCATTCTGTCCTATCTCCCCTGAGGAGACACTAGCGGCCATCTTCTCTCTCAATCCCTCCAAAGGCTCCTCTCCAGATGACCTTGACCCTAAACTTCCCTACCTCTCAGCCCCAGCTATTGCCTACCCTCTTTCTCTAATTCTAAATCTCTCCTTTACGTCTTCCTCCATTCCTACACCCTGGAAACATGTGGTGGTCCTCCCTCTCTCTAAGGGTGGTGATCTTTCCTCCCCTGCCAACTACTGTATCACCCAATCTCCCTCCTCCCCACCCTTGGTAAGCTCCAAGAACACCTGGTCCTCTCTCAATTGACCTATTTTCTTGCTGACTCCTCCTTCACCCCATTCCAATCTGGTTTTCGGAAGTACGACTCCACTACCACCTTCCTCCTTAGGCTCACTGACTCCATCCTTACTAGGATGGACAATGGCCTCATCACCTCTGCCATCTTTGTCGATCTCGCCAAGGCTTTCAACACAGTCTCCCATACCCTCCTTCTTCACTCCCTTATGGTTGCTGGTTTTTCTACTCCTGCTTTTATCTGGTTTAGAGCTTACCTCACAGGCAGAACACAATCATTCAGGATTCAGAATGCAGTCTCTCCACCCTTCCCAATCTCCACAGGAGTACCACAGGGCTCTGTGCTCGGTCCATCCTTTTCTCCATCGTAAATGACCTTCTGTCAGTCTGTTCCCCTTCCTCTTCTATCCATATGTATGCCAATGACACCATCTTGTTTAACTCTGGCAAAACCACCATTGATGTAGCAACCACTCCACAGCATAACTTCCACCAGGTTCAGCTCTGGTTTGCCTCACATCAACTATTCCTAAATGCCAAAAAGGCAGTCTCCATGACCTTTGGCACTAGGCAAAGATTCTCTAGGCTGCACCCCTTACCCTCTTTCCACACCCTTGATGGCACCATCCTTGAGGACACACCCTCTTTCAGATACCTTGGGTTTTGGCTGGATCGACATCTCAGCTTCTCTGGCCACATTGACGCCATTCTGAAAAAACTGTGCCCCAAGCCTTTTTCTGGAACCATAGCTGCATCCTTCCTATGGCCCGACTAGAACTTATCCAGAAGATGATCCACCCCATTTTTGAATACTGTGATGAAGTCTATGGTGCCACTCCCATATCTTCCCTTAAAAGACTGGGCTCTCTTTTCAATTCCTTCTCTCAATTCATTCATGATGCCCCATCTCAAACCCATCATTGTGATCTTTATTGTACCCTGTCCTTTCCCCTACTTGCTAACAAATGCCTGGCTCACTCTGCTAAGCTAACTTCCAAACTTTGGTTTGGAGTACTTTCTTCCTACCTCTCATGCTCCCTCCCTCTCCCCCTGCCTTCCTCCCACTTCCTCAGATCCTCCGACACTCACACCCTGCTAGTTCCCTGTCATACCACCGTCATCAGCCAATCAGGCTTCTCCCATCACTTCCCCAAAATCTGGAACTCCCTCTCACCTCCAATATAATACTCCTCCTCCTCCCACTCCCTTGCCTCTGCCTTACATAACTTTCTCTCTGCTAGCTGCTCCTGCTGCAATCCTCCTTAACTTATTCCCCTGTGAGCCTGCTTCAGCATCACGCCCACTTCTTTCCTGAAAACCCTCCCCTACATCCTCCCCAGCTTCCTTCCTTTCCACATTACTCCCACCTCCACATTCCCTCCACTGTACACCAGCTTACCCTCACTATCCACTCACCGTTGCTTGGCCTAGGCCCCTGGCAGGGTTCTCCACATCCTGGAGGGGACCAGAACCTAGGCAAACACTTTTCTCATGTCCTACTACCACCCCATTCTTTCCTGAAAGGGCTGGGTCTCAGCCCCTCTTCTCTCCAATCTCCCGCTATCTTGGTCCTTCTGAAGACTACTCCCCATCACTGCCTACTTTCCTCTGTCATGCTCTACCTCTGCCTTGTGCAGGCACGGTCCACAGCATACTGGAGGGGCCAGGCCCAGGCAGATTCTTCTCTTCCCCCTCTCTTCCTTCCTGATGTGCTATAACTCCCACTGCCTACAACCTGCTTCCCTCCTGTTCATGTTTGATCTCTGCCTGGTGTAGGCAAGGTCCTCAGAATTCTGGAGGGGTCAGGCCCTGGCAGACACTTCTCCTCCACTCCTTGCCCTCCCCTTCTCCAAATCCCCTTTTTCCACCCCCTGCTCTCTGCCTCTATGCCCCCAGCCTCCACCCTCCCACCCCATCCTTCCTAGCCATAGTTATTGGTTAACCCCTAATCTCTAATACACTTATAGCCAACCTTGCACTTTTTTTACACCTTGCAAATTTTGTTCTAAGTGTGTCTCTCCTTGCAGTCTTGCCCTAGTTCAACCTTCTTGTATTCTGTCCAGCCATTTTCTAGCTACAAAGCTATGTCCCACCAAGTGTTTGCCAAGATATTTGGCTATCGTATCTATCTAGTTCAAAACTGTTAGCACTGTATCTATCTAGTTCATACTTGTTAGCATTCCTCCTTTTCAGTACTTCTGTATAGTCTGCTCACTTTATTGAATGTAATTAAATTGTATATCTATATTGTGTACCAAATCTCTGTATACTATCCTTATGTTCCCCTACCCCACCAGGTTGCACTAGGAGATGAGCAACTTGTTGCACAGCATGCCTTCCAGGTGAAACATTTCAATAAATAAAAATAAATTTCTTTTAACTCCTTCCCTCCACAGGCTAACTCTGAGATTACACCACTTGTCTCCTGAATCTCCTGTATACTTTTAACAGTGAATCCTGGGCCTTTCTAAGCAAAATCAAGCCATAGTCAGCATGTCGCAAACAAATGCTAATAGCTCAATAACTGTACATGCTAGACACAAAGTATGAGTGTCAGAGTAATTCAGCACAAAATTGCCTTTCCAGTAGTGGCATGCATGCAATAATAAGTAATTTTGTTTTTTTTCTATGCTGGTCGAAAGAGCAAACTAAATATTTTTTTCACTAAAAAAGGGCAACATAAGCCATTTTTTGTTGGAAAATATTTAAAATATCAACACCAAATTAAGCATACAGACATTAGATGGTGTTTTAATATTATGTTTGTTAAAAAAAAGATATCTTTTTACTATAAAACATAATTTTTCCCCATTTTAGTCAAGGTGCTTTGGTGAGATTTGAGGGATGAATCTCAACCACACACACCATATCATAAACAAATGCGTATAACTCCAAAAGTATACATGATACACACAAAATATCAGCATAAAAGTTGATGAGCACAACAATGCCTTTCCAATGGTGGTATGTAAATAATAATATGTAATTTTTTTTTTTCTATGCTGGTTGAAACAGCAAAAAAAAAATATTTTTTTCACTAAAACAGGCAACATAAGCCATACACGCCATACCATAAACAAATGCGAATAACTCCTAAAGTATACATGATATACACAAAATATCAGTGGCAAAGTTGTTCAGCACAAAATTACCTTTCTACTGGTGGTATGCAAATAATAATAAGTAATTTTTTTTTTTTTTTCCTATGCTGGTTGAAACAGCAAAAAAAAATATTTTTTTCACTAAAACAGGCAACATAAGCCATACACACCATACCATAAACAATTGCAAATAACTCCTAAATTATACATGATATACACAAAATATCAGTGGCAAAGTTGTTCAGCATAAAATTACCTTTCCAACAGTGCTATGTAGTCAAATATATATTATATTCTGTTACACTATATATTAAAATATATGTGACTTCTCCAGATGTTGCAAGGGCTCACTAGGAGTCAGTAGCCAACTTCTGCAGGTGTCCTCAGGACACACCAGTGTATTTTACTGATGACTACAGGCATCTGCTAGGAGACAATGAGTTAAATATTAGCTTCACAATCAGTGTAAGAACTCAAGTCAGTTCAAATTTGTTCAGGTTAAAAGCCACTGAGACGACCTCAATTATAATGGTATCCTGTTAAGGAAAACTTTTAAGGACAAGCAGACATGTTACAGACATAAATGGTTCTAGACAAAGAGAGTCACATGATGCAGAGTGACTGGTAGTGGCTTTCTCCTGAGCTCCCACCCTCCACCCTATTAAATCGCATATATTTACTGATACACAGCATTCTTTCAAAAGATTTTGTTGGCTGAAGAGTCATTGATCGTTCCGGATACCCCTGAACCGAATCATGCAGTGGAACGTTAGTTTCATAGGTAGTTTGGGGCAATGGATTCGGAGATGAAAGCAGCCGGGGTGAAGCATACTCCACCCACATCTCCAGAGAAAGCATCCAAAAAAGCCAGGAACTCTAACTCGGGGCAGTCAACAAAACAATCGCCCCCTGGTTCATCAAGCAACTTATTAATGGAAGATCGATTCCTTCAAGAACTTCTGCCCTTCAGAGAAACGCTTCAAGAAATCTCAAGCGAGATTAAATCAATAAGGAGCGACTTCACTGACCTATCGAGACGGGTGGGGGATATGGAGGCAAGAGCATCTTCTTTAGAGCACTGGAAAAACAAGATGGATCCAGAAATTGTTAAACTAAGGCAGCAAGTCCAGAAACTACAGACCAAGACTGAAGACCTAGAGGGCAGAAGCAGGAGGAACAACATTCTAATCCTGGACTTGCCCGAGTCGGAGGAAGGGGGGGACACCATCAGATTTGTTCAACAGCTTATTAATAAAATCGTTGGCCCTTCTCCCATTAATCAACAGTACCATATTGAGAGGGCACATAGATCCTTAAGACCTAAACCTTCGCCTGGGGCCCCCCCCAGACCAATTATCATCAGGTTCCTCAGCTACATAGAGAGGCAACACATTTTGGTGAAGGTCAAGGAGCTAGAGTCAATCCAATGGGGCCACACTAAAATCAGAATCACCCAGGACCTCCCATACAAAATCCGGCAAAAGAGAGCGGCCTTCCACCCGATCGTAAAGAAGCTAATTGCAGCAGGCAAGAAATTCAAAGTGAACTATCCGGCAAAACTACTGGTCTCCCTGGATGGCACCTGGCATGCATACGACAACCCGGAGCAAGCTTTATCCGATCTCGCCACGAGGCTCCCGAACCTCTTCAAAGGAGACTGACTTACTCAAGAGACTACCCACTAAAGTTCCAATGAGTTGGTTATAGTTTGTTTGCTATGCTTCATACAGTTTGAATCGAATCATTTTTCGAATGGGATATCTCTTTTGGGCAGCTACCGGTGCTGGCTTACCTGGTTTCCTTGGGGGGAGAGGGCGTAGAGTCAGGATGGAGTTGTGTGGCGAGTCGGTAGGCCTTGAGGCCTATACGGCCTAGCAGACTCGTAGCGCCATGAACGAGCGTCCTCACTGGTAGGTCAGGTACTAGTGAGAGGGGTAGCGGTTTCCAGTAGTTCCCTTTTGCAGTCAGACCATTTTGGTCCATTCGCGCGCCTTCCGACCGGAACTTCCCCTCACTTTGTTTTTTCCGGTTTGAGGAAGCCTGGGTCTTTCTCATTGACCCTCAAAATTTATGGGCTGTTTTTGGAAGTCGGGTCTGGAGTACTCCAGGTATTTACCCCTCTTTTAATATGCCAGGATCATGAAGGTTCGAAGGAATATTGTGTTAGAACCACTCAGGTAGCCAATTCCCCATTACCCTCTGGGTCCAGAGTTTAGTTAAATGGAATTGATCAATGAGATTACAGCACAGTTTACTGGAGGGTTGGAGGGTTGGGGGGGCGCGGGTAGAAGCGTAGCTCCGGAGAGTCTGTCTCATGGCCGTATTTGGGTAAAAGGGGCACCTTGGTCACATCACGATAAAAATACCAGGCGTTTTCTCCGATGGTCCAGTTTCAACTCAAACAGGGTTTCACGGCTCGGACATGATTCTATCTCCAAAGAGGTTTGTGGCAGACCAAGGTATCCTGGGGGGGGGTCCCACTCATATGGCAGAGTTGGGTGTTTTTATGTTTCTGGATACTTGGGGGACTATATGTAAATAGTTTTGGGGGCAGTGGGGAGGGAGGGTTTACAAAGAATGGGGGAAGGGTCCACTTTCTTCAAGACTATCATTAATTTTCTCTGGGGGGGTTCCCGATATCGTGTTTTAGCTGGGTAATATTTAGTCTTCGGGTACTAGGGAGACCCTGTGTAAATAGTTCAGAGAGGACTTTGGAAGATGGGGGGCAAGCCTACAGGTTGGAGGGGAGAGATAGGCTCTATTTTTCATGTTGATTGTCTCGAATTAGCATTAATCTTGAATACAGTTACTGAATATGTGGACTCAATTTCACAAATGGACACTCTTTCTTGTTATATTCTATTTGTTTGGAAAGGGGTATTGGGGGGTGGACGGAAGGTGTCACCACTCAGAGGATCGAATTGTATTGCCATGGGGTACAAGTTGACCAAATCGTTTTCTTTTACTGTTGTTAAATGGCTTTAGGCCACATTAAAATTGTTACCTGGAACGTCAGGGGTATTAGAGAGATAATCAAAAAAAGACAAATATTACTAAATTGTTCTCTAGTAGGTGCGGACATTCTCTTTTTGCAGGAAACACACATTCTTGCCTCAGAAGCTAAAATGTTACGGTGCCACGGTTTTTCTCAGGTTTTTGTTTCTGAAGGGTCTACAGTTAGTAAAGGTGTGGCTATCATGATAAAGCAAAATGTGTCATTTGTACCAGAGAAATGTACTAAAGACCCAGAGGGCAGATTTGTATTAGTGAAAGGGTTACTCAATAACATAGATGTGGTTCTGGGAGCCATATACAGTCCAGTTGGAGGTGATCCTAATTTCCTTATGCAGCTAACATCTACATTAAGTGAACTTTTGCCAACGGTATTTATATTAGGGGGGGACTGGAACATTGCTCTCACAGGTTCTAGATAGAACCTATAGACCCTAAAATCCCCACACCGCCTAAATGGCACTCAATGACTTCTGCAACTTATTGGGCCTGGGTGACCCTTGAGACTATTGAATCCTTCTAATCGTAGTTACACTTATTACTCTCCATCATAAATCCTGGTCAAGATTGGATTACATTTTGTGAGCACTGTACTTCTAGCCAATATTTCCCTTACTGGTATTGAGCCGATTGTTATCTCGGACCATTCAATGGCATGGATCAAGTTATCACCTAGCCCTCCGGGTCAAAGAGATACCTCCTGGAAGCTCAATACACAGCTTTTGAAGGACAAGCACATAACTTCCCACCTCAAGTCTTTGATCTTGTCCTTTATTGAAATTAATCAGGGTTCAATTTCCAGAGATGATTTAATCTGGTGCTCGCTAAAATGTTTTCTCAGGGAAGAATTTATAAAAGTGGCTTCTAGAAGGAAAAGGGTGAGGGAGGAAAAAATTACCTCGTTGGCTAACCAGATTAAAAAGGCTGAAAATGTTCTTTCTTCCACTAACTCTCAAATTGACTTAGAGAATCTTTGTAGACTCAGAAATGAGTATGAAGACCTGATTAAAGAAAAAACAGAATACTTATTTTAAAATCTAAAACAAAATATCTTGACCAGGGGGAGAAACCCGGGAGATTACTTGCTCTCAGGTTAAGGGAGGTAGAAAGCTCCAGATTAATTCCTGCTTTAAAAGCGAAGGACGGCTCAATTAAAACTGCCCCAAGGGACATAGCTAAGGTTTTCGAAGTCTTTTACCAGGATCTGTATGGTAACAAGGCTTCCTCACCATCAATTGCAGAGGCAGCAGCTTTTCTGGAGGGTATCCCCCTTCCAAGAATGCAACTCGCTTTCATCTCCTATAACTCTAAGAGAAGTGGAGGAAGTTATTAAAAACCTACCCCTGGACAAATCCCCTGGACCTGACGGCCTTCCTCCCAACTTTTACAAAACCTTCTGCAAAGAGATTGCACCTGCCCTCCTTAATTTATTTAATTATATTCTCTCTTCTGAACCATTGGACCCCTCCTTGTTGGAGGCTACCATAATTTTAATTCCTAAACCAGACAAACCTAACTTGGATCCGGCTAGCTATAGACCAATTTCCTTACTTAATTACGACATAAAAATTTTGACTAAAATTCTTTCCTTAAGAATCAAGCAGGTCTGGCAAACTCTGCTGAGTTTGGAACAGGTAGGATTTGTCCAGGGGAGGTCAGCAATGGATCATAAGCGTACTCTTACCCACATTTTCTGTGCAGCCCAGGAGTCCCAGCTCCCCATGGCTTTAATTGCCTTAGACGCAGAGAAGGCCTTTGATCGGGTCAGCTGGGAGTTCCTGTGGTCTACTCTAAATAAAATGGGTTTTCCAGAGAAGTTTATTCACTGGATAAAGGCGATATATGGTTCGCCTTCTGCTAAGGTTTATTGTAATGGTGTGTTCTCATCTCGCTTCTCCCTGTATTCTGGTACCCGCCAAGGTTGTCCACTGTCGCCTTACTTATTTAACCTATACTTAGAGCCCCTGTTGATGCTCATCAAAACATCCCCCAAGATCTCAGGATGTGTCATTGCTCAACGGGCATTTACCCTCTCTGTTTTTGCAGATGATATTATTTTACACCTTGCAAACCCGGAAACGTCCTTACCGGAGGTGTTGCAAATTGTGAGTCAATTTGGTAAAGTAGCTAACTATAGGTTGAACCTATCCAAATCTGAAATATTTCCACTCAATTCACTTTTGCCCCAAGCCAGTATGTCTCAGTTTGGTATGAAATGGGCCCCGAACCACCTTAAATATCTGGGTATTTGTCTGGCCCGGGATGAGGAGACGATCAGGAAGCTTAACCTAGATGACTTGGTGGACAAAATCCAAAAGGATCTTAATAGATGGGATAGCCTTCCCCTTACTATTGGGGGGCGTATCAGCATAATCAAAATGAACGTACTTCCACGTATCTTTTATCCTCTGAACCTCCTCAACATATGGCTTCCTAAATCCTTTTTCCAGAAAATACATTCAATGGTATCCAAATTTATCTGGAGAAGTCAACAACCTAGGAGATCTTCCCTCAAGCTTTGCTTGACTAAAGATAAGGGAGGCCTTCGTTTGCCTAATTTTGAATTTTACTACTGGGCCAGTCATCTATCTAAACTGGGCAGATGGATTTGCCCTCCAAATGTTCATTACATGCCCAAGTGGTTAGAGCTACAGCTTAAGCTACTGGAGGAACACAGTATAGATCCTCAACATGTTTTTTATTACAGCTACTCCGCTCTACCGGAAGATATCCGCGACTCAGTAATGGGGCTGTCCATTAAAATCCTAAATCAGTACTGGAATTTTGTTAAAATCCCATACACTAAGGACTTAGGCCAACCACTAGTGCTTAACCCTAATATTAAAATCGGAGGTCAAAGGCTGTCTTTGACATGGCTCCCACAAATCCAGGACGGCTCGGTGGAAGATCTTTATGTTCAGGGATCCTTGGCTCTTCTGGTGAATTACTAAAAAATTTAATATTCCTCCCCAGAATATCTTCAAGATGTATCAATTGAGACACCTTGTAGGTAAGAATTTGGGCTGGTGAGTTTAACCTCTCAATTAGGCCTTTCCTGGAACAACTCAGGACCTGTGCCGAAACCCCATAGTATGGCTCGGCTTACAATCATCTCTTGCTTACAAAATTCCCTGAATCCTAACTGGTTCCAATATATGGATGCCTCTGGTCCCTACACCTTCCATGTCTTGGAACCAGGTCTGGATGGATGTACAGATACCTTACCTTGACAGGAATAGGTTTATACAGTTCTATATATTAAATAATATTATTATACTACACTGTTGGCTAAGTTTGACAGATCTAAATCTGTTAGCTGCACAAGGTGCAGTAAGGGAGTGGGGAATTTACTGCATATATTTTGGTCATGCATTAAAGTTGCCCCATTATGGAAAGCAATTCGTGATAATCTAGATCCGATTTTGGGTCTGGAGGAATTATTCACAGCTGAAGTTTGTGTAATTGGCCTGTATTCGAACATTAGGATTAAGTAACGGAAATTTCACATGGCCATAATATCAATGGCAGTTAAAAGGCTAGTCCTCCGACATTGGCTAGATCATGTGGCTATTTGCTATCAGGAGTGGTTGGAGGAAATCTTCTTAGGCTTTAAGATGGAAAGATTAATAGCTAGTTCCAGACATGCTATGCCTACTTTTCATAAGAAATGGGACAAGTTATACGCTTTATACCTTCACTGAACTTTCTATTGGGTATCCTCTGACTGTTTCTTCTTTTGTGATGTATCTATGTGGCTTAACAACACCTAATGTGTATTGCTCCATGGTTATGGATAAATAACCTTTAGGTTTAACCTGAGTTGGAGGTGGCACCTTCCAGGGGTGGGTAGGGTGGGTTGGTATATTTGGCCATGCTATTGCCATGTTCTTTCACACTGTTGGGGTTTTGTCTTGTTCTGTAATGGTACCTGTATTTCATACTCGTCATTATGTTAAAATTAATAAAACATTAAATTTCAAAAAAAAAATAAATAAATGGTACTAGACACAGGTTGCAACTTACAAGGCATAATAAAGTTTCAAGAGCAGAGAAACACAGGAAGCCATGCACTAAAGCACAGAGCCAGTCAATGAATACAAATGTTGCTTTGTCCAGGAAATTCCAAGTAACCTGCGCTCAGTCAGAAAAAGTTCACCTCAAATGTAAAGGTAGAAACTCATGGTAAAGGAGAAATCTCATGGTTTAGTATAACGGACATGACAGATGCTGCACCGATAGCCCTGGCATTCTGGGTTTGAGTGCAAATAAGAGGAGGCACTGCCTTTCATGCACTTTAGGAAGAACAGCATAAAGTGCGGTCCCCTTCTGTCACCCAAGGCTAGCCAGTTTAATGCAATGTACAGCTTATGATGATGAATGTCATAAGGGCATTGAGTATCAGCCTGGCTAGCCTGCTGTAAAGACCATCTTATTTGGCCAATCTGGATTTAGAAAACACCATGGAGAGAGATGTTCATGAAGTTGAAAGAAGGGAGTATCATAGATTGGATTTCCAGGGTACACGATGATGGCACACAGGCTTTACAGAACTAGAGATTTTCAAAGCCACGATCAATTTGGATTTGATTTTGGATCTGCAAAATCTAGGATGATTTGGGATTTGCAATTGTAAAGGATTTGGATTTGCCTGGTCAGTTTCCCCCTCTACGGTACACCCAGTCCAGAGTAATTTGCATGGCTACCCATGTGGTCAGGTTAGGGTAGGCAAGGGGCGGGCGTGTCGATGTACCCCATCCACAAAGGGAGATACGTGACTCCCAGAGCTGAAGAAGGCTGTGCTGCCCTAAGGGCAGCAGTAGCAGCTATGTGCCCCACAACTGTGCTGTATGGGCCCAATCTGCTGCCCCTTGGCCCCCTGTGAGGTGGCAGTACAACACGGCAATGTTTTTTACTTTATTGAGATTCTTCATTTAACATAAACAACAATTAAAGTGCAAAAGTATGGAAACCAAATGTACAATAATCCAAGAACAGATCAAGTAAGGAAAGGAAACTGGAAAGATAACCAACAATTCAGCTTGTACACATATTACAGGCCATCCTACTATCCCATTCCAGCCTATTGAAAGTAAACCAGGTAAGCGTTCATGAAAATTACCTTTCCTAAAGACCTAATATAATGGATGGGTAATTCCCTAGGTGAGTTACATGAGAAAGAAAGGGACATCGAGCAGTGGGATGGTGGTAGGAGAAGTGGGTTGAAAGATTAATCTGCACAGTGGTGTTAGTCCCTGGGGAAGGGGGAGGAAATGAATGATCAACTGGATTGGGGGTTTCATCTGTCCTCCGCTTGTGGACACACCTGGACTCATAAGGGTGTCTAGTAATGGCAACAGTGAAGAGGGGGTGCCTAAAGGGACCAGGAATCACTCCATAGCCCATCATGGGCACACAGAGGATGATATAGTAAAAACGCTCCAAAAAGAGGAAGGGGAGATAAAGTCTTCATGTTGTTCACCCATTTTTTTTGTGAGCACAACTGTAGAGGTTACAGTCCAGGGATATGGAAGCGGATTGGTGAAGCATCACATAAAAAGCAGACGGTAGGATCCATGAGGAGCCTATCCCTTGGGAAATAGATCAGTTGCTCAATAAGGGGTTATGCTCCAAAGAATTAATATACAATGGCTTCAACCATTAGGTCTGTTCTGGAGGCTTGCCTGAGGGAATTTGTCTAAGAAAGGTTTCCAGATACTCTGGTAAATTGGGGCTCACCCAGTATGTGATGGGAAGTTTTTTCATATTGAGCAGTGAGGAACAGAAGGAGGAACCATTCCTCATAGGATGGACAGTCAGAGTCCCTCCAGTGTCTAAGTAGTACTCTTTTGGTGGCTACCATTGCTCCATTTATCCAAAGAAGTTGAGACCTAGTCAAGGGGGAGTTTGCTTGGGGCAGGCTGAGAAGTGCTAGTTGAGGGTCTCGAATCCCTAGACTGGGAAGGACTAAAGAGCAGGTAGCCCATACCATGCTCCAGAGATGATCTACTCTTGGGCAAGACCAAAGGATGCGTGTATTAGTGTTGCTTGAGGGGAAGAACACCTTCATCAGTCACTATTATCCAGCAAACCTGCTCTGTACAGCCATTGAGGGGTTCTGTAGGCCCTATGCAGGATTTTAAATTGAAGGGATTTAGCTTGTAGTTCCCTGCATGCTTGGTATGCATTGGTCCACACTTGGGCAGACTCTAGTGGGGAGCTCATCACAGCAATATTTTAAAATTTTTTGCATTTCAGTGGGAATACAGCAATCTTTGGAGGACTGCCATATCCCATTATCCCCAGCTCCTGGCGGTGACAAGGATCCACCTTTGGCCCAGAATTGGTATCTTCTTTGATGTCCACAGTCCAGTACAGCTCTGCCCCAGTCCCAGTGCATTCATCTTCACCAGTAGATAACAACAGATGCAGTTTGTAGATGCCATCATGTGCACAGGCTTTCATGGCTGTGGGTTACTGCACCTCAGATATGCATGATTCACACATATCTTGGGTGCCTTTGTGGATCGGGCCCCAACTCTTTACCTGAACTGAGGCAAGTTAACTACTCCCTTAATCTCCCTACCCAGTAGTAGAATTTATTTATTTATTTTATTTATTAAAGTCTCGGAATTACAACCTTTGAGTCAGTGACTCCTTTACAAAGGCTCCACGTCATGTAGTTCACAGCAGTATACAACAACGAACAAAGGTAACAAGATGCAGGATACAATACAGAGAACATGTAAATACACAAGGAGGTGGTGCAAGATACACTGTAGATAACATATAATATACAAGGAAGCAATGCAGCTGCATGCAGGTAAAGTTGGTTGCATTCAGGAGTGAGAGTCCAGAAAGGGCGGGGGTAAATTAAAAATGATCATTTTTTTAGTTGAGCTATATTGGGTAAAAAAAAAACTCCCTCCTTCCCCTTTGAGCTATCCCAGACAACTCACGCCCACCCCCCACCTCCCTTTGCTGCCTCCTTACCTCTTGGTGTCTTCAAGGTTTTCAACTCCCCATCTTCTTCTCTGTAGTCTGGTTTACAGCAGGCATTTTACTTCATCCTTCAGGTATGTACAGCTGTGTATGTGTGTACCATCCTAAAACCTCTCTCCCCCAAATAAAGTTTAGTTATGTTGAGGAGCAGTATAGTGGCCATGCTCTTTGCCATTCAAAGCTCCTTCCCAATAAAACTTTACTTTCAGGTCTTTGAGGAGCACAACTGCGTGTGCCATCATGTTCCAAACCTTCCTTTCCCCTAAATCCACAAGCTGCTCCCCCTGGCTCCATTATGTAGAGAGCACTGCAAAAAAATGGCTACAACAATGGCTGAGTGCAATGGACAGGCAGGCAGGCAGATGTTAAAGTCTGTGATGCTTCACTTCAAGATGTTGGCTGAGATATTCATGACCTTTGCTTTATACTGTAACTTTCAATGTCATTTCAGTAACACTTGCACTTAAATATCCCTTCAGCTTGCAAACAGGAGCATTATACCAGGGCAGACATAGAAGGTAAGCCTGAATTTACCTTGGCTGGATGACATCTTGACTCAGCTTTGAGGCTAAATTCTGGGCTTACAAATGGGTTTGGATATACCAAGATGCAGTGGAGACCTAGGGCTATGCCCTCCCTCCTGTAGGTATACTATTTAGCTTTCTGGATAATGCACCGTCTCGCCCTTCTTGCCTGAGGCTGATCACTTTGCTGCTGTGTGCTGGGGGACCCACTCTCACTGTCCCTCTTTTGGCTGGGGCACAAGGTACAGTAAAATTCCTTTATATATTTAACTAGCACATTGGCTTGGGATTTCTGGGCAGCTATTCCCCTAGCTGTCTCACGGAGCCTGTAAGCTCCCCTTCCCCCCCTGCTCCTAGCTGACACTTTATGTGCAGTACAATTTACTTTGAGTACTAGCCCCATGGATATAGGGCCTAAACCAGAACTGGGCTGCTAGCCATGCATAAGCCCTTTTGCCCTGCTGGGTATTTGTTCAGTTCAGGCCTTCCCCACCACTTTTGTTCTGCCCACACATTGGTTCTATGATTGTAATGTGGCCTGCCTTATTCCTTGGCCCACCTGTGGGTGTCCCTTCAATCAGGGCTCTCTAGGGCCTCAGCTGCTGCTTGCACACAATCTAAATATAAACAAAGCACTTGCAGTATGAAAAGTGGACATTGCCTGCACTTCTGTACTACCACCGACTCACCCCCTAACCAGGTCCCTACTCTCTAATGGCTGAGGAGGATGCCTATGGTAGGTCCTGCTGTGCCCTACTAGCCAGATGACATTCCTGGCTCCACCCTACTCTGCCTCATAATGGCACTGCTGTGTTTGTCTTCTCCACTGAACTATTGCCAGCAAACACATGGATTAATATTCTTTTAAATGAACAGCATGTCCCTGCTTTCTGCAGGAACCATCAACCAAAATGCTGTTCTTTATCTGGCCAGACCACTGTGGGAAGGGAACTGACCTGACAGCTCTGGATACTGCTCCAGCTGCTGATGACGAATCTACCCAACTACTCCTGCTGCCATGAGGAGGAACTAGTGACAATCTAATTAGAAGGATTGAGGGGAGAAGGACAGGGACTGCTGATACTGGCATGCCCTCTCTTTCTTCCAACTTGATCCCTGTATCCCAATTCTTCCTTAGGTAGTCAACACTCTAGCATTGCTGCACTCCCTCCAGATGGACTCCCCTTTATGAATTCCACTTAACAAATACCACTTCCTGCCATGATGGAGCCTTATATAGCCATCCAACATTTGGGACACTGAGTTCTTGGCAATATGAGGGACAATCAACAATTGAACAGGAGCTTATTTATTTAATTTTTATTTATTTAAATCTCAGATTACATATACCATTGAGCAATGAGCTCTTTTACAAAGCTTCTGCATCATTAGAAAATACAGAGATTAACAGGTCAAGTAAAGTATGGTACAATTAAGTATAAAAAAGAGGGGAAGACAAAGCGTAATGAACAATCAAAGTGAAGTAAACAGAGACACATATGCTAAAAAATTACAAGCACATGAAAATGCATACAGTCAATTTGATAGCAGCCAAAAGGCTTTGTCAAGACACACAGGGCACAGAGTGGGAGGAGCTGGGAAGGGGGGTGGGAGGGAGGACAAGAGGAAAGGTAGGGCGGGGGGATGGGGTGTGAGGGTGGATGAGAGGAAAGGTAGGATGGGGAGAGGGAGATAAGGGGAGGAGAGGGGGCAGTGGGTGACAGGGGTAGGGTTAACAGCAAACATGCTGAGATGTTATGATTGAGAGACAAGCTATTCGGTCAAGGTTATTGGAGTGATGGTTTAAGGATGGCAGTCACAAGAGCTTGATGCTGAGAGTAGCAGTCGAAGCTTGGATTTGAATGGGCCCCAGCTTAGGTTTAGAGGAGATGTCACTGCTGAGAGCATTTAACCAGAGTGAGGCCCTTTGAGTGAATGATCTTTGTACCAGGGAGATACGGCAGTGATGGACCTGTAGGAGCTGAGATTCGGAGTCTCGGGTGCGGTGAGGATTACAAGGGAGGCACAGAAAATCTTGTACTCCAGGAGGTGAGAGGCCGAAGGTTATTTTCTTGGCCATCAGGCATGTTTGGTATTTGATGCAATTTTTAAGCTGCAACCAGCCAGTTTGGGCACAGAGGTTGCACATGTGAGTGAGACGGGAGCTGATATAGTTTAAAAAAAAAGCACTAACAACAATGCCACTTGTTGGAAACAATGAGCCCAATCCTGGCCCAAATACCAGTAGTTATCTTACTAGTGCATGTGGCCATATTCACTGGCACAACATCTGAGGCATAAAAATAGTTCACCTCATTGCTTGTCATGTCCCTGTTAAGGTGCCAGAAATTTAGGTCAGGGAAGTCGAGCACTAACATGAAATCTTGACTGTTAGTGAATCTTGGTTAAATCCTTCCACCCTGGATCCCCACATTTTGATACCTAACTAAACGATTTCTAGGTGAAATAGGCTTAACAAAAGGGGTGGTGGTGTCATGTTTCAAATTAACCACCACATAAATGCTATGGAATATGCTTACCTTTCTTTCCCTGATAGCAGTATAGCTGTACTTGTGACTAGATCATGGTGCAACTCTATTCAGCTGATACTAAAAAGCTAAACATGGGCTGTGTCTGCAATCCTTCGGCTAGTGGAGTACAAGGCCTATAAGAGGCATCCAGTATGGTTAAACCTCTTGTTCCCACAGACATTTGTTATACTTAGTGATTGTAACATACAGTACACTGGTCTGGCAAACATAACTCCAGTGATTGTATCATAACCCCTACAAGACTGAGCAACAAATCTCAGAAATGCTCCCTCACTGACTGAATGCTGCTCAGAGGGGAAGATAGGCTTTCACTTGTTACCAGCTTCTCTTACTCAGTCAGTGATTACACTCCTCTATTCTGCATTTGGCACAATGGGGTTCCTGACCCCCACACAAAATAACCATGTGTTGCAATTACACCAGATTCTCTTCTACCTGCCTCCTGCATACCCTAATAAACATTGATTAATCCCCTGTTATGTATGCATTTGATGTCAGTACTCCCCTGTTCTTCTTCATCTAGAAATTCATCTCTACCACCAACCTCCATGCCCCATTTACCAGGAGAAGGATCAAAGGAGTTAACATCTGCTGGATGACTGGGCCCCCTTTTGCCCTAATGTGCACCAGAGATAAAGCTTGGACTCATTTCAAAATACCTATTCTATATCTGACTGGAATATAGTTCTGGTCCTTACAGTCACTATGGTTCTGTGAGGACACTGAACTTAATGTTCTCCGGACAATAGCCATTCAAGGGAGCCATGTCTTTAACATCAGTGGACCCAAGTTGTGGAATACCATGCTGTTCAAGTGCTGGTAAAATTATGGACCCTTTGTATCCTCTAGGTATATTCTTAACTAGTTAACTGTGATGGAGCAGGATCAGTAAGTATTATTTATTGTAGCAGTTGCACATTTGTAACAATTCCATGCCTTCTTCATCTACCATTGGTCAAAATTAACCAAGAATTCTTATTCTTTTCTAGGATTCATGTAACACACTTCAGGAGGAATAAAGATCAACCATTATGGTTGCTAAAGGTGGCAGTACTGGTGATATCCAAACCTATTACTGCATTGTTTAACCTCTCTCTTATCATTAGACAGGTACCCGGAGTCTAAAACAAAGCAATAGAAACATAGAAACATAGAATTTGATGGCAGATAAGGACCGCTTGGCCCACCTAGTCTGCCCATTTCCCTACCTAATGGACAGTTATAAGAGTTCTTTCAGAACCCTTTCTTCTGTGAAAGGACTAATATCAACCCCCCTATCCTGAGTGCTTCTATTGACTGGATTAGGTCTCTCCCCCTGCTTTCCATTGTGAATACTGAACAGAAATATTCGTTCAGTATCCCTGCTTTTTCACTGTCACTCTCTGCCCAACCACCTTCCTCTTTATTCACCCTCAGTATCCCTGCCTTCATCTTTCTTTGATCCCTAATGTATCTATAAAAGGTTGTATCCCCCTTCTTAACTGAGTTGGCTATCATTTCCTCAGTTTGGACCTTTGCTATTCTGACTGCCTTCCCCGCTTCCTTCTGCTTTAACTGGTACAGTTCTCTGTCCTGCTCCTTCTGTGTTTTCTTATACTTCCTGAATGCTATCTTTTTCTCCCTTACCTGCCCCACCAGTTCTTTTGAGAATCATAGTGTTTTTTTCTTTCATTTTGATTTGTTTATTTGCTTCACACAAAGGCTTGTTGCCTCAGTGATGGCAGTTTTGATGTTTCCCCATTGTTGCTCTACCCCACCTTCTTGCCTGTTTGCTAGTGGTTTTCTGAGGCACTCTCCGGTTTTGACAAAATCAGCCCTTCTGAAGTCCATCACCTTCACTTTTGTGTGGCTTGACTCTACAGCTACGTTTATCATGAACCACACTGTTTGGTGGTCGCTTGTTCCCAGATGGCTACCCACTTCAAGATCAGAGATCCTCTCTCCTTTCCCATTTGAGAGTACAAAGTCTAAGATTGCTCCCTCCTGAGTGGGTTCCAAAACTAGCTGTCTAAGGCATGCCCCCTGTAGGGCATCGAGAATGGCCCTGCTCTTGGATGTGGCTGCAGCAAAGGTGCTACGGTTAACATCTGGCATATTCAGGTCCCCCATCAGGAATATCTTACCTTTCTCTGCCATCCCAAGGATGCCTTCTATCATTTCCTTGTCCATTTCCTCCCCCTGAGATGGGGGTCTATATACAACCCCTGTGCAGGTTGTGGGGCCATTTCCAGTCTCCAGGGTGACCCACAGTGTCTCCTCTCCTCCCAGTTTACCCTTTAGTTCTGTTGCTTTGATCCCTTCCCTTACATAGAGAGCTACTCCTCCTCCTCTTCTTCCCTCCCTGTCCCTCCTGTAGATTGTGTATATTGGCATGTTGACATCCCAGTCATGGTTCTCTGTGTACCATGTTTCTGTGACTGCCACGATATCCAGGCATCCCTCTTCCATCAAGGCCACCATTTTGGGAAGCTTTTTACCTAGACTCGGGCATTGGTACTCATTACCCTTCATTTTTGTTTGGCTTTATTTCTTTTTGCCCCATCCCAGTCCTTACTGCCTTTGTCTTTTTCTACACTTACCCTTGCCCTTATCCCTATCGACTGCTCCATCTTGGTGTTTCCCTCACTAACTACCCTGATTTTTGGGGGGGCTAGGATTACCCTTCTCCTTTTCAGTGCCACCCCCTTGGCTAGTTGGGAGTACCCTAGCCTCATCCATGCCATAGACAGGTAGCACTTCTGAGAAAGTTACCACGTGTGCTACTTGTCTAAGGTCCCTCCCCAACTCCACAAACTCCTGTTGCACTGCTCTGATCCCATTCTCAGCAAGGTCATTCATCCCTAGGTGGATAATGACATCCAGCTCACTTCCCCTTTCAGCGGCTCCCATGATCCTGAGGATTCACTTCCTGTCCCTCCAAGCCATGGTGCTGGGCAGGCACCTTACCTCCCTTTCTCTTCCTTCCCCCACTTCTAGCCCCCTAACAATTGAGTCCCCCACCATGAGTTATTTCCTTCCCCTGTGGGTTCCTGTGTCACCCTCCCATGGGTCTCTATTGTGGAGGTTCCCTGCATCCTCCTTGGTCTTCACTGTGGGTGCCTCCATAGAGGAACCATGCTCCACCAGAGTAGCAAATGAATTGTGGAGAGGCACAATTGGAGGGATTCCCCCCCTTTCCACCACCCTCACCCTCCCTGAGCCCACCATGGTCCAACCACTCCTCTTTCTTGGCAACCTCTGAGGTAGTGGCAGTGGCCTGGGTGGTCCCTGGGTGTGGGAGCAGGTTTTCTGAATCACTGCCAAGTCAGCATGGAGACAAGCAACCTCCTCCCTCAGACCAGAGAGGTGCCTGCAAATAGGGCAGCAACGCAGTTTCCAGAATATCGCCCGGAAGACTGCTGCTCCACAGCCAGTGCATTGCACCACTCCCCATATGTCTGTGTCCCTTCCTGTTACAGATGCTTTTCTTCTGTTTTTTTTTTGTTCTTGTTTTAGTGTGTGCAAGCTTGTGAGTGTCTCTACCCCCTATTCAGTGTGCTGTGCTTTTAAGGATATGAACAGGTGTATGTTGTTAGCAGTTTTGGGGAAGTGATGCCAGAACCCCTGCTATAAAGAAAGTTATGTGATTGGGGCAGGTGGAGTGTGGGGGAAGGGTGGGAGGGAGGGAGTAAGCCTATGCCCGTGCAGAAACAATCAAAACTACAACTCAGGTCTATGTGATAAGCGGCGAACGCCTAAAGGTGATCAAGAATGCTCAGTCAGAGTGCCGAATACATTTTCGCACTCTGACAACCCAGCGCACTACAACACAACGGAGCCAGGACATATTTTACTGCACCTCTCCCTGCACTCTCTACTTTAGGATTCTCAACTCCAGGGGGTATGTCGGGGTGAAAGCAGTAAAATAAAAATGTTCGGGCAGGCCGCATTAAAAATCGCACCAGCGCCCAGACCTGGATCTGATACCTCAGCCACCCCAAGCACTAGCCAATCCCTGACACCATGATGCAGCTCAACCAGCAACAGCAGCACCACTCCCTACAGCCTCTCCACCCCCTCCCAGCCCTCGCTCACTGTGCTCACTCCCACCCACCCCGCGTGCATATGTATAGCAACATCCTGTCACCTAGTTCGCCCACCCCCTCATCCAGTCGCCCTACCTGTCTGTTGCCGTGAGTGAATTGTGTGGGGAAGGTGTTGCCATAATGGATGGTGCCCTTCCTCATGCGCCCACTTCATGGGTTACCCTACAATTCTGACCCTCCACCCCGGGGAGTGCCTTCCTTCCTTTCAGACACCTATTTCACAGAGGTTAAGTACCAGGTCTAGTCACAAATGACTGCAAATATCTCCCAACTACAGTTCCTCCCTGGCAAATTAAAGTTAAAACTAAGACAAGTCAACCCCAAAAACAGAATCAATACTAGTTACTTACACAGTTCCAAAAAGTAATAATTCAATTCAGTGTAGTCTAGAAAATATCCTCCTTAATTTAAGGAATATCTGGCTGCTTTCTCTCTCTCTGCATCTCTGTGTCTCTGTGTTTCTATTTTTCTATGTTTCATAAGCAGTAATATTATTTTAACATGGATGCAATTGATTGTTTATGCATCTAGGACACATATCATATAGCAGTTACTCATGCTTTAGTAAATAATCAGTTGTTTCATAAGCATTCCAAAATATTTTAATAGATGCACATTTGCCATCTAAAATAATGTAATGTACAGATGAAGTATCTTTGGTACAATGTGCTGCTCCATAGGATACTAGGATTTGCACCCAATGGGTGGGATATTCAAAGGGGTTGCACATGGAGCAACAGTGTTGTGCCATGTGCAACCCACTGATGTGCCCCAGCATGATATTCAAAGGGGGATGCTGGGCTGAGCAATTCCCAATGCGCCAGGGTGCACCAGTAATGTATGCGGCGCATGTACAGGGGGGCGTGCCCATGCATATGTGGCACATACCGATATTCAGCCCAGGATGTTCGGCACATATGCAGGCACAAACCTGCCTTGTGCCACACAGGGGGGTGCAAAGATGTGCCTGTTAAAAGCAGGAACAAGTCCTGGACACCCACAGATGAGCTGCCATATTACAAGGCGCAACACAGTAGCTGCCTGCTGTGGGTGGCCACCCGACCTCCCAAGACACAGGCTGGGCACCGTGCAGCCCCCCACATCTGATCACAGGCATGAAATGTATGCAAATACCCTGGTGGTCCAGTGGACCCTACCCCATCTCCCGATCATGGTCTGTTGTATAAAATACATTCCCTGGTGGTCCAGGGAACCCGCTCCCCAGCCTGATCACGGGTGGATGAATAACATATTTCCCTGGTGGTCCAGTGGACCTCATCCCCAGCCTGACCATGGGCAGATGAATAAATCAATTTCCCTGGTGGTCCAGTGGACCCGATCCCCAGACCGATATCGGGCAGATGAAGAAATTAATTTTCCTGGTGGTCCAGTGGACCTGCTCACCAGCTCAGTCATGGGCTTCAGTTGTAAATAAATGCCCAGGTGGGCCATTGGTACCCTCCTCCCCACCCACCCACTCAGACCCACCACCCTGCTCCCCCTGGTCAGTGGCAGGTGGCAGCTCCCCATCTGCAAGCCACCCAGCTGCCCGCAGACTGACAAAGTACAATACAGCTGTATGCCCATTGGTCCACTGCATGGGCCAATGGGCGTGCAGACTATACTGTACTACACAGTCCCGAAATGTGATATGGTTCATTCACATTTTGGGACTGTGTAGTACAGTACGGTCCATGCAGTGGACCAGTACTGTATGCTGTCAGTTAGCAGGTGGCTGGGCAGCTTGCGGGCGGGGAGCTGCTGCCCGCTGCTGACCGGGGGGATCGGGGTGGTGGGTCTGAGTAGGTGGGTGGGGAGGGGGATACCTATGGCCCACCTGGGCATTTATTTACAACTGAAGCCCACAATCGGGCTGGGGATTGGGTCCACTGGACCACCAGGGAAATAAATTATTCATTTGCCCGCGATCGGGCAGTGGAGCAGGTCCACTGGACAACCAGAGTTTATGTATTATGCCCCCATGATTGGGCGATGAGGTAGGGTCCACTGGACCACCAGAGACTTTAAATTTAACCACAGCCCACAATTGGGCATTGGGGCGCATTGCCCAGCGAGGGGCAGGTGACATCAGTCCCCGATGGCTGCAGCCTGGCAGAGCACCAGGCACAAGTCGCTGGCAATCGGCACACCTGCATGCAAATGGGGCCATAATGACTTGCAAATGGTCCCATTTGTGCCTTGTAAGCATAATGGCCTCATTTGCATGCTCAAAGTTGAATATCACGGTTGATGCACCTAGCGCACCCGCACTTGCGCCGGCGCATCCCCCTGCTCCTCACTTGCTACTTGATGTTACGCAGTGTTAATTGCACCATGTATGCGGAAGCCCAGTGCCATATTCAACAGTGCTGAGCCATGGCGCAGCACCACTGAATATCGCCCGGCCCATGCTCTAGCGCATCCCAGTTGCGCTGCACCCAGGCTTTTGCCCCTGCCTGGCGCAGTCTGCATATATCTCACCCAATGTTTTTAAAATTTATATATTACCAAGGTTATATGAAATTCAGTAGCCAGGTGGTCAATGAGTACTAAAAGTTTACTAGCAGCAATTAATGGATTATTTAACTTTATTTAACCATCTTCTGATCCTTCTTGGCATCAATAAACAGTTAAATGGCTATGTATTTGCCTTTTAAAATGTAGTAAAGTCCTAAAGATGCATAGTACCTTTGCTGCTATGTGGGATACTGAAGTCTATACCCAACACTTTGTAAGTTTTTCTCAGGTTATAAGAGATCCAGTAGCCTGGTAGCAAATGACTTACGGGAGATGTATACTGTGGAGCAACAAATAAAAAGGTGTATATAACCTTATTTACCCACCTAGTACATGGTTCATAAAAATATAAACAAAAATGTGTTTTAATTGCCTCGAATATTTTTCTAGTAGTCACTGTCCATTTGGTTACTGGAGTTCTTATGTAACCCCCCTGTTACCCAGGGTTACAAGAATCCTAGTTAGACCTAGTGGCAGGCAGGGAAGGCAGCTTGTGAAGTTCCAGTTAAATGGATTTCACACTGTCTCACTCTGTTCTCAGTCTCAGCTGAGACTGAGGGATGACATAATTTTAGAACTGTCGCAGCTGCATAAGCCACTTTGGAATGTTGCAGCTAGGGAAGTTAGGCTAGAATGTTGGGAGGATTTGAAGTGAGTCAGTAGTAGTCTAGTATTGGGCTCAGTAGAGAGAAGAGGTGTGCTGCAACTGCAGGCCCTCAGAACCCTTAGCTCTGCTAGAGAGCTATATTTTTTTAGTTCAGGTGTGTGTTCTCACCTCAAGAGGAACACAACAGTGCCTGTTTGAAGTGGTGGAGACCACTTTCCAAAGTTTCAGGGCCCCATCCCTGCAGGGATGGAGGGAAAGGAATCAGCCTGCTTCCAGGGGCAATTCCCCTGGCTCAGCTAGTGGAAAAAGAAGCTGCCTGTGAGGATTTGTGCTGAGTGCACCTGGAAGTTTCATTATGTTTCAGAAGAGAAAAAAGTCTGTGGGGTACCTGCAACCAAAGGGTGAATTTGCTCTGCTAAAGGGCCAATGTGTTTTCACCTGGGACAATGAATCTAAGTGACTGCTACTGTGGGGGTCAGGAAAAGACAACCAAGCATAGTTTTAAAAGTTGTGGGAATTGGACTGCTTAACTCTGTGGGGGTCTAGAGAAATGGACAGAGCCACTCATTAAGTATGTTTCAAGTTCAGCACAGGTGGGATGGAAGAAACAGTAGATTAAATTTGACATACATTTATAGAGAATCTACAAAGTAAAGTGTTTTCAGAGATGAGGTGTTAAAGTCCAGAGGAATAGCCGGGTATGATTTATGACATCAAGAGGTAGGGGACCTCCCATCTGGCATGACCAGAGTCACCTCTACAGGTTCGCTTTGGGACACCTGTTGCTTTCTCTCAGGTACTTGGCCAGTGCCTGAGGAAAGTACCCAGACGTGGGATTGCTTAAATAAGAATCCCTGATGGAGCTAGAAGTGCTCATGGGTGGTATAGGGAGCCACCATTAAATCTCCATGATAAATGGATAAGTAGTTCAAGGACTGGCAAGGGAGTTGAGCCAGGGAAACCAGAGAAGAGTCAAGTTCGGGCAGAGTACCCTGTGTGTTTCTAAACCTAAGGGTTTAAGTGTACAGAAGATGTTTGTCTGTTCAGGAGAAATCTGCATTACCAGGAGTGTAGCCTCGTGGGGGTCCATCTATGCTTTATTATTCCTTTTTATTGTGAATAAAAGCCACACTTTAGAATTCCAACTCCTTGTATGGACATTCAGTTATTGCTTCCTGTGTCCAGAATACTTGGGTGCCCCACTGCAGAGTAGCCAAACCTAGCCAACATGCCAAGTGAAAATTTTCTCCCCGAGCCCAGATCCCAGGTAGGGGGTTACATAATGGAGGCACCACACAGTGCTAATAACACAAAAAATACCACTAACCCTACCCCTGGAGACTCTCACCTGGTAGTTGTGGCCACCCGGGTTACACTTATAATACTAAAAATCCAAAGTACTGGGTACCAATTCTGGTACCCCCATAGCAGAAACAGGAAGTAAAGATATAGCATTAGGATATTACTACAGTTTTTTTGGCAAGTGCATATCTATTTAAATATGTATTGATGTGTATTAAAGATTAATAGATTGCTAAAAAAGTGAACCATGAATGTTTATTTTTTTTAAACTAAAACATTTTCATTTGTTCTTTACTACCAAGTTACTGCCTTTCATCTAACCTAGGTAAACTCCAGAACACTGGGTACAAATCCTGGTCTCTACCAAAGTAGTAGTAGGTAGCACAGTTACACCATCAGAACATCACTACATGTGATGAATGCATATAGATATAAATATATTTTTTTAAATTCTTATTAAACATGAATTGGTTGTTAAAGATATTAAGAACAACTGCATAAATATAAATTCTGAAATCTACAATTAATTATTAATTAATACATTAATTTGAAATACTGTACAAATGTCATGTTAAATCCATATTAAAAAAACTATTACTGCTTATTCAGCCCTTTAACATTGTATTTAAGGTCAGTAATCTGTTTACTATTTGTTAAATGACTAATATTTAACCCACTAAATTTAAGGAAATACAGATAAATCTACTATTTACTAACAATTAAGTCCATTAACAAGGCTGAATTATAGATTTCACTCTGAGGCAAGCACAGCATTCACAAATTCCTAGATCTCTGGTAATAAGTAGAATTCAGAGTAAAGTGGTGATAAAGCTTGGAAACAGCTGGCCCAGTGACATGGAGAGCTGAGGTGCAGAGCACCTCACCTCCTTCCATGCTGGTGACCCATGTTCAGAAAGTGATCTGTCTCACTTGCACGGTGGTCAGGGAGGGAGGATCGAGAGTCTCTAGAACTGCTCTCCTTCCTCGGGGGGTCAGGTTGCTATGGCTCGCTGTTTGACTGCCACCTGGAGGTGTTCAGATGGCAGCACAAGCAAACCACATACACAGGGGAAGGGACCCTATATTCAGGGTGCCTGGGGCATCTACATAGATGTGGAGCATGCACATCGCACACATTGCACATCCCATGGGCCCAGAGATTTCAGAATGATGACTGATCCATTACAGGCCCTGCACCAGCAACCAGCTCCCCCATAGTACAGTGGCAGAGGATGACAGTGGAAGGTAAGCCCCCAAGATAGTGGGTAACGATGTTGGGGGTTGTTAGAGAGAGGGAGCAGCTGGGGTGCAGCATAGGAGTATACAAACCACTATAGGAAAAAATACAATGCTTGGAAACATTCAAGCCATTTAGGACTTTGGGGAGGGGGTTGTATGTTAACATAGACACTTTAAAATCAACCTGACACCTCATTGGAAACCTATGTATTTCACACAGCTGTTGATTGGGGCAAGTTTTGTTAGACACTGTACAGTAGCTGTCTTAAAATATTATTTTGAAACATTACTCTGGGTTACCATGGCGCCTAAAATAAAGCAATGTTTCATCCTTGCAGAGTTAGATTGCACCTGTGGACCAATATTTCAGAAGCCGTGATGATTTGTCATGAGTAATTACCTATCAAACTTGAACCATAACAGGAGTTTAAATTCACACACCTTCATTGTTCTAGTAGAGGGGGAAAAAAACTTTCAGTGACCTTTGAAAAACTATTTCTGCCTAGCAACCACTGAGGGATGTGGTTGTGTCTTATCTAGATTAGATAACAAGAAGCTCCTTGCATTCCAAAACTTCACACTTCAAGAAAGCAATTATATAGCCCTTTGTTTCAAAATGTTACAAATTATTTCTTAAGGAATCAAAATGTGTATAATGTATTTAATATGCTTAGTTGTTGGGCAAGTTATAATCTATCTCATAAAACACATTTTAAAGGTATACCTTGTATATATAAAATATTCTTTAGAATTATAACTTTTGATATATTTAGTTTGAAATACTGTGCAATGTCATGTTTACATTCAAAAAGAAAACATTATCATGGGAAAGCAAAACCTTCTTTTGTATATTGTATATTGTATATTGCTGCTTGAAAATTTGACTTGGTCTTGTAGAAGTTGAAGTAGTTTTGTCAAAGCCCAGAGTTCAACAAAAAATCATAAAAATGCCAATGAGGGTTCGCCAGAGAGGTACTGTAGCTGGAAATATCCAAACAATGCACTGGCAATGACAAAACCTCTTTCTGTGAAGACAGGCTTTAGCTAAAAGTTTATGCAAGTCAAGCACAGAAGCTACACCTTTAGAATTCTTGTGATTTTATGGCAGCTCAACATAAATCTCTCTAACTTTTGTTGACCGGGTAAGTGCACTAGACAAATCCTGCCTATTTTCAGGCATGACCTGGGGGAGGGGGATACAGATGAATGCCAAATGACCTTGAACCAGATTAAGCTGTTGGTGGTATTTTTAGTGAATGAGGGAAATTTGGCCAGGACACCGGGGAAATTCCCTACTCTTTTCGATAAGTGCCATGGGATCTTTAACATCCACCTGAACTACCACCAATCCAGGCAGATGGGACCTCGGTTTAACATCTCATCCGAGCGGCACCTCAGAAGTGCAGCACCCCTCTCATGCTGCACTACAGTGTCAGTATTGGGAAATTAACCCAAGTGCCAGATGTGGGAACTGAACCCACAGCCCGCTGATCTCCCGGCCTCAGAGGCAAGTGTGCTACCTACTGAGCCACTGACACTGACAATTTCATAGCAAACTCAGGATGGCAGAGGATCAGATGAGGAGGTGGAGAACTGAGCATCCATTGGACTGCTCTCCTTCTCTTGGGGGAGGAGGGTTGTGAAGCCCAGCACAGGCCTTGCCACTAGCAGTGGCTGGGGCAAAGGTCACCAGGGACTGCATAACAATAGTTAGAGGAGGTGTGGCGGACACCTATGTCCTGATTCTAGGAGTGTGTACTGGCATATCTTGTACACTCATTCCACCTCTTGGGGCAAAATTGGGGAGGAAATACAACTCAGTGCAAGAATGAGGGGTCTGACTTTCTCTGGCTGCACAGCATTAGCAGGGCCTTCTCCAACACATCATATCTTCGTATTGGTGTCATGGGGGAGGTGGCCAACCCCCCCATGGGGGTAAGCTTTGGAGGATGAGCTGGATTTAGCTAAGCTGCTGATGAGATTGGTGATGGAGTTGATGGGTTGGACCAGGAGCTACAGCCTGCACCCAAGGGGAAACAGCAATAACAAAAAAAATCAAATAGCACAATTGTGTGGAGGTTTGCTAAAGTTGTGCCAAATTTCTTTGAAAAAATCCTTCCCAATCTGTTTAAAAATTGCCTACACAGAAAATACCCAAACAAAAAAGAAGAATGGGAATCCTCCATGGGCATGATTTTCAAATGATTGGGAATGGTGCACAGTGCTTGCACAAACAAAGAATGGCACAAGAGGCATCTTGCACTGCATTATGCACAATTTCTGATTTTCAGATGTTGCCTGTGCCACACAGGGGAGCTGCCTGCTTCAGCTGGGCATATGCCGTCCTTGCAATGGATGCACCAATGCACCATGGTGGAAGAGAGCTTGTGCCAGGACAGCACTTCAGTATCCCCTAATATGGGATTTTGTAAGCCTCCCCCCAAAGGATACAGTCTGCTAAATTTTGACCAGCTAGAGCTGGTCTAACATACCACGTACTGATTCCACCCTCAGCTGCTGGATTGCAAGAGAGCCTGGCAAGCAGGCTGACCACCATGTCTGTGGTGGCACTATTGTGTCCTGTCTTTCCCACAACAGTCTATTTCAGGGCTGTGTGGAAAAAAAAATTCCACCTGCGGAATTTCCACAAAAGTGCGAATTTCATTTCCATGAAAGTTCGGAAGTCATTTTTGCAACTTTTGCAAAAATTCCGCCTTAAAACTGCAGAATAAGTATACAAACTGCGGATTAACTTACTAAACTGTGGGGGAAAAATCTGCAGAATGGAGCACTGCCAGTGGTCAGTTCTGAGGCTTTTTTTAACCGTTTTAATTCATTAATCCACTCCCCGCTGATCAGGGGTCCCAGTAAATAAATTCATAAAAAAAAACCCAATCCCTCCCTCAGACCCTCCTGGTGTCTAGTGGCCCCCCCACCCACGAATCATGGGTCCCAAGTAAAAAATCCCTGATTCCTGGTGTCTAGTGGTTCCCATCCACCCCCTCCCAGGGATCACGGCCTCTGGGTCCCGGTAAAGAAGAAACAAAAACTCCAATCCCTCCCTGGTGTCCAGTGCCCCCCCCCACCAATCATGACCCCCCAAAACATTTTATTTCCCTGGTGTCTAGTGGACCCCCCTCCCTTTCCTCGATTCCCTTAATCCACAAAAAACAGCTGTCAGTCCACTGACTCATCCCCCCTGTTCCTAGTATCCCCTGGTGTCTAGTGGACCCCAATCCCTGATCCCTTGTAAAGAAAAGTAATCCCAATTCCCTGGTGTCCAGTGGACCCACCCTGATGGTTCATCCACCACCATCCCGCTCTCCCCCACCCTGTCCCTGAGTGGGCCACCAGCACAGCCCTCCTTTCTCCTCCACTACCAGTGGCTCACTGAACTCTCAGTGAATGACCTCGTGGTTGTACAAGCATGCACTCATTCACTGTCAGTACATTAAACTGTGGATAGAATAAATTCCGCAGTTTATATGCATTTTTCCTCAGTTCACAAAAAATGTCCACAGAACCCGGCGAAAATCCATGAAAAATCTGTTTCGCCAATGGCGAAATTTCCAAACTTTCGCAGAAGTTCTACAAAAGTGGAATTTGCAACTTTCAGCCACCCCTAGCTGTACATAGTATCAGTCCAAATGTGATGTTCCACATTGCCTACAGCAAGGGATGCTGGTGTATGGTATGCAATAATATCTGAGGAGCTTTCTATGTCTGGGGCACATAAGACTTTTGTTCTATTTAACATGGATAATATACCAACAGCCATTAAATAGTGATAGACTACCCTGCCTGATAAATTCCCCTATTTACCTACACAGACATGTGGAGAAGGATTTGTATTCAGCAACACAGCCCAGAAGAGTACAACAAATAAATACTGACCTTTTTGTCACATATACTGAACCACTGCAGACTACAAGTTGTCATGTCAAGTCTGGCTACCATGACAGTCACACTAAAACAGCTTACTAGGACAATCATTGTTTTGCAAGCAGCACATATGCTTGACATATTTAAGGTATGAAAATGCAGAATAAGATCACCATGACAGAGTGACTGCTGCGGGAGAGAGGGAAGGGTATATGGACTGATAATGAAATTGTCAGCGAGAAGTAACTTATGTAAAGGTTGCTACAGTGACATTGTCTGCACATGCTCCTCATGCTGTTGTCATACAGTTACAGCTGGTACCACTGTGTATGTGGATAGCTGATACAGGTACACACTAAAATGATGCTACCTAGCGCACTGTACATGATATGCTGCTCTGTGATGGGCATGATGATATCCATGCATTGCCAGTTGCCACTGTGTGTGGGGGTAGGTGACATCAGATAACATGTAGATACTGTAAGTTTAGCAAGTTGGCGGAGTTTGCCCTTTTTGGGTTCCCCCTTGCATACTACCCAAGACTGATGTGCCTTTACTGAACACTGCCATACAGAAGGGAGCTGTTACGATACTGTCATTTAACTTATTTTAGCCATTTTTCAGCCAGCATGGTTTATCATTTTGGTTTTTCAGCACACAATTCCCAAATGTTCTTTTTTATGCTGGGAATATGCAAAGATTTGTGTGAGCCACATTGGTTGTACAGCTGATCACAGTGAGCTCACTGTGCTGTCATGCTATGGGTGGAGGGTCATATGGTGCTGAAGCTTCACCCACCTGGGGTTCATGGTTGACTCCATCAATCTCCTCTGCTACACCATCAGTCTGGCACATAGCATGGCTTGCACCATCTCTGGGGACTATGGTGCAGGGACTAAAGTTGTACAAAAATAAAGCACAGGGCCTCTGGCACACCAGAGTTTGCCACAAGTTGGGGTTTGGTGCAGCTTGCACAAATCTACAGGGGCTTTTGAAAATCATGCCCCATCAGCGTTTGACCTTCAGTAGAAGCACTACAGCGCAAGACTGAAGAAGCCAAGGTACAGACTAGTGGCTCTACCAAATGAATTTAAACTGAGTTTATCACATTTGGGAAAACCTTCTGAAAAATAATATTTAGGCATAATTCAGCTTATACAGTATGCTATAGGGTTTCTGCATTTGTATTATATTTAGTCCTTTCCTTCTGTATGTAGAATTATTTACAGTAAATGCAAACAGGATCCTTGCCCCCTGCAGTTGATCTACTCCCTACTGTTTTATCCTTTGCTGACTTCACCATCATTTGTTTGTGACATTAAAATCATTTCCAGAGCAAGAAACTGTGATGTCCCAAATAGAGGATTATGAGTTCAGTGAAGGATTCAGATGAATGCTAGAGGGAAGACTCCCATTTTCATGCAAGGTAACATTATAATGAAGAACATAGGGGAAAATAAATGCAGACTATATAAAGATGTGTACCTAGACCATATCTGCTAGTTGCTTTAGTCTGCACCTCTCACTGATGCTTCCTGCAATTGTGGGCTTGTGTTCTTAACTCACTGCTCCTTATAATATGATAATTCTTGTTATACCCGTTCATTACTGTATTGGCCTTTTGTTTACTGTGTTGGTCTGCTGTCAAATGTAACTTGTTCTGCTGTTGTATATGACTTGATAGGCTTGGACACCTTTGAAAAAGGGCACCTGAGCTCAAAGATCCACTGAACACAATCAAAAAAGTATGCACAGAATTGTTTTTAGATATAATGTTTTTCAATCTTTTCTTAAAGTGCTACCCTCTTTTTAAGCATCCCTTTCAAATGCAAGTCAGGTGTCTATTTCTAGCCTACTAAGGGGGGCATTAAAAGTTTTTCACTTGTCTAGAATCTGTGGGTATACACACAAATAGTGCAAATGGTTAAGAAGTTTAATGAAGTCTGGCAATGCATTTTATCAAACCATACTGTTGTACTAATTTAGTGTATTTTACATAGATACTGGACCCATTGTAGATGGTATAGTACAGATAATGTCTAAAAATTCATCTGGTCTGACCTGTTTGTCCTACTGTACCCAGAATTACTCAATCCTTTCATATCCTCCAGAGCCCCCAACCTCCCTTCTATTACTAATTACTGCCCAGTATTTATCCATTGGGGTTTGAACCCCAAGACAGGATTAGTAATAATCATATGACTGGGTAGTCGGTTTCATCCACCCACCATTCTCTCTTTAAAAAAAACTTCCTTATGCAGAAAAGAAAGACTTTACTCTGGCATGCAGGATAAAAGGTCATTGTCAATTAAAGCAGCAGAAATGTTAATTTGTAGGCCTTGATATTTTGAAAACAGAGAGCTGTCACTATTGCAACTGATCTTTATTGTAAGCGAGCATTTTGCTATTGGCCTCGAGATGCAACCCCTTAAATGCAACTCAAAATATCCCCAAGGGACAATTTTTCGGGACCGTGTTGAATTGTTGTACAGCTAGTGTTGGAACCCACTCGGAAGGGAGCAATCTTAGATCTGGAACTCTCAAACGGGAACAGAGAGAGGATCTCAGGTTTAGAAGTGGGCAACCATCTGGGAATAAGTGACCACCAAACAGTGCTGTTCATGATAAACACAGCCGAAGAGTCAAGCCATACAAAAGTGAGGGTACTGGACTTTAGGAGGGCTAACTTTAGCAAAATGGGAGACTGCCTTAGAAAAGCACTAGCAAACAAGCGAGAAGGAGGGGTGGAAGAACAATGGGGAAACATCAAAACTACTATCACAGAGGCAACAAGCCTTTGCATGAAGCAAATAAGCAAATCAAAACAAAGAAAAAAAATATGGTTCTCAAAAGAGGTGGTGGGGAAGGTTAGGTTGAAAAAGATAGCATTCAGGAAGTATAAGGAACACAGAAGGAGGAGGATAAAGAACTGTACCAATTAACGCAGAAGGAAGTGGGGAAGGCAATCAGAATAGCAAAGGCCCAAACCAAGGAAAAGATAGCCAACTTAGTTAAGAAGGGGGATAAAACCTTTTACAGGTACATTAGAGAGCGAAGAAAGACCAACAGAGGATAGTGAATCTTAAAAAGGGAGGGTGGGTGGGCAGAGGGTAACAGTGAAAAGCAGGAATACTGAATGAAGACTTCAGCTCAGTATTCACAAAAGAAGAGGAGGGGGAGGTACCTAATTCAATCAATAGAAGCACTCTGGATAGAGGGGTCAATATCAGTCCATTCACAGAAGAAAGGGTTCTGAAAGAACTCCTAAAACTGAAGGTGGATAAAGCAAAGGGACCTGATAGGATTCACCTCAGAATTCTAAAAGAACTAAGAGAAGAACTAGTGACACCACTGAATACCCTTTTTAACAAATCATGGGAGGATGGTGTGGTACCTGAGGACTGGAGGAGAGCAGATGTGATTCCCCTTCACAAAAGCAGGAGCAAAGCAGAGGCAGGAAACTACATACCTGTTAGTTTGATCTCAGTAGTTGGGAAAATGATGGAATCACTTCTGAAAGAAAGAACTGTTGAGTATCTAGAGGCCAGTGGAGCACAGGACCCAAGGCAGCATGGATTCACAGCGAGAAGGTCATGTCAGATGAATCTCATAGATTTCTTTGACTGGGTGACCAAACAGAAACATAGAATTTGACGGCAGATAAGGACCGCTTGGCCAACCCAGCCTGCCCATTTCCCTACCTAATGGATAAGCTGCAGATCCTACTTAACCAACAGTATACTTCTTCCTACCCCAACCCCCTAAAATTACCTTATGACTGTCCCATGCATTCTTGAATTCCATCACTGTTTTTGACTCCACAACTTCCTCAGGAAGGCTGTTCCATGCATCCACAACCCTCTCCATGAAAAATGCTTCCTCACATTACCTCTAGGCCATCCCCTCTATCTTCAAATTGTGCCCCTTGTTTTTGCACACTCTTTTCTGAAAGATGCTACCCTCTTGGACTCTGTTGATTCCTTGAGGTACTTGAAAGTTTCTATCATGTCCCCCCTCTTCCTCCTTTCCTTGAGGCTATACATGTTAAGCTCCTTAAGTCTCTCTTCATATGTCTTCTGGTGCAGACCCTGCACATTTTAGTTGCCCTCCTCTGGACTGCCTCCATCCTGTCTATGTCTTTGTGTAGACTGAGTCTCCAGAACTGAACGCAGTACTCCAGATGGGGTCTCACCAGCTGTCTGTACAGAGGGATAACATCTTCCTGTTTTCTACTGGTGATGCCTCTCCCTATGCATCCCAGTATCCCCCAGCCCTCCTTACTGCCATCTCATATTGCTTGCCCAGCTTTAGGTCTTCTGATATGACTACCCCCAGGTCCCTTTCCATTTTTGTTGTTGTTAGTATCTCACCCCCTCCCTGTTGTGTACTCTTCCCCTGGGTTTTTGTTTCCCAGGTGCATTACTTTGCACTTCTTAGCATTAAATCTAAGCTGCCATACATTTGACCATTCCTCCAACCTTGCCAAGTCCCAAGTCCCTTCTCATCCTTTCCACCCCACCTTGTGTATCAACTCTGTTGCAGATCTTTCTTTCATCTGCAAAGAGACATACTTTTCCTTCCAGTCTCTCTGCAATGTTGCTTATAAAGACATTAAAGAGGACCGGTCCTAGTACTGAACCCTGTGGTACCCCACTAGTAACCCCTCCCCCTTCAGAGTGGACTCTGTTTACTATTACCCTCTGTCCTGTTCTCCAGCCAATTCTTTACCCAGGCTACCATCTTGGGACCCACTCACAGGTTGGCCAACTTGTATATTAAACTTTTGTGTGGGACTGTGTCAAATGCCTTGCTAAAGTCTTGGTAGGCCATGTCCACAGCCCCTCTCTGATCTACTACTTTGGTCACCCAGTAAAAGAAATCTATTAAATTCACCTGACATGACCTTCCCACTGTGAATCCATTCTGCCTTGGGTCTTGTGCCCCTTTGGCCTCTAGGTACTCAACAATTCTTTCCTTCAGAAGTGAGTACATCATTTTCCCAATCACTGAGGTTAAACTAACAGGTCTGTAGTTTCCTGCTTCTGCCCTGCTACCACTTTTGTGAAATGGAAGAACATCTGCCCTTCTCCAGTCCTCAGGTACCACCCCATCCTCCCATGATTTGTTAAAGAGGGTAGTCAGTGGTGTCACTAGTTCTACCCTTAGTTCTTTTAGTATTCTGGGGTGAATCCCATCAGGCTCCATTGCTTTGTCCACCTTGTTTTAAGGGCTCTTTCAGAACCCTTTCTTCTGTGAATGGGCTGGTATTAACTCCAGTATCCAGAGTGTTTCTACTGTTTGGTTTAGGTACTTACCCCTCTTCATTTGTGAATACTGAGCAAAAACATTTGTTTAGTATCTCTGCCTTTTCACAGTCACCCTCTGCCCACACTCCTTCCCCTTTATTAAGCCTCACTATCCCTCCCTTGGTCTTCCTTCACTCCCTGATGTACCTATAAAAAGGTTTTATCCCCCTTCTTAACTGAGTTGCTATCTTTTCCTCTGTTTGGGCCTTTGCTGTTCTGTCTGCCTTCCCTGCTTCCTTTTGCTTTAACTGATACAATTCTCTGTCCTGCTTCTTCCGTGATTACTTGTACTTCCTGAATGCTTTCTTTTTCTCCCTAACCTTCCCTGCCACCTCATTTGAGAACCATAGTGGTTTCTTACATCATTTTGTTTTGTTTATTTGCTTCACACAAAGGCTTGTTGCCTCTGTGATGGCAGTTTTTGATTATCCCCCATTGTTCTTCCACCCCTCCTTCCTGCCCATTTTCTAGTGCATTCCTTAGGCACTCACCCATTTTGGAAAAGTCAGCCCTCCTGAAGTCCAGTACCTTTGCCTTTGTATGGCTTGACTCTACTGCTGTGTTTATCATGAACCATACTGTTTGATGGTCACTAGTTCCCAGATGGCTACCCACTTATAAATCTTTGATCCTCTCACCATCTCCATTTGAGAGTACCAGGTCTAAGATTGCTCCTCTCAAGTGGGTTCCAATACTAGTTGTCTAAAGCATGCCCCCTGTAGGGCATCTAGAATGACCCCACTCTTAGAAGTGGCTGCTGCAAATGCATTCCAATTAACATCTGGCATATTCAGATCCCCCATCAGCAATATCTTCTCTTTTCTGCCATTCTAAGGATACTTTCTATAATTTCCTTGTCCATTCCCCCACCGAGATGGGGGTCTGTATACAACTCCTGTACGGATTGTGGTGCCATTGCCTGTCTCCGAATTGACCCACAGTGCTTCCCCTCCTCCCTGTTTACCCTTTTGTTCTGTTGCTTTGATAACTTCCCTTATGTAGAGAGCTACTACTCCTCCTCTTTTACTCTCCCTGTCCCTCCTGTAGATAGTGTATCCTGGTATGTTTACATCCTAGTCATGGTTCTGTGTGTACCATGTTTCTGTGACTGCCACAATATCCAGATGTTCCTCCTCCATCAAGGTGACTAATTCAGGAAGCTTGTTACCCAGACTACGGGCATTGGTACTCATTGCTCTCCATTTTTTGATGGCTTTACCTCTTGTAGCACCATCCCTGTCCTCACTGACTATGCTTTCTCCATTTACCCCTGTCCTGCTCCCTACTGACCTTTCTACCTTGGTCTTTACCTCATTTAGTACCCTGTTTTGTAGGCGGAGGATGGGAATTCCCTGCTGCTTATCAGTGCCTCCCCCCTTAGACTAGTTTAAAAGCTTGCCAATGAAGCATTTAAACTGATCACCCAGAAGACTTGTTCCCTTCCTGGACAGATGCAGACCATCCTGCCAGTATAGGCTGATATCCCTCCAGGTGGAACCTCAGTCTCCAATGAAGTCAAACCCCTGTGCTCTGCACCATTTTTTCAACCATTCATTGAATTGCATGGTACGAAGTACCCTCGCCTCACCCTCACCATAGACAGGCAGCACCTCTGAGAAGGATACTGTGTGTGCTACTTGCCTTAGGCCCCTTCCCAACTACACAAACTTCTCCTGCACTGCTCTAATCTCATGTTGAGCCAAGCCATGCATCTCTAGGTGGACAATGATGTCCAGCTCAGTCTCCCGTGCAGCTGTTCTCGTGATCCTGAGGATGTGCCTCCTGTCCCTCCAAGCCATGGTGCTAGGCAGGTACCTCACTTCAGTTTTCCCTGCTCCCCCCAGTTCTATCCCCCTAATAATTGAGTCCCCCAACAGGAGATGCTTCATTTCCCTGTGGTGTCCGTCCTCTGCCTCCTTCCTCTGGTGCTCCCTTGTGACAGTTGTCTGCAACCTCCTTAGTCTCCTCTGTGGGTGCATCCATAGGGGAACTATGCTCCATCATAATGGTGTATGGATTGTGGTGTGGTACAACTGACTGGGTGTGTCTCTGTTCCACCACCCTCACCATCCCTGAGCCAACTGTAGTCCAACTGCTGTGCTTTCTTGGCATTCTCTGAGGTAGTGGTAGTGGTCCTGGTGCAGCCTGGGTGGGGGAGGTTCCCTTACTACTGTCCAGTGTTGCCTGAAGATGGGCAACCTCCTCCCTCAGGGCAGAGAGTTGCCTGCAAATAGGGCAGCATCTCAGCCTCCAGAAAGACCCCTGGAAGACTGCTGCCCCACAGCCAGTACATTGCACTACTCCCCACATGTCTACCTTCCAGTTTATCCTGTGTAAGTTTTTTTTCAGTTATTGTTTATATATATATGTAAACTGTGTAAGCTTATATTGCCAGTGCAGTGTGCTGGAAAGGATATGACAGTGGTATGCACCTTGCCCTCTTGAGGAAATGATGTCAGACCCTATGGTATAAAGGAAATGCTACCAGGGGTGGGTGGGGTGAGGGAAGGGGGTTTGGGGCCCAAACTGTGCCCTGCCCTCTCAAAACAATCAGCTAAAAGCTGTGACCCACCACTACAATGAGTGTTGACCTTCCTGTCAGCAAGACAACCTACACAACAATTTAACAGACAAAATACCCTGCTAAACAAACAGAGAATTTAATAAACAGCTGAGTTAAAAACAGATAAACCTCCCCAGACCCAATACAGCCTGGTGAGTTGTGCTTTGTAAGCAATCGGCCCTAAAACAAGTCAGCTGTGCACAAGGAAAGAAACAGTAAACAGTATTTCAATCCCTCTAGGTTTAAACTCCTAGTCTCCAAAGCAGTATTGCAAGCCCCTTCACTGAAAAGAACAATAACAATTGTAAAATGTAAAGTAAGGTACACCTCCCTCAGCTGTGAGGAAGACTGTCTATCCTGCTGATTCTAAGTTCAGTATTTCAGCTTTCAGTTAGAGGTAGCATCCACATGAAGAATATTAGCTTTAAAGTAGTAGACCAGGGAGGGGCTGTGTACATGGCCTACCTAGACTTTAGCAAGACATTTGACACAGTCCCACACAAAAGATTAATAATCAAGTTAGCCAGCCTGGGAATGGGTCCCAGGGTGGTAGCCTGGGTAAAAAATTGGCTGGACAACAGGACACAGTGGGTAATAGTAAATGGAGTCCACACCAAAGAAAGGGGGGGTTACTAGCAGGGTACCACAGGGTTCAGTACTGGGGCCTGTCCTTTTTTTAATGTCTTTATAAGTGACATTGCAGAGGGACTAGAAGGAAAAGTATGCCTCTCTGCAGATGACACAATGATCTGAAATAGGGTTGTTACACAAGGAGTGGTGGAAAGGATGAGAAGAGACTTGGCAAGGTTGGAGGAATGGTCAAATGTGTGACAGTTTAGATTCAATGCAAAGAAGTGCAATGTAATGCACCTGGGAAACAAAAACCCAGGGAAAGAGTACACAATGGGGGAAGGTACTAACAACAACAACAAACTCTAGCCAGAGCTGATATGACTGTGATGAGCTATGAAATAACCAAAGGTACCCATGTCCATAGAAAATATTGAAGGCCCAGGTGTAACTTTGCCATTTTTTGGAGGCGTTGCACCAAATTTTCAACATGGCCTTTTTGGGACCCCACCTCATAAAGTGTGCCAGTGTCATTTTGTTCACTTCTCCTGAAAGGTGATTTCTCAGAGCAACCATGCCATTCTGTGCCACAGGTGGGAAAACACATTTTGGCAGGATTTGAAAAATGACAGCTGTACAGTTAATAAGGAGGTGTGCACAAACGGCAATGTTGAAAATATGGAGTGAAAATATTAAAAACTGGCAAAGTTAGGAGCGTGCATAGAAACACTGCACAACGCACACTTGTAGTGCAGTCATTTTATGGCATTTTTCCACCAGATTTGCAAAATGTGCTTTCTGAGACCCCACCTGATAAACAGTGGCACTGTCATTTCATTAATCAGTCCCAAAAGGTGATCCTATGCAGTGACCATGAAATCACCTTTCTGGACTGAGTAATAAAAGGAGAGTGACAGTATTCATGAGGTGGGGTCCCAAGTACTCCATGTTGAGAATTTTGGGCCAAAATTCCAAAAAATGGCTGATTTATCAATATAAGTTGAAAACCCCACTGAGTGCCAGTATAGCAAGCTTATCTTTGATTCTTCAGTTTGTGGTTTGGCTTTGAAGAGTGCAACATGTCCCTGTCCAAAGAAGATGACAGTGCCGACCTCCAGAGACAAGTACGGGGTAAGTGGGGGGGGGTGAGGGGAGGTGGGTGCTCATTTGAAGAGTGGGGATGGTGGACGGTGGACTGGAGCAATGGCGAGTGACAGTTTTCTTTATTTACAGGGGACAAAACCATACATTTGGGCACACTGGGGTGGACTCCTAGTGTACCACACGAGCTGGGGGGGACATGATGCTGACACAGGGATTGGACACCTCGATGTAGGCATGGGAAAAAATAAAAACAAAAAAAAATACATTTGGGCACCCTGATGTTGTCACGGGGGCCACATACATTTGGTCACACTGGGGTGGTATCTCAGTGTGCCACATGAGTTGGGGAGTACATAATGCTGACATGGGGATTGGGCACCCCAATGTCAGTGTGGGGATGGAGAATGAAGGGAGCAGGGAGGACAGCATCAGTGGGAGGGTGCGGGAGGGTATTCTTTGCTGCCGGTGCTGGAAGGGAGTGGGGAGGACAGGAGCAGTGGGAGGGTGCAGGAGGAGTGCCATCCAAAAGATGGCAGCGATTACGCAACATGCATGCATAGTTGTGGTGAATGGCATGTTGCTATTCACAGCATGGCTGCACCAGTGGAACTGTGCATATGCATGAGAGTCACACATGTGCCGTTCTTGCCCCAGAGTATGGAAGTAACAGCCAAAATAGTGCGGCTGTTATTCCATAGTGGCCGATCATGGCAGAGTGTTTCAAGCTCAGCTGGACTTTTGGAAGGATACTTCCAAAAGTCCAATGGAAGGTTCCATGATCGGCCATTTTTTGTAAGATACGCACGATCCCAAAATGGTTGTAGGCTCCACCCACAGCCATAAAAATAGAAAGGGACATGGGATTAGTCATATCAGATGACCTAAAGGAAAGCAAGCAATGTGAGAAGGCAGTAAGGAGATACTGGGGGGATACTGGGATGTATAAGGAGAGGCATCATCAGTAGAAAACAGGAACTCATTCTCCCTCTGTACAGACAGTTGGTGAGACCCCATCTGGAGTACTGCATGTTGTTCTGGACACCCCATCTCCACAAGGACATAGACAGGAATAAAGGGGCCCAGAGTAGGACAACTAAAATGGTACAGGGTCTGTACCAGAAGCCATACAAAGAGAGACTAAAGGAGCTTAATATGTATACCCTTGAGGAAAGACGGGAGAGGGGGGACATGATAGAAACTTTCAAGTACCTCAGGGGAATAAACAAAGTCCAAGAGGGTAGCATCTTTCAGAAAAAGAGATGTGCAAGAACAAGATGGGGGGTGGCTCAGGGGCAATGTGAGGAAGTATTTTTTCACAGGGTGGTGGATGCATGAAACGGCCTTCCTGACAAGGTCATGGAGTCAAAAAAGATGGGGGAATTCAAGAATGCATGAGACAGACATAAGGCAATTCTGGTGGGGGTTAGTAAGAAGTAGGCTGTTGGTTAACTAGGATCTGCAGCTTGTCCATTAGGTAGGAAAATGGGCAAACTTGGCGGGCCAAGTGGTCCTTCTCTGCTGTCAAAGTCTATGTATGGAGTAAGAGTAGTAAAATTAGAGGGTCAGTGTATCATACTGGATACAACCATGTGACCAATACAGAATCGTGCTCAGTGCTGGAGACAAAAACTAATGAGCAGTGGCCACAACCCAAGGAGCCAAATACTCTAATGTAGGTTAGACTTACATTCGTCCCTGCATTATGTGTTCAGGCATCACAAACAGTGAAAATGATAGTCTTATTTGCCCATTCTTCACACTGAAAAATGTTTGGAGCCCTTAACAAAGACCCCAGATAGGATTTCTTATGGGAGGGCAAGAAACCTAAAACATATTATTGTTAGGAATTTACAACCAGCCACCAGATTTGGTAATTGGCTTCAAAGACCATGGAAGGACTGTTTTAAGAGCAGCAAATGTCATATGTGCCAGTATACTGTATTACCAAGGCTGACAGTTTCACTAATCCTAAGAAAGGGAAAATAATTCTCATTACTTCTTTTATCAATTGTAATAGTGAGGGAGTGGTGTACTTGACATGTTCCTGCAAAGCATATTATGTGAATGCACCAAAAGGAGGTTAAAAATATGTCTGGGTGAACACGTTAAAGTAATACAAAGTAAGGAATATGCATTTTCCATGTGGCACAGATAGGGACAGACTTCTGCTTAGGGCACTTGTGATTAAAAAGGTTTGGCAAAATACTTGTATAGAGGGAACATTTTGAAAATCAGCTAAATAAGATGGAGATGACTGGCTGGCCTGGTGGCACTAAGGGTTGAGGCACTGGGCACCACACCTTACGCCATGCCTTTGACCTGGGTTCCAGAGCAGACTTGGGTCATTGGGGGTCGTCAGGGGAAGAGTAGGATCAAGCATCCGTAGGACTGCTTTTCTCTTCTGGGGAGGATGGGTTGTGCGTGCCACAGTTCTGGTGGCTCCAGGTGGAGACCAAGAACATTGCAACTTGTGGCAGCACATACTTGGGGTGGGGAGTGTTGGTGGACATCCTGTGCATGGGTGTGGGACCACATCTGTCATGCACTGGACGTTACTGCACATCCATGCCCCTGGGAGTACTGTAACAAGGAAAAGCCCTGTACTCAAGTAGGTGACAGTGGATCCAGTGGCCTGCACCCACGCTCACAGCCGGGTCACTCCCAGTCAGTCTCCAGCTCTCCTCCACACTCTGACTACCCCTACTAGATTGCAGATAGAGCACCAGAGGAGTAGACGGTCCCACCTCAGGGGGCTCGGAGCTTCCTGGGGAGGACCTCAGGTGGAACAGGAACCAGCTGGTCCATGTAACCACACCTGAGAGAGACCTAAGGGGCCAGTTGTGGGAGCATAAAGAGAACTTTAAAAAAATGGAGAAGACTATATATATATATATATATATATATATATATATGTGTAAATATATTTTAATTTTTCGGATCCAGCCTTTGAGCTCAGAGCTTGTTTACAAAGGCTCCATGTCAAGGAGAACAATACAATGGCAGACAAGCATATTGGGTATATAGCAACAACTATGAATTCACAGAGCACATAACATCAGTATTCAAACCAAGTAGAAGTATTGCTATAGAATAAGATAAAAATATGACACATAGACAAACAATAAAATATAAGGGACGGTATAGAGATCCATAGGCCAGCACCCAGAGATGTGGGAGTGCCACAATTTGTATCAGTAAAGTGAGGATGGGAGGCCAGAAAGTGAGAGATAGGTACAGGTGATTAGGGGAGGAGGGGTGAAGAAGGTTCCATGGGGATGGTACAGGGTTAAAAGTGTGCAGTTGAGGTTGCGTGGCAGTGGGGAAGAGAAAGTAGAAAGAAGAGGCTGGTGGCAGGGAGATAAGGGGGATGTAAAAGGGTCAATTAAAGGTCCCTGGGATGATAATGGGGTAAAGTCAGCTTTGCTAAAGCAGAGGGGGAAAAGCATTCTCGAGGGCAAAGAGTACAGCTGCTGGAGGTAGCTAGGTAGTGCTTCAATTCTTTTTTAAAAGTGCTGATGTTGTTGGAGTTGACTCAATCATCAGGGAGTTCATTAATCCAATGTAGGGCTCTGTAAGCAAAAGAGGGCTGAGCTAGAGAGGGTCTCTGGAATGGTGAAGATAGTGAGCAACATGCATCATCCCCTGGTGCAGTGCTGGGTTTCGAGAATTGCAGTAGGTTGCAGACGGCAGGTGGGGCAAGACCAAGAAGTGCTTTCTTTCCCATGAGGCATACTTGGTACTTTACTCACCTTGGTAGGTTTAGCCATTGTGGTTTGGCATACAGCTTGTGCATGTGGTTGAGCCTGTCGCCACCTAGGATGACTCAGCAGGCTTTGTTGAGTGCTGTTTTGACACACTTTAGGGCTGTGTCGGTGGCAACACTGTATACAATTAGCCCATAGTCAATAACTGACAGGACTGAGCTGGTGACGACGAGGTGTAGGCCACCAAGGGTTAAGTGAAACCTGTGCTTATACAGTACTTCAGGTTTGATGTTGATAGCCCTGACTATGCTATCAATATGTGAGGAGAAGGAGAGGGAGTTGTCGACATGTACTCCAAGGTACCTGAGTGTCCTTACTTGTTCGAGAGCTTTGTTTTTTTTATTGACTGTGCTGAAACTGAGGTCTTACTTTTTGGAGTGTGGGCCAGTGAACAGCATTACTTAAGCAACAGACTTTATTATATGATTCAAATTTTAGAAAGGGTATTTTCAGCAGCAGCTCTGTAAAAAAGAAGCCCATCGTCTAAGATAGCTAAAATTAACCTATGGACTGCAAGTTTTCTAGCTTCAAATGTCAAACAGGTCCTATTTTGATACAATAGCCCTAATCTTTATGTTACCATTTTAGTTAAGCTGTCTACAGTATATGATTTGCCTAAGATAGTGTACAGTGTCATTTAATGCCTAGATATCAAGAAGTAGAAACCATTTCAACTGGCACACTGCCTAATGTTAGTATGTCAGTTCTGGGGTCTGCACTGTCCAGACTCCTTTGAATTAGACAAAAAGCATAATGTTAGTTTCCTGTAAGTTTAAAACCAGTTAGTTCACATTAAATCAACGTTATAAAATGTCAAAACTCATTCCGCAGCCCTCTGCCAATACCAATATCTTCCTTATTCCTTGTATATAGTATCGCATCCTCAGCCTGCATTATTATTTTAGCATTGGCACAAATTAAAGGTACATCATTATCAATGAGACTGAAGAGGAGGGACCCTAGAATTGGCTCATGTGGTAACACCCAAATTAGAGGTTTTCAACTCAAATCATGAATGATGTTTACTTATCAATTGGTAGGATAGATACAGAACCTATTTACAACCTCTCATGAACAGGACAGTGATTTCAATTTATTTAACATGATTCTGTGATTTATAAGGTAAAACACCTTGGACAGATCAATGGAATTGTGCCCCTGCACATTCATCTCTGTCCAAGGCCTCTACCAGGAGATCAGTCAAACCCAGAAATACTAGCGTGGTGTTAAATCCCTTGTGAAATCTGTGTTGTGCATCAGTTATGAAGTTATGTTTTTCAAGATTTTCTGTGAGCTGGTCAGAAACCACTCTCAAAACATTTCAAAACTGGAATAAAATTGAGATATGGGAATAGTTTTCAACACTGAATTATTTCCACTTTAAAGGACTGGTTTAATGTGAGATTCTTTTCTAACAGTAGGAGAAACAATTGCAATTTTTCAGTAGAGGAAGAGCTACCTGCTTAGCAGCCACTTTAAAGAGAATGAAATCAGTTCCATCGGGACCTAGTCTTGTTTTAGCACTGGCTTTGTATCTGTACTTTAAGATATCAGATTTCATAAGCTCCTAAAATAGAATTTCGATGGAACATTATTTATATTAACAGGAAAGCAAAAAGAGCTCAAATATGAGCCAGAATCTCCTGTTGCAATATATGTATCCAGTTTCCCAAGAAATTGATCAAACTTAAATATTCATTAATGATTATTAACCATCAACTTGCAGAGTAGCTGCTAAAGACTATTTGTTATCCCCCAATAACACATTTACAGTTTGCCAACAGGTTCAATTGTTAGAGACTAACTCACTTTGCTTTTGCTAAAAATAGTCAGTTTTTGAATGTTGCACATTTTACACAGAAACAGAGAAACATAGACTTTGACGGCAGATAAGGACCACTTGGCACACCCAGTCTGACCATTTACCTACTTATTAGATAAGCTGTAGATCCTAGTTAACCAACAGCCTACTTCTATCTACCCCCCACTATAATTGCCTTATGTCTGTCACATGCATTCTTGAATACCTGCACTGTTTTTACCCCATGACCTCCTCATGAAGGCTGTTCCATGCATCCACCACCCTCTCTTTGAAAAAATACTTCCTCATGTTGCCCCTGAGTTGTCCCCTCTCTATTTTCAAACTGTGCCCCTTTGTTCTTGCTTATCTCTTTTTCTGAAAGATGCTACCCTCTTGGACTTTGTTAATTCTTTTGAGGTACTTGAAAATTGCTTTCATGTCCCCCCTCTCCCTCCTTTTCTCGAGGATATACATATTAAACTTCTTCAGTCTCTCTTCGTATGGTTTTTGGTGCAGATTCTGCATCATTTTAGTTGTCCTCCTCTGGACTGCCCCATCCTGTCTATATCCTTGCAGAGATGGGGACTCCAGAACTGCACTCAGTACTCCAGATGGGGTCTCACCAACAGTCTGTGCAGAGGGATGACAACTTCCTGTTTGCTACTGGTGATGCCTCTCCCTATGCATCCCAGTATCCCCCAGCTCTCCTTACTGCCTTCTCTCATTGTCTGTCTACCTTTAGGTCATCTGATATAACTACCCCCAGGTCCCTTTCCATTTATATTGTTGTTAGAACCCCCCCCCCCACTGCATACTCATCCCCTGAGTTTATGTTTCCCAGGCGCATTACTTTGCACTTCTTTGCATTGAATCTAAGCTGTCATACTTTTGACTATTCCTCCAAACTTGCCAAGTCCCTTCTCATCCCCCCCCCTTGTGAATCAACACTGTTGCAGATCTTTGTGTCATCAGCAAAGAGGCAAGCTTTTCCTTCCAGTCCCTTTTGCAATGTCACTTATAAAGACATTAAAGAGGACTGGCCCCAGTACTGAACCCTGCTGTACCCTGACAGTAATCCCCCTTTCTTCGAAGTGGACTCTGTTTACTATTACCCTCTGCATCCTGTTGCCCAACCAATTTTTTACCCAGACTACCACCCTGGAACCCACTCACTGGCTGGCTAACTTATTTATTAATCTTTTGTCTAGGACTGTGTCAAATGCCTTGTCAAATTTTACTGCATAGATTTCAAAGCTCTTTATACAGTGGCATCAGCTGAGATGCAACACAGTATTATTTATTTATTTAGCTTTTGTTGACCAGGTAAGTACACTAGACAAGTTATATGCCTATTTTCAGGTACAACCTGGGACAGTACAATGAGATACAGGTTCATACAGAGGACAACTTGACACAAGTTTTAGGCAGTATACAGAGTCAAAATAGAACCATGTGAACATAACCAGTAGACAGTAAGCACAGTTAAGATATGTACAGGAATATATACACATACAGACACCAAGGTTAAGAACAGTACAATTTTACAAGGTATACACGGCTCCAAGCCACAAACAGAGCCACAGTCTGAGTATCTCCTGAAACAGAAAAAAAATACATTATATGCACCTCAGAGTCAGTTAGGCTGCATCAGCAGGAGCTGCAAGAGGGGTGCCAGGAAGGACATGTGAGTCCGGTGCAGGGGACCGGAACTAGCTATGGAGGTCTAGGACACCCACATACAGAGGAAAGCTTCAAGTGATACTATAGGGAGCTCCGGAGGCACGAGTTGGAGGGGAAGGAGCAGACCTGAACAAGAAAGAAGTTCCATAGCCTAGGGGCACATGAAGCAAAATCCCTGTCCCCCATTTGTGTGAGGGTGATAGGGACTTTAAGAAAGCCGGGGCCCAGAGACCTGAGGGAGTAGGTAGAAGAGACAGCCTGTTTGAGAAGCTCAGCCAGCCCTGGGGGAGTGCCAGTACTCAGCACCTTGCTCATGAAGCAGCCCAGGACAAAGTTCATGTGGTTGGGTGGGGAGAGCACCCAAGTTTGTCATATAGGTCACAGTGGTGGGTGAGACGAGGGGCAGCAAGTGCAAAGCAGCAAATGTTATTGTAGGTTGTGTTCCATCTAGTGAGATGAACTTTGGAGGTGCGTGCAAACAGGAGAGGTCCATAGCAATGAGAGGGAAGCAACACTCCTCTGGCCAATGCAAGGCGAGCAGCAGACGTAAGATTTTTCTTCGCTCTGTAGGCCAGATCCAGTTTGCCGTTGACAGCTCTGCATACATTTTGGATATGGCACTCAAGGTCAAGTTTGGGGACCAGTGATGGAGTCAGTGGTTAGAAGAGGAGTAACACTGATGCCAGTAACACACAGAGAGGCAGGGGGGGTCTTAATCTTGGCCTGGGAATCAAAAAGCATGGCCTGAGTTTTTTTTAGGTTGTGGACCAATTTGTGAGTCATTACCCAGGACTGGATATTTCTGAAATCCTCACTCAGTTAATGGTTGATAACCCCAATGTCCCAGGAATGGGCCCTTGCAGTATTACTGAAAAATGCTACAGTACGATGCAGAGAACGATGTAATTCAATGGCAACTAAGCCCCTTTTCTCATGTAATATTTTGCTACTTGTAATTTACTGCAAGTTACAGTGTTGCAACCTGGCTGACTTCACTATACTTAATTAAATCTATGGGTTCATTACTTCTTTTTTAACTTCAGCCAGGCCTTATATGCTCCTTATAAAATCTAAACAGGCTTGGTGTCATCGAACATTTAGAGTTACCACTTACTCTTAGCTGTTTTGGGGGTGCACATTTTGAGAATTCTTCCATAAAGAAGTCCTATGCCAGGCCAATGTCTAAGACTGCATCTAAATATGATCAGTTTATATCAGCAATTTCCCGTTTAAATTTGTCCAAATCAATTGCATTTAAATTTTTTGTATAAATGATTTTAGGTCAAGTCTTTCATCTATGAGCAGACCAGAGACAGAAGACTGGACTATGAGCAGTTAATGAGTCAGCTAGGCCTCTGTTATTCAAAACATTAGCAGGATGTAATACCAAAATCTAATCTATTATAGTGGAGTTTGTTTCTTAGTTAACACATGTTGGCAACTGTATTATTTGCATCAAATTCAAATTCAGTCTAAATTCCTTTACCGTTGGAGATTTAATATCTTTCCAATTATTATTAGAATCACCCAGGATTACCATTTACTTATTATGTGATATCCAATTTAAATATTGTTCAAAAATAAGCAAACTTTTCACTCAATACTGAGAGGGATATACATTGCACCAGTTATTAGATTCTTGCTTTTCCCCATTAATATACCAATACCCAAGAATTCACAATCACGTTATATATTCATATTAATCTTTGTTGCAACAAAGGTGTCTTTCACATAGATGATGACCAGTATCCCATGAAGACAGCGAACACAAAACAGCAAGGGAATAAGAGCTAGTTCAAAATAATGATTGCTATGTTGGCAATGTGGTCTAAATGACGCCCTGGTATGTCAGAGATAAACAGTGTCCTTCAGCAGTGTAGGGAGAAAACATTAGAGAGTCATGTAATGCAGTGATAGTGTCAGGTTGAAAGCTGTGCTGGCTCTGTAGCATAGAGGTTACAGTCACCAGCATTGTGTATAGTAACTTTGCCCATAACAGGGCTTGAAACTTAATGTTGCTTTTTTTTCCTTCATTAAAGTTTTGCATCTGCTTTTGCACCAGCCCCCCTGAGTGAGAATAAAAAGTAATTCCCCTCCTGAATTTCTCCCCTTCCCAATTTGCATCCCCCCCCAAGTCTGAATATGTTATCTGCCCCCCTCTTGAGTTTATCCTCATCCCAGTTATGTGCCTGCAGGTGATGGCTATTTTATTTTTGGGGGATGAGGGGGTCAAAGCCCACCTCAGAAAGTCAGTGCAGCAGTGTTTCAGCAATGTGCACCAATCACCTTTATTGGCAGTCGCTGGATGTGCACTCACTATTTTGGACTTGTTTTTGTAGTCATTTTTTTCCTTTGCAGTTTTCATATGGAATCATGATGACCTCCCCCTTTTTGCACACAATCATTTTAAAACACATTGTGTAAGTCCTGAGTCAAACCTGCATCAGAGGAATTGCATTATATTTTGCCCATTTCACATAAATGCTTATTCATAATGATATCTTTGCCTTTGCAAGAGTTGAACAAGTGGAATGAGGATGACCATCATGCCCAATTATTATTCAGTAGGAGGGATAGGCATCACCTCAAAGAAAATATTATATTTCTTAAATCTCAAGATTTAAAGAGTTATTTTAAATTGTGCTTTTTTGTTTGCATATTACTTTTGTCACTGTTTGCACCTGCATTGTTTATAGGAATCCAATGTTGTTCTCCACCAGCTGGCTGTTAGGGAGAAATTTTTACTTTTTGTTTTATTTATTTAAACAGTTGGTGACTGGGAAAGGCACACTGCACCAACTCTCATCTCCAGGGGGAGCCCAGAAAAAGTGAAATGAGGATGATCATCATGCCCAACTATTATTCAGTAGGAGGAGGGATAGGCATCACTTCAAAGAAAATATTGTATATCTTAAATCTCAAGATTCCATAGCCAAAAATGTAGTTTGTAACTCTTAGTGTCTTTGAAGAATAGGCTGGAATGGTGAGTCACCTCTGAGGAATCAGCAATGCAAAAAGTTAGGTCAGAAAGACATCACTGTATTGCATTCTGGGGCTCCTGGTAACTATGCACTGCTTGGATTGTAAATCACTGAGAAGAATTAGGAGAAACTGATGTCATGTTCATAGTTGTCAGCTTCATGTCCCTGAATGTACATTTGTAGATTCCATCATGCCCCCTCTTCCTCCTGTCCTTTAATTAGTGCATATTTACATTATCTAGTATCTCCTGATGGGTCCAGGTGCTACTCCTTAATCATTACTTTTGCCTCTTGTTGAATATTTTCCAGTCTCAGCATATCCTCTTCAGGATGCAGGTTCCCAAACTGCATGCCGTATTTGAGATGTGGCCTCAGAAATTACCTGAACAGCAGCAAGAACATCTCATTATTACAGCTTGTAAAACATGACATGATACACCTCAGCATCCTATTTTCAATTTCCTGTGCAGCCCTACACTGAGAAGAGGATTTATACTGTCATTTATTATAACCCTTAAGTTCCTTCCCTCTTCTGAATGCTTTACTCTCATTTCATTGATGCTATATTCTGTCTACGGATTTGGGGTGCCAATATGTATCATCTTGCATGATAAGGAGGAAAATGTTACATGTGATATTCTGGATCATGGCTCCAGACTGTCTAAATATCCCTCCATACTGCTAATCTTATCATTTTTGACTACACACCAACAGGGTTTTGTGCCATCAGCAAGTAACCCCACTTTGCCATGTAAACCCAACCTGATGTCACTAGTGTATATATTGAAAAGTGTCAGTTCTATGAGTGAATACTGAGGTACTCCACTTGCAACTTTCTTAACATTAGAGAATCTATAATTCAGGACCAGACTCTGTCCTGACTGACAGTTAATTGCTAATCCACCTACATATTTCTTTCACTTTCCTATTTCTATTTCTATTTCCCATACCTGGTGGATAACCATTATGTAAAGCACTGAATCAGTGACCTAGCTGATGTCTGGATACTGTATACAATATAAACTACCTACAGTAGTTCCAATCCATCTCCATTACTGAGTTAAAGAAAATCAATTTAATGGACACAACATTCCCCTCATAAGGGTAGTTCCTTCCTCAAGGCCATTATCTTCCAGCAGGTACTGTATCTTCTTCTTACTGGATTGCCAGTTTTTTTGCCATTATGTACTCTACCTCCTCAATAACTGATTCTAGCAACTTTTCCATTATTGATGTCAAGCTCACTGGTCTATAGTTATCCTCATTAAATTCTTATGTAGGGGGCTACATTTGCCTCCCTCCACTCCCCAGGCACCTCACATATGTCCAGCAATTCAGTAAGTAGGCCTGCCATGGGGGCTGCTAGTGACTGGCTCAACTACAGTACTTCAATACCCTGGTGTGTAGTCTGTCTGTCCCTTTGACTTGGTCACATGGAGTTCCTCCACATCTTCCAGAACTCTTTCCCTAGTTACACTGTCCATCTTCAATATTTTACTGTCACTATCCTGGAATCTGGAATCCAGCAATATAGCTTGCAGCAGGCATATTTCCAGATTCACTGACAACAATACTCTACAGAGTGATTTTGCTGCAACAGACTAGTTATCTTTCCTTTCTGCCTCAGATGTTGACATGGTCTTATCCTAATACACATCACATTTTCCTCCATCTGGGACAAAAATGCCCCCCCTTAGGAAATCCAGAGTCAAAACTTCCCACCACCCTGGACAACCAAAGAAATTATCGACCTGTGCAAGTCCTGAGGTCACTGGGTTAGTTATAAATTATCCCACTCCTCTATTGACCTCATCTCTTACAGGGCTCTGAGCAACAACTGTATGAAGGCTGTCCAGGTTACAATATTGCACTATAGTAAGGCCAACCTCCAGAAAAAAACTTAACTCCCTAAGTAAATTCTGGAATGTTATTCACCTCCTTTTTGACCCTCCCTGCCCAGTCCACTCCCCCAGTCCTCATGGTCAGTTATTCACATGTATTTGGACCTCCCTGTATTGCTGCTCTCATCGAGTACTTTGCAATCTGCTCACTCCCTTCTTCTTCACCTCCTGACTCCTCCCCTTTCCCTCCTGCTTCTCCCCCACCCACCACTGATCCCTCACCAGGTTTCAACTTCCCATCATCACCATCCAAGAAACCCTGCTTGCCCTCTCTTCCCTCAACCTGTGAAAGTCCAACTCTGATGGTCCAGACCCTGAGTTCCTACACCCTCTCAGCTTCTGCCATTGTGGCTTCCCTTATTCATCTATTCAGTCTTGCCTTTTCCTTCAGTGCTGTTCTTCAATCCCATAAGATGACCAACATTACTGCACTTCATAAAGTGGGTGAAACCTCCTCTCCTGGCAACTTCTGTTCCCTCTCCCTCCTCCCCCCCCCCCAACCTGCAAGAAGAACTAGTCCATTCCAGACTCCTCAGCTTCCTTTAATCCTCCAGCATCCTCTTACCCTTCCAGTCTGGCTTCCAGGAACACTATTACACCCTCTCCTCCCTGCTGTGTGTTACTGATTCCATCTTCTCTAGGATGGATCAGGGGCACATAATGGCTGCCATTTTCATCAATCTGGTCAAAGCCTTGATTCAGTGTCCTGTGCACTCCTCCTGGACAAGCTGAGCTCTGGTGGCCTCTGGGCTTCCCCTGTTTATTAATTCCTATCTCACAGGCTGTCAACAATCAGTACAAGTAGGAGGCATCCTGTCACTTCCACTACCAATTTAGTCTGGGGTACCACAGGACTCCATCCTGCATCCCATCCTCTTCTCCATCTTCCTGAATGACATCCCCTCAGCCTGTGTCAACTTACTTATCCACATGTATGCAGACGACACAATCATCGTTACCTGTGGTCCCTCCTCCGAAGCTATGGAAGACCTTCTCCAGTGGGACATCAACAATGTACTACATTGTTACAATCCAGTCAACACTTAACAAATGGTGTCCAGGACCTTCAGAACCAGACAGAAACTGGACAGGCTCCCCCCCCCACAGTTTTCACCACACTGGACAGTATGCTACTTGAAGCAGTTCAGTTCAAGTACATTGGTGTGTGGCTAGACAGTCAGCCCACATTGATGCCATCCTTGCAAAACTCTATCCCAAGCCTGGTGCCCTGTACCACAACAAAGACGGCTTATCTAGACATGTCTGCAGGGAGCTTGTTACCAAAATGTTGCTCCATGTCTTCAACTACATGGCTATGGTTGATTGCACCACCCCTTCCACTTCTTGTGCCAGCCTGGCACCCTCTGCAACTCCTTCTACTGTCTTGTGAACTACAAACCTGTCTAACCTGCCCTTTTTGGACAAGGTTATTGAGAAGGTAGTCACGTTACAGATCAAGAACTTTCTTACCACCCGTGAAATCTATGATCCTCTCCAGTCCAATTTCAGGGAGAGGCATAGTACTGAAACAGCATTGGTTCGAGTACTTAATGATCTCCTGATAGCGAGGGATCAGAGGAATCATTAGATCTTGGTCCGCCTTGATCTCTCAGCAGCATTTGACACCATAGATCATGGGGTATTGCTAGAATGCTTGCAACTGCTATGTGGACTGTCTGGGACAGTCTTCAGATGGTTTCATTCTTTCCTCACAGGCAGGACCCAGAGGGTGGTGTCAGGGGTTTTCTCCTCGGCCCCCTTTGCCCTACACTGTGGGGTGCCGCAGGGTTCTGTGCTGTCCCCGATGTTGTTCACGGTGTATATGTTGCTGTTAGGAGACATTATAAGGTGGTATGGGCTGAGTTTTCACTGCTATGCAGATGATATTCAGCTCTACATGTCTTTTGTACCAGAACAAAATAGTGCAGTCTTGGTCTTTAACTACTGCCTTGCTGAGATTCAGGACTGGATGAGTGTTGACTGGTTGAGACTAAATCCGGATAAGACTGAGGTGTTGGTGGTGGACCCAGATCAGTGGGTAGAGACATTGACTCCTGGACAACCGTCTGGCCTTGTGCTTGGGGGTAACCAGTTGAGACCTTCTGAATGGGTACGAAATCTGGGCATTGTGCTTGATAACAAACTGACACTAAAAGTGCAAGTGTCAGTGGTTGTCAAGTCCTCATTTTATCATCTGAGGAACATTGCCCAGATAAAGCACCTTGTTCCACCCGAGGACCTTCCTGTGTTGGTCCACACCTTTGTGTCCTCTCATCTTGATTACTGTAATGCTCTATACCTAGGGTTACCTGGGGTGGATCTCCATTGCCCGCAGCTGGTGCAGAACGCTGGACTTCCCTGACCACCAGGAGAATCACACATATCTACATCTGGGTATATAAAGCCCGCTTAACATAGAAACATAGACTTTGACGGCAGATAAGGACCGCTAGGCCCATCTAGTCTGCCCATTTCCCTACCTACAGGATAGGCCGCAGATCCTAGTTAACCAACAGCCTTTATCTTCCTGCCCCCCACAAGAATTGCCTTATGTCTGTCCCATGCATTCTTGAATTCTCCCACAGTTTTAGACCCCACAACTTCCTCAGGAAGGCTGTTCCATGCATCCACTACCCTCTCTGTGAAATAATACTCTCACATTGTCCTGAACCGCCTCCTTCTATCTTTAAATTGTGTCCCCTTGTTCTTGCAAGTCTCTTTTTCTGAAAGATGCTACCCTCTTGGACTTTGTTGATTCCTTAAGGTACTTGAAAGTTTCTGTCATGTCCCCCTCTCCCTTCTTTCCTCAAGGGTATACATATTAAGCTCCTTAGTCTCTCCTCATACGGCTTCTCTTGCAGACCCTGCACCATTTTAGTTGCCTCCTCTGGACTGCCTCTATCCTGTCTATGTCCTTGCAGAGATGGGTCTCCAGAACTGGACACAGTATTCCAGATGGGGTCTCACCAACTGTCTGTACAGAGGGATAACAACTTCCTGTTTTCTGCTGCTGATGCCTCTCCCTATACATCCCAGTATACCCCCGGCCTCCCTACTGCCTTCTCACATTGCTTGCTAACCTTAAGGTCATCTGATATGATTACCCCAGGTCCCTTTCCTGTTTTGTTGTTGCTACTACCTCCCACCCATTGTGTATTCTTCCCTGGGTTCTTGTTTCCCAGGTGCATTATTCTGCACTTTTTGCATTGAATCCTAGCTGCCATATCGTCTGACCATTCCTCCAACCTTGCCAAGTCCCTTTTCATCCTTTCCACGCCTCCTTGTGTATCAACCCTGTTGCAGATCTTTGTGTCATCTGCAAAAGGCGCTTCTTTCCTTCCAGTCCCTCTGCAATGTCACTGATGAAGACATTAAAAGGACTGGACCCAATCTGAACCCTCGGTACCCCCACTAGTAACCGCCCTTTCTTCAGAGTGGACTCCATTTACAATTACCTTCTGTGTCCTGTTGTCCAGCCAATGTTTTACCCAGGCTACCACCCTGGGACCCACTCCAGGCTGGTTAATTTGACTATCAATCTTTTGTGTGGGACTGTGTCAAATGCCTTGCTAAAGTCTAGGTAGACCATGTCACAGCCCCTCCTGGTCTACTACTTTGGTCACCCAGTCAAAGAAATATTAGATTTGTCTGACATGACCTTCCGCTGTGAACCCATGCTGCCTTGGATCCTGTGCTCCACTGACCTCTAGGTACTCAACTATTCTTTCCTTCAGAAGTGACTCCATCACTTTCCCTACCACAGAGTCAGACTGACAGGTCTGTAGTTTCCTGTCTCTGTCTTGGTCCCACTTTTGTGAAGGGGAATCACATCCGCCTTCCTCCAGTCCTCGGAAACTACACCATCCTCCCAACGATTTATTAAAAGAGTAGCCAGTGGTTTCTAAAGTTCCTTCCTTAATTCTTTTAGAATTCTGGGGTGAATTCCATCAGGACCCATTGCTTTGTCCACCTTCAGTTTTAGGAGTTCTTGCAGAACCCTTTCTTCTGAAAGGACTGGGATCGACCCCCTATCAGAGTACTTCTGTTAATTGGATTAGGCACTTCCCCCTCCTCTTTTGTGAATACTGAGCAGAAATATTCGTTCAGTATTCCTGCTTTTTCACTGTCCCCCTCTGCCCACCCACCGTTCATTCTATTCAGCCTTACTATCCCTCCCTTTGTCTTTCTACGCTCGCTGATGTACTATAAAAGGTTTTATCCCCCTTCTTAACTGAGTTGGCTATCTTTTCCTCAGTTTGGGCCTTTGCTATTCTGACTTCCTTCCCTGCTTCTTTCTGCCTTAACTGGTACAGCTCTCTGTCCTGCTCCTTCTGTGTTTCCTTATACTTCCGAATGCTATCTTTTCTTCCTGCTTTCACAGCCACCTCTCTTGAGAACCATAGTGGCTTTTCTTTCGTTTTGATTTGTTTGATTTGCTTCACACAAAGGCTTGTTGCGTCTGTGATGGCAGTTTTGATAATTCCCCATTGTTGCTCCACCTCCTTCTAGCCTGTTTGCTGAGTGCTTTTCTGAGGCACTCTCCCATCTTGCCAAAGTCAGCCTCCTAAAGTCCAGTACCCTCACTTTTGTGCAAGCTTGACTCTGTAGCTGAGTTTAGCGTGAACCACACTGTTTGATGGTCACTTGTCCCCAGATGGCAACCTACTTCTAGATCTGAGATCCTCTCACTGCCCCGTTTGAGTCACGAGGTCTAAGATTGCTCCCTCACGAGTGGGTTCGAAACTAGCTGTCTAATGCCTGCCACCTGTAGGGTGTCAGAATGGCCCTGCTCTTGGATGTGGCTGCAGCAAATGTGCTCCAGTTAACATCTGGCATATTCAGGTCTCCCATCAACAGTATCTCCCCTTTCTCTGCCATTCTAATGCCTTCCATCATATCCTTGTCCATTCCTTCTCCCTGACATGGGGGTCTGTACACAACCCCTGTGCGGATTGTGGTGCCCTTTCCAGTCTCCAAGGTGACCCACAGTGCCTCCTCTCTTCCCTGTTTACTCTTTGTTCAGTTGCTTTTATCCTTCCTTTACATAGAGAGCTACTCCTTCCCTCTTTCTCCCCTGCCTGTCTCTCCTGTAGGTTATGTGCCTGGTATGTTAACATCCCAGTCATGGTTCTCTGTGTACCATGTTTCTGTGACTGCTACAATATCCAGGCATCCTCTTCCATAAGGCCACCAGCTCAGGGAGCTTGTTGCCCCAGACTACGAGCATTGGTACTCATTACCCTCCATTTCCTGATGGCCTTACCCCTTTTGCCCCATCCCTGTCCTTCTTGCCTTTGTCACTTTCTCCATTTACCCTGCCCTTCTCCCTATCGACACCTCCATGTTGGTGTTTGCCACACTTACTACCGTGATTGTTTAGGGACTAAGATTTTCCTGCTCCTTTCCAGTGCCTCCCCTTGGCTGGTTGAAGCTTGCCAATGAAGCATTTAAACCTATCACCTAGGATCCTGGTTCCCTCCGGACAGATGCAGCCCATCATGCCAGTATGGGCTTGCAACACTCCAGGTGGACCCCCAGTCCCTAATGAAGCCAAATCCCTGAGCTCCACACCAGTTTTTCAACCACTGATTGAATCGCCTAAACAAATTGCCTCCCTATATTACAACTCTACTCCATCGATTACATAGTATGTACGCATGAAGAAAATGCTTGTGTATATATATATATATATATATATATATATATATATATCCCTTGATGTCCCTAAAACATGCACACGCTGTGGCAAAACAGCCATTAGTTACATACTCCCCACAGCTTGGAATAAACTTCCAATCAACTCTAAAGCTCCAATCCTTAACCCCATTAAATGCTTTTAAAACCCTCATTAGCAAAACCTCCACTGACACCTGTCACTGCACTTACCCTCCATTCTTCCCACCTTCCCTACTTCATCCTCCCTTCCACACTTGTTTTCTAAGTAGTGACTATTATGCGTGTTACTTACTTGACTCATATGCAAGCTAAGTTATATTGCTGATACCCTACATTGTCAACCCTATACCAAAAGCCTGTATTTCAAATAAGAAATCTGTAACATTGTACTTACATAGGAACAAAGGAACATAGGAATGTGACAGCAGAAAAGGACTGCCAGGCCCACCAAGTCTGCCCAGTTTGCCTAGATCTACTAGGCCTGTTCTGTTAGCCCTCCCCCCTTGGCCAGCATCCATCTGTGCCGTTCCCAAACCCTCTTGAAACCCCCCCACCATCCTCTCTCCCACCACCTCCCTTGGCAGACCATTCCAGCTGTCTACCACCCTTTCAGTGAAGAAGTACTTCCTAATGTTACCCCTGAACCTTCTCCCTTTGATTTGGAAATCATGACCCCTCATCCTAGGCCGCTCTTTCACCTTAAATAGGTTCTCCATCTGCACTTTATTAAAACACTTCAAATATTTAAATGTCTCAATCATGTCACCCTCTCTGTCCTCTGCTCCAGAGAGTAAATGTTCAAGTCCCTCAGTCTCTCCTTGTATGGTAAGTGTCCGAGACCTTTCACCATCTTGGTTGCCCTCCTCTAGACTCGCTCCACCCTCTCCATGTCCTTCCTTAGGTATGGCTTCCAGAACTGCACCCCAAACTGGAGGTGTGGCCTGACCAACTGTATGTACAAGGGAATCATGACCTTCCTCCTTCTGCTGGTGATCCCCCTCCCTATGCAACCTATCATCCTACTGGCTCTTGCCACTGCCCTTTCACATTGCTTAGCCACCTTCAGGTCTTGTGAAATAAAGAGGCCAAGGTCCCTTTCCTCCCCAGTTACCTCTAGAGGCCTACCCCCCATTCTGTATTCTGTGTTCCCATTTTTCTTGCCTAAGTGCATGATACTACACGTTGCGGTATTGAACAAAAGCTGCCACTCCCTGGACCATTCCTCCAACTTTTCCAGATCTCTACACATCATCTCAACCCCATCCTGCATGTCCACCCAATTGAAGACCTTTGCATCATCTGCAAATAGACTCACCTTCCCTTCCAAACCCTCTGCCATTTCTCCTATAAAGATGTTAAAGAGCAGTGGTCCCAATCCCAATACCGATCCTTGGGAACCCCACTGATGACCCTTGTCTCCCCTGAGGACACCCCATTGACCAATACCCTATGTATTCTGCCTTACAACCAGTTCTGCATCCACCGTCGACTGCCCCGCCCGCCCCAGCCACCTTCCCACACAGGGTCGTCCCTTTGTTTATAGTCCCTACCTGATGACATCACTTCCTGCTGCTTGAAATACTAAGTCCCCATTTTCCCCTTTGCAGGTTATACCTGCCAGCCACTAGAGGGACCCTCTGTTGCTGCCTCTAACTCTTCAAGTTTGATAGCCTCCCCCCTTTTATCCTTGGTATCTCTAACTTCCGGTCCTCTTCCCTTCTCTCCCAGCACTCTTGACCCCCACACCTGCTCCTAAACTAGCCTATTCCTGGGCCCCTTCCCTTCCACCCCCCAAGCCCGTATCTGGTTTAACCCCCTATTCTGGATTTCTCCAACAACCTATCCCTCTTCCTACCCTCCTGACCACATTGGGCCTGTCTGCTCCCCTCCACACCAGTTGCTGTACTACATCCTGCCTGGACCTTTTTCCATTACAGCTGTGCCCTTTCTTCAAGTGGCCTCTAGGGTTGCTATTAGCACCTCTTTCTGGTCCCAAACCTACCCTGTGTCCTGGCCTCTGAACGTGGTGCATGGCTCTTACCTAGGTCCTGTGACCAACTGCCCGGAGTTGGTCTTGAACCCGCTACCCTGGCCACCAGAGTCCGTGTCACTACCACTACTCCAAAGTGGCATCCACACTTGCTGAGTGACACAAAAACAACTTCAACCTACCACCCAGTGGCAACCACAAGCAATATGTTAGCCCTCTTATTACAATGCCTCCCCTTCATCCTCACACTGGCTCCATTGTCTCTCCAACCTAAGACCACCCCTGGCACAATGGCTTCTGATCCTACTATTCTTCTGGAGCTAGCCCAGCCACCCCTACTCTCATCGTCCTCCCAGTCATCAACACCCTCCCCCAGTCCTCTCCCTACTACCTCCTCAAGCCCACTGGAGACTTATCCTCCACATGTTCACAGCCTGGAAAACCCTGCCCACCCATGTGCCCAAAAGCACCCCCCTCCACCGCCATATGTATCAGCTCACCCCCCTACCGTCCCTGGCCAGGGCCTGTGGTTATACTACTACTTCTGACAGGCAATATTCATCTGAACCCTGGCCCAGCTCCTCTAAACCTCCAACAGGGACACCGGGCTCTGCATTGCTTCTATGAATATATGCAGCCTGATGAAGAAACTAGATTCCCTTCAATGTTGGGTCACCTCACATAGGCCAGATGTCATCAGCGGTGGTGGAAACCCAGCTATCAAAATCCACACCAGACCAGCGTTTGTCACTTTTCCTGGGTACACCCTCTACAGGAGGATCAGTAGGTAGAAGAGGTGGGGGCTGTGCAATATACACCAGGGAATCTCTCACTGGACTGACCTCCCTGCCCTGGTTCTAGCCCATAGAGCACAGGCCCTTACCCTCAAACTGACTCTGGACCTCCAGGGGTCCCTCTATCACCGTGCTTACATTCCCAAAAGCAAACTGTGGCACTAACCCGGCTAACTGATTATCTTTCAGCCTACCTCCATAGCTGATCAAGTCCTTGTAGGAGACCTAAATGTTAACTGGCTCAGCTCATCCATCAACACCACCATGACTCTTTTGCAGCAATTGACATGTCCCAACTAGTCTCCCCAACCTACCAGGATTAACACAAGAAAGGTACCAGCACTCTGCTAGATGTGGTCATCACCAACCGCCCACTACAAATCCATGATATCCAGGTCCTTCTGGACTCTATTATCAATCACTCCCGATCACTTTCCACTGGGCCACCCCACTCCCAAACCACGCTCATCCCACTCTTCATCGGCGCCTCAGACCTGGCGGGCTAAAGGCCTTAAGCTACATCTTGCCCAAATTAACTGGGCTCCCCCTGCGCCCCAGATGTTGACTCCGCCCTTACCTTCTTCACCCAAACCTTCAACAATGCCTGCGACATCTTTGCCCCCATGACAGCAGTCCGGACCAAAGTTCGTAATGCCCCCTGGATTACCCCGTCCCTGCTGCAACTACTCAAACTTAGGGATAACCTGTGGCACCTGGCCACTGAAACAGGCTGTGCTGCGGACAGACAGGCCTACAATGCTGCTAGAAACAAATGCACATGGGTTATTAGGAAAGCAAAAGCTGATCACTATCAGGCGGCTTACCTCCTCCTGGGGAGGGGCAGAGCGTTTTGGGACAACATTAACAACTAAATGGGAGCACCACGTTCTGCCTCCCTCCCAGATCACCATTGAAGGCTCTGTCTCACTGACCCTGCCCACATAGCCAACTTCTCCAACACATCATTCACTGACCTTAGTTTGGTCCTCCCAGTGACTTCTTTGACCCTTCTTCAACCCTACCTGCCCCTGACTTTCAATATCCTAGCTTCCACTTACGTAGGGTGACTCCCCAGGAAGCTAGGCCCCACCTGCTTCAAGCTCTTAAGAGTAATAATATTGGCAGGGACTCCCTGGACCCCAGTATCCTCCGCCGGGTCCTGGATCAGGTCCTTGCCCCCCTCACTATCCTGCTCAACAAGTCCCTCTGCCTGGGTCAATTCCCTTCAGGCTGGAAAACTGCCTCAGTCTTGCCCATACACAAAGGTGGTGACAGGTCCTCAGCTGGGAACTACCGGCCTATCTCCATCCTTCCACCCCTCTCCAAAGCCTTTGAAAAACTAGTGGCAACCCAAATCACAGATTACCTGACCAAATACAACATCCTCTGTCATGAACAGCACAGATTCCGTGCAGGTTACAGTACCAGCACTGCCCTTATTGAGTTCTCAAATTTTCTTCATTCCTCACTTGACTCAGGCTCACTAGCAGGGGCAGTGTTTATTGACCTCTCAAAGGCTTTCGACACTGTCTCCCACCCCCTATTGTTGGATGCCCTCAACCGCATCGGCTTTTCCGCTGGCCCGGTCGCTTGGTGCTCCAGTTACTTGTCAGAACGCTCTCAGCATGTTAGAATTCATGGGACCCTCTCCAATACATGCCCCATCTGATCAGGAGTGCCCCAGGGTTCCATCCTAGGCCCTCTTCTCTTCTCTTCTCTCTATACCTCAATACCTTGCCCAGTGCATGCACGGGTAAAATCCTGCTGTACGCAGATGATGCCGTCCTCTTTGCCTCCCACCGAAACCCCATTGCCCTTCAAGAATCCTTGCAACTAGCCTTCAATGATGCTGAAGCCTGGTTCAAAGCACAGACTTGTGGTCAATCTAAAAGAAACCAAATCCATGCTCTTTGCCCACCCTCAAAACAAACTCAGTAATTTCCCACCCACTTGTCCTCACTGGAACTAAACTTCCTCTCGAGCAAATCATGCCTGTACAAGTACCTTGGGGTCTCCTTTGACTCTGCCCTCACTTTCCACGACCACATTGATATTCTAGCCTCAGCTACAAATACTCGGCTAGGTATCCTTTATCGCCATAAACACTGCCTCCCCCCTGAGGCCCTCCGACTAGCTGTCACCTCCTCAATCTTGTCCCTTGTGGACTATGGCCTGCCTGTCTATGGTGCCACCCAGATATGACCGCCCTCAATAAAATTCGACACACCTTGAACAAGGCCTGTAGAATTAATCCACCAGAGCCTACCGATTAACCCTTACCTGCCAGCTATAGCTTTGCTAAGCTGCTCAACCTGGATGAACGCTCAGATACCAAACCTGCCTCCTAACTGAAAAACACTCCTTGGTCTATCCCTCCCAGTCTGACTGCCTCTATCCACCTAGCTCGACCCTTAGTCCAAACTCGTAGCTCCTCCAGGGCCACCCTGTCTATCCCAAGAACCAGGACCACCCATGGTCAACGGTCCTTCTATTACAGAGCCCCACCTGGTACAATACTCTCCCCAGCTCCATCACGATACCCGTTCAATCTCCAGCTTCAAAACCGCACTTAAAGTCAACTGTTTAACATGCGAGCTGTAGCTTGTCCCGGTCATAGGTGTTGAGGCCTTGTACCACACAAAACTCACTGAGTAGCTTCACAATCAACAACTGACAAAACTCACAAAGTGGCTCGCCCCTCCTCTCATTTTTCTACCCCATCCCTTAGCCACCTGTTTTCTATTCAAGCAGCCCCTGCTCATGACTTGTTGTCTGCCTAACCAATGTATGCTTACCTCTCAATCCTATCTGAATAATTGTATAAACCTGTAAATACCTAACCTGTTACACTGTTATTGTAAACAAAGTAACTACAGCATATATCTGCCTAAACTGTTGCCTGCTATGATGTGTAAAAAGAAAAAAAAAATGCTGTTATCTACAATGTTGTAATGAAATGTTGTTTGTGTTTGTCCTCTTTGTGACGAGGTACCTTTGGAAACGAGCCTCTGGCTCAAAGGTTGTAAACTGATGTATAAATAAATAAAATATTACCACCCCTCCTAGCCCCAGGCAAATCATTTTATGCAATAGTCTCATATGTGGCACCAACTCAAATGCTTTCCTGAAATTAAGATAGGCCACGTCCACCAACCCCCCCTTGATCCACCACCTGGGTAACCCATTCAAAAAAACTCAACCAAATTTGTTTGACAGGCTCTGTCCTCGGTGAAACTGTGCTGTCTTAGGTCTCGCAGGCTGTTTGCCTCCAGATAACTGACAATTCTGTACTTCAGCAGCTTTTCCATGAGCTTGCACGCCACAGAGGTCAAACTCACTGGCCTGTAGTTGCCCACTTCATCCTCCCCCTCCCTTGTGTATGGGTACCATGTCCGCGCTTTTCCAATCTATAGGTACCACCCTTGATGTTAGTGATTCATTGAATAGACTTGTCAGGGGAGCTGCCAGTACCTCCCTCAGCTCCCTCAATAACCGAGGATGAACCCCATCTGGTCCTTTGGCTTTGTCCACCTTCAAACCCTCTAGTTCTCTCAGGAACTCCTCCACCCTAAAAGGAGTCATGTCCACTCCATTCCCTATGTCCTCTGCTGCCTCCAGGTCACCCCCATTCCTCCTCATTTGTGAATACAGAGCTGAAATAATTATTCAGCAGTTCAGCTTTCTCTTGGTCCCTCCCCACCCGCACCCCTGCCTCTGTCTTCAGACTAGGTATCCCTCTCTCTGTTCTCCTCCACTGTCCTATATACCTAAAAGACAACTTGCCCCCCTCCTTGACCACTTTGGCAATGCTCTCTTCTGTCATTGCCTTTGCTCTTCTGACCACCCTCCCCACCTCCTTCTGCTTTACCAGATACTCTTCCCAATCCTGCTCCCCCTGCATCATTTTAAAGCTACTGATGGCCCTCGTCTTTGCTCTGATGCAGACCTCCACTTCCCTACTGAACCACATTGGCTTCCGCTTCCTCCTGCTTTTACTCACCCTTATCGCGCAGAGATCTGTGGCCCCTACAATGGCACCCTTTATCGTAGCCCACATGGCGTCCATATCCCCAAGGTTCCCCAACCCCTCCAGTGCCTGTCAAGCATAGTCTCCCATCCTGCCAAAATCCACTAGCCTAAAGTTGAGCATCTTCACCTTGGTTCTGTTCATATTGTTCAACGTGCGTACCTTAAACCACATGATATTGTGATCACTTGTGCCCAGGTTTTCCTTCACCGTCACCTCTCCCACCTTGTCTCCATTTGTCAGCACCAAGTCCAACACCGCCTCTTGCCTAGTCGGTTCACTGACCATCTGCTTAAGTTGGGCCTTTTGAATTGATTCTAGAATTGCCCTGCTTCTGCTTGTGGCTGCTGTTTGTGTGTCTCATACCACATCTGGCAGGTTAAGGTCCCCCATAATCATCACCTCTCCTTTATTAGCCATGCTTAGGATTTCTTCCATCATCTGGTCATCCACCATTTCTTGCTGACCTGGCAACCTGTATACTAATCCTGTGCACAACACCTCTTCCCTCCCTATGGTTAACAAAACCCATAGTGCTTCTGCGTCTCCCCACCTTCCTTTTATTTTAGTTGCCTTAATCCCCTCCCTTACATACAGCACCACACTACCCCCTCTCCTTTCTAACCTGTCCCTCCTAAATAGTGTATACCCTGGTATGCTCATATTCCAATCCTGCCCTTCATGGCACCAAGCTTCAGTGATCCCTGCTAAATCTATGTCCTCCTCGGCCATGACTGCTGCCAGGTCCTAGACTTTGTTTCCCAGGCTCCTGCATTAGTGTACATTGCCCTTCAGACTCCAGGTTCACTATCACCGCTCCCTGTCCTGGAACTCCTCACCGTCCCACCACCACCTCCCGTGGCCCCAACTGGACTCCTTCCTTTTTTCTGGGGGGAGCTGATTGCCCCCCTTACTACTACCACTATTGTTTGGTTTGGCCTGCATCACTCCCCCAACTCAGTTTAAATTGTAGTGTATTTTAACAAACTCCTCTAATTTGCATTTCATCACCTCCTTACCCTCCCTATTTAAATGTAATCTATCTGGAGCGAAGAGGCTCTCATCTTGCCATGTGGTCTCCCACTGCCGCACCAGTCCAAAGCCATTCTGTGCACACCATCCAGTGAGCCAGTTGTTGAATTCTGCTATCCTCTGCTTCCTCTCAGAGCTAGCTCTCGGGATAGGCAGAACCTCAGAGAACACCACTGACCTAAAGCTCAGGTTGCTGCAGAACCTTGCTACTGCTCCAAACTTTGCCTGTACCTCCATTAAACTATGCCCTGCAAGGTCATTTGTTCCTAAATGGAATGCCAGGTGAGTTCTTTCATGCTGCTGTTTCCCCCAGGAGGGGATGTGGTGAATCACTTTATATTATTATTCATTGGTGCTCTTCTGAAAACCTGTGTATATTGTAAATATAGGGCCAGATATACAAAACTTAGCCCCGGGGCTAAGATAGCACTGCCCCGCATGCTAAAACAGCCCTAAACCATTAGCAAGCTATATTCAAAGGAATAGCCCCAGTGCTAAACCTTCTGAAAATAGCATGCAAAGGAAGCAGTACAAACAGGGCTGGGAGTGCAGTGCTAAAATAGCCCAGGAAATAAGACAGCTCTGAATATAGCGACAGGGAAGTGAAAAAGAAACAGCAGCTCAGTGGACTCAGAGGTGGAGTAGGGCAGAGTTGAAGTTGGTGGACAATGTGTATGACAGTAATGAAGTGTTGCACAACTGCAAACAGCAATGCAAGCCACACACTGCAGAACTGTGCTACGCCATTGAGAGGTATGACAGGGGCTAACCCAATTGCACAGTGCTAACACATTAGCCCGGTGCAAACAGGTTAGCCCTGTGCAAATGTTTGCTATATTCAAAGCTCCTATGCAAATGAGCCTACTTAGGAAATCCATGAGCAAACAGTCACATTTGCATCTCATTATGGCCTGCTTTGCATACATTACCATGTAGTTTGCCCAGTGCCATTTCATGGTACATACAGCTCCACTTGTAGGTCAGACTGGAAATACAGGTCAGGAGCCACGGGCTGGGAGGTGCACACTGCTCTACCTGTAGGTCAGACTGGAACTACAGGGCAGAAGCCACAGGTTGGTGTCAGCAAACAGCTCCACCAGTATGCCAGACCTGAGCAACAGTGTGGTAGCTGTAGGCAATGGTTGTTAGCAGGCTTACATGTGCATACCACATAACCCATCATTACTGAAATGAGGTACACAGATGCTCAGATTAAGGAGCACTGATCCTCATACTGAGGGAGACATATGCAAACATGGGGATACAGACTCAGAACACAGTGGAAAGCATTATGCGCACCTGTAGAAAGGGCCTGTGTATGTCAGTGCCACAATACAGTATATTCTACATGTATTCATGACAGTTTGAGTGAACAGCACAGTCTCTGTGTGAACAGTACCATGTCCCCAAGGGATGATTAAGGGATATGTAATTGTGAGGGGTGCAATGAGGGATGACCTGCATAATCAGGGACAGTCAAGAGGTATGGTTTACAGTACCCTGCTGAGGAGAGGAAAGCTTGGAAGATCCAAGGGCAGCATGAGCCCCAGCCCAGGGGAACAAACAGAAGAAGAGCCTGATGGACGTGAAGAACTGTTGTTCCCTCCTTGGATGCTCTAGTGTAGGTTCATGGATGGTCTCTGGAAGATGTGTGGGTGCAACACGTAGAGGCCATGACAGCATAAGTGACCTTATACAGCATGCATGCACTAATGCTGGTGTGTATGGATGTCTGTAGGGAGGTCCAGTGCCCCTCCAATCCCGATCCTACATACAGGCTGAGAGATATGCATATATATCTATATGTATATATAGGTACCAATATGCTACTCGAGAGACAAAGTGTGACAATCAGGTTCCAAAATTTATTTGGGCCAATTGTCATAACCATATCATATTTACATTGGGTGCATGTGGTAGAATTTCAGTCCCCAACATAAAGATAGTTTGTAGTTCAGAGGTGCTAAAAAATGGGATTAAAAGTTCCCACAAGGTCAACGTAATGTGAGTAACATTGTGTCCTTGACAGCAAATTTGTCATATTATCAAACATATATTTTTTTGATATTACTATGTCTATGGTATCTATTTAGGTAGCATATCTAACTTTTCAGTTTTTTATCATAAACTTAACTTGCTGGTAATTATGCCACAATATGTTTACTGATCACAGTATGCCCAAATCTGGACATGTTTAAGTTTGGCTACCACATTCATGTCCTTGATTTTCTAGCCCATTGTTGTTTTGCACAACTATATTATCCTCATAGGAAAAGACAGAAATCACTTAATTTTCAAATACTTTATTTACAAGGGTTTTTTCCACAGGATGTCACGTGAGTAACTCAGACTACACAGGACATCACGAGAGTAACACAGACACAACACAAGAAGTCACATGAGTAACATGGACACCAGAACAGTAGTATCAGTATCATACCAAGTGTCTCACTAAGTCATACCAAAATTTATTGCTAATGTTCAACCAAAAAATGATTGTCATACTATGGATATTTGGTATAACATTTTTTGAACATTTTGAAGATTGTACTGTAGTCACAACATTATATTAACTTAAGATATTCACAAATGTTTTATGTTACAGTGCAGTATGGATTGAATCTCACCTGGTCTGTCTATTACATATACCAGCTGGTCCCAAGCCTACAATAAGAGAGAGGGAAACCAACTATATCTTTATAAGATGAATGGGGATGTTTGGGATTAATGCATGCCCTTGCTGCTTGTGATATTCAAGGTTGAAGGCAAAACACTGAAAGTGTATTAGTGACTTATAACATGGGGTAGATAAAGGCAGGTGAGTGGTAAACAACCATCAGGTGACCATTGCTTACTCCACAATATATGACAGCTAGTGGTGAACTAACCCTCTGAGATATCAGCCTGTGTTTCTGTTCTGATCTTGTTATAGTACAAAATTGCAGTCTGTGGAGCAGCCATTACTATCCTGCTTAGTGAGTGAGAGCCGAGGCCTGCCATGTAGTCCCAGGCAGTGCAGCAACAGTAGTTGTAGTGTTCAAAGTTTGTAGTCTTGCTTCTTACCCAAGCTTGTTCCCAGAGTGAAGTGTGTGGTCCCCATGGTCATTTTTCTGTTGCACAGCCAGATTGACAGGTAAATCCCATAGTTGTGGCATAAAGTCAGATGGAACAGCATGAAGAGAGGGAGACCCCCCCAATGATGTCATGATCTGAAAGTGAGCTTTATGCTGGTGGACAGAGAAACAGAGTTCCAGAAAGACCTGCAAGCTCTGAGTCCCATTAGTTGCCATTTCTTAATTGGTAGAATACAGTCTGGTAGACTGTGTGACTCCACTGCTGGGGAAAATGTTTGCCTTGCCATGCATTAATGTAACCACAGACAGAGAGACAGAGCAGCTAAGCCAGTGGAGGTATAGACACCGTTTCTGTACCACAAGAGGCAACTCCATATTTTGCACTTCAGAGCTACTGTGCTGTCTCAGAAGGCATATCATGCACAACAAATGTCAGAGAAAGCATAGCAATACTTTCCTTCTGACATCTGTATGTGCATAACAGCCATTTTGTTGGGGACTATTTTTTTAGGCAGCAGAATACAGTAATTTGCTTGTCTTTTATAAAAGGAGAAAACATGTATATTACTTTCTCCTTGTTTTGTAGTGCACCCTCTGTTATAAGTGTAATAGCCCACTCCAGAGTGTGCGGTTATTGGGTATTAAGCAACACACTGGGTGTCATGAGGACACTCAGCCAGCAGCCTCGTGCTTCACAATGCACTCGGGGTATTGATTAATACCTAATAACTGCACGCCCTGGAGTGAGTTACTTCCTACTAATAGAACTATGCCCTTGAGTGGGTTGCTTCAATCTTAAAATGTGTTTTAAGAAATGAAAATGAAATTAAAAACTGACTTCAGGGGCCAGATCTTCAAAAGCTTGCCCATGTGCAAAGCCTAGTTTTTCTGCACAAACCCAGATTTGTGCAGATGTCCATATTACAAAGCCCTGTTATGGGCAAACAAGGTTTGTGTCCAGGAGATTTTCTGAGGTTGGCACAATACAAATGGAAAGTCATTTACCTGAAATCTGGTGAAGTCCTGTAATCACAGAGTGCAAGGTAATTTTACATGTCCCTTGTATGGTGCAGATATACACATTATCCCTGTTACTAATGATGCCATCCCACAGATCACAGCCACAACTGAAGACACAGCCCCTTCCTGTTGTCAAATGGACCCTCCATGGTACCGTCACTCACCGTGTCCACAGCATGGTCCTGCAGGTGCATATGGCAACCAGTGCATTTGGGAGAGGGGTGCACTTTTAGGTTTCTTCAGCTATTGAGTTAATGTCAGTAATTGTCTGATATGCCATGCTAGGCCCTCAGCCTACCATGCAGCACATGGCGCACCAAACAATTACTGTGATTCACTGCAACAGCAAAGTAAGCCTAAAAGTGCACAAAAAAAATGGAATAAAAAAAATACAGAAAAAAGGGTAACACTTTAACAGTCACTGACAGCAATCATCCCAGTAAGGAAAAAACAGTAGTTTTCTTCACTTGTACTGCCATGGAAGCCATTTAAGGCATACCATGTAGCACATAGCCCAGTTACTGAGATACACTGCAACAGCAGCCAAATGAGCCTAAAACTGCACAAAAACAATGAACAGGGTTGATGTTTTTGGCGACTGCAACCCGGTTACCATCAATTACAGTCATTTTACATCCATTTTTGGTGTTTGTGTCCTTTTAGGCTCGTTTTACTGTTGCAGTGAATCTCAGTAATTGTTTAATGTGCCATGCTAGACTCTTGGCCTAACATGCAGCACATAGCACACCTAATGATCACAAAACTTATTGCTGAAATGTAAATGGTTCTGTGCTGGCGTTTGGGTGCTCAAGTGTTGAGTCAGTGGGTGCAATATGTTTTTTTAAAAAAGTTGCCATCTTATAGACTCCTGTGGATCTGAGAAATTTGTGGATTACCCAATGCTTTGTTTACTGCTGCTGTTATTTGCTGTTATTTGCTTTTCTGCTGCTAAATGGCTTTGATGCACTTGCACATAAAATAAGTAAGTACTGTGAGTACATTTGGAGTACTGACCATTTTTCTGTTCTACAGAAGTGTTTTTACAAAAATAAATATGATATTAACCAGGATTCCTTTTTAAGTTTAGCAGTTAAGCAAGTAGTTTAAACGTAGTTCTGGTGTTCTGATGCCTCCAACACAATATAAGCACCTAAAGAGATCAGGTCTACACAAACTGAGCACCTGCAGAGACCAGGTCCTATTCATTTACTCCCCAATACAACATGTATTTTATTTCTCATTACAGAACTCTCCAAACTGTAGATATGGTGTTCTGATGCCTAATACAAAATGAGCCCCAGCACTAACCAGGTCCAATTGATATACTCCCCAAAACTGCAGTTTTTTTGCCCAGTACAGAACAAACTATTTAGCAGCAGTAACATTAAAGGTGCCCCTGATAGAGAATAGGATCACACAAAATGCCCCCTCCCCACAGGGACCAGGCCACACAGAATGATCCCCATGTAGAGACTTGGTCTATAGAATAGGTAAATATGTATAGCCATTTAATCTAGGAAACCTGCAGTTGTTCAACTTTAAAATGCTTTATAATCAACTCTTTCTGCCCCTACCCCACCCTTTATACCCCGAGCTCAGCATCTTGGGACCATGAGGCAAGGTCCGACTACATGTCTCTGTGTTTCCCAAAAAGCAAATGTGTTCCTTTACAATCTGCAGACATCTGACACACCGGGGAACAAAAGAGCAGCTGAGATGCAGAGAGAATAGCCCACTGTAGTGCCCGTAACATGCATAACTCCAAACTTCAGGAGGACAACATGTCTTGTCCAGAATGTAGGTGGCAGTACAAAGAATACAGACCCACCAGGTCCACAGCTTTAAAGAGCCATGGAGTGATGACCGAAGGTGTCAGCATGCATTTCTGGTCCTGAACATTCTGGGCCGGTGGAGGAACCAATAGTAACGTGGGTAACAAAAGGACACGAAAATAACACACCATGAAAAAAGGGAATTTTCTAAATAAATGAGTTAGAACAAACTGCAAGGTGTTGGCAGCATGTCAGTAACAAAAAGAAGGTCACCAGACACAATAATGCTTTTGGACCACAGTTCATGCAAATTAAAGGCACAGTCTGCTTAGGATGAGGTACTAGATGGACACTACATGTAATGAACGTTACAGCTGTATAAAATGATTAAATAAAAGGCAAAAACTTTTATTCTGTACAGAGAGTTCTTGGGAGAGGCTTAAATGAAGTAATTAGATAACACATTAACAACAGTTGGGTTTCTAAGGCACAATATAGGGCTGTATTTAAATACTTAAATTGGGAATGGAAGCAATGTCACAAAATGGAACCCTATTTGAAGGGGTAAATCAATGTTTGTGATAAAACTGAAAGAGCACAGTGGAACCAAACTGGGTCATGTTGTGTTTAATATCTCTCCTAATGTGGGACTACAAATTAGGTGTGTCATGCGAACCTTTTAACAATTCAGCAAAAAGTTACAGGGTGTCAATGTGCAGTAGGTATGAGTCTCTCGAATACTATATTCATGCCTATATATATATGTATGTATGTACATATATATATATATATATATATACACACACACACAGAGATATATACATGAGTACATTAATACAGATCTGTATCTCTACATATGCAGTTTCCCTGGTGGTGCAGTGGCTTGCCTCCACAGATCGCCATTAGGAAATGTTATCATCCCTGGTGGACACCTGCACGGTATCAGCCCCGATTGCAATAAAAATATTTATAAATATCCCAGTTGCTCCCCTTCACAGTTCCAACCTGATCTCAGTAAGTAAGCATTAACGCATGACAGGGTGTGCTGATAATGTGGATTAACACACACCTCAGGGGCATTGTGAGGCACATTATCAGAACACCCTGTAGTGTGTCAATGCACTTATAACATAGGTCATGTTTAAAAAACTAAAAATATCAGTAAGCATGTTGTCTTACAGTTTACACAGTGAAAAAGGTACTGTATCCTGCCACCTTGTGAAATTATCCCTAACAAATACTCAGCCTGCATTGTTGTAATGAACTTGGAAATGTCACAGATACACTACTGACAGGATCTGTGACATCTCTTGTGCAGTACATTCACTTCTACATGTCCTACTACATGCAGAAATATCCCCTTCCCTCGACAGAGACAGAGAGAGCAACTGTGCCCTGACTGTATAGGACCATGCTGTGCCTCTCTCACATATATAAGGTCACAAACAGAGGGGGACAGAGATTTACAAGCTCAGACAACTGTCTCTCCCTGCTGCTTGGGCCCCTTCCCCGACCATCACCACCACCACACACACATACAACAACCTTTACCCTTTGGCAGCCAGCTGTGTGTGTCTTGTTCTCCCTCTGTGGTACTACACAACAGCACTGACTGGCCAACTGATCCCAATGTCACCAATGTCACTCCACAGAGAGACAGACACACAGTGCTGCATGTTTCAATTAAGCACTGTCTCTCTCTCTCTCTCTCTTTTAATTTATTTTATTTATTAAACTCTAGGATTACAAGTACCTTTGAGCAGGGACTGCTCATTTACAAAGGTTCCACGTCAGAGGATTGGGGGTGACATAATACAAAGATGAACAATGGTTACAAACTTAACATGTCGCTTACTAAGGCCTAAATAGTACAGTCAATATGTTGAAGTAGAACAACATAAGCTAGCTTTTAACAGAATTCATGGTAGAACAGTATCTTTGTAGGAGGAAGTCAGGAAGAAGCCGGCAGGTAGGTGCCGTTGTCAGACAAGGATGGAAAGAACGAGGGGGACAGGGGCCAGTGGCCACAGATAGGAGTGTGTCCTTAGGAAGGGGATGGGTGGGTGAGCAGGGGGCAAAAGGGAGAGAGGGGGAGGATGGTGCCATGAAAGCAAGGCCAGAAAAGCAGGTTACAGATACTGTTAGGGTAGGGGGTGTAGAGCAATGCTTAGAGGAGGCAGTCACCCTGTGTGGTAGAGGGGAGGAATAGACTAGTTGCCTTTTAAAGGGGCTTAGTGTTACTGCTGCAAGAGTTTCTTTGTTAAGGGTGTTGAACCACTGAGGAGCCCTGTGCAAGAAGAATCTCTGACCCAGTGAGGACTGGCACCTGGGGACCTGGAAAGTCCTGTCATGAGAACTACGTGTAGGCATGGTGCTGCTGTTGGTAGTAAGGAGCCTAGCCACACCTGGCGGCATGAGTCCGAGGAGAACTTTTTTGGCTATCAGACAGGTCTGGTATTGTATTCTGCTAATGAGTGGTAGCCATCCAGCCTAGGCGTACAGGTCACAGGTGTGTGTTAGGTGGTCAGCCCTCATAAGAAGTCTACAGGCCTTTTTGAGCATCACAGATATCCTCCTAAGGGCAGTAGGGGAGGCAGAGCCATAGATAACTAGACCGTAGTTGACTATGGAGGTAACAGAGCTGTGGATGGCCAGTCTAAGGGCATCAGAGGTCATACAGTGCTTGTACTGGTGGAGCAGGCCAAGGCGTATGTTGGCAGACTTTGCAACTTGCCCAATGTGCTGGGAGTAAGAGAGTGAGCAGTCCAGGGTGAATGACATGTTCTCTGTCAGAACACTTGTGCACAGATGCTGTTGCAATTGTGCACCCCCCAAAAAAAAGAAACAATGGTCCTCGGACCACATACCTCTGCTGTCACTCTGTAATCTACCACTGCCTCTTAGTCCTGTCACTGACAGTGGAGGGATTCGGTATTCCAGTGTCTTGGTTGGCTGCTACTGTTGCCAGGAGCGGAGACACAGACAGACAACACTTGGTGCACTGGACATGTTTGATGGCTCACAGTCTCACTGCATGGAGGACCGGGACTGAGAGCAAGAACTAGTGTGTGTGTGTGTGTGTGTGTGTGTGTGTGTGTGTGTGTGTGGTGCGGGGGGGTTCCTCTCCCATGGAATGCTTCCCAAAGTAGCGGCACAATAGAGACACAGGGGGAGAGAACAGACCACACACAGCCGATTCAGTTTTGTCCCGGGGCATCTCACGCTCTCTGAGTCTCTCTCTGAAGTTTCTCACTCACGCAGCCCAAATTACAGGAGTATACAGTAATAAGTCTGTGTGCAGCAGAGAGGGAAACCTGGAGGGTGATGATAATATTTAGCTGTGCTGTTGCCCGATCGCTTAACTGGCTAGTCTGCACAGGTGCGATCGCTGCAGTCTATCGCACCTTTTTCTGTCCCTCAGACATGGTTCAGGAAGATATGGGAGGGCACGGGACAAGACACAGCAACAGCCACTTTCCTGTTCACTTTTTCTGCATGGTGGAAAGGCTTGCCCAATCGGTCTCTCTCTCTCTCTCTTGCAGGGGAGGCCAGGTTCATACGGTCACTGGTTTGGGGGGGCTGCCAAGAATTACAGACACAGCAGCGCAGGATTGTGCTAGTAAGTTATGGAACGGGCACAATGGCACTCTCTCAACCACAGAGACAAGGTATGACAGCCGTTCCAGATGTTCAATCCATCTGTCAGGGAGGGGGTACCGGTGCCTTTCCTTGTGAGACTGTGATGCTTGCATCTGCTGCTCCCGGTGTCTCTGCTCACAGTGACTGCTGCAAGGGGAACTGGGCACTTTCAGCCCAAGCTGCAGTGGTCGGCTTCTCCCACTGTACAGTGGGGGGGGCCTCAGGCAAAGTGGGTACACTGGCTGTCACAGTAGAGGAATTCAAGCTTACAGGGAGACAGTCAGGGACACAGAGAGCGAGAGAGGGGACACTGCAGCACTTTGTATTTAGATCTGCCAAAGCTCGGCCACTTTGTCTGTATTTCTCTCTCTCACTATCTCCAGATAACAAGCTGTGCAGTACCTATGGGATATAGGGGTAGAAGCGGGGTGGTAGGGCACTTCAGGGTGGGGGTCCACTAGACCACCATGTATTCAGGATGTGGATTGCATAGGGGATCAGGGCTGGAGCTGTGCAAGGGAACAACAGAGAATCTAACAATGTTATTTACTGAAGTCGGGCTGAAGCTGTGCAGGGGAGCAACGGGGATACACATTTGTTTATTGAGATTGGGGCTAATACTGTGTAGAGCACCACTGCGTATGTTCACATGTTATTTTACTTAATGGAGATGGGGAGGGGCACTGGGGGGGGCTCTTGACATTGTTTGCACTGGGTTACCGCATGCTTTTTGGCGGCAGTATTTTGCGCAGCACTATAGGTTGCGCTAAGGGCAGTAGTGCCACGCTATTCTTTTCAATATCCTAGTGCACTGGTACTCATAGCCCCACCCCACCCTCAGTTCCCTGCATACATTATTTTCTTGCACTAGCGCTATCATACTGTGCTGGTGCTATGTGCTGTTTTGAATATTTCAGCTGGACGTAACTGCAGCTCAGTTTCTGCGTAAACAGTTTGCGCCCAGCGCAATGCTTTGAATATCTGGCCCTTAATCTTTTGTCAGTGTCTGAAGGGACTGACTACTGGACTGTAAATAGTGTATATATTTTAAATATTAATTTCTCTGTATACTGTTCATTTCTCTGTACACTGTTCTATTTATTGCTTGTACAAGAATATCCTTGCAAATGAGCTTGCTCAATGGATCTTATCCCTCTACAATGAAGTCGAACTTGAACTAAAAGCCTATTCTTCATCCTATACACACTCTTATGTGTACTAGTTTTGTCTACTGTACCATTTTTTTTTATATTTGTACCTACCTGATTTCAGTTTGCATTTATTTATAATTTGGCTAAACTGTACACAAGGTACTTTTTTACAGTATGTTATATTTACAAAATAAAATATTTATTTTTTTATAACATCGTGCTGAAGAATACAATGATAATTTATCATATTAGAGTATGTATGAGTGTGGTTTGAATTGGACTAGTAGAACTGAGGTGGAATTATCATTATGCGGTGATGACATTTCCTGAAATTTCTGTGAATATTTGCTGAAATTATATAAACATTTATTTTGTTGTGTTTGTCATTTAATTTTGAAACTTCTTGACAGCAATTCACAATTTTTAACCAGTTCTAAGGTCCATACCTTACAAATATGCATACAAGGTTTGGGGTCTATACCTCAAAGGGTGGCTGAATTGTAAGACGTCAGGGGCCAGATATTCAAATCTGGGCAAAGCAAAAGGCAAAACTTTGCACTGCCCTTGCAGTTGCCCAGGTGTCCAAAACTGCTATTTTCAGTGGAATAGCACATTGACACTGTTCGACTGAACATAAGACCATTGAGATACAGTGCTAAGCTACCTGGCTCCAGGCAGGTATGGCCCACAAAATCAGGTGGCACAAAGGCTTGCCCCCATGCTAAATATGCCATATTAAAATGGACTGATGCAAATGAGCCCACTGGGCATGCAAGGCACTAAGGGGCCATTTACATGCCCATTATGGGCTCATTTGCACAGGTAGTGAGGCTGTACTGCATGGCACCACCACCAATTGCCCATTCCTTGAGAGCTATCACTGGTTCTAATGGTGCTGTCCCACACCAATCACTGTCCCAATGTGCAAAAGTAACATTTCTCTGGTGCTAGTGGTACCCTCCAGCTGATTGATGGCCCGATATAAAGAAACTATAGTCCCTGCTGTCTAGTGATCCCCCCGCTGATCACTGATCGCTGCCAGCTGTTGAAACAACTCATTCATTAGTGGTTAGTGGTCCTTCCTTCCCACTGATCGCCATCCTGATGTAATATAGCATCGATTCCTGGTGGCTAGTGGTCCTTCCCCCCTGTTGATCACTGTCCTGATGTAATAGTTAATCTTTCCTTGGTGTCCAGTAGTCCCTCCCCACCTAATCACCTACCCAACATACATGTAGAGCTTCCCTGGAATACAGTGTTTTTTCCCCCCACCCAATCACTTGCCTGACATATGCATACAGATTCCATGGTGGCCAGTGGTCCCTTCCCCCACCTGATCTGCTGTAACATAATGTGACACCATTCCCTGGTGTCTAGTGGACCCTCTCCCTCTCCCTATCTCTGATCCCTTGTAACATACTGTGACACCATTCCCTGGTGTCTACCCTGCTCCCCCTTATCCTGATGCTGAGCTGGTGACTGGCACAGTCCTCCACTCACCACCACAACAGCCACTGACTAAGCTGTTACTGAACACGCATACTTTATACAGTACAGTACACGCTCAGTGACTGACAGACCATGAGCTCAGAGCTGTCAATCACTGAGAGCATAGTATACAGTATGTGCTCAGTGACAGCATAGCTGGTGGCCAGCCATGGTAGTGAGTGCAAGGCTATGCTGGTCGCCAGCTCGGAATCAGGATGGCAGGGGCAGGATTGTGGGCCACTACCTGCCAGGGTGGGGGATCTGCTATACACCAGGGAATGGTGACACAGTATGTTACAGGGGATCAGGGATGGGGAGGGGGGGCTGCTAGACACCAGAGAATGATGTCACATTATGTTACAGGGGATTGGGAGGGAAAGACCACTGTTCACCAGGGAATCTGCATATGTATGTTGGGTGGGTGACTGGGGTGGGGAAAGGGACCACTGGACACCAGGGAAGCTCTATACATATGAAAGGTGGGTGATCGGGTGGGGGAGGTACCATTGGACAACAGGGAAAGGTTAGATATTCCATCAGGATGGCATTTGATGGGGGAAGGGACTACTAACCACCAGGAACCAATGATATATTACATCAGGACTGTGATCGGTGGTGGAAAGAGGGACCACTAACCACCAGGGAATGAGCTGTTTCAACACTAGGTGCTGATTGGTGGGGGGAAGGACACTAGACAGCAGGGACTACAGTTTCTTTATATCAGTGATCGGTGGGGTTAGGGGAGCCATTACATGCCAGGGACTATTGTGTTGGGGGTTGGGGGGACTGCTACACTTCCTCCTCCAACCTTTAGGGTTGCGTGGGAGTAAGTCATGTTTTTGATCGGTGGTATGTGCACCACGCAAGGAGATGGAGCAAAATGTCTTGTGCGTGGCCCACATACTCTGAATATTGAACTGCACCAATATTTAGGTCCCATCCCCTTCATTTACATTATGACTCACTCTGGATCTTGCCTGGGTGTAAACCCTGTTTGCCAGTGCTAACCAGGCTTTTCAATATTGTACATCTGTGCAAACCCCAGTTTGCATGGGCAGGCTTGGCTTTGTGCCTGGGCAATCTTTTCAAAATCGGGTACCAGATATTGTAAATATTTCACAAATTTTCATAAAATTGGGCAAATAAGTAACTGCATCAATGTCAACCCCTGTAACTTTAAAACAAATCAACAAAATGTCACATTTGGAAGGCATTGTGTCCCTACCACAAAGTGTTTACATGTCGATAGCCATGTCACTAGCTCTAAGGATGAATAAATTATAAGTTGCCTAAATTCCTTGACATTTTTAGTATATTTTGCAAAGAAGGGATAAGATTTGAAGATTATGACCATTTAAAAAGAACAATAAGCATTAAGAGACCCACACCCAATTGTGTGGCTGGTCCCAATTACTACTTTGTGTACAAATACTTTTTTTTACTTACTGTTTCCCAGATTCCCCTGCAGCTGACATCAGCAGAGGGCTGCAGCAGTGAAAGATTCAGTAGCCTGCAATGCTACAGTTTTTATCTGTTCTCATCAAATGTAGTCCTCTGTGACTATACCTAGCCCTGGTAGGACAGCGGGACCAGCAAACAGAAGATCAGAGCTTATGAAAACTCTAACATGCACTGACATTAGCTGCAGGGGATTTTGGAATTTCTGGTTGCAGTAAGTTTCATCTTGGAAATCAACAAAATCAAGCTGATACAATCTACTATACTTCAGTGAACAGTAGGTAAAATACATAAATAAGTATATAAAATAAAAACAAGTGCAAATTGGGACCAGTACCACATGTGGGTGTGAGGCGATAAGTATGGACTGGTCCCCTTTAAAATAGATAAAATGTCTACAGATATTTCAGGTGCAAAGACTCAGAAGATAAGTGTGTGTATTGGTTTTCATCTGTTGCTTAAAGGATGGATGAACTGTTGTTTATGCAGCCAAACTTACAAATAATAAAACTGCTTTTAGTGGAATTCCATGAGGTTTTTTCAAAAATAAAGAAATGTCTTCATATTTTTGTGGAAGTTATATCCACAAATTTTGCCCAGTCATACTGAATGCCTGAGCTGCCATGGAGGAGGAAGAAAAATGGTAGAGTGGCAAGAAGGCAGTATTATTTGGAGACTATATACAGTAGTTAGGTCAGTGGCTAAGGTGGAGGGCCATAGCATATCTACAGTGGTAGTGCAGGTAAGATGTGACCATTTGCTGGCTGGCAGCACAGCTGAATGAGTGCTATCTGGAGCTATGCATTGCAGCTGGAGGCTGAGGTGAGGAGCACACTGTCACTGACCACACTAGCATGAAAGATATGGGGAGCACAAGCCCTAAGGACATAAGGTAGTCATTCACAGCCTAAGGATATGAGGAAGTCTTTCACAGTCTAAGGACAAAAGGAAGTCTTTCACAGAAGTAAGGATGTTTCCAAAAGGAAAGGTGTCCAGGGTAATCTTTACAGAAGCCCTTGTCATATGATGGCCCTTGAGGGACAACATCAAATCATTAGAAAAGCTAAGTCTTAGTATAAATCTGTTGCAAGATGAAGGGTCTTCTTTTACTGGTGAACTCAAGGTAATTCTTTGACAAGGGATGCCTTCACCCCCAAGATGGGATGCATCTGTGCCCCATCAACATGGGGATACTGGCCAGGAGAATGGTCAAGGCAGTAAGGGGATTTAAACTACAGGATAGTGGAGCAGCTTGTGCAGCAGTTCATGAAGTACAGGAGCCATATGCAGGGCACCACCAAGGGAAGGACAGCAAAGCTGGTAAGTGCCATAAAGGGAAAGCTCCATGGGTTGCAAGGAAGCATAGATGAACAGTTTTCAGTGAGCAGCTTTGTAGGAGAGATGATGCTTTCTAGTGCATGCTACATGCACTAGCATGCATGCAAATGTGTACCCTGCCCTCACCAACTGTAAGTATGGGAAAGTAAAATATCTTAACCAGGTAGGATGAAATTTGGCCTCCCACAGGTTCTGCACCAGCAGCCGTGGCATCTTTTCTAACTGTATCCAGACTGTGTTCAGAACTGGGGACCACCCTGCCCCAAACAGGGGGTAAGCCCCACCTGATTGTGGTATGCCATAGACAAACTGAATCTTTGGGTAAGTCTGTAGGACACTGGGTGATGGAGCTGGAGAGGCTGGAATGATGGTGGCATGGACACTGATGGAAAGAGAAAAAATTCAACTAAAGTCAAGTTAAGTTAGCTTTATTTTTCAAAAGTGCTTTTCCGATGCCAAAGTGCTTGTACATCATAAAAACATAAATATACGCAGATAAAAACACATCAATCAAAAATAGGCAGCACAATGAATATCCACTAAACATCATCCCCAAAAGCTAAATTAAATAAATACGTTTTCAGTGAGGACTTAAAAGTCTCAGTGGACAGGCACTCTCTAATTTGTCGAGGCAGAGAATTCCATTGAGTCGGGGCCACAAAAGAGAAAGCCTTGGCCCTCGAGGTCTGAAGATGGACCCTGGGAATCTCAAGCAATCCCTTGTCAGAGGAGCTAAGTGAGCAGAGGGGGCTGTATGGCTGAAGGAGGTCTTGAAAGTAACACAGTCCCTGTCCATGTAGGGCCTTATAGATCAGCAAAGTGACCTTGAAGATGATCCTCCATCACACAGGCAGCCAGTGCAGTTTGCGAAGCACAGGTGAGACATAGCTTGATCTCGACAAACCTGTCAACAACCTGGCTGCTGCATTCTGCACCAGCTGCAGGCGACGGATGTCCACCCCTGGTAGCCCTAGATACAGAGGATTGCAGTAGTCAAGGTGCAAAGTCACAAAGACATGTACCAATGTTGGAAGATCCTCGAGCAGAACCAGGTGCTTTAACCGGGTGATGTTCCTCAGATGGTTGAAAGAGGACTTAATGACTGCTGACACTTGAAATTTAAGAGTCAGCTCACCATCAAGCACAATGCCCAGATTCCACACCCTTTCAGAGAATCTCAACTGGATGCCCCCCAGCATAATGCCGGATGACTGACCAGGAGATAACCCCTCTACCCAATGACCTGGGTCCACCACCAACACCTCAGTCTTATCTAGATTCAACCTCAACCAGTTAGCACTCATCCAGTCCTGAATCTCAGTTAGGCAGTTGTTAAAGTCCGAGACAGCATAATTCTGTTTAGGTACAAAGGACATGTACAGCTGAGTATCATCTGCATAGCAGTGAAAACTCAGCCCGTACTGCCTTATAATGTCTCCCAATGGCAGCATATACACTGCGAACAACATGGGGGACAGCACGGAACCCTGCGGCACCCCACAAGGCAGGAAGAGGAGAACCGAGGAAAAAATCCCCAACACCACCCTCTGCACCCTGCCTGTGAGGAAAGAGTGGAACCACCTGAGGACTGTCCCCGACAATCCACAGAGTAGCCACAGCGTTTCAGCAACACTTCATGGTCTACGGTGTCAAACTCTGCAGAGAGATCAAAAAGGACCAAGATCGAATGGCTCCTCTAATCTCTCGCTAACAGGAGATCATTACGTACACAAACGAGAGCCTTCTCGGTACTATGCCTCTTCCTGAAACCAGACTGGAGAAGATCATAGACCTCGTGGGTGATAAGAAAGTCCTCAAGCTGTAACGCGACTACCTTCTTCATAAAGTGGCCCACAAAGGGCAGGTTAGAGACTGATATGTAGTTCGCAAGACAGTCTGGGTCGAGGGAAGATTTCTTCAAAAGGGGTGTCACCACTGCCTCCTTTAAGGGGCTCGGAAACACACCCTTGTCCAACGAGCACCAGCCTATCTGTGCTAGGACTGGCTTGATGACCCTCACACACCCCACAAGGAGGCAGGTTGGACCAGGGTCCAAACTACAGCAAGTCAGTCGCAAGCCCTGAACAATCTTTACAATATCCATGATTGCTGGTTGGTCGAAGTTCCCCCAGACAGACTGGGTGCCTGCGATCTCACACCGACCACCACAACACTCATTTGAATGTGTCAAGTGGCTCTCTGACCTGATGGTGGCAATCTTATCTGCAAAGAATTCAGCAAACTCATCACACTTAGATTGTGAAAAGGCTCTCCGACGCTGAAGACAGGTTGGATTGCACAGCCTGTCAACAGTCCAGAAGAGCACAGCCAGTCAATTCCCTGCTGCAGCAATCTCCCTGGACAGGAGCACTGCCTTCTTACTGGAGATTGTTGACTGATAGTCCAAATAATGGGCCATCAGTCTAAGTCTGTATTCCTCCAAGCCAGATTTCCACCAACAATGTTCCAATCTTTGCCCTACTCTCCTTAACTCCTTCAAGGTCCCATCAAACCAAGGGGAATGAGGACAAAGAGTGAGTGGGTGAAGCCAGACAGGAGTTATAGAATCCAGGGCACCCAATACTGCACTATTATAGTACAATGCCAGGTCCCCTGGATCCAAGCATTCTAATGGCCTAATCAATAGGTCCAGCACCACCATTAGACCCTCAGGGGTTACACCCCTTAAAGGGTGATACTGGACCATCTCTGAAGGGGCAGGTCTATTGGTAGAGCTGCAAAACTGAACCTTATAGAGTGATGATCAGACCATCGGACAGGTTCCCCCACCAGGTCAGAGAACTCCATCCCCAAGAGGAACACGAAGTCCAGGGAGTGACCCTGATAATGGGTTGCAGCGATAACCTCCTGTGTGAAGCCAACAAGATCATCAGTTGGAGGAAGTTCTGACCAAAAGACGACAGTTCACCGTCGACCCAGGCACTGAAATCCCCCAGGACCAACCACCTGGAGGATTCCAACACCATGTCGACCATGAAGTCCACAACTTCATGCAGGAAAACATTCCCATCTCTGAGTGGATGGTAGATGAGAAGAATCCTGCAACCCACACCTGTGCCCATGATACACTCAAAGGATCTGGTAGCTGCCACTGATACCTCTATAAGGCCCAGTTCCATCTTAAAACAGATGGCTACACCCCCGCCCCTATGATCCAATCTTGGGCAGTGTATCACCGAATAACCATCTGGAACTGCTGACTCCAATATCGGACCAACATTTTTGCCCAGCCAGGTCTCAGTGATACAAGCCAGATCCGATATCTCAACAAGATCAGCAATTATTGCTGTCTTGTTCTTTATCAACCTGGCATTGCACAGCACTGTCTGAGTCAGATAAGAGGCCGAGAAAGAGCACATTAAATGCCCACCAGCAGTGGAGCCCTTGGGTATGGGAACCAGTCAGGACAGTCCCCCTTTCCAGGACCCATTTCGCCCGAGGGCACCTCCTTGACCTCACTACCACAATCGGCCAACCCCGCTCCATCCCCCCACCAGGCCTGGGGCCCCCACTCCTCTGACCCCTCCACACTATCCCCAAGGCCTGCCAATGCATATAAACCTCAGATTGCAATGGGGGACAGTCAAAGGGACGTAGGCCCCTCAGCCTGGAAGGGGAGTAGCTTCTGCCCACCGAAGAGCACTCCCAGCACATGCAGCATACTAATACCTCCACCAGCACTGACTTACAGTACTCAACACAATATTCACACTAAACTATCAAAATCAATCAAATTCCACAATCTATAGAACACCACCCCACCCCTCTAAAATAAACCATAACACTCTGTGAAATATATCAGAAAATAAAAAAGTGTCCTTAAAAAAAAAATGTTCATGCAAGTAATGTATTCAGTCCCTCAACACTAGTTTGTATGAATGTATAACCCTTAGAACTCTCACTTCTTAGGGTTTAAACACGAGGTAGCACATCCAGAAGACACCCAGCTCTCACATGAGCTTCATGGAATTTAACAGATTTAAAATATGCACTCTAGATAAAGCTCTCATTGTTTTAAACATCAGTTTGCCAGGATCAATTGAGGGAAGAAAAAAGAAGTATCCCAAACCAGTTCCACAGATGTCTGGGAAAGTTTAACTGCAGAGACTGACTGAGCAAAAACTTCTCAGGGGGGCCCTTCCTCCTCCAACTCTTTCACTGGATTCCATCCTTCAAACCCCCACTCGGTGCAGACTCTCTTTACCTAAAACAATTCTGTATCTTCATCCAGGTAGAATACATAGGCAGTACCTAGAAGCAGTACCGGATAATTGCCTGGAGTGTGGGAAAGCTCCAGAACCACCACCCAGGAGTGGAACAGCCCCAAATTATCCCATGAGCTGTGGACCCAAGGAATCACCCAGCCAACACTGCACATCCCCTGAAGACCCAGGAGGTACCCAATAAATAGATAAATAAATACACATACCCACATTTATGAAAATCTAACAAAGTCTTAAAGAGGTAGTACGTGGGTAACCATGACAATGCTTAGATCTCCAGCCGAAGGATAAGTGATTTATAACCAGCTTAAAACATTGACAAAATCTTGTCAAATTTCATGAAGAAATAAAACTGCAGGATTGTTAGCCTCTGCAGGTTGAACTCCACATAACCAAATTCCTGGATATTTTGTGGGTGTTCCAATGTGTATGTCTGTAGCTGAAAGGATGGCTGAGTTACTGTATAACCAGCTAGAAATATTGGCAAAATTTGGCAGCATTTCACAAACAAAAACCTGCAAGATTTTAACCACCTGGAAGTTCAAAACAACATATGTAAATGTAATAACATTTTGAAGGTACTGTATGGTACTTAGGACAACATTTTCAAAGCAGATTCATCTCAGATCTGTCGTCTGTATTTTATGTGAACTTGTATCTGCACTGCTAGGTCATTCAGTAGATGGGCTGCCAGCATCTACCTCTGTACTGAACTAAATACTAGGTGGCAAATAAGGTAAAATAAGTAAGTAGTAAGACACAATGTGGTGGTGGTTGTCATGGCTTAATGCACACCCCAGGGTATAGTAGATGTGAGGCATGAGGCATTTGTGCCAACTGCCTTCTGCCCCTGGGCGTGCATTATCCCGTGACAACCACCACACCTGGAGAATCTATTGTGATAATAAAATGAGTCCACTTGCAAAAGATTGGACAACAAAGAATAAGAGATCAATATAAAGAGAAAATGCATTTAAATGGTTTTAATATAAAAAATAGTCCATGTTCCAACTTGACCATTAGTCATCATTCCAGCTTGTCCAGTATGTATATAGTGTTTCTTTCTAAAGCATTACTGTTATGGTTTTGACTCATTTTTTATAGTTATATTGTTTGCTCTCTTTATAGGAAGAAGGATAGCTTTTTATGGCTGTGGGTGGAGCTTGCAGACGTTTTGCATGTACAAAAGTAGTGATGTCTTATTTTCTGTCCGTGGAACTGACTGAAGGTGTAAATAGTCTCTTCCACCTTACTCACCTCCAAGCAATGTTTTCTGCCTTCAAATAAATACACTTTCATGTTACACAATGGTTGCAGGGTACTATTTTCTTTCTTAAATGGGTGGTACAAGAACTGGAACCTAAATAGTGGGAGGTAGCATTAGTTTTTTTTTTGGAGTAAGATCCACCTCCGCCTCCACCTCAGACTTTTTTATGATTCATGTGGGAGGGGCATGAGATAGCTCCATCATGCTGTAACAAGATACACTAATTTGGGACCTTATCATCCAACATGCCTATGTAGTGGAGAACAGAACAGAGCAGAAGTTATTTAGTGCCTTCAAATTGACTTAAAAATCCTTTGGAACAAATGAGTATCAGAGCCACCTGGGGCCTCAGAAGGAGACCTAGACACACATTCTAATTTACAGTAAGAGCCACATGTTTTTCTTAAACATTTTATATATGTATAGTTTATATATAATTTGTCTTTAGTAGTTTCAAAATTTTGAAAGCTTTGGTGTTAGTAATGCATTTAGAAATACAATTTTTAATTGTCTTTACAGTTGAACATGCAGTTTCATGTCAGGGCACATTTTTGTGGGGAGTTCAAATTATTTAAAACTTGGGCACAATACTTGGTAAATACATACTTTGATGATAAAGTGTATTTTTTCTTTCAAGTTTGAGAATTACGTATTATATGTAAGTGTAACCGTGTTGTAAATGGTTAAGTAGGCAGTGGTTTAAGGTTCTGAGCTACAAACCTGGAGACCTGGGTTTGATGCCCACAGCCCCACTTGCATACTGTGTGACCCTGTGGAAATCACTTAACTTCCTTGTGCTCCCAGGTCACACCTGTAAACAAGCTTTCAGCTTAGTGTGTCTCTCCTGGTCAAAAAAAAGTGCCTAGAATTATTTTTTTTAATATAGTTGAGTTTATATGTAGTAAGTAGGTAGGGTATTTAATTATTTATTTCAATCTAGGATTACAATACCTTTGAGCCGAGGCTGTTTTACAAAGGTTCCACATCAGCATGTGCAACAGTCATCATTTTTAATTACAAACATATAGTCATCGACTTACAGACATGTAATAACTAGTACAAAGACATGAGCTATGAGCAAGACAAGGGAGGGAGGGGTGGGTGGTGGGGAAGTGAGGGTAGGAGATCGAGGGGAAGGAGGTGCAGGGTAAGGAAGAGAATGGGAGGTGGTTGGGGCAGGGGCAGGAGCGGAGATAAGGGGGGGAGGTGGGCAAGGGTGGGACACAGTGCAGCCAGGGGGCCTTGTCGAGGGAATTTGACAGGTAAGGTGCTAGGGTTGCAAAGACTTATTATAAGTGCTGGGTGCTGGGGCATTTGCAGCTGGAATGGTAGAAATGTTAAGATGGGCAATCGCAGAATACAAGCAGTGAGAGGTGCAGCTTGGACTTGAAGAGGCTGAGTATTGGAGCGGTCACTATGTTGCTGCCAAGAGAGTTGAGCCAGTTGGATGCCTGGGTATGATGTCTTGAATGTGGCAGTAGGATTTAGCATGTGCACTGCTTTAAAATCATTTCATAATATTTTATAATTTCTTAAAAAGATACTCCACATTTGTGTGGGGGCTGTGGGATTCAAACCTAGATCTCCAGATTTGCAGAGAAAAGCCTTAAACCACTGTGCTATACTGCCTCCCTAATTATGGCAATCATCTGTTTTATGGTTCATGATGTTGGTGTAGTAAGCATACTAACATACAAAAATGCCAGCAGAATAGGCCTAGCAGGCTTTTGTGTCTGCTTCTTTGGTCAGTCCCCAATCTGGGAGTTGACCTTGCTGCCTCCCGCCTTCTCAGGCTTCTCCCTTCCCAGTCCAGGGGAGAGCTAGCTAACTGGGGTTTCTGTAAGACAACAGCCACTAAATAGCTCTAATTCACTGTTTTTATTTTCTGTGTGTGTCCGGTCTAGCTAGCAGGAGTATTTCAATTTTAAAACTTAATTTATCAAACTATACACAACCATAAAAGCACAGAAACTGCCCAGATCATCAATGCTATAATAAATACACATTTCCATACACCATTTTTCGCCATATTACTGCATTTCTTATAACCTGTGTAAAGTTCCAAAGCAGTGAGTGCAAAGTCTGGTCTACCACAATAGCAGCAAAGGTAGACTTTTAGAAATTCACTACATTACAAATGGCAAATACACACCTACAGTATGAAATTATTTCTGATATTTTTTAATGATCTAAAGATGGTTTGATAAAGTTAAACACGCATTTGTGTTACTTACCACTAATAACTTTTCAGCATGCATTGACTACCTGGTACTTGTATCCAACAAATCTGCACTTACATCAAAATAATGATACACTTACATACATACAAACACACCAAAAAGCCAGCAGAAGAAGGCCATTTGGTCTATCAAATCTGCTCAAGTTGCAGGGTCCACAGCTTGAGCTACTGTCCCTGCCCCCTCTCCTCCCTCCCTCCTCCCATCCTCCCTATCCATGACCCTTACCCTCCCCCATACTTGTCCTAGCCTCTCTTAAAGCTGCCCACTGTCTTCAATGAGATTGCCTCTCCTGGCAGTGCATTCCAAGTGTTCACCACCCTCTCTGTGAAGAAGTGCTTTCTGACCTCCTTCGTAAACCTCCCACCCTCCAGCTTAAGACTGTGCCTCCTCATGTTATGGTTGCCACTCAGCCTAAAGAGACTCTCCTTATCAACCTTATTTATCTCTTTCAAGTACCTGAAGGTCACAATCATGTCCCCTCTCTCTCTCTTTCTCTCTGTCTCCCTCCTGTCTTCCAGGGAGTACATGTTTAGTGACCTCAACCTCTCCTCGTATGCTTTACCCTGCTGACACACTATCATCTTTGTACCCCTCCTCTGGACCTTCTCCAGCAGGTTAATGTCATTTTTGAGGTGTGGACACCAGTACTGAACTCCATACTCTAGATGTGGCATTACCAGTGACCTGTACAAGGGCAGTATAACCTCCTCTCTCCTACTACTGATCCCCCTAGATATGCATCCCAGCATCTTGTTTGCCTTTGCTGCTGCTTTCTTGCACTGTGTGGAGTGCTTCAGGTCACTAGTGATCATCACTCCCAGGTCCTTCTCCTCCTCCTCTGATGCAGATACTCAGACTCCACCCAGGTAGTTCTCTGTCCTAGGATTCCTTGATCCAATATTCATAACTTTGCATTTCTTGGCATTATTTTGAAGCAAGCTGCCACAAATCATGGCAGCTGTTAAAAACTTCCCCACATATTTGAAAATTGTTGTGGGGGCACTGGCGCAGCTTTCCCAGTGCATATGAGGACATAGTTTCCTACCACATCTGCACTGGATTGCCTAAACATTTGTCCCTTCAATTCTCATTTCTTGCATAAGCCTGATAATTTTCAAATAATAATTTTCAAATTTCTAGATTAAAGGATATCTGAGTTATAGCCAGCTAAGCAAAATCTGGTCAGAGCAAATATGGCTACAAACTGATTTTAGTGATGAGGTGAGAGGCATGTAGAGAAGATCTAGTTGAGGAATGATGGATGAATCAGTTAAGGGTTGTTGTGGTTTATTGAAGTCATATTGCATCTTGTAGAGATCCTTATAATAGGATCCTATGTATGTAGCAATGCTCTGCAATTATAAATGAACAGATTTTAATACAGGATCCTAAATTCATGCAAAGGTCCATAATAATGCACTCCATGGCAGCAGTAACCGAGAGATCACTGTAGCTAAAGCATGTAAGAAGTAATGTTTCCATCTGGCGGACATCAGTAATGGCACCTCATGGTTTACAATGTAATCAATACCATAATTAATACATAATAACTTAAAACTGCAATTTCAATTAAGCGCAATTCAGTGATAGAGGGAAGAAAACAAAGACAGTGGATGCAGGGGAGGGCAGAGGGATATAATCATACTGACTTTTACCTGTTATCATGGACATTAGCAAGTATTTTGCATCTTGCTGTACATTTTGGTAATTCATTATAGTTGCTGGTTATATGCATGTATTTAGGACATGTAAGCTATTATAATAACTGGTCGGCAATTTTTACCATAGGCTGACCAAGTTATAATTTGACATTATAACCCATGGGTTATAACAGTGAATGCAGGCCAAGTCACTCAAAGAACAGCCGCTCTCTGATTGGCTGTTGATCTCTTACTGTGTGGGGTAAACTGTTTCAGAAACATGGCAGCTCCTTACACGCATACTGAGGAGCTACCAGACTGAGAGCATCATCCATTTTTCTTTCAGTAAAATAAAACCAAGATGCAGCCCAACATCTACAAACAAACAAAAGCAAACATATGTGGTTGATCCAGTCGTTAGGAACCCCTCACCGGATGACTACTACCAGCGGGAACCGGAAGAGCACTAAGGTGCCTGAGGTAAGCCTGATAGTGATCGCAATCTAAATCTCCAACTGCACAAGTCTGCAAGTAAAAAAAATAAATTGTCACATTTAATAAAGAAGCACTCTACAAAAAAAGATACAAAAATGGTCATCCTCGGTGTGGGATGCTTTAATAAACCCCTCAGGCCTCACCTCAGGTTTATGTAGCATCCCACACCTCCAGTGACCATTAAATTCTTGTAACACACATTTCCCCATCCATTATTCTGTATATAATAACTGGGGAGTGTTTTTTCCCATATAGAAACCCAGTTATAATTTGATGTTATAACCCACGGGTTATAACGGTGAACACACGCCAGGTTTCTAATACTCCACACATGTGTCTTCCTCTGCTCTCTCCACTGACAACACACTGGCACCACAGACTTGCCTTGCCACTGCTGACTGGATACTGCTCATACAGCGGTAAGGGAATTATTTGAAAAGAAACTTGCCATTCAGCTCTAATCCTCGCTAGGCTAAACTTTAAGAAAACAAAAGGTTTCAGCAGCCGCTCAGCTGTAGCCCGCAGACTGCATTCATCTATAATGGATCACAGCTGTTTTATTTTCTATAATTACTATGGTGAGAAAACGCTTCCCAGCAATTATATAAAATAAAACATGGAGTGGTGTGTTTAACTCGAGATTTTACACACACCGCAGTGTTGGATGCTTAAATAAACCCCTCAAACTTTGCTCTCGGGGTTTATGTAGCATCCAAAACCTCGGGGTGTGCATAAAATCTCATTAAACACACTACCCCATGCATTATTCTATATATTATGGACATTGGCATGAATTTAGGATCCTGCTTAGAAAGCTGAACATTTACAATTGTGGGTTACATTTGCACATTGTAAGTGGTAATAAATTACCTTTCTCAGGTTCTTGGTGGAATGGCACAAAGCAAGAAACAACAGACAAGTGGTACACATGTGATAAATGAAATTTATTACAGGTCAGTAATACAGACTTATAACCAGCAGTGATAACACTGGGAGAACTTGCCAGTTTTTCTTACCTAGGTAAAATGCAGTCTTGTCTCAGAGAAGCTACGTGCTACACAGGGTTTTATATCCTGATAATTACCTTAGTAACTACTAAAAGAAGATACATAAAAAGTATACAATTGGCCAGTAACAGGTGGCCTGAGAAACTATCCTAACTAACATGAGAAGTTGCTTAGCTTGCATGACAGCACAAACAATGGGATCTCTAGAAGTCCAAGGTCAGCTGCATTTACAGTCATGCACAAGCACTAAAGATGGCACTGTTGCCTTACTTATAATAATACAGTAAAAATAGAGTGGAAAGCATCTCCCAGGACTAAGCTACATTGGTAAAACATAATGGAGCATAATTTGCATTAGTAAAATACAGTAGAACACAGATCCTGGCACTTATGCTTATATGATAAGTGTCTTTGCCCTAAGGTTAGTACATGTACATATATATATATATGTTGCTGTCTGCAAAGTGGGGGTACAAGCAGGTGTGCTGGCCCACGGATAACAACATCTTTACAATTCTATTTTGAACATGGGGATATTTATGGGCTTTCTGATCAAATATGATTTTTGGGACATTAATTTATCAACATTTTACTAAGGGTTCTTTTTGTTCTCCTTGATACTACTTATGTCATTTTACTGTTCTCCTTGTTACCCTGACCTGATATGTGTCTGTGTAGGGAGAGAGATAAATATGTAGATAGATAGATAGATAGATAGATAGATAGATAGATAGATAGATAGATAGATAGATTAGTAGTACATTGCTGGTAGCACAACCAGAACAGTATTCTGGGTGGCCTGGTTTCAAGACCCAGTTAAGGCACCTACTTTTTCTGTCTTCTGTTTGTATGTGCACCATAAATATGCACACTGCACTCTTGTGATAGAGAACTGTAATTATCTGTACAGCACCTGGTTGTCCTATGGATAAAGGGTAATGTGCTCCAGCACAGCTCAGGTTCCAGTTGCCTTTGGGGTGCAGCTGGTAGCGCAAATGGAATGATATATAAGTGAAAGATTACATTGCAAGGGATAACCAATTTACTTGGGTAATTTGGGTTATTTTCATCCCATACAATTTTCTGATTAATGGTTTGAAGTAAATACATATATTATGCCATTTACAGTGGTTTGTAGAAAAGTGTTCCTACTATAAATCTGATTCACGCTTGTATCTTAAATCCTACAATACTATTACATGTACTGCATTCCAATATGTTCTAATTCTGCTGGCAGCCCAAGGGTTAACACATGGGGGGACTACCATACTCAGTATACAAATGCAGCATGGAGAAATTATAAATTGCAATTTTGATTTCCCTTTGCTGCGGATCTGGTCCATAAGACACCTTCATATGTTCTACTAATCCTACTGAACTGAATCTTCCCTCCCCCAAGGAGAAAACACACACACACACACACTCACACACACTCACACTCCAGGGAGCAATCAACCAAAGGACTCCTAAACCCACTTTTTACACATTTTGTTTAAAAATAAATGACTCCATAGGCTTGTAAAGGAGAGGCTGTTGTTTACATTTATACTGAAACTGCATTTATTAAAACAGGATTAATGCAGTTTCTTAGCTAAAAAGGCAGCAGAGAGGAATTTCTCCAGTGACAGATGTACTGTTTACACTGAGTGCATCCACTGTAATTTGTGCTGGCATGTAGGAAAGGCATGTATGAATCAAACTCTCTCTCTCTCTTTCTCCCTTTAAAGAAACACATCATTTTTATCCAAGCCATCAGCCACCATTCAGTACACCTAGTAAGCTTTATTTGTAAAAGGATGGGAATATATTGGTCCTGAAAGGGTTAAAAAAATCCTACAGACAGCAGTAAATCATTGTACACTGCCCCCTACACACACACACACACACACGCACAATTCGGAGATAAACATAATTTGAATATCTGCTGGAGCACTGTAGTCTCATTACAAACTCAATTTTGTCCAACAGGGCATTGTTTAGAAAAATAGCAATTTGAGCTGGCGTACATATGCTGCATGTTGGGAAAGAACTCTTCCCTCCACATAGTGATTTCAGATAGTGGAGGGATCATACTTCAACTCGAAATTTGTGCTTTGGTGGGAGTCCGAAGTGCCCTTTTTCCCAAGTGATAGCAGGATGTCTGCAGGGCTCCACCCCCTACAGCCACAAAAATACAGACGAAACTGAAGAATGTTGCAAATATCCATTAAATACCTTGAATTTCACAAAACTATTTATGAGAGTGAGTCTGTTAATTTTGCCCAGCCCTGCATTATAGCCTTTTAAGAATGTCAAACTGTGAATAAACTATAAAGAGCCACCTTTGTCTGAAGTTCTTTACTTCAACAAATGTAAAATGCTGTGATTGAAGGTTTCAGTCTTAAAATATGTTCTTACACAACACAGGTGTAATGTAATCTCCTGACCAAGTGGATGTCAGCAGTACAGTTGGGTTACTGCAACATATTTTTCTCAACCTATTGCATGTGATCTCAGACAAAACATGGCTGCTCCCGATCTGCAATGCACTCAACTGTCATGAGTGATGACTATGGATAACTCTGTTATTCCGAATTTGGATGGCATTACTCTATAAGCTGTAAATGTGATTAGAGACCTGGGAATTGCACTCAATTATAGGCTGACCCTGGAATCTTAGGTGACTGCAGCAGTACAATGCCACCTTTTTGATCTGGAAAACATTGCCAGACTAACATCATATCTTATGAGCATGGACATGTCCAGACTGGTACACACATCTGTGATATCCCATCTGAACTATTGAAATGCACTATACAAAGGGATATTTGTTGGTGTGATGTAATGCCTATAGCTGGTGCAGAATGATGCTGCAGCCAAGTTGATAACACCTATAAGGGAGCTCACTAGGGGAGAAAACCTGTTGGACATAGTCTTCACAAATGGAGACAGCGTGGAGGAGGTGGAGGTGGGGGAAGGATTAGGCACACATGACCACAGGGCTGTGAGGTTCAGAATAATAACAGGGAGACAAGTAAACAGGACAAAAACTAGGGTAATGGACTTCAAGAAAGCAGACTTTAACAGAATGAGGAAGATAGTTGGGGAAGAACTGACAGGGATGGGGAATATAAAGGATGTGTAGAGGAATTATGGACAGCTGTTAAGGGAGGGGTGCTGAAAGCCACTAAAATCTGTGTCAAGAAGGTTAGGAAAAAGCAGAAGAAGGAGGAGACCTCTATGGTTTACAAGGGAGGTGGTGGAGGTGCTCAGGGAGAGGAAAAGGGCATTCAAGCGGTATAAGATGTCACAAAGGGACAAGGATAAGGAGGCATATAGAGAGAAGAGGAGGGAGTGAGGGCAGAAGATGAGGAGGGCTAAAGAGGTAACTGAAGAGAAAATAGCAAAGAAGGCCAAGAGAGGAGATAAAACCTTTTTCAGGTATGTGGAAGAAAGAAGGAAAGCATGGCAGGGAATAGTCAGACTGAGGGGGGAGGGAGGAATAAAACTGCAGGGGGACATTGAAAAAGTGGAGGTACTAAATAACTACTTCCACTCGATCTTCATGAAACAGAACAAGGGTAGAGGACCAGAGCTGGAGGAGAAGGCAGGGAAATGCAGGAAAATTGATACTAAAATGTTCACAATAGATAGAGTATGGGAAGTACTGGGCAGGCTAAAGTTGGATAAAGCAATGGGGCCAGACGGCATGCACCCAAGGGTACTCTGGGAACTGTGGGAGGAGCTGGCAGCACCTTTGACAAGAATGTTTAACTTGTTCATGGATACAGGGTGGGTGCCTGGGGACTGGAAGAGGGTGGATGTGGTTGCACTACATACGGGAGGAAGCAAGGAGGTGGTCAAAAACTACTGCCCTGTCAGTCTCACCTCAGTGGTGGTGAAGGTAATGGAAACATTACCAAAAGTAAGGGTGGAGGAATACCTGGTGGCCAGTGGTATGCAGGACAAAAGGCAGCATGGCTTCATGAAAGGGAGGAAATGTCAGACTAACCTGATAGAGTTTTTTGATTGGGTGACACAAGTAATGGACCAGGGAGGGGTGGAGGAGGTGGCCTATCTGGATTTCAGTAAGGCCTTCAACACTGTCCCACACGGAGGACTAGTAAATAAGCTGGAGAGCTTAGGGGTGGGCCAAAAGGTTACTAGGTGGGTGAAAAACTGGATGATGGGAAGGAGCTAAACAGTGGTGGTAAATGGGGTATATTCTAGGGTAAAGAGAGTAACGAGTCGGGGTGCCTCAGGGGTCAGTTCTGGGACCCCTACTTTTTAACTTCTATATCAGAGATCTAGCGGAAGGACTAGAGGATAGGGTGTGCCTGTTTGCAGATGATACAAAGGTCTGAAATAGGGTGGACACCCAAAGAGGAGTGGAGGCCAAGAAGCAAAATCTGAAGAAGTTGAAGAAGTGGTCAGAAACCTGGCAACTAAAATTCAAAGTGAAAAAGTGCGGTAATGCATCTGGGGTGGAAAAACGTTTGAGCAGCTTATACCCTTGGGGGGAAGAAATCAAAGAAATAGAGTAGGAGATGGATCTGGGGATTATTATATCAAGAAATCTTAAGGTGGGGAACCAGTGCAGCAAGGCGATGGGTAAGGCAAATGGTATGTTGGCCTGCATTGGAAGGGGCATAACTAGCAGAAGGAGGGAGGTGCTAATGCCACTGTACAAAACAATGGTGAGGCCGCACCTGGAATACGGGGTATAATTCTGGAGACCACACCTACATAGGGACATTGAGGGTCTGGAGATGGTTCAGAGAAGAGCAACCATGATGGTGCATGGGATGCGGGGAAAGACATATGAGCAGAAGTGGAAGGAGCTGAATCTATACCCACTAGAGAATGGGGGGGACATGATTGAAACTTTTAAGTATTTGAAGGGGATAAATAAAGTGAAGGTGGAGAGCTTGTTCAAAAAGAAGGAGGGAGCTAAAACAAGGGGGCATAGCCTCATATTGGAAGGAAGGAAATACAGAGGCAATGTAAGGGGGCAGTTCTTCACAGGGAGGGTAGTGGAGGCCTGGAACAGGATACCAGAGGAGGTGATGGGATCCAAAATGGTTGGCAATTCAAGAAAACATGGGACAGACATATGGGGTTGGGGAGGGATGAAAGTCCTGAGCCAGTAAAAAAGGGGGGGGGGATATAAGGACAGACTTGATGGGCTGGTGTGGTCCTTTTCTGCCATCAATTTATGTGATTCTGAGATAAGCTTAGTTAATCAAGTCAGACCTGTGCTGCATGAACTGCGCTGACTACCCCTACTGATTAGGTGATGCATCACCATCAGGGTGTGTTTGATAATGTTTAAGACCCTGAACAGACTGTGATCTCATTACTCGAAAGATCTAATGCCATACATTCCAACCAGCCAAATCTACTCAACTGATTTAGATAGTTTAGCTGTCAGTAGGTCTCATTCAAAGACCTCTGGGGGGCAGGCATGGGCAATTGCAGTTGCAGTTCCATTGCTTTGGAATGGACAATCACCATCCAGCCATCAAAGCCCAACAGTGGGTAAGTTTTGATTACTTTACCTATAATCTGCACCTTGCGAATTTCGTGAACTTTGCAAATTATTTTGCAAAGTGAATTTCAGCAACTTCGCTGATCTCTAGTTTTAGTATTCATATCTGGTTTCTTTAAATTATGTTGTTGTATTTTCTTACAACTCTGCTGATGCTTTTATTTGTATAGTTATCTGAGTACCTTTTTAATTATGATTTTGTATTTTCTTACAACTCTACTGATGCTTTTATTTGTGTGGTGATCTAAGTACCCGTGGAAAGGTCACTGTATAAAATAAGCTACCTTGCCAAGCCTTCATTGCACTGATATTAACTTGGCTCATACCACGTTTGATTACAACTGTAGCACAGGACAGGGCACATGACTCCAAACTCAAGGGTCCTGGGTTCAAGGCCATTCTTCCTACATTTGTCTTAGGAGGCAGTATAGCACAGTGGTTTAAGGCTCTGAACTGCAAACCTGGGAAACCTGGGTTTGAATCCCACAGCCCTCACTTGCATACTGTGTGACCCTGAGCAAGTCAGTTAACTTCCTTGTGCTCCCAGGTTGCACCTGTAAACAAGCTTTCAGCTTAGTGTGTCTCCTGGTTAAAAGAAGAAGTTCTAAAGACAGAGTCATAAATGAAAATGAAAATCACAAATCAAAACCAGTGCCAGTCATTGTGGTTTCTAGTGACTGAGGTAAGGAGTAGAAACCCCGCTGAAAATTCAGGTTAGATGTGATGTACATGGAACTTAGCCAAGTGGCACAGCCAGACAATGGAAAGGTAAAGAAAGAAAGCAACATGCCTTGGTGGACTTACAGTATACTCCTGGGTGATTCCTAATTTATCAGTCATTGACTGGGAAATTCAAGAGACCAGAAGTTTAATGAGTCAGAAGTTTTTGGAGGCTACGCATGATTGCTTCCTTGGCCAGTTGGTAAGGGTGGGTACCAGGGGAGAGAACATCTTGGATCTCATTATGTTCAACATGAACATTAGTAGTAAACTGGTTATGGATGATCCCGTAGGTCAGAGCCATCACAGCTCTATGAAATTTAGCTTTGTGCTGGAGTGACAATGTCTTATCCCCAGCACCATGCTCCCAGATTTTAGGAATGGGAAAGGTAACTTTTTGAAATACTAAAGGACATAGATGATATTAAAGGGGTGGACAACAAATGGACAGGCAGAAAAGGGGCATTGCTGGGTGTTTCCCAAGACAGCATCCGGTACATTACTATAACAAACCTGAAAAGGAAAGCTCAGTGCCCAAACTCAGGATGCTACAAAATCAGTAAAACTTATTAAATGAAAAACACCAGATCCATGACAGATGGTCGACAAATTTGTTGTTGACCGATGTTACAGTGACACGTTTATGTTGACCACAATTGCGGTTGGCATAAAGCCGGTCACTTCAGACTCTGTTTTCTTTGGGGGGGCTTTGCCCCTGAATCCCCCCATGCAGAGCTCTGCCCCCCACACCCCCTATAACTAAAATAATCAACTCCGAGCTAGAGTTGATTCAGGGAGGTGGTGCAAGGCTGCAAGAAAGCAGTTCCAGGGTCCCATGCTGTTGTCACTGTACTGTCGGTCACGGTAAAATTGTCATCGTAGTGACGGCATACCAAAAACACCATAATGATTACAAGTTATCCCCATGCATTGGTGCACTCTACCTGTTTCTCAGGAGACTTTTAACAAATACTGGTTAGATGGCTGGGTGAAAGAAACAATCAGTGGAACAGAAGGCTTTTAGAAACTACAGGAGGGAGAAATCAGAGGCACAAAGAGAGCAATATGAAAAAATATGGCAAAGCTGTAGATAAGCACATACGTTTTTAAGATGGTAAAAGCTAATACCAAACTCTGGATAGTGGTGGTAGTGGTGGTGGTGGGGGGGGGGTGTTAGGAAAATAACAGGATCTTCCTCGGGCATCTCAGAGAAAAGATATGGTCAAAGAATAGGATGGATGGATGACAAAATATGGGGTGAGGGCAGAAGACAGAGTAGGGAAGGGAAATGTCATAAATTAATAAAATTTGAGGTACCTGAGGGATAAAAACTGGAGATAGGCATGATATTCAAGGACAATGTACACAATGAGGTGCAGAATCTAAATGTTAGCAAAGCCCTTGGGATGCATGGGATGCTCCCTATGGTGGTCAGAGAGAAGGGTCATGCACTAGCAGCACCCAGGACTAAAGTGGTGTGGAATTTGGAATTCCTCTGATGCAATTCAGGCATAATGGCATTTCCACTTCTGTAATTATTTTAGCAATTTTTCAATCAGTTTCTGCAGAATTTCAGATTTTTTTTTGCATAAACTGCAGGCTAGTTTTATATGGTTTACATAAACCAGAGATTTGATCTCTGCAGTTTGTATAAATCTAAGCTGCAATTTATGTAAACTGGAGCATGTTAACTTGGTGTTAATTGAAACAGCAAATGTATTTGTGTATTGATTTATTTATTTGGTAACCAGGCAAACTCACTGGGACAGAATCCCTTTTATAGCACTGACCCAGGCGTAGAAGCAACATACTATGGAGGCAGTGTAGCGTAGTGGGTTAAGAGCACTAAGCTGAAATCTTGGCGACCTGGGTTTGAATCTGAAAGTCACCACTTGCATACTGTGTGACCATGAGCAAGTCATCTAACTTCCCTGTGCTCCCAGGTACACCTGGAAACAAGCCTTTGCTCAGTATGTCTTTCCTGGTCAAAACTGTAAAATAAATAAAAAAAGACAATTGAGAAAGCATCAGGCATAGAGGTAACATATAATTGAGGAACCATGATTACAGCACAAAGGCAGGAGATGGTGCAACAGTGCATCAGAGAGAATTACAGATAGCGCATAGTGAGAGATATTTTTGAGGCTTGCTTTGAAGGTAATACGGGATTTGACAGTGTACATTTGAGGGGCAGGGAGTTCAAGATTTTTGTGGCCTTGTACTCAAATCCTTTTTCACCCATAGTAGTCTTCACAAGAGTGATGCTCAGAAGATTCATGTCAGAGGAGCCCAGAGTCTGAGTTCTAGCGGAGGTGACAAGCCAGAAACCAAGATGGTCCTGGAACCCTGTCATAACTGATTTGTTTTTATTGTGAAGTGATAGCCAGTTCAGTTTGGAGTACAGTAGGCAATGGTGCATGCACAGGTCAGCACTGAGATCAAACCTAGCAATATGGTTTTACAATATAGTTTTCTTACGAAGTCTGTAGGTGGGGGTCAGGTTGAAGACTACAGACCTAGACTACAGACATAGTCAATGAGAGGTAGGAGCACCTGTTGTGCTGTATAATGCTGAGTCTAGCTTCAGGTGACAGACAGGACCTGACTCAGTATACTGTAGTATTCCAAGTTTCTAGTGAACCTTTATTTTTTGTTTTTGCTTAGTGATCTGCATGGGAAGGAGTCAAGGTGTACACCAAGGTATTTAAAACTACTCACACATTCAATTCAAGTGTTATCAGCAGTAGTAAGGAAAATATAATTTTTGTGCTAGAGAACCCTTGGCCTGTAACCAACAAGCATGAATTTATTTGTATGTGTTTTAAGCAGGAGCTTGTTAGTCTGAAACCAGAGGCCCAATTTTAAAAGGGCAAACTTTGGTGCAAGGTGCCTGCAGAAAAAGGCTTTGATGCAAGTAGCACCTTGCATCAAAGTTTCCAGCAATCCTAACTTTTGAATGCAGGCTACGTTGAAATCGGGATGCCTTGCACCCAAGCCACCCTGTGTGTGCCACTCTTGTGGCAGAAGCATCCTTGTGCCACAGTGGAGCTCACATCCTCTTTTAGGGAATTTTGGAAACCCCATCATGGATGCAACACTGGATTCAAGTTAGACCAGCCAGGAGGTGGTCTAAGGGCCTGCACCACTGCCATACACTGTGGCGATTGGGGGTTGAACTGCAAGTAGGGGGGGCCGGGGCAGAAGTAGCATGGGGGTGCCTAGGGGCTGTGAGGGATATGGCAGCAATGTTAGGGTGGTGATGTGGCACCTCACAGGGGTGCCATTTGCAGTGGAAGACAGTTCATTGCACTGCTTAGTGGGGGGTTTGCAGGGACGGACCGAGGTGGAGGAAAACATTCTCTGGGCACCACAACAGTACCCTAGTACCCAGTCCCTCAGCATTGTGGTAGGTTGCCTTCCACTGACAGGGTTGGGGATTGTGGAAACTATGGGGCAAGTGCCAAGGTTGTAGCGACCTGGGGCCAGGTGATGGTCCTCACGGAAACCCCCCCACTAAACAGTCTGACTAGAGGTCTGCCACTGTGAGTAGCACCCTTGCTGGGTGCCACATCACCAGTCTGACATTGCTTTCATATCCCCTGTGCCCACTTGGGCACTCCTGTGCACCTTCCGCCCCCAGCTGCTTCCTGGCAGGCATGTTCACCAAACTAATACAAATTACCCCTCTCAACCCTTATTGAAATAATGTAAATCAATATAGCTCTCAAATAATAGTTGCACGCTTTATTAATCCATAAAAGCACTTCACTATCTTTCTGGTATTATAATAATATTTCCTATTCATTAATTCATTATAACAATGCTCCAAAAAAAACTTATTGTAATGTTTCAGAACTCTAGTTCCTTCATCAGACTCGGAGCTTGTGTTATTCTGTGAACGAAAATAAAAAGAAAAAAGAAATTTTTTTTAGGATTTTTTAAGAACAGAGCTAATAATTGTATAATTTGCCACAAAAATAATAATAATATCATCATTAATAGGTGGAACAAACTTATTGATGTTTAAAAATCTCTCCAAGGCGGTAGCGTTAATGTCCGTGGCTTGTTCCTTTAATGGGGCGCCATACGTTCACTTCAATAGCAACCAGTTCCCATATCTTAATTCTGTAATTAGAGTAAAATATCTCCGTAAATCTTAACATCTTTCTTAATAAATTTAATAATATTAATGCACTGAAAGGTGCTTACTGTTAAAAATAGCCCTTATTGAAAGCGCTTGTCGTATGAAGCTTGTAAAGTGCTGGACTTACTCTGCTTGAACAAAACAAAGTACCATTATAACAATGTTTTTACATCCTTGACCAATTTAAAAGATAATATGGTCACTGAATAAAAAAATACCTCAAATGAGATGTATATTCAAGAGGACCAAGCTTAATGTCTCCCTTCATACAGACATTATATTGCTGAAATAAAATTCAAAATATCTTTTTACACTATTATTCTTTAAATTTAACATAAATGTAAATGTATTAAACAATTCTCAGAGTCCTTACCAGTTTAACAATATTTTTAACTCCCAGCGCTCACAAAAAAGTATATTCAAAGGGGAACCGAATTGAAAGCCGCTGTCATTAATCACAAATGCCGTGCTTTACCTTGCACCACGCCAACTATTTTCACAGGTGCTCACTGAAGAAGAAAGGGGGCTGGACCTCACAGGTATACACAGAAGCGTGTACACATCACTCTGTGACGTTTTCCTGGGTGGTCCAGTCATATAAATGAAAACTCCACAAATTAGTGGAGTTTCCCCTTTCCAGAGTACTTAACTCAGTACATTCATTCACTGGTTGAGTTAGAGAAATCAGTCACTCAAGGCTGACTCAACATAGTGGAAAAACATAATGTTTAGCGAATATTTAAATAATGTTGAAAAAGTATAAGGAAAACACATAATACAGACTATATTCAAAAATGAATACTCGTTCATTAATCATAAACAGTCTAGTTTAGTGTTTCATTTAGTCCATATCTGGGCAAATGGGTTTTCAAGTGAAAGATCCACCACGCTTCCCGTTTAAGTAAAATTCTTTCTCTGTCACCACCTCATTGTAATTCAGGTATTTTCTCGATGCCAAAGAATTTCAGACTTGACACTTGATGTCGTCTCTCTGTGAAATGTCTAGCTAGTGGAGAACATAAATCTTGCCTTCGGATGGTACTTTTTGTGTTCTGTGATCCTTATTTTTAGTGATCTAGTCATTAATTCTCACACTCTGTGATTGTGAGCCTCCCCTAAGCCATGAAAAATATTTTGAGCCTCCCTCAAATTTGGAAAAAAATCTTGGGCCTCCCCACAGAAAAAAAAATCCTATTTTGCACAGTATACCAGGAATAAAGTAAAACTAATAAAGTTGGCTAAGTATATTCTCTTTTTATTCAACTTATTGCCCTCCACCCTGACCCGGCCCCCAGGTTTACTTGTCACTCCTTTTTCTGACTCTTGGGCCTTGTTACGCTGTTCCTCTCTATCTGGAACAACCAAACTTAGCCACTTCATCTCTCCTCTCTTACCCTGTTGTTAAGCAACTTCTGTTCCCTTACCTCAGGTGATACCTGAAAGCGTTAGCTGGATCTCTGCTTTTCCCAGTCACTAATTTGCATATAAATACCTACTATAGAAATGAGCCATGACTCAAGCGTGCCTTTCCAGGTCACTAATTTGCATATGAAGACCTATTGTAGAAACAAGCGTTGACTCAGCATGCCTTCCCAGGCATTAATTTACTATAAATACACACCTATAAACAAGCTTTGGCTCAGTGAAGACTTCCTGGTCACATATTTGTGCATAAGTAAAGTAATTTACCTGCAATTATCCATATTTAGTTTGTTTTATCCTTTCACACAAAACAGCCAAAACTTAAAATGTAAATACTATACATTGCCAGACTTGACTGAGCCTCCCCTGGAACAACTTGGGGCCTCCCTTGGGAGGCTGGCCTCACCATTTGAGAACCACTGATCTAGTGGTTTCACCAATGTAATACAAGGAGCAAGGACAAACTATACAGTAGATGACATATTCTGTATTGCAAGTAATAAAATCCTTAATATGATATGTATGGTCATCCCAAGTGCTCTTAATACTTTTAGTTTTAATACCATTATTGCAATGAACACAATTTCCACAAGGGAAAAAACCTTTTACATCACTTTTCAACCATCCCATCCCTTCTTTTTTCTGTTTCCAATGTTGTATTTTTATAATTTTATTATGTATAGTTGTTGTTCTCCTAGCTGTAACCCAGGGTTTATGTTCAAAAATCTTTTGTCCAGTTTCAGAGCTCTGTAAAATTTTCCAGTTAGATAAAATTATATGTTTTATTCTCCCAAAATGTTCTGAGAACTTAGTAGACATATTTATCTTTTCAGTGGTGTGACTCGAACCTGATGCCCTTTCTAATAATAAATAACTTTGTTCTTTAGAATTTACCCTTACTCTAGCTTGATCTAAGGTTTCTCTGGAATAACCTCGATTAGTAAATCTTTCAATCAAATCATCTACATTTTTTTCATAACTATCAAAATTACTGGTATTGCATTTAACTCTTAATATTTGACTATATAGAATGTCCTGTTTCAAATTTTTTGGATGAAAACTTTTTGAATGTAATATAGTATTCTTAGTTATCTCTTTTCTGTATAAATCAGTGTGAAATTTTCCATTTCTTTTTATGATGTTTAGATCTAAATAAGCAATTTCATTGAAATCATAATTTAAGGTAAATTTCAAATTGTTATTACATTGTTCCAAATAATTCTTGAATTGATGAATGTTTTCTACTGTTCCATCCCAAATAATCAATATGTCATCAATAAAGCATTTTTATAAAACAATATTGGGTGTATAGAAGTTTACGTCTGACTCAATATAATGTTTTTCAAAATATGCCATATATAAATTAGCATATGTGGGTGCCACTGTTGCACCCATAGCTGTTCCAACTTTCTGTAAAAATTTCTGATCCTCAAATTGAAAATAGTTATTTTCTAATATCAATCTGGTCAATTGTAATAAAAATTCCTTATCTGGTTCATTTTTATTTCTATTAGACAAAAAAATTATCTAGAGCTTGTAAACCTTCTGAATGAGGAATGCTGGTATAAAGGTTTTTAACATCCAAAGTAACCAAAATGCAATGTTCAAACATAGTATCTGTTCTATTCAATTCTTCTAATATCTGAATACAATGTTTTGTATCCTTTAAATAAGACCATGTGTTTGGAACTAGATGATTACAATAATGGCCTACAAAAATCGATAATGGTTACTGTCACTCTAGTGTTGCACTGGGTGGGGGGAAAGATCCCTGCATCAAACCATGCAGGTGCGCCAAATATTTGGCACAAGTCTATGGCTATGGTAACTCCTGGGTCTTTGCCACAGGGACCCCCTTTTTTATAAAATTGTGCACAAAGTCCCTGATGCCCCCAAAGTTTTCCACAGCCCTAGAGTGACGCAAGATGCATCACTCTAAGGGGGCTTTTAAATAATTGGGCCCCAGGTATGTAAAAGATGTAGATCTGAGCCCAGTCCCAAATTCACAGAGTCCATAATGTTGGACTTAACTGTATCAGTATCATTGGACTTGCAATATAATATAATAACACATCATCAGCATAAAGCAGGACATTAGAGTATTTAAAGATGATAAAACATTTTATGTTTCTGTCTTCTTTAAATGAATGGTAGGGGGTGCTGCACGTGAAAGTCAAGATGGCATTTCAGGAACTGGCCCGGTTGTGCTGCAGGTTGAGGCACTGTATGCCACACCTCTCACCACACCGATGACCCAGGTTCGGATACAGACTCGGGTTGCTGGGGGTCGGCAGGGGAGGGAGAGGATGAAACATCTGGAAGACAGCTCTCCTCTCCCGGGGGTCGGGCTTAGGATTGTCTGGAATTCTAGCAGCCCCTGAGGGAGATTGGGGTACTACAGAGCAGCCGACACAACATGATGGGGTAGAGCAACAGACGTCGACAGGGATGCCATGCTCCATGACATCATTGCACATCATGCTTGGAGGGAGCCCTCTTGGGACACAAGCTAGAAATACCCCTCACACATCAGCGGATATAATGAGGGCTCCAGGGGCATGGCTCACATCCCAAAGGCTGGCCCAGCACACCAGGAATCTCCGCAGGCACCAATCCAATAGCCGGGTAGGCCCCTTGAGTCTGTAAAGGTTGCCAAGGAAGGGGGAACCCTCACACAGGGGGTACCCAGTTGCCGGGGGACTGAGCTTGGCTGAGCTGTTTGGGTGGGGAACGACACTGGTATTGTAGGCTCAGGCAGAGAGTGAGAGGCCCTAGCCATGTGAGCACCTCGGAAGGATGCCCTGTCCATGGCGGAGAAGAAACAGAGTATCGGAAAAAAAAAAAGATGGCATTTCAGGTAATATGATTTGCATTATGAAAACCCATCTTATTATTTCCTTAAAAATAATTTCTGATGCCAGTATTAAATCTGAAACGTTACCTTATGATTTGAAAAGAGACAGTGTTATTCTGCTTTTTAAAAAGGGTGAAAAAAATGTATGGGCTCCCATATTCAAAAGACTTGTACAGCACAAAATGAAAATGCACGGTGCATCCCGAAAAATGCACGGTGGCATGATATTCGAAAGCTAGAAATGTATGCCACACAAAAAAAGGGGGTGGAAACCAGCATCTGCCGTGAATGTGTGTATTCAGTGGAAATGTGTGGTGCATGTACCACTCAACCCACATTTGGCCATGCAAAATTAGGTACAGAAGAGCAGCCCTAAATCAGCCAAACACCCAGATGCAGGCTGCTGAACTGCAGGCAGAATGGCCAGGATTGCGCTCCACATGGCTGCAGTAATGGCAGACATGAGGCGACTGAGGGAAGAACATGGTGCCCGAGGAAAGGGCCCATAGGTGGTATGCCCCACAGGGATGGTACAGGCCCCGTGTCACATTTGTACAGCTACTGTAAGTGACTCAGATATCGTGGGCCAGTACTGGCTCAACAGGGTGGTTCTAAGACAGCTCTGTGAGCTGATCCATGATGAGCCCCAGGCACCCACACACAGAAGTCATGCTATGATCGTGGAGACAAAGGTCAGAGCAGCACTGCACCTGCTTGCCACAGGTACCTTCCAGATACCAGTGGGTGACACCACCAGCAACACCCAGTTGGCCACCTCTCGTCTCCTCACATAGTTCCTAAACACTCTGCTGCCCCATGCTAGTGAGTTCATTAGATTCCCTGGCACACTAGCAGACCAGACAGCAACAATGCAGCACTTTTACAGGGTTGCATGCCTTCCGACTGCACTAGGGGCCATTGACTGCACCCATGTGGCCATCAAAGTACCACCTGGTGGTGACAAAAATATCTATGTAAACAGAAAGGGGTATCCCTCCATCAACTGTCAGGAGGTGTGTGATGCCACAGGGCACATCTCAAATGTGTGTGCCTGGTACCCTGGGAGTGCACACAATGCATTCATCTGGCACCAATGATCCCTGTGCCATTGGTTTGAGTCCAGGGACATACTCAGTGGCCATCTTGTGAGTGAGTGCAGCCACAGCCACAAACAAGGCATCCACATAGTATCACAGTGCAGTGATGGCAGCCATACAGGAGTCAGCACAGTAAGAATGGATATTGTCATGGCAGATAACCATGTGACACACAGGAGGGAGGGAGGCAAGGAGGGAGTGAGGGATTGGACCTGAAAAGGACTGACACTGAACAGATGTGTAAAGCTGGCATGGGAGGGATGAAATGTGATGGTGAACAATAGGCACAAGATACAGGGGTGGTGCCAGCCAGTAGGGGCCTGCAACACTGTGGGAAGGTAAGTGCAAGATGACGCATTGGAAGGTGTCAGTGCTGTGTGAAGAAACAGGCTGAGTATGGCAGCCATCACCAAGACATGGGCAACCCAAAACCATGGCTGGGACCTGGTGGTTCTGGGTTACAGACTATTCCGCAAGGATAGAGTTAAGGGGAGAGGAGGGGGTAGCACTCTACATGAGGGAGGGGCTAAAGTGTTATTATGGTTGGGATGGTGTACAGGCTGCCCTCCCAACTGGAAAACACAGATAGGGTATTGGCAGAACAGATCCAGAGGAACTGTGAGAAGGGTGGGGCAGTGATAGCAGGTGACTTCAATCTGCCGGGAGTGGAGTGGAGGACAACTGCCATCAAGTGCAAAAGGGAGCAGATAATGCTAGATGCCTTCCAGGATAATTTCCTGATGCAGTTGGTCAGCAAACCAACTAGGGAAGGGAATACCCTAGACCTTATACTGTCTAATGGGGAGTGGGTGAGGGATCTGATGGTGGAGGAACCACTGACAGGGAGTGACCACTGGACAGTATGGTTGTAGCCGCTGGGCAGGGAGAGGGGGCATCTGGCACAAAGGTGCTAGACTTTAGAAAGGCTGACTTCAAAAAGACAGGTGAAGTTGTGCGCAAGGGTTCCTGGACAGAATTCAGCCCAATATGGACACAAATCAGAGGTGGAAACTCATTAAGCTAGAGACAGTGGAGGCAACAAATTCCTGCAGCAAGGCCCAAAGTAAAAAGGCTAGGGCGAAGAAACTTAGCTGGATAAGCAGGGGTGTCATAGACAGGGTGAGGAGGAAAAGAGTCACCTATAGGAGATACAGGAGAAAAGAGAGGGGGAGGACAGGGAGGAGTACCTGAAAGAAGCAAAGGAAGTGACCAGGAAATTAAGGGCTGCAAAGGCATCAAGGGAGCTCATGCTGGCAAAGGGAATTAAAGGGGGGGGAGATTTCTTCAGGTACATCAGGGTCAGGGAGAAAAGGGATTGTAAGGACCAAACTGTAAGGATTAAGAAGGCGGGGGAATGGGTGGAAAAAGGGGACAAAAAGGCAGACGCACTTGATGACTACTTCTGCTCAGTTTTTACTAAAGGGAAAGGGGGGGAATATTTAAGGTTGGGGCAGGATAGGATCAGAAGGGAAGGGGGTGACGGACAGAGAAATCACAAAAGGTAGAGTATTAGAGGGGTTAAGGGCACTGAGCGTGGACAAGACACTGGGATCGGATGGCATACACCCTAGGGTACAGAAGGAGTTGGCAGAGGTCCTGGCAGGCCCAGTGGCAGATCTATTTAATGCCTCTCTGGGACTCAGGGTTTGTACCTCAGGATTGGAGGATGGCTCACATGATTTCATCCAATAAGAGTGGTCCCAAAGATGAACCAGGGACTATAGACCAGTGAATCTCATGTCCATAGTGGGGAAACTGATGGAAACAATCCTGAAGGAGAGGCTGGTGACCCTGCTGGAGGTCAGTGGGGTCCAGGATAGCCAGCAGCAAGGCTTTGTCAAGGGCAGATCCTGATAGACCAATCTATTGGACTACTATGGCTGGGTGACTAGGGAAATGGACAAAGGGCATGCATTGGATGTCCTGTACCTGGACTTCAGTAAGGCATTCGACTCTGTGCCACATGGGAGGCCACCATGTAAGCTAAGGGGCATGGGACGGGTGCAAAATTGGGGAGATGGGTGGAGAACTGGCTGCAGGGATGGCAGCAGAAGGTGGTGGTGGGAGCTGAATTATCATCCCCAAGGGCAAGTGATGAGCAGGGTCCCACAGGGGTCAGTGCTGGGGCTGGTGTTATTTGAGGTATTTATTGCAGACATCTTGGTAGGTGTAAACAGCAAGATCAGTCTATTTGAGAATGACACCAAGATGGGAGCAGTGGTGGATGACCAAGGGGGTGGAAAGGGTTGTAGAAAGATCTAACTAGGCTGGAGACATGGTCTGATATCAGGCAACTTGGTTTCAATGCCAAAAAATGCAAGTTGCTGCATTTCAGGGCAAAGAATCCAAAGAGAAGCTACCATCTGGGTGGGGTCCAGCTAGCTGTGACTGAGGAGGAGAAAGATCTGGGGGTGCTCATTACGGGAGCAATGAATGACTCAGCACAGTGTAGGAAGCAGCAACAGTGGCCAACAAGATGCTGTGTTGTATTGCAAAGGGTATAACCCCTAGGAGGAGGGAGGTAATTCTGCCATTATACAGATCACTGGTCAGACCCCACCTGGAGTACTGCTTCAGTTTTGGTGCCCTTACCTAAAGAGGGACATTAGATTGTTGGAAGGGGTGCAACGCAGAGCAACAAAGATAATCATGGGTCTGGGGGAGTTACCATATGAGGTTAGACTGAGGGAGTTGAACATGTATTCTCTGGAGGAGAGGAGGGACAGGGGAATATGATTCAGACTTTAAGTACATGAGAGGAATAAACAGGACAGGCATGGAGGGACTGTCCAAGGGGAGAGCGGGGAGAGACACTCGGGATCATGACATGAGATTGGAGGGTGAAAGGTTCAGGAGATAGATGAGGAGGCATTTATTTACCAAAAGGGTGGTAACAGAGTGGAATGCACTACTGGCAGAGGCCTGTAAAACAGTGGGTTGCTTCAAGAGTGACTGGGATAGGGCAAAATGGAGGGTCATGGGAGGAGGGTATGGTGGGAGGTACAGCTGCACAGCAGGGGTGCTAGCTGCAAAATCAAGCAGACTCGATAGACCAAATGGCCTTTTTCTGCTGGCAGTTTCATATGTTCATAGGATGTGCCCTGACCCACAGACTGAATGGCATGCAGGTTGCAGTGGAACTGACAATGGAAATACAACAGCAGGAAAAGGGCTAGAAACGGGAGGGCAAGAATGTGCAACAGTGACAACGAGGGTGGAGAAATGTGCAGATGAGGCTGGCCATATGTAACAGGTCTGTGTGGACAGCCAAATGTCATGATAGTAGGTGATGTACTAACATATCACCTTCCTCTACACAGGAGACAATGCATTCCCACTTCGGCCGTGGATGCTCACCCCAATACTGTGACCTACTTCTGAAGCAGAAGAGAGGTACAATGAGGCACACACAGCTACTATACACATCATAGAGTGTGTGTTCAGCTTGCTAAAGATTTGCTTCAGATGCCTTGATAGGTCTGGGGGTGCCCTAAAGTATAGCCCAGACAAGGCCTGTGGTATATTCCTGGCCCAATGTATTCTACACAACATGGCCATAGACCATGGAATAGTTGTCCATGTCCTGGAGGGTGACAGTGCAGAGGATGTGGAGTTGCCAGATGAGGGTGAGCATTTACAGCATGACAGGAGAGACTCAAGATTGGCCCTGAGGGGATGGTGTCACAGGGACACCATTGTGCAGGAACATTTTGGACCCTGAAGGTGAGTATAGCCTGCAGGTATAGGTGTAACATTGCTGTTGTGCACACAGGCACTGGGTATGTGAGTGCACATTGGGCCCCACAGTGATGTTAAGTACGTACCGGTCAATCCAGCGTGACGTGCACACAGGTGTGAGGAACTGGCATGCACACATGTCCACAACTGAGATAACATTGGCAAGGATGCATAGAGGTACCAATAGCAGCCTGGCATAGGTCAGAGACAGACCACTGGCACATACCCACAGTGTTAGGCCACAGGTGCACTCAATACATCCATGCCAGTCCCATGACACCAGGGGCTACATCCATGTCCCATACACCATCCATACAATGTGAAAATGCCACAAGGGTTGTGAGGTGGGTCAGTGTGGTATACAGGGTGTGGACATTGCACAACCATAGGCAATACATGGTAGAGGTATCCCCAGCTACTCTCTGTAGGCATCACTGGCAGTCTGCATAGGACCCAGACCCTTCAGGAGTTGTGTGTGTGGACACCACAGACACAAACATGGCTTCATCCTGATGATGCAGGCATACCCAATGGGGTCATCCAAGCCACCTGGGGCGAGGCCTCCACCTCTGATGGGATAGAAACACATGTTCATGCATGGCTACGTGTTGGGGTGGGTGTGGAGAACCGTAACACCATAGACAGCGGTGGAGATGAAAAACTGGGGACGGTGTGAGAGACCATTGGGTGCTGCAGGTGTTCAGGGGTACTGGGGTTGCTGCGAGGTGTGCAGCAGGTGGTATGGCCACCATGGGCAGCCTGGGTTGCAGTGTTTTCCCATATTGCTGCCGCTATATTGGATAACCCTGCAGTAATGTCCTCATGGACACGCGAATAGCCCCCATGAGTTTGGCATGGTGGGCAGAAGCGCGCTCCTCATGGTGGCGCATTTACGCCCACAACTCCTGCACAGCATTATGGAGTGCATCCTGGCTCTCCACAGAGGATCTCGGTAGCCACGTGTGTTCAGATGGCTCATAATCTGGGGCAATGTATTCGGGGCTGGGAGGAGGCTGACAATCCTGATTATAGGATTGTGTTATCATCCACCTAATTTGGATAGCACGGGCAATGAAGCCTTTATGAGTACTTTAGAAAATTTAAGTAGAAAGGATGATTTGATTATAATGGGGGATTTCAATCTACCAAATATTTGTTGAAATTCATTTCATGGGAGAGGTCTCCTTGAAAGAAGACTTCTGAATGCTACTCTTCAATTGAATTTGGAACAAATTGTCCTCGAACCTACAAGGGCGAATGCAATCCTTGACCTAATATTTACAAACATTAAGAATATTGATACACCACCGAGAGTGTTAATGCCTTTAGGCGACAGTGACCACAACATAATTCTTTGGTCCTTTAAATATTATTATAATATAACAAAGGGAATTACTGTTAAGAAAATTTTTAATAAAGCAAATTTTGCTCAGATAAAGGATTATTTGAGCTCTTGGGATTGGAAAACAGAATTTAAGGATCTTAACACTGAAAATACTTGGAGTAAATTCAGGGAGAAAATGGATTTTTGTATTCAACATTGGGTTCCATCCTATAAAAAGTATAATCATAGTTATGGGAGGACTCCATTATGGTTAAACACAAAAATTAAGAAGTTGATAAAATCAAAAAAAATTACTTGTAATAGATATAGAAAACATCCTACATTAGGTAAGTAGATTAATTTTAAAACCAAAGCTAAATTAACTAAAAAAGCAATAAGGAATGCTAAAAGAAAACTAGAAGAGAACTTAGCTATTAGTACAAAAAATAATAGAAAAAGTTTTTATAATTATATTGGTTCTATAGAAGGAAATGCACAAAGAATGGGGCCTCTTCAAATAAATCAAGACATTATTACCGAAGAAAAGGAAACAGCTGAGGTATTAAATATATATTTTTGCAGTGTCTTTAAAAATAAAAATGAAATAAGACTAGATAAGATCAATACTTTAAATTTTGCAAATCCATTTACTCCCTTGGATGTTATTACAGCAATGAAATCTATTAAAAATAATTCCTCTCCTGGACAGGACAATATACCACCAATCTTTCTCAAATGCTTGGCAACAGATTTATCTGGAATATTAGCAAGTTTATTTGATAAATCGATTAATGAAGGAGTAGTACCAATAGATTGGAAACTTGCAGCTGTAACTCCTATTCACAAAAAGGACAGTAGACAGGATCCTAGTAACTTGCATGGGTAAACTAATGGAGAAATTGTTACTACAGAAGATTAAGACTCATCTTCTTGTGACAGAAAGTATTGATATTACACAACATGGATTTGCATATGGTAGATCTTGCCAAACTAATTTAATAAATTTTTTGAACCTGTTAGTCATGCACTTGACAGGGGTCTACCTGTGGATGTAATATATCTTGACTATGAAAAGGCATTTGATACTGTGTCGCATGATATTCTTTTACAACAACTAATAAGAATTAAATTAGACCCACATATCATTCAATGGGTGGATTCTTGGTTGAGGGATAGAAAACAGTGGTAACAATCAAGGATTCTACCTCAGGAAGATCAGTGGTCACCAGTGGTGTAGCACAAGGATCTGTCCTGGGGCCTACATTGTTCAATATATTAATATCAACTATGCAAACTTCATGTGGTCTTTGGATAAACAAATACACTGATGACAGCAAGATCGGATGTATTACTAATAATATAAATTCAATAATGGAATTACAAAACAATCTGGACAACTTATCTATTTGAGCGGAACAGCACAAAATGACCTTTAATGTAGATAAATGTAAGGTTATGCATTTTGGTTCCAACAACAAACTCGCAACTTACATGCTGAATAATACTGTATTACAAACAGTCAAAAGTGAAATTGATTTAGGAGTAACAATAACCAATGACTTGAAATTTTATACGCATACAAATAAAACAATAAAGAAGTGTGCAGGTATTTCAGCCTGTATTTATAAACATATTAAAAGTCGAGAAGCCAAAGTAATTGTTCCCTTATTTTCTAGTTTGTTTTGACCACATATTGATTACTGCTCTGCCTTTTGTGGACCAACTTCTATAGGCACCAAAACAGCTATTGAAAAGGTGCAAATGAGATTGACAAAAAACATCAAAAATTTACGTAACTATATTTATGAGGACAGATTGAAGTCCTTAGGCCTTTATTCACTTAAATATAGAGCAATAAGGGGTGATCTTTGCTTAATGTATAGGGCCACTAGAAATCCTGTATTGTTTGAAACATTATGGCTACAATATGCTGACAATACTAAAAATACCAGGTCACACCATCTAAAACTGGTAACTAAGATAAATCATACAACTAAAAGAAATAATGTTGTAACGCAAATAATCCCATGACTCTGGAATTCCTTACCAGTTGCTGTTGTTAATAGTGTAGATTTAGACAAATTTAAACATAATCTTGATATGTATATGGGTATTACAAAATTTCAATTTCTGCCATCAGTTTAATGGTGGCTAGTTCATAAATGGGCTTACACGCTTGAACTTGTAATTATCCTATGAATCCTAGGGGCGCCTAGCATGCAACTACCACAGCACGTGGCGTCCACACACACCTTGCTGTTGGGGTTGTGTGGATGATGCACGTGCATTTACTGCACATGCCAGGGATGCTCAAACCTGCACCTGGTCAGGCAGTGGCTGGCCACTGGTTCTCCATTGTTGGGCAATAGTGTCCATCTGCCGCACGTGTGTAGGGCACACATTGCCCTCTAGCTGTGCAGTGGCCAACTGCAAGTGTTGGCCCACCCGCTCAGCAGGGGCTGGCCCTGGATGGCTGCTGGTGGCATGTGCAGCATGTCGGGGATCAATCTGGGGCACATGGGAGGTGGTGTCAGGGATGCCACTGTCTATCATTGTGCTGTCATCCTCATGTTGCTGGCAAGCACCTCTGCAGCAATGAGGAGAGCATCAGCTGAAAGGGAGAAGGTCTCATCATCGTCACCATCCAACCCCCCCCCCGTGTGTGCAGGTCCACATCAGAGGGCCCCTCACTGACAGTGGCTGTGGCCACAGGTATGGGGCCATGCAGTGCAGCATGCAGTACCTGTGGGCCATCACCTGTCCCAAGATATGATGGTGTTGTGGATACAAAAGAATAAACCTTAGGGATGCATGCCCATGTTTACTAGGGATATACTGTATGTCCATGTCTACATTACTGTAATGTACAAAGGTAGGTGCACATGCATGAACCAGGATTGCATGTGAAACCACACACAGGCATGACATAGTGAGTAGGACACAAACCAGACATGCTAGAGTGCTTACATATGCTGTGGAATGCACAACCATACAGTGGATGTTGTTGGTTGGCCACACAGTGCTACACATAAGGGTTATCTGGAAACGCACATACAGAGGATGACACATTCAAGACCAGACATGAAATGCGACCTGTATACTCACAGTGCTGGAACGGGTGACCCCCAGTTTCAAAGACCCCACCAGGAACACCCCACACAGCCGCCTGCCAGAATGTCATGGACATGAGTGCCTCCTGAGGTCTCATCTGTGTAGGCCCGGAGGGTCTGCCACCAGTGGCCCGAAGTTCAGCACTGGTCTTGACCAGTAGGCCTTTGCACCATACTCATAGTCCACTGGCCCATTTCCTGTACTCCTGGGGAGTGCAGTTGAAGTTGCCCTAGGCATTAATGGCCTCCTCCATCTCCCCTCCAGCCCTGTTCCTGCTCCTGTAGTGTCCCATCTTCCTACACAGGAGGTCTTTCCAGAGCACATAGGCCTCAGTGAGGGCCTTCAACTCATTCTTAGTAAAATTAGGATGTCTGCATTTTTCCACTGACATGCTGGTGCTTGTGGAACAAACAGATAGAGACAGGCCCAGTTTCAATGACACGGAAATGGAAATAAGCCCGATTCACAGAACCATGAATTCCACATACAAACATGACACAACACCTACCTTCAAGGCTGCAGTACGTCTATGTCACCTGTGTGGAGTGGTGGTGCTGGCCTGCTTTTATGGTAATATACATGCAAATGAGCTGAATACATTACAGTAATGAGATGCAAATATGCTGCTTGGGCACAGATTGTGTAATGTGGCTATTTGCATATCCTGGCTTAATATTGCACAGATGTGTGCCGTGCAGTTGGCTTGCCATTGTGTATTTCCATTTGCTCTGCCAAATGCCATGGTACACATGCACAGTCATCTTTGCAATAGATGCAATACGTCACTGCTCTTGCAGGACATGCACAGTGCCATTCAGTGATGACAGCAATGTTGTATCGAGCATACACAAACACGGGTCAGTGATGTGTGGCACAAGTCTGCCATGCATGCCTGTTGCAGTGCATGGTATGGTCGACTTGAGATGTGACAGTGAGCACCCATCACAATATGTTGCTGTGTGGCTGCTGTGCATGAGTGGTAGCATGGGACGCAACCTTAGTTTGCAACGCCACACAACGGTATCGCGCATGTGCAGTATCATGGCTGTAATACCCTATCACACAAAGTTATGGTGCTAACATCAGCATTGCACACATAACATATGATGCACTATCGAGCTACATGTGTGGGTTACAGGCCTGTATAAACATGGCTGGCTGTGACAGACCTGTGCTGCTGCAGAAACACTGCAAGGGCAGTGAGGTGCATGCCATCCAGCCAGTGGGACCAGAGATGGTCCGCTGTGGAGCTAACCAACCTGGTGGACCTAGTGGTCCACAGGGAAGGCCAGCTGTTTGATAGTGAGGATCTGGACAGGCCCAGATCACAGGTGTGGGCCAATATAGCCACAAGGCTGTCCAGGCAGACCAGGGTGCAGAGGACAGCAGAGCAGTGCAGGCACAGCTATGTGGACCTGCGCAGAAGGGACACTGAGAGTCTGGACCCATACAGGGCCATGGTGTGGGATGGCACAATGCCATGCCCAAGTATGTACACCATGATACTGTGTGACCTGTAGGATGTACAGTAATTATCTGTCAGGGTTATGTCTGTGATTGACACTGATCAGTGTGGGCTGTTGCACGGTACTTATGGCACACCACTGTTGCAGTAAACCATGCCACATACCATTCCATTATGTATGGCACATACATACTCCACCCTCTCTATACTGCAGATGTCAATTGGCACATGTACATGTATGTTCTTCGACAGGCAACACCTGCCAACAGATGCTGACAACACACTGAGCAGTATCATTGTGCAACATGCTGACCAGGGAATGGTGCCGTCAAATGCAAGGCACTCAATGGGAGATGGTGGAATCGTCACAGGACCAGTGTATTGCACCTGTGCCTCCAATGGACATGGCACATTGTAGTAACATGCACATACATGCCCAACACTGACAGAGGAGACCGTTATGCTATATAGGCCACATGTGCACTGTGCTAGTATGCTGGCACACACACTCACACTATGGCCACCAGTAATGCTATGGGTCTGTGGGTACACACTCGCATGCTGCTGTAAATCACAGTGTGTGGTTTTGTGCAGCCATTGTGCATCCCCATGGTTCAGTGTTGCAGTTGCCATGACTCGGCATTAGGGTATGTGGTCACTATGTGGACATATCTGTCATGCCGGTGTCCACTGTGTGCCTTGCATCCCATCCCATACCTGTCATAGAAACATTGACAGCGCTACCATTTATCCATCCTATTGTATCTGCTGCATCTCAGGGGTCACAGTGCTAACAGGTACACAACAGCTGTGTGGTGTCCTGTCATGACATATACCAGTGAACCTGCATAGATGCACATGTCTAGGTGCCTCACAGGGACATGGTGTCAGTTAGGTACTTTTGCACATATGGATAACCAGCACACCACAGCTCTGCAGTCCTGTGTCTGGCCATGGCATGCCATTGGTTGAGCAATACACCATCTTGGTAGGCACATAGCCATGGCAGTGACCACAAGCCTGTGTTGTCCTGCTGCCATGGCCTCCCATTGTTGTCGCATGGCCATCAACATCTGTTTCACACATTCAGGTGTGATGCAGAAATAGGACTGTCCATGTGCTGAGCCATGTATCCATTGCAGCCCACATGGCACCACACACTGGGACCATTTGTCATCCTGTGCATTGGTCACTAGTGGTGCCCAGTAGGGGTGCACTCCCATCCTGGCCAACTGCTGTGTCACCCTTCATCATGGGGCATGGCACACAGGATGCTGCCTACGTATTGTACATGCAAGGTCAGCAGTCGGGGGATGGTGATAGGGTGGCACATACATTACGTGGTACACCCACTGACTAACATACTAACATAATAAGAAGCCAGCAGATTAGGCCCCATGGTCTATCAAGTCTGCTCGATAATCAGTACCTTCCCAGGGCACCGCTATTAGACCCTCCTCCTCCCTCCAAGATCCCCCACCTCCACCCCCCAGCGGGGCTCTGGGATGCACCCTCCCCCTTTACCTATCCCAGCCTTTCTTGAACCCCTCCACAGCTGCAGCAGCCACCAACTCCTCAGGCAGTGAATTCCAGGGCTCCACTACCCTCTCAGTGAAGTAGTGTCTCCTTGCTTCCCCCCTCAGTCTCCCTCAGTCCAGCTGCATTGAGTGACCCCTGGTGGCCCCCACCTCCCTCAACTGAAGCACCCCCTCAAGGCTTACCCTATTCATTCCTTTGAGATATTTGAAAACCTCTGTCATATCCCCTGTTCCTTCTTTCCTTCAGAGAGTACAGGTTGAGCTCCTCCAGTCTCTCCTCATAGGGTTTTTTCCCTAGTCCCAGTATCATCCTGGTTGCCCTCCTCTGGACCCTCTCCAGAAGGGCAATGTGCCTCTTTAAGTAGGGATGACAAAACTGCACACAGTATTCAAGGTGTGGTCTAACCAGGCAATTGTACAGCAGAAGGAGCACCTCCCGACTCCTTGAGGTTATCCCCCTGGCTATACACTCCAACATTTTATTTGCTTGGGCCGCAGTCCTTCTACACTGCTCTGAGTTATTCATTTTGGCATACAGCACCACCCCAAGGTCCTTCTCCCCCCTAGAAACTTGCAGTGCTCCCCCCACCCCAAGGTATATACGTGAGCAGGGTTTTTGGCCCCCAGGTGCAGAACCCTGAATTTCCCAGTATTAAACTTTAGCTTCCATGCTCTTTACCACCTCCCCAGAGTCTCCAGGTCCTCCTGGAGAGCCAGCTTCCCCTCCTCCCCTTCCACTACCGCCCACAGCTTTGAGTCATCAGCAAAGAGGCTCAACCCACTCCTGATGCTGATTCTGATGTCTGAGATATAGGCATTAATCAGGAGTGGTCCCAGTACCAACCCCTGTGGAACCCCACTAATGACTCTCCTAAAGGATGAGATCCCCCCACTCTCACCGTCTGTACATGCCCCTCTAGCAAGTTCTCTATCCACCTGACCATCTGCCCCCCCCCATATCCTCCAGCTTCCCCAGTAGCCCGGGATGTGGCACCAAGTCAAATTCCCTGCTGAAGTCCAGAAAGAGGACATCCACTGGCCTGCCCTGATCCAGTGCACTCGTCACCCCTTCATAGAACTCCACCAGGTTGGTCTGACATCATCTATCCTTAACAAAGCCATGCTAGCAATCAACTAGGTGACCCCATGCCTTCAGAACCCCCTCCAGCCTCTCCTTCAAGATGACCTCCATTACTTTGCCCACTACCGATGTCAGGCTAACCGGCCTATAGTTCCCCTGCTCCTCTCACCAGCCGCCCTTGTGTATAGGCATGATATGAGCTATCCTCCAGTCATGAGACACCCACCCGACTGCAGGGAGGAGTTAAATAGGTCTGACAGGGGTGCGGCCAGGGTATCAGCCATCTCTTTAAGCACCCTGGGATGGATCTCGTCTGGGCCCAGTGCTTTATCCCCTCTTAAGGCCTTGAGGGTTTCCTGCACCCTCCCACTGGGGATTTCAACATCCATTTCCCCCTCTTCATCTGCTGGTCCCCCCTTCCTCTCCCCCTGCAGTGCCGACTCCCCATCCTCCTTAGTAAAGACCGAGGCAAAAGTGATTTAGTACATCTGCCTTCTCCCACCTCCTCCACCCACCCACCCACCCACCCACTCCCCATCCTCAATGTACTAATCTGCCCTTCCCTTTTCTTCTTTCCATAATATACCTGAAGAACACTTTTCCCCCTTCTAATCCCCTATGCCAATCTCAGCTCCACTCCCGCCTTGGTTGACCTCACCACCCTGGTGACCCTCCTGTCTACCTTATCATAGCCCCCCGAGAATGTTTGTATTGGCTATATGCAGCCTTTTTTCTCTCACCGCAACCTGGACCTCTCTTGTCCACCAGCTTGGCCACTTAGCTTTGCCCCACTTGTGTCTTTCCCTGGTGCAGGCCTTGGTAGCCTCCAGGAGCCCCTTTTTAATAATTTCCCACTGGGCCTCCATGCCCATGCTTGGCCTGATCTCATCTAGGTAGCCCCTAAGGATCCACACCATCCCCCCAAAGTCTGCCCCTCTAAAATCAATCGCTGTCATTTTTGTGTGTTCGACCCTGCCCCCTAGGTCAAGAGAGAACGAGACTGTGGCATGATCACTTCCCACCAGTGGGTCCCCAACAACTAGGTCCCTGATGAGCTCGCCGTCTGACAGGATCACATCCAGGACGCCCGCCTCCCTTGTCGGATCAGTCACCAGCTGGGCAAGGAATGCATCCTGGAAGAAGTCGAGCAGGCACTGTTCCCTGCCCAAGGAGGATGCCATAGTTCCCCAGTCTGCTCCTGGCATATTCAGGTCTTCCAGCACCACAGTTTTGCCAACTCAGTTAAGAAGGGGGATAAAACCTTTTATAGGTACATCAGAGAGTGAAGGAAGACCAAGAGAGGGATAGTGAGGCTTAATAAAGGGGAGGAGGGGTGGGCAGAGGGTGACTGTGAAAAGGCAGAGATACTAAACAAATATTTTTGCTCAGTATTCACAAGTGAAGAAGGGGAGGTACCTAAACCAAACAACAGAAACACTCTGGATAAGAGGGTTGATACGAGCCCATTCACAGAAGAAAGACTTCTGAAAGAACTCTTAAAACTGAAGGTGGACAAAGCAATGGGGCCTGATGGGATTCATCCCAGAATTCTAAAAGGACTAAGAGTAGAACTAGTGACATCGTTGACTACCCTCTTTAACAAATCATGGGAGGATGGGGTGGTACCTGAGGACTGGAAGAGGGCAAATATGATTCCACTTCACAAAAGTGGAAGCAGGGCAGAGGCAGGAAACTACAGACCTGTTAGTTTGACCTCAGTGATAGGGAAAATGATGGAATCACTTCTGAAGGAAAGAATTGTTGAGTACATAGAGGCCAGAGGGGCATAGGACCCAAGGCAGCATGCATTCACAGCAGGACGGTCATGTCAGATGAATCTAATAGATTTATTTGACTGGGAGACAAAGTAGTAGATCAGAGAGGGGCTATGGACATGACCAATCTAGACTTTAGCAAGGCATTTGACACAGTCCCACACAAAAGATTAATATACAAGTTAGCCAACCTAGGAGTGGGTCCCAAGATGGTAGCCTGGATAAAAAATTGGCTGGAGAACAGGACACAGAGGGTAATAGTAAACAGAGTCCACTCTGACGAAAGGGGTGTTACTAGTGGGGTACCGCAGGGTTCAGTTCTAGGACCGGTCCTCTTCAATGTCTTTATAAGTGACATTGCAGAGGGACTGGAAGGAAAAGTATGTCTCTTTGAAGACAACACAAAGATCTACAACAGGGTTGATACACAAGGTGGGGTGGAAAGGATGAGAAGGGGCTTGGCAAGGTTGGAGGAATGGTCAAATGTGTGGCAGTTTAGATTCAATGCTAAGAAATGCAAAGTAATGCACCTGGGAAACAAAAACCCAGGGGAAGAGTACAGTATGGGGTTTAGATACTAACAACAACAAAAATGGAAAGGGACCTGGGGGTAGTCATATTAGATGACCTAAAGGTGGGAAAGCAATGTGAGAGGGCAGTAAGGAGGGCTAGGGGGATACTGGGATGTATAGGAAGAGGCATCACCGGTAGAAAACAGGAAGTTGCTATCCCTCTGTACAGACAGCTGGTGAGATCCCATCGGGAGTACTGCGTGCAGTTCTGGAGACCCAGTCTCCGCAAGGACATAGACAGGATGGAGGCAGTCCAGAGGAGGGCAACTAAAATGGTGCTGGGCCTGCACCAAAAGACATATGAAGAGAGACTTAAGGAGCTTAATATGTATACCCTCGAGGAAAGGAGGGACGGGGGTACATGATAGAAACTTTCAAGTACCTCAAGGGAATCAACAAAGTCCAAGAGGGTAGCAACTTTTAGAAAAAGAGATGTGCAAGAACATGGGGGCACAATTTGAAGATAGAATGGGGATGGCTCAGAGGTAATGTGAGGAATATTTTTTCATGGAGAGGGTTATGGATGCATGAAACCACCTTCCTGTGGAGGTTGTGGAGTCAAAAACAATGGGGGAATTCAAGAATGCATGGGACAGACATAAGGCAATTCTAGAGGTTGGGGTAGGAGGAAGTAGGCTGTTGGTTAACTAGGATCTGCAGCTTATCCATTAGGTAGGGAAATGGGCAGACTGGGTGGGCCAAGCGGTCCTTATCTGTCATCAAATTCTAAGTTTCTATGTTCTCTCCCTAAGGCTAGCCACCGGGCCTTCCTCCTGGTCCTCCTCAGCCCAAGTGGTCTATATACTACCCCATCTTCAACCTCTTATCCCCCTGGAGCCTGCAGGGTGACCCATAAAGCCTCCACCTGATCCCCTGCTTCCTCAACCTTGTTTATCCCTATGCCATCCCTAATGATAAAAGCTGCCCCCCCTTTCCTCCACCCTATCCCTTCTGCACATGGTGTACCCTGGTAGGTTTAGGTCCCAATCACGTCTGGAAGTGGCCCAAGTCTCTGTGACAGACACCAAATCCACCCCCCTCCACTAACAGCGCCTGAAGCTCTGGCATCTTGTTTCCCATGCTCCTGGCGTTAAGCAGGACCACCCTCCAACATGCCCCCTTGCCCCTCCTCCCCTGCCCTGAGGTCTCCCTGTTCCCTGCCTACAAGACCCCTCCTTGTGCACTATCGGATGCTACTGACCTGTGCCCCTTCCCCCCACCTGCAGGAGAAGGCCAGGGCCTACCTGGCCTGCCAGGTAGCCCCCTCCCAGATGTGATACCCCTGAATGTTGATATGGCCATAGCCACTCCCTGTGAGTGCAACATTGTGTAGCCATGCTCAGTGCAGCATCTGCCACACCCATGGCAGTGGTGTGCGGGCATGGCCTTCACACATCAGCCAACGGGAGATGTGTTGCCACTGCACTCATCTTTGGCCATGTGTCCCATGTGCCTGTGGACACGGCTGTGTCTTGCTGCTCACTTTGTGTCACCATTGGCTGCTGCCTGACAGCCTCTCCAAATGGCCTATAACACCAGGTTGATGTGCTGCCTGATTGTTAAGCACATCACTGGCAGTGTCCTCCTTTTACTCTGCAACACACCCACACATGTGAACCTCTGTACATATCATCAACCGTTGTTACTATGGTATCTTTCCGTGCAGTCGTGCATGCCACCACTGCCTTTGGCCTGTGCCATTTCTAATGCCATATTGTGTGTGGGCCTGTTGTGTTAGCCTGGTGTGCCAGATGTACCCAGTGACAAGTCTCAGCCCCACTGTGCATTCTCTGTGGTGTGGACGTGGGTATGTGCCTTGGTCATGCACGATCACCTCTGCACCATGTGCTCTGTGTGTCGGTGTGGCCCTGTGGTGCAATACACATGTGTCCATTGCAGGGCTCATCATTGCATCATGCTGCCATTGCCCAGTAGAGCTAGTGACTGGGTCAATGCACAGGCACACAGTCTAGATCAATAGCCCAGATGCTGTTTTTACTGAGTTGTGTCCCTGTCCACGAGTGGTACACAGGGTTAGTTCAGGGCAGTTCCACCCATGGCAGTACGATGTCTACCAGTATGTGGCTAGCATGCCAGTGCCAGCTTCAACACCTGCATGTTCCACTGCACTGCTGTCCCCATGGCCACTGGACTATGGGTGTGTTCTTGGGTTGTGGGGCAGTGTTGTTTGCACACATTTCCATGTTGCATCACATACATCCTTGCTTGCATTGGTGGGCCACCGTAGGTAGTCAGGCCCACCATGGGGGGCTCCTGCCACCTCTCTCCCATAGGTCTGACACCTGTGGCTTTCACGCACACACATCTGGCATTGAATGGTGTACCATATCTGTAACTACTGCGCATCCTGCATACAGCCATGTGCAAGTCCACATCATGGCCCTGTGGCCTGTTGGCTGCATGTTCTGCAGGGGCCTATTGTGGCGTCAAGTCCATGACACATGTATTGTGCTTCATGGCATGCATGTTCACCACAGATCTATGGTCACTGTTGCATGCAGCATTGTGGCACAGCCTGTGGACAGCACACCACACATGCACAGAAGCACATCTCCACCATTGTTGAGGGCACTATCTATGCTTACATATTGATCCATTCGCATGGCTGCTGTATTGAGTTGGCATTTTCTTCCCATAGGTCGTGTCCAGCCAGGAGGTGGAAGCCAACGTGGCATCCAGCAGGCGGGTTGATCACGGTTCAGAACATCTTTGCGAAGGACAAATTGGCCCCTCTGAGCACTATATATGTAGCAGGGTGCCCTACTGTTATGGTTATTGCCCATGTCTTGGTCAGCCTGCAGAGGAGGATGACATCCTCGTGCAATAGGCAGGCACTTCCACTAGCCTCTGTTAGATCCCGAGGCACACCGGTGCCTGTAGTGCTGTGTACTACTCCCATCCACCCAGTGTAAATAGTTGAGCCCCTCCCACCCTTGTCCACTGATTCCCCCCAGTCTCTGTAACTGTACATAGTTTGTTTTTATACTGTTACCATTGTTGGTGTTATTGTTCATTGTTGTACTTTTTTCATTTTAATATTTCTACTGTTGTTAATGGTTGTACATGTTAATACCAGTTTGAAATATTTTTTTTTTATATTTCACATGGCAGTGTGCAGTGTGTTCTTCCCTAGGGATCTTTGACAGGTGATTGACCTATGGCCCCCCCATCCAAATATCTGCAGGTGCAGGGGTGGTTGAGGGCCTTCGCATCCCCCAACGCTCCCTGTCCGTGAGGGTGGGGGACAATCCACTGTGTGTGTGTCACTGTGTTCACCTACACAGGTTCCATGGTGGCACTGTGACACATCCATCCTTCCATATCATCCTACTGGTTCGCTGTGGTGGTCTGGCCATGTACTGTGTGGGTGGCACTGCCTGCAGTATGTACCCCTGTGTATCCTGTGTGCATGTGTCCTGAACTGTCATCGATCATGTCATGCTGTTGGTGTGTGTACCATGTGTGACTGCACAGGTTCCATGTCATTGTGGTTGTGTCATGGTGACAAACTAGGCCTTCCATCACACTGGCATGCCTGCTGCAGTGTCTATTGACATCAGATATAACCACTATCCGTAGGTCACAGCCACTGTTGTGCTCCCCTTTCCATGGCTGTGTGTGTCTATTGTGGGTGGTGTGCACTGGCGTGCAAATGTCTGGCCATGCCTGTATAATGCACAGGGCTGGCCACTCGCAGTCCTTGCATCAGGCCCCTTTGGCCCCTGTCATGTGCCACTGGGCCTCCCCTGTCCCCAGAGCTGTCACATGTTTGTACCAGCAGTGTTCTGACATGCACATATGCAGTGCATGACAGCCACTGTTTGTGCATCTGTCCCCTGCACCTTTATGCATGGATCCCCCATATTCAAATGTAGGCTGGGGTACCACACATCTTCAGATGCACAATCACGCATACTTGGAATATTCAGTCAAGTTTGTGTAACTGCATTTGCTGGTGCAATTTCTGAATATCCCATTATTTTGTGCTGGTGCATTTAAATGCGCACCACATTCACTTGCACGGTGCACCCTGCCACTTTTGAATATGGGGCCCATGGACAATTACAGATCCTTTAGTTTAACTCCAGTGATAGGTAAAGTTATGAAGAGCCTTATTAAGGATAAACTATTTGTTGATTTGGGTGATTTGGACTCTAATCAACATGGGTTTACTAAGGGTAGGTCTGTGTCATCCAATTTGCTCTGTTTTTATGATTCAGTCAGTAAATGTTTGGACAATAGGTCATCTTGTGATGTCATTTTTCTAGACTTCAAAAAAGCTTTTGATTCTGTGCCATACTGGGCACTTATTAAGAAACTGGCAAATATGAATATTCACCCAAGAGTTGTAAACTGCATTAAAAATTGGCTTATGGACCATTTACAGTGAGTTTTGTTAGATGGATATTACTCTGAATGGAAGCCTGTGACCAGTGGGGTTCCACAGGGTTGGTTTTGGCACCATTAGTTTTTCAAAATTTCTTTGCTGATCTTTCCTCCAACATAAAAAGCTGGGTGATAAAGTAAGCAAATGACTGCAAAATCGGTGATCCAAGTGACACAATTTCTGATTGTTCTAGAATCCAGGAAGATTCAGATGAACTTTCCTTGTGGGTTAATGAATGGCATATGAACTTTAATATCAATAAATGCAGTGTAATGCACTTTGGCCAGAATAATCCTAGACATAACTACTATCCTGGTGATGAATCACTTAATAAATCAGAAAGCAAAAGAAATCTCGGGGTTTCCATTGTTGGAAATTTCTCCTTTAAAAAGCATATCACAGAACTTATTAATAAATCATATAAGACATGGTGAGCTATCAGATGCAATATAAAATCTAAAGATCCATCTGTGTTGCTGACCTTGTACAGAGCTTATATTCGTCCCCATTTACTGTAGATTCCTTTCTCAGCTATGGATTCCATATCTTAGTAATGAAAGGTTACGTATCAAGAAAGTTCAAGTGTAGAATTACTAAGTATACAAAGAGATTAGGTACCATGAGTTATGCTGAAAGACTAGATTTTTTGAAATTAATGCCTTTAGAAACTAGAAGGCTTTGTGGAGATCTGCTGTTTGTTTGTCATGTTCTCAATGATCAACAGTTAATGATATTGGCCTAGACTTCAAACAATTCTTTGTTGAAACCTGAAGGCATCCATTACAGCTGGCAAGGCATAGGTTCAATACTGTAAGGCAGGGACATTTTTTTCTTCTTTTTTTTTTTATTTAATATACTTTATTGAAATTTTAACAGTACGTCACAGAGTACACCACAGAGATAACTGTTTGGGGTTACTACACAAAAACCCAAACATTCTCCCCACCTCCCGCCCCAAGTCTGCGCTCATATACACATAAAGCTAGCTGATCCGGAATATATATCTGGTACTATAAAACAAAGAAAATTCCCATACTTCACCAGTTCAATAAAAGATATTAAAATTTCACTAGCATCAGCAGAGACAAAAGAGGCTCCCAAATCTTTTTAAACTTATGATACACGTACTGCAGGTTTGCTATGTGTCTCTCTACCTGAATTGCCAATAATATTTCACGGTACCATTCAACAATAGTAGGTTGGGACTCATCCTTCCAATGTCGTAGCATGACTAATTTTGCAACAGCTGATATTAAGGTTATATGCGCTTTACATATCTGGGGTGTCCCAGATGGGAAAGTCACCAACAGACAACACTACGGCGTAAAAAGAGGATCCAGTCCCAGAATAGGGTCCAGGACCCACCATATCGCTCTCCAAAACTTCTGAGTATGTGGGCACAGCCACAACATATGATACAGAGACCCAGAGACCGAACAGCCTTGAGGACACAAAGGGGAGGAAGTATAACCTATATTATACAGTTTATCCAGAGAGTAATAAATATTATGTAAGATATTAAACTGAATTAACCGGAGTTTATCCTGTTTAATATTTTTATAAATCCTTCCCCATACTTTCTCCCAATAAACGGTGTCCACAGGCAGAGACAACTCCTGCACCCAATAATAACACACACCCTTAGGGAGAGATGTATCTAAGCCTTGAAGGTGCTTATAAATATTAGAGACTGCATGGGTTGTTCTGCGCCCTGGAGGGCCTTAAAGAGACCATCCATTGACTGTGTTGTCCATTCTTGGTTACCTTTAAATGCACGTATAGCCGCTTTAATTTGCAAGTATTTAAAAAATTCCTGGGGTCTTAGTTGAAAGCGACTCCACAATACCTGAAAAGAAACTAACCTCTGTACCCTGGAGAAAATCCTCCAGTTTACAATGCCTGAGTTGCGGACAAAAGTAGGGTAGTATCAGACCATGTCCGATCTGAAAGTGCCAATTATTAAAAAGTGGTTGGGCCTGAGAAGTGTACCAGTTTTCTGAAAAATACAATTGCATTTGTCGAAGAGCTTTCAGAGACCAGGCTATTGGGGTTGCTTTAAGCAGGCCGGGAAGACAGGAGGGTTTAGAAAATAATATAATAAAAGAGAAGGGAGGGCAAGGCCACCCTTAAATTTTGGTGCAGTTAGCTTCAAATATGCCCTTCTCACTGCCTTACCCCTCCATAAGAATTTATTAAACACTCTTTGTATTTGCAAGAACCAAGGCTTGGGCAGGACGATGCTCATCATACCCAACGGGTATAACAGTCTCGGTAAGACATTCATTTTAAGAATATTTACTGACCCCAAAGCAATAGTGGGGAGGGCACTCCATCTCTCCAGATCAGACTGCACTAGACGCACAAGACTGGTCAGATTAAGGTTAATCATCAAAGGAATACTCCTGGCTATTTTGATTCCCAGGTATGTCAGAACCCTAGACTCCCATGACAGTCCCATGGAAGTACACATATCTTTAGTACAAAGATGGTTTAGTGGAAATACCTTTGTTTTAGAGAGGTTCAATTTATAGGAGGATACCATTGAGAACTTATTTAACTCCTCCAGTAGAGCTGGTAACAAATTCTCAGGGTCCTCTACATGCAATAGAAGATCATCAGCATATGCCGAGATCACGTACCTCTCCCCTTGAATTGGAATACCCTTCAACAAGGGAGAAGATGCTAATTTACATATCAAGGGCTCCAAATAACAGTTAAAAAGGAGTGGGGAGAGTGGGCATCCTTGACAGGTGCCCCCTCTCAAGGATAAATGGGTCAGACAGGCAACCGTTACACCAGACCCTGGCCCTTGGGGAGGAGTATAGCACTTTAACCCATTGTACAAAACCATCAGGTACTCCAAATTGCTGGAGAGTCGCAAACAGGAAACTCCAAGAAACCCAATCAAAGGCTTTTTCTGCATCGAGGGATACCAGGGCTGCAGTGAACTCAGCATCCCTCGAAGTTGCCATTAGATACATTAGCTTCCTCATATGATCTGCTGAGGCACGTCCTTGCATAAAGCCAACTTGTTCTTTACCAATAATCCCTCCAATTACTGGGGCTAACTGATTAGCCAAAATTTTAGCAAGAATCTTAACATCCGAATTAATAAGCGATATCGGACAATAGCTTCCAGGACATAATAAGTCCTTGTCCAGCTTCGGAATTAGGGTGATCCAGGTCATCAAAAAGCAAGAATCTCTTATTCCCTTTTGAAACCATAAATTAAAGACATCCCTCAACAGGACAGCCAACTGAGGAAGACAACTCTTAAAAAAATTATTAGGTAGCCCATCCAGCCCGGGGGCTTTGTCCAGCGGCAACTGCCTAATGGCCTGCTCTACTTCAGTTAGGGTGATTGGAGCCCCTAATTTCTCTGCCTCTCAAGGGGGTAGCATAGGAAGGCCGAGTGAGTGCAAGTAACCTAAGATCACCTGATCTGTCACCCCTATCGAGTCTGCCGAGGAATAAAGGGTCTCATAATACTCCCCAAGATGTTAGCAATGTCTTGGGGATGAGAAACTATGTTATTACTCACAGGGGACCTCAACCCAGGAATGAATTTGGACATTTCCGTCTGCCTTAATCTTAAGACAAGGAGTTTCCCTGCTTTCTCCCCTGCCTCTAAATACTTTAATTTGGTATGATGAATGGCCAGCTCTGCTTTTTACGCCATCAAATCATAGTAATTTGACCGCAGTTGTTGGAGCCTTGCCCATTCCTGTATGGGGGACATACGACTTAATCAGTTTTCCAGTTGCTGAATATCACTTATTAATTGATCCAGTGCACATCTATCCTTCCGGGCTTGAGTAGCCGATATACATATAAACTCTCCCTGTATAGCACATTTAAGGGCTGCCCATACCGAATCGACCCTATCGACAGTCCCTAAATTAATATTGATAAAGTTGACTATAAAATCCTGAATATGTTTCAGAGTTTTGGTACATTTGAGTAACCGAGTATTAAGGCACCATCTTTTCCCTTCCCTGCACTTAGGACCCAGCATATAGGTTACCCCCACCGGAGAGTGATCTGATAGCACCCTCGGAAAGATAGATGCATCTATCACTCCCGGAAGGCCAGAGGCACTCACTAACCAAAAGTCAATCCGGGAAAGAGTGGCATGTGGCGGAGAGTAATAGGTATATTGCCACTCTGAGGGGTTAAGAGTCCGCCACACATCAACAACACCTACCCCAGAAATAAGTTCACCCAGGGCCCTCTGTGCAGGCGATAACCCAACTCTTCTGCTATCTGAGTGATCAATCTCTGAATTAAGGACTAGGTTCCAGTCTCTACCAAGGAACGTCAAGAGGGGGGGATTAGAGACTAGTAAGGGTATTTACCGAGTAAAAAACAGAGGGGAGTCTGTATTAGGGCCATGTATTGACGCCAACATTATTGGATAGGACTCCAACCTACCCTGTACTATGATATAACGCCTTCGCGGATCCCACCATTCCCTGCACATAACAAATGGCACAGTTTTAGCAACCAATATGATGGTGCCACTGCATTTAGTAGAGTTACCAGCGCCAAACACCTGACCCACCCAACTTCTTTTAAATAGGGAAATATTATCCCTCAATAGGTGTGTCTCCTGCAGACAGGCAATCCCGCTACGGAGCTGGGAAAGGTGCTTTAATATCATAATCCATTTCTTTTTACTTTGGGCCCCTTTAATATTCCAACTAATAAAATTTTAAGAACCACTCATTTTCTATCATGAACCCCAAAATTAATAAGTGAGAGAAGGAAATACTGGGACCACTACAAGGTTTGTCATATTGTCCCCTGATGTATACGATTAAAAGAGAACTCGCACAATTAGTGCAGACTTGACCCAACCCCAAAACCCCACAAGACAACAACATTAGAATTGGAATTGAAAAGAACCCCCCCAAAAAGAAAACCCTGCACCCCGACTCCACCCCCCTTCACCTCTTTACCCCAATACACACCAAACAACATTATAAATTTCAACAAAACTATTTACAATTCTACCTTACCCGGCTCTAATAACCGACCTCCCACTATATTTATAGGTATGTGACTATCCCTCTCACTGCCATACCAAGGCCCACCCTCCTCCCTTCCCGACAAAGAAATACCTTACATACCGAAAAAGCAATCGCACCCATGATAGAACGTTTAAAGTCGCCATAAATTACAAAGCTAACTCCATAATAATGACTGGGAAAAAGAAAAAATGGCAAACAAGTCCAAACCACAGTATATATATGGTAGAGTATTGCCCCCTTGTGGCCTCCACTAAAAGTGTCACCATCAATTGAACATATTGGCCTGTATAGCGAGTTAAAGGAAACTATTTGCATCTTTCACTTATAACATAAACGAGTGAAAGAAATGCATCCCAAGAAAATCACCCCTCAGCCCCACAACACTGGATTATACGACCAACAAGGTAAATAGTAATGCAAGAGAGTAGTGATAGGGGACTAAGAGTGAGCCCATTCAAAGTTCTCAACAGTTCAGGACCACAAGTGGATAACGCAGGCTCCAGAACACACGTTGGAAGTGCGGATCAGGCATATACTGACGACAAGAGTCTCTGAGTAGGTTAACCGTAGAGCTTTCTCAATCTCACCAATACCACCTTCAAAAGCTAAACACCATCATATTTTGAGAACAGGACTTCTTCAGAAACTATAAGTATTATGTTACATGATGCTATTCCTTCCAGGATATTGTGAATGGCTCTCACAAATAGTCCCCCCTTTACTTAAAAAGGTCAGGAAAAAGAATTTGAAGTACTTCTGAAGCTTTTGCAGGGGACTCAAGGCTGATCCACTTCTCATCATGTTTCACCTGCAAAGTCGCAGGATAGCGCATACAAAATGCTTTTCCAGCAGCAATAAGCTTTGACACTATGGAATTAAATTCCTGCCTCTTTGAGCGGACCGATTGGGGCAGATCCTGTGATATTCTCAACTTGTGGCCCTCCCATTGTAATCCCTGGACTTCTTTGACCCTGGTTAATATATGTCGCCTGTCTAGGTAGTTAAGAAGCTTGAATATCAAGGGTCGGGAAGGGGAGCCAGGCAAAGGGGGGGGGCACAGTGACCGATGTGCTCTTTCCACCACATAACTTGAGCCGTTGGGTGATGGACCAGCTATTCGCTCACATAGCTTTTGCACAAAGGCAACAGGATTGTTACCTTCCTCCTTCTCAGGTAGCCCAAAAACTATTAAATTATTGCGCCAACTGTGCCCCTCTAAGTCCTCCAATTTATCCTCGATCTTTCGAATCCTTTGCCTCAGGACTGAATTATGAAGATCTGTCTTGTCTCTCCATTTATCCAGAGATGTAAGCTGGGTTTCAACATCACCAACCCGAAGATTAAGTGAGTCCATATTCTTCCTGATAGATTGGACGTCTGCTGAGATTGTAGAGATGGAGTCTTGAAGGGGCTTCATAATTTCAAGAAAGCGCTCCTCAGTGAGTGCTGCCATGGGTAAGGGAGAGTTACTTGACTCCATGGTTTGCGACTTAGGCCTCTTAGGGGCCTTCTCCTTCTCCGGAGTCAGCGATGGCATATGGCTCGGCGGCACTTTCCGCATTTCCACCTCCATTTAACACCGCAAATGCGTTCTCTACAGCAACCAAGATCTGAAGTGTCAAGACACCGCCCCAAAATTCATTGGCGACTTCACTATAGGTTAAAAATCACCAGATTTGCTAGGGAGCAAGGGAAGGTAGCAGGTCTCGCTTAGGCAGCCATCACGTGACCCCCCCAGGGACATTTTTTTCTCTATGAGAGTTGTTCAGTCTTGGAACTTTCTTCTTTTATATGTGATTTTTAGTGTGTCCAAGTCTATTTTTAAAAATCATCAAGATCTATGGTTACTTTCTGAACAACTAACTTCATATTGTAGTTAAACTGACAGGAGCTAACATGGGCATTGCCTTTTGCTCCTCATCTCTACCTTACTGAACACACAAACACATGAATTTGCCAGCAGAAATAGGCCACCCAGTCTATCAAGACTGCTCGAGTGTGCAGCTAGCACCCCCTCACCTTGCAGCTGCTTCTGCCCCTTCCCAATCCCCCCAACTTGTCCCATCCCCTTTTGAAACTACGCACTGTCTTACAGGCTACCACCTCCTCTGGTAGAGCATTTCATTCTGTCATGACCTGCTCCATGAAAAAGTGTCTCCTCATTTCCATCCTAAATCTTACCCCCTCTAATCTAAGGCCGAGGAATTCACCTGCTGCAACATCTAGAGTATGTGTACCAACACTCTAAATTCTCTATCCTTTTTATGTTTGAAAATGGTAACATTTTCTAACCGAAAGCTGACCATAGCCCCAATCTGATTTCACTGGCACAAAATAAACATTTTTATGGACCCTGCATAGTCAAAAAGTAGCTAACTGAGAATAAAATAAATAAAATCTGTTGGTCAATGACACACATTTTTATTTTTTGCCCTGGTATAGTACCAACTAGTGGTGATCCCCGATGCAGTTGGGTTCTCTGTTCATTAGCATATCACCTCAGTCCCTGTTACAATTTGCTGTTCAAGTGATGTTTATATTAGTACACTACAAAGGCACAAAACACTCACTGCTCACTTTCTTATTTAGTTGGAATTATTCATTATAATGTGAGTTTCTGATACAGACTGTGAGAGACTAGGGACTGGGGGAAGCAGGCCAGCTGCACCAATAATTTTGGCTTCATTTGACAGCATTTTCACTTTATGTTCTCTCCTAGCATTTGTTACAAATTGTTGCAGTATAGAATTCATTTTTTGGACATGCACAAGGGTGGCCACTTGTTTTAAAACATGTTCTTCTGTGAGAAATTTGCAGTCTTACCTAAGTGGTTTATTTGTTAGGCTGGAAGTGAAATTGTGTAGTTTTATTTGAATTTATGTTTGGACCAATTAAACAGCAGGGGGATGTCACAAAATAAGGCTTGTGACTGGAGAGGCCAGTTTTGTATTGGCATTGCATGTTGTATCACCTTATAGCATCCCCCATTCATTACCATCTGAGTTTACGTCTATCTCATAGGCTAGGATCCACATGTGACCAGATGTTTGAAATCCAATCAGCCTAGTTCCACCTTCTGGCCACAGTACTCCAGTTCTTTAAGGTGCTTCCCAGAGGCTACAAGCACACTGCCTAGCTCCCACGATATTTCAACTAATTAAGGTAAGAAGAAACTCATTTTCTCCATATCTAACAACTTAAACCTCAACTTATAACTACCACAACATCCTATTATTTAGTAGGAGAATAGTACATGATTCTGTATTACTGTTGCCATTCCATCATTACAAAATTAAAAATTAGAGAATACTTATACACAGGAATTAGGATTATTCCTTTTATAGAAACAATGCTATGTAGAGATATATTGCATTTGCACAGGCTCAGAACGACTTATGTTTCTTTTAGGCACAGTTATTACACTGAGTTACAGAAGTTTGTATGGCAGCTTTTCAGTTATAGATATGTTCAATTTTGAAATGCTTATAATAAAGTTTACTGTGACTTACACTGTCCAATAACTGAGAAATCACTATTTAGACAGTAGCTAGATTTCCAGCTGCAGCTAGCTCCTCTGTTGAATTACAGACTCATTGTAATTTTTGGGTGTTAGCAAGATGGGATTTTAAAAATGGCGCCTCCGGAGATTTTCAAATATGGTGACCCCCGACTCCAAAGCCACATGGCGAGATTGCAAGGATCACAGATGTTTTAAGTAATGTGGCTAGTCTCGGAACCCCTTGTGAGCAGTTCTGAGATACCCAGTGTAGGTCAGGCCCCCTGCAAGTGGGCCCTGCCAATAACACCGGGAGTATACCACTGTCTGCTACACTATCCCATAGCCTGTATTGCTCTGCAACCCAACGCTCTAGCTGTGTGCCTCCACAGAACAGCTGCTGTTCATGCCAGCAAAGTTAGAAATTTATGTTGCACAGACCCCATTATATCCAGGGCACTAACCTGAAATCACTAGCAATTTCACTTCACATGGCTCCACGGATTCCCCAGGGGCTTCCTCTGTGAGCAGCCACTCTCTCCTTCTCTATCCATGGTCACCAGGCATGTGATAAGCCATCTATGGCTCCGGGCCCCCCCCCACACACAAAAATTCAGGTTACAACTAAATTCAAGCTGTGCCTTCTCCACACAGATTATTTCAAGTTATTCTTCTCGTCAGTGCCATGTTCACATCATGTCATTGCGCTCCTCAGCGCCGATGTTGCAGCAGCCATTTTAAGACTCCCCTGGTAGCCATATCAAGAAGGGCAGCCTCCCTAGTGCACAGCGCTTGCGTAGCCACCCGCTCACATCACGGCCACCAAATAGACCACGGCAGGTCATGCCTATAAACAGCACAAGCAGAACCTTAAAGGGACCATGCCAGCAGCATAAGCAGAGCATTTAAAGGGGCTGTACTATCAGTAAAAATAGTCACCGAGAGAGATCGAGAGAGAGAGAGAGAGAGAGAGAGAGAGAGTGCACAAGGATTGTGGTGCTCATCCAGAAAATCATCAACAGTGTACACAAACTGTGGCACTCACACCCACTTTTTACACTGGACACCGGAGCTTCAAAAAAGGTTGCTAAAGTAAAGCCTTTGATAAAGGATTAACTGAATCCAAAACGCATCACGCTGTCTGATGTAGCATTTTAATATTTAATATTAAAGCATGTTATTTTTGCAGATCTGGTGTCCAGTGTATAAAGTGGGTGTGAGTGTCACGGTTTGTGTACTACTGTCAGTAAAAGTACAATGCAGCACGTCTAAAGTTGATACTCCAGGCACTCCATGCTTTTTTTCCTCCATATGAGAGCACACTGATTACTGGGAAACACAACTTTTCATTAGTTAAATATATATAAAAAAGTAATAGTTAAATAACTGTTTATAATGCACACTGGGGGAGCCCAATCCTATCATTTATGCTTGAGAATTTTCTGTGCCCCTCAAGCCCAATTACACAGCCTAGCTGCTGTACAAGGAGGGCCAGCCTCATAGGGATAGGGAAGAGGTAGGGACTACCGAGGTTAACATCCCATTCCTATTTACTTCTTTGTCACTCATAGGTCACAAGATGGCAAAGACAGCTGGCCAGGTGGCGCTGAGGGTTGAGGCGCTGGACGCCACACCTTGCACAACACCTGTGACCCAAGTTTGGGAGAGAGCTTGATCGCTGCAGGTCGGCAGGGGAGGGAGAGGATTGAGCACCTGCAGGGCTGCTCTCCTCTCCCGGGTGAAGGGTGGTGAGTTTGCCGGCATCCCGGTGACCCCCGGTGGAGAGCAGGGGTCACTGCAGGATGCGGACTGCATGTTGGAGGAGTGTGGCTGACGCTGGCAGGGCTGCCGTGTGTCATGGCATCAGAGGGAGTGTCATGCTCAGGAAGGAGGAGGGGTTTCAGGGACCATTATGGAAAAAAAACGTCCAGCCCGGATAGGGGATGGTCCTCCCAGTGTCGGACCACCACACGCCCAACGCTGGTTTCCCACCTCTGCTTTTTTGGTCTCCCCAGCCCATAGCCTGCCCAGGGCTTGGGGAGACAGTAATGTCCTTGAAGAAGTTGGGGTCCACAGCGGGCAGTAGAGCAGATCCCGTGAGTGGAGAGACTAGAGAGAGTTCCGGAGCTGGGGGTCTAGAAACAGAATCAAAAAAAAAAAAGATGGCAAAGACAAAGAAATGCAAAGTATGTCAGATCACTCTACTCAACACCCAGACAGGACTGGTTCCACCCTCCGAACACACCAGCACTATGGCGCTGAGCCATTAGGGTGCCAGTCAACGAAGTTGCCGACCACTGTTTTTGTAACTCCAGAGGGGGCGTCGACCTTGGGGAGGCAGCAGCGAATCCTGGATTTGGCACCCTATTGCCAGTGCCCTAAGTGCTAGCAGTGGATGGAACCCCAGTGCCCTTCCTGCTCAAAACAATAGGATGAGGCAGACCTCATCACTGAAGCAGTTATAGTAATGGATCCAGACTTAGATACACAAGAATCTCCTTCAGACAAACTCCCTTCTACAGCCAAAGCCTTTTTCAAGACACAACTAGCAGTCATGCTTAAGATACTGGAACATATGGAAGACATGTCAAAGTCCATTGCTAAACCAGGCATGGGGACCTCCCGCAAGCCAGATGTAAACGACAAAGACAAGGGCAATGGGGATTCTGATGAACACACACGCAAGCCTAAAGACAGAAAAGGTAGAAAAGAGAAGCCCAACAATGCCAACCTGCATGACAGACAGGATGAAGAATCGGGTGACAAGGAGAATAAACCTGAAAAAGAGGAAGATCTCACCCTTACAAAAAAACTCACGGCAATTGAAATGCTAACAGAGCTGGTGAGAGGCATCAAGGAGACAATGGGGTTTGAGGTGCAAAAACCTCAACAAAAATTAAAACTAAACCCCCTCATCCATGCTGAACAAAAGAGGGATGAATACTGTCCCATCTACAAGTCCCTAATGGAGGAAGTAGCTAAAGAGTAGGAATTGACAGAACCAGCCAGAATTGCAGAAAGGCAAACATTTGACAGGTTCTATCCTATACAGGAGGATGTAAACAAGATCGGGTGTACACCACTGGTAGTCGATCACCATGTTACTGCCCTATGCAAGAAAACAGTTCTGCCCTCTCAATCTACCACCCCACTAAGAGACCCAACAGATAAGAAAATTGAAGAGTTCATGAAAAAGAGCTTCAAAATGGCAGGCTTGGTATGCAGGGCTACTACTTCAGCTACATACACGTCTAGAGCCCTAGTGACATGGTTGGAGGAGCTGGTGGCCTCCTTAGATCCAAATTCTGAACAGCCAGACCTGGCAGAGTACACCATTCAAATATGCTGCAGATGCATCAGTCGATGCATTGAAGATGTCAGCAAGACTGGCTGCTGTATTCAACAGCACCAGAATACTAATATGGCTTAAAATATGGAACGTGTATGTAGAATCCCAAAATCATGCTAAACAAGCTTCCATTCAAAGGAATCTGGTGTTCAGAGAGGGACTAGAAAAGTACATCAAAAATGAAGGTGAGGGCAAAGGGCTTGACAAGGAAAAACCAACAAGGGTTGCATACCTTCTGTCCTTTCGTGGCAGATTCTACCCCTACAGGTGCAAGAAGGACAGGAGGCAAATCAACTACTACTATCAAAACAAGTCTTACAGCTTTAAACCCACCTAGGGTGTCAGCGTGGCTCAATTGGTAGCACATTCACCTCTGGACCAGAGGGTAATGGGTTCTCGTCCCACACCGGGATTGGACTTGTACCTAAAATGCTGGCACCTGAGTGCAGTATTAAGAGGGTGTTGTACTATTGGGGTGTGCCGTCCTTCAGATGAGACGTTAAACCAAGGTCCCTTCTGCCCATCCTGGTGCTGCCCTGATGGGTGTCCAGGTGGAAGTAAAAGAACCAAAGGCATTCTTCACAAAGAGTAGGAGACATTCCTGGTCTCTTGGCTAATATTCCCCTTCCCATAAAACCGGTTCATGCAATTGTCCAGGCTGTGTGTGAGTGTTGATGTGCAATATGGCCACCACTACACATTCAGTCACTTCACTACCAGACTAGCATTGCTTGTAAAAGCACTTTGGGATACATTGTGTATGAAAATAGCTATATAAATGCTGATTCTTCTTCTTCTTCTTCTTCTTCTACTTCTCCAATGGTGGATAAGGTAGATCCAGAGGCAGAGGTCAGAGAGGAAGGTACAATTCCACCTACTCAAGAGGCAAATCAAGTGCCAACTGACTACTGGACACGTTCAGCCACCAGCCCACAAGACCTTCTCCAGATAGGGCTTTACAACAGTCCTCCAGTGGGGGCCAGATTATTACAGTTCACACACACATTGAGACAAACAACAGGAGACAAATGAACTCTGGAAGTAGTGTCATACGGCTTCTCCTCAGAATTTGAGCAGAAACCAATCAAAAACAGGCTGGTAGTATCCCTAGTATCACGCCAACCAACAAAGATTCAGGCAGTCAAATCTGCAATCTGCAAACTCCTAATTAACAAGGCCATAGCAACAGTACCATCTGATCAGGTAAACCAAGGTACAGTATATATTCCATATTCTTCCTAATTCCAAAAAAGACAGGAGACATGAGACCGGTACTAGACCTCAAATATGTAAACCCGTTTGTTCAATACAAGAAATTCAAAATAGAGACATTAAGATCAACCTTATGGTCCATAAGAACAGGAGACTTTCATATTTCAATCAACATGAAATATGCCTGTTTGCACATCCCTATCAGGCCAGCACATTTCAAATTCCTCCGATTCAAAATACTGGGCCCGCACTACCAACATCAAACACTTTCATTTGGCCTAGCCTCTGCCCCCCAAGTATTCACCAAGGTGTCCATTGCTGTAGCAGTCAACCTGAGAGAAAAGGGAATACACATCATACCATATCTGGATGACTGGCTAATTAGAGCCAGGACACCACAGATGACCCACCTACACACCCAAATGGTAATAGAAGCATTGCAATCACATGGATGGGTGCTGAATTGGGAAAAGAGCAGTCTAATTGCCAGTCAAACAATAGAACACCTAGGTGCCTTGATAAGCACAGCAGAAGGAATAGTAACTCCAATACAAAAAAGAGCAGACAGAGTAATAGATCTGGCACGATCATTACTCAAGTAAAGAGCCCCACACTCAGAACCCTCCTACAAGCCCTGTGATGCATGGCGTCATGTATAGATCTGGTACCCTTGGCACTCTAGAACATGCGCCCACTGCAAACCCTCACAATTTGTGCTGAGCTGCAACTCCAAAACGACCTGTCCAAAACAATAACCTTAACCCCCTCTATGAGAAAATCAATAGCATGGTGGACTCACCCTGTCAACATCCTTAGGGGGGTCAAAATCGAAACAGAACAATATATTATAATAGACATGGACGTGAGCCTGACGGGCTGGGGTGTGGCCTTGCATCACATACGAGCACAAGGCAATGGATCAAAACAGAATCAAGGTTATCTAGAAACATCCTAGAAATGAGATGAGGGTTGTAGCTCACTCCCTACGACACTTCCACAAACTAATCTGACAAAAAAGGGTACTCATAAGGTTGGACAACAGAGCAACAGTGGCATACATCATGAACCAGGGAGGCACACAGAATATGTGTCTCCTCAAAGAGACAGAGAGTGTGTTGAATTGGGCTCAGTCCCACCTCACCTCCATTACAACCATACACCTTGCAGGCAAGCTCAACATACATGAGGATTGGTTAAGCAGACAGGAGATAGCACCCAGAGAATGGTCATTACATCCACAGGTTTTTGCACAACTAAATGACTGATGGAGGGCACTACAGATCTATTAGCAGGACACGAGGACACAGCATGAAATTAGAGAGAGGCTGATTAAGGGGTAATGTGAGGAAGTTCTTTTTCACAGAAAGGTTGGTGGATGAATGGAATGGCCTACCTCAGGAAGTGGTGGATATGAAATGCAGTGCAGGGCTTCAAACAGGCATGGGATAGGCATAAGGAAGCAATACAGATGAGTATGAGTAGATAGACCATTGACAGAGCAAAGGCCAATGGCACATTGATAAGGTAGAAAAAGAAATGGGCAGACTGGATGGGCCTTGCGGTCCTTATCTGCCGTCAACTTCTATGTTTCTATGACCTATGGCATCCAAAACAAACTCATAACTGCCAGCATTCTTTTTTCAGATTCAGAGAGCTGGGATCACTGGGAGTAGGAACAGGGTCATACTGTCACAGCCGAAACTGCAGACATAAAGACCGCGCACCTGCAAGCAGTGTGCAGCAATACTGGAATGTTTTTCTCTTGTTCTGCTGGGGGCTTCACCTCCCATGCCTATCACACCTCCCAGAACTATTATAATCAACTCTGAGGGGGTGTGGACAGAGGGGCAAGAAAAAATATATGAAAAGTAAAATATTCCCTAGCAGGGAATCAAACCATGTTTTACGCCAACCCCATCCACTGCAGAATCCGTTATGGGAGCAGCTTGACCGAGCACCTGACCGGCAGTGGCTACATCCACTTCCTCCTTTCTGGTGAGCAACAGGGGTAGCAATACTTTCGTATCACTGTAATTCCCCTGTCTATGTAAAACTATATGCACTACTGACAGGGTGGCCTTGATGTGTGTTGTTTTGTCTGCGAGATTATGACCTGGTAGACTGGGGGTAGGCACCCTGTCACAAAAGTGGAAGTTCAAGAAAGATTACATGTTCCCACCACTCCCACTCATACAACAAACACTGAACAAAATGTGGCTGTCCCAATCCACAGTAGTAATAGTGACACCTTATTTGCCAAGGAGACGCTGGTTTTCCTCGATAGTGTCAATGTCAATCGACAAACAATGGACAATTCCCTTAAAACCTGTTCTTCTGTTGCAGGGGCCCATCAGGCACCCAAATCTACACTCTCTACACCTCATGGCTTGGCTGATGAAAGGCAAAGACTGCTAGAAAAAGGCAAAGAACACAAAGGTCATAGACACAATGCTGCAATCCAGGTGGCTATCCATTACCCACACCTACAGGAGACACTGGGCAATTTTCCAAAGGTGGTGTAATGAGAACCACATATCCAAACAACCCCTAACAATTTCTCATGGCTTACTTTTTCTGCAGAAAGGGATAGACAAAGGCCTATCAGTCTCTTCACTGAGGGTCTAAGCTGCCACGATTGGAGCATGCGTAGGCCTCATAGACAATTAATTCCCAGGGACTCACCCAGACATCATTAGATTTCTGAAGCAGTGACTAACATTCACCCAAGACCCAGACCCACTGTAGCACCTTGGGACCTCAACACTGTCCTAGATGTGGTAGCTGCTCCACATTTTGAACCCATAAAATCACAGACATTAAGTGTGTTTCACTTAAAGTACTTTTTCTAGTTGCAGTATGCTCAGCTCGTCGAATTATCGAACTTAGGGCCCTGTCATGCAAGTCATCACTTTTGACATTCCACAATGATGGTGTCACCTTGCGCACAACTCTGGCTTTCACTCCACAGATCTCCACACCATTACATTTGCCACAGACAGTAGAACTGCCAGCCTGGAATACCCAAGATATAGACCTCCAATACTGGGACTTGAAAGGATTGTTACAATAAAACCAAATACTTTAGGCTATCTGACAGACTGTTTGTAATACCAGAGGGCCCCAGAAAAGGACACAGAGCTGTAAAATCTATACTGGCAAGTTGGATTAAATGAACTATTACTGAGGCGTACAAGCTGCAGGACTTGGTTCCCTCACATGGTATCAGAGCACACTCAACATGAGCTGTGGCAACTTCATAGGCAGAGTGCATTGATGCCTCAGTACAGGAGATTTGCACAGCCACAACTTGGACATTGATACACACCTTTGTTAGACACTATAGACTTGATGACAAGAATGCCAATAAGGCAGCATTTGCTAGAAAGATAATACTTAATCACTGCATCCCCTAGATGGCACACCATCCAATTCCCTCCCTGGTTGTTACACACCGCTTCTTACAACCCAGATGGTAATGAATGGGGAATTCTGTAAGATGATGCAATATGCAATGGTAGTTAACTCACCTGGTAAAGGTGATTGCATGAGCATCATCTTACAGCATCCCAACCATCCCTGGCATGATATATCAGATGACAACCCATCTACAGGTATAACGGAGCAAGAATATTCATATGACACCTCTTGATTTACATACAGCTATTGACCAGCATGCCGTATGGGATGGAAATAGGTTAGTTTGTATGTAAAAGGTCATCAAACAAGAACAGTACATTATTCACAGTGTCTGGTGCATGTATGTGTGTGTGTGTGTGTATATATATATATATATATATATATATTAGAGGCAAAAAACTCCATTTAATGCATCAGTTATGGTTGTTCCACAGCAACAAAAGTGAGGAAATTCTGTGTTAGAGTTGAAAACCCCTTGGACCCCCCAGCCCACCCTCAACCGCATTAAGGCGCATTGAGTGTTCGGCCCTAACTCTCACCCCATCACATGTGTAAAGCAGCAGAAGTATAGGAGAATGGGGTGAGAGTTAGGACCGAGCACCCAATGCACACCCCAATGCCGGTTGGGGGAGTGGGCTGGGGGGTCCAAGGGGAGTTTTCAACCCTAACACCGAATTTCCTCACTTTTGTTGCTGTGGAACAACCCTAACTGATGCATTAAACAGAGTTTTTTGTCTCTATTTTCCCTTCTTTTTGAGAATGATAATGAGAAATAGTGAATGTAATGCGGCCCCACGCCCCACCACGGATGTCTTGTGACATAGTAACAGGAACAGCAACGCAAACAGAAGTGCTAACAGTGGCGCACATGGTAACGCAAGCGCGAATGAGAACAGAAAGGGTAACGCACATGGTGGCGTAGACGGGAACGGTCCGCCACGTGATGTCTTGTCACATAGTAACATGGTGCCCACAAACGGAAATGTCAATGGGCATGGTGACGCAAAGTGAAACAGAAAGAGAAACAGTACTGTAGACACAAATGGCAAAAAATAACAGAAACGCAAGCGCAAATGAAAATGCAAAGGATAACGCACATGGTGGCGTAGACGTGAACGGTAAGTGAAATGGCTACGGAACTGCAAGCGGAAAGGGCAACGGTAACAGTAATGTAAGTGCACAGGCTGGTTTTCCCCAAAAGCTACATAGAGAAAGACAGTGAGTACAAAGAATGTATGCATAATAATGGGTCTCGGAGCAGAAAATGAGGAGTTGGAATACTAAATAGCTTATATCTCAGGAACCGTATGACATAGAAAAAAAATGTAAAAGTCATATGATTTATGACGTTCCTGGCTAAGCATTTTTTCGACGAAAAGTCCGTATCTCACACCGTTTCCGAGATACGTGCCCTGAAAGGCATGGCGAACACCGTAATGTTATCCTATGGGAAAAAAAGAGAAGTTCGGAGTGTCATAACTTTGGCTCCCTGTAATATTTTTTCACCAAACCACTAAAAGGCACAACTATGGGATGTTGGCTGTCTTCCCTCCAAATTTCAGCCCAAAAGACTGAGCCATTATATTGCAGCAGGGCGCCAAAGGATTGCTGCAGTGCGTCAGATGCTGTAATGTTATCCTATGGGAAAAAGCGTCAACTTTGGAGTACCATAACTTTGGCACCGTGTAATATCTTTGCAACATAACACTGAAAGACAAAGAACCTCTGTGCGCAAACACTGAGGCAAGGGTTACCCCAAAGGGCATTTGGCTGGGAAGCCAAGTTTCAAGAAAATACAAAATCACACATGCCCACACAATGCAAAGCATCATGGGCTGCATATGCAAATCACCACAGAATGTTATGCTGGTCCAACTTTAAGCAGAATTGCATGGTACCGAAAGGCCTCTCACACAGTTTGCAAAGGGTACTAACAGAAGACATAGACACGTGTTTCGTTCTACTGTCCAAATGGCCGCTTAAACCGCTCACTACCGAATGCATCCCCAGACTTTCTGGAACTGCTGAGCAGCGTAAGGAGTGACTTACCATGATTCGGTAAGTGTCAACACGGCGGTATTTGCACCACAGCAACCCGAGCTCTCGGGTTGCTGTATTGCAGATGCCGCCATGTAAATACAGCTTAAGAAAAGGACACCAGTCAGCAAGCCATTGTCTATGGCCTGGTAAAGATACAGGGCTTGATTCTGAAAGGGCTTTAAATGCCACAAGCCCCAGATGCCCAAGGTGGATGGGGTTTGTGGCATTCCCCAGCTGGCAATTGAGATTCTCAGTCCTCCATGTGCCACATGCCATGAGTTAGACCAACTGTCACTGGTCTAACTTTGCCAGTCTTTTTACAAGGTTTCTGCCAAATATTTGGCACAAGCTGCCATAAAAATGGTAGAGGGTTGCAAATGTGCGTGACCTTGCAGAATCAGGTGCAAGGTGCACCAATAAGTTTGGTGCAGTGCAAAGTTTGATGCAGAGCTTGTGCAAGCCCTGTGTCGACCTTTGGAAATTGAGCCTAAAGATTGTTATGGGTCAATAGAAGTACTGTTGTGTTTATTTATTTCTTTCAAACGTTTTGCCAGGAAAGCCATACTGTGCTGGATTTAGCTTGTTTTGAGATGTATCCTGGGGTGGGGAAGAGAACAGAGCAAGACAATAATACACTCAGTTTGTAATAAGATAAATGTATCAAGAGTGCAGTAGTACAAATCAAGCTAAGCAATAATTCAATAGTGGGTAACATGCGAGTGCACAAAACATGGCAGCAGTGGAATAAGCATACTGCTATACGGGTGCAAAGCAGGATCATGTGTGAATGCAAATGATTTATATAAAAATAAGCTGTGCAACATAAACAGTAATAGGTTATGAGGTGAATGTCATGATGCAAATTAGTGTTTCCTGAAACAATATTGGGGAGGGAAAAGATCTGGGAGTTTATGCTGTGAATGGTTTGCTAGTATACTAGTTTTTCCAGTAGCTTCACAGGTACTGAGAGACAGGGATGGGTCAGAAACTGCAATAATGGTTAAGACAAAGCTTGAATTACTCATCCATGGTTTAAATAAAATGGTGCAATACACTTTTTTGATTTTGGAGTTCCACTTCTGATTAGGGGTGGACGGACTGTTACACGGGAGATTCAGACCCCTAGATCGTATCCATGATCCACGGACCTGGATAAATAAGGACTTCACCATAGAAGTCCAGTTCGAGGTCCGTGGAGATGCCATTTCAGTGATTTTGTTATCTGTTGCCTGGGAGATGCCGTCGGGATGTACAGGCAGCAGGTGGCATCCAATAAGGCAACAGAAGGTCACGTGACCTACTCAATGGTATGGAAGGCTGGTGAGTGTGCCAAGCAGCCCAGAAGAAGGAGAATCACAGCAGAAGAAAGAAAGATTAGAGATGGAGGGACTGGAGAGAGAGGTGAAGCACCAAAATGCAAAATCACTACAGTTAGGGAGGGAGGGAGAGATTCCCATCATGAAGGATATGGGGTGGGTGAAGTCAGTTGATTGATGATGAGGAGCATCGGAGTATTGGGAGGGGGGTCCCATGAATGATTATTGAAAATCCTAAATGAAACTTTTCTCAGCCTCAGACATTAGTAGCTGTGTGTACAAAAAGGGCAGGCTGGCCACTGGCAAAATAGAGAGGAAGGGTACTGGTGGTGGTGACCGAGATTACATTTACAGAAAATCCCAAATGAAAGTTTTTTTTTTCCTTGGCCTCAGACAGTAGCTGTGTGTACAAAAAGTGCAGGCTGGCAAAATCTGACCTGTGCCATTCCAGATCCAGAGGAGAGATTACTGGTGGCAGTAGGGTGGCAAAATAAATTTTTGTGACTTAAAGAGGGGAGCGGGAAAGAGACTGCAGGGTGGCCCACAATAAATGAGACATCCCAAAAATCCCAAATAATTTTTTTCCTGGCTTCAGTGTGGCTGTGTGTACAGAGCAAGGGCAGTAGGGTGGCAAAATAAATCTTTGTGACTTAAAGAGGGGAGCGGGAAAGAGACTGCAGGGTGGCCCACAATAAATGAGACAGTTCCAGAAATCCCAAATATTTTTTTTTTCCTGGCTTCAGTGCGGCTATGTCTACAATCCAGTCATGAATATCAATCATCGTTACCTAAGTTCAATCATGATTTCATGTGTTAAAAAAACATACTGTTCAAACAACATACAATTTAATGTGCCTGCCTTGTGCTGCTGGCTGTGCGTGGCCAAGGGGATAATCTGACTGTGAGTTGTAGCAGGCTGAGTGTTTACAGTACAACACAAGTAAAGCACAGGCACTACACTCAAGTGTCATCACCATCACTCATTTCCCATTATTCCTTACTATCATTAGTTTCATAGTATATCGCATTACAAACTTACATTACGAATAAGCATTAACCAACCCCTAGCGTGGGACTGTGCAGAGTGTGGCTAATGCACCAGATGCATCTGCATCTCCAATTCAGATTCTGAGGCACACTTAACAGTTGCTGAATTTGGTCACTTTCACTTAACCATAAGTTTCATATGCGCCAGTCCGGCAATCTTGGAAAGAAGTGGTGGTGGATTGCTGTGCTGTCGGTGTGCTGTGTACAGTCACAAGTTATGACAGTAAATTTGTTCCTGGTCTGTGTGGGTGGGAGTCATCAGAAGGGCATCACATTTCACATTAGAGGGATCTTTTTGTTCCAAAATAGATCTAAGTGTTGGTGAGGCACTTTCTAGTTCTCAGGTAGGCAGTGGCACTGCAACAGATAGGAATCGGTCTCAAAAGGTAAAACAAAATCAAACCCAAAAAGGGATTTTTTCACATCTAATAAGGTTTCATCTTCCAAGTGAATGCTTGAATCTAAAAAAGAGAATGTCTCGGATCATCATCATCAGTCCCAAGTAAAAAAATAAAGTTATGTACTTAAAACTAAAGACGTGGTAGATACCACCAACAGAGGTACCCAATGGTATGGAACAATTGCATACTATGCTACTGCCAGTTCCTCATCTGATTCTTCTGAGGTTGAACCAGATGAGGGCAATACTGATGATAATAAAGAAAATGCTGAGGCAGCACAAGGTTTTTGAAGGGATGGAAATTGCAGATGAGGAAGGAACAGGCAGAAATGTTTTGGTTGTGGAGGAGGAGGGCAGTGGAAGAAACCAGAAGGAACAGGCCCAGGGCAAATCCAAGGCGGGACCCAGAAAAGATGACTGAGGTGTTGTGCCTTCCTGGGAAAAAAAACTAAAAAAATATAATCTTTTGTTTGGTCATGCTTCTCCATTAGTGCTTCCAATGAGTTAATAGCAACATGCACTATTTGTAAACGGCCAATTAGCAGGGGTAGAAAGAAAGGAGCATTGGGAATTTCAACACTGAAAAGAGACCTAGACAGATGTCATAACATTAGTGATAGTAAGATGGTCAGTTGTGAGTCTCGAAGAGAAAGTGATAGTGATAGCTCACTACACTTGGGGGTAATGCTCCAAGATGAAAGCAGTGGCAGCCCCCTGCAGTATTACACCTCAACCACCACTTGCTTCCATTCAAAGGACTCCTCCAACTCTTACTGAAAGTGACCACCATGTGTTCAAAAGCCGTCCTCCTTCAAGGAGACAGTATAGCTTCTCAGAAACATATGAGCGTAAGGCCAAATATGCTTTGACTCACCCGGTTGCTGTTACAATAACAACAAACATTTCTGAAATGATAGCCGTTGATTTGCTACCATACAATGTGGTTGAACATATAGGATTCAGGTGGCTGCTTGAGTACCTTAAACCTCAATATAGTATACCATCACGGAAATATTTCTCAGCAACAAGGATTCCCGATCTTTACGATGTCGTATGTAAAAAATTAAGACTCATCTTGTGCAGTGCTGTTGGAAGGGTGGTGCATCTCACAACAGATATCTGGACAAGTTGTCAGCCTGAACCCTCCATGTCTGTCATGGCCCACTGGATGTTTTTAGATAATGCGCCTGGGAGTGGGGACAGTGAAACATCGCAGTTTGCTGTTCTAAGAATATTTTATTTTCCATCTGAACATACCTCGTACAACATCATTAAAGAGCTCCAAAAACCAATACAGCAATGGGTTACTTCACAGGGACTTTCAGTTGGCTTTACAGTTGTAGATACTGGGTCCAACATAAGAAAGGCCTTGGAGGAGGGGGGCTTTGTTCACATCCGCTGCTTTGCACATTGCTTAAATTTAATAGTTCATTGTTTTCTCAATGATGACAGGGAGATTAAGGCTCTTGTTAGCACTGCTAAAAGCATATGCACTCATTTCAGTCACTCAAGCAAAGCCCGTCACTTGTTTGAAAAATACAGCAGGAGCACAGTTTACATTTGCACAGACTGATCCAAGACACTTCTACTCAATGGAATTCGACCTTTTTATGTTCCAAAGGCTGCTGGAACAAAGAAAGCTGTCAGGCAGTACACCTTAGAAAATAAAATTGGTGCTGCAGACATCTATATCACTCCACACTATGGGCCATGCTGGAGTTTCTCATTGTACTGCTCCAGCCATTTGAAGAAATCACCAGGGAGGTTAGTGAAAACACAGCAACTCTGAGCCAGGTGATACCCCTTATAAAATTTTAAAATCCAGATTGAATCTGATTAGGAAAAGTTAGAAATAAGACAGTTCCATGATCACACAGGCTGCCAGTGGTGCTGACACATTGATGTTGCCTCCAGAATACAAGATCTAATGAGACGTATGATTAAAAAGTTGAAGAAGATGACAAACTATGTAAATGCTTCATTCTGATTACTACATTAAAGCAACAATCTTGGACCCATAATACAAATTGAAACAACTATTGAGTGATGATGATGACACTTGTTTTGAGAGAAAAAAACAAGAAATAATTGGCGAGGTGCATGCCATCATGGTTACAACAGCAGCACCACATTCAGAATCTTCTTCACGACACAGCAGCACAGCATCAGGTGGCCCATACTCTACTGTTGCAGCATTTTCTTCTTCTTCCTCCTCAGCTACTGCAGCTGAATCTTCTTCTTCATCACCAGCCAAGCATGATAGCACTGTCCCACAGTCACTTGATTCAGCTTCATGTCTCTGGAGTCACTTAGAAGATGTTATTGTAACATCTTCATCTGCCTCTTGTAACACAGCCTCAGCACAGATCATTGTTGAAATGTACCTGGCAGAGCCCAATATCAGCTGGAATGTTGATCCTTTGAAATACTGGAAATCCAAACAAAATATATTGGCCTGCTTTAATAAACATTGCAATGAAGTACATGAATTGCCCTCCGACTAGAGTCTGTTCAGAACGATTGTTCAGTTCAGCTGGTAACATCATTACTGACACACAATCTCGTTTGACACCAGAAAATGCTGAGCACCTCACATTTCTCAAAGTCAGCATTCCTCACTTTAATTTAAAATATGATACCTGAATAAAACATACACTGACTGCTCTGAGCAGACTCTGTGCACAAAACACTTTCAAGAATGTGTGCCTATGGTGAAATTCGTTTGAGAATAGAGTCTACTACATGAGGTAGCAATTAATTGCAACAAGCCAGGTCAAGATGGACTAAGTCAGGCCACTATGATCACATGAGCAGCACAGAATAGAAAAAAAAATCAACCACTTTTCTATAGCCTGCGATATCTATGCATCAGTGAAAAAGATAAAGGTAAAAGGAAAGGCCAACACTTGGATAATCACTGAGCTAACTACTTATCTCAGACAAAGGAATCATCTTTGGCACTGTGCTCGAGCCACTGCTAAGCCAAGAGATATTCAAAAATTCAAAGCAGCTAGGAATGACTGCACTCGAGCAATAAGGAATGCCAAAAGGAAATACTTCAGGGAAGCTTTCGCCAATACCTAAGGAGATGGGAAAAAAATCTGGAATAACATAAAAAACCTCACTGGAAAGGACCCAAAGAATCCGCCCACAATGCTCAATATCAACGGTACACCAACGACTGACCTTGTTACAATTTCCAACACCTTTAACAATGCGTTATCTAATCTGGGCAGTGTTCTCCCACCAGACTTCTTTGATGCCCCTTCCACAAGTGACTATGCTGACAAGGCACCACACCATCACACAGCACCGCAATTCTACTTCAAGGAGATCCCAGTGCACCTTGCCAGAAAATACATTCTGAAAGCCATCAACAGTACTGGTTACAGTTGTGACTCCCTCGACATGAAACTGTGCACTGGTCTTAGAAGGAATCCTAGAACCCTTGACTAAGATATTCAACCTATCACTCAGGACTGCCCAATTCCAAACCATATGGAAGCAGGCTACAATTACACTGGTTCACAAAAGTGGAGACAGGGCACTGCACACAAACTACAGGCCTATCTCCATCCTTCCACCCTTATCCAAAGCTCTTGAGCAAATAGTCTCGGACCAGCTAGTCGAGTACCTTGAAAAATATGAAATCCAATGCCCTGAACAACATGACTTTAGAAAAGGGCACAGCACCACCACTGCACTGCTGGAATTTACGGGCTTCATCCATGCCACCTTGGACCAAGGGAACTGCGTGGGAGCTGTGTTCATTGATCTAACTAAAGCCTTTGACACCGTAAACCACCAACTCCTAATCAGACAACTCTCAAATATCGGTCTCTCCATAGATGCTTTACCCTGGTTTGCAAGTTACCTTGGAAGTAGGGCCCAATGTATTAATATCGCTGGTGTCAGCTCCAATGAAAGCCCAATCCTCTCATGAGTCCCCCAGGGGTCCATTCTGGGTTCATTGCTCTTCAGTCTCTTCCTGAACAGCCTCCCCAGCATCTGCCACCAGAACATACTGCTCTATGCAGATGACGCTGTCATACACAAATCACCATGATACTAATCTACTGGAGAAGCAACTACAGCATGACTTCAAGAGCATGGAGGACTAGTTCATCTCTACAAACTGGTCCTGAACTATAGCAAAACAAAAGTAATGTCTTTCTGCAATACATGAAGCAAACATAACTCTCGATCCTCACTATCAGGAACCGAGCAGGATTACACTCGAACCAGTTCCAGAGTTTAAGTACCTTGGCATCACCCTGGATAGATCCCTCTCTCTTGCTGCACATCAACAATGTCACAAAGCTCATGAATATATGAATAGGCCTTCTCTACAGGCACAGACATTGCATGACAGCTGATGCCCTTAGGCTGGTGATTAACTGCTGTGTCACCTCAGTCATTGACTATGAACTAGTTATCTATGGCTCGGCTTCCCCCACTGCCCTTCACAGGATATCAATGGTGCTTAACAAATCTTGCCGGCTCCTAATGGGCGCTGCCTGTCTAACACACATCTGCAATCTGTACGTCCAGACGGGGTGGCTACCACTCCTCAGCAGGATCCAATACCAGACCTACCTGGTAACCAACAAGGTTCTCCTCAGGCTCTTACCGCTGGGTGTTGAAAAGCTTCTTGCTATAAACAACAGCACCCAGCACACCAGAAATGCACAACACCAAATCTAGCAAGTCCCCAGATGCCGGACCACCATGGGTCAGAGGTCTTTCACCTACAGAGCCCCACTATGGTACAACTCACTCAACAAAGAAACACTTACTGCTACTATGCTTGGCACCTTCAAAAAAGCAACTCCATCAGCACCTCATGTCAACCAATCAGTGCGACTGTTTCCACTAAGAGAATCACCTCTCCTCCCTTGCTGGCCCATGCTGTCCCATAACCTCCCTAAGGTTGCAATACTCTGGCTCCTGCTCCCTCCTCTTACATCCCTCCCTTGTGCCTCCTCTTTATGTCCACCCCCCCTTCCTCTTGCACTTATTGGAAGTGGACACCATCCTACCACTATCAGGCTTGCGTCCATCCTGCCCCCTCCCCTTAGACAATGGCTCCTCAGTCAACCTACTACTTTCGGTACTCCACTTACCCTACCCCTCTCTAACTCCACTCCACAGGTTATTTTGCTTGTTACCGACATTTTCTTGCTGATGTTGTCTCGCTCCAAGTAGGAATGTATCCTTAAGCCTAGCCTTTGCCTGTTTTAAAGTCCGTTATCCTTGTCTACCTTTGTATGTAAGTTTACCCTCCATCCTCTGATGTGGAACCTTTGTAAATGAGCAGTTCCTGCTCAAAGGTTTTTGTAATCCTAGAGGTTAATAAATAAATAAATAAAATAAAATAAATAACATCAGTGAGTTCTGAGTCCAAACACAGCAAGGAACTGCATTTCATGTCACAAACTTACTTGGTGGTACCTGGTACCACTATCTGATCTGGAAGTAGGGTACTGCTGTCTTCTACTACTACTACTATCAGTTTTTGCCCTTGAGTTACGACTACTACTTATTTATCACTTTTTGTCCTTACTCCAGTCCTACTCCTTGATACTTCTACTTGTCACTTTTTTGCCCTCAGCAACTGTTCCTGAGTCCTGACTATACTGTTTTAATTTCCGTACAGTCATGGCTTATCAGATGCCTGAAAGTTCAGAAACTGAATACTCTGTATATTTCTTATGTCCCCAATATTTGGCTGCAAATACTTCACAGAAACAAAATGCTACTAAGTTGAAAATTCATATAATTTCTTTATTGTTTGTGTGTGTGGTATGCTAGTCTGGTTACATCTCACTTACATTAACTGGGCTGAGGTTATATTATTATATTTTATTTGTGATACTTAAATTACTTGGCAGTGGCTGGCAGCAAGCAATTGTGAAACTTGGAAGGATGTCATTGTGCTTTGTTGTGTGTCATCAGGTCTTCATCACGTGGCAGTGGCAAACTTTTTTATGACTGCTCTGCACTTGACCAATGTGATGTGTGAGTGGCTGCCTGCCTAGATGGTGATCGCTATGTCTTTTGTTTTTCTTCTTTAAGGATTCAGCATCCTTAGCATATTGATCAGAGGCAGAAGAAGTAGTCATAGTACTAGAAAACATTACCACCTCTTGGACCAGGTAGTGTACCATATATCACAGTACACTGGGGCATGCAAATCAATTGCATCATTCAGATGGATAGGGTGGGTGGGCTCTCTTAGTGCTGCTCATTTGATCATTCATATCCATTTCTTTGACTTGTTCAGCTCTAATTGGAACATCCATCAAAATAATACCCACACAGCACCATTAATAAAAAAAGAAATCTTAGCTGCCTGGAGTGCCTGCAGTGCTTGATGATGCTATGATATACTGTAGGTATTTGCATCTGTCTGTCTGTCTCTCCTCCGTCTCTCCCAGCACACTCATGTCCAGGCCCAAACACAGATACGCCACCATTGTAGGCCAGCCACGGAAGGCTACAGTAGGACAGATTGTTTTTTATTTAGCAGTTTTACTTTAATTTCTATACAAATAATCCATTAAATTATTTCTTTTGGGCCTCTATGTCAAATGTGAGCGACTTTGGCCACTTTTATGCATTTTTTCATATTATTTCAAATATTGGTGAATAAATCAGAACTAATTAGGATAAATCCGACTTCACTGTGTTCCAGTTCTTATTTAATAAGAGTCAGAACTTCATCAATTCTCCCATCCCTACATCTGATGTGTAGTTATGCAGAATTAAGTGGAATTTTAGAAATTCAATAGGAATTCTGTCAGAAGTAGAATTTGAAAATTTCACACAGCTCTCCAGACAACCCTCTTCAATGTGTCCTGCAATGATCTAGGTACCAAAGGACAGGAAGGTTGCAAATATAGTAACCTTACACAAGTGGGGATGAAGGATCCTGACAAATAAAGACCAATGAATCTTACACCCATTTGATAAGATCCTGGAGATAATATCTGTAGAATTCCTAGAGAACAAGGAGGTGATGGACAAAAATCATTCATGACAGTCAGATTGTGCCAATGTACTTGACAGACATTTTCAACCCAGTGACACAATCTGTTGACAGAGGTCAGGCAGTTGGTATCCTATATCTGGATTTTAGTAATGTCTTTGACTTGGTGCTACATGGGACACTGGTAACTAAGGTGGGTTTATGGGAGTGACTCACTAGATGGCTTGGAAACTGGTTGACAGGAAGGACACAGAGGGTGATCCTTAATGGCAAAATCTCAAAGGTGAAGGAAATGACCAGTGAGGTACCCAATGGGTTAGTCTTGAGGCCAGTTCTTCTCAATGTGTACATTAGTGACATTTGGGTAGGGCTTAATGGGAAACTAGGTTTATCTGCAGATGATGTAAAGGCTTAGTAGAATTTAGACAGTTTGGAAGGATTACCAGTTTAAAGAGGGAAGTGGAGAGACAGGGAAGAGTGTCTGACATTTGCAACCAAATTGTAATCCCAACAGATGTAAAGTAATATACGTTTGATGCAGAAATTCACAGATGGAGTATTGGATCTATGGGATATAGGTGGAACACTCCAGTGATGAAGGGACTTGGGGTAATAGTTTCTGTAGTACCAGCCTCAAATCCTCCTTTCAGTGTGCAGAGCTTATGGGAAGGCATTTGGATGCTGGGTGGTTGCATCAGGTGGGGACTCGCCAATCATGAGAGGAAGTGATTCTGCCAGTGTGCAGGTTGTTGGTTAGACTGTACCTGGAGTATTGTGTTCAGTTCTCGACCCACACCTGAAGAAGAACCAGAACCAGTTAGAGGCAATACAGACATGGACGAAGAAAATGATATAGGCCAGCAGGGTAGTACATACTGTATGAGAACAGACTGAAGGACTTCAACATGTACTCACTGGAGGCCAGGAGGGAGGGGATATGGCTGAGATGTACAGATATATTTTATTTGTTTATTTAACACTTCGGAATTAACCTTTGAGCTATGAGCTCTGTTACAAAGGTTCCACGTGAAGAGACAAAATAACAGTTGCAATGGTACAATTCATATAGAAATACAGGTATGTAACATATGAATACTGGCCGGACAAGACAGTAGCTTTATAGTTGATTACAAGCAGTCACAATTAACAAGTTTGAGAGGCATAACCAACTGCCTTGGGAACAGGCATCATCACAAGTTTCAGGTCCTAAATTCTTCAAAAGAATTGCAGTTATTGGGAGGAAGGAGAGGGTGTGGGGCCGGAGATCAACAGGCACAGTCCTAGAGATGAACTGGAAAAATTGGAGCTAGGAAAGCAACAGCTGATAGGTGAAGTAAAGTGGAGGTGAGTATGAGGTAAGGGCAGGATTGGGTAGTGAGACAGTAGTGAGGGTGAGAGGAAATGAAGGGGTTGGAGCATGCTGAGAGTCACAGGGATGGGACTTGAATTAATGGGGATGACACACAGAGAGAGGGGCTGGGAGGAACAAGGTGGGAGTAAGGGCTAATCTGTGGTGGATTGAAATCCTATCGGGTGGAGATATGGAGTCTGATTTCCCACAGTGGAGTACTTATGTAGTCAGTAAGTGTCTTACTGAGGGGTGTATGCGCCTTATGCATGTCTGTATTCACAGGTTCTAGTGTTGAGTAGGGATTGCTTCATCTCATGCTTAAAGGTAGAGAAGATCTTTGTACTGTTTACTCTGACCCGGAGCTTGTTTAGCAAGAGGAGTCCTGTAGGTGAATGAGCGCTAGGATGTCCTCATGACATATAGAGGTACAATAGCTTGACTACACTGAATTTGTAATGAAGGGCAGTTCAACCACCAGTGTCCCAATCTCAGGTTAGCAAGGGACAAGTTTAAAAAGGACACCAAGAAACACTTTTCATGCAGAAGGGGTGGACAAATGGAACAACCTGCTGGCAATGTGGTCAATGCAGAACCCACTCATGGTGCCATTTACAGTGGGATAATGTTAAGGGATCATCTAGTGAGGGGCAGGTAAACACTAAAGTAAAGGTATGGGGAAGATGAAAAAAGGGCTGAAAATTAGTGTCAGATACATCTACAGCTAAGACCTGATGGAGACAGTCTTCTTCTGTTCATATTTTCTGTGTTGTTATGTAGAATGCAAAATATATACAGTACTTCACCATGGACAAGAGTGCAAACCTGCAAATGTATAAATAATACAGAGGATCGTGTATGAGTATTCATACGCATGAATGCTGTTTTTTAGTTGAGAGGTTTCTGTGGTAACAAGAGACCTCAAGAATGCAGTTTAAGAGGTCTTGCTACCACAGAACCCTTGAGACTGAAAAGAGCGTAGTACAGTACGTGTATGATTGATCATACACATTCTGTTATAGTGTATGGACAACCATAGTTAGCAACCTGCATCCCAAAAAAATGTTTCCAGTAGTAAAAACAGCTTACTTTACGGTGGGCTGTTGTGGTTCATCACAGAACTGGTCACTTCCTGGCCAACCTCTCACCATGGCCACTTCATCGTGCCTGCACAAAAGCATTTTGTTTTGCTGTGCTGTAGTAATGACGTCACTAGTGCAGCACAACAACATTGTGACGTCGCTACTGCAGCACAACAACACTGTTCTAGACATGGACTTCCATGCAGAACAGCATTCCACCATACACTATGTAGAGGATTGTGTATGAGCAGTCATACACAGTGATATTTTTGTATCAAGAGGTTTCCTTAGTAACAGATGACTTTGAGAGTGCAGCTTTCTTAACTATGTATGATAACTGGAATATGTGCTCACAAACGCAAGTGAAAATGTTACAGTACTCTAAAACAGAAACAAGGCAAAATGCAACTGAAATACACGCTTACTGTAGACCACTTACTCTGCAATGCCACAAAAACTTTCATTCATAGGGCAAAATGGATAATCAATGCACATTGTGGTGAGACCACCATGAACAACACCCATTTCATGCCTATATCCCAGACTGTTTCTCAACAGTAAATACCAAACCAGAAATTCATTGCTGAGACTTTAATAAACAGAAGAAATGCTTTGTATGAATGTAAAACCTTACAGTACATTATTTCCATTACATGTGTTAGTCAAGTGGTTCCTAGCCAATTCTGTGCTATCATTGGTTGAAACTGGGTCATTATTGCTGTGTGGAATTTTTCAAATTGTGGTGGACTACAGTTCCAGAATCATAGAAAATTCTGCCTTACTACACATAATTTCATCAGATGTACAGTGACACAATTCTGCACTGGAATATATTGAAATTCTAGTTTGCCCCATCATTATACTGTATGTTAATTCTATTGAGGCAAGTTTGTAAATGTCATCAGAAATGCACCACTTTCTTCCTCATTGGCCCTTGGACACCTGCCTGAGGGTTCCATCTGATGTTTTGATGGTCCAGGGAGGTGACCAGAAAAGTGAGAGAGCCAAGGCCCAGAGGATTCATGATTAGCACAGGGAATTAATGGGGGAATAGTTTCCAGATACATCAGGAGAAAAGGAAGTGCAAGAAGACAATAGTGAGGATAAAAAGTGGTGGGGAGTGGACAGAAAGGGGGCAGAGCAGGGAGAGCACTGAATGAATACTTTGCTCAGTGTTCATGGAAGAAAAGGGGACTGCTGCAGCATGGGCTGGGAGGGTGGGGACAGGGGAAGGAGGTGACAGATGGAAGAATTAACAGGTAGAGTCCTAGAGGGACTGAGGGCACTGAAGGTAGACAAGGTACCAGGGCCAGATGGTATCCACCCCAGGGTGCTGAGGAGAATGGCGGAGGTGTTGGTGGAGCCGCAGGCAGATCTGTACAGCACCTCACTGGAGTCAGTACGTGTGCCACTGGACTGGAGAATGGCACATGAAGTACCATTACACAAGAACAGGCCAAGGGATGAACCAGGTAATTATCATCTGATAAGTCTCACCTCCATAGTGTGCAAACTCATGTAAATGATACTAAAGGAAAGACTGGTGTTGTACTTGGAGGACAATGGCCTCCACGATGTGAGGCAGCATGGGTTTGTTTCAGGGAAGTCTTGTCAAACCAACCTCATACAACATTATGACTGGGTGACAGGTGAGCTGGATAAGGGTCATGCGGTGGATGTTCTTTACTTGGACTCCAGCAAGACCTTTGATTCTGTGCCTCATGGACAGCTTGGGGGGAAGCTAACTGGTGTAGGGGTAGGGGCAAAAATGATGAACTGGATTACAAGCTGGCTGAGTGGCAGGCTGCAACGGGTGGTGGTGAGAAGGGAGCTCTCAACTCCAAGGCCAGTGATGAGTGGGGTGCCACAGAGCTCTGTTTTGGGGCCAGTATCGTTTGGGCTCTTCATATCAGACATTGCACATGGGGTGGTGAGCAAGGTAAGTCTGTTCACTGACGATACGAAAATCGGAGCAGTGGTGGATGGAAAGGAGGGATGGAAACAGCTGCAGGGGGACCTATGCAAGTTACAGGAGTGGTCAGAGAGGTGGCAGCTGGGGTTCAATGCAAAGAAGTGTAAGGTTATGCACTTTGAGGTGAAGAACTGAAGGAGAGAATACTGGCTGGGGGTGGTGGTTAGCTGGGGTTCACTGAGGAGGAGAAGGACCTAGGGTTAATGATAACAGAGACCATGAACAACACTGCCCAGTACAGGAGAGTGGCTGCAAAAGCAAACAAAATCCTGGGGTGCATAGCAAGGGGGTTTTCATCCAGGTGAAGAGAGGTGATCTTGCCCCACTACAGGTCATTGGTAAGGCTGAACATAGAGTATTGCGTGCAGTTTTGGAGGCCATATCTACAGCATGGTAAGAGGCTACTGGAGGGGGTGCAAAGGAGGGCAACAAAGATGATATGTGGAATGGAGGGGAGAGACTATGACAGCAGGTTTGGAGACCTGAATATGTACACCCTGGAGGATAGAAGGGACAGGAGGTACATGATAGAGGCATTCAAGTATCTGAGGGGAATCAATAAGGATGGGGCAGATGATGTCTTTAAGTTAAGGAGGGGGAGGGTCACCAGGGGGCACGGGCTAAGAATAGAGGGGGGAAGATTTAGGAAAGAAATGAGGAGACACTATTTCACAGAGAGGGTGGTAGCAAAATGGAGCACCCTATCAGAATGGGTGGTATCATGTAAATCTGTGAACAGCTTCTAAAGGGCATGGGATAGGGAACAGGGAGAGTGAGGGTGGGGGAGGTGGGGTTGGCAGTGGGATGACAAAGGGGAGGGGATGGGGCAGCTGCAAACTAGGGGTGTTGGCTGCACACTCAAGTAGACTTTGATAGACTGGGTTGTCTGTTTCTGCTGGCACATTCGTATGTTTGTATGTTCGTGTATCTATTTAGACATTGCTTCTGAAATTTACAGTTTACAATGATTCTTCAGCGTAAACCACAGGAACATATTCCTTCATTAAAAATCACAAGCAAATTTCAAATGTGTGATTTAATTAAAAAGCAAACAAACCTGCAACAGGCTTTTAGAATTCTATGGAATTTGTCAAAAATACCAACAAGCATTTCAAAGACTGGACAAAATGACAGCCACACCCAGAACTGTTCATGTGAATACATAAAATAAAATGTGATAGAACAATACTATCACACATGAGCACAGAGGTAAATATAAGTTGCTCTTGGTAATTTATACAAGTGCAAATAACAGTGCTCAATAAAAAAAAGTTCTAAAGAGTACTTACAAAGCAAAATGTACCATACGTGCTAAAGCAGGCGATGTCCCTATGACACAAACACACCTAACATTTCAGTTGGTGAAATAAGATATTCTAGAGTAGGTATTACATCTTGTAACATGCCTTGAAGTGATTAATAGCCCTTTTATCCAGCTTGGGCAGCAAACTCAACCCTTCAGCATGTTTATGGGAGGCTGAAGCTCGAGGTTCAATGTGGGAGAATTCCTCACATTCCAAATATAAGTTAGCCTCTCACAGCAACCCGTGCTCAGCGTATTTCATTCATGCCTAGGCTGTGTGGTCTCTGATGCAGGCTCCCTGTCTCCCATGCTCTTCCTGATTCACCTTCAGTCATGTCCCCTGCTCTTTCTTTTGTTCTGTGTCCTGTCTCGGCGACCGCCACTGCTCAGTGGTTTTCAATTGTGCCTTCTCATCTCCTTCCTGCTGTACTTCTCTATTCCCTGTCTGTTCTACCCCCCCCTCACTGTCTTCTGTTGCTTTCTTGCTCCCACCCCTCCCCTCCCTGCTCATTTCCCTTCCCACTTCTGTCTTTCTTTTTGGTGGTTCTCTGCTGCACCCCTTCCCCACCTTGGTTGTCAATGTTTTCGTTCCTCCTCCTCCTCTGTTTCCCTTGCATCTCTTGCTTTCTGTTTGGGGCTTTTTCCTTTCACATCTGATGATCCATTTCTCTTTTTACTTCCAGGTTCTTGATGCAGCCACATCAAATCAAATCAAATCAAAGTTTATTTATAATGCGCTTTTCAACATAAGATCTAACAATAAATAACAATATAAAAACAATAAAAAGCAGCAATAAATCTATTCAAATGCTAATTCAAATAGATAACTCTTCAGAGACACTTTAAATGATTCTGTGGACAGGCACTCTCTAATCTGACGAGGTAGAGAATTCCACAGGGTTGGGACCATGAAAGAAAAAGCTCTGGCCCCAGATGACTGAAGCCAAACCCTGGGAATCTCTAGCAATCCCCTGTCAGTGGAGCGGAGAGGGTGGTAATGTTGAAGGAGATCTTGCAAGTAGCCCAGTCCCTGACTGTGTAGGGTTTTATAGGTCAGTAACGTGACCTTGAAGGTGATTCTCCACCTCATGGGCAGCCAGTGCAGTTCACGCAGCACAGGTGTGATATGGCAAGTTCTTGGTAACCCAGTCAACAACCTGGCTGCAGCGTTCTGCACCAGCCGCAGGTGATGGAGATCCACCCCCGGCAACCCTAGATATAGAGCACTACAGTAATCAAGACGCGAGGAAACAAAGGCGTGGACCAACACAGGAAGGTCATCATGTGGAACAAGGTGTTTTATCCGGGTGATAGCAGTGTCAGTGGCTCAGTAGGTAGCACACTCGCCTCTGAGGCCGGGAGATCAGAGGGCTGTGGGTTCAGTTCCCACATCTGGCACTTGGGTTAATATCCCAATACTGACACTGTAGTGCAGCATGAGAGGGGTGCTGCACTTCTGAGGTGCCGTCTTTCGGATGAGATGTTAAACCGAGGTCCCATCTGCCTGGATTGGTGGTAGTTCAGGTGGATGTTAAAGATCCCATGGCACTTATCGAAAGAGTAGGGGAATTTCCGTGTCCTGGCCAAATTTCCTCATTCACTAAAAATACCACCAACAGCTTAATCTGGTCTAAGGTCAGTTGGCATTCATCTGTATCCCCTCCCCGGTCGTGCCTGAAAATATTCAGGATTTGTCTAGTGCACTTACCCAGTCAACAAAAGCTAAATAAATAAATAAATATTCCTCAGATGGTAAAAGGAAGACTTGACAGTGGCAGATACCTGTGTCTTCAGCGTCAGCTCGCTGTCAAGAATTATGCCCAGATTCCGCACCTGTTCAGAAGGTCTCAACTGGTTGCCCCCTAACACAAGGCCAGAGGGAAACCCAGGAGTCAACTTCTCTGCACGATGATCCGGGTGTACAACCAACACCTCAGTCTTATCCGGATTCAGTTTCAACCAGTTAACACTCATCCAGTCCTGAATCTCAGCGAGGCAGTTATTAAAGACCGATCACGCGCTATTCTGTTCGGGTACAAGGATATATAAAGCTATATCATCTGCATAGCAGTGAAAACTCAGCCCATAACGCCTTATAATGTCTCCCAATGGCAATATACACGTGAACAACATGGGAAAGCACAGAACCCTAGGCACCCCACAGGACAGATAAAGGGAGCAGAGGAAAAATTCCTGAAAACTACCCTCTGACTTCTGCCTGTGAGGAAAGAGTGGAACCATCTGAGGACTGTCCCGACAGTCTGCAGACCAACATAAGTGAACTAGCAACATCCTATGGTCCACGGTGTCAAATGCTGCAGAGAGATCAAGGAGGAGCAAGATCGAACGGCTCCTCCGATCTCTCACTATTAGGAGATCATTAAGTACCCAAACCAACGCCGTCTCGGTACTATGCCTCTTCCTGAAACCGGACTGGAGAGGATCATAGACCTCATGGATGGTAAGAAAGTCATTGAGCTGTAACGCGACTACTTTCTCAATAACCTTGCCCAAAAAGGGCAGGTTAGAGATCAGTCTGTAGTTGGTGAGACAGTCTGGGTCAAGGGAAGGTTTCTTCAAACAGGGTGTCACGATAGCCTCTTTTAAAGACTCGGAAACACCCTTGGTCCAAAAGAGCACCAGACTATCTCAGCAAGGAGTGGTCGATCACATCCATGCACCCGCAAGGAGGCGCATGGGACCAGGATCCAAACTACAGCAAGTCGGTCGCAAGCCCTGACAATCTTCATGTGATATCCATGATCGCTGGCTGGTCAAAATCTGTCCAGGCAGACTGAGGGCTTGTAACCCCACATCGATCACTGCCACGCCATTAGAAAGCATATCGCAGATCTCCGACCTGATTGATGACACCTTATCCTCAAAGAACCGAGCAAACTCATCACACTTTATTTGTGAAAAGCTCTCTGACCCCACAGACAGGCTGGATTGCACAGTCTGTCCATGGTCCGGAAAAGCTGAGTTTGTCGATTTCTTGATGCAGCTATCTCCCTGGACAGGAACTCTGCCTTCTTAAGGAAGATTTCTGATTGATAGTCCACATAATGGGCCATCAGTCTAAGTCTGTCACCTTCCAGGCTGGATTTCCACCAACAGGGTTCCAATCTTTGCCCCACTCTCCTCAACTCCCTCAATGTCCCATCAAACCAGGGTACCGAGGGTGAAGGGAGAGGGGCGATTTCTGGACAGGCGTATGGAATACAGTGCCCTCAGCACCATATTATTATAGTACACTACTAAGGCATCTGGTTCCATGCACTGCATAGGCCAACTCGATAGGTTCAGCACCACCATCAGATCCCTCACGGGTAACTTCAACATCACATAACATCAGCCTGTCAGAGCTACAGCTGCTCGTTTTGGGACATGCCAGCTTCGCTGCATCCATGCTCTGTCTTTTCCAGTGGCCTTCTCCTGCTCCATCTGCCAAACATTGCACTTTCTGCACTGATCCAAGTCAAGACCTGAACAGACTCCCTTCTCCTTCACTATGAACAGATCAATCAAGCCAGTCTTGTTTCGCCATACTAGTAGTATTAAAATGCCCTTATCTTGGTTTTCAGATGGTTAAATTATTCAGCCTGAAAGAGCAAGTGGCAAATATAAAATACCAAGCAGATATACAAACAATTTTAAAAAGACATCATTTGCTACTTTTATTTCTGAGGTTAGCTCTGAAGTGATTACTTTTATTATCTCATTTGAAGCTATTCTGCTTGATAATATTAGATGGGAAGTAAAGAGCAGACTTTGTCTGGGAACTGACATATCACTCCAATGTTGCATACTGTGTACTCTGGACTGCTTTGTGTGAAGAGTTCTATGTATTCACGAATGCTTGCTACCATCATACAATGCAATGCTTTTCAGTCTGGCAAGCTCCATGCTGTACTATCACAGGAAGGACCTGTAGTTAAACAGCATATATTGCACTTTAAACTTCCCATCACCAGTTCTATTTCCTTACAGTTCCTCCATCACAGTGGACAATACTCTAACCACAAACAGTTCTCATCTGCATTCTACACATAATACTCACATATCGAAGGCAGACAATTACTTTTAATCTCCATCACTCTATTCTGTCATGTGACTTCAACTTAAAAATTAAGAAATGTGTAACAGGGCAAATCAGTCTGTGCTGTATTTATTTTGCAGCATTCTGCCCTATCACTGTTATCATACAGAACTCTAATCTGGTACAACCCACAGTTCCGATAGAGGTAAACCATCAGACAGTGACATACTACCACCAGACAATCTTCACGGCCCGTTTACAGGTGTGCCAGTAATCATTATTTGCCTTGCTTTCTGAGTAACCAAATACCCATGCATCTCTGATAATGTAGATCCCACATATTTCATGACTTGCTGTCCTGGAGGCAACATTCCTGCTCAATCATACTGCCAGCAAAGTTAAATTCTTATCCTCTACATACATTATTTTGGATCCATCATTGTCCTAGATCCATTACTTATCTACCATATTTATCTCCTGGGCCTCTGACTATGTCTTTACTTGGAAGAGATCACTAATTTATTCATTTTCAGCTCCAGCCAGGTGGGGTGAATAGCATGTCCTTATCCACTAAATATTCATCTGCACTAGCATCCTAAATACCTAGCTAAGGAAAGCTGAAGCATGTCCTCATGACACCATTGAGTTATACTGTTTCTCACTCATCATCCACATCTCCTTGTGGCAATGGAAAGTAAATCCAGCCTTCACATCCATTACCTCAAAGGCGAGAATCAGTCAGTCCTCAGTTGAGAACTAAGACATTAATAGCCTACTTGTAGGGTTTATCCCATTATCAGTTGCCTGAACTATAATGACAATGTTCAGCAATACTGTAGCAGCTTTCTTTTATTTTTCACTGCCCTCTCCAACAGTCTTCAGGGCACCCTCTCCCTAATTCATTCTTCTATGAGATCTATGAGTGTAGGTAGATGCCCTCCAACTCCAGGGCTGGGAGTCCACCATGGCAACTTATACATCTACCAATTCTTCTCCTACCTTGCATTGAAATACACAACTGCATATCTGGCTCCATGGCATCTTATATGCATACTAATTCTCCTCCTACCTTGCTTTTCAATGCACAGCCACATATTTTGATCTATGGCATCTTATACAGCATGCCTACCAATTCTCTTCCTAACTTGTATTGCAATAAACCCCCTGTCCATTGGCTCCATTGCATCTTCTACGCCTTCTGATTGAAACATTCATCAAGAGATACCCTTCTCAGTACATGCTCAACTGACATTCAGAACCCACTATCACCATACCTCACTATCCAAGGGTAGATATTAAAACCCTCCAGAGATGTGTGTGCTGACAGTCATTTTACTTCTTGTCTACTTTCTTGCACCTCGATGAGTGATTTATTCCATTAACCTTTTCAGTCCTTTAGTCACTAAGCATTGTTATGTCTCAACTTCATCTACCATCAGACATTCCAGACAAGTTCAAATTCCCTTCCAGATTGTGAAGAACCATGTCTCTTCAGCCTCTTCAACACCTTACTGATCAACTTAGTTGGACTCGACTATTATCATCCAGCAATGTCTACTTTTTGTCCACAATATTTGAGACTCTCCATAGCTGCTTACTCCAAGTTCAGATGCCTTCTCAAGGTTTTCAAATGAAGCGGTATCATCAGCATTCAAACAACATCATGTTCCTTCATCAATACGGAAGACCCAGCATAGAGCATTTTCTGCTATCCAGAACAAGGAAACAAATCAGGCATTTAGGATCGTCTCCTCTTAGTGTGCCTGCCTAAAGGACAGACAGATCAGTAGCCATGGGTCCTCAGAGGTTTCCTCCACAGGGGTGGTTTCCTCTCCTGCGTGCTGCCATCCATAGTCTCCGTGAGTTGGAGGAGGTCATCTTTTTAGGGCTTTCTATTCCCTAAATGCTGCCTGGCTCTTCTACTGAGGGTGGGAACAGAGAAAGGCTAAAGTCAACTCAAAGTATTTACAAGCACTTTATTCACTCAAACATTGAAATGGGAGGGCTGAAACCTAAGGTTTAATGGGGGAATAGCTCCTCCCACATTCCACATATATGCCAGCCTCACAGCAACCCATGCTCAGCATGTTTCATTCACCCACCTTCCTCCACAGCCTCCTCCTCCTCCAGCACTCTAATCTCCTTTGTGCTGGGCCTTCTATTCTCAAAAGCCACCCAGCTCCTCTACTAAGGGTGAACATGCAAAACACCAGCAGAAGCAGGCCTTATGGTCTAGCGGGTCTGCTCGAATGTGCAGCTAGCCCCTCAACCTGCAGCTGCCCCACCTTTCCCACTCCTCTTCATCATAACACCCCCCACCCTGTCCCAACTCCTCTTAAAGCCACCCACCCTTCTACAGGATACCACCCCTCAGGCAGAGCATTCCACCTGTCCACCACATTTCCATGAAAAAAGTTATCTTGAGTTCCCCCCTGCATCTTCCCCCCTCCAACCTCAACTGATGCCATCTCATATCCCTCCTTCTTCTAAGCTGGAAAATCCCTTTTGTATTAATCTTATGTATCCCCTTAAGGTATTTAAAGGTTTCAATCATATCTCCCCTATCCCTCCTTTCCTCCAGGGAGTACATGTTCAGCTCAGCTAATCTGTCCTCGTAGGACTTTCCCTCAAATCCTTGGATCATCTTTGTTGCACTCCCTTCAACAACTTGATGTCCTTCTTCAGGAACGGGTGCCCATACTGCATGTAATACTCCAGGTGAGGCCTGACCAGAGACCTGTACAAGGGAAGGATCACCTCCCTATTCCTGGAGGAGAGTCCCCTCACTATACATCCTAGCATCCCATAGGCCAATGCCACTACCTTTCTGCACTGAGTCGAGTTGTTCATGTTGCCCATTATAAGCACCCTCAGATCCTTTTCCTCCTTGTTAATTTCCAGCTGCACCCCTCCCAGCTGATAGCTCCACCTCTGGTTTCTAGCTCTGAAGTGCAGCATCTTACACTTCTTAGCATTGAACCCCAGCTGCCATGTTACTGACCACCCCTGTAGTTTGTTCAGGTCCTCCTGCAACCCCTTCTACCCTTCAATGTCATCTACCACAGCTCCCATCGATGTATCATCAGTGAACAGACTGATCCTACTCCAGATTCCATGTGAGATATCAGCTATGAATGTCCCAGACAACACTGGTCCCAATAGCAATACTTGTGGCACCCCACTCATCACGTCCCTTGGTGATGAGAGTCCCCCCCACAACCATCCCTCTCTGCTGCTTTCTGTTCAGCCAATTGATCCATTTGAACATCTTTTTTCCCCACCCCTATGTATTCCAGCTTCCCCCAGCCTCCCATGCGGCATGGAATCAAAGGCCTTGTTGAAGTCCAAATACAGGACATCCACTGTGTGGCCCTGTCCAGTTCCCTGGTCACCCAGTTGTAATACTCAATTAGATTTGTCTGGCAGGATCTGCCCAAGACAAAGCCATGTTGATGACTGTCCTGGAGACCATTGTCCTCCAAGAAGGTCATCAGCCTCTCCCTTAGGATTGTCTCCATGAGCTTCCCACAATTGATGTGAGGCTCACTGGCCTGTAGTTGCCTGGCTCATCACTGAGGCAACTTTTTGAATGGGCACCACATGGGCCATCCTCCAGTCTGTGTAGGCATCCTGTGTCCAGGGACATACTGAGAAGGTCAGTCAGTGGCCCTGCCAGGATCTCCATTAGCTCTCTGTGTGCCCCAGGGTGAATGCCATCTAATCCGGTGCCTTGTTCACCCATAGTGCCCTCAATCCTTCCAGAACCCTGTCTTCTGCAATCCCTACATCAGTCACCCTCCTTCCACTACCCACCCTATCCCCCTTGGGTATCTGCCCCTTTCTCCTTAGTGAACATAGAACAGAAGTATTTGTTTAATGCCTCTACCTGTCCCCCCCCCGTCTCCATCCACACTCTGTACTTCCTAATCCTCACAATATGGTCTTTGTTCTTCCTTCTTTCTCCAATGTATCTGAAGAAGTCCTTTTCTCCTTCATTCATATCCTGTGCCAGTCCTAGTTCTCTTGAGGCCTTGGCCACTCTGACTAGCCTGGTAACCTCCCTGGACTTCTTTGTACACTGTTCCTTATCAACCCCGATTTCTTAAGTTTCTGAAATACCTTTCTCTTTGGCTCTTGAATAGAGAAAGGCCAAAGTCAAATCAAAGTATTCACACGTACTTTAATCTATTCACCAAGCACTGAAGTATAGGTTAATACATGTTTAGACCTCTTTGCCCATAGGAAAACTGCAGGTTTATTTTCCCATAATACATACTGAGTCCGAATCACATATCAGTAATCAATCATGACAGCACCAATGAAAACTTTCTTAAATCAACCTCAGAACCAGACTTTCATTAGCAGGGTTTCTCAGCAGTTTGAACTCTTATCAGGCATAAATGAGCTGCTATCACATTGCAGCATGCTATGGTGATCACTATTGTACTGATGGCTATGGCGACCACTGTACTGTAAAGAAAATAATAGCATACGAACAACTGCTAGGGCTACTTCATATAGAACTACTCTGTACATGCCTTCTTCTGACTAATTCTAAAACCCTGCCTTGCTCTATGAAACAACCATGGGCATGCATCACTAAAATCATCAGTTCAAACAACAAAAATATGCAGTACTTCCAGAACAGTCAGTCAGCACCTTTATTACCAATTTCTAAATTAAATGTGAAATGGTAATATTTATCATTCACTTTGGTAAACTTTGAAGAAAATGGTAAACTGCCATCACTTTCTAGAGTGAGCTCTGCCTCTTTAAGGAAAGGCTCTGAAAGGGTATTAAGGCCACCTTATCAAGCATGCAAGATCACTTTATTCATTAAAGTTGCCCTTAAAACATCATGATTTATTTATTATTACATAAATACTGATTAGTGGAATAAGATGTTCTATAGTAGATATTATATCATTTAATGTACCTTGAAGTGGTTAACATTCCTTCCTTCCAGCTTGGGCAGTAAACTGAACCTCTCAGCATGTTTGTATAGATCAATACATGGTTAGGCCTCTTTCTCCTTAGGAAAATGGCATGTTCATTATCTCAGAATTTATATTAAATCCAAATCGCTTATCAGTTAACCAAGTATTACAACATCAATACACTAATCAATCAACTGTGACAGCACCAACTGACAACTTTCTTAAATCAATCTCAGAGCCAGACTTTCATTAACAAGGTTTTATCAAAAGCCCCCCCCACACACACACACACATTTTAAAATAATTTCCTATTATTAGTTTTGCAAATAGTTAGGGTTCACTTAACTACAAGCACATTTTTTACAAGTAAGACACTTTCTTAAAATGACTTTGCAGTCAGTTTTGGTTGATGTAACTACAAGCACATTCACATGCAATAAACTTTCTTTAAAATTGATTTGAAAATAGTTTGGGTTTACTTCATTATAAACACAGTTTATAAGCTGCATTCTAAAATAGAAAATCTAAATGCAGCTTTCAAAATACTGTATATATCAATTAATGTAATAGGATTGGGCACCAAAGCAGTTAAATAAATGCATTTATTATCACTGGTGTTAAATAAATGACATAAGCACCATTTATTTAATATCATAACGTCAATCAACTAGCATTTATTTAACACTCTGCCATCAATCATCCCCTCTGCTGCTGGCACTTGTTCTACAACATTTTATTTTGATTCTCATGAGCTCCAACTGCCTGCTTTACTAGGTCCTGACAGTATAATACTGACTGACACACACACACACACACACACACACACGCACACACACACACAGAGTATTCAGATGTAAACATTGTTTCTCCATACTGGCAACATATTAAACAGCTTTCTCTTTTTGCAGGGGGAGAAAATCAAAGCAACGGGTGGCACTATCTTTCCCTGCCCACTTGCTAACCCACTCATCATGCCCAAGATTCGTACATTTGCCACTCCTGTCTATACTGGTCAAAAATTAGCTTTTCCAAAAACAAATCTGTTCCCAGCACCAACAAAGCAAACCCACAGCCTGCCACTGACCCTCACAAAATAATTATGTCATTCTGTAACGAACCAGCTCTCCTCACACACAGACTCTGTTCTCCTTTCTGCTCATCTCTGACTGCTGCAGCCATATACACCATCTTGCTTCTCCACTCTGGGGACAGTGAAGGGAGGACAAACAGACAAGGCAGGATCAACTAGATAAGCTATTTACTATAGTAAAAAAAAAGAAACAGAGAAAAAAAGGAAAAACTACCAAAACAAAAAAAAAAATCAACACCACAGCATCTCTCTCTGTCTCTCTGTCTCTCTCTAGGTAAATGAAAATCGGAGCCGCCATGTTTTCATAAGTCTCTGACCCTCCCACATTTCAACAACAACCAATAAAAACAGCACTCTCCACATCAAGACATTGCCTGCACAACAACCATACTACTGTCCTTAGAAAATAGCTGAACCCTGAGGACGAATACAGAAAAAAATCCCGCTGAATTTATAAATAAAAACTCTGCAAAAACTAAATAAAAATGAAATAAAAAAACTAATTTCCTGCTGCATAAATAGAATATGCAATGGAGAACTTGTATAATAAAGTATTTATCTGCACTAGAGCAGTTTGACCTTGAACACCTCACGAGTGGCTTACGCCACTCATGTGGTTACCTGAGGTCAAACTGCTCTTATGATGACAAGTCCTTTATTACACTTGTTTCCATTGCATATCCCTTATATACGAAACAAGAAGCATGTCAGAAAGCCTGCAGTGGATTGCAGCAGGCAAGCCTTTGTCTTTTGTCACTATCCCCTCTCACACCGGAACCAGCAGGTCATAGAAACACAGAAACACATAATTTTTTTTTAAAATATTTTTATTAAGAAATAGACACAGCATAACTATACAAACAGAACAGTATGGTTCACAATAAACACAGCAATAGAGTCAAGCCATACAAAGGCGAAAGTACTGGACTTCAGGAGGGCTGACTTTGCCAAAATGGGTGACTGCCTAAGGAATGCACTAGCAAATGGGCAGGAAGGAGGGGGTGGAAGAACAATGGGGAATAATAAAAACTGCCATCACAGAGGTAACAAGCCTTTGTGTAAAGCAAATAAACAAAACAAAATGATGTAAGAAACCACTATGGTTCTCACAGGAAGTGGCAGTGAAGGTTCAAGAGAAAAAGAAAGCATTCAGGAAGTACAAGGAATCACACAAGAAGCAGGACAGAGAACTGTATCAGTTAAAGCAAAAGGAAGCTGGTAAGGCAGTCAGAACAGCAAAGGCCCAAACCAAGGAAAAGATAGCCAACTCAAGTTAAGAAGGGGGATAAAACCTTTTATAGGTACATCAGGGAGCGAAGGAAGACCAAGGGAGGGATAGTGAGGCTTAATAAAGGGGACAGAGGGTGGGCAGAGGGTGACTGTGAAAAGGCAGAGATACTAAACAAATATTTTACTCAGTATTTACAAAATGAGAGGGAGGTACCTAAAACAAACAGTAGAAACACTCTGGATACAGAAGTTGATACCAGCCCATTTACAGAAGAAAGGGTTCTGAAGAACTCTTAAAACTGAAGGTGGACAAAGCAATGGGGCCTGATGGGATTCATCCCAGAATTCTAAAAGGACTAAGGGTAGAACTAGTGACACCACTCACTACCCTCTTTACCAAATCATGGGAGGATGGGGTGGTACCCAAGACTGGAGGAGGGCAGATGTGATTCCCCTTCACAAAAGTGGGAGCAAGGCAGAAGCAGGAAACTACAGACCTGTTAGTTTAACCTCAGTGATAGGGAAAATGATGGAATCACTTCTGAAGGAAAGAATTGTCAAGTATCTAGAGGCCAGTGGGGCACAGGACCCAAGGCAGCATGGATTCACAGTGGGAAGGTCATGCCAGATGAATCTAATAGATTTCTTTGACTGGGTGACCAAAGTAGTAGATCAGGGAGGGGCTGTGGACATGGCCTACCTAGACTTTAGCAAGGCATTTGACACAGTCCCACACAAAAGATTAATATACAAGTTAGTCAGCCTGGGAGTGGGTCCCAGGATGACAGCCTGGGTAAAGAATTGGTTGGAGAATAGGACACAGAGAGTAATAGTAAATGGAGTCCCTCTGAAGAAAGGAGAGTTCACAGTGGGGTGCATAGGGTTCAATGTGGGGGACCAGTCCTCTTCAATGTCTTTATAAGCAACATTGCAGAGGGACTGAAGGAAAAGTATGTCTCTTTGCAGATGACACAAAGATCTGCAACAGAGTTGATGCACAAGGTGGGGTGGAAAAGATGAGAAGGGACTTGGCAAGGTTAGAGGAATGGTCAAATGTATGGCAGCTTAGATTCAATGCTAAGAAGTGCAAGGTAATGCACCTGGGAAACAAAAACCCAGGGGAAGAGTACACAATGGGGGGTGAGATACTAACAACAACAAAAATGGAAAGGGACCTGGGTGTAGTCATATCAGATGACCTAAAGGTGGGCAAGTAATGTGAGAGGGCAGCAAGGAGGGCTGGGGGGATACTGGGATGCATAGGGAGAGGCATCACCAGTAGAAAACAGGAAGTTATTATCCCTCTGTACAGACAGCTGTGAGACCCCATCTGGAGTACTGTGTGCAGTTCTGGAGACCCAATCTCCGCAAAGACATAGACAGGATGGAAGCTGTCCAGAGGAGGGCAACTAAAATGGTGCAGGGTCTGCACCAGAAGACATATGAAGAGAGACTTAAGGAGCTTAATATGTATAGCCTCGAGGAAAGGAGGGAGAGGGGGGACATGATAGAAACTTTCAAGTACCTCAAGGGAATCAACAAAGTCCAAGAGGGTAGCATGTTTCAAAAAAGAGGTGTGCAAGAACAAGGGTGCACAATTTGAAGATAGAGGGGTGGCTCAGAGGTAATTTAAGGAAGTATTTTTTCACAGAGAGGGTTGTAGATGCATGGAATGGCCTTCCGGAGGAGGTTGTAGAGTCAAAAACAGTGGTGGAATTCAAGCATGCATGGGACAGTCATAAGGCAATTCTAGGGGTGGGGTAGGAAGAAGTAGGCTGCTGGTTAACTAGGATCTGCAGCTTATCAATTAGGTAGGGAAATGGGCAGACTGGTGGGCTAAGCGGTCTTTATCTGTCGCAAATTCTATGTTTCTATGTTACATACATTTTCTTGGTTCTAGGATCACTTATATGTAAAACATTTGTAGGCATTAGGTTTCAGTTAGATATACAGTAACTAAAAGAAAAAAGAAAAGGAATCATTCGACAATTAATCACTTAATGACTGGGTAACAAGGTGATATTGTGGAATATAACAGAATCATCCCAAAGGGGAATTAGCAAGCCAGTGGCATCAATGTGTGTTACCAGGAAGCTCACTGAGTAAAACTTGTCAAGATGTCAGTTGGCATCTACCTGGAATGATGTTATATGATGTTGTGCTGTTGTTAGGCAGGGATTAGACTTTCCCCAATAGCCTTTTCCACTTGGGTCCACACCTTGTTAAATATGTCTATCGTACCTTTGGCAGCATGCTGTGCTTTTTCTAATGTTAGACATTGTTTTAGTTATTGACCCACTGCTGTTTGCTGGGGACTAGGTGACAACCAATTCTGGGCCAGTGTTTTCCTAGCATTGACCAGCGCTATCTTCCATAGGGACTGTTCCACTGCCCTGCTCCCTTACAGGTTAGCTCCAAGAGTAATTCTAAAGGGGTGTAAGGTAATACTTGTGAGAGTGTCCTCCATTATCCCTATGAATTTCCTTCCAAAAGGGGCAACTTAGTGCATGTAAGATCTAGGTGCAAGAAATCTGCCTGTGTAATGTGACATTTGGGGCATTCAGGAGAGTACTTTGGATCTATGTTGTATAATTTGGAGGGGGTGATATATGATCTATACATAAAATTACATTGTGCCTGCCTAAGCCTATTATTCCTAGAGCCAATTATTAAGATGTTTTATCGCAGACTTCCATATATTATGATCTAGCTCTATATTGAGGTCAGCCTCCCACTTCTGTTTAATGGGTTGCGAGTGATCCACCTCTGCACCCAAAAGAGTGCGGTAATATGTAGATAATGCTTTCATCCCAGGTGGGGGGTTGTAGAGGCCCTCCTCAATTGGAGTAGGTGCAGCCCAGTCTACCTCCACCTTAAGGCTATCTCTATGCCTTTGACAAATCAATCGATATGCGAAATAGTCCCCAGGATCAATGGAGTACTCAGCAATCAACCCAGGGAATTCCTTAAGTCTCCGTCCCCGATACAGCTGCAGGGCATAAATCACTCCCTTAGCCCTCCATGCTCTAACCGTCTGGTGTAGTTGTACTGTATATGCTCCTCTGTCTCTTACAACAGTGGCAAGATCCGAATATGGTGAGTGAGCTTTGTTTACTGGCTGTCATAGCTTCTCGTGCACACAGGACCAGGCCTTCAGGGTGGCGGCAGTACAAGGGTTGCCAAAGAATTTTCCATCCCTGTGCCCAAGCCCTCCTGACAGGCACATATATCTGAGTGACCCCCATCTGCCCTTCTTCCAGATCAACCCAGTCTAACCCAACTTCAGGCACCCCTACAGGAAGAAATGCTAGCTGAGCTGCCAAATAGTAGAGCTGAAAATTGGGCAATCCCATCCCTGCCGGGGCCATTTGTAAAATTGTCCTTTTTATCTGGGCTCCCTTCCTTCTCCAAACAAAACTGTGTCAATGCATTTACTTGTTTGAAATGCTTGAAAGGGACCTAGATTGGCAGGGATTGTTACAGAACAGACATTTGGGCAGGATCATCATCTTCACTATGCTAACTCTACTGAGTAAGGTCAGGGCATCCAGCCACCTCTCGGAGTCCAATCCCACTTTTTTTTTGCTAAGGGAAGGTAATTAAGAGCATAGAGGGTACAAAGTTTGGCAGAGATGTAAATACCCAAGTATGTTATTTTATCAACGATCATCAGACCCCCCAGTACCTACATTAACTGATGTCTGTTTTGCAGCCCTATTGGAGAAGTTCGCTCTTTGTCCAATTAACTTTATATCCTGACAATGCTCCATATTCATGGAGCAAGTGGTGTTCTAGGGGTAAGTCTTGAGCTGGTCTTTGCAGATACAGGAGGACGTTATCCACGTACGGGGCCACTTTATGCTCCCTGTCCTCACCTAGGAAACCCCATATTCCCACATGGCTTCTAGTAGCTGCTGCTTAGGGCTCCAGGGCCAGAACATACAAGAGCAGAGAAAGGGGACAACCGTGCCTGGTGCCCCTCTCTAGTGTAAAGGGAGTTGACAAAGAGCCTTTCACCAAAATCTGTGCCGTCGACGAGGCATACAGAATCTGGATCCAGTCAAGGATTTTAGGTCCCAGCCCTGCCTCCTCAGAGCTTCGAATATATGTCCCCACTCAACCCTATCGAACGTCTTCTCTGTGTCCAAGGCTAGGATGGCTGCACCATGCTTATTGGCCAGTTTACCCCAAGAGTACAGGACATTGAGGGTCCTTCTCATGTTATGCTTCCCCTGCTTACCGCTCATGAACCCTGACTGGTCAGAGTGGATAAGGCTAGAGTACAGGCTCTAGTCAGGTTGCCAACACCTGGCTAGTATTTTATAGTCAGCTGTTAACGATGATATGGGATGATATGAGGCACAGTGGATGGGGTCTTTACCCGGTTTGGGAGGACAGTAATGGTGGCTGCCTCATTGAGGGAGGTAACAGCCCTGAGTCAGCCCTTCTTGTAGTACGTCCAGCAAGGGGTCCACCAGCAGATCTCTAAAGAGTTTAAAGAAATCAACAGGTATCCCATCCGGACTGGGTGCTTTGCCCCCTGCAAGTGCATTGATGGCTCTGAGAATTTCATCCTTCCCCAGGGGCCTATCAACCTCCTCCGCCTGCATAAAAGGGAAGGTCCGCAAGGGGGCTTTGTTGAAAAAGTCTTGTATCTGTTGTGTAGTGGGGGTTACCTCTAATGCGTACAAGTTCTGGTAGAAATTACTGAACTCCTCCCCCATTTCTCCTGTAGATGTAGTGATTTCTCCATTGGCCTTATCTAACTGTGTGACTGCTCTATCCCCTCTCACTTCTTCAGCTGCTAGGCCAAAACGTCCCTCCCTGTCTCCATCAAAGTAGGCACCGCCCCTGGCAAAGAATTGCTGTTTCTAGCTGAGTAGTATTTAAAAGATTACATTTCCATTTTAATTTCTGCAGTATCCTGTATAGGCCTGTGTTGGGGAATGCATATGTGCCTCTTCAAAGGCCTTGATCTTTTTCCGCAATTGCTTCGAGCTCAGATTGTGCTTCTGTTTTCAATGTGCGGAGTAAGATATCACTTGCCCCTGATTAACGCCTTCATGCCTCCCCACCTAACTGGAGTGTGAGGTGTCTCCCTTGCATTATGCAGCCAGAACTCCTCTAGTGACTTAATTATATATGCATTAAATTTCTTGTCCTTCAGCAATGGGGGTCTAACTTCCATGAGCCTGGCCATGGACAAAAACTACCACCTATCCCCAGTGCAAGTTGGAGATAAGCATGATCAGAAATAACAATGGGGGAGTAACGGGCAGAACCCACCCCCCCAACAAAAGAGGGGCACCCACCAGAATCCTGTCCAGCCTGGCATAAGTGCCACGCACAGGAGAGTAGAAGTGTATTCTCTACTTGCGGGATTCTGGTGCTGCCATACATCCACCAAGGCATAAGCCCGCTCAATCTCCCCCAAGGACAATGAATTTTTAGAGACCGGGACAGGAGCAGGGTTAGACCTATACAGCGTAACATCTCTAACACAATTAACCTCCCCCCCCAGTACCCATGGGCCTGGCATGCCAGACATGTCTATGGCCAACCTTTGAAAGAAGCCCTGATCTTCTGTATCGGGAGCATAGACTGCACCAACTGAGATTGGGCTTCCTCCCTCCACTGTCAAATGGGCCAAAACATACCTGCCACCTCCATCCCTAGTTGCCCTGTGAATGTCTGCCCTCAGATTCTTAGAGAGCCATATTGAAGCACCCCTAGCCTTGGAGGAATAGCAGGTCGACAACCACTGACCCCCCATGTACTGTTCTGTTTTCACAGCTTCTTGCTCTGACATGTGGGTTTCCTGCATAAGAATAATTTGGGGTTGAGCCCTTTTCATTTCATTCATCACCTTTTTTCTTTTGAGTATCAACTTCAGACCTTAACATTCCATGACACCACATTAATAGGGCTACCCATTATCAAGTATGTAAGATAACATATAAAATAACACTACTGTTTCAATAACACATTGTGAGAGTGCACAGCCCAGTGAATATCTCCTCTCCCATAACATTGGATCCTTTTCACAAAATATGTTTTCCTCCCTTTTAAAATGGAGCAAAACCCTTCCCCCTGAACTAGAACTCGACCCTCACCCTTAAACTTACTTAAATGCACCAACGTGGCAAACAAAACAGTTTTTACCTCCCCCTCCCCCTTGACTGGGCATAACCTTACCCTGTCAGCATTCCCATCTTGTAAATGGCTGGAGTTAGGTGTACTTGAACATCAACCTCATGCACATCTTACTGGGTTCAGCAACTTTTAACACCTGATGCCAGTTGTAGAGGCTATGGAAAAAGAAAGTTATCTTACCTTCTTTTCATGACTGGCATTGGGAGGAGTCTCACTCCAGGCATCCTCTTCTGGGGTGGGATTGGTGACAACTCCACCCTGTAAAAGTAAAAGGGACACCAAGCACCCACTTTCCAACAATTTTATCAACAGTGATCCCTTCCTCCTTCCAACCCCCCAGCACCCATCGGAGACCTCACTAATTGATGCTGATCAGTGGTTCCGCATCTTCATGCAAATCAACAGAGTGTAGCCTCACATGCAGGTAAACATGCAATCTCCTAGTTACACTGAGTTATAATCTGTATACATGCACCCTCCCCAAACACACTACACAATCTTAGTTCACATGCTGATATGGTCCACTTTTCCTCTTCCTCCTCCTCAAATAGGTATACTCTGATAATCTCTATCCCTTCTCCCAAAATATGTCTACTAGTCTAGGTGTATAAAGGCCAGCACATGCAAAGTAGCTGACCCTTCTGTCCTCTATGTCATGCAACCTCCAGCATGCTTCTAAAGGTCATCTAAGCAGACTTCCCTGAGGGAGTACATTCTCACTTGCCATTGATCTCTTCTGGCAGACCACCTGCTGGTACCCCCATCCCCAGATGTGGTTGGGTGAGGGCACTACCATCCTAGGCAATAAAACGTTCAGGACAGCTGATCACCTCCCACTCCATCACACTTGATAAGTACTGATCACATGTAGCATTGCGATACGGCAGGCATTGAGGAAAAGTCAGCACACACCGCACAACTGGGCCATGCTTCCGGGTTCAACACTTCCCAGCCTGGCCATCCTGCATAATCAACAAAGGTCCACATGCTAATTCTGGAGAAGCAGGGTTGGGGATATTCATTCAAATCCTTCAAGCCCGCTGATACTCACATCCCCAGTTGTGGTCGGGTGCAGTCGCATCAGCTCCAGCTGCCAGTCCGCCTTCTCCACAATGGCAGTGACCCAGCTAAGCTTACAATCCTGCCGATGGGCATCGACTGACATCCCTCCCAATCAACCCCTGGACCAATATTAAGGTCCTTTCCACTCTTTCCTCTCAGGAGCCCGTGCATTTGCTTAGACCTTGTGACGCAGCACAAATTTCCATTCCTCACCGTGGCAGCAGGCCATACTGGTTACTGATCTGATGGCCCACTTGCATCACATTTTCCCAGACCCACATTTAGGGAGGTAGACTATTTGATCGAAAGGTACAGTTCGAGGGGAAAGAGGAAAACACCACCAATCTGCCACTAAGAGTAGACATAAAAGCATTGCACATCACCCTGGCTTACCAATGATTTGGGGATCACACACCTTCTTGATGCAAGGCATCTGTAACCCACTTCTCAACTTCCAGATAATTATGAAATGTCTTGGGGTACCTCCAGGCTTTTGACCTCAGCTTCTCAGGATAGAAAAGGAGAATGACCAGCCCAGAGCATGCAGCTTAGATTTCACTCTGTTAAATATTTGACACTTGTTCTGTAGCTCGTGGCTATAATTCTGATAAATCCTCACTCTAGAGGTACACACATGGTGGAGCCCTGCTTTTTCACCGCAGTCAAATTGTTCTTGTCGGTAAACCGGAGATATTTAATTAAGCAATGCCATGGTTGTTCATTAGGTTCAGGCAGGGGGCCTACTCTATGTGCCCATTCAATTTCATAGTTCATGGCCTCCAGTGGGAGCTTGAGGTTTTGTACCAGCCACCTTTGAAGTTCAGTCTTTGGAACTTTCCCTCTGTACCTTCGGAGCCCATTATTCTCAGGTTAGACCATCTGGAGCGATTTTCCTGTTTGTCTATCTTCTCCTTTAACTCGAGATGGTTTCCACATAGTTGGAGCAGTCCATGACAAGATGCTTTGCTCTCTGACCCTGCCCACTTCTATTTCTCTTTGTTCTGATGTAACAAGCCTATTCGTCCACTGTTGACTTTTCCATTAGCAGATTATATCTCTCACCACTAGAGGCATATCTCTATCTCTATCTCTATCTAGTACGTAAGACATGTGGGTTCTCTCTGCCTTTCTCTCGCCTCTCCTCCTCCTCCTTGCCCTGCCCCCTCTTCTCTCTCTCCTGGTCCTAGCCACCCCCCACCCCGCCACCCTCTCTCTGGTTTCACTGCTACTCCAAGGAACTCTCCACTTCCACTCTAGACTTTTGCTTGGTGCACCATTTGGATATTCCTGGTTACTTAACCCAACCACTACTCTCAACAAGTGTGGCCACCTCTCTATACTGTACCACCTTACAGTCCATATGGGATACCGCCTGGAACCTTGCAACTTCTACTCCTGGAAACAGCGATCAAAACTATCTCTCAAAGAGCTGCGACTCTGCTCCTTAAAACTCCTACTCCTCCTCCTTCTCATCTCAGGCAGTTTCCGTCCAAATCCTGGCCCTAGAAGCTCAGGCCACACACAAACTCCAGGTGCCCTTATCCTTGCAACCATTAATATCTGCAGCCTACTACCAAAGCTGGATGCACTCAAAGCCTTCATATGCCAACACAACCCTGACATCCTTGCAGTGGTGGAAACTTGGCTGACACCTAAAGTTCCTGACTCAGCAGTAACAACACAGAGCTACAATGTCCACAGGCTGGATCGGATATCCAAAAAAGGTGGTATTTGTGCAATCTGTATCAAAGACTCCCTGTCTTGGCACCCTGTAGCAACTCCATCACTTTCTGCCTCGGCCCAGATTCTGCCAATAAAAATCATCCTAGGTCCCAACCATAAAGCCCTGACTATTGTCTCCATATACATCCTGCCCAGGGACCCTAAACATGGATTCAACGACGTCCTAAACTTTATCAACTCTCATCCTCCGAGCTGAACTTATTCTACTAGAGTTTCAACATAAACTGGTTAGCATCGAGCGCCAGTGCCTATAAAGACTCCATCTCAGCTGCTAACCTCACACACAATGGTAAACTCTCCTACTAGGATTAACTACAAGACTGGCACAGTACCCTCTTGGATTGGGTCTCACCACTCACCCCACAAGGATTTCTCATACGACCATTCTCCTGACTCTCTAGTGACCACTTCCAGTCATGTGTGCATGGTCTAACAAATTCTTAAGCCCTCCCCAAAATTATACGCTAGCAGGTCCTTCCTCATGGAAAGCTTCCACATCTCAAACAACACCCTCTTCTACAAGACTGGCTGCCCATCTATGAAGCAACAGATGTTAACGTGGCTCTTGATCACTTCATCTCAATTTTCAACAAAGCTCATCGACCTCTGCTCCTGCTAAAAGGCACAAACAAAATCTCCCTCTAACCCATGGGTCACACAGGCTCTTCTCTCACAGCTGAAACTAAGGGATCACTCTGGGCAGTTGCTGGGGCCACTGACAAACAACTGGACATCCAAGAGTACAAACAAGCATGATACCTGCACAAAAGCCATATAGCTAATGAAGTCACCTATTACAAGGCGCTCTCACCAATACATGGGAAATGGTCTTGCTTTCTGGGACAATATCAAGGATGTCACAGGAAGCAAGTAAAAACCTCTTTGGCAATGTTAATGGTTGATGGATCCTAAACCTCGACCCCAAAGGTGATCGCAAATATCTTTAACATGGCTTTTCAGACCTTGGTGCTGTTCTACCTATGACTTTTTTTAAACACGGCCTACTCCCCAACACCAGCCCTCAGTCTAACCATCCCTCTTCTACTAGGGAGGTAAGGCTGAATGAAGCTCACTACTATATTACCGCCGCTATCTCTAATCTAGATCTAGTAGCGACACCCTGGACCTTAAGCTTCTGTTGCTCACCCTCGATGAGTAATTCATCCATTAACAAAAATTCTAAACCTCTCTCTCAGCTGTGGAAAATTCCTGGACCTATGGAAAACACCCACTGTGACACCCATCCATAAAAGTGGGGACAAGACGAATCACTCAAATTATCTCCCTATCTCCATACTGCCAACACTCTCTAAGGCACTCGAGTGCATCGTGGCTGATCAACTTACCGACCACTTGGATAAATACAATATACCTTGTCCACAACAACACGGCTTCTGGAACGGTCACAGCACCACCACAGCCCTTCTTGAGTTCACTCGAGCTTTGCACAAATCCCTTGACAATGGCCTTCTCACAGGGGCCGTTTTTGTCAACCTCTCCAAGGCCTTCAATACAGTACACCATGGACTACTAATACACCAACTACTGAATGTCGGGCTATCACCTGACTCTTCTCTCTGGTTTAAAAACTACTTAGAAAACTGGTCACAGACAGTAATAATTGCAGACGCTCTTTCTAACACCCTGCCTGTTCTCTCGGGTGTCCCACAGGGATCCATACTGGGCCCACTACTTTTTAGCCTTTTCTTAAACTCCCTCCCTCACCACTGCTCTGAGCAGATCATACTATATGCCAATGATGCTGTTATATTCTCCACTCACAAAGATCCTGTAACTCTTCAACACAACCTTCAACTTGGTTTCAGTTCTGTAGAGACATGGTTTCTTAATCATAAACTGGTCCTCAATGACAAGAAAACCAAATCTATGCTCTTCTGTAGCTCTCATAACCCGCACAAGCTACACCACTTGGCTATCTCCACCACCCAGGGGAACACTCTAGATCAGGTGGGATCCTTCAAATACTTAGGCATACAGCTTGACCCTAATCTCTCTTATGGACTTCATGTAGATAATGTAGCTACAGCTGCTAATACACGGCTTGGTCTCCTGTACAAACACAGACCACACCTCACACCAGAAGCTTTGAAGGTTGCAGTCCTGAGCTCTGTGATCTCTGTAATAGTCTATGGTCTCATCATTTATGGCTCAGCCACAACCACAACCCTTAGATGCCTCTCAACTGCCTTAAATAAAGCATGTCGGCTCATCACTGGTGCTCACCGTCTCACCCACACATGTGACCTGTACATTCAGACCTGCTGGCTCCAACTATCAAACCACATAAAGTTTCTCACCTGCTCCATGGTGAAAAAAATCTACCTTGGTCTTGCACCTTCTGGGGTCTCAACTCTGTTACAACACCGAATTAACAAATGGTGCCTTAGGAGATCCACGCTACAGCTACTGAAAGTCCCCCACTGTGACACTTCACAGGGACAACTCTCTTTTGCTTATCGAGCACTGCTCTGGCTCAATGGCCTCAGCCCAACCATCTCCTCTGCCCCAACAATTGGTATGTTTAAAACTAGGCTCCGGGACTATCTCACTACCAACAGCCCCTGTGACTGCTCAACTTAACCTTGTTTCTCCGCTTCCCTTTCTGCTCTAGTTGTCCCCCCTCCCATCTCACTGGATTCTACCCTTACATCTTGGTATACCCAATGCTGCACTTTTCACCCTCTCCCCACACTTCCTACATTCCTTCTCCCCTCCCTCTTCCCTCTCCCTATGACTCTGGCACTTCTTATCTGTTGTCTATTTTCTCTGACAAATGCCGCTGGCTGCCTTGTTACAATGCTACCCTTGAATTGTATTAATCTGTACTCTGTTTGCAATGTCCACACTGTTGTAATGTCTGTCTTGATGTTCCCCATAATTTGTATTTCTCTGATGTGGAACCTTTGTAAAAGAGCCAAGGCTCAAAGGTATTTGTAATCCTAGGCTTGATAAATAAATAAATAAATAAATAAATAAATAAATAAATAAATGTGTAGCGAGTCCTCCAAGTCACTCACCCTCTGCTGGAACTCGCTTTTGTGGGTAGCATGTGTGTTGGCGGTTTATGTTAGACCCGTTACTACTGATTGCAGATGGTCCCTTTGGGCTGTTATTGTTGCAAAGCCCGCCTGCATTTCCTGCTGCATGCTGTTTAGGGTAGTGGGGATCCCTGTTAGTGAGCTGTCCAGGTCAGTCATGCCTAGTTCGTTCGGTGTGGTTCTGTCGGCCTGTTGGAGCTCGGGGGAGCCTGGGCCCACCTGCAGTCTTCTTTGGTGTTCTGCTATCCCAAATTGTACTTTTGGTTGTTTATTTTTAGCTTTCCGTGATGCCATCTGCTATCGTTGTTGCACCCTTATAGATAGTCATTGCAGAGATAGCTGAAACTCCAGTAAAGTTTGTTTTACAAGGTGACGCTCAGGAGCTAAGCTAATCGCACACCATCATGCCAGCACTAGCCACGCCCCCAGAAACATAGAATCTGATGGCAGATAAGGACTGCTTGGCCCACCCAGTCTGCCCATTTCCTACCTAATGATGAGGCTGCAGATCCTAGTTAACCAACAGCCTACTTCCTCCTACCCACCACTAGAATTGTCTTATGTCTGTCCCATGCATTCTTGAATTCCCCCACTGTTTTTGAGTCCACTACCTCCTCAGGAAGGCTGTTCCATGTGTCCACAACCCTTTCCACAAAAAAAATACTTCCTCACATTAAGTTTGAGCCATCCCCCTCTATCTTCAAATTGTGCCCCCTTGTTCTTGCACATCTCGTTTTCTGAAAGATGCTACCATCTTGGACTCTGTTGATTCCCTTGATGTACTTGAAAGTTTCTGTCAAGTAAAGGATACTCCTTCTAGTGAAGGTGCCAGGTAAAAATGTAGGGTCCCTGGGGCAGAGGGCTTGTAGCAGGAGGGGAGAAAAAAAGGGGGTACTTAACCTGGTGCACAGATGTGCTAACCTTTTTTGCATTTCTAATCCATTTCATTGTCCTCCTAGGTCACCAGTATCTGAAACAGATACAGCAGACCAAACAGTTTATGATGTCCATCAGATATGATTTATATATGAAATGCATGTGTAGTAACTAAGGTGCTATAGTCAGCCTTGTATGTTTAAATATTTTATTCCTGGGTGTATGTAATGCTGTCTTTGGGGATAAGTATGTTGTTGTAGGTAATTTATTTAATAACTGTAAAAACATTTTTAAAATATATAGTCTGAAACTGGTGCATTTTGGAAATGGGTCTATGACCTAATGACGAGTTGTAAATTTACCTGTATAAAAATAAAGTTTTACTATTACAGTATGGAAGACAACATGTGGGCATTCTGACTTTGCAAAATGTTGGTGGGATGGTCCCATGATGTCCAAAATTGACCTGACAGTCGTTGGCCAATCGGTGCAACATTGCTGAAGAAGGTGTGGGGTGAGCTGCTGAAGGTGTGTTCATCTCCATCAGAGGCAGTGTTGTTCTGCATTGCATTCTTGGTGGCCTTCTGTGGGCCTTTTTAGGTGTCCAAATTAGTTCAGCTGAGCAAGACACCAGGGCTTGCGGTGTCCTTGAGGGACAAGGACATGACATTGATCCAGGAGGGCTTTTTTGTAAGGGACTGGAAGAGCAAGTTGGATCATATATCTTAAGGCTGCAAGTTCAGCTTAAGATATCCTCCAGGAGTACAGTGGGATGTATGGTCCCAGGTACAGGAATGTGTCAACCAAGTAGCAGGCATGGGGGCAAGTTCTTCTGTCACAAAGATGGGTTCTTGCTGATGGTATTCCGGTTTCACCATGTTCTAGCCAAAGCCAAGCGGGTACTGGGTGTGGAATTGACAGAGTTTAAAATGCCATGAATGCAAGGGCCAAAGGGTTACTGTATGGACAGATACAGGCACTTGGCCAATAGCAGTAACAGGCTTTTGAAGGGTACATGTGACCAGATGTGCTATAACATTCTTTATTTTGTTTCCAGCAGGCGTGCTTCTCAGATGAGGAAAAATGTGGATATGCTGTTACTCCTTAATTGATTTCAAGCTATGAAAATGGGGCAAATCTCAGGCGAAGCTTTTCCTGGAGTCTCAGCAGCAGTGGGTTCTTTGGATGGGATGTTGGGGGATGCGGTGGAAAGACTTGATCCCATAGGTTACAGCCAAAGCTTGATGGCAGGGAACTTCCCCACCATCCCCATTTTGATGGTTCACCTGGAAGGCAATGACTTGGGAGCCGTGAAGTTACTGGAGTTACTGCATCAAATGAAGGAGGATTTGTTGTTGCTCTGGGAAGCCTAGCTGGTGGTGCATATAGTTTGGTAACATATCATTCAGCAGAGGCACTGGCAACAGGCAAGGGATCCTACAGCAACTGAGAAAGTCCACAGGTTGACAAACATGGCCATGCAGTTTTATGAACTCTATTGGTGGGACTGTCCTAGGACATGGCAAAATAGCTGCTGTTATACCCCAGTAAACTGCACAGGATAGAAACATAGAAACATACAAAGTGACAGCAGAAGGGGACTATAAGGCTCATCTAGTCTGCCCATAACTCTACCCCTTCACTTACCTGCTATTCAGTGTTATGGAGCCCTTGTGTTTATCCCACGCATTTTTGAAAGTGCCCACTGTTTTAGCCACCACCAGCTTGTTTGGAAGGCAGTTCTATGCATCTAGTATGAGTTGTTTTGTTTTTCGGCTGTTCGGGAGCGGTGGGAGCGAGCGGTGAGCTGCTGTTTTGCAGTCACTGGGGTGTAGTGCCTCTTGGTTTTGGCAGCTCTGTTTTTCATCGTGGCACATCTGGAGGAGGTAACATCATGGGTGGTTCCTGGCTTCTGTGGGATCTGAGTGTGGACCCCCGCGGTCTTGCACCAGCTGGCTTGTTGCATTTTGGGGAAACTGCTGGAGGCTGGAGTTGGGGACTTCCCCGAGGAGTGTGTGTTCTCGGACTTTTGCTCTTGTCGGACTGGCTTCTGGATTATTGATTGGTGTATTATCTGGGCGCTTTCTACAGACTTTGTGGATTGACTTTTTTGGAAGGTTGAGGAGGAGGTCTGCTGATCGGAGCCCTAAGAACTGACTGGTGATCTACCAGAACTAAAAACTGGGATTGTGAGTGGAGATCTCTCATTTTTCTCATCCTAATTCAAGATGGGAGTGTTTGTTGATTCTGCTGACTGTTAACTGCTCCTAAATATCGGTCTGGGTGGTGAGAGCATCCGGGGCCTGGGGGACATTAAACAAACTCTGTTCCTTGTTTCTGGATTCTGGACACTTTTTGTGGAATACTATGGTCACAGGGAAATCTTCCTGATTGTTTAGGAGAATGCTCCCTCTCCCCTGGTGTGGGTGATTCCTTGGAAATTCTTTGGCCATCTTAGGAGGAATCACGGGGACATTGGCCGGAGGGCCGCTCTCCTCTGTGGTTGTTGGTTGGGGGATCTCAGCGGCTGGTGGGTGGTTGGGATCTCAGTTTCCCCTCCTGGGGTGGCCTGCTTTTTCTGTGGGTCTCATTCCTGTTGGGGGTGGGGGGTTCACATTCTCCTTTTGGGTCCTTTCAGATTACAGTCCTCTGACCTGATCTTAGCCTAGGTGTTTGGGCCTGGAATTTGAGGATACAGCTTTTTGGAGAAGAGCCGTTTTTTTAAAGAAGCCTTTTCAGTGATCAGAATAAGAGGGGGTGAGAACCCCTCTTGCTGTCAGCTGGATTCTGAAATGTACTAGCACTTTGTTTGATACTCTGCTGGTTTCTCGATCCTTCACAACTCTTGGATTTAATTGGTTTATTTAAAGCTGCTGTTGGATTCGCTATGACTTCTCCTACCGTTGGTTGACTTCTTTCTCAGACTTTTTATTTTTTCGGTCTCCCGGTTGGTGAGAGGACCAGGACACCTGTATTTATTTTTCTTTTTTTTCTTGTGTTGTTTTTGTTTATTTCTATTTCTGTTTGATTATTGTGTGTATTTTGGGTAGTGGGAGTACCCAAAATTCTCCCTTTCCCTCGGCTTTGAGAGGGTGGGGAGGGTGAATTTATATTTGTATATGTATTTTATCCTGTGAGAGAGGATTTTTATTTATTTTATTTATTTTGTTTTTCTGGGTTTGAATTCTATCCAGTTGGGGAGGAGGGTGGTTTTGCAGGTTTTGTTGGGTTGGGTTTATTGTTTAGTTATTATTGTTTTGGAGGATTTTAGGATTTTAATTGTTAGTAATTTTGTTACTGGTATTTAGAGTTTTTAGATTAGTTTAGTTAGATATTTGTTTTATATTGTCTATTTGAGCTAAATCATGTGTTGGCCAGCAGGCTCCATGGTGGTGCGCTATTCATCCTCCTCTCTTTGCACTCTCCGCCCTTTTTATACTCCTCCCCTACAGTTTGATATACCAGCACTGTAGAGCGCTGGGGATTGTTCGTAGGAGAGTGAGGAGGGCGGGGGTGAACAGGAGAGGATGAAAGAGCAGGGCCACCGTATCGGGGTTATTGTCCAGAAGGCGCCCTGGGGTGAAATGGAATCCAGACTGGGGTTTCCCATGTCTGGTGCCTATCCAAGGGCACTACTGAATTTGGTGGGCAGATAGGCCAGACAGCTCCGAGGTTTGTCCAACTCGGGCAGTGTTATGCAATGCCAGGTCTGTTAAGAATAAGACCGCTATTTTAGCCAATCTTATTGGTTCGACTGACCTGACATGCATCACTGAGACCTGGCTGGATGAAAATTTGGGCCCCATATTGGAGGCCATGATTCCAGCTGGGTACTCGGTGATACACCACCCGAGATTGGACTGCGGGGGGGGGGGGGTTGCAGTCTGTTTTAAGACTAAATTAGGCCTCCGCGAATGTGGTGTAGGTGAGGCTGAATCCTTTGAGTGTACAGTTGTTAGCAGGTGTGCGTTGGTCGTTCTCATACTGTCCACCGGGATGGAAAGCGCTTCTTACAGGAGTATCAGACTTCTCGTTGATATCTCATTTGAGTCACCCAGATTGCTGGTTGTAGGGCGACTTTAACGCCTGGGTCAACGATGAACTCTCATAATTTGTAATCACTTCCTCCAACTTATGTCTTCTCTGGGCCTTACACAGGTAGTTTCCATTGCTACACATAAATCTCGGCACTCTTTGGATTTAGTCTTCCTCTTAAGGATTGACTCATCCAACGTGGGGGTGGAACCAGTTGCCTGGTCTGACCACCACACCATGAGGTTCAATTTCTACACCCCCCTGAGAAGGCCTTCCCCTGTGGAGATGGTCAGGTACCGCCCATTATGGAATATTACTTCCCAGGGCCTTGTAGTGGTCCTTGAACTCTCATCCCTCGTGTTGACTAGCAGTAACCCAGAGGCACTGGTGGCAGCCTATAATATGGCCGTTATGGGTGCTCTTGATCTTATTGCTCCTGTTCGTGAGCGCCCCCTATCCCTTCACCCCAGGTCCCCTTGGTTCGACGGGACATTGAGGGGGTGCAGAGACAGGGGGGGCGGGTTAGAGCGTTGTTGGCGCAAATCCGCCCTTGATGCCAACCACCTTAGATTGATGGAACATTATTCTATCTATCAATCTGCAATCACCCATAAGAAGGCAGAATTCCTGTCCAGGGAGATTGCAGTTGCACAGAATCGACCGGCTCCATTGTTTCGGACTGCAGACATTCTCTTGGAGTTCCTTTTTCCGACTGGAAGTTGTGGATATTATGAGGATCATCCATAGTGTGCGGCCTACGAGCTGTAGTTTGGACCCTGGAACAACTCCCCTAATTTTGGGTTGTTTTGAGACCATCGGTCCAGTTATGGTGCAAATAGTCTGGTGCTCCTTAGAGTCTGGGGAGTTTCCTAACTCCCTGAAAGAGGCGGTGGTGACACCCCTCTTGAAAAAAGCTACTCTGGACCCAGACTATTTTTCAAACTACAGACCTATCTCTAACCTTCCCTTTATTGGGAAGGTTATTGAGAAGGTAGTGGCAGCCCGATTGGAAGACCATTTAACTATCCATAATGTCTACGAATCCTTCCAATCCGGCTTTCATAAATGACACAGCACCGAGACTGCACTGGTTCAGGTGCTTAATGATCTTCTGAAGGCGAGAGATCAGAAGAGACGTTCCATTCTAGTTCTTCTTGATCTCTCGTCAGCTTTTGACACTGTGGATCACTTGTTGTTGTTAGCACACCTGAGGTCAATCTGTGGAATGTCGGGAACTGTTTTAAAATGGTTCACTTCATTCCTCACTGGGAGATCGCAAACATAGAAACATAGAATTTGATGGCAGATAGGGACCGCTTGGCCCACCCAGTCTGCCCATTTCCCTACCTACTGGATAAGCTGCAGATCCTAGTTAACCAGCAGCCTACTTCTTCCTACCCCCATCCCCTAGAATTGCCTTATGACTGTCCCATGCATGCTTGAATTCCACCACTGATTTTGACTCCACAACCTCCTCCGGAAGGCCGTTCCATGCATCCACAACCCTCTCTGTGAAAAAATACTTCCTTAAATTACCTCTGAGCCGCCCCCCCTCTGTCTTCAAATTGTGCCCTCTTGTTCTTGCACACCTCTTTTTTTGAAAGATGCTACCCTCTTGGACTTTGTTGATTCCCTTGAGGTACTTGAACGTTTCTATAATGTCCCCCCTCTCCCTCCTTTCCTCGAGGCTATACATATTAAGCTCCTTTCATCTCTCTTCATATGTCTTCCAGTGCAGACCCTGCACCATTTTAGTTGCCCTCCTCTGGACAGCTTCCATCCTGTCTATGTCTTTACGGAGATTGGGTCTCCAGAACTGCACACAGTACTCCGATGGGGTCTCACCAGCTGTCTGTACAGAGGATAATAACTTCCTGTTTTCTACTGGTGATGCCTCTCCTATGCATCCCAGTATCCCCCAGCCCTCCTTGCTGCCCTCTCACATTGCTTGCCCACCTTTAGGTCATCTGATATGACTACCCCAGGTCCCTTTCCATTTTTGTTGTTGTTAGTATTTCACCCCATTGTGTACTCTTCCCTGGGTTTTGTTTCCAGGTGCATTACCTTGCACTTCTTAGGCATTGAATCTAAGCTGCCATACATTTGACCATTCCTCTAACCTTGCCAAGTCCCTTCTCATCCTTTCCACCCCACCCTGTGCATCAACTCTGTTGCAGATCTTTGTGTCATCTGCAAAGAGACATACTTTTCCTTCCAGTCCTTCTGCAATGTCGCTTATAAAGACATTGAAGAGGACCGGTCCTATCTGAACCCTACGGTACCCAATAAGTAACCCCCCTTTCTTCTGAGTGGACTCCATTTACTATTACTCTCTGTGTCCTATTCTCCAGTCAATTCTTTACCCAGGCTGTCATCTTGGGACCCACTCCCAGGCTGGCTAACTTGTATATTAATCTTTTGTGAGGGACTGTGTCAAATGCCTTGCTAAAGTCTAGGTAGGCCATGTCCACAGCCCCTCCCTGATCTACTACTTTGGTCACCCAGTCAAAGAAATCTATCAGATTCGTCTGGCATGACCTTCCCGCTGTGAATCCATGCTGCCTAGGGTCCTGTGCCCCTCTGGCCTCTAGATACTCGACAATTCTTTCCTTCAGAAGTGATACCATCATTTTCCTATCACTAAGGTTAAACTAACAGGTCTGTAGTTTCCTGCTTCTGCCTTGCTCCCACTTTTGTGAAGGGGAATCACATCTGCCCTCCTCCAGTCCTTGGGTACCACCCCATCCTCCCATGATTTATTAAAGAGGGTAGTCAGTGGTGTCACTAGTTCTACCCTTAGTTCTTTTAGAATTCTGGGATGAATCCCATCAGGCCCCATTGCTTTGTCCACCTTCAGTTTTAAGAGTTCTTTCAGAACCCTTTCTTCTGTAAATGGGCTGGTATCAACTTCTCAAATCTATCAATAAAATCTTTATTTATCCAGGCGATCACCATTGAGCAAGCTCATTTACAAGGTGGACAAGGTTTACTTCTGTATCCAGAGTGTTTCTACTGTTTGTTTTATGTACCTCCCCCTCTTCATTTGTAAATACTGAGCAAAAATATTTTGTTTAGTATCTCTGCCTTTTCACAGTCTCCTCTGCCCACCCTCCCCCCTTTATTAAGCCTCACTATCCCTCCCTTGGTCTTCCTTCCTCTCTGATGTACCTATAAAAGTTTTATCCCCTTCTTAACTGAGTTGGCTATCTTTTCCTCCATTTGGGCCTTTGCTGTTCTGACTGCCTTCCCAGCCTCCTTTGCTTTAACTGATACAGTTCTCTGCCCTGCTCCTTCTGTGATTCCTTGTACTTCCTGAATGCTCTTTTTCTTGAACCTTCACTGCCACTTCCTTGAGAACCATAGTGGTTTCACATCGTTTTGTTTTGTTTATTTGCTTCACACAAAGGCTCATACCTCTGTGATGGCAGTTTTATTATTCCCCATTGTTCTTCCACCCCTCCTTCCTGCCCATTTGCTAGTGCATTCCTTGAGGCACTCACCCATTTTGGCAAAGTCAGCCTCCTAAGGTCCAGTACTTTTGTCTTTGTATGGCTTGACCTCTATTGCTGTGTTTATTGTGAATCATACTGTTCGATGATCGCTAGTTCCCAGATGCTACCCACTTCTACATCTGTGATCCTCTCCATCTCATTTGAGAGAATCAAGTCTAATATTGCCCCTCTCAAGTGGGCTACAATACTAGTTGTCTAAGGCATGCCCGTGTAGACATCTAAAATAACTCCTTTCTCTAGTGGGAGCTGCAGCTGCACTCCAGTTAACATCTGGCATATTCAGATCACCCATCAGCAATATCTCACCTTTTTCTGCTATTCTAAGTATACTTTCTATCATTTCCTTGTCCATTTCCTTCCCCTGAGAAGGGGGTCTGTATACAACCCCTGTGCGGATTGTGGTACCATTGCCTGTCTCCAAATTTACCCACAGTGCTTCTTCTCCTCCCTGTTTACCCTTTTGTTCTGTTGCTTTTATTCCTTCCCTTATGTAAAGAGCTACTCCTCCTCCTCTTTTACCCTCCCTGTCCCTCCTGTAGATAGTGTATCCTGGTATGTTTACATCCCAGTCATGGTTTTGTGTGTACCATGTTTCTGTGACTGCCACGATATCCAGATGTTCCTCCTCCATCAAGGCCACTAATTCAGGAAGCTTGTTACCCAGACTATGGGCATTGGTACTCATTGTTCTCCATTTTTTTATGTCTTTACCTTCTGTTGCAGCATCCCCCACTGACCGTTCTACCTCGGTCTTTTTCTCATTTAGTACCCTGTTTTGTAGGGAGAGCCTGGGATTTTCCTGCTGCTTGTCAGTGCCTCCCCCTTTGACTAGTTTAAAAGCTTGCCAATGAAGCATTTAAACCATTTGCTCAAAAGACTTGTTCCCTTCCTGGACAGATGCAGACCATCCTCAGACAAAGAGTTGTGTCGGGGGCTCATTCCTCCAGCTCAACTCCTTTGTTGTGTGGGGTGCCTCAGGGTTCAGTGCTGTCACCCATGTTATTCGCAGTGTATATGCTGCCCCTTGGAGACATTATAAGACGGTATGGACTGAGGTTTCACTGCTATGCAGATGATACCTAGTTATACTTGTCTTTTGCACCTGATCAGGATGGAGCACTCTCAGTGTTTAACAACTGTCTGGAAGAAATCCAAGGGTGGATGGATTCTAGTTGGTTAAACTTGAACTCAGAGAAGACAGAGGTGTTAGTGGTGGACCCGGGTGGTCAGATAGCAAGGTCACATGGTGGCACACCCTCTGGAATTTTTCTTGGCGGTGTGTCACTTTTGACCTCTGAACAGGTGCGCAACCTTGTGATTGTCCTGGACGATAGGCTGACCCTTCAATCTCAAGTGTCAGCCATTGTCAGGACTTCATTTTACCATCTTAGGAATATTGCCAGGGTGCGTCACCTTGTTCCATCTGACTCCCTACCAACGTTGGTCCACGCTTTTGTGTCCTTGCACTTGGACTACTGCAGCGCCCTTTACTTTGGGCTTTCTGGGGTTGAAATCCATTGCCTTCAGCTGGTGCAGGACGCTGCAGCCCAGGTGTTGACTGGTACAAGGAGATCCAATCTTATTACCCCAGTGCTGCGCGAACTGCGCTGGCTCCCTATACGGTGGTGGATCACCTTTAAAGTCATTTTATTGACTTTCAAAGCCCTTCATGATCAGGGTCCGACCTATCTGAGAGAACTTCTGGTGCCTTACTGCCCCGGCTGATCACTCTGCTCGGCCAGCAAGGGGTTGTTAGAGATTCCAAGAGTGAATTTAAAATCTTCTGGTGGTAGAGCATTTTCTTATGCCGCACCCAATCTTTGGAATTCTCTACCACGCCTGGTAAGGGAGTACACCTCTGTGGAGGTATTTAAGAAAGATTTAAAAACCTATTTATGGGATTTGGCTTATCTGGATGATTAATGGAAACTGTTTATAAATATCTGCTATCATATGGATGATCGATGCTTATTTTAGCTAAGTGATATTTTAGTGTATTTATTTGTATATGTTTAAAATTGATATTGTGTATTGTGTTTTGATGTAAAGCTTTGATATTTTATTTATTATTATTTATAAATTTTATAATGATTGTTATAATTCTGTATTTCTAATAGTGTGTTGTTTGTGTGTGTGTATGTATATATCAGTGTGTATATATATATATATATATAATTGTTATTGAGTTTTGTAGAAATTTTAATGTATTTGGCACTAGAGCCTCTGGGATGAGCGTCTTTTAAATAAAATTTGCCTTGCCTTTCCATCTACTAATCTCTCAGTAAAGAAGAATTTGAGTGTCTTTCCGTAAATCTGCCCCTCCCTGTTGTGCCCCTGGTTCTAGAGTGATTTTTGAAGTGGAACAGGTCCTGAACCTGTACCTTGTTTTTCCTTTTTAGGAATCTGAATGTCTCAATCATGTCTCCGCTCTCTCTCCGCTGCTCCAGGGAATACATATTTCAATCATGCAGACCCTCATCATCAAATTTGTTTTGCAGTCCATGTATCATTTTTACAGCTCTCCCTTGCACTGTTTCTAGTCTGTAAATATCTTTTTTAAGGTGCAATCTCCAGAATTGGATGCTGTACTCCAGGTGTGGCCTCACCAGTAATCTATATTGTGGCAAGATGACCTCTCTTTTTCTGGTGGTAATTCCCCGCCTATGCATCCCAACATACTATTTGCTCACAGTGCCGCCTTCTCACTTTGCTTGGACATTTTAAGGTTGTCTGTTATGATCACTCCTAGATCTCTTATCTGTTTTGAGGATTCCAGTTTTTCTCCTAGGTAGAAATCCTGTTCTGTGTTAATCTTTCCAATGTGCATGATCTTGCACTTTTTAGCATTAAAATTCAGTTGCCAAGTTTTTTACATTTCAGGGGACTTATGGTCAGCCTTCATCTTCTCCACTCTGCCTGAGTGTCTACACTGTTACCTTTCTTTGTCTCATTTGCAGACATACTCTCTTACCTCCAGTCCATCAGAAATGTCACTGATAAAAACATTGAATAGGCTTGGTCCAAATACTGAACCCTTAGTTTCTCCCTTTCCTCTGAAACTGAGCAATTCACTAGTACCCTCTTGGTCCTTCCAGTAAGCCAGCTCTATACCCAGTTTACCACTTTATGCCCTACTCCCATGTTGTCTAACTTGTTTAGTAGCCTACTATGTGGGACTGAGTTGAAGGCCTTGCTGAAATCTAGAGATACTACATCCACAGCCCTTCCCTGGTCTACTATTTTTGTCACCCAGTTTAGTTTTTTTTTTTTAGTTTATTGTTGATCGGTTAAAAAAACATTATACCATTACAAGCAACAACACACAAAGATAGTAAAATGCATCTCCAGCAAATTCACAAATGGTACATTTCCAGTTGCTTATTACAAAATAAATCTTATTTATCCAGAGAATAAGACTGTTAATTAGAATAAAAACTTTAAAAAGTCAATTCTTAGCAAATATTTGTTGAAAAACACTTTCATCAAAGATGGATCTTTAATATCAAATCAATCAATCAATCAATCAAGTCTTTATTTAACCAGGCGTTCATTGTTGAGCAGAAGCTCATTTGCAAGATGGACCCATTCATAGTGGGTCAATATTATCTGATATTTAGAGACTCCTTTCTATAGAAAAGCCACAATCAGGGAGAGGGGTAATTAATTCTCCCTAGATGTACTCAATTGTAATAGCTGTCAATATTCCCATTCCACCAGCTATCCTCAGGCAAATTCTGAGAAGAAAATCAAGGCACAATAATTAGGTCCCCTATTATGTAACGAGACATCCTGCAGATATACTTTGATGCAAACAAAATGAGAAGGCTCAATTGCTCAAGCCACATTTAAGATCCTATTGTCTATGATGCCTTCCCTTTTGTGACACTCAAGGTGCACCCCACAGTGCATGCTGCCCTGCATACCTTTAGTCAACCAAGTATGGAAGAATTATATACCGACTACAATGAAGAATCACTTGTGAGTTTACCTAGACCATAGCTACAGTATTTCCATTTGTTAATTTTTTTTTCTTCCACAGTCAAGCCACAGGGACCCATTTTAGGGACCATTTGTGCCTACCAACTCCTATCCAGGAAAACAGGATCACACCACAGTAATTAGGTCCCATTTAGGGTAAAGAGACATCCTGCTGAAATACTTTGTTACAGACACAAAAGAAAGGCTCAGTCACTGAACCTACATTTAGAAATCCTACATTGTCAGTAATACGTTCCCCTTTTTGGTGAAACCCCAAGGTGCACCCCACAGTGAGTGCTGCCCCATGCTCCTATTGTCACCAGGTATGGGAGGATTTATATGCCAATACTAATAGGAAATCATATGCTTCCTAGACCATACCTGTTTCCAATTGTCTACACTTTTCTTTCCACAATCAGGCCTCAAGAACCCATTATTGGGGCCCATTGTGGTTACTAGTACCTGGCCCAGTACTAAGCCTTTAGCAGCTATCTGCCGGTTCATTTTGTTTAGGCATGTCAATTGAACACTCAAACTTTCCTAACCTGTCTTTCTTAAATTAATTTTACTTTGTTTTCAACATATTATACAGTTTGTCCTTTGATTACCTGATCAAACAGCCACATAAAAACAAACATTAAAACCCATAAGAATCATCAATAAGTAATGAACTCCTGTAAAACAACACTATGATTCCATTACACCGTAGATTTTAAACCAGACAATTAAGGCTCCAAAAAATTAGGAGTTCATTAGTTTTAATCAAGCATCCAAGGCCCCATTAAATCAAGGCTCCATGTAATAATATATACTGAGTAAACAGTTGTTTCTGGGACCTTATTATGCCAACATTCAGTTCATAAACACATAAAAGGCACTAGGAGGCACTGAAAGGGTCCGTCACTCTCATATATTGTAAGCCATTCACACTGGGTTTCACACTAATTAGAGTGTCAACAATTCCACTCCACAGTCACCAGAGTCCAGCTGCTACTAGTTATGCCAATAGGCAGTTAGTAGAAAGAGTCCATCCAAAACTCAACTTCAATAAAACTACAATATCCAACTATTAAGCCTCTCTCTAATTCAAATTTCAAACATAAATGTGTTACATCTTAAAGTCCTTGCCATGCAGAAAATCACATATATCCTTATGGTTCCATACAGGAGTCCTATATAATAGTACAGCATTTAGAAAGGTGCCTTAGATAGTAAAATAACTTCATTTAAATAATCATCTCCATAAAAGTTTCAGAGAAACAGAGTATCATAAACCTATGCCATCAACTAATATCACACAGGATACCCATAGATATCATGGTCAGGGGAGAGGAAAACATTTTCTTCCTTAATCATTTCATAGCAACAGACTCAGACATAAAAGTTCTAACTAGCAAGCATCCTTATAAACTTCAAGTTCCATGGCTTCAAATCTGAGGTCCATGGAAAAGGTCTCAATTGCATGTTTAGAAGTCCATCAAACTTTAATAAGGTGTGCTTCTATCAACAAAATGCAGCGTATAAACCTTACCATTGATAGACCAGAATGTAGTTCACATGTACCAGAACCAGGTCAGCCAAATTATGTCCTCTTTGTTACTTTAGCATCATTATAAAATCCAAGGAGAGGCGACATATATAGAAAAATGAACAAAAATGTACCTGGTGGAGGAAATACCTCCTGTGTAACTCACAATCAATATATACATATTTTCCAAGATTTCCAGGCAAAAAACACCTGGGGTCAATCTCATGAAAATTTACTCTGATTTTCCTTTCTCTTTGAAGAGTTCAGTGCTACCAAATTTCCAAGCTTGGCCAGAATCGACCATTAATCCTTTTCCATATTTTCTTCTCCACTGTTCTCCCCACTTTCCAGCTGCAGCAGCACTTTAATGAATGTGGTTTTATGCATTTAAATATATATTAAATTTCTCCAAAATGTATCTTCTTCAAAAACATCTCCCTTTTCCTGATTTTGGAAATGTGGCTACCTGTAGAGTTTAGGCAGAGAGAAGAGATATGCTCCCTGTGCGCAGTAAATTGAAATATATTCAAAATAATAAGCTCAGCAAGCCCGAGCCCCAAGCAACAACATCATTCCTTTAGTAAAGGCTATACAAGTCTATTGGCACTATTAGTGCCACTGTAGTTTCCAGATATCCTCTTCATTATTTAAAATCTCCACAAGACTGAACTTCAGTATCAGTGTCAAAAGAGTGCACTGGCTGCTACCCACCATCTGAAACTCGGCCGCCCATCACTCACTCACTCAAGATGCTGAGGATGCCAAGCACATACTTGTCTCCTCTATACCACAGCCTCTATGCAGACAGTAGAAAATGCACATACAGTATATCACTCCAATAAGGAAGCCCCGTCTTTGGGGAAATGAAAGTGAGGAGCCGTTGAGGAAAAGCAGGTAAAGTCAGTCAAACCCACTGAGCATGGTAGCATTAATAGACTTGCTCGGCTACTTACTTCAATATTCAGCATTGAGCAAGATAAAAATTACTAAATAAAAAAGTGCTGTGTACTAAAATACAGTCCTCGCTGAGCTGTGAGGAGCAGAGCAGCTTCACAGCCATCTTTCCACTCCATTATTCCTTGTGATTATTTCATTAAAATTTCAGTCACCCAGTTGAAAAGTCAATTAGATTAGTTTGGCATGACTTTTCTCTTCTAAAGCCATGCTGCCTTTTGTCTCATTTGCAGCTGCCCTCAAGAAAGGATAATATCCTCTCCTTGAGAAGACTTTCCATCATTTTACCCACAACTGAGATGAGGCTTACCAGTCTGTAGTTGCTTGTGCTCTCCTTGCTCCCGCTTTTGTGTAGAGGAATAATTGTGGCTTTTTTCCAGTCTTGTGGTGGTGTGCATTTATCAGACATAGAGTGTGAAAAATTTGTAGCCACCGTACAAAGTGCTTTGAAGAATTGCTAGCATGAAGTGCTTTGGGAATGAGTGCCAGGACCAGCACTCATCCTGGTGGCACTGTAGTCTGGCAAGGAGGGTACAAAGGGTTAATGGGGAACATTGCATCCCTGCAGCTGTTTCTTCTTGAGGCTGGCAGGAAGTGAGGGCCCAGATGACTGGTTCCTCACTGCATGGATCGATCATGGGATAGCTTCTTCAGACATGGCCTATGTGTGTGGTGGGGCAGTGGATGGGGGTACAGGCCAGGAGCTATCCCTAATGTCTCAGAGGGTGGGGTCCCTCAGGAGGCTGTACCCTTTGGGAGATTGAGGGGGCCACACAGAAGTTCCAGATTTGACCATCCAAAAACATGCTATGACTCTCTTGCTGCACACATCATGCTGCTGCTCTAACTTGGTTTATGATTATGATTATCAGTAAAGACATGGCTGTGGCCATTTTCTCCAAGGTATTGCATATTTTCAGTCTGTTTTGGTGAAGGGGGTGTAGACTGCTTAGGTAACAGAGAGCCAGCAAAGGATTTCAGCAGGTGGGCCTTTGCCTGTGTCCACTGGCCCCTCTGACACTGCAGCTGACAGGTCAGTGAGGTAGTCAGGGATACTCCCACTAGGAGAGGGGGCCAGGTAGGCAGAGGGTCCCCTGAGGTGGAGGGCTTGTGATTGGGAGAGCAGCAAAGGTGTGAAACTGGTACACAGCTGTACTGACCCTATGTGCTCCTCCATTCAGGCTGGGATTCCTAGACTCTTACCCTCATAAAAGCAGCCCAGGGGAAAGCAGGGAGCCAGGAAGCAGCTGTCCCACTAGGTGAAACTGCCTTAGGGGTCAAGAAGGAACTTTCCCATTTTTCCCAAGAGACCTTCCAGTTTTTGCCTTCTACAGTGGAGTAGAACAGGTTTTAGGTTAGATTTTAGTGGTAGATTGTCACAGTCATGTAATACGTTGTGGCACAGTAGTTTCACAAGGGGGACAGTTGCACTTCTACTGAAGGTTCTTCTCAATGTTGGCAGGAGGTGAGGGTCTAGACAACTGGGGTGTCCTGCAGGGGCTGGTCATGAGATAGTCTCTTCAGGCATGGCCCGAGTGTATAGCATTATTCAATGGGTGTGGGGTGTACATCACATGACCGCAGAGCCACTCCTCATGCCTCAAAGGGCAATTTCCCTTAAGAGGCTGTACCCTTTGGGAGAGTAGAGTTGAACTCAGAGGGTCCCTCTGGCATAGAATATGGACCGAGGTCAAAATTTGACATAGCAAAACCTTGCTATGGCTCTCTTGCTGCACATGTTATGTTGCTGATGTAAATTTAGTTATGATCATGATTGTCAATGAATACATGGATGTGGCTGTTTTGTCTATTTTATACATCACAGTCTGTTTCGGTGAAAGGGGGGCATGTAGTCTGCTAAAACTAACTTACCTTACAACTGCTGTTGTTTTGAAACAGAGAGAAAAATCACATTGCTGAGAAACTGAGCACTCCTCCATGACACAGAAGCTGATGGTACTGTACCTATCCTCCTCTCACTGATAATAACGTAATCTGCAAGATGTGACAGGGCTGAATAAGACCCTGTCCCATTTGTTATGCAGAAAGAGTTAAAAGCAAGGATCTGTTCTGTCCTCACTCTCTGTTTCTTGTCTGCTTGATTTGTAATCAAATATTATTGTGAAACCTCAGAATTGATCACTCTGACATCATTATGGTGCTCCCCCTCCTGCTACCTCTCTTTCTTATAGATGAGGTCAAGTTTTAATTTGATGGGGAAGTTGCAAGGAAGTGGTGAAAATTCACATTTTTAGAGCTTCACAAAGTTTTTCGAGACCTCAGCAACTTCAACTTTGCCTGAATCATGAAGTTTTCAGTGCGAAATGTGAAGTTTTCATCATGAAGTGTAGAATTTTGCCCACAAAATTCTGCACTTCACGGGCAATACCTCACGGATTAATCTGCACTCTGCAAATGGTGCTAACATTTATGGTTTAATTCACGGAGTGCATTTGCTGATTGCCTTCATTTGCTGTCTGCGGTGTTTCTATCTTTTCTTTCTTCCCTTGCTTATCTGTGGTTGTGAAACTATAGTAGATCTTTATGTGAAACTGAGTTCTCTGGTTTTAAAAATATATTGTTGAAATGCTTGCAGAAAGCTTTTTGGAGCTCAGAGGGTTAACCATGAGATGCAGTTTGACTTCCACAAGCTGATTTGCAGAGCTGTCAGCAGGAGATCCATTCTGGGACACAATGTTCTTTTTGTTGCACCAACAAGGAAAACACTGACAAAGTTCTGATACATTTTGTGAGAAACAGGAGGTATTTTAAAGAGCTCAGGATATAGAAATTAATTGCCAAAAAAATACATTATATATAAAAACAGTAATCCTTTTGTTAGACAGAGAGAGGGACTGGAATTAAAAATTTGAGATACCTCAGATGAAGGACTTTTTGTTTGAAGTGTCTGTAAAGAAGCTATCCTGCAAATGTATTTTTTTTTATTTTGTTGTTACTGATGATAATAAAACTTTGCTTGTGAATTTTATAACTGATCCTGGTTTTCCTATGCTTCCTAACCTGTGGTCTGATGGCACAAGATAGATCAGTAACTTAAGCTGGCTCCATCACAGGCAAATAAATCATTAGCAATCTCATTAAATATTACCAAGCTTGTTAAGGATGCACTTGTACACTACTGGACTATTTTTTAAATCTCTAAAATACATATTTTTAAATCTCTAAAAAAGCTAAAACAGTGTTGGACTAACCAAATCTATTATATTAAGCAAACACTAGGAAAATGGTGTATTCATGAAATAATGCCATCTCAAAGTCTAAATCACTCATACTGCAAGGCCCCTGACCCTTTTCAACTCATTATTTGAAGATCTCATTAGCCCCCTTCAATAACATTATTTTCTTGCACACCACAGTTTTCTAGCAAGGCTCACCTAAGGCTGCTGCTGGGATCGAGTGTGAGGCATCTTTATCCTGCCTCCCCCAACTGATTCTCATCAAGACCATGTGACTCACTCTGTTGTGAGCAGGACTAGCACCCACCCCTTGTTCAATCAAGCCAACCTGTGAGCAGGGAAGGTGGGTTTTACAGCAGTTCCTCCAGATGACTGGCTTGCAGCAGACTACTCAGACTCCCTGCTGTACTTGCTACATGGCTTGCCCAAGGATGCCACCACCATGGTTGAGAGGGGGCTTCTTTCTCCTGACTTTTTACCCTCTTCCCCCACTGATCATTCCTGGGACCATGGGACTTTCTTCATTGGAAGCAGGACTAACACCCAACTCCCTCCTCACTCTAGAGAATCAGTGGCCTACCCTTGTACTTCAGGGCACCTGCTAAAGCAGCCTGATCATGCAAAGGACTGTTGCACTAAGGACATCGAGGAGTCTGCCTGGAGTCAGCCATGAGTCAGCAGGCTGCCCAGTCAAGCTGCCCAAAGCAGCCTTCTCCAGCAGTCCTCTGCTTGTGCCTCTACAATTGCACAACCTCTGTACCTACTTGACTTATGCTTGTCTGGATGTCTTATGTTAAGTCCTACCAGCTGTTTCTAGATTGTTCTATGCTCCATTTGGTACAGCTTTCTTGCTACTCATATTTGTTTTACCATTTTACACCAAGGCTTGTTTGCAGTATACTACATCTTAGCTTCATCTGCAACCTGTATTTACCTGTCTCAGCCATCTCTGTTATGTATCAACTCAATTGTCAACTGTGCAACTTGTGTTAGCAGTTTCTAGGCCAGGCTTGCTTACTTATTTTTAAGTTCAACAGTTATTTTGTGCTGACTGTATTCCTACCATGACTGCCACTTAACCATATGCTCTAGTTAAAGTCTGTATTTCCTAATTTACCAGATTACTGACCCCTTCCCTGCCTGTGTCTGCTTCCCGTTGATCACCCCTACACATGTTGCTTAGATCTCTCACTCATTCTATTTCACATTTCTCACCTGCTACAACTGCTCCATTACCCTACTTCTCTTCTCTTCTACTTTCCTAATCTGTATCTATTGCCACATTTTCCCCTCACCCCTCCCCCGAGGAGCCTATGTACTCTCCTCCCCTCCCCTCCTCACCTCTTTCTGCCTTCTCTGCTCATTACAGCACTGGCTGGCCTGCCTGCTCTTAGGCTCTTTTCTCTGTCCTACTCTCTCCTGTTTCTTACTCTCCCATTTTCCATTACTCTCCCATGTTCAGTTACTCTGCTCTCCTTCTCCCATCTCCTTCCAAGTATGTCTTCTGGCTACCTACTTTTCTCATCTACCTCCTGTATGCTCCCCCACCTCTCATCCCTTACTCACCCTTTCCTGTATTCCCCTTGTCCTCTCCATTCTCCTTCTTCTCCCCTCCCCTTCACCCCTTTCTCCTTCTTACCTCTCCTGTTTCTTTCTCCCCCTACCTGCCACCTTATCTCCCTACTCTCCCACTCACCGTATCCACCCTGGCCTCCTCCTACTTCTTTCTCTTCCCTCACAGTTCTCCACCAATCCTTTCTTTAAGAGAACTGTTATCTTTGCCATCTATCCCCAAGGCTTCAAAAGTGTAACTTACCATCCTTTTTAGTCCTCCTCCTCTTCCTCCTGCTCTTGGCTGGTGATGTGGAACCTAATCCTGGTCCTTCCCCACACACCACCCTCCAATGTGCCCAAAGGTTTTAGTTTTTTCCATTTCAACACATGAAACCTTCTCCCAAAGTTAGACTCTCTCAAGGTAAGAGCCTTGCAACGGTTCCCAGACATCCTTTGTATATCTAAAACCTGGCTCAGCTCTAAAATCTGGTGCATAATGATCTGCTCAGGATTAGAGATAGGGGAGACATGTCAGTTCTTGTGCTCTGCAATCTCTCCTCAGCTTTTGACACTGTAGACCATGTCATGCTTCTTGACTGGCTCTGTGAGCTTTGTGGACTTGCCGGTGCTGTCATCAGATGGTTTGAGTCCTATCTCTCTGACAGAGTGCAACGGGTGGTGATGGGAAATTTCTCCTCCTCCCCAATACCTCTGTCCTGTGGAGTTCTGCATGGCTCGTTTTTGTCTCCGATGCTGTTCACAGTGTACATGCTGCTTCTGGGTGAGATCAATTGACAATACAGCATAGAGTTTCACTGCTATGCAGATGACATCCAGCTGTATTTGTCTTTTGTCCCTGGAACATCCGGAGCTGTTGATGTGCTTAATAATTGTTTGGCTAAAATCAATGACTGAATGACTTCCAGCTGGCTGAGACTTAACCCAGCCAAGACAGAGGTACTAGTGCTCTAACCAGGTTGGGGTCATGATGGGTTTCCACCCGGGGCTGATACTGACCTTGTTCTGGATTCTACTCCATTGGTAGCTTCTTCAAGGGTGCATAATCTGGACATGATCCTGGACAGCAGATTGACCTTTGAAGATCAGGTGTCATCTGTAGTCAAAAGTGTTTTTTATCACTTGCTTAACATCACCAGAATTAGTCCCCTCATTCCACCTGAGGGTCTGCTGATGCTGGTGCATGTCTTTGTTACCTTTAGCCTTATCTACTGTAACTATCTGTACTTTGGAGTCATGGTAGGGACCCTCTGCAGACTGCAGCTGGTGCAGAACACAACATCCCAGTTGCTGACGGGCCTCTCTAGGTCCAGTCATGTAACCCCTTTCCTGCATGTCCTGCACTGGCTGCCTGTCAGGTCAAGGGTCCTTTCAAGGTGGCTTTATTCACCTATAAGGCCCTATATGGACTGGGTCATGGTTACCTGTCAGAGCTCCTGACACTGGTGACCTCAACTCACTTCATCCTCTCCTCTTCAAGGGGCATCCTGGACATTCTTAGGGTTTGGCTCAGGGCATTGGGAGATTGTGCTTTTAGTGTCTCTGGGCCAACCCTGTGAAATTTGCTTCCACCTGCAGTCTGGGAGACTCCCTTGATCAGGGTGTTCAAGCAGAAGCTTAAGACCCACCCCTTTAGCCTCACCTTCACAAATTGCTAAGTTCATCTTTGATGTCCAGTTCATGTTATTGGCAAACCTGAAACTTTCTTTTAAGATGCTGAGTTATAAATTGTATTTTTCTATTTTTTAATATTTTTATTGTATTTAATTGTTTGTTTTATTTTATTAATGTTTGTTAGACACCCAGAGCCTCTGGGAATCGGTGCCCTATAAATAAAAATTGCCTTGCCTTGCCTCTCCTTTAGAGTCCCAGGACTTGTATCTTGCCGTCTCTAAATTTCACCCTTTCCACCAAGACAGAGGTAAACATGGTGGCAGTGTTGTCATTTATACTCACCATAACATTTCCTGCTCTGTTACTTTCAAAGAGGCCATCCCTCTTCCTACAAGCTCTTGCTTCTCAAAATCTCTCTCCTTCCTCCCTTCTACCCTCCCTATCTTCATCTGTGTTCTTTATGCTTCCCAAAGATTCCTCCATCCTCTCTTCCTAACTGTCTCTCCTCACTTGTCTGCCACTCTCTCTCTGGTAATCTCATCTTTGTCAGTAATTTTAACCTAAACTGTCTTTCCCCAGACTTAACACATTTGTTCCTATAAATGCCATTTACGGCCGGAACCATCCATTGCTAGATACTACCCAAAATGGCCACTAGGAGCAAAATGAGCTAAAGCCTATCCAGCACTCCATCGAATCATTGAAACTTTCCCAACTTATCTCTGAGCCAACCAGAATTAACCCCCACTCCTCAAACCACTCCCTCCTGCACTGGGTACCATTCTTTCATCCCCTTCAAGTCTAATCCACTGGTGTGCTACTAAATGTATTTAGTGATCACTGTCTCATCTATTGTGTTGGGAAAACTCACCCCCCTTAAAATCGTCTCCAAAGTACATTTTGCACAGACCCCTAAGGTCTTTCAACACTAATGATCTCTTGAGCAACCAAGCCTCTGCAGACCGGTCCCTTGGCTACTCTGACAAACATATCAAAATAGCCCTATCACACTTCACTGCCATCCTCATTTCCTCCTGGAACAGCCAAACTGCCCTCAAAAGAACAAGAGTGAAATGGTCCCACCACCTCTGGATTACACCTGATATTCTACAGCATTGCAAAACTAGGGACCTGGCTTGGGCCCACTTTGAGGCCTCCCCACCTCTGTTTCTGACCACCATCACTACAAGTCCCTCAGAAACTCCTGCACCAAGGCTATCCTTTGCAACTCCATGTCACACTACTTCAATTGAAACCTACAATCCAACTCTAAACTCCTTTCAACTCTGGTATGTAAGCCACCTAACTAACCAATTCTAGCCTGACCCCACAAGCTGACAGCTCACTGGTCTCCAACCATTTTGCCTTACCTCCTTTTCAGCAATTCCTTTAAAACATGTGCTACTCCTTCTCAGTCCTCAATCAGTCTCCCACCCCACCCCAACCCCTCCTCTGCTGGTTTTCACTTCCCTCCCATCTCCCTTAGGAAGTTTTCTTTCCCTCAAATCTTTCAATCCCTCAAAATACAATCCTGATGGCTTAGACCCCAAACTCCTCCACATATCAGCCCCCACCATTCTGCTCCCATTCAACCACCTTTTGAACCTTTTTTCCTCTCTCTCTCTCAATCTCTGTGCCACCCTTCTCACCTAGAAAACCACCAAGATACTCCTCCTCCACAAAGAAGTGACCCATCACCCCCAGGAAACTATAGGCCAATCTGTCTCCTTCCTTCCCTTACTTAACTGCAGAAGTCACTAGTTCCTCCAGATTAGCAGACTTCGTGGCTCCTCCTCCTCCTTCCTATCCCCTTCCAGTCTGGTTTCAGAAAGAACACTCCACAATCACCTCCCTTTTCATGTTGCTGACTTTATTCTTACAGGGATGGACCAGGGTCTCATCACAGCAGTTATTTTTATAGATCTTGCTAAAGCATTTGATTCAGTATCCCAGCCTCTCCTTTTAAACAAGCTGGCCTCAGCTGGTCTCTCCACTCATGCAGTTCAGTGGCTCCAATCCTAACTGAATAAGCACCAACAATCTGTGCAGGTGGGTGGTGTTTATTCCCCATCATTCTCACAGGAGTCCCCTGGGCTTTATCCTGGACCCCATACTATTCTCAATTTTTCTAAATGACCTCCTTCCATCTGTGTCTCCTCCCATTTTCATATGTATGCAGATGATACTTTCATCAATGCATTTAAACCCTCCAAGTCTGTGGTTGCTCTCACTCCAACATGATTTCATAATATATTATACTGTACTAGTTTCAAGCCAACCAGCTCAAAGTAGATCCTAAGAAGATGGTGTCCATGACCTTTGGCACCAGTTAAAAGCTAGCAAGGCTATCACCTTTTACTGTCTTCTCCACCCAAGATGGTACCCAACCAGAAGTAGTCCACACTTATAAATACTTTGGTGTGTGGTTCAACAGTAACTTAGACTTCACAGCACACATCGATGCTATACACTCAAAACTTTACCCCAAACTAGGCATCCTTCACTATAACAAGGAATGGCACTTCCCTGAAGTCCACAAGGGCCTGCTTTGTCAAAAATGATCCTCCCATTTTTAACTATGTGGATATAGTCTACAATGCAGCCCTCCCTCTGCTCTTGCTAGGCTGGATGCCTCTGTAATGCCTTCTGTCGCTTTGCTACTAACTCTCCCTCCTGCACATCACTGCTTCCTTTATTCCACTCTTTTTATCTGCCCTCTTACCCTCTAATCACCTTTCTCACAGCTCCTCTTATTGTAAAATACTGGTTCACCTCCTCTCCCACATGTATCATCTCTACTCTACCCTTTTGTTGCCTCCTCCTGTCCCCTTCACTCCAGAGACTCCGCTTTTCTCGATTCCTCACCATCACTCTAGCACTGATCTGGCTACCTTTCTTACCATTTCCTCCTATGAAACTGGGTCCTCCTCTTCTTCACACTTCATCCCTACTATCTCTAAAGCAGTTGCTATAACCAACCCCCCCCACTTGTTCCTGTCATAGAAACATAGAAGTTGACAGCAGATAAGGGCCACAGGTCCACTGCATCTGCCCTGTTTTGTATCTCATAAATCCCAGATTAGCCTAATGGTTACTCCCTTAGTGTCCTCAGGGTTTCTATGTGCCTGTCCCATCCAAGACAAGGTAGGGCATATTTTATGTTTCATGCACCCAATCCCAGAGGCTCTGGGCACTGTACAATCAAAATACATCAAAGAATGATTAAAATACAATAATAAAATACAAAACAGATCTATTAAACATATTAAAAAACAGACCACCCAAGAATATCTAAGAAATAATCTCTAAAAAAACAGTGTCCAGGAATGCCTGGCTAAATAAAAAGGTCTTGAGGTGGGTTTTAAATACCTCAGCTGAAGGGTCCTCCCTTACTGATGGAAAAAGTGAATTTCTCAGGATGGGGCTGGTGACACTAAAGGTTCTGTTGCTGGCAGTTTTTAACCTCTTCCTGGGAATCGCAAGGAGGCCCCTAGAGGAGGATAGGAGGGAACGGACCAAGGCAGCAGGTGTTAGAAGGTTCAACAGGTAGCCAGGGCCCAGTCCATGTAGGTCCTTAAATGTGAGCAAGCCCTCCTTAGGAGAGACCCTCCACAGAACTGGCAGCCAGTGCAGTTCACATACCGCAGGGTAATGTGGCAGTTTTTGGCTGCCCGTCAACAGCCTGGCAGCTGCATTCTGCACCAGCTGCAGTCAGTGGAGGTACCTCTAGAGACCCGAGATAGAGAGCATTACAGTAGTCAGCCTTGACATCACAAAGGCATTTATCAAGGTGGGAGGTCCATGGATGGAACTAGGTGTTTGATCCTGGTGATATTCTTAGATGATAAAAGCTGGTCAGGACAATGGACAACACCTGTGATTCAAGTGTCAATCCACTGTTGAGGATAACGCCAAGATCACACACCCTAGAGGAGGCCTTCAATGGCACAGACCCCAGAAACAATCCAGTCTCTGTGCCAGAGGTCATCCTATCATACCTCCAGATTGACTTCACCACCAGTACCTCCATCTTTTCGGGGTTCAGTTGCAACTAGCTGGAGGCCATCCAGTCACGATCTCAGCCAGGCAGTTGTTCGGTACATCTACCACATTGGATGTCTTGGGGCAAAAGACAGAGACAGCTGAGTATCATCAGTATAGCAATGAAAATCCAGACTGTACTTCCTAATAATCTCACCCAGGGGTAGCATGTACATGGCAAACAACACTGATGACAAGACCGAACTCTGATGTACTCCACAAGACAGAAGGCTAGGGGAGGAGGAGAAATTCCCCATCACAACCTGTTGCCTTCTCTCTGTGAGATAGGATTCAAATCAGCAGATGACAGTGCCGACGAGTCCACAAAATTTCCTCAGGTGGTCGAGCAACACATAATGGTCCACCATGTCACAAGCTGAAGAGAGATCAAGAAGAATAAGAATTGTCCCCTCTCCTCAATCTCTCACCCTGAGGAGATCATTGTGCATCCGAACTAGCACAGTTTCCATACTGTGCCCGGCACGAAACCCAGAATGGAGAGGGTCATAGATATGAAAGGCCATGAGGTGTTCTTCAAGCTGCTGCATCACAGTCTTCTAGTACCTTTCCTGGAAATGGAAGGTTGGAGATAGGATGGTAATTCGCCTTGATGGCAGGGTCTAAAGATGGTTTCTTCTGAAGGGGTCTCACCAGTGCCTCCTTCAAGGCATCTAGGAAGACCCCCTCTGACAAAGAGTACCGGACAATCAAGGTGAACACCGGGCCTTCGGAGTCAACACATCCCATTAAGAAATGAGTTGGCACTGGGTCCAGTTTGCAATAAGTGTGCTTCAGCCTAGAAACAACCTCAATGACCTCAGCCACCTCCACTGGTTTAAACTCTCCCAACTAGGTGGAGTGCTCTTAGAACAGCCAGGGTGACCACTGTTGACCAAACTGTGGCTCACTGATGGAATTCCATGCCTGATAGTGGACACCCTGTCTGAGAACCAAGCAAACTCATTGCATAAAACATCTGAAAAAGTGGTTTTCAGCTGTAGACAAGCTGAATGTAACAACCTGTCCACAGACCGAAAAATCATAGCTGGTCGGTTCTTCCCGGCGGCAATCTCCCTGGACAGGAATGCTGCCTTCTTATGGTTGATTGCCCCTTGGTACACAACACAGTGTGCATGCAGGGCCAGTCTGTTCACCTCCAGCCCAGTCTTTTGCCAACAGCGCTCTAATCTCTGACCCTTGATCTTCATCACATTGAGCTCCCCATCAGACCAGGGGGACCTCAAGTGAGAAGATCTGGGTCGTACATGGACCGGTTCAAGGGAGTTAAGTGCCCCAGACATTGCCCTATTATAAGCAGTGACTGCTTCACCCATACCTCCTATGCATGCACTGCCCACACTAGATAGGTCTATCACCACCAGAAAACCCTCCGGGGGGGTCGAACCCCTCAAAGGGCAGTAGCTAACCACCTCTGCAGGGGGAGGGCTCATGGGGGGGAGGGGCCTGAGTAAGAACTCCACTGTGCAATGATCGGACCAAACTACCCAATCAACCTTGAGATTATTAATCTCAAGCCCCAGAGAGAAGACCAGGTCCAACACGTGACCGCCCTGGTGGGTCGTGGAATAAACTTCTTGCGACATGCCCAGAGATGACATCATCTGGAGGAGGTGAAACCCAGCCTAGATGATTTGTCATCAGCCAAACATTGAAGTCCACCAGAACTAAATACCTGGAGGCTCCAATGTTTTACCGATGGAGAAGTCAGTACCTCCTGCAGCAAACCTCCTGTCACTTCCCAGGGGGCAGTAAATCAGGAGGATCCTGCAACCTACTCCTGGACCACCCTGGATGGCCATACATTCAAATTAACTTGGTGTTCTCACTGGGTGCACAGCGAAGCCTAACTCAGTTCTCAAACAGATTGCCACTCCCCCATCCTTGTGCTCCACTCTGGGGCAGTGCACTACAGAATATCCGGGAGGGATGGCGGCCTCTAAAATCGGGACGGCATCGTCACATACCCAGGTTTCCATGATGCAAGCCAGATCGACAGATGAAATCAGGTCTGCTATAATTGCTGTCTTGTTTCTGATTGATCTGACATTGCAAAGCACTGCTCTCAGGGGATTTGGTCTAGTGGAGACCCTGGGGATGGGAACCAAACATGTCTGGCCTCTCCCAAGGACCCATCGAGACCCAGGGTGCTTTCTGCACCCGACAACCTATATCCTACCCCCCTCAGATGTGTCTGAGGCACCCTGCCATGACCTACCAATGTGGCACCTCCTAATCTCGACCTCCTGACAACGATGAGCTGTGTTGTCAGAAACTGGGAGGTTGGTGAAAGGCCACAGGTCAAAAAGCTGGGATGCCTTGTACATGATCCTGGACCACTCCAGATTCCTAGGCACCCCCAGACACATGTTAACTAAGTTTAAAGCCTCAAAACTATCAACTAAAACTAGTTATCCCAGACTCTTAGACACTCACACACACATACATACAACCAGTATACAACATCACACCCAGTCACCCTACACACAACCACTAAAAATATCCCCCAAACCCCACACTCACAAGCCTCCCACCCACCCTCACCAAGGGCAGCAGAATAATGCAACTGAGTAAAACTTAATATCTAGGCATGCACAGTCCCATGGATCTCACAAATAAAGCCCTACTAGACAGGACACACAGTATCAAACTGGAAGGGGAAAAAAAGCTCACAGTCTGCAGAGTTAAAACCTCACAGCCCCAAAGTTTGAGAGATCAGGGGTCTTCTCACCGACCCTAGTCTCCAGGCAAATAAATCATTATGAGGCAAACAGTACAACAGGGTGCTTTAGAAAAAAGAGCACTCCCCAATCTCAAAAGAGCCACTCTCACCAGCTCAAGGGAACCTGGGGAGGAATTACCGTTCTCTGAGGACCCAAAAAACAGACACAACCAGTCCAGCACCCCCTTTAACGAAAATCCTGGGGGGGGGGGGAGTAGCTGAGAGACAGTCACTGTTAACAGGTAGCAAACTGACCAAGGAAACAAGCCAGTGACAAAACTTTCTCTTGGGCACCACACACATGACCTCTCACCAAGCAGGAGTCAACCTTTTCCCAGGAAATCAATGCCTTCTTGAAGCCTGTACCTGTTTCTTCCCCACCACATCAGCTGGCAGACTGTTCCATGTATCCACAATCTTCTCTGTCTAAAAGTACTTCCTCAAGTTGCATCAAATCTGTATATGTGTTTACTATTGTTGCTTGTATAAAATCTGTTTCATGTGTATTACTGTTACCTTGTACTCCACTGTCACCCTGCGCCATGTGTTGTGCCGGTGGGTACCTAAAAATGGTCCCTGGGATCAGTGCACTCACACGGTTATCAAAGTCATAATAAATAAATAAATAAATTTTCCTCTGAACCTCCACCCTCTAGTTTCATGTTGGCCACTAGTTCTTGAGCACTTTTTCTTTGGAAAATTACTTCCATTTGCACTCTGTTTCTTCCTGTGAGGTATTTAAAAGTTTCAGTCATGTTCCCCCTCTCTCTCCTCTCCTCCAAGTAGTACATGTTTGGCTCCCTCAGCCTGTCGTCATAAGGTTTATTGTGTAGGCCTCCCACCATCTTGGTTGCCCTCCTCTGTACAGCCTCCACTCTGTTTATGTCCAACTGAAGATGGGGTCTCCAGAACTGGACGCAATATTCAAGCTGAGGCCTCACCAATGATCTATATAGTGGGAGTATAACTGCCCTCCTTCTGCTGGTTATACCACTATCTATGCATCCCAGCATCCCGCTGGATCTTGCTACTGCCTTGTCACATTATTTGGCCTTCTTCAGGTTATTTGAGATGATGACACCCAGATCCTGATCCTGTCTGGAACTTGAAATGTGCTCTCCCCCAAGGTTGTACACTGCCCCTGGGTTATTGTTACCCATATGCATAATCTTTCGTTTTTTAGCATTGAACCCCAGCTGCCACTTCCTAGACCAGTCATCCAGTCTTTTTAGGTCTCTTTATATTTTATCCACCCCATCTGGAGTTTCCACTCTGTTGCAGATTTGTGTGCCTGAAAACAGGCAAACCTTCCCTTCCAGCCCCTCAGCAATGTCACTGATGAAGACATTGAAGAGGACTGGGCTCAACACTGATCCCTGTGGTACTCTGCTGGTCACCCTTCCCTCTGCAGAACATGCGTCATTTACCACCACCCTTTGAGTTCTGTTGCCTAGCCAGTTCCCCACCCATCTCAGTATCTTTCACCCTACCCCCAGGCTCCCTAGTTTATTTAGTAGCCTCTGTATGGTACCGGTCAAAAGCCTTGCTAAAATCCAGATTTACCACATCCACTATCCTGCCCTGAACCACCTCCCTGTTTACCCAGTTGAAGAATTCTATGAGATTTGTTTGGCAGGATTTGCCTTCAGTGAAACCATATTGTCTTGGGTCTTGGAGACAGTTCATTGTCAAGTGGTCCAGTATACTTTCCTTCAGCAGTTTTTCCATCAATGTTCATGCCATGGAGGTTAGACTTACTGTCCTGTAGTTTCCTGCCTCATCCTTGTTACCACTCTCATGTAGTGGGACCACAGCAGCCCTCCACCAGTCCCCTGGCACCTCCCATGTCTCCAATGATAGACTGAACAAAGCTGCCAGTGGTGCCACCAACACCTCCCTCAGCACCCTTGTGTTCGCTCTATCTGGACCTATTGGCTTATCTATTTTTATTGCAGTTAGTTCCATGAGGATCCTTTTCACTGAGAATGGACTAGTGTCCACCTCCCTACCTTTTGTGTTCCTCACCTTTTTTTTTTTTGTGTTATCTTTTTATCCTCCTTCCTTGTCCCCGGTGTCCCCCTCCTTCCAACTGCACATACCCCGAAGCCCCCCCTTTCAGGATCTGCCCCTAGAGTGCCCTTACCTCCTCCTATTTCCTTGCACAGCGGGGTCTGTCCTAGGTGGGCTCGGATGGGCAGTCTTCATCTAGGGACACCGAGGACACCATTTTCCGCTGTTCTCCCCTACTTCCCCCCGCCCCCTGGGATGCCGGCACACAAGGAAGTACATCCTAGAGGGGCGATGGTGATGCACGCCTCCTCAAGTGCCTCACAGCGCCCCTCCTCGGACTCCGGTGATGGAGCCACAACCCCCCCCGAGTGCCGGTGCTCCCACCGACAGTTCAGGGTTGGGAATCCCCCCCTCGGAGGAAGGAGAGCATCCGTTGGGACGCTCGATCCTCCCTCCCCCTGGCCGACCCCCGACGACCTGAGTCTATTCCCGAACCCGGGTCACCGGCGTGGTACGAGGTGTGGCGTCTAGCGCCTCAACCCTCAGCGCCAATTCCTCACCTTTAAAGATGGGCTGTTACCTTCCCCCTCCTCAATGAATACTGAAAAGAAGTAATCGTTCAGTACTCCTACCTTGAGTTCATCATCCTCCAGGTACTCTCCTTCCCTACTTTTCAGCCTGACAATTCCCCCCTCCTAGATTTTTTCCTATCGCTTATGTACCTAAAGAATGTTTTGTTATTTTTTATTGAATCTTCCAACTGTCCTTCTGTTTGTGCTTTCACCAACCTAACTGCCTTCCCTGCTACTCTGTTTTACTTGGTAGCACTCTGTCTTTAACTGCCTGAGTCTGCTTGTAAGTCCTGAAGGCCACCCCTTATCCTTAACCTTTAGCCACTTTCCCAGAGAACCAAAGTGACCTCCTTCTTCTCTTTCCGTTAGCTGTTTGACAAAGAGTTCTGTTGCATCCTCTATGGTTGCCTTAATTGTTTTCCACTGCTCCACCACTGTTGGCATACCTGTGACTTCTCCTAGGGCTGCCCTCATGAAATCTCCCATTTTGACATTGTGCACTCTTCTAAAGTCTAGGGTTTTTATCCTTGTGGGGTTTGTTTTGTGCCCAGCTAGTGGGGTTTGTTTGGTCTCTCCCCCAGCCTTCCCCTTTTCCCCCTTTTCTCCCCCTGCTGCCCTTCCCTATACCTTATGTTCCCTCGCACTCCCCTCACCCACTCTCCCTCATCTGAGGGCCTTGCCTCTCTCTCAAACTTAAACCTGTCTGATCACCCCCCATGCACCTTTGGAAATCTTTATTGACATCTATGTACAGTAATGCTATCTTTTTACCTTGTTGTATTCCTACCACTATTTTTGCCACCAGTGTATTGCACTTTAATAAACACTGTTTCATGTGCTTCAGTTGATTGTAACTTGCTTGTCTGGGTCCCCTTTCCCCTTCCTGTAGGTCACACCAGGAAACGAGCCTCAGCTCAATGTGTCATTCCCAGTTACCAAACTTTTAAATAAGTAAAAAATAAATAAAAAATACTATACAATGTCTTACTTAAGCAATAATGCATGAAAGGTGTATATTGTCATGGGATACCAACAAAGGAGTAGAATCTGAAAGGGGATCATTCAGTGAAATTCTTAGAAATACAGCTAGGGAATAATAAGGAATGGATTCTTTGTCAGAAGCATAGGAGTACTGCAAACAAACAGAATGTAATTCACTCAGGAAAACTGCAAGCACACCCTACAATACCCTTACTTTGGACTTCAAATGTGAAAAAACAGTTACCATAACAAAATGTGCTAAAAGCTTCAAGCTTTAAACTTAAAATACTACACACATTTCACAACAGTATTGCTTGCTATAATTATGGGATTATTTATGATTCACAACATGGTAGGGTGCAGAAAAGAACTACTCAGCAGAGGTGTTTATTTTTTTTTCATTTCAGACTTGCAGGGTTTGTGTAAGTGAATAAGCAGAAGGGCTTTGGATTATGTTTTTTGTGTTTTGTTTTATTTACTGTTCTGTAATTCATAGCAGCCAGGAAAGGGAACTGCTGTAATTAGCAGAACTTCTGCCCTTTTACTCATTGTACTAGGGAACATTGCAGTTTCTCACTGATTGTTTTTCTCTCTATCTAGAAACACACCAAAACTCCCACCCTCTCCCATGTCATTCACATTTATAGCCAACCCGAGCCTCCCACTTCCTGCAGGAACACAAGGAGAGGTGCTACATACTGTTTTCCTGTCGTCTCTTGCACAGGACTTCCATTACATTTCATCCACACTTCCTCCCAAACTTAGGAAGAACTATATAGCATTTCTCTACTGCATGGGACCTTCTTGTTCTATCATCCACACTTCCTGCAAAACAGCAGGAGGAGGCACTAGATAACTCTTGCACAGGACCTTCTATTTACTTTCCTCCACACTTCATCTCTATATTGTCCCACCTCCTCCCTAAGAACAGGAGGTAGTACTACATATTTTTTTTTAAGTTTATATTTTCTATCTAGAATTACATTTTCTTGTTCTTTTGAGAATTGTACTTTTTTAGTTCTTTTGTCCACACTTCCTGCACAATGGCAGGAGGAGGCGCTAGATAACAGCTCTTGCACAGGACTTTGGCACAGGACTTTCTGTTTACATCAGAAAAGATATACTGTCTGTTTCCATCCAAAGTATGTGTCAGATGTTTTCTTCTGACTCCACTCTTTGGAATTTCCTTTCTCTTTCCTTTCTCTTTCTATCCAAAGAACAGGTAAGATCCTTTCCATCCAGCTCCATGCCTGCAGACAAATGAACAATGTGAACTGCAGATTTTGTGGGACCCTAGTCACTAGAGTTGCTGCAATACTTGTGTGTCATTGCCTTCATGATCTGCCCTCAAGGTGCTATGATCTCAGATCCATGCAGCATGGACCAAGATAACCTACCTCAGGGCACAACTCAACCACTCTACACATCACAATACTTCATTGTCATCGAACTTTGCCCTTACCACAATGCCACTCCCCAGAAAAAGTAGAAGACCAGGGGATGGCATTTGATTAGAAAGAGCACAGCTAAGTCAAAGACCAGTGCCACAGTGACTCTAAAACCATTTCACAGGTCAAATAGGTTCTCCCCACTGGTATCCTTACCTACTGCTGAGGCAGGCAATCCAGTGGAAGACAAACATTGAACTGAGAAGCTAATAAAATCAAAGGTCCAGCCACAGTCCCATAAAACATGGAACACTTCTTCCCTTTCATCAACAGAACAGTAGCACTTTGGAGCAAACAGAGGTAATTTCTTAAACCTAGCTGTCAAGACATCACTCTCAAAGTATTAAAACGTATACTTTGCAAAAATTTTCTTCAAGTCAAGGTCTATGAGGCTATCTAAATACTATTTAAATCCATGGAACTCATGTTTCTTAATGAACCATGGAGAATAACTGGAGTTGTTAATATTTTCCATATCTTTGATTACCCAGAAAATTTGAATTTTTTTCTTAATGTATTTTTTGTACTTCCAACTTAAAGTAATAGTTTTATTAACATAGTCCAGTAGTTTGCAGAGCCCATTTATTTTAGCACTGCATTAATTTTGCTGAACCAGATATTAATATTACATTCATTTACCCAGTAGCCCCTCATAATGTATTCTTGTAATTTTTAGCCAATAATTTAATTTTCTTGTATGAATCATAGCCTGTATATCATAAAGTCCTAACTTGGTACATAGATAGGAGGTGGTGCAAGAATGCCCTACCCCAAGTGTACACCTCAGTACCTTGTAAATAGGGCTAATCATCTTCTCTGGGTATTATAATCCCATATTTCAGCCCTTTAAAGAAGCTGAGAAAAAAATTTCATGTTAATTGCAGTAAGAAGTGGTTTTACAGTGTTACCACCATAAAGTACATTAAATCTATTGAGGCTTTTTGTGTTCTTAGAGGCCTGATTTATAAAATTCTTTATATGGGAAGTTAAAGCTATATTTGAACTTACAAAGCCCAAATATGCATAACTTTCTGTATTGGCCAGCTTGTGAGACCCTACATACCATGACCCTGAGGTTTTCTTCTGTCCCAGTAGCTTTGTTTGGGTTTTATGTATATTTATTTTCAGTTTTAATAACATTGATTCATCATTTAGTAAATTCAGTTGTTTTTGTAAACCCCCTTTTGTTACTGACATAAGAATTATGTCATTGGCATATGCCAATGCTGGACAATAACTTTCTAATTTTTTGTGCGAGTCTACATTTAGTTTTCCTATATTTCTCAAAAAGCCATCAATATATAGACTAATCAAAGAGGGTGCTAAGTCACACCCTTGATGCACTCCTCTGTTTATACAGAACTTTTTAGATACCTCACCTTTCATACCGAGTGATACTTGGAGTACAGTCTCACATCCACCGAAGTGGCTGATCAGAGATTGCAGAAAAATGCCTCCCAGGAACATTGGCATGGATAGGCATAACACACATCAAGGGCATTATGTGCTACACAAAGCAGGACACACATATTCTAATCCATATTGGCACAAATGACCCTAGCTAGTCAGTCTGTGGAGGAAGCTAAGCAAAATCTAACAAAACTCAGAAAAATGCTAACTTCCCTTTTATCCAACATCTCTTTCTCAAAGATTCTGCCTGTGTGGGAAAGGGGCACCAGCTTGCAGAAGATCAGAGAAGGAGACATCTGCAAGCTTAATTCCTGGCTTAAAAACTGTTGTCAAGATAAGGGGCATGGCTACATTGGGAACTGGCAGAACTTCTGGGAAAGGGAGTTCTTTAAGTTCGATGGCCAACGCCTTATAAAACAGAGAACACATGCTCTCAGTCAAAAAATCCATCATCTTCATCAGTCATTTAAACTAGTAGGAGGGGAAGGGGCACCAGCAACAGTTGCATCTTATGGACCAGCTGATGCCCCTCCCCCATCATCAAACACCTCAATGGTACCAGGATGCTACATCACAACCACCACATGTGACAAAGGTTGGGATATTCCACAACGATGTTCCAAACACACTAGAAATGGATAGTACAAAAGACACAAAATGTAAACAGAGTAATTGTGCAGCAAGTAGGACTAACCAGGGATGGAAGGTAATGTCCATTAATGTTCATAGCCTTCCAAACAAAATCCCAGTCCTCACTGCCATGATGGCCAAGGCCCACCTTGATTGGGTCACTATCATGGAGACTTGGTTCATGGAGAACCACACCCGGGACATTGCTATCCATGGACACACTATCTTCAGGAGAGACTGCAAGGGAAAGAAAGTTGGGGGGATGGCTGTGTTTATCAGAGGTGGGAACAATGCAACTGAAATCCAGGACTGCACATAAATGCAGAGGCCCTATGAATCACTCTGGGATGGTAACAGGTACCCTTTCTGGAGAAGTTGTTTCAGAACCCTACCCAGGAGATTGTGAAGGATAAAAACCTCCTGGAAAACATACTGAGGATGGCAGACAAAGGCAAGTTACTACTAGTTGGGAACTTCAGTCTACTAGATATGCACTGGTCCACCTTCACTGCCTCCTCAGAGAGGAGAAAAGAATTTCTCATCACAATACAGGGGGACTTAATCATTTGGTAGAGTCACCCATTAGGAATCTGCTATTCTGGACCTGGTGCTGGTAAACCGTGCTAGGGTGTAAGACGGCAAATGGGGATCAACCGGGGCACCAGTGAGGACAGGTCAGTCTGGCTTTCAATTATCAACACTGAGAACCCTTGTCACACAAAACTGAGGGTGTGTGATTTCAGAAAGAAAATTCCCAAGAATGAGGGAAAGTATTAAAAACTGCTGGCAACCAATGCCACAGGGACTAGGGATTGCAAAAAATTTTTCACTGGCAGAACTAAAGGAAAAGTCAGACTTTTGCTTCCACGAAGTTTGGAAATCCATTTCTGAACTTTTTGGAAATTCCGCCTCCCCTATAATTCAATTATAAAAAAGCTTTCCCAGTAATCCCTGGTGGCTGGTGGTCCCCCCCACCCACTCCACAAGAAAACAACATATCCCTATTCCATGGTGGCTAGCGGTCCCTTCCTCCACTGGATCACCCACCTGACATTTAAAAAACATTTCTCCTTCTTTGATTTAAATAGCAATCCCTCCCCCCATCCCCTGCCCAACAGTGCCCACAAAGACCAACAAATGCCCTGATGCCCTGGTGGCTAGTGGTCTCTCCCTCCACCTGTTCACCTCTGAAGTGTACAATAGCCTCCCTCCATCTCTGTCAGTACTGTTAAAAAATTCCTGGTGATCTATCAATCAATCAGTCAATCAATCAATATCTTTATTTATCCAGGGGCACCATTGAGCAAGCTCTATTTACAAAGTGGACCTGCGGTCCTACAGTAATAATACAGAAAGACAAGTTACAATAGTACAGACAGTAAAAATAGCTGCTATTATAGTAAAAATGCACATTTGCAGGTAATATACATTGAACATAGAACTACAAGGATTTGTGGATAATGAACTTGTGCTGGAACCAAGCCAAAAAACTGTGCATTTTGTAGTGGGAAATGTTAGGGAGAGGGTAGGCATACCAGATAGAAGATATCAAGCGCATAATGTAGGGAGAGGTGGGGAATGGGGCACAAGTGAAGAGGACCCAATTGTTAGAGCAGAGTGAGGAATTGGAAGGGTGGAGGACTGTACGGAAAGTGACAAAGTGATTTTTTCCCCAAAACACGGTGACATATGGAGGAGAAAAGCTGCCATTGTACTAAGTGCAAGAGGAGTAATATAGTAGCAGAGGCATAACTGGGGGTCCTGGAGGTTGGGGCAGGGAGGTGTTGGATGGATGAGGACTGAATATTTTTGGGGTTAAAGATGATAATATCCCTAAGTGCGTAACTTGTGCTAGAATCAGCTGCAGCTGTTCAGCACGTCAAAGAATAAGGTATGGGAGTTTGTCAATAAATCCTGTGGATCTGTTGGTGGGCATGCTAGAGGCAGAGCACATTTCAGCTGGGGTGGCCTCCGCTTGACAGAGGGAGGTTAGTTAGTGTCTAGTAAAGCAGTTGCAAAATTTCCATAATGCCATAATTTCTGTTATTTCTGTAATCTAGTGATACCTCTTTGGAAAACCAGAGTGGGTTCTTTGATTTTCTGGATTTGTTTATTTGTTTTGTTCCCGTCCACCCACTGGGGTTTATGATGGGGGTGGGGGGGTGGTTGTACACCTGTTGGGGTGGGGGGCACTAGACCACCAGGGATTAAAAATGTATTTGGGGACTGGGGATCAGGGATGGGGAGGGGCTGGGGATGGGTGATTGAAACCACTAGACCACTAGGGATTTTTTAACAGTACTGATGGAGATGGGGAGGGTACTGTACACTTCAGGGGTGGAGGGGAGACCACTAGCCACCATGGCATCAAGGTATTTGTCAGGCTGTGTGGGCACTGTTGGGCAGTGGATGGGGGAGGGATCGATATTTAAAACAAGGAAGAAGAAACATCTTTTAAAGTCAGGTGGGTGATCTGGTGGGGGAGGGACCGCTAGTCACCAGGGATAGTTTAGGTAATTGTGGGGTGGGTGGGGAATCACTAGCCACACCAGACACTAGGGCTTATATGGATGATATTTCACCCATAACTTGTGCAGAAGTTATCTGCTCTGACACAGGTGGAAATTCGGAAACTTCCGTGAAAGTTCCTGATTTCAGCAGAAGTTCTGCCGGTGAAAAACACACTTTCACCCATCCCTAACAGGGAATTGGAAGGTACCTGGATAGAACTGAAAATGCTATAACTACAGTCAAGGCACAATGTGCAAAACAAAAAACAAATTCAGAAAATCAAAGAACCCACTCCGGTTTTCCAAAGAGGTATTGACTACAATTAAAGATAAGAAAAAAACTTATAGAAAGTACAATGAGACCAAATCCAAGAAGAGGAGAGAAGAATACAGGATTGAACTCAATGAAGCAGGAAAAGCAATTGGGGTAGCCAAGGCCCAGACGGAGGGACAGCTGGTGGCGAATGACAAAGATAAGGTGGAAGTACTCAACAATTTCTTCTGTTCAGTCTTCACTCATGAAGACAAAGGTAATGGTCTAGCACTAGACAAGGCACATCTCCACAACAGGGGAGTAGAAACCAGCCCCTTTACAAAAGAAAGGATCCTTGAGGAGCTGTCTAAATTAAAGGTGAACAAGGCAATGGGGCCAGATGGAATTTTGTTTTAAATTCCGTGTAATTCTGAAAAGTATTTCTGTGCAAACCACAGAATCATATTCCACGGATCATGTAAATCATGTAATATTATTCCACAGATTGTAGAAAAGATTCTACAGTTTATGCAGACTTTGGAAGATTGATACATGAAAACCATTTTGCATGCAAGATGTCAGAATTCTGCTACCGATGGAATGCCACAGACATTTCTGAAATTCTGTGGACTTGCATGCTATCAGAATGTCAACATTGCTCACAGTCCCAATAAATTTCCTATAAGAGTTTTTCTTTTGTTTTTTCAAGTTACAGCTAAGATACAGCTAAAATGTTATCAGCAGAGCAAAAGTCATAATAGATATGTAAGCTCATAATGGACAATATTTTGAAACACTTAAAAACTCATAGCACTGAATATTTGTTAATAGAAAATAGGATAAATGGTCCCCAAGCTATAACCAATAATATCAGAGCCACATGGGTACTTCATGTTTATACATACATCAAGAACTTACACACATACAAACATGCATAAGGACGCTTTCACCATTTACCTCTTTTGGTGTTACAGTTTCGTGTTGGATAATAAGTCAACAAGGTGAGTAATGAATACAAATTGTAGGCATATTTATTATTTATTTACACATGATAACACGATAAGGATATAAAATGTGGTAAGTGCCCATTAAGAACTATTGTTCAAATATGCTGTCAATCTTGAGCATGTCTAACTTCTTGCTGCATGTGCTACGGTACAGGGGCTGACGGTATATATATATATATATTAAGTTCAGTTATGAGCCATGACTGCAATGAAGTGCAGTATTGCAACCAGATTGAAAAAAATCTTTGAGAAAATATTACACAACTCACCTGATCATATGTGTATCTGATATCTGTTACTGATGTACCCAGACATTGTAGAAACACTTTAAAGTCACTTCCAGCTCCTAGGTCTTGAACTCTGGTGGCAAACAAAAATTCTATATTAAAACGTAACATTTTTACTTTGTCTTTTTTGCTTTTGTCTCCTAAACAAAAAGCAGATCTGTATCACTGAAGAGTTAAATTCATTAGAAAAGGTTCAGGCCCATTCCTGGTCTGATACTATTAGTCTGTAAGTTAGAAAAAGACATCGCAAACATTTACTACATCTACAATAAGAAGCCTGTAAAGTTGGTATTTGTATTCTTGTTATATCAAAACAAGATTGTTTTGATAGGCCCAATAAATAACTCAATAGTTTTTTTACTATCATATTATCTTTTTATTTTAATGTTTCTTTCAAAACAAATCTTGACACAAAGTAGTGAGTGCATTGAATGTGTAGTAAGAAACCCCCCCATAAAGACAGAAATATAAAATATTCATTAGCAGTCACAATTCTGCAATAGAGATATCTATTTTAATCATCACTATGAACCTACATTTTGTTAACTGCTTTATGAATATTTGTTTTTTGAAATTAAATGAACTTTATTAATATTAATACAACAGTACAATGTCAGGAACAATGAAACCAAGAAAAATCCCTCCCTCTCCCCTGTTATAACATATACCCCCCACCCCCCAAACTACCCCCTCTCCAGTAGAGCCAGCCAACCGAACCAACCTAACAATCTTCAAGAGGGACTAGTCCCTGAGTTTATAAATAAGATAAAATAATAGGAGCCAGATGACATGTACTATACAACAAAAATCCCTAACATCATACACAACATTAAAGTGTGTAGAGGGTATGAAGTTTGCCCCATCTCTTATAAAATTGGGAGGGGCTGTGTCTTAAGCTCACTATCATACACTCTACATGTAGATTCAATAATAATTCCTGAAGCCATTCATGATATGAAATGGAGACTTGGTTGAGCCAATGCCTGAGGACCACCTTTTTCAAAGAGAGAGAGAGATTAAGGCCATGTAATATTTTTGTTCTTTAACTGAGACAGAACTATAGCTTCCAGAATGCAGATCTCATGCCAAAATAAACAGCGGTTCTGCCTTGGATTCAGTGAGGTTCCAAAGTGGAGCAATTTTAGGACAAGACCAAAAGATATGTAAGAGGGAACATTCATCCTGTCCACATTTAGTGCACACAGAAGAGGGCAGCCTACCCATCTTAGTTAGTTTTTGAGGAGTGTAGTAAAGGTTATTCAAAACATTAAATTGAGTGAATCTTACTCTATCCTGTATAACATAGCGATAAAGGTCAGTCCAAATAATTTGCAATTAAGAAGTAGTAAGAGGAGACACCTCATCCCAAGAAGGTGAGGATCCATCTAATGCTAAGAAAAGTTTGGTTAGGTTTTTAGACTCAGTGGAAGGGAGTTCCATAGCTTAGGGGCCCAGCTAAAGAAAGCATTCTCCCCCATTTTGGTTTTACATCTCGGTTGGACAAGAAGGGATTTGTCAGCTGATCTCAGTGGGTAGGCAAAGGTCACAGGTTTGAGCAGTAGAGCCAGTTTGTCAGGTATCTGGGAGGAGATTATATTCTTTATAAAACAGTAGGAAGTAAACTATCGGATGGCTGAGGGGGTAAACCATCCCAGACTGGAGTATAGTGTGCAGCAGTGAGTAAGTTTGGGCAAAGATAAAGCAAAATGGCAAATGCTGTTGTAGCAGACATCCCACTTTCAGAGGAGCCCTCCAGTAGTTGCCAGAAAGGCTATTAACCCATACGCCAATTTGGGTCTCAGGATCCCCTGTGCAATGGCAATCCTTGGCATGGATGTTAGGCTATGTCTCACCTTATATGCCAGTCCAAGTTGAATATTGACAGATTTAATAACTGAGGCTAGGTGCAGGTCAAAATCCAAGGCAGGATCAAGGGTTACTCTGAGGTATTTAAAAGAAGTAACTTTGTTAAGGGGAGAGCCATCAAGCACTCTGATACTTAATGGCTGGGTGCAGGACCGAATTTTTGAACCTGAACTGAAGAGCATAATCACTGTTTTATTTTTATTTAAGACAAGCTTGTTTTGCAATATCCAGCTCTGAAAGGTGTTAAAGTTACTACTGAGATTCAGGTTGCTCTCTGAGAGGTTTGAAGAGGATGAGTAAAGAACAAGATTGTCTGCATATAGCAGACCTGAGCAAACACCAGTGAGCAGTGGGATGTCATTTATGAAGACTGTAAACAGGAGAGGACCAGGAATTGAACCCTGGGGCACTCCGATCCAAGTAGGAGCAAGAGGGAACTTAGCATCTCTGATCTGGACAAATTGTTGCCACTTTGAAAGATAATTTTGGAACCAGGTGGTGACAGAGGGTGAGAAGTCTAGGGATGACAACTTTGATAGGAGCAGTGGGTGGTCAACTAAATCAAACGCTTTTGTAAGATCAACTGCAATATAAGGCTATCCCTGGTGGTCTTTCAGGGCATACTGCACTAAACAGTCCCATATATGTGAATGACTTGGGACTGTCTAGTACAGTATGCCCTGCAAGCCCATTGGTCCACACTGGGGACCAATGGGCTTACAGCCCATACTGTACCTGTCTTTCAGTGGGCGATGGGGTGGTATGCAGTTGGGTTGCAGCCACCGCCAATGATGGGGGGGGATGGGCATAGGGGTCTGTGTGGGTGGGAGGGGGGGTGCCACTGGATCACCAGGGATGTGTATTATGGGGATTTACTGTGATCTCAGCAACGGGTGGTGGGGGGGGTCCCACTAGACTACCAGAGAATGACTATCTGACATCTACCAGTGATCGGGGACTCTGGTGGGAGGGGTGTCCACTAGCCCACCAGGATGTGCACTGGTACATGTCATGGAATTGGGTGGGAGGGGGTACCACTAGACTGCCACGGGGATGTGGGTGCTTGTGCATGGTGTGCCGGGTGGGCGGGAGGCCACCCACGGTTGGTGGCTGCTGTGTTCTGCCCTGCACTACAGCAGCCCACCTGTGGGTGTCTGGGAGTTATTCCCATAATTCATGGGCTCAACTTTGAGCCCCCGTATGCAGTGCAATGCAGGGCTGCACCAGCATATGTGCCACACATCCTGGGCTGAATATCGAGATGTGCCGCATATGCATCTGTGCTCCATATGATTACATTGTGCCCCGGCGCATCGGGATTTGCACTGCGCTGGACTGCCTTCTCAGTATCCCACCTGGGGTAATGCAGGGTTGCACCAGTGCAACTCTGTGCCAGGCACAACCCTTTGAATATCCAGGCACTCATGTACATTTTCGCTTAGGATGCACCCTTCTGGCTTCCCATGAGTACTATGTTGAATAACAGAATTAGGAAAAAGTAGTTCTTGTGGAAGATAAAATAGAGAGTTTGTAGATGGACTAAGGACAAAAACAAAACACCAAATAGGCCCTATTTTTAGAGGGAGTTAGATTGACGCAGTGGACTTGTGGCAGGGAGTTTGATGCAAGTGATGACTTGCATCAAACGGTGTCTCAATTGTGATTTTGCAAAGAATGCACCCACAAATTCCTGACAGAAATCCCTTGCATTGGACACCGCAAAATTAGACCAGCTATCCCACGGTCTAACTTTATGCCATTCAGGGACCCTTTTCACGAGGCTTGAGCTAAAGCTTTGATGCAAGCTACCATAGATTGTGGAAATTGTTGCAACTGCACCAAATGTTATAAAATTATGTGCAAATTGCAGTGAACTCTTTGGCACAGTTGCATCAAGTTTTGCAGCTGACACAGAAATTGATGCAAGCCTTGTGTCAACCTTTGAAAATTGGGTCCAATGTTTTAAAGAAGAGGAAGTTCCAGAACAGAAGAAGAAAAAAAAAATTCTGAGTAGTAACATTTATTTTACATTTGTAAAAACTAAGTGACTGATTATTTTTATAGCACTGGTCTGAAATAGCAGATTGGGAGAAGTGTCAACTTTCAGTAACATAAAGTTTATCAATGGTATTATAAGCCTTGAAGTAGAGAAATGTTCCATATCTAAACAATATGTTGAGGTAGGAAAATATGTCAGGCAATGTATTGATGTGGAAGACCTGATGCCCAGATTTAATTATGATATGGTTGACAATAATGTGGCTCTCTGTTGCAAGCCTTGTTTGGAGGCCACGTTAAGGTGAATTAAGTCTAGATTATCATTATAGAATCATAGAGTTATTACGAATCAGGAGGTAAATAACCTATGTACTCTATGATTCGTCACTTATTAGTGGATCCTTCCAACATTTGTTTCTCCCATGTGACTATCCAATGATTTTTTAAATATATCCATGGATTCACTATTAACCACATTTTAAGTGGCAAAGCATTCTACAAATCCACCACCCTTTGGCTAAGCCATCTTCCTCTCCTCACAATGTTATAGTTGTCCCATGGCAATCTCATACCATTTGATCTAAGCATTTTGTTACTCAAATTCCTATTTAATCCTATTCTTTCCTACAGAAGATCATCATGGTGTGCACAGAGTTAAGGCATAGGTCCCCTTGCTCTTCTACTGTATATTGCAGGAAGCACAACCTAGGTCCTTTATTGTCATCATGGTCAATTAAATTATTCTTTTTTAACTTGACTTTCTTTTAGAAATGGGGAACCACTATTGAGCATTTCTCACCTGGCACCTGCTGTATATGCACTGAAAGGCAAGACCTTGTGTGACTGCTCAAGCTCCTCCAATACCAAATGCTTTCTATGCTCCAATGCCAATAATTCCCATTAACTGTATTTGTGTGGTTGACCAGTCAGTGTAGCACACCTATGTTGCACATTTTTCATATAACAACTTTATCTGACCAACTTGTTATTCTCACTTAGCTGTTTTTGTACGTTTTATGTTTTTGAGCAGTCATCACTTTTATTTTATCTATAAAATATATTTCAGTGTTTAAGCTGGTGCTCAATCAATGCTATTCATCTTCAGAAATAGTATTAAAAACAATATTTAATTGTATGTTATAATGCTTCTAGTATAAATTAATATTGTATGAGATGGCCTGGTGGTGAGGAGGGCTGAGGTGTTGTGCACCTTGCCTCCTACCATGCTGGTAACCCCAACTGAGGAGCAAGATCAGATTGCCAGGGGTTGGTTGGGAAAGGAGGGACTGAATGCCCATGGACAGTGCCCCTCTCCTTGGGTGGGAGGCATGTATGGTATTCTGGCTGCCTCCTGGTAGAGACTTGTTAGCAGGGCCAGAATATGAGTGACACAGTAGGGAGGGGCTGCAGTTCCATAGTGTGTGTGTGTGTGTATCTCCACATACACATGCTTACGTGACACTGCAGCTCGGGAGTAAATGGGAAAAGGGTTGATGCCAGCTTCATGAAGCTCTGCCTGCCTACACCAATCCCTACACTGCCACCTAGACCACAGACTCCAGTTCTGGATGAGAGACACTAGGTGGGGTGGGGGGGAGGACGACCCTCCCGTATCTGGCCCCCCATGGGGAACAATCTGTGGGGAATTTATGAGCAGGGTGAGTCTGGGGATGGCAGATGCTGGGCAAGGAAGGAGGGAACAGGGATGAACAGCCTGACTGTGTCAGCCAAAGGACAAAAAACTTTATGGCAAAAAACAAACTACTGTAAGTTTATTTTTTTTTTGTTTGTTTGTTTGTTTCACTATGAAATGGGCTCAGTTACTGACCCATTTTCAGCCACTCCTGACAGAGTTACAGAAAGCAATAGTTCAGAACAGAAACAAAACACATTTTTATATGAATAAGATACAGTACTGAACTGAGTAATTTACATACAGTTTATAGAGAATGTTAATAAAGCATCTCAACCATTGTCTACAATTAGTTCAGTAAGTTTGTTCTTAAAGTTGATTTAAAACAGGCAGAAGACATATCCAGAGATATACCTACACATAAATGATTTAAATTATAGGGCGCAGTGTGTGAAAAGTACCGTTTCACCAGCTTTGTTTTTCAATTGCTCTCCCTTAAGCATTTTGTAGACATATGACTTATCTGTTGAGACATTGGGTTACCTGTAATGTGTTAGACAAGAAATGAAAGAGTTGTGCATATAAATTTAGAGAGCCAGTTTATAGGAACCAAATATAATTTTGTTTCAGGTGAAGAAATATTTAAATTTCATATCGTGTGATGGGATATTTAAATTTGATCTGGGGAAAGATACACATCTTCACATAAGATCAAAGGATCTAAACACAAAGGCCAACTTAGCTGTACCAGTGTCCTGAATATTTCTAAAATGTTATGTGTTGTGTATTTTAAATCAAAAATTTTGAGATCACTCACCAGGATTAGGTTATAAGCAGCACTGATCTTGGGTCAATATATTACGACAACTCTACTACAAAAGTTAATATTTTCTATGCTTTACTCCATTTAGTGTTGATCTACCACCCAGCTGCACATTATGATGCCACAATGGATCAACGTGGTCATGAAATGAGAAGATGAAGCAAAATCATTTTATTTTTCCTTAAGTGTTATGAATCAGTTTGCATGCTTTGACCTTCTGGTTCACATGTCTGTGTTTTAATCACTAAGCTACTCACTGCTATCTTGCATGACTAGTGGAATGCTCCTGACTAGGGTGCTCCCTGCCCAGCGGATCCCTCACCCCACCTGGCACCGCAAACTCACTCTTTCTTAACTGAACTTCGGGTGGAGTGCCCCTAACTAAGGTGCTCCTAGTCCAGCGGACATCTTTCCCCACCTGGTGGCATTTTGACAGCATCTGCAAGCTCACAATTCCTCTGCTGAACTTCAGGTGGAATGCCCCTGACTAGGGCACACCCAGCCCAGTGGATCCCTCGTCCTGCCTGGCAGTGTTTTGCTAGTCGCTGCAAGCTCACTCTTCCTCGGCTGAACTTCAGGTACGGACCGCCGATTCCCCACTGGCCACTGTCTCTCCATCCATTGACTGCCATCTCACCTCCGACTCCAGATTGGCTGGTCCCATCAGCTTCAGTGCTCCTATTGGTCAGTGCTCGATCGACTGGAGCCCTGAAGCCTGGGCTGCCATGGCTCTCCTTGCTCGCTAACTTTTTATCTTTGTAGTGCAGTTAGTATTTTCTGTTAAATTTTCAAGAAATTATTGCATGCAGATTGTTTGTTTTCTTTTTTGTTTATTTTAATCTAGGATTACAAATACCTTTGAGCCAAGGCTCTTTTACAAAGGTTCCACGTCAATAATACAGGCAATCATCAACAGGCAGGTTACAGGGTGACAGACCAAGATCATATTAATGTTAACACAGTACATGGTATAAGACATCAACATTTGGTTGACAAAATCCCACAAAGAGATGCAATACCCATGAAACAATAGGAGGAATAGGGCATGAGGGGAAAAGGACTGGGACTGGGGGGTGAATTTGGCACGGAGGGGCAGGGTGATGCAGTCAAGGGGACTTGTCAGGAAATTGTAATTATTTAAACTGTTTTTAGCCTGAGCTGTGCACTAGATGTGTTACTGTTTAGCCTGCTTTGTCATATATGGTTAGTGCTGTTTGCTTAAGCCTACTGCATTTCAATTTGTCTTATCAGTTTTCTCTTCTTCTGTTGTCTGCTGCCTTTGCCTCTCTACTGCATTATTTTTACTTCCTCTCAGTCCAACTTCTGGCGCTTTCCTGCTAACTCCCTCTTGCTCCCTTTCCTCTGGAACCGCTGTAATTTTTTTTTCTTTCAGTGCTTTCCTGCCTGCTCCCTCTCAATCCCTTTCCATTGAGGCCACTGTGATCTACTGGACTTTCTCTGTCCACCCTTAGTCCAATTTACCATTTCTTCATTGCCTGATCTTTCTCATTCCCACCCCCCAGTGTTTTTCTAAAGCCTCCTGAGCCTGCTTCTGGTTCTGACACTTGGCGGTTCTGGCAGACCTGACCACATTTCATCCTTCAGCCATTTTGCTTTCTCTTTTTTTAAAACTTAACTTCTTCTACTTTCCTGCCTGCTGTCTCCTTGCTCCGATCCCCCCCACCTTGCCCCTGCCTCCTTAGTGCCTGCTTGCCTGCCTTCGCTCTATTCACCCCAATCAACATCTTTTGTTCTCTGCCGCTACCCCTGTCTCCCTTGCTGTCTGCTGCCCACCTCCAATTTCCTGAGCCATTTTTAACTCCTCTCTCCTTCTTCTCTCCCCAGATGGAGTGCCCTTGATTGGGGGTACTCCCAGCCCAGCAGACCTCTCACCCACTTGGCAGCATTTTGTCAGCCACCACAAGATCACTTTTCCTCAGCTGAAGTTCGGGTATGGACCGCCAATTCCCCACTGGCCACTGACTCTCCATCCATTGGCTGCCAGCTTGCCTCCAACTCCCAATTGGTTGGTCCCATCAGCTTCAGTGCTCCTGTTGCTCAGTGCTTGAATCTGACAGGAGCCCTGAAGCCTGGGCTGCTGCGGCTCTCCTTGCTTTGGCTATGTGTATCTTTGTAGTGCAGCTAGTATTTTCTGTTAAAGTTTATTTCCTGTTAAGTTTTTAGGCGCCAACCCTCCTGTGCCCCTGCACTCTTTAAATGCACTTTCAATCCACCTCTTAACCCCACCTCCTCTCCCCTTTGGCTACATCATTCCTGCTACTCCATCCCACATTATCTCTGCTACCTTTTCCACCAAAGTGACACATATCTTCTGCTCATCCTAGCACTCTCCCTCCTAAGTACGTCTCCCTACTTCAACTTTGCCCTTGGGCTCACCAACTTATTAAACTGCTCACCATGAAGCCCCTGTTCATTCCCCCTATTAGCGGCCTCTCTCACAGGTATGTTTACTACTAGTGGACTTTCCACCACAATACTATCCATCTACCAATCAATCAATCTATCAATCAATCAAACAAAATCTTTATTTAACCAGGTGAACACCATTGAGCAATGCTCATTTTTGAGATGGACCTGGAAAACACATAATCATAATGCACACAATGATTACACAACCAACAATATAAGATGTAATTGCACAGAAACAGATGCCATGAATCTGATAACAGTAGCATGGCATATACAATAGTAATTACAAACATATAAGAGGTCACAGCAATTGAATAATATGTACACAATGGCCTGAAAGAAACCAGAGGATGGAGGAAGGGGTCAAGGATGTTGTATAAGGTTATTAAGAAGATTTTGACGGGGGGTGGGAGGAGGAGGATATAGCAGTGGGAAGGAAGTAGAGGAGATGAAGCAGGAGGGCCCAAGGGTAATTTCCATGATACCAGGGACCAGTGTCATAGCCAAGTGGATTTTGTACAGACTCTATGTTGGGGTTGGTAGGGGGTGTCATTCTCAGCTTAAGGATATGACTCTTGGATATGTTTACAATAATATATCACAGTGGAAACTGAAGGGAAGGAATGAGAGGGAATGTGAAATATAGGAGGAGACAGGAGAGGGAAGAATATGGGAGGGAGAACAGGATGTTTATGGGACAGCATGGAGCTGCCGTAGATCCAGTCCTAAGGATGAGACAATGACCTTTTTTATTTTTATTTTTTATTTTTTTATTACAACTAGGATTACAAGTACCTTGAGCCAGGCTCTTTTACAAAAGTTCCGTGTCAGAGAACAAATACATACAAGTTACAGAAATAGGAACAAAACACTAAATAGGTCGGCATAATAGGTTACAACGGTAGATCAATACAATAGCTAGAATAAGTTGAATGTGTACATGGAAACACAGAGTAAACATAGGATAAGTAGGAGGGAGGGTGGAAGATGAAGATAAATGTGAGGAGCGAAGTTGGAGAGGGCAGGAATTGCAACTAAAGGGCATGGTCATCAACTGGGAGCAGGCTGAAACTAGTCAACAAAAAGGGAAAGATCATTGAGGGCTCAGAAGAGGCAGCGATGAAGGGGGGAGAGTCAGGAGTGGTGAAAAAAAGAAGAAATAAAAAAGTAACATAGAGGAAAAGGAGGGGGTGGAGATGTGGTAGGTGATAGTTGGAGGGAACAAAAACAAGAGGGCTGAAGAGATTATAGGTAGCATTCACAGGAGCTAGAGCTAGTAAGGTGGAGGCGGGGTTTATGTTTGAATGAGCCAAAGGTGGTAGTGGAAGAGATGTCAGGATTGAGTGCATTAACCAGCTAGGCGCCTGAAGGCAAAGGATCTTTGGTCCTGAGAGGGTGTGAAGGTGGGGAACCTGAAGGAGCTGGTATTCAGGAGCCCTGTTGTAACGTGGCTTTTAGTCTAGAACTAAGCAGTGCTTGGACTCCCAGTGAAGCGAGGCCCATGGTTACTTTCTTTGCCATAAAGCAGGTTTGGTATTTTATGCAATTTGAAAGTTGAAGCCAGCCAGATCGGGCATACAGGTTGCATGTATGAGTGAGACGATAAGCACCAGAGATAAGCCTGCAGGCCTTGTTAAGTGATGTTGAAATTCATCTCAGGGCAGAGGCAGAGGCAGAACCATAGATTGAAAGACCGTAATCAATGAAGGAGACCACCAAGCTTTGGATGGCAATCTTCAGTGCATTTGCAGTAAGGTGTTGTCTATGTCAGTAAAGTAGGCCCAGACACATATTTGCTGATTTGGCAACATTGTCTATGTGTGTGCCCCATAGAGAGATTTGAGTCCAGGGATAGCCCTAGGTATTTGAATGACTGCACTTGCTCAAGGGTGTTGCCATTGCTGGTAAAGATAGACAGGGGGTGAGATCTATGCTTGTTTTGAGAGCTATTAAAAAGCATTGCTTTGTTTTTTTTTCATGATTGAGGACAAGCTTATGATGAATGAACCAGTTTTCCACTGTGGCAAAGCCTTGCAGAAGATTGTTCTGCAGGAGCGCAGGGTCCTTGAGGGAGGAGAAGATAACAGCATCATCAGCATAGAGGATAATCTGTTCAGTGCAAGATTTCGGGAGCGTGTTAAAAAAAGGCTGAAGAGTAATGGACCCAAGCTGGATCCCTGAGGGACTCCAGATCAGACCGGTCTGAGGTGCAAGAGTGTCCCAGCAATTTTGACTCATTGAGATCTGTTTTGCAGATAGCTGTTGAACCATGAGACAGTGTCAGGAGAGAGTCCTAAATGCTGGAGTTGTTGGATCAGCAGACGATGGTGGACTGTGTTGAAGGCCTTGGTCAGATCTACAAATATTGCCCCGGTTAAGTGACCTGATCCAATGTGCCGTGCAGTGCTCCAGTGAACTCCAGTAATGCAGAAGAGGTGCTATGACCTTTCTGAAGCCATGTTGTTGTGGGCATAAGAGATTGTGTTTGTCCAGGTAGTCCGTGAGTTGGTTGGATACTATGCATCTGAGTGCCTTGGAAGAGAGGTGCAGTATGAAACTCGGTCAATAGTTTGCATGGCAGGTCTTATCCCCACTTTTGTGGACTGGAGTAACTGTAGCCACCTTCCATTTGTCAGGGAACTGACCAGTGCTAAGGGAGAGATTGAGAATGTATGTTAATGGGACTAGAACCTCATCCATAGTGAAGGTTAGGAGTTTTAGATCCAGCGAGTCTCCACTTGATCTTGACTTTGAAATTGCTTTGGTGATGTGTGTTCTGGCATCATGCAGGTTAATTTCTTTGAAGTGGAAGGGCAGCAGAGTGGTAGGAGGATCATCGGAGATAGCATGGGTAGTGTCAAGGAAAAAATCCAGGGGAAGGACACTGCTGAGATCAGTAAATGCATCATTAAAGGTGTTTGCAATGGCCAGAGGATCCAGGGTGATGGCCTGATCAACCTTCAGTGTGGTTGGGGAGGATTTAGTTTGTTTCCCTGTAACTTCTTTGATATTCTTCCAGAAATCTGACCCCTTTCCCCAGGATATTAAGAAAGCTTCTTCGTAGTAAGCATTTTTCAGTAGCTGTATGGATTTAGTGCAGTTATTGTGGGCACATTTGCAGTTCTGTATGTCATGCTGGGCACCAGAGTCTCTAGCCATGGCCCAAAGGTGGTCCTGAGCCTTTAGCTGGGCAAGTAGCTCTTCAGTTAGCCCCAGGTTGTACAGTGCTTTTACTTTCATTTTTAAGTGGGTGTCGGTGTCACAGGCCGTGTTGAAGGAGAAGATAAAGAGGTCAAGAGCTGTGTTAACATCTGTTGAGAGGAAAATGGAAAACCAATCAAACCAACTGAGGTAGGATTTAAGGTGTCTTAGTTGTCCATGTGGGAGCAGTCTGCTAGTGATGACTTTGGGTGGGGACTTCTGAATTTATTTGATACACTCTACCACAGAGCTCTAAGGTTTATTACTGGCCTTCCATATTCAATGCACCACTGTACCTTATACTCAGCTGTGGGATGGTCTTCCCTTATCATGGGGAGCAATTACAGGATTCTTTAAAGGAACAAGCATATAGTGTTTGGAAAGCTGTTAAAGTAATAGGGTGGACCAATTTCAATGTTTTTTGCAGCTTATTCCATAATAGAGGTAGCATGTAACTTATACAAGCCCTGCCAAATCTGGATTTGACCTTGGGCACTGTCAGAGAAATGTAGGAGGCACTTCTCAACTTGTACTTGCCTATTGTACTTAGTGGAAGGCAGTCTGAAATACAGTGTGTCAATTTCTTGGTAATTGCTCTGAAGGTCCAGAAGGCAGCATTTCTCTGTCACCTGTACATAAGGGAAGACCATCCCACAACCGAGTATAAGGTACAGTGGTGCGTTGAATATGGAAGGCCAGTAATAAATCTTAGAGCTCTGTGGTAGAATGTCAAGCTTTGCAAGCACTGCGGCAGGACCCTGACTGTAGAGGAAATCCACATAGTCCAGAATGGAAAGGAAGGTGGTTTGGACCAGTCTCATCTTGGCATCCCCTGAAAGGAGATAATTAATTCTATAAAAGAAACCAAGTGTGACGTGTCCTAGCTAGGCAGAAGATGGCAGCTTAATTCTCTCTCTGTGCAGAGGAAGATGTAATCTAACCTCTTCTAGCCTTAATTAACCTTCTATTTTGGTGCCAGCTCTCAAGATCTTCCTGTAAACCATCACTCTGCTATACTTTGTAAGTCATTTCAACTTTAAACTACTATATCTGGCCATTTCAGTCCTATTTATTTCAGGCCTTGTTGCCCATCACCATGGCCAACCAAAGCATCCAGCTTAATTCTCTTGCAAGAGTGGAGGCTATGTTTTCTAAATTAATGTCTGATATAAACGATTTAAAAGTCACCACCAACCAAAACGCACTACTACGGGAATCTGTGAGCCACAGAATAACTTTAACGGAGAACTTGACTGCACAAAATATGACCTCCATTCTCTCTTCAGGCCATGATTCAGAATCAAGACTGAACAATTAAATCTCTGCAGTCTAAAACTGACAACATTGAAAATCTCAATAGGAGGAATAACATGTTTTTTGATTTCCGAGGTGCTGAGATGGGATACTCATCTGCACTCCTCCTATATGTCTTACAAGGCTCAAGCTACCTCCTGATGTAGTGCTTACCATTGAAAGATCCCATTAAACTTTAGGTCCCAGACCACAATGAGATCAAAGGCCTAGACCTATTATTGCCTGCTTTTTAAATTACGCCATGTCGAGCTAATTCTGAAGCATGCCAAAGAAGTGGGTTCATGTAATGTGGCAAGATCACAATATTCTAATTTACAGGGATTTTTCAAAAGATCTGTCTGTGAGAAGGAGAGAATAGAACCCTCTAAAGCAGATTCTACACCGAAGAGGCATTGACTTCGCTTTTCGATACCCAGCTGTAATGCGTCTCTACCTTGGTTCCTCATTCAAGGACTTTAGCTTGCCTGATACCCTTGCAAACCTTCTTAATGTTGATCTTAAGTCTCTTGCCTTGGGGAGAACTAATGATGTTGTGGGACCAAGTGGCAGTGCGGAACCTACTTAGGGAGTTTCTGCAGCACTTCAAGATCCAGAAGAAAGTATAGCAGTATTTATGGCCCAACTATTATTTTTATTTATTTATTTAGCTTTTGTTAACCAGGTAAGTACACTAGACAAGACAATTTGCCTATTTTCAGGTATGACCCGGGAGAGTACAGGAAATTACATACTTACACACTTGGGACAACGTGGTACATAATTAGGAAAAGATTACACGTCATGAGACTACAAGGTACAAGTTAGCCAAAAACAAACTCACATGTCACCTGCAAACCTCATAATGTAGAATACACAATGTACAAGGCATATGAGGCACATATAGTTAGAATTATTACAGTAGGGTAAGCAGTATCAGTTATAGAGCAGTACAAGGTAAGGATTGATAGCAGCAAGTACAAATACTAACATCATAAGAAGTGTAACAGAACTGATGGTCCCAGCAAAAACAGCTACAAACTCAGCATCTACAGATAGTGCTCCCACCTCTATGCTTTCAACTAGACAGTCGAGTTGGCTGCAGGAGAAAATTTATCCGACCACAGTACCACTACATTCACCTGTTGCCTTGCTGAAAATCCCTCTGGCTCTGTACAAACATCATCCCCTCTTTCCTTAGTGAATCCCTCCATACTGTTGAGTAACAAATGTGCCCCATTGGCTGAAGATACGCTCTCCTCACAGGATGATTTATCTCCGCAAACTACAGATGATCCTTCCTCTAATCTGCATACTGTGACCCAAGATAACATATCTGCAGATTCTTCCTGGGCTGAAATCATTGCAAGCTCTCCCCCTTAAAGCAGCTGAACCCCCTAAAAAGAAGTGCAAATTGAATAGGAAGGGGAAGAATCCTAACAGCCCCAATAATTCTTGCAATGCTATGGTGACCTGATCAAGTAACTTAAATTACAGGTTGATTCGCTTTCTCCTGACTAGTTTCCTATTCAGGAGAACGATCATTAGAGAGGCCTTTTCTTTTTGATTGCCCAACCATATATCATGCTGCTCGTACCATTCTGATCATGTCTTTGCCAACAAGTTATGAATCAGGAAGGCTGTACACCGCTGCTGATTCTAAATAATACTTCTCATTTTTATAATATACTTTTTGACCTATGCATGCTGATGAAACGTGATACTTTGTTATTTTGTACTATTCTTTTAGTATTTAGCATATCAAAATAGCAGTATTGATATATCTGGTAATCAAGCTGTCCTGATACTGCTTATTATTCTATAGATGAGGCAGATATGTGGATTGAAGCTCCAAACTTTATTAATGGACTCTGCCACAATATGACTCATTTTACTACATATATCTCTGTTTTCTGGCAGTATAAACCTTACGTATATCATCTACACTCATCCGGTTGACAGAGTTTAACAACTCTTATTTAACCACCTTTGTCAACACTACTTATCCCACACCCCTTTATTTTATTATCTCCCCTAACTACAACTTCTGTCCACTCTATCAACTATTTTATGTTGGCTATTTTCGGAGCAATATTACAAAGGGCTTATATTAAACATTTCCCTTTAACATCATATTTTACTCGAAGTCCAGGAATTGAATTAATTTTTTTTTTTTTATCTTTCATTATGTTATGGAGCTCACTGGACTTATTAATTAAGCCTAGTCACTCCATACACTATTAATCTGGGCAATGTTCGAGTAAAGGGAACCCTACTCACTTTCAGACCTCCCTTTGATTGCAGTTAACTCCGAAGCCACACCCATTCTTTATAACCCCTGCTCTCATTTGGCTCATGACGTATTGGATTCAGTTGATTACCTCCCTTAACCTCAATTTCAATCCATTATGCCTGCCCCTGTACCATACTTTACATTTTACCAGTGTATTTATAGAACTCCAGACTTCATAGCTTGTCAGATTTATCAATCTTTGTTCGTTCTCTAACCTATTATTTTTCTTTCTTTTGTCAAAGCACCCAGTTCCATCAATCCTCTATTGGGCAATTTCTGGTTTCTCTAACACCGATTGTAAACTTCTTATTATAAGAAGTTGGCACTTCCTTGAATATTGTGGCTATTTAGCCTACCATTTAGTCTTAATGTATTGTTGTTTTTCTTATATTAGACTAGCTTTATTTAAAGTTGAGGTTTTACAGTTCCCTGCCTCATATGGTATTGCTTGTTTCTCATCTAGTTGGTTTTGTTACAATCATCTTATAATATTATCAGGTTAAGACCTTGGTGTTTGACCAACACTTGTTTTAGTTGGTCTATCTTGGCCCTTTCTGTCTTTTTGATGCTCTGAGGTGGAGTAGAGAGTCTTTAGGCAGACTGCTGACTCTTATCTCACTGCTCACTTTCAGGGTTTTTGGTTTTGTGATAATCTATTAGAGTGTTAAAAGTGTGGTTGTTATTCAATGTCTTTCTCCTATTATCTATCTATTCCCCTTTATTATATTATATGTGCTGATTACATTCATGACTCTACATGTTGGTAACTTGAAGGATTCCGCCTTTCCTGCCATGTACAAGTTACCTCCCTTTCATCCTCATCCTCAATGTTATGTCTCTCACTAGTCCAATAACCATATACTTTTTCCTGTACCATAACCATGAATGATTTAATCTTATACACTTGGAATGTGAAGGGACTTAACTCACCATGTAAGCGAAAGCAAATCCTCTCTTACCTTAAAAAACATAAAGCCCATATTGCATTTCCTTCAAGAAACCAAACTATTATCTGAGGATGTAATAAGACTTAAGGAAGACTGGGTGGTCAAATCTATCATTCTTCTTTCTCCTCAAAAAAAAGAGGAGTAGCTGTACTTATCCATAAAAATCTTAACTGGTCTCTTATAAACTCCATTTCTGATACAGAAGGCAGATGGATAATCACCAAACTTAATACCCCTTCTGGCCCCCTTACACTTGTTAATGTCTATGCTCCCAACTCAGACTCCCCAGAGTTCTTTCATAATTTAGCACATCAGATATTTTCTACTAATTCCGATAACAGTCCAATAATCTGCAGAAGAGATGTTAGCCTAGCTTTGGAGCTCAGCACTGATAGAAGTAATATTTCTGTAGATGCCCACCCCAGATGTATTAAAGCCCTTTCATTACTTATGAAAGACCTAGGTCTGTTGGATATTTGGCGGCTCTTCCATCCTCGAGACCGAGATTTCACCTTTTGTTCCTCACTTCATAAATCATATAGTAGAATCAATTACTGGTTTACCTCCTCTGCTATAATTGAAAAGACTATTGATTCATCTATTTTGCCCATAGTCATTTCGGACCATTCTCCACTTAAGCTACAAACCTTATGGGGTCCCCCACAACCAAAATCTCCCTTCTGGCATCTCGACTCCCTTTTTCTTAAAGACCCTAATTTCCTCTCTATGATCACTTCCCAGATTAAAGAATTCTCTTAATAATCCTTAGATACTTATGAGTACTGTTTGGGAAGCACTAAACCCATGATTTGTGGGAAAATAATCAGTTATGCAACCCATAAGAAAAAATCAAGAGAACAACAACTAGCAGATCTTGAAAATTCCCTTAAATTTAAAGAAACTCTATATTTTAAAACCAATACGCATAACCCTTCCTCCCATTTATACCTTGAAATTCTTCAATTAAGGGTCAAGATAAACAAATAAATTTTTTGCAATACTGAGTTACCTCTATTTAAACAGAAACATAGATATTTATTTATTTATTTAGCTTTTTTTGTTGATCGGGTAAGTGCACTAGACAAATCCTGCCTATTTTCAGGCACGACCCAGGGGAGGGGGATACAGATGAATGCCAACTGACCTTGAACCAGATTAAGCTGTTGGTGGTATTTTTACCGAATGAGGGAAATTTGGCCAGGACACCGGGGAAATCCCCTACTCTTTTCGAGAAGTGCCATGGGATCTTTAACATCCACCTGAACTACCACTCAATCCAGGCAGATGGACCTCGGTTTAATGTCTCATCTGAAAGACGGACATCAGAAGTGCAGCACCCTCTCATGCTGCACTACAGTGTCAGTACTGGATATTAACCTAAGTGCCAGATGTGGGAACTGAACCCACAGCTCTCTGATCTCCCGGCCTCAGAGGCGAGTGTGCTACCTACTGAGCCACTGACACTGACAATTGGGAACTGATATTGGGAACAAGGAGACAAAAATGGGAAACTCTTTTCCTATCAGCTTAAGATGCAACAAATGGAAGGACACATCTCTGGTCTTAAAGACCAACAAGGTGTATTCCACACCGATAGCCCCTCTATAAACCATATAGTGTATGGTAGAATGTTGTTATGGATAGACATCCATAACTACAATGGAATTGTTATGCTGCAGTAGCTATGTCATCACAGCTGTTATGCTGCACTAGCTATGTCACTACTGTAGCGTAACAACTTGGAATGCTGCCACATAGTTGCTTTCCTCAATCCAGTTAAGCTGGAAGTTGCTGTTTTTTTTTAAACTTGAACTTGCAGAAACATCTGTAGTACACTCTGTAAGTTAAAAAAAGAAAATGTTAACATTTCTATTGTCTGTTGTCTTCTCCAGCTGGTTTTGTTTGATTTTCTATGCTGTGACTGCCCATACACTATAAAAGATTATGTATGAGCAGTGATACACAAACAAGGAAATTCTTGTACCTTGAGGTTCCCTTGGTAACAGAGTACCTCTTGAGCTGTGCTCTTGAGGTCATCTGTTACCAAGGAAACCTCTTGATACAAGAATATCCTTGTTATGTATGACTGCTCATACATAATCCTCTATATTATGAAAATGTTCTATCAGGAATTATACTCCAACTCCTCTTCTCCCTCTCAGATACAGCAATGTCTAAGTAATTTACATTTACCCCACCTTTCCACTTCTGAAGCTGACTCCTTAGATGAACCTTTTTCCCTTAAAGAAATCCAACAAGCCCTGTCTTCCTTGAAGCCAGGTAAATCCGGGGGTGGGGGGTGGGGTGGCTTCTGTAGACTTTTATAAAGCTATTTCTGATACTGTTTGTCCAATCCTTTCTAAAGTCTTCCAAGAAGCCTCAAATCTAGGTAAGTTCCTGCCCTGTTGCACTGAAGCAATTATAACCATAATTCTTAAAAAAGACAAAGATGCTTTTCTCCCTACAAGTTATAGACCAATATCTCTCTTAAACACTGATGGAAAGATATTCACTTAAATATCATCTCACCTTGAATCCTTGATTCCTATGTTACCCCACTGTTCCCAAGCTGGTTTTATTAAGAACAGATCTTGCACAGATCACTTGTGTTCACTATTTAATTTAATTCACAAAGCCAAATCCCTTAATTTCCCTGCAGCGGCCATAGCTATAGATTTTGAAAAGCTTTTGACTCCTTAAATTGGTACTATCTCTACCAGGTTCTGTCTTATTTCGGTTTCTCCCATACCTTTGTTCCTGGATTAAATTATTATACACTTTACCATGGCTAGAATTCTTACTAATTCTACTCTCTTCCTACTTCCAGTTGACAAGAGGAACCAGACAAGGTTGTCACCTATCACCGTTTTATTCATTCTTGCCATGGAACCCCTATCTGCCAGTTTGTGTCAGTCCATTGACATTAAGAGTATACCTATTGGCTCTTCTAGATATCTCTCTCTCTCTCTCTTATGCGGATGACCTTTTAATATTACTTGAAAATCTAAAAGATGCGGGACCATTGTTGGATAAACTACTTAACAATTTCATGAAACTTTCTGGCCTGGCTTTGAACTATGGAAAATCAGAAATGTTACCCCTCAGTATCCACTGCAAGCCATTTATGAACTCCTCCCTTTGGTTTCAAATGGTCTACACAAAGTATTACCTATCTTGGAATCAAAATAACTAGTAACCTGGGAAAAATATGGGAAATAAACTGTAATCCCCTTATTGACAATATTATAACCATATTGGACAGGTAGAAACTCCTTAATCTCTCTTTCATGGGGAAAGTTGCTGCTATTAAGATGTCCATCTCTCCCCAAACACTCTACTTATTTGCCAATATCCCATTAATACTTTCCACTCCCTTTTTATCTAAACTCAACAAACTTATATGTAATTTTATTTGGGATGGTAAACTGCCATGATTTAGTCAAATAAACCCATTCACATTGGAAGAGAGGAGGATTTGGACTCCCTGATTCAAAGCTTATTTCTGGGCCTTCAGGACAGCCCAAACCATTAAATGGTTTCATAAACCTTCGCTTCACACTCTGCTATGGGTTATGATGGAATCCGCATCCTGTTCTGGTGGAATCCCTACATCCTTTATCTTTAACCCTCTTCCACCCGAACTAAAATCTCATCCTACTATCTCAGCCTCAGTCTTTTACTGCAAGTGAACTCATACATTTTTAAAACTAACCCCACTACATGGTTCTATACATCCCTATCAGGCAATACCTTACTTGCTAAAGAGAACCAAACTATTTTCTGCCAATCATAGAAAAATAAAGGCATTTACTTTTTAGGGGATATTTTAGATCTGGAATCTCTAACTCTTAAAACTTTCTCAGACCTGCAGACTATCTGGAACCTTTCTAAACAAGACTTTTGGAAGTACTTACAGATTTGAGATGCTTATAGTTGTTTCTCTCGCTATGCTCATAAATCTACACTACATGCTCATCACATTTCGTACTGGATTAACCTATCAACAAAGTTGAATAGCTTCATTTATAGAAACATTGTAGATAATTTAACTGATCAAACTATCTCAGCTAAAATTAGATGGAGCACTCTTCTTGACTATAATAATGACATACAATGGCACAACTATTGGTGCCTTTCCCATAGTATATTTAAAGATGCCCGTAGCTCACTAATACAAACTAAAATTCTACACCTTTGGTACAGAACCCCTTCTGTATTACACCGTATGGGACTATTAAATAATAATAACTGCTGGCACTGCAATTTACTTGTAGGTGATATGTGTCATATTTTATGGACATGAACTCCTGTTAATAAGCTCTGGCACAAGGTTCATACTCTTGCCTCTAAAGTTATTGGACAACAATCCCTCTGGACCCTAAACTCTTCCTGCTAGGTATTCTTACCCCAGGTACCATCACCCTCTCACATGCTCACTTCAGATGGTTAAATATACCTTCCTTCTTGTTAAAAGCTTAATTCAGAGATCAATACATGTTCCATCATTAGCAGACAGCCTGCAAAATTTAACCCAATATGCATCTCAAGATTGATTATCCCATCTCACATGTGATCGACTCTTTGTATATGATAATTGTTGGCATGATTACTTCAAGTATATCAATCCTTCTAATGTTTCTAAGCCCTAATTTATAATCACTTTTTTTTCCCTTTCATTTCTTATATTTGATCTGGGGCAATATTTGTAACCATGCACGGATACCCTTCCCTGTTATGTCTCTTTTCTGTCCTTCTCCCCTTTCTTTTATTTACAGTAGACTCTCATTTATCCGACCGCCTTCGGAGACATCCGAAATGGTCGGATAATCAGGAGGTCGGATAAACGAGAATTTGCTTGTATTATTGTTATTGTTTTCTGAAGTGGTCTGAGTTGGGAGGAAGAGTCAGGAAGCTGACTATAATGGCACTCTACTTGACATCAAGTGCGAGTAACTAGCACTGTCATTGCAGGGAAAACACTTTAATGTGCTTTCTTCCGAGCCCAAAGTTTTACTCCTGGCTCGCACTGCTTAGAATTGGGGAAAGGCACTAAGAGAGACAGTGTGAGTGTGGTGCGGTGTAACTGGTGAGAGAAATACAGTACAGTACATTTTTTTCTCAACATTTCTTTTGAAACTATGACCAGGAGCTGTAGCGGTTGTGAGCTGATGAAGAACAGATAGTACATCAGTTCTATATAAAAGGCAGGAGGAGGGATGAGTGTCATGTTCTGCTGTTCGAGCTACCCTTAGTAGGGCCGGGGAGCTATGCCTCTGTAGTGGACAGTGAGCATGTTGATGCTGGAGTAGCAGCTGCACATGATGCTCAGAAAGGTGGGTGGGTGAAACAATGCCTTTAAATACTGTACAAATAAAAGCCTTCATAGAGATTTCAGAGACCTGGCTATAATATTTTACAGTTAAGTTTCCGGTTGTGCTGCATCATTTCAGAATTCTGAAAGGTACAGGTGTGCAAAAATTTACAGTGTGTGGGGGACAATCTGACCATCCGTTAGATAGGGAGTTCGGATAAACAGAGGTCGGATAATCGAGAGTGTACTGTACTTTCCTCCTCCTTTCCGCTCCCTCATATTTCTTTTTTCTTTCTTTTTCCTCTTTTTTTTCTCTATGGGATATTTTCTTCCTTATTCATGTCCTCCTTTTACACTTTATTAATTGTATTTCTTCTTGAACCACCCCCTACTACTGTTACTAGGCTAAATTTTAGATATTGCCTTGTATTGACCTTATATATGTAGGATATCTTTAACATAAAATACACACATTTTTGTATTATGCCTTTATCGCTATTTGATATTACTGTTTACTGTTTTTTTCTCCTTTCATGGTAACAGTCTGTAATCATATTAATCATATTGTCATGTGCACTTTATTCACCTTTGTTCTTTTCCCAGTATCTGGAGGATACTTCAGATATTTATGTGATGTATGTTCAGAAACTTTTTGAAAATTTCAATAAAAATATAAAGTAAAAAAAAAAATAAAAGAGACCTAGTCTTTGTCTGATCTTTTTTACCAGTTCTTCTATGTGGTCTGTGAAGGAAAGTCTATAGTCAATCCAAACCCTCAGATATTTGAACTTTGCTACAAATTCCAGGGGTTCGTCTAGGAGTGGAAGGCTCGGCGGTTTCGTTACAGGGGAGGCTGCAAGGAAACTGGGTGAAAAGATCATCGGCTTAATTTTTTTGGCATTTAGGAGTAGTTTCTGGTTTAGAAGCTGTAGTTGCAGCTGGTTGAAGTCTTGTTGTAGGTCACTACATGCTGCTCCATGGGTTGATCTGCTGATATACAACACTGTGTCATCTGCGAAGAGGTGTATGTTGGTCGCTTTGATACTGACATCAGTTCTGTTAATGTAAATTGCAAAAAGCAGTGGACCCAAAATAGAGCCCTGTGGAACACCTCTTGATACAGGTTTTAAAGGAGAGAGTTCCCCTTCTGCTTTTACCTGCTGAAACTGACCTACGAGATAGTTAGAAAACCATCTCAGTGATGGTTGATCAAGACCAGTGTTGCAGAGGGATGAAAGGAGCAGGTTATAATCAACAGTATCAAATGCCTTACTAAAAATACTGCTCAAACAAAATTCTTGGCATCCAAATCGCATTGCCAGTCGTTAGTCAATTTAGCAAGTGCTGAAATAGTACTATGTCATGGTCTGAAACCTGTTTGTAGTGGGTTAAGTAGTTTTGCGGAATCTAAATAATTTCTGACCTGGCCACTTACAATTTTTTCCAGTGGTTTGGACAAAATAGGGAGTAAGGAGAGTGGCCTGTAGTTATTAAGATCAGTGGGGTCTCCAGATTTGAAAAGGGGAATCACATGGGTGGTTTTCCATATAGGACAGTGGTCACTCTGCAAGAGATAGATTAAAGAGATGTGTAAGTGGCACAGCCAGGACCTGATAACTAATATTCAGGAAAAAATGGTCAATGAGGTCATCTCCAGCACTTTTCCTAGTATCCAGCTATAAGAGGAGGCCTTCAACCTCCTTGAAGGATACCAGCTGCAGTGAGAACATAGAACTAGTGACAAGGACCTCTTGAGCATGTGCACCAAGTTGCAAGTGGACATTATTGGCAGGTGATGAATCAAATGTGAGATTGTTGAGATACTCAAGGATAATATGCCTCTCAGAGACCGTGGTGTTACCAACTGTACTTTTTACAGGTAGGGAATTATCGGAAGTGTGACCTTCTAGTCCTTTAAGGTTTTCCAAAATTGGGATGGAACACTTCGAGGAGGAGTCAAGTTACATGCAATAAAAGTTAGCCTTTGCCTGTCTGGCCATCTTGAAGCAGAGGTTCCTCGCCCTTCTAAATAACATCTAATCAGCTTCACGCTTGGTTTTCCGGGCTGTTTTCCAAAGCACATTTCTATTCATCAATGTGGTCTTCAGCTCCTTTGTAAACCATTGGCATGATTTAATTGTAGTGCAGTCTTTAGCCAGAGGTGCTTGCTTATCCAGTGCCCCTAACACAATATCATGAAAGATATCATATGCCGTCTTCAAAGATTTTGCTAGGTAGAAGTCCTGCCAAAGTAAGGAGACTCTTAGCTCTGTGATGAAAGCACGAGAATCAAAGTTACATCGACACCTCTTAGTAGTGAATTTGGAGGCCGATGTCAATTTTGGGGTGGCTCTTACGCACGCGATAACACAGTGGTCACTGATACCAGTTGTAGCTTTCCCATTTCACTGAGGACTACTCCTTTCCATGTCCCCCACAACTAGGTTGGAGTCCACCCACCTTGGCACCCTCTCACATGCCTTTGTCTCCAGCCTCGAGCATTGCCAGCTAACTTCCTATTTGCTCTCACCCTCCTTTCTTCACCCCCTCCCTCAACTGCTATGCACCTACTTCCCCATTTTCTCCCTGCTTCTACTGGCAGGAGATATTGAATCTAACCCTGGCCCAGTGCAGTTCATGCTCACTTCCTCTGACCACACTTGGGTTAGCCAACACTGATTAAAAATTGCCCATATGAATGTTTGCCATCTCCCTGCCAAATACTCTGACGTTGAAGCCTGGGTTTCCCTTTGTAAGTACTATGTCTCACCAAAACCTGATTGAGGCCACAGCATCCTGACTCCTTATTCCAGCTATCAAGATACTCCTTTCTGCACAAAAACTGAGCTAGTAAAAGAAAGGGAGGTGGTGCTGCCATATTTATTCATGAATCACTCCCTGCCATGCTTGACCTATGCTCTGACCACATCTCCCAAAGTGATTAGATTATCACAGAACTTACCCTTGTCTCTACAAAAAAACATTTCTTGGGCTGCTACTACAGTCTTCCTAATGGGGAGTAGAGAGCCTTCAAAACCTCCTTACTGGCTATGGATCTCTCACCCCCACCAGGGAGTCCCTCCTTTTTGGTGACTACAACCTAAAGTGGCTTAGCACAGATAAGTCTGACTATGCTAACCTTCTAAAACAGCACAATCTGGTGCAAATAATCAACCTCCCCACATGCTTCAATCATCACACCTCCACCAGTACACTCCTTGACTGGGTGATCACAAATAGCAGTAATAAGTTTACCCATGTCGGTACGCTGTCTGACTCCTTGAGTGACCACTCCCCAGTGTACATCATCTGGTCCTCCATGGCCTCCTGTACTCCCCCCAAGTACCTATCTGTAAGCAACTTCAATCACCCAGACACCTTCCACCTTCCACCTCTTCGAGTATATTAGATCCATAAGCTGGGAAGACCTCTATGCCCTCTCCGACTTGTCAGAAGCCCCCTCATACTTTACTAATGCCCTTCTGGCCATCCAGGACTGACATTTTCATCTCACCACCCAGCGGTGTGTACAAACACTGGATAACCAAAGAACTCCCATCCCTCATGAAACTGAGGGACAACAAATGGGCTGAATACAAATGGGTCCCCTTCCCCATCCTGTGGAACAAGTATAGACACCTGCACAATAAATGCAAGCATGCCACAAGATCTTTGAAACTGGATTACTCCCTTACACTCCAAAGAGAAAATCTAGGTAACCGAAGGAAATTCTGGGACACCATTGACTCTTTCTTAAATCCCCACACACAGAACCACAACATATACCTGAGCTCTCCTTTGGGCTTTCTGATGGCTCCTTCAGAGGTTGCTGAAGCTCTAAATACCAAGTTCTCTGACCTATTGGACCACCTCTCAAACCCTCCTGGCCTTCCTAAACCACAGATCACCTGCACTACCCCCTTCTTCCCCTCACTCCTCCCACCTCCTCCACTTATACTGGGGCATCATTCATCTCAAGATCTTACACACCCTCCTCATCCTCTAACTCCCACCCCTTGTCTTCCCTCCACCCCTTTTATTTTAAGGCCATATCCCCAAAAGACACCAACAAACATCTAAAGAGGTAATCAGGGCAGCCCTGGCTCCAATGGCCTCACCCCAATGTTCCTAAAACTTGTCTCCCTCCTGATAACCATGCCACTCTCTTTTATCGTCAACCTTGCCTTGACTACTTCCACCTTGCCTGACTCAGGGAAGTTAGCTAGAGTGGTACCCATCTTTAAATCTGGCAACCCCCACTCCTCTGATAACTACTGGCCTATATCCATTCTCCCTCACCTAAGCAAACTCCTGGAAAGGGTCATTCATAGTCAACTAAATGGAGTACCTCTTCAGACACAGTCTCTTATACAGTCAGCAACATGGTTTCTGAAAATTTCATAGCATATCTACAGCACTTGCCCTGCTCACTGACCATATCCTCTCTAACAGGTGCTGTCTTTGTCGACTTATCGAAGGTCTTCGATATGGTCAGTCACTCCCTCCTCATCTCCAAACTGTCATTGCTTGGTTGCTCCATTGAGTCTAAAGACTGGTTCCAAAGTTACCTCTCTGGGTGCTCCAAATCTGTCCATATTGGTACCCCTGCTTCCCCTCCTTTATCTGTCACCATGAGTGTCCCTCAGGGCTCCATCCTGGACCCCTTGTTCTTCTCTATATTTGTCAACTCCCTCCTCACCAACAGCCTTCCCTGTAGTTCACTACTCTATACAGATGATCTTATCATCTTCCACAGTGACAAATCCCTCCTTCGTTTATCCTCCATTTTATCCAAGAACTACAGTGCAGCATCAGGCTGGTTCTCATCCATCCTTCTGCTGGTAAGTGCTAAAAAAAAGGCCATGTTGTTTGGGTCAAAACCGTATCTAGCCATGACTCACCACACCAATGATACCCTCATCATATACCTCCCAGATGGTCCTGCCCTGGAAATCATCTCCTCTTTTAAGTATCTGGGTGTGCTGCTTAACCCCGCTCTCACCTTCACTGACCACATAAACCATATAGACTGCAGGGTAAATCAGGAATTGAGGAATTGGCAGAAATGGGAGGGAAGGGGTGACAGATGGGGAAATCATGGAAGGCAGAGTTTGGGAGGGTTTGAAGGCACTGAGGGTGGACAAGGCACCAGGCCCAGATGGCATCCACCCCAGGATACTGAAGGAGCTGGCAGAGGTCCTTGCAGGACCTTTGGCAGACCTATTTAATGCCTCACTACATTTGGGGTGTGTACCTCAGGACTGGAGGATGGCTCATGTGGTGCCCCTCCACAAGAGTGGTCCCAAGGATGAACCGGGAAACTACAGACCAGTGAGTCTCACATCCATCGTGGGTAAGCTAATGGAGACTATCCTGACGGAGAGGCTGGTGGCACTCCTAGAGGCCAAAGGACTTTAGGACAGCAGACAGCATGGCTTCATATGGGGCAGATCCTGCCAAACCAACCTGGTGGAGTTCTATGACTGGGTAAATAGGCAACTGGACAGGGGCCATGCAGTGGATGTCCTGTATCTGAACTTCAGTAAGGCATTCGATTCAGTGCTGCATGGAAGGCTGGGAAGTAAGTTAGTAGGCACAGGGGCAGGTGCAAAGCTGGTGAGATGGGTAGGAAACTGGCTTCAGGGAAGGCAACAGAGGGTGGTGGGTGGGGAGCTCTCACACCCAAGGGTAGTGACGAGCAGTGTTCCACAGGGCTCGGTGTTGGGACCAGTGTTGTTTGGGATATTCATTGCAGACATATCATGGGACATCAAAAGCAAGATCAGTCTGCTTGCTGATGATGCCAAGGTAGGAGCGGTGGTGGATGACCTAGGGGGATGGCAGGGATTGCAGGATGATCTGGCAAAGCTTGAAACCTGGTCATACACCTGGCGACTGGGGTTTAATGCCAAAAAATGCAAGGTGCTGCATTTTGGGATGAAGAACCCAAGGAGGAGTTACCAGCTGGGGGGAGTGCAGCTAGCCCAGACAGAGGAGAAGAAGGATCTGGGGGTGCTCATTACAGGGTCAATGAACAACTCAACACAATGTAGGAAGGCAGCTCAAAGGCCAAAAAAATGCTGGGTTGTATTGCAAGGGGTATATCCTCGAGGAGGGAAGAGGAGATTCTGTCACTGTATAGGTCATTAGTCAGATCACACCTGGAGTACTGCATGCAGTACTGATGCCCGTATCTGAAGAGGGACATTAAGTTCCTGGAGGGGGTGCAGCACAAGGTGACAAAGATGATCAAGGAGCTGGGGGACTTAACATACGAGAGGAGGTAGAGGGAGTTGAACATGTACTCACTGGAGGACAGGAGGGACGGGAGGACATGACTGAAACCTTTAAATACATGAAAGGAATAAACAATACAGGTACAGAGGGGCTGTTCAAAGTAAGGGAGGGGAGACACACCAGGGGCCATTATATGAAACTGAAGGGAGGAAGGTTCAGGAGGGAGATGAGGAGACACTTTTTTACAGAGAGGGTGGTGGCTGGGTGTAATGCATTACCTGCAGAAGTGGTATCCAGTAGAACAGTGGACTGCTTCAAAAGGGGATGGGACAGGACAAGGGGGAGGGTTAATGAAGGGGAAGGGTGGAAAGGAGGGGCAGCTGCAGAATAAGGGGTGCTAGCTGTACATTCGAGCAGACTTGATAGACCGCTAGGCCTTTATCTGCTGGCAAATTTCGTATGTTCATATATTCGTATGAGTGTTGCCTATCGCCTAAACCCTACCTCACCAAGGAAGCGCACCTTGCTATAGTCATGGGTAATCTGCTCCCCATCTTTGACTATTGCTCCCCTATTTACTGTAGGACCTCCATGACCCTTCTGTCTCAGCTCTCAGTAGCCTGCAACAAAGCCTACTACTTTGCCTTGTCTGCCTCCTACTCTACTCACCACTGTGACCTCTAGTGCTCCTTTTGCTGACTTTCCTTGCAAGGGCATTTTGACTTTACCCTGGGCTGTCTCGTGAATACCACCCTTAGAAGTGGCAATGCCTCTCTTCTCTCCAATCACTTCAATTTCAGAACCCCTACCAGGAACCTTCACTCCTCCACTGTACCTTCCCCCCAGGTACCTAAATCCATCACAAACATGGGTGGGAAAGCTCTCTCTGTTGCGGCTCATGGGCAATGTGAGGAAGTATTTTTTCATGGAGAGGGTGGTGGACTCATGGAACTGCCTTCCTGAGGAGGTTGTAGGGTCAAAAACAGTGGGAGAATTCAAGAATGCTTTGGACAGATATAAGGCAATTCTGGTGGGGGGTAGGAAGAAGTAGGTTGTTGGTTAACTAGGATCTGCAGCTTATCCAATAGGTTGGGAAATGGGCAGACTGGGTTGGCCAAGTGGTCCTTCTCTGCCATCAAAGTCTATGTTTCTATGTTATATGTGGAATGGACTACCCACTCCTCTTTGATCTTCAGAACCTCATCTTATTTTCAAGCACAGCCTAAAATCCTGGATCCTTGACAAATATAACTGTTACTGTAATGCTAGCTAGCATCTCTCTTCAACTAAGTACTTCTGTAATCTCTCTCCTATTTTTTCTAATTTTCCACGGCCTGCCCCCGGGCAAATCTTTTAGGGTCTAGCACCTCTATATTCATTTTCAGTATATTCAAATGTTATGCACTATACTGTATTTCTAGAAAAGTCAGTACACTGGTTATCTGTCAAATATCTAGTATCACTGTTTGTACAATGTTTTGTTCTTTCATTTTGGATTTTTTTTACCTAATATGTTTGTGTTTTGCCACTAGCTGGCCCAAGTCATGCCTGTAAATGGTCCCTTGGATCAGTGCACTTAACCTGCTTACCAAAGCCTAAATGAAAAATAAATAAATGACTATGAAGGAAAAGTTTCATGTAAGTCTTGACCAAAACATAGAGAATGAATAAGTGGCCACTGTAAACTGACCCTAGGACAGTGATCCTGGGTGCACTCTACAGTATGTATGCCAAAAGAATTATACTAGTAGAACTTGGAATATAACCAGATATATAGCATGACTTGAATGGGATTGAGACTTGCAGTATGCAGCACTGCTGTCACTAGGCTACCAAGTAACTAAATTCCCACCCAAACATTACATGCAGTATGTTTACTGATGCAGCCCAAATATTGTAGGGTTACATCAAACATTTGACATGTTTTAATAAGATATCTCTGTTTTAAGTTAAGAAAAATGTTACACGGCAGTAAACTCCTATAACACCCAGTGAGAAACTCTGCGTTTCACTGTTTGTAAGATATGGCTTGTACTAAATTATAGAAACATAGGAATGTTTTAGACAAGAAAGGTTGTATGCCCATGTAAACTGCCTTTCAGTTCTCATTGACTGTAACCAGACAATGATGTCCCACACATATATTTGGCTAACTTTGTTTAATAATATTGACAACCTCTGCTGGGAGTGAATTCTACACAGAGACCACCCTTTGTATTTACCAATTCTTCCTTCTGACAGTCTTAAAGAGTTCTCCAGCAACTTGATACGTGTAACCTTGAAAACCTTTTTTGATCATCTTAGTCTTAAATGTTATGGTGTCAAAAAGAAAGAATGATCTCTGGATGCCCTGGATATCATTACCATGTCTCCTTTCTGTCTCCTCTTCTTCAAAGTGAACATACCCAGATCATTTAGTCTTTCCTCATACGACATCTTTCATACACCGATCATTCTAGAAAATCTCCTCTTACCATATTTCTTGTTAGTTAATTACTCCCCTGACTGCATGTTTAAAATCCTCTATCACAGTGTAATTCCTATTTTAAACTGTCAGAGAACATTACCCCTGGGTGTTTTTCATTAGTGGAGACATAATCTAAAACCATTAAGTCTGTAATCAGTTTTCAGTTTTTGTGAGCCAAAATGAAGTACCAAACAATTGTCCATGTTAAACTTCATCTTGGACATAATGACCCATAATCCAATTTTTATTAGATCTTCCTGCATGATTTGAATATCTGTGTAAGTCAGAACACTATCGCCTAATTTTGCATCATCAGTGAACTTATTGGTTCAACATTTTATGTCCCAGTGCATATTACTTACAAAAAAGTTAAAGAAGGATGGCTTGTGGTGGCCCGGTAGTGCAGAAGGATGAGGTGCTGACAAGCATGTTACTTCTCACCATGCTAGCTACCTGGGTTCTGGAACAAGCTTGAGTCACTGGGGATCAGTAAGAGGAGGGCAGAGATAGGACCAAGCAGTCTCTTTCAATGCCCTCCATTAGTTAACATAGAACTGTTTTTAAATTAACCAGTTTAGAGTTCCCAACATTAAATGTTAGAGTCTTTCTTAGAGATGGGAACCACAAAGACATTCCTCCACTCATCTGGAATTCTTCTTTCATTAATGATTTATTGAACCACTCCATAATCAAATCAACTGATTCAATACCTAACTCAGTTATAACCCTGTGATATCGGTCATCCGTTCCTGCTAATTTGTTGGATTTCAAATTTTTTTTTATCTTTACTAATGCAGTAGCCTGGAAACATTGCTGGACATATGTCCTACCTTCGGTCCTGCCTCCAATACTGCAGCCTTTAAAAACCAAACAAAAGAATGTATTAAAGCAATGAGCAATGTCTATTGCTAATATCAGTACTATGATTAGTCAGAGGCCCAATGGCTCTAGATGTCTGTCCTTTATTCTTTCCAATTCATAAAATAGGTGATTAAATACCTTTTATATGACCAATAAAATTTTACAGAAAAAAAAACCTTTGAATTTTTGAACTACATACATAGTTCTTCAGAAAGACAATGGCAAGATTCTTAAGAGCTCTGTTTTAAATACTCAGAGCTTAAACATTTTACACATAACTATAGAAGCAGGCTATATATTATTTGATGTTTAATAACTTATCAAATTGAAACTAAAGAGTGTGTGTGTGTGTGTGTGTATGTATGTCTCCCCCATATGTGTGTGTGCATGTCCTTGATTGAATTACAGATACATTATAATTACATTTACAATACTGGCACTGGATAAACATGTTTATGTCTGTAAATAGGTGTGCATTTGTCTGTCTGTAAATAGGCTTTCGGGTATGCATCTTGTACAAGGACCAATATGGCAACAGACATTTTTTTGACATTATTCCTTCTATCAGAATACAAGTCCATATAATTTATCTTTAAACTAGTTGCCACTTTCTTCCATCTTGGCCTTTTTGTGTCTCTGGGCAAAGCCAACAGGAGTATTGCATTCAGAAAAGGGCTGATGTCATCTTTGCTACCAAACAACATGGTAGCGTGTTAAAAATGGATTCCTCCGCCAAAGCCTCATTACTACACTGCATGTGTTTGTATAGGAAGCTTTAGAGCACTATTTTTCCTCTGGCTTGAGGAGTTACTTGAGCACACAGAAATGTAATGCCCCCACAAATGGGGGTTCCCAAAAGTCTTACTTGGGTGTGCCTAAATGCCCACTGCCAGGCTGGTATCTGGTGTCATAGCATTTTAAAAGTGTTTGTGTGAGAGTGCCTTAATGCCTCTGTGCTCTGTCTCTTTAAAAGCTGCCAATAATGTGGTGCTTCTTTAATCTGGGAGGGGGGCTCAGTGTTTCTATGCTCAAGTCCTGCCTGGGCTGCCAGATGATCGCTCCATTCTGCCATCGCTATTTGCGCTGAGGGAGCTCTGTTAGAAGCTATACTTATTTGCTTATTATCTATTGTAATAGTAATAATATTGTAGTTTGTTTAAACTGCTTTCCTTCACAGCATGGACTTTCTATTTATCACCACCATCTTGGTCCTGGACTGTCAGAATGGGCCAATCAGTATCTTTGGGGACCCTAAAATGGAGTCTGTCCCCAGGGGTCTTGTGGGAGTAAATTTCTGTAGGAATTGTAGTTTTTGCATTTTGGTGCCAAAACATACCTGGAGGGGGAGCCCTTGCTTTGACAGACTAATGGATCAACCAACCAGAACCTTTTTGACCAAAGGGAAATTCCCAAGCTGCCTGCTGCAGTCAGTCAGTCTGGAGTTAGAGTTTGAAGAGTAAACAGCTTGAGTGATTCAAGCAGCTGATTTTTGGCCTGTCTGCCTGCAGTCTCTTGAGAGGGAATCCTTTGAAAGGCTTTGCAATTGGACTGTAACTGAATTGGAGTGTGACAAAGCCACTGAAGAGTGACCAGATTTGAACCTGAAGAAGACCAAAGATTTGCTGTAGGCGATTGGCCTGTCAGCACATCCATTTACCACAGAATTCCCAGTTTTGCTCAGAGACACTGATATTGGGCAGGACTGCCTTCTGCATTGTGGCATGGTGATTGCTTTACTATAAATGTGCTGTGTGCAGTTAGTGGGTCACGATTTGGTTCCCACTGTGTAAATGTGCCACACTTGCTGGAAGCTGCATCCAGCACTATCGGACTCAAAATCCAAACTGTTCCACCCAGCCTGCACCTTGCCACCTGGCCCAGCCAGCTACTTCGGGCACAGAAACCATCATCGATGAGAGACTCGCCCGGGGATCAGCTCCCTGCTCATCCATCTCGAACAGGAATGACACTTCAGTGATTTGTGTGGGCCCTGCTTCTCCTGGCAAACCAGTCATCAACCTGCAGTCTCCATTTCATCTAGCCTGTGTCTCGAATTGGGTAGCATGAATAACAATCAGGGTAGTTCCCTGCAACAACAGCTAAATTTCAAGTGTTGTCATCTGATTGCATTATAATTTTTCCTTTCACAAATTGAACCTTAGGCTCTGTATTACAAATTGTGTGTGGTTGTGCATGCCTTTTCTTTTCATCACAGGGTCCCAACCAGCTGCAACACTGACCTACCCCGGGCAACGTTCCAGGTTAGCCCACCTTACTTCCACCTGGTTATGCATAGTGTGTAGGGATTAAAAGTGCATCCATAATTGCCTGACTAGATCAGTTTTCGAATCAATCAACCTGATTATGCCCATCCTTTGTTCAATTCTCCTGAATAAATCAGATCTAACTTTTTTGCATTTAATCTGACTGTGGTTCCAGTTTGTACCAAAAGCACTCTACTGTTTTTATTTGCTGTGCCTAACTTTGTTTTTCAGGGGGTCTCCAGGGCTGAACTGGTAGAACCAGCCCTGGTGGTAAATGCAAACAGTGTGGGGAATTGTATGCTGAATAGGGGCTACTGTGAAAGTATTTGTTGCATATTGTCTAGGCCACTAGAGGGGAAAGAGGGGGATTACAGAGTCCCGGAGGGCTGTACCCAGGTTAGCTTTGTTACTAACAACCCTGTCCTCTGGGTGGAGGCACCCATTTCAGTACCCAGGCCCATTAACCTGCAACTAGCCATGCAGGCAGTGGTAGTAGCTCTTGGGATAGCGCCACCCTAGAGATTACAGAAAGTTAACTCATTATCTTCTGGGAGTCATTCTGCATCAGATTACCAATGGATAGTACAGACATCAGAGAAAGCTATTGGAAGTAGAATAGGTTAAACACTTCCTGGAACTTTCTGTATAACAAGTTCCCCATGGCACTTCACAACACCTCATTAAGCCATTTGATACCACCATCCTAAGAGCAGTCAGTGGGCTACTTTGCAGGACATTGCATAGCAAGAGACCCAGCCTTGACTTTTTCCAAATAATATACCAACTTCATTCTCAGGCAGGCAGTTCTGTGCTACTGTTTATATTCTACTGAATCTTCTTAACTTGCAGATTGGGACTATAAACCATTTACAACTGAATGACAGTAACCACATTTGCTTCACTTGGAAATAAGTAGGCATTTGTGTGTCTAATTTCTGTTTGACTTACTGTAGGTTACACATAGAATCTGAAAAGTTCATAACATGCTGTATTTAAGGAATAAGGCATGACGGGGGTGTTATGGTGGGCTAACAGCCTGCCTTGGGTGGGTTGAAGCACGAGGTGAAGCCAAGTGCCTCCACCACCTGAGAAGGGCCGTTATCCCACCTTAGAAAATGGGTTCAACATTTTAAATCATCTCATTGGCTGGCAGGGGGTACATTAACTTACAGTGACAGCCTTGTAAGTAAAAAGTATCAGCCATGCCAGCCTCATGTGGTTTTCTAGTGCCCAGCCTCTGTCCTCATTGGCTGGAGCGCTCGACAAAAATGTTTTAAATGCCACCATTTTTTCCTCTCACTTAACAAGAGATAAAACTGAAAATCAGTGCAGATGGACACTTGTGCTAAAATTTAATGTGCAACAGCTCCTTAGCGGCTGTTCCTTTTTGAATCACGCTTGCAACCCACATAGCCTTACTAGAACTCCGTGGTGTAAAGAACTAAACTGAATTTTAAGAAATTGACAATTTTATTTCTGACTGTAGCAGTAGCTGGATACCCACACTAAAAGTAAAAATTGCCAACAGCTCCATCTCCATTCCTTTCTGAACTGCGCTCGCAATCCATGTAGCCTGACAGTAACTCGAAAGCCATGACTGGCACTACAAGCCCTAAAATACAGTGCCCACTTTGTCACTTGTTACTGATGTATCTGTGTATGTATGTGTAGGCAGACGGCAGAGAGAGGTCATTTCCATTAACAAGCTAATGAAGAAGAAAAGTGGGGAAAAAATTAATAAATGTAAACAGCAGCACCCTTTTCTGGCACTACTACAGGAACTACTTTAAATCAAAAGTGACTTCATTGCTTTACATTTGTTTTTTATTCTTTTTTTATTTATTTTTTTGTAATATTTTCTATAAATTTTACCTCTGGCTCATTTTCTAAATGTAATAATACCCTCCAGGGTGGATGTTATGGGCAATACCGGACCTTCCAGGGGCTATAAGGTCCTCCACCTGTGCCATTGGACCTCATTATGCCCCTGGGAGGTCATGTATTGCCCAATACTGCCCACCCTGGAGGGTATTATTACTTGCATAATGCCCCCACAGAGCGCCTTATTGTTATTATGAAATGGATCCCTCTCAGTATTAACATATAAACAAATACATTACTCAAAATCTATATTTTATTTGTTAAAAAAGATAAAGAAATGCTGAATAAATCTTTAAAAAGAAAAAAAAATCCCATTTGGACATTGTGGTCTGACCACTTGGCCAGCAGGTGGTGATGATGTAAAGCCTTGACTGCCTGCACAGAGCCAGTCATCAGGTCACAGAGCTGTAAAATCTGGACTGGACACAGCTTGTGCAAATATTGCTGATCCGGTGGTGCAGCAATAAAAGATGAGTTATACAATACCCTGAATAACACACCTACCCCAGCTTACTTTTACCTGATGCCCATTTTTAGGCCTCATACAGTAATATCTTCCTAATAATAATAATAATAATCTTTATTTTGCATAAGCGTCTTTCAAAGTACCAAAGTGCTTTACAAAAGGTTAAAACAACAGTAGGAAAATCAATAAATACGATCCAGAACAGTAACAAAAGTCTAACGAGGTTCATTATTCAGTGCCATCAAAGGCCTGGACCCATAAAAAAGTCTTTAATGCCTGTTAAAAGCCTCCCACGATCATGCTGTCCTGCAGCCGATGGGGTAGAGAATTCCAGAGGGTAGGGGCCACGTACATAAATGCACAGGCCCCAGAAAACTTCAAAGACACTCTCGGAATCTCTCGTTGGTCAAACGGAGCTATCACTTGGGGTGATAGAGAACAAGAAGCTCTTTCAAGTAGTCAGGGCTAAGTCTATGTAGGGCTTTGTAAGTCAGTAAATCAACTTTAAGGTGATCTGCACTGAATTGGCAGCCAGTGCAGAGAGTGCAGCACAGGGGTGATGTGAGAACTTTGAGAAGTCCCCATCAACAATCTTGCTGCAGCATTCTGCACTAGCTGTAGGCGATTGATATCAACCCCAGGAAGCCCTAAGTACAGGAAGTCACAGTAATCAAGGCGTGAGGTCACAAAGGCATGGACCAATGTAGATAGATCACCAGACAGAACAAGATGCTTGATCCTGGTGATGTTCCTAAGATGGCAAAAGGATGACTTGATGACTGCTGACACCTGGGATCGTAAAGTCAGCCTGTCATCAAGTACCACCCCCAGATCCCACACCCGTTCAGAGGTAAGGATCTGGGAGCCCCCTAGATAAATTTTAGAGGGTTGACCAGTTCTCAGCCCCCCCATCTGGTGACCCGGTTCTACAACCATCACCTCCACCTTTCCTGTCTTCAACTTTAGCCAGCTCGAATTCATCCAGTCCTGGATTTCAGCAAGGCAGTTGTTAAATTCTGAGAGTGCACCATCCTGGTCAGGTGCAAAAGACAGGTAGAGCTGGGTATCATCAGCATAGCAGTGAAACCTCAGCCCATACTGTCTTACAATGTCTCCGAGGGGCAGCATGTACACTGCAAACAACATGGGGGACAGCACTGAGCCCTACATGACAGAGAGAATGGGACCAAGGAAAAAATCCAAGACATCACTCTCTGAGTTCTACCAGTAAGGACAGATGTAAGCCACCTGAGAACCTTACAGTACATGTCAGGCCACAGATGGACCTCAAATGCCCAAGCAATAACCCATGGTCAACAATGTCAAGGAGCACCAGAATGGAATGGCATCTCTGATCTCTCACCATCAGGAGATCATTGAGCACCCGAACCAGCACGGTCTCAGTACTATGCCTCTTTCAAAAACTGGACTGGAGAGGTTTGTAGATGTCATGGATGGTTTAGTGGTTCTCCAATTGTACCACCACTACTTTCTCAATAACCTTCGCTATATAGAGGAGGTTTGAGATTTGTCTGTAGTTGGCCAGAGGGTCTGGGTCCAAAGAACCTTTCTTCAGGAGGGTTGTTACCACTGTCTCCTTCAGGAAGCTTGGGAACTCACCCAAATCAAGGGAGCACCAGACTATCTGTACCAGGATTGGGCCAATAATATCACAACATCCCATAATCAGGGAAGTTGGGCTCAGATCCAAACTATAGCACATAGGGCGCATACTCTGGACAATCTGCATGGCATCCGAAAACTCCAGCAGGTCAAAGGAACTCCAGGAAGTGCGAGGTGAAGTGACCAAGCACCAATCACCAGCATCCCCCACAGAGTGAGTCAGGAGGATCTCCGACCTGATGTCAGCCACCTTATTCGCAAAGAATAGAGCAAGCTTATTGCACTCCATGTGTGAAAAAGGTCTTCAGAGCTGCAGACAGGTTGGATTGCACAACCTGTCGACAGTTCAGAAGAAATGAGCTGGTCGATTCTGAGTGGCAGCAATCTTCCCAGGCAGGAATTCTGACTTCTTACCGGAGATCGCTGATTGGTAGGCCTGATAATGCTCTACCAATCTAAGGTGGTTGACCTCCAGGGTGGATTTCCGCCAATAACACTCTATCCTACATCCTAGTCACTGCAACTTTCTCAGGGACCCATCAAACCAAGGGGCCCGAGGACGAAGGGAGAGAGGATGAATGTGGACAGGAGTAATCTAGTTCAGAGCCATGGAGATAAGGCCAAGACAAGGTCTCTGGACTCATGCTGGACACGAGAAACTCCGAGAGGTCAATCACCACCATAAGGCCTTCAGGGCTCACCTCCCATAAATGGTGGTGATTGACCATCTCCACAGGGCATGTTTATGAAGGGGGCACAAAAGTTGAACCTCACGGTGTAATGATCAAACCAACCGACAGGTTCCACCCCCAAATCAGAGGCCTCAATCCCCCGGAAGAAAACCAAATCCAAAGAGTAACCATGTTGATGGGTGGCAGAGGTAACAATCTGTCTAAGGCCCAGCGATGTCATCAGCTGGAGGAAGTGCTGTCCAAATTGTGACAGTTCGTCATCGACCCAGGTGTTAAAGTCACCCAGAACTATCAGTCTGGGCATCTCCAGTGCCATGTCGACCACAAAGTCTGCTATTTCCTGTAAGAATCACTTCTTGTCCCCAGGTGGATGGTAGAAAAGAGCTATCCTACAACCTATACCTGCCACCATGGTACACTCAAAGAATTTAGCCTCTTCAACTGGTACACTCGTGAGGCCCAACTCGGTATTGAAACAGACCGCCACTCCCCCCCCCCCGGCATGGTCCAATCTCGAGCAGTGTATCACTGAGTACCCAGACGGAATTGCAGCTTCCAATATGACACCAGCATTTTCATTCAGCCAAGTCTCGGTGATGCATGCCAGATCAGTGGTTCCAATAAGATCTGCAATAATTGCTGTCTTATTCTTAACAGATCTGGCATTGCATAACACCACTCGAGTTGAATGGGCTTCAAGGGCCACCCCGCTACTTACCCACCAGAAATGGTAGTGCCCTTAGGTATGGGAACTAAACATGGAGCACCACGCTCCAAACTCCATTTCGCCCTAGAACATCTTCTAGACCTAACTACCCCAATGCGAGAGACCCATTCATTCGTCCAGCATTTGACAGTGCTGGTAAGCTGACAATATTAAAGGGGGGTTGGGCAAGGGAGCAGAGGGCAGAAGACGAATAACACATGACCGGGGGGGGCAAATAACCCAAAGGGAAAACCCCAAACAGACAATGATAAAATTACCTCACCTGAACAAATAAAAATAAATAAACAAAATACCCACCCAAAAGAAATAAAGCCTAAGAAATTAAAACCTTTCCCAATACTACATGAAAAACTTTAGTCCAGGACTTAGCTCATGGAAGACATAGAAGAAAAATAACAGTAAATAAAACCAGGTCAGAATAAAATCTGCAGTCCCCTCTCACTGGACATGCAGAAGAATTGGAAGTACCCCCAGGCCTTCTCACAGTCTGGGAGTAGAAGAAGTCAGAGCAATCTCACTGCCCTCAATTAGAAATCCCAATAACGTAACAGTTGACCTGAAAGACCAGTTATAGAAACAGACTGGAACTCTCACTCCCAATCAATGGTGAAAATATGGCCACAGTTCACAATTAGGCCAAATCCATAAAAATCGATGTCTGGGAGGTTCTCTCACAGCCTCCCACCTCAAATAAAGCCCGGAAAAGTTGACAAAACTAGAACTCTCACTCTCCGTCAATGAGAAATATGTCCAAAAAGTTAGCAAACAAAGTAAAATCAAATAAAAATTAGAGTCTGAGAAGTTCTCTCACAACCTCCCTCCACGGACAAGACAGAAAATTGAAATCAGTGTTAATACTGGTCCCATAAAGCAGTTTAAACACCAGTAAAGATGCAGGGGAAGGACCTCAGGAGACAGGACAAACCATAGTTCACACTTCCCAGGGTAAGGATTCGACAGCTGAAATTCAGGCGAAACAAATTTTTTTCATATTTGAAGTTCCAAGCAGGGAGGCGAGAAACAGACCGACACACCCAATGGTGGCTAATACAATAAATAGATTCAAAAAGTCTTCCAAGCTGGGGGAAAAAGGGGGGGACCACACAGCCCCCAGAGCCCCCAGACAACATAGATGGCCCCACCGTCCACTGACCATGAGGCAATCTATGCCCCTCACCACCCAATCCCAATCCTCCAACAGGAGTCCAGGGAGCAGGGTCCATGAATCACCAGGTCTGTGTAGAAATCCCCCCAACCAACCCCGACACAAATCCAGTAGGATCTTGGCAGCTGTTACTCACAACCTTGCAGCTGTAATCATTGGCAATCATGGACTAAAAGGACCACAAACTTCTTCAAACTCCTTCAAACCTCCAGTTATGTCGCCTGTCTGGAAAATCTGTGGTAAATCCAGAAAAAAAAAGTTAAGGCTGTATCTGGGTAGACTAATCCATTAGACTCCAAGCTCTGAGCACTGAAGTAGCTCCGTGACTTTAAGCTATGATAATTACTGCAGCAAGATGTAGGGACTACCGCTGAACACCCAGCGTGGTAAGATAGCCGACAAAAAGCTAATCGGTCTCAGGAGGAGAAAACGAAAAAAACGAACTTGTCCCAAAAAATGCAAGGACACTAGTTACCTCACTCATTCAACCCTATCTCACTATAAAAGAGAACAACTTGTAATGAAATTTGTAGGATTTACACTGACATTTGGGTATATGCACTTTTATATTATATGAATTATGTGTGTGAATTGTATAGCAATCTCTAAAAAAGCAATTAAACACATCAAGGCCCAGATATTCAAAGCTTTGTGCTGTGCTCAAACCATTTGCGCAGGTTTAGGGTGGGATTAGCATGGGTCCACAATATTCAAAAGGCCAAATAGTGCACGCAAACTGCATTAGTGCCAAACAAAACCATAATATATGCAAGGGGCAAACTGAACATGAATACACGTGCAATGCTATATTCAGTGACTAGCGCTGTGTGAAGTGGTTTAGCGTGACTTAGCGCAACCTTTTGTGCAGTACAAATTACCGCCCAAGAAAAGGTGGTCTTAACCCTGGGCAATCCAACTTTGTGTGACATTGTGGCTTTTCATGGCATTTGTGCAGCATTTGCATGGCTTTACATGACCCAAACATATGGATATGATACATAGAAAAAGCCAGACATGGAGGACACATGCTGCTCACCGATGGCACCACAATGATAGCAACATCTGCCACCAGTCCCAGCCATGCCAGGCAGTAAGTGGGGTCCTGGCCCCCAGGGGACACCATGGTAGTGTGGCCATACAGCACGCACCTGAAGACCACACATCTGTGGTGATCAACAGATGCCAGCACACATGCAGCACCGTGGGCATGGTGGGTGTTGAGAGGAGGGTGTACAGGTGGCCAGGCCTCACCTCAGACTGGGTGTGGCCAAAAGGCTGGGACATACCACGCAGTGCACATGGGACAGTATTGGGAATACCCCAAAACCAGTGTGCCTGTCCGATCATACATGACCCCCAGTCACATACCACACAGCTGTACAAGCACCACAGCACACACAGCCAGCCATGTGTATGTCACTGTGAGCATCCCATGCCAGAGGTGCAGCATCTGTGGGTCACACAACAGCATAACAGTAATGTCCACTGTCATTAAAAACCTGCAAGTTGGGCTTGTCACTGTGTACAGTGCAGTGGTCATCACTGCCCTACACACCATAAGCATTGCTGTGTCCCTCACACTGCTGGACCCCTTGCTACTGTATTGTCTGCTGTGAACTGTAGCATGACCTAAAGTGTGACAGTTGCATGCAGCACCACCACCACCTGTGCTTATGCTGTGTTGTCCCCTGGGGTACAAAATGCTATGCTGTACTAAATACATGTAGCCTGCAGCTACCATCATGCACTGCCAGACTGACCTACAGGTGGAGCTGCCAGCTGACCAACCAGCCCCTATACTTCCAAACTGGCCTACAGGTGGAGTTGTGGGATCCTGCAGTAATGCTGGGCAAACTGCATGCAAATCAGAGCATAATGAGATGCTAATGTGGATGTTTGCCCAGAGACTACCTAAGTAGGCTCATTTGCATGTCACTTTTGAATATGGCAATGTTTAGCTCTGGGCAAACATGTTTGCACCGGGCAAATGGCTTAGCTCCATGCTAAAACCCATGCAAACGTGTTAGTGTCGCACAAATTGTTCAGAAATATACTAGTTTTGCACACTGCACTTTTACATGTGCTGCTGCCTACAGCTATACTCGGTCCATGCATTTGCTGGCACAAACATTGGCCACATAGGTCACCTTTACCTACCTTCACGTCGCTGTGCACTGAGTTGCTGTTGTGGTTTGCACTTCCTGGTCGCTATATTCAGAGCTATCTTATTCCAGGGCTATGTTTGCCCTGTAGTCCCAGCCCAGTTTGCGTGACTTCATTTGCACGTTACACTCAGAAGCTGCTTGCCCCAGGCTATTCCTTTTGAATCTAGCAGGCTTTTGTGTCCATACTAGGTTTGCCCGCCGGGCAGGGCTAATTTTGCCCTGGGGCAAAGTCTTGAATATCCATCCCTAAATGTCTTCAAAAACATGGCTCAACATTGTGTTTATCTTCCTCCTTGTCACAACATATTGTTATCTCAGCAGTGTTTTCAGTTAGGATACAGTACCTTCACGTATATGATGGCCTGGTTCTGTTGAATTGATTGTTATAACAGTGCATAGAATAAAATGTGAAACATATAGGTAACTGTAATGCAAATGGTGACATTATTTTTAAATCTGACCTTTTTCCATGTACTGTACATTGATTCAGTTAGTGTATGCACCAGCAATTCATGTTTAGGTTTAAGCCCATAAAACACCCTTATCTAGTTAATACATTCACAGTCATAGTGACTGTGCCAGAGTTTGTTACATGTGGTTTTGTATCCTTGTAAAGACCCCTAATGAGTATATTATCTTCCATCCTAATCAATCTGTAGAGTTACTTTTTCTTCATCAGTTTTTCTTCATTTGCCTGTAAAACCACAGTGGAGCTAGCTATGATGCAATGCAATAACTTGAACTATGTGACATGCCACAAAATATTGCATGATAAACAGGCTTAATAATCATTAAATTACATTGTTCACCATACTATACTGCAGCATTTTGTGATGTACTGCAGCATTACTGTGTTGCATCCTGGCTGGCACCACTGTATTTAGGAATCCTCCCTTTTGAGTTATATTTTTTTTTACATGGAATAAATTTGTCCTTTAAGTCTTATTTTGACCTTTTAGATTTACCATATTGATCTAAAGCGTTTATTTAAAAATGCTTTTTTTCCAGTCCCAGCCTACTGCTTAATTCCTCGTGAGTTTTAAGTTGTTGTTTTTTTTCTGCTGTGGTGTCTGAGGGTGGTATCTAAATAAAAGCAGCTTGAATTAGCCCTCCCAGGAAATTAAACTTGATTTTATTAGATGCCGTTTTGCATATCATTGTTCCCAGAAGTATTTTGCTCAGTGCTTTTACTGCTTTTAATCGTAATAACTGCTTATGTACTTATACGGTTTTATCACTTGTACTACCACATTCTGATGTCCTCATGTCAATTTTCTCTGGTCAATGTGTTCAGTGATAATTCACACCCTACTATTAGCTTCAGTGTCAATCACTACACTGTACAAATCGCACCCAGATGATTTGCCCTGTGTACATTTAATAAAATAATCTCCAGGTGGCATAATTCAGGAATGAATTGTTCAGGAGCCTATTGATACAGGAGCTAATAGTAGGGTAGTAATCTCAGAGCACAGAGACTGGAGCAAATTGATGTGTTATCTGTACTTACTACCTAGCAGCAATCTATTTTACTGCTGTTTAATTTCCTTATTTATATTTATTTAAAATTTGGTGACCAGGATAGGCATGCTGAGATGGAGCTTTTTTCAGGTACTCCTGTAATTCTTTGCACATTGTATTTTACATGGTATTTATTTATTTTTTTATTTCTGTTATATGTTACTGGTGGTATACTATTTTGCCCTCCATTGCCCCTACTGCATTTTACACCTGTAAACCAAGTTGCTTATCTCAGTGTGCTGTTCCAGGAAACACCTTTTAAATAATGACATTTATTAACAACATGCTCCTGTGGTCACGTAACCTTCAGCGTAACTGCTGAAATTGATCAGTCAACTGTTTCAGGCAGTGTGCAAATTAGCAAAACCTCCGTCTCCCACCACTAACTTTCTATCTGTTTATGGCATTGTATCGAGTAACTAATGGGAGCCAGTCATGATTTAGACCAAGTGGGGAAAAAACAACTGGAGCAGCAGTGAGAATGAAAGTCTTAAAAATAAAATTCTTATCAAAGAAAACCACAGGTGCAGCAATCACAAGTCAGAGGACAGGTTAACTGCACAGCAGCACGTGGTCAGGTATCAGCCTCTATATTCAAAGTTATAGGTATATGTATGTATATATTTATAAAATGGGTGGAAATAGTTGCTCTTTTATTGGATAAGCACCTGCGTGACTGTGTGTATATCAGAGACACGACCACACACCTGCCGCGTTTGCCCACCCCAGAACAATTTTGACATTTTATAAGATAGATAAACCACTCTGAGGTATGCGGTCATGCTCTGATATACGCACACCTTGGGTGGTTGATGCACTCAACCTGCAGCCTTGTGCATAGCAACACACACCAAGGCATGCATATATCAGGCGCGACACTCACACCTCAAGTGATTATCTATTACATCTATATATAGATGCATATGTATGTGTAATAATATATATCAGCCTGTATTGATCCTTCTGAGGATGAACAGTACATTTGAAACCGGTCAGGGAACTTGAGTGCCTTGTATTACCTGGCTGTTTATGTTGGCATTAATAAAAATAGCAGACTGAGAGTGCTGGCTTTTGATAATCTTTTTAACTGCACAGCAGCATGTGGTCCTGTATCAGCCTGCTCAACGGTCTTTTAGATGAATTGAAGATTACTAATATGTGCTGTTGGGAGGGGGATTTGTTGAGGTTAGTGTGCAGAAAACATTATGTAATTAATATTGCTGTGGTCCTTTGCTGTGTGAGAAATCTTGCTTCTGCAGGCATGACTGGGGATCACATGTCCAGCTAATGTGGTCTATATTCATTACCGTCTTTAATTCATTATTTGCCTTTGGCTTTACTTTTAGCGTGGCTACTATTTATTTTTATTTCTTTGTAACAGTTGACCAGGAAAGGTAAACTATTCTTGGTCAAATTTCATCCATTTACTAAACATACCCCCAACAGTTTAATCTGGTTCAATTTCAAATGGTTATCATCTGTATTTCTCCCTCCCTAGGAACAAAGCTGAAAATACAGTAGGCACAACTAACTAGCCATCTTTTCCCGAGCAACAAAAAATGAGTAAATGAATAACTACATAAAATAATCTATGATAACTTTTTTATAGGTGCATCATGAGGAAGGGAATGGCATGGACCTGTTTTATTGACAGCCACAATGCAATGCAGAAACTTGCAGTAATTGACATGTCACAAAATACTGCAGTAACAAAGGACTTAATTGCCATTGAATTACATTGTTCTCTGCAGCATAGTGCAGCTTTTTGTGATATACTGCAGCATTACTGCATTGCATCTTGGCTGCCGTCACAGTACTTCTGTGTTGGTGACTTGACCAAATTTACAATTCCCTCATGCTCATAATTTGAGTGTCTTTATCTTAGATGTTGTTGTGGAGCACTCTGGTGGGTCCCAATACCCTAGCAGACTTAGAGATCCACATTCTGGCCTGCATTTCATATCCAACCAAGAAAGGCAGTTGACTAACTGGCCATCTTTCTTAGTCATGGCACAGGAAATTTTATACCCTGGTGGCTATTCCACAAATGGTCCTCTTATGAAAATTCACAGCCTCAATACTGGCCTCATTTGGTACAACTAGGTTGCTACTGAGACCAAGAAGAGTACCTTGAGAGGTCACCCTCACAGCAGCTAGGAACATCTGACCCAGTTTTCGAGTGTCTTCAACCACGGGACTGCCACTACTACTTGATTTACCCATGCTCATAATGTAAGGGTCAACTCAAGTAACATCCTGGAATTCTTACATGGCATTCTCAACAGGTAGACTCAGGACATCAACTTGTCCATGGGGTATGTTGTGATGGACAATGGTGACATATATACTAAAAGCAGTGAATGATGGGCATTTGATGGCATCTTCGATTTGCCTGCACTCTCTTTCATTCCATTCCATTCCAGTGCATTAAAACATATGGGCTTGATTTTCAAAGGCTGATACAGGGCTTGCATCAAGCCCTGCATTAACCCCATTCTTTGGCGCAGCTATGACAAACTTCTTTGATGCAACTGCACCAGATTTTAGTACATCAGTTGCAGTTGCGACACCTTCCACACTTTATGGTGGCTTGCACCAGATATTTGGCACAAGCCCTATAAAAATGGTCCACAGTAAGCTGCAAGTTAGACCAGGAGGGAGCTGGTCTAACTTGCTGTTTTTGGGGTATGGGAGTGAAAATCCCAATCAGTGCCAGGAGAGTGCTGTAAGTCCTGTGTGCCATATTATTGGTGCACCAGGGGCTTGTGGCATTCTTGGGTTTTTAAAAAATGAGCCTATACTGTTCAGGCTGCCAACACTAATGCCAGTCCAAGCCATCTGTGGGAATCCTCCCTATTTCAACAAGGCCATCAGCCAGCTTTGCCTTGCACAAGAACAGCATCAGCTTCCCCAGCATTATCTTCACCAGCATGTATCATGTTTTAATACTCAACATACTTTTTCTTTCAAGACACTGTGGGCAAACATGGGCATGTCATGGGATGAGCATGGAGACTGAGACTAGAGAATACTAGGCCACGAGTACGGAGCAGTGAGAGCAGCTATGGTCAATGTTCCAGCTCCATTTGAGAGGAGCACCCATAGTCTCAGTGCTTCATCTGCAGAACCCCATCAGCTGATCTCTGCAGTGCTGCAGATACTGAATGAATCATTTAAGGGATTTGTAATATCACATTTTCATTGTGGCCATGTTTCAACCATTTCAGTAGTAGGGTGGACTGGAGCACTGGGAGGTGAAGTGACTTGTCAAAAGACACTGTACGATTTGACCCTAGTGGGGTATGACCCTGTGGTCTCATTGTTCCCAGTTTGATACTCTGTCTCAAACCACTAGACTATACTGCCTCCAGCTATTCAAAGAATCAGTAGTACACATCGGCAGCAATGAAACAACTGAGAGATTGTTTTCATTCCCACAGCTGTAAAAATTTTCCACTCATATCAGAGCACAGCTACTTAAAGAAACATTTGACACTAATTATTGACATTGCGGAAATTGTTAAAACTCATATCCTGGTTTGATCTGTCAGTTATATGTGTGCTCCCCCCCCGCCACACCCCACAAATAATGTCAGTTACTGAGTAGTGATCTGAATGACAGCTGATATGAGATTGTAATATTGGTGACTCAGGCCCATGAAATATGTTCAGCAAGACACGACTTGTGGTCCTGTGAATGTGATACTCTGGACATGCAGTAATGTTACAAAATAAATACACACAGTACAAGAAATGTACATTGATGATAGCAGTGGTGCAAGGAACATGAAAACTAAAACTATCTTTCATCGATCATATCGAGGAGTTCTTGAAAAAAATTAAGCAAAGGCTTTGGCTCTCTTTTAAGATTAGACACCTACTAACCTTGGAAGCAAAAACCAGGCTGGTCCACACAAATGCCATGCCATTATCGGACTATGTTGACTTCCTGTATGGACAAGGCCTGAGTTTTGCTTTGTCTAAACTTGACACATTATACCACCAAGCACTTAGATTTATTATGGGTGTGCCATACTCCACCCATTACTGCTCACACTATACCTCAGTAGGCTGGAACTCCCTTAGCTTTAGACATCACAAACATGCAGTACTATGGACATATAGAGCTATCATCAACAAGCTCCCTCATTATATCTTGGATTGCTTACCTCTTTGTGTTGCGGGAAGCTACCCATTTAGAAGCTTATTTTATATTTCACTTATCATCCCCAAGGTTAGATCACATTTTGGTAGATTGGTTAGAAGCCACACCCTTCCAGTTCTATGGAATAATATTTAAAAGATCATGAAACTTGCAACCCCGTGAAGCTATCCTTCTTCAAAACTCTGTTTCAATGCTCCTTCAAGGAGACATGTAAATGCTTCTGCTAATGGCCTCCAAATCCTGGGTCTGGTACTAATCTACCAATAATTCTCCTCTTACTGTTCTTCACACATTTATTATGTACTGCAGTGCTTATGCTGTCCTTCATTACTATACTAGTTATCTTCTCTAGTTGCTTAATCCTTGTCCATCAAGGGCTATTATCTACTCTCCGTTTTTTAAGCCTGGATTGTTGAAGTTATTTTGTACATATGCATATAGGTTATGGTTGTATATTTCAAGAGCATTGTAGTGATTTATAGCTACTCTTTGTTGTTGTCTTCATTTAATTGTATTGTTATTAGCTACACTGTCTCTGTATGTAATTATTCATTAACCTATCCAGGTCCACCTTGTAAATGAGTCACCTCTATGGTGTTTCGCCTGGTAAAATAAAGATTGATTGACTGATTAAAGAGGTCCACTAGCCTATGCCGGTAACCGGGTTCGAGAATGGACCCAGGTCAGTGGGGTTGGCTAGAAGAGGGAAGGACTGAGCATCCCAACTGATGCTCTCCTCCCTCTGGGGTGAGATACCAGGGTGCTGCTGCACCTGACATCCTGAGAGAGCTGGTAGGAACACGGGCTCTCAAGAGCTTGCGGCTCCATTCAATGGAGTCAGGGAGTTGAGACACTGTTGGGCACTTAGGAGGTAAGACGTGCGTCAGCACGTCCCCTATCTGGATGTTAGTCCTTGTGTTGGCATCTCAGGGGGCTGGGAAAGGGACCACAGAAAAATGGGAGAAACCCCTCAGCAATCCTAGATGACGGCCATTCTGAACCCACCAAACCACCAATTCCAGGACAGACCCCACTTTGCCAGTGGGTGAAGGAGGAAGAAGCACTATAGGGGCAGATCCTGAGTTCAGGGGCTGGATTGGGATGAATAGGCCTGAAGGAGTGAGCACCGAGGGAGGTAGGAGGGATAAAAAGAAAGTAAAAAAAAAAGGTCCACTAGCTAGAAAATCTCTGTATACAGAACAGCTACCCCAGAAAAGATAGCTGTTATAGATCCATTAGGAATAAATCTTTAGAAAGTACAAACAATACAGTCCAAATGAAGACAAAAATTAAAAACACGAGAATAAAAAAAATGTCAGTGGCAGAAAAAAGGCATGATATGAGTCATGTGAAATACGTCAAGTAAAACATGACTTGTGGTCCTGTGAACAATAATACAATGTAAAAAAGTTGCAATGTGAAAATAATAAATGTACTCTAGAGGAAGTAATGGTTATGTAAATAGATGATGTTGGTGGCATCACTGGTGGCATGAATGTGACAAATGGGTTAGGTCCACTGTCAACTGCAATAATTTAAAGTATTTGAAACCTCAAAAACAGAAGAACACCTTGTATTTCTAGCAGAAAGAAAAATGGATGGCAGTGACATTAATTAAAATGGTGGTCACTGGGACGGAGGTGCAATTTCCAAATAGACAGTATCAGAGTTCAAAATGAACAGCACTCACCCTGTACAAGTTCTAGCTCAAAACAAAGCACAAGACAGCAACATGTAGTTTTAAGGCTTTTCTTCCATTATCAAACTGCAGTGAAATTACAGGTGCTGTTCGTTTTGAACTTGGAAGACAGTGACTTTGAACTATGGGCCACAGAGCTGGAATTCTTGAATGATGATGATGATGATGATGATGATGTTGATGACAACACATGGCTTTCCTTTAGCCAGCTTTGAGCTTCTTATGTGATGGTGATGACGTTAATGGTCTCCTTCACGCAAACAACATAAATACAGCTTTGGATAAAACAAATGAATGACTGAGACAATTACCTACAGTGATCCTCAGTGTCCAGTTAATTCTTGTCTAGTCATATCAGTAGGAACTTTTAGACATGAACTAGGAAGAATGGGCAGAGGAATCATCACTAGTTGCATGATTGTTATGCATTTCCTATTATTGGGGCCTAAGCATGATGGTGCGGAGTGCCTATGGACCGTGGATGTGTGGTGCATATCCACTCCACACCCATTGTGACCCCTACACAGGATGCACTACTTGGGGTGTGCAGCCCATACACACCAGATCCCCTGGCCACACAGATTGCAACGCACCAGGGGTGGGTGGGGGGCATACCAGCATTATGCGCCATGCACAAAGGCACGTAGTGCCTTCTGCAGGGGGGGTGTAGCTTTGTGCAGGTTATGGCAGAGGGACCCTGCCACAGGGAAGGGAAGGGATAAGGAAGGGGCTGACCAGAAGCCCTCTCCTTCAGATGAGGGGAGTAGCCTTCAAGCCCTGGGGAGGAGGAACAGACTGGGGTGGAGGTTTCAGGAGGAGCAGAGGAAGGATGGAATTATAAGGAATCTGGGTGGGGTTCAACAAAGAGGATCAGGGATAAGGGTTGGGGGTTGGTGTTAGTAAATGCCAGGAGCTTGGGAAACAAGTTGCCAGAGTTCCAGGCCATGCTGTTCGAGGGGGGGTGGATGTGGCGGTGGTCACGGAGATGTGGGCCAACAAAAACCATTACTGGTACCTAAACGTATGGGGGTACACTATGCTTAGGAAGGATAGAAAGGAGGGCAGAGGGGGTGGATTGGCTATGTTCATTAGAGATGACATAGAAATTGCTAGGGTAGAAGAGGCAGAGGGAAACATGGAGGCCTTATGGGTCACCTTACGATCCCCAGCAGGAGATAAAGTCAAGCTGGGTGTAGTATATAGGCCCCCCCGGGATGAGTGATGTTCTAGAGGATGGTTTGCTGGACAACATCATTGCCCAGTGTGGACCAAAAGAGGAAGGAGTGGTGTTGATGGGGGACCTTAATATGCCAGGTACAAACTGGGGAACCATGTCTTCTAAGGTTGCCAAGGAGCAGAGGCTGCTGGATCGGCTTCAGGATGTGTTCTTACACAGCATGTAATGGAGCCCATAAGGGAGGCATGTCCTGGACATGGTTCTGGCAGATGGGGATCTGGTAAGGGACCTGGTTGTACAGAACCCCTGACTGGGAGCGACCACAATACTGTCTGGTTTCAAATAAGCATGGGGGAGGGTGAGATCTAGGACACTGGCAGTGGACTTTAGGGGGCAGACTTTGTGGGCATGGGAAATATTCTCAAGGATCACATGAAGGATTACATCAATGTCAAGTGTGGAAAGGAGATGGGAGATCATAAACGGGACTTCATGAGGCAGTCAAAATTCAAGGCTAAGTTGAAACGTGAAGGAGCAAGGTCACATAAACCATGCTGGTGGTCCAGTGAGGTACAGGTAGCAGTCAGAGAAAAGAAGGTGGCCTACAAAAATATAAAACAACAAGAGGGATAGGGATAAGGAAATGTACCATCTTGCATCTAGAAAAGTCACCCGTATGGTGAGGGAGCAAAGTCCAGTAAGAGGCGGCTGGCACAGGGATAAGCGGAGGGGAAAAGGGTTCTTCTGGTACATTGGGAGTGGAGAAAACTAAGGGCCATCTCAGCAGATTGAGATCAGAAGGAGGGTGGTGGAAGCGAGGGACCAGGCAGAGGTATTTAACGAGTACTTTGCCTCTGTGTTCACTGGGGAGGGATATCTACAAAGCAAGGCACAAAGGGATAGAAGCGGCAGTGAGTGGGATCAGGGAGCAACAGAAATGGAGCAAGAGGAGGGAGAGGTACCCAGGGTGTCACATCTGGATAAGGATAAAAAGGCCAGTAAGGTGGAGGGACGGATGATGCTATCTCCGCCAAAAGGGTGGTTAGCCTCAGGCCATAAAGAAAGACAACTCTCCTGGGCTGGATGGCATCCATCTGAGAGTACTATGGGAATTGGCGGACATACTGGCTGCACCCATGGCTGAGCTCTTCAACAGGTCACTTGAGACAGGGAGGGTACCTAGGGATTGGCGAAAGGCACATGTGGTGCCAATCCATAAAGGGGGGGTCGAGGGAAATACCAGATAACTATAGACCCATCAGTTTGACCTCGGTGGTGGGAAAATTAATGGAGAGTATACTAAAGGAATGATTGGGAGTGTACTTAGAGGAGGTGGGAGGTCTGGATAGTCGGCAACATGGGTTTGTGCCAGGTAGATCATGTTAAACCAATCTTGTGGAGTTCTACGAATAGGTAACATCAGAACTGGACAGGGGAAAACCTGTGGATGTATTATTCTTGGACTTCAGCAAGGCATTTGACTCTGTCCCCACAATGGTCTGGTGGAGAAACTGATGGGGTTAGGAGTAGGCCCTTTGATGGTCAGATGGATTGAAAACTGGCTAGCTGGACGCACCCAGAGAGTAGTGGTCTGTGGGGAGCTCTCGAACCCTAGAGAGGTTGGTAGTGGGGTACCGCAGGGCTCGGTCCTGGGTCCGATCCTGTTTAATGCATACATATCGGACATCAGGGAGGGTATAGGGTGTGAAATGAGTCTCTTCGCGGATGACTCCAAGATGGGAGCAGTAGTTGAGGGAGAGGAGGTTGTCCCTGCAAGGGGACCTGGACACCCTGGAAAGCTTGGCTCACACATGGAAATTGAATTTCAATATCACCAAGTGCAAGGTGTTGCATCTTGGTCGGGGAAACCCTAAACACAGGTATACCCTGGGAGGGGAGGCGCTGGAGGTCTCAATAGGGGAAAAAGATCTAGGGGTCATGGTGGATGCATGTATGAATAACTCTGAGCAGTGCAGGAGAGTGGCTAGCAAGGCAAACAGGATGTTGGGATGCATCGTAAGGGGGATCACCTCTAGGAGAAAGGAAGTGATTCTGCCGCTGTACAATGGACTGGTTAGACTACTCCTTGAGTACTGTGTACAGTACTGGAGACCACACTTGAAGAGGGACATACAGCTCCTGGAGAGGGTACAGAGGAGGGCAACTAAGATGATATGAGGGCTAGGGGATTTGACGTATGAGGACAGACTTGAGGAGCTCTGCCTGTTTTCATTGGAGGAGAGGAGACAGTGGGGACATGATTGAGGTCTTCAAGTACCTCAAGGGAATAACAGAAACATGGAGGGATCTTAGACTAAAGCAGGGAGGTATCACCGAGGGCATGGTTTGAAGTTGGAAGGTGGAAGGGTGAGGGGAAAAGAGAGGAGGTTTTTCACTGAGAGGGTGGTGGACCCTTGGAATGCACTGCCTCGGAGCTGGTTCAGAGATCCACAGTGCAGGGCTTCAAGAGTGGAGACAGACACAGAAAGTGGATGTATCAGATGATGGCCTGTCCCAGGGGGGTGGGGATGGATGACAGGGGTTTCTGGAGCACAAGGGATGGGAGGGCCTCGGCACCCAACTAAGGATCTAAGGTTTGAGCAGACTCGATAAACTGTAAGACCTAATCTGCTGGCAAATAGTATGTTAGTATAACTGCTGTACATGCAGCTGCACACACAGTCTCCCACCTGTATCGGGTGGATGGACCCGACCCAACACAACAGTCACCGCAGCACCATCCCCCAATTCTTCCCACCCACCCAACACACATCTGTGGCCATCCCCATCTCTATGGTCCCCCCTACACACACACACACACACACACACATGCAAGGGGGTACCAGCCCCATGAATGCATGCCCCCCACAGATTCTCATGCCCCATTCCCAGAGAGCAAGAGTAGGTGCCCTTTGTTGTGGTGCCCCCAACAGACCAGATAATGGCCACATGTGCTGGCTGCCAGGAGAGGAAGGACACCCCTACCAGAGGCTAACAGGACAGTAAGCCACCTGTGGTAGGCACAGACTGGCCATCCTGGTGTGCCCCATCCCCAATCCCATCTTCCATGACCTCATTGGCATTCAGTGTCCCTCCTGCCTCCTTCAGCACTGATCCCCACCATACCTGCATTGTCAGTGCAGTGGCATGGACAGCCAGTAGCAGAGCCCTGCACACACTTCCACAGCCACCAGCCATCAATGTGCTGCCAGGAGCACACAACCTATTTATGAGGTGTATTCCCAGCATCACATGGATGGCCTGTGAACTATGGAGGTGTTAGGAGTGCTGACAGCACCAGTGATGCAGGTATAATTAGGGGATGACAGTGCCATGAGGGAATGGGGGAGTCACTGAATATTGATGTTGGTGATGGGGTACCTGGCTCAAGGGTTGGCTGCATGGGACTGGAGCACCTGTGTGTTGTGTGTGTGTGTGTGTGTGTGTGTGTGTGTGTGTGTGTGTGGCCTTGCTACATGGGTTCTGGGGATGCTGTGTGTTTGAGGGAGGTGCAGCAGTTCTCTGGGTTGCCACCATGCTCCAGTGGCACTGACAGGGGTCCATTGCCTGATGGTGCATAGCCATATGGGTCCAGGTGCTCACTGGTGCTATTCACACACCCAAACCTGCGCCCAGCTGTGCAAGTAATCCATTGGGGACCCAGGATGGGTATCTGATTGGATGCCCAGCTGGGACCGCTACACCTCCTCTGGCCACCCTGCACAGACCTGCACACTGGGGTGGGGGCAGTGCTGCAGACAGTTGGCATCCATTGGTGAATACCAGCCATACACACCTGTCCACGGGTGCGGAGCTATGCAGGCAGGATACATGCCTCTGGTGCATATTTCCTGTCCGTTCGTGCATAGGTTCCATCATGTCTAATTACCACTCAGGGCATCATGACAGTGACACAATATGCAGAAGTGCACTAAAATGGGCCAAAAAATGTGACCCTACCCTTTTCCCTCTAAAACATTCCAAGCATCTTCCAGTTTTATCAGGTGGAAAATGTACTAGTTCCACTATATTGTGTGTATTTTATTAATGTCTGATTTTTTTTTTCTGAAGAAAAAAGATGGTTGCCACATTTGGCTTAGTAATAGCATTGTAGACCTGATAAGGGTTAGGACTGAGAAAAAAAAAACCTCATCGTGTGCAGCATAGGAGGCACCTAGAAAAGTGGATTTGACAGGTATGAAAGATTTTTATTAACTGTAATTGAAACTAGCTTTTTTCGGAAAACATTTTTCATTGCACTGCTGCTTTAAACTTCTGAAAAGCTCATGACTGCTATGTAATTATTTAAAAGGCTATGATTGCAGTCCAGTGCATGGGAGGATCCAGCCACACACCCTCTCTTGGCCATTTAAACCAGCATCTTCCAGTCTCATTCAGAAACCCCTCTATTTTTCTGCAGCAACAAAAGGGCTTGCTGAGCCTTGGTTGTCTGGTTGTTGGGACTCAGGCTGCCCCCCTCCGCCATGTTTGTTCTGCTGCTGTCTCATTGCTTTTTGGACTTTCTGTTTTGTTTGTACCTTTAGCAGCTTTCTTGGTTTTTGTATAGGAAATTTTGTTTGTCCTCAGTCTCTCTCTACCACAGTAAACCACTTCATACATTTAGAGCCTGCCATTTTCTGAATTTGTGTGTGACTACCTTCTGCATTCTTCTACTGTTTTATTTTTCTGCCTTTCCTGTCTATAGCCAAATCTGTACTTATCTGGTTGGGTCACTCATTTTTTCACCATCTCACTGATGGTGGGTGGGTTGATGGGTCTTACTTAACTGATAGTGACTGTATGCTAAGTGGCCCACCTGATCATACTGAGCTTGATGGTAGCAATGTGAATGTTGTTGTAGTGCCATCAGGAGGAGGAGGAAGAGGAGGAGTTCCACAACTACTGCTGGTAATAGTGATCCAAACTGTGGTGTTAGTGGAAATCTAGTGAGACTAGGAGTGGGAATAGTAGTAGATGTCACCTTTTGGTCATGTGAATAATTGACTGAATAGCTAAAGTTGATCCTTGGTAACATAAATTTGAGAATGGCTAAAATGTAAGATTCTTGGGACTTAGACTTGCGTGATATGGTGAGACAATATCCCCAGTTCTACTGAAACACCTTTTCAAAGTGACAAATGTTGGAGGATCTCTAAAAACATATAAAGCTACTTATGGCAATTCAGCCAAATGACTTGCCGTCTTGCCAGAATTTCATTGGATGACCATTTGTCAGTCAGTAGTTCTGCTAAAAAGTCTGCAGGCTGGTAACATGTCTTAGTCATTCTTTAAAATGTCTGAATAACGCCAAAATCTAGTATCAAAAAGCTCCCAAATGTCCATTTTTGTCTCAGGATCATCACTATCTGTCTTCTTCCATGCTACAGTGCTGCCTGGTACTAGTATCTTTTGAAGATAGTTTATGTGGAGGAGAAGGAGTATGACGAGGAGACTGTGTTTTCACATTGTTGTTGTTTTCTTCAAGATGTGTTTGTTGCTCCACCTTAAGTGTACACGTCAATTTCTCTTTGACCAAGTCTATACATAAATGCAAACTGAGCACATCTTTATATCTGGGATCCAGTAATGTTGCTATGCCAAGCTGTGTCTGATCTAATGCTGTCAAACTTGCCTGCAAGTTTGTCAGTATCTCTCCACTTCGTTAATGGGTATTGCATCTGGCTTCTGCTGTGGTGACTTAATAAACTAGTGGTGTTACCACCCCCCCACCACCTTCAATGCTGTAATTCTTGGTCCCTCCACCAGTCCTGCTATGGTTGCCACCACAACCAGATTGTTTTGTTGGGTTACTGCAGAAGCTCACAAATAATGCTGTGTGTAGCATTCAAATAGACTCACATTGGGAATGACCATGCTAAAGGTTGAGCCAGTCTAAAGTAATTCATGGGCATTTGCATATACTTCCCATGACGCTTTGCATTATTGAGGTATGTGCAATTTGTGTTTTCTTTAAAATTTGGCTCTATGGCCAACATCTTCTGGGTTAACCCATGCCCCAGTGTATTTGCTTGGGGTTCTTTTGTCTTTTCTCTTCTCGCTCTACTTTGGGCTTCCCATGACCCAAACAAATAAGATCCCTATAGGCTGGCTCCTTCTCCCTGGGCTGAGATACAGATATGGCACACTGATGAGTCCAAATGAGGATACAACATGTGTCTGTGTCTGCTGTTCTCAGCAGCCTGTTACTTATTGTATGGGGAGGCCTTCTGGCACCATACAATTTTTACTTAAAGTTGAGCCAGTTCAAATTAATTCATGGGCATTTGCATATGCTTCCCATGATGTTTGCATTACTGAAGTATGTGCAAATTGTGTTTTCTTAAAAATTTGGCTTTGTGGCCAATATCGTCCAGGATAACTCATGCCCCAGGGCATTTGTTCTGAGATTCCTTTGTAGCATGATGAAGGTTGCCGATTCAGCACTTAAATATTCAGTGAGCTGTGCATATGGTTGCAGAAGTGGAATCAGCTTTTGCAGAAAAGTCATGCATCCATGACATGTATGCTCCACAGGCCACACATCAGATTCAACAGCTCAGAAGTACATTTCTGTTCTGCAAAACTCTACATCATATAAAAGACAGAGTTCCATCCTGTAAAAATATCTATTTGGCTAGAGTCTCTACTAACTTCTTGTCTTCTCCTTTTATCCTTTTTTTCAGTTTATTAGTGTGAAAGCAAGTCAGCTTCCTCCAACCAGCACATTATGCACAACTCATGCAGATACCACTTCTGCCTGGTGTCACTTCTGCCCTGGTGCTTGCCTTCTCTCACACAGGGTCTGGCTTTATACTTTGCACTCAAAACAGGAAGTGCAACAGTGGAGACATCCAGTTTTGAGTGCACAGTCAAAAATGTACAAAAACCTTTCAAATAAGTAAATGCTCTTGCCCTAAGACCAGAGAAGGCAAACTGTTCCACACAGTTGATGGAGGCTGTGAGATACATACTTCAACAGAGCACTCCAGAGCCACATGTCTTAAGGGTGAGAAGTAAAGATGTCTGCATATGGACCATGTGATGTGGCCGGTGAGGTAACAGCCTTCCAATGGAGTTCCTGCCTACCCATACAAATATCCTCACCTAAATGCAATGGAACACCGGTAACTGGATTAATAATCTAATCAGAGATACTCTAGCTCCCAGTAGACAGCTTAACTCATCTAAAGAAGAAAGGATGGAGGTGGAGATGCATTTAGCACTCCCAAACACACACCACCCACAACGCTGGACAAACTAAGTAAAAGCTAGGCTGCAAGCTACAGCCTCAGGAAAAAGCACCACTGCAAACGTGGACTCCAACCTCCTCATGGTGGAATGGTTTCTAGTGGAGCTCCAACCATTCAGAGAAGAGTTTAAATCTCTTACCAGCAATATGAAATTTATGGCTTCTGCACTGGAGGACATTTCTCATCTCATGGAGGACAGTGATGCTCATCATATCCCTGGAAAGAAAGCTGACAGAGTCGAACTCAAACTCACCATAATCAGACAAAGGGTGGCATGTATGGAAGCCAAGACTGAGGACTTAGAGGGTCGCAGCCGGCTCAACAATGCTATCCTGATCAGCCTGCAGGAGAAGGGAAGAAGATACAAATGCAGTTTTATTTATTCAAAGTTGGTCCACAAGCTGGCAGGCCTTCTCCATTCAGCCCATAATATTGCATAGAGCGCCCACGGCACTTTTAAGGCCAATGCCCCACCTGAAGTACCACCTCACCCGTGATTTTTAAATTCCTAAACTTCCAGGAAAGGCAGCATTTCCTCATCAAAATCAAGGAGCTGCAGGAGGTTAAATGGGGAGACCATTGGCTGCAGGTAACCCAGAACCTACCAGCTACTGTCCGCCAAAGACATACCACCTTTCACCCAATTGTGGCTAAACTTATATCGACTAGAATCAAATTTAGGATGCTGTACCCAGCCAGACTACAAATTACCCTTCAAGGTCAATGGAAATCATTTGAGGAGCCATTTATTGCAGAGAAAGAGCTCGCTATGGCTCTTCTTGACCTTTTCAAACCACGTTGAAGTGTTATCACATTTGTGGGGTCTCAGTAAGTAATCTTAACTAAACTCGGGGCCATTGGAACTGTTTTCTTTCTTTGCATTTACTGGGAGAATTCAACTTATGGGAGCGGACTAAACCCCCTCAGCTGGCCTTTTTGTTCTACAGCCACTGCTATGAAAACTTTACAGGTCACACCTGAAGAGCTCTAATTCTCCTAACCCACATAGACTTGCTTTACCTAGCCTTACCAATTGAGCTAACCTGAGGAACATTGATGATTATGTTCATATGGAACTTGGTATTGAAACTTGGGACTCTTAGTTCTCAGAGAAGAGTACCCTATGGGTCAAGGGGGGTGTTTTCTGTCTTCGTCAGGTTTATTAATAGCTATGAAGAAGTCAGAACTTAATATTCCTGAAACATGAGACACATGCGGACATGTACAGCTCAATTTTCCCTGTCTATGTTCATGTGTGAGTACATGAAGTGGTTATTCTTTATTTTGGCACAAAGGGAGCATGGTACAGTATTTTGCATAGCATAGTATTCCTATGTCTCTCTAGTTTTAGATAAGTTTAAATCCAGCATTCTATGGTAATGATATGTGATTCCAGAATGGATCATTATGTTTAGGCCTAGATATGCAAAGTTTAGAATTAAGAGGCATGAGCAGGAGGATTGGGACTTGGTTGTTTGTGCTACCAGGATGTAATGATATATGTGGGGAAATAAGGAAGGAGGATGTTCAACTCCAAACCTTGTGGGATTTCAATTCATATCTGGAAAGAGTACTCTGGAAGATAGGAAAATAAGGTAATGTGTAGTCTGTTATGTGTGGGTCATTGTACAAGAGTTGGGGAGTGGGGGATGTTTGGTGAGATACGGGATTGCATAACCAAAGTTTGGGCAAGATACAGGTTTTGGAAGGAATCACGATAGACATGGAATTGAGGCATCATGAGTCTAAGCATATGGTGGGAATATAAAATTCATTTCATGGGATGTAAGGGGTGCAAGAAATAAGACTAAGCAATACCAGACACTTAAGCACCTATGTCATATCAAAGCTGACATGATGTGTCTGCAGGAGACTCACCTACTAGACATCGAGGCAGGACTACTAAGGAGACAAAATGTGGGGCATGCCTTCACATTAGGCTCCTGTACACAGAGCATGGGGGTGGATATTATATGAGCATGTAGACTGGCTTTCACAAGTTTGCAAGTTATCTCTGACCCTAATAATAGATATTTGATCATCAGGGAATGTCTCGAAGGAGTGGAGTTGTTGATTGGTAGCATTTATGGCCCTAATACTGACTCACCCTCCTTTTTTACCAAACTCTTCCATGCCGCTCTCCCATTCTCCCATCTTCCAATCTTTTAAGGGGGAGATTGGCACTTGCCTTTCTCACCAGATATAGACAAAACATATCACAGGACTCAAGGCCTGCCACCAGCTCAGAGGGCTATCAGAGATCTGGTGGATCATTTAGGACTCTGTGACCACTGGAGGACTCTCAATCCCTTGGAAAAGGAATACACATTTCACTCCCCGGTACATGAACCCCTGTCCAGAATAGATTACTTCTTTATTAAAAACATTCCCTACCAGGTGTGCAAGCCAGTGGGATAGATGCTAGGGTTATATCTGACCATTCCCCTGTATGGTGTATGAAGTCTTTGACTCCTCATCACCAGAAGGATACTATCTGGAAGCTCAATAACCAGTTTCTGAAAGATGCTGACACTGTTAAAAAGATTTCCCAGTCCATTATCCAATATACCAAACAAAACCTAAATACCACTAGTAAACTGGACATTGAATGGGCTGCATTGAAATCCTTTCTAAGAGGGGAATTTATTAGTATTGCCTCCCATAGGAAGAGGAGAAGGGAGAAGCCAGCGTCTAACCTATTGTCCCAAATTCGAAGCCTGGAAAAAACACTCCCCCTTAAAGAGCATGAAAGAGCTAACACCAAACTTTTGAAACTAAGAGAAGAATACAACAAACTTTTAAGGGAGAAGGCAGAATATGCCATATTAAAATCTCAATCCCTCTATGTAGATCAGGGGAAAAAGGCTGGCCACCTCTTGGCTATGAGAGTTAAACAGCAAGAGGCAGCTAGGCTGGTGAAAACCATTAAATCAGACACTGATGGTTCCATTAAGTCTACTCCTAGAGAAATAGTAGTGGAGTTTGAAACCTATTATAAGAAATGATATGGTCCTATGATGAACCCTCCCTTTTGGGAGACATTGAGACATATCTAGACTCATTACCTCCCATCTATAGATGAAACTGGTTGTAGGATACTATCAGCCCCAATTATGGAAGAAGAAATCAAGGAAACCATTAAAGCAATCCCTCTAGACAAAGCCCCAGGCCAGGATGGGTCCACCCTAAATTTTTATAAAAAATTATCGGACCAAATAGCCCCCTGGTTGTATAGATTTAACTCCTCCAGTTTATCAGAAAACTCCTCTGATCCCCAGTTATTTGAAGCCCCTATCATTGTATTGCATAAAGCAGGTAAACCTGAAGAATATGTCTTGAGCTACAGACCTATTTCACTCATAAATAATGACATCAAAATTCTGGCAAAAATACTTGCAAAAAGACTGAGTACGGTACTCCCAGTTTTGATTGGCCCAGAGCAAGTTGGATTCATGGTTGGGAGATCTTCTCAAGATCATTTCAGGAAACTGGCTCACATTTTTTCTGCATCCAGGGATTCAATCCACCCAGAGGTATTGGTGTCCCTGGATGAGGAAAAAGCTTTTGACAGGTTAGACTGGGATTTCCTGTTTGGCACATTGAAAACAGCTGGAATGCCAGAACCGTATATAAGATGTGCCAAAACTCTGTACCTAGGTCCTAGTACTAAAGTGTATTGTAATGGGGTTATATCTTTTCCTTTCCCATTACAGTCTGGTACAAGACAGGGGTGCCCCGTTTCTCCTCTTTTATTTAATTTATACCTGGCGCCTCTTCTGGTAAAATTAAAAACCAACCCAGAGGTACATGGTATCATGGTTGGCCCGATGGAGTTGAAATTATCAGCCTATGCTGATGACATATTGTTATACCTATCTCAACCCCCTTCATCTATACAAGCTGCCATGGATGTGATATCAAATTATAGTAGCGTCTCTAACTACAAAATTAATATAGACAAGACCAAAGTATTTCCGCTAAATAATAATACACACAGCTCCCTGTTGAGACAAACCAGTCTGCAATGGACTCAAAACAGCCTTAAATACCTGGGTATCCACCTTGCTAAAAGTAATACAAAGCTGAGAACCCTCAATTTGGAATCCTTACTATCGCATATTAAACAGGATCTTTCCCGCTGGAATACTATGCCTCTATCTCTCTGGTGTCGAATAAGCCTGATTAACATTAACAGTTTGCCTCGAGTGTTTTACCCTCTGAGTATGTTAAAGATCTGGCTGCCTGTAATCTGGTTTAAGAAACTGCATGGTATAATTTCACAATTCCTTTAGGGGAACAAATCCCCGAGACATGCATATTTTAAACTGGTAGCTCCAAAAAATAGAGGTGGTCTGTGTCTCCCTCACTTTGGCTTATACTATTGGGCCACACACCTAAGCAAATATCTCAGGTGGCTCCTATCTGTACAAACCCTAGATTCCTCTCCTTACATACCTTCCTGGCTTATCGTAGAACAAAAAATGCTAGCCTCATCAGGAGTCTCAAGCAATGCCATTTTACATATTTGGCCTAAAGACCTTCCCAGATCATTAAGCCAATCTCCCATTGCAGTCTCGATAAGAGTACACTTTCAAATATGCGCATCTCTTAAATATAATCCTTTGAAAGACCCAATGCAACCACTTCTCCGAAATCCCAATTTTCGAATAGGGGGTCTCACACTGTCGGAAGACTGGCTTCCCATACCATTGGACTGGTCCCCTCATGCATTCACAAGTGGATATTCTTATATACCAGTTCAAGATATGGCAGAGAAAATTCAGGTGTGGGCAAAAAACTTCTTTAAAATTTATCGACTCCGTCACCTTCTCATGTCGAAACAGGTATCACCGGACCAACCAGTGGGAAGCAAGACCTAATTCTCCATTTAGTTATTCCTGCTCGTCAACCACACTCAACTTCCCAGATTTATGCACTGCTCTATAATTTAGCATTCCCCCAGGTTGATGGTTCTTCCCCTTACTGGGCAGACAAATTTCCTCATAAATTCTTTAGTTGGGAAAAGTTGTGGAGGTCGTGTCACACCCATATCACACAGGACAGGCTAAAAATTATGCAATTTTCAATTTTACACAATATGTATTTGACTCCAAAAAGACTGCAGAAGATGGGCAACCTCCCCATCCCATTGTGTGTCAGGTGTAATCAAGAGGAAGGGGATTTATATCACATATTTTGGGAGTGCCCTCCCATTGTTATGCTTTGGGACACCATCTGGCAAAGGGTGGACCCCCTATTGGGGCTAGAAAATCTATTTACACCTGAAATCTGCCTCCTGGGTGATTTTGCAGGGGTCAATATTAAACAGGGCAGATACCACATGTCAATGATCACACTATCCCTTAAAGCCTTGGTTCTTCACCACTGGAAGGAACCCCATGCAGTTTCTTACACAGAATGGCACCGGGAACTACTAGCCAATTTGAGAATTGAGAAAATGGTGGTGAGTCTTCATGATAGTACAACTTCATATAAAGACAGATGGGAGTCTTTATTTTACATTAGAAAATGGGTAAAGACAAACTCATATCCTGATTGATTCAAGCAGCCTGGCACCCGGGCTGTTATTTCTTAACAACAGCCCTGTTCAAAACAACTGCCAATTCGGGATGCCCTATTACCAAGACTATCCTCGGGCATCCCGAATTTTAAATCTCACCAGCGCCATTTCTCTCTGACTCGCCAAGTGAGCGGCTCCCCGACATAACCCACGTTGCATTCTGCCCACACTCGCCTTCAACAGAAACCGCGGCCAAATCAAAATACTGCTTCAATTTTTTTTATCTCCCTCACATATTTCCTTGAGTTAATGCTGTACTTCACTTCTCACCCACCATCAACAACATTTCGGCCAGTCTGCTGACTGTGCTCACTCATTTACTTTCTGTTACTGGCCACACCATTTGCAAGTCGTGTTCATTGTGCCCACACTCTCCCCACAAAAGAAACAGCAACAAAACAGCAAACTGGGTCTTTTTTTTTCTTAAATAAAACACTTTCCTGTTTCACATTTGTCCTCCTCCTCCTCCTCTGAATCACTTCATTCCAGTCTCCCGACCACGCTAACACTCATTTCCGTATCGTTTTCGATCCTCTCTCTCTCTCAAATCCAAAACCATACCTATCCACATACCGCAAACACATAAACAAGGGACCGCAAAAAATTTAAACCAACATCTCCCTTCCTACCAGTAAAAAAGTGACACTCCAGTACAAAAAACACTCCTTTCAAAAACAGCAGCACCCTCTAGTGGCATGGGGCTATTTTACAAAACCCACATTTCTCTTAATTTTTAATAACATTTAACACTCTTTTTAAATCAAAACAGTATCTAAAAAATAATGGAAACCCATTTTCTAAGTGTAATAATACCCTCCAGGGTGGTGGTTATGGGATATAACGGACCTTCCAGGGCTATAAGGCCCTCCTGCCTGTGGCGTTGGGCCCCACATGCCCTGGGTGGTCTGTTAGATCCCACACGCCCACCCTGTCAGATATTATTACTTACTTATATGCCCTATGATACTCCTCACAATAGATTAAGTATGGGTCGGTGATGCTGCTGTGGAGGGGAGGACTAAGTAGGAGAGGAAGGAGGGGATATGTGTGTAGGCTTTTATTTTTGTAATGTAGTGTCAGTTCTAATTCTTTTTATTATTATGTGATGTGACAATGTATTCTTTTGAATTTATATCTTTTATTTGTGTCTGTCTTCAAAGATGGAAAATCAATAAAGTTGAATTTCAAAAAGAAAAGATGTCTGCACACCTGCAGCAACAGAGGAATAAACATATTGAAGTTTATAGGGATATAAACATGACATTTGCAATGTGTTGGTTCAAGGCCTATTACATCAGTACGCCATCATACTGGGGTCCACTGACCACAGGAGTTTCATATCAATGTACTACACCCTACATCAAGTATTACAGAAAGATCCAATATGTATGTTACCCATCCCCATGGTTCACCATTGCAACATAACAGTTTTTAATATTGTATTGGCAACATTTTTTATATGGTCTGAACTATTTATGTGCTGTTAGAACATACTGTCCCAAGTGTTAACTAGCACTGTGCAAACAATCAATTGGAACATTCCCCAGGCTGCCAGTATACCATTGTGTCATGTACACTATGCACTACACCAGCTTCCATTTGCATGGTTTCAATCCCTGTTTTTGATTTACTGTGAAAACTGCTTTCTGCCATGCAAACAGCAACTTCCAGTATTAGGACTGGTATGCAAACTACCAACTGAGTGCTAACATCACTGTCTGTGCAGATATACAGTTTGCAGAGAAAACTGTTCAAATACACTGCCCCTGTGTTCTACACAAGCTAAAAAGGTGAATCAGTCTCATGACTAATGCAGCCTGTTACCAAGTTAAAGCTATATGCAAATTTCCTGAAAAAAGAAAGAAAGAAAGAAAGAAAGAAAGAAGGAAGGAAGGAAGGAAGGAAGGAAGGAAGGAAGGAAGGAAGGAAAGAAAGAAAGAAAGAAGGAAAGAAGCATTATGGTCTAAAAATATAAAAATAGCATCCTGTCTTATGACCAAGAAATATTTGTTTAAGATATTCCAGCTATCTTCTGCAGGCATTCAGAATCTCAATTTGCATTAGTTATTTGCTATTATTGTACATCATACAGTTTTGTGCTGTGTGGGGATTCAAATTGTCCAGAAATACATAGCTGGTGATGGCTACTGTATATTAGTCTTGCAGCTAAGAACACCTTTGTTGCTTCACTTTTGGCTGGGTAACATGATGTTAGAGGGCTGCTAGATTTGTTCCTACCCCTCTACACTGTTATCCAGCTTTATCCAGTTTTGTTTAACAAGCTGAAGAACCTGAATACTGACTGCCTAGATATCCTTGGATATTTAGATAGACTTGGTATGTGGCCTCTTCATTATAAAATCAGAGGCTTATTATTACAGAGTATTATTACAGAATAAGGGCATCATAATTGTCCCTTTTCAAATATCAAAACACTCATGCACTATAAGTACTATAAGCACTATAAGCATTTTTACACTCTTTAACTTTGAAGGTCCTCTATTTTGTATACTGAATTATAAGCTATTAATTAAGATATTAAGTTATTAAGCTATTAAGTGATCAAGCTTTTTTATCTCTTTCCCATTTTAAGTAGGTATAAAGACAAATTAAGTTATTACTTCAATTGACTGCTTTAGCAATTTAATAGAAAATGTATTAAGAAGGCACACAATGGTTTCAACCAGGTTTGGAAAAAATAGCTCAATGATTATGGCTGATGATTTCACTTTAGTTGCACCAAAAAAGAAGAAGGGTAAAGTTAATATAAAAGTACAAATAAATGAAGTTGTGGACAGCCAATAAATTAAACATATTGAAAATACAAATAAATCAGAAGAAAAAATGCAAAATATTGAAAATTACACAGTACTTACAAGGATATCAACCTATACCAATTGATCTTTCCACTCTTGTATTAAAAGTATTTTGAGAAAATGAAATCTTGAACAAAGTAAAGAGAATACCCCTTGCCCAAATAATGACCATAATAATAAATCTAATGGATCTATATCTGCAGGAATTTCACTTTCCATGTATAGTTGGGAAATGGATGATCCATCTGCGTTTGAAGAAAGTATTACATCACAGAGAGCAGAGTGTGTCTTTTCCCCAGATAACTCCTTCAATGAGGACACTATGGCAAATAAAGAAGAAATTGGAAACATAGTGGTCCCTGAAGGCTCAACTGGAAAACAACCCTAATGGAGGCTCAGAACCAGACCAGAGACCTCAGGATGAAATGTCCCAGGTCATACAAGACCTAAGTGTAGCAATAGAATGTCTAAATAAATCTAGTACCAAACTTGCAGTGCCAGAATATTACCATTTAATCTAAAGATAGTACTTTTGATAGTAAAAACCAGAGGTCATGCCATTATAATGAAAAAGGTCACAGGCAGAAACAGGATAGAATAGGTAAGACAAAGAGAATCTCATTTGATGAGGCATAATTTCTTTCAACTGGAATTCTTTCCAAATGCACACTAGAATTGTTAAAAAATCATTTTCTAGCAAATATAGCAATTCTGGAAAATACTGCAGTTTTAAAAGATGAAATAGCTCATTTAAGAATGGATGTATTTCATAATCAGACTATTTTGAAACAGCTTATGGAAAAAAGCAAAAAAAAGGAATGAATATTGACTAAGTAGTGTGAGAACATTATTTCCTAACCTAATAAGAGTAATAAGGCACCCCACGTGAATTTACCCTTTCCTTTTAATGGAGAGCAGGAATCAAACAAAAGTCTCATGCCTAGAGAACAAACTATTCCAAAACAATACATGTGCAGAATCAAACATAATAGAGCAAGAAAAATTAAAAACAAAAATAAAATAACCAAGACAATTTCTAGCCCAAAGCAGACCCCAGACCAAGGAAAACTGGAACTAAAGATTTTAGATAGTCCAATTAGGAAAAGTGTTGAAAAGTTGGAAAGATTAGATAAGTCTTCTGAGAATGGTACAAGACAAAGGAGAGGAGACCAAGGGACCCAAGGACCTAAAAATAGCCATTATTGGCAAATCCAAGGGAGGATTTGGAAGTGTCATTAAAAGAAAACTTTAAAACTCCCCAACAGGGAGAGAACCTAGGAATGAAGAGTTTACATCCAGAAACAGAGGCAGGAAAGCATCCTGAGATTGAATATGAAAATCTATTTGAAATACATGGTATTAAGAAAATAAGGGAAGAGACCCCTGAGAAATTAAGATCTTGTGTCTTGCATCATTTACATATTAGTGAAAAGGAAGGAACAATCATTGTTATGAGACCTCCAAACAGATGAATTCCTGACTGTGCATTGCTTTAATGTAAGGAAGACAGCATAACAAAAAAAATGTGGGCTTTGAAGCAAAATCTTAGCTTAATAAATATACATATTTGTGCTCCAATTAAAGTACAACTTTTAGTACAATAGTCTGTTTCTACTGAAGAAATCCTTCTGGCTCCAGAAGAAAACAAACAAACAAATCTAAAAGATACAGAGGAGACAATTGATCAGTATCAGACACAACAAATGAATGAGTGGAAGTGTAAAACCCTCACTAGGTTTGGCTGGATTTGAATGAGAATCAGACTATTACTGTAACTAATGCTGAAATCTCTACTTTTCTTCCACATTCATTGAGACTACCTATAATGAGTAGTTCAATTGCAAGGGTTAAAATTTACAGGCCAAATGTATTAACTTCACAGATTGATCTCACTTTTAAACATGTCATGCTGCCTATTGCTATCCTTAAGAAAACACACATGTTGAATGTTTTTTGTATTCATATAATTAATCCACAAGATCTAGAGACCACCTCAATAATGAAAGATAAGGCAGCTAAAGACAATAGCAACAAAAATGTACAGAGGCCCAGGATGTTAACGATTTAAATTATGACCATTTTGCTCTCTCCTTCTTTAAATGCCAGATGACTGAGGGGACAGAGGATTAGCCCTAGTACCCTCTGTTAATGCCAACTTAAAGATTAATTTATTATTTTGGAATGTATAAGGTGCTGCAGAAAAATTTGCAGACCCAGAGGTTAGGGCATTTCTGGATAATTTTGAATTGATCTGCCTCCAGGAAACTTGAGCATTGTCTTCTGCCTCTTTACAGCTCCCTGGATTTTCCTTGCATGCAATTCCTGCCTACAGAGTTAAGAAATATGGCAGTTCTATGGCTGGCCTACTCACATACATTAAAACCTGTTTAAATTTAAAAATCACAAAAATTACAATTGATTCAAATTCTATATTAGCACTTAAGCTGGAAAATGACCAGCAGAAGTTAATTCTAATAAACATATATCTTCCACCACAGAATAAGGAATTACCAAATGTTTTGGAAAATATCTTAATCCATTTGGAACAACTGATAGATTTATATGATATGGATATGATAGTAATGGCTGCAGATTTCAATTCAAGAGTGGCAGTAGAGAAATTTCTATTTCAAAAAAGTCAATATTTTGAGATGATGTCTAGTATTCCCATAGTTGATCCAGAATTCAATATTCTAGGAAATCCATGAAAAAAGGCCTGAATTCCAGAGGGAAAATGTTATGTAAATTCATGATGGATCATAACATGTACTTGGTAAATGGTAGAATCCTGGGAGATTTAGAAGGAGGCTATACTTTTATGGGGCCCTTAGATTCATCAGAAATAGATCTCATTTGGACTAATATAGAGGGTATAAAAATGTTAGGCAACTAAATATTTTAGACAAAACAGATGCTTCACATTCTCCTGTTCACTAATTTTGCATATGACAAAATATTGGTAAATAAATAAAAAGGGATGATAGACAATGAAGGTGAAATGGAAATTATCAACCAAAAGAGAATACATTGGAAATCTGATGTGATATATAATTTTTCTGAAATGTTTTCAGCTCCAATATATAACAACCTAAGAAAGGAAATCTTAGTGCCTCAGAATCAAGAACAAATTCTAAAAGCCTGGACTATAATTAATGATTTAGCCAGGCATCATTGTAGGACAAGATATAAAAAAAATAGAAATTCTAATATTTGGTTTAATTGAACTTGTAAGGAAAAGAAAAAACGGAAGGTCTCTAAGCTTTTTCAGAGAATTAAAAAAGACAGGACTAAAGACAATTTATGTCTTTTAAAATTGGAAAGAAAGGTATATAAAAAAGTCTTGGAATAGGAACACAGTAAATATATCAATTGAATATGAGAAGGATTACAGTAAACTGTCATAAAAAGGATATGAAAGGTTTCTGGACTTTAGTGTCCACAGGTTTCAGGCAGTATTCTGATAAATTAGAGGCCTTTATAACTCCAAACAGTTCAGAGGATCACTTCAGATCTCTATATTATTCTCAGGCGGAAGACCTCAGAGCAAATAATGTTGTTTTTGATGTCTGATTTGGGGCCTTCCCTTGCCCTATGCATATTATGAGTAATGATGTTAAGGCAGCTGTTCCTTTCTTGGCTTCTAATAAAGCCCCAGGACCAGATCTCATTATAGGAGACATTTATAAAAACTTCTATGATTTGTGGGTACATATATTCACAATTTTATATGTTTTAGTTTTGCAAATCTCACATTTCCAGATAATTGGAAGGTAGCATAATCTTTCCAATTTATAAAACAGGAGATAATTTGGATACTGCTATGTACCAACCTATTAGTCTAATAGATATACCTCAACAAATATTTTCAAAAATAATTCTTAAAAGACTTACTCATTGGCTAGATAAAGAACAAATAATAAACAATCTACAAAATGGTTTTAGGGCAAGATTCTTAACTGTACAACACTACCATGTGCTGTTTCACTTGATCTAGAAATATGTCCAGGTAAAAAAAGGAAAAATTATATTGTTGTTTTGTTGACCTGTCATCAGCTTTTGACAATATTAGTAGAACTATGCTATGAAAAACTTGAAGAATTAAAAGTGGATCCAATATTATTGAATATACTGAATATACTACAGCAAAATACCTGGACATGTGTACAGTACAATCACCAGGGTCATACTACAGACAAAATATTAACAAATTTAGGAGTCCATCAGGGATGTATTTTGGCACCCACTCTTTTCAATATTTATATTAATCCTATAATACAGGATATGGAAAATATAAATTTTCATTCTTGCACAATATTTATGGAAATAATCCCTTGTCTTGTTTATGTGAATGATACAGTTCTCATATCTACTGCTAAGTTAGGTCTTCAAAGGAAACTAGATCATTTTACAAAGCTATGTAATGAGACTTTCTTGAATATTAATACGAATAAGACTAACAATGTAATAGTTGGTGATAATGTCAGAAATTTTCCTAGAATCTTCATTAATAGAGTGCTCATAGATATACTACAATTATATGACTATTTAGGTGTCAGATTTCCTCAGAATTTAAAGTGGCATGAACTCATGGTGATGTTATGTATTAGAACACATACAACAGTTAATGTCTTAAAAATGTTTAATGCCAAGTTGGGCAAAGGTACAATGAAGGGATATCATAATGTAATAAATGTGAAACTACAAGCTGGCATACTCTATGCCTCTGAAATTTGGCTACTGAAAATGTATCAAAACTTGAGAAAATAATGAATAAACAATATAGAAATATCCTCCTGGTTGCCCAGTCAGACCCTGCTGAGTTTTGAGAAGAAATGGGGACAATATGCATTACAAACTTATGCACTTGAAAGGCAGTTGGTATTTTTAATAACTCAACTGAATGATTCTGAGGAGGAAATCGAATACAGCACAAGAGGATTTGCATTTCCATTCATTCAGAAAGTGAATGATGATTTACTTCCCATGGGATTAGCTTATCTAATGGGAGAATCTCATCTTTTTCCTAAGGTTGTCTTGAAAGAAATTATTGAGAAAAAGAGTTAGGGATATTGCAATGGCTAAAAATAGTACAAAAAATGATAACTTTAAATGTTTTTCTTGGTTTAAGCAAATGAAGCTAATGCACAATCTTGAATCTTATCTTCTCAAACTTTCAAATCCTTCTTTGAGAAGACTTATAACTAGATTTTGACTTGAATTATATAAAGTCAATTACATTTATTATCAACAAAAATGACCAGAAGTAAATTCACAGTATTGCAATTGTGCTTTAAATTTAGAAGATGATCTAAAACATGTCACACTAATTTGCCCTTTTTATGCTAAATTTGGAAGTATTGGCTGGGTGAGTATCTGGCTTCCCTTGGTCTCCCTCCCTCTCAAATTATAATAGAATTGTATACTTCGTTTGATGAACAATTGTTATGTAGATTAGCAAACATTTTTACTACTACACATCTGTAATGGTACTTTTTTAATTATGTGTAATTATGAATAATTGTTATTCGTACATAGTGGAAGAACTCATAATATAGTCTCATGAAATATGGTGAACTTTATGAGCTGCTCTCTTTATAATTGTATGATTTTATAAATGTCTTTTTTAGCTTTGTAATGGCATTTTTGCTGAACAAATAAAAACTGTTGTACTTGTACTGATCAATATATCTATTTTTTACTATTATTATTCTAAGTTGAAAGCAAAAATATGGAGCAGTTAACTTGTTCTACAAGCTCATATGGTCTTGGTTATAAATTTATAATTATGACTGCATGTTTATCGCCATAGTCATAACAAAAATGGAAACTCTGATTGGAGATAAATACAGGACTAAAATACTTACAGAGGGACAGATGGATCATAATCAGATGGGATATTTACCAACCACGTATCATACACAGTCTTCCTGCCATTCATAATTTCCTCCTGATTTGGGTTTTCAACCTGAGCACATGTGAGAAAGCAAATTCATAAAAATAAGAAAAGTATAAATCAACAATGCACTAGGAATTATCCATTAAAGGTTGAAATTGACTAAGGATTTAAAATCTAAATGTGGCAAAATTATGGCAAATTTAATCTCAAGCATGAATGAGGTAATTACCTTCTTTGTAACTTCACGCAGCAAACTGTGAAGATTAGGAGTTCCTTTGGCACGAATAGTTGCATTTCCTAGAAGAAATGGGCATGATTAAAATTATATATGGCATAACTGTACTATTTAAGTTATATAATCTTAAAGATGGAAGAAACTTACTTAAACTAAAAGCTAATAACTTTATTAAAAATGACATTTTTTAAGTTTATTGAAATTAAATGAGAGCTTGTATACCAGGAGGCACACATGCATGCTGGTGGGGGGAAGTTGCAGGTGGGATATAATAAAGTACATATTTGTGGAATGGATGGTAGGCAGAATAGTTTGCCTAGCAGTGTGGAAAATGATACATCTGAAGCTGGAATCAAGTCTGTCAGTGGGGTGGAGAAAATGAAGGAAGATCTTAAAAATACTGGAAGACTGGTCAAGGGTTTGGCAACTAGACTTCAATGCCAAAAAATGTAAAATTATGTACATGGGACACAGAAACCCAAGGGCACGGTATCATTTTGGGAGTTAACAACAGCAAAACAGGAAAGGGATGGTGGGGGGGGGGTCATCATATCTGATGATCTGAATGTAGCAAAGTATTGTGATAAGTCAGTAGGAAAGGCTAGTAGGATGCTGGAGTGCATAGGGAGGGGTCTCACCAGCAGAAAAAGGCAGGTAGTGTTACCCCTACATAAAGCAATGGTGAGGCCACATCTGGAGTACTGTGTCCAGTTCTGGAGGCCCCATCTCAGGAAGGACAGGAGGGGTGATACAGAGAAGGGTAACCAAATGGTGCATGGCCTGCATCAGAAGCCCTACAAAGAAAGACTCAGGGAATGAACTGTGTACTCACTGGAGGAAAAGAGAAAAAGGTGAGCTATGGAGACGTGATGGAAACATTCAAATACCTCAAGAGTATCAATAAGGTACAGGAGGGTGGCATATTGCACAGAAAGAGTTGCCCAAGGATGAGAGGGAATGACATGAAGCTGGAAGAGAGGAGACTTAGAGGGGATTTGAGGAAATATTTCTTCACAGAAAGGGTGATGGATGTCTGGAATAGCCTCCTAGCAGAGGTGGTGGGAATTGAAATGATAACAGGTTTCAAACATGCATGGGATAGGCCCAGCAGGATTTTAGTAACAGGAATGGGGGGGGGTTAAGGCTGGAGATACTAAAAGGCTCATACTAAAACAGATGAAGAGCTAGGGGGCCTGTGAGCCATAGGTGCTGATATATCTTAATATGAATTATATTTTAACTTACAACCAGAAAACAGCAAGGTGACAAGTCTTGTCTTAAAAACATTTTTTGATTCACTGAACACTATGTTTAATGGCAAGCTATTCCAGGGGTTTATAACCCTTAAGGTGAAGAAAAACTTCCTACAGGTATGGCAAATTTTTTTACCAATAAGCTGTAACGGATGACCTCTAGTATTGTATGTACTTTCTTTTAATTCAAGCCCTTGCTCCCTCATCAGGAATGGATCTTGTATAATATCATATAAAAATAAAAGATCACCTCTGAGTCTGTGAGTCTCCAGAGACATCAAATTTAGAGTGGATAATTTGGTCTCATGATGGATCATTTGTCAGGCCATGGATGTGTTTAGTGTATTTACATTGAACTTTATCTAAGGAGATGCAATCAGACTTTCTTAATGGACACCATAATTGGGAAGCATACTCCAGGTGTGGCCTCACATAGGCTCTATACAATGGTAGCATAACATTAGGTGTACATGATTTGATATTCTGTTTTATAGACCAAATGACCCTGTTTGTTTTATTGATTACCTGGTTTATATACAAAGGTTGTTTGAAATCATTTGAAATAATAATACCTAGATCTTTCTCTTCTTTTGATGAATTTAATATAATGCCACCTAAGGTATATGAGGAGTTTGTTTTTTTTCTTCCCAAATGCATAACTTTGCATTTTGTAATAATACTCCTCATACTCCAAAGTGTTACCCAGTCATAAATCTTAGTAAGATCATGTTGGATTATATATATGCATCTTCCAGTCTGGAATGGGGCCACCAATCTTTACATCATCTGCATATTTAATTGTTTCTGACAGACAGTCCTTTGTTGAATCTGAAATGAATAGTTGAAATAAACAAGGGCCTAAAACCAAGCAACGAGGGACCCCACTTGTAATAATACCAGGCTCAGAAAAAGATCCATTAATTAGTACTTTTTGTGATCTACCAGTGAGCCAATTGCTTATCCAGTTAGCAATATGAAGATTAATATTCATATTATTCATTTTCACATATAAGGCCCGATGTGGCATTATGTCAAACGCTTTACTAAAATCTTAATATATTATGTCATAAGGTACATTTATGTCTAGTTCTCCACTGACATCCTCATAAAAACATATGAGATTAGACAGGCAACTCCTACCTTGCCTAAATCCATGTTGTCCAGTATCATGAGTGTTTAAAACTGGGTAGATTATGTCCTCAATGAGGCTTTCCATAACTTTGCTAATAGCAGAGGTCAGGCTGATAGGACAATAATTTTCCCAAGACGTTTTTAGACCTTTTTTATGTAAGGGTATAACATTTGCCATTTTGCAGTTTGCTGGTACAAAATTTTCAGAGAGGCAGCCATCAAATAATAATTCTGATGGTAGTTTTGAAGTATCTGCTAGTAAAAAAAGAAAGTGTCCAGCAATATTGTCGGGGCCTGTACTAGTTTTCCCTTTTTGAGATAGTAGTTGTGAATATATATCTTCTAAAGAAAAAGTAATACAATCGGTATTACACTGCTTAGTGTTACTTATATTACTACTAATAAAATTGGGGTTATAGACTTGGCTAAACACTTGGCAGAATTTAGTATTGAATAAGTCTGCCAAGCTTGTGTCATCATGACCTAGTTCAGTGCCAAAAAGAATTGGCCCTAATTTGCTGCTTGTTTTTTTAAAGAGTTGATATATGCATAAAATTGTTTGCTATTAGTTTTGTTTGCAGTATTAGCTAAATTAAATTGCTGCTTAGATTTAGCTTTTCTAGTTTACTTTTGCATTTATTTTGAATGTGAAGAAATGTAGTCCAATTAGCATTTGTTTTTGGATTTTAAATATAAAATGTATTTTTTTTTAATTAGTTTTTTTAATTGAGTGATTCATCCATTTAGGAGAATGTTTAGATATAGGGAACCAGATATTCAAAAGGGTTGTGCCATGCGCAATAGGGTTGCGCTGAGCGCAGAGTCAATGCGCCATTCTGTGATATTCGCAGGAAGCGGTTGCACCACTGAAAACATGCTGAGCAACAGCGCAATGCAAATGAAAGCATGCGCTTGAAGAGGTGGAACCATGCATAAAGAGCGCAATGCGATGTTTAAAGGCTTAGCGCCAATGCGCCAACAATGAGATCAGCGGAAGGTGCATGGCAGAAATGAGCCAAAATAAAAAGGCTCAAGGAAGAGGCGCAAGAATGCTACAGGGAAGCCACAAGAGGCAGGGAGAGAGACAAGGCAAGAGGGACAAAGAGGGCAGGCCACAGAGATCTGAGGACAAAACAGGGGCAAGGGAAGGTGTGTGAGGGCCACAGACTGCAGAGGCCAGTAGGTGTACCCAGTGCAGTGGAGGTAGCAGTCAGGACAGCGGGGGTAACAGAGCATCAACAGCCAGGGGAAACATGCCAGGACATGGATGTGCCAGCTTCCACATGGAAGCTGTAATGAGGGGGGTGAGAAGGCATGCTGCAGGGGGACGTGGCCGTGGAAGGGCCCGTCGGCGGTACGCCCCAACAGGCAGTACCGTGCCCGCATCAGCTTTGAGCTGTACACGGATGTTGAGATTGTGGGCCGGTACTGCCTGAACAGGGCAATACTGAGGCGGCTCTGAGAGCTGTGCAGTGATGTGATGCAGGCACCCTCACGACGGAGTCACGCTCTGTCAGTGGAGACAAAGGTAACAGCCTGCATGTGCCTGCTCACCACGGGTACCTTCCAGAGGCCAGCAGCGGACACCACAGGCATAACACAGTCGGCCACATCATGCATCCTCACTCAATTCCTCAGCACACTGCTGCCACATGCTGCGGAGTACATCCATTTCCCCAGCAATGCTGCAGAGAGTACAGCAAACATGCAGGAGTTCCACAGGGTAGCACGTATGCCTGGCATGCTAGGGGCGATAGACTACACCCATGTGGCTATTCGCATGCCACCTGGCCCCGATGGGGCCGCATACCGAAACCAGAAGGGTTTCACTAGTGTCAACTGCCAGGTGGTGTGTAATGCCAGTGGGTGCATCATCAATGTCTGTGCCACACACCCTGGTGGAGCACATGATGCCTTCATATGGTACCAATCTGCACTGTGCCATCGATTCGAGAGTGGGGACATCCCTACAGGACACCTAGTGGGTGAGTATGCATGTAGGAGTGGCAAAGTTGGGTCAAGGGTGGGAAAGCCACAGGTGCCATGGTAGTGGCACACAGGGCTATGGGCAATATGGACCTGAATATGATACTTATCTCCACTATCTCCACACAAGTGACAGCGGATACCCACTCTGTCCCTGGCTGCTCACACCCTACCGGCGCCTCACGACCCCATCGCAGCAACGCTATAATGAGGCACATGCCGCCACACGCAACATCATCGAGTGGGTGTATGGGATGCTTAAGGCATGCTTCCAATGCCTAGACACCTCCGGTGGTGCCCTACAGTACAGCCCCTCAAAGGCCTGTGGGATATTCCTGGCTTGTTGTATCCTGCACAACATGGCCAAAGACTGTGGGATAGCCGTACAGGTCGAGGAGTGGGACAGCGATGGGGACGCGGGTGACGCCGGTGATGATGGGGATGAGCAGACTCCCCGTGGACAGCGGGACCCCCGACTGATCCAGCAGGCCCAGCTGCACTGGGACACCATCACGGAGGAGCATTTCGCATGACACAAGTAAGTCATGGGGCCATGTGCAACCAACACTGTCAAGGCGCAACCCACAGGCCCACAGGGTAACACATCAGGGGTGCATGACGGCAAGGGGAGTGGAAGGGTCCAGGTGCACAAACACACCATCAGGGAGGGGTGAATAGTTACATGCTATATGGACACACACAGACACACACCAGGCACAAAGTGTACATGGGCAGGTGCACAGCAGAGCGGGAACAGACATGTGAAACATACAGATCCACGGACCACCCCCACCATCTGTACTGTCCAAGTACGTGTGTCAGATGCTGGGCACCCTTGCTCCTTGGTGTACAGTACAATGCAGACATCATCATGCACATGCACCTGTGGACAGCAGTCAGGTGGGTGTGCAGGTGGTCCGAGTGTAGGCGTGTTGGGCAGGGCACCCACCAGTGCACTGCCCACCATGACACACATTGCACACAGGGCAGCACCAGATAGGGCCCGCACTGGGAGACAGGTCAGTCAGGTGACATTGTGCCATGGCCACCTCGGATGCATGGGCAGCCCCGCCGTGACCCAGCAGCACTGGCAGGCTGAGCAAGGGCCACATGGGGTGGCACCGATGTATCACCAGAGGTCCCACTGTGTAAGCGCGACCTTGTCCACACAGGGGTCTGCAGCATGCCGAACATACCTGCACCAGAGGCGCTCGGGATGCCCACAGCGGAACCCGGCATCGACAGACTGGGTGTCGCACAACACCGGGAATGGGGAGTGGAGAGCACACTGCGTGGGGTGCGCGGCACAGGGGCACCGGACTGTGTGCCAATGCGGCCACGACAGCGACCAATGCCTGGGTCTGCCTGTCAATGGTGGCGGTCACATCCATCCGCATCTGGACCATCTCTGCAAGGATCATTGCATTGTCCCTGCTGTGCCACTCCACAGCCACACACAGTGCCTCCACGGACATTGCAACCCACATCTGCTGCTGTACTGATGCCCGCAGCAGGCGGGTGTGCTCATCAAATGGGTCATCTGCCACTTCGGCAACCTGTCTCCCAGGGTATAGAAGGGCCTGATGCTCAACACCCCTTGAAGGTGGGCACTGTTCACCAGGACCAGGTATGGGCAAGTCAACAGGTGGTGTGCATGTGCCACCACTCAACCCTGTACCCTCAGACCTGGTGGGTGACTGCTGCTGCTGCCCCTCCAACTGCTGTGCCCCAGGGACCAGTTGTTCCACTACTGTGTCTGCAACAGTGCCAGAGACCTACACAGCCACCAGTGCTGCCCCACCAGTGCCGACAGGCACAGCCTGGGACTGTGCTGACGTGCTGGCACACACGTTGGAACCAGCTAGGTCCAGGGGCACGTGCTGTCCTGTTGTGTGTCTGTAATGAGACACACACGTGTCACTGCCCATTGCGGTCCATGCATCATCAATGGTGCAGGTTCGTGCAACAGCCACAGTCACAGCATGCTGGCATGCTTGCATGCCAGACTGCTGTGACACAGGATGGGCACACCCCACACCTGACTCAGTGGCATTGGAGATGGCAGCCAGGCATGCACACTGGTGCAATGCATGCCGGCTGGCAGCAGAGGTGGATGGACCCTCCTCCAACTCTGACTGGATGTCCACACTGCATGGTCCCACCACCACTGTCCCCTGCTGATGCACAGGATCTGTAACAGAAAGTGAGAACATGTTAGTGCATGGGATCAACCTCCCCCCCCACCACCATGTCATACTGTGCAGTGATGGGCTTCCACCTGTCTGGAAGCCACCTCCTGGAATGCCCTCAATTGCACTGCGCTGCATGGATGCAGCCAGATGGTCCTCCGCTGGGGTCAGCTGCACCACCTCTGGCTGGCCCCCACCTGTGGCAGCATGTGCCACCCTGAGGGCTGCCACCTTCTCTTTCACCCGTCTCCTGTCGGTCCCAATCTTTTTCTTACATTCCTGCATGGAGTGCTGGTGGCTTCCATGCAAGTTTATGGCATGAGCTACCCCCTCCCATGCAGCAGCACGGGCCTGAGGGGTGCCTCACCGTCCACTAAGTAGTGGCTCCTCATCCAGGTAGGCCTGGAAGAGTGCCTCTGTCTCGGACTTCGTGAAGTTGGGCCTCCTCCTTTGCCCACCATCATCCTCCTCACCCAGTCCTTGTTCCGCCATGTCGGTCTGTATGAGTGGAAGTGGACACCTGTCACTGTGCAGTATACAGCATTATCCCATGACCATTGCCCAGAACATCACACAGCATGCAACTCACCTCTCACCTACAGTAACTGACTCTGGCCACCGCAGATCACTGTCGCCACATTTATAGCGCAATGCATGCAAATTAGGAGTGGAGCAACTTTACTGAGATGCAAATCGCGCCACTGCGCCTTTGAATGGCTGATCAGATGATTTGCATATGTCGGCTGAATATCGCGCTGTTGCGCTTTGCGCAATATGGTTGAGCCAGCTGAGCCAATGGTGCATTTCTGTGACTGCGTAGTACACCGCATTGCACATGCCCAGGTAGCTTACGCAGGCGTCTGCCATGCTGATGATGTGCTGTGCATGATCAGCAATTCAGGACACGGCCACTATTGTGCCAGTGGTGCTACAGCACTGGTCACCACATAGCGCTGTGGCACAACTGCGCAATAGTACACTGTGGCACTGGCACACAGGTGACCAATCGCGCTGGATGTGTAGACATCTGATGGCACTGTGCGTGGCCTTGCGCCACAGACCCATGACCTTGTGCATGACCTTTTCCCCCTGGTGCTGTAACGTCTGGCATGTCTACGGCGCTATCGCGCTGTTCGGTAACAGCATGATGTGGATCGACGGCGCTATACAAATAGCGTGATAGGGACTGATGGAGTTGTATTGCGCAACATTTCCACGTGGGGTTGCCGCACTGTGGAGTGCCATATTGCCTACTATACAACTGCAGGGATGGCATGCAGGAGAGCTCCACAGTGGAGTGTGTTGGAGTTGGCCAACCTGGTGGCTGTGGTGGAGCCCCACCATTGGTCACTGTTTGGGGGAGAACCCCCTGCACATGGCCCGCACCCATGTGTGGCAGCAGGTGGTGACCAATCTGGAGCAGGCCACTGGGTGGCGGAGGACTCCAGAGCAGTGCAGGCACCAGTATGGTGACCTCCGCAGGAGGGAGCAGAAACTGCTCGGGCACCTCAGGTCACATGCCAGGAGGGGCATTGTGCCTAGGCCAGGTGGGTGTGCTGTCTATGCACCTGTATTGTCCTCATGGGTGACACTGTGTAATGTGACCTGTGCATGAGGGTGGGTTGGGCTATGGTTTGCTGTGACGGTGTTTGCATGTGTGTGCTGTATGGGTCTGGCTGTGTGGGCAGACACACTCAATGGGGCAGGGGGCTGTCTGCTTTGGAATCTCACTGATGTGTTTCTCATCATTTGTCTCCCACAGGCGTGGAGAAGCGGAGGCGGGCCCGGGCTGAGACAAGGAATGGCGGTGCAGAGGTGGCTGGCAGAGGTGGCATAGGTGTTGGGCCACAGCAGCAGCAGCAGCAGCAGTGGCTTGATGAGGGTGAGTGTCATTACATCATGGATGCTATTGCATGCTGTGGGGGGGCACGGCCACCATCCATGGACAACACTACCATGTACACAACAAGTGACAGTCATCACAGTCCAGTGGCACTGCATGTCTGTGAGTGCATCACTGGCGGTCCATGCATGCACTGGGCACATGGCTGTGGCACTAGCATCCCACCACATAGCTACGTCACTGGACAGCCTTGGTTGTGCTGTGATGGACATGGCCGGTGTGTGTGTGCAGTGGTACACATGGCTGTTGCTGCCTGGTTGGGCATGTCTTGTGCACGGTCACTGTGGGTGGGTGCAGTCCATCACAGGAGTGGGGCACTTGGCTGTATGCCATGCATGATGGGTGGGATTCAGGGATATGGACAGTCACAGCCATTGACTCTGATCCCTTGTCCTAGGTATCCAGATCCTGTGACGCATGGAGCAGTCACTGCAGCGGCTGACACAGGTGGCCATTGATTCACTCACCATCCTATTGGACCTTCAGCGTCATGGAGTGAGATGCAGGAGGAGGCCCCCGGGCCCAGCATCAGGTGGCAGGAGGGCAGGCTGGCAGGCAGTAGCTGCCCATCACCTCACCCCACCTTCCCTCTCCCGGTTGTTCACCCCTGCCCCTTACCCACCCCTACCTTACACCCATACCCCCACCCCTGCTTTGTATATATATGTACATAGTTCTATTTGTTGTTCTTCTTATTCTTGTTTATTACAATTATATATTTTGATATGAATAATGTGGTGGTCTCTGATTTGCAGCTGGCTATAGGTGCTCAGTTGCAGTGGTGTGCATGGCATCTGGGACGGTATGGTCATGGTTATGTGTGTGCATGTGTGTGGGGTGGTGTCTCTGGTGTGGGTGTGGCTTTCAGTCAGTATTGCCATGTGCTGCCACCCACTGCTGAGTGCTCATGGTGGGTCTGGCTTGTATGGTTCTGTGGTACATGAGGTTGCAGTGGGTGGTGTCTTGGGGTCACAGTGCAGGGTGTGCTGTGCACAAGGGGGGGCTGCTGTACACTGGGGTGGTCTGCCCCCTTTGTGTGGCAGTCTCAGCTTGCCAGTGGGTGTGCTGGGGTAACACAGCTGGGATGTGCTTTGTTTGCTTGTCCCCATGGGCTGGTGGATATTCCATCCCTCCCCCAGTTATGCTGTGCTTGGGGTGTGGGGGTACATTGTTAGTTCTGCAGTGTGTCCCTGTGCCCATCTGTGGCATAGGTGGTGGGCTCCTGCCTACCTCCCTGGTTGTGCAGTTCCATTGCTCTGCTGCTGGGGGGCTCTCTGCTTGTGCTATGGTGCCTCTGGACTGCTCAGCTGGGCTGCCTTTGTTGTGCTATGGCGTATCATCTCTGCTCAGGTTCCCCTTCCTGGTTGCGCTATAGCGCAGGTTGTGCGATATTCAGACATTGGCTGGTTGCACAATTTGGCTTGCTCCATGTTTGAATATCATGTCTATTGCGCATGTACGCAATTGACTTGGGCTTGCTCCTGCTGTTGCGCACCTTTTGGGTGCAGTTTGAATATCCGGCCCATTATATTTATGGTGTGTGGGTATATACCTGTGTCTTAAATGTGATAACATTCTTTTTAATTTATTCCAGTATCTCTCAATGAAATTATTGTTAAATTCAGAGACCCAATCAACTCCTTCTAAGGCAGATATAATTTCAGTTATATTAGCTTTATTATACAGAACATTTTTTATTGACCGTTTGTTTTACAAAAATTGTTTATGTATAGAGAAATGGATCGTATTATGATCGCTTTGCCCAATAGGAGAAGAAATGGTAATATTATTAATGTTAAGAGAATCACTACTAAGAACTAAATCAAGAATTCTGTCTCCTCTGCAGGGAAAAGGATATTCTGTTTTAATTGCAACTGAGCACACAAGGAAAGTAGTTTATTTCTTATTGTAGAATTAGGAGTGCCATTAGTCCAATTAATTTCACCTAAGTTAAAGTCTCCTAAAAGTATGATATCACACAGACAACTGGCCTGTTCAATTTCAAGAAAAATGGCATCAAATACTGTGGTAGTGGAAATAGTAGAGCAATAGCAAGTGCCAATTATTAACAGGTCCAAATCATCAATGAGGAGTTTAATCCATAAAGGTTCTATATTAAGACTATGAGCTTTTATTTTATCAGAAATATCATAGGAGTTCAAGTTACTATTGACAAACAAGACAACTCCTCCTCCTTTTTTGGAAATTCGATTCATTTTAAATAAGCTGAACCCTGGTAGGGAGAAGTCCTCTGAATCTGTACTGTCCCACCAGGTTTCAGTATTTGATATTAGGTCAATTTGCTCCTGAGTAATTTTAGTCCTTAGTTCACCAATTTTTTGTGTAAGACGTCTGGCATTAAAATACATGTAGTTTAATCTGTGTGAAATATGATTATCTGGACAGTATGTCTGTTCTAGAGGAGCAGAGGGTACCTGCACCTCCCCCTGATTAACTAGTTTAAATGTTTATTAATTGAGTTAACAATGTGTTTACCCAACAAGGAGCTACCTCTTCTGCTAAGATGAAGCCCACCCCAACCAAACAATTCAAATCTGTCAGTAAATTCTTCCCAATGTATAATACAAATTATGTTTTGCTTCATGCACTATTTCTGCAGCCATTCATTTTTTTCTTCGGGTTCAGATTGAAATATAAAAAGGGCAAAAATCATCCATGCTAAAAAGCACACCATGCTAGAAAGTAGTCAGATAAAGCCCTCTAATTCCATCATCATATCCCTCCTAACTAGTTTGATGTCCAGGATCCAACCACCAACCCCAACTATAGATTAATTCTAATGATTATCCTGAATTAAGTCTCTAGTTATTTAACACCATTCTGTATTTGGAGACATAATGGACCCAAGGTCTTCTCAAAAGTGGATACGTCCTCGGATCTCAGATAATTTATTCTTTCTAACTTCATCACATCTATTTGGAAATTCAACCAAGTGTCAAACATGGGAGGGGCTACATCCTTCCATTTTAGAAGGATATATTTTTTGGCTAAAATCACAGCAATAGAAAAGAAAATTTGCTGAAGCTGTGTTTATTCATTTATGTATTCATTCTTGGATAACAATATCTTTGAGCAGGAGACCACTCTTTTACAAAGGTTCCACGTCATAAAGGGTGGGTCTACATACATTGCGGGTTGAGGAGTATCTAGTTAGGTGAATAAAACATGGACAAAATAGATTGTAAATTGGTAACAGAGATGCTTTTAACACAAGGATAATTCAGCTAAAATTAGCAGCTGAGATGGCATTGCCAGGTAAAAGACGGTAATCAGACATCCAGAAGGAGAGTAGGGGGCACTGAGTGGGGGGGCATGATGACTGGTCATGGGGAGATGGGAGAGGAGAGTGGAAGGTATTGCAGGACCATGGGGAAACTTTGGGTAGAAGTACAAGTTAGGAGTAGCAAGGATAGGGTAATAACCTGAGGATGAATAAGACCAGGATCAGGAGATGGGGGGTGGGGAGCAATTAAAAAGTGTAGTCGTAGGAGCTTTTCTTCAGTAAGTGTTGTCTTAGCTTGTGTAAGTACTGATACCTGATTGGACAGAGCCAACAGACCTAACAATTGATCCAAGTTGATATTTACCTTCAGGGCCATATTTATAAATGAAAAAATTGAAACCAAAAATTAAAAAGATATGGACATGCATATAGCATATGTGCCAGTGTACCTGAAGCGCTGGCACATAACGGGACATATTGGAGAAATTTAGTTATTCATGTTATACAGCTGATATGGTGTAAACTACATCCTATGTAAGGTGTTAAAGTGGATTTGTTGTAACTTAGATGATTTTATATTTATCATAGGAAAGGTAAGGATCTTATCCCACAGATCAACTGAAATGGTTATTCCCAGATCTTTTGCCCATTTTTATTTTAATTTTATTATATCAGAATCCTGTGGTGTGTTATTATTTGTACTACCATATAATTTTTTTATCAATTTTTTTCATGGACTAGCTTCCAATGTGTCTAAGAACACAGTGGATTCGAATAAATCATTTTTATTATACTTTTTAATAAAACTTTTTATTTGTAAATATTAAAAGTATTGAGAAAATGGAATATCAAATTTGTCCTCAATACCACCAAAAGGCATGAGCAAGCCATTACTACTCATCTAAAGAAGCTCAGAAATGCCACTTTCCAACCAGAGCCTAAAGGCTCCATCATTTATTGATGGGGGAAATACAAATTATTATATAATGGTGAATATTTAGTAATAAGAATTTGTAAACCCAAATATTTATGCAAATTTAGCCAGCACCTTATAGTTAGTTTTGTGACCGGGTTAACTACTTTACTATTTGACTTATTGGTATAATACCCTGAGAACAGGAACTGTCTTAATAGGCAGTCCTCATGCATCTCTCTTTCCAGATTAACAGAAACAGTCTGAACACTATCATACCTCAACCAGTGCCAAATTTCTTGAATTTGAGCTACATAATAATATAGTTTGAAATCTGGTACTGTTCAGCCCCCTTTATTCTTAGGAAGGGTCAGTTTATGATAAGATATTATTGGTTTATTTTTATTCTAGATATACAGTATAAGTCACATTAAACTGTTCCATCAATGAGTTGGTTTAACATTGATTCTTTGAGTTGACAATGCATTGGCAACTCATAATGCATTATTTTTCAATGCTTAACCAGCTGAAGAGCAATGTTTATAAAACGTTTTTGCAACTCAGTTGGAATGCATCTGTAGTCCAGTGACAGTGAATTGCAAAGCTGCATTTTAACTCTTAAAAAACAGTTTGTGCAAGGTGTTGTGCTGAATCAAACAACACTTATGCAACTCAGTCAAGAATGCTACAGCAACTCATTGAAGGAAGAGTTTAATGTGACTTGTACTGTAGCTAGTAATAATCTTTTTAAGACAGTCAAAAAAGAATCTGGTATCATTATAGGTATAACCTGAAAAATATAAAGCAATTTAGAAAGGATTTTCATTTTTATGACATTTATCCTGTCAATTAATGTTAATGGGAGATGCATACAGTTATCAAGATCTTTCTCAATCACACCTATTATATGCTCAAAATTTTCCCTATAAAGTTGATCATAACTACCAGTCAGATTAATGCCTAGATATTTTATACAATGTGTTACTTGCCCCACCCCTATTTCCAGGATAGATAGATTATAATTGGCATTCAGTTTCATTAGCAAGGTTTCTTGCCAATTTCTTTTATAACCCAACCGTTTACCATATTCCTGAGCTAATTTGATGACTTCCTTTATAGAGGCTGAGGGATTGGTTAGATACAATAGCACATCATCAGCATACAAGGTGATCTTGTGTACAGAATTTTTAATTTGTATGCCAGAAATTTTCTGTTTTTTCCTAATTATCATTGCAAAAGGCTCCATCACAAGGGCAAAAAGTAAAGGCGAGAGGGGACACACCTGTCTCATACCTCTATGCATCTGAATTTTATCTGAATACAAATTATTTATTCTAATAACTGCTTCTGGAGCTGAATATAATAGTCTAATCCAATTAATGAACTGCTTACCAAAACTCATTTTTTCTAGAAGAATAAATAGAAGGGACCATTCAGTATGATCAAATGCCTTTTCGGCATCAGTTGCAAGAAATACAGCATCTGGATGTTTATTATTGGCTAAAATATTGATTGTTCTTCTTAGATTGTCACTACTTTTTCTCCCTTTCAAAAATCCATTTTGATCAGGTGCAATGAGAATGAGATCTGGTAGTGTCCACTCTAGCCTCAGTGCAAGTAACTTGGTAAAAAGTTTATGGTCGGTATTAAGTAAAGATATGGGTCTATATGAGTGGCATAAATCAGGATCCTTACCCTGCTTTTGAAATAAAATTATGGCTTGTTTAAAAGAAATTGGCAGATTCCGAACATCAGCTAAAGCGTTAAATAGCTTACTCAAAATAGGAACCAAAATAATCCTTAAACTTCTTATAAAAATCAATTTGGATTCCATCCGGGTCCAGTACCTTGCCAGCAGGAATGACATCAATTACCCTATTAATTTCAACAGGCAGAATAGGCCTATCCAAGGCATCTTTGATAGAATTACCCAATTGATTTAGCTGTAAATTATCCAAAAATTCTTCCAAACCCCTCTTGTCCCCCACACTTTCTGATAAACATAAATGCTGATAACAGTCAGGAAAAACACCACAAATTTGTGACGGTTCTGTATAAAGGAAACTGTTTACATCTTTAATTTGATTTATACCCTTATTTTCTTGATATTTTTGTAACTGCCATGCCATCAATTGGAGTGGCTTATCTGAAGGTATATAATAGTTAGACCTAATTCTTAATATGTGTTTTCCGCTTTATCTGTCAAAAGCTTATTTAGTGCAGTTCTCTTTTTCACCTACATGTTTTATATATTTGTATCCTAATTTGATAAATATAACTGTTCCAGCATGGCAATATCATTTTGTAACTGTATTTCATGTTTAGACCACCCTTTTCTCCTCCTATTTGCCATCTGTGGAAAAATAGACCTAATCCACAATTTAAAGGATTCCCAAAGTGCAGTTATGCTAACATCTGCTGCCTCATTCAGTGAAAAAAATAGCTTTATCTCCTTGAAAAAAGAAGCATTGCTGCCATATTCTTTTAATAAAGTAATATTCATTCACCAATACTATTTAATGGAATTGCTAGCTAAAATTTGTAAATCCATTATACACAGATAATGATCAGATATAATTATGCCTGGGTAATCTATATTTTCTATGGCATACATCAATGATTCTGAAATAAAAAAAAATAAATTCTAGAAAAATGTTGATATGCTGAAAAGAAAGAACATTTTTTAACTTCTTGAATAGACTCAGACCATGGATCAACAAGCCTCAGGACCCTCATAAAGTTCTTAATTATTTTAGCTGAGGATCCAAACATCGAATAGGCAGCAGATGTTCTATCCTGCTTTCTCAAAGTCAAATTAAAATCCCCACCAATCACATATGGGGAGCCACACGTAGTTAGCTGCAAAAAATAGTCAGAAAGACATTTGGCGAATTAGTATTAGGACCATATACAGAAGAGAAGGTATATTGTTCACCTGTGACTACAATTTCCAATATACGACAATGACTTGCTAAGTCCTTAATAGTTTTAGTTATCCTAACCCAAGGTAGAGAACCTCTTGTTAAAAAAAAAATCACCACTCTATGTGACACGTGGTTAAATCCTGAGAGGGCCCCTGGTCCCCAATGTGTTTGGGACCACCAAAAATCACCCTATTGAAAATGGATTTCTTGCATAAAAATGCAATTTTTACCTTTAGTTTCCAAATACATTAATATTTTAGTTGTCTTGACTTTATTTTTGAGACCATTTTCATACCACATTGCCATCCTGATCTTACCCTGCATTTATTGGGTTGTGTAAAAAGAAAAAAAAAACAAAAAAAAAACTCCACTGATATTTCCCCTTTCCATTGTTGGCATGGAATACCAGACCACCAGCTAAAAAAACTAAGCCAAATTTGTAATGAGAAAAACCCATCCCACCCACCACCTGTATTTTTACTCAGAATCCAGCTAAAGTTTAAACAAAACAACCCCCCCCCGACCACCACATTCAGTCATTCTTTACCAACGGATCCTACCCTTAGACTCACAGCAGTAAGTCTATTAATTAATTATTAGATCAGAACAGCTGCCCCAAAACATAAAAATAATTAACAATCATTTCATTTGATATCCCAATTCTTCATTTTGCTCCTGTCTTTGTCTCTTCCCCCCCATTTCCTCAAAATATGCAATTAATGCATTATGATTTCATCTTTAAATGACCGAAATGATAAAAATTGGCCAATATGGCCATTGCTGAGAACGCGCAGTCCAGGTCTGAAGCCACCAGCTCCTCACAGAAATGCAGGTAGTCTTGAGAGCCACAGCTGTGGTTCTCTTGATGAACCCAAGCTGCCAGACTGCCACCCGCAGTCCAGGTCTGAAGCCACCAGCCCCTCACAGAAATGCAGGTAGTCTTGAGAGCCACTGCCGTGGTTCTCTGACGAACCTGACCTGCCAGACTGCCACCCGCAGTCCAGGTCTGAAGCCATCAGCCCCTCACAGAAATGCAGGTAGTCTTGAGAGCCACAGCCGTAGTTCTCTGACAAACCCAACCTGACGGACTGCCACCCGCAGTCCAGGTCTGAAGCCACCAGCCCCTCACAAAAATGCAGGTAGTCTTGAGAGCCACAGCCGTGGTTCTCTGACAAACCCGACCTGCCACGCTGCCACCTGCAGTCCAGGTCTGAAGCTACCAGCCCCTCACAGAAATGCAGGTAGTCTTGAGAGCCACAGCCGTGGTTCTCTGACAAACCCGACCTGCCAGACTGCCACCCGCAGTCCAGGTCTGAAGTCACCAGCCCCTCACAGAAATGCAGGTAGTCTTGAGAGCCACAGCCATGGTTCTCTGATGAACCCGACCTGTCAGACTACCACCCACAGTCCAGGTATGAAGCCACCAGCCCCTCTCAGAAATGCAGCAACTAGCAATCCTGCCCTTAACACAGCCACCGCTAAACCAATGTACGCTAGAAGGAGTAACAAAAGAATGTTTAGCAGGCTAAGATACCACCTTAAAAAACTACTACTGCTTCTCCTACTCTGTTCGGAAAATGTTGAGTTAAACCCAGGTTCACCTATTTCTCTGGACGCCCCTGTGGACCTCCCTCAATATAAAGGGATTAGCTTTCTCCATATCAATGTCTGTAGTTTGCTAAAGAAGATTGACTGTATACAGACCTGGGCTCTACATGCAGCTCCTGATTTCTTCATGATAACTGAATCCTGGCTCACACCCTCGACCCTGGACAAATCTATCAACCTACCCAGATATATCATCTACCGCTGTGATAGACCGACTAGAGGGGGAGGGGTTGCAATATATGTCAAAAGCAAATTCACAGTCACAGTCTTTGACTGTACCTCAAAAGCTAAGGAATTTGAATGCCTTGCTCTAAAATTATCACTTTCCAGCAAGAAATCACTCCTTATGGCAGCATGCTACCGACCACCGTCTGGTGGCTGGGCACTTCTGCCACACCTTCAAAACCTTCTTCTTGACTTTGCTGATACTGAGTGTATTCTAATGGGGGCTATCAATTTAAATTGGAATGATGACAGCTCTAAGAAATTGAAGGATCTATGCGATGTTAATGGTCTGTTACAAATGGTGACTGCTATAACCAGACCTAACAGAAAAAACCCTGAGTGCAGCACCCTCCTGGACCTTATCCTAGTAAACAAACCTCACACTATCTTGCATACTGGAGTATTCTTCTACGATGTAAGCAACCATTGTGCTACTGCCTGCATCAGACATCCTTCCCAAATAAAAACGGCCTCCAAATTCAAACTGAAATGATGCCTGAAAAAGTTCTGCCAGTACACTTTCCTGAAAGATCTAAGCAACATTCGTTGGCAGGATTTCTATCTAGCCCCCACCTTTAACGAGGCATTTAACATCTTTCACAGCCTCTTACTGGAGCTAATAGACAAACACACCCTACTAAGACTGATCAAATCAAAAAATAAAACTCCTGGCTGGTTCTCTCCCATCCTGAAGAAAGCACTTAGGGATAGGGACTACTGGTGGAAAAAAGCAAGGGAATCCCACCTGGAGGCTGATTGGGTAGCATTCCGTACCACTAGGAATGCTTGTACCAAGCTAATTAGGTCAGAAAAAGCTAGGTACTTCCAAAAAGAACTAGAAGACAATAAAAACAACTCTGCCAAATTTTGGAACATCCTCAAAGAAGTTGAAGGTCAGTCGACTGCAACACCCCTTCCAAACAAAATTGTGTCTGATGGTACCACCTATACGAACAAAGCTGATATACTAGAAAAGTTTAATGATCACTTTGCCACTGCACGGCTTGCCTTTGACACCTCACCTATCAGCAAACTTAGCACGGCAAGAGACTACACTGTTGGCTTCACTGATAATCACAACCATAACCAACTGCATCCAAACCCCTTCAGCTTCCTCACAATTACATCCAAGCAAGTGGAGGACCTTCTCCTTTCTCTGGATAAAAAAAAGAGTGCGGGTGCAGATAATGTTGAACCTTACTTCCTAAAACTTGGCCATACCTGTCTGACCACCCCCATTACACACTTATTCAACACCTCTCTGATTCAAGGTGAGCTACCTGTCTTGTGGAAAACTGCCCACATCCTACCATTATTCAAGACTGCGGATCCGAGTGATTTGAACAATTACCGGCCTATTTCCATACTATCCATCATCTCTAAATTACTTGAAAAAATTGTCAACATCCAACTTAGAGAACATTTGGATTCACAAAAGTTGCTAAACCCGGCTCAGTCTGGCTTCAGAGCCAAACACAGTACAATATCGGCTCTTGCCAAAGTAACTACAGACTGGCAAATGGCCTTGGACTCTAAGAAGCATGTATTTGCCCTCTTCCTTGATCTAAGTAAGGCCTTAGATACTGTGGATCATACCATCATGCTTACTGCACTGAGTAACATTGGACTTGATAGTTCTGCCATTAAATGGTTCACCAGCTACCTAACCAATAGGTTACAACAAGTCAAAGCCATAGGAGATCTGTCCCCACAAAAATCCTTGTTACGAGGAGTCCCTCAAGGCTCCATCCTGGGCCCTATCCTCTTTGCAATATACATCAATAATCTGGACTCACAGCTGGGCACAGCAAATGTGCACTTATTCGCAGATGATACTGTACTCTCTACCACAAATTCATCCTTGAATCTGGCCCATGATTACTTACAGAAAGACTTTGTCACCCTCCAATACAACCTTCTCACTCATAAGCTCCTCCTCAACGCCAAAAAGACTAAAGCAATGATTCTCTCACCAAAGTCTACTTCCGGATGTCCACATATCACACAGATCCGAACACTCTTAGATGAATCCCTTGAAGTAGTTGATACCTTTAAATACCTAGGGTTCTGGCTGGATAACAAGCTCAACTTTCTGTGCCACTTAAATGAAACCTTGAAGAAACTAAGATAGTGATTAGGTTTATTCTATTGCATTAAACACCTACTCATGTTAGAAGCCAGAATGAGACTAGTACAAACTACATCCCTACCTATACTGGACTACGCTGACTTCCTTTACAGTCATTGCCCATCAACGATGCTAAACAAACTGGATACCCTTTACCACCGGGCTTTAAGATTTATCTTAAATCTACCCCGTAGTACACATCACTGTCATCTATACCAGGTTTCGGGATGGACCTCACTCTCAACTAGAAGAAAAAGAATGCTTTCCTCTGGTTTTTAGAGCATTATCTGATAACCTCCTGCATACATCTCGAACATCTTCAAACGGGCTAAAGTTCCTATGGCCTGAGACACTTCTCCTTAATCTGCTTCCAGATTCCTAGAGTGAAAACTACCCTTGGCTCAGCAGCAATCAACTTCTCACTTCCATCACTTGGAACACTATGCAAGACTCATTAAAATTATCCTCACATCCAAGCATTTTCACATTCAAAGCTCTATTAACGGATTATCTGAAGGAATCATGCAACTGTTTCAGATGCCGATGACTCCTAAGCCTCGGGTGACACTCTCAAATCCTACGCCTAAGTATCTCATCCACCCCACATTCCTAACAACAGAAACCTAGGACCTACAAGCCTAGTTCCCGTAATCCAAGATGACCCTGCCTATTCTCTACCTTTTACCTATTCTGACCTCCCTTTTGGCTGCCTACTCTTTCACCCCAATTTCTATCCTATTCCTTAATACCTCCTTATTTTTCAACATTTAGGTATGAGCTCTTACTCAGCAGAGACTATATGGGATTGTTGTCTCTTCTCATTTCAGTAAAGCTTATCATTATGTACCTTTGCATGTTAATTATGTTGACCGGTATGTATAGGCCCATATTGACCAGCACCTTCACAATGTTTTTCCTTTTTATTTTTGCACCGTTGTCCACCGTAATTGTAATCTTATGAACTGTACTGTATTGTATTTATGCCCAGGACCACCTTGAAAGTGAGCTTGCTCAATGGTGTTTATGCCTGGTTAAATAAAGTGATTGATTGATTGATTGATTTATAGCAATATTTCCATGATTCTCCTCAAATGCTTCCATGGCTTCATCTGCATTATCAAAGATCATAAGTTTCCCGTTCACCAAAAAGTGGATCTTTGCTGGATAAAGCATCGCAAATCTGAGGGCTGCTTCATATATATTCTTTTTGACCAGGTTAAAGAGCTTTCTTCTGGTTACCATTTCTATAGAGAGATACTGATAAATACTGTATGTAGAGATGTGTCCTGGTATTTCAAGCCTTTTTCAACCTGAGTTTTTTGAAGTATAGCCTCCCTATCTTGATATCTGAAGGGTTTGATGATTACAGATCTTGGGTAGTTATTCCCTCCATGTCTTCCCCCAGTTCTGTGAGCTCTGTCCAGGACAATTTTTTGTTTGGGGTAGGAATGACCATTTGCTGTTGTTACTATTTTTTTAAAAAAGCTCAGGGAATTTTCTACACCTTCCAAACCATTGGGGAGCCCACAGATTCTTAAATTTACCCACCAAGACCAGTCTTCCATTTCAACCAGCTTCTGTTGAAAGCCCTAATTTTTTTTTCCTGTTGTGTCTGAATTTTTGTTAGAGTCAAAGAACCATCTTCTAGCCTTGAGATTCTAGTTTCCATTTCATCTGTTCTAACTGCTAGAATTTGCAATTAATTCGTTAAGGAGTTTATTTAGTTAGACAAACCCTTGACTGACTCCTTCACCTCTCCCAGTGCAGCCTTCATTTCAGCTTCAAATGTAGTAAGGGCCTGCATTATGTCCCCTTGTAACCCCCCATCACTTTTCCTTTCAGATTGGGGGCCAGGTATTAGCTGCACGTCTGAGGCAAGGACATATTCAGCTACTGATTCCCTCCTTTGTAGCTTGGTAATGCCCACACTCTCCACCTCTCCATTATTGGTAACCTCACCTCCATCCACTTCTGACACTGGCACTATGTTATTAATTTCCTGAGCTTAAGGTTCCATTTTCACGATAGAAATGGTTGCCATGTCTGTTGCAATACAAGCCTCCGGTAAAAGAGACGCATTTCTCCTCAGCAGTATTGAGGTTTCGCAAGCTTGCATGTCTTTCCTTTTAAAAATGAGGCACTTTTACCTGAGTCTAGCATTTTTGGCAGGAGGGATATCAGGTTTTGGGTAAACTCCTCGGTGAGGTCAATGTCGGGGGTTACCTGCGCCCATAACAGTTGATCTGATGAATATTGTGGAGGGTTTTCAATGGCATTGTGCCTCAGCTTCTTCCATCCATTTAGATGTAATTTTCCACATTCTTTTGCACGCTGGATGTTTTTAGACATACTGGAGAGGTGAGCCAAGAAAAATAAAGACAGGAGTTAACTTTCAGCAAAACGGACAACCGAAGGGATTCATGAAGAGACAATAAAAAGCTCCCTTTTCAAAGATAAAGCACAGGGATGCAGCTGAGATTTCAAATTCATGCCATTTAGTCCGTCCTGCTGCAGCTGAGTCTGGTGTCTTGCTCAGCTCCTGTTCTCAGTCGGAACTGACGTCATCCTCCCCTACTGTTCCTAGCCCCCTACAGCCATTCATTTATAAGCTTAATTTTCTTGAGATGAAAGTCAGATGTTCTGGGAATAGGTAATATTTCAGAAAACATAAAATCACACCCTAGATCAACTAACTTATTATTAAGAACAACAAAGTCTTGTTGAATTTTGTGGATTGAGTCATGTAGAATATTATTTGTACTTGCATGAATAATTACAAGTGGTTTATAGCCATCATTTTTTAAGATATTAGAAGCCATGAGTGTGATGTCTGAGATTCTTGCCTCCCTGAAAGATGAAAAAGTCCTACTTGATTTATTAGAATTACATATGGCACGATCCAGATGATTAACAACTGGATTGCATAAACATTTTTAGGGATGACACAATTGTGGCTAGCAGTTTCAATAGATTCTTCCCTGTTCAGAGAATTATTAGGAATATTTGTAGAAATTACAGAGTTCAAAGGGGGTCAGTTAGATGGCATAGGCCTATTCAATACTGACTCGGAAGGGTAAGGGTCCACGCAAACATTACTGCTAGATGGTGTAGGCATAGAGCTCATCATGTTATCATTGTTTTGAAGCATAGATCTTATTGAGTGATCAAGAATTAATGAATCCTGGGATGTGGATGGTGCAGCAATTTCTGTATCAGGTGAAAGTCTAATAGGATCAAATCTATTAAATGTCGGTATGGTAAAATGATTTACCTTTCTGCCTTTTTTAGCCACTTTAGAATTTTGAATCTGATACCATTCTACATCTGGGCCAACAATATTTTCCTCATCCCTAGATTTTTCCTATTACAATTAATACTAATATCATCATCAATCAGTGAAGGATTGATGGTTTCAGACAGAGTTTTAGGCATACATTCAGAGACAGTAGTATTATTTGGCACGCTATTGCTTGAATTCAAAATGTAGTGGCAGGATTTAGTACAGTAGCTGCTAAGGTATTAGACTGTAATCTAATAGTCATATCTTTCTGACTGGATTCTAAGGTAGCCAGTCTAGAAGTGAATGTAGATATTTCTTTAAGCATGTCTTAATTTTGTACGCATTTAATGCATTTAAAAGTTGCATTAGCAGTGCCCTCACTAAACAGACATACATAAGGCAAACAATACATCTGATGCCCACCACTCCATCAATAGTCATAATCGTGTCTGACATAATTAAGCAATAGGGTTGTGTAATAGTCTGTATGATTATAGCCAACACACAGACACTTTATTGAGCCACTGGAGAGTACAAAACAATCAGTGTGAAACCTAAGAACATGTAAAGATGTAAGTATTCCTATTTTACTATAGTGAGCAATATGCCTTAATGCATGCAGAAATAGGGGTTACTGTCAAAACTGCACATCCAAAATCGCACTAACCCATATAGCGCAGGCTTTATCGCACTTACACTCTTTAGCGTATAAGCATTTTAGCTAATCCTAATCCTAAATAGAGTTTCAAATAGATTTTTTACTCACTGCTACTCTCTCAGTTTTTTCATGTGCTGCATTATGGTAAGACTGCAATTTCCTACTATGCCTTAGCACTCTAGTGCAACCCATTAATGTTTCCCAAGCACTTCCCCTGCAGATCTGAGTGTTTGTTCTGGACCTTCCTACGGTGTTTCCCAAGGTGTTAGTTCTGATGCATGCTCCCTCTGCAGATCTAAGACATACTTAATATACAATGTGAGTCTTCAATTTGTGCAATTTGAATATGCTGTAAGCTTTGTTTCATACGTCTGCTGTGCTGTGCTTGTGCTTATTTCCTGTTGTGCTTTGTGTTTCACATTTATAACATTGTTTTGCTCTGTTGTGCTTGTGCTTGTGCGATACAGGGCCTACATGGAACATAGAGCATAGAACATAACTTTATTTAATCTTTATTGTGGGCATATTAAGGACACACTACTAAAATACATCAGGTTTCAGATTTCCGTTATCTTCAAGAGCATTTTTATGCCTGCAACTGGAAATTATATGCTATACTGCTTAGATACTCTATTTTATTACACTGCTGGTATTCCGCTGTTATAGCAGCAACCCACTTTGCAGTATCTTTATATTTCTTTCTGGACCCAGGCACAGTGGTACCAGCTATTATCTGCTCCATTAACACAGTGCTGCAGTGCTGTTGTTCTTTAAGCACTTGTAGAAATTTCCATATCGATGGATGGTGTGCACTGATAAAATGACTAAACTTGAGGTGCCATGCTTCCACGGAGTTTGTTGTTCATGGTAAATCTTGATTGATGGCATCATAACAATTCCATAGATGGATAGCAAACATAGGTCATCTTCAGCCTCCTCTTCCCAATGGATGTCCCAACCATGTGTCTTCAAAATAGTCAACAAGGTTTGACAGCAAGTCGCCATTTGATTACTAGAACTCTGTAACCATTAACTCCTCAAATGCTGAGATGACATCCATGACAGGCACATAGGTAAGTGCTGGCAGAAGTCTTAATTGCAGAGCAAAGCTGGGGTCTGACACATATAGTGAACACACATCTGGTAGTTCTTGAATCTTGCACCACAGCGACTGACACGTGTGAAAAAAACAACCTCTGATTGTTGCTATAGGGAATGCCAGTGTAAACACTTTTATTGATGCCAATTTAAAATCTAGTAAAATTGACAGTGACTGTAGAGTGTCGCACATTCTGGTTAGCTCTGTGAAAATCTTACTGTATGTTGCAGTTGTTCGGTTAGCCATCAAAATATACACAAGAGGTACAACAGTGCTGTTGTGGATACCATGTATAGAATAGAGCTGATGAAATATTGAAGGGCAACTCTTAAAAATTCCATCAGTGAACCAATGTGAACTGCTCTTTAAGTGTTGTAGGTCCTGTGATATTGATAAGACTAGGAAACGGGCATTGCAGGGCCCAGAGTCATACAGAAGAAATTTCTCATTTTTTAGTGTACAGCACAATTCTTCAGGAATGATTAAAGAAGCTACATCAGCTGGCTCAGGGGAAGGGCAAGCTGCAGCACGGCGCTGATGCCTGACAGTTTGCTTCAGAAGTGACAAGGCAGGGAGTTGTGATGCAGCAGATGGACACAGTTCGGATACATCACCAGCTACAATCTGGTGTGTAGTTTCACAACTATTGCTGGCACATTCTTTTATGCTAGCCACAGTATGCTTTATTGCAATCAATGATGAATCGGGGACATGGTTGTGTTCACCACTTTTTTTTAACACAGTTTCCCCATTTAGATGCAGTCTAGCCCCAAAATGACCTTTGTCATATTCCAAACGTTTGTAATATGACTTCATTTCAGTAACTTTTTTCCTCCTGTAAAGAAACCCATCTAGGCAAGCAAGGTCTGCTCCCTTTTGGCTCTTTACAAATCTGACTGCCATTTTAGCATGAAGCTGCTCCTGGTTCAGCTTGGCAACTGAAAGCATGCATGCTATGAGCGAATAAGTACCCACGCTGGTTTGATTCTGCGCTATACCAACATGCACGATTATGTATGCACTATTTTTGATAGTGCGATTTCAGTTGCGCGATATTGACCGGATACCCAGGAATAGTACAGTGGATATCCCAGAAATATATCTCATGCCATGCTCTAAAATAAGATAACCTATCCCTACCAGATTGGCGTGATGGATGAATTTGTGCTCACTTTCCACAAACAAACAAACAAACAAACTCTATTTATGTAGTGCCTTTCATAACCAAGGCACTGTACATAATGTAAAATGACAGCATAAACTATAATATAATAACATTTTTAAAAACAGTCAATTTAGCAATTAGTGAGGGAAGGCCAGAGAAAATAAATATGTTTTCAACATAGATTTTAAATTGCTGACAGTCAGGCATTCTCTTAACCGACGAGGTAGAGAATTCCACAAGGTTGGTGCTGAAAAAGAAAAAGTGCAAACTCCTGATGTTTTAAGACAAGCCTTGGAAATCTCTAGCAATCTCTCATTGGCAGATCAGAGAGTGCTCACAGCATGGCATGTTTAAATCCTATTGTAGACCCAGAAGTACCAATGGGGTCATGGGGTAGAGTTCAGCAATAATTGACAGAAATAAAGGTTATAACTTGCGAGGGCCACTCATTCATTACCCTGGCACATTTTATTTAAATAATTTATGCTCACAAGTTAATAAAATAGTTTCCTTTTGGACTTGTAGTTCTCAGTTACTATAAAGAACTGCAGTCCCTCTTCCTACTTCCAGTCTGGATTTAGTAGGGCTCCATAGTGCTAGAAAGTGCTAAAATGCACACAGGTATTTAAAAATAATAAAATAGCAGAGTTAAGCAGCGCAACCTCCTTAAGGTCAGATCAATTAGGGTCTATGGTGGCACAGTAAGTAGGGAGTTTAGAGCAAACAAGGTGGGTTAAGAGGTCCTTTTCTGCTGACAGCTTCTATATTTCTATGTTTTTATGGTTGAGACTCATTCATGGGGCTGGTGGTGGTGGCAGGAGGGGCATAAAGAAGGAACCTGGTCCTATTAAGGGGCATCCAGAGGATGTTCCATATAGCATGGGAAAGTCACACCTATTAGATAGAGCTTCTCAGCCGACTAGATGGATCACGTCTTTTTTTGCCGATAAATTTTTATGGTTCTAAAAATTCTGGAAAAAAGCTATCGCCATTATATTGAAATGATGCAACAACATGCAAAATAGTTAAACCACTGACTACAAATTAAAAATTATGAATATAGGTTGTATGATACTACAAAGTCCCTGGACACATTTTGCCAATGCATCCATGGACTTTGTGGCAAACTGCACCAAACCCAATACTGATATTTCTAAATAGTTCTAATTGCCATAATGTTTTTTTTTATTTATTCTCTGAATATTTTCCAGAGCATTTTCAATCATTTCTACACCTGTGTCCATTACATTTTGATGCTTTGAAGGATCAAAGGTGTCTCAAATAATAGGGCTGTACTTGAAATTAATATTAATACCCTTGTTTTGGATGCGGTATTAAACTTCAGTCCCATCTGCCTGTTCTAGGGGTTGTTCAGGTGGATGTTAAAGATCTCATAGCACTTCTCATAAAAGACATGGGGAATTTCCTAGGATATCCTTGGCCACATTTTCCACATTCACTAAAAATCACCAACAGATTAATACAGTTCAATATCGGTTGATTTTGCATCTGTATCTCCCTGACACATTGTCCTGTAGACTCAAAGCATTAGGGCATGCTTGTTTTGCATGTCCTCGATGTTGGTATTAAATCAGAGCTTGATCTTATTTGCTGCATTTGTCTGGCTCTTTTAGGTGTGAGTATGGACTTCCTTATGTTTTGCTATTATAGTATATTACAGCTTTGAGTCTGCACCCAGTTTGAGTCCATCTGCACAACTGCCTTGTTTATTTTTGGTGTGTCCACATCTCCCTAGATAAGGCTGAAAACAGGAAGTATTTTCAAGCCCTCATTTTCTGGTCCAAAAAAAAAACTACACTAAAAACTACATTTTAGAATATCCTGAATCTATGGGTGCTCAGTCAGGATGGGTGAGGTTCAGGCACTATGCTTTACATAGTCTTCACAAAGAAGTAATAAAGCACTTTCTTGCATAGTCTTCACTGTGAAGTGGAGGGGTGGAACTTCACAGCCTCATGATCTTAAGTTTCATGTGCTCCCAGGTTGCACTGTGAAACAAGCTTTGGCTTAGTGTCCCTTTCCTGGTTAAACCATTTCCCCTTTCCCTTACCCTTATTCATGTACCAGTGTCATTAATTACCAAGTGGGATACTGAACAAAGCAGACACTCTGCACCGAGGGACTGTTTTCTGTATTTCAGGTCATCTCAGAAATTTTTTTTTTACTAGGTGCTGGTGGAGAGAGGAGAATGGTGAGAGAGTTCGGGGGTGAAAATGAAAGGAAACAAGCATACCTTCTTTCTCCAAAAGTGCTTATTTTATTCAATAGCTTAAATTTTATATGGAACATCAGCCTTTGAAAAAGCACCTTGCATGAAACGTCAGGTGATATTATGATGTGGTGACGTCACATGTGTGAGTGGAGGAAGAACAAGGAACTGAAGTGAGCCTTTTTGGAACAAACACATTTGGTTCATGGGTAATGAATAAAGTAAGACTTTTGGAGAAAGAAGGTATGCTTGTTTCCTTTCATTTTCACTAGTCGGCAGTAGCCGTTGTTAGTTTGCAGGTGGCTGCTACCATTTTCACTTCTATCAATGATCCCAGAATTCTGAATATTATTTTTGAATTCTGTGTTAGAGGTTATGTGTGACCTGCTTGCATCAGTAACACTTTTTTATTGTGATGGTATTCACACTAGTATTTTATGCACTAGAACTTTGTTACACAGTGTGGTGCTTAATGGTCTTTCAGAACTCTTTACTTAGAATAATGGGATGATTAATTTAAGAAAATGATAGGGAATAGCCCTTTTGATGTTACATAATCACCCATATCACATAACTTAGGACAAATTAGTCATGTGACAAATCCTAATGCTATTTAAATACAGGTGTGGGCCATTAGCCACATCCCCAGGAGAAGGAGAAGGGTGCTCTAAAATACATGAGTGGTTTGTGGCACCAACACTCACTGAATGTTTGAATACTAATGAGTTAGCACAGTTTCCTTTGCATGGTAAGCCACTGGTACAATAACATTTACAAAAAATTAATGGACTGCTATGTGGAAGAAGACTTGGTGGAGCTGCTGTGAGGACAGTTGCTACATGCTGTCTCCACTGTGGAGCTAAGGGAGAGAAGCAGGACTACATGAAGAGATTTTCTGGTCAAGAAAAGGTATGCCACCATTAAGTTAGCTTATGTAGTCTTATCAGAAAATCTTATTGCAAAGTTCTTGGTACGTGGGATGCTCCTGTGTATCTCTATCCCTCATTAGGAGGAAAGCAGGTTGGTGGTGGTGCCACTGGACTTGTGGGGAGGTGGAGGAGCCATTTGGGATGGACTAAAACTCATCAGCTGTATTCGCACTGTGTCATTAAGTCTACAGTGGAAACTACATTGTTTCACTGGGCATGGAAAAATAAAGATAGAAGTGGAAGATAAAACCAAAATTGTGTGGGACCTGCCCTAAAAGTTATAACTCAACCAAAGCAGAGAGAGCTGAATGTTCACAAGCTTGGAAAAAGCTTGGGGTACAGCCTGAAAAAGGGAAGCATTAAAACTGTATTAGAAACTCATTTTGCTTGTAACGTTTATTTTATTTTAGGTGATGTCTTCAACCACAGATACTAAAGTTTTAATGTTCATGTTTTAGCTAACACTAAATTCCCTCATCACTGTCATCTTTATGAAGGTAAAGTGGCTTGATAGAAAAGCTGTGATAATTCATCTCAGCTCCATGTCAGTACACTTTTGGGCTGTAATTCTGGCAGTGTATAGGATAGGCTCCTTTTTTATGTTTGCTTGCGCTCATGTGCAAGAAACATATTGTGGCAGCTTGCTTCAATAGTGAGTTATGGAGGCATGGCAGTGTTGTTGCCAATGTCAGCAGCCCATTTTGGGGCTGGTCTGTGTCACACCAATAGAAAATCATTCTGTCCATGACAGCAGTACTGTAGTTTGACACAACCTTGAAGGAAACTGGCCGCTGCAATCAGGGATCACCCCGTCATTAAACAATCAGCTGTGTCTGTGGGGTGGTCCCTGACTGCTGCAGCCATTTACAGTTGCATTGTCCTGTGTCCCATTTCAAAGAAACATGGCAGCAGCTTCTCCATTAGCCTCTCCCAGTTCCCACGAAGCCGACAGACAGCTGCCACCTCTCCCAGTCCATGATAATCTGATGGGGGTGCCCAATCACTCTGTCAGCATGCCTCCCTCCCAAGTTCATTTGCCAATGGGGTAGTCCAACCCCTGTTGGCATGATGAGCCCCTCCATTTGTTGTGTGCCGAGGGGGTGCCCAATCCCCCTCTGCTCATGCACCCCCCCGCCAAACACACTGTATGGCCAACAGGGGTGTCAAATCCCTGTCAGCTCCAGTCTCTCCCAACAAACACCTAGGTAGCACGCTGAGAGCCCACCCCAATGTGCTCATGTACACCACCCCCTAGCCGACTGTATGGTTGATGGGGTTCCCAATCCCCATCGGCTCCACTCCGGCCCCCAACAAATATCCAGGTGGCACACTGGGAGCCCACCCCAGTGAGCCAAAAGCATCCCGTGGCATCTTTTTTTTTTGTTAAATTCCTTTTAAAAAAGAAAACAGTCCCTCGTTGAGTCCCTTGATCCTTCCCCTAACCTGCACGCACCCTCTGTGCACCCCACCTCCCCACACTCCCTCACCCCATACTTACCTCTGGAGCTCAGTGCAACAATCTTTGGTGGATCAGGAACACATCTGCACTCTTCAAAGCCAACCACGAACTGAAGAAATGCCGGTAAGCAGTATAATGGCATAATAATTTTTTTCAACTTATGTGGATATCGCGGCCATTTTTTTGACTTCTGGCACCAAATTTTCAACATGGGGTTCCTGGGACCCCTCCTCATGAATTCAATCACTGTCATGGCATTATTCAGTCTCAAAAGGTGATTTTGTGGTTACTGCATGGAATCACCTTTTGGGACCAATTAACAAAATGACAGTGTCACTGTTCATGAGGTGGGTTCTCAAAAAAGCCTATGTTGCAAATTTAGTGAAAAATTCCAAAAAATGACTGAGTTACCAACGTGCATTGTGCAGTTTCCATGCACACAAGTAACTTCATGAATTTTTAATATTTTCACTCCAGATTTTCAACATTGGCATTTATTCACACCTCTTTATGAACAGTATAACTGTCATTTTTCACATCCTGGCCAAAATGTGTTTTCGCACTACCAGTACAGAATAGCATGGTCGCTGTGGGAAATCAGTGTTTAGGACAGATTAAGAAAATCACAGTGACACTGTTCATGAGCAGAGGTCCTAAAATGCCTATGTTGAAAATGTGGTGACAAAAGTCCATAAAATGACTATGTAAAAAGCGTGCATTGCTCAGTTTCCATGCACACTCGTAACTTTACAAATCTGTAATATTCCCACTCAAAATTTTCAACATTGCCCATTTTGCACACCTCCTTATGAACTGTACAGCTGTCATTTTTTGCATTCTGCCCAAAAAGCGTTTTTGCACCTGTGGCACAGAATGGTGCAGTTGCTGTGCAAATTCAAGCTTCAGAACAGATTAATGAAATCTCAGTGCCATGGTTCATGAGGGGAGGTACCAAAAAGCCTATGTTGAAAATTTTGAATAAAAATACCAACAAACGCCTGGGGCATTAGGGTTTCCAACTGTTAATACCTTACCCTGTACAGACTGATAGGCATTGAGGGTGTGGCTTGGGGTTCTCAGCCGTAATGCTAACGCCATTCCACCGCCACCTAGCAGTCACTGACCAGCATTAAGGTGTGCCTTGGGGTTTTGGCCCTAACATTCTCTTATACTGTACCCATCTCACCTTATTTCCTTAAGGAATGCGTTGAGCACAAGAGCCGAAGACCCCAAGGCACACCATGACATCTGTCACAGTCTGCAGGGTGGGGTGAGATGGAATGGCATGAGCTTTATGGCAGACCCAAAGGCATACCCCAATGCCTGTCAGTCTCTGCAGGGTAGGGTTGGGGGTTGGCATTAGTTCACTACTTCACTGCCATTCCTACTATTCATCTCTCTAACTCCTGCACTACCAATGCTACTACCAGCAAGCAAACATTTGACATTGACAAATGTTTGTCTTATTATACTACCTTAGCAAATGCCAAGGAGCAATAGCAAGTGCCATTGCAACTACTAAGGAGGAATTTGGGGATATGCTTTAGAGCAGTGCAGACAGATTTCAATTTTGCATACTCAGGTACAACAATTTAATTAAATACAGCTGTCTGCTCAGTCTAAAAGCCACAAGCCACTTATTTGGGTTCACTCTCATGTTTCACTCACTTTTAACTCATCTGTTACATACTCTCCAGTGCACAATAATATACAAGCATCCCACTTTTCAAAAAAGGGGATAATAATGACCCAGAATGCTATAGGCCAATCAGTTTAATAGATAGCACTGAGAAATTAATTACAAGGATTGTAAATAATAGATTAACAGAATGGGTGGATAGATATGATGTGCTGGATGAAGCACAGGCCAGCTTTAAGGCAGGATATGCCACAATTGACCAATGTTTTACATTGGCACATCTGATGATGGAGGGTGGGGCACTAGAGCAAGATATGTCAGCTGCCTGGCTAAGAGCTGTTCCACACACCACAGCTACTAACAATCTTCTAATTAAACCAAGGAAAAAGAAAAAGTACTTCAGATATAAAAGGTAATGGTTGACTTCTTTTAAAATGTAATATTAGTCTTTGGGCAGTACATTAGCTCTTTAAGAAGAAAGTCTATTTCATCATTAGCACACCTAAACACAATTAAATTCTGGGGGAAAAGTATTTCCCTTAATGAAAATAGATTGTTGCATAAATACTGGCTTGAGACCTATAACAACAGAAAGATCACTTCTTGGTTTTGTAAATTTAATGAGATGCTTAAAAAGATGTGGATGCTGGAAATATGAGAACCCTCAGTAGTAAATAATATTAATAGCTATGTGAATAATGCTACACAGAGGGTGTTAGACTGTTACTTTCAAATGGAGAGTGGAAAATGAGTAGATGCACCTATGTCTAAAACATATCGCAAACTTAAAAACCCAGGGAGTGATGTGAAATATTTAACATTCTGTGAAAATGAAGCTCACAGAAATACACTATTGAAAATTAGATGTGGAATGTTATATAATAAAAGGTGGTTTAATACAGGTGTATCCAACACATATCACTTAAAAATCTGTAAGTATGACCTAATACTGTACCTTATATATACAAGATTTAATGCATCTTACTTATGACTGTAAATTGACTGATGGTTTAAGATCTAAACTGCACCTACCTGTGTGGAAGAACATTAATACAGTAAGAGACGTAGTGCCAGATATTCAAAACTTTGCCCCGGGGCTAAAGTAGCACTGCCCCGTGGGCAAACTTAGCCCGGAGCAAAAAGCAAGCTATATTCAAAAGGAATAGCCTGGGGCAAATAGCTTCTGAATATAGTATGGGAATGAGGCCGGGCAAACTGGGTTGGGAGTGAAGGGCAAACGTAGCCTTGGAATAGGACAGCTCTGAATATAGCAACCAGGAAGTGCAAACCACAACAGCAACACAGTGCACAGTGACATGCAGGTAGGTAGAGGTGAACCATGTGGCCAATGTGTGTGCCAGTAAATGCGTGGACCCAGTACAGCTGCAGGGAGCAGCGCATGTGAAAGTGCAGTGTACAAAACTGTATAATATTCCCCAAACCGTCAGCGCCGTGCTAACACGTTTGCACGGCTTTTGCATGGAGCAAAGCGGTTTGCCCAGTACAAACACATTTTCCCGGTGCTAAACTTTGTCATATTCAAAAGTGACAAGCAAATGAGCTTACTTAGGTAGTCTGTAGGCAAACATCCAGATCAGTATCTCATTATGCCCTGATTTGCTTGCAGTTTGCCCAGCGTTACTGCAGATTCCCACAGCTCCATCTGTAGGTCAGTCTGGAAGTACAGGGGCTGACCAGATCTGGCCACATCTCCATCTGTAGGTCAGTCAGACAGTGCATGATGGTAGCTGCAGGTTACATGTATGCAGTACAGCATAGCATTGTGTACCCCAGGGGACAACACAGCATAGGCACAGGTGGTGGTGGTGATGCATGCAACTGTCACACTGTAGGGCATGCTACAGTGCACAGCAGACACTACAGTGGTGGGGGGGCAGTAGTGTGAGGGTCAAGGCAATGCCTATGGTATGCGGGGCAGTGATGACTGCTGCACTGCACACAGTGACAGGCCCAATGTGCAGGTGAGTACTGACAGTGGACAGTACTGTTATGCTGCTGTGTGATCCACAGATGTTGTACCTCAGGCATGGGATGCTCACAGTGACAAATACATGGCCGGCTGTGTGTACTGTGGCATTTGTACAGTCTGCGATATGTGGCTGGGGGGCACTTATGTTCCGATAGGCACACAGGTGTTGGGGTATTCCCAATACTGGCCCATGTGCACTGCATGATGTGGTCCAGCCATGTGGCCATGCCTGGTGTGTGGTGAGGCCTGGCCACCTGTATACCCTCCCCTCACCAGCCACCATGCCCACAGTGCTGCATGTGTGTGCTGGCATTGGTTAGCCACAGATGTATGGTCTGCAGGTGTGTGCTGTATGGCCACACTACCATGGTAGCCCCTGGGGACAGGGTCAACACATACTGCCTGGCATGGCTGGGACTGGTGACAGCTGTTGGCATCATTGTGGTGCCCTCAGTGAGCAGCATGTTTCCTCCATGTCTGGCTGTTTCTCTAAGTCATAGTCATATGTTAGGGTCACGCAAGGCCATACTAAAGCTGCGCTAATGCCACACAAGGTCACAATGTCTCGCAAAGCTATTTGCCCAGGGTTAAGACCAGCTTTTCCTGGGCGGTAATTTGTACCACACAAAGGGTCACGCTAAGTCACGCTAAACAACTTAGTGCAGTGCTAGTCGCTGAATATCTCATAGCACCTGTATTCATGTTCAGCTTGCCCTTTGCATATATTATGGTTTGACTGGTGCTAATGCAATTTGAGCACACTATTCAGCCTTTTTAATATTGAAGACCCACTCTAATCCCATGCTAACCCTGTGCAAACAGTTAGCGCACCATGCAAAGCTTTGAATATCTGGGCCCTTGAGACTAAATGGCACCTTATGAAATGTATTTATTTTTGTGATCTAGAATGTCATATTTATGTAGCTGCTGACTTTGCTTATAATTTTTTTTAAAATTGTATAAATATACATTTTTGTATATTATAACTGTGGTTTTATAAATTCTGTGCAATAAATAAATGTTAAACTATGAACTAATGGACCGCTATGTGCTTTCCTTTGTACATTGAACTGGGTTTGGGTGCTTGCTCCAACCACTGATAGCTGAACCCTTTATCAGCAGTGTTCCAGTTTTCTGTTGTTATTTATTTCATGTTGAGACAGTGTTGCATGGCTGAGCTGAGAACCTGGTGAGTGATATATATACTCATGCCAGGTCCATTTTTCTAATCAAAGGACCTTCATTTAGTTTCCTCAATGTGTGTGCATGGGGCACAACCTCAGTTTTGAGATTTAAGGATGTCAGCTGCAAATGAGATGATGAGCAGACTAGGTGGGCCAAGCTGTCCTTATCTTAAGTGCTAAGTACTGTAATTATGCTCCTGTTTTGGCCATGGGAGTGTGGGCGGGGTCATGTGACCTGCACACTTCCTGGTACGGCTCTGCATTTAATCATGCCCCAGTGCGAGCAGGGCAAGCTCAGGCAGGGCAAATGCATCACAGCAAGCAGAGATGCACACAGAGGCATTGTGTGAGCATGTCCATGTGTGTCTGCCATGTCCGCCAGAGATGGCAGAGGACCAGGGTATTGCACCATGTTAGTAATGTACCAACCAAGACTGTAGAGGTAAGCTTAAATAGAGATACAATGGGGAAAAACTCAAAGGAAATCATAAATGGTGGCATTAATTGTAAAGGGTGGGAGAGTCTTAGACAATGCTTAACATGCAAGATGTTTACTAATGATGTACCTATACCCGATTTTCATTGTGACAAACGCTTACTAATCAGAACTCTTTATGGAGAAATTGAATTCCTAAATAACAGATTAAGTGTACAAACTGAAATCAGCAGATTGGAGGAATTTATAGATAGTGCGACTAGTGGCATCCTAGTACCACCTCCAATGGAAGATGTAAAACATTAAATTAAATTAAATTAAATTAAATTAAATTAAATTAAAAGGGGAACTGAGTAGGACCTGGAAGCAGCAAAAATGGTTTACACAGAGAGTTATATTATCTTGGAATACCTTGCCATTAGAGATAGTGGGAAGTACATCTATGGGTAGTTTTAAATTAAAACTGGACAAGCTACATAGAGCAGGATGATTTACCTTTTAGTTAAATGGTGAGCATTAAGGACGTAAGTCTATTTAGCTCTGAATAACCTAAGAGACCTATGAGACTTATCTGCCATCAGATTCAATGTTTCTATGTGTCTAGCACACTGGAGAGGACATTGAATATAGTGATAAATGCAGACACTGGTTTGGAGTTTTTTTGCCAAACCCTGCAGAAGGCTACAGGCAAAAAATCTGTTCATGGACAGGAGCCTACATTTAATATAGGTAAAGCAGACTTGAAACATTTATTTGTAAAACTGGAATACCTATTAATCAATGAAATGAGCTTGTGGTATAACATCCACCTCCTCAAAAAATATAGGGAAGTAGAAAGAGTACCAAGACGGTTGATAGTAGATATACTAAAACTATAGGCCAGTCAGCCTCACCTCTATAGTGGGGAAGCTCATGGAGACTATCCTCAATGAAAGGCTGGTAGCCTTTCTGGAGGGGAATGGACCTCAGGACAGCAGGCAACATGGATTATTTCAGGCAGATCCTGCCAGACAAACATGGTTGACTTCTATGACTGGGTAACTAGAGCAATCGACAGGGGCCAAACAGCGGATGTTCTTTACTTGGACTTCAGCACGGCCTTCAATTTGGTGCCACATGGAAGGCTGGTTAGCAAACTAGGTCATCTGTAGGTAGGGGCAAAGGATGGTGGAGTGGGTCAGAAACTGGCTATGGGATAGGCAACAGAGGGTGGTGGTAAGGGTAGAGTTCTCATCTCCAAAAGCTGTAATAAATGGGGTTCCTCAGGGCTCAGTGCTGGGTCCAGTGTTGTTTGCCATCTTTATTGCTGACATTGCAGAGGAGGTTAGCAATAAGATAAGCCTATTTGCAGATTATACAAAGATCGGTGCAGTGGTGGACAGCACAGAATGATGGCTGGGACTACAGGAGGAACAGGATAAGCCCAAGCGCTGGTCATACATTTGGCAGCTAAGTTTCAATGTGAAGAAGTGCAAGGTTCTGCACATGGGAACTAGAAACCAAGGGTTAGGCTACAAGCTAGGGGTGTGCAGTTATCCACTAGGGAAGAGGAGAAAGATTTTGGAGTGATGATTACAGGGCAAATGAACTATCCAGTACAGTGTAGGAGAGCAGCAGCAAAGGCTATCAAGATGCTGGGGTGCATTGCCAGAGGAATCACCTCAAGGAGGAGGGAGGTCATCCTACCGCTGGACAGGTCACTGGTCAGACTGAACCTGGAGCAGTTGAGTGCAGTTCTGGTGGCCCTACTTACTGTAAAGAAAGATGTGAAGTTACTGGAGGGGGTCCAACACAGCAAGGCCAGGATGATCACAGGAATGGAGGACAGGACCTATGAGGACAGACTGAGGGTACACGTACATCATGTTGGGGATGTGTGGGAGTGGGATGGGTGAAAATCCAGAAAACCCATAAAATACTAATTAAAAAAAATTTCCAAAAATAAATAAATATATGAGCATCATAAACAGGGTCAGGACAGTGGGGATTTCTAGATTAAAGAGAGGGAGAAACACTAGGGGGCACAGTCAAAGATTGGAGGGGGGAAGGTTCAAGAGGTAGATGAAAAGACACTACTGCACAGAAAGGGTGGTGGCTGGGTGGAAGGCACTATTAGAGGAGGTGGTATTGTCAAAATCTGTGGACTGTTTTAAGAAGGGGTGGGACAGGGTAAGGGGAAAGGTCACTACTGTATGGGAAGGGGGGCAGCAACAGAATAACACACTGATTGCTGCACATTCGAGCAGACTCGGTAGACCCTAGGACCTGTATCTGCTGCCAATTTTTGTATGTTCGTATATTCCCTTCAACATACATTAATCAATTTAGACTTAAGAAAAAATGGAGGAAGCAAACACAACCTGCTTTGAATATTACTGGCAGTCTCCTAGAAGCAGATGAATTAAATTTTCAGGATGCCACTGAAGAGATTGGCAAAATAGAAGATGAGATAATAATGAAAGTGCAGAGTACAATGAGAAAGTTAAAAAAAAGTGTCAAACCATGAAAAGCAGATGGTACTGAGCAGAAAAAGTAAATTTAAAAGAAAAGAGACTGATTACTGATTGGGGCAAGTGTTTAAATGCCAACGCCCCTCACAGTCAGCCATCAGAGAGAAATCCCCAAAATGGGTCAGGAACAGACAAAGAAGAGGTGACAGACAGCAGATAAGAGAGGAGTCCGACTCATTAGACTGATTTGATGAACTGGAAGACACAGAATCAACTAGCAGATATGTACATTTTTTGGATGAGACCAGTCCAGATCCATGACAATGAAGAAGAAAGGGAGAACAAAATAAAGAGGTGCAGGAAAATGAGGAGGGGGCAAAGTTCAAGGTTACCAACAACAACTAGTCAGGAGATCAAAATATGATATTGAGTGAGCCTAAATCAATCCTGGGAATGATATATATACAGATCCTTCCAGATCTGTGCCCAGTCTAAGCATACTTCCGGGAGTAAGGCATTCCAAATAGTGGAACCAACAAGGGGTCTGGAACCAGCCATAGTAATCAGGAGGGAATATATGGTAGATCCCTGTCCAGTTATTGACCACAGCAATGTCAGGGAGAGAATACTCAAACTGGATCCTAAAAAAGCTCAAGGACCAGATGGGCTGCACTCCAGATTTATTAGGGAGATAGTTAATGAGCTGACTGGCCCTATTACAGCCATATTTCAGACTTCTCTGGCACTGGGTGAGGTGCAAGATGTGTGGAGACTGGCAGATGTAGTCCCCATACACAAAAAGGGGTCTAAGCATGAAGTAAGTAACTATCAGCTTATAAGCCTGACAGCTGTTTTAGGGAAGGTTATGGAGGGGATTATTAAGGACTTTATGGTCCAATATATGCAGGATAGGGGGGACATTGACCACACTCAGCATGGCTTCATCAAGGGACGCTCTTGTCAGACAAACCTTCTAGAGTTTTATGGAAAGGTCAGTAGAGTACTAGGTGAGGGAAAGTCAGGGGATGCCATCTTTCTGGATCTCTCAAAAGCATTCAATAAATTCCCACATGCACAACTAATCGACTCCCTAATGGAGCATGACATCCCAGGCAATATTATTAAATGGATTGCTTCCTGGTTAACTGATAGGAAGCAAAGAGTCTGCATTGGGGCACTTACTCAGATTGGTCCAGGGTCACCAGCGGAGTGCCATAGGGCTATGTTCTAGGGCCAGCCTTGTTTACTATTTTCATATCTTCTATGCAACCCAAGGAGGAGATTTGGGTGTCCAAGTTTGCAGACGACACCAGGCTAGGCCTACCAGTCAACAACAATAATGATGCAGATACACTACAAAAGGCCTTGAGTGATCTGAATGAGTGGGCAAGAATACATAAACTTACTTTTAATGTTGATAAATGTACTGTGATGCACTTGGGTTCCAAAAATCTTAAGCACAAGTATAGATTAAGTGGAATAACACTGAAGGAAGTCACGGATGAAAGAGACCTGGGAGTCAGAATATCTAATGACCTTGTTAGTAAGATACAATGTAGCCAAGTGGTTAAAAAGGCAAGCAGTATCCTAAACTGCATTAGACAACATATAAAGAGCAGGGATAAAGAGGTCCTCATACCCCTCTACTCCTCCCTGGTCAGCCCACATATGGAGTATTGTGCATAGCTGTGGGCCCCAGGTGGTAAAACTGAAATAAGGGCACTGGAGAGGGTACAGAGAAGGGCAACTAAACTAATCAGAGGGGTATGAAATCTGGAATATGAGGATAGACTGATGAAATTGGGAATGTACAGTCTGGAGTATCGTAGGCTCAGAGGGGATATTTGTTTGGTGTAAGCTTTCCCCGACCCTGACCTGTGGGATCTGCTAGATCTGGACACTAGGGACCAAAGCTACAACACAAGGGCACATCCCCTACAAATTGCAGGCAAAAGATATCATAACAATAGAAGGAAACACTGGTTCTCAGTAAGAATACAAAAAGTATGGAATAGTCTTCCCATAGAGGTGGTGGCCAGTAGAACCAGTGATGAATTTAAGCATAGGCTGGATAAACGCTTAAACAGCATAAAAACAAGAGGGTACTGATAATTGCAAGCACTATGGACTATGTGTCTACTTTGCTCTGAACTACCTATGAAACCTACGAAACAAGCAGTGCTCTATGACTTCAGGTAGGGAGAAAGCAACAGGAATAGATTAACTCTTCAGGAGCAGAAATCCTGTTTTCATACAGATTACCTCAGTGAAAAATAATGGGGAGTAGAAATACAGAACTAATGGGAAATACAAGCTGGACTGTGTCTAAATATTATGTTTTATTAAAGTTCACCTGAACGTGTCACCAGCCCTTTAAATAAGCTGTAATCACCATGTCAGGTGCAAATAAATGATGAGATATATTATACATGCACATAATAATAGGTAGAAACACAGCCTAGTGGTAAAAGGTTCAGAGGCTGGGGGGGGCCTATGGAGAAGTATGTGGGGGGGGTAAGTGATCAACAATAACAGGCAGTTCCATGTCATAACAGTGACTGCCAAAAGGCGATCAGCGTTATGGCAAAGTCAGAGAGCCGAAAATTAATTTTGGCACTCTGACTCCATGGCGCACAGCAAAATGGTGCCGGGGACTTGGATTTTAATGTTTAATGTAGGGGGGCTGTGCCCTCCGCACACACTAATTATGGATTCTCAACTCCAGGGGGGTGCATGTTGTGGGGGTGCAAAATGTTAAAAAAATAAAATTTGGGCTGGACGTAACAAAAACACACCAGCACCCAGACATGAACCCAGCACCCTGCCCACCAAAGCCACAAACCTACCAACCACACCACGGGCCAGCTCGGCAGTCCACCACAGCACCACCCCTCAAAACCACTTCCACCCCTCGCTGAGCATGCTCGCTCCCACCACCCCCATCGTGCGTATGTGTAATGACATCCTGACACTATATGTACCGACCAACCCCATTCAGTTGCCCTACCTCATGGTAGTCCCCATGACATGCGCCGGGATTGAGCTGCCATTATTGCAGGCACTCAATTGCAGATGCCCATGTCACAGCTACCATAGCAGGCACATGGGTTGAGGGGGAGTGAGTGAAGATAGAAGATGGGATTTAAAGTGGGTCAGGGAGTAAGTGAGATTAAGGGATGGTGTAATTGAGTTCCATAATTTTGGGAACCTGAAGGAGAAACAAGTCTGCCAGTAAGGTTTTCCTACAATAGAGCAACAAGGCATTATGTTCTACACCTCTTGTTGCATAATTTGTGTCCAGTGGACTCAACATGGCCAGGACCCCAGGAGATAACAGTCCAAACAAGGCTTTTTTGCCTGTGTCTAGGGTAGTATATTGTTATCGGGAGTCAAGGTTCAGACAACCTAGATTACTATATAGTGCGCATGTAAGAGAATCCTGCTTCAGTTGAGTACCTAGTGGCAGACTCTGTTCAGCAAGAGTCTGATAACAAATTCTGATTATTAGTTTTAGATAGAGGTGATTTGTGACCTTTTCATTTCCCCCCAACCAGCGAAGAGTTCATGTTTATAAATGTATTACATGCTGGGCAATAGGTAGGCTCTTTCTGCTTGTATAAATGATACTTCTTTTTAAAAACTGTAATAGAATAAACACTAGTATGTTATGTACTAGCACTTTGTTAATGATTATGCTGTTTAATAACCTTCCAGAACTCTATATTGAGAACAGTGGGATGATTTTGTAAGAAAAGAATAGTGACTAGTCCATTTGATGTTATAATAATATTACATAACTTAGGGAACGTTTTCATGTAACAGACCTTAATACTATTTAAGTACCATTGTGGGTCATATTCCTCCCTCCCACTGATCGCTGGCCCATAGGACAACTGACAACCCTCCCCCCAGTGTCTAGTGGCTCCCACACAGCACCGAACACCCACTCCCAGAGTCACCTTATTGGTATCCTCAGTGCCGCAGGTGCACATATGGCAACTGGCACAGCCCTCCACACACCTTCTTGGTTTGCAGCCAAATGTCCAGGCTGGGATTAGGCATTTTATTTATAGGATAGGGTACATCACCCTATCCTATAAACAGGATTCTCAATCTCTGCCTGGAAATATGGTGGCCAGCTAAGGAGGTGTGTGGAGGGCTGCGCTGGTCACCATATGCATACCTGCAGCACTGAGGATACCAGTAAGGTGACTGGTGGGGGCAGATGTTTTGTGCTGAGGGAGGGGGCTTCTACATGCCAGGGAGGGTTATCAGTTGTCCTATGAGCCTGCAATTGGTGGGAGAGGGTACCACTTGCACCATGGATGTTTTAACATCATTATTGGCTGTCAATTGGGGGGGATCACTAGCACCAGAGATGTTTTAACATCAGTACGGGCTGGCAATCAGAGGAAGGGGGAACTACTAGAACCAGGGATCTCTTGACAGGTCTGGGACCAGACAATGGGGGGGCACCTACTAACTTCCTCACTACCCATTCAAATGAGCCCAAAATGGGCATGCAAATGTCCCCTTAGTGCCTTTAATGCCTAATCAGCTCATTTGCATGGGTCCCTTTGAATATTGCAGATTGTGCTCCAGTGCTATGCCCTCTGGTGGAGTACTTCAGAGACCACATTGGGGCAGTGCTACTTGCCTTAGCACCTGGCCAACATAGCCCTAAGCCGGTGCACTGTTTGACTGAATATAGCATCTTCAGGCTCCTGGGCAATCACAAGGCACTGCACAATGTTTTGTGCTATGCTTTGTGCTTTCTTGAATATCAGGCCCAGGGTGAGTACATCCTATAGTAGGGATAGGTGAAAGTGCGATTTGTCACCCCCACAGAACTTCTATGTAAATCAGGGAACTTTTGCCCAAGTTTCCAAATTTCTGCCTGTGGCAGAGCAGAAAACTTCCTCAAACGTTATGGGCCAAATTTTGTCCAAATGCACTGGTGTGGCTAGTGGTCCCTCCCCTCACCCACCCTACAAGAAAATAATATTACATACCTCTATTCCCTGGTGGCTAGCAGTCCCTCCCCCCACCAGATCACCCACCCACCCACCTGACTTTTAAAAAACATTAAGTTCTCCTTCCTTAACTAGCAGTCCCTCCCCCATCCCCTGCCTGACAGCTCCCAGCCCACATAACCTGAATCACAAATTCCTGGTGGCTAGTGGTCCCCCTCTCCACCTGTTCACCCCCTAACTGTGTTGCAGTACTGTTGAAAAAATCCCTGGTGGTCTAGTGGTTTGAACTGCTTTCACAATCAACCCATCCCCTCCCTATCCCTGATCCCCAGTACCTGAGTAGATTTTTAATTCCTGGTCGTCTAGTGCCACCCACCCCAGCAGATGTCCCACCACTCCATTCCCACCCCCATAGTAAACCCTAGCAGGCAGACCAGCCATGGTGGAGAGAGAGGAGGGCTGTGCTGGTCCGCCTGCTGGGGTTTACAATGGGGGTAGGAGTGGAGTGGTGGGACACCTGCTGGGGTGGAGCGTGGGGAGTACTAGACCACCAGGGATTAAAAATGTACTTGGGGACTAGGGATCAATGATGGGTGAAAGCAGTTCAAACCACTAGACCGCCAGGGATTTTTTTTTTAACAGTACCACAATGGAGTTGGGGGGTTTAACAGGTGATAATACATTCCTGGCAGTGTATGATGTTCAAAACATGCCTGTAAAAATGTAAATATAAACAAGTCTGTTGCTCCATACCAGCTCAATGCCTGTATATTCAGTAATTGTTAATTTCTTATTTATTTAAGACATTAGGTGGATGACCAACTCTAAAGATCCAGGAATCAAGGAAACAAGACAAGATTAAAAAAATAAACATTACTATTATTTTCTATGTGTTTCTATTGTTTTGGTCACTAAATGCACTGTATGACACTTTATTCTTCCTTAATTAATCACATGGCGATGTGTTGATATGAAGTTGCAATTGATTGGTCCTTGCACATATAAAACAAAGTTTGTCAGTGAAGTAATTAATGTCTGAGGAAGCCCCTGAGGCAAGGGGTGAAACATAAGATTGCTTGTACCGCTACCTGATATTATGCTGGAATAAAAACTACATTCATTTGAACTAGATCATTGTTTGACTCCTCACTGCAAGGATGTGTGCTGCACCTATTTTTTTGAAGCTGCGTATTCATGGTGTGATTAACACCACCAGCCGAAGTGCCCACTTCTTATTGTGACTGTATTGAATGAAAACACGGATGGAGGCACAGGTTTGATTGCTGAAAACTTGCACAAAAATGAGGGTTTGTCTTGCCAGCAGTTAGTCATCATGAGTTCACCCGATCTGAATGAGGGGAACAGTGGACAAGAAGGCATGACCTGAGAGAGCATGTATGGTTCCATTTTACAGGACTGTAGTGATGGAAATCCACTTCTAATTGATTGCAGTATGGGAATTATTATAGCCCAAACAGGCAGCCACAAGTATGCACAGTGATTCCATGAGAATGCTTTTTTTTTGGATTAGACCACATTGCAACCCACGCTCATAGACTTTACTGGCAACAGAAAACTATGAGGGCATATTTAACTGTCAAGAGAATACAGAGGGGGCTAAGAATATTGAAACACCCTACCTTTGGAACAGAAAAGGTTAACTTCATTAAACGATGGGAAGTAATCATGAATGAGGCATCAATTAAACTTACTGAATTGATAATTGAAGGTGGCCTGGAGACAACACAAGAGGTTGCAGGGGAGCTGAGTAAACAGGAAAATGAAATAACGAACTATAAATCTAATCCTGATTTTTTAGGGTGCCAAAACAAATTCCAAGAATATCTGAAATTCTATGATGTAAAAATTAAATCTCAGAAGCAGAAAATGTTTATAAGGACTATAATGTTTATAGACTAAATAGAGTCTTTAACTGGAAGAAAAGAAATGTTTACTCAAGTTACAGGGAGTAATGACACCATTCCTGAGGGTGCAATAAGCGATTTAGCAACTACAACAACACCTATTTCAAATTCTACAACGGAGAGCATAGCGACGTGCTCTATTTTGAAGAGATCAGAAAGGACACAATTAGAGTATAGCATGGGAGAAAATGCAACTGAACCAGAAGACACAAAAGTGGAAATTGAAACTTCTCGGAAGCCTTCATTAGGACATACTCCTCCTAGGGGGGTCCCCAGGAAGAGCCAACGACAGACCTGCTTTCAACTCCCAGTGGACATAGATAATCAATGAGGATGAGGACAAAGGAACAGATGGACAAACAGAGGAACAAGAGGAGCAAGAGGAGGATGCAGCCTGGCGAGAGGAAGAGCTCGGGGAAGAGGAACAACTACAAACCAGTATCAACAGTTGTAAACCTTTCAAAATGGCAACTTACGGAAACTGAAATACAGGTACTGTCCAAGGGGCTGTTTTTTGTCCCCTTTCATAAACTGAATGAGTTTGATGCTTTTGTGGACATTAATAAATTCACCAGAAATGTTAACTTAAAAATGTTTTTTGCTAATAAGGGGTGTGTAACATCAAATAATAGCATAAATGGGGACAATAGTGAGTCCTCTGTTAATGAAATATCTACGTCCAAAATGTCCAATCCCATATTTAAATCATACTCTACCTTCTGCCCTCCATTACATCCATGTGTGGAAACCTTCTTAAATTGCTGCACGAGGGATTTAGAAGAGGTATTTAACAATTATGTATCTATGCCCTTTTGTAACCTGACATGCAAGGAAAGGGAAACTTTGCAATTGTTGTCATGAGACATAGTAATTAAACTTGCTGATAAAGGGGGTAGTGTTGTCATCATAGAATTATTACAAGTTCAAGAGACCGAGATCCTTTGGAGAACTTGCCACCATAATTTTTAGTGGTGGTAATAAAAATGTTTATCTTCCATATATTTATCCAATCTTGTTTTGAATATCTCCATATCTCTGCTTTCAATTACACGACTGGGGAGTTTATTCCATATTGCAATAATTCTTTGTGTGTACCAATGATTCCTTTTGGATGTTTTGTTCACTTCACCCTTATATTTATACTTGTGTGACCTTGTATTTAAATCATTCATATTTTGTTTTTGAAGCCCCAGTGTGTATTGAAGGATTTCATTTGAACATGCCATAAATGCCAGACATAGGTCACCTCTTATCCTCCTGTAGTCCATGGAGTGTAGATTCAATAAACACAGTCCTTCACCATATGTTTTATTATTCATATTTTAGATTTTTTTAGTAATCTTCCTCTGTACTTTCTCAATTTTATGTTTCCCCTCAACAGTATCTGGTGCACAAAACTGAGAACAATACTCCAGATGGGGTCTGATCAAGGACGTATACAATGGCACAATCACCTCAGCACTCCGACTCTTACTATTTCTCATAATACAATGATAGATACCTTAACATTTTTTTATTGTTATATTTCTGTGTTCATCAAACTTAAGGTCAAGTGTACTATAAACTCCAAAGTCTCTTTCATTATCAGTTACACTCAGTGTGATACTATTTAGTTTATATTCATAACTGGGATTATTCTTACCAAAATGCATGATCTTACATTTTGACTCATTAAAAACTAGTTTATGGTCTTTTGCCCAAGCTGCTAATTGGTCCAAATTAGTCTGGAATAAAGAAGCAGCTTTTTGGTTGGTAATAATACCTCTGACTTTACAGTCGTCAGTATATTTACTCATCCAAGTACCTGATGTTGACTGCATGGAAGTAACCAATGTATTAAACAGGGTGGGACCAAGCACCGAGCCCTGAGGTACTTCACTGGTCACCAGTCCCCAGTCAGATGCATACCCCTTAATTATAACCCTTTGTTTCCTGTTGCACAACCATGAGTCAATCCAGTTGATTATATTAGAGTGTAATTTATGTTGTTTTAATTTTTCAATTATTATATTGAGGGAAACCTTATCAAAGGCTTTGGAAAAATGCAAATAAGCCACATCCACCGATATTCCTATGTCCAGGGCTATGCTCAGAGGTTCAAAGAAGTTAATTAGGTTTGTGACACATGATGTCCCTTGACAAAAACCATGCTGTGAAAGGTCCCATTGTCCCATCTGATTAAGGTGCTCAATGATGAGTTTCTATATTAGCCTTTGAAGTACTTTACCAAGTACGGAAGTTAGGCTAATTGGTCTATAATCCTGATTATTTTGTTTATCTCTTCCTTTAAAAATAGGGATGACTGTAGCCTCATTCCATTCTTTAATTATTTTACCCTTAGACACAGAGGTATTAAAAAGCTTTGTAATTAGACCAGTAAGTTATGAAACAAGTTTTCTTAGAAATAATGGACTAAAACCATCAGGCCCAGGAGAACTAGTGATTTTAATGTTATTAATCACATTAGTTACTTCAGATGTTGCAAAGGTCACATCCTGCAATAATAAAGACATAGGTTTCCCTGATTTAACTTCCTCTTCAGTATAAATGAATAGAAAATACTGATTAAACTGAATAGCCATATCCCTTTCATTATCAATTACACCGTTTTCTGTCATTAAAGGGTCAATATTATTATTATTATTTTTTCTAAGAGATCCTATATAATTAAAGAATTTTTTTTTGTTATCTTTTACTTCATTCACTAATTTTTTTTCCACATCCTGTTTGGCCTTCCTAATCATTATCTTACAGTTTTTAACTGCGTTTGATATTTGATTAGGCTTGACTCATTATTTTTTTTTTTTATATTTTTGGAACAGATTGTTCTTCTTTTTTCGATACTTTTTTGTACTCTGTTGTTCTAACAAATGGGAAGCCTTTTAGCATTATCATATTTTTTCCTATAAGGAACCCACTTGTTTATGCAGGTCTGAATTTTGTCATTTATTATACTCCATGGCCCAGATATTCAAACTACACCAGGCTGTGGCACAAACTTGAGGCTAGCTCAGCAACATGCAGGCGTGGACTAGCGATATTCAAGGAGCTGCGCATGGCTCAGCAGCTTTGAACATCACACCCTGGCCACCCCCACTGTGCATGGTGCAGTGGCACTGCGCCAGCGCAAGTGGCCAGAGTGGAGCATGGAGATGTGCTAGCGCAAGTTCCATTGCACCATGCACAGCACCTGCAATATCCAAAAGTTGACATGCAAATGGGGCCATAATTTATGCAAGGCTCACATGGGGCAATTTGCATGTCATTATGGCCCCATTTGCATGCAGGTGCGCCGATCACCGATGACTTGCACCTGGCGCCCTGCCAGGCAGCAACTGTTGGGGACCGACGCCCCCTGCAGACCGATCGCGGGCATCTGTGTAAAAATAGAAAACTGTCCTATATCCCTGGTGGTTCAGTGGACTGCTATGTGCCCGATCGTGGGCATCTGTTTGAATAAAACAAAAACCCCGTCCAATATCCCTGGTGGTCCAGTGGACTGCACTCTGCCCGATCACGGGCATCTGTTTGAATAAAAAACAACCCCCGTCCAATATCCCTGGTGGTCCAGTGGACTGCACTCTGCCCGATCATGGGCATCTGTTTGAATAAAAAATAACCCCTGTCCAATATCCTTGGTGGTCTAGTGGACCGCACTCTGCCCAATCGTGGGCATCTGTAGTAATAAAAGAAACCCTACCCATCCAATATCCCTGGTGGTCTAGTGGACCGCACTCTGCCCAATCATGGGCATCTGTAGTAATAAAAGAAACCCCCTGTCCAATATCCCTGGTGGGCTAGTGGTACCCCCCTCCCAACCCACCAACTGAGCCCCACCATCCTGCTCTCCCCGGTCAGCCGGTGGGTGGCAGCACCCCACCCACCTGCCGCCCCACCACCCACTGACTGACAGCTCTGTGGGCTGCACCCATTGGTTCTGGCGTGAGCCAATGGGTGTGCAACCATACTACACATTCCAGACATGGATGAATCACATATCTGGAATGTGCAGTACAGCGATAGGCTGTATGCCCGATGGCTCACGCTGTGAACCGGTGGGCAGGCAGCCCGGGCATCGGTCGGTGGGCACAGCAAGCGGCGGGCGGGTGAAGTGCTGCCCTGCGCTGGCCTGACCATTGAGGCTGGGGGTGGTGAGGCTCAGTGAGTGAGTGAGGGAGGGCCTGCCAACCCACCTGGGATATTGGATGGAGGGTTTCTTTATTACTCAGATGCCCTCGATCAGAAGCAGAGTGTGGTCACTAATTCCACGAAGAATGAAGAGGGATATTTTATTCAAACGAGATGCCCATGTTGAGGATAGCCGGACCACTGGCTCACCAAGGATATTGGACGGGGGTTGTTTTTTATTCAAAGAGATGTCCACGATCAGGCAGAAAGTGGTCCACTGGACCACCAGGGATATTGGACACATCTTATTTTACAAATGCCCATGATCGGGCATGGGGGGATGCCGCCAGGTGCAGACGGAACTCAGGTGGCCACCCACAGGTGGCAGCTGCCGTGTTATGCCATGCAATGTGGCAGCTCACCCGTGAGTGGCCATCAGTTGTTCCCTTTTTTTTTGGCTTCTTTGTGCTGGCGCAGGTAGGGGTTGTGCATGCATGGCTCTGCACATCCCGGGCTAAATATTGGGCTGTGCAAGTTATGCATGGCAGCAGCCCCCTACCTGTGCCTGCACCATTACTGATGCACTCTGGTGCATTGGGATTTAATGTCGTCGACTTTCCCTTTTGAATATCATGCCAGGGTGCATCAGGTTAAGTATATGCAACACTGTTGTGCCATGCTAACCCTTTGAATATCTGGGCCCATGTATTTACAAGGTTATGTCCTCTAGATCTTTTTTCCAATCCCAGTTATTTAGATATGTTTTTATTTTACCATAATCAGCTTTATAATACTTTTTAAATGTTGTTATCCCTTTAATCACTTTATTTTTATTTAATTGCACATTCATTTGTACCATCATATGGTCACTTCCACCCAGAGGAGGGAGTAATATAAGTTTATTTTTATCAACATCAAAGTTGGTGAAAATTAAATTGTGTATATTGTAGCCTCTTGTGGCTGTTTGAACCTTCTGTTCTAGGTTATTTTGTAGTATTATATCTATAAATGTTTTTTTCAACCATGGCCTTACCAACCATAGACATCCAGTCCATTTATGGAAAGTTAAAATCTCCCATCAGTATGGTATCGTCCTGCAATTCTATACTTTCTATTTCATTCAAAAAATCCATACTTTTTTCAGTTTTTAAATTGGGAGATCTAAATCAAGTCCAATGGTTAGATAACTTGTCTCAAGTGCTACCTTTGCCCATACCAACTCATTTTCCTTCTTCACATCTTTTTCAGGGCTAAGTTTAATTGGTTTTAGACTATTTTTTATATATAGGGCAATCCCACCCCCTTTTTGGATATTTCTATGTTTATCTAAACAGGTATAACCTGGAATAGAGGTACCCCAGTCCTCTTGTGTGAACCACGTCTCTGTGATACCACAGATGTCAATATTATTTTTTACCATAATACTGGTTAATTTAGCCATTTTATTTTTCAGACTTTGGGCATTGGTTAATAGCACTTTGAGGCTGTTTTTATTACTTCTATTCACATTTATTTGTCTCACTTTTATTGATCTTCTTAATTCTTTCTCAGGTTCTATTAGCAGATTCTGTTTGTGATTATAGATATTTATATCATCCAGTCCCTCCCCGTGCATCAGTTTAAACACTGAGAGATACATTCATTCAGTCTTTTTTCCAGTTTTGCTGTTCCCTTTCTATTAAAATGTAATCCATCTCTACAGAGGAAAAGAGTACCTTGGTCAAACTCTTCCCAATAAGTAATACACTTTATATCTTGCCTAAGGCACCAGTGTCTCATCCAGTTGTTAACCTCTTTGGTCTTTCCATAGAGGTAAGGAGAATATTTAGGCATAGGGAGAATTTCAGAAAATGATACTCTATAACCTAATTCCAAAATTTTATTTGACAGGGCTACATAATCCTGTTTTATTTTAAGAACTGTGTCATGTTTGATGTAATTTATTCCAACATGCACAATTACCAAAGCCCCTTTTTCATAATGTTTTAGAAGGTCTGCTACCATTGCAGTTACATCAGATACTTTACATCCACTAAAACTAATGAGAGATCTATTTTCCTTATGCTTTTCACAGATTGTTGTACCTAAGTATTTGATCATTGAATCTCAAATAATCAGTACCTGTTTAGATGTTTTGATCAATTGGGAGTTTCCTTTCCCAGTATTCACTAGTGGTAGCTCTGTGGGGTGTATATAAGTTTCTATCTCTGTAAATTCATTTATGGGATTTATAAGTATAGGGGATAATGAACTTGTTTGCTCTTGTATTGGCTCATACTTATTGTGTAATGGTAAATTAAAATATTCAGCCATTCTCCCTGTGTTCTTTGCAGCTTTATTACTCTCAACAAAGAAGCATTGTTCATCAGCATCTGAAACTCCTTCTTCTCTATCCCTTTTTCTGTGTTTGTGTCCAGGTCTGTTCAGCATATCTTTATTGAATTCAGTTGGAATTAACAGATCATTATCTGGCCTACTATTCACAGTGGAAAAGGAAGCCACATCCTGAGTATAATCAACATCAGTGTTATCTTTCTGCAGTAGACCTTTGTCTAATGTTTGTTCATTTGAATTAATGAAAATTTCTCTTTCCTTAAACCTATGAAGCATTTGTTTTTGGCTTTCTTCAATATTAATCAGTCTATCTTTAAATGAGTCCATCTCATTTTCTAAACTCTCTATAAGTCTACATTTATTACACTTGAACATTTGGGGGATTACCTTATCTTTTGTTATAGAGTACATGCTGCAGTTTGGACATTTTATCCCCACATCACCATCTGCTGTCATTATTTTATCTGCCATATTTATCCCAGTGCTATGGATTTACAGAGCACAGTATTGAACTATCATAAATCCCCTGTCTATTTATTCCAGATTATAGTTTGCTCACCTTTCCCGCCTTCCTGTGCCAAACCCACACAAGACATGCAGGTCTTTGTATCCGGTGACCATGCGCTCCACCCGTGCTCACTCTGCTCGCATAGAATGCCTTCTTTGAAGCTGCCAAACCTGGAAGTCTCAGCAGGTCATGTGAACACTCCTTGCGAGTCAGAGAACAAATTCTCCCAAAATAATTCCTTTAAAATAAATAGTCACTGCAACACAGCTCTGTGTCTGCAGGACTCACTAATAAGCAATCCCTTCGGTCACTAGAGTGCTTGTAGCTCACAAGCAAGGAACTACAATACCCAGCACTCCCAGGAAACTGCTAGTCAGTAAGATTTCTGTTCGATTGCCACAAGCAACAGCTCCAATTAAATGCAAACAATCCCTGCTAGTACTGTCACACACCCAAGGGTGTCACACAGCGTGTAGTCAGGGAAGTGTTGTGGTACAGGATAGAATTGAGTACACTGCAGAAATTCAGAGACAACTTAATGAGAAACATTTTACAGCACTCTGACCTTTAACCCCAAAACCCAGACACAGAAAAGGGTAGGCTTGGTACTATTAGAAGCATTCTGTAATGGAACCATAGATACTAATGAATTACATTACCTTTCTGTAGAGCATTCTAAAAAACCTGCATTATACACCTTAGCCAAAATACATAAAAGCATCACAAAACCTCCAGTTCACCCCATTATATCAGGCATTGGGTGGGTGACAGAACCACTATCACATTACGTAGATAGCTACATAAGTCCTATTGTACCAAAGTTGCAAAGTCATCTGAGAGACACGGGCCAGCTTCTCAATATATTAAATGATTTACAAATAGAGGGGGAGTGTTTATTAGTAACAATGGATGCAGACTCCTTGAATACTAATATTCCCCATGTGGGTGGCTGCTCTGCCAATGAACACTATTTGGTTACAAAAACTGAGATCTCCCAAGAAAAAAATAATTTCTTACTTGGACTAACAGAGTTGGTGTTAGAAAATCATGTGTTTATGTTTGAAGGGAGTAACTATAAACAGGAGACTGGGACAGCTGTGGGTGGCACTCTAGCACCAAGCTTAGTGAACTTGTGTATGGGACTGAAGGAAGAAACTGTAGTGTATAATGCAAGAAATAATCCACTTTATGATAAGATATATATATATATATATATATATATATATAAAAGATTTATTGATGATCTATTTTTTATTTGGAAGGGGACTGAGGAAGAGCTTTGTGAATTTGTTAAATACTTTAGAGTCAACTACTGAAAATCTTAGATTAAAGTTAAATGTGCAAACAGAATCAATTTATTTTCTTGATGTTGTCATTATGAAATTACAGAATGGTACATTTATCACTGATCTATTCAGGAAACCCACTGATCGCAACAGCCTATTACATGCAATAATCTGTCACCCCCCATCATGTCATGCAAAATCTTCCCAAAGGGCAGTACATCAGAACTAAGAGAAACTGTGGCAATGAAGGGTTGTATAACATATGAGCTGAAGCACTAACAGGTTGCTGGAGAGGGGATATGTAGAAAGGGACCTCACAAAAGCACAAGCAGATGTAAACACTGCCACTAGGAAAGACTTACTCACCCCAAAAAATAAAAAAAAGAAAGAGGATGGCAGACTAACTTTTGTTACTACTAGTAGTGGGCAAAGTGGTTGAAATTCACTTTGTGAAGTGATTCGCGAAGTAATGCAGAATCCGCAAAGTGTGCCGCGAAGCGGAGTACTTTGCATCATGATGAGGAACGCAAAGTCCATTGAAACCAATGACTTTGCATTATTCTGCCTTCCCCAAGCCACTTATCCACCACTTTTAAGGTGAAGTACATTGAAATCAATGTACTTCACATCACTTCGTCATGTTATTGAGCTCCAAGGTGAATTTTGCAGTGCTTCATGGGATTGCAGGTCACATGGGCTCTAGATTGTTCTGCACAGCCTCAATTCTGTGTAGAGTATGTGTAGCGGAAGATGGAGACAGTTTCTTCTCAGAGCTCTGCAATTCATATCCTCTAAAAGCTGTTAAAAAAGTCTTTTTGAGCCATTTTTTTTTTTTTTTAGCTCAAAATTTAGTAAATCGATTGTAGGAAACTCTCCTGTGCTCATATCATCGAGTGTTTATTGTTTGTGTGTGGATTTTGAATATTATTTTAGAACGGTCAGTCTGTGTACTGTGCAGTGTGCTTTGGGGAAGGGGTGTATCTGTAGTATAGGTAGATTAACTGGGAGAAAAAGGCAGTCTTTCTGTTTTGGTTATATTTTTCTTGTATAACCATGTTAATATACACACAGTAATATTTTCAGTAATTCTTGGCATTTTTTTGCTGATTGTTGTGGTGCAGAAATGTATAATTTCAGTTTGTTTAAAACATTTGGCTTTATTACTAAAGGTTTTCAATGTGTTATGCATTACTTCTAGTGTGTGTGTGAGTGTGTGTGTGATGCATGCCATTAAATCAGACACCTTTTATTGTACCACAGAGTAATTGCAGCAGTGTGAACCTGCTATCCACAGCACATGCATGAATTTTTTATACTGTTTTCGGTATCTTTACTTGGCAATGGACTGTTACTGCCGTGCACTATCCCCCCAACTGGCAAAAGGTATTCTTTTCCAGATGTGGATTTGTGATTTGTGAGCACTGGTTAGGTGTTGTTGTGCCTTTACATCTGCATCTCTTGAGTATGCAGCACAATCTTAATCTGTCTGTGCATTTGCAGTACACCATTAATTCTGGGAGACTGCATTTCTTGTTATGCTGTCATTTCACTTTATCAGCACTGGGGAATTTTCTGGACACAAGATAGCAGCATTTTGGGGATGCACATTAAATCTAGTGACTGTGTGTGACCACTCCGCGTATGACAGAGTGCACCAATAATTCTGGGAGACTTTGCATTTTTTGTTATGCTCTCATTTCACTTTGTCAGCACTGGGGAGTTTTCTGGACACCGGAGAGTAGCATTTTGGAGAGGCACATTAATTCTGGTGAGTGTGTGTGTGACCACTGCATGCATGACAGAGTGCACCATTAATTCTGGGAGACTTTGCAATTTTTGTTACCCTCTCATTTCACTTCGTCAGCTCTGAGGCATTTTCTGAACACAAGATAGTAGCATGACCACTGCACAAATGACAGAGTGAGCCATTCATTCTGGGAGACTTTGCATTTCTTGTTACACTCTCATTTCCCTTCATCAGCACTGGAGAATTTTCTGGACACAAAACAGTAGCATTTTGGGGATGCACATTAATTTTGGTGACTGTCTGTGTGAGGGGCTGCCAATATTGTTGTCAGTTCACCTTACTTTGCATTAAGGCAGAATGACAAAGTAATAATTACAAGGCGAAGTGAGCCTTTTGTATTGGTCACTCCACATAGCGGAGTGACAATGCTAAGTGCCCACTTCGCGTTCACTTTGCCAGTGAAATTTAAATTTGCTGCATCTCTAGTTACTACCTATGTGGGAGTTAGCAAAAATACTCATAGAGATTGTTAAAAAAATATTTTTCTATCTTTAGAGGAACACCAGAACTGTTAGGGCCACTTAGTAATCCACATCGAATATCTTACAGACGGGTAAGAATATTAAAGATATATTAATCAGGAGTTATCAACTGAAATATATAGGTAAACAATACACCAGTGTCAAGTGGGGATCTAAGCCATGTGGCCATTGTAGATATTGCTATGGTATAAAAAATGTACAACCTTCCCTAACCCCAAAATAGGGAGAGAAACAAGAGTAACTGGCAAGATATACTGTAACACTGAAGGGCTTGTTTACATGCTCAAGTGTACCTGTGGTAAATATTATGTTGATAGAACCAAAAGGAAATTAAAAACAGCATTTAAGTGCACATATTACAGCTATTAAGAAGAACAATGCTGAGTATGTTGTAGCCAACCATATTAATTTACAGTCCCAAAAGCGGTGAACAACAAGTGACAGTGGTGGGAGTTGAAATCGTGAACAAAGTTATAAGAGGAGGCAATTTGAATAATATTTTGAATCAGAAAGAACAGAAATGGATATATAATCTAGGAGCTTTAAGATAACAGGGACTTAAAGGAAAATTTGAGATAAAACCATTTCTTATAAAAAGAAAATAAGCTGCTGTTTTTTTTTGTTTTGTTTTTTGTCCTTTCTCCTTTGCTTCTATCAAACTCCCCCCTCCAGCAAATTGGAAAAAAGGAATGATTGCATGGTAAACCTTTTTAAACAATGTAGCATCATCACGTATGATAGAACCAGGACGTTAATAATAATAATACAAAAGATAATGCATTCCTGGCAGTGTATGATGTTCAAAACATGCCTGTAAAAATGTAAATATAAACAAGCCTGTTGCTCCATACCAGCTTACTGTCTGTATATAAATTGTTAATTTCTTATTTATTTAAGACATTAGGTGGATGACTAAATTTACAGATCCAGGAATCATGGAAACAAGACAAGATTAAAAAAACTAAACATTACTATTATTTTCTGTGTTTCTATTGTTTTGTTCACTAAATGCACTGTATGACACTTAATTCTTCCTCAATTAATCACATGGTGATCTGTTGATATGAAGATGCAATTGATTGGTCCTTCCACATATAAAAAGAAGTTTGTCAGTGAAGTAATTAAACCCCTGAGGCAAGGGGTGAAACATAAGATTGCTTGTACTGCTATCTTATATTATGTTGGAATAAAAACTACCTTTGTTTGAACTAGATATTTGTTTGACTCCTTACTGCAAGGGTGTGCACTGCACCTATTTTTTTGAAGCTACACATCCAAACCCTTTGTATGGGAGCATTATATTATTAAACTGGTAGCTGAGGCCTCTCACATTTGTTTCATTTGTTTTTTCAAAATTAATTGCAAACATATTTGCAATAATAATAAACCATTTATTGTCCATCTTGGGGTGAACTATGTGGCAGGAATAATATTACAAGAAGTGAAATCTAATTTGAGCATTTGGGTTTCCAGGCTTAAGGGTGTGCTAGTGCAATGACCTTCTCTTATGTTCTCAGAATGCACAGGTGGGGAAAGCAAGGCAATGTAAAATCTTCCATTTTTACAGCTGGTTGAGAGAGTAGTGCACCAAGCAGGGATTTACTACTTATAAGGCTTTTGGACTTTTGGTGGTATAAAAACATATGTAAACTGAACACAACTCATCCTAATTGGGAAGGGACAAATGCAATTGGGCTGTGTTTTAAAGCATACCTTTTGGAGCATTTAAGCTACTGTAGCAGAGGGAGACTGGGTACACTGGCAAAGAGAACTCAATTGTCGAAGCCCTAACAGGTACTCCCAAAGATAGTTGGAGCAGTCAGAGTGGAAAGGTTAACTTAGATTGGGATGGTATAAGGGCATACATCAGAGACCACGTCAGAGGGGGTGGGTTGCAAAGGTGAAATAATGAAGGAAATGGGAATGGTGGGCCTCATCAGTAGACAGTGTAAGGGAGGAGACAGGGATCTTAGAGGGTGGGCAGCTTAATGTCAAAAGCCTTGGGAACACAATGAGTGAGCTCCATGCAATGTTAACAGATGCTATTGTAAGACAGACCTGTTAGCCATATTAGAAACATGGTAACATGGAATAATGATTGGGACCTTGCAGTATGGGGCTAATCAATCTACAGGAGGGACAGAAAAAAAGGCAGGGGAGGTGATGTCACTGTATATTAAGGAAGCTACAGAGACCATGAAAGATGCTGCTCTCAAATAGGGCATGCAATCAGAACAGTTTTAGTGCATCTCACAGTGGAAAGGAGTACTGATCAGCACACCAGAAGGAGGAAGCAGACTGGGAATTATGGGAGGATATCAGGAAGGAATCAAGCCAAAGGGGTAGTGGTGACCTAAATATGTGCGATGCTGAGTAGGAATTCCAGCAGTCAGTAGCGCAAGAATTCAGGTGCTGGTGGAGGAGCTGCAAGACTGCTTTGTCATGCATTAGGTCAGGGAAACCATCTGGAGAGGGGACAACCCTTGATCTGGTTCTATCAAATGCTGGGAAAGAGTAGAGGAGAGGGAATTGTTGTGCTTCAGTGACCACAACACAACAAGATTCAACATGATGCTGACATGGTCCTTCTCCACAAAAGCAGAAAAAGGGAGGACTCTAACAACTACAGGTGTCAGCCTAACTTTAGTGGTGTGGGAACTAATGGAGACTCTGCTAAAGGTCAGTTGTTGAATACCTGGAATCCAGTGGACTACAGGACTATAGACAGCATAGATTCACCGGTGGGAGGTCATGACAAACAAATCGGTTAGATACGTTTGGCTGAGTGACCAAGAAAATAGACCAGGGAAGGGTGGTGGACATTTCACATCTGGATTTCTGCAAGGCCTTTCATACAGTGCCTCACAGGTGGTTGCTTAGGAAGCTGACCAATATGGGGTTTGGGGACAAAATGGTAAGTTGGTTATACAACTGGCTAAAGGACAGGAAGTAGAGGTTATTGGCAAATGGCACACAGTCCAGTGGTGCAGAAGGGGGTGACCAGTAGGGTACAATATTGTGTGGTGCTGGGACCAGTGCTCTTTAATGTCTTCAGAGGGGACATTACAGAGGAACTGGAGTGGAAGGTCTTCCTATTTGCAGATTACACTACAATGTGCAATAGGACAGATACCCAGGAAGGAATAGAGACAATGAGATTGAATCTGGGAGATTTAAGAAGTAGGGAAGGACATGGCAGCTGGAATTCTATGGCAAGAAGTGCAAAATCATGCACCTTGGGCACAGGAACCCCAATGCCAAGTATAAGATGGGGGGGTGGTATTGGCAGCCACTAGACAAGAAAGGGACCTCACATTTGTAATATCTGAGAATCTCAATGTGGCAGCGAATTGTGACAAAGCTGTGGGCAGGGCTAGTGGATGCAGAGTTATTCAGAGACAAGCATCACAAGCAGGAGGATGGAAGTTGTGCTGCCCCTGTACTGCTCCTGGGTACACCACCACCTGGATTTCTGTGTACAGTTCTGGAGGCTGCACCTCTGGAAGGACATTTACTTGGTTTAAATATTCCAGAGGGTTCCAACATCGGCACGCACTCGTTCAAGTGCGCCCATCATTAGGGCCCCAGGATTTTCATTTGCTGCTTGGTGTTTATGCAGGGGGCTGTGCCCCTACATGCCCACCCTAACTAAATATTCTAACTCAAGGGGGGTGGACCTTGGGGAATGGGCAGTGAATTTGTGATTTTGGTACTCTGTTGACAAGCACACTCAGATCAGTGCACAGATGGCAGGAAGGGATTCCAGAGAAGGACAACTAAGATGGTGCAGGAGTTGCAGCAGAAGTCCTATGATGAGAGGCTGAATGACATCAACATGTAAACTCTGAAAGACAGGATAACAAGGGGTAACATAATCAAGACCTTCAATACCTCACTGGGGTAAACATGGTGCAGGGAGAGAGCATCTTTCCAGTTAGGACAGGCACCAGAATTAGACAGCATAAGATGAAGCTGTAAGGGGCAAGATCAAGAGGGATTTGAGGAAATATGTCTTCATTGAGAGGGAGGTGGAAGCATGGAATCAACTGCCAGTTGAAGTGGTACAGGCAAAAATAGTGGAGGATTTCAAGCATGCATGTGATAGACATATGAGCATAATGATACAAAAGGAGGGAGGGGAAGGGAACCCTGGGATAACCAATTAGAGTCTGTGGAGGTACAATAGGTAGGAAATATTTGGGAAGACTGGATGGGCTGAGCAGTCCTTTTCTGCAAACTGTTTCTAAATTTCTATATCCACAGAAACACATTACTCCAATTCAAAAACTGTTGTCCTAGACTTTAGAAGGGCAGTCTTCTGTAAGTTGAGGGAAGTGTTGAATAAGAAGCTGGATGGGTAGAGAGAGTAGAAGAGGCAGAAGCCAGATGGAATGCCTTAAAGAAGTGTGGAACAGAAATGATGGCATCATGCATGATGATACAGGTCAGAAAGATCAAAAAGACAATCTGTCTTTTCAGAGAGGTGGTAGAAGCAGTATTGGCAAAAAAGGGTAGCATTCTGAAAATACAAGGGGAACAGAGCAAGGAAAACTGGGATGATTCTCTGAAAAAGCTAAGACACCCCCCAAAAAAAATGGTAAGAAAAAGTAAAGCAAAGATGGAGCTGAGACTAGTGAAGAGGATCAAGCTATGAGTGTATGTTGGAAATTTATTTTATGTTCACTCATAACTTAGGTAATTTTTAATATTCAGATCCCAAATTTTCAACATAGTCATTTTTTCACAGCACCTCATGAATGTGATAGCTGTCATTTCTCAGATTCTGCCCAAAATGTGTTTTAGCATCTGTAGTGTGTAATGCCATTCCATCTGGGATTAAAAAATGTTCACCTACAGGATTCATGTGGTGGGAGACAGAAGAATTCTGTGCTGAAAAATTGGTGTACAAATATGGCAAAATTACCAGGTTATGCATGCACATTGCAATATTTCAACATTCACTCATAAGTTTGGTAATTTTCAATATTTCAACTCCAAACTTTCATCATAGTCCGTTTTTCACCCCACCTCACAAATCTGACAAGTGAAACCTTTTAAATTCTGGATGACATGTCTTTTCACAATTCTGGTGCAAAATGACATTTCAGTCAATATACTACAGTAGTTCAATGTGCCTACACAACTGGTATAGTGTTATGCTTGTGTAATGTAGATAATCTTTGGCTGTTCACCTCTTTATCCATGGGATATACCACCCTCTAGGGGTATGAAGACGAGGAACCCTAAAGGAGGGTTCCCATCACTAGAGGTACCACAGTTGTGGTTCCCTTGGCTAAGGTACCATAGGAAGAAGCCCAAAAAGAGTGTTGAGCAAAGCATATGAGGTGCTGATTGCTGATCAGGATAGAAGACCTGTATGTAGGTCAGTTGGTAGTAAGGTTTAAGTAGAGTAGGTAAGAAATGAAAGAAATGACGGGTGAATAGTGGCAGAGGTGTTACTTCCTAAGGAAAGAGGGAACAGCTAGGAGGGAGAGAAAGAACAATTACAGGGCTAACATTTGACTCCATCCAACAGTGGAAGCCTAACTATGGGACCTAGGGAATATTACTACACATATCTAAATATCATGACCATTGGCAGGGAGGAGAGGAAAAACCCCCTTTGAGGAGGAAACCTCTGAGGATCCATGGCCTAGGTCACCTTCCATCCAGGTTTCTCGAGAGTTTTTGTTTAGTCAAGGCTTTGCTACTGCAATTTAGTAGACCAATCCAGGGGATATTCTAATTCTAGGGAAAACTTCCTCTCTCTATCCCTCTAATGGAATGCCATGGAGAGTTACGAGCGATCTATGTAACACCGGAGCACTCGGTGCCAACCTCCAAGGTGGGAGGAGGAAAGTAACGACTGCCGAGGCACTCATCTAGCATACCAATTTAAGAACAAACTGGGTGAACCAGAGGTGGGTGTAGGGAGAATACCTTAAAGGGTGCCTCTGAACCCACTTGGGCAGCTAAAGGGGCCCTTCCCGTGAGAGCCCCAGCACTCACTGTTGAAGTCTGAAATACTATGTATAGTGATGCCATCTGTACGGTTGATGACTGAAGGTCCACCTAGAGTGAGGACATTCCCAACTATGGGCCAGGTGAGAAGGACCCTGCTTCAAGCTTTGCATGCTGAAGATGCAGACTTTGGGATGCTGATAGAAATCATCAGCCACAGAGCTAGCCCTCAGTCCTGGAAATAATGGATATGATCAGCATATCTCCAAAATGTGGGTAGAATGTAGTTGTAATGAAGCATGGGACCTGCACGTGGGTCATGCTCGGATGATTGCTGATGTGGAGAGACCTGTTCGTAGGTCATACTGAGCAATATGGACCCTCATGTGGATCTAGTTAAGGCAGATAGCATTTGTCAACCACAGGAATGCATGCCAACCAAGTCCATTAGGGAGCCAAATTAGGAGTGAATTAAATTGAATGGTACAAATGAGAGAACGGGAAGGCCAGGTTAAGCCCAGGGCTGACAGGTAGGAAGAGGCTGCAAAGCCAGTTAGGTAGGAGAAGGCTATGAAACCAGTGAGGTAAGAGGTGAGTGCTGAGGCAGCAGACTTGATATGCTGACAGTATGCATAAGGGAGAGTCAGTGAAAACCAAATGTATTGATACGAGCAGGAGATAAAGTAGGAGGCTGGGCAGAGCCAGTGGTCATCTGGTAGAGGACTGACTGGAATTGCAGAGTGTGTTAGTGCCATGAAGGCTATGGAGAGCAGCAGCAGAAGGCAGGCAAGCCAGGGACTGATTAAATATATGATACGTATAAAGCTGCTCCCGGTGCCTGGAGTCACGAAGCCCACTGTGACAATGCAGTCTCCCACAGTGGGAAAAACAGAGAGGCCCAAATCTAGGCACTGTAACACCAAACAGTTAAGTAAACCAATAGTATAGATTACATGATTAAATACCAGCCTCTGAAGTAGGGCTGACAGGCTGTGGGGTAAAAGTCATATGCAGGTAAATATATTGCCAGCAATGAAGATATTAGGTGAATGCCAGTTGCTGTAGCTGAAGCCAAAACAGTAATTGAAAGGAGAAGTACAGTCATTTTTTTTTTATTTAGTTGTTTAACCAGGTATAGTACACTAAGCTGAAAGCTTTTTTACAGGAGCGACCTGGGAGCACGAGGAGGTTAAGTGACTTGCTCAGGGTCACACAGTATGCAAATGGAAGCTGTGGGTTTCAAACCCAGGTCTGGTCTGCTGGATGTCACCAGGTTTGCAGCTCAGAGTCTTAGACCACTGCGCTATACTGCCTCCTTTTAATTATTAATTAATTATTAATTTAATTAATTAATTAAAAATTAAGAGGGTACAGCTGACTTACCATAGATGGGCCACAGATGAATCCTTGAATCACATAATTTTTATTTATTTATTTATTTCAGTTTGTGATTAACATCTTTGAGCCAAGGCTCATTTACAAAGGCTCCAAGTCACACGTAGTATAGAACAGAATAAGCAACAACAGTATATATACAGAAACACATTTGCGTACAAAAGATAACATGATTTCAAAGTTATATATCATACATACAAAAGAAATATTGTGCTGTCAATGTACACTTTGGTTACAGATTGTCTAAAAATTTACAGTTAAATTTCACTGTCAGTCCTACATATATAGACAGTTCAAGTCTGCACAGGTGAGCAGAAGGATTTCAGGGAACTAGTGCTTGGGTATAGTAAGGTCACCAGAAGGAAAGGTTTTGTTGAAGCTGTGCTTGAGTGGCAGCCTGAGAGGGCCTTGACATTGGGTGTGGAAAGTCATTGGTGAGGGTTAGGGGATGGGGAGAAATTGGAAGAGGGTGGCCGAGGGGTAGGCAATGAAGGGATGGTGGGTAGGGTGAGGGCAATAATATATGGGGGTGGGGGCTGGAGGAGAAAGAAGAGGATGGGACCTGGGGAGGGGAGGTGAGCAGGGGGATAAGTCAAAAGTAGTTATTATAGTGGGGGGTGGGAGGGGATGTTTAGGGACTATTCAAGTGCATGAAATTAGAGTGCTCAGAGCACTCTTGTGTTGTTGATAAACTGGTTAGGTTGTGTTGGGGCACTCACATACACAAGTGAGAGCTAGGAGTTGTCTGAGACCAGCTTTGAAATTGCTGACCTTATTACATTCAAAAAGGGTCCTGGGGGAGATCATTTACCCACTTCGACCCTCTATAGGAGAGAGATCTCTGGGCTATTGAGGTATGTTTAAAGGGTACCACCAGCCCACCCTTCGATGCACTTCGAGTACTGATAGTTTGCTGACTCAGTCTGAATAGAAGAAAAGTGGATTCAGGTGCCAATCCAAGCATGACTTTCTTTGCCAGAGTGCAGGCCTGGCACTGGGCCCTGAGGTGAAGGTGTAACCATCCAGTTGCTTTATAAAGGTCACAAGAGTGAGTCTGCACCAGGACAAGCCTGCATGCTTTACTGAAAAGGGTTTTTACCCTTTTGAGGGCTATGTTAGTTCTAGTGCTGTAGATTATAAATCTATAGTCTACGGAAGCTAGGACTGTGCTGCTTGTGACCAACTTTAGAGCCTCATATGGCATGTAGTGTCGGTGTCGATACAGAATGCCTAGTTTTGCATTGGCTGTTTTAACTACATGGTCTACATGGGTTGTGAATAAGAGGGCATTATCCATGTGAACCCCAAGATATTTCAAGGTGTCAGCCTGCTCCAGTATAATCTCCTTGCTACTCCATACCTGCAGTTTCCCAAACTTCTTTCTGTTTTGAGGAACCGCAAAAAACATGGTTTTGTTTTCTTTATAATTGAGCAGCAATTTAATATTAGGGAACCATGTCTCAAGCCTGTATAAGTTTGCTTCCAGTTCATGGGTGATAGAGGGTAGATTTTTTCCACTTACTGAGACAATCACATCATCAGCATATAGCATGATGTGCACTGGGCATACTGAGGGCAGGGGGGTTTATGAAGAGGCTAAAAAGGAGCAGCCCTGATATTGAGCCTTGTGGGACTCCAAGATTCATCTCTCTTGGCTCAGATAAAATGCCTTTGATTTTGACACATTGAGACCTGCCTGAGAGGTAGCTCTTGAACCATGTAACCGTGTCTATGGTCAAGCCTATTGACAGTAGACATTGCAGGAGGAGCTGATGGTTGCCAGTATCAAATGCCTTTGTGAGGTCTACAAAAATAGACCCCACTGCCAGACCATCATCAAAGGCATTCTAAATTTTGGAAGTGAAGTCAACCAGGGCAGTAATCATGGAATGTTTTTTATGGATCCAGCATTGCTGGGCACAGAGAAAGTTGTATTTCAACAGGTAATCCATGAGCTAGTCTGAGACAATTCATTTGAGGGCTTTAGATAGGGGGGAACAGAGATGGTCCTGTAGTTAGACAGATTGGTGGCATCACCTAATTTGAAGACAGGGATGACATGCACCTTCTTCCACTTGTCAGGGAACACTCCTGACCTTAATGAGGCATTAAAGACTTTAGTAAGTGGAACAGTCAGCTCATTTACTGTAAGAGTCACCAGCTTCATTTCAACAAGGTCACTCCCCATTCTTGTCTTCCCTAGTATGAGCTTAACATATTTGGTGGTGTCATTTCTGGTGAGCTGCATGAAATAGAAAGGGGGCATTGCCCCTGACTGAATGAGGCAAGGGGGCAGTCTGGTCTAGATCTATAGTTGAAGAGGTCAGGTAGTCACCAGGGAGTACCAAGCTTAGATCAGTGAATGCCAGGTGAAAAGTGTTAGCTATGTCACCTGGTTCCTGATGTGTCCCAGTGGTGGTGACTACTAGCCCTGTTTCAGCTTTGGAAGGTTTCCCTGTGAGTGATTTTATGGAGTCATAGAACTCCTTTCCATGTCCCCAGCTCCTTTTTAGGAGATCATTGTAGTAGTCTGCCTTAGCCTGACAGATGAGTTTTGTATATTTATTTCTGGCAGTGTTATAAGCAATGAGATCTGCCATTTTTCAAGTTGTTTTGGCTTTATGCCAGAGATTATCTCTTTCCCACATGAGCTTAAGGAGGTAGTCTGTGAGCCATGGGTTAGTAACCCCTCTAGTTCTTTTAGTTTTATAGGGGGCAAAGATGTCACAGGCCTTGATAAACCTTGTGATGAAGAAGTTGATGGCCTGGTTGCCATCCTCAGCTCTGGCTAGTGGCGAACAATCCACAAGCTTCAAATATTGCCTAAAGTAATCCAATTGCCCAGGTCTCAGGGAGCAGTTTTGTGAGACCCGGGAGCACTAAAGGTGGTCTTATTTGACCATGTGCACATTACCGGAGAATGATCAGTGAGAGTGTCCGGAAGGACAGTGACCTCAGAGATGTGCTCTGGGCAGCTTGTGAGGAGCCAATCAATTAGAGTTTTTGTGCCAGTTTTGTAATTAAATTTGGTAGCTTGTGTGACCATTTGGGTGAGGAAGAGACCATATACCTGATCTTGAACTGCAAAAGTATCATGGGACAGCCAATTGGTGTTGAAGTCACCAAAAATAATATGCTCCCAATTGTGCTTTAACTATCACAGATTGCTTAGCACTTGCTGGATACCTGTTGTATGGGTGGTAGGGGGTATGTACACAGTGGATCATAGTAACACTTTGTTTTGCTGGCCCAGAGTGAGCTTTAGGCTTAGTGTTTGCACCTCCTTGGTGTGTAAACTACAAGGCAGTAGTTAGGCATTTATCTCACTTTTCAGGTAAACTAAGCATCCTCTGCCCCACTTGGTCAGTCTATCCTGCCGGAACACTGTGTAGCTGTCTAGGGTGATGGTGGCATCGCTAACTTTAGGTGAGAGCCAGATTTTAGTAAGAGCTATTAAATCTGGTTGAAGTAGCTCAACCCAGGCCTGGAACTGTGGTAATTTGCTAAGGAGACTGTGAATGTTTAATGAGAATATCTTTAGGTGACCCAGTCTCATATGTGGTCTGGCAATAGGCAGCCCTGGATTCAGGTGGACATTTCCAGAGATTAGAAGCATTATTAGTAGCAGCTTTCTTAGTATGTGAGCCTAGTGCACCCAGGTTAGCCTATTTGTGTTTTGCTCTGTGAGACAGAGTGTTAGGTACAGCCACTGCAGTGCGGCTGCATAATAGGGCAGCTATAGGGATTCTGTGAGGTACATGGGGTTTGTAAATGTTGTATGGGATACTGAAGTCATGTTTTAGGCATGACTCAATCAGGGTACCTCTTGACTTAAACCAGATGGGTGAGGTGTATCCAGAACTGGAAACAGGGTTAATCTTGGGTTTGGTACTTTTTAAGCCCACCTCCAGCACACGATAGAAGATGAGGAGGGCTAGTAGTCCCATTCTTGGGGGTGACAACATTTTTGAGCATGTAAACAGGCATGGGCCTTTACATTCAGATCAAGATTGCTGCACCAGTATAGGGTTTCAGTAGTTTTGGAGCTGTATTAGAGTGCCATGAGACAGTAGCAAAAGGAACAAGATCTGGCAGAGCCACTATGACTGTGAATGCAATAACTAGATAAGGGTGTTAAATGGGCTTAAACATAAACGTGAATTGCTGTTGTATACACTAACTGAATCACAGTATGGTACATTGAGAAGAGCAGATATAAAAATAATGACACCATCTGTATTAAAGTTACCTATATGTTTCACATTTTATTCTATGCACTGTTATAGCAATCAACTCAGCAGTACCGGGCGATCATATACATGAAGGTACTGTACTTTAACTGAAAAAACTGCTGAGACAACAATATGTTGTGACAAGCTGGAAGGTAAACACAATGTTGAGTCATGTTTTTGAAGACATTTGTGTTTGATTGATTTTTTTAGAGATTGCTATACAGTTCACACACATAATTAGTATAATATAAAAGTGCATATACCCAAATGTCAATGTAAATCTTACACATTTCATTACAAGTTATTCTCTTGGAGGAAGCTGTTACTGTACAAGGTCTAAAAATGTGTGTTAGGTCAAAGTAAACTAGGGCAGGTGTGTTATTGAGGGTATTGCATAGATTATCTTTTAATGCTGCTCCATCCCAGGCATACACACTATGAAAATCAACAACCCTCTGATATGAAGCAACAGGAATTAGTTAGTACAAGGACAGAAACAAGTAGGAGACTGAGTAAGTGTGTAGACAAGCATGAGTATGGTAAGTCAAATAAAATTTCAAAAAAATCTCACTATTGTAATTCATTTTTTACAAATACGTCTGCACAGTTAACAATTTTTGTAAAAAAATGATAACAATGGGAGTTATTCCACATGTGTCCACAAGTACCATAAATGCAGATGGAGGGATCTGAGGCCTGGATGCACCAGTCTTCCCTGCTCCTGAGTCAGAAGATCATGGTGGAGAGGCAGAGGTACTGGGGGTTCCATCAATAGCTGTTGAAGCAGAGGGAACCAAATCTGATGAGGCCAAAGAGGGGCTATTAGAATCATGTCAGCTCCTTCCACCTATAGCTTCAGGAGAACCCTCTGAAGCACTGGGAAGGGAGAAAAGGCATACAAGAACCTCCCTGTCCAGCACAGAGACATCGCATCTCACCAGAAAACACCACGACCTGGAACGAGCAAGCAAAAATTGGGTAGTTTTGCATTGGGTGGGGAGATGAAGAGGTCTCTCTCTGGCCAACCCCACAGGTCAAATAAGCTTTCAACCACATCTTGATTTAGTTCCCACTAATGAGCCCTGACAGAGGTGCAGCTGAGACTGTCTGCCAGGATGTTGCTGATGCCCAGCACATGGACAGCAGCCAGGCAGAGGTCATGCTGGACTACCCAATATCACACTCACATTGCCTCCCAGCATAGAGGGTACGACCAAGTGCTTCCCTGTTTGTTCAGGTACCAGACCACAGACATATTGTCAGTCTGAATCAGGAGTGTCCCCAGACCTAGAAGAGGGTGGAAGGCCTGGAAGGCATACAGTACTGCCCTCATTTCTAACACATTGATGTGTAGAGATGCTTCCAGCTGAGACCATGTTTTCTGAGTCAGATGGTCTCCTAGGTAGGCTTCTCAGCCTTGACATGAAACATCCATTATAAGGGTCTTGGTAGGAGCAGGGGGTTGAAAAGAGAATCCCCATGGAGAGACTGGACAACTCCTGCCACTGAAGAAGATCCTTCTTCATGTACCTGGACACTCGGACTCTGTGGTCCAGTTTGTTCAGCCACTGATCCCATTGGACACAAACAGTCCATTGGGTCACCTTCATATGTAATCTGGCTAGAGGAACTGTAGGGATCATAGCTGCTATCAGCCTGAGAAGACAGATGATTGACCGGGCTGTGGTCCAGCAAAGGTTGGCCACTAATCTGGCCTTTTCCTGCAGGGTCTACACTCTGTCTGATGGGAGGAAGGCCCTGCCCTGGACCATATACAACACTGCCCCAAATGAATTGTAGGTGCTGGGAGGGGAGAGGTGGGACTTGGGATAGTTGATTGTTATTCCAAGTCTGAAAAGGAGGTCCAGGGTGAGGGACAGTGACTCCCTCAGACTGCTCTGTGATGGGGCCGATAGAAGCTAATCATCCAGACACAGGCACAATTAGATCCTTCTGTGGCATAGGGCCACAGCCACTACTGATAGATGCTTGGTAAAAGCTGAGGTGCTGTGGAGAGCCAAAAGGTAGAGCCTTGAACTGGTAATGTTCCCCCTGAAAGGCAAACTGCAGAAAGTGGTGGTGGGCCTGGAAGACAGGGATGTGCAGTTAAGCATCCTGCATGTACAGCGCACAAAGCCAATGGCTCTTGTGGAGCAGGGGTAGAAGTCCCTGGATGGTGAGCATGCGGAACATCTTGTACTCGATGTACAGGTTGAACATGCTGAGGTCCAAGATGGGTCTTAGGTCAGCCTTCTTTTTGAGCATTAGAAAGAAATGGAAGTAGTACCCTCTTCCTATCTGTGCCAGAGCCACGGGCTCTATGGTTGACTTTTGCAGAAGAGCCTGGATCTCATCCTCCTATCAGAGACAGGTGCCTTGGAGAATAATGGGAGAGTCCTGGGAGGTTGTCTGGAGACCCATCTAGGAACTCTATGGTGTGACCTCTTGCTATTAACTGAAGTACCCAAAAGTCTGTGGTTATGTCCTGTGACCCTGGAAGGTAGAGGGAAACCCCACCACTGGTTCCACTAGAGGATCTGGAGGAGGAGGAAGGGGGTCCCCACAAGTAAGGAGGCTGAGGGGAGGGAAACAGCAGCTCCTCCAGGAGGCATCTGGAACTTGGCAGGGGGAGTAGGGGTTCCTGATGCTGGATACCAGCATTTGGCCTGGCCTTTGTCAGGGGCCTCTTTGGTCTGGCATCTCTGTTGCTGAAGAAAAGACTGTTTGCCTTTGTAACCCCCTTTGTACATGATGTGGACATCATGGATGGATTTACCTCAGTCCTACAATTCAGTGATAATATCCTTACTTAGCATCACCTCCGAATAACACGGATCCCCTGAAAGGGGCACCCAGGATGGAGTTCTGGATGTCTTGTGCCAGGCCAGCAATCCTGAGCCATGAATGTCACCTAATGAAGACAGCAGTGGCTGTGGTGTGAGCAACCGAGTCTACTGTGTCATAAGTGGCCCAGAGGGCATGATGACAGAAGGTTTTATCCATTCTCACAGTCATGGCAATCTTGGCCTTAAGCTTTTGGCTCTGGATAACTTCCATCTTTGACTTGAGTGAGGCCAGGGAAGATTTCTGATAAGAAACCATATGAACCATATAATTAAGGGACCTGAGGGTGCAAGTGGAGGAGAAATGGATTTTGTGACCGAAATTGTCCTGCTGCTTAGACTCCTTATCAGGGGGAGACATGCTCAAATGTTTGGTTTAGAGGACTGGTTATGGGCAGATGTGATAACAACTGAGTCTGCATTAGGATGGCCAGTAATGTATGTGACCTCATCTGGGGGGTGGTACACCCTGTCTGCCTTTTTTGAAACAGCTAGAATGGAGAAAGGCTGTTGCCAGATAGTGGATGACCAGTCTTCTTGGGGCTCAGTCCAAGGCAGTATGGGCATAGGAGCTGTGTCAGTATTATCTAGATGCTCCACAAGCCTTTTCCACTTTGGACCCTGTTCCTAGATAGCCCAGCCACAGGCATTTTGTCTAGTTAAAAGGAGTTCTGCAAAGGAAGGGTCCTCTGGAGGGGACTTCAGGGACTCCTTAGGCTGAGGCTGTATAAGTGTATGTGTACCAGAGCTGGAGGACAAGTCAGAGTCACGAGGAAGACCCCACCACTGATTCATCAAGACTCTGGAGACCCAAACCCCTAATGTTAACTTGAACCCTAAATAGTGCATTAAAGTAGTTCTTTGGAAAGAATATATTATAGGGACGTGGTCTTGCCCCTATACTTAAGAGTGAGCAGCCTGTTTAATATTAAAGACTGCTTTTTTGTACCTTAATAACTTTTGCATTCTTTGATGAAATAGCCCAAAATTTGGCATGCACTGTCAAGCTGCCAGAGTCTCAAGATGTGGAAAGTTTTGTGATGGTATTTGGTATGGGGTTCAAGATATGGAGTGCCAAAAAAACTGAAAAAAAAGCACATTTGTTTTCCCTATACTTAACATTGAGTATTTTTTGTTCTCACCTACAGCCCAGACCATATGGAATTTTAATGCAATTTTCAGGGTTGAAGGGGTGCATGCCAAGGGGGTGCCTTTGGAAGGTTTGGTGAAAAAATATTGCATGATTTTAAAGTTATAATCAATTTTGAGTTAACGTTCCACTGCAATGATTTAAAAAAAAAAAGTTCACACAATGTAAAAAAGCTGATCATGAAAGCTAAAAAAAAATCATGAGTGGTTATTTAAATTATTTACTTGTTGTGTGAGAAAAAAACAGTTGAGATGGCCACCATTTTCTTTCTACTGTTTAAACTTACAAACAGTAAAAGTACATACATATTATGTGTTTAAAAAAAATAAAAAAAACTGAACCTAGCTAAACGGGACTTGTGTTAAGTTGCCAGAAATAAATTCTCGAAGCATCCAAAATCCAGGGTACCCAGCTTAGTGAGAGGTGCCATTCTCCCACATTCTCTGCATGAGAACAACAGAACATTCTTGACTTCTGCAGCTGCAGCAGGGACTCATGCCGTGGGCTGCAGTGAAAACAGCAGTGTCAGTGGCTCAGCAGGTTGCACACTCCCCTCTGAGGCTGGAAGTTCACAAGGCTGTGAATTCTATCCCCACTCCAGGCACTTGGATTAAATCCCAATACTGACACTATGTGCAGAATGTGGGGGTGCTGCACCCCTGAGGTGCCATTGTTCAGATGAGACATTAAAACCAAGGTCCCATCTGCCTGTTCTTGTAGTAGTTCAGGTGGATGTTAAAGATCCCATGGCACTTCTCGAAAAGAGTAGGGGAATTTTTATTGGTAATAAAGTACAGACAATTTCATACATCAAACAGTTCAAAACAAAATCATAATATAAATAAATAAACATAATCTATTTCTTATGGTATCACATCATAATAGCGACCTAAAATAAGCGACTACAAATACAATGACTCATTTGGGGTGCTATTATTGTAGGCAACCCTGCAAAATAGCGAGGGTATGGGACAGTGACTATGGGGAAGGGTGAACAGAAGGGGGGATTGAGAAGAGAAAGGGAAGGACAGGGAAGGGGTTTTCAGGGACTGGAGTACCTGCTCCTGCTGAGCTAGCCATATGGTGTGGTGGTGTGGGAAGTTAGCTCTGGCAGAGCAGGTACTGGGTTCATGACCAGGAGTGGGTTACATTTTGTCAGAGCTGCGAGCTGCAGCACTTAATTTTGCCCGACATCTGATTTTGCCCCCTCCCCTTGCCACCCCTGGAGTTGAGAATCCTAATTCAGGGGTGAGGGGGGGGCACCTTAAAGTGTATATTGCCGATTTGCTTTTTGGCAATATACACTCGCCATTACAGCAATCACTGTTTTTCGATTGTTATTATGACATGGAACCATTTCTTACACAAGTTCCATTCTAAATTTGTTCAATACATAGCTAAAAAAACAATAAACCATTTAGTTTTCCCTTAGGTGGATAAGAAATGCTGACAGTTCCTCCATAACAAATTAATTTTAGTAGGGTCTAGTTTTCTACTTTCCTTGATGTATACTACATGCAATGCTTTCCCTACACTCTGAATGATTTCTTGGTGGAAAGCATATTTCTGTTGCATGAGCCATGCACATCTTTTTAAAAATTTTTTTTTTTTTTTGCTCTCATTTTTTTCCCTCCTGGTCCCCGGTTGGCACATTTTATCAAGGCACCCCTTCCTCCGGCCGCCGTCTGTCTCGCAACCATCCTCCACATCGGGCCATCACCATTCACCCCCATGGCTTGCCCACCATGGTGGGATGGTGGGGAGCCCCCAACTCCCCACCAGGACTGGATCCAGTTTGGTAATGCCCTCGGAGGTGGTGCACTCTTAATGGATGGCCATCAAGCCACTTAACTGGTGCCAACATTTCCTTCTTTTTCTGTGGAGGCTGAGTGTGCAATGCTGGTGGTGGGCATGCCATGTGCATGTCCACATGCAGTGTTCCCACTGGCTGCTCTTCCCCCCATGTCCCCATTGTACAGTGCCAGGTGTGCCAACACCTATCCTCCATTAGGTGTCAGGCAATTGCTGGTCTCTGTTCCCCACCCTCCCAGGGAGAGGAGAGCTATCCTCTGGATGCTTGATCCACTGCCACCCTGGCCAGACACCAACGACCCACTCGTACCGTGAAGATGAGTCACTGGTGTGGCAGGAAGTAAAGCATCACTGCCTCAGCCCTCCATACCATTGGGCTGGCTTGCCATGCACATCTTGACTGTCACAAGTAGTACGTTATTAAAATTCTTATAACTAGTAGTCTGCTTTTATGCACCTGTCACTTGTGTCTTATGTATTCCCAATACCAAATTGTGATAAGTAAATCCTGATAAGATGGTTGTTTGCCAGTAAGTAGTTATACTACCCTAAAACACCTTTTCATAAGGGTATTCCAGAAACAACTGCTCTTGTGTTTTCTAATTCTGCCTCACACCCAGGGTGTGGGCAGTATCTTTCCACCACAGGTTTATGCTTGTGTGCATTCCGTACTCCTAATCTGCCATGGACACTCATCCAATGGATATCCCAAGCAAAAAAACTAATATTCTAATATTATTTAAATAACCTAACACTATTCCTTGTTTTTCTGCAATACAATAAGGGAATGTTATGGGTTCTCTATAGTTGTGCATCATAATTTCTTCATATAGCTGTTTTCTGGTGCATGTTAACATCATTGTATGTGTTATACAGTCCAGAACACAGCACAGAAAGAGATTTCCCTGAGATGAGGAAGTGCCAGGCGTTGGAAAATCAGCCAAGGAGCAAAGCTGCCAATCAGTGCCTGGCTCCTCCACTGGGCATCCAGTCAAAACAGCGGCATTCAAAACCACAAGTTTCGGAAGTCCGGTGCACACCTGAATCTGTCTGATGGTCTACTCTACCTCAGACTAGAGCCTGTGTGGCTGGCTGTTTGTGTGTGTCTCTGTCAGTAGTTTAGTTTTTGTGGATTTTCATGTGTTTCTGCTTGGAGGAACTGGACCATTCTTGGACATGACATCTATGAACATTTCCTGGACTAAGAAACTGCAAAACATCACCACCAGGTATTGGCATTCTCATCATAAATCAACTTTTTTGGAAGCCATCAAAGCCAAAAGTAAGGTCAGTAAATCTGTTATACAAGCACTAAGTTGTGGAGTGCTGCATTGAATCCACATTTCCATCTGACTTGTTCTTAAGGGATGTGTACTTGTCTTTGAGGTCTATAGAGAACCATTTTGGAGAACAAAGGGAAGATACTAACAAAGGATTTTTACATCCTGCATATGCCCCAGGCCAATGTTCATCACCTTCAGGAATTTAACCCCTTCAGGAATTTGTCACATTCTGGGTCTTTGAGCTACAATAACAGTTTTCTGGTCCCCGGTAGTTCACCATTTCCTGTGAATTTGATTACTTTTCATCAATCACGTGGCACCTCTGAAAACATGGCTTTATATATTGTGCTCTGCAATATCACGGGACAAATGCAGACCAGCAAGGCCAAGAGGACTAGATGCCCTACAACAAAACTAGTCTGCAAAATGATTAAAGTGTACCTTCTTAAGATACTACTTATGCTACTTCTGAAATCTGGAAATGTTCATCCTAACCTGGGGCCTACTGGCCTAGCACCCCATGCCACAAAAAGGTGGGAGGGGTACCTCACATTAGCCTCAATCAGTGTCTGCAGCCTCCTTAACAAACTTGACATCTTGCAAACCTGGGTCCAGCAACATAGCCCTGATGTACTCTCTGTTTCAGCCAGTAGCTTAACAAAGATACCAGATGCTGCAGTCACCATCCCTGGATACTCTATATTCAGGCAGGACAGGGTTTCCAAATGAGGTGGGGCTGTGCCATCTACCTGAGGAATTCCTATCTGGGTCAAGTCTTCCCGTTCTCAAACCCTAAACCACCCTCGCAGGTTCTCGCTATTAAAGTTCTACTCGAGGCACATAACAAGGAGCTCACCATTGCCTCTGTGTACCTACCCCCTAAAGATCAGCCCAATGGATTTATGAGCATATTGGAAAGCCTACAGGGATTACACCATAACTCTGAATTCATAGTACTAGGTGACTTCAGCATAAATTGGCTATCGCTGGAGGCCAGAAACTACAAGGATGCTGTCACATCACAGAACCTCACCCAGCTTGTTACCACCCCCTCCAGATGCAACTATAGGACAGGGTTGTGCACACTTCTGGACTGGATCCTTACTAATCACCCTGAATGAATCTCAAAAGTCTCAGTGTTTCCTGATGGGATCAGTGACCACTCACCAGTCACATGTACCTGGACAAACAAATTCATTAAGCCTCCTCCTAAAATAATCCATACCAGAGTGTTAAAGCAGGGGTATCTTGAGCTAGTAAGGACACACCTAAGCCACCTGGACTGGACACCAATCAACTCTGCCATTGATTCAAACCAAGCCTTAGACCTTTTCATCAGACACTTCACTGCGGCCTGCAATATCTTTGAACCTCTCAAAAAGCTGAAGGTCAGGGGCAGAGCTAACCCTTGGATAACCCCCGATCTAATCAGTTTACTCAAACATAAGGATCATCTCTGGCACTGTGCCTGGGCAACATCCAAACCTGGGGATATTCATAAATATAAAGCTGCCAGAAATGAGTGCACGTGGGCAGTTAGGAGCACCAAAAGCAAATACTTCAAGGAAGCTCTCTCCAACTCCTGGGGTGATGGAAAAAAAAATTGCAGTAACTTGAAAGACCTTACAGGCAAAGACCCTAAGTCACCACCCACCATGCTCGACATAAATGGAACACCAACATCTGACCTATACACAATCACCAACACCTTTAACAATGCATTCTCCAACTTGGATAGTGTCCTCCCTTCTAATTTCCTTGATGCCACCTCTGGTAGTAACCTTCCTGCAACTACTCCTCTCCTACACCCTGCCCCACAATTCTACTTCAAGGAGATCCCAGTGCATGAAGCCAGAACCTATATTCGGAAGGCCATTCACAAGGCAGGCTACAGCAGTGACTCCCTTGACCTGAAGGTTTTAGCACTTGTCCTTGAAGAAGTCCTTGAACCCCTGACTAAGGTCCTCAACCTATCACTAAGGATGTCCCAGTTCCCATCTCGCTGGAAACTGGTGACCATCACATCAGTACAAAAAAGTGGAGACAAATCACTGCACTCCAACTACAGACCTATCTCCATCCTTCCTCCATTGTCTAAGGCCCTGGAGCACATTGCCTCAGACCAACTAGTCAAGTACCTGGAAAAATATGATATCCAGTGTCCTGAGCAACATGGTTTCTTAAAAGGGCACAGTACCACCACTGCACTATTAGAATTCACAGGCTTCATCCATACCATGCTTGATTAAGGAAACTGTGTAGGGGCAGTATTCATCGACCTTACGAAAGCCTTTGATACTGTGAACAACCCACTCCTACTCAAGCAATTATCAAATATTGGGCTCGCCAATGAAGCTCTGCTCTGGTTTTCAAGCTATCTTGGGGAGAGGGTCCAGCGGGTTAGGATTGCTGGTGTCACCTTGGAAGAAAATCCAGTCCTTTCAGAGGTCCCACGGGGTCCATCCTGGGGCCACTACGCTTCAGCCTCTTCCTCAATGACCTTCTCAGTGTCTGCCACCAGAAATTACTGTTCTACTCTGACGACGCATTCATGTTCATCAACCACCAAAATGCAGAGCTCCTCGAGAAACAATTACAGCTTGAATTCATGCACATCGAAGAATGGTTCAAGTCATGCAAACTGGTCATGAACTCCAAAGGTTATGACCTTCTACAATGCCAGGAGCAAGTACAAATCCCGTGACCTCATCATCCTAAACCAAACAGAGACCTTACTTGAACACATTCCTGATTTTATATACCTAGGAGTCACATTGGACAGCTCACTCTCCTACCATCGGCACATAGATTCTGTCACCAAAGCCACCAACATCCGTATAGGCCTGCTCTACAGGCACAAACACTGCCTCACTCCTGACACTCTCCAGTTGGCTATCAACAGCTCTGTCACCTCCAACATCAATTACAGGCTAGCAATTTATGGTTCTGCCTCCACCTCTGCCCTCCACAGAATTACAGTTGCACTCAACAAAGCATGCAGGCTGCTAACTTACACACACTTGTGACCTGTACACTCGGGCAGGATGGCTTCTTCTCATCAGCCGTATACAGTATCAAACCTGCCTCTTAGCCAGAAAAGTCCTCCTCGGGGTCATGCCCCCGGGCATTGAAAAGCTCCTCATTGACCACCACAGCACCCAGCGAACTAGAAGTTCACAACAACTAACCTTCTTTGTCCCCAGATGCCAGACTACCATGGGCCAGAGGGCCTTTGCCCACAGAGCACCACAGTGGTACAATACTCTCAACAAAGAAACTCTTACTGCTGCTGCTCTTGGCCCTTTTAAGAGACAACTCTAACTTCATCTCATTTCAACTAGTCGTTGTGACTACCTTGCCTAATCAGGGGCCCACCACTCACTGCCCTCCACTTCAGTCTTGACAGCTACCTCTCCCCGCCTTGCCCACTTCTACCTGCCTACCCCCTTGCCTCCTCTCCCTTTCCTCCCCTCGGACATTTCCTGACTTTTATCCCTCCTCTTCCTTCCCTTTAGAGCTCTTACCCTCAGCCTCTGCCCTCTGACAATGGCCTTCCTGCCTGCATACCCCCTTCCCTCTCACCTGCAGTGCTTATTTCCAAGATTGCCCTTGGCTGGTATGTCATGCTACCTAACATTTGGCACATTTTGAATTACTGGAATTTCCTAAGCCTCAGTCTCTTACTTCTTTTTATTGTGTAACTATGTATTATTATGTTGACCTTTGTATGTATGTATATCCCCCATTCCTTCGATGTAGAAGCTTTGTAAATGAGCAGTTCCTGCTCAAAGGTATTTGTAATCCTAGATTTCAATAAAATAAAAATTAAAAATAAAAAATACTCCATTATTTCTTTAAATATCTAAGTGTTACCCTTGACCCCTCCCTTTCTTTCTCAGAACATGTCAATCATACTGTGCACCGGATCCACCTGGTGCCGCATACCACCACAAACATTACCTATCCAGTGAAGCATGCCTGGTCATTGCACATTGCAACCTACTTCTCTTCCTTGACTACTGTTCCCCAGTTTACTCGCACCTATCCGCCACCCTGCACAAGCAGATAAACTCGACATATAACTCTATCTGTCAATTCATCCTTCAAGCCCCTTACCATTCTCACTACTGCTCACTCTATCCAGTCACTTGGATGGCTCACCCTACAAGGTTGCTTTGACTATGCGATTGGCTGTGTGGTGGACAACCTTCTCAGGAACCAACATATATCCCCTTACTCACCTCTCTTAACAGGTAGAGTGGTCCGTAGGAATCTCAGGGCATCCTCAGTCCCCCCAATAGAAGTACCCTGTGCCTCCACTTCCACCACCATGGGAACCCGAGCTTTAGCAGTCATAGCATCTTCCATATCGAACAAGCTCCCACCTCGTCTGTTGTTGTGTCCCCCTCCCACCTAGCTTTTAAACATAATCTGAAGACCTGGCTCCTCACTGTTGCAAAATGTCACTGTTCAGTACAGCAACACTAGGGTCTATAACTCGACTATGCTCTAATAGCATTCAGACTTTCACCTGATGACCTACAACACTTATACCCCCCTCCTGCCCCCGCTAGCCTGCCCCTTTTCCCACATCTCTCCTTCCTGCCCCCACCCCTAAGCCTGTCCCTGCCCCCTTTGCTCCTGTTTTGCCCCTTTGATGTTATGAACTATGATTGTTTTCCTATTTGAATTTTTATTACAGTAACTGTTTAGTTTCTCACCTGTACTTGAACTGGACCATGTACCAATTTACCATTACTGCTTTTGTCTTGCACCATCTGTATTTTAACTATGCTTATGTACATACATATATAGCATTACCTGTCTACCCTGCATTGCAGGGTACTACCACTGTTCTCTCTCTCCACCCTTGCTGCCAGCTGTTGTACATGCACATCTTGTATCTTGTAGTTGACTGTTTGCACCTGTAACTATTTTTTGCCACCCTGTGGCCCAGGCCGTGACTGAAAATGGGCCTCTGGATCAGTGCACCTACCCGGTCACAAAGATATAAATAAATAACTAACAGAGCCATTATCAGAACTGTTTAGTGAGTCTGTGAGCACAGGAGAGATTCTAGAAGACTGGAGAAGGGCTCATGTCATCCCACTCCACAAGAGTGGTAGCAGGGAGGAGGCAGAGAACTACAGACCAGTCAGTCTTACCTCAGTAGTGGGCAAGATTATGGAGGTACTCCTTAAGGAAACGATTGTGCAACACTTGGAATCCATAGGAGCACAGGATCCAAGACAGCATGGGATTACAAAAGGAAGGACCTGTCAAACTAATCTCATAGATTTCTTTGACTGGGTAACCAGAGTGGTGGACCAAGGGGGAGCAGTTGATGTCACCTACCTTGACTTCAGGAAAGATTTTGATACTGTTCCACTTAGAAGATTGATTAATAAGCTGGGTAGGCTCAGGGTGGGTCAGAAGTTGGTCAACTGGGTGGCTTACTGGCTGATGGGCAGAAACAGAGAGTGGTGGTAAACGGTATACAGTCAGAAGAGATGCAAGTCACATGTGGGGTGCCTCAGGGATCAGTCCTGGGGCCAGTCCTCTTCAATATCTTCATTAGTGACACTGCAAATGGACTGGAGGGTAATTTTTGTCTTTTTGCAGATGACACCAAGATCTGCAACAGAGTAGATGATCCAGATGGTGGGGGCAGAATGAGAAGAGATCTGGATAAACTAGCAAAATGGTCAGAAGAGTGGCAACTGGGATTTAATGCAACTGCAAGATCATGCACATAGGGAAGAAGAACCCTCGAAGTCACCTATAGGCTGGGAGGGGAGTTGCTGGCAGTCACAAGGGAAGAAAGAGACTTGGACGTCATCATCACTGATGACCTGAAATCATCCAAGCAGACCACTAAAGCAGTAGGTAAGGCTAGAGGGTGTTGGGGTGTATTAGTAGAGGTATCATAACTTGGAAGAGGGAGATAATAATCTCTCTTTACAAGACACTGGTTAGGCCCCATCTGGAGTACTGTGTGCAGTACTGGAGGCCACACCTTCACAAGGACATTAACCAAATTGAGGCAATCTAGAGAAGGGCAACCAAAATGGTGCAGGGACTGCATCAGAAAACATATGAGGACAGATTAACAGAGCTCAATATGTATACCCTAGAGCAAAGGAGGGAGAGAGGTGATATGATCAAAATATTCAAACACCTTAAGGGCATTAAGAAGGTGAAAGAGTCTAACATGTTTCAATATAAGAAAACTAGCAGGACAAGTGGACACATCATGAGATTAGAGGGAGGCCAAATAAGGGGTAATGTGATGAAGTTCTTTTTCACAGAAAGGGTGGTGGATGCATGGAATGGTCTACTTCAGGAAGTGGTGGATAAGAATACAGTGCAGGGCTTCAAACAGGCATGAGATAGGCATAAGGGAGCAATACAGATGAGTATGAATAGATAGGCCATTGACAGAGCAAAGGCCAATGGCACATTTATAAGGTAGAAAAAGAAATGGGCAGACTGGATGGGCCTTGCGGTCCTTATCTGCAATCAACTTCTATGTTTCTATGTTTCAGATCCCCCTTGTTCCTTTTTGAAATAGGTAGCATTTCTTTTAACAGGATTTAATCTGCTTCCCCACAGGCCTCTGAAAAAAATATTGTATATCCTAACTTCTAATGCCTTAGATGGGGGAAAGATGTAACTAACATATAAAAAACACCGGAATCAACAATGTTTTTATTAACATGACCTTTTTCATTTTGGATATCCTTTTACCTTACCATACTTGCATTTTTCTTTTTGCTGCACCAGTACAATATAGAAACATATAGAATTTGACGCAGATAAGGACAACTTGGCCCACCCAGTCTGCCCATTTCCCTACCTACTGGATAAGCTGCAGATCCTAGTTAACCAGCAGCCTACTTTTTCTTACCCCCACCCCCCAGAATTGCCTTATGGCTGTCCCATGCATGCTTGAATTCCACCACTGATTTTGACTCCACAACCTCCTCCGGAAGGCCGCTCCATGCATCCAGTCCCTCTGTGGAAAAAATACTTCCTTAAATTACCTCTGAGCCGCTCTATCTTCAAATTGTGCCCTCTTGTTCTTGCACACTTTTTTGAAAGATGCTACCCTCTTGGACTTTGTTGATTCCTTGAGGTACTTGAAAGTTTCTATCATGTCCCCCCTCTCCCTCCTTTCCTCGAGGCTATACATATTAAGCTCCTTAAGTCTCTCTTCATATGTCTTCTGGTGCAGACCCTGCACCATTTTAGTTGCCCTCCTCTGGACAGCTTCCATCCTGTCTATGTCTTTGCGCGGAGATTGGGTCTCCAGAACTGCACACAGTACTCCAGATGGGGTCTCACCAGCTGTCTGTACAGAGGGATAATAACTTCCTGTTTTCTACTAGTGATGCCTCTCCCTATGCATCCCAGTATCCCCCCAGCCCTCCTTGCTGCCGTCTCACATTGCTTTCCCACCTTTAGGTCATCTGACAAATGTTTTTTTCTGCCATATTTGGTGTCCCAAAAGCTGCAAGCATAACTACCATATCATCTGCATAGGCCATTGCTTTCACAGAAGGACAGTGTGGCAATAGCTCTACCCCTACAATACTGTCATTGGCTTGAAGTTTCTGAAGTAGTGGGTCTAAGCCAAAAATATATAATGGGGGCTCAATGGGCATCCCTGCCTCACACCCCTCTCCCTAGTGTGAATGTATCACCAAACCACCCATTCACTAACGGGGTCACATAGGCCGTTCTATAAAGGCTAGCAATCCAATCAGTAAATTTTGTTGGAATTCCATACACTTTTAATACTGCCCATAAATATTTGTGTGACAATCTATCAAATGTTTTCTACTGATGCATACTCGGGAGAAAGCCATTTATGTCATCATTATACCCTTTTTGAAACAATTCCCATATTATTAAGAGATTCTCTTGAATCTGCCTATTTGATATTGCACTTGTTTGCAGATGTTGTGTCAGAATTGTTGTCAATATTTTATAGTCTGTATTTAAAAGACTTAGAGGTCTCCATTTGTTTAGTAATGTTTTATCTCCTTTCTTATAAATAAAGATCATTAGACCTTGTGACATGGTGTATGAGATGTTGCCCTCCTCCCTGCAAGTATTAAAATCTTCTGTCAAGGGGGCTGCTAGCTGGTCTGGAAAGATCTGATATTGTTCAGAACTTATACCATCTAATCCTGGTGCTGTTTTCTTAATTAGTGCCTTTATACTATCCCTTACCTCTTGAGTTGTGATTAGTAATTCTAAATGATCAATTTCTTCTTTTGTCAATGCAAAAATTTGCAAATTATCAAATTAGGGAGCACGTCAATTCACTCCCGCTAATTCATTCCCCAACAACCCACTGTCGATAACTTGCTCCGTGCACATTTTGCTCCCTGCATTACCACTCCCCCTCAACTCGCTCCCTCACTCGCTCCCATCAGCTTAAACATAATTTGTAAGTAAGAACTGTATCGGGGGAACTCTAATAATGTAACTAGTTGACTGAATACACAAAGCAGTACAGTAAGCAGTACAATAAATCATTGAAAACTATCACTTGGCACACTTACAGAAGTTGGGAAGTTGTCTCCTTGTACTTGGAAACTGTCTTGAAGCTGGCAGAACAATGCTAATTGCTGAACAGTATAATTTATTAGAAGCTGCAAAGTGGACTTGAAGCAAAGCAGATATTCTACCAAAATAGTAGCACAGATGGAGAACTGTATCTTGAAAGAGGCATTAAGGGGAATGGGGCAGGAATCAGGGGTTGAGGAACAGTGGGCAGTATTTAAAATGGGGATTACAAGAACAACAGAATTATGCATTAAGCAGGTTAGCAAGAGGAAAAGGATGAGGAGACCATTATGGTTTTCCAAAGAGGTAGCAAAGAAAGTGAAAGCCAAAAAGATTGCATTCAGGCAATACAAAAAGACACAGGCAGAAGGGGATAGGGAGAAGTACCAGGAGAAGCAAAGAAAGGCAGGGAGGTCAGTAAGGGAAGCCAAAGCTCAGACAGAAGAACACAATGCAGAATCAGTGGGTAGAGGAGACAAAACCTTTTACAGGTACATAAGTGAAAAAAGAAAGACAAAGGGAGGGATAGTGAGATTGAAAGGGGAGGATGGGGGCCGCGTGGAGGATGACAACAGTAATGCTGACATATTGAACAGGTATTTCTGCTCAGTCTTTACTGAGGAAGAGGAGGGTAATGTGTCTGAAGGGAGTACAAGGGGTGAGAATGGTGCAGAAATGGACACAAGTCCCTTTACACGAGAAAGGGTCCTGAAGGAACTGGAAGTAATAAGAGTTGATAAAGCAATGGGGCCAGATGGGGTGCACCCCATGGTCCTAAAGAACTAGAGAGGTGGTGACTGAACCTCTGGCTATCCTGTTTAGCCGATCACTGGAAACAGGGGAGGTACCCAAAGACTGGAGGACAGCAGATGTAGTCCCCTTATACAAAAGTGGGAACAAAGAGGAAGTAGGGAACTACAGACCAGTCAGCCTCACCTCAGTAGTGGGGATGATCATGGAAGCACTACTGAAGGAGAGATTGGTGGAACATCTGGTTGTCAATGGACTACAGGACCCAAGGCAGCATAGTTTCATTAGGGGGAGGTCATGTCAGACCAACCTCGCTGAATTTTTTGACTGGGTGAACAGGGAGGTGGATCAGGGAGGGCAGTGGACATGGTCTATCTGGACTTCAGCAAGGCCTTTGACACTGTGCCACACAGAAGACTATTACACAAACTGGGGAATATGGGTGTGGGTAGGACAGTAGTGTGGTGGGTAGGTAACTGGCTGGGTGGCAGGACACAGAGGGTGGTGGTAAATGGCTGTCACTCCACAGAGGGAAAAGTGACCAGTGGGGTACCACAGGGATCAGTGCTGGGACCGGTCCTATTCAACATCTTCATCAGTGACATGGCACAGGACCTAGAAGGCAGAATTTCACTGTTCGCTGATGACACAAAGCTCTGTAACAGAGTAGACACACCAGAGGGTATAGCCAGAATGCGAAGGGACCTGCAGAAATTTGAAGAATGGTCAGGGGTTTGGCAGTTGAAATTCAATGCAAAGAAGTGCAAGATAATGCACATGGGGCACAAAAACCCTGGCACAATATATCAGTTGGGGGTGAGGATATAGCATGCACCAAGCAGGAAATGGATCTTGAGGTTATCATCTCTGATGACCTCAAGGTAGGGAAACAGTGTGACAAGGCAGCAGGTAAAGCAAATAGGATGCTGTGTAGTATAGGCAGGGGCATCACCAGCAGGAAAAGGGAGGTCATAATTCCACTATACAAGACGCTGAAGTGAGGCCCACCTGAGTACAGTGTACAGTTCTGGAGACCATACCTACATAAGGACATAGACAGGGTAGAGAAGGTTCAGAGGAGGGCAACAAAGATGGTGCATGGATTGCATCACAAGTCCTATGAAGACAGGTTGAATGAACTGAACATGTACTCCTGGAGGAGAGGAGGGAGAGAGGATATGATAGAGACATACAAGTATCTCACAGGGAGGAACAGGGTGCAGGAATACACTATTTTAAGTGAAAAGATGTTCCAGGACCAGAGGGCATGGGATGAAGTTGGAGGGAGGACGATTCAGAGGAAACATGAGGAAGAATTTCTTCACAGAGCGGGTGGTAGACAAGTGTAACACCCTGCCAGAGGAAGTGGTGGGGTCTGAAACAATCACGGGATTTAAGAATGCATGGGATAGACATAAAGGAATTCTGGAAGTCAGGGGTAAGGGGCAACAGACTTCTAGGAAAACATAAACTGAAGTTACAAGCTCAAATGGGCAGACTGGGTGGGCCATAGGCCCTTATCTGCTGACACTGTCTATGTATCTATGTATCAGCATTGCAAAGTGGGGGTGGGGGGAACTCTTATAATAAAATGACTTCTTACCTGACTGTCAGACGTTGTCATTTGATGCATAATCCTTAGGTAGAAGCCACAAATCTTTCAACAGCAGCAGATAAACCATTAAAGACAGGTGTCAAAGTTGTGTAATTAAGTGATTACAGTCCTAACTTGATGACAATCAGTCTGTGTGACTTGCATGAATAGTACTGCTCCGTAATGTTGACATGTTAGATGCTGATACTTTGGTAATAGATTTAAATTGAGTTTGCTGTGGCAAGATGATTGTTCTGTGAGACAACTTACCACCTTTCCAAATTGAAACTGTAAGTGTGCCCACTGACAGAGTTTTCACTAAGCGGCTTTGAATTATAGTACTGCTTCATGTTTAATGAAATATTTACATTATAAGCGAGTTGGAGCTGAAGGTAGCTGATGGTAGTGAGTGAGGGAGTGAGTTGACATGGAGTAGTACTGCAGGGAGCGAAATGTGCAGGGAGTGAGTTGTTGGGAGCGAGTTGTCAGTGAATAAATTAGCTGACGCAAATAGACATGTAACCAGATGGATTGGGTTCTAGTCTCCCATTAACACTGAAAGTCTTATTTACATATGTGCAGTATGTATTTCCTTCAATATAACCTGTTTACTGCAGACATTGTGTCCGTTATTTGTCTGCTGACTAGTCATTTTCTTGTCTTCTACTCTCTTTTGACAGTCTAGAAATGGATCAGAAGTCTGTTTTGTTTGCTGTGTTCTAAATTGCATTTCTTGTTGTAGGGACTGATCTCTATCATACTGCAATTGTCTCATTTCCTTGAAAAGGTTAGCAGTCGGGTTAGTATTATCACACTGATACAGGTTAGCTTGTGAAACAGCCCTATGGAGTGTAGCTCTCAGTTACAAGTACTTAATTTTCTGTGGCTTTCTTCTCTGTAAACTGTTTTAGGAGATATCCGATGGCCTCTTTTGTTTCTTCCCAACATTCAACCAAGCTGTCATAGAAACACACAACTGACTCTCTAGCTTACTACAACTGGTTCCATTCCTGTACAAATTCAGGTTTCTTTAAAACTTGTATTTTCATCCTCCATGGTCCTTTCCCAGATGAGGGAATCTGTCCCCAGGATATATTTATTTTCAATCTCTTATGATCAGAGATCTCTGTAGTTGTCAAATTTTATTATTTGATACCCAAAGCAGGAGCAGTAAAAATAAAATCTATTCTAGTGTATCTTGAACCTTTAGAGAAGGTATAACCCCCCTGCCTTATGTATCAAATTATAAGAATCTTTCAGTGAGGAGTGTTGTAAAATTCTACTCAGATTTTTTGAGTAAAAAAACATGTTGTCTGTTCTTAGAACTCTAGCTTTCCTTTCCAATCCACAATTAAAGTCCTCTCCCCACACTGCCATCCAGGAAGTGTTTACATAAGGTTGAATATTCAGAAACATTTCCACCCTTGCTTCCTTGGTCTGTGGGGCATAACTGTTTATAAACTGAAATCTGGTTGCCCTGTATATAACATCTAAGATTAAAACCTGTCCTGATACTAGATTCACTACTTTGGTTACCTAAAATCCCACCCCTGACATAAGAATCCCTACCCCATCACACATATCCATCCCTATAGACCATATTGCTGGGCCATTTGTCCATTGCCTATTAGCATGTGTCAACTCAAAATTAGTTTTTAATCTAGTATATTGTAAGAAAAGTACTTGAGCATTGCTGTATTTTAGTGTGGTAAAGCTGATTAACTTTTTCCTAAAATTTTTAATACTATTCACATTCAGTGAATGAATTACCAGTGTTCATATGATATGTTAGATGTGCATCACCACTTGCTGTGTGTTCCAATTCTCTCTGCAGTTTCCCAATTTTTTGTAACAGATCTGATTATTCTCTGCTGTGTTTTCCCCAAATTTTCTGTTTACATTTCTTCTAAGTCTGAAGAATGGTCCTGTATTGAGGAGGCCAGTGAAGAACTTTCTGTCTCACTATCTTCTTCCATTGAATCTCCCCACTATTTTGGTGTTCTGAGGACTTCATATAGTATCTATTCTGTAAAACAATTTCCCTCTTCTTATGGCTGTGGTGGAGCCTACAGTCATTTTGCTATCTGTAGCTTGAAAATGGAGTTTCAAGGAACACATTTTTCAAACATTTCAATCTATCCTTCCATATCTACAAATCACTATGACAATTAAAATAAAATAATCCCTTCTTTCAGTTTAGAATGTTGGAGACATAACTCCAAGCTGCTTATCTAATGGCCATTAGGAAACTGAAACAGCTTGTTAAATACTGGTTGCCTATTAAACTGGAAATTTGTTTACCCACTTTGAAATGCAACAGCTTGCACATTTAAATGATTAGCATTAAACATTCACTTCAGTTGGGGATGAATATCTTTCAAGATAGATTCATACTTCATAAATGTTACCCTTTCCCAGCAAATTTTGTAACGATTTACACTGTTTTTAACCTCCCAAGACCTACTGTATCTGATAAAATGCCAGGTCTTCAGTGAGCTACCTAGACTACAGTAAATGCATAAATTTATTTTTGACATGGGCTGCAGTCTGCTTCCCAAACATAACGGATAAGAGTTACTGAGATCTCTTATAGTAAGTGCGTGTGTGTGTGTGTGTGTGTGTGTGTGTGTGAGGGGTGGAGAAAAAGTCAAACTCTGGCAAGGGAGAGAGACTTCATCTAATGAATTAACTGCTGACAAACCATGAGTGATACAGATGCAAATGATTTGACACCTTCTATTGGACCAACATAGATGTAACAAAAATAACCTATACCATTCATAAAATTCCTGATCAAACAACTGCAAACAGAAGACTGTTTTTAAAATAATAAATAACGTTTACTTAACTCATTCAAGATTCCATCAGATGGACAGAAAAATATCTATAAGAATTTGTGTGAAAACTAGCAACTATAAGATGCAAAAATAGCATTTGTGTGTATCTATACAGTATATATATTTATATTATATATATATATATATATGTGTGTGTGCAATGGGGTGGATATAAACAGAGTGTGATAAATCTGTTCATCTAAGTAACTGTGTACATACATTTCATTTATGCAGTGCTTAAGCCTTCAGCCGTTTATCCACACAGTGCTTATACCATCAGCCATTTATCTATACTGTGCTTATGTCATTTAGAATGTTTGGCCTCAGTAGCAGTATTAACCATATTCAAATGCAAATAACTTTAAAACAAAAAATGATAGTATGGTACTTTGAGTACAAATGTTGTTCAGCATAAAAATGTCTACAAAATGAGAAATGTTTCATTTCTAGATTCCTTTAAGATTTTCTATAATCAGCAAACAATGGCAGAAAATTCAACTTTTATTCACATTTTTAACTAGCAAATTTCCCCCTACAAAATCATAAACAAAAGAACTGCATAAATGAAATATGTAATGGAAAACTCATATAATTTGTCATATAATTTGCTGGGATTGGTATCCTCTAGTGGCCATGTGGGGAAATTATACTGATATGTTCAGTTTGGGAGAGAAAATGGAGGAGCTTACTACACTTAAGCTAAAAATTACCCCCCATAAACTGATGGTGCACCGAATGATGGGGTGGAGTGAAACTGAGGGGATAGACCCTCAAAAGGCTATTCTGTTATTGAATGTCCCATACGGGACCAATAATGCTGATATTGTATCCACTGCAGAGCAGATTAAGGGTGTGGGCAAGGTGGAAGTAAGGGGTCGAGATGCTGATTTATTTGAACAGACTATGATAGTACTGCTCTCGTGTAGCTCCCAAATAGATCCTGAGAAAGTACCCCTTGTTATTTTGCCTGAAGGTACCCTGAAGGGGTGGAGGGTCATTCATTTACACAGTGGTCCAGCCACCCTGGGTGGGTCCCCTAGTATAGATGGGTTTAAGGAAAAGCTGCTCAAATTGTTAGCATCTGAAGGGAGAACTGCTCAAGAGCTTGTAAAGGTGCTAGACCTGTCAGAGGACCACACATCCCTGCATTCCCCAGCCACATCCCCAGTGTCCCCCAGGAGCTCCTCAGTAGCTGCCTCCCCATTATAATTCCCCCGATACAACTGGATTCCAATCGAAAGCTCATACATTTCTCAGGCACTGTCCCAGTGCCTGCAGGGGAAGATGATCTAGAGACATGGATGGACTATGCCACCCCTTGAGTGCAGGAATGACAATGTTCAGAGGGGGAAAAGAGGAAATGGCTAATGGAGAGTTTGAGAGGCCCTGCACTGGAGGCCATCCATTTACTGAGAGCGACCAGTCCAGAGTCTACTGCAGCTGAATACCTCTTGGTACTGGAGGGAGTGTTTGGCAATACTGAATCAGGGGATGACTTGTTATGGAAGTTCAAGTCAGCTAAGCAGTGGAAAAATGAGAAGCTGTCCATTTTTGTTACCAGGATTGAGAGGGCTCTGTAGAGGGCCTATAGGAAAGGAGGAGTGCCTGCAAAATAGCTGAACCGGGGCAGATTGGACCACATCCTGAAGTCAGCTAGATTTTCTAGTGTAATGATATTGAAGCTCAAGTTGCAAGATATGAGGGCAATCCCTCCAGAATACTGCCACCTGAGGAAAGAAATTTGTGAGATTGAGACTGATGAGGAGGGCTTGGAGCCCTATGCTGGGGTTGTGAACACTTGCCAGACTCCAAGAGGAGTGATTGAGATGAGGCCCAGCAGTTGAGACACCTGATTAAAGAGTTGCAAGAGGCAGTATTTGATCTGCATCAGGCACCCCTTGAGAACAAAAGTGGAGTGGGAGTGCATGTTGTTTCTTCTGAGACTGGGACTAAGGGTAACTTGTTGGCTAGATCTGAGAGTTGAGAGCCATGGTGGGGGAACTGCAAAGGACTGCCCTAACCCCCCATTGTAGTTGAGATTCAGAAGTTCAGAAACATAGGTCCCAAGTTCAGGAAGGGCCTCGAAGCACCCTGAGGTACCCCAGAAGAGAAAGGACCCCCCACTATTCACAGACTCTAAAGAACCTAAGTTTTGCTACCACTTGGGGGAGGATGGGCACACCAGCCCGTTCTGCTGTTTGCCTGAAGATCTGAGGAGGGTCCCTGGCAGACTATTAAATTTGCTTCATTCAAATATGAACTGGCCACCAGGGAAAGCTGTTTGAAAAAGTTATGCTACCAATGCCAAGGCCAGATCGACACCAGCGTCTGCACTGCCTGAATGGTCCAAAGTGGTGGGTCCCTCCATGGAAACGATAGTGAAAGTAAATGGAGTGTCTGCTAGGGCTGTGCTGGACAGTGGCTCCCAAGTAACCATCATGTCCTAAGACTGGTGCAAGAAGCTTTTGTCTGATGTGCCCTTACAACCTTTGGAGGGGTTGCATTTCTGGGTGTTAAGGGAAAAGGCGTACCCCCTACTCTGGATACATATGAATTTGACTGTTTTTCCCCACCTCGGTGGCTGGAGTGGTGGAGCAAGTGGAGACCTTGGCCTTAGTGTGTCCTCCTACTGGACTGTATGATGGGGTGCCTTTACTAATTGGGATGAATGCTCATATGTTCAGGAGGTTGGTGCAACTATGCTATGCAATACAGGGGCAGCAGACTGGTAGAGCTTTGAGTATTCCAGTCTTAATCAAGAAGGCTTATGAGTCACGAAGGAATGCTGATGAGATGGATGTGGATGAACTGGTTGGGACTGTATGGAAGAAGGATCCTGAGTCCATGATCCTGGCGCCAAATGCTCAGTGTACTTTACAAGGAGAAGTTTGATTAAAAAAGGATGTTAAGAATAAGATACTCATGCTGGATGCACCAGGCAATGGAAAATTGCCAGAAGGATTGCTGGTTAAGCCCAGTATCTTACCTGCTTGGGCTCATGCCTATGCTCGACGGGTGATGTTCCAGGTTCACAATGTGTCAGACAGACAAATTCAGGTGAATAGAGGCTGCATCCCAGCTACTGTGCACTACACAGACACTGCAGTGTTACCCGGTAACAAGTACTCGGGAGAGAATGACAAAGTGACTCCCGACTTGTTTGATTTTGGTGACTCTCCATTGCCAGCAGAATGGAAGATGAGAATCAGTGAGAAACTTGCCCAGAGATACCAGGTGTTTTCACTAAAGGAATGGGATGTGGGATGTGCGCAAGGAGCTGAGCATCATATCTGGCTGCATGATGAGTGCCCATTCCGTGAGAGGTCTTGACGCCTGGCACCTGCTGATATAGATGATGTGAGACAGCACCTACAGGAGATGCTTGCAGCTGGTGTGATACAAGAATCCAAAAGTCCTTATACTTTACTTATTGTAGTAGTGAGAAGCAGTTAGTTTTCCAGAGAAAATAGAAACCATAAAAATGCTGATACAGGGGCTGGGCTAACAGTCTGCATTAGGTTGCATAACCCAGGGATTGAGCAGGAGTGGAACGTTTGACTTTGGAGCATCAGTAGGATGTCCACTGGTAGCTTGCAGTTCTACTGGGGACTCTGGAGGCTTCTGGAGCTTTTTTTTTTTTTTGAAATTCTCTTTTTATTAATTTTCAAGTGTACATACAACAGTGTAAATGGTAATATCTGAATGCAGTACATGCATTCCATACATTCCAAAGTTGGATATACTGTATTACTGGACAAAGAAAGAATATAAAGTAAAGTACCAAAATAAATCAGAAAACAGTAACTGGATAACCCAGATCAACTGTCCCCCTCCCTCCCCCATTAAGGCATCACCACTGAGGAGAGATATAGTGACCTATCACTAGTGGCTAAGTGTCCTCAGGATTCTCAATCTAAAACAGTGCCCGGGAACCTAGTAGCATCAAAATCCCAGGGTGAGAGGTTGTGAGATTACCACAGAGGGAAAGCTAGGAGAGCTGGAGAAGTCCAGATCTTGAAGACTGTGATCCCTCACTCGGATTCATTATATGTCGAGGAATCCCGATCAGTGAAGATACAGAGCATATAATTTGCCCCATTTCTTCTGAAAGGCCATTGGAGAGGATCTGAAATTAGCAATCAGTTTCTCCACTTTGAAACACTGGGACATTTCTTCCACCCAGTCCACATATGAAATCTCAAGACTGTCTGTCCAGTGTTGAGGACCAGTCTCTTAACCGCCATAGCAATGAGTGCTATATGGTACTTCCTTTCTTTGATCCTGATACCAGTGTAATCTCCTATGATACAGGTCTCTAGTGTGAGAAGGTTTCCAAGACCTAATATGGGATATAATTTATCCGCAATTGACTTCCAGAGAGGAGCCACTTTAAGACACTGCCAGAAAATATGAGGAAGGTCTCCCTGCTCTTCTCCGCATCTGAAACATTTTAAAGAAGCAGAGGGGCCAAATTTTGATTTCCGAATTGGTGTGAAATACATGTTGTTAATTATGAAATACTGAATCATCCTATTCCTATCTAGAGTATTATAGATATACATATCTTTCCAGATCTGTTCCCATGGATACGGGGAGCCTGAGGGGGATAATGCCCAGGCTTTGGAACCAGGTAGAGGAGTAGGATGGGCAAGTTTCAGGAGATAGGTGTACAGCCTAGACACCCCGTGGGGTTTAATCACGCAGCCCTTGACCTCTTCTAGTAGTGGCTTGATAACTGAGGGGATACTGTTATTCCGAACTCTTGTCTACTAGGTGCTTTAATTGATATATTTTAAACAGGGCATTAGTGGGAATATTCAAGGCAAGTAGCAGGTCCGTTATTGGGCCCTGTTTGCCTTGAACATAAAAATCTTCCACTGAGAGCTCCTGAATTGAGGGCAGCCATTTAGGAACTAACGTTTTGTCCCCGATCTTGATGTTGGGGTTACCCATCAGTGGTTGGCCCGGGTTCTTAGTATGATGGATTCTGGTGGAGGAGAAAAGTTGGTTAAGCACCTTAACTGTGACACCCACTGGGGAGTCTTGGATCGCTCGGGGGAGAGATGCAAAGCCACCATAGAAAAGGCTGGAGGGATTTATATTATGGCGAGTGATAAGATCCAGATCCAGATCTAGCCATGTAGGGAGATAAGCTTCTTTCAAGTCCCCTAGCCATTTCCCTGCTTTGATAAGGTGACTAGACCAGTAGTAGAGTTCGAAATTCGGCAATCTGAGACCCCCCATTTCTTTGGGGAGACACAGTTTGACTGAAGGCCCACTGAGACTTATGATTCCAAATAAAATCAGTTAAGGCTCAATGGATTTTTTAGAAAAGGACCTGGGTAGCCAGATGTCTAGGAGATTCAGGGATAAAAGAGCCGGGAAGAATGTTCATTTTGATGATGCTGATCCCTCCCACTGGTAATGGCAGTTTCCATCTTGCAAATCTGACTTAATTCTTTCTAATAAGTCTTCTAGGTTTAGTTTCCTGATTAGGGAAGGGTCTCGTGCCAGGTAGACACCAAGATATTTCAAGGCGATGGGGTCCACTTCATGCCCAGATGGGATACTGAAGTCTGGGTGAGGTGTACATTAGTGGAAAAATCTCAGTCTTTGCTAGATTGAGTTTATAGTTGGATAACTCTCCAAATTGTGAAATTATCTTCATTACCACCACAGGATTCAGCCGGTTAGCTAACTGTAGCAGAATATCATCCACATACACTGAAATCTTAGAGGTTGGCCTGAGGACAGGGCAACCTTGAACTCTGGGGCCGTTTGAGACTGACCAGTAACGGTTCCAAATAGAGGTTAAATAGGAACGGGATAAGGGCAACCTTGTCGGGTTCCAGAGTGGAGCTGTATGGGTGAGAGGATCCCATTGCAATAAACTTTGCCATGGGGCCCTATATAGAGCTCTGATCCACCCTATGAACTTCCTCGGAGTTTGTAACCTAGACATGGTGTACCATAGAATTCCCAATTAACACGATCAAATGCTTTCTCCGCTGGGCCCAGGGCCACCAATGCCATAGGAACCTGGGAAGTTTGAGCTGCCCTGAGCACGTGAGAGGCGACTCTAATATGATCCATCACTGACCTTCCTTGCACAAACCTACTTGCTCAGTACTCAATAATGGGGTCCACACTTGTTTGATACGGGAGGCAAGAATCTTGGACAGGATTTTAATATCACAGTTAAGGAGTGAGATTGGTCTGTAATTGGCCGGGTTCCGGGAGGGTTCAGCCGTCTTAGGAATCAGTATAATAATGGCCTCCAGTAGGGAAGGATCCAGGGTATCTGCTGACAGTAAGTAGTTGTATAGGTCCAGAAGGGAGCCAAATCCTGGCGAAGGCCTTGTAGAAATTGGCTGGGAACCCATCTGGGCCAGGAGCTTTATCTGATGGTAGACTTTGATAGCTTGTTCCACCTCCTCATGGGAAAGAGGTGAGGAGAGAAAGGCCACCTGATCCTCCAAGAGACGAGGGAGTGTCAGTGACCTAAAAACCTCTAGTCCTGAGTGGAGGGAAGGAGGTGCATTCGCTATATAGGTTCTGGTAATAATCTTTAAAGATTGTTGCTATATCCCTGGGCTCTGTTTTAATGGCTCCTTCTTGTCTTCTAGAGCGGGAATCAGCCTAGAATTCTCCACTTCTTTCAGTTTCAGTGCTAGGAGTCTACTCGGTTTTTCTCCCTGATCCAGATATCTAGCCTTAGTTCTCAATAAAGCAAACTCCGTTTTCTCTCGGATCAAACCTTCATATTCATTTTTAAGTTTGTGGAGGTGTTCTAAGCTATTCAACGAGCTAGAAGTGACCAATATATTCTCTGCTGTCTTAATTTGGTTTGAGAGGCGGATAAGATTCTGAGACCTGATTTTCTTTCTCCTGGAGGAAATCTTGATAAGTTCCAATCTCAAAAAGAATTTTAAAGAGCACCAGAGGATATCCATCCTGGTCACTGAGCCTCGATTAGTTTCCAGATAGTTTTTAATAAGGAGTCTAATCTGAGTGAGAGAGTGTTCTTCTTTTAATAACTGGGTATTGAGTTTCCAGACCGTATCGTGGGAAGTTGTGGACTGAGGAGAGAATTTAATCCAGACTAGCGCATGGTCCGAAATTACTATGGGTTCGATACCTGCCATGAAGACATTAGTCATGAGGGAGGTGGATATTAGGAAGTAGTCTAGTCACGACCAGGAATTATGGAGGAAGAGAAAAGGTATTGCTTTTGAGAGGGTAGAGAGCTCTCAAGGGTCCACCAGGCCTAGCATGTTACCCATATCTTCTCATCGCCACCACAAGCGGAAGCAATGGTCCCAGTGGCCTAAAAAGTTTTATCCAGCTCCTGAGTTGGGGCTACGTTCTAATCCTCCTAGGATCAAAGGGTAGGTAGAAGGGAGCTAAGTTTGTCAACTAGCTGCATAATAAAAGTCACATTCCCTCCAACTGGGCCATAAGCCACCCTAAGACAATAGGGAATTATAGAGGATCCAGATACAATATATATCTACCTTCTGATCCTGATAACCTTCGTTGGATTGAAAGGTATACTTTTCTTTATCATAACAGCTACACCTCTGGCTTCCGACGAGTCTCCAGCCACAAAAATTTGAGAGAAGCCTCTGACTCGTAACATATTACTTTCAGCTACTGTAATGTGGGTTTCCTGCAGACATAATATATCGGCACCCAGTATCGAGCAATTAATCAAAAGACAGGCCCTTTTTTTGGCATCTCTCATCCCTCTCACATTCCAGCTAATCATTTTGACAGTGCTACCAGCCATATTTTAAGACAAAATACAAGACGACACTCATTGATCCTGGAGGCTTCTGGAGCTTGAGAGGAGCTGCACGCTGTGAAGCTGTGGAGAAGCGACAGAGCAGGGTGTACAATTAAGTATTAAAGTATCTTCATAAAGGTATGCCACAGCAAGCATAATTGTACATCTCACTGGATTTTCTTGTGTTCCTTTCTGGCTGGCAAAGCCTTTCAGGCTGTTTCTTGTCCCTCTGTAGGAGGAAGGCATTTGGTGGTTGCTGGAATCTGAGGACAACGGGGCCCTTTGGAAAGGCTCAAAGCCTGTCTGGCATGCCTGAAGGATAAGGATAAAGATAAGAGGTTAAAGGACAAAGAAAAAGATTGAAAAGCTATAACTGATAGTTGGTAGCTTGTTAGTTAATATCTAGCTTTTGTCTCTGTCTTTTCTTTATGGTTATTTTTTCCGTATTCTGCACTCTACATTCTGCATCTATACTCTGTTTTTCGTTTTAAAAGAAAAAAGGGCCGGGAGCAACGGATTATCAAACGCTGTGGGAAAACATAGAACATTGCAGATTGCTGCTATGCGCTGAACGTTAAATGCTGTTGAAGAACAGAAAGGACAAAAAACTGGAAATTTGCCTTTTGCTTCTTACATATCAAGAGGAGGTGGATTGGCTTGAATAACTGTGGCTTTTATTTTTTTACTTTTAATACTTTAGTAGTCAAATTTTTAAACAGTTTTTAGATTTGTTTGTTTAGTAGTTTTAATATCCGAGAAGATGTATAGCAGTATAAGCATCTGGCATATGGTCACGTACTCAGTGAAAAAGTGAAACAATGGAATTTAAAACTGTATGTCTTTTGGTGAAAATCAAAACCCACGAATATGTTGGCTACAGATATTCTGTGACACTTTGTGATATTCTATGAACAGCCGAATTCTGGCCATCAGGATCCAGGATTCAGTACTGTCTGCATTCTATGCTATTTTGTTTGTCTCCACCTTATAATCGCATCGTTTTTTAGCTTCCAACTTAATGCATCTTAGTTGTTTTAGTTATTTTATTTATTTGAACAGACGTGAGGGATTTTTTTAAGTGCCCAAAAATGTTCTGCCCCAAAATATTGTTTATACTTGGCCTGATTGGACAGGTCACAGTAAAGCTGCATAGTTATAACTGATTGACTATATTGCTCCTTATTGGAATTAGGAGGATTTTTGTTTGTTTATATTTATATTTATTTTGTTTTTAAGTTTTATCTTGCTCTGAGTTTGGTTTTGTGCCGCTAGCTGCCAACAGCTCAGGATAGGAGGACTGAATCAAGTGTGCATGGTAGCAAAAAGCGTGCGTGTTGGTGAAGGTAATCAGAACTACTCGGATACAGCTTGGGGAAAGACATGATTGTGGTGCCTCATGTCTCTAAGATTTTACTTTATGTGATCTTGTCTTTATGAAAGGTAATTCCTTGCTGTTTATGGTGTAATGTGTAATTCATTTTGCCTTTGATTTCTGAGTCCTGATTCCTGATTTTTAAAGCTTCTCAATATTTTATTATAGCACATAAGTATCAGAAATATCAGCATTTGGAGTATAATCCTGTTGTTTGAGTGGATTTTAACTCATTTGGTGTGTATTCTTCCTTCTGAAGATTTGGTATCTGACTGGTACTTGCTACTTCAACAATGGCGAAGTAAGTATTGTACACTCATTGTTGTTTTTTTTTATATATATGTGTTGCCTATATTTGTAGAATCAAGTTTGGTGTCTGGTTTCCTTTTTGGTCTGGTTATAGCATGCTTAAATTGCTTTTTTTTTAATTTATTTCAGAGAGGTTAGCCTTTGGCTTTATTTTTTAAGGCTCCATAAAGAGCATACCTACTGAGAAGGAGACAAAAGTGTAAAAGAGGTGTTCCTCTGTGCATGCAGATACAAGAAAAAAATATATAAACAGAGAAGGTGGAAGTCTAAAATCATTGAAGAAGTCAATACTATTTATTGGTTAGTCTCTTGTGTTCCATCTCTGTGTTTTTTTGTATAGAAGAACCACTTTAAAGTACTGTGTATAGAAGTGATAATGCAATCTAAAAACCTAAGAACATATTGTCGTAAGACGACCAAGGTTAAGGAAAAAAATGGCATTGTTAAATCTCTTAAATCTCACTCTGATTAAAAGATAACCCAGTTTCTGTGCTCTAACTGCAATCAAAGTGAGTTAAGAGGTAACAAAAGGATCAGTAAAATGTTAACCCAAAATTAACATTGTCTCCGGCTAAATCAAGTGAGACGATATTGGAGAGAACTCACCCATTATTAAAAGAAATCAGAAGGCTGGAGGACAATTTGCAATGTCATACTGTAGAAACTGATTCAAGGAAATTAAGTGATATGAAAGGTCTTGACTTTTGTATATCTGATTTAAACCCTACCGATAAGCAACCAGAAATGAGGCATTATAAAAAAAAAACTATTTTGTCTCTCTTTTCAAGGCCCTTTAGTAAGGACTCAATTGATAATGTTTCTAGTATGGTTATGTTGGAGGATGATAATAAGGCTATGAACGATGGTATAATGAGAATGGGGCTAATCTGGATTTAAGGCAAGAAAGTGTCTCTAAATTAGACACAAAGGCTATTAAGCTTGCAAAACAGATTGATTTACAGGTTAGTCAACATTTTAGCAAATATGAATCTTTTTTACAAAAATTTGAGTCCTTTTTGACACCTTATATAACTCTGATGGTTAAACATGCTCAATTAGTAAATACTTTGGATCCTTCAGGAGGGTTAACTTCCTGTGATTTAAGAGCTGAAAAAGTTGATCTACCAAATAAATGTAAAGAGTTAGAATGGGGAAAGGTGATATCAGATAAATTAGAGGAGGTCAGAACAGAGATTGCATTTGGTAACACTCAATTACTAGAATTAATTACTCTCTTTTGTCTATTCATTGATTTTCATCCTTCCAAACACCTGCAAACTAGGGAGGATAAGAGGGTGGATGGTATGGACCATAGTGAAATGAGGAGGGAAAATAATAGTTTAATGATGGAGGGTATGGTTAGGAGAAGACTACATAGTGGTTATGCCCCTGATGGGGATGAGGAATCAAGTAATATCACAGCCATAGCAGGAAAAGGACATAATAAGAAAATGTCTGATATAGTGAGTGACAGGGTGAAAAAACAGAAAGCAAAAACTATCCAAATGATAACCGAGGAAATTGGCAATGAAGAAAGAAGGGAATTAGATTTATTAATTGGAGAATTGGAGCAAAGGAAATTAGAGTTAGAACAAAATAGAATACCTAAAAATATTAAAGATCCTGGTCAAGTTAAAAAAGGTCTGCAGAAATGTAAAAAGAATAAGGGGGAATAAAAGAAGGAATATAGCTTGGCAGAAGACACCAGGAGAAAGGACTGCTGTGTGACTGAACTTCTCTGCTGGGACTAAAGTAGAAGAACTTTTGTATTTGGACCTTTAATTTAGGTTAAAAAAACTAACATACAAAACAAAAAAAAAAGTGTGTGTTTGGGTTAACTGAACTGAATGGGTAACTGAAAAGTCATCTAGGTGTAAATCTCAGGTGACTGAAAGGACTTAACTGCTGTGAGGTTTAAATTACTTGTAGAAAGATCTGGTAAGCAGGGGAGCTTAACTAGAAGGAAGCTACATTTAAAGACTGCCTTAGAAAGATTCTGCTAATAGCTTGGCAGAAGACACCAGGAGAAAGGACTTCTGTGTGAACTGCTCTGCTGGGACTATATTGCCTCCTTCCTGGCCTGCACCCCCAAAGCTAGTTCTATTTTATAGGCACAGGATTTGACTGAAACAGGAACTTCCTGTTTAGGGGCAGGAAGTGAGTGATCACAGAACCACCAAGGACCCACCATCCTAGAAGGGCAAGAGTAGCTCTCGCCCCTCTAGCTGCTGGAGGTCTGCCTCTGAACAAGTAAGTGGTCTACTGAGAAATATAGGATATTCTTGTCTCAGAACAGGACAATCAGGAGCTTAAAGGGCAAACAGGCAGAAATTATGAGAGAGAGAAAAAACAGAGGAAAGAGTAAGGATTGCAAACAGTTAAGGGGCCAGAAATAAGACATGATTGGAGTGGTGCAGTGCAGTGGCTGGAGCAGCAGTCTTCCGGAGATGTTCTGGAGGATGGGTGTTGTCCCATCTGCAGGCACCTCTCTGGGCTGAGGGAGGAGGTTGCTCATCTCCAGGCTGAGTTGGCCAGGATTTGTGGGACCTCCTCTTCCATCCAGGGACCACCAGTGCCACTGCCGTTGCCTCAGAGATTTCAAGAAGAGGAGTGGTTGGACCACAGTGGGCTCAGAGAGGTGAGGTGGTGGAACAGAGGTGCATCCCTTCAGTTGTACCTCCACACAATTCCTATGCCATTCTGGCAAAGTGTGGTTCCTCTATGGAGGCACCACAGTGGAGACCAAGGAGGATGCTGGGAACTCCACAAAGGAGATCTACAGGAGGGTGGCAGGGGACCCTGCAGGGGAAGGAAACAACTCCTGGTGGGGGACTCCATTGTTAGGAAGGTAGAACTGGGCAAGGAGGGGAGAGGGAGGTAAGGTGCCTGCCTGGTGCCATGGCTTGGAGGGACAGGGAGCGAATCCTCAGGATTGCCAGAGCAGCTGCACAAGGGAGGGAGCTGGATGTCATTGTCCACCTAGGGACAAATGATCTGGCTAAGAAAGGGATTAGAGAAGTGCAGGAAGAGTTTGTGGAATTGGGAAGGGGCCTTAGTCAAGTAGCACGCACGGTAACCTTCTCAGAGGTGCTACCCATCTATGGCATAGGAGAGGCTAGGGTGTTCTGTACCATGGGATTCAATCAGTGGTTGAAAAACTGCTGTGGAGCTCAGGGATTTGGCTTCATTGGGGACTGGGGGTCCACCTGGAGTGATGCAAGCCTATACTAGCATGATGGGCTGCATCTGTCCGTAAGGGGAACCAGGATCCTAGGTGATAGGTTTAAATGATTCATTGGCAAGCTTTTAAACTAGCCAAGGGGGGAGGCACTGGAAAGGAGCAGAAAAATCCTAGCCCCCCACAAACAATCACGGTAGTAAGTGTGGCAAACACCAACATGGAGGTGTTGATAGGGAGAAGGGCAGGGGTAAATGGAGAAAGTGACAAAGGCAAGAAGGACAGGGATGGGGCAAAAGGGGGTAAGGCCATCAGGAAATGGAGGGTAATGAGTACCAATGCCCATAGTCTGGGCAACAAGCTCCCTGAGCTGGTGGCCTTAATGGAATAGGGATGCCTGGAAATCGTAGCAGTCACAGAAACATGGTACACAGAGAACCATGACTGGGATGTTAACATACCAGGGTACATAACCTACAGTAGAGACAGGCAGGGGAGAAGAGGGGGAGGAGTAGCTCTCTATGTAAAGGAAGGGATAAAAGCAACTGAACAAAAGAGTAAACAGGGAGGACAGGAGGCACTGTGGGTCACCTTGGAGACTGGAAAGGCACCCAATCTGCACAGGGGTTGTACAGACCCCCATGTCAGGGGAAGGAATGGACAAGGATATGATGGAAGGCATTCTTAGAATGGCAGAGAAAGGGAGATACTGTTGATGGAGACCTGAATATGCCAGATGTTAACTGGAGCACATTTGCTGCAGCCACATCCAAGAGCAGGGCCATTCTTGATGCCCTACAGGTGGCAGGCATTAGACAGCTAGTTTCGGAACCCACTTGTGAGGGAGCAATCTTAGACCTTGACTTCAAATGGGGCAGTGAGAGGATCTCAGATCTAGAAGTGGGTTGCCATCTGGGACAAGTGACCATCAAACAGTGTGGTTCATGTTAAACTCAGCTACAGAGTCAAGCCATACAAAAGTGAGGGTACTGGACTTTAGGATGGCTGACTTTGGCAAGATGGGAGAGTGCCTCAGAAAAGAACTAGCAAACAGGCTAGAAGGAGGTGTAGAGCAACAATGGGGAATTATCAAAACTGCCATCACAGAGGCAACAAGCCTTTGTCTGAAGCAAATAAACAAATCAAAATGAAATAAAAAGCCACTATGGTTCTCAAGAGAGGTGGCAGTGAAAGTCAGGAAGAAAAAGATAGCATTCTGGAAGTATAAGGAAACACAGAAGGAGCAGGACAGAGAGCTGTACCAGTTAAGGCAGAAAGAAGCAGGAGGAAGTCAGAATAGCAAAGGCCCAAACTGAGGAAAGATAGCCAACTCAGTTAAGAAGGGGATAAAACCTTTTATAGGTACATCAGCAGCGAGAAAGACAAAGGAGGGATAGTGAGGCTGAATAGAATGAACGGTGGGTGGGCAGAGGGGACAGTGAAAAGCAGGAATACTGAATGAATATTTCTGCTCAGTATTCACAAAAGAGGAGGGGAAGTGCCTAATCCAATTAACAGAAGCACTCTTTGATAGGGGGTCGATCCCAGTCCTTTCACAGAAGAAAGGGTTCTGCAAGAACTCCTAAAACTGAAGGTGGACAAAGCAATGGGTCCTGATGGAATTCACCCAGAATTCTAAAAGAATTAAGGAAGGAACTAGTGAAACTACTGGCTACTCTTTTTAATATATCATCGGAGGATGGTGTGGTACCCGAGGACTGGAGGAAGGCGGATGTGATTCCCCTTCACAAAAGTGGGACCAAGACAGAGGCAGGAAACTACAGACCTGTCAGTCTGATCTCTGTGGTAGGGAAAGTGATGGAGTCACTTCTGAAGGAAAGAATAGTTGAGTACCTACAGGTCAGTGGATCACAGGATCCAAGGCAGCATGGGTTCACAGCAGAAAGGTCATGTCAGATGAATCTAATAGATTTCTTTGACTGGGTGACCAAAGTAGTAGACCACGGAGGGGCTGTGGACATGGCCTACCTAGACTTTAGCAAGGCATTTGACACAGTCCCCCACAAAAGATTATTAGTCAAATTAACTAGCCTGGGAGTGGGTCCCAGGGTGGTAGCCTGGGTAAAACATTGGCTGGACAACAGGACACAGAAGGTAATTGTAAATGGAGTCCACTCTGAAGAAAGGCAGTTACTAGTGGGGTACCGCAGGGTTCAGTTGGGTCAGTCCTTTAATGTCTTCATCAGTGACATTGCAGAGGGACTGGAAGGAAAAGTATGCCTTTTGCAGGTGACACAAAGATCTGCAACAGGGTTGATACACAAGGAGGCGTGGAAAGGATGAAAAGGGACTTGGCAAGGTTGGAGGAATGGTCAGATGTATGGCAGCTAGATTCAATGCAAAAAGTGCAAAATAATGCACCTGAGAAACAAGAACCCAGGGAAGAATACACAATGGGTGGGGAGGTAGTAACAACAACAAAACAGGAAAGGGACCTGGGGGTAATCATATCAGATGACCTTAAGGTTAGCAAGCAATGTGAGAAGGCAGTAGGGAGGGCCGGGGTATACTGGGATGTATAGGAGAGGCATCAGCAGCAGAAAACAGGAAGTTGTTATCCCTCTGTACAGACAGTTTGTGAGACCCCATCTGGAATACTGTGTCCAGTTCTGGAGACCCCATCTCCGCAAGGACATAGACAGGATAGAGGCAGTCCAGAGGAGGGCAACTAAAATGGTGCAGGGTCTGCAAGAGAAGCCATATGAGAAGAGACTAAAGGAGCTTAATATGTATACCCTTGAGGAAAGAAGGTAGAGGGAGGACATGATAGAAACTTTCAAGTACCTCAAGGGAATCAACAACGTCCAAGAGGGTAGCATCTTTCAGAAAAAGAGACTTGCAAGAACAAGGGGACACAATTTAAAGATAGAAGAAGGGCAGTTCAGGGGCAATGTGAGGAAGTATTATTTCACAGACAGGGCAGTGGATGCATGGAACAGCCTTCCTGAGGAAGTTGTGGGGTCTAAAACTGTGGGAAAATTCAAGAATGCATGGGACAGACATAAGGCAATTCTTGTGGGGGGCAGGAAGATATAGGCTGTTGGCTACCTAGGTTCTGCTGCCTATCCTGTAGGTAGGGAAATGGGCAGACAAGATGGGCCTAGCGGTCCTTATCTGCCATCAAAGTCTATGTTTCTATATTTCTAATATAGTATTAAATAGAATCAAGAAAGAGCAAGAAGGACCAATACAACAGCAGGCTAAAAATAGGGTAATTTATAGTAAGGAGAGAAGGAAAGATAATAAAGTTTTTAATATTGATAAAGGAATAAAAGTTTTATCTAAATTAAGTGAAGTAGAAAAAGAAAGGCTAATCTCAGCTGGGGAATTGCTGCCTACAATTTTTTATAAAGGGAATGCTGAAACATAGAAATGAGAATGCTTACATGGTTAAACTGGCAGTGTATAATCTTATCAAGGGAGTTTATGGTAAAATAATCAACGGCAAGATATTAGGTCAGTCTATAGGTACCAAGTAAGACCACAAAAAGGATGGTTATGTGTTGTTTTAAGAAATGCTGATAAGTGAAGGGATATATTGAAAGAAAAAGTTAAGTTTTGTGATTTAGGGATCCTTCTTGATTTAACAATTACTACAGTTAAGGATGATCTGGATGAATTAAAAGGTAAACTTGTAACAAAGGTACAGATTAATAAGAAAGATAGTGCTATAGCTAAACAACCCATAATTACTGCTTATATGAAACCAATTGAGACATCTCATATATTAAAAGGGGAGATAATAGAGTGTGCTATGAGAAGAGAAGAGAAAGGGAGCACATATTAACTCCTCAGTGGTACTGGACTCAGATGAAAGCTGTAATAGTGAAATGGAAGAGGGCAGGACTTTGTCTGTGGCTAGTGATAGCAAATCCTATAGTTTAACAGGAGTAATCAATAATGAAGAGGTTGTTGGTGTGGTAACTTTAGAATCTACAAATTGACAGAAGAGCAGTGATAAAGGCATAGAGTTATTATCTTGGAATGTTGCTGGTTTCAAAGAGAAAATTGAGGATAAAGCTTGTTTAGATTAGATTTAAAATTTCCAATATTGTTCTTTCAAGAAACTTGGATGGGCAAATTGGATGTAATATGGTTGAATGGTTACACAACCTGGTCCTCACCAGCCTATAAATCCTCAAAATATGGTAGAGCTAAAGGTGGTTTAGCAATATGTGTTGGGGTGCCCCTCGAGTTTATGAACCCTGAAGTCAGTTTGTATAATGAATTCTATATGTACGTTGTTAGTATGGGACAAAGAGAATGTATTACATTCTTTTACCTATACATATATATATATATATATATATTTTTTTTTTTTCCTCCAGCCATTAAAGCTAGAGAGATGATAGTTATCCATAACTGTATAGGCCATGATATAGAATCCTTGAAAGCTAGGTTTCCAGGGGTAGTGATATATATTTATTTGGTGATTTTAATGTATGGGTTGGTAAAGGTATTGAAAATGTGGCTTCTAAATGGGGAATATATGATTGTTTAAATATCCCAGTGCATCAGTCAAAAGGTGGGATATTGAGCACAAAAGCTAAGATATTATTTTCATTTTTGGATAAATTTAACTTAAGGATCTTAAATGATAGAACAAGAGGTGATTATACTGGGGAGATATCATTTCCAACAATTAAAGGGGGTAGTGTTCTAGATCTAGGAATTGTGGAAGCATTAGCATATGCTAGAGTAAAGTATTTTAAGATTATTAAGACAGAACAGAGTGATCACTTTCCTGTGGTTTGTTCTATCTTGTTAAATATTAATCAAAGACCAAGAAATTGCATGGAAGAGAAGGAGGCAGATGCCAATATGTGCTTTAAATGTGGAAAGAAAATTATATGGAATGAATATACAAAAGAGTGTATTGATAAGTTAATTCAAAACCATAATATAATAGAACAACCAGTGGATAGGATGATCACTCTAGGGCCAAAAAAAATAAATTGAATACTTTGAACATTACATGCAGCAGTTATTTCAGCTGGTGAGTTCTAGAAAAAAAATAAGAAAAAAGCTAATATTAGTAGCTCCCAACCCTGGTTTGATATTGATTGCCTATGTCTAAGAAATGAGATTAAAAAACTGGGTAAGCTTAGGGTGCGCAGTCCCTTTCTTGTTGTTCTGAAGGCATTTAAGAATCTAAAAATAGAATATAGATCTAGGATCCATAAAAACAAGAGGTATCAGAATTTATTATTTTGGGATAAATTACAAGAGTCAATTTTAAAAAAGATAATCAAACATTTTGGTCTTTAGTGGATTTTGGATGTTGTGAGAGCAACATTCAATTTAATACATTAGGGATGATATCAGAAGAACAATGGGTGAATTATTTTAGTAACGTCTATGCTAGTGATCATAAAGATCAATCTCCTAATAGTATAGGTGAGTGTTTTTTTTGGTTAAGGATCCAATTATATTCTCCTCCATGGAAGTAAGGGATGTAATACAACCACACAAAAAAGGAATACGGCACCTGGGATTGACGGCGTCCCAGCTGAAGTCTTTTTATATAATGTTAATCATTGGGTAGAAGTTCTGACTTGTTTATTTGCAGCAATTCTCCAACCTCTTGTCTTGTCATCAGACTGGAATTAGGGGGTGATTATTCCCTTATTCAAGAAAGGTTCTAAATATGACCCTAAGTGTTACAGACCAATAACCCTATTGCCGATTTCCCAATAGATCTTTACTCACTTGTTGTTGCAAAGGTTATCACTCTGGGTGGAAAAAATAATCTAATTTCCAAGTTCCAATGTGGTTTTAAGAAAAATTGTAATACTTTAGATTTGTTTTTTACATTGAACTATCTCTTAGAACTTTACGTATCTAGGAAGAAATGCCAATTATATGTCTGTTTTGTTGATATACGTGCTGCTTTTGATTCTGTAGATAGGAACACATTGTGGGAAATTTTAACAATGTTAAATATAGATAAATCCCTACAACAGATATTGCAGAGGTTACATTGTTATACTACTGCTGTGGTCCGATATTCTAGACGGTGCACTTACAAGAGAAATAAAGGTAGAAAAGGGGGTTAAGCAAGTCTGTCTACTAGACCCCTTATTATTTAATTTATATATTGAAGCTGTAGTTAAGGATATGGTCAAAACTGACACATTTGCAACTTCAATAAATAAGGAAAAAATCCAAATATTATTATACACAGACGATGAGCTCATTATTTCCCAGACACCTCTTGGTCTAAAAAGAGCTATCCTAAGCTTGATGGATTCACTATCCGAATTGAAATTAGAATTGAATATAGAAAAAACAAAGATTATGTCTTTTGGTAGAAAAGCTGTGAAAGGCTTTTGGAAAATTAATGATAAAAGAATAGAACTGAAATCCTTTAGATATTTGGAAATTATTTTTGATAAGAATTTGAAGTGGAATAATCACTTGTATGAGATAAAAAGTAAATCATATAGTTCAATGTCTGCTGTGGGTGCCTTCGCATACAGGATTGCGAGTAACTCTTTTATGGCTCTTAGAAGGGCATTTGAAGCAAAGACCATTTCCCAGACATTATATGGTTGTGAACTTTTGGGCCTCCTAGCTGGGGATTCAAAGATAGAACCTTTCCAGAATACTTTCTGAAGAAATATATTTGAGCTCCCTTGGGATTGTCCAGCAGCATTTATGAGACTGGAAGTAGGTATGCTCCCTTTAAATGTTGGAATTAAAATTAGAACAAATAAATACTGGGAAAAGATGGTAATGATGCCCACAGAGAAACATCCAGATCTATGTTGGGTTGACTATCTGGCAAGAATACAGGATGGTCATTGTATGATTGGGTGGTTTCAAAGCCTAAACTGGTTAATAAAGAATTCTGGCTTGGAGGATATTGGGTGAGATAAGGCTTTGTTGAATCCAAACCTGTTTGCAAAGACTGCTATCCAAAGATTTACTGATATGTCAATACAGTTTGATTTTGCAAGAGTGTATGAGTTAGATAGATATGGATTTTACTCCAAGATAAAGACTAACTGGAATACAGAGGAATATCTGATAAACTGTGAAAATAAGTTCCATACGAATAATCTTTGTAATATGAGGCTCAAAACATAGATACATAGATAGATACATAGACAGTGTCGGCAGATAAGGGCCTATGGCCCACCTAGTCTGCCCATTTGAGCTTGTAAGTTCAGTTTGTTTTCCTAGAAGTCTATTTCCCCTTACCCCTAACCTCTAGAATTCCTTTATGTCTATCCCATGCATTCTTAAATCCCGTGATTGTTTCAGCCCCCACCACTTCCTCTGGCAGGGTGTTCCACTTGTCCACCACCCGCTCTGTGAAGAAATTCTTTCTCATGTTTCCTCTGAATGCTCCTCCTCCAACTTCATCCCATGCCTCTAGTCCTGAAACATCTTTTTCAGCTTAAAAATAGTGTTTTCCTGCACCCTGTTCCTCCCTGTAAGATACTTGTATGTCTCTATCATATCCCTCTCCCTCCTCTCCTCCAGGGAGTACATGTTCAGTTCCTTCAACCTGTCTTCATAGGACTTGTGATGCAACCCATGCACCATCTTTGTTGCCCTCCTCTGAACCTTCTCTACCCTGTCTATGTCCTTACGTAGGTATGGTCTCCAGAACTGTACACTGTACTCCAGGTGGGGCCTCACTAGTGTCTTGTATAGCGGAAGTTTAGGTATTATGAAAAAGTTTAGGTATTATGAATCTCCATTATAATAAATGGAGGGGACAGTTTGGAAATAAAAAAAGGTGTAATTGTAACAATGGAAATATAGAAAGTTTACATAATAAATTATTGGTCTGTGAAGAACTGAAGAAAGAAAGAGATAAATGGATTACACCATTGCTTACAGTGGATAATTTGGAAGATAGGGATAATTGTGCAATATGTCTACTTGGTCTGATAAATATTAAAACAATGTACGGGATGGCACATTTTGCCAATAAGATGAAAAAGTGATTTTAAGTATAACTTTTTATATAATCTTTTCTATAATGTTTATTGTAATTGAATGATGAATACTTATAGGTATCTTCAATGTGATGTGAGAAAATGAGTGTTTTTTATACATCTTTGTATCAATAAACCTAAAACTTGAAACCAGTAGCAAGAAAAAGAATGGGACAGTACGAATGTATGTGGATTATCGGAGCCTCAACAGGCGGACCATCACTGATCGATACACCATGCCCCGTATTCAGGATGCCTTAGACTGTTTGAATGGTAGCAAGTGGTTCTCAGTGTTGGATCTTCATAGTGGGTACTACCAGATCCCCATGGTCCCAGAAGACAGTGAGAAGACAGCCTTTATATGTCCACTTGGGTTCTATGAATTTATGAGGATGCCCCAAGGGATCTCAGGTGCTCCAGCCACTTTTCAACGGTTGATGGAGTGTGCAGTGGGGGACATGAACTTATTGGAGTGCTTAGTATAGCTAGATGATGGTATAGTGTTTGAAAGTTTGTTGGAGGAACATGAAAGCAGACTTTTTAAAGTGTTGAACCACCTGGAAGATTTTGGCCACAAGCTATCCATTGACAAATGTCAGTTCTTTCAGACATCTGTAAAATATGTGCGGCATATAGTGTCCACCGAGGGGACAGAGACTGATCCTAGCAAAGTTGAGGCCTTGACCACCTGGCACCATCCCCACAATCTAAAAGAATTACAAAGATTTCTAGGATTCTGTGGTTATTACTGGTGGTTCATTAAGGGCTATTCAAGGGTGATTTGCCCACTTCTGAACTTACCCAAGGTTACCCTCCCACCAACAAAAAATACAAGAGAGTGGCCTCCACTGAAGCCGAGAGAGTGTATTTCGATCCAAATGAGTCTTTTGGGTCATGATGGATGCCTGATTGTGAAGCTGCTTTTCATGAAATCATATACCAACTCACTCACGCTCCTGTCCTTGCCTATGCTGATCCTACAAAACCCTATGTATTACATATTGATGCTATCCTACAAGGCTTGGGGGCTGTGTTATATCAAGAGCATGAGAATGGTCTGAGACCAGTGGCCTTTGCCAGCAGAAGTCTGACCCCATCTGAAAAAACTATCCCATGCATAAACTGGAGTTCCTGGCATTGAAGTGGGCCATTGTTGACCAATTCCATGAATACCTGAAGGGGCCAAGGTACTGATAAAGACAGATAATAATCCTTTGACCTATGTGCAGACTTCAGCCAAATTGGATGCCACCGACCATAGGTGGCTTTCTGCATTGTCTACCTATGATTACGCTGTTGAATACAAAGCAGGCCTGAATCACGTAGATGCTGATGCCCTTTCCCGGAGGCCTGTTTCCAGAAGTGATTGGGTCAGACTGTCAGAACCTGATATTTGAGCGCTATGCCAGAAGTATGACAAGGATGAACAAATGTCCACGGATGCAGTGGACTGTCTAGTAGATTGCGTGGGGCCCTCTGACAATTGTATACATGGTGCTTACTGCCACTTTTCTGCATTAGATATTAGTGCACTGCCTCAGCTTTATAATGACAGTATCCAGTGGGCTCAATCCCGAGATCCCATGATCAAATCAGCCCTTGAAGCCCATTACGCAGGGAAAGATGTGTCCAAGTTGTGATCCTCTGATTTGAGAACTGCATTATTGTATAAAGAAGACCCTAAACTGAAACTGATTAACCGATTGCTGTACAGAGAAACAGTAGACAGAGGGGGACAAGTAGACAAGCAACAATTGGTTTTGCCCACCGCTTTCAGAGACTTGGTGCTGAGGTCCCTACACAACCACATGGGGCACCTCGGTATAGACTGTACCCTTGATCTAGTGCAGTCTAGGTTCTACTGGCCTAAGATAGGTCCGATGTTGAGCATCATATATGGACTTGCAGTCACTGCTTGCAGAGAAAGACCTTACCCCAGAGGGCTGCCCCCCTTGTTAACATCAACACCAGTGCCCCCATGGAGTTAGTTTGTATTGACTTTCTGAGTTTGGAGCCTGATCAGTGGAATATTAGTAATGTGCTGGTGGTCACTGACCATTTTTCAAGGTATGCCCAAGCATTTCCCGCTAAGGACCAAAAAGCATCCACTGTGGCCAGGTACTGGTAGAGAATTTCTTTGTTCACTATGGAGCCGCCCCAGAGAATCCATTCTGACCAAGGCCGAGATTTTGAGAGCTGCTTAATCAAGGAGATGCTCTCTCTGTGGGGAGTGCAGAAGTCTAGAACCACCCCTTACCACCCCCAAGGGGGATCCACAGCCAGAACGTTTTAGCCACACCCAGCTTGACATGCTAGGCACTCTCCACCCGAAAGACAAGCCCAGATGGAGCCAGCAAATTAGCACCTTGGTACACACTTATAACTGCACCAGATATGATGCTATTGGGTTCTCCCCCTACTGCCTTATGTTTGGGAGAGAGACTCGGTTGCCAGTGGATGTTTGTTTTGGAATCTCCCCCAATGAGGTCCGAGCTGACAGCTACCTACAATACATGCAGATTTTAAAAGCTCAATTAAATCATGCATACCAACTAGCTCAGACCATGGCTGCAAAGAGAAATTTGGCCAATAAAGAAAGATACGATAAAAAGGTGAAGGCCCAAGAGCTCCAAGCGGGAGATTGTGTATTGTTAAGAAATTTGGGACTGCATGGCAAACACAAAATTGCTGACAGGTGGCATCATCTCCCCCACATCGTAGTAAACAAATTGAATGACTTGCCAGTGTATAAAGTGTGGCCTAAAAACAACTCGAAAGATGTCAAGGCAATGCATCGTAACCATTTGTTGCCCACTGATTGAATCTGAGCCCCCAGAAATTTCTCCCCCTGGACCAGTTACAAGGGCTGCTGCAAGACAGATACAGACAAAATCTGCTTTTGTAGTTTCCGACTTGTGGTTTCCTTCACAGCAAACCCAAATTGAGAATGACTTTCAGTCTGTTTCAGATGAAAGTGAGTTCATCTATGGATATTATCCTTCCTATGAACTAAGTCAGTTGTTTCAAGGTAAACCCCTGGTCAATTATGGGGATGAAGCTGGGCCTTCTGGACTGCCTAAGCCCCCAGTTTTGTCCTTGGAGCCAATGCTCCCTGAGAGTGAAGTGCAGAGTGTCAAGCCTGAGGATATTGAATCACCATGTATGGTGGAACTGTGTGATTTCCCTGAGGAAGAAACAGATGAGCTGAGACTGACTGGTGACTTACCAGAGCAGGAAGAGTACTTTGAGTGCAATGATAATTCCCTTCCAGTGCCGGAGTGCCTTTCAAGTAAGCGAAGTGCTGTGGAACCAGAATTTCCAGATCCAGAGGCCGACAATGCCTCAAGTCCAGACTTTTTTGCCCAGATAGAGCCTCTCCTTGCAAGTAAGGAGAATGCAGAGAGTGGAACTAAAGGTGCAGACACTGTAACTGTTCCCCCAGGAAGACTGGTCGAGCTGTAAAACCAGTAGTGTGCCTCAGCTATGATTCCCCTGGGAGGCCCGTGGATTTGCCTCTCAATGTAGTCCATAAAGGAGTGTCTATGTCCCAGAGCTCACTGCCCAAACTGAGCATAAGTGGAAATTCCCGGTTAATTGTCCTGCCATCCAGGTATGGTGCCCCTGTTCCATCTGGCCTCAAGGTAGCTGTTAGGGAAGGGCCCCTATTATCATTGTTTCATGTGCCGGAAGTGTTGGCCTGAGTTCATACTGCAATGTTTGTATGGTTAGTCAGTGTAATTTATGTATAATGCTGTATAAAAGTGATGTACCGTGAAATACAGAAAATGTGCATGTAGTAAAGGTTTGATATGCTGACTACTGTTTAAAAGTTATGGACTTGATATAATGGAGTTATAAATGTATATGATGATCTGCCTTAGAGTTATTATAAGGGTACCTACTTGATGCGGAAGCCAAGTTTTTCCAGGCCAGGAAGGGTGTAATCCCCCTACAAATGGGGGTTCCCAAAAGTCTTCCCAGAGTTTGCCTATTGCTCACAGTCTAGGTGGCGTTCGGCATTAAAGCTGCTTTAAATGGTGTTGCTGTGAGTGCTGTTAGAGCCTCCGTGTACTGTCTCTTTAAGGGCTTCCTGCCCGCAGTGATAATTTGTTTTAATGGGGGAACTGTGTGTTTTCATGCCCGAGTCCCACCCCGCCTGCTGCCTAAGCACTCCTTTTCTTCCGTTGCTAAATGTGCAGAGGGAGCTCAATTGAAAGATGTAACTACTTGTGGGGAATTATGCAGAGTAGCAGTGAAAATGTAGTTTGTCTAACCTGTCTTTCTTGCAGCATGGAGTGTTTCTGATGTGCTCCACCATTTTGATCCCAAACTACCGAATTGGACCAATGTGGTTGTGAGGACTCTAAAATGGAACCTGATAACGTGGATCTGTGTGGTGCCTGACTCTGGGAAATGTAGTTTTGGACCATTGGCACCTTTTTGCACCAACAGGGGGACTGTGTTGTGAATGCCAGAGGAACCAGCCAATTGGACCACTGGAATTCTGGGGAAATGCCTCGAGCTGTCTGCTGGCAAGCCAGATTCGAGTTGGAAGATGAAGGAGTAGCACCTCTGTGTGTTCCAGTGGCTGTTTGCGGCGTAGTTCATGCGGGAGAACCGTGGAAGGCCTGACTTCTGGCCTACTAGCCTGATTTCTGCACTGAGAAGGTGCAGAGGACTTGTGATCGAACTAAATTCCGAATTTGTGAGAACGAAGCAAGCTGCTGCTGTGGGACCAGGCTTAACCTGTAGAAGACCGAAGATTTAGCTGAATTGAGATCGGCCTGTCAGGACTCTGTGGCCTGGTACAGTAAATGAGTTTTGCATATGAATGTGCTATGTGCTGAATGGGGATCACAATCTGTTTACCCCCATTGCTGTAAACTGTGTGATAGTGCTGGAAGTTGTTTTCCAGCTAGAACTGGACTGGGTCCATGCTGCCTGACGCAGATAGGCCCTGCTGTGAGGGTCTTGTCTCACTACCTTGCGCACAGAGAATAGATCCATCGATGAGGGACCAGCCAGGGGACCAGCCCCTTACACCTTGCCTGAACAAGAACAGAGCCAAAGCAACTTGTGTGGGCCCTGCTTCCTCTGGCAATCCAGAGATTTCATCCATCAGCCCTCCTATGTTTAGTCTGGGTACTATGAGTAATTATCAGGGTAGCTCCCTGAAACTTTTCTTAAATCAAAGTGTGTCATCTGATTGTTTTGTGTTTCTTTTCATGAACTGAGCCCTCCGGCTCAGGTTTACAAATTGTGTGTACATGTTCTTTCTCCATCAGAGGGCCCCAGCCAGCTGCATCGTCGGCCTACCCCGGGCATCGGTCATGGCTAGCCTTTTCCTCCATCCTGGGTACCCAGAGAGTGTGACTTAGTTGGACTCTAAGTACATGCACAGTAGTATGATCATTAATGTGCTCAAGCTAATTAACCTGATTATTCCCCCTCCTTGTTACAGACCCCTGAATAAATCAGATTTGTTTGTTTCTGTAATTTACATCTGTGGTGTCAGTTTATGCTGAAGGTATTGCATTGTTGCTGTTGTACTGCATCACCTTATTTTACAGGGGATCCCCAGAGTCAAGCTGAAGGAACCAGTCCTGAGGTAAGTGCCAAGTACACGTGTATGTGGTTTGCATATCTGGGGTATTGGGAAAGTGCCACCAAGGGGTTAGATGTAACCCCTAGGTGGCACTATCCCTTGGGCTACTACCCCTGCCTGCTTGGCTACTAACAGGTTAAAGGGCCTGAGTTCTAAAACGGGTGCCTCCACCCAAAGGTCAGAGTTGGTTTGGGTTGTGCTAACCAGGCCGTAGCCCTCTGGGATACTGTGACCACCCCTTATCTCCCACTAGTGGCCCACACCATACACAACAGTGACTTTCCCAATACCCCTGATATGCAAACCGCATACACTTAATTTATATCAGGCTAGTAGGCCAGAAGTCAGGCCTTACATAGTTCTCCTGCGTGAACTACGCCGCAAACGGCCGCTTGAACACACAGAGGTGCTGCTCCTTCAGCTTCTGACTTGAATCTGGCTTGCCAGCAGACAGCTTGAGGCATTTCCCCAGAATCCCAGTGGTTCAATTGGCTGGTTCCACTGTCAGCCACAACACACTCCCCCTGTTGGTGCAAAAAGGCACCAATGATCCAAAACTACATTTCCCAGAATCAGGCACCACACAGATCCACTTTATCAGACTCCATTTTAGAGTCCTCACAACCCCATTGCTTCAATTCAGCAGTTCTCTACCAAAATGGTGGAGCACCATACCTCTCAACCTCCTGCCTCATAAATCGGGACAAGACTTAAAAAAATCAGGGACAAAGGACCAAAATCAGGGACACTTCTCCAAAATTGGAGATATCCACTCAGAAAGCTGTTAGAATAAAGGGCTTGGTGTAAAATGCATTTTCTAAAGAAGAACAAGTCTGTAACTTTAATGTTTGAAATTAGTTTGTGCTTATAACCCCCGCTGTTTGGTCATGGAAACACAATTTTTAGGAGGGACAGAGTAACATTTTGAGACAAAATCAGAGACGTCCCTGAAAATCAGGGACAGCTGAGAGGTATGTGGAGCACAACAGAAACAGCCCATGCTGCAAGAAAAGCAGGTTAGACAACTACATTTTCACTGCTACTCTGCATAATTCCCCACAAGTAGTTACATCTTTCAACTGAACTCCCTCTACGCATTTAGTCATGGCAGAAATGGAGCACTTAGGCAGCAGGCCGGGTGGGACTCTGACATGATAACATGCAGTCTCCCCATTAAAACTAATTATAACTGTGGGCAGGCAACCCTAAAGAGACAGTACATGGAGGCTGTAACAGCACTCACAGCAACACCATTTAAAGCGGTTTCAACACTGAACACCACCCAGACTGTGAGCAATAGGCAAGCTCTGGGAAGACTTTTAGGAATCCCCATTTGTAGGGGGGGTTACCAATGATTAATCTGCACTTGAGCAGTTTAACATCGGACACCTCACCCGTGGCTTACACCACTCGTGAGGTTACCCAAGGTCAAACTGCTCTTGTGCAGATAAATCATTTATTACACTTGCTTCCATTACATGTCCCAGATATATATATATATATATATATATATATATATATATATATATATATATATATATATATATAAATACATAAATATATACATGTATATGTAACTATAGACACACATATTTGTTTTATTTGAATTTTGGTAACCGGGTAAAACCACTGAGACAATTACAGTCCCTTTTTCAGGGTCGACCCAGAAGACAGCAACACAAAAATACAAGGTATTTACAGCAAATTTGGGAAGAGACAGGATACAGCAGATGTATTCTAAGTACATAAAGTCAAGTAACAATGAGGAATAAAGTTGGAATATAATTACAATATATACATTGCATTGCATTGCTAAGCACAGATTAGGGACAAACAGCAGCCCTAGCTAGCAGGTCTAAATGCACAACTCAGTATGTAGTAGAGAGAATATCATAAGTTCAGATACATACAACTCTAAACAATGCACAAGTGTAGGCCCCATCAGCAACCACTACCAGCAAAGCAAATAAATAGTTAGGGAGTGGGGGAGTCAGATAACAGGTAAGAGAAGCAAGGGAGCAAAGGCAGAGCAGAGGTAAGGAGAGAGGCACTGGGGGTTCGGGTATGAAAAACAAAAGGGGTAACATCACTCCAGGGCACAAGAGGGTGATTAGAACTGCAGTCTAAGTAGTGTACAGTCAAATAGCCTGCAGTCACAGGAATGAGTAATTCAATGACAGAAGCAGTTGCATTTAGCAGAGGAAGTAAGAAAGGCATGTAAGCTGAACTAGAACATAGGAAGAGAGATGCTGGACAGGACTGAAGAGGGCAATGAGTTCCAGTCGGCTACTGCTGTGAAGGAGAATGCTTTTGTGCAACAGCTAGCTGCAGGTTAGGTCTAAGAAGAAGAGGGAGGGAGACTGATCTGAGTGTCCGAGGTGCCAGTCTCTGCTTGATAATCCCACTGAAGCAAGGGGTGGTGTATTTGTGGACAAATTTGTACAAGAAGCTCAGGGAAGAGAGCCTCAATTTTGAATTATAAGGCAACCAGCTCAACAAAGAGAGGACAGTACAATGGTGGAAGTGGGAGTTGACACCTAGGGCAAACCTTCCCACCCTATGGTATACTTAAGTGAGGAAAGACACATTAGAAGTATTGGTGGAGAGCAGTAGAGCAGCACCATAGGTAAGGAGGGGGAGAAGCAAAGAGGAGGTGATCTTAAAGCAGGAGATTGAGGTAAGGAAAGGGTGGATGTGATAGAGAAGACCCAGTTTCTGATAAAGAGCCTTAACGAGGGTAGAGACATGGGTGGTATGGGAGAGAGAGGAATCCAGGGTAATACCCAGATATTTGAAGGTATTGACAGCCTCAAGAACATCGCCATTGAGGGAGGTAATACAGAGAAGGTAGGGAGGATGAGAGGAGGGAGGTAGATGAGAGAAGATCATACTTTTTGTCTTTTTTGTATTTAAGATAAGCTGATTATGCATGAACCAATCCTCAAGGGCAGCAAAGTCACATGCGAGCTCTCTATTAATCCAAGCAACACCAGGAGAAGAGCGGTATATGATAGCATCATCTGCATAGAGATGCACAGCAGCCCTACCACAGTTGGGTAATTCATTGATGAAAGATGAGAACAATAAAGGACCCAATATGGAGCCCTGTGGGACCCCATGAGTTATTGGTCTAAATTCCGAGAAAGAACTGGGCCACTTGACCCTTTCAGACCGGGAGGAGATATAGCTAAGGACCCAGTGGAGGGCACTGGAGTACAGACCAATAACACAAAGCTGCTTTAGCAGAAGACTGTGGTTTACTAGGTCAAACACATTTGTAAGGTTGGCAAAGATGGCACCAGCGGCAGAACCATAGTCCATGGCTTGGTAGATGTCTGAGGTTACCTTAATCAGGGCCGTGAGGGTACTGTGGTTTTTTTCTGAAACCATGCTGAAAAGGTGAAAGCAGATTATGGTGATCCTGGTTGTCCTGAAGGTGACTGTAAATGATGCACTCTTGTATTTTGGCCAGGGGCAAAGGATGGAGTTTGGTCTGAAATTCTCAACAACAGAGCTGGATCTGTCTTTATGCACTGGTACAACAATGGCTGCCTTCCATTTGTCAGGAACAGTACTAGTCAAGAGGTAATGGTTAAATAGGTCATGCACAGGGCAAGCAAGGGCCGGAGCTCCCAACTTAAGAAATATTGGCTCCAGGGAGTCGTGACCAGGGGAACTCTCAGCCTTCTAAGTGGCAAGAAGTGTCTGTGCTTCATTACCTGTGGCCAGTTTCAAGTGAAATAAAGGTCTTGTCTGGACTTTCTTCACAGATGAAGGAACTGAGGGTGCCATAGGAGAGTTATGGAATTATGTGTGGTTCATAGCTCAGTGCTTGTGCTACCTACTGTAGCTGAATGATATAGGTTGTGCTTGGATACAGAGGCCAGACCAGTAAGTAGGGCAATGCTTACAAGGTATTGGTCGTATGACATGATTAGTGCTTAGATACTTCAGCATAGACATGAGCAAGTCAGTGATTATAGTACATGTAACCTGGATAGTATAGATAAGGTGCATAGATGCTTGGACTGATGAGTAACTTGTTATGACTTGATGTTTTGGCCTTTCTCTGTATCCCACCATAGGAAGGATGATTAGTCAAGTAGGATGAGACCCCCCCAAAAGAAATAATGATATCATACAACTATCTCCTCCTACTCCGGAGAGTGTGGCCAGTAGTACGCAGGAGAGGAAAAAAAACCTTGAGGGGGAAACCTATGAGGACCCATGGCTACTGACCTGCCCATACTTCTGGGCATACTAAAGGAGAGTAATCCTAAATTAACGATTTAAGTTATCGGCTAATCCAAAATCCAAAGTTGTAAATCCTGGTTCAGTGCAAGCAGGAAAGTTGAATGAAAGTACTGATATTTGACTGTCAGGTGAAGATGGAAGCACATCCTTCTAGTGAACTCCTAGTCTAAATCCTTGTCCAGGGTAGAATCTGATAGAAGATTGGAATCCATTGTCGAGCATAATAATCCAAAGTGTCAAAAGTTGCAATGGTAAAGTGATCCAGAAGGTGAGGAAGTCTTCTCCAAGAAGAATAGTGTCCAAATAGCTACGTCTCCAAGCCCAGAGTATGAGGACACTTAGTTCATGTTCCGGTTGGCAAGCTTTGTAAATGAAGGCCTTGGTGATGAAGCACAGGAACTAGGCACAGGCTGCACGATCTAGAGAGGGCAGAGCAGTAAGAACCTGCAGTCCGGAGTAGGTGAGGCAGTAAAGTGAAGTGGGAATAGATCTTAGTGCGAATAGGTAAACATAAGTTAGATGGACCTCCAGGTGAGACAGTCTTTGATGAACCTCTAGGCCCTGTAAGGGCAAAACAGGTAGTATGAGTAGATAGTGCACATATGTAGACTGTACAGAGGTCAGCAGTAGTAGTAATAAAATCAAACCTGCCTGATGCAGATGTAGTAGCATAGGAGTAGTATTGAATAGATTATGTGTGGTATACAGCGGAGAGCATGGAGGGAATGTAAATAGCATGTAAATCAAAAAGCTTTTGTCAGGTGATCAAAAAGGTGGTATAGTGCGATGTAGATGTATACGTTTCGGGAAGCTAGAATAGTACAGCAACTGGAATTACACTCATGAGAATGGTCTGATGAATCATGAATTGCCATTCTTCTAATAGCCATGGATGGTAATAAGTGATGAAGGCTTAGTCGGATGAAGTAGCAATGTAACAGGATCCAATTAGCCTTACAACACTGGAGTAGAGTTATGCTGATGCCTAAATCATAAGATGGAAAGTCTTCCGGATAGAGCTTAGCTAAGTGTACTGGCAGGAGTGGAGCAGTAGTAAATCCATTGACTGACGTGGTAAAGCATAAGCATCCACAGGAATTGATGGTGAATGTTCAACTAATCCAGATATAAGATCATAGTAGAATGAGGAGCTCCACAAAAGCAAGCAGACTGTAATTCTTCATGGATTGCAAGGAGCAGTAAAGTGATACCAGGCAAAGCTCTCACGTGGCTGGCGAGTACAGCCAGACCTCACATAGGCCAGGCGAAGGAAGAGTGAGTCAAGCTAGACCCCACAGAGGCTAGATGACTAAGGCGCCACCAGAGAGGTAGCACAGAGCAGCAGGCATCCCAGAGGCTGAGGGGATGAAGCAAGCAACAAGAGTGCTAAGTAAGATAAGGTCTGGCTATACAATTCACATAATCAGACTTTATGGGCATGGCTGAGACAGCTGATGGTGCGAAGCTAAATAAGCTATGTAATGACATCATGTGTGGGAATAGCAGGTGTAGAGATAAATAATCGAACTTCAGGCCCCGATGCTGGGTGAGGCAGGTATGCAGTAGAAGTAGACAAACTTCTGGGCCCTGATGTTGGGCGAGGCAGGCACTAAGGCCTCTGACATGGGGTAGATAGGCAGCTGGACCACACGTAGGTCAGCTGAGGAATGCGTAGAGAGTGGCAAGCTAGGCCCCCAAAGGCAAGCAAGCTGCAAACCCACACATAGGGCTACAAGGTTGGTGAGATCCCACCAGGCTGGCCCTCACCTCATGGTCCACAGAAACACTGGACCCCACGTAGGCCAGTGAAAGGGGAGCAAAAAGCCAGACCCTTACAGGTTCCACAGGGAGGAGAGGTGCCAGGCAAGGCAATGTGTAATAGTGCAGAAATACTGTTGCCAGATAAGCTGAGAGTGGCCAACAGCCAGCAGAGAGGACATTTTGAAGGGATGTCTGCATGACCCATTGTAGATGAAAACAATGAAGTCCCCCCTCACATGAGGGAACACAGAGTACAAGCCATGCAATCAGGCTGAGTACTACATGCAGGAGCTGAAAAGCTGTCAGTGTAGAAGTATGGTTGGTGAGGAATTAAGTTTCCTGTAAGGCCTAGGCTCCATAGGGACACAGTTGCACAAATAATTGTACCTTATTGTAAGTAAATGAAAGGGTAGCCCAAACATCCTGGATTAGTGTATTACTCCCCAGAAACATGATGAGGATCTGGCAAGCTGCCAATTGAAGGTCTGAATTAATGTGCCACTGAAACTGTAGGTCTGTGGCACTGCAGGTAAACTCAGGGCTGGAATGCCAGTGGGTGGTAATTGTAAAGAAAGTGACTCACGCAGCAAAAGGCAGCTCCCAGAGAAGCAGCAAGCGGCGTACAGCCGCACAGTCAGTAGGCGCTAAGGCGAGGTGGTAAGCAGAGTGGTGGCACACGACCTCAAAGCAGTGGTTGCATATGCCAGAGTGCTCCCAGCTCAGGAAAAGCCTGGAAAAGTGGACAAGGAGTCAGAAGAAGCGGCAGCGAAGTCATGCGGCTGAAGAAGCACAGCTGAGGGCACTGGCAGAATGGGGAGCCGAAACGAACTGACTGAACGGTGCCACAGTGCGGGGCCAGAAACCCCCAAAAAGGCAAGAAAGGGAGAAGGTGGGACGGGGAAGCAAATGAGCAGGCAGCAGCAGGGAGAGCACAAGGAAGATGGGGGCCGGGGAGGAATCCAGCCCCAACACGCAGCACAGAGCGAATGCAGCGAGTGCAACTCGCTCTAAGCAGAGCAGCACCTTTCAATTGTGAAGCGTATTTGTGTAGATCTGTAAAAAAGTCGTTAAAGCCAGCAGCAATAGACAGGGGGTCAGCGAGGGTAACACCCTGGGCAGAGATGGCGCTCAGGAGTTCAGCAGCCTTCCCTTTCACCAGTGCATTGATCTGCCTCCAGAACTCATTGGGTTTGCAGAGGTGTACTTCTTGAACATATACATATACAAATATGTATATATATATATATATATATATATATATGTCTCTATTTGCAATAAATTTGTTTGCAGGCATTACTAGTATATTTTGAAAGATTGTCATTACTAATTTGTTGTATAGTTCATGAAATAATGAGCTTGATATTTGTTATTTCGTATAGTCCCCCAGTATGCCTTATGCATAGCATATAAATCCAAATTATTCCAAGGCCATCGTGACATATAATATTAATTCCCTTTTCAGTTTGCCAGGGACGTACACACAGCTGCATACACTGGTTGATCCACAGCTGGCATGGTGCCCCAATGCACAGTACAGCCAGCTGAATCATTCCAGAGTGCAGATCCCCAGGACGGGTTTAGTGCAGTCAATGGCTGGCCATGGCTGGGTGTGGAGGGCAGTGCCAGTCTTTGCAACAGGTTGGGTATGGGGGAAGTGAGGATGTTTGTGTACAGGGGCAGTGGATGGGAGTTCTCTAGACTATGGATATGAACCATGGTTTCCTTTGGTGCAATTGGGTCCGGGGGGCCCTACACTATGGAACTCTTCAGGGATGGAGTTGGCTAGATTGGGGATGGAAAGGGGGTGCCTCTAGTCCACCAGGGCTGCCAGGCTGCTGTGCAACTGGGTACATATCTGCAGCCTGCCTGTGGGTGGCTGGCTGGGTTAGACCAGCTATTCATGGCCTAACTGTGGGCTGCAGTTCTCTGTACTGTGAGAGGCACATTCCCACTGAATATGCTGCAGCACGGCATATGCATAGGATTGCACCCTTGACTTGAATGGCATACCATTTGTGTGAGGCCTGGCCCATTCCCTTCCAGCTGGTGCATCCCACACGTTTGAATATCACGCTGCTGTGCATTGTTGGAGTTGTGCTGCACATCTCCCTTTTCCACCAGGATGCGCTGCGTATCTCCTTTGAATATGGGGGACCTGGACTAGGTAGGCTGAATAAATACATCATAAAAATTGTAAATTTCCCCACTGAAAACAAGATATTGCATCTAATCTGGGACAGCCTAGGTAAATACAGTGTAAAAATGTGTAAATGAACATCGCTGTGACAATGAGATGTAGCATCTCCCCTGCCCTATCATAGATGCAAAATATAGGATAAGAAATATTCAGTGCTCCCAGATCCAAATACCATTACTCTGTAAGAGACCCTCATTTTCCCTGTGTTTTCCCCACAAAGGCAGAATCAAATCCCTGTATAAATCCCTGTAAATTTTTCCATAAGCCACCGGTTCCTTATTTATGACTTTGTACTTTATTTATTATATCAGCAGCCTTTTATTAGGAAAAGAGCTCTGATTATCTGCTCAGTATTTACATACCTCCAATGCATGCCTTGCCAATACTATATCTTCCTGCTGTCATACACCGCTGCAAGTTCACACTCTCCCCCATTCCCCTGTGTAACGTGCCACCCTCTGGACTGCTGAAGTATCTCGGGTGCCATGGGGTGTGGTATCCTGTAATGCCATCTGCAGTGTATACTTCAGGCTATAGATAGTTCGTCTGCATTTCCCAAACTGAACAAATGAATGGGAGGTTGGCTGTAACATGCCTGTTTTGGAACCTGTGTGATTGGGTACAGCATCGTTCACCTCCCACACTGAGAAGTGCAATTGCACCGGGCCGATGAATCCACATGCCAGTGCCTGTGGAGTATGACCACTGGGTGTTATCACCCCCACACAGCTCTTGCCTATATATAACGCATTTCAGAATTCTACTGTGAGTGCTCCACCACCCACCAATAGAGCGGTATGATCTCATTACAGAGCCAGTCATCACAATGGGATGGGCCTGGGGGGCAGGAAGGGGGATGTCTGTGCACCGTTGAGGGGAAGTGGAGACCACTACACTATGGACATGGGCTGTAGACGTACTCAGGTGCAATTAGGGATGGCATTGGGGTCCCTACAATATGGAAATGATAGAGTCTGGACTCTGGTACGATCGGGGCTGGTGGAACAGGTGGGGGGTGCCACTATACCACCAGATACTTCAGGGCCTGTCCCACATGGGAGCGATTGGAGTTGGGGCTTAGGGGTGAGAGCTGCTCCGGTACATACATCCCCTTTGCCAACATGCAAATGGGCTGGTAATGAGCATGCATAAGGCTCCTTTGCGCCCTGCATTCTCAATTAGTTCATTTGCATTCCTGGGCTGAATATCGCCCATGAGGGCTGTGGTGCATACCAGTATGTGCCACGCATTCCCCCTGGAAGGTATTCAGTCTGGGTCACCCTGGATGCACCTGACTTTGCAGCTGACTGCACTGCGACTCCTGTCCAGGGTCACATTTTCAACAGGAACGATGAAGCCTGCCACGATGAAGTGCAGTGTCACAGGTTTACTGCATGGCAAAAGGGATTAACTCTGTTTGAAACTGCATTGTTTGCTGCAGTAACTCTGCTACAGCATACTGCAGTGCTGCACTTCATCCTGGTGGGCTTCACTATATGCACACCCTGTACCGGTAGTGCATTCTCTTTGAATATTGTATCAGTGCCAACCGGTGCACCCTCTTTGTGCAATGCATCTTTCTGCTCATGCATCGATCCAGCACTTAATATACAGTATCCCCCGATGTAAAACATTGTTTCTTTAGACGTGGGTGTAGAGCCTGACGTTGTTCTTTTCTTCTTACCCTTAGGCCTCACAACTGTGAAGGGATTCAGGGAAGGGGGTCATCCGACCAGAAGTGCCTGGAAGGTCTTGTAATATATCCTGATCTGGGGTTTCATTGCAACCATTCCTTCTTCTTCCATTATTATATTATTTCCTTCCGTCTCTTGGTCCTGTACAATTAAGGGAGTTTTCCCAGTGTCTTGCCAAAATGTCCCCCATTCACAAAAAAATACCACTAACAGCTTAATTTGGTTCAATGTCAGTTGGCATCCATCTGTATCCCCTTCCCCCAGGACATGGCTGAAAATAGGCAGAATTGTCTAGTCCTCCTTTCCTGGTCAAAAAAAACAACTAAACTAAATAGTAAGACATCATTTCCCTGGTGTCCAGTGATGCACCCGCGTTCCCGTCCCTTTCTGTATGTAATATTGCCTTGGTGTCTAGTGTCATCCCCACCTTTCAATTGCAGTCCCCCTAATATATTTGTATTTCCATGGTGTCTAGTGGCACCCCCCACCCTCAGATTGCTGTCAATGTAATTAATTTATCTTTCTCTGGTGTCTAGTGGCGGCTCCACCCTCCAATCACTCTCCCCATACTTGATTTTTATTTTGCTGGTGTCTAGTGGCACACCTCCCCCAATAGCCATCTCTATGATTGATTTATCTTTCTCTCTGGTGTCTAGTGGCACCCCCATCCTCCAATCACCATCCCTATTAGTTTTTTTTTATTTTTCCTGGTGTCCAGTGGCAGCCCCCCCCCCCCACCGTCTGATCACTGTACCCATATTTGATTTATCTTTCTCTGGTGTCTAGTGGCACCTCCCACCCTAAGTTGCTACCCCCATTAATTTTTGTCTTTTCCTGGCATCTAGTGGCATCCCACCTTCACCCTTTAATTGCCATCTCCATGGTCTGAAATAAACAAAAGCATCCCTTGATGTGTTTTTTACCTTGCAAAAAAGAAAATGGTCCCTTGTTGATCTGACCCCCCACCCCAACCTCCCACTCAGCACCCACCACCCCACCCACACCCCAGTACACCCACATACACTCTCACTCACCTGAACAGGTCACAGGGTGAAGATCCACTCTCTGACTGAAGACACATCTTGCTGCTGGAACCACAAACGACACGATGTGAAACTAAGGTAAGTGCAGTTCAATGTATTTCAATGGGGGTTTTGAACTTTGATACATAACTTTGTCATTTTTGCATATTTTGACCCCTAAATTTGAAAATATCCTTTTTGGGACTCCACCTCATGTCCAATGGCAGAGGAATCATACAAATCAAGCCCAAAAGATGATTTTGCAGTGACTTGGTGAATCACCTTTCAGGCAGGATTTGAAAAAGTTCATAGTCCTTGTTTATGAGGTGGGATCATAAGAAGGCTATGTTAAAAATGTGGGGTCAAAATATGCAAAAATGGCAATGCTATTCATATACGTTGACACTTTATTACACTTGCTTGTAACTTTGTGAATTTTAAATATTTTGACCCAAAATTTTCAACATTGCCATTATTTTATACCACTTCATGAACATGATAGCTATCAATTTTCAAATCTTGGCTAAAAGGTGTTTTTGCACCTGTGGCACAGAATGACATTTCAAAGCCGTGAATGATGTTTTGGCATGGATTTGAAAATTCTCAGCACAGGGTTCATGAGGTGGGATAATAACAAGGCTATGCTGACAATTTGGTTTCTGTTTTGGTAGAAATGCAAGCAAAGGGCTTTGTGCTTCCAAAACAACATACATATATGCTCCGGGCCCTGCACTCCCAGAGGCAAATAAGGATACAATTATAGTATCTCAAAAAGTAAGGAAATTCTTTGCAAAAACTGTGTTAATGCACCAGTTAGTGTAACTTAACACCATGAAAGTAGGGCAATGTGGCATTAGGGTTTCCAATCTTAACACCTCACCCCTACCCAAACTAGCTAAAGGAAAAATCATTAGGGTTTTGCATCTCCAAAGTCTTGGTAAATCAGTGGTGGGGTCTTCCTTGGGGATTGTCAACCCTAATGCTCCCTCCTCCTCCCAGCCACTAGCCTCTGGTCTGAAGCACAAGGTACAGCTCCAAGCCACTGCCTCATAATAATACACTCTTCAAACATAGAGAAGTATGTCTTGCCACAGGTTGCCAACACAATTTGTTGTATCTTTCTTCATGCAGGACCTTGTGGGCCCTGCATGAAGAAAGGAGATCATGTGTGACATTTGTTCATGGAATGAGGTGGGCATTAAGGTTGACAACCCCCAAGGAAGATCCTACCACTGATTCACCAACACTCAGGAGACCCTGCTGACCTGCTGGTGCAGCGGTTGGATTTCCGCTTGCGATGCCAGTGACCTGGGTTCAGGAACAGACTCGGGTACTGGAGGGCTGGCCAGGGAGAGAGGGCTTCAGCATTAGATGACTGCTTGCCTTCCCTTTGGGGGGAGGGCAGCAAAGTGACCTGACACTTGCTGACACCTGGTGGAGGCTGGGAACTGCAATGCATGGGAGCCCACTAACTAATGAGGTGTGGTGAACATCGGTGTATGCCTGATGTTAGTGGCATGCCATGCCCAAAGGGAGCAAATGGGAAAATCAATCAATCAAATGGGAAAAAAGCCCCATGGTCAACAGGATGATGGTCACCAGGTCCCACTGCCATGAGACCTCGAGCAGTGTATGAACCATTCCAGCAGCCAGCAGCACCTGGGCCAAGAATTGTGCTGGTTGCCTCAGAAGACAGGGACCTGCCTGGCGAAGGGTTACGTCTGGGTTACTCAAAGGGCTGCAATATGGGGTGATGGGTGGCTGCATTGAGGCAATGTGGCAGTGAGGGCCATAGGAAGGCCTGAGGGAGAGGCTGGCCTGGAACTGGGGGGAGCAAAAAAAAAAAAACTCTCAGGAGATCCAAAACTCTTATGTTTTTTTTTTCTTTTGCTGCTTGGGGGTTGTGGGTGGGGTGTTAGGGTTTCACCCTAACATCACATTTCCCTAATTTTGTGGAATTAAAGTTACCCTAACTGGTGCATTAACGCAGTTTTCTTTTTCAAAGAATATATATTTAGAGATGAGCAGTCTGTTTAATGATAACCCAATTTTTGCGCACCTTAACTTTAGCACTGTTCAACAAAATTGCCTGAAATTTTACATGCAAATTCTGGGATGCTAGTTCATAAGACTTGACATGTTTTGTGATGGTGCTCATCCAGATTCTGAGATCCAGAATTTTAAAAAGCCTTGAAAGATGGACTTTTTGGCTGTTTCTTGTTCACCTTTGAAGCAAATTTATTTTGAAATATTGTTAACTTTAAGGATAGAAGTGGTTTTGCCCAAGGGTTTGCTTTTTGATGGTTTGGTGAAAAATAATAATCAGTTCTTGAGTTATAAGGTTTTGAAATTTGGCTTTTGAGCATGTTCAGTAAAGCTTTTGCGATCACCCTCTGATATGAAAGAAGAATGAGCCATTTTACTTTTGCAAAAAACGTTTTACTTTTGTGAGAATTGTTTTTTTACTGTTGTTAGTTTGAGCTTTGCTAATCTGGGTATCATTTGACAAAAATAGCATTAATGTCTGCATGTGCACCCAGGACACAATGTTTGTATGATTTTGCAAGTTTTGAAACAGCTATGTTTCAGGATTTCAAACCCAGGGTGTGTAAAAGTTAGAAAAAAAATCTTTTGTGCATGTGTGTTTATTTTTTTTTTGTTTGCTCTTGTCAAGAGCAAAGACTGTTTGGAATTTTATTCTGACATTTTCAAAGTAGAAGCATTTCTGCTCAGGGGTGTGCCTCCTAAAGATTTAGTTAGATGTAGTTAAGAAATCTTAACTGGTTCTCAAGTGATCAGGTTTAAAACTTTGGCTTCAGAGCATGGGTTGAGTAGGCCCTTTAATGTTAAATCCTGATTGTTGTACTTTAATAACTTTGGTGCTGTTCCACAAAATTGCTTGATGTTTTGCATGCACATTCAAGATGCCATGTTCTTAGTAGTTGACAAGTTTAATAATAGCTTTTTGTCTGGAGACCAGGGAGTGTAAAAACATTAAAAAGTATACTTTTTGGCATTTTTTTGTCTCGCATTCTTGTAGATCAGAAATGATTTGGGACTGTGTCCCAAAATTTTCAGGATAGAAGCAACTTGGCTTAAGGAGGACCATTCAAAAATTTTGTGAACTAATATTGATTGGTTCCTGAGTTATAAGGTTTTAAAAATGTTTCTCTGAGTAGGGCCAGTAAGGTTTCTGGGATAGATGTTTCCTACTGTACAGGCGGGACCATCAGCAACTTGTTTTTTCTTTTAGGCAAAAAATGTTTCGAGCAACACATAAAAAATATGTCTTTTAAAAAGACAGTCACCAGAACATAGGCAAATAGAACCCATTTAGAAAGATTTTGGGGGTGTTTGGCAAAAAAATACCAAGAAATACATTCTCTGTGCATACCAAAAATTTTAGATTGCCAGTTTAGTAAGAATTATGATTCTTGTGTTGCAAGCTGAGAATTCTTTGTTCACAAGAAAGTGCAAAGAAAGAATTCTTTGTTCACAAGAAAGTGTGAACAAAGATGAACAAATAATTCTTTGATCATTACCTAAAAAAGGTCAAAGAATTCTTTGTGACAAAAAATTGTGAACAAAGAATTCTTTGTTCACGACATAAAAAATTATGCACAAAGAATTCTTTATTCGTGACATAAAAATTCAGACATTGCACCTAAATTCTATTACTCATAACTTAGCCATTTTTTAACATTTATTCTCCCAAATTTTCAACACTCTAATTTTAAAGGTTCATAGACTAATACAGTAAGTTAGAACTGTCACTTCCTCCTCAAAAGGTTTTTTTTTTTTGTTGCCATGCCATAAAAATCATGACGTGGTGCCTGTGTGCCTAAACTATGTATACTGGCCCAGATATTCAAACTGCTCCCAAAATGTGTGCAACAGCAGGAGCAAGCACAATTCAATTGCGCATATGTGCAACAGACGCGATATTCAAACATGGAGCAGAACAAATTGTGCAGGCAGCCAACGTCTGAATATCACACAAACTGCGCTATAGCGCAACCAGGAAGGGGAAGCTGAGCAGAAAGGTTGCGCCATAGCACAACAAGGGGAGCACATTTGAGCAGTCCAGAGGTGCCATAGCGCAAGCAGAGTCCTCCCAAGCAGAGCAATGGAACTGCACAACCAGGGAGGCAGGCTGGGGCCCACCGCCAGCCATGCCACACATGGGCACAGGAACACACTGCAGAACCAACAAGACACCTGCACACCCCAAGCACAGCATCACTGGGGTTGGGACAGATGATCTACTGGCCCATGGGGACAAGCCAACAAAGCACAGCAAGGCCATGACACCCCAGCACAACCACTGGCAGGCTGAGACTGCCACACACAGGGGTTGACAACCACAGTGCACATCAGCCCACCGTCGCACAGCACACCCTGCACCGTGACCCCAAGACACCACCCATGTGCAGTGACTGGCACTGCAGGAAACACCATGCATCCTCGGAACACGCCAACCCCGTGTAGCAGAGAAACACAAGCCAGACCCACCCTGTGCACCCAGCAGTGGGTGGCAGCAGATGGCAAGACCAACAGAAAGTCACTGCCACACTGGAGACACCTCCCATGCACACACACACACACACACACACACACACACACCAGGACCATACCACCCCAGATGGCATGCACACCACTGCAACTGAGCAACCATAGCCAGCTGCAAAACAGAGACCAACACAGTATTCATATCAAAATATAAATGTATTAGAAAATGTAAATTACTAAATCAACAACAACAAAACTATTTACAAGAGGGGGTAAGGGTACAAGGTAGGGGTGGGCAAGGGTTAGGGATGAACAACTTGGAGAGGGAAGGCAGGGTGGGAGGGATGGGTGAAGTGGGAAAGGGAATCTGGCCTAAGGCCTAGCAGGCTGGTCCTCTTCCGCCTGGTGCCGTCGTGTCTGGCCGTGCCTCCTCCGTAGGCCATGGCACTGGATGTTGGTGAGGATGGTCCTGTTGTCCATGGACACCTGGGTGAGCTGCTGCAGTGCCCGCTCTATCCTCCAGAGCACAATGAGGCCTAGGAAAATGGGAACACAGTCAATGGCTGTGACTGACCACAACCCTGAACACCACCCAACCTGCAAGCCATATAGCCCAATGTCCCGCACCTGTGATGGTATGCACCCACCCACAGTGAACATGCACATGGCCAGCCCAACCAGGCAGCACCAGCTATGTGCACCACTGCACACACACACTGCCCATGTCCATCACAGCACAAACAAGGCTGTCAAGTGACATGGCAATGTGGTGCGATGCCAGTTCCACAGCCATGTACCCAGTGCATGCATGGACCACCAGTGACGCACACACAGACGTGCAGTGACACTGGACAGTGATGAATGTCGCCCCTGTCATGCATGGTTGTGTTGTGCATGGCTGGTGGTCATGCCCACCCCCTCCAGCATGCAATAGCATCCATGGTGTAATGATACTCACACTCCGCAAGCAGCTGTGGCTGCTGCTGCTGCTGCTGTGGCCCACCCCTCACAGCACCACCGACCATCACCGGGGCCCTGCCATGGCCCTCCTCACCCCGTGCCTGCATCCTCTCTGCCCGGCCTGTGGGAGACAAATGTTGAGAAAAACATCAGTGTGACTCCAAAGCAGACTGCCCCCTGCCCCAGTGAGAGTGCCTGCCCACACAGCCAGACCCATGCATTTCACACCTGCACGCACTGACACAGCCAACCATGTCAGAGCCATCACCCATGCGCAGCCACCAAAACACACTCACACCCCTACAGAGAATACAGGTGCATAGATGGTACACCCACCTGGCCTAGGCACCACACCCCTCCTGGCAATTGACCGTAGCCGCTCATGCAGGTCAGGCTCCCTCCTGCGGAGGTCACTGTACCTGTGCCGGCACTGCTCAGCAGACCGGCACCGCCCAGTGACCCCCACCAGGTCATTGGCCACTTGCAGCCAGACCTGGATTCTAGCCATGGTGAGGGGCTCCTCACCATACAGTGCCCCATAGTGGGGCTCTACCAGGGCCACCAGGTTGGCCACCTCCACCGGGCTCCATTGCACTGCCCTCCTGCATGCCATGCTTCCAAGTTTACAGCAGGCAATATGGCGCCCCGCAGCACGGCAACCACACGTGGAAATGTTGCGCAATAGACCACCATAGGTTCCAATCGCGCTGTTCGTACAGCACCATCGGTCCACATAGCGCTGTCACCAGACAGCGCAATAGGGCCATACACATGGCAGCCGAATAGCACCAGGGGGCAAAGGTTGGACACCAGGTCAGGGGTCTATGATGCAAGGCCACGCACAGCGCCATCTGACATCTACACATCCTGTGCGACCGACCACCTGCATGACAGTGCCACTGTGGACTATTGCGCAGTAGTGCCACAGTGCCATATAGTGCCCAGTGCTGTAGCGCCACTGGCACAATGGTGGCCATGGCCTGAATTGCCGATCGCGCACAGCACGTCATCAACGCGGCAGATGCCTGAGTAAGCTACATGGGCATGCGCAATACAGTGTACCGCACAGTCACAGATCTGCCCTATTGGCTCAGCCAGCTCAACCATATTGCGAAAAGCGCAATGGCGCGATATTCAGCTGACACATGCAAATCATCTGATCAACCATTCAAAGGTGCAGTGGCGCGATTTGCATCTCATTACAGTTGCTCCACTCCTCATTTGCATGCATTGCGCTATAAAAGTGCGACAGTGGGCTGCGCTGGCCAGATTTGGTTACTGCAGGTGAGAGGTGAGTTGCATGCTGTGGGATGTTCTGGACAATGGGCATGGGATAACGCTGTAGACTGCACAGTGACAGGTGTCCACTTCCACCCATACAGAACGCCATGACCGAGCAGAGCCAAGGTGAGGGTGAGGATGGTGGGCGAAGGAGGAGGAGGCCCAACTTCACCACAGCAGAGACTGATGCCCTCTTCCAGGCCTACCTGGAGGAGGAGAAGGCACTACTGAGTGGATGGTGGGGCACCCCTCAGGCCCGTGAGGCTGCATGGGAGGGGGTAGCCCGGGCAGTGAACCTGCACGGAGCCACCGCTCCTGCAGGAATGCAAAAAGAAGATTGGGACAGACTGCAGGAGGGTGAAGGAGAAGGTGGCAGCCTTCAGGGCGGCACGTGCTGGCACTGGCGGGGGCCAGCCAGCAGTGGTGGAGCTGACCCCGGCTGAGAACTGATTGGCTGCATCAATGCAGCGCAGTGCTATTGAGGGCATACCAGGAGGTGGATTCCAGACAGGTGGAAGCCCATCACTGTACGGTATGACATGGTGGTGGTGTTGGGGGGGGGAGGTTGTTCACATGCACTCACATGTCCTCTCTTTCTGTTACAGATCCTGTTCATCTTCAGGGGATGGTGGTGGTGGGTCCAGGCAGTGAGGATGACCTGCTGGACATGGAGGAGGGTCCATCCACCTCTGTCACCAGCCAGCATGCACTTCACCAGCATGCACGCTTGGGCTGCCAACCTGGTCGGTGATTCGGTGTGGGGGTGCACAGCCTGTGTCTCAGCAGTCTGGCATGCAAGCATGCCAGCATGCTGTGACTGTGGCTGTAGCTCATACCTGCACCATTGATGATGCAAGGACTGCAATGGGCAGTGACATGTGTGTGTCCCATGAAGGACACACAGCAGGCCAGCACGTGCCCCTGGGCCTTGCTGGTTCTGACTTGTGTGCCAGCATGTCGGCACAGTCCCAGGCTGTGCCTGTCAGCACCGGTGGGGCAGCACCGGTGGCTGTACAGGTGTCTGGCACTGTTGCGGCCACAGCGGTGGAACAAGTGGTCCCTGGGGCACAGCGGTTGGAGGGGCAGCAGCAGTCACCCACCAGGTCTGGGGGTGCAGTTTCCAGCGGTGGCACATGCCCGCCGCCCTTTGATATGCCCATTCCTGGTCCTGGTGAACAGCACCCACCCTCAAGGGGTGTTGCGCATCAGGACCTTCCACACCCTGGGGGACAGGATGCCGTTGTGGCAGAGTACCCATTGGACGAGCACACCCACCTGCTGCAGGAATCAGTACAGCAGCAAAGGCGGGTTGCAACATCTGTGGAGGCACTGTGTGCGGCTGTGGAGTGGCACAGCAGGGAGTGTGCTCTGGACCGTACAGAGATGGTCCATATGTGGATGGATGTGACCACCGCCATTGACAGGCAGACCCAGGCATTGGTCGCTGTCGTGGCTGCATTGGGCACACACGCAGGTGCTCCTGTACCGTGCACCCCACACAGTACGCTCTCCATTCCCCATTCCCAGTGTCGTGCGACCCCAGGCCTGTCGAGGCCGGGTTCTGCTGTGGGCATCCCAAGCACCCCTGGTGCAGGTATGTTTGGCATCCTACAGACCCCAGTGCGGACAAGGTCGCGATCGCACAGTGGGACCCCTGGTGGTCCATCAGTGCCACCCCATGTGGCCCCTGCTCAGTCTGCCAGTACTGTTGGGTCACGGCGGGGCCGCCCACGCATCCGCAGTGGCCATGGAATGGTGCAACATGACTGACCTGTCTCCCAGTGCGGGCCCTGTCTGCTGATGCCCTGCGTGCACTGTGCGTCATGGTGGGTAGTGCACTGGTGGGTGCCCTGCCCATCACGCTGACATATGGACCACCTGCACACCATTCCGACTGATGTCCACAGGTGTGTATGCATGATGATGCCTGCATTGTACTGTACACCAAGGTGCAAGGGTGCCCAGCATCTGACACACGTGCTTGGACAGTACAGGTGGTGGGTGTGGTCTGTGGATCTGTGTGTTTGCCATGTCTGTTCCTGCTCTGCTGTGCACCTGCCCATGTATGCTTTGTGCCTGGTGTGTTTGTGTGTGTGTGTCCATATGACTGTTTTCCCCTCCCTGATGGTGTGTTTGTGTGCCTTCCACCCTCCTTGCTGTCATGCACCCCTGGTGTGTTACTCTGTGTGCATGTGGGTTGCGCCAGGACAGTGTTGTTTGCACAAGGCCCCTTGACTTACCTGTGTTGTGCATAATGCTCCTCCATGATGGTGTCCCAGTGCAGCTGGGCCTGCCGGAGCAGTCGGGGGTCCCGCCGTCAAAGGGGGGGCTGCACATCACCATCAACACCGGTGCCACTGGCGTCCCCATCGCTGTCCCCCTCTTCAACCTGTATGACTATCCCACAGTCATTGGCCATGTTGTGCAGGATACAACAGGCCAGGAATATCCCACAAGCCTTTGAGGGGCTGTACTGTAGGGCACCGCCGGAGGTGTCTAGGCATCGAAGTGTGCCTTGAGCATCCTAAACACCCACTCAATGATGTTGCATGTGGCGGCATGTGCCTCATTATAGCGTTGCTGCGATGGGGTCATGGGGCCCCGGTACGGTGTGAGCAGCCAGGGACAGAGTGGGTATCCGCTGTCACCTGTGTGGAGATAGTAGAGATCAGTCTCATGTTCAGGTCCATATTGCCCATATCCCTGTGTGCCACTACCATGGCACCTGTGGCATTCCCACCCTTGCCCCGAGTTTGCATTCCCTACATGCGCATCACCCACAGATGGCCTGTGGGGATGTCCCCACTCGAATCGATGGAACAGCGCGGACTGATGCCATATGAAGGCATCATGTGCTCCACCAGGTGTGTGCACAGACATTGATTATATGCCCAGTGGCATCACACACCACCTGGCAGTTGACACTGGGGAAGCCCTTCCAATTCATATAGGCGGTCCCATCGGGGGCCAGGTGGTGTCACGAATGGCCACATGGGTGCAGTCTATGGCCCCTAGCACGCCAGGCATACCGATGCTACCCCTGTGGAGCGCCTGCATGTTTGCTGTACGCTCTGCCGCGGTGCTGGGGAAATGGATGTGCTCCGCAGCATGTGGCAGCAGTACACTGAGGAATTGGGTGAGGATGCGTGATGTGGCCAACTGTGTGATGCCTGTGGTGTCCACTGTTGGCCTCTGGAAGGTGCCCGTGGCGAGCAGGCACATGCAGGCTGTCACCTTGGTCTCCACTGACAGAGCATGGCTCCGTCGTGAGGGTGCCTGCATCACATCACTGCACAGCTCACAGAGCCACCTCAGTATTGCCCTGTTCAGGTGGTACCAGCCCACGATCTCTACATCTGTGTACAACTCAAAGCTGATGCGGGCACGGTACTGCCTGTTGGGGGCGTACCACTGACGGGCCCCTCCACGGCCACGTCCCCCTGCACCTTGCATTCTCACCCCCCTCATAACAGCTTCCATGTGGAAGCTGGCACTGTCCATCTCCCTGGCTTGTGCCCCCCGCTGATGTTGCTCTGTTACCCCGGCTGTCCTGACTGCTACTTCCACTGCACTGGGCACCCCCCCGCTGGCCTCTGCAGCCTATGGCCCACACTGCTTCCCTTGCCTGCTCTGGCCTGTCACTGTCTGTCTTTCTCTCTCTCTTTTCCCCACTTGGCATCCCTGTGGTGTTCTTGCGCAGCTTCCTTGAGCCTTTTTATTTTGGCTCATTTCCGCTGGGCGCAACTTCCGGGTGGTCTGCTGTTGCGCATTGCGCAAGTCTTTGGATATCGCATTGCGCTCTTTATGCATGGATCCACCCCCTTCGGTTGCGCATGCCATATTTGCATTGCGCTGTTGCTCAGCATGTTTTCGGTGGCGCAACTGCCTCCTGCTGAATATCGCAGAATGGCACACTTTTGGACTTGCGCAGGCGCAACCCTATTGCGCATGGCGCAACCCTTTTGAATATCCCACCCACTGTCTTTTTAACCGCTGCCACCCATGTATCCCCATGAATGATTGTAATAACTGTCTACTCTCCTAGCTATTGTTGAATGACCCTTTAACTGTACTGTCACTGTCTTATATCAATGAGGTGCCTTTGTAAATGAGTCCCTGACTCAAAGGTCTGTAAATCTGATTTTTTAAATAAATAAATAAATAAATAAATAAATAAATAAAGCCGTTGTATGGTATTTGCATAGGGCAAGCTAGCAAATACACAACTCCTATAATACGGAGTAGTGGTGTGTAGTAGCTGGCAAAATTCACCCATGAAGTGATTCACGGAGTAACGCGGAATCCGTGAAGTGCTCCGTAATGCGAATCAGCATACTTTTCATCATAATGAGGAATGCAAAGTCCGTTGAAACCAATGACTTCACATTATTCCGCCTTCCCCAAACCACTTCTCCACCAATTTTAAGGCAAAGTGCATTGAAATCAATGTACTTCGCATCACTTCACCTTGTTATTGAGCCCCAAGGCATATTTTGCAGTGCTTCATGGGATTGCAGGTCACATGAGCTCTATATTATTATGCACAGCCTCAGTTCTGTGTAGTGTGTGTGTAGTGGAAGACGGAGACACTTTCTTCCCAGAGCTCTGTGATTCAAATCCTCTAAAAGCTGTTAAAAAAGCCTTTTTGAGCCATTTGTTTTTCTCAAAATGTAGTTCATCGATTGTAGGAAACCCTCCTGTGCTCATATCATCAAGTGTTTATTGTTTGTGTGTGGATTTTGAATGTTAATTTAGAACAGTCAGTCTGTGTACTGGGAAGTGTGCTTTGGGGGAGCGGTGTATCTGAGGTGTAGGTAGATTAAGTGGGAGAAAAAGGCAGTCTTTCTGTTTTGGTTATATTTTTCTTGTATAACTGCGTTAATGTACACAGAGTAATATTTTCAGTAATTCTTGACATTTTTTGCTGATTGTTGAGGTGCAGCAGTGTATAATTCAGTTTGTTTAAAACATTTGGTTATATTACTAAAGGTTTTCAATTTGCAATGCATTACTTGTAGTGTGTGTGCAAGGAGTGCCATTAAATCAGACACCTTTTATTGTGCCACAGAGTAATTGCAGCAGTGTGAACCTGCTATCCACTGCACCTGCATGATTTGTTTACACTGCTTTGTGGTATCTTTACTGGTAGTGGAATGTTACTGTCGTGCACTACCCCCCAACTGGCAAAAAGTATTCTTTTCCAGATGTGGATTTGTGACATGTGAGCACTGGTTAGGTGTTGTTGTGCCTTTGCATCTGCATCTCTTGAGTGGTCAGCGCAATCTTAATCTGTCTGTGCATTTGCAGTACACCATTAATTCTGGGAGACTTTATATTTCTTGTTACACTCTCATTTCACTTCATCAGCACTGGGGAATTTTCTGGACACAAGACAGTAGCATTTTGGCAATGTACATTAATTCTGGTAACTGTGAGTGACCGCTGCACACATGACAGAGTGCATCATTAATTCTGGGAAACTTTGCATTTTTTGTTACTCTCTCATTTCACTTTGTCAGCACTGGGGAATTTTCTGGACACAAGACAGTAGCATTTTTGGGATGCATATTAATTCTGGTGACTGTGTGACCACTGCACACATGACTGAGGATGCCATTAATTCTGGGAGACTTTGCATTTCTTGTAGTGCTCTCATTTCACTTTGTCAGCACTGGGGAGTTTTCTTGGCACAAGACAGTAGCATTTTGGGGATGCACATTAATTCTGGTGACTGTGTGTGACCACTGCGGGCATGACTGAGTACGCCATTAATTCTCGGAGACTTTGCATTTTTTGTTACCCTCTCATTTCACTTCATCAGCACTGTGGAATTTTCTGGATACAAGACAGTAGCATTTTGGGGATGCAAATTACATTTGGTGACTGTGTGTGACCACTGCATGCATGACTGAGTGTGCCATTAATTCTAGGAGACTACATTTTTTATTACACTCTCATTTCACTTCATCAGCACTGGGGAATTTTCTGGACACAAGACAGTAGCATTTTGGGGATGCACATTAATTCTGGTGACTGTGTGTGACCACTGCACACATGATGGCGTGCACCATTAATTCTGAGAAACTTTGCATGTTTTGTTACCCTCTCATTTCACTTCATCAGCATTGGGGAGTTTTGTGGACACAAGACAGTAGCATTTTGGGGATACACATTAATTCTGGTGACTGCGTGAGAGCATTGTGCACATGACAGAGTGCACCATTACTTCTGGGAGACATTGCAGTTTTTGTTATGCTCTCATTTCACTTTGTCAGCACTGGGGAATTTTCTGAACACAAGACAGTAGCATTTTGCAGATGCACATTAATTCTGGTGACTGTGTGTAACCACTGCACGCATGACTGAGTGCGCCATTTATTCTGAGAGACTTTGCATTTTTTGTTCTCTCATTTGACTTCATCAGCACTGGGGAGTTTTTTGGACACAAGACAGTAGCATTTTAAGGATGCACATTAATTCTGGTGACTTTGTGTGACCACTACATAAATGACTGAGTGCGCCATTAATTCTGGGAGACTCTACATTTTTTATTACACTCTCATTTCACTTTGTCAGCACTGGGGAATTTTCTGTACATAAGACAGTAGCATTTTGGGGATGCACATTAATTCTGGTGACTGTGTGTGACCACTGCATGCATGACTGAGTGCACCATTAATTCTGGGAGACCTTGCATTTTCTGTTACCCTCTCATTTCACTTTGTCAGCACTGGGGAATTTTCTGGACACAAGACAGTAGCATTTTGGGGATGCACATTAATTCTGGTGACTGTGTGTAACCACTGCACTCATGACTGAGTGTGCCATTAATTCTGGGAGACTTCGCATTTCTTGTTCTCTTATTTGACTTCATCACACTGTGGAATTTTCTGGACATAAGACAGTAGCATTTTGGGGATGCACATTAATTCTGTTGACTGTGTGTGACCACTGCACACATGACAGAGTGCACCATTAATTCTGGGAGACTTTGCATTTCTTGTTGTGCTCTCATTTCAGTTCATCAGCATTGGGGAGTTTTCTGGACACAAGACAGTAGCATTTTGGGGATGCACATTAATTCTGGTGACTGCGTGTGAGCACTGCACACATGAAAGAGTGCACCATTAATTCTGGGAGACTTTGCAGTTTTTGTTATGCTCTCATTTCACTTCTTCAGCACTGGGGAATTTTCTGAACGCAAGACAGTAGCATTTTGGGATGCACATTAATTCTGGTGACTGTGTGTGACCAATGCACTCATGACAGAGTGCACCATTAGTTCTGGGAGACTTTGCATTTCTTGTTGTGCTTTCATTTCACTTCGTCATCACTTGGGAGTTTTCTGGACACAAGACAGTAACATTTTGGGGATGCACATTAGTTCTGGTGATTGTGTGTGTGAGGGGCTGCCAATATTTTTGTCACTTCACCTTACTTCACGTTAAGGTGAAATGACAATGCAACATAATAATTACACGGCGAAGTGAGCCTTTAGTATTGGCCACTCTGTGTAGCAGAGTGACAATGCAAAGTGCCCACTTTGTATTCACTTCACTGGTGGAATTTAAATTCACTGCATCTCTATGCAGGAGCATGGCTGTGCCTCTGCACTTAGAAATTGGTTGTAGTTTGGCAAAGGGTGGGTTGTGGGAGATGACACAACACTATTTGGAAGGAAGGATGGTGAAGAGATTAACATGAAAAGAAACAAGGAAAGACTGGAACAGTGGTCTGTAATATGTCAGTTAATTATCAGTGGTAAAAAAATGTCTGGTGGACCAGCCAACTTAATTTCAACAGAGGCCAGGAAAATCTGGGCACCAAAGGTGAGTGTGCTGCTGTGTAGAATCAATCCACAGGACTAGATGTAGAGCTGAATATTTATTTGCAGCATAAAACAGCACATCTAAGGTAAAGGTGCGGGTGGGCTAAATGCAGCCAAATAATGCCCCAGAATTTCAACCTAAGTCTTTGTTAGGCAATGGAGTCATGCTGTCTGGGGTTCTGGGGTACCTGTGCCTCTAGGAGCAAAGTTCCTTCAGGTGGGTGCACTGTTTAACACTTAATTTTAAAATTATCAAAAGCTCATGAAGGATGGTACCAGGATTCACCACAAAGTGAGGTTATGGTGCATACAACTGGTGTGTAAAACAAAATATACTTTCACAAAGTGAAATAAGTGCACAATAAAACAACTTTTTTTAGCAAGGATGTCTACAGGGCTAAAGATCATTAAAACTGAAAAATATATCATACGTTCATCAGATATCTAATATAATTATTACTTACAATACAAAAGACAACAAACAGAATATTGATTGACAAACAGAATTGACTTGAGATTACTGATGCAAAAACACCAGATAAAAATAGAAAGTGGAATCACAATTCCACTGCTGTCACACCAGGCACTTTGTGAGAACAGTTCCATGAGGTTTGCAGCACATGTCATGCACAGCTGTAAACTACAGAGAGCAACTAATTAAAGAAAGAGTTTAAGATCCCAGTCACTGTTGAGACCTCTCAGATGCAATGAACCCAATGATAAAATCCAAAAGCTGTCTTTCTGAATGAGTTTGGTGAGTCTTTCACCTCCCCTAGGATTCCTGCATGTCTCTAGAGCCATACAAATGGTGTCACATGGATTACTATTGTGCTTTTCTATGTAGTGTCTACCAAGAGGGGTATCTGCCATCCCAGAATGAATGCTATGGATGCATTCTCGTACACATTGCCTTAGAGGCTTTATGGTGTGACCAATGTATGGGAAGGGACATGAGCACCAAATGGCATATGCAACAAATTCACCACTGCAGTTAAGGAAGGTTCAGATTTTTACATCCCTGTTAAAGCCATCCAAGTAATTCCCCCAAAATAGTAGTGCATGTATTTCAGTGGCTACATTTATACATGCCTTTAGGTGAAGGTGGTGACCAGTTTCTGGGTTTCGGGATGACAGAGGTGGAGCTGAAGTGACTATGTCGCAGTTCTCTCAAATGCTCTGCTCTCAAGAAAGTAATTCTCAGATACTCACCAAGTTCAGTTGGCAGACTGGGATCATTGAGTAAATGGACCAATACCTTTTGATAATACACCCAATCTATCCAGAAATGTTGGTGAATTTGATAAAGCAGAGGGGATCTCTATTTCTATTTTTGGTGGTGGAGGGAAAGATGAAGAAGGAATGTTCTATCTTGATTTTTGGCTCTTGATAATGCTTCCTCCAATAAGTTGCTTTTGTAGCACCTGTTCAGAAATCTTTATTAGAGTTCTTTAGATTGGGTTTCAAATGTTTCATCCTGGGAGCAGTTCCTACATATGTGCTGGATCTGCCCATATAGTATGGAGTTACTCAGTTAGCGAGGGTGTAAGCCTTTTACCTGCAGCAAACTATTCGTGGCTGTAGACTTATGATAACCTTTAGTATGGACCTTTAGCTCCTTGTACTGCAGTGAGATACCAGCACAAGGCGGTGGTGCTAAGAATAATTATCAATAGTATCACAAAATAAAGATACCCCGCACTCACCAAACCTTATTGAAGATGCTGCTCATACATTTTTAAGGTGCCAAAAACTTTATTGCAGGTGCCTAAAAAATGCTCTGATGCATTTTGGATTGAATGTCCCTTATCAAAAGATGTATCGGACAAAGGGCATTCAGTCAGAAATGCATCTTGGCATTTTTTAGGCACCTGGAGTAAAGTTTTTGGCACCTTAAAAAACATGTGAGCAGTGTTCTCAATAAGGTTAGGTTAGTGCTAGATGTCTTTGTTTTATGATACCTTTAGCTCCTTATCCACATATAAAGTGACATCTAAAAGTTGAGATGTTTGTCCATTGTACTGGTAACTCATAAGTTGAAAGGGTTACTGTTAAGCCATTCTGTGAATTTGCCAGCCTCTCCATTGGACCCCTCCCATACACAAACAGTGCCATCTGTGTATCTGTAACATTTAATAATGTGGCACAGAAATGGGTGAGGGATTATTCCCAGAGTTCTAGGAAGAGGTTGGCAAAGGAGGGTGCCATGGTTGTACCATTCAACAATAAGAGTACAGCATTGCTAAATTCAAAATAGTTGTGTGTAACAAAAAACATAATTCTAATCCCTGTGGCACCATGTTCTTGGCTCTAGAGAATGTATGCAGGAGTCCTAGGGATGGTGATAGACTCATCAAACTGCTTCCAACAGAGGGCCCCATATTCACAGCCAGCCGGTTGTGCATGCATAACAGTGTACCATGCAAATAAATTGGGCCACTTGGCTCTGGCGTGATATTCAAATAGAATGCGTGATCGGAACAGACAGTGCAATCTGTTTGAATATCAGACCCTGGATGTGTGCTGCACATCAGGTGGCTGCCATGAATAGTATGGTGTATCCAGGGTACAAGGCTGAAGACCACCCATAGGGGAATGTGTGGAGCATACCTGTATGTGCCGCAGCCCCCATGGGTGATATTCAGTCCAAATATCCAGATGACCTTATTGGGCATGCATGGCACAATTGAGCCATTTGCATGCTCATTATGGGCTCATCTGCAGGGCTGAATTGCCATGTTGTATGTGGGCCAGCTCTCCCCAGCACCAACCTCTGTTAAAAAAAACACTACTTGATCCCCTTTTCCATAGTGCAGTGTCCCCCCTCCCCAGTCCCGATCTCTGTTAAATATCACTGCCCGATCCTCCTTTTCCATAATGTAGCGGCTCCCAGCCCTGATTACTGGCTCAACAATCAAACATCAATTCCAGTTCCCTGGTGGCTAGTAGTCCCCCCACCCCCCCCAGTTAGGCACTGACCCATCACTCTCTCCATCCCAACCTATGCTGGGTTTACCCATGCCACAGTGACAGTCGGCATGGAGGCATCCCCAACAGCGATAGCCACAGTGCCGACTGTCAGCATTGCAGTGTCAGGGATGCCTCTGTGCATTCATTGGGGGCTGCTCCCCCCCATGTCAGGGGCTCTTCCACCCACCCCCCGGTCTCTAGGATTCTAACTCTGAGTCGGTGTTGGACCGGGGGGCAAACACCCAGCGAGGCAATCCCGATTGCCAAACAGACCACCACAGTGACAGGTGGATTTTGCCTGATTCCTGTCACTGTGGTGGTCTTGGTGATCTGGGAGTCACTGCGGCAATGGTATATCCCTATGCTGGTGACTGCCACAACCTCCTCACCCTGCCATGACCAGCTGCTGACTGATTGGTACAGGAGAGCATACAGTAAATAGTATGCTATCATTGGTTGTCTCACAACCAATGAGCACATACTGTTTACTGGCATGCTCTATGCTGATCAGTTGGCAGCCTGGCCAGGTATTGGGTAGTGAAGTCCATCAGATTACCAGCACGGGTTGGGATGGAAGGGTAGCAGGGTGGTGGGTCAATGCCTAATGGGGTGGGGGTGACCACTAGCCACCAGGGAACTGGTATTCAGGGGGGTTGATTGTCAGCCCAGTGATTGAGGCTGGAGGGGCCACTACACTATGTAAAATGTGGGTTTCAATATTGTGCTGTGCAACGTATGCATGAGGGACCCCTCATTTGCATAGGTGCTTCATAGTAGTGTGCATGGTGGTGCAGTCAGGGGTGTGGGGGGTGCATTGGTGGCCTTTGAATATGGTCACACCCCTGATGGCCCAAGCAAGTCCAGAGATGCATGGTGCATCCTGGGATGTGCTGTGCATCTCATCTGAATATGTGACCCAGAGAGTTTGGGGATTTTTTTCATTGGGTTCATTGCATCTGAGAGGTCTCAGAAGTGACTAGAATCTTAAACCCTTTCTTCAGTTTTCAAAGCCATATTAGATACATTTTAATCTGTAATTTACAGTTGTACATGACATGTACTAGTGATTTTTTTTTTTTGCATTCTGTGAATTTGCCAGTTTCTTCCTCAGACCCTTCCCATATGCATATAATATAATCTATGTATCTGTAACAGGTAATAACGTGGCGCTGAAATGTTCTGTATTAACAGGTACTATCTCTTTTTTATCTCTCTCTCTTTTGTCTCTTTCAGCATATCCTAAGTAGATCATGATGTAGGGCCAGCTGATCCCCCTATGCAATTCTCATGGAACTCTTCCCACAAAGTAGCTGTGGTCATCGTAGCCCCCACTGTGATGCCACTTTCTGTCTTTGTCTGGTGTTTTTACATTAGTAATCTCAAGCCAGTTCTGCTTGTTAGTCAGTATTCTGTTGGTTGTCTTTTGTATTGTAAATTTAATATTAGATAGCTGATGAACCTATGAAACATTTTTTTAATGTAAATATATTTGATAGCTGATGAATGTATGATATATTTTGATATAAAAGTTCTTTTGCCCAGTACACAGCTTGCTAAAACAAAATATTTACTGTGCACTTATTTCATTTTGTGAAACTCTTTTTCTGTTTCACACACTAGTTGCATAGAAACATAGAGGTTGATGGCAGATATAGACCATGTGGCCCACCCAGTCTGCCCATTTTGCCTACCAGTTACAAACCACAGATCCTAGTTGATCTGCAGCTAACCCTTTCTTTCCTGTCCCTAGGGTACCCTTATGTCTATCCCATACATTCTTGAATTCACTAACTGTTTTTGACCCTACCACCTCTTTTGGGAGGCCATTCTAAACATCCACTACTCTTCCAGTGAAAAAGTACTTCCTCATGTTACCTTTGAACCTCTCCCACTCTAACTTCATTTGGTGCCTCCTTGTTCTTACACGTCTTCTTTTTTGAAATATGCTACCCTTCTGTACCTTGTTTATACCCCTGAGGTTCTTGAATGGTTGAATCATGTACCCTCTCTCTCGCCTCTCCTCCAGGGAATACATATTGAGTTCTTTTTTTTTTTTTTTTTGTCTTTGGTAACCGGGTAAGGCTCACTAGGCACAAGTGCCTGTTTTCAGGGGTGACCTGGGAGCACTGGGTGATTACGTGACTTGCTCAGAGTCACACAGTATTCCCCTAGCCTTTCCTCATAGGGCTTTTCATGAACCCCCTGCACCATCTTTGTAGCCCTCCTCTGAATGGCCTCCAGTCTCTCTATGTCCTTCCAGAGATGTGGTCTCCAGAACTGTACACAGTACTCCAGCTGAGGTCTCACCAGTGATCTGTACAGTGGCATAACCACCTCCTTAATTCTGCTGGTGATATGTCTCCCTATGCACCTCAGCATCCCACTGGCTTTCCTCACAGCATTCTCACATTGCTTGGTTGCCTTTAGGTCATCTGATATGAGTACTCCCAGGTCCCGTTCCTGCTTGGTGGCCGACAGTACCACCCCCATCTTGTACACCTCCTTGGTTTTGTGCTCTCCAAGTGCATGACTTTGCACTTTTTTGCATTGACTCTTACTGTAGCTGCCACACTTCTGACCACTCCTCCAATCTGCTTAGGTCTTTTCTCATTATTTTCTATCCACTCTGGAGTGTCAGCCCTGTTGCAGATCTTAGTGTCATCTGCAAAAAGAGACAGTTTCCCCTCCAGACCCTCTGTAATGTCACTAATGAAGACATTGAAGAGGACTGATCCCAGGACTGATCACTCTGGCACCCCGCTGGTCACCACCCTCTCATCTGATTGAACACCATTCACCAGCACCCTCTATGTCCTGCCCCTCAACCAATTTCTGACCCAGTTTGCCACCTTAGGGGCCACTCCCATGCTGCCTAACTTATTTGCCAACCTTCTCTGTGTGATGGCATCAAAGGTTTTGCTGAAATCTAAGCAGGCCACATCCACCACCCTTCCCTGATCTAGTTCCCTAGTCACCAAGTCAAGAAATCTATTAGATTTGCTTGACATGACCTTCCCACTATGAATCCATGCTGCCTTGGATCCTGTGCTCCACTAGATTCAAGGAATGACACAGTCCTTTTATTTAGAAATCCCTCCATTAATTTTCCCACCACCAAGGTCCAGCTGACTGGTCTGTAGTTGCTCGCTTCTTCTTAGCTCCCAATTTTGTGGAGAGGGACCACATTGGCCCTCTTCCAGTTTTCTGGGACTGCCCTTGTCTCCAGTGATCTGTTGAATAGGGTGGCCAGTGGGGCTGCCAGCAGCTCTCTGAGCTCTTATAATAGTCTGTGGTGAATTCCATCTAGCCCCATTGCCTTATCTATTTTCAGTTTCTCAAGTTCCTCTAGGACTCTTTCTACTCTGAATGTAGCGGTATGTACCTCCCTTCCCTGATAGCTGCTTTTTTTTTTCTGAGTTAAGGACCTTCATCTTACCCTTCCTTTTTGAAAACTGAAGAAAAGTATTGGTTCAGTATTGCTGCTTTTTCTATGTTCTCTTCTGCACTATAACCTCCACTAGTGGTGACTCCTGATGCCATCCCTCAGGAGCTTTGTTAATTTCAAAATGAATTGTTAAACAGTGCACCAGCCTGGAAGCAATCTGATCCTAGATGTTCAGGTACAGTGCTACATAAGGAGGACCCCAGCCAACAAGACCTTGCTCCCTGACAAAGACTACAGTTGAAGTGCTAGGCTGTCTTGTGGCTACAGTTAACCCACCCAAACCTGTGCCTTATATGTGCTGTTTTGCACCACAAATAAATACATGTAGAACCTAGTTATAATGAGTGCCTCTGGGTCAGTCATATTAGTTCATTATAATGAGGGTTTGCTACAAGGATGAACTGCATTTTTGATCAAAAGGTAATCACTTAATGTAGCAGATTTAGCTATGATTTTTAGGTAACAGTGCTTAGTGTCCTTGATGGTACCATAACGTCATTTTACTTCACATGGATATCTGGTCCAAACTAGAAAAGATGCTCTGTTCCCAGCTTCTATTCAGCAGAGTACTCCAGGAGTTGCTTTACAGACAGATTGCAACTCCCCCCAAAATGAAAGACACTGCGAACTCAAGCGAGCTAGAGTGCACTCAAGTGCAGTAATGACAAAACATTCCTGTTGTACTTTCTCCTTTGTGCAGTTAGCTAATGTAAATTTGTGAAGATGGATCTGCATCTGACAGCAGCCAAGAGACCAAGAGGTGGCAGCAGCAAGCACACCCAAATCAAAATTATTCCTTGGTTCACCCTCTAGCGGCACAGATTGGCTAAGAGAGAAGCACAGGGAACCAATATGTTTACCGGTATTTGATTTGTTATGACTCACTACCTTATTAACAAGCACTCTATTTTCCCTGCCCTGAATCTTATCACCCTCTTTCCTCACTCTTCTCTTTAACTAGCACTTTATTTCCTCACTCCCCTCTTTAACTAACACTTTATTTTCGGCATATGCTTTATACACTACAGCCTTACTGAGTTTGATCTACCCCTGCTCTATTTGAAATCAGTATTTACTCATGTCTGTATCCTGATTTGTTAGCCCTGGATGCTTGGCTACCTGATTTATGATCTTTAATGTATCTAGCACTGGTTTAACTATGTATCTGTACCTTGACTGTATGTATTATTTATATATTTCATCCTTCATGATGTGGAACCTTTGCAAATGAGCTACTAGCTCAAAGGTTGTAATCCGAAATTTGAATAAATAAATAAAGCGTGAAGCATTGCAGTTTGTGTTACAAAAGGAACACTAAACCTGGGCAATTTGAGAAATTAAATCAGCTTTCTTCTCAGTAGGGGAACAGACAACTTGAGACAGCAGGTTGACAGTAGGTGACAGCTGGGGTGTCTAACATTGTTTTCAGTTTAGCTGCATATTTATGCATTAACAAGTGCTAATGGCTTCAGTTGAAAACAATAGAAGCTACCGCAGCTGTTCGTTAGAAATAGGATTTGCTATAATGGGATTTGTTATAGTGAGGGAGTGCTTTGTTGGAATCTATGCCTAGTCCTGTGGATTGAGTCTACAGAGCAGCACATTCACCTAGAGTGTCTGGATTTTCCTGGACTCTGTTGTTTTCTGGGAATCAGCAACACCCACCCAGTACCAGACTCCATTCTGCTCGAGCACACATTTTCCTGATTCCAACTTAATATCAATACTATGGATACTGCTTGAGGCAATCAGAAAAAAACTGAAAGGTTAAACACTTACAGAAAAATACATTATACTACAGTAGTTGGCACAGACGAATTCTGTAAAGGGAAATTATATCAGAAGGCCAAGCTCACTGTACTTTTGAAAATGTCACTAAGGAATTCAATGCTAGGAAACCTGTGGATGCGAATAGCTGGATTTCAGCAGAATCATCATCACTGTTCCACACAGCATACCAGTTCATAATATGGGAAACCTACATATATCAATTAGAGTAAAGTAACTGGTCAAAAACTGTTTTCAAGACAAGAAGCAAATGGCTATAATAAATGGTAATCTATCCTCATGAAAACAGGTAGAGTCCTGTAGGGTTCTGTAGTGGAGCCAACATTGGTAAATAAATGTATAAGTGATTGGAGGTGGGCACCAGTAAAATATTTGTCAGGTTTGCTTATGACACCAAAATAGGAAGGGTAGTTACATCTCAGCTAAAGAGAAATGAAATGCAGTGGTACCTACTGTAGATCAGCTTTGGAAATGCATGGAAAAACAGTACATGGGCATTGTAGCAAATACATAAATTTGTGACATAGGTGGTGGGCACATCCAGCCTGAGACAGCCAAAATTGATGCCATTCAAGGATGGACCATGCCCACCACTGCAAAACAGGTGAGGGTATTTCACGGTATTGCAGGGAACTACTGAAGGTTTGTCCTAAACTTTAGCAGCATAGCTAAACCCCTGATAGATGTCACTAAAAAGAGAGTATCCAAAAAAGATTTGATGGACAGAATGTTGTGAAATGGCATCCTGCTAGCTAAAAGAGAGTAATTTCAGTTCCTTGTGCTTGCTTGCCTTAACTATTGTACTTGTTAAAATGTGTTGTTCAAGTGGACACTTTTGACCATGGACTGTTCTGAGCAAGGTCATGATCACAGGATAAGAGCACCCAGTCATGTACTTGAGACAGAAACTGCAACCCAGGGAGGAGGCTTACATCACAAATGAAAATGAATGTCTGGGGTTAGAGTGGGAACTGCAAAAGCTACAGCAATAGCCTTGGTCACTGACCACAACCCCTTAACATGGCTCCACAGCACAAGTGTTCAGAATCCCAAGTTACCAATATGGAGTCTGGTGCTACAGCAGTACAATATGAGTATTCAGCATGACAGTGGCTTATAGTACACTAATGTAGCTGGACTGTTGTTCAGGTAGTGATTTGCAGTCTGTAGAGTGGGATCAGCCATGGAGAAAATGTGAATTGATTGTATGTCATCTTACATGAAGATGCATCTTGTGGGGCTGCCACAATGGTCCTCATTCACATTCTTCGGGGAGGACATGTAACACAGACATAGATTTGAAAAATAAATATGTGACCTAGTTGTGGAATTATTCTGACATTCATAAGGTTGTCATAAAGGATTAAAAGTTAATAAAAAATATATCTAAGCTGAGAGGAATGAAACAAAGCAGGGCTTTATTTTAAGCACTTGAAATCAATGGTACTACAAACCAAATGGGATCAACTGATGGCCATAAAAGTAATACTTGGCAAGGACGGGAAAACCCTAAAAATAGTCTTGGCCTATATCCCTCCGAAGGAACAAGCGAACGGTTTCAATTCTGTCATCAACTACCTCTCTGAAGGGGGACCAAACACAGAGCTGATAATGGTTGGAGACTTTAATATCAACTGGTCCTCTGCTGAAGCTGTACAATACAAGGACTCATTAGCCACTCTCAAACTTGTGCAATTGGTAGACTCTCCCCACTCAGTATAACAGCAGAACAGGCATGGGGTCAGTAATCGACTGGGTGGTCACAAATCAGCCAGAAAGAATATCCTCCATCACGGTTCTCCCTGACTTCCTCAGTGACCACTCCCCAGTAATCTGTAAATGGTCAAATAAGGCCCCAAAGGCACCAGCCAGGACTATTACTGCTAGACATTTGAAGAAAGGCAAGTTGGGAGCTCTAAGAGCATGCCTCAGCCTCCAGGATTGGAGCTATACTGACCACAAAACAGATGTCAACACTGCCCTAGAATGCTTTATAAGCAAATTCAATGAAGTGTGCAATGTCTATGCTCCCTACACCAAAAGAAGGATCCGTGACTATGACAGCCCCTGGATCATGGCACAGCTACTAGCACACATGAAAAATAGAGATGACTTGTGGTACAAAGCAAGAAACTCCGGTACTCAGACAGACTACCAGAACTATAGAGCTGCATGGAATAAATGCACCTGGGCTATTTGCAAGGCCAAAAACACTCACTTTAAAAATGAGCCAACAAACTCATGTGGTGACAGTAGACTGTTCTGAGAGAACATCAAGTCCCTAACCGGTAAACCTAATAAAACTCCCCCCACCTTCCTGAACATTGAGGGCCAACCTACGCAGGATCACAGTCACATAGCAAATGTCTTCAACAAAGCTTTTACTGACCTCAGTGGAGTGTTGCACCCTAGCTTCCTTCAACACCAATCAGATACTTGCACCGAACGAAACCCGGGGACCCAATGAAACTCCCATCCGCCTTTCTACTTCAGAGCTATCACCTTTATGGAAGCAAAAAAGTAAATCCTAAAAGTGCTAGGTAATTCCCGAACTAGCTCTGACCAACTTGACCTCAAACTAGTTAGGCTCACCCTGGACGTAACTCTCAAACCCCTCACCAAAATCTTAAATCTCTCCTTGGTATCAGGTGAATTCCAACGGATCTGGAAGGTGGCAGTGGTTACCCCTGTTTACAAAAGTGGTGACAGGGTCAGATCTAGAAATTACCACCCAATATCTATCCTTCCTCCACTCTCCAAGGACCTGGAGAGAATCATAAGCGACCAACTGATGGAATATCTAGACAAGTATCATTTACAATGTCAGCAACAACATGAATTTCAAAAACAACACAGTACCACAACTGCTGTAGTGGAGTTTGCCAGCTTTATCCATAATGCACTAGACAGAGGGCTCTTGGTGGGAGCAACATATGTTGATCTCACCAAGGCCTTCGACACTGTTAATCACAGTCTGCTCCTGGATCAACTCTCCAATACTGGCCTATCCCCTGCAATAGTAGCATGGTTCAGAAGCTAGCTCTCTGGGAGGGTCCAAAAACTGAAAATCCTGGACACCTTCTCTGACAACCTTAGTGTTAACACAGGCATTCCTCAAGGCTCTATCCTTGGCCCTCTACAGTTCAGCCTATGCTCCTAGATGCTATCAGTGACCACTCCCTGGTTATCTGCTGGTGGTTGGGTAAACTCCCCCCCAGCACCACCAACCACCACATGGCATCGTAAGCTCAAAAAAGGAGGCCTTGACTGCCTCAAAGAATACCTTGTAAATAGCAACTGGCTACCCATATATAATGCACAGACAGTGGATACCGCCCTTACCCACTTTATAACTACGTTTAATAAAGCCTGTGATATATTTGCCCCCTTCACAAAGCAGGTGGTGAAAACCAGGACTACCCCCTGGATCACACCTTCCCTTATAAACCTTATGCAACACAGGGACAACCTTTGGCACAAAGCCATAGACACACAGCGCACTAGGGACAGACAACTATATAGGGAGGCGCGTAATAAATGCACCTGGGCAACTCGCAGTGCAAAAGCTGAATACTACCAGCATACTCTCTCCACCTCCTGGGGAGATGGAAAAAAATTCTGGAGCAACATTCAGGAAATCAGCGGCAAAACTCGCTCCCCCACCCCTACCCAACTCAATGTGAACGGAGACATTACTCAAGACCCAGCTAAAATCGCTGAAGCTCTCAACAACTTCTTCTCTGACCTCTCACATATCCTCCCCCCAAATTTCTTCCACCCTCCCAAACCCCCACACCATGTCCAGAGAATATAGATCTCCCACCCGGATCTGGCTCCGAACCATTCCCGACAACCTGGCTAAACGCTATATCTCCAAAGCTATCGCTAACATTCACTTCAGCAATGACTCCCCGGACCTAAAACTTATTAGGCTTACCCTCGATGTCACACTACCCCATCTCACAAAAATTCTTAACCTCTCACTCTGCCTCAGCCAATTCCCCTCTAACTGGAAAAAAGCTTTATCACTCCTATCTTAAAGAATGGCGACCCCACCTACACCGGTAATTATAGACCAATCTCAATACTCCCTCCTCTCTCCAAAGCGCTTGAAAAAATAGTCTCAGACCAGCTTACAGAGCACCTTATGAGACACAACCTCTAGCGAAGGAACAATATGGGTTCTGCAGGCCACAGCACCATCATCACGGCCCTCACTGAACTAACCATGTTCATCCATGGGGCCCTGGACCAAGGATCTATTGCCGGGGCCATCTATGTAGACTTAACAAAGGCATTTGACACGGTCAATCACGATCTTCTCATCCAAGTCCTGCCACAACTAAATGTAGCCACTGAGGTCTCAGCCTGGTTCAAGAACTACCTCTCGGGTCACTCTCAGCAAGTAAGAATCAACTCCACCATCTCCAACCCCAAACCTGTGTGCTCGGGTGTTCCACAGGGGTCTATTCTGGGCCCACTGCTTTTTACACTCTTCCTTAACTCACTCTCCAAAGCTTGCAGTGGTCATCTCCTACTTTATGCTGATGATGCTGTTCTTTACTGGCAACACCCACAGCCAGACACCTCCAGCTCTCCTTCAGGGTTTTCAGGAGCTGGAAAACTGGTTTATTGTACACCACCTGATCATTAACTATTCCAAAACTAAGTCCATGACCTTTGCACATCGCCAAAGCCCACCCAGCCAGATGACACTCCAAATCACAAACTTGGATGGTACCCATCTGGAACATGTTACTCATTTTAAATATCTAGGTGTCATCTTAGATACCTCCCTCTGCTATCACAGACATGTACGCCTCCTTTCATCAGCGATTAACTCCAGAATTGGTACCCTCTACAGAATTAAGAACAGCCTACCTGCCCATGCCATGCAGATAGCTGTCTCCTCCTCCATCCTCTCACTTCTCGATTACGGGATTGTTATCTATGGCACCACTGACAACTCCACCCTAAGTAGCATAATCACAGTGCTTAATAAAGTCTGCCGCCTCGTTACTGGCTGTGACAGACTCACCCACACCTGCGATCTGTACACACGAACAGGTTGGCTTAATTTCCATCAAAGACTCAAATATCAAACCTGCATCTTAGCAAAAAGATCCACCTCCAGCTTACTCCAGCGGACTACTCCCCATTGTCAGCCCGGCCCCTCACAGGCAGACTACCAGACTGTCAGCTACCTCATCCTTCACAGTCCCCCCATGTCGAACGTCTCTAGGGCAGAGATCCTTCCGCTACCGTGCCCCCAAATGGCTCAACACCTTCCCCCCTACTCTCTTCCAGACCCACAGCATCGCACTTTTCAAAACAGGCCTTCGAACACACCTCCTTGAGAACTCTAAATGTGAATGCCAATAAGGCCTGCTTTCTCCTTCTTCATCCCCATAACTGACTCAGGGACTTCCTAGTCCCTACGTTCCACCCTCTGCATTTTAGTTCTGTCTTGGGCCCACATGTATGCCTCCCATAAGCTTTTAAAATGCCTCTCAAGTGCCATGTCAATTCTGTAACCTGAAAAAATCAAAGTGTAAAAAAAAAAAAAAAAAATTGTGTTTCTTTTAATGCTTTATATTGTCTTGTGTCTCTCCACCCCCTGTAACCACCGTGGAGCCATTGTATAAAAAACTGTCTGTACTGAAATCTGTATATAATTGCTCGTTCCGTCTGTCTTCCTTGTACTTTGGTTCTCCCTCCACCCCCTGTAAATGACGTGGAGCCTTTACAAAAGAGTCTATGACTCAAAGGATTGTAATTCCGATTATACAGTAAAATAAAAAAAAAAAAAAATCCTCAATCAGTAAACGACCAGCTACTACTGTATGCAGATGATGAGGTCCTATATTCATGTAATTCTAACCCCTAAATACTGGAAAAGCAAATGCAGGCTAATTTCACTTCGGCTGAGCACTGGTTCCTTCAATCAAAACTGCTCCTCAATTATAAAAAAACTAAGACTATGCTATTCGCATCATCACATAACAAACACCGCACTCACCAACTTTGCATTCATAACAATCAGAACACTTCCCTGGAGAGGGTTCAAACATTTAAATACCTAGGATTGACACTGGACTACATGCTCTCGTTTAACCAACACATAGACGTAGTCGCAAAGTCATCAAATGCTAAACTAGGATTACTGTGCAGACATCGAAAAGGTCTGACTTCTGAGGCACTCAAAACTGTTGTAAATAGCTCAGTCCTCTCAGTGATAGACTATGGTCTAGCAGTATATGGGGCTGCCTACCAAACTGTTTTGAAATGTATCAAAACAACACTAAACAAAGCGTGCCATTTAGTCCTAGGTGTACCCCATCTCACTCATACCTGTGAGTTGTACACTCAAACAAAATGGCTGAATTTTGATAGTTGCCTCCAGTATCAAGTATGCATGCTCGCCAAGAAGTCTATGCTAGGACTTACCACCCCAGGCCTGCAAAGCCTCCTTAGCTGACCTAATTCCATCAGATGCACTAGGGGTACAAACAAGTCAGCCCTCTACATCCCTCTCTGTAGAACCATGGCCAAGGCCAATGGCCCTATGAATACCGGGCACCACTTTGGCTTAATGCACTTGACCTAGGCATCAAAAAGAGACAAAATATGCCCCTTTAAAGATTCCAAGTGGTCCTTGGCACAAACAGGAACTGTGACTGTGAGATCTGAACTCCCCCACACTCTTCCCTCCTCTTTCCTGCTACCCTCATTCTAACCTGCACCCCTGCCTTCTCCTCTCCTCTTGCTAACTAACACTCCCCTAGTAGGCTCCAGGTCCCTGCCTCAGCACTTCCCAACCAGTGAGTCTAGCCCTCCTTTATGTCTACAGTCTTTAGCGCATAAGACAAAAGAACAGCTACCCATCAAGTTCTCGCCTCCTTGCGTTTAGTATTGGTTAATTATTTCACAGACTATATCATCCTCTGTTCCCTACCTGATTCATTCTATATCCTGTAGATTCTCAAGTTGTTCACTTAACAACCTGACCTGTCAACCTAACCTGCTTTAAATTATGCATCTGTATATTTTCACTTATGTACTCCTTGTTATTGTAATTATGTAACCTCTGTAACCTGATGTACTCATGCCTTTCTAGGCATGGAACCTCCTTGTATCTGCTTATTTACTTGTAACCATTCTAAATTATGTTATGCCCATGTATTACTATGACGTGGAACCTCTGTAAAAGAGCCTTTAGCTCAAAGGTACTTCCTATTAATGAATAAATAAAAGGACCTCAGTGATAAACAGTACATTGTGTTTAAAGTTTATGCTTATCATATCAAAATAGATTTTTGATTATAGCCCTTCTTTTTAGTAATCCTCTGCAGTTTGGGGGAACCTTATCAAACACGATAAGCAGCTGGGTTTGTTGTAGGTAAATTCCCAATAAACAGCCTCATTTTATGATATAGGTATTAGACAGTAAACCTGTTTAGGTCAGTTTCTCAAGTAAAGGGATACATGGAGACAGACCCTTGTGACTAACAAGATTATGCAATAGGTGGGTTGACTCCTAAAGAGGGTTAGTCTTGCACCACAGTTCAGGCAGCAATTGTGGAGGATGTTGGACTGATGGTGCATATTAGGTTACTTACGGTAACCTGCTGAAATGCAAGGGCAACATCCCCTGACGCAAAGAGTGATGTCGGATAGATATAAGCTGCCTGCTGCTTGTTACCACTGGTGTCACCCCTGTCAGTATTACCTGCTAAATTTCTTAACATACTGAAATATCATGCATTTAATTATTGAGGGAGGTGTAGGGGAGCCCCCCAATTGCAAGAATTATAATAATGTGCATGCCATATAAACATTTGTGATATTATTCTTTCTGTGGCGGTGCTCTGCTCCCCGCACCCCCTGGTAAAAAATACAACTTCATCAGTTCACCCGGGGGGGGGGTGTGAGGGGTGGAGTGATCCCACAGAAAGAATAATATCACAGAATATTACAAAACATAAGAACAGAAAGCATATAAAACTGAAAGCATTGCTTTAAATGTACTTTTATTTGCTGCACCAATGACTGCCTAAAACAGAGATACTGATAATGAAACTCTGAACTAGTTATTGCTAAACACCTTTCTGTGATTGCTGTGACAAAAAGAAATAATAATAGTGGTGCCATATGGGACGTGCTTGTAAATAATTGTGTTAATTTTTAATATTGCAGTCTCATCTGTGTCCTTCTCTTTAAGTTCGTTCATTGCTAGTAGTGGAGTCAGGTGTGGGGGTAGCAGAGCAGAACATGTGGGTTTATTTCATTTTCCATGTGAAACTGTGGCTTTATTTTACTTGTCTGGTGGAGTTTTCAGTGATTGTGGAGGACGTTGGACTTTGGTGTTTTCCAGTGCACAACTGAAGGCAACATGAGCATGCCCACTACGTGATCACATCTCCAGCGTAGTGTGTGGAGCTTCCAGGAAAGTGTACGACCGGTCCAATGTCCTCCACAAATGCCGCTCAGGCAACAGCAGATTCAGTTGGGGCTGGGCAGAGCATAGCTGATGTAAACTGCAAGAAAAGGAATATGCCATCCACTGATCTCAGGCCTTAGTAGCAACTTGTTTCTTAAGAAAGGAAGCAACCCAAAGTTGTGGGTAAGATCTTTCAGACTGTAGTCTTTAAATTAGAGAGGTTCTTGTAATGCCTCAACTATACTTAACAGTTGCCTGTTCCATCTATGTAGTAAAGCATTCAGTATTAATAAATTGGCTATGGAACTATTGTATCTGTATTTTCAGCTGTTGCCTCAGTAAAGCCGAGTTTATTAAAAAAAAGACTAGATAGGTTCTTTTTTTCTACAATCTTGCTGTTAAATTGTTTTAATTTGCATTCTCTAGTGCAATTTATCCTGTTGGTATTCTACTGTATGTTCTTAAATTAGTTTTGTAAATATCTATGTGACTGTGTAGTATTTTATGGGAGATGGAATAATCTATTTCTACTGGACAAACTGGTGTTTGCTACCAAACAGCATGACTACAAATTGTGAAACGAACCTTTATCTGGTACACAGCAGGTGAAAGGTGCCTAGGAGTGACTCAAGGGTTGGTTCTGTTGTCAAAAGTGAAACCTTACAGTGAGTAAGCAGTGGCCAGAAGGGAGTAGAACCAGATTAAGATACCATAGTAGTCAGCTATGTGGTGTCAGCACTGTAATATAGGAGCTATCTGGGTGACTGATGACTCTTGCATGTGAGTATGTGACTGACCAGGTATAGTAGGCACATGTTTGTCACTGGTGTTAACCCCATAAAATTGAAAGTCATGCATCTCGGAAAGAAAAATATGAAAGCAAAATGCAACTTAAACAGAGGGATTACTGAAACTCAGCAGGAAAAGGACTTGGGACAATGAATAGCAAAAGCATTAAGTGGGCACAACAGTATAGGCTATCAACTAGCAAAGCAAATAAAATTGTGGTGCACATCAAGAGAATCTTCAGAAGTAGATCAAAAATTATTGCAATGCCTTTGTACAGATCGCAACCTGGACTACATTTTGAGTAAAGTGTTAATTTCTGGTCCCCATATCTGTTGAAAGATACTAACTGTACTGAGAATGTGCTGAAGAGCATGAACAAAGTGGCTGATGTCTTAGAAAACATGAGCTAATTGTACTGATTGACACAATGCAAAGACTTGGTCCACAGCCCATGAAACAGCTGAAGCCTGCTCCTCTCACTTCTTGTATATAAAACATCCCTATCAGAGAACTTTGTTTTAGTTTATTCAGCCAACCTCTTCACCTCTTCCTTTCGTACTCTCTGTTCCTGACGGCCTCCCAGTCATTAGGTCCTTTAGCTCAGAGCCTGTCTCTTGTCATCTCTCACAAGGGTGAAATTAAAAGCAAATCAAAAAGCACACAGGCCAAAGATCTATGCATAAGCACTAATCATAGTCAGCTGTTACACTAAAGTGGTATTTTTGTCCATAGAAAAGAAAAGTCAAGTGGGAGACATGGTTACAGTATTCAGTCTTTGAAATGGATAATGACATCTGATCAACTGCAGCTCTACAGGATTTACAAGCATCTAAGACACCAGAAAGCCCAATGACTTTCAAAGGATGGAGATTCAGGGGAACTATCAGAAAGAACTACCACATGCAGTAAAACAAGTGGTGAGTGGTTGCAACAGACTACCAGAGCAGGTGGGATCTGATGACACAGCCTTAGCCTTTGAACTTAAACTAAATAAGTACAGTGCCTTGAAGTAAGAGAGGTGACAGAAAAAAAGCACAATGAGCCAATAGCCTTTCTTTCTGAGATTCATATGTATGTTCAAAAATAAAAGCCTAACTTCACATTGCTGCACTTCTGAATCATCAATAGACATTAAGAATACCAACCCATTAGGTTCTATAGTATTTTAATATTTAATTGTTGTGGTTTGGTGCTGTGTCTCAGATTTTGCCTCCTCATCCACATTATGAGGGCAGGCATTCAACATTTGGTGCTGAATGGTTAGAAGGTATGTTGAAATGTTTGGTAATTTTGACCACGGAATTTACTATGCCCAAAGGCATTTTATGGTCATCAAAGATGAACATTTCCAGACATATTTGTGGACTAAAAAAATATTCTTATGTAACTACTGTTAGAAGACATCTCAGGATATATGACTGCATCATGGGGTTTATATTTATTCCATTAATGGCATTGTAAACGTAACTATGGCTAATTAATTAAGCAATAATGCTTGACAGGGTGTTTGTCATGCTGGGATAACGTCATGCCTCAGGTGGTTGGGGGTGCATCCAACAACTGAGGCATAATGTTATCCCAAACGACACACACCCTGGAGGGCATTATTGCTATTATACAGTGACTAGTTGTTATATATAAAATAAAAAAATAATTTTAAAGAATGTTTTTTAGCGTGGAAAAATATTTTTGTTTCTTAAGAGGAGATGCAAAAAAAGAGGTAATCTAGCTCATCATATAGCTCATCTAAAGGTTCACAGTGAGGCTGAAACTAGAGCCGTGATGTTGTGCTGGGATAACAGCACAGGACCAGCCCAAGACTGACCAATCAGAGACCAGGACATTTTCTTGCCATTGTATAATTGAGATCTAATCACATTTCTTATATTTTTTCCTTAAATTTAATGAGTGCTGCTGTGTGTCTCCAGCATCAAACTACAAAAAAAATTAGTGCAGTCTCCTTTGAACAGCATATGGACTGTGTGTACAGGGGGGTACTGGATTTTGTTTGATTGTGGTTTATATTTAGTCACCATTCTCATCATTGTTCTGTTTGTTTTGTGTGACCTAAAGGGGGTTGCATCTTGCAAACCAAGGCTTAAAATGTATATGTCACTAGGTGCCAATATACTATACTCTTAAAGACAAAGAACCTCAGCACAAGACTACTAAGGCAAGGGCTGCCTAGAAAGGGCATTAATAGTAACGTCAGGATATAAAGAAATACAAAATGACACATATTCAAATAATGCAGAGCATCATGGTTAGTATATGCAAAACACCATGGAAGCATTTCAAGTGATTCTGCTTTATGCAGTAGTTTATGGTGCCAAATGGCCTGCAATGCAGTCTACAATGGCTAAAAACAGATGACTTAAATGTGTGTTTTATCCATCTCAGGACTTGTATTGAAAATGGTGAGACATAGACAATGGCAGCAGAAAAAGCCAATGGTCCATTCAGTCTGCTCAAGTTTCCTATTTTGCTCTGGGACTTATTGTCCCTCCAGGGTCTAAGCCCTCCCCATCTGCCCCCCCATTTCCCGCCCAGCTTCTACCACACCAAGCAACCACTATACCCATCCGTGTGCCTAGTCTGTATCACAATCCAGGCGAAGGAGGAACCAGTCTTATGATGGTCTTATGGATTTGTGTCATGGTGAGCCCTAAATATGAAAGCAATCTAAAAGGAAAATAACTGTAGCAAAAAACACTGAGGCAATGTTACCTGTGAATGGCAACAGAAATGAATCCATTTTTGAAAGAAATATAAAATTACACATCCAATAACACTAAGTATCATGGGATGTATATGCAAATCATCATGAAATAATTTAGATGGCTTCTGCTTTAAGCAGGAGTACATTTATTACTGGTCCTTATTTTCCAGCATGGAGGAGATTCCCACATGTCTACTTTGACACCTTCCAGTTTCTGACAAACACGCATTTTCCTATGGAACCTGCTTGTACATAACTGGCTCTTGGAGCATTTTAAAGAGATATTGCCTAAATTATTCTTTTCCTGCGTACCTATAGATTTGGACAGGGCCTTCAGTGTATATTGCATCAAAAAACTGATTCAAATAGGAGAGTGCATACTGCAGATGTTCTTTAAATAGGAAGTCCAATTATTTTCCATTTCAGCTTTTCCTGATTTTGACCTATCATGTCAAACAAATTCTGTATATGATATCTGAAACAGGTGAAAATCCATATAGCAATTTTTCTGAGTTCACACAAAGCCATATACATTATAGCAAATTTAAGGACCCAGTAAGTGTTGCTGATTAGGGCCCAAAGGAAATCTAGTAGTTCCTACATATAGGACTATTATTGAGTACCAAGCAAGTACTATAGCAAAGTGTGTGTTGAATGATGAGAATTGTTTTCAAATCATGTAGGAGCAAAAGTTTTTACAGCAACTCAGTATCAGAAATAACCTTATAACAGAGTTTTAAATGGAGTCATCACTGTACTGCACATAAACATTTCAGGTTTGTATATTTTTATTTGCTTAAAACTTCAGTTTTGTGATTACTTATGCAAATTAAATATATTTGTACATACCTTCAACTGCAATGTCCACATTCAAGTATGCCACTGTCCTGGTACTGAGGATTTTGGCTAGTTCCTGACAATAAAATAATACATTCACCAAATGCATGTCTTTTCAACAGATGCAGAATCAAAATCTCATTTGAATACTCTGTTATCTATTGTGCATTTTAGCAGAAAGAGATAGAGTGGTGCAACAGACATGATTACAAAAACAAAATAAAATGTTTCAGTGTGCAACTCATTAGCATGTTAATTTAATGAACATGTTTTTATTAACCTAATTAAATACATGTCAAAAGCTGGATAAAGAACAGATAACATATTTTTTCAAACCACTTCAGAGACAAGTAAGTAACTTCAACCTTATTTACAATGTACTGTTCTGCAATTCATCATGTTGCTGAGGGTTTGAATCAGACATCCATAGACCCCTTTGGGAACAAGTAAGATGAGGAAGGTCTACTTGTTGTCATTTGCCTCTGTAGTCCATAAACTAGGACTGCAGTCCATTCATTTGCATTTCATTTTAAGGCACTGGTAAAATGTTATGTTAATTCATTAATTTCAATGTTTTTAAGGTTATGGTGATGAGCAAATAACAGTACAATTAATATTAATGTCTTCAGCTTTCACTAAGAGAATATTTTTTAATCTGCACTCTGTTGTGGGTGAGGGATTGATCCTGATAACCTTAATTTATTCTTGATTTTCAAAAGCATTTAAAAAGATGGAGGTTAGGTCCAATTTTTAGTTGCACATTGTAGCCATGCAAAACAGGGGGCATTCTGTTGCCCCTTTGCACTGCCATTCTTCTGAACTGTTACACAAATGATGGGCAAGTCACAGGGAGAAGGAGTTTACCTGTGACTTTGTCCCAATGCAAATGGATGCTTCAAATGCTAAACGGTACAAATGGGCTTTGCATCCATTGACCTGCTGGTCTGCAATGGTAACAGTGTCACAGCATGGCAAAGTACCACTCATATGGTGCTACGCCAGGCTGGGTTGTTGCTAATGGGCATGCTGCCTGGAAATTTTTCCTTCCTTAACCACCTCTTACCTTATACCAGCCATGGTCCAGTGAGTGCCCCATTTTTCCTAACCGAACAAATTCACCCTGGAAGTTCAGTGTCCACACTGACACCCCTTCACCAGTACAATTAGTGTATGGTGTTACCCCTCTACCAAATGTTTACCCCATCAGCCCCATCTATTCCATTTCTTCAGACTGGTGGGGTTCCAGGACACTGGTACCAGCACCTCAGAAACTACCGATCTTTAGAACAGGGCCCTGCAGACCATTATAATGGTGGCCCTTGCCACCTTTCCAACATAGTCTCAAACATTTTTGTGACCATAATGGAAGAAGTCACAATACCCTTTGAAGACAGCTTGATTAATAGTGAGCAACCATGAAAATTGAAAACTTCAGTTTGGCTTCAATTAAGTTCCACTATCTTTAGTTTGGCTTTGACACTTCTGCCATAGACAGTTTAGCTTCTTCATAGTAGGGCCTAGTGGGCTACAAATTGGAGAAATAGACACACTTTTAACACCTGTCTCAACTTCAGTCGATTCCAAAGTCTCGCACCCTATCTTTTCACTCTAGTTAGCTTCTATCAAACCTCAGTCTGCACCTGGCACAGTGCCAGAAGCCAGACAGTGGTTTTCTTTTTGTTTGTTTGTTTTTTTGTTAACCAAAGAAATGTTTGGGAATGAGGGAAAGAGGATCGAAAGTGACTGGGATATGGAAAGTGGCTGTGATTGAACTACTTTGTCACCTTGGAAAGGCTAGAGTGTTTTTTTTATAAATTATTTGGCCCAAGGTCAAAGTGATCTGAAGTAGCCCAAAAGTTCAATTGGGCCAAATCAAAAGTAAAAGTGCCAATTTTCAGTCTAGTCGCTGAACACAAATTTGGCATTGGTTCATCCTTAAGCTTGATGGGGTCACCAATCACACTAAATGGTTGCAGCAACCAATATATACAATGAACTGTGACTCAGAATAAGGCCTAGATTGCCCCCCCTCACACATTTCAGTAAGGTAAAAATATAAATCAATCCTTTTACTATTTCATCAATCTAATTGTAATATGCTGCTAATCATTAATTAATTAATGAATGCATTAATTATTTAAATTTTGCCTCCGAGGTTACTCTGAGGAAAGAAAGAAAAATGGTTCAAATCATCATTATAATTCAGTTTTACAAGTTGTTGACCTTGGACAGCACAGTTGAGATACAGAATCTCATTTTTAGTGGGGTCTGCCTTCTATCCATTTCCACAGCTGGATGAACTGCTGCACTGGGATGTTTAGAGACTTGCTCAAGGTTACACTGTGAGTTTTAGGCTATGGTAACATTTGAACCAGTGATCTTCCGGTTCCCAAGCCAGTGTTCTCTCAATTTGACTACACTGCCACCAATGCATTATGATAACAAAACTCTACAAACATTAAAGGCTATTTTAAAGATCATGTGCAAAACTTCTACATACATATAGATCTGCTACATTTTAAATTCCCATACATGGTAGTGATGAATCCACAGTGTTATTTTCTGGTCTTTGTTTCTCCCAAAATTAGAAACATCAGATTGTTTTCCTGACACTCAGTGCAACTTACAGTCTGGCTTGGTTTTAAATTTACTTCTGTAATGCGATATAGGACATCTAACTTGTTGACGTTATTTGGTGTGCAAGCACAACTGAGGAAGGTTATTGACACAAATGCTCTGTGTGCACTGCCTGCTTTTCTTTCCTTAATAAGTGAACCCACTGTAAAATGTTCCCTGTAGTCCATTGCCAGCCTCATCCCCCATTTATTCCCACTTTAACATTGCAAACTGACCTTAAAAAGAGAAATCTGTATGCTAGCCCAGTAGCATAGGGGGCTGAGGCACTTAGGCACCTTACCTCTCCCACGATAGTTACCTGAGTTTGGGAATGAGCTCAGGCCACCAGACATCAGTTGGAGGGAGATCTGGGAGAGGATCAAGCAGCCAACTGGCAGCTCTCTACTCCTGGCTCTTTGCTGTCACTGGGTGGGAGCTCAGTGGTAGCGTTCACATCAAGGGAGGCTGGTGCTAAGCCAGGTGGGTGGAGCATGGCTGCTGGTTCCATAGTGCATGCAAAACCATGTCTGCCATGGCCTCAGGGAGTCTGGGTGAAAAAACAGAGGAAACCCAATGTCCCCCCCATCACCGAGCATAACAGTCTTCAGTGCTTTCAGGTCCTGCACTGTGTGAATCTCCAACAAATTGACAACAAGTGGAGCAGCAGACAGGACTGGGGGTGTCTGGGTCCAGGTCTGATGAAAGGTGCAAGTGGCAGCAGATGATCTATGTGAATATAGTGAATTAAAAATAGCGATCTTCAATATTGCGATCGAATAATAGCTCATTCAATAATAGCACTCTGATGTTACAGTGCATCTAATAATCTCACTGTTAAAATAAAAGTGACCACATAAGCTTGCCTGACATTCTGTAAAGTGTAACACCAGTTGTGGGCAGGTGTGGTGATGGTAATGTCACAATCTGCCCATCAGTCGATTAATCAAGTACTTGCATGCATCAAAATAGCGACTTGTGAGAAAACAAAACAAAGAAGCATAGCTTGATGTTCTGTAATGACTTTTGATTTTAATTTTTTGAAAATTCACTAAATTAAAATGACAAAGAAGTAACAGTGCCAATTACATTTAATTAAATCTTATCACGCAAAAAAACAAAAAAACTTGCCAATGCAAGAGAACATATGTCAGAGCAGCAATTTTAAACTTGGAAATGAAAATTATAGGCAAGGCCACGCAAATACTCAAACTTGGTTTGGCTTTCATACTCAGAGACAATTTAACGCACTCTCTCATTCAGATCTGTGTATTTTCTGGTCTTTGTACTTCCAGATAGAGGGATGGCATGCACCGAGGTGGCTATTAAATCCTCTGTGCCATCCCCCCACTGTGTTGTTTGTTCTGGAAAGGCTTCTTGCAGTTGCAGCTTGGCAGTTCCAGTGTTCAACAGGAAATAAGGCTTGTCTGCATCCAGACCTGCCTCTTGGATGTCCCAGCCAGGTGTCCTCAAAATAATCAAGCACAGACAGCAACATGTCCTCATTAACTGTAAAAAAAATTCCACTCATGCAGTTCTTCAAAGGTGCTCACTACATCAGCTGGTGGCACAAATGCCAAATAAAGTAACATGCATAAATTTAGGGCAAAGTCTGGGTTGCTAAAGTATTTTTCATGCACTTCAGGATGCTTCTGGAATGTAAACCACACCACTTGTGCAAAGTGGAAAAAATACCCACTGACCTCTGTTTCAGTGAAAACTGAAGAAAACGCTTTCCATGTGGCTTTTTTGAAATCTCAAATGGCACTGCTGGGATTTAATTTCAGGACATAAAGATTTGAGCTGACTAAATACATAATTATAGGCAGCTGTCCTGCGGGAGCACATTAGCACATAAAGTGCAGTGACTACAGTGTTAGATTTAAGCCCATGTATGGTGTACAGCTTGTTAAATAAATAGGCAACAATTAAATGGGTCATCCACCATCCAGTCTTGTGTATCTCTTAAAAAAGCCAGATTCCCTCTGTGGAAAACATCAAGATTCTATCTGCCTCTTTGCCACTATCAAATAATAATAACACCTGGCCTGTACTGGTAAGGGTGAATTCAGGTGGGAACACAAGGTCCTCAACTGTTTTAGGATCAGCGGGACAACTGCGCTTCAGCTGCCAGACACGCTGAACAATGTGCTTAATCAGTTTTACTTCAGTAAGGCATCCTGTTACAGACTCAGGAGCAGAGACTGTACACTGTGAAACAACCTGACTTGTTGTTTCAAGCCCTGTCCGTGCTCGCTCTCTAATGTCTGACATCACCATACAAACACCAACATCACCCACATCTGGCACATGTGTGCTCCTTAAAAGTCACAACAACCTCACTGCCAATTGTGTAAATTCTGGCGAGACAACTGTACTTATGTGCATCTGCACAATGCCAGTACACTTTCTCACCATTTTCTTTGTCCTTCCGGTAAAGGAATTCTCCATGTAATACAAGCGGATTTCCCTTTTAGCTTTAAGAAATTCCATTTTGCAAATGTAGCTCTGAAACTGATACTGCAGTCCAGGCTCGTACTCTTATAATTGCTAGTTGACATGGCAACAAGGAATGCAAGATTTGGGAGGGTGCAGCTGAAGCTTAACCAGGAACTGCCAGGAAGTAGTGTCCTGTGCCAGAGAGTAGCAGCTCATGCAAAGTAAATCTCCTATAACTGATTCAAAATCTGACAAATCTGATAAGCTACTCTTGTGAGTAATCTCCTCCATCTTGTGAGCACTAAATGGAGATGTTTCTGTTGTTATGCACCAAAAATTAACACACAACAGTCACTTAAAGAATGGAGTGGTTTAACCACTGGCATGTTTTTATCATCTCTGTACATGGCACACTGCACCCATATTTGCTTTAGTTTATATTCAAAAAATAGGGCAAGGACTTCATCTGTGCTAAAATGAATGCAACTTCGCTCACAGTCTCATTCATTGAACATGGAGATATTTATGTTATGTGCTATATGTCACTGTTTTTGTTATGCACCGAAAATTTACACACAACAGTCACTTAAACTTACAATCATGATTGTTTCATTGTCGCTATAATTACATTTGCCCTTGTTTGTTCACGATTGTTGACTCGCTATTATGTATTCGCTTAAATCATGGGATCCTGGTGGTGGATCTATGTGAATATAGTGAATGAAAAATAGTGATCTTCAATATCGTGATTGAATAATAGCTCATTCAATAATAGCTCTCTGATGTTACAGTGCATCTAATAATCGTGCTGTTAAAATAAAAGTGACCACATTAGCTTGCCTGACATTCTGTAAAGTGTAGCACAGGTTGCAGGCAGGTGTGGTGATGGTAATGTCATGATCTGCCCATAGTCAATTGATCAAGTACTTGCATGTATCAAAATAGCGACTTGTGAGAAAACAAAGCAAAGAAGCATAGCTTGATGTTCTGTAATGGCTTTTGATTTTTATTTGTTGAAAATTCACTAAATTAAAATGACAAAGAAGTAACAGTGCCAATTACATTTAATTAAATCTTATCACACAAAAAAAACAAAAAAACCTGCCAATGCAAGAGAACATAAGTCAGAGCTGCAATTTTAAACTTGGAAATGAAAATTATAGGCAAGGCCACGCAAATACTCAAACTTGGTTTGGCTTTCATACTCAGAGACAACTGAACGCACTTTCTTGTTCAGGCCTCTGTATTTTCAGGTCTCTGTACTTCCAGATGGAGGGATGGCATGCATTGAGGTGGCTATTAAATCCTCTGACCCATCCCTCTACTGTGTTGTTTGTTCTGGAAAGGCTTCTTGCAGTTGCAGCATGGCAGTTCCAGTGTTCAACAGGAAATGAGGCTTGTCTGCATCCAGACCTGCTTCTTGGACATCCCAGCCAGGTGTCCTCAAAATAATCAAGCACAGGTAGCAACATGTCCTCATTAACTGTAAAGAAATTCCACTCACGCAGTTCTTCAATGGTGCTCACTATATCAGCTGGTGGCACAAAGGCTAAAGAAAGTAGCGTATAAATTAAGGGCAAAGTCGAGGTCTTTTCGTGCACTTCAAGATGCTTCTGGATTTTATGCCACACCACTTGTGCGATGTGGAACCCCGACCTATTATTCAGTGAAAACTGAAGAAAACACTTTCCGTGCAGCTTTTTCGAAATCTCAAATGGCACTGCTGGGATTTAATGCAGGACATAAAGATTTGAGCTGACTAAACACATGATTATAGGCAGTTGTCCTGAGGGAGCACATTAGTGCATATAGTGCAATGACTACAGTGTTAGATTTAAGCCCATGTATGGTGTGCAGCCGGTGAAATAAATAGGTGCAACACTTAAATGTGTTATCCACCATCCAGTCTTGTGTATCTCTTAAAAAAGTCAGGTTTCCCTCTGTGGCAAACATCAAGATTCTATCTGCCTCTTTGCCACTATCAAATAATAAGAACACCTGGCCTGTACTGGTAAGGGTGAATTCAGATGGGAACACAAGGTCCTCAACTTTTTAGGATCAGCAGGACAACCACACTCCAGCAGAAGGCAAAAAACTATATGAAAAAACAATCTGCAGTCCCAGTTTTCTTGACTGAATGCTTCAGCATGCACCAGCTGTACAGATGATGTGCCACTGCACAATATAGCCCCTAATCTGCCTGAAAACTGACAGTTGCTCGGAATTTGTATTTTTAGACCTCTATTAGATAAATATCTGGTTGTATAGCAGGCATTATCCTTGATTTGGTAAAGTGACTCTTCAAGAGCATCAGTTCCTTTTTTTCAAATGCTGATTAAAAGGTTTCTAGGGCTCATTTCCAATAAAGAATCACTTTACCAGAATAAGGATAACATCTGCTACAGGCCAGATAATTCTGTAATAAAGAGCCAGAAATGCAAATTCTGAGCAACTGTCAGTTTTCTGGGCTATACTGTGTAGTCGTGCATCTTCTGTACAGTGGAGCACACAGAGTTATTTGGCTGAGAAAACGGGGGCTACAGACTTCTCTTTTAAGGTTAGTTTTCATTGTTAAAGTGGGATACAGTGAGGAATGGGGATGGCACCAGACTACAAGGAACGAAAAGTGAATGGCACACACTGACCATTAATATCAATACTGTGTTACAGTCCCACTTGCACACCAAATAACATCATGATGCTGTTGACATCCTCGTTACTGCTTGGCTCAGAGTGTGTGCAGATCAGAGATGCACAACTGAACAGAACAACAAAACTGAATAAAATGCACTATATTGATTTATACTACATACTACATATACAGTAAATGACAATGCACAGCTAGTAAAGGTGTGGTATATTGATTTCTGAAGTTTGAATGAAAAACAATGTGTTGCATATGATATTTAAATAAATCTTTATTTGTCATGGAACTTAAATGCAAACTAAAAATCAAACCAGAACTCTAGGTTAGAAAGTCTTGAATAGGACTGGCCTGTTAGCGTAATGGCAGGGTAACTGCTCACAACACCAGTAACCCTGGTTCAGGAATATGCATGGGTTGCCTGAGACTCGTCAGTGGAAGGAGCACTGAACATTCCAGCAGATGCATTTCTTCAGAAAGACAGACCAGCACACTCTGCCACAATTCTTCTGCCTACTTGACAACATGGCAGTGCAGTGGGATGGCTCATGGGAAGATGGGATATCGCTGATAATAATATGAAGCTACTCATTGCACTTTCTGCTCACTATGACATCCTCGATTGCAAAGCCTCAGGGCCATCAAAGAAACTAAAGAAACCCCCTCAGACTTGATGATCAGACCAGGTACTGAATGTTTCAGCTCCACACAATCCTTACTGTTATCTTCTACAGACCATGGACTTGAAAGGGTTTCCACACCTCATAATCCCGCCCCCCCAGTAGTAAACCAAAGGAACATCCCACACCTGATGGTGACAGAAAACATCAGCAGAGTGAGCAGTTGATCAGGCAATTGCTGTCAGTTATGGAGTGGGGTTAGAAAGGGGGCCAAATCAATGACAAGCAGGCATAAATAAAATGATAGATTTCCTATCATCTTCGTTAGCTGAAACTAGATCAAGTCTCTGAAATCCATATCCTTTACTTATGTACAGTAATTTGACTGTGGTCAGAATCTTTTTGTTTTTATGTTTCAAAAAGCAGTGTGACACTCACTTCACCCCATTCAGTAGATCCAAGAAGACCATATTCTTCAGCTCCCCAGCTACAAAAAATAATGGATCTTCGTGGTCTCCAACCTGTAAACGGAAGCAGAGCATGATTGTGGAACATACTATATAATGAGGGACAATTAAACACCTCTGTATAATGTCTCTCTTACACAGTAGGTTATTTAAAAGCTGTCTCCTAATAACTTTGCACAAACTGACATACCTCTGAACATATAATGGATGTGTAGAGTACAACACTTAAAAATATGAACAAAATCAAAATCAGGATTGCAAAACCTTAAAACTGCCTCCCTTGCAGGGCACTACATAGATAACAGAAGTATGTATTTATCTATTTAAAAATTGGTCACTGGGAAAGGCACACTGAGGTAAGGCTTGTTTCCAGGTGTTACCCGGGAGACAGTGCAGAGGAAAGCAACAAGCAAATACAATAAAATAGATGTTTACAAACAAATAAAGTTCTAAACAACAAATTGCAATATGGAAACATTCAAATTAAGGATACCAGGAGCAAGAAAGCACTCTGCTTCCTGAGACAAAAATCAAACAACTGGTAGATCAACATAGTACAGATAAAATGGAGACATGGAACTGTATAAAAGGACAGCAGCAAAAATTGTGTGTGTGTGGAGGGGGTGGAATAGGTCAGGAAGGGAGCAGCTAGGTGCAGGAGGGAGGTGGGAGGAGTTTAAGCTGGTACTTAAGGGAGGTAAGGAAGGGTGAGAGATGGAGTGCAGAGGGGAGGAGGTTCCAAAGAGAGAGAGAGAGAGAGAGAAAATGGTAGGAGAAAGCTGAATGTGCAGCTGAGGAGCAAGGGTAGGGGAGGGAGGGAGAAAGTCAGGGGATCCCTGAAATGAAGGGGGTATGAGGCAGATGGGATCAGAGAGATGAGAGAGGATAAATATGAGGGCAGTTCCTCAGACCAGTTTTTGGAGATGAAAGAAGCACAGTGATGCAGATGACAGGACAGAAGAGGGAGGGTGGATAAAGAAGAGTAGAGTGTGCAATCATGAGGATGATGAGGTAAGTTAGTTGCAAAATGACAGAAGGCATTACAGAGGTTGTCCAGTCTGGCAAGAGAAGAGAATGGATTAGTACAGTATACCACATCAGTGTAGTCAAAGACTGGTAACCTCATTTTGGTAACCAGTTCCTGGCAGACATGTGAGAACAGGCAGTCTTTATTGTGGTACAGGGTTCCAAGTTCGGGGAAAAGTTTAGGATGGATGACATCAGTGTTGGCAGAGAAGTCCAGCCTGCTATCAAGCCACACACCAAGGTACATATAGGAACTGACCACATCAAGGGACTGTTTGTTCATACATGACTATTGTTTTAATGTGAAGCTCTCCAACACAATGTATTGTATTGTTTTTTTTTTTTTGACATGCAATGATATGTACTGGACCTCATACTGAAGACTGTTTCAGCCATATTATTTTGTACTACTGTAGTGTGTTGATTACAGGTTTGATCTATTGCATTGTGTGCTATGGCTGCCACCCAAGTGGCCTGGGTCATGACTGAAAATGGTTCTCTGGATCAGCTTGCTTACCCGGTTAACAGACATAAATAAATCAATAAATTAATTAATTAATTAATTAATTAAAATAAAGAACCATCCTGGTCAGTGAAGGAAGGAAGGGAGGGAGGCAGGCAAACCACGAAAGTTTCTGTTGGAACAAAAGGTCATGGACACTGTTTTCTTGGTGTTTACTTGAAGCTGGTTGGCCTGAAACCAATGCAGAACATTATGGAGATCTTGCTGAAGCATGACTTCAACAGCATCAGCTGATTGGCCTTAGGTGTAAATAAGGTAGGTAGGTAGGCAAAATTTTATTCATATTTCAGATATGAAGAGGAGACTCAATTGAGCAAAGCTCATTTTCAAGTGAGGTCCTTAACATGAAATCTACACAATAGAACACAGTAAGTAGTGTTGAGAGGTCTAAATCTCACTTTCAGATTCTTGATGATATTGGGAATGCAAGCAATCACAAACACGTTGCATTAGAGTAATAAACAAGTTCATTACTACCAAAGGGATAAATCACAGTTGCCCTAAGCAGTTCTTACCAATACGAACCGGCAGCCAGTGCTAAGTGTTTCCTACACCTCGAGGTTTCTCTGTAGTCTCTTGGGATCTCTTGGGTCTCTGAGGTGTAAAGCTTGTGCATTACATAATATACCTATGATAATTACTATGGTTATCAAAAGATAGAAACATTTCTAGTTACAGAGATGAGCCCTATTGGCTAAATTAGAGGTGGCTCCACGGTCCAAAATAACATTAGACAATTCTGTAAAGTCATCAGTTTGAGAACAAAAGAGTTCTTATACAGAGTCTTACATAACTCAGTGTAGTAGTACAAATCACCAAAAGATGGCAATGCCATCTTACATACTATAGTTACTTCAAGGACACAAGTGTCTTGGCACCTAACAAGTAAGAAATAGACAGAGAATACATGGTAAAATATATGTGTGTTAGCAAGCAAAGTGGATTACAACAATTTGCATTCATATCCTGACATCTACTCTTATACGGTAGATGCCCTTAGCCCTAAATGTTAGCATAACCTATCTCTAAGTGTTAGCTGTCTACGGTGTACCTCTGAGGGTACCAATTAGGGTGCAGGGACCTCGTGTAACAGTAGTTTATACCGAACAATAAAATATAATGCATATGATGCATAATGATAATAAATAATGCACACAGTAAAGGTTAATGACTTAAGACAAAATATTTTACCCAGTGTCCAGAGTGGGGCAACAAGCCAAGATCTGATTGGCCTGACTATATAACAGTTTATGAATGTTACATCTCAGAATCTTGCCAATCTGAGGTCTTAAACCAGGGGTGAAACTGTCTATAATCTGGGACTTGTCACAAAAAAATGAGATCTTTGTATCTCCAATTTACATTTAATTGGCAGAATTCTAACCCAAATGATGTTCTCAGGCATGATTTAATAGCTCTGCATTTAACGTAATCCAGTAGATACCCATGTACTAAATTTTTAATACATTTATACCTGAACATGAGATTGTGGTATTTTCTTCAGTCACTCAGTTGCATCCTCCCCATGGTTCTATATAAGTCACAAATATGAGTTATTCAAGGGGTGTCAAGGATGAAAGAGGAAAATCTGTTATGTGCAATGTCCAACTTTGCCAACTACCTATGCAGATAACTGTGTTTTCTGCATACATGTGAATATGTGACTTGACACAGGCTAGTCATTACTAGCTCATTAGAATATAGAAGGGCATTGTCACTTTGATGATCAGGCAAAAAGATTGTATATAATACTACCACCATCTACCACTTGTATAACTGTTTTGTAATGCATTATCATCAATATGCTGTGACATATAATTTCAGCATTACAAAATTATATAGTGGATCCCTATCATATGAACACCTAATATGTGAAGCAAAAATGTTACTGTAGCTGAGTGTAACAAGTTTTGTGTATTTTTTTGTTTGTTGTTTTTGTGTTTAATTTTCATTTTCAGCTAGACCGCTTGTAAGTATTTCAACTGAGATAAAAATATCTGATAAATCTAAAGTTGCATGCCACTGGAGCCCAGACCTGAGGCAGTCAGCTAGGGTGTCATCTGAGTACACTAGACTTCCTGTCAGCTAAATGGGTACTTACACAACAGAGAGGTGAATGGCTTTCATAATAATGGGCCTTGTTTTGAGCATAAAGAAAGCCAGAGCAAGGGAGATGGACCCCCATGAATGTTACCAGATGAGAGACAAAAGGATGAACATCGCAATCCACAAAACCAAGGTTTACAGTACAAATCCAGTTTGGTCCAGTTTTCCAGATGGGAGCTTTTCCAAAAGACAAAGGACAGGTCAATGCTATGATGTCAGAGTGACATATTTGTTGATGCATCATGGGGGTCTGGCAACTGAAGGTTTCTGAGGACTAGCCAGTCTCTAGCAAAGATAGTTAGGTTCAGACTTTGAGCAGTTTCCAGGTTTGAGTCTGCCCTGATTCACCAGAGCATTCTTTGTGGTAAGGTATTCTCTTTTGCTAAACAGTGAGAGGCATGAGATAGGTTTTTCTGTGTGTCATCTACTGTTCAAAATATTTTCTTTTTAACCTCCATGGAATTACTGTTCCTCGTAGTCTTAGTGTAGTATCCTTTATTATACATGTAAATATCTTGAGGTATTCAATATTATTTTTAGGTATACTTTATATTTCTGTGACTGAGTTCTTTGAGTTATAGATAACTGGGTTATAATTGATTAAATCTGTGTTCAGTTTCTTAAGAGAAGACTACAGTTACAATAATAAAAGCAAAGTGACTCTAAGTTGTACAGTAAGCATGTGTTGCTTGCCGTTTTGGTGGAGCAGTATACTGTATGAGCACTAGCTGTGGTGGGATTCAGAACTAGAGATAGAGATACCCTGAGTGAGCTTGTAGCTGAGTGCTGGCAGCATGCCAAGGTGACCCTTGCAGGCATCTGAAGGGTCCAGAAAGCTGGTAACAGTCACAGACTGAGTCTGGGAGAGATCAGTCTGTCACAAACTGGAGACAGCAGTTGGGATCCAAAACTGGTTTGTCAGAATAAAAGTTATCTGTCCAGTCACAGAACAGGATATACAAAAGGGGACTGCATATTCAACCAGTTTTGTTTTGTTATAAGCAAGAGTAGATAGATGGAAGACATTATGTCTGGACTATATGAGAAATGCACACTGCTAGATGTGTAGGAGTTGTGTAATGGAGAGAACTGGGCTATGAAGAAATCCAAACATAGGCAGAACTTATGGACATCTTTGAAAAAACTGACCAGGGAAGTGGTGTGCACCAACAATTGTCACTGCTAACCAAAGTCATGAGACAGAGGCTAGAGAGAATGCTGAAGAACAATAACAGAGCCTATGACTAGGGCAACTGCACAAGCAGACTAGATACAAACTGAACTGGAGAAGAAGGCAGAAACGGGGAGGAAAAAGGCAGATGCAGATCTGCAGAGTAGAAAGTTGGATGCTGAGGAGTAAGAAAAGCAGCACCAGCATGAGATCCAGCTGAATGAGCATAAGAGAGAAAAGGAGCAAGACGAGCAAGAAATGCAGTTCCTGCAAGAGCAAGAAGAGTGAGAGGCAGCACCAGCATGAGATCAAGCTGAGAGAGGAGCAAGAGAAAGAGCATGAGAGACAGATGGAGATGCTGCACCAGAGGACAACACCCCCAAACTGTGAGTAATGGCATGAGGAGTTTGACCCAGGAAGCCAACATTAATTCTAGAATATTTCCCAGCTATCAGGAGTGGAATGATCATGATTTGTTTTTTTGCTGTGAGAATGACCTCTGAGCTGAGGAGGAGCCAAAGATATCTCACTTTCAAGAAGAGCCACCAGAAGAGGCAGTTGGAATAGAGGGAGAAAGAGATATGGGTATAGGGAGAGGGAGGGGAAGGGAGAGAGAGGGAGGGAGAAGTTGGAGGGGCAGACAACAACAATGGAGGAACAACACAGGACAGAGACAGCACAGACAGAGGAAGATGAGGGATTATTATGGCCCTCAGGAGAACCAGCTCAGGAACCCCAGGGGGGAACAGAGATATTAGATACATCACATAATATTGATTCATTGGTTGTAAATATCTCTGTCCATCCCTTATCAAATGATGAGACTGCAATATTGCAAAAGGGTCTCTCCTTCATTTCCACTAAGGACAGCAACATCTTTGAAACAGCTGTTAATATTCATAAATTCACAGAAAACTACACCTTGAAGCATTCTTTCACAAAGAACCACAGGAATTAAATGAAGTATCACCATCTATGATATAATCTGCTTCACAAGATTCTAGCACCACAAATTAAATGTCTACAACAAGGCTTTTCAAACTAAAATCTTTTTTCATACCACCCCCCACCCGACTGTTTCAGTATTTGAAAAAACGTGTCTTAGAGATCTGGAAATGTTAAATGTCCCCCATGGTAGATATTATAATTGTACAATAGCATAAAAATAGTCATAAAATACCTAAAGTAAAATGATGAAATTATAATCAAGCTGGAGGATAAAGGTGGGGTAATCTTGGTATGGTCAAAACGGGATTATGAGGATGAGATGCTAAGCCAGCTAAATAACATTGAATATTATGACACACTATCAGAAGATCCAACTAACAAATTTTAAACCGAAATTGACACCCTGCTATATGAGGATCTGTTGTGTGAGACTATTGACCAGAATACTTTTGAATTTTTACAGGTTAACATCCATTGAAGGCAGTCCTTTATGGACTGCCTAAAATTCATAAAAGTTTAACAAAACCACTGTAAGATCAATAGTTGCCGGCAATGGATCTCTCACTGAGCCCCTTGCACGTTTTGTCGATGACCACATCAAACAAGTGGCACAAACTTCCAGGTCATACCTAAGAGGCACTACCCATCTGCTGTCCATTCTTAATGACATGGAACTACAATCTGATTGTCTCTTGGTAACCATGGATGTCAGGGCGTTGTATACCAATATACCACATAGTGATGGTCTGGATGCCTTAATGGATACTTTGTACAGGGAATCTGTTTCACCACCTGATTTTGTAGAATTCTTATTAGACCTAACAGAAAAGGTCCTCACATGCAACACTTTTCTTTTTAAGGATCATATGTACATCCAAAGAAAAGTGACAGCAATTGGGGAGGCCATGGCCCCAATTGCACCATTATATACATGGCATCTTGGGAACAGGACTACATTTACAATCCAGCAAACAATAAATTTCGGGAGAAAATTGATGCATATAAAATATACATCAACGATTCATTCCTTTTGAGGAAAGGCACAACAGAAGAATTTACATTTTTTGTCAGGTATCAAGAACCAACCAATAAACATCTCGGATTTGAAGTGATCTCTGACCTTCAACATGTCAACTTCCTAGATATTAGCATTAGGAAAACTGCTGTTGGTACCCTACCTACAGTTATATACAGGAAAGAAACCAAAAGAAACTCAGTACTGCACTTTGAGAGTTGCCACCCATCACATGTGATGAAAAACACCAGTGGGACAGTTTCTTAGATATAAACTAAATTGTACATCTGAATCAGAGTATCAAGAAGAAGTTCAAAGCCTCACCACTTGGTTCAAAGATAAAGGGTACAGTATATATGTTCTCAAAATGGCAAAAAACAAAATGGATCTTATTAACAGAGAGACCCTCTTGCAACCAAGCACAAAAACATCAAATAAAGATATGGACAGTAGTACAGTATTCTCCTCTTTATTACCATGTTTACCCCTCAAGCATATGGTATCTTGTTCAGGAAATCTTACAAAAAAACTGGCATATTCTGGAGTCAGAAAGAAAATTAGACACAGTTGCTACTGCTGCACCATGAGTTGTGTATAGGAGAGGGGATAATATCAAAGACACTTTAGCGCATAGCAATATTGGGAGAAACAACCTGCTACTGATACAGAAAAAGGATGGACCCTTGGAACCCACAAGTGTGGAAAATGTACTTTATGTCAATGCATACACTCTGGTTCTACTTTTCAACATCCTGTAACAAAAGCTTTATACCAAACTTGTGATTTCATCACATGTGGTACTCAGAATGTCATCTACCTGGCAAAGTGTGATCTATGTCCAGCATATTATATTGGTAAAACTAGGAGAAAACTGAGATAAAGGATTGGGCAACATACTTGCAGCATACAGAAACAGGCTGGCAGAGGTCACGCGATGGCAGCTTGAGAAGCAGCAGCAGCCCTCCATTACTCCGTACCTTATCTACACATTTAAGCTTTTTCATTCAGTTCCTATATTTAATAGTGAGATAAAACTTGCAAGACTTGAACTCTCAAAGTCCCCGGAGCCTGGTAAACCTGTCCAGAGATGGAGGTTTTCATGAAGAAAGCCCCACCGTGACATTCTCCTCCACCAATCCTGGAGAAGGACAAGGCCACAAAGTGCCCCAAACATCAACCTGCAGGCCCAGGTAAATCAGCTGCCACAACGGGCATGCTCTTTGAGGAGAGATTCCTAGAAATCATGCAGCCTCTACAGGAGAAAATAACCAAAATCTCAGATGACCTGCAGCAAATCAAGACCTCAGTTCAGTTCCTAACTACCAGTGTGGGAGATGCAGAAGCCAGATTGACTTCCCTGGAGAAAAAAACAAGACAGGAGTGAAATATCAGGGACTCAGTTCAGCTGGAGGCTTAAGAAGCTTGAAGAAAAAATCGAGGACTTGGAGGATAGAAGTAGGAGAAATAATCTCTTTGTTATTGGCATACCAGAAAAAGAAAAAGGAGCAAACCCCATACTTTTTCTTCAGAAACTGTGTGAGAAGATAACGGGGCAGTTGCTGAATGGAACAACCTACATAATTGAGCAGGCCCATCATTCCCTCCACCCTACTCTACTACCTAATTCCCCACCCAGACCCCTCATATTCAAGCTGTTAAACTTATTGGATAAATAACATATCCTGGCAAAAGTTAGGGAGTTACAGGATGTCTTGTGGGAGGGACGCAGAATCAGGATCACCCAGGATCTGCCACAATCAGTCAGAGCAAAAAGGCAAGAAATGCACCTAACTGTGTTGAAGCTTATTGCTGCTGGGATGCCCTTTCGAATGAAATACCCATCGGTGCTTCGGGTGAAAACCGGTGATCAATGGATCTCGTTCGATTCTCATGACCAGGGAGCTCAAAGGTCTTTTTCCTGATCTTTTTAAATGAAGAGATCTCTGAGGGTATGTGGTATTACCTTGTGTTACTAAATGGTGTGTAAGGTGGATACTTTTGAGGGTATTATTGAGAGTATTGACAGAGTGATTTCTGTCTGCGGGTGCTGAACACTGTATTTCCGCAACAGAATTCTGGGGCTCCAGTTTAACATAACACATGCAGCGCCAGCTAGAAACTGTCCTTTTTTTCCATATGGCAAACCACTCTCCAGCAATTTAAAATACCCCTAATGAACAATGACTGGGCCTGATTTTAGTTAGCACCTCAGACTGTTCTGTCCCTTTGTCACTATTCAGTTGGTTCCTCAAGTTGGCTGATATCTAGAACCTGGCATTGACCCATTGCTTACTAGTAATCATGCAGTAACTTCTGCAAGAAACACCTGGTCTGGAGTGAAAATCAAGGGCTATATTATTTTGCTTTGTTACTGGACATTCCTGGTTTATTTCAAGCATTGGAACTTTGATTATTCGCAATGTACAGTACTTTCCGGACAGTCCTGATGTGGATATAGAAGAAGAGATTAACTTTCCCCAAAGCTGGATCTTTTATTTAATTAATTAAATCTATGAAACTTTAATCTGGTAAATTCTCAGCAGTGGTAGTTACAAGGCGAGGTGCTGAATCCAAGATAGAATTTATTTAGCAACATGGAATGTCCTCTCCTTCATGTCTCAATTCATTTGCCTTTTTTCTACGATATTATTTGGCATGCCAGTTTAACACTAGAGGCCTTTCTTCTTTGACCTATTTACAGGCCCCTCAGAAATCCTCATGGCCTAAGGGTTAGTTAAGGAAGGAAGGGGAGGGTCTCTCTTCCTTTTTTCACATAATAGGAAAACTACCATGAGGTCACAAATATGAATGTTTTGTTCTATAGATTGTTTCTCTTAATCAGTTTGAAGCATTTAGCAAATTATTGCAATGTTTGTAAAAGATTGGGTAATTCAAATCTATTGATTGCTATTAATGTAGCTGGGAAGGGGTGGGAGTGAGGGGGGACTCTCTTGTGCAACTCATTCTTGCGCAAAGACATCACTCACCAGAGCTGATATAGTGGTATGGTTTATTGGAACTAGGGTTTCGGAAACTTTGAACAGAACAAGGGTTTGTTTTGTTTAATATAAGGGTAGGGTTTAAAAATAAGTGAGGGTAAGTTTTCTTTAATAACTTATATGGTTTGGGGGTACAATAATATCATGTGTGTTAGCTTAACTTACTTTTGTAGAAGTCCTTTGGTTTTCAGACAGATAAACATTAGGGATTATATCAAGCTAGATAGATTAAAGATACCTAACATATCTCTTTAAACAGTTAGAATGAATGAAACCTATAATGTGATAAGCTGGAATGTTAAGGGGGCCCACGACAGGTGCAAGAGGCAAATCATCCTTTGACACCTTTTCCATTTAAAAGCCAGAATTGCTTGTCTCCAAGAGACACATCTTCGATGACAAGAGGAAAATCTGTCATCTAAAAACTGTAGGGCAGGTATATGGAACAGGGAAAATCCACGTGCAGCGGGGGAGTGGCAATACTGATTGGAAAGAAGATCCCCTTTAAACTAGAAAATGAAATCCGGGATGCTAGTGGTAGATATATTATGCTTTATGGAACTCTGGCCACTCAGCAAATAATCTTGGGAGCTGTATATGGACCAAATACTGAATCTCCTCATTTTTTCACACAACTGTTAGGTCTTGTGGTTACTCCACCTGTATTGACCATTCTGGTGGGAGACTGGAGCATTGTTCCATATTCACACATAGATAGGTCTGACTCCCGAAAAATAGGACTATCACCAACCCAAAGGGCTCTACGTGATCTGATAAGAGGAGCTGCTCTTGTTGATGTGTGGAGAGCATTGAATCTGGGGCAATGTCAATATACTTTTTTTTCACCCCCACATAAAACTTTCTCAAGAATTGATTTCCTACTTTTGAGTTCCTTTTCCCTTCCAGGGGTAATTAATCCAGATATACATATGAGGGTCATCTCTGACCATTCTCCTATATTCCTTACTTACCTCCTAGGGCCTGGAACTTAAAGGGATGCTCTTTGGTGATTAAACAATCAGCTGCTCCAAAAAAACAGATTCTTTACAGCAGATCAAAGCTTTTCTTACTAGTTTCACGACCAACAATAGGGGCTCAGTAACCAAAATAGATATGGTTTGGGCAGCCTTGAAAGGCTCCCTTAGAGGTGAGTGTCTTCTGTTGGCTGCCATGAAATACCGTCAATTTAGATCTCAGCAAGATACCTTGCTTGGAGCCATCCATCAGCTAGAACATACCCTTAACATCACTCTCCAGAGGCTGATTGGGCCAACCTACATGGTCAGCAGGCCCAATATTCGGCCCTTATATTCCAAAAAGCAGAGCTCTCGTTAAAACGCAGTAAAATTAAATATCTAGATACAGGGGAAACAGCAGGCAAGTTACTTGCAATTAGGCTCAGGCAAGCTGTAGCCTCTCGAATCATCCTAAGTATTAAATATGACAAAGAGAGTCAACTTGTCACTACACCCAGAGGTATAGTGGATGTTCTCAGATCCTACTATCAGAGGCTTTATATTGCAGACCCGTCTGATCGACCCACAAATATAGCCATCTCTGGTTATCTCAGTTCTATCAATCTCCCCAAATTAGTCCCCTTTCAAGTAACTTCCCTGGGTAATCTAATTAGTATCCAGGAAGTCAATGCGGTGGTTCAACAGCTTTCAGCAGATAAATCCCCTGGACAAGATGGTCTCTCAAACAATTTATATAAGGCCTGTTTGTCAGAAATTGCCCCTCTCTTAGCAGAGGTATATAACTTATGGATGGCTGAAGGTATGTCAGAACCAAATTTCCTTAATGCATTAATTACTCTCATACCCAAATCAGGTAAGGACCCCCATTATCCCAAAAGTTACAGACCAATCTCATTGATTAATACTGATGTCAAGATATTGGCCAAAAATTTGGGTGACTAGGTTGGGATCAGTATTGCCTAATCTTATTAGCAGGAAACAAATTGGTTTCATGACCAGTTGGTCATTGGTAGATCATACTGTATGCGTAAGCTGATGCACATCATCTCGGCCTCCAGGGACTCAGACCTTCCTGCGGTGTTGGTGTCCCTGGACACCGAGAAAGCTTTTGACAGGGTTTCATGGGATTTCTTATTTGCAACTTTGACCCACTTCGAACTTCCTTCAGGCTTCCTTAGGTGGGTCAGATTATTATATTCTTCACCATCTGCTCAGATCTGGTGCAATGGTCTGTTGTCTGACCCTTTCTTGCTTCAAAGAGGAACCAGACAAGGATGTCCCCTTTCCCCACTATTGTTTAATCTTTATTTAGAACTCTTCACACATGAACCATGCACAAGGTAACAGTGGTGCTTTCAGCTAAATAAATGATATTTCCAAAAAAGCTGAAGCACATACACACCCCAATGATAACCAGATCCAGAGCTTCTTTAGCAAATTTTATTGCACCAACTGCTCCACCTGACGCGTTTTGGACACAAGAACCTCTGATCAGAAAATGAATAGCTTCCACTCAACTTCATGGAATTAAAATGGGAGATAAATATTACACTGTATCTGCTTACGCAGATGATCTTTTGCACCTTGAGAACCCCATAACAAGTATACCTTCTCTCATTGAGGAGATTAATTGTGTTGCTACTGTCTCCCACTACAAACTTAACCCCTCTAAAACAAAAGTTTTTCCCTTGAATAATAAAACTCACCATTCAGTCTTAAATAATATTACTCTTTCATGAGAACCCCACTCTTTCACCTATCTTGGAATTCAAATTGCTAGAGCAGTCCCCACTATGATTAAACTTAATCTCTCAGATTTACTAACTACAATTAAAAATTATTTAGATAGATGGGGCAGTCTCCCCCTTTCATTATGGGGTAGAATAAATACAGTCAAAATGAATATTTTACCCCAGGTGTTATACCCTCTTGGAATGCTGGGAGTTTTCCTGCCCAAGAACTGGTTCATTAAATTACAATCCATGCTAACTGTTTTTGTGGAAAGGCAAGGGCATCAGATGTTCTTATTTAAAGCTCACTGCACCAAAATCTCAGGGAGGTCTAGCTACACCATCTTTTTTTGTCTACCACTGTGCCCCCCATCTCAGTAGACTGGTATACTGGGCAAAGGAGGTACTGGACAATGGATCACAGATATACTCCCCCCTGTGGCTGGACACTGAGAAATCCTTAGCTGCTCAATATAATTGTGATCTTCCTTCTCTTGTATACACCACACCTAGAACACTTCCTAAATTGCTCTGGAATACCCCAATCGGTTGGTCAGTTCAGGCATTACACCAGCTGCAAATGAATTTGTCATATAATTGGAATTTCTCCCTTGACCAACCTATTATGGGCAATCCCCATTTCAAAATTGGCCATGAACCCATTTCTTTGACTTTCTGGCCTCCTTTGCTCAATAAAAAGGTATCAGATCTCTATGTTGAAGGGAAAATAATCTCCTTCCCTCTTTTTAAAACTCAATTTAGTATGCCAACAATAAGCTTCTTTACATATAAACAGCTTAAGGAGGCTATTACTGCCCATTTGGGACATACAGAGACACAAGCAGAGTCTACTGATATCTTAAATAATCTTCTGCAATGAGCTGGGCAGTCTCATGCAGTATCTGCAATATATGAAGAAATCCAAACACTTGATTCAAATTTGCCTCAAGGGGTTTGTTACTATTGGTCTCAAGTATTATCTCTTAGTACTGAAACTAGCTTCTGGAGGAGTGTGTGGCAAACAAGATATACATTTGTTAAGCAAGATAGATTGCTTGTGATACAATTTAATATCATGCACAATTTATATTTTACCCTCTTAAACTTCACAGATTAGGTCAATTGCCCTCCCATGATTGCTCTCGATGTGGCAATTTTTCAGGAACACTATATCATATGTTATGGGAATGCTCAATGGTCCAGACCTTTTGGCAATCTATTAGACAAACATTCGATCCTTTATTGGCTCTAGATTTGCTTTTTACTCCAGAAGCCTATTTAATTTATGTTTTCCCAACAGGCACTCCTAATCTTAGAAAGGCCCACCTGGCCCTGATCTTGGCCACAGCCAAGTTAATTATTATGAGGCACTGGAAGGATAATATGCCTTTGTCAATTTTGGAATGGCATAAAGAATTATTTGCTCTCCAATTAGAAAAGCACATCCATTCTATGGCAACCCAGTCTCAGGTCTACCTCCTTAAATGGGGACCACTGGATGCCTTGCTTAGTGCATGGAAACCATAGGTGATTTAGGTGTACATTGTTCTACATGTTTACTGCTACCAGGATGAATATAAACACACTTGATATGGGGTGGGATAGGTTTTTTTTATAGGGGGGTAAGAAAGGTCTGGGGGGGGAGGGAGGTTTATCTCCAGTATGTAAGTTACTGTATTCCTGTATTAGATAATGGATGTAAACATTTTATTGGGGGTGATCCTCTGATTACCCAACTGCTACCCATATGTATGTCATATTAAGTCATTTTTGGAAGAAAAGGAAAAAAGCTAAATAAAGTTTATCGAATAAAAAAAAGAAAGAAACAGGATGGCATTAGTGCATTGGTACAACATTGCCAGCCTACGGGATTGAATCACCATTTTACTCTTTAATGCATTGAAAAGGTGTTTATGGGTGTCCGAGGTGGTGACTTGAACACTAAAACTCTGCAAAGAGAAACTTTCTGGCAATTTACCTTGAAATCATATGACTGACCGGGACTGGGTGATTACTTTCAGCTGGCCCCTTATTTATGAGACTAACTGGATACTTTAGGATAATATAGCAATCATGCCTCAGTAATATGCTTTGTTTTTCCTTTAAGCTTTGTTTTTCCACCTAACAATGTTTATTCTGCTGCACAATATGCTTTTGTGTCATTGCTTATACAAGGCTTATTTTGGATGCTGGATATTATGGAGCACCTCATGATATATGTGTGCAATCTTTTCTCCATGTACATAGTCATTCATATTATTTTTTTTTTTTGAATAGGTACATGAACATAATATGGTTCTAATTTGTTATCTATCAATTAGTATATTCCTACCATTGATCATATTTATTTGCTCCTCGTAAAGGCCTTTCCTTTTCTAGCAATTTTTGCATACTTTAAATTTATCTAATTGGTAATTCTATTTATTATGCATATTTTTGATTGTTTATCCTGTATCTTGTTCAAATTATCCTGTCATATTTGCATCTTTAGCATATGTATAACTCTTTTTTTGCATATCATAAATTAATAATCAACATTTTATAGCATATTTTGCACACTCCATACTTCTGCACTTTTCATTGGGCTGATCAATTTGCCCCAGTAAGAAATTATCATCTCATTCTCTTTTTAAATAATTTATTTTTATGTGGTTTTAATGCCTGGGTCTATTCACTTTGCATGAGTACTATACTTAGTCATTCAACTTTGAGCTATTTTGGCCTTTTTCCACCCTTTCGAAACAACACTGTTCCTTTAAAGCTGCATTTTATAATACACTATAATACACTATAGTACACTATAATACACTATAATACACTATAGTACATTATAATACACTATGATACAATATAATACACTATAGTACACTATAGTACACTAATACACTATGATACAATATAATACACTATGATACACTATAGTACACTATAATACACTATAATACACTATAATACACTATAATACCAAGTCTTGCCAGTCTTGAGAAAGTGCTGCTGTGTGAAAATGTTTGATGCTGTGTAAGACTTGCTTCATTGTGAGGAGGGGTCAGCCATCTCTCGAGATGGCGGTCATTTTGTGTGGATTTCCTACAGTGGATGTTTTACTTGTGGATTTATAAAGAACCTGCTTTTTATCCAACCTGAGGTTCTTATTCTGATCATCTTATTGTGGTCCAGTGGATCTTTCTTGAATGGAGCTCATGCTGCCAACTTTCCACCTGTAAGTACTGTCATTTTTTGTTGGCACAGGCCTTGCTGCATTGTAGCTGCCTATCCTTTGAATTTTACTGTGATTTGTTTTTAGAATCTTTCGAGGGAATCTGTGGGCACTTTGAATTGGTCAGGGCTTCTTTGGCAATCCAAGAAAAAATAAAAACAAGCACTCCAGGCTTACATTGAAATAATTATTTACTTAAAAAATCAGGTGAAAGAGTCACATATAAACCTTACAAATTCACAATGAAGGTTACCAGTGCAGAACTACCCAATGCTTCGAGGTACACAAGACCTCTTCATCATGGGTGTGGCTAACCAGTACATCCCAGTATTTATATGGTTTTGAATTCAGGTGCTACCTATTAAACCATTTTACAGTGAACATGGTACACACTAACTTAATAAATTGCAATTAGTGAAGATAGTATGTTGCTATGGTGACACGGCAGCTCAGTTGGCTCAGAAAAACCAAGAACTCCACCCTTACTAATTTGAGGGAAATTTCCCAATTGTGCAAATGATCCTGGCTGCTGACTGAACTGCAGCATTGCCCAGAACATCACAAAAAGTGCTATGTGTGCAAAATAATTTAAAATTAAAAAATAGATAAATCTTGTATTTCATATTTACAGCTGGTAAAAGAAGAAACTGTAAGGACAGAATAGGCATGAGAGAAGAGAACAAGGTTGGGAACAAGTTTAGGGAGGAATAATGGGGGAGGAAAAAAGGGTGAACAGAAAAAAGAAATGAAAGTATAAAGTAAAAGTAAAAAGTAAAAATCAAAAGCAGCTGTGTATAGATCTTAAGCACTAAAAGTTAAGATGAAACAATATAAGCAAAAAGATCTGAAGATCACATGCTGCATATCAACAGTTTAATCACCATACTTGTAAATCCTGACTGGGTTCAATTAATGTTACATTTTAATTAAACATACAAATTCTACTGCATCACATGAAAATCAGATCACTCCCAACAAGCACTACAGGAAAGGTTGCCATTCCATAATATTATTGAAACCATTAGGTTTGAGGGTGTTGAGAATAAAAATCCACCTTTATTCTGTTTAATCAAGTACTCCACCTTTGTTGACACTTCTTTGCATAAATGGTGCATGGTCAATGCCCATATAATGGATATTATGTTCACTCTGAATCTGAGCATCTAAAAATATTTAGCAATAGGATGCAGGGGGTCACCTCTACAAATAGCTCTGTAGTGCTCCTGCACCCATTCCTTGAGTTTTCTGGTGCTTTGTCCAATATATACACAGTCGCAGGAGCACCACAGAGCATAAACCACATAAGCTGTATTACAGGAAATAAAATGTTCAATGATGACCTCCCTGACCCCTGCAAGAGTCAAATTCTTGAAACACCCTCCCTGCACTGCATATCTACATGTGACAATTTTTACATAGGAAAAAAACCCTTAGGTTTTGTGTTAACCAATTTCTACCTTCTTTGGGTATCCGAAATTTACTATGAACTAAGAGGTCATGGAGATTTCTACCTCTTCTAAAGGATACCAGGGAACCATTTTCCACTATGGGAGGTGCCAATGTCTTTTGACAATAGAGTGCGCATCCATTGAAAACAGGCCATGTGTGGAAACAAAACTGATCTGTTCCAAGTCAACTTTAGGTTCGTTATACTGTAACAGAGTTTCCCTATCTAAGCTATGTTGTAAAATACCTTCGGTATAGCCTCTTCTGTGTAATCATGAAAACAAATCATCTTTTGCTTTAGTAAAATCACTCTCTTTAGAACTATTTCTTTTTAGACTGATAAGTTGGCCATAAGGGAGACTCTCAAATGTTTTGGAAGCCTGCTGTGGGCATGTAAGATGCTGTTGCCAGCAGTGTGCTTTCGATATCCACAAGTGTGAACAACTGTACCCACTTGTTCTGCAATTCACCTATTGCCACTGCTTACAGGCAAGGCATTAGAAGCTTTTACCACAATGGACAGTGAAGATGTCAAGGACTCTGATAAATTGAAAAATGCCTTGCTAAAGTGTTTTGCGTTAACTGTCCCAAGGCCAACAAGCAAAAATGTAGAGGGTTAAGAAAGGCACTGAGAGACAGCTATGCTAAAATGTGTGTACAGCTAAGTAATTTGTTAGAATGCTGGGAAGAGGGTGCAAAAGTTTGCTCTGTAGAGGAAACAAAAGGCTTATTTCTGGAACAGTTAATAAAAACTCTACCGGAGGAACTGAGAATATGGTTGTTGGATAGAATTCCAAGCTCCACAAGGGAGGCAGCCAAGAGGACTGATCAGGGAGGTGAAGTTTCTATCTACCTCTTCCATCATCCAATCCACCTCTTTGTCTCTTCCCCTGCTGCATATGAACTGCTCCTCCTCAAACTCTTCATCCCTTTCTTTGTTCCTGTCTTCATTACTGGCATATACTGCTGTCCTGGTCTATCCCCCCATCTGTTACTGAACTTCTCACCAACATTATGTCTTGTGTCTCCTCCGACGAACTTCTCATCCTTGTGGACTAAAATATGAATTATCTTTCCCTCTCTCACTCAAAATTTTGCCTAAACATTAAATCTCTGCATCTGATGCACCTCATCTCAGCCCCAACCTGTCAGAATTATAGCTCCCTGAACCACTCTCTACTGGACTGAGTACTCCCCACTCATGCTCAATGTATCATTGATGCTGGCACCCTCCCAGATGTACCCAGTGACCACCATATGGTCTACTGTGTGTGCAAAATTCACTGCCCCAGAGTCCCCGTTAAAATTATCTGCATCTGGTCCTTCCATTCACTAGATTTGTCCTTGCTACACACAGACTTGCAAACCATCAACTGGTCTCCCATCTCTGCTGCCAGCAATATTGACTCTAAACTTGAATACTTTCACTCCAAGTTTTCATCTATCTGGGATCTGCATGCTTCCCTCCAGAAAATCAGGGTTCATGGATCCCGTCACCCCTGGATCTCAGTTGAACCTTTGGCCTCCCTTTGTACAAGCAACTGAGCCTGGAAAACCTACAGGTCCTCCTGCTCCTCAGCCAGCCTTAACAGGTACTGAGCCCAGAGGAATGCTTGCACTAGAGCCACCAGGCTTGCCAAGGCTGAATACTTTTCCACCTCCTTCCAGACCAATCTTAAGCACCTTCCAAGTTCTGGAAGGTCATCCATGCATTCTTGTGTCCCCCTACCCAGTTCCCCTCCCCTGTTCTCAAGGTGGGGGATCCCCTCATTTCTGACCCCCCCCCCTTCTTTGGCCTCTGAAGTCAACTCTTTTTTCACTTCCTGTGCCTCCTTTGTTCTCTCCTCCTCCCACTACAAACCCCCTTTCTCCCACCAATCTTTCTGCCCCTCCATCACTCTCCTTTGCAATCTCAGCAGTCCCCCTGCTGCTTCCCTTAAGGCCCTCCTGGCACTCAACCCTTTAAAAGGAAGAAGCCTGAATGGTCTCTACCCCAAGCTCCTACACCTCTCTGCCTCTGCCATTACCCTTCCCATTTCCTCCCTTCTCAACATCTCCCTCTCTCTCTTGCTTCTGTCCTGTATGCCTGAAAGCATGCATTCCCCTTCCTAAAGGAGGTGACTCCTCCACCCACAGCAACTTCCACTCTATCTCTCTTCTCACTAACTTAGCTAAACTCCAGGAGCAAATAGTGCTCTCTCAGCTTTCTCCCTTCCTTGATTCCTCCTCTTTTTTCACCACCTCCCAGTCTGGCTTCTGCAAACACCACTCCACCACCTCTTCCCTCCTCTGGCTTATTGACTCCATCCAAACAGGTATGAACCAGGTCCTCCTTACCTCCACCATTTTTGTTGACTTGGCCAAAGCTTTCAACATTGTTTCCCACCCTCTCCTTCTTGACAAGCTCAAGTCAGCAGGTCTACCAGACTCATTAACTAACTGGTTCTGCTCCTACTTAGTGGGTAGATCTCAATCAGTTAGAATTGGGGAGTCCTTGTCCCCCAGCCTCCCCATTTGTACCAGTGTCCCCCAAGACTCCATCCTTGGCATGCTACTCTTCTCAATATTCCTAAATGACCTTCCCTCTGCCTGCTCAATTGCATTCATCCATATGTATGTATGTAGATGACATGGTCCTTTTCACCCCTGGTTCATCCCCTCCTGAGCTTATGGCCAGGCTTCAACATGATTTTGACCATGTCCAGTGATGCTTCAGGTCAAACCAACTATCATTAAATGCCATAAAAAGGGCCTCCATGACATTTGATACTAAGCAGAGGCTCTCCAGGCTTCTTTCTCTCTCCCTTTCCACATCCTAGATGGGGTCACAATTGATGACATGACCTCATTTAAGTACCTTGGGATCTGGCTAGACTGACACTTTGACTTCTTGCAGCACATGGATGCCATACATAAAACAGTCCACCTCAAACTAGGTGCACTTTATAGGAATAAAAGAAGCATTCTGTTTCCTGCGCACTGAGATTTCATCATTAAAATGATCCTCTCAATTATAGACTATGGCAACATTGTTTACAGTGCTTCCTCCAAATCCCCCCTAACCAGACTGGACCCCCTGTTTCACTCCTTCTGCTGCTTTGCCTTGGACTGCCCACCTCACACTCCCCACTGCTCCTTATACTCAGCCCTCTCATTCCTCTCCCTTGAAGATTGCCGCCTAATCTGCTGTGCCTCTTTTGTCTCTAAATTCTGGCTGGCCTCCTTTCCCTCCTACATCAGCTCTTTCCTCTCTCCCCCATCTTCCTCCTCTTACATCCTCCATAACTCTAGCTATTGTTCCTTCACCCTTCCCTCTCAAAAACCCCTAGCTGGTCAGGCTGCTTTTTCTTTTCACTTTCCAAAACTTTGGAACTCTCTCCCCCCTAACATTCTGTTCGCTTCTTCCAAATGCTTTCTCCACTCTGCTCCATGATCACATCACTTCCTCCTGTGCTTGCCCTTGAGTCATGGCGCTCTCCACTTCTCAATCCACCTTCTTCCCCTTTTTCTCCTCCTCCTCACCCTCCCCTCACAACCCCTACTGCTCCTTTTGTTCCTCCTGCTCTGCACATTCCTTCCCCCAACTCTGCTCTCCTCCCTATAGTGCCCCAGCGCCTGGTGCCCTCTTTGCTGAAATGTACTGTTGCCTGAACCCATGGGACAGATCCTCCACTCTGTCCTTGTAATATTTTAGTCTTAATTTTACCTATTTGATTAACCTTATTTTGCACTGTCTAAATTGTATTTCTGTATTACATTTTTAATGTATTTATTTTTTGTTCAGTTTTTTTTTTTCTTTGACTCCTTCTCCTCCTTCCTCCCAGGACGCATCTGGAAATGAGCAAATTTTCACCTCAGTATGTCTTTCCAGGTAAACTTTTGAAACAAATCAATCAATAAATAAACAATAAATAAATAAATAAATACATATCCAGCCAACCATCTTTTCATCTCAAAGGTAATGGGGGAGGGACACAAGGTTGTCTTATAGGAACTTCAGAGTCCAACCTAAAGAAAGCCAGCCAGTGCCTGACCTGAAAGGGAAGCAAAGTGGTTTCAGAGATAAAGAGGCAGGGGAATACAAGTGCTATATCTGTCAGGAAGTGGTGAGGTATTTGTCACATGATTGCCCAAAAAAGTTCTACAGAGGTGAAAGTGCAGCTAGAGAGAGCGGCATGAGAAGCCCACCCCCCTCAAGTTAATAGCCTGTGCAAAGCATACAGTCCCTCTAACTCCATTGCACATATACACCTTGTGTTTGTAAACGGGATGGTGACCCAGGGGTTGAGGAACATTGGGGCATCCATTTCTATGGTGAAGCAGGATTTCATACAGGAGGAGCAGATCCTGCCTGGCCAGTTTTCTAGAATTAGAGGAGTGGTGGATCCTGTGGTATCAGTGCCAATGACTTGGATCTTTCTAAGCTGGGAAGGAGGACAGGGCAGCAGGGAGTGGATGTTTTATCAGTCCTGCCCATAGATGTAACTATTGGTAAAGTGAGAGAATTGGCTTCTGTCAACACAGAGGGGCAGTGCAAGAGGAATCAATCCCTCCATCAGTAACCAGAGAAGTTGTTGCTGAAGAATGAGTTTGGAGCAGCAATTCTGAGCCACAGGTACAGACTGAGGAGAGTCCAGCTGTGAGTAGCTCTCCTGCAGCATAATGTGTTTTGATGAAGGTCAGATGAGCGAAGTCAGGGAGAGCTCAGTAAGCTGACTTATCCCTACAAAAATTATGGAATTTAACCACCAGGGTGGAAAGTGACTCTCATGGGTTAGAGAAAAGGGAGGTGCACTGGGAGAATGGGCTCCTATTCCTTGCATGGGTTCCAAAGGGAGGACCAGAAGAAGGGGCAATCTGGTAACTAGTGCTTTGTAGGGAGTGTAGGAAAACAGCCTCCAGCCTTAGCCTATGGGATACCTTTTTCCAGACACTTGCTGTAGGAGTCAGATGTACAAAAAGGCATCTGACTAACAATTTTTACTGGCCCAGTATTTTTAAAAATGTGGCACAGTACTGCAGGACTTGTACACAGTGCCAGAGAGTGGAAAAGGCTGGGGACAAGGCTGAGCCTGCTTTGATTCCCCTGCCTATTATTGAAGAGCCATTAAGGTGAGTTGCCATGGACATTGTTGGGCCACACAACACCCTACATCACACTGGCACATGGTACATGTTGGTGGTTGTAGATTCCACCACAGGGTACCCAAAGGCAATGTTCTTGTCCTCCATCGAGACTGAGAACATGACAGATAAACTGCTGGGGACATTTATCTTGGTGGGGTTTTCTCCAGGAGATTCTATGGACCAGTGCACCAAGTTGATGGCTGAGCTGATGGTTAGTCTTTGGGAGAACTGTGTGGTAAGGCAGCTCAGGACAGTGCAATATCATAAGGAGCACTGAAGCTGAGAGACCTTCCATGTCTGCTTGCCATGCAGCAAATAAAATATTTTCTGATATACTACACTGTTTGGATTTGTCTGGTCAGGTCCCGAGTGACACTGCTGTTTTTGGTTTGGTTCCTCGCCATATCTCCCCAGACTAACAATCTGGTCAAGTGATTCAGTGGATCTCTTAAGACCATGTTAAGGGTATTCCACAACCAACATTCAAGAGAGTGGGACAGGTACTTACACCATATCTTATTTGCATATAGGGAAGTCCCCCAGGAGTCCACAGGGTTCTCACCCTTTGAGTTCCTGCTTGGCCATAATGTAAAGCATCCCCATGATTTTGAAAGGGATGAATGGAATGGTGAGCTTGTTTCAAAAGGGGAATCTGTAGTAGAGAATTGTGAGGTATGCCACCCTAACAGCGACATTTTTATGGTGACATGCATTGATATCGACTACAGCACCATGCCACCATAGAAGTGCCGCTGGAAGGGGGCAACCACTTCCCGCGACTTGCACCCCCTCCCTGAACTAACTCCAACCTGGAGTTAGAATCCTTTAGTTCAGGAGGCAAAGCTCCCCCATGTGGGGGGTTCATGGGCAGAGCCCCCAATATAAAAAATATTCTCAAACAGTGTGGCTCCATGCCGATTGCAACTTGCGGTCACCATGGATCCCATCGCTGTAATGCTGGTCACAATCTTTTTTGTTGTGCCGGCATATACAACCCATATTGTGATAGTCCTGATGTCTCCAACCAGTATTTAAGCAATCAGAAATACAGAAAGAACTGTACACAACACTTCCTAACCACCCCTAGTATATTCACTAGCACAACTAAATGTGAAATACTGGAGAAAGTGATCTTGGGACACGCCCCAGTACTCCTCACTTTAGACAATCCTAACCCACAGGATATGGATCACACATGGAAAATTAACAATAATATCCTAAAAGGTACTAAAACCCTAGAAAACCTTCGAACCCTCACCCAGAATTTCTTTAGGAAAAATCAAGACTCTGTGCCAAATTACACCCACATCTGGGAAGCCTTCAAATGCACCATTAGAGGTGAACCTATCTGCATAGCAGCCAGGAGAAAGGGAAAACAAGAACAGGAGCTGGTAACAGTGCTCCAGGACATTCGGGCTAAAGAGAAAAACATGTCCAAGTCTTCTGCAGAGGAAGACTGACTACAGCTCAACTTACTCAGGGCAAGATATGAAGAGCTCATAAGGGAGCAAACAGAGTTCATGATCTTCCAAGCAAAAAACAATTATGTTGATCGTGGGGAGAAGGCAGGCAGACTATTAGCCCTTGGACTGAAACAGCATGAATCCTTTATACACATTAAAGGTGTTCGTCCACCACCTCATGATAAGCTCCTAAGTAACCCCAGGGGGATAGCATTGGCTGTCGCTATTTCCAAACCCTATATAAAGCTGATGTAATGGCCCCTGACAATGAGAGAAACACTTTCCTGGAAGCGGCAAACCTCACCACAATCCCCCCAGAAATAGTGAATAGGTTGGGGGCACAAATCACCTTACAGGACGTACATATGGTGATTTCCAATCTCCCAGCCAATAAGGCCCAGACCTGGATGGTTTCTCGACAAATTTCTACAAAGCACTCAGTGACTCAGTAGCAGAGCCCCTGAGTAAATTATATAACCTTGTACAGTCCCAAAAAACATTGGAACCCTCCCTTCATTTAGCAACCATCACCCTACTGCCCAAAGCGGGTAAGGACCAAGAAAGAGAGGAAAACTACCGCCCCATATCCCTTTTCAACACTGATACAAAAATCCTAACCAAAATCCTTGCACAAAGAGTGAGCACAATATGGAACTCACTGATTGGCCCACAGCAAGTGGGATTCATGCAGGGACACCTCACTTCAGATCATTTACACAAACTCTCGCACCTACTAGCCATAGCAAGGGAGGTGGATCAACCAGCTATACTAATGACCTTGGACGCCGAGAAGGCCTTTGACAGGGTCTTTTGGCAGTTTCTCTATCTCACCTTTCAGAAGTTTGGCTTTCCCCCCAGTTTCCTAGATTGGATCCAGCTCCTACATGCCTACTCAACAGCAAGTGTTAGATGTAATGGGGTCAACTCTGAACCCTTCCAGTTACAAAGGGGAACCTGGTAAGGCTGTCCCCTATCCCCCATCCTATTCAATGTATACCTGGAACCTCTGACCAGGAGGATACTACAGTGTACGGACATTCAAGGAATCAGGATGGGCTGCCACCAGTACAAAACATCAGCATATGCAGATGACATCCTCCTGGATCCATAAGACTCCCAACAGTCCATCCTGGCCACCATCAACCTTCTAGAGGAATATAGTCAGCTCTCAGGCTATAAGATCAACCTCAAAGAAACATATATCATGCCCTTGAACTACTGGACCACACGATGCCAGCTCCTTCAGTGGCGGGTGCATGGGCTCCGAACAGTCTCAAGTACCTAGATATACACGTAGCCATTAGTTCATAGAAAGTGTTTACAATGAATCTTGATTCCCTCCTCACATCAGTTAAGCAGTATTTAAACTGTTGGATGATCCTTCCTCTCAGCCTTTGGGCTAGAGTAAACATCATCAAAATGAACATTCTATCATGGTTGCTTTATCCTATGAACATTGTCAACCTCCATATCCAACTCTCATGGTTTGAGAAGCTAAAATCCACTCTCACCACCATCCTGTGTGGAAAAAAACACCTCGCAGGGCATACCATAAGCTTACCCCCCTCAAAAGGCATGGAGGATTGCAGCTCCCAGACCTGTACCTCTACTATTTGCAAGTCATGCAGGGAAATTCCTAAGATGGAAGATGCAGGGAAACTTGACTTGGGTGAGCTCCTATTCTCCTCAATGGTTTTAAATAGATGAAGAACTTTGTCAACAAGCTAAAATAAATATGAGCGCCTTGCTACATATACCACAGGCTAAACTCCCTGAAACCTTGCGGGGAGCACCCATAGAGACCTCTCTATTAGTAAGAAAGCAACTCCACAGGAGAATAAAAACAATATCACTATTTGACCTACATCAACCCATTGCAATAACCCAGATTTTCAAATCCAAAACAAACCTATTCCTCACAACTTTTTCTCTTCCTTTCTTCCCTCCCTCAGCACTTAGCAACCTCCTACTTAGCACTTAGCAACATGGCTTATTTTTTCTTCTTCTTCTTGTTACAGTAGTAGCCACAGACATTGCCAGCTATTTCCAGATATTTTGTGAAATTTCTAAAGAGTTTCTCTCTGCTGCCCCTACTATAGAAATGGAGAAAGCATTAGATATATCTGGAAATATCACATAAAATTCAGGAAATAGCTGGCAGCGTCTGTGGCTGCTACTGTATGCCTAGCTTGTGTACAAGCCAGTATATTTTGTATGCTTTACATTTTGTCCCCTTTTTATGTTCTCAGCTTACTACCCTAATTGTTATTGCCATTGCAATGCCTTTTTGTTTGTACTGTTCTATTAGTGCCACTGTTTGTTCTTCTGTTAAGAACGGTTGTTTTGTCCATGACATAGAGCCTTTGTAAAAGAGCCTATTGGTTTAAAGGTTATAATTCTGAAATTGAAATAAATAAATAAAAATAAATAAATAAAACTTCCTGGGCACAACCCCACCACTTCTTCTGGGACATGTTATACAAAACAACGTATACATCTCATGCACCGCTTTCACTAAAGCACACCCAGGCATCAAGGTCCCCCCCCCCCCCTCCTCCAGCTCCAGCACTCAATTACAGCTGCGTTAGGACCCAGACCATGGACATTCCCTGAACACTCTCTCTGGTCAGAGCTAGCACAATGTGCCATGAAGTGACTCTCCATATCCCTGCTATATAAACAACTCTTAATAGAAACAACCCCGTGTAGAACAGGACATATGTCCCTACTGGAAAAAGGAGTTCCCAGACCTGGCAGATCACATGGTTAGATCCGACATGTGGAACAATGTCCACAAATACATAAAGTTCGATGGGCTTAGACTCATGCAGTACAAGAGAGCGCACAACCTCTATGACACACTGACAAAGCTCCACAAAATGGGCCATCTACATTCACCCAACTGCACAAGGTGCCTTGAACAACAGGGCTCCTTAAAACACATATTATGGGACTGCCCCAAAGTACAACCACTATGGGAGGAGATACATACCAGGATGGACCCTCTCCTGGGCCTGGATGCTGCTTTCACTTCACATATCTGCATCCTTGGTCTGGACTTGGGCAAGATCATTGGATTCCACAAACACCATATCTCCCTCATAGCGGCCATTGCCAAAAAGATGATTCTCAGGCACTGGTTGGAAGACAAAGTGCCCTCATACCAAGAGTGGCACAGCTCAATCCTACTGGCTCTAAAAATGGAAAAAAATGACTTGCTCATTGAACAACAGACTATCAGTATACAACAAAAACTGGGACTTGCTCAAGACTCTTCTGCTTGTGATTTGACCATACAACTTCATAGCCAGCTGCACAACAACAAATGATGCCAAGGTTAGCAGCCACTGGGTCTAATGTTGGCAACAGTTTTGACTTTTAGTCATAAATAGACACAGGACACAAGTCCCCATACCTCTGAAGATCTGCATACCCTTCTCCACAACTCTCCTTTCTTTGACAATTGTACAATCTTGTTGACTGATGGTTTCTTTTTCTCTTGTGGCTGTAATGGACATTGTTACTATGCACATTGACTGTCTGTAAATTTAAACGGTCTCAATAAAGTTCAGAATTGACAAAAAAGAAATACAGAAAGAAGAGACAGAGAGAGGTTGACCCTCCCACCCCGTTTTGGGCAGTGGAATTCTTTTCACTATCCTGTGTCCTTGTTTCACCCCTGGTTTGGCCATACAGGGTCTCTTGCACCTCATTTCTATCCTATTCTCTGTTTTCCTTCTGTTTTCCGGAACATACGCCCTACCCTTGTTAGCTGGGCAATTATGTATGCAGAAAGAGTAGAGCAGTAACAAGATGTATAGTGCCATCTTTTGGCAAAAGAAAAACAGTGCAGCAGAATTACTGTATGTTCTAGAATTTTTATGACAATGTACAAAAAGTAGCACACTTCCAGTTCAGCTAGCAAATGTTTCTAGGTGGTGCCTATTTCTTATATAGTTATAGTAAAAAGGCACGGTTGTAATATTGAATAACATCGATTGTATCAAAAGCATAATCTGTTTGTTATACAATGCTGTATTACTGTTGTGTACATTCCAGTATTTTCTGTGAAGATTGATGTTCTGTGGAGCCTATGGGAACTGGGGAGCTGTAACTTTTTCTCTAAAGGAATCCCTGCTGCTTAAGGCATCAGTCGGTTGGTGTCTGATCTCTGCAGAGAAACGATTACTTTTTGGACACATGGATGAAGGAGAACATTGCACAGATTGTGTCACAGAGACTTCAGACTTGCCACCCAGTATCCAGAAAAGTTCCATAATGCCAGAATTTGATTAAGGTTGCTGTGATACTCCAGTCTTTAATTTGTTATTTTATTTTCCTTGTCCTTAAAATAGGTATAATTGCTACTGCATTTTCCTTGAGATATGCCTGTCTGTGTGCTTCCTGAACTCCCATGCCCTAACAGTTTGGTGTCTGAAGTTGGATTTACTGATCATTGGATGACTAAGGTGCCAGACCAATCATCAAGGAAAGCACATTGTGGATACTGTGAGGACAAAGATGTGTACAGGAAGAAGGGATCCTTCTGTTCCACTCAATGTGCTGACCAGATGCATCGCTACAAAATTTGAGGAGGAGACAGTGGTTCATCCTAAGAACCCATCAAGGCTGATGGGTGCTACAGCAACCAAGAAGGACATGCAAGAAGAAGAGGAAAAGAAAGAAGAAAAACTACATAGTATAAAAGTTGCCCCTCCCAATGGACTTGATGAACTTCTTAAATGGGTGACTCTGAGACAGGAAGAGGCAAGTCGTGAGGGAATACATGAAATGAAAAATATCCTTAAATTGCTAGAGACTGTACAAAAGACTGTACAAATAGGTCAGCCAAGTGCAACTGAAAGAGATAGCTGCATTATACTGAAAGACATGAAGCTGATGAAACTGGGTCTGGATGTTGACATTGAGGCCTATCTCATGACTTTCAGGTAGGTGGCCATAGCATGCCTCTGGCTCAGAGATCAGTGAGTAATCCATCTCATACTTTATCTTATTGGCCAAGAATAACTTGCTTACAGTCATATGGACACCATCATGACTATTAAATTATGACAAAGCCAGCATCCTAATGTGATATAACATCTGCAGTGAGTTATGCAGACAGAAGTTCCAAGCTTTGCAGTACGGAGCAGGTGACCATCCACAAGTATACTTCATGAGGCTGAAGGAACTATGCTGCAAATGGCTTCAAACAGGAGGGCAAACAGCACAATAAATCATTGAGGAATTGGTACTGGAACAGTTCACCCAGAGCCTACCAGAGCACCTGCAAGTTTGTGTGAAAGACCGTCAGTTAAAAACAAGTGAACAGGCCATCAAGCTTGTAGAGAACTTCCAGTTTGCTCAACAAAGTACTCTAACCACTCTGGGAAAAGATCATAGGGACTGGTAAGAACTTTTCAAAACCCTAGAGTTTCACTGTCTAAGACACACACACACACACACACACACACACACACACACACACCAATAAAAACAGCGAAAAAGTACCATCCTCTACTCAGACCTGATATTGTTTGTCATCAGTGAGAGGAGGGGGCTCATCCTCTCTCTTTCTCTCCTTTTTGTATTTCTAATTGCTTAAACAGTGATAAGAGACATCAGGCCTATCACAGGTATGTCACGAATTTCAGCTCACAGCTGGGGAAGCTCATGGGTTTTGCCCAGGGCATCCAGCCACTGTACAACAGAGGCAGAAGATGTGGTACGACTGTGGGGTCAGAACCCAGGAGTAGGAAGTCAGGAAACAGGTGAGGGCACTCATCTGCATCCAACAGAATAAATAACTGATGGCTTGAGATGGGCCTTAATCAGTGGTCAGGAAGGTGAATGATGTTAATTATTTGGTGGAACTACCAGGCAGATGTGTAAACTAGAGATGGGCAAAGTGGCCCCAATTCGCTCTGCTAAGTGAATCATGAAGTGAAAGTGAATTTGCGGAGTGCTCCACAACACAAAGCGGAGTACTTCACATTGTAATGGGTGATGTGAAGTCCATTGAAAACAATGACTTCGCATTACTCCGCCTTCTCAGACCACTACTCCACCAATTCTTAAGGTGAAGTACATTGAAACAATGTATTTCACCTCACTTCACCATGTTTTTAAGCTCCAAAGGTGAATTTTGCAGTGATTCCTTGGATTTCAGGTCACATGGGCTCTAGATTGTTCTGAACTGCCTCAGTTCAGGGTAGTGTGTGTAGGAAGCTGTAAGAGACAGTCTGCTCTGAGAGCTCTCCGTGATTCAAACCTCCTAAAAGCTGTTAAAACAGCTTTTTGAGTCATTTATTTTGCTGAAACTTTAGTTCATCAATTGTAGGCAACTCTCCTGTGCTCATATCATCGAGCGTTTATTGTTTGTGTGCCGATTTTGAATGTTAATGTACACTATTCAGTCTGTGTACTGAGAGACAGTGGAAGTGTGCTTTGGTGGAGGGGCATATCTGTGGTGTAGGTAGATTAACTTGGAGAAAAAGACAGTTCTTTCTGTTTTGGTGATATTTTTCTTGCCTAACTGTGTTTATGTACACACAGTAATATTTTCAATAATTCTTGCCATTTTTTTGCTGATTGTTGAGGTACAGCAGTGTATAATTTTAGTTTGTTTAAAAACATGTGGTTATATTACTGAAGTTTTCAATTTGCTACGCATTATTTAGTGTATGTGTGAGTATGTCCCACTCTTTCAAATACTTTATTTCTTTAAGATATCTTCCACCTTCTTATCGGTGGGATCTTCCAAAGTGATGGTCCCTTCTCTTGATAAAAGTTTTCTTGCTGAGGGCCACTATTTGTGGGTCGATTACTGGCACAGTGCACCATAGCTTCAGTTTATCATCTTGTACTGGGTATAATCTATCCAGTGATCTATGCTCCAGAATATGAGCTGGATATGCTGCCTCCCATTCTTTGAGCCCTGACAACTGAAAATGGGGAAGAAGTCTTGTTTCTTTTGTTTTTGTTGCATCATAGTATTCATTTTGCTTTCTGGGTGTGGAGGTGGTAGATTGAACCCCACTGTGATCTTAATAGATTTCATTAGCTCTGAAACTTGGTTGAAGAAACATACTGTATCTTGGACATCACTGTTGGTTCTTCCATATTCATGGGTCATCTTCCCCATCTGGCTCTTGGCTGCCATCTGGTTGTCTGTCACCACCCCTGGCTGGTCTGGGGTTTTGCAGATTACTGGATGTGTCTGAAGGGTTTGGCTCTGTGTTATTGGTAGACTTGCCCATGTTGGATAGAGTAGTATTCATAGCTATGACCAGTTCCACTGGGGGATTCAGTGATTTTGGATTTGTTAGGGCATCCAGTTTCTCCGTCAATTTTAGCAAGAACATTTATTGCATGGTGACTACAGCTGTCTGTGTTTGTACCATAAAGGCTGTCAAGTCGATTTGCCAGTCTGCTTTGCTTGATGTCCCCTTCTCCATTGAGGTGGCCTTGAGTGAGGACACATACTCTTGGGAAAATTCCCTTTCCTTGTGTTTGCAGATGGGACACTGGGGTGTAGGGACATAATCAGAAACCATGCATATTCTCAGTTACATTTTGGCTTTAGGGTAGTGTACATCTGTGGTAGCTCAATACCAGAATGCCACAGTACACATATCCTCCTCTTTTCATTTTATTTTTTCTGACTGTGCACCCAATGACATGGAATATTGGCTTGCTTGTGGAGGGGGGCATCATTTATTGGTATTGATCCTATGGCAGTCATTGCCCAATCTGGTCCATTTACTTTTCACTAAGTAGCCAGTTGCTACCTGTGAAGTACAGGTACTGGTAAGGGCACTGTATCTATTCAATGATTTTAAGTAATTGAAATAATATTGGCACACAGGTACTGTAGTTGTATAAACCACAGTTTGTGCCCTGCTATCACATATGCCCTACATCATTGGTTAATCAATGATGAGTAGTCCCCTGCTTAATTTAATAATGCTGTTTCCCCCTCCAAATGTTTGTCTGTCATAACATGCATTCACCATCCTCTATCAGGTTTCATGCAGTCATCTGCTAGTATGATGGCCACAGCTGGAAGTAGAGTTTGTGCACGTGCTGGATGTATAGTCACACCATGCATGCATGTATATTGCCCCTCTTAAGATGGCAACAGGTGGACTGAACATGCATGAACATCATGCACTCACCTGGGCCAGGACTCAACCATGCATGTGCAGAGGCAATGTGGGGCTCTGTAGTGCACAAGAGGAAGACAAACGGAAGAAGAAGGGTTGTTGAGTATGTCCATGGGCCATCAAAGATGGCACTCACCTAGTGCAGCATTGTCGAGACATAAGCACTTTGGCTATGGCTGCCATGTGTGAGCCCAGACTGCTAGAGCACTGAGTTCATCATCTGCTTCCTTTCTTGCCAACATAACAATAAATACCTAGCAAAGCATCATGTCTGCTGTGCCAATGTTAAGTACTCCCACAGCCCCCACTTGCATACTGTGTGACCCTGAGCAAGTCACTTAACTTCCCTGTGCTCCTAGGTCTCACCTGTAACAAGCTTTCAGCTTGGTATGCCACTCCTGGTTAAACAATTGGAAAAAAAAGTACCATCAGTGAAACTAGAGATAAACACTGTGATTGCAGCATTGCAGCATTGCAGCTTGGTATAATGCCAACTGAAGTTTCAGCTCTCTTGTAATGGCTCTGACTGCTCTAGTTCTGCCTGTGAGTGCTCGTGGAGGGCCCAGAGGATGCAATGCTTTGCTGGAGAATCTGTTTCTCTCATCAGAACTTAACTGTATTTTCCATCATAATTGTTTTCTCATGCTGTGGCCGATCATGAGGAGCCATGGCCAACAGAACAGGGCATGACCATCTGTGAATGTCCCACTGTGTTAGGTAGGCACCTAGGTTCATAATCACCAACTATCTTGTACTGTTCCCACACTTACCTACAACTGCTGGGTCAGGGGTTGCAGGATCATACAATCTGAGGACATCCTCACTTATGAGAGAGGGTGTCCTGCATCTACCCAGATCAGCTGGAGTTGCCAAATTCTACTCAGTTCCTTTGCAGATGCACACTCATCTAACAGAGAAAATAAATTAGTGAAGCCACTTCTGGAGTACAGTGTCCAGTTCTGGAGGCCTTTTCTATGTAAAGATATGGACAGGGTGGAGACAGTTCATAGGAGGGCAACTAAGATAGTACAGGGTTTGCATCACAAGTCCTACAAGGACAGGCTAAAGGACTTAAATATGTACTCCTTGGGGGGCAGAGGGAGAGGGGGGATATGATAGAGACATACAAGTACCTTACATGAAGGAACAAGGTGCAGGAAAACACTATTTTTTAGAAGAAGAGATGTTCCTGGACTAGGGGTCATGGGATGAAATTGGAGGGAGGGAGGTTCAGAGGTAATGTGAGCAAGTATTTGTTCACAGAAAGGGTGGTGGACAAGTGGAATGCACTGCCAGAGGAAGTGGTAGGGGTTGAAACGATTTCAGGATTCAAAAATGCATGGGATAGGCATCAGGGGATCCTAGCAGTTGGGAGAAGGGGACAACCCAGTACAAGAGAAGCTTGAAGAGGCAAAATTACGTGCACAATTGGGCAGACTACGTGGGTCAAAGACCCTTATCTGCCATCAGTATCTATGTGTCTATGTAAATAAAGCAAGTCTGAGACAGGATTACTGACTGGACAGCAAGGTGCTGTGACTACAGGGAGTAGTCACTGCCAGTTAGTAACTAACCTAAACTGGTTTAAAAATGTTTTCTCTTTTTTTTTTTGCTCCTCCCAAGCACCTGTGATCAGCCACTCCTTCAGGTCTCCTAGGATCTGTGCTACCACTCGGCCCTCGACGACATCCACAGTCCCCATTTTTGGCAGCCCCCTGTGAGACCAGACGTATCCTTTCCATCGGATGGGACATCCCTTTTCAAGGGAGAAAATGCCAGTAGGCGCATCTTCTTAGCCTGGGTGCTGTGGAGGTCGGTTCTGGGTTATCCGGGGCTTTGGGGTGGTCATCTGGCTGATCAGGAGTCAGTTTTCTGTTTTTTCTGGTCCTCCAACTCATCCCTGATTTGGCCTGCGAGAGGTGGCAACCTGAGGCGGGGATGTACACGGGCGTGTCGAGGCTTCATGCTCCATGCATGTCACCCAATTCACCTCCAGGTGCCGAGGCCCTACCAACCCCCCAGGAGGGAAGCATCCAATGGATGCTCTGGATCCCTTCCCTGACAGTCTTCGCTGCTGGCATCCAGGCTTGTGGCGCAAACCTGGATCACCAGTGTGCCGAACGAACCCATTTGCTCCATGCCACAGAGCTGGCTAGGTTAAAAATTTCTAAAAAGTCAGAGTCTTCAGACTAATTAGTCAAAGAATAATAATAATAATAATGATAATAGCTTTATTTATATAGCGCCTTTCGATTTCCAAGGCACTGTACAGTTTAAAACATTACAAATTAGACATTAAAATCAAGTATCAACACAAATAAAACCAATAAAAAATCATCAATTACAAAAACAATCAGTTTTCAAGGAAGGCCATTTGCCATAAGTGGGTTTTCAAATCCTAATTTAAATTCTCCACGGAGGTGCACCCACAACCGTGAGGTAGAGAATTTAAAGAGTGAGTGCAGCAAAGAAAAGCCCTACATCCAGATGATTTAAGATTCACTCTTGGAATCTCCAGCAACCCCTCATCGGCTGAGTGGAGTGACCGGCCAGGGCAGTAAAGAACCAGAAGTTCTTTCAGAAAGACCGGACCCTGATCGTGGAGGGCTTTAAAAGTCAATAAATTGACGTTAAAGGTGATCCACCACTGTATAGGCAGCCAGTGCAGTTCGCGCAGCACCTGGGATATATGACAGGACCTACTGGAACAAGTCAGAACCCGGGCCACTGCATTCTTCACTAGCTGCAGGTGGTGGATTTCAACCACTGAAAGCCCAAAGTTAAGGGAGTTGCAGTAGTCCAAACGCGAGGACACAAAGGCGTGGACCATTGTTGGAAGGTCGTCAGACAGAACTAGGTGCCTAACTCTGGCGATATTCCCAAGATGGCAAAAGGAAGTCTTGACAACTGCTGACACTTGTGACTGCAGTGACAGCCTGTCATCCAAGACAACCCCCAGGTTATGCACCGTTCAGAGGTCAGGAGGGAGACGCCGCTAAGAAAAATTCCTGAGGGTGTCCCAACAGGCAACCCCTCTATCTGGTGACCCGGGTCTCCAACCAATACCTCTGTCTTTCCTGAGTTCAATTTCAGCCAGCTAGAGTCCATCCATTCCTGGATTTCTTTCACACAGTTGTTAAACACTGAGAGAGCTCCATCCTGGTCAGGTGCAAAAGACAGGTATAGCTGGGTATCATCAGCATAGCATTGAAACCTCAGGATAACAAGAAGGAGCTCTTATATTGGAATTGGATGAAATACAAGGCTTTGTAACAATGTACAGGAGCTCAGGTGACTGTGCTGCAGTCTGATCAGATGAACAAATTAACTGAAGACAATGGGAGCTGCAGGGGCTTAGATGAAGGATCAAAATGTGTTCCCAGGACACCCATGTATCCAGCAGCCTATCAGGTGAACATAACCCTATCTGTAAGGAAGGTGAAATGCCATGATTATACATGGTGCCACAATAATAATATTCACACTTTGCAAAGTAGAGCTGCCTTCACCAGTGTATTACCTTGCACAGTTTTACGAAGTGCCCAACACCTCAAATTTGTCAATGAAGGGTTCATTTGTGAGGTTTTCCTGAAGAGTGTAGTTTGCTATTCTGCCACTTTTTTTGCTGGTGAACAAAAATGATGCAACATCTATAAGATTTTTTTGTTCTGCCCATCACCTTGAAATATTTCTTTCATTCTTATTCAATTGATAGAGTTTATCTGACTTAGCTTACCCATAAAGTGTGAGTTAGGGAGTGTTCTCTCATAGTTTTTTAGTGGATAGTGGTCGTTTATGCAGTCTAATGAAAGGTCTTGTAAATACAGCATTACATTCAGAGCTGTAAAAGCAGGATGATTACTCCCAAAATACCATGTTTAAAAGGTTAACAAAAAGTTTATCAGTGAACTGCATGTAATGGCACAAAATGATGGGTGTTTGTAAATGACTATGTTTCAAAACTGTTTCAGTTTACTTTTTGAACTTGATAATAAATGTTTTGCTGATTGAAGTCTGATCTTTGTGGAAACAAATACAGTACCTTGCATTTGTGGCTCTGGATTTTATTTTTGCATCTATCAGTGTTACCATTAAGGCATCTTTTTGTTCACGTTTGACCTACACATTATAGTCTTCCAAAAATTGTTTTGACTTTTGTGGAATGATGAAATGTGAGCTGGAAGTAGCCGTGCTATGGACATTTTGATTAACTGTGCTTTAAAATTGCCTTGCTGCAATACTGGAGGGAAACAATTAATAATTTCATTGACTGAATGGAATTTGACTGCAGTCACCTCACTCACTCTGCTATATTACAGTATATGAACACACACAAGATGGTTTACAACCAGCTGTGGTTCATCCTATAACAACACATACAGTACCATAAAAGCAGAAAAACAAAAGGAGCAAGATGCTAACGTATTTTCATCTGACAAACAACTGTAAATAATTTTAGTACTGTAACTAGTAGTTGCACCTAATATTTATAACATGCTTTTTCAGATGCTCAGGGCAATTAGCACACATTACAGAATAAATAACACAGAACACATATAAGGAATGCAAACAAACAACAGAAACATAGGCAACAGTGAAAATCAAGTAGACAACAGCATTAAGCACTCATTTTATAATGCCATAGGCCTGACTTCATTATAAACATGTAATCTAATGACATATAAGGACCTCTTTGCCCACCCAGTCCACCCATTTTCCCCTACCTACATTATTACTGATCAACATTGCGTCTTCCCTCCTCCCTTTCTTTCAACTGTAATTCCCTTGTGCTGATCCCATGCTTTTTGAACCCCACTACTGTTTTCACCCCCACCACCTCCGCTGGAAGGCTGTCCCAGGAATCCACCACTCTTTCTGTGAAGAAGTACTTCCTCACATCTCTCCTGAAAGTACCCCCTCCAGCTGCAAAGCATGTTCCCTTGTTCTTGAGCACATTTTTTCAGAAAAATACTTTCCTCCTGTACTTTTTTTACCCCTGAGGTATTTAAAGGTCTCTGTCATATCCCCCTACCTCCTCTCTTCCAGGTTGTACATATTGATGTCTGTTAGTCTCTCCTAATAGGGCTTTTGATGCAGACCCTGCATTGATGTCACTGGGACAGTTGAGCAAATTTGTTTAGGAAGGGTATTCCACAACACTAGAGCAACTACAGCAAAGGCCCTGTCACCTGTTGACTTTAGATTAGTGAAAGGGACCCTGAACATTTGGTTCAACCAGAGCTGGGCTGGGCATTAAAAGCTCACAGAGGTACAAGGGACACAGTTTGTTTTAGCTCTTAAGAGGTTGACAAAAGAATCTTGTAATGCCATCTATATGCTATGTTCTGAGGGGGTTGAGGGCCCTTCCAAACCAGCACATCGAGGTAATTATAATGGAAGTGTAAGTTGGCTTAAGAATGTTGTGGCAGTGCCAATACTGCCTGTACACTCTTTACAGCGCTTTGGTGATGGCTCAAAATACCACCAGAAAACAATTGCATTTAGTGGTTACCTGAGTGCTGTATAGGTTTGCTGAACTATCAGAGGGAACATCACTGGACAGAATCAACATAGTCCAGAGGCAGTATCACAAGTTCAAATATGCACAGTTTGAGTACTCAGTTTTGTAGGTATAGAAGACGCCCAGAGCATACTGGTATATTTCAAGTGTTTTTATCACTAATGTATGTTCCTATCTCCGAACTACATAAGAGTACATACTCACAATTTCATAACAGAAAGATTTAAAAAACTACATGACAAAAAAATATTATTTCTTAACCCCGCAAAAGCAATAATCCAAAATTCCTGTTTCCAAAGCCTGGCAGTATTATGGGCCTATAGCCGTGACAGCCAATCTAAGATACAAAGCAAACTAACGTTAACTACTATAAGCTGTAGAATAGTGTTAGCATTCGTATTATAAAGCAGTTACCTCTAAACCCAGTAGTCTTGGTGACCTATAGTCTTGGCTACTTAAATGTACTGTGGCATGAGAGGTGATCAATGCATGAAACAAGAGTGACCTTATTCTTTCCCTTCTGTGGCCCTGCCAGCAGCATACCTCTCAACCTCTTGATTCATAAATCAGGGACAAGACTTTAAAAAATCAGGGTCAAGGGACCAAAATCAGGGACACATCTTCAAAATAAGTGATATCCACTAAGGCAGCTAGTGGAATAAGCGGCTTAGAGTAAAATGCAATTTCTAAGGAAAACAAGTCTGTAACTTTAATTCTTGAAGTTTTTTTGTGCTTACAATCTCCACTGTTTAAACCACAGAACACCAAATTTTAGAAGGGACAGAGTACAATTTTGAGGCAAAGTCAGGGATGTCTCTGAAAAGCAGGGACAGTAGAGAGGTATGGCCAGCAGCCTGCAGCCAATACCCTCCTAAGACCAGCAGCAAGCAGCCATCTTCCCACAAGTCTGTTCCTACAGTCCTCTTGACTAACAAACGTCTATGTTTTTTATATGCTTCTCACAGGAGCGTGCTTGAATCACATGGTTATTGGGCCATCTAACTGGCCCAAATAAAACATGGTATGGGGAAAAGGTAACAGGAATCACATGGCTTTTAGACCATCTAAAAACTGGTAATGCTTCAAATAAAAGTGCTGGAAAGCTAAATAAGGCACAGTATACTAAAATTGTCATGGGTAGTTGTCCGGACTTCCTTCTGTTGCTTTGTGGTTAGTTAGACTTCCTTTTGCTGCTTTGCAGTTTGTCTTTTATTCCTTTTTTTGGAGATTATCAGCTTCTGTAATTTGCCATTTAACTGGCCCCTGCAATGCTTTGCCTTGCTGAGTTTTACTCAGATCAAGATACATTTCGGCTGGTCCCTGCAGTGCTCAGGGAACACATTTTCCTGAGAAACACACACCACACACACACACACACACACACGCTTATGTGCACAGTACTGTTACTGTGTGAAAACTATATTGTGCACATTACCATCTGGATGCATTCATTTGCATATTAGAATTTGTGCCAGGGGTTTGAACTAGTGAGCAGTAAAGTTCAAAACTGCCAGCAAAGTTTCCACGAAGTTGCCAAAATTCACCTCCATGAAGCTTTACAAAGTTTCCATTGCCTTCAGCAAATTTGACTTCACTGAAATGTACAACATTTTCACCCTGAAATGGTTGTTGCACCCTCAATGAGACCACTTTGCAGAAAATTCAGCCACTTCATGAGTGAAGTTTGCCCACTTCAATTCAACTCAATTTTATTTTACCAGGATAACACCACTGAGACAACGCATTTACAGGGAGGCCCTGGAGGGACAACAGGGACATATCTGGGCAGACTGGGTAGGCCAAGCGGTCCTTATCTGCCGTCAAATTCTATGTTTCTATGTTTCTATCTGTACATTTCACAGGAAATACGATAATTACACAAAACAAGGCAATGTATGCATTCAATAAGATCATTAGATGAGACAGTGTGGAACAGTCTAAATAATAACAGTAGAAATTGCAAATACGAAAACAGAAATTGCAAACAATCAAATTAATACTGAGCAGGGAAGGAAAAATATCTAGCCAAGAGGGCATTCATTAAGTTATAGGAATGGCAACTAGGACATTGCTAAATACAAAGAAGTGCTATAGGGAGATGGCAGGGAAGCTCAGCAGCAGAGAGGAGGACAATAATTAAGTGCTTAAGTATTTTGAGAAGTTGGAAGAGTTAAAACAATAATAGGAGAACAAGGACAAGAAGAATAGAAGGGATTATAGGTAAAGGAGGAGATAAGCATATAGCAGTTATGATCAGGGTCTGAATTCCTTGGAGCAGCAAGGAGTTATGGGTATAGGAGAAGATAAGAGTGCAGCCGTTTCGGCCAGGTCTCAATTCCTTAGAGCAGCGACATTATGTATAGCATTTACATTCAGTCTATCGAGTCTGCTCGATTGTGAAGCTAGAAGCCCTTATACTGCAGCTGACCCTCCCCCTTCCAGTGACCTTCTCCCTTACCCCTGTCCCATCTGCCTTTGATGCAGCCCACTGTATTACAGGCTACCACTTCCTCTGGTAATGCATTCCACCCTAACACCACCCTCACCATAAAAAAGTGTCCCTCTCCATGAAAAAATATAATTTCCCCTCCTGAACCCCCCCTCCCCAATCTCAGCATGTGCCCTTGGGTGTCTCTCCCACTCCTTTACTGGAAAAGCCCATCCATGTCCATCTTATTTATTCCCTTCATGTACTTGAAGGTTTCAATCATGTCCCCCTTTCCCTCTTCTCCTCCAGGGAGAACATGTTCAACTCCCTCAGCATACTCCCATAGGGAAGTCCTATAGCCCCTGGATCAGTTTTGTTGCCCTGTGCTACACCGCCTCCAGTAACCTAATGTCTTTCTTCAGGTACAGCCACCAGTACTGCAAGCAGTACTCCAGCTGTGATCTAACCAGTGACCTATACAGTGGCAGGATCACCTCCCCCCTCCTGGAGGATATGCCTCTGGCAATACAATCCAGTCCACTGTTAGCTTTTGCAGCTGCCTTTATACACTATGTGGAGTTGTTCATTGCTCCCATTATGATCACCCCCAGATCCTTCTCCTCCTCCTCCATCTTGACTAGCTGACCCTCCCCCCCGCAGCTGGTGGCGCCTCCTTGGGTTTTGCTCTGAAGAATACCACCTTGCATTTCTTAACACAGAAACATAGAATTTGATGGCAGGTAAGGACCGCTTGTCCCACCTAGTCTGCACATTTCCCTACCTAATGGATACACTGCAGATCCTAGTTAACCAACAGCCTACTTCCTCCTACCCCCACTAGAATTGCCTTATGTCTGTCCCATGCATTCTTGAATTCCCCCACTGTTTTTGACTTCACAACCTCCTCAGGAAGGCTGTTTCATGCATCTACAACCCTCTCTGTGGAGAAATACATCCTCACTTTACCTCTGAGATGCCCCATTGTTCTTGCACATCTCTTTTTCTGAAAGGTGCTACCCTCTTGGACTTTGTTGATTCCATTGAGGTATTTGAAAATGTCTATATTGTCCACCCTCTCCCTCCTTTCCTCGAGGCTATACATATTAAGCTTTTTTAGCCTTTCTTCATATGTCTTCGGGTGCAGACCCTGCACCATTTTGGTTGCCCTCCTCTGGACAGCCTCTACCCTGTCTATGTCTTTGCAGAGATGGGGTCTCCAGAACTGTACACAGTGCTCCAGATGTGGTCTTACCAACTGTCTGTACAGAGGGCCAACAACTTCCTGTTTTCTACTGGTGATGCCTCTCCCTATGCATTCCAGTATCCTCCCAGCCCTCCTTACTGCCTTCTCACATTGCTGGCCCACCTTTAGATCATCTGATATGACTACCCCCAGGTTCCTGTCCATTTTTGTTGTTGTCAGTATCTCACCCCCATTGTGTACTCTTCCCCTGGGTTTTTGTTCTCAGGTGCATTACTTTGCACTTCTTTGCGTTGAATCTAAGCTGCCATACATTTGACCACTCCTCCAACCTTGCCAAGTTCCTTTTCATCCTTTCCACCCCACCTTGCATATCAACCCTGTTGCAGATCTTTGTGTCACCTGCAAAGAGACATACTTTCCCTTCTAGTCCCTCTGCAATGTCACTTATAAAGACATTAAAAAGGACCGGCCTCAGTACTGAACCCTACGGTACCCCACTAGTAACTCCCCTTTCTTCACTGTGGACTTCTTGGCACTGAACTCCAGCTGCCAAGTGTCCAACCAGGCCTCCAATTTTGCCAGATCATCCTGCAACCCCTGCCATCCTTCTAAGTCATCCACTACTGCTCACATCTTGGTGTCATCTGCAAACAGACTGATCTTGCTCTTGATGACTATTGAGATGTCTGCTATGACGATCCCAAACAACACCAGCCCCAGTACAGAGCTCTGTGGCATCCCACTTATCACTGCCATGGAGGACGAGAGCTCCCCTCCCACCACCACACTCCACTGTCTCCCTTGCAGCCAGTTCACTACCCATCCCACCATCTTCCTCCCAGACCCTGTGCCTTCCAGCTTACTACCTAGCCTCCCATGTGGTACTGAATAGATTGCCTTACTGAAGTCCAGGTACAGGACATACACTGCATGGCCCCTGTCTAATTGCCTGGTTACCCAATCATAGTACTTCACCAGGTTGTTCTGACAGGATCTGCCTGAGACAAACCTGCATTGCCTGCTGTCCTGCAGTCCATTAGCCATGAGGAGGGAAACCAGCATCTCCTTCAGGATTGTGTCCATCAGCTTTCTCATGATGGATGTGAGGCTCACTAGTTTGATTGACTTCTTTGGATAAGTAAAACAGTGGAGATGGGCCAAGTGGTGGACATCCTTTACCTACAGCTCAGCAATGCATTTGACTCTGTACCCCAAAAGAGGTTGATCAGGAAGTTGGCAGATCTTGGGGTGGGGGAGAGCTGATCAAATGGGTGGAAGTTGAGGGGCAGGACCCAGAGCATGGAAGTAGGGGGTGAGCTATCTAACACCAGGGAGGTTACTAGTGGGTTCCCACAGGGCTCGGTGCTCAGACCAGTGCTTTTTAATGTCTTCATTAATGATATTGATGATGGAATTAATGGCAAAATGTTCCTATTTGCAGATGACACCAAGCTCTGTGGTAGGTGGACACAGCAGAAATGATACAAAGCCTAAAGGACGATCTAGAAAAACTAGAGAGGGGGTCTGGGGTTTGGTAGCTTGGCTTTAATGCAAATAAATATAAAGTTATGCATACTGGAAACTAGAACCACAGAACTAAGTACAGGTGGGGAGGGGTCCAGGTATCTGGATCAGAAAAGAAGTATCTAGAAGTGATGATAGACCAGAAGAAAGAGGAGTATGCAGAAACAGAGATGGAGTTAAACTAGAAGGGGGGTGGTGAGTGGTCAGCAGGTAGATAGGGGTCCCGGAGCGGGGGGCCTGACAAGATTACCCCAAGTTAATGGGGAAGGCAAAGGGGAGAAGACATGGGGAGGAGAAAGGAGGGAGAAGGGTTAGGGAGGGGAAGGGAGTTGGTTGGAGAGTGGTCTCACTGAACACGAGTAGCCTTGGAAGCAAGTTAGCTGAGTTTCAGGCCCTATTGGTGGAAGGGAAGGTGGATATTGTGGCCATCACGGAAATGTGGGTCACCTAGTACCAGGACTGGGAGTTAATGCTCCCGGGATATAGGATATTCAGAAAGGATAGGACCAAGGGGGGGGTGGCTATCTACATACAGGAGGGGATAAAGTGTGCAAGAGATGAGAGGGAACAGGGCAGGACAGAGGCCGTATGGATGCATTTTCAGGACTCAAAAGGCAGGACACTGAAGATTGGGGTAGTTTATAGACCACCAGCTCAACTGGAGGACCTGGACAGGGAGTTAGCTGAGCAAATCTAACGGGTCTGCAGGAAGGATAACATGGTGGTGGTGGGGGACTTCAACCTACCTTTGGTGGATTGGAGTACCCCAACCACTACAAGTGCAAGGGAGCAAGTCCTATTAGAGGCATTTCAGGACAGCTTCTTGATGCAGTTGGTCCATGGGCCAACTTGGATAGGAAATACTCTGGACCTTGTACTGTCCAATGGGGCGATGGTAAGGGATCTTGGAGTGGAGGACCCAATGGTGGGGAGCGAGCACTATTTGGTGTGGTTCACACTCAACATGGGAGGGAAGCTGGGGGTACAGGTACCAAGGTGATTGACTTTTTTTTTGTTTTTTGTTAGTTGTTTAACTTTAGGTTTAGGTGGGCAGACTTTAAAAACATGGGGAAAATTCTGGTGGGGCACCTGGAGCAGATTCAGCCAGGTTGGGACATAAGTCAGAAGTGAGATGTCATAGAAAGGGGGCTACTGGAGGCTACGGGGGCATGTACTAGAACACAGAGTAAGAAAGGGAGGGCAAAGAAGCCCAGTTGGATGACTCAGGATGTAATGTAGGGGGTGAGGTCTAAGAGAGAGGCATTCCAGAGGTTCAAAAAATCAGGAAGGGGAGAAGACAAGGAGATGTACATGAAGAAATCCAGAGAGGGGCCACCAAACTAGTCAGAGCAGCCAAGTCTTCCAGGTAGCTGAGGCTGGCACAGGGTATTAAAAACAGAGAAAAGGATTTCTTCAGATACATAAGGGAAAGAAGTAATGACAAGGACTAAATAGTGAGGATAAAAAAGGATGGGGTGTGGGTGGAGAGAGGGGAGGATCAGGCAGAGGTATTGAATGAATACTTCTGTTATTTATTCATTTAAGAGAAAGCAGGGCAGGTACCAGGGAGGGGTGGGGTAGGTAGGGGAGAGGGGTGACAGATGAGAGGATTACTGAGGACAGGGTACTGGAAGGACTGAGGGCAATGAGGATGGACAAGGCACCTGGGTCAGATGGCATTCACCCTAGGGTACTTAAGGAGCTGGCTGAGGTTCTGTAAGGGCCACTGGCAGACCTGTTTAATACATCCCTGCACACTGGATGCGTACCACAAGACTGGATAATGACCCATGTGGTGCCCATCCACAATGGTGGCCCAAAGAATGAACTGGGAAACTACAGGCCATTGAGCCTCACATCAGTCATGGGGAAGTTCATGGACACAATCCTGAAAGAGAGGCTGGTGACCTTTTTGGAGGACAATGGACTCCAGGATGGGCACCAGCATGGGTTTATCTCAGGCAGATCCTGCCAGACCAACCTCATTGAGTACTATGATTGGGTGACAAGGAAACTAGAAAAGGACCACGCAGTGGATGTCCTGTATTTGGATTTCAGCAAGGCCTTTGACTCTGTGCCACAAGGTAAGGTGAGGGGAAAGCTGGAAGCTGTGGGGGTGGGAGCAAAGACGGTGAACTGGTTAAAGAATTGGCTAAGTGATAGGCAGTTGAGGGTGGTAGTGGGAAGGGTAGTCTGATCACTGATGGCAGTGACGAGCGGGGTGCCACAGGGATGGGTGCTGGGGCCATTGTTGTTTGAGTTATTCATAGCTGATATCTAACATGGGATCCAAAGTAAGATCAGTCGGTTTGCAGATGACACCAAAATGGGCACAGTGGTTGGTGACATTGAGGGATGGAAGGGGCTACAGGACATCCTAACTAAACTGCAGGAATGGTCAGAAACATGGCAGCTGGGGTTCAATGCTAAGAAGTGCAAGGTAATGCACTTCAGAGCAAAGAACCAGGGGAGGGACTATCATCTGTGAAGGGTACAGTTGGTTAGCACCATGGAGGAAAAGGACCTAGGGGTACTTATAACAGGGAGTATGAACAACTCTGCTCATTGTAGGAAGGTGGCAGTGAAGGCCAACAAGATGCTGGGGTGCATAGCGAGGGGAATCTATTTCAGAAGTAGGGAGGTTGTCCTCCCCCTACACAGGACACTGGTCAGGCCGCACCTGGAGTACTGCATGCAGTTCTGTCACTCATTCCTGAGGAAGGATATCAGATTGTTGGAGGGGTGCAGCTTAGAGTGACAAAGATGATCCAGGTATTGGAGAGTAAGCCCTATGAGAAAAGGCTGAGCGGGCTAGAGACGTATTCATTGGAGGAGAGGAGGGATGGGGGACATGACTGAGACCTTTAAGTACTTGAAAGGGATCAACAAAACTCAAACAGAGGGGATCTTCCAATTAAGAAGAGGAAGGGACATTAGAGGGCACAGACTCAGACTGGAGGTGGAAGATTCAGGAGGGAGGTAAGAAGACAGTTCTTCACAGAAAGGGTGATGGGCAAGTGGAACACTCTACCACAGAAGGTGGTGGCCTGTAAGATGATGGGCCCTTTCAAGAGGGGATGGGACAGGGTGAGGGGCAGGGCAAATCTAAGGAGGGGAGGAGTGGGATGGGCAGCTGTGAGATGAGAGGCTAACTGCACAATCGAGCAGACTCGACAGACTGCAAGGCCTAGTTCTGCTGGCATTTTCATATGTTCGTATGATCACTAGTGACCTAAAGCACTCCATGCAATGTAGGAAAGTAGCAACAAAGGCAAATAAAGTGTTGGTCTACACTGACAGAGGGATCAGCAGCAGACAAAAGGAGGTAATCCTGTCCTTCTATAGGTCAATAATGAGGCCACGTCTGGAGTACAGTGGCCAATACTGGTGCCCACACCTTAAAAAAGACATTAACCTATTGGAGACAGTTCAAAGGAGGACAACAAAGATGATCACGGGCTGACAGGGTAGGACATATGATGGAAGGTTGGAGGCCCTGTGCATTACTCCCTAGAGGAGAGGTGAGAGAGAGGGGGATCATGACTGAGACCTTAACGAATTTTAAAGGAATAAATAGGGTGGATAAGGTAGGTCTCTTCAAGCTTAATGGAAACCGGAACATGAGTGATCACAGTCTCAAATTGGAAGGAGAAAGGTTTAGGAGAGAGGCTAGGAGGCATTTCTCCACAGAGAGGGCAGTAGCCAGCTTGAATGAGCTTCTAGGAGGCAGTGTAGCATAGTGGTTAAGAGCACTGAGCTACAAACCTAGAGACCTGGGTTTGAATCCCATCATCCCCCACTTAATACTGTGGGACCCTGAGCAAATTACCTAACTTCCTTATGCTCCAAGATCACACTTGGAAACAAGCTCCAACTTAGTGTGTTTTTTAAGCAATAAGGCATGACCAGGAGTTAGATTAACAATCTGTTAATCACCCCTTAGGGGTTTAATGTGGCATGAGGCACAGCTAAGCTATTGCCCTTAGGGGGTGATTAACTGACTATTAATCTAACTCTTGGGAATGCCTTATTGCTATTGTAAAAAAAATGTTCCAAAAGAAGAGTGTTAAAAGAATACTTTTTGAATGTTTTCCTCATTTAGGGAAGAGTTTTAATAAAATAATCAACCAGCAGTTTAAGAATGCTGGTTCAAAATCAGAGTGCTGCATTCCAGTCATTCAGCAGTGCTAGAGGATGGAATGCTGACAGGAAGAATTCATGTGCCACTGTGATCAGGCTGCACATGACAGTGTAACAGGGATTAATGTAAGGCTGTTAGAATCCTAACAACCAATCAGATTGCAGCATTTCTGAGAACCTTTTTATAATCCTGGTTAAACAATTTTTCCTTTCCTCCTTTCTGGAAGAGGTGGTTTTGTTGAAGACAGTGTACAGCTTCAAGAGAGGTTGGGATAGAGTTAAGAGGAAAAACAACAGTCAAGGGAGAGGGGATGAAGTGGAAGGGTGGATAGGGAAGGGATCAGTATCTTAAACTGAGGACCCGGCAATACAAGTAAACTAGATAGCCTTATTGGCTTTATTCTGCTGGCTTCTTCATATGTTCATCTTATCCTTTGTACTTTACTAGTCACAGTCACCTGTGTGTGTGTGTGTGTGTGTGTGTGTGTGTGTGTGTGTTATTAAAATTATTGCCACAGCAGCAAATTGTGATCTCACAAACAAATGAATATGACTTCAGCAAAGGATTAAACAGCAGAAGCAACAAAACTCTAGTGGCAAGAATCCTGTTTCCTTATAAACTGACCTGGTAACGAGTAGTGTTGGTTAAAATTGGAATATTTCGATGAGCGAAATATTTCATGTAATTAGTGCATTATGTGAAAAATGTTTTTAGCGAAATTTCGCCTGTGGTTGTGAGTGAAATTTCACCCCCAAACTGGCAAAATTTCACTTGCAGGTGAAATTTCACCACTGCAGCTGAAATTCTGCCACTGTTGGTGGAATTTCCACACCCGGGGGCGGAATTTTGCCATTGTTGGTGGACTGCTCAGAGGGCGAAAACGTGGGTGAAATTGGAAATTTCGCCACATTTTCACAAAATATTTCATGCGGTGAAATTGCAGATTTCACTGGCGAAATTTAATATTGCTGCATCTCTAGTAACGAGATCGAGTAACGAGTCAGGGGTAAGGGGCAACAGACTTCTAGGAAAACATAAACTGAATTTACAAGCTCAAATGGGCAGACTGGGTGGGCCATAGGCCTTTATCTGCCGACCTGTCTATGTATCTATGTATCAAAGGGAAGAGAAATGCAAACAATGTATAAGATATATGTTAATTGTATCAAAATATGATGCCATTAAAAATTTTCTCAGAAGTGAAAAAATCACTTTAAGAAAGTTATTTTTCAAAACAATCTGTATCTGCCTGCTCAAGTGTTGCATTCGTGGCCACGCCCACCATGTGGAACTCCTTGCCTGACGATCTAAGTGGGGGGCTCCCTCAGTAGAAGCCTTTAAAAGGGGTTTAAAAGTATTTCTGTTTCAATAGGTTTTTATTGACTGACTCGGAAAGTAATGTAATGATAACTTTTAATAATGATTTTATCGTATATGTTTGTATAATCTGATTAATCTGTATGGTTATAATGATGTTCTTATTGTATAGCTCTCAGAGTCTGTTGAATTGAGCGCTTTATAAATAAAAAAATCTATCTATCTATCAAATATCATTTAACTCATAATTTATTTTCTTTTTAGTTTGAATGTGTAGTTACCATCTTTTAGTAATTTCCCCATGGCACGGCTCAGTTCCATCATAGCTGCTGTGCCGCTTGAAGGATCCACTGCTCCAAATACCCAAGCATCTCGGTGGTTTCCAATAATAACATAGCGATCTATAAAAAGAACAGAAATTTTAATGGGTCTTAATAATAAAAAGATGCTATAAAACTGATAATCAGGAAATCATATACAGTACATTCATTTGTTTTGTACTCCATATGATCCAGTGAGCTACATTTCATTTAGAATGCATGTGAATCATTTAAATGTTTTCAGAAACAATTTAAAAATAATGGTCATCTGAATGTATTATTTGTCATGGCTGCACATCTTAGAAGATGTGGAGCAGTCTGCATCATTGATGGCACCAGGCAGACTGATTAGAGCAGGTGTGTTTTGGGGAGGGGGAGGTGAATGAGTTAGCCTTAAATCTGGAGAATATTAATCCAGCCAAAATCATAGACTGGAGCTCGGGGGGGGGGGGGTCCTCTATAAAATGCATATATTTTGGAGTCTGGAGGGGTTGATTATAAAGATTTCACTGGCACAGTGCTAGGAGCCAGCCATGTTTTTCACCAAATGTACTGTGTGGGAGAATGATGAGGGATTGATGGGAAGGAAAAGCTGAGATGGAAGAGGGGTGGCCAAAGGACTAGCCATGACAATCTGAGGAGGGATTCATTGTTTTATAAATTTAGCAATAATCTAAGGGTAACAAGTATTTGCACAACCCTACATGCATATCTATGGGACCAAAAGAATTGAAGGCAGTGACTTCTAGACCCACATCAGGAACTTGAACAAATACCTAATACTAACACTGCAGTGCAGCACCTGGGGTTCTGCACTCTTGAGGGTCCATCCTTCGGATGAGACATTAAACTAGGGTCACTTTTGCCAATCCATGGTGGTCACCCAGGTGGAAGATAAAGATCCCGAATACTTATTGTAAGAATTGGGGATTCTAATCAATGTTCTGGCTCCTGGCTATCATTTCTAATGTCAGTAAGACAAGTCCATGTAGCCATAGCTTGCACTACCGCCCCCCACAGGACACAATGTGAACAGAATGATCAAGTTAATGCTAAATCAACAACAATGTCAATGCCAAATATGTGACAGGCATCTTATTTTAATTTATTTGGCATTAGTGGAGGGGTCCAAATCCACTTGTACTCTTTTGATAAGTACACTATGCGCTATGCCACATCATCATGTTGATACTCTCTCCATGTTCCCTCTGTGCTGTGACACTGCCTCCACCACTAAGAACACTCTCAACGCCACTCTGATTGCTTTGCTCTGCTGATCTCTTACCACTGGGTGATACTGAATTTTTATAAATTCTTAGGTTAGTGGGTTTCTGGGTAGGGATGGCAATACGAGGGGGAGGTGGGGGAGGAACCTCCATTATATAAATGCAGTATAATACTTAGTTCTATGTTTTCATGGATGGGGGCTCCATTCCCCAGTCCCCCCCTCCCCTTCAGGAAGGGATTGCATAATTGATTGCTGGGGTGAGATGGGTGTTTGGGGATCACAGTCCTCCCATCCATAACATTAATTAAAATTATGGTCTTCTTATAATCAGGCTCTTTCCCTGCACCTCCCACATTTTTATTATTAATTATTACATCTAAAAATAATGTTAATGTAGAGTAAAGTTTGAAATATTCTTTTCCCAACAGGTAGCACTGGGATGAACCTCAGGAGACTCAGTGTGTCCAACAATTTCACATACAATCCAAAAAGCTGGGCTAACTAAGAAAGGGCATCCACACTACAAATGCTTTGGAACAAGATAAAGGTTTTATTTTAAATAAATAAAAATGGTAGTAGCACCTCTTGCTGCCACCAAGTTGTTTGTAAACAATAGTGCTTTATCAAGGCATCCCCACCCCCTCTAATTGCCATCCCTACCCTGAAACCCACTAATTAGCTTGGCTTTTTGGATTGTATTCTTGATTGCTAGACTGCTAGCTAAAACCACAGCTGGTTGAAGGCATGAGCTGATAATGATAGCATTCAGACAGGAAACGCTTAGTGCTCAGTCATGTAAATAATGTAGCAGTAGTATATCATAATGTACACTAATTCCGTGATGTACCGATATGCTACTTGCATGGGCCTGGAGTTCTCTACTAACAACATTTATTCTAGCTCAGAGCAAATGTTAATCCCAAGTTATGAGACCTCACATACAGTACAGATACCTCACACTGAAATGCTTGACTATATATACTGCACATAGAGGATAATGTATGGTCATCAATTGTTAACCGGTTTGTTAACCATTGAGAGGTTGTCAGGGCGACCATGTAAACCTTGAGAGCGAAGTTCGAGAGGTTTACATCACCATGGTGGACCCCTTTAGATATTACAAAGCTGTTTTTCGGTACTGATGTACAGTACCATACATTATATTTTATAGTATATGGTACTAATAACCTTTAAAAAAAAAAAAAACAGGTCCTTACTTTCATTCTTTCAGTCACCACTGCTTTGCTCTGGGTCATGCTCTCACCACCAAGACCATTTCAAGGCCATCAGATCAAGTTGCACGCATGCGCAGATGGTTCCTGATTGTTAACCCATCGATGTGACGTACCATCGATGGGTTAATTACATCATGATGTCACATCGATGGTAAAACATTGTTATAAAAAGGTATAGTTCTACATATAACAATGTTCTACCTTACATTATAACTTTTTTAAAGGCGACACAGTAAAGACACACACAGTTTTCAGATAAAAACTCCTACTTCCCCTGGATGTACTGCATAGATCTTCCTAAAAACTTCACGGTAGTAGGTGAGTGGTTCATTTTCCAGGTTTCTAGCTACAGTGCTATGTTAAGAGCATACCATTCGTACAGAACAATGTGCATACATTGATCAAGACCAGATTCAGATATTCTGAAATGTAACTAGTTAGTTCTAAGTTTAGTAGAAAGTTACTGGAACAAAAATATTTGCATTTCTCAAGCATTTCTCAAATATCTCCAATCTTCAAAGAAACTCACTGAACCTGCTGTACATTTTCAGAGCTTTTCACAGGACTAAAATACTTACTTTTGCCAAAGCAGAATGCAATACATAATTTATTTCACAGCCCAAAGCAGCAGCTAAGTGAAAATAATGCCTTGTAAATTCTAAACTATTATATTAGCATAACATCACAATCTTCTTATTTATCAGGAGCCCAAGTCATATCTACAAGTAAATGCTCAGAGGAGATCCTCAATAGAAATGTTGGTACACCATTAACAGATAACACTCCATGGAAATGATTCTCTTCTGTCACTGTCACTGTCATTGCAATGTGCTCTTCTGTAACATAACTCCACTGTTCTTTCATACTCTTTTGTGTTTGTTTGTTCAGCTTAACAATTTTAAAATCTTTATAAAAGTGCATTTTCTGGAGGATAGTGAAATAATGAAGCATTATCTAATGTGTGCTGTGATAGCCAGAGACATTATGCAGAACATCCAGTTGTATCACGATATTTGACAGGAAATCCCCATTCCATTCAACTGGATTTACTGTGATACAGTATTTCCCCATTAAATGCAGATATACTGTTTAATGCATGTTGTTACTGGCTACCACTGTACCTGGGACTGGGGAGGATGTGCAGTACCAGTAATCTCAGAAGCTGAAGTGAAGTATTATTACCACTTTGATGCTTTTTCCATGCCCTTATACACACTCCCTCCACCTCTAAGCACACTCTCAGCCCTACTCTGACTATTTCACTCTGCTGATTTCTTACCGAGGGATCATATTTAAGTTTGTATAAATATGTATGTTAGTGGGATTCAGTGTGGGGATGGCAATAAGAAGGGGGTGGGGGTGGAACTCCCATTATAAATGCACTGTAATTACTTCTGTGTTTCCATGGATGGAGACCACATCCCCAAATCCCTCTCCCCTCCAGGAAGGTATTACATGATTGTTGGCTGGGGTGAGAGAGAGGTTTTGGGATATAGCTTCCACTCCATTACATCAATGCTCTGGCAAACCTGCCTTTGGAGGCAGTGAAGCGGAACTTTCAGAGGCTGTGGGACAGAGTGAAGGTGCACTCAGCTTTCTGAGACTTTTTCAAGGTCCCCCTTCTATGGAATAGGGGGAATAGGTACATTAGAGTAAGGAAGGAAGAGACTGAGGAGTTTAATTGGTGGTTGTAGCGATGGTGTGAGGATAAGGGATACCACTTTGCAGTGTGGGGGGGTGGCTTCTGTGACAGGAGGTTCTTCAAGGGTGATGGCCTTCACCTGACAAGAGAGGGAGCTGGTACTCTGGGGCAGAAGGTTCACATCTACTTTGAACTGATGGGGGTGAGACAGAGGCTAGGGGAATTACTGAGACAGGATAATGGATGGGGAACCTAGCTAGAGTTCCCTCTGAAAAAGGACTAGTAGTAGCAAAGTGGGTAACAGTAAGGTTGAAGTTCAAATTAGATTAGTTGAACAGGCCAATGAGGGAGGGCTGACAAAGCCTACATTTAGCATGAAAAATAAAAAAAATTAAAAAGGCAAGGGAGGAATAAAGGAGAAGGAATAGGAAAAATCAAGAGAGGATCAGGAAAAAGATGGAAAGGGATCTGCCTCAATGTCAGCAGTCTGGGAAATAAAATAAGTAAGCTCCAGGAAATGGTGGCAGACACTGAGATGGATTTAGTAGCCATCACTGAAACTTGGGCCATCGATAATAATGAGTGGGATCTGACAGTCCCAGGTTACACTATGTTTAGACAGGATACAGGAAAAGATAAAGGACGGGGCATAGCCCTATATGTCAGAGAGGACATAGAGGCAGTGGAGTATGGAAACATCAGGGGAGGTAATGGGGAAACAGAATTGCTGTGGGTTCAAGTTACACCATCCTCAGGCAAGAAACTATGAATGGTGGTGATCTATAGACTTCCAGGATGGGGGTAAGTGACAGAGATAAGAAGCTAAGTGCAGAGCTAGAAAGCGTGTGGCAAAAGGGGAGGTGGTGTTGGTGGGAGAGCTAAACCTGCCAGATATTGACTGAGTCATTCCAGTGGCCTGGAGTTTCAGAAGGTAGGCCCTACTGCATACATTGCAGAACTATCTGCTGGTGAAGTTAGTTAAGGATCCCACAAGGCAGGCTACCATTCTTGATATTGTGCTCACCAACTCAGAAGTAGCAGGAGGAGTGAAGGTAGAAGAGTCATCAGGGTCCAGCAACCATAATTCTATATGCTTCAACCTGGGCCTTGGGACAAGTAAGCCCTCATCAAAGGCTGAAGTACTAGATTTCAGAAGGGCAGACTTCAATTGGATGAGGGAGCTGGGCCAGGACAAGTTAGTTGGAGTGGGCAGCATCAAGGATGTGGAGAAAATATGGTAGGCAATCAATGGAGCCATTCTCAAGGCAACAAAGTCTTTCATAAGAATGGTAATGAAAAGAAAAAGGCAAAAGAGACCAATATGGTTCTTTGGAAAGATCAGGAAAGCAGAGAGAACCAAGAAGAAGGCCTTCACCAGGTACAAGAAAAATCAAGTGAAGGAAGAATGGAGAAAGTACCAAATGATAACAATGGAAATTAAAAGGGAAGTTAGAGAAGCAAAGGCAGACACACAGCTGCATAGTGTGGATGGGGACAAAGGTGGGGAAAAACAGTTCTTTAGATATATTGGGGAAAAAAGAAAGAAGGGAGATGGAAGGCCAAGAGAGGAAGGTAGGATAATTGAGAAGGCTGGGCAGAAAGCAGTCATTTTTAATAAATACTTTTGATCTGTACTCAGAAATGAAGACAGAGGGCCTGCGCCAGAGGTGGTATTAAGGCATCTGTAAAGAGGAACCTTGAGATGAAGCTGCAAGCATTTACCTGGGAAAGGGTTTGAAAAGGTCTAGCAGTTCAAAAGATAAATAAAGCCCCAGGGCCAGATGGGATGCATCCAAGAATACTCAAGGAATTGGCAATGGAACTAACTGAACCCCTGCTGGGGCTATTTAACAGCTCATTTCAGAAGAGTAGTTCCAAAAAACTGGAGGGTAACAGATATAGACCCAGTCCATGGGGAAGGGGGGAGCAACTGGGTAACTACAGACCTGTCAAGATTATCTCTACTGTGGCTAAACTGATGGTGACATTAGTCAAAGAAGACCTTGTGAACTAACTGGAGAGCAATGGACTCCAGGATAGTAAAGAGAATGGGTTTGTGACAGGAAGGTCTTGTCAGACCAACCTAATAGTATTCTTTTATTGGGTAATGAGGGTAGTAAATATGGGCCATGCTATGGATTTACTCAACTACTATTTCAGCAAGGCTTTTGACTCAGTGCCTCACGGAAGGTTGCTGAATATGGTAGAGAATCTGGGTATAGTGAAGAACACAGGTAGATGGGGGAGAAACTGGATGGAAAGGAAATATCAGAGGGCTATGGCTAACAGAGGAAAATCAGAAGAGAGAGAAGTCACCAGTGGGGTGTCACAAGGATCAATTCTGGGTCCAGTTCTTTTCAATGTGTTCATTAGTGACATGGGAGAAAGAATCCAGGGCAAGATGTGTCTCTGTTGATGACACTAAGTTCCGTAGTTAGGTAGACAATGAGGAGGGAGATAGGGAGATGCAGAGAAACTTGCAAAAGACAGAAAGATTGTCAAAGGTTTGGCAGTTAAAAATTAATCCAAAAGGTATGTTGTGCACCGTGAAACCAGCAGACTAAATTTTCATAAAAATTTAAGCTTTTATTCAATATCAGCAACTTGCTTTGGCCACTTATAAACATCCCAAATATGAATGAGTCATGTGATGTCTGAGCAGGAGTAGCAGCACTAGTTGGGAGCAACATCCTGATCTGAGTTATTATACCACAATTTACTCTCCCGGGCCCTTTCTGCTACTAACTTTTGACACATTGCGATCTGTAAGTGCATCAGGAACTCATTTGTGTACCAAGATAATGGAATTTCAAATGCAGGAAGATCTCACCACATCTCCTTCAGAAGATCCAACAGTGCAGGCCTTGGCATTGGAACCGAAGAAACCATACCACAGTACATCACCAACCTAGCCTGCTATACCACCCACTATGGAGCTTTCTCTAGAATAAGTTGATTCAGAGTTAACAGCCGTAAAAGAAGCTATTTTTGCTATCCTTGCCAACATGAAAGATATAAAACCAGTTCTGCAAGAACTCACCCATCAGGTAGCAGACACAGAGGTCTGCATCTCTTCCATTGAGGATCATTAGAATAGAATGTATCCCAAAGTCATCACCCTGAAGAGGAATGTTTCCAAATTGGAGGACAAGGTGGACGAGCTTGAGGGATGAAGTTGGAGGAACAATCTTGTGCTTCTGGGTTTGCCGAAGGTGAAGAGGGGACTCATCCCATTGAATTCCTTCAGAGGTTTTGTGACAAGGTGGTTGGCCCATCTCCTAACGGCCCCACTTATATAATTGGAAGGGCCCACAGGGCACTGAGAGCAAAACCTTCCCCTGGAGAACAGCCACAACCACTAATTTTTAAATTGCTCAATTACTGGGACTGGGACCACATCCTGCAGGGAGTACACAAGTTAGATGCCTTACAGTGGTCTGGATCCCAATTGCACATTGTTCAGGACCTTACTTATAAGGTCTGCCAAGCCCATGCAGCCTACTGCCCAATTCAATCAAAACTGTAGGCGGCTCATATCCAGCACAAGATGTTGTATCTGGCCAGGTTGGAAGTCCATACCACTGCAGGACCTCAACGGTATGACTCTGCAATCCAGACAGCTGCTAAACTCCTGGAATTATACCCAGACTTGTTCAGTAAGAAGGGCTGAAGGGTCTGGTAGCTATTTCAATGGGATCTATCTCTTCATAGTGTGCCTTGAGTGACTGTGATGCCATTTCTTTCTTTTGTTATTATTGGGAGAGATATTCCCCTCATAAGTACTGTTGGACTCTAAGTCTTCATATTTAAATGTGACTTTAAGGAGTTCTAGAGTCTTTTCTTTTTTTATAATTTATTTTTATTATTTCTTATATTTTCTTATTTTTATTATTTCTTAAATCATACCATTCGACAGTGTAGTGTCCAATTACTTTGATATAGAATGTTTTGGTAAATTCAATAACATACTTTATAATGGGCTTTATCATACACTAGTCATTCTCTTTTGCAGTGTACACCTGGACCATCTAGTCTAAAGTTAATACCACCTCTGTCTTTTATTAATATTCATCACTATCCTATGCTTTCTCAGTTCTATTAATATGGCTCTGTAGCTATTGTTTCTAACATTCACCTATACGTCTCATGGAACAAACTCATCATCTTGCTGCATGATATACACTATCCATGCCTGCCATTTTTGTCTAAATATTTCTAACATATTATTAAAATATGCAATAATTATTTCCATACTGTATATGTCAGTAATAATCTTTTGCCAGTCTTGCCTTGCAGGAGATTGTACCTGTTTCCATTTTTTTGTTATAGCTTTCTTTGCAGCTAGGAATAACACTGGAGCCATGGACCTGGGTGTCAGCCTGGCTCCTCCCTGGGGAATATTAAGAAATATTGTCAGAGTTAAAAACCCTGGGTGTACCCTGACTTGCAGCATTTGTGTTTCCAGATCACACCAATATGTTTGCAAGCCTGAACAATAAAAAAAAAATATATGGGCATGATCTGCCTGTGAGTCCCCACTTCCCCTTCAACAGGTTTCCTTATGATGTTGAAAAAGCTGAGTCAATTTTGTCAGAGTATAAAAAAATCTCATATGACACTACCAGGCAAATTCACACCATACATTTGAAGATGTAATTTTTAATGAATTATCCTTAAATTTGTACCAATCATCCCCAGAGATGGTTACTGGCAAATCTGTGTTCCATCTATCCAACACTGAATTTGTGTTATCAGATAAATATTCCACCGATCCTGCATAAAGATAGCTAATATGCTTCACTCTACTTCTTCCCATCTGCACATCCATCAGTAGTTGCAATATCAGTGGGGTGGGTTCAGGTAATTTGGTCTTGTCTTTGGGCTTATGTAGGAGATATGTTCTCACCTGCAGGTACCTAAAGTGTTCTCTGCCCTCTAATTCACATTTGGTCTGCAAGGCTTCAAAAGGGATCACTCCACAGTTGTTTAAGAATTGATAGATGTGGGTAAGTCCTGACAGGTTCTACCTAGCAAAGGTCTGGTCAATGTGAGGTGGAAAAAACTCAGGGACAGTAGACAACACTTTTAAAAAGTAAAATGGGAATGTTAATTTTTTTTATTTTGGAACAAAGATTTCCAAAATCTCAATGTCACTGCTGTATATTTGCTAAAGTCCTCCTTTTTAATTGTTTTGGAGGAAATATTAAATAAAAAATGCCCCGCATCATGCAAGTCATATAAAAAAAGCTCACTGTGTTTCCAATGGATATCCATTGTTGGATTTAACCAGTGAAAGATCAGCTTCAACTAACTGAGCTACCCTAGCATAGTTACATAGGCCTGGCAACCCTGCCACTCCCTGTCTTTTTGGCAATTGTAAGAGAGTGTATCTAATTCTGGGTTTATGCCTGTCCCATATGAAATGAGAAATAATTTTATTCTATTGTTTAAAGTATATCTGACTTGGAAAAATGGGTACAATTTGAAATAAATATAATAGTTTTGGTAGTATGTTAAATCTGATTATTTCTATATGAGAGAAACATGCAAGTGGTAAAAGTGTCCAGGTTGCCAGGTCTTTCTCCATTGCCTGGGTCAGTGGCTCATAGTTCATTAATTTTAAATGGTGTAATTGTTTTGGGATTATAACCCCTAAATATTTCAGTTTGGTCCCTCTTCATTTAAGGGGAAACCTATCTTGGATGTCCTTAGGCGGGCTATAATTATAGGGTAGAACTTCCATTTTTAAGAGATTTAATGTAAAACCTGATACAAAGCCATATTCCCAGATTAATTCCCACACCCTTGGAATGGATTCTATGTAAGGACGATGTCACTGGCAAATAAGGCAATTTTGAACTCATATCTCCTATGGGTATTCCTTCTATTCTGGCACATTGTCTAATAGCTAAGGCTAGGGGCTCAATATACAGTATAGGGTGAATAACAAAGGGGAGAGGGGGCATCCCTACCTGGTCCCCCATTCTAAGGTCATTAATGGTGTTAGCATGCCATTTACCCTAATATAGGCCTTGGGACTGGTGGAAAGAGTCCTCAGTATGTAACAGAGAGCCTGGGGGAAACCAAAAACCTGTAATGTGTTCCAAAGAAGTGGCAGGACACTTTGTTGGAGGCCTTCACAGCATGACAACTCAGTGTTACTAGGGGGATTTTTCTACATATTGCATGATCAATCAGTAGTAGAGTTCTTCTAATATTGTCTGACATTTGTCTCTTTTGAACAAAACCTGATTTATTTATGTTATATACAGTAGCTCTGTGACCTCCATAATTGATTACAGCCTAGTTGTATATGATACAGCAACAGACTCCACCCTTAAAAGAATCTCAATAGCCTTAAATAAGGCCTGTAGGATTGTCACAGGGGCCCACTGACTCACACACATCTGTGAGTTATATGCCCAAGCTGGGTGGCTCAATCTTCATGGCAGAATGAAGTACCAGACCTGCCTGCTTGCCAAGAAAACATCTTTGAGCCTAACCCCCCGACATTCAAAACCTACTGTACCCATTGACAAATCCCTGCCATAGCAGAGGAACAATCAACCAGCCTTTAGAGGTCCCCTTCTGCTGTATCTCTCAAGGACAAAGATAATTTGCCTACCGTGCTCCAAACAGGTTGAACTCCCTCTGCTGTTACATACTGGCTGAATCTAAAATTTGTACTTTTAAGTGAAAGCTGCGGGTTACATAGCTGCGCTCAGTAGTTGTGACTGCAAAACCTATTTGGAATCTGGCTGACCTGTTTACTCTGACCAACTGTTGCACTTAGCTGTTGTGATAAACACCAAGTCACTCACCCACTACCTTTACTTCCCAACCTCCACTGTTCACCCCCCTATACCTATCTAGTTTGTCCCCTGCTCACCCTCTCCCACCTTATGCTTTCCTACATGTTTCACATTCAACTTCTTCCCTTTGGTCCTTATACCCTCCTCCACCATCCCTGGCTCTCTGGACTCCTGACAAGGCCTCTAGGCTGTGAAGCTTAAGTCAGTATGAATAAAGTAAAATGTCTAATTTTGTACCATACATTGTATGTAAGCATTATCACTTAAATTGTACCACCTGAAGTTTTTTGAATTGTATGAACTCTAATTAGAGGTGTGCAAACTCTGTGAAATTCGCTCTGCAAATTAATTTGCAGATTTCACGCAACCATCGCGGCTGCGAACTTTGCAGATTTTAATGTGGAGTGCGAAATTTCACCTGTGAACTTCATACTTTTTACTTCGCAACACCTCTAGCTCTAATATGTTGCATTGATTGTATGGCTGTCCTTAAATGTAATGTAACTGAACATTCTGTTCATTTACCCACTGTTTTCCCAAATCATCTATATTGTCCTCTGTTACCCACTTATGTGGAAACTTTGTAAATGATCCCCCCAGCTCAAAGATACTTGTAATCTGAGAATTTAAATAAATAAAAATAAATAAGGAAATATTCCACCTGCTGTGTTGTTAATTTGAGCAATTGTAAAGTGGACAGGAATGTCCTCTGGGCATCTTCCATGGGTGAGGTCCCTTTGTTATATAAATTTTGAGAATATTTCTGGAAGGCTACCAACATTTCTACAGTTTTAATAGTGCAACTGATTTTGTTGGGGTCTTTGATTCTCACTACTATGGGTAGTCCGTGACCACAGTGACCGAGATTGAGCTCTTAGAAAAATGGTGAGTCAATCTCAGTGACTGTCATCATGGCTACCTAGGGAGGAGGGTGACCGGATACTGTGGTTGGCAAAAAACAAAACATTAACTCGTGCATATACACTCACACATGCACCCATGGGGGGGAGAGGCAGGGGAGGGATGGAATGTGGGAGGCGCTGTGGTGAGCAGCTGCTAAGCTGGATCACTGGCATCATGGGGAGGGTGGTCAGCTGGAAGACATGGGTACCGGGTTATGGTCCGGCGTGGTGCAGGTTTTTTTTTTTTGCCACCTGCCGGCATGTATTTTGTCAAGTTGTTCATCCCCCCGACTTGCACCCCCTGGAGTTGAGAATCAATAAGAAAGGGGTGAGAGGGTGAATCCCCCTGTGGGAGGAGGGTGTGGGGGGCACAGCCCCCCAAATAAAAAATAAGACCTGTAGGTCTCGGGTGCCTTTCTTCTGTGTGCTGCCAGTGTGCATCACCAAAATTAATTTTCGGCGATGTACACTCGCTATAATAGCAATTGCTGTTTCTCGATAGCTATTATGACATGGAACCACTACTGTGGCCATCTTTTTATCTTGCCTAATATGCCTTGCCAAATGTCTTGTTCCATGGGTACCACCCATGTAAGTATAATGCTGCAGAAAGTCTTTCTACTGGATTAGCACCTTGTCCATGTATTTTTGTATTTCTTGTTTCACCTATCTAATCTGATGATTTACAGTACTTCTGTGACTCCTGCCATTAACAAAATTTGTAAGGATTCCAATTGTTGGAGCAGATCACTATACTTGGCCTCTTGCTGCTTCTTTCTCCTTGACGTGTACTCCAGTATGGAGCCTTGCAAAACCATTTTGATTGTGTTCCACAATAAGGTAGCCATCACCCCTGGCCCTTCATTACCTAGTCACATTTGTTGCAGTCTCTCTGTAAGAAATTTCTTATACTATGCATCTCTTAAAAGAGTTTGATTAAACCTCCAAAGGGTTTTCTTAATTTGCTTAGCCAAACTAAGTTTCAAAAATATTGGAGTATGGTCTGAGAGGATTCATGGTGCCTGTGACATATCCTATATTAAGCAGAAATGATCACATATGGTGAGAAAGTAATCAAATTGGGAATGTGTGCTGAATCTTAAGAAAAATAAAGTATACTGATATTTTGTAGGGAATAATGTATGCCACACATCTAAAATTCCAATTTGGGCAATGTTTTATTTAAAAAACATCTGTGCAGGTATATATCTACTGTGCTGAGGGTTAGTGGTGTTTATGTCTGGTGTTAACAACATATTTAAATCTCCCATACTATTGGCTGCCTTTGCATTATAACTAATAAGTTATTAAAGAATTGTCCGATCACTGGTATAGTAGTCTGCGGAGGTAAATATAGACTGACCAGGGTAACTTCCTGGTCATATAGCTTGCCCTGTGCTATAATATAGCACCCTTGGGTATCTGCATAACTATTCTGGAACTGAAATGGTGTATTCTCTGTTATCAATATAACCATACCCCTTCTTTGCCCACTGGGGTAAGCTGACTCATATACCTGGAATTTTCCCCCATTTGTTAGTTTAGTATGCTTTGCACTAGTAAAATGGGTTTCTTGAAGTTAAATGAGATCTGCAGGGTGCCTATATAGGTATTGAAATAATCAAGATCTTTTATTTAAACTATTAATATTCATAGATAATATTTTTACTGGAATTGTATCCATTATTACTGTCTTGTGCTTGAAAGGTAGTAGACCCAGGTCTGTGGCTCCCACTCCCCTCAGTTGTCTCCCCCATCCATTCACAGAAAGTTTCCATTGAAGCAGAGCAATACCTTGATGTAGGTCTAGGTGATTCTCACTCTGGAATATATAGTTTGAACCATTCAAGTATAACAAAATCCATGTATTAAAGCAAGCATTGTTGTAAACTTGCTGTGTAATAAAGCTTTTATACTGCACCAGTTGTCTCCGTCTGTTATGTTTCATTTTTTGATTTTGTAAAGTTAACCTAAAACAAAAACTAAGTAAACTAATGGCCCCAACAAGGTGCCTATTTTCTAAACTCTCATAACTAGACTTTCAGATCCATCTGGGGGCCAGAAGGTAAACAGAGGTACACAGAACCATAACTGCAGGGGGGTGCCCACCCATCATGGACATACCATACAGAACTATATATATTGCGACTTCCAAGGGAGGGGTATAATATAGTTTACACCCTATACATTTACACCTCTTTTTTCCATTAGTAGAGATTTGGTGCAAGTTTAGGGGGGATTCAGAGAATATCTGAATTATTTTCCCCCATGTGGGAGCATAAGTCCAAACCAAAAAGAGTTTCCAATCCTTGGGACATAGTTTAAAATAACAGAAAACATTTGAAAGTAAAAAGGAAAAGCATAAAAAATTAACAAATGTGTCCGTGTGAGACTACATGCCTGAGAGGAGAAAATCACACCCTATGTGAAAAAACATATAAGGTGCCTCTCCTTGGCCCCATGGATTATTCCAGTTCAATCCAGTTATGCATATGGGGGCCGACAATTATTTTGGAGCTACAGCAAGCCCAGTACCTCATTTACAAGAGCTTGTCTGAGACTTTTAAATTATGAGGGCCACCGTGCATGAATATTCTCCCTTGACACACATACAGTGGTAGCCATGATATGTCAGATATTTCCAGATATTTTACGATATATCAAAAGAGATTCTCTCTAGTGGCCCATAGTGGTACTGCAAGCAGGCAGGGAATTTCTCCAGAGATATCACAGAAATTTCTGACCATGTCTATGGCTTCCATTGTACTACAAATGCTTCTCCATGGGGACCGACTTTGTGAATCCACATTATGGAAAGACACACTATATGCCTGTGTATAACTTGTGATACAGCTGCTATTATTTATTATGCAACTGTGGGATTTTCTGTGTGGGTAAAACTGTCAGATTGTTTAAGATCCAGGTGGGAAAACAGTGTACGGATAAGGCAATTGGAAATGCTACTGTACAGCTTATCATAGAAACGTAGAATTTGACGGCAGATAAGGACTGCTTGGCCCACCCAGTCTGCCCATTTCCCTACCTAATGGATAAGCTGCAGATCCTAGCTAACCAACAGCCTATTTCTTCCTACCTCCACCCCCTAGAACTTCCTTATGTCTGTCCCATGCATTCTTGAATTCCACCACTGTTTTTGGCTCCACAACCTCCTCAGAAAGGCTGTTCCATGCATCTACAACCCTCTCCATGAAAAAATACTTCCTCACATTACCTCTGAGACGTCCCCTCTCCAGCTTCAAATTGTGCCCTCTTGTTCTTGTACACCTCTTTTTCTGAAAGGTGCTACTCTCTTGGACTTTGTTGATTCCCTTGAGGTTCTTGAAAGTTTCTAACATGTCCCCCCTCTCCCTCCTCTCCTCGAGGCTATACATATTAAGCTCCTTAAGTCTCTTTTGATGTGTCGTCTGGTGCAGACCCTGCACCATTTTAGTTGCTCTCCTCTGGACTGCTTCCATCCTGTCTATGTCTTTGAGGAGACTGGGTCTCCAGAACTGCATGCAGTACTCCAGATGGGATCTCACCAGCTGTCTCTACAGAGGGATAATAACTTCCTGTTTTCTGCTGGTGATGCCTCTCCCTATCCATGCCAGTACCCCCCTCAGCCCTCCTTACTGCCCTCTCACATTGCTTGCTCACCTTTAGGTCATCTGATATGACTACCCCCAGGTCCCTTTCCATTTTTGTTGTTGTTAGTATCTCACCCCCATCAGTGTACACTCCTGCCCTGGGTTTTTGTTTCCCAGGTGCATTACTTTTCACTTCTTAGCACTGAATCCAAGATGCCATACATTTGACCATTCCTCCAACCTTGCCAAGTCCCTTCTCATCCTTTCCACCCCACCTTGTGTATCAACTCTGTTGCAGATCTTTGTGTCGTCTCCAAAGAGACATACTTTTCCTTCCAGTCCCTCTGCAATGTCGCTTATAAAGACATTAAAGAGGACTGGTCCTAGTACTGAAAGCTGTGGTACCCCACAGGCAACCCCCCTTTCTTCAGAGTATACTCCATTTACTATCACCCTCTATGTCCTGTTCTCCAGCCAATTCTTTACCCAGGCTACCATCACAGGACCCATTCCCAGGCTGGTCAATTTGTATAGTAATCTTTTGTGTGGGACTGTGTCAAATGCCTTGCTAAAGTCTAGGCAGGCCATGTCCACAGCCCCTCCCTGATCTACTACTTTGGTCAGCCAGTCAAAGAAATCTATTAGATTCATCTGACATGACCTTCCTGATGTGAATCCATGCTGCCTTTGGTCCTGTGCTCCTCTGGTCTCTAGGTACTCAACAATTCTTTCCTTCAGAAGTGATTCCATCATTTTCCCAATCATTGAAGTTAAACTAACAGGTCTGTAGTTTCCTGCTTCTGCCCTGCTGCCACTTTTGTGAAGTGGAATAACTTTTGCCCTCCTCCAGTCCTCAGGTACAACCCCATCCTCCCATGATTTATTAAAGAGGGTAGTCAGTGGTGTCAAAGGTGCTTTGAACTCAGAAGACCATAAATTTGCTTTCAGGACCATTGACAAAGTTTCTCTGAAGCCACAAGGTGGAGACTTCAGGGCCAATTCTAAGACAAATGGTGTAATTTGCACGCAGTTGCGAGTTACACCATTCGCCTCTGTGCCAGGGACCCTATGCCTCATTCCAGGAGTGGCAGGTCCCGGCACTTGCAACATGTGGGCTATGCCAGGCATAGGCTACCACCACATGCCTGGCATATGCAACCCACTTGTCCAACTTGTGGCCAGTGACAGATGGCCCCCCAGCCTCCTCAGCCCCGGACCACCTGGGCACACACCGGGGGCATGGGGGGGCAGGACACATGGCACAGCCATCTGGGGGGTGCTCCAGACACAGACCCCCCTAGGGTCCAAGATGATTGGGGGTTGAGGAGCAGGGGTGTACTTGAGAGGGCTAGAGGGACATCATGGCACCATTGCCGTGGTGCTGCATGTCTGCATCCGATGGTGCCAGCTGTCGGATGCCACTTAGGACAGCTCCGAGATGTTGTAATTCTGCTATGCCACTGCATGTATTGGAATTGCAGCTGTGGGTTATGACAGCCTCCCCCTAGAATTGGGATAAATTGCTGTCATAACCCGCAGTTATGCCAGGTGTTGCAGGCTGTGGCATAGTTGGTATCATAACCCATGACTGTCATAGCCCGCAGCTGCCATGGTGCATCTCACCTCTTGTAATAGGGGCTGGCACATCACCTGGCGTAAGTAGCAAGATACGCCATAGGGTTTGGCGTATATCACCTTACGCCAGCATATCCCCTTCTGGAATTGGGCCCTTTGACAATCTGTTACCACACAGGGAAGCATTTTGAATTTACAGCCTGGGAGCCAGAAATCCACCAAGTTTAAATGATAATGTAAGGCTGTCAGAATCCTTACAGCCTATGAGAATGCAGCATTTCAGATAACCTTTTCATAATTAGAGTTATTCCTTCTGATCTTACTGCTTACAAACCCCAGAAGTATCCAAAGGGGGTACAGGCAAAGTGGGAAAGCATTAAAGATGCAATACTTGAAGCAACATCCCATTGTGTTAGTGAGAAAAGGAAGTGCAAAAGAAGAAGGAAACCACTTTGGTTCTCAAACACAGTAGCAGAAAAGGTCAGAGCCAAAGGCTGGCCTTCAGGAAATATAAGGGAATGCAGCAGGATGAAGATAGGAAGCATGCGAAACTTCCCTAAGAAAAGCAGGAAGGCAGTAAGGCAGGCAAAGGCCCAAACCGAGGAAACACTAGCATGAACAGTAAAAGAAGGTGACAAGACTTTCTATAGATACATTAGTGAAAGGAGAAAGTCCAGAGGGGGTATTGCTAAGCTCAAAGGAAAAAAGGGGGCATGTGAGGAGGAGGACCCTGTAAAAGCACCTATCCTAAATAGATACTTTTGCTCAGTATTTACTGAAGAGAAGGTAGGGCAGGGCCCACAGCTCAGCAACATGGACATGGGGGGAGGGAGGTGAGCACTACTCCTTTAACAAAAGAAAGGGTCCTACAAGAGCTTGCTAAGCTCAGGGTGGGCAAGGCAATGGGACCTGATGGCACACATCCCAGGGTACTTAAGGAGCTAAGGGTGGAACTAGCAGAACCATTATCAGAACTATTTAGTGAGTCTCTGAGCACAGGAGAGGTCTCAGAAGACTGGAGAAGAGCTCATGTGATCCCACTCGACAAGATTGGTAGCAGGGAGGAGGCAGGGAACTACAGACCAGTCAGTCTTACCTCAGTAGTGGGCAAGATTATGGAGGCACTCCTTAAGAAGAGGATAGTGCAACACCTGGAATCCATAGGGGCACAGGATCCAAGACAGCATGGGTTTACAAAAGGAAGGTCCTGTCAAACTAATATCATAGATTTCTTTGACTGGGTAACCAGAGTGGTGGACCAAGGGGGGAGCAGTTGATGTTGCCTACCTTGACTTCAGCAATACTTTTGACACTGTTCCACATAGAAGATTGATAAATAAGCTGGGTAGGCTCGGGTGGGTCAGAAGTTGGTCAACTGGGTGGCAAACCAGTTGACGGGCAGAAAACAGAGAGTGGTGGTGAATGGTATACAGTCAGAAGAGATGCAAGTCACAAGTGGGGTACCTCAGGGATCAGTCCATGGTACCAGTCCTCTTCAATATCTTCATTAGTGACATTGCAGATGGGCTAGAGGGTAAGGCTTGTCTGTTTGCAGATGACACCAAGATCTGCAACAGAGTAAATGATCCAGATGGGGTGGGCAGAATGAGAAGAGATCTGGATAAACTAGCAAAATGGTCAGAAGAGTGGCAACTGGGATTTAATGCAAAGAAGTGCAAGATCATGCACATAGGGAAGAGAAACCCTGAAGCCACCTATAGGCTGGGAGGGGAGATGCTGGCAGTCACAAAGGAAGAAAGAGACTTGGGCATCATCATCACCAATGAACTGAAATCATCCAAGCAGACTTCTAAAGCAGTAGGTGAGGCTAGGGGATGTTAGGGTGTAGTAGTAGAGGTATCACAAGTCGTAGAGGAGGTAATCCTTTTACAAGACACTGGTTGGGCCTCATCTGGGTACTGCGTGCAGTACTGGAGGCCACACCTTCACAAGGACATTAACCAAATTGAGGCAGTCCAGAGAAGGGCAACCAAAATGGTGCAGGGACTGCATCTGAAGACATATGAGGACAGATTAACGGAGCTCAATATGTATACCCTTGAGCAAAGGAGGGAGAGAGGTGATATGATCGAAACATTCAAACACCTTAAGAGCATTAACAAGGTGAAAGAGTCTAACATGGTTAAATATAAGAAAAATAGCAGGACAAGGGGACACAGCATGAGATAAGAGGGAGGCCGATTAAGGAGGAATTTGAGGAAATTCTTTTTCACAGAAAGAGTGGTGGATGCATGGAATGGCCTACCTCAGGAAGTGGTGGCTATGAATACAGTGCAGGGCTTCAAACAGGCATGGGATAGGTATAAGGGAGCAATACAGATGAATATGAATAGATAGGCCACTGACAGAGCAAAGGCCGATGGTGCATTTATAATGTAGAAAAAGAAATGGGCAGACTGGATGGGCCTTGCGGTCCTTATCTGCTGTCAACCTCTATGTTTCTATGTTTCTATATCTGAGGTACATTTTTTCCCCCTTTGGTTAAGTAGAAGATTGTTTACCTGACGTTAATAGGTGTGATGTGTGGTACAGAACTCTGCCAGGCAGCTGACATATTTAGCTCTGTTACTCCATTACATCATCAGCACTGTGATCTCACTGAATGTGACATCACTGCTGCTTAAGAATAGCCACTCAATAGCTGCCAGTTCAGTCAGCTGTGATGTCAGAGTCAGTGAGATCACAATACTGATGAGGTAGTGGTGGGTACTAAAGATACCTACGTCTGCTGCCAGGCTGACAGCTATTTCACACATCCAACACAATACTACCACGTACAAAATCTTTCTAATGAGCAAAAGGTAAAAGAAAAATACTTCAGAAATAAAAAGTTATAAATGACTACTTCTTAAAATTTGTATCATATTATTGTTTGTCTGTTTTGGTTCCACCAACTCTTTAAGTCTAGGGGCCCAATTTTCAAAAGGATATTCGTGCAACCCTGATAAGTGCACACTCTTAAGAACATAAGAATGTGTCAACAGAAGGGGACTGTGTGATCCATCTAGTCTGCCCAGATTGCCTACCACCCCAATTATGTTCCTCTTCTGAGATTACCGCAGTACTTATCCCATGCTAGCTTAAAAGCAGTGACTGTTTTGGCCTCTACAACCTATGGTGGTAAACTATTCCAAAGGTCCACCACCCTCTCTGTGAAGTAGAACTTATGAATGTTGGTTTTAAACTTAACCCCTGTTAGTGTCAAACTGTGGCTCCTCATTTGCGTGGTTTCATTATTGTGAAAGAGATTTTCTGCTTGTACCCTATTTATGCCCTTTATGTATTTCAAGGTTTCTATCACATCCTCCCATTTCTCCTTTGCTCGAGGGAGTACATTTGCAGTTGCTGTAGTCTAGACTTATTTTGCTCCTGGTGCAGTTCCTGTTCCATTTTGGTAGCTCTCTCTTCTGAACAGCCTCCAAGTGGTCTACAGTATGTCCTCTTTTAGGTGTGGCCTCCAGAACTGTACGCTGTACTTGAGATGTGGCTTCATCAAGAACATGTACAGAGGGAGTATGACCACTTGCTTCCTACTTCTAATGTCCCTGCCAATACATCCGAGGCTGCTACTAGCTTTCTGCGCCACCTTTTCACATTGTCTACCCACCTTTAAATCATCAGAAATAAGTAGTTTGAGGTCCCATTCAAGTTTTGTTCTATTAATTGCACACCATCGAGTGGGTATGTTTTCCTTGGGTTTTCTTTACTAGGTGCATGACCTTGCACTTTTTGGTATTGAATTTCAACTGCCAGTCCTAGACCATGCTTCTAGGCTCTTTAGATCTGCTTCCATTGATGCTGTTCCTTCAATTGTATCTATCAGCTGCAAGTTAGGGGAGCTAGCTACACACTCGAGCAGATGTTGATAGACCAGGAGGTCTGTTTCTGCTGGTACATTCCTATGTTCATATGTTCATATGTATCCTGCTGCAGAGCTTTGTGTCATCTGCAAACAGGCATACCTTATCCTGCAGGCCATCAGCAATGTCGCTGATGAATATATTGAAGAGGACTGGGCCAAGGACAAATCCTTGAAGTACACCACTGATCACCCTTCCCTCGCTAGACAATGTTCCATTGACTATGACCCTCTGCATTTTATTGTGGAGCCAGTTTTGAACCCACTTGACTGTTTTGTGCCCGAACCCAGAGTGCTCTAGCTTATTGATCAATCTTCTCTGGGGGACAGAGTCAAAAGCCTTGCTGAAATCTAGATAGACTATGTCTGCCACCCCTCTCTGGTCCACTGTTTTATAGACCCAGTCAAATAATTTGATCATATTCGTTTGACATGACTGTACTGCTGTAAACCCATGCTGTTTAATATCTAGCTGCCCTGTTTCTGTAAGGAACTTCACTATTCTTTACTTAAGTAGGGAATCCATAAGCTTCCCCACTACTGAGGTCAAGCACACTGGCCGGTAGTTTCTGGCCTCCTTCCTGCTTCCACTTTTGTACAAAGGTACCACTGTGGCCCTTTTCTAGTCCTGAGATATTTCCCCACTCTCTAGAGACTGTGTGAGTAATTCTTCCAATGGGCCTGCAGTTTCATGTGCTAGCTCCTTCAGAATTCTAGAGTGGATTTCATCTGGGCCCATTGCTTTATTTGCTTTTATTTTAAGAAGCTCGTTTTGGACATTGTCTCTTGTAAATGGTCCAGCATCTGCTTCTATGGTGAGTCCACCTGTGTTCTGCATTTTGGGTCCATTGCCATCATTTTCTTTTGTGAAGACTTAGCAGAAGAAAATGTTTAGAATCTCCGCTTTTTTGTTATTTTCTGCCTGTGTGCCGTCCTTGGTTGCTATTCTTATAATGTCTCCTTTTGTTTACCTTTTTTCTCAGATGTAGCTATAAAAGGTTTTGTTGCCCTTCTTCACTCCTCATGCAATTCTCTCTTCTGTCTGGGCTTTGGCTGCCCTTATTACCTTCCCTGCTTCTTTTGGCTTGGTTTTGTAGACTTCCATAACTGCCTCTGTGTTAGTGTCCTTGAATCTCTTGAACACTTTCCTTTTATCTTTTATTTTTGTTGCTACATCCTTGGTATACCATAGTGGTTTCTTCCTTTTTCTTGACTTAGAGATCTGCTTCATGCACTTGGCAGTTACTGTGAGTAAAGCTTCCTTCAGGGCTTTCCACCTCTGTTTAACTGTGCCCCCTGTGTCCTTGCCTTATGTATTTGTTTTATGGAAGCCCTCATTTGAGTAAAGTCAGCCTTCTTGAAATCCAGGACCCTAAGTTTGCTGTGGCTGACTTTCTCTTTACTGGTGATGGTGATCCAGATGGTCATATGGTCACTGGTATCCAGATTGCTGCCCACTGTTGTGTAAGAGATCCTGTCACTATTTGAGAGTACGAGGTCCAGGATGGCTTCCTCTCATGTTGGTGTGGTCACCAGCTGTTCTAGTCCTGCTCCCTTTAGTGTTAGGAGGAATTATCTGCACCTTTCTGTAAAGGTCATGTGTAAGAGCCAATCCACATCTGATGGATTCAAATCGCCAACCAGCAGCAGTTCTTCTGCCAACTGTAGGATGTCCTCCAGGATTTCCCTATCCAAGTCTTTATCCTGGGCTGGGGGTCTATATATAACTCCAACTCAGATAGGGTACTTCCTTCCTGCTCTGAGGGTGGGCCAGAGGACCTCCACATTGCTACTGTGTCCTTGGGTTTCCATAGCATTGATGCTGTTTTTTACATACATTGCTACTCCTCCATCTTTCTTACCTTTGCGGTCTCTTCAGAATAGTGTGTATTCTTGGATAGCTACATCCGAGGTGTGGTTCTCATTGAACCATGTCTCTGTGATCGTGTCCCAGTCCAGGTCTGCCTCCACCATTATGGTAGTGAGATCTGGGATTTTGTTCACCAAGCTACGAGCATTGACACACAATGCTCACCTTCCTTGGTTAGAATTAATCACTGTGAAGCTTCCCTTTTTCTGTATATTTGCAGGAGACATTGTCTTTATACTAAGTAGCCTTGTAGGGTCCTTAAGAATGCTGATAACGTGTGTGTTAGTGTTGTCTTGATCTGGTTGTGTGTTCATAGGGGATTGTTGGGGAGTGGCAACAGTTGACTTTTGTGGTTTCTTGGGTGCTGCTGCCCACTCCCCATTAACTAGTTTAAATTAGAAATGAAAATGTCAAATTTCTGGTCTAGCACCTGGATGCCTTCCTTGGTGAGGTGCAAGCGATCATATCGAAAGAACTGCCTATGCCAGAATGTACTCCAGTCCCCTATGCCTTTGTAACCCCTCTCTACACACCAGTCTCTGAGCCAGTTGTTGAGCTCAGAGATGTCTTTATCTCGGTTCCATGTCATGATAGTGACCGCAAAACAGTGATCTGCTATTATGGCAACTGTATATCACTGAAATGCTAACCAGCAATATACACTTTAAGGTGACCTGACTTCCACATGTAAAAAAAAAGTGTTTTTGTGGAGGGGTTATACCTCCCCGCCCTAATTAAGGTTCTCAACTCCAAGGGGTGCATGTCAGGGGGGACAAAATCTAGATCTTGAAAAAAATTAAGTGCCACAGCTTGCAGCCACGGCAAAATGTAACCCACTCCTGGTCTCAAATCCAGGAGCTGCTCTGCCAGAGCTAGTCTCCCACACCACCACTACACCACACCACATGGCTAGCTCTGCAGCAGCAGGTATGCCAGTGCCTGAAAACACCTTCACTGTCCCTCCCCTTCCCCTTGCTATTCCTCCCTTCAATTCACCCTTCCTCCTTGTTGCTATCCCATACCCTCGGTATTTTGCGGGGTAGTCCACAATAAAAGAGCCCAAAATGAGTCTTTATATTTCTAGTCGCTCATTTTTGGATCACTCTTATGGCATGATACCCTTTATCTCTGATCTTATTGTGCTAAGAGATGTCTTTATCTCTGATCTTCTTCCTGCTAGCTCCTTTTTTCCATACTGAAAGAATCTCAGAGAATGAGACAGTGGATGAAATAGGAGAAAGTCTGTCACCTGGAGAGAGAGATTATATGCCTCTTGGGAAACAAAATTTTTGTGCATTTAAGAGGGCGGTGCACTTAAGCATATAATGCATTATCCCACCTCACAGATCACAGCAGGTCAATTCTGACATACTTTCCATGTTGTCTGTCATAGTAAAGGCCCTTTAGAGCCCAATGACTTATTCAGAGATGTACAGTACAGCAACTGACCCAACTTCACCCTCCAAGTTCCTTGCTGCCTTTATCAACTCTTGCAGAATCCCTGCAGCTGTTCATTGGAAGTCCTCTGCTAGCAGCCTGTCTAGCTCTGTTATACCACTGAGCTAAAAACATTCTCAGTGCAGAAATCATTGGGACAAAAAGCAAAGTTAAGAAGCAGGGTGTGATAAGCAGGCCAAATAACACAGTATTCCACCTTATGAATGTGCACTTAAGCAGGAGCTGGTAAGCTTCTGTCAGTTCTGACTGTGCACTTAAGCCAGATGTGCACTTGAACAGCATGCACTTATCAGGGTTTTTAAACAAGAAAGTATAGGAGAAAAAATAAGAAACTGATAAAGTGTGCATTTAAGCAGGATGTGCACTTATCCAGTGTGCACATAAGTGGGCTCCACTGTATTTCACACAAGGTGTCTATGTCAAACGGGTATGATGCAAGTTGCACCTTGTGTCACACTTTGTGGCTATCCTGATTTTCGAACACAAGCTGCGTCAAAATCAGTACGCCTTTTGCCCAAGTTGCTCTGCACCACTCTTGCAACAGAAATGTTCTTGTGCCAGGTCACAAGGGAGTTAGCGCCATTGTGGGGCTCACAATCCTCTTATTTGTAATTTTGGAAGCCCTGCATGGATGCAACAGGGCCTCAAATTAGATTAGCCTAAGGGGCATGTGCCACTGCCAGACACTGTGGTGATTGAAAGGAATGGAAAGTCAGAGGCTGGGGCACAAGGGGGGGGGGCACTAGGGGTGTTGGGAAACAGTGCAGATGGCAGGGTTGTGATGTTTTACCCAGCAGGAGTGCATTTTACATAACCACACAGCCAATTGGATTGGACAGTTTTATGGGGGGGTGGCAGGCATGGACAGTGACATGGCCCCAGGTGGGCACAGCCCTTGCACCTGCCCTATAAGGCACCAACTGATGACCCTGTAGGCAGTAAGCTCTAGCTGAAGGTTGAAGGCTGCCAGTGTTGAAGGGGAATATTCTTGGGGCACCACAGCAATCCCCTAGTGCCCACCCTCCTATTTTGTGGCCAGCTGACTCCCACCTACAGGATTGTGCATTGTTGCATCTATGCGGCAGGTCCCAGGGCTGTACCCAACTGGGGCCATGTCACCATCCATACCTGTCAACCCCCCACAAAGTGGTCCCATCTGCTCTGCTGTGTGGCTATGCAAATGGCACTCTCTTCGGGTGCCACATCACAAATCTGACATTCCTGTTGTCTGCCTGATGCCCCCTAGGGCACCTCCACTATGCTCCTTGTGCCCACAGCTCCCTCCTGGCCTGCATATTCACTCCCAACCCTCATGGCCCCTCTAGTGTTGCACCAGGCTGGGAAGGGCAGATCCCTGCGGTAAGCCCCACAGGTGTGCCACATGTTTGGCGCCAGCCTTCAGCTGCAGCAACTCCTGGGCCTTTGGTGCAGGACCCCCCCATTTATAAACTTGTTTGCAAGGTCCTTTATGTACCCAGAGTTTGCCACAGTCCTAAAATGAAGCAACTTCTGTTGGTCTAAGGGTTCTTTTAAACTCAAGCCATAGATCTTTGTACATTGTGGTTGTGTGTAGCGACTGTTTAAGAAATAATGCTTGTCAGGGTGTGTATTGTGGTGGGATAACGTCACGTCTCAGGTGGTTGAAGCACAGTGCTGCAGGTTGAGTGCATTCAACACCTGAGAAGTGGCATTATCCCATTACAACACACATCCCTGAACTGCTTTATTGCTGTTATGCAATGGCTCATTGATAAAAAAGACACATAACTAGTAAAAAGATTTGTATTTAGTTTTGAATATGGAGATACATGTATTAAAAGAAAAGTTCTTTGGTTTGGGCCCATAGGTGGTGCTGTAAGTTAATTTAGTGTCTTTGCACATTTTAACCACTCTTACTACCTTACTGCAGCTTTGTACTTTCTTGCTGTCTGGGTTCAAGTGTTATTTGCAACTAGGACTGTGAACTGTACTCAACTAATTCAATAATGTGAGCTTTGAGTGGGAGAACATTGTTTTACTGAAGCCAGTTATTGTGATTCTGGAGTATAGCGAGTACTGCTGTGCTCATGCTAATGCTCGGCTGCTGCTTCAGGGAGACCAGTTAACCATCAGTAGACTGAATAGGTCCCAAAAAATGAGTAGCCGCCAATATTTAAAATCTATTTATTGGAAGGTTGTAGCTGACATGGGACTGGAAGAATGGCAAGCCATAAGGAGCGGTGAAGGGAGAGGTAAGTGTATGTGCTCACTTCATTTGTGCTGTGAGTCGATCATCAATTTTAAAACAAATACTGTTTGTCTTGGGAGATATGTTCTCAGAAACCCTTTCTGCTATTGTATAATCTGTTTTATGAACTGGGGATCATAAATACAGGAAGCTGATTGGCCGAGAGGTGTTTGAAGCCATGATGATATCGGGCTACATCATCATGGTTTCAGAAAACCTCCGGCCACCAGCCTCCTCACTGACCACGCAGTCTTCCTCATCCCCAGCAGTCCACAGTGAGTCAGACTTCCAGTCTGCCGCTATTTAAAAAAAAAAAGAACTCCCACCGGCTGCGCGCACAGCAGAATTCAGCACAATGGAAGCCGCTGGGAGCAATACTTTCAAAAGCAACATATCCAGCAGCATGCGAGTGGCAGCAACGGATGAATATTTTTTTTTCTCTGAAAAGGACAAACGACAGAACCACGCATTGTAGTCATTCTCACACAAACCGTGGCTCCCCCACAAAAAGAAAGCTACATCCCAGCCATATAGAAAAAAACTGCCAGTCTTCTCCCAGACATTCATAACTGTTCTAATAGTAGCTCTTACAATAACAGTCCCAAATGAATCGCACCAAGACTCAACCTTTTTCTCATTCGTTCATCATTGGCTCACCTCTCCAACTTCTCTCTCAGCTTACCAGTCCTCAACATCCAATTCCCAGAACAAAAATAATAAAAATAAAGTGCACTGTGAATTGAAAACACTTTAAAAAAGGAAAACTGCAATGGTAAGGAGCAGGTCACCCAGTCACAAGAGCTCCACTTCCTCTACCACAGCCAACAGCGCCACCTGCTGCCCAGAGCCCTCCAGGAACTATTTTATTTAAAGGTATTCCTCCAACACCCCCAAAACACATTTTTAAAATGTTTCTATTATTTTTTATTTTAAAAAATATTTAAACCACTTCATAATAGCAATAATGCACTCCAGGGTGTGGTATATCATGGGATATCATCACTTCTTGGGTCGTTGGACGCACTCAGCCTGCAGCCTCTTGCCTAACCACCTGAGGCATGACGATATCCAATGATATACCACACCCTGTCATACATTATTGCTTAATTATGTACCATGAATCTGCATTCAGCACTTTAACTTTATAATATTTGAGCACTTTTACACTTCCACTGTGACTACTGTATATGTACTGACTCTTTCATCTTGCACCTTATATGTTTGGCACATCATATAATGATGACTGCCTCTACTGGACTTTTTGCTAATATAATCCTCCAATTCCATGCATATGAAAGGGAGGCTGCTCTCATGATGCCTTTAGTCTCTGACAAAGGATTTGTGGTATCTGAAATACAGCAAGCAGGTGATGTGGCTTTTTATTTATTGTTTGCATAACAAATTAATGTTTGCACTTACTGTATCTAAGTAGTGGTGTCATTCCTTAAGAGGCAGTGAGTTCCCAATGTTTTCATTTGTTGGTTAGTGATATTAAAGTGAAGAGGCAGTACACTGTGTTCTAAAAGCCACAAAAGGTATGTGTTTCAAATAGACACAATTAAATCAAAATTAAACCTGCCCATCCAGCATATAAGATCCCCTGTACTTCAAGACTTGATGTCAATTCATCTTCCACTGAAATGGTTGCACTTATAATGGTACAGGTCAGGACAAGGAAAACATCTGTGTTAAGTGTGTGGGGGCTATAGATGTACAGAGAACTCTGCATGTGTGTAGTGGGACCTCTATGCATCTGCAGCCTCCCTATGCACACCAACACAGGTACAGATAACCATGGAGGACTTCTGTGACTCCACTCCTAAGTCTATGCCAGACTACATGTTACAAAGCATAGCTTACACCTGCATATTATCAGAAGGTTCCATGAGATGGTGGTAAGGTAGTATTAATATGAACAGACTTTGTCATGGATATCTCTGGACTGCTACTGGCTACAGGAAGCTCAATACTGCATTTAAAAGATTTTGTCAGAGACTTTCAAATTATGAGGGCCACTGTGGATGAATGTTCCAGCTTGAATTTTGTTTGCAAATTAGATGTCATATGCACTTTTGTATTTTTGCCAGTGTATTATTGCACACGTCATTCTCCTAGCATCAAAATAAGAATAAAATGTGGAACAGAACATTGTGTACAACTAATGAGGACCCACACTGAAGGAAGAGGAAAGCTATCAAATAATGATTATGTTCTTTGTTGATTGGAGACAGTTATCTACTATGAGCTTGTCCAAGAATATATTACAGTGTCTCCTAAGCAATTCAAAATAGTCTCCTGTAGTTATATTTTATGTATCTTAGTTACTGAGTCACGCCAAGATGTGGTTAGAGATATACTGTAACTAAGATTCGACTCAGTTGATCACCAATTGTTGATTTCTAGACTTGAGTCATTGGGAGTTGGTGAGTCTTTCTTGGACTGGACGAGGGATTATTTAACAAATAGGTTTCAAAGGGTTAAATATAGGGGTGCTGTATCAGACTCTGTAATGGTTAAGTGTGGGGTTCCACAAGGTTCTATTTTGGGGCCACTTTTGTTTTCTTTGTTTTTTGATCAACTAGTAAGTGTGATTAATAATGCTTCTCTAACACTTCATGCTGACGATGCAGTAATTTATACATAGGGTTTGTCAGTTGGAGATCTAGGTGTTTCTTTAACAGAGGAAATGTGCAATTTTCAGTCTTCACTTATGGCCTGTAAATTACTCTTAAACAAATCTAAGACAAAGGTGATGGTTTTTGGTACCCACCTAGACTGAGATCTGAGGTTGGTACTTTGGAAGTTAATTCTCTTGATGGATTACTGTTTGACTATGTTGATACATTTCAATATCTTGGGGTATTACTAGATTCTCATCTAAGTTATGAATCTCATTTTTTGAGGGTTACCTCAAGAATACATTGTAGATTAGGTTCTTTGTACAGAATCCGTTCATTTCTTATTCCTGAGTCTAGGCTGGTTATTTCAAATTGCTGCTTACTTTCTATTGTGAACTATGCAGCTATGATTACTGACACTGCTTCTGTGACAGTGATTTCAAAGAAATCCACTTTACTTCACTTGATAGCTAAGTTTGCTTTAAATTGTTCTAAGTCATCTCATCATTGTGTGATTTTGAAAGAAATGGGCTGGTTACCGGTTTTATTAAATTTCCAATACTGTGTGGCCAAGTTCATATATAAAGTTATGGACTCTGGAATTCCACATAGTATTTCAAAGTTTTTGAGACCATATATTGATGGTTATTATTCTAGACATAGGTCAGACAGTAGGTTTCTCGAGATTCCTTTTATGAAATCTAAAAGTGGACAAAGATCCTTTGCTTATATTGCTTCATTTATTTGGAATGAAATTCCTCAAGATATTAGGTGGTTGTGTTCTGTCAAAAAGTTTGCCGATGCATTAAGGATGTATTTTGAATCTCAATTTAATTGTAACTGTTTTTTATGAATTTTTTTTTATGAATTTTATATGTAACAAAGACATTTTTGTCTGCAATTTGCTGCATTGTATATGTATGTTTGATTATGTATTGTCTGTATGTAATATATGTGGGTTGCACCTGTAAAAGGAACTTGTTTCCAGTGTGCTTACCCGTTAAGCGAATAAACAAACAAACAAACAAGATTAATTGGCCTGTTGTTCCACATACACATGCTGATTACTGGAGGCCATTTTTCATTTCCCTGTCTTTGCAAACAGTAGGCTTTGCTCATCTTCAATAGTCAACAGATGTCTCTCTATTGTGTTTTGCCCACAAGCTAATTTTGCATCACTCCACAGAATGTGAATACAGTATAGTAATTAAAATGAATAAGTATGAAAATACACTACTTACCACAGTTAACAGCAAAGCCCAGCACAGCTATGTGTGCATTCATACACATTTTCAAAAACAAAATAGGTTATTTATGGCCAGTGTGCAGAATGCACAGCCAGAATGAATAGGTGGTATAAAATAGCAATGCATTGAAATTTACTGGACCATGACACCTTAAAGAACAACAGCATTGAACATGAAAATCATGTCATTTAGTAGAAACTGTTTTAGTAAATATTGGTTTCAGTTCAGTTATTGTTACATCTCTACTAGCCTTTGGTAAACTAATTGAATGTTTCTTAATTACTGTACAATCTGATGAAAACACCATTTTAAAATTGTATGATGTCATTTATGTTCCTTGCCTGAAGCCGTACCACCTTAGAGCCTGATTTCTTCAGACCTCAGAAGATAATCAGGGTCAGGCCTGTCAGTAGTAGAATGAGGGACCCCCAATGAACATCAGATGCTGTAGGAATTGGTGTTGGTAGCTCAGTAAAGGGCACTCTTTAACCTTTCTGATGACTCTGAATGGTGTTTTGGAAACACTGTGCTGTCAGAAATGCCATAAGTCTGATGAGACATTAAACCAAGGTCCTCTCAACCTATTCTTTCATTTTTCATTTCATTTATTCTTTGGTAACTGGGTAAGAGCACTGGACCAATGGTCCCTTTGCAGGCCTGACCCGGACATAAAACAAACAAAATACAAAAAAAACAGTTCAAACAGTAATGTAAAACAAAGAAAAAGCAAATTACAAATTACAATTACAAGCAGATCTCTGTAACAAGTAGTTTTTTCACCTAGATTTAAAAATTGAAACTGAGGGAGCAAGCGTGACATTGATTGGGCGTGCATTCCAATTTTTTGAACTGGTATAGAAAAAGCTCTAGAGCTGGATTTCAAGCGATACTTTGGGACAAGGTATAAGGGGCCATCAGCAGACCTCAAACCAGGATGCGATTCTCTCCAGCTAACAAGGTTGGAAAGGGGAAAGATAGAGCCAAAATGAAAACATTTATACATCAAACAACCTACAAAATATTCAATTCTACAGCTCCTAAAATAAATCTACAAATATTATTGTATACGACAGATAAGGCTTGCAGTTCTTTTGCACCTATATTATAATATAACTATATTATAGTATAAACTAGATATGTAATCAAAATGAGGAAGAAGAGATTGCAATTGCTAATCTGGTTTCTTGTGAAAAATATGATTTAAATTTATAAAGCACTCCTATTTTCTGGTTTACTTTCTTAACTGTTAATTGAGCCGGAAGCAAAAAAGACAAACTGGGATCCAAACGTGTACCTAAATACTTCAAGTGAAACACTTCTTCCAGCAAACCACCCTGAAAATCAGATATCACCAATTTTGGGGTGTCCACCAGCATCGATTGAGAACCAAATAGCATAACTTTTGTTTTGGCTGCATTCAGAACCATAGCATTTAAAGTTAACCAGGAACAAACATCGCCAAAGTCCTTTTTCTAAAGAACTAGAAAGTTCAGACACCAAATTTGACTGAGCATAAATTATAAGATCTTCAGCATAAAGTAATGATTCACTAAACTTGGAAGCCCCAGGAAGCTGACTAATAAAAATGGAGAATAACAAGGTTCCCAAAATGGACCCTTGAGGCACCCCACAGATAAATGGCAAAACATCAGAAACTATAGAACCTACTTGAACAAATTGACACCTATTACTCAGGTAATCGCAGAACCAAGAGACAGCAACATCATAGAACCCATGATCTTTAAGCTTTACACATGATAAACTGTGATCAATCAAATCCAAGACATTGGTTAGGTCCACAAACACCACCCCCATCATCCTACCATTCTCAAAACCACGCAAGACAGTGTTCGTGAACCCAACCAAGGCTGTCCCTGTTCCATAATGCTTCTGAAATTCATGCTGCTGCCCTGACAGCAAGTCATGGGTAATCAGATAAGCATCAATTTGCCTGGCCACCAATTGCTCAAGTAATTTGCTAAGTGGATTCAGTATTGATATTGGTCTATAATTATCCAAGAAGATAGCACTGCTCTTTTTCGGAATTGGAACCAACCTAGCTTTCTTCCATGATGAGGGAAAAACACCTGAAACTAGTGACAAGTCAAATATGTAACAAATAGGATCCATAATAAAGGGAATAGCCAGCTTAATAAAGCGAACAACAAGCCCACCCCCACAATCACTCCCTTTATTACAAAGAGACTGCAGAAGTTGAGCAACTTCACTTGGGGTTACTTCCTTAAACAAAAATCTGGATCCGTTTACCAAGGGAACATCTAATGAAAGCTTAGCATTACCAGACTGAGAAGAAGAAGATCTAAACTTGGACAAATCGGAAAACTTGGAATTCAACAGTTTTACAATTTCAGACAGGTCACCAATTTCATTGTTATCAACATTAAACTTCTGAATATCAGCTTTAGATTTGGGAGAGCACAAAGAATTAACATTGTTCCAGAACTTCTTTGGATTTGCCCAACTACCTTCAAAGCGATCCCTAAAATAATCTTTTTTTGCTTTTCTTACTGTTGAAAAAACTAAGTTTCATAAGCTTCTATAAAGATTCATTGAAACCGTACAGGGAGATGATTTAAATTTTATCCAGACATTATCCCTCTCCTTAATTAATTTCTTAATGCTGTAGCTAAACAACCCAGTAGGAGAACATCTACAAGGAATGGTCTGCAAGGGGAAGAAAAATTCCTGAATAGGAAGAAGTTGATTACAGAAGAAATTTAGTGCCATGTCCACATCTGGGATGCATTCAAGGAATGACCAACTAATTAGTCCCAAGGGAAGAATACAACAAAGAGTAATCAATCCTTTAGAATGAACTATTCTAAATCATACAATGATGGGGGTCAGAACAATGGAATTTCAAAACACAAAAGGTGGCTATATGGTCACTAGTGGAATCCGCCAGAACACCAGAGGCTCTCTCCCTGCCAACTGTATTAGTTAACATCCAGTCCAACAGAGAATGATTCTGTGAAATGGGAATTCAAATGGGTTGGCTCCTTTATACACTGAGTCAATCTGTAAGAGAGAAGAAGAGATTTGAGCCCCATGGTGTCACTAGCCTTCCAATTCAAATCCATATCTCCAACAACAATAGTATCACTCTGCTTAATATTTGTATCACAAATGTCCAAGATATGTTTAAGCTCCTGTAAGCCACATAGAGGGGTATTATAAAGACAACGCACAGTAAGCTTCTTCTTTCCTCCAAGAACAAATTGCAAAAACAACCAATCAGTTTCACAACCTACTGTACATCCTCAGTAGACCTCAGAAGGTTAACTTGTAAATGATCCCTATAATAAACCAAAACCCCACTACCTTTTTTTTTACCTTTCCAATCTGTATTAATAATTTTGTAGCCCCCTATATAACATACCCTATCAGGCACCCCGGTTTCAGCCACATTTCAGATAAAGCAACAACATCAGGCTGATGAATAACAATAAGCTGTTCAATCTCAGCAATTTTTGGGGATTAAGCTACAAACATTCAAATGGATCATTTTAAATCCATGGCAAGATTTAAATATTTAAAAATAGCATGGCAGAAGACACCAGGAGAAAGGATTGCTGTGTGACTGAACTTCTCTGCTGGGACTAAAGTAGAAGAACTTTTGTATTTGGACCTTTAATTTAGGGTAAAAAAATCTAACATACAAAAAAAAAGTGTGTGTTTGGGTTAACTGAACTGAATGGGTAACTGAAAAGTCATCTAGGTGTAAATCTCAGGTGACTGAAAGGACTTAACTGCTGTGAGGTTAAAATTACTTGTAGAAAGATCTGGTAAGTAGGGGGAGTGGCTTAGCTAGAAGGAAGCTACATTTAAAGACTGCCTTAGAAAGATTCTGCTAATAGCTTGGCAGAAGACAGCAGGAGAAAGGACTGCTGTGTGACTGAACTTCTCTGCTGGGACTATATTGCCCTCCTTCCCTCCCCTCCACCCCCACCCAAAGTTAGTTCTATTTTTATAGGCACAGGATTTGACTGACAACAGGAACTTCCTGTTTAGGGGCAGGAAGTGAGTGATCACAGAACCACCAAGGACCCACCATCCTAGAAGGGCAAGAGTAGCTCTCCGGCCCCCTCTAGCTGCTGGAGTTCTGCCTCTGAACAAGTAAGAGGTCTACTGAGAAATATAGAATATTCTTGTCTCAGAACAGGACAATCAGGAGCTTAAAGGGCACACAGGCAGAAAGTAAGGAGAGAGAGAGAGAAAAAAAAACAGAGGAAAGAGTAAGGATTTCAAACAGTTAAGGGGCCAGAAATAAGACATGATTGGGTGGTGCAGTGCAGTGGCTGTGGAGCAGCAGTCTTCCGGGAGATGTTCTGGAGGATGCGGTGTTGTCCCATCTGCAGGCACCTCTCTGGGCTGAGGGAGGAGGTTGCTCATCTCCAGGCTGAGTTGGCCAGGATTTGTGGGACCTCCTCTTCCATCCAAGGACCACCAGTGCCACTGCCGTTGCCTCAGAGGTTGCCAAGAGAGGAGGCGGTTGGACCACAGTGGGCTCAGGGAGGGTGAGGGTGGTGGAACAGAGGCACATCCCTCCAGTTGTACCGCTCCACAATTCCTATGCCATTCTGGCAAAGTGTGGTTCCTCTATGGAGGCACCCACAGTGGAGACCAAGGAGGATGCTGGGAACCTCCACAAAGGAGACCCATAGGAGGGTGGCAGGGGACCCCACAGGAAGAAACAACTCCTGGTGGGGACTCCATTGTTAGGAAGGTAGAACTGGGCAAGGAAGGGAGAGGGAGTGGGTGCCTGCCTGGCGCCATGGCTTGGAGGGACAGGGGTGAATCCTCAGGATTGCCAGAGCAGCTGCACAGGGAGGGAGCTGGATGTCATTGTCCACCTAGGGACAAATGACCTGGCTAAGAAAGGGATTAGAGAAGTGCAGGAAGAGTTTGTGGAATTGGGAGGGCCTTAGTCAAGCAGCACACACGGTAACCTTCTCGAGGTGCTACCCATCTATGGCATAGGAGAGGCTAGGGTGTTCAACCATAGGTTCAATCAGTGGTTGAAAAACTGGTGTGGAGCTCAGGATTTGGCTTCATTGGGGACTGGGGTCCACCTGGAGTGATGCAAGCCTATACTGGCATGATGGGCTGCATCTGTCTGGGAGGGGAACCAGGATCCAAGGTGATAGGTTTAAATGCTTCATTGGCAAGCTTTTAAACTAGCCAAGGGGGGAGGCACTGGAAAGGAGCAGGAAAATCCTAGCCCCCAAACAATCACGGTAGTAATGTGGCAAACACCAACATGGAGGTGTCGATAGGGAGAAGTGCAGGGGTAAATGGAGAAAGTGACAAAGGCAAGAAGGACAGGGATGGGGCAAAAGGGGGTAAGGCCATCAGGAAATGGAGGGTAATGAGTACCAATGCCCGTAGTCTGGGCAACAAGCTCCCTGAGCTGGTGGCCTTAATGGAAGAGGATGCCTGGATATCATAGCAGTCACAGAAACATGGTACACAGAGAACCATGACTGGGATGTTAACATACCAGGTACATAACCTACAGGAGAGAGACAGGCAGGGAGAAGAGGGGAGGAGTAGCTCTCTATGTAAAGGAAGGGATAAAAGCAACTGAACAAAAGAGTAAACAGGGAGGAGAGGAGGCACTGTGGGTCACCTTGGAGACTGGAAAGGGCACCACAATCCACACAGGGGTTGTGTACAGACCCTCATGTCAGAGGGAAGGAATGGACAAGGATATGATGGAAGGCATTCTTAGAATGGCAGAGAAAGGGGAGATACTGTTGATGGGAGACCTGAACATGTCAGAAGTTAACTGGAGCACATTTGCTGCAGCCACATCCAAGAGCAGGGCCATTCTTGATGCCCTACAGGTGGCAGGCATTAGACAGCTAGTTTCGGAACCCGCTCGTGAGGGAGCAATCTTAGACCTCATACTCTCAAATGGGGGCAGTGAGAGGATCTCAGATCTAAAAGTGGGTTGCCATCTGGGGACAAGTGACCATCAAACAGTGTGGTTCACGTTAAACTCAGCTACAGAGTCAAGCCATACAAAAGTGAGGGTACTGGACTTTAGGAGGGCTGACTATGGCAAGATGGGAGAGTGCCTCAGAAAAGCACTAGCAAACAGGCTAGAAGGAGGTGTGGAGCAACAATGGGGAATTATCAAAACTGCCATCACAGAGGCAACAAGCCTTTGTGTGAAGCAAATAAACAAATCAAAATGAAAGAAAAGCCACTATGGTTCCCAAGAGAGGTGGCTGTGAAAGTCAGGAAGAAAAGATAGCATTCTGGAAGTATAAGGAAACACAGAAGGAGCAGGACAGAGAGCTGTACCAGTTAAGGCAGAAAGAAGCAGGGGAAGTCAGAATAGCAAAGGCCCAAACTGAGGAAAAGATAGCCAACTCAGTTAAGAAGGGGATAAAACCTTTATAGGTACATCAGCGTAGAAAGACAAAGGGAGGGATAGTGAGGCTGAATAGAATGAGCGATTGGGTGGGCAGAGGGGACAGTGAAAAGCAGGAATACTGAATGAATATTTCTGCTCAGTATTCCTAAAAGAGGAGGGAAGTGCCTAATCCAATTAACAGAAGCACTCTTGTTAGGGGATCGATCCCAGTCCTTTCACAGAAGAAAGGGTTCTGCAAGAACTCCTAAAACTGAAGGTGGACAAAGCAATGGGTCCTGATGGAATTCACCCCAGAATTCTAAAAAGAATTAAGGAAGGAACTAGTGAAACCACTGGCTACTCTTTTTAATAAATCATGGGAGGATGGTGTGGTACCGAGGACTGGAGGAAGGCGGATGTGATTCCCTTCACTTAAGTGGACCAAGACAGAGGCAGGAAACTACAGACCTGTCAGTCTGACCTCTGTGGTAGGAAAAGTGATGGAGTCACTTCTGAAGGAAAAGAATAGTTGATTACCTAGAGGTCAGTGGAGCACAGGATCCAAGGCAGCATGGGTTCACAGCAGGAAGGTCATGTCAGATAAATCTAATAGATTTCTTTGACTGGGTGACCAAAGTAGTAGACCAGGGAGGGCTGTGGACATGGCCTACCTAGACTTTAGCAAGGCATTTGACACAGTCCCACACAAAGATTATTAGTCAAATTAACCAGCCTGGGAGTGGGTCCCAGGGTGGTAGCCTGGGTAAAACATTGGCTGGACAACAGGACACAGAAAGTAATTGTAAATGGAGTCCACTCTGAAGAAAGGGCAGTTACTAGTGGGGTACCGCAAGGTTCAGTATTGGGTCCAGTCCTTTTTAATGTCTTCATCAGTGACATTGCAGAGGGACTGGAAGGAAAAGTATGCCTTTTTGCAGATGACACAAAGATCTGCAACAGGGTTGATACACAAGGAGGCGTGGAAAGGATGAAAAGGGACTTGGCAAGGTTGGAGGAATGGTCAGATGTATGGGAGCTAGGATTCAATGCATAAAAGTGCAAAATAATGCACCTGGGAAACAAGAACCCAGGGGAAGATTACACAATGGGTGGGGAGGTAGTAACAACAACAAAACAGGAAAGGGACCTGGGGGTAATCATATCAGATGACCTTAAGGTTAGCAAGCAATGTGAGAAGGCAGTAGGGAGGGCTGGGGGTATACTGGGATGTATAGGGAGAGGCATCAGCAGCAGAAAACAGGAAGTTGTTATCCCTCTGTACAGACAGTTGGTGAGACCCCATCTGGAATACTGTGTCCAGTTCTGGAGACCCCATCTCCGTAAGGACATAGACAGGATAGAGGCAGTCCAGAGGAGGGCAACTAAAATGGTGCAGGGTCTGCAAGAGAAGCCGTATGAGGAGAGACTAAAGGAGCTTAATATGTATACCCTTGAGGAAAGAAGGGAGAGGGGGGACATGATAGAAACTTTCAAGTACCTCAAGGGAATCAACAAAGTCCAAGAGGGTAGCATCTTTCAGAAAAAGAGACTTGCAAGAACAAGGGACACAATTTAAAGATAGAAGGAGGCGGTTCCAGGGGCAATGTGAGGAAGTATTATTTCACAGAGAGGGTAGTGGATGCATGGAACAGCCTTCCTGAGGAAGTTGTGGGGTCTAAAACTGTGGGAGAATTCAAGAATGCATGGGACAGACATAAGGCAATTCTTGTGGGGGGCAGGAAGATATAGGCTGTTGGTTAACTAGGATCTGCGGCCTATCCTGTAGGTAGGGAAATGGGCAGACTAGATGGGCCTAGCGGTCCTTATCTGCTGTCAAAGTCTATGTTTCTATGTTTCTAATGGAGTTATTAAGGGAGGAAACCTGGGGTGGAAAGATGGAATTGTAGAGACAGAGCCCTGGATTTAATTCAACAGCACCTGATATTAACAGCAGAAAAGTAGTTGAGACAATATTGCCCAGTTTGAAACAAAGTAACATTCCATAATGCAAGTAACTTTAATATCCCCTCTACCCACATTGTTTTATGGGTGCAGGGCTATTCAACAGTAGTAGCCATGATTCAATGACAACTTAATCAACAACAAAACAATTTGAAAAAAGAAAATTACTTAACTCATATTGAGCAGTGCTCCCAGTACCAGCCCTAAATAGCTCAATATTATCAACACACAGCAACCCCCCCCCAAGTATACACACCTAAATAAACAGACACTCTGCGTTCCACATATTCAAAGTAAATGTTAAATGCTACAACACTGAAGTCCTACCATATGCTATCATATCACACTCCCACTCTCCAGCCTCCCTCAGACTCCCTTAGACTCCCCTGCACTTAATGCACTTATCACTCCTGCTGTCATGCAAACGCTACCGCTTTTGGTGACTGAGATTTTTAAACACCTCGACCCCACAGACTGGGCTGCCATGACCAATTGGGGAGGGGGGCATGGCTGGCTACAGATAGTAAACAGCTAGACAGTATCTAGCAACAGGGCAAATAACAGGGAGCAGTGTCTCAAAGGTCAGCAGCTATAGCTAGTTAATCAACTCCACTCTAAGGGGGGATAGCACAAGCACACCCTGAAACAGTTCAATATGGGTCCCCTTACAGCAGCACACAGTCATTCAAAGATTAAGATGCAGTGAGTGTTTATATGGAAACTAAAGATTCCTTCATGAAGAGAGTAATGGAATTTCCCCAGTGCCTTGGCCAAATTTACTGCATTCACATAAAGCCACCAACCTTTTGACCAGGTTCAATATCAGTTGGTTTGCATCTATATCTGCTTTTTCTAGGATAAGCTAAAAACAGGAAGCATTTCCTAGTCCTCCTTTCCCAGACAACAAAAACTAACAAAATAAATAATGCACTGTACTCTATAACAGTAATGCATTGCAACAAGAATGCAAGAGCTAAACAAAGATATTAACTGTATTATACAATTCTAAAGGGTCCTTACTCCCAGTTTGTAAATATGTGATATGCAATGGTCTTACTTGATATTTACAATTTAAGTGTGAGAGTACAGGGCCTTAACTCATAAGTGGCATAGCCATGAGTTAGTTATGAAAAGTTTTGCACCTCACAAATTACAAGCAAATGCATATTTTGGGTCAGACCACTGCATATTTGATTTATGCAACATCAACTTCCTATCCACAGCTTTGCAGCATAAGGTTACTATATATAGCTTTTAATCCTGCTTTTTGTTTGATGATTTAACTGTTTCTCCTTGCTTGCATCTGCTGGCTTCAGTGCTGTGCAGTGCTACTGTGATCTCATAAGCATGTTGACTGCTCCCTCATCGGCCCAGTTTTCCATTGTGATGAAGCTAACTCAAAATATCAGTTATGACTACTCTAACAATAGGATAGTATCTTGATATCACTCATTATCTTTTCATTTTTAACTTCACCAGTGTTGCATAATTTGGAAAGCTTTTTACCAAATTTACTAAGAGGCCGGTAAAGCTACAATATCTCAATGTAAACCAATATTTGAATGCAGCTGTGCAGGGTAAAGGCAGTTCTCCTTTAAGTGAATAGACCTAGGCTTATAGAAATGTTCCAAACATGACTAAAAAGAGAAATGTATGAACACCAAGGTAACAGGAGAAATGAAATTGTGTACCAGCCTGTTGAATTATTTGTTAACAAGAACGAATAGTACCAGTATGACCTAGTTTAGTAAAGCCAATAGTTGACATCCTGTACATTTTCTAGTTTAAAAATACATTCTAGCATTCCTTAGACATTCAATATGTGAGACCATAGATGAGGGACTAACCAGCTAATGTTACTATCTTTTCTCTCTGAGTAACATGATAGTACTTTTTTTAATAATAAAACCTTGAAGAAACACTTGACATACAAGCAATTCTAGACACAAGCTATGTCTTATTATTTATAACTCTGTAGAAACATTGACTTTTACCAGGTTCATATGCTCCCCGAATATATCCAATGACATTGTTGGTTGTCCTCCTTTCATTGTATGTGTGGACACACAGCTTCATTTTGCTGCAAGACAGAAATTAAGAATCTGTTAGTGAAGGATGGGATAATATTATAAGCATACACTCACTTAAAAGATAATCACATTTAACCTATAAGCCTCTGTAAGAGACAATAAAGTGCAGTGATCAAGGGCACTGAGCTGCAAACCTAGAGACCAGGGTTTGAATCCCATCAGCCCCTCTTGCATACTGCGTAACCTTGAGCAAGTCACATATCTTCCTTGCACTCCCAGGTCACACCTGGAAACAAGCTCTGGCTTAGTGTGCCTTTCCTGGTTAAACAATTTCCCCTTTCCCTTTCCTTTCTATTTTTGTTGAATCTGTTTATTTTTAAATACTGGTTTGAATTCTGTTACTATTCCATTTTTGTTTTAACTTGAATACATTTTGTGGGTGTTTCTGACTTGCACTCTGATGCTAAATACCATTTCAGAATTGTATGACATTTATGTACTTGCCAAACTCTTTGTTTGTTGACACAGTGCATTTGTATTCCACTATGTAATTCTGTGGTTGAGCCATGAAGTTCTAAAACCATACTTACTACCAGTGTGTCAATCAGAAACACCCACTAAGTTTACTAAAAGACAAGTGAAGATGAGAAAAAATTACACATGAACCAGTATTTTAGAAAAATAACTTCTGTAGGAAACAAGTATTTGATCAGAGCCACAATGGCTGCTAATTTTTTTTTTTTTCTTTATTTCTAAGAATCAGTTTACAACCTTTGAGCCAGAGGCTCGTTTCCAAAGGTACTTCGTCACATAAAGACATACATTGTGTTTTTGGTTACATAGCATAGATTTGCAAAACAATAGGCGTTCAACAGAGGCGCCACGTCACACTGTGGTCAGACAAATACAATTAGGTTACAGGGTACATGTAATTGATGACAGGTGTTACACAAGTTGGTATCAAGTGAGCAATCTAGTTGGTAAACACCTAAACAGCTGGCACTGGCCAGGTTAAACATAGGCACGGTGTACAGGGAAGTGGTGGTGGGGATGGCTAGGTGGAGAGCTGCCCGGGGGGCGTTGCCAAGAGAAGCAGAGGTGGAGGCTATGTTCAAAGACAGGAGCAGTTACGAGTGCTAATACATTGACCCAATGGGTAATACAGAATTAATGTGCTGTTTGAGTACTAATTAATCTACTACCTTATTGAGGTAATAATAACTGGCTAGTACTGACTATAACCAAAACAATCCATTACTATGATTTTCCAATATACACACCCATGAATAATGGGGTGTGTATAATGGAAACTGGACATTTTCATGATCTTTTTAATCAGCTGTAGAAGCTTCAAGTTTCAATTCAAATCTAACACTGCCTCTCAGCTGTCTACTCCCCATACCACAATTCAGTATTTTTCTTAATAAAAAACTTATCTGGTTGATCCTGCCATTTTAATTTTATTTTCGAAAATGAATAAATGCACTGATTCACTCTGCATTTTATTTACACTGGCCATTCAACACTGTTCCTCAGTTGTGGGATGTAAGCAGCTATGCTAGTCAGTGCATCGGTTCATCTTGGAAACTGAAAATAAATGACAAGATCAACCTAATAAAATGTATCTTAACAAAAATGTTGTGACGTGGCATGAGGGGTACAGGTTGCTGACACTGAGCTGGCTGGCAGTTTGGGGAGTCAGACAAAAACTATAGAATTTTAAAAGGAAGGACAGTGGAAAGGAGGGATACAAACCCTCTTCCCCACTCCCCTCATTGTTTTGCCAGATCGCAGTATAATGCAGTAGCACCTAATACAAGAGGATACAGTCAAACTGTTTTCTGTGAGATCAATAGGAAGATACTCTCGCCTCCTATTATATATCAGTTATTTGGCAATGCCTGCTAAGCTTAGTTCATTTGAGAGGGATATGTTAGGTAGACAGAATGACAATGGGGTTGGTTATTCTATAGCAGTACAGATCTCTCATCTACAGCACAATGTAATGCTGTGACATGTGACAAGTGATTCCAAGATAGGGTGGTCAAAACAGAGTAAATGGAACATCGTACAGCAGTTAGGTTAGTGTACAGCACAAACAACATTGCTGTCATAACATTAGCAATCTGATCAAAATTTCTGGATCATTACCATTCTTTGAACTGAGGCTACACTTTGCTGGAATCCTGTAATTGTAGCGTTCAAGCTTCACAAACAAAATAGTATAGGAAAATAATATCAAATTATCAAATGGCAGGTTGATCACAATATAAATGAAAACAAAAACATGCTTGTAGATAACTTGAAAAGGGTGATCATTTCTTCCTAAGTGCTCAAGCCAGGCACAAAATTGGATGGAAGCTCTGAGCTGGGGTATAGGACTGCCTTCCAGTTTCATACCTGACATGCAATGATCACCATATTGCTACCCTTTTGCAGTTATCTGTGATTTTTTATTTTCATTGGGTTCTCATCAGTGTATGTTCTGAGTTGATATTTTGTCATTCCCAGCAGCTGATTTCCAGCTGCATGCATTCAGACTCCAAATAGCTCACTGTGGGGATACTCAAGCCTCACTCCCTGCAGCAGCAAAGCAGTCTGTGGCATCCAGCTGGGGAGCCAAACTAGAAGGGGGCTTTCTCCACCTCACTGCAGGGATGATAATGAAAGATAGGCATCAGCTGGGAGTGTCTACCCAATGGAGGGATTACTGTGCTAAAGAATGGACAGCTGCCACTTACATTGGAACTCATCCCTCCCCCCCCAAAAAAAAACCCTCAAACCTTCCAATTGTTTGTCAGCTGCCACCCCAGTGTGATGATCTGATCTGGGGGCATCCAGCAGGTGAAATAGGCAACCTATGGTGGTTATAGAGTGGAATCTGTTGTAGGGTTGCCAGTTCCACTGTCATTTCCTAACAGGATCTGGCTGACAGGTTTCCTGGAAGGATTGCCAGCAGACACACTCCCTTCACATTCATAAGTGTCAGAGGGAAAATCTCCATGGATTGGGGGGAGATTCAGATCCAAGCTCAGAGACTTAAAACAACCTGTGTGCTACTCAACTCCTCATGTCCCCTCCTCTGTTCTTTTTATATTTGAGCAAAGATTATAGTACCTTAAGGGAAACAAACAAGAGACACCAGCTGTTACACAAATTATGTATAGCACTCATGATCTATACATTTGGATTACAACTGTGCTCAGGTCAGCATCCTGCTGAGAATCTTCCCACAGATGCTGACTGCTGCATATTTACCTTATTCTAGTCGTGACCATTCCCATCAACTTCAAGTAATAACAAGACTGCTTTCTGCTATATAAAGCAGTCTTAAAAGACAATTTACAGGTTCTACACAGTTCTCCTTTAAGTCTCTTTTTATAACGTTAGGCAGTATTTGAAAAGTAGTTTCAATGTGATGACATTTATGAGGATGTTCTGTGGCATTTGACTGTCATCATGAAGATCATTATGTTGTGATTGCTCTCGTCTGTTAATCATTAGCTGCCATTAGCCTTGTTTATTAATGCGGAGTAGTGATCTCCCTTGAGGGAAAAGCTGCAAATGTCAAAAGAGCTACAAGGGGGTGAAGTGATATACTGTAGTTCAAAATGCATGTTTTCTTATTTTCTTTGATCACCATTAAGTCATACTTGCATTTCTCATATTTGTGCCGTAACATGTTTTTGTTTTTTTGGGGGGGCTACTCTATGTCCCTATGGTAACTGGTCATACTACTATATAGATGACTGGGCTCAGAAGTAAAGTCATGTTTCTTGCTCCTGGTGGCTAGGACTGAGAGAGCACTGCCCACACCATGAGCCTGTTATGTGGTGACTACCTAGAGCAGGCCATGGAGGCTTACTCCTTCAGAGGGAAGACAATGCTTTCATATAAGCCCATTATTGTTGCTCTACACTGAGTAGCTCCTGTTGCAGATGGAGAAGGTGACATCCCTGTCAAGGGAGGAAATCCATGGGGGACAAAGTACAGAGAGATGGAGGTTGCCTGGGTTGGGAATCTGCTAGGGCAACAATCTGTTTGTGGCACCTGGCAGAGAAGGAAAATGCCTGATTAAAAATGTTTTAGTGCAGTATATTTTCCAGATGATTAGATATACCATACTGAAGAGAATATAAAGACAGGCAGACAGATAGACCCAGAACTACATAGTAAATACAACACTATAAATGCAAAGCATCTTTAAAAATGTTAGTACAAACTCAACTCTATTATTAACACTAGTATAAAAATAGGAAGGATTTTTTTAAACAGTTTAATTATTTGAAGGCTGTAACTTACGACCAAAATGATCAGGACTGGTAATGCAGTCATAGCACTTCTTTTGGTTTCACCAATGATCTGGGTTCAGGAATGAATATGAGTCATTAAGGATCAGTTATGGAAAGGATGATTGAACATCCTAAGGACTGCTCTCCATCCTCAGAGAAGGAGGGATGGAACTGTGATGCTTGACTGCCACCTGGGGAAGGCAGGTGGCAACACAGCTGAGACGTGCACTGGGGGAGGGATGCTGTCTGTCATATGCCTACAGTGCACTGCACCCAAATGCAGTAACATGCATCACAGCATGTTGGTGATCCTTGGTGTAGAAAATGGGTGAAAACCTCCTAAGCAGTCAGGGTGTTGCTGGCACTCTAGCAGGCACAGCACCATCCACTGCAATACCCACCCACCACAAATTATCAAGGGTAAATGGTGAAGAAAAGACCTACAGAAGGTAGGTGGTTGGGCTGGAGTGCAACAGAAGGGTGAAAGCTGACGCAATGAAGGAAATGAATACATGGTTTTAAAAAAACTAAACTGCTGCTTTGTTTTTTTTTAAATCATGCAAATAATTCTCTCTGAAGTTGTTTGCAATAAAAGAAAAACAAGTACTATTTTCAGCAGCTTATAAGAAACATTCTCATCACCCAAAAAATATTGAAGAAATAAATGGGTTAAAAATATCAATGTCAGAAACTGACCGTCATAATATATTTTTAGCACAAGCAATGAGAACATATGGTGTTGCAATACCAAAATTAGAATCCTATTCTAAATTTGAATATTAATTGAAAGTGTCAATTTTCTTAATTAAATTTAGTATACTGGTACAGACAAAGTGAGAACTCATGTATCATCACATGATATGCAGTCTTTTAAGAGGTGATGAATTTATTAAAGACAGCAAGTATAGCTGTAGAATAATGTTATGCATGTTATATTAAATTTAGGGTAAACTACAGTAATATGGCTCAGCACTAACATTTGTTCAGAGAACTGACCTTACAAGAAGCTCTTTTGTTACATGAAACAGTGGAATTGAAATTAATTAACTTTGATAATGAGACTTATGGGCATAGGAGTTAATAGCTCTATTTAATTTTCACAATTATTTGATAATTCTTAATATGTTGGCTAGGAGAGAGGACAGGGAACCTATCTTGTACTCCCCTGAGCCTCCCTAATTTGGGGCCATGTAGCAGCACAGTAGGCAAAAAACAAGGTTGAGGTTCAAACTGGATTAGGGAAAGGGACCAAGGATGGAGGGCTCACAAAGCCTGCAGACAACTTGAGAAATAAGAAGTTAAGGAGACTAGGGCCAGCCCAGTGGCTCAGAGGGCTGAGGCGCTGGTGCCTTACCTCGCACCACACTGGTGACTGAAGTTCAGAAACAGACTCGGGAGCCAGAGGGTCGGCAGGGGAAGGAGTAGGATTGAGCATCCAGAGGGCTGCTCTCCTCTCTTGGGGTGGTTTGGGGAATGGTGTCGTTCTGTAGCAGCCCCCGGTGGAGACCAGGAGAAGCTCAGTTGTGACGTGAGTAAGGGAATCGGAGGAAAAACTAGAAAATGGCATCTCCTCCTATTGGATGATGGCTGCCCGAACCAGTGCCTCCCTGAGCTCTGCAACAGCTGACCCAGCCACAGCAGCACCCAGGGCCAATGCCTAGGTTGATAGGCCATTTCCCCTCAGAAGAGGGGGACCTACCCAATAAAGGGTCACGTTGGGTTACCCTGAGGTGGCTGCAATGTGGGGTCGAGATCAGCAGCGGTGTTGGGAGAGGTGAGAGTCCTTGTGGCAATTGGCCTGAAAGAGAGGTAATTGAGGGTCACAGGGGAAGATAAACAGATAAAGCAAAAAAAAAAAGCAGAAGACTAGGGAAGAATAAGGGAGAAAGACAGGTAAAAAAACAACAGTGGATCAGGAGTTAGATAGAAGGTGGTCTGCATTAATGCCAGGAGTCAGGGTAATAAAATCAGCATGCTCCAGGTAATGATGGCAGACACAGAGATGAACCTCATTGACATTACAGACACTCGGGCTTCAGAAAATAATGATGGTAGCCTGTGATGACAGTGACTGCAACTGGGTGCTTTCAAGAAGAGTGACTCAATCGCGGTACCTCTGCATAGGGCTACCTGGCAGGGGTGGCAACCGGATGAAGGGGTAGGCAAAAATAGCAACAGGATGTTGCTTTGTACACATGTGCCTGGGGGGGGTGAGGGACCAGGCCATGCGACGGGCAGAAGGGGAGGGAGAGTTTGTGGTGTGTAGTGCAGTGGTGGGCTGCTGAGCTGGCCATATGGCGTGGTGGGTTGGTGGTGGGCTGGGGTTTGGAGGGTGCCAGGTTTGGTTCTGGGCAAGCTTATTTTTTGTGCTGGGCTGGGGAATTTCTTTTTTTTTTTTTTAGTTTTGCACACATCCCTAACATGCACCCCCCTGGAGTTGAGAATCCTTTAGTACAGCTGTGTAAGGGTGATGCCTCCCATGGGACAGTGAGGGAGGCACATCCCCCTGCATAAAATAAAAATCCTAACTGCCGTGATCCCTTTTGCTGTGCGCCATAAGTGTACATCACTGAAATTTATTTTCAGCGATGTACATTCACCCAAATGATGATCGCTATTCCACAATCACCATTATGACCTGGAACCATAATGACTGGTTCCCAATAGTCGTTGGTTACACAAAGATTGGGAGGGATAGAGGAAAAGGTAAAGGGGTGGCATAATCCTGCATGTCAGGGAAGGCACCAAGGCTGTGGAAGATAGATACCTCAGGGGAAGTAATGAGGAGGCAGAGTCAATGTGGGTGTGGCTCACAGTGGATTCATGCAAGAAACTACTGCTGGGGGTAATCAACAGATCAGCAGGACAAGGAGAGGAGAGAAATAGGGAGCTTCAAGAGAAATAGGAAGGGAAGTGGCAATGGGGGAGGTAGTGGTGTTTGGTCATCTAAATCTGCCAGATATTGATTGGGATAGTCCAGCAGCCAGAAGCCCCAGAAGTCAGGCCCTACTGGTTCCGTGTGTTAACATCATGGGACATATCATCGTGGAGCAAGGCATTGCAGCCAGTACATCACAAGCAATAACAACACCCAGGAATAGCATCGCTGGACAGATCTGTGCAGGTAGGGAGCAGGCAGTACAAGCCCTGTGGTCTGCCTGTCCATGACTTCTGAATGGGTGCAATGCACAGGGAGGAGTCCATGCATGATCCCCTGTCAACCTCAGAGTCCTGCTTGCAGTCCATCCCATCAGTGTGGCGGGAGACCCCTGTGCTGCCCTATGTGTATGTGGGGTGTGGTGCTCCTGTACCCATCATGGACATTCCCCTGTAGCTCAGTCCCTGCCCGCCATACCCATCTAGTGCTGAGCACTTTTGCATTCCCTCCCCTATGGGAAGCCTGCACCACCTCTGGTGTTCTGGGTGCTCCATCTGCCTCTGGTCCAACCCGCGCATGCCGCACGCTGCCACCCTCCCACATCTGCTGTATGGGACCATGGCCACACACACTATGGGCTGTGTCAATGCGGACATTCAGCCGGTGGCATTTATACCAGGCGGTCTGTTTGACCGCGATGTGTTGCCTGCAATATTCTTTACCGCTTTGTTGTTCCAGTGATGTTAACACATGGAACCAGCCCTGCTAAATACATTCCAGAACCATTTGCTGGTGCAGTTGGTTAAGTAATCAACCAGGAAAGCTGCCATTCTGGATGCAGTGCTCATCAACTCAAAGGTGGTTAGAGGTGTGTGAGTGGGGGAAACCAGTATGGTCCTGAGCAAATAACTCTATTTGGTTCAAGCTGGCCCTCAGGACTGGAAAGCCCAAATTGAGGGCCAAAGTCCTTGATTTCAACAGGATAAGAGAGTTGGTTCAAAACACGTTATATGTAAGTCAAAGCAATTTATTATACCCATTTATAAAAACTACGTCAGACGTTTATTAGACTATGGTTCCCAGGTATGATCTCCCTCATTAATAAAATACATCAAGTTATTGGAAGGGGTACAGATATCTACAACTAAACTTGTCCCATGACTCAAAGGTAGACCATACCATGAAAGAATTTCATCTGTAGGACTTCACTCCCTCCAGGTAAGAAGACAGAGGTGTGATTTGCTTTTCTTTTTCAAACTGCTACAATTCCCTGAACTGATGGCCAATCTGGAGACAGAGTACAGCACAATGATGTTAAACTTAAGATCTCATAATAAAAAACTTCTTCTTCCATATACTAAAACCAACAAGAGGGAAAACTTCTATACCATCAGAACTATCAAAGCCAGGAATAGGTTAACACAAGATATTGTAGACATTGAAAGCTTTGACAACTTTAAAAATTCCTCGGACAAACTTTTTTATTCCGAATATATTCTGGTTTGAATATCCCACTAGTGTGGGGGACATTCCTGATGGGCTATTGCACACCCTTATGTCCTATTTTCATAGTAACCCTAGTCAGAGTAGACAGCATTGGAGGAGTGGAGGAGAGATGAGGACCATTAAGGGGCCCATTCTCTAGGTATCTAAGTTATGCATGAGAATGGTAACCAACGGAAACAGGTACAAGAAACCAATATGTTTCTGAGCAATGGTCTGGGAAGCAGTGAGGACCAAAGAAAGACTTTAACCAGGTAAAAGGAAATGCAGGTGGAGGAAGAATTGGGAGAATACCAACTGAGAACCAAGGAAGCAAAGAGGGCAGATTAGAAGGTAAAAGTTGATACTGAACTACTTATTGTAGAGGGGGTCAAGGGAAGGGAAAAGCAGTTCTTTAGATATACTAGAGAAAAAAGAAAAAAATGAGGGGTGAATTTTTAGACTACCTGAGGAAAGTAGAGTATTAGAGAAGGATGTGCAAAAGGCAGCCATTTTTAATGATTATTTTTGTTCTGTCTTCACAGGGGAAGACAGAAGGCCCATACCAGACAGTGGCATCAAGGCAGCCATAAAGGGGGTAAGGGAGATAATAAAACTAGTCTTTTACAGAAAATGGTCCTTAAAGGGCTGGCAGCTCAAAAGATAGATAAGGTCCTGTGGTCTGATAGGATGCATCTGAGGGTACTCAAGAAACGAAGATCACTAGACTTGAGCCAGGCACTCAGAAGGAAGGGAGCCATGACATCTGGTAAAGAAATTTAAATGAAACAATGCTGCTGCTCAAAACCTTTATTGTGACAGACAATGGAGCTCCATATACTTAATGCAGGTTGTATGCTTGACTAGCCACAACATGCCCTGATGCTTTTGACTATAATCTTTTTTCAGAGGGCTGGGTCAGTTGGGCTATTCCACCCCTTAAATAACCAAATATGGATTGCACAGTGCCACCTACTTGTTGAACTGTTTACATTCAAAGCTTCCAAAGTAAGTGGCTCTGAGAGGACTAAGAACTGTGCAACCAAACAGTGATGAATCACAGTTTAAATACATATTACATAACACTGGTGTATAATACATATCAATCTGATGGCCTACATCTCTCAAAGGAGGGGACCCATGAGTTAGGGCAAAAATTAAACGTTCACATCGGTCAGTTAAACTAGTGGATGGGGGGGGGGCACAGGCACCCCTAGCACAAAAAGGGTTTCCAAATGCCCCACCCCCTTCCCCAACTAGCTCAGCAGAAGGATGCGCAATCATACTCGGACCACAAATCACAGCAGATGTACTCAGACCAAGCATTTCAACAAAATTACACAACCAAAACATTAAAAATGCAAATGACCGAAACAGAAGGGGATGGAAGGCAATGTGCTTCAATGCTCATAGTCTGCCAAACAAAATCCCTGATCTCACAGCCATAAAGACAGATGCACAATTAGACTGGGTCACTGTTATGGAAAGATGGTTTACTGGGAATCATTCCTGGGAAGTCACCATCCCAGGGTATGCATTATTCCAGAAAGATCACGAGGGAAAAAAAAGGAGGGGGGAGGGAACTGTATGTCAGAGATGACATATGGGCAACAGAAATCCAGGGAAAACACAGTAGTGCAGAGACCCTTTGGGTTACACTAGGAGCCGGGGACAAAGCCCCTTTCTGGATAGGAACTATATACAGACCCCCATCCCAGGAGGCCAACATAGACAAGGAGCTCTTGGAAACTTACCTTCCCTTGTGTCCACTCTGTTGCAGAAGGTAAAAGTGTAAAGTAATGCCTTTAGGAAAGAGGAACCCTGGAAAAAAGTACATCCTGGGAGGACATCAACTAGAGGAGACACAAACGGAGTGAAATCTTGGCACAGTCATCACTGACAAATTAAAGGTAGGAAAACAATGTGAGAAAGCAGCACAGAAAGCATGTGGCATCCTCAGAAGTATAAGTAGAGGTATTTCTAGTAGCAAGAGGGAGGTTATCATACCCCTCTACAGGTCCTTGGTGAGTCCACGCTTGGAGTACTGTCTTCAGTTCCGGAGACCTCACTTCAAGAAAGACATTGACCATTTAGAAACAGTGCACAGAAGGGCTTCTACGATGGTGAATGGACTGCATCACAGGTCATATGAAGCAAGAGTCGTGGAGATGAACCTATACTCCCTTGAGCAGAGAAGAAACAGAGGGGACATGATTGAAACTTTTAAGTATGTGAGGGGTTTAACACAGCTGACAGGCAATCTATTTCAACAGAACACGGCAGCATGCACGAGAGTGCATGATATGAGACTGGAAGGAAGAAGGTTCAAAAGCAACCTCAGGAAGTACTTCTTCACAGAGAGAGTGATAGACCCATGGAACAGACTGCCTCTGGAGGTGGTAGCATCAAAGACAATCAGGAAGTTCAAACTTGCATGAGACAGAAATAAAGGACAAGTTAGGATGAAGACTGCATAGGGAGGGGGGTAGTTTCTAGGGCAGACTAGATGGATTGCATGGTTCCCATCTGCTGACACTTTTCTTGTGTGCTTATGAGGCAAATAAAGTGTGTCCATAGTGTAATCAATTAAACTGCTAAAACAGCAAGTATGCCAGAGCTAAAGGTCATGTGCATATTTTTATTTATTTATTTGCTTTTGCTAACCAGGTAAGTACACTAGACAGCCAAGTGCCTATTTTCAGGTGCGACCCAGGAAACAGAGATTATTTAAACCACATGATTTCTGGGCTCCTCCAGGATTTGAACCCAGGACTTTTCACACCCAAAGCGAGAATCATACCCCTAGACCAACTAGCCATATTTTTCATAATCTGAGTAGTAGCTCATTGGCTATGTAAACACAGATCAACCACCTCAGTGCAGCTATGGATCTAAATACAGGCACAGAAATGCAGCAGATAAGGTTTACAGGGCTTTTCTACCACTACTAGCAAAATATACAGTATATGAAGCAAAATTAAAATTTTCGTATTATGAAAGTTTCAAAAAAGAAAAATGTTAAATATATTTATAGAAATTTATTAAAAGTACATGACAGCACTCAAAAAAGATGTAGATTTTCAAGGACAGAATAAGAAGAATTCCAAACACTTCCAAAGAGGCATATCATTGGAACAGTGATCTGCTATATAAGGGATTTTCTACATGATTGTGATGTGGGAGATTTACTCATCAGGTGACAAGGACTGCCTGGAGACAGCTCAGATAAATTTGCTACTTCTTTTCTTTCCTTACCGAACGCTGGAGTTTTCTGTCTTCTTCTGCCTTTTCTGCCCCTCTATGTTTTTTCTTTTTTTTGTGGATCAGTCTTTGTTTTCATCTTTGAGGTTTCAAAGGGTTCCTACTCTAAACAATATTCTAGTTTGGAGCCTTCATTTCCTGGGCCTGATTGATGTTTTGTTTAGAACCACTGTTTGAGGGATCCTGGATTGTCACTCTTTTGACTCTGCTCCTGGAGCTGGAGGGTTCAATGTCAAAATAGCGTGGTATTCTTAGTGCGGTAAATGTAAGCGCATACAAAACAGCGCTACACATTAATCGCGTAGCAACATAATGTCGCACAATGTCGCATGGTGTATCAAATGTTGTGGTAGCTGGCTCAATTTGTTCTATGAAAATTAAAATGTTACATACCTTATTCTGAGTATACTGCTGACGAAGTGACGAACTGAGGGAGTGATTGCATAATTGTACCGTCTCAGTGTCTCATCTATAGTTGTCCCTGGGAATGGAACATTTAGTTCCTACCTGCAGTCGTCATGTGAACCCTACCTAGTCCATCCTTGTCCAGACCCACACCAATCCCAAAATCCAAGCAAAATTAACAAAAGGTAACTTATATTTTCCAAAACTTTATTAATAATTCAAACTGGGACTAGGAGAGCATTTGGGAAAAATTATTCGAGTTAGTACTCATACACACTGTATGACATTTTCTTAGGCCTGCAATTGGAAGTTGTAAGCAACTCCCCTCAATAGTTCATCAAAAGTTGACATGACATCTTGCAGTGGGACGTATGCAAGGGCAGGTAGATATCAGATATGTAATGCAAAATCAGGGTCTGTAGTGTATTGTTGGCATAAGGGAGGTATATCCTGTATTTTTCTCCACAGCGCTTGACATAGCTGAAAAAAACAACCACGCATTTTAGCAGTCGGAAAGGCAAGCTTGAATCCCTTATGGCAGCCTGCTCAAAATCAATTAGCATTGTTTCTGGCTGCAGTGTCCCACATAGGCGATTCAACTCAGCAAATACTTTATTGTAAGATGCTGCAGAGTGGTTGGCCATCAGGATGTACACAAGTGTACACATGTGGGATGATAGCACATCTGAAGGCTCTTGGGGTGGCTGGGCTGTGGCATGCCTGTTTCTCCTGACAATCCATTTTAGCAGTGGTATAGCAGGAAGCTGGCAAGCCACAGGTGGTGTTAACTGAGATATCCCTGATGCCACACTTTAGTGATGACATGCACTGTTTAGGACATGAGCTTTAGTGTGTTCGCGCTAATATATTTCAGTTACTAATTTTTTTGCCATCCCTGGTGGACTTGGCTTCCTCGGCCATCCAAGCATTCATTCATGGTGAGCTGCAACCTGCTTCGAATCTGTTCCTGCTGACCTTCATATGAGCCTACCCTTCTGCATCACTCCTTTCTGCTTCTACAGTACCCTCTGTCCTCTTGTCTTTCTCTGCTGGGACATCCATAAGTGTACCTCGATTCTTGGCTTCTTTGGATATTTGTCTTCTCTACAGGCTTGTGGTTCCATTTCACCACTGTATTTACAGCTCCAACTTCACACAACATGTTTGGGGACTCTACCAGTGATGTCTCACTTTCAGTTGTAGTTGTCAAGTACTGGGCCTTGACAGCCACCTACCTTCCACGTGCTTGCGCCTGACTTGCACTCCTCAAGGACATCCTTGCTTGCTTAGTTGTGACCTTACATCTGCTTCTAGTGATGACATCACAGGACATGTGTACTCAGTTCCACTGATGTTTCTCACCATGCTTCTCACTTCAGCTTGTTCTGGGACTTCCTGCTGCTGCCTTATCCTGTCTGGGACATCCTAGCCTTGCTCTATTTCACCACGGCATTCTTATTCTCCTAGATTTTAGCCTTGGACATTAACCTACTCCAGTGTTATGTGGGGTTACCTTATCTGGGCGCGTTGCCAATTCATCAGCTTCTGTCTCCTCTTCACCGCATTCTTCTCTGCCATGTCTTGACCAGCAGGACTCAACTTTTACCTGAACCTTGTCATACTGAACTACACAAAGTCCACCATTGTAGCTTTGCCTGTCTGGACCTGGCTCATGCTCAAATGCACATCTATACTGCTCTCTACTGGCCTATATTGCTCAGCAAAACAGGAGTCTTCCTCTACTTCCCTGTTTACTCTACACAAACCTGCTTCACCCCACAAAGGGGGCACAGAGGTTCCTATCTGCCTCGCCCGCCAAGGGCAGGCTTCTGCTCGACTGACTCCTACAATAGTAGCCACAGACATTGCCAGCTATTATCAGATATTTTGCAAAATTTCTGAAAAGTTTCACTCTGCTGCACCTACTATGGAAATGCAGAAAGCAGGAGATATTTTTGGAAATATCACAGAAATTTTGGGAAATATCTGGCAGTGTCTGTGACTGTTACTGTACTTGCCCTCAATGGACTTATATGCTTACAAACCTGACTCGCCCCACAAAGAGGGCATGGAGGTTCTATCTACCTCACCTGCAAAGGGCAGGCTTCTGCTTAGTTTACTGCTACTTGTCTTAAACATCTACCATACACAAACCTGCCTTACCCCGCAAGGGGGCATGGAAATTTCTAATGTTTACTATACAAACCTGCCTCGCCCTGCAAGGAGGCATGGAGGTTTCTATCCACCTTGCCTGTAAGGGCTGGCTTCTGCTCGATTTATTCCTTCTCACCTTCTATGGGTTCATATGATTATTCATTAGAGACCTGCCTCACCCCACCAGGGGGCACAGAGGTTTCTATCCGCCTCACCTCAAATGACCTGGCTTTTGTCCAACTCACCCTCATCAGGCTTATATTGTCTACTTTCCACTTACATGCTTCACCTACACAGTGCCTGGAGGGTTCATTTTCTCTGCCCTCTTATGGCTTAGCAGCCTGCTCTCAGCTTACTCACTTCACCACCAAAGGCCTAGTTTATTACAGTAAATTGCAAATCAGAGCACATGGACCAACATTCTCCCTATTCTGCCTCGCAAGAAAATAGCTGTTCGCTCATAGTTCCTCCTTCAGAAAGGAATTCTTCACCTTCTCGATTGCTCTTCAACTAGTTCTACACTCACCCTTCTAAGATGTGATTCTTCTCTCAGCTGTTGATTGAATTCACCTTGTTTCAAACTTCTCACCTTGTACATTTATGGTTATTGGACTGGGATTTCGCTAACAGGATATGCTACCGTCTTCTTGCTGGACGTTCAACATTAGTACCTTGAACCCAAGATTGCCTGCTTGCAATTGAACTCAAGATCTTCAGTCAACTGGAATTCAGATTAGCCAACAAATGAATATTCTTAAATTAGGATTACTCTCCTTTAGTATGCCCAGATGACAGGCAGATCAGTAGCCATGGGTCCTCAGAGGTTCCCCCTAAGGGTTTTTTTCCTGTCCTGCGTGCTACTGACCAAACTCTTCAGAGCTGGAGGAGGTAATCGTACCAGTAATTACATTTCTTTTTGGGGCTTTCAATCCTAGTCAACTAAGCATACTGCCAAAGGTGGGATACAGAGAAAGGCCAAAACATCAAGTTCTAACAAGTTGCTGTATCATCTGTTCAAGTATCTAAGCACCAATCATATCCAATCCAGTTCTTATGTACTACAACCACTGACTTATGTTTATATCCAATGCTGATGTATCTAAGCACTAACCATATCATAGAAACATAGAAGATGACGGCAGATAAGGACCGCAAGGCCCATCCAGTCTGCCCATTTCTTTTTCTACCTTATAAATGTGCCATCGGCCTTTGCTCTGTCAGTGGCCTATCTATTCATAGTCATTTGTATTGCTCCCTTATGCCTATCCCATGCCTGTTTGAAGCCCTGCACTGTATTCATAGCCACCACTTCTTGTGGTAAGCCATTCCATGCATCCACCACCCTTTCTGTGAAAAAGAATTTCCTCACATTCCCCCTTAATCGGCCTCCCTCTAATCTCATGCTGTGTCCTCTTGTCCTGCTATTTTTCTTATATTTAAACATGTTAGACTCTTTCACCTTGTTTATGCCCTTAAGGTGTTTGAATGCCTCGATCATATCACCTCTCCCTCCTTTGCTCAAGGGTATACATATTGAGCTCCATTAATCTGTCCTCATATGTCTTCTGATGCAGTCCCTGCACCATTTTGGTTGCCCTTCTCTGGACTGCCTCAATTTGGTTAATGTCCTTGTGAGGTGTGGCCTCCAATACTGCCGCAGTACTCCAGATGGGGCCTAACCAGTGTCTTGTACAGAAGGATTATTACCTCCCTCTTATGACTTGTGATACCCTACTAATACACCTAACACCCCTAGCCTTACCTACTGCTTTAGAGGTCTGCTTGGATGATTTTAGGTCATCAGTGATGATGATGCCCAAGTCTCTTTCTTCCTTTGTGACTGCTAGCAACTCCCTCCCAGCCTATAAGTGGCTTAGGGTTTCTCTTCCCTATGTGCATGATTTTGCACTTCTTTGCATTAAATCCCAGTTGCCACTCTTCTGACCATTCTGCTAGTTTATCCAGATCTCTTCTCATTCTGCCCACCCCATCTGGATCATCTACTCTGTTGCAGATCTTGGTGTCATCTGTAAACAGACAAGCCTTACCCTCTAGTCCATCTGCAAGGTCACTAATGAAGATGTTGAAGAGGACTGGCCCCAGGACTGATCCTGATACCCACTTGTGACTTGCATCTCTTCTGACTGTATACCATTTACCACCACTCTCTGTTTTCTGCCCGTCAACCAGTTTGCTACCAGTTGACCAACTTCTGACCCACCGAGCCTACCCAGCTTATTTATCAATCTTCTATGTGGAACAGTGTCAAAAGCTTTGCTGAAGTCAAGGTAGGCGACATCAACTGCTCCCTTGGTCTACCACTCTGGTTACCCAGTCAAAGAAATCTATGAGATTAGTTTGACAGGACCTTCCTTTGTAAACCCATGCTGTCTTGGATCCTGTGCCCCTATGGATTCCAGGTGTTGCACTATCCTTTCCTTAAGAGTGCCTCCATAATCTTGCCCACTACTGAGTAAGACTGACCGGTCTGTGGTTCCCGCCTCCTCCCTGCTACCACTCTTGTGGGCGGGAACACATGAAACCCTTCTCCAGTCTTCTGGGGCCTCTCCTGTGCTCAGAGACTCACTAAACAATTCTGCTAATGGCTCTGCTAGTTCCTCCTTTAGCTCCTTAAGTACCCTGGGATGTATGCCATCAGGTCCCATTGCCTTATCCATCCTGAGCTTAGCAAAGCTCTTGTAGGACCCTTTCTTTTGTGAAGGGGTAGTGCTCACCTCCCTCCCCTGTGTCCATGATGCTGAGCTGTGGGCCCTGCCCTACCTTCTCTTCAGTAAATACTGAGCAAAAGTATCTATTTAGGATAGATGCCTTTACAGGGTCCTCCTCCACATGCTCCATTTTCTCCATTAAGCTAGCAATACCCCTCTGGACTTTCTCCTTTCACTAATGTATCTATAGAAAGTCTTGTCACCTTCTTTTACTGTTCGTGCTAGTGTTTCCTCAGTTTGGGACTTTGCCTGCCTTATTGCCTTACCTGCTTCCCTTAGGGCAGTTTGGTATGCCTCCCTATCTTCATCCGCTGTGTTCCCTATATATTTCCTGAAGGCCAGCCTTTTGGCTCCTGACCTTTTCTGCTACTGTGATTTGAGAACCAAAGTGGTTTCCTTCTTCTTTGCACTTCCTTTTCTGTCTAACACAATGGGATGTTGCTTCAAGTATTGCATCCTTAATGCTTGCCCACTTTGCCTGTACCCCTCACCTGTGTTTCTTTTGCCAGGGCTAGCTTAACTCTGTTGGCCATCTTATCAAAGTCAGCTCCTCTGAAGTCCCATATTTTTGCCTTGGAATGGGATGATTTAGATGTAGTAGCCAAATTAAACCATACCATGTGATGGTCACTGGCCCCAGGTGACCTTCTACCGGAGATCTGTGATCTCTTCTTTGTTAGTCAGTACTAGATCTAGGATAGCCCTGTCTCTTGTGGGTTGCTGTACCAGTTGTTTGAGGCCCTCTCCTGCAGGAATCCACTATGAGTCTAGTTCTGGCAGATGTTCCTGCTGGTATTGACCAATCTGTATCTGGCATGTTGAAGTCTCCCATTATCAGAACCTCCCCTTTAGCTGTCATGTTTTGTATATCTTCTAACAGTAATGTGTCTATGTCCTCCCTCTGGTCTGGGGGCCTGTAGACAACCCCAGTTCTTATGGCTGTCCCATTTTCTGTTTCCAGGGTGACCCACAGTTCTTCTTCTCCTTATGTGTATTCTGAATTTCTGGCTTTGATGTATTTTCATTAACACACAGGGCCACTCCTCCCCTTTTGCACCTCGGTCTCTTCTGAACAATACATAGCCAGGTAATGAAGTCTCACAAGTGTGGTTACTGGTAAACCACGTCTCACTAATTGCTACTATGTCCAGTTTAGCCTCTGACATTATTGCCTGCAGGTCTGGGATCTTATTTCCCAGGCTGTGAGCATTTGTGTACATGATTTTCCATTGGCCAGATTTTGGTGTGTTAGTTGTTGGGTGAAGTTTGGCATTACCCTGTGCATCGTATGGGGAGACAAACCTTTTTCTTACCTGGTGATGCAAATGACAGCGCAAACACGCTGAATTCCTGTTTGACCACTAACTGAGGGAGGGGTGTTCTTCCATTCGGACGTATGGGGTGCTGCACCCCTCTCCCCATTTGCTAGTTTAAATATTCTGCAAAGAAGTCAAACTTCTGCCCCAATGCACTGACTCCCTCTTTAGTCAGATGCAGTCCATCATATTTAAAGAACTTTCGCTCCCAGAACTGTTGCCAGTTCCCTACAAATCTGTGTCCTTTTTCCTGGCACCAGTCCTTGAGCCACGTGTTTAGCTCCCCTATCTCCCCTTCTCTGACCTTCCGTCCATCTGCTCCCCTCTCCCAGACTGGCAGGATCTCAGAGAAGGAGATGCCGGACGAAACAGATGATAGTTTGTCACCCAGCCTAGTCAGGTGTTCCTTGGTCTCCACAACTGACCGGCTGGCGAGATCATTAGTCCCTATGTGTACTAGGACATCAATGTTTTCTCCTGCTTTGTGAACAATTTTAGCAATGCGGTCAGTGTCTCTCCATGCTGATGTACCTGGGAGACATCTGACCATCACCCCTGGCTGGAGATGGGTATCAACTCCCAGATCATGGAGTCTCCTATGATCAGGGAAGTTTTTTGGATTTCCTTTGTGCTTGTTTAGTTTTGGTTCCTGATTTGGGTGAGTTTTGTTGTGCTAGCTCCTGTGCGCAGTGTCCTGCTCTGCAGTGTCTTCTGCCTCTTTATTTGATTTCAGAGATAGAGGCAGATACCTGTTTGTAGTGTTTATATGGTTTTTGGAGGTATTGCGTTGGAGAGCAGAGAGTGATGGGACACCTGATTTGCTCCTTCTAACCTGCCAACCTCCTGGACCAACTACCCTCTGGGGTCGAGGTTTTTCTGTTGGATGCTGGGGAAATGGCGGGCGGTTCTTATAATGTATTTCCTCTTCAATATGAAATTTGAGGCGTGCAATCTCTGCCCATACTGCCCGGAGCTGAGCCCTAAGATCTCCAAAGGCCCAGCATGTAGGACAGTGTCCTAAATCCTGTAAGACTGTCCTTCTGAAAATTGTTCCACAGTACCTGCAGTTAATGAAATCCATTCCAAATAAGTTGCTGGGTTTGTAACCTAGTCAGAGTAATTAGAAGGGAAAAAAAGGAAAAAAATGCAAGTAATGGTTTAATTGTGCTTTGTTTAACTTGTTATAACAAGTTAAATTACTAGTGCCCCTGTAAATGAGATCACCTTGTGGAGGCCCCACTGATCTGCCCCTTCCTGCTCTGCCACAGGAAATGTCACAACAGTGGTACCCTATAAAAGGAGTGTAGCGTGGGGTGATTGGAGATAGGGGTGGGTGGCAGGGCCCTTCCCCTGCCTAAAAAGAAGAACCTCCAACTCCTACATACTGCAGGCACTGCCCTACTTACTGTTCTAGCTTCAGTATATCTGAGCACAACCTATATCATTTAGCTCTACTGTATGTATAACAAGCACTGAGCTATGAACCACTCATAGAATTGAAAGGCTGTAGCCTGAGGTCTACAAGAGGGGTAATAGCTCCTCCCCCATCTCCTATGTAAACCCTCAGGGTATGCCTGCTCTGCTAAGAGTGAGTAGCACTCACTCTCCATCCTCCCCTGACTCCTCCTCCTTCTCCGGCACTCTTATCTCACCTGGTGGGGGCCTTCAATCCTACTCAACTAAGCATCCTGCCAAAGGTGGGATACAGAGAAAGGCCAAAACATCAAGTTCAAACAAGTTGCTATATCATCTGTTCAAGTATCTAAGAACCAATCATATCCAATCCAGTTCTTATGTACTACAACCACTGATGTATGTTCATATCCAGTGCTGATATAGCTAAGCATTAACCATATCATCCAACTCCTACATACTGCAGACACTGTCCTACTTATTGTTCCTGCTCCAATGTATCTGAGCATGACCTATATCATTCAGCTTTACTGTACATATCACAAGCACTGAGCTGTGAGCCACTCATAGAACTCTATATATATTATAGTGGTGCGGTAGTGCCACTGTGGTTAGGGTTGAGCAGAGGTTTCTATGTTAATCCCCCAACATTGCACTCTAATAGCTTCATAACTATTCAACAGATTTGCATGAATTTTTGCATGCACAGTCATGGGGAGGGTAGATCTCTTGATGTGCTAAGTTTTATTCCGATCAGATATGTGGATTCCAAGATTCGGATAGCAAAAAAGTGAAAAAATCTGTATTTGTTGCTGTTTTTTTCTACTGTCATTGCCTAGCACCCAGACAGTTTGGAATTTTGGTCTGAAATGTTCAGGGTAGAAAGGGCTTGGTCCACAGATATGTCTTTCACTGCTTTGGTGAAAAAACATTAATCTATTCCAAAGTTAATAAATGTAAAAATTTCAGTTCAGAGAATGTTCAGTACAGTCTTTTGGATAGCTATTTGGAAAGAAAAATAATTTGATCGTTATGAAAAAGGATCCTTTTTCATATGGGGTAATCCTTTTTCAAGAGAAAATAAAATCCTTTTCCTCATGACCACCATCTTTTATTTATTTATTTATTTTTTATTTTATTTAAACATTTGGTGACTGGGAAAGGCACACTGAGCCAATGCTCATTTCCAGGTGTGACCTGGCAGAGGGGGAACAAAGGATAAATAAACAATTACAATGATACACAGCATACAATACATTACATAAATACATAGTCTAGCAAACTGCAGTATACAAAGGCAATAGTGCAGGAGGCATAGAAATAAATAGTACAGGAGCATACAGTTACAAAGGTGCCTCACAGGAGAATATTTTTCATTAACTAATACAACACAGTAGGCTACTTAGATGTATAGGGTACGTGGTAAGATATGGGTGACCGGAGAAGTAACACAGAGTAGAGTAAGTGTAGTTAGGACCTACAGTACATGCTAAGTGAAATTGTGAAGTAGTTTATATTTTTCCTTTTTTCAAAAAATACATTTTCAAAATCCACAAACATGACATCCTGGACAGACACCAGCACAACTATCTTGCTGATCATTACCCCAATAGGTAGATTGTGCACTTAATTGTTAGAAAAATTTACACCAAAATGTCTTTTTTTCTTATTTTAGAATCCTTTTTCATGACTCACTTCCTTTTTTTCATATAGCCATATGAAAAATAAATTTGGCCATACCAAAAAGAATCACTTCATAAGGAAAAATATTTTTCCAAATTCTATTTTATATGAAGGGATCCATTTTTGTTTGTAGGAAAAAAGCATATGAAGAAAGGATCCATTCATATGAAAAAAGAATCAGAAAAAAGTTCCAGTTCTCTTTTCATATGAAGGGATCCTTTTTCATAGTCTTTTTTCATTCATATGAAAAAGGATGCCCTCATATGAAAAAGGATTTTGGGTTTAGTTCCCCCCCCCCAATTCTTATTTGCTTGAAGGGATCCTTTTATATATGATTTTTTTGTTCTTACAAAAAAGGATCCCTTCAAATGAAAAAAATTTTGGACATAGTTGTTTTCTGATTCTTTTTTAGTATGAAGGGATTCTTTTTTCATATTTTTTTTTTGTTTATATAAAAAAGGATCCTTCATACAAAAAATTTTGGATTTGATTTTTTACCCAATTCTTTTTTGTATGAAAGGATCCTTTTTCACATGGGTTTTTCATTTCATATGAAAAAGGATCACTTCATACGAAAAAAGATTTAGGACTTAGAGTTTTTTTCCCACATTTGAACTTCAACAAGCCATAGCTTTCTCAATATTTGCACGTAAGGGACAATACTACAAGAATAACATACAGTACAATCACTCCAAACATTTTAGGGGCCTCATTAAAAAAAAACACATAAAAATGAAAAAATGTAAGTTCCCATAGGAAAACAATGGAACTTTAACAAGCCATACAACAAAGTAAATAAACTGCTATTTTGGTAGAAACAGTAGTGCAGGGCACAGAGGGCATTGCGCTTCCACACCAACATAGATTTCTGCATCTATGGAAGAATTGAAGTGCAGGTTCTAGAGGTCAGTACACTGCCACAAGGAAATGATGATAGCATTATACTATCTCAAAAAAGTAAGGAAATTCACTGCAAAAATCTTCATTGACAAACTAGTTAGGATTGAAGTGACAAAAGTAAGGAAATGTGGTGTTAGGGTTCAAAACCCTAACACCCCACCCCCACCCTGTAGGCAGTAAAAGGAAAAATCATTACGAATTCCTGTCTGTCCCCAAATCATGGGTGGGTTGTGCCTTTGGGTTTTCAGCCCTAATGTTAATCCTATTCTCATATACTGTATACATCTCAGCTTATTTCCTGATGCAATGGGCTGAGTGTTAGGGTTGACAACCCCAAGGAACACCCCACACCTGATGTGGGAAGATGCAGGAGAGATCAAACCATAATGGTTTTTCCTGTTGCTGCCTGCAAGGTGGTGGTGGTGTGTTAGGGTTGAGAACTCTAACACCACATTTCCCTACTTTTGTCACTTTAACCCTAACTAGTGCATTAACAAAGTTTTTTGCAATGAATCTATATGTATTATGGGGGCACTGGCACGCCCCTATAGTTAGGGTTGAGTAGGCACTTCAAAGTTAAATCCCAAAGTTTGCACTTTAATAACTTTACAACTGTTGAATGGATTTGCATGAGATTTCGCATGCACTGTCTCCTGTGGGAAATATGTGGATGTCTCAAGCTTCATTTAGGTTGGATGTGTGGATTCTGAGTTCTGGATAGTGCAAGAACTGAATTTGTGGATAATTGGTTTTGCTGTTTTTTTCTTTGAACGTGACTATAGACAAAACAGTTTGGAATTGTGATCTGAAATGTTCAGGGTACAAAGAGGCTGGCCCACATATGTGCTTTTTTGCTAGTTTCATGAAAAAATATTAATTAAAAGTTATTTAATTTTGAAAAATTGGGTTCTGAGCATGCACAGTAAGTACAATCAAGATAGCAGTATGAAAGAAAAAAGGAATTTGATGCCATCCTTTTTTGTGAGGGAAAAATTCCTTTTTCTTTTTCCGCCATTTTGTTTCCTGTTTTTTTCTGAAAAAAATTGTCAAGGATGGCCTGGTGTTGCAGAGGGTTGAGGCACTGGATGCCACACCTCATGCCATGCTGATGACCCAGGTTTGAGAGTCAGCTCAGGCCACAAGGGGTCGGCCTGGGGTGGAGGATGAGGAGTCAGATCAAGCAGCAGCAAGGCAGTTCTCCTCTCTGGGGAGGGATGTGGTGTTCCCTCAGTTCTTGGCTGCCACCCAGTGGAGGCTAGATGGCAGTGCCAAGCCAAGGGGGTAACCTGGCATCAGGCCAGGAGGGGGGAAGGGGCCATTACTGGATCCACGGTGCACATGCACACCTCTACATGCATGAGTGACTGCAATCTGCATACTTGACTTGCTAAGTCAAGTGTGCAGTGTACAGGATAACCGACAATATGGCCGCCGGGCTGGGCTGGCTGTAAGCAGTGTGGTTTTTAGTTTTTTAAGTTGTTTGCTCATTTTTGCGTTATTTGCATTACATTTATTTTGTTTTTTCATGTTGTCATTTGCGTGTTATTTTGTGTTACTCGATCGTTTTTAACAATATTTTACCATTTACCATTTATGATTTTTGATTAAAATCTGTGGATTATTCTACTTTGGCTGTGATCTGCTGACTTTTCTCCATGCATATTGAGCATTTGCTCAGAGAGCGAGCCGAAAACATTGGAAAATTGCCTGAGGTACTTTGAGTCGGGCAGTAGATGGGACCATAGTGACTGAGATTTGGAGTTTGAAGGTGGAGTGAAAGACCGCGGGAGATGAAAGAGTCAGCAGCTTGTTTTGCTGTGGATTGAAAGAAGAGAAGATCCTGTCTGGTAGCAGCTGCTAGGTAAACTGTTGGAGAGGATTTTTTTCCGGCCCTGGCCTAAGCCTATTTGTGTACTGCATGTCTGCTACTGTTGGGTGGCTGTTCTTACAGTACTTCTGTTTGTTTGCTCGGCAGCTGGTGGGCTGCCGTGATATTGAATGGAGCTGGGAAAAGGTTTGGGGCTGGGTAAGACTCCTTAGTGACTGGTAATTTACCTAGAAATTTAAACGTTTATGCCCGATTTGCCGGGTGAAGAATCTGTCGAAACAGAGTTTTGGCTTCCCGGCTACTTTGTTTGTGACTCTGCCCTTTCTCCTCTCAGTTAAACATATGGATGGTCAGTGTGTGTGATTACATTTAAAAATCTGGATTGTGGATAAAAGACCTGCTCTCAAAATACAAAGCTGTATAGTCGAAAAGATCACTGACTTTTTTGGATTGGGTACTTGAACCTGAACCTGGGGGGTGTCACTGATGGGATTTGGTGTGAGGACTGGACCCGCTGTTATCAGAGGATGAGTAGCGGGTGCAGGGGCCTTGTGGGTCTTGGGGGGAGCTGAAGAGCTTGTCCCTCACCCAGACCTGATTCATTCAGATCCCTGCTGGTCTTCGTCTCGGGGGATGGTTTGGGGTTTGATATTGGAGAGGTTAAGAACTGGAATAAGGAGCAGCGTTTTGATATGTAAGTCCATCGACCTTTGAGTTCGTGGAGAGTAATATCAGAAAGTGAGCTGGGGAGATCCCTACAGCCTAGTAAGAATGTTTCTTTTATTTTCCTGCTGGATGAACCGTTTCTTCTTTAAGACAGTTTAAAGGATTTATTTTACTCCCTGCCTGGAGGACAATATGAATGTTTTTCTCTCACAGACAGTTTAATGACATATTGGGAACATTGAAAGTGTTTTGCTTTTTTTTAAAAGAATTATTTATATATTATATCCTGAATTGTACTACTGAAATGAGAGTTTGGTGGGGGGATATTTGTTTCTGGTGAGGTGAGAGCTCCCAGAAGTTATAAACTGTTTTGGAGAGAACTGTGTTAATTTTCCCCCCATAACCTTGTAATAATTGTTTTTGTTTTTTATTGATTTTATATTTGTTTTGTGGTATATGATTGAGAGTTGAGTGGTTGAGTGCATGGTGTTGTGTTATTGGTTTGAATTTAGTGTGTATATTTTTGTGTGAAGATGTGTTGGGGAGTTATTCGGATGGTCAGGCATTATTCCCCTTCCCAGCTCAAGGACCTCCGCCCTTTTAATTGCCCCCCATTATCCCCGTAGGTATATAGATGCTGTAGGGCTCTGAGGATTGTGAGGAGGAGGAAGGTGGAGGCTGGACTTGGAAGGAGAATGGAAAAGAGCAGATGGATTGGGATAGTGGGGACAAGAAGATGCCCTGTGGTGAAATGGGCTCCGGAAAGAGGTCCCCCTTGCCTGATTTCCATACCCAAGGGCTCTGCTTGCAGCAGGCAGGTAGCTCGGTCTTCACTGGCAACTCATCCAACTCTGACGGTGTAATGTAATGCCAGGTCCATTAAAAAACAAGACTGCTATAATAGCTGATCTTGTCGGATCATCAGACCTGGCATGCATCACCGAGACCTGGCTGGATGATAATGCTGGCCCTGTTTTGGCTTCAGCTGTACCAGTCGGGTACTCGGTGATACACCGTCCGAGATTGGATCGTAGAGGTGGGGGGGTGGCAATCTGTTTTAGAATGGAACTGAGCCTAATAGAGGTAGCAGTAGGAATTACCAACTCCTTTGAATGTATCCTGGGTGAGGGTGTGGGGTACAGGATTCTTCTCATTTACCGTCCACCAGGTAATGGGAATGTTTTCCTGTGGGAAGTCGCAGACTTCATGGTCGATATGACATTGGGATCCTCCAGATGGCTGATCCTGAGGGGATTTCAATGCCTGGGTTGACAATGAACTCTCGCAGTTTGGTCGAGACTTCCTCCAGCTAATGAATTTGCTGGGCTTCACACAGGTTATTTCCTCCTCTACCCATATAGATGGTCATTCATTGGACTTGATATTCCTCCTGGGGATGGAGATATCCAATTTGGTGGTGGAGCCAGTTGGATGGTCTGACCATCACACCATTAGGTTCAGTTTCTTGGCCCCCCCGGTAGGTCAGCCCCTACGGAGATGGTCCGGTACCGCTCTTTGAGGGGTGTTACCCCAGAAGACGTGATGGCGGTACTGGATCTGTCGAGTTTGCCAAGTGAATGCATGGATCCTGGGGACCCGGTTCTTGCCTATAATAAGGTGGTAGTAGGGGCCCTAGAATCCATTGCTCCTGTACATGTTCGACCCCTCACCCTTCGCCCCAAGTCTCCTTGGTTTGATGAGACTTTGAGGGAGTTGAGGAGAGTGGGAAGAAGGCTTGAGAGATGTTGGCAGAAATCGGGTCTGGAGTGTGACAGGCTTAGTTTGATGGACCATTATCGTGTCTATCAATCAGCAATTACCTGTAAGAAGGCAGAATTCCTGTCCAGGGAAACTGCTGCTGCACAGAATTGACCAGCCCAACTCTTTCGGACCATGGACAGACTGTGCAATCCACTCTGTCTTCAGCCTGAGAGAGCATTTTCACAGGAATGGTGTGAGGAGTTTGCTCAATTCTTTACAGATAAGGTTGCCACAATCAGGTCTGATCTCCTTCTAACTCTCTCAAATGGGAGTTGTGGTGGTCAGCAGGAGATGTCAGACACCCAGTTTGTGTGGTCTGACTTTGACCAACCCACAATCAATGACATAGTGATGATCATCCAATCACTGCGACCGAGCAACTGTAGTTTGGATCTGGGCCCCACCCTCCTCTTAGTAGGATGTGTGGATAAAATTGGCCCGATCCTTGCCGAGATAATCTGGTTGTCATTGGAGAAGGGGATCTTTCCTGACCCCTTGAAAGAAGCCATAATTAGACCTCTTCTAAAAAAACCCTCCTTAGACCCGGAATGTCTGACTAACTACAGGCCTGTCTCTAACCTGCCTTTTGTAGGTAAGGTTATTGAGAAGGTGGTTGCATTGTAGCTGGACGATCATTTGACCAGCCACAATGTCTATGATTCTCTCCAGTCTGGATTTAGGAAAAGACATAGTACCGAGACAGCCCTTGTTAGAGTACTAAATGCCCTCCTAATAGTGAGAGATCGAAAGACTCATTCCATCTTGGTCCTTCTTGATCTCTCTGCAGCATTTGATACCGTTGATCATGGGGTGCTTTTGGAGTGCCTGCGGGTTATCTGTAGATTATCTGGTTTAGTCCTCAGTTGGTTTCGATCATTCCTCGAGGGTTGGACTCAGAGGGAGGTGTCTGGGATTTGTTCCTCGGCATCACTCCCCCTATCCTCTGGGGTGCCACAGGGCTCTATTTTAGCACTCATATTATTTGCGGTATATATGCTGCCATTGGGAGTGATCATTAGGAGGTACGGCTTCAGTTTTCACTGCTATGAAGATGATACTCAGCTGTACATGTCCTTTGTGCCTGACCAGGGTGATGCTGTCTCGGTCTTTAATAACTGTCTTACCGAGATTCAGGACTGGATGACTGTGAGCTGGTTGCGGTTAAACCCGGAAAAAACTGAGGTGTTGGTTGTAGACCCAGGCCATCGAGGGTCAGGTTTGCTGACTGGGTCATCTTCAGGTCTTTGGCTTGGGGGGACCCAGTTGGCGACCTCAGACCAGGTGTGGAACTTGGGTGTTATATTTGATGACTGCCTGACCTTTAAACATCAGGTGTCAGCTGTTGTCAAAACTTCCTTTTATCATCTGAGGAATATAGCCCGAGTGAAGCATCTGGTTCCTGTTGATGACCTTCCAACATTGGTCCACGCCTCCGTTACCTCTCGCTTGGACTACTGCAACGCCCTGTACCTAGGGCTACTGGGGGTAGATATTCGCCATTTGCAGCTGGTGCAGAATGCTTCGGCCAGGCTTTTGACCTGTACGTGAAGGACCAGTCATATAACACCTATCCTCCGTGGACTGCACTGGCTGCCAATTCAATGGTGAATCACCTTCAAGGTCGGTCTGCTGACCTATAAGGCCCTACATGATCAGGGACCTAGCTACCTGCAAGATCTTCCTCGTCCCTACTGTCCTTCCCATCAGCTCCCATCAACTGATGAGGGATTGCTAGAGAATCCCAGGGTTCATTTAAAGACATCAGAGGCAAGATCATTTAGTTTTATGGCCCCAACCCTGTGGAATTCTCTACCTCATCGGGTGAGAGAATGACTGACTGTACAAGCTTTAAATCAGCCCTAAAGACTTATTTGTTTAATTTAGCATATCCAGATTTTTAAAATATATTTATGGATTGATTTTAGGAATTTGTTTAAGTTTTATATACTGATCTGTTGTAAAAGCGCCTTGGTTTTGGAAAGGCGCTTCTTAAAAATAAAGTATTCATTCATTCATTCATTCATTCATCTGCGGTCCTGGGTAACAGGGTGAAAAGCAGAAATACCATGGTTCCCCCATTAAATACAAAATCACATGCCAGCCCAGTGGCACTGAGGGCTGAGGCACTGGTCACCATACCTCTCACCACGCCAGCGACCGGTGTTCGGCAATGAGCACGGGTCGCAGCAAGTTGGCAGGGTAGGAGAAGGACTGAGCATCCGAAGGACTGCTCTCTTTCTCTGGGGAGGGGGGTCCCGCACAGTCTGTGCAGGGTTGCCTCCTGGTGGAGGCTGGGAGGCACCATGCTCCACTGTCCATTTGGGAGGAGCTGGGGGCAGACATTTGGAGAGGGCGCATGCGGACACATGCACGCTCCCCTCTGTAGACGTCATTGCACGTCCTCGGCTCTGGGGCAGTACAACTAAGATAAAGGGGATTGCACCTGGCTCAAGCAGCTTGATGGCCATTCTCGAGTTTCGTCAAGGTAGTCTGACACCCACCTGGATCCGAGTTCTGTGGGGAGTTGGGGACTCCCTGCAGTGCCGCTGCGGGGGGTAAAACTGCAGGAGCAGGGTGCCATATAGTGGCTGAGAAGGCCGGTGGCCGGAATATCCCAAGGTAAAATGTGATGATGAGGGAAGCAGGGCTGGGTGGCCAAAGGAGGTATAAAGAGGAGAGAAACCAAAAAAAAATACAAAATCACACATACCCCATAATGCAAAGCATCATGGGCTGGATATGCAAATCACCACAAAATATTATGCTGGTTCAACTTTAAGTAGAAATGCATGATGCAAAAGACCTCTCACACAGTCTGCAAAGGGTGTCAACAGAAGACACATGGTTCCCCCATTACCAAGTAAGGCACAGGGGTAATGGGAGAACTAAAAGCTTTCTGGAAAAAAACATTTCTAAAGCCACAAAAATGACATCCTGGAGAGAGACCAATATATCTGTCTGGCTCTTTGAGACTCAGTTAGGTGGATTCTGCACTTAACTATAGGAAACATGCCCCCCAAATATGTTTTCTGTAACAGTTGTACTCCTTTTTTGTGACTCACTTCCCAGCTGTATGGCACAAAAAATTAATCTTTGTTTTGTTTCAGGCCAATTGTTTTTGTGAGGAGAAAATCCTATATTTTGTCTCTGATGTCTAATGCCCCCACCAATGCTGATCACTATCCCAGTATGGCTTATTTATTTCCCTGCATTCCATGTCAAATGGGCTAATCAATATGGGTGACTGTCAAAATGGCAAATCAATTACAGCGACAGTCAATTAAGCAACTCCACACGATGGCGATATACATAATGGCTACAGTACTTCCCATCATTAAACCTGGAACTGAAAGTTGTATGTGAGACCGCTAAGATAATCTTACTGGCCCTAACACCATACTGTGACACTGCCTGGCACAAATGCTCAGTCAGATCTCTGTAGTCCTGACGGATGGTAGGGGTCTCTGAAACAGACAGCAACTGCTTGGGTCACATCTCTGAAAGCCTCTGCTGCTCCTTCAGACATTCAATAAATCTCCCCTCAGAGTTAGTCTCCATGTTTCATGCAGGAGACCCCCCCCCCATTTTTTCATATTTTAACTCCATGCCACACTTGGATGGTGGGGTCACTGTTTCAGTGCTGTCATTCTTGTCCATTTGCCATTATTGGGCAGTCACTGCAATTGCCATCACTCATAATGACTCCCTCATATGACTTCACCCAAATAACTTCATCTATTTTAATTGATACCATTTCTCTGGTGTCTAGTGGCACCCACCACCCACCAATCACCATCCCTGTATGATTTATTTATTTCCCTGGTGTCTAGTGGCACACCACCACCCTCCGATGACTGTCCCAGCTTACTGCTTCTTTCCATGGTGTCAGGTGGCACCCATCCACTCTCCAGTCACTGTATTGCCTGTAATAAAGAAAAAGGTCCCTCAATGTCTTCTTTTTTTACCTAAAAAGAAGAAAATGGCTCCTCGCCAATTCAACCCCCCACTCCATCCACCCACTCAACACCCACCAACCTCCAACCCCCCCCCATCTTCCACATATCCTCAGTCACCTGAACATGTCCCAGGGTAAAGAGCCAGTCTCTGATCAAAGACATGTCTTGCTGCTGGAAATGCTGACTGCTCTATGAGAAAGTAATGTAAATGTGGTTCAATGCATTTCAATGGGGTTTTCAACTTTGTGGGATAACTTTGCCATGACTGCATATTTTGAATCCAAATTTTCAAAATGGCCTTTTAGGTACCCCACCTCAAGAACAATGTCAATAGATTTATGCAACCCTGGCAAGTAAGGTGATTTCATGGTCACTTGGTGAAATCACCTTTTGAGCAGGATTTGAACATTTTCAACACACTTGTTCATGTGGAGGGGTCATGAGAAGGCTATGTTGGAAATCTGAGGTCAAAATATGCAAAAAATGGCAAAGTCGTGAGCAGTCATTGACATTTTTCTATGCTCACTTGTAACTTCAGTAATTTAAAATATTTTGACCACAAGTTTTCAACATAGGAATGTTTTTATACCACCTCATGAATGTACTGTATCAGCTGTCATTTTTCAAATCCTGCTTAAACTGTCTTTTTGTACCTGCAGTGTGTAATGATGTTCCAGTGGTGTAGAATAAAGTTTTGGTGGGGATTTGAAACTTTTAATCTACCAGGTTCATGAGGTGGGGTAATAAGAAGACTATGCTGACAACTTGGTTGCTGTTTTGCTACAAATGGAAGCACTGGGCCCATGGAGCCCTGCATTTCCACAGCAACATACATATCCACATCTAAGAAGGGCCCTGTGCTTCCACAGGCAAATGAGGATCCACATCTATGGAGGGATGGACATTCAGGGCCAGGAAGACCCTGCACTTCCACAGGCAAATGAGGATATGCTTATACTATCTCCAAAAGTAAGGCAATTCTTTGCATAAAATGGCATTAATGCATCAGTTATGGTTGCTATTACAGTGACAAAAAGTATGAAAATGTGATGTTAGGGTTTTCAACCATAACTCCACATTCCTCCCCAAGCAGCCAAAGGGGATAAAGCAGCAGAAGCAACCACAGACATCCATCTTCAGGTAAGACAAACAACATACAACTCTTTCCACATGACAAAAGAGACATCAATCATCAAGGTCCAGAGCTTTTGTAGCAATGGATACATGCCACAAGTGGTTGAAGGCACTCGGCCCCTGAAACCAATCATTCACGTGGACACAGAAGTGCAGGGCCCACCTTTGGCACCTAAGTGAAGACATCCAATGGGAATTTTATATCACACTTCCCAGGTGGTTGTAGGCACTCAGCTCTGCCTCATACCTCACAACCCTCCTGGGGCATGCAGAAATTTACTAGTGATGCATACCCTGCTATTTGGGACTGCTGACTTAAAAAATTTATAATGTGATTTTATGTGAATTATATTTTACACTTCCCAGGTGATTGAAGGCACCCAGCTGCCCCTCATGCCTCACAATCCACCTGGGGCATGCAGCAATTTAGCATTGCTGCACACCCCTGCCATGTGCTGTTGCTCACTTACAACCTATAATGTGATCCTATGGGAATCATATACCGCACTTTGCAGATGGTTGAAGGCACCCAGCTGCACCTCATGCCTCACAACCCCCATAGGGTATGCAGCAATTTAGCATTGCTGCACACCCTGCTGTGTGTTACTGCTTACATATACCACACTTCCCATGTGGTTGAAGGCACTTGGCTGCACCTCATGCTTCAAAACCCTCCTGGGGCATGTGGTAATTTAGCATTATTGCACACTACGTCATGTGTTATTCCTTACTTACAATTTACAGTGTGATCCTATGGGAATTTCTTTACTGCATTTTCCAGGTGGTGTGCAAGTATGCATGTTTATCCATGGCTACAGAAGTGCTAGACCATGACAATGGATGTCTCATGTTGAAATAGTTGTATGTTGTTTGTCTTACCTGATGATGGATGTCACAAAACTCTGCAACAGAGTAGACACACCAGGAGGACTGGAAAAAAATGAGACGTGATCTAGAAAAGTTTGAAGAATGATCAAGGGCTTGGCAGCTGGGTTTTAATGCAAAGTAGTGTAAAATAATGCATTTGGGCATAAGAACCCTGGGGTAACATACCAACTGAGAGGAGTGGTATTAACAGTTACAAAGCAGGAAAGAGACCTGGGGGTTATCATTTCTGATGACCTGAAGGTAGCGAAGCAGTGTGACAAAGCAATGGGAAAGGCTGGAAGGATGCTGGGTTGCATAGGAAGGAGAATCACCAGCTGAACGAGGGAGGTAATAATACCCCTATACATATCACTGGTTAGGCCGCACCTCAAGTACTGTATACAGTTCTGGAGGACCAACCTCTGTAAAGACATAGAGAGGGTGGAGGCAGTACAAATTAGGGCAACCAAAATGGTGCATGACCTGCATCAAAAGCCTTATGGGGTAAGACTCAAAGAACATGACATTTACTTCCTGGAGGAAAGGAGGGTAAGGGGGTATATGATAGAAACATTCAAATACCTCATAGGCAAAAACAAGGTACAGGAGGCAAGTAGTTTGCACAGAAAAAGATGCTCAATGACAAGGGGTCATGCTATGAAGTTAGAAGGTGAATGCTCAGAGGAAATGTGAGCAAGTACTTCATCGTGGAGAGAGTGGTGGATGCAGAGAACAGCTTACCAGCATAGGTGTTGGGGTGGAAACAGTGACAAGGTTGAAGAACACATGAGATAGATGCAGAGGGATCTTAGCGATGTGGGGGCAGTAAACACCTCAGACTGAGTAGGGTCTGTGGCGACACTACAGGTAGGGAAAATAGGGCACACTATGTGAGCCATCAGGTCCCTATCTGCTGACAGATTCTATGTTTCTATGTCTGTGGTTGCTTGTGTTGCCTTGCCCATTTTTGGCTGCTTGGGGGAAATGTGGAGTTAGAGTTGAAAACCATAACATTGCATTTCCATGCTTTTGTTGCATTCATAGCAACCCTAACTGATGCACTGAGTTTTTTGCAGAGAAGAAAGATAGATGATAGATAGATAGATAGATAGATAGATAGATAGATAGATAGATGGGATTTTGGATAGTTCTGATAAAATATAAACCTGATCTCTGGTGAAGTGGTGTCAAATGCCCTGAAACGGTAGTGTTAATTGTATATACAGTGTAATCTGGATGAATAAATTTCAAGGAAACTAAATAAAAAAAAAGAGTTTCCCTGTGACTATCTGGTGAGTGAGACTTTTAGTCCAGTCTCTTCTGATTCATTCTGAAAACAATAAATACCCCTTTGATTTCCGCTATGGCCTACCTCCAATTAAAATCATGGTGCCATATTTGCTTTGTATTGCCTTGCCTGAAAATCAGCTGAACTGCCCCAGGCTGCCTTTTTCTTGGCATTTTTTCAGGGAAACTAGATTTATTTGGCGTTGATTTGAGTTAATATGGAATGTAATGCCCAGTACAGAACTGCTGCACAGCCACAGCAGAATTGCTCATAATATGGCCACAGCAAGCATAAAGTCTTGTGTGGAATGTAGGCCCACTTTACCACAGTGTACATGGGGCCCTGCCTATACCTCTTTTACCCTTCACTCAGTTGCAGCTATAGTGACACCATACCCTTTACCCCAAGACTGTTTTGTCCTTTGAGACCCTAATGGTCTCCTTCACATACACTGTCATCCATCCATTGGTATCCATCCTGTCCTTTTAAATAGGGAATAGCCTAGGGTATTAAGGTCCTAGCTTTTCTTTTGTGCACATGTTTCTTTATTAACCACCAAATCCAACAGCTCTGATGCCATTATCAGCTGCAGATCATTAATTATGTTGCTAAATCTTCTGGCATACATATACATCACTTTCCACCTGCTTTTCTTTCCCTTTCGGGCATCCCATCTTTTGTGACTGTTGAACACCCCCTGTTCCTCTTCATTCCCCTTCCTGTTCCCACTTGTCCTTCAGTCCTGTGTGTGTTAATGGAGAACTCCCTTTGTGCATCAGTGTGTGCACTAATGCTTTATCACTGCCCACCACCTTCACTTAGTTTAATATCTTGCTAACTGTTATATCTAATGTAGTGTTTACCCTAAATAGGCCATCATCTGCAGACAACCATCCTTCAAGAAGGATCTCCAGTCACTCAAGTAATGAAAGATGCCCTCATCACACCAAAAATGTTGCCATGTGTTAAACTCTAATTTTATTTTTTTCATTTTTACTCTTGTTCTTATGTGGTACTGGTAGCATCTCTTAGAAAGCTACCATATCTGCCAGTGTGCTCAACCTGCTACCAAATTCCAAGAATATGGCCTTAATCATTTCATTGCTATTATATAGGTCATGGGTACCTATGTGTATCCTGTCTGGCTTCCCATCCTCTGATCTTGTTAGCCCTTCCAACCATGGGATCATCCTGTCTGATGTCACCCTGGGTAATACAGAAAGTATGTATATCCATGGCTAGAGTGGCATGCAAGCTTCACCATCCCTCTAGCTAAGGAATCTGTTATGATGTCATAAGAATTGCTACTGTATGTGGACTGCTATAAAAAGTTAAAAACTGCTCCATGGGGATCCATGGACAGTAGTGGAAGTTGATTTGTCAAGTTATTTTTGAAAACTGGAGAGTTCTTCAGAGATTTTCATGAGATTTCCTGCAGCAGAGGTAGCATAAAACTTCTTCAGAGATTTTTTTTAATTCTAGATATCTCTGGAGAATCTTGGGAGATAACTTGCTGAACTGACTACTACCATGGTATAGTCAACCACATTGTTATCTAAAAAGTTTTAAATGGCAGACGGTGCTTTCCAGTTCTCTGCAGGGGGGCACAAAAGACAGACAATGTGACACAGAGGGGAATGAGTGAACACAGAGGGAAACATGGAATGCCACCAACTGGCTAGCAATAGGAACAAGGGACTATATATATATATATATATATATATATATACTTACCAAAACAAACAAAAAAAAAGCTGAAAATGCATTCAAAAACTGTTAATTTTTCTATTTTTATTTTAATTTTTATTACAAATGAGACATTGTAGAATAGCAATAATGCACTCCAGGGAGTGTGTTATTGTGTAATACATTCACTTCTCATGAATTTCATCTTCCTAAAATTGGTCAGAGGGCATTATCCTATTTAACTTATGCTGATGATGTAGTTTTGTTATCAACTAGTCATTTAGGTCTTTCGAGAAGTCTGGATAATTTTCATACAAACTGTGTCAGTGCAGATTTTCAGATAAACTATAAAAAAACTATGATATTGGTATTTGGTGACAATAAGAATAAATATAAATATTATATAAATCATAAAAAAATAGAAGAAGTAAAGAGTTTCTGCTATCTGGGTATAACTTTTAGTAAACAAGGAAATTGGAACGAACATCAGAGAGAGATTAAGGTAAAGGCAGAGAAATTTGTCCCTACTATCTTATCTTTTTTTTTCAAAGTTTGGTGAGAATTCTATCAAAGGGAACCTGATGGTTATTGATGCCAAAGTCAGGTCACAACTCCTTTATGGAGCTGAGATCTGGGGAATTAATTATAGTAATAAAAGGGGACTTGACTCAACTTTGAACAAACTTTATAAGAAGATGTTGGGACTTCCAATTTCTGCACCATCTTCATTAGTTAGAGCTGAATTGGGTAGGGTTTCAATTGAGTGCTATATCCAGCAAAGGCTGGTAAACTATTGGTTAAAAGTTTTCAGAATGAGTCAGAATAGACTTCCTAGAATTTGTTTAGAGGAAGGTTTAACAAATTTTTGTTTTTATAAATCTTTCCCCTGTATGCAAGTGGTAGAAGAAATCAACAAACCATTAGGTCTAATGTCAATCATAACATATAGTTTAAGATTTCCACCAGTTCAAATTAAAAAAGAAATCAATAATAGGATAATTAATGTATATATACAAAAGGATTTAGAGTTTTCCAGGTTGTCAAAAGCGTGCCCATGGCTAGCTGAAAATAAAAGATCTCATGAATTCAAATTATACCTGGAAATATTACAAAATCCTAGTCATAGGAAAGCAGTTACTAGATTTCGATTTGAATGTTTTATTAGTAACGTTATGAGAGGAAAATTTGAGAAAAACAAAAACATGGATACTAATTGCAAATGTGGATTAAGTGAAAATAATTTACTACATGTACTGTAGTTCTGTTTTGTCCTCTATATAATAAAATGAGGACTTCTCTTTTGGGTGGTCTACTCCAGAAACTTACATACCAACCAACCCATACACTGAATTTTCTATTAAAAACACAGAAAAAGGAAGTGCTTATCCCTGTGGCCTCTCTCCTAAGATACATGGAACTTAAATGCCTCCATTTAAAAACATCACCTACATTAAAGAATGTGACATTGAGCAATTGATGGTGACAGAATACCATTTATGCTGTAGGCACAGTTTAAATTAGAATAAAAATAAGAAAGTTATATGGTAAATAGATTTAAATGTGCAAACTCAATTGGAAAGGGTTTATGATAATCTGATATTAGATGATCTTATGTACTGTTAATATACTCTCATATTGAGAATCATTTTATAATATGTTATTTTAAAGTGAGTTTTAATTTGTTATTTATGTCTTGATTGTAATGGCATAAAATGCCGAACAATAAACTTGATACTGATACACTTCTCATGTGTTGAACACACTCAGCCTGCAGCCTTGTGCTTCAACCACTCCAGGCATGACATTATTACACAATAACATACACCCAGCCATGCCTTATTGCTTAATTCTAAAAAAGGCAGATGTGGACACAGATGCATAGTGCGCATAAATCCACATTTGCCCAAATGTGCTTGAGCAGCCCTTCTGCTATTTTTAAAAAGCAAATGACAGAAAGTCATGATTTTCTGTAAAATATGTTGCAAATGCTATCTGCATTCTTTTATTGCAAATTGTTTATTTTTTTTTTTGTCACAAGATTTGGATGCTATTTTACTATTTAAAAGATTATCTAACAGTTCAGATATAGTTCTGTTTTGAAAATACTGTAGCAGCAAACAGATCTTGAACAGATCCTTTGGAAAACCATGTCCTATACGTGTAGGCTATTTCTGAGCAATTCTCTCTATACTATAAACTCCATGGCATAATTTATAGAAAATAGTTTCAACCTTATTTACTCATAAAAGTCAAGGAACTTCTGCTATGATGAACTGCCTTATCTTAAAGCAGTGCAGTGACAATTTAAAATCATTGGTCACCATTCATAGTTTTTCAAACCCTTGTGTCATTTGTAAAGAGGTGGATTCCAGCATCTCAGATACATCACTAAGATACAGGCTTGCTTCTCTCATCTATTTGTCAACACTAGTGCATGAAATTGTGTTAGACAATTAAATGCACACTTCCTAGGCCTACCTAGGAGTATAATCTGATGTATACAGCTGGTCAGCCAGTACTAAATAGTACAGCCAGTAAATCTGGTATCTTGCATTTACTTTAGTCATATAACCCCTGTGCTTCTCTTAGGCTGACAGTGAGGTAAAGAGTTGACATCATGGTCTAAACCTTTAGCAACAAAGTCTTCAATCATTACCCTTTCCCTAGCTCCATAAATTCTTGGTACCTCACTCTGTTCCTTATTCCTAAATGACTTCCATGGAACCATTTCTATTGCTGCCTCCACCAAAGAAAAACTCAGCTGTAGGCCATGTCTTTACTTTTGTAGACTAGCAGAAATGGCACCCTTTACTCCTCATTAAAAAACAACATTAAAAACATCCAGTTAAATATGCTTAACATCTGGGTTTCACTGTTATGTTCTATGAATTTCACTATGCAGCCCTATTTTGAACAAATAACTCATTACTTAATTTATTCCATTAAAGAGCATGTGTTCACAACTAAAAACCAGACAACAATTTTATTTATTGGGTTTTGGTAAGTTAGAATGTTCTGCTTTTATATTAACATTTATTTCTGCAGTGAAACAAGTGGGTTTTCAACTTTCCTTTTCACAATGTAAACATAGAAACACAGAATTTGTAGGAAGAAAAGAAAAACATGATCACCTTGCCTGCACAACACTTCTCAGCATATTCTTCCTCCGCAGACCCTATATGGTCTCCAGGGACCTGTCGGGGTCCCTGCCTCTTTTCTAATATACCCCTATATTTATTTCATACATACTTGAGGTCCCCCACTGTTCAAGCCTCCACAAAATCTGATGGCAGTCTTTTCCAGGTGTCTGCTACCCTTTCAATAAAGAAATATTTCATCACATCTCTCTTGAAATCTCACCCCCCCCCCAGCTTCATCACATGCCCAAGGTCCTGGAGCTTGTCCTGTTTAGGTTCATGCATTCATGGCTCATACAAGTTCGAGGGGGCATGCCCATAGTGAACTCGCCGCCGTTTATCCTAACGATGGTAAATTCATTTGTTTTTCTCCCATGTATTGATCAAGATTTCTTTTGAATTGCCCAAGGTTTTCACTGGATACAACTTCCACTGGTAGTGAGTTGCATAACTGGGGAACTCTCTGTGTTACAAATGTTTTCCTGTACTCAGTTTTACAGATTCTGAATGTATTCTTAATTTGTGTGATCTTGTACAACAAAGTGGAGTCTGTCTTAACAGACAGTTTGATTCAAGGAATACTTCGTTCCTTGATGCCTTATAAGCCCAATATAGTGCACCTCTAGTTACCCTATATTCTAGGGAAAACAAACCCAGATTTCTCAATCTTTCTTCATAACTTAATAATCCTTGATTTTTAACATGTTTTGTTAATTTACGTTGGATTGACTTGTGGGTTGACTTATCTCTAATTAGTGTGGGGGAATAGAAGGGGGCACAATATTCCAGGTTTGTTCTAATCAGACTAGCATACAAAGGGATTATGACCTCCAGCTCATGACTTTTTGTATGTTTGAGAATACATCAAAGGATGCCATGACATTTTTTAGTTATTTTATTTATATGAGCACCAAATTTCAGAGTGTTTGTTATCTTAACTCCAAGGTTTCTTTTGGACAAAGTAACTTGTAGTTTGATTATGTTGATGGCATAATTAACTTGTTTGTTGTTTTTCCCGAAGTGCATCACCTTGTATTTTGTAATATTGAACACCATTTTATTTTTGCAGGCCCATGTATAAAGATTATTCAAATTATTCTGTAAGGATTCTACAGCTAAATTACTATCTATTATACATCCTAATTTACTGTCATCGGCATACTTTTGTATCCATACACCATCATCTGTCTGCATATTAGAGATCATGATGTCAAATAAATTAGGATAGAGTACCGATCCATGCGGCTCTCCACTAGTCACATTACCCACTTTGACTCATACCCTTTTAATACAACCCTCTGTTTCCTATCCTCCAACCAAAAAGCTATCCACTTTATGATTAGTGGATGTAACTGAAGTTTTATAAGTTGTCCTATTAGAATTCTGTGAGATACGATGTCAAAAGCTCTCTCGTAGTCAAGAAATATTACATCTACAGAGAGTCCACAGTCCAGACCTTTGCTAACTGTCTCAAAGAAACTTGTCAAATTGCTCATACAAGATTTCCCCTGAGTGAACCCATGATGAGACATATCGTGGTTCTCTGAATTCTCCAGGTGGATTATTTTATGTTGTAGTATTCTCTCCATTAATTTTCCTATACAAGATGTCAAACTTATAGCTCTATAATTGGAAGCATTATTTTTTATCCCTTTTTATAAATGGGGGTGACATTAGCTAACTTCCATTCATCTAATGCAACTTCTTCATTTATGGAAGTGTTAAATAGCAGGATAAGAATTACTGATAATTCTTTCGAGAGATTTTTAATAAATATGGACAGAATGCCAACAGTCCCAGAGGCTGTACGTGGTTTAGAATTGTTTATTGCTCTTAGTACCTCACTTTCAGTAAAGGAGACTGATGTTTCTGGAATATACACATTCTTAACACACATAACCTCTTTTGTTTTAAATATACTGGTGAAGTATTTATTAACTTTGTCTGCCATATGTTTTTCATCAGATATAAGGGTATCCTGTACAACAAGTGGACCAGCCCCAAGATTGCTTCCTTTAAATGACCCAATATAGTTATAAAACTTATTTTTGTTATTTGTTGTATCCTTCACTAATTTTAGTTCTAATTTTTTTTTTTTTTGCTTGTCTCATCAGTTTTTTTGTTTTATGTGAGATATGTTTACATTTTTGCAATGCTTCTTTAGAGGAATCATTTTCACAGTGATGGAATGCTTACTTTTTCCTTCTAATACATATTTTGATCTTAATGTTTCACCATAAGGGTACTCTCTGTTTGTTGTTATCATTTTTTGTATGCATCAGTACCTAAGTCTCTATACAATAGTTAATTTAATTTGGAATGACTTCCCACATCTTGTTGACTGTAAGTCCATTCAAATCTTGTTCCCAATCCCAATCATTGAGACAGCATTTAATCTTTTTATAATCTACTTTGTTAACATTTTTAATTGTGGTGCTACCAGTTTTCTTTACTTTTAAGTTAGTAAATCTCCATGAAACCATAAAATGGTTGCTGTCACCAAAGGCAGAATAGTAGGGCTAGAGTCATAATATGTAATATTAGTTAATATTAAATCTAATATGTTGTCTTTCCTCGTGGTTTTATTAACTATCTGTTCTACATCATTTTGTATAGTATACTGAATCAGTTTGTTGTCCCAGTTTCCTTTTCCAGTTAAAGATGGCCAGCATATGTTTGGTAAATTTAAATCACCCAGTAGGATGTAATCATCCTTGATCATCATACTATCTAATGTCGAGAAGAAGTTGTCATTAGCTGCTGTATCAAGATTTAGGGCATGATATCCTAGTATAATTGTTGGAGGTTTCAACAGGGAATTGATTTTAACCCAGATTTATTCACTATTTGAGTGTCCACTATTTAATTCACAGTATTTTAAACTATTGCTTATATACAGTACAATACCTCCACTGTTTTTATTCTGATGGTTTCTACTAACTAGAGAAAAAACAAGTATCTTAGTAGCCCAGTCCCCATCTGAGAACCAGGTTTTGGTGACACCACAAATATCAATATCATCCTTATTAATTCTATATAGGAGTTCACCTAGTTTATTACTTAAACTTCTGGTATTAAGTAATAAAATTTTGGTTTCAGTTTTATGGCTGTTATCACTGGTATTGTTATCCATACTGCTTGTTTTGCTGGAGTTGACATTAGTGGGAAGTTGCATTGCAACTGTATTAGCCTTAGATGTAGTATTGCTACTTAAGTTTTGTATTTGTTCTTTGTCTACCCCCTTGGAGCTAGTTTAAACACCTGTCTATGTATGAATTGAGGTGTCTCCCTAAAAGAGATGTTCCCTTTCTTGTCGGGTGTACTCCATCCCAGCAGATTAGCTCCTTATTATCAAAAAACTCTTCCCAGTGCATAATATATTCAAAACTTTGTTTAATGCTTTGCCTTCTTAGCCAGTTGTTTATATTTTTTTATTTTATTATTTAAGTAGTCATTTGTACCAGTCACTGGGAGTATTTCAGATAAGGCAAACTCACAGTTCATGTCCATTAATGTATTAGCTAATCTGACAAATGATTATTTTACTTGCTAGGCATTTTGTTGCATGATGTTATTAATACCAGCATGAATGTTAACCATGAGTTTTTCTCCCCCATTCTGGAGTATCTGTCTGGACATTCTTGTGATGTCTCTGATTTTGTCCCTTGAAAGCATAATATTGTCCTATTTGCTTTATCCTGGTCACATATCATCCTATCTAGATGCTTGACTATAGAGTCCCCTAGTAGATAAATTTGTCTGTGCTCTGGTGTTATTTTAATTTCAATGTCCATGAGATTTATGTTTCTTTCATTAGGTGTTTCCAGTGATTGTGCACTACTAGTAATAGACAGAGCACCAGACCTAGTTCCAGGGGATGGGGGGGTGGTATTGAATTTTCTGGCTGGTCACTTAACAAGTCAGAATGGTTTGGGGTCGAAACTTTGGCCCTTTTCTCTTTTTTAGGTATCTTTGAACTCCTTATTTGGTACTACTCGTCATTGTGTTGGTCAGGATCAACTTCATCTCTTGCTCTTTTCCTATTAGCGAGTGCATTATTATTAATGTTGTTACTGAACAATGATTCACCCAGTCTAGATTGATTTGTAGTTTAGAGACTGGTATTAGGGGACAGGGGAGTCAGAAATTGGTGCTAGGATGGGGTATGGATAATACAGTTGTTACTCTCAGCTGTCTCCTTTCTTTCCCTTTAGTGTGAGTTACAGTATTCATTCTTGCTGCCATCTGTTTCTGACTTTCTTCTAAATGTATAAGTCTTGCATTAAATAAACTTATCTCCAGCATCATGTCTAACTACTATGTTACCTAAAAACTAAAGCGCTGCTCCCGAGTGTTAAAGTTTGTTTTTTGGTCACACAGTAGCTTCTAAATGCCTTTATCTGCCTACATTGTACTCAAGAACTAAAAAGAACTGTAGTTTAATGAGTGGTAGTTTTCTCAGAGGCAGAATGAAACTACCCACTCCTCTTCCTACTTCCTGTAAAGACAGGAACCAAGGCCCCATGTTTTAAATAACAAAAAGAAAGCTTTTAGAGCTCAAACACAGATAAAATACAGTTCAACAGTTTACAAAATTTCATACACAGTGCTGCAGTTATGTACTGCATGAGGTAGGCTTACAAAGTGAAGGCCCTCACCTCAGTCATTAGATATAGCACTCTCATGACCCAGAGGTAGCTGCCAGGGGTCACAAACTAAAGTGCTGCTCCCAAGTGTTAAAGTTTGTTTTTTGGTCACACGGTAGCTTCTAAATGCCTTTATCTGCCTATGTTGTACTCAAGAGCTAAAAAGAACTGCAGTTTAATGAGTGGTGGTTTTCTCAGAGGCAGAATGAATCTATCCACTCCTCTTACTACTCCCTGTAAAGACAAGAGCCAAGGCTCCATGTTTTAAATATCAAAATGAAAGCTTTTAGAGCTCAAGCACAGATACAATACAGTTCAACAGTTTAAAAAAGTTTCCTACACAGTGCTGCAATTATGCACTGTGTGAGGTAGGGTTACAAAGTGTTTAGAAAGAGATTCCCCACCAGTACCTTGCTCACCCCTATGAGACACTTGTAGGTCTCAAACATGTCTCTTCATGTTAATGTTCAGATCTCTCAGTCTTTCCTCATAGGGCTGCCCATGAAACCCCTGCACCATTTCAGTTGTCCATCTCTGGACCACTTCTACCCTGTCTTTATCCTTTCTGAGGTGGAGCTTCCAAAACTGGACACAGTACTCCACCTGAAGGTACATGAGAGTGCAATATAGCAGCAACACAACCTCCTGCCTCCTGCTGGAGATACCCTTCCCTATGCACCCCAGAATCCCACTGCTCTACCACTGCCTTGTCACATTTCCCTGATACTCTGAGATCCTCTGATATGATATCTCCAACCTCTCCCCCATCCTTTACTAAGAATCAAGGTTGTTATGCCCTAAGTGTATGATTTCTCACTTTGTGGTACTGAGCTCAACTGCCATGTGTCTGACCACTCTTTTAGTTTCCCAGGATCCTTGCATATTATCTTCACTCCCTCTGAGTATCCATGCCATTACAGATTTTGGCATAATATGCAAAAAAGGCATGCCTTCCCCGCTAGTTATTTTGCAATGTTCCCTATGAAGACATTAAAGAGGACTGGTTCCAGTACTGAACCATGTGGTTTCCCGCTGGTCACTCTCCCATCCTTAGAGTGAGTGCTGTTAACCACCACCATCTGTCTTCTATTAGTTAACCAGCTTCTAGTTCTAACCCAATTTACCACTTTAGATCCTACTCCTAGGCTGATCAACTTCCTAATCAACTTTCTGTGCAGCACTGTGTCAAACACCTTGCTAAAGTCCAGATAGGCCATGCTGACTGCCCTCCTTTGATCTATATCCCTGGTCACAAAGAAATATATTAGATTCATGTGGCATGATCTTTCCACTGCATACTCATGCAGCCTTTGGTCCAGCATCCCATTGGATTCCAAATGCTCAACCAGTCTTTCTTTCCTTAGGGTTTCTATTAATTTCTTCACCACACAAGTAAGACTGACCAGCATTTAGTTGATAGCCTCTTCGATGCTGCTGCTGTTATGTAGTGGGAGCACGTAAGCCCTCCTGTTTACAGTGAGCTATTGTACAAGGCTGTCAGCAGGACAGCTTGTACCTCTTTGAGTTTTTTCTTTACTGTAGGGTTTATTCTGTCCAGTATCATAGTCATATCCACATCCTGGGCTGCAAATCCTCTTAAGACTCTTTCTTCTAAAAAATGACTTATTTTTCACCTCTCTCTTACTCCTGCTTCTCCATGGTGGGCCTTCCCCTCCTCTCTTTACTGTAAAGACTGACTAGAAGTACCTGTTAAGGGTGTCATCTTTTTCATGGTCCTCTTCTGCACAGTCCTCTCATTTCATCCTGATCCTCATGATCCCTCTCCTTGTTGTCCTCTTCTCACTTACGTACCTGAAAAAGTCTTATCCCCTCTGGCATTCCTTTTTTCTGCCTGTGCCTTTGCTTCCCTAATTGCCTTTATTGCTTCCTTTTGATTTGATTGGTGTGCCTTCCTGTCCTCTAACCTCTGTGTTTATTTGTACCTCTTCAATGCCACCCTTTCCTCTTTCACCACTCTTGCCCCTTCCTTGGGTCACCTTTTCATTCTGCTTTTGCTTACTTCCTTCATGCAGACGTTAGTTGCTCTAATTATGCTACCTCTTATTCTTACTAAATCTGCTTCTGCTCCTCCTTAGTAATACCCCTTTTGAAGCAACTTTGAGGCAGTCTCCTATTTGTTTAAAATCCAACCTCCAGAAGTCCAGGACTTTCACCTTTATGTGGTTCAACTCTGCTCCTGTTGTTATGTTGAACCACACTGTTGGATTCTAGATGCTCAACCAGTCTTTTTCTCAGTAGGGTTTCCATGACTTTCCAAATAGTGTAAGTAAGACTAACTGGCCTATAGTTGCTAACCTCCTGTCTGCTGCTGCTCTTATGTATAGGGACCATGTCAGCCCTTCCTTAGTCCTACAGAACCACTCCTGTTTCCAGTGAGCTATTGCAGAATGCTGTCAGTGGGGCAGCTAGTATCTCCCTGAGTTCTTTCAATACCCCAAGTTTTATCCTGTCCAATACCATAGTTTTATCCACCTAAAGGCCTGCAAGTTGTTTCAAGACTCTTACTTCTAAAAATGGGCTTGCCTGCCTCCCCCAGCCACTCCGGCATCTCCTTGGTTGTCCATCCTTTCCAACCATTAATATGAAGACTGAACAGAAGTACCTGTTTAGGATGTCAACTTGGTCTTGGTCCCCTTCTCCACAGCCTTCATCTTCCATCCTTCTGATTCTCACTATCTCTCCCCTGGTTTTCAGCTTTTCACGTATGTACCTCAATAAAGTCTTATCCTCTCTGTCATTCTTTTTTTCTGTTTGCACCTTTGGTTCCCTAACTGCCTTTACTGCTTCCTTCTGAATTTCTTGGTGTACCACCCTGTCCTCTTTCCTCTGCATTTCCTTGTATCTCTTGAATGCCACCCTTTTTTCTTTTGCCACCCTTGCCCCTTCATGGAGAACTATAATGGTCATCTTTTTCCTCTGCTTTTGCTTACTTCCTTCATGCAGAGGTCAGTTTGCCTAATTATGCCACCATTCATCTTCCCCAGTGTGCCTCTATACCTTTCTGGCAATTACCCCTTTTGATGCAGTTTCTGAGGCAGTCTCTCATTTGTTTGAAATTCATTGTCCTGAAGTCCAGGACCCTCACCTTCATGTGATTCACTTCTGCTTCTGTTGTTCTGTTGAACCGCATTGTAAGGCATCACTGGCACCTAAGGGACTGCCCTCTGTGATGTCTGCAATGCTGTCCATGTTTGCAAGCACCAGGTTTAACACTGCCCCTTCCCTAGTAATCTTATTGAGTAGCTGCCTAAGAAAAGCCCTTTATATGGAGTCAGGGATTGCACTGTTCCTTGCTAAAGCCAGAGTTGGAATGTTTCATTCCACATCTGGCAGACTGAAGTCTCCAAATAGCAGCACCTCCTCCTTACTCACCATTCTTATGATGGCTTCTCCAAGTGCCATATCCATCTCCTCTCCCTGTGCTGGAGGTCTATACACTTATCTGGTATGAATAGCAGTCCCAGAGACTGTCTCAGGGATGACACACAGCACTTCCAGCATCTCCTTTTCCTCTTGCTGCCCCTGTACCTCCATGGCATTAGTTCTCTCCTTCACATATAATGCAACCTCTCCTGTTCTCCATGCCACCCTGTCTTACCTGAACAGAGAATAGCCCAGAATTGTCATGTCCCAGCCATGATATTCAGCATACAACAACTCTGTCATGGCCACTAAATCCAGGTTAGCCTCCACTGTGATGGCCTCCAGGTCTGGAATATTGTTTCCAAGGTTTCTTGCATTAACCCACATTGCCCTCCACATCTTTTTGCCCTATCTGATGCCTTGCATCTCTCTCTCTCTCTCTCTCTCTCTCATATCCTTGTCTCTGATGTTACATGTAGCTCCCCACACACTCTACTACTCACTGCTAGTAAAAAGCAAATTCAATTGAATTCTGGTACCTGTATATCTTTTTCAAAATGAATAGGTACTTTTCTTAAGCAACAAACGTTGCCTTTTCAGTATATGTTTCCATTATTGTGGTCTATCTGTATGATTTGACATTTTTGAAAAGTAACTGCCTTGTCATTTCTTCTTCCCTAGGAAAAGCTGTTTAGGAAGAACATATCACCTGCTAAATCATAACAAAAGATAACAGGTTCTGAAACATCCCATATTTCATTTATAGGTACATCTATAGTATTTTAATGGAAGACAGTTTACTATTCTATAAAATCTGAAGACAGATTTGCAGTTTCCCATTGAAATACACTGTCAGCCTTGCCAGTAAAGGTCTTCTGACTTCATAATATAATGATTCCACTAGATTCTTTTTAAGGCAGCATGCATAGCCATGCTGTCTTATTGCTATGAATAAGAAGAGGAAGGGGGATAGGAATGCTGTCACGTGTCACTCCACAGTGCTATGGTCATTTTCCCAACATTGGCTTTCCACTGGCCCTTCCATCTGTGGATCTGATGACCCCCTCTCCTCCTCCTCCTGCTGGGGCACTGAAGAAATAGTTCTCTACAATTTTTAAAAACACAGGATTTGATCACCTTTTTCAAGCATATTCTGCTGTCAGTTTCTTATCAGGCTGGCACTAGGACCTTGAGGAATTTGAGTCTCAGAGGCTAAATGGATTGTAATTCCTGAGTCAGAGTGCAACAGCCTATGTGGAACTCAGATGAAAGTAAACAGAACTGCAGGATTTTTAAAAACACATCTAGGTAAGCAAAAGCTGCAGTTGGTACACATCATCTGAGGGACTGTAAATGTCTCTTCTTTAACTTAAACAGCTGTGACATTATACATTCCAGAAGCCTGTTATATTATAGCTGTTTGTGGAAATGATTTTATTGTGAACACTATTTTCTCCTTCTGGAGTTTCAGCCTCTGAAAAGGAAGTCAGAAGGAAGTCTGTTCTATGTTCAAGGTCTTTCTGCCTGGTCAAACAGTGCTGTAAGGGCATTATATCGGTGCTACTCTGCATATTTGTCTCTATGGAGACCATTTATCAACACACAAATTCTGAGTAGCATTCCAGCAGGTTAGTTCAGTAAACAACAAAGTGTGCCTGTAGCTTGTTCAGAGCTGAACAGCGCCATAACTCCCATGTGTCCAGTCAAGCACACCAAAGGTTAAACAGTAATCAGACCCCTCATAAAATACTAGTACACTACTACCATGCAGCAGGACCCTTCTGAGCTGTTTCAGCAGACAGATACAGGCTCCCAGAATGATACAGCACATGACATCATTAGTACAGTAGCCTTAGTGCAGCACAATTAAGAAGGCCATGCACAGTGCTTTGCATAAACTCTCAATAATAGGTGACAAACTATTATTTCTAAACCAGTCTTAATAAAACAGCACAAGTGCCCTGTGGAACTATGTGGCTAATGCAGCAGATTCAAAAGCCTGTTTTTTAAATTGCAGAGATTTTATGTATGTATTTGTTTATTTGTTGGAATTTCAGAAACAACCCTACTTATTATTGTATTGAATTTTGTTGATCGGGTAAGCCAACTGAGACTAGAAGTTCCTTTTTCAGGGGCAACCCAGGGGTGGGGATACTGATAGTAACCAACTGAAACTGAACCAGATTAAGCTGTCAGTGGTATTTCTAGTGAATGGAGGAAACTTGGCCAGGACACCAGGGAAATTTCCCCTATTCTTCCAGCAAGGGGCTTGACTTCCTTGGAGCAGAGTGGAGGAGCACAGTTTGGAGCTGGACAGCAGAAGAGGAAGAAGAGGAAGAAGAGCTGATGTGGCACTGTCTGTGTTGGAGGAGATCCCATGTCAGATTGCTGCTAGTAGTCAGTCTGTTGCTGACAGGAGATGAGTGCAGATGTGCGGGTGGCTGGAGCTGTGATCTCTGCTTCAGTCAGTAAACCTTTGGAGACCAGAATGACGGAAGATAAGGGGAGTCGATCTGGAAAAAGGGAGATTGAAAGCAGTGAGAAAGAGATCATGGAGGAAAGACCAGAAGGCTTGATTACAAAGACTGCAATTGAGAAATCCAAATCTCACAGTAAATACTCCAAAAGTGCAAAAATATTATCAGAATTTGAAAAAGAGGAAAAAGATCTCAAGTTAAGGAAAGTGAAAATCTTAAAAGATGTAGTGCTAGAAAAAAATTCTGACAGTGCTGTAGGTGAGGCCTGTCAAAGTCAATTAGAAGGTGATGATGTGGCACTAGGGAAGCGGTTGCATCACGCAAAACTGAAAAGCAAAAAGGAGCAAGTCAAACAACTCAGAAGGGAATGGCAAAAACAGGTAAAAAAAAGTCTTGGCCTAAGAAGAGTTGATAAAGAAAGCACAGGATTATGCTTTGAAAAAGAAAAAGAAGGTAAAAAAGCTGACATCAAAGTAGTAGAAAATGAGCAAAGTAATAATACAAATAATGAAGGGGGCTCCCAAGGAAAAAAATAATAAATACTCAAAAAAATAATAAAAAGGATGCGAAACAAGGTGCATGAATAGATGATACTCCTGATTGGGTCATGGAGGCCCTTACAGGGGCAGGATGGAAGCGAACACAAGATGGTAGTGGCTGGGACCCCAATAGGCCTAATACTTCTGAAATGAGTCTTCCTAACAAAACAGGTCTGAATGAAATGAAAGAAGATACCCCAAACAGAACAGAAAAAAAATGCAGATGATGCAAAATAATTGCCTGAACATGAAATTGATGAATCTTTGATGGAAACAGAGCAGACAACTATTCAGTCTGAGAAGGAAGCAACTGAGGAGAGAAAAAAAAAACATGGGGAGAAAATACAAAAGAGAAATTATTTCCAGAACAAACATTACAGCAGACAAGAAAAAGAAGAAATGCTGTAAGGCTCAGATTTAGAGGCCCAGTAGCTGATGCACCAGATATCATTTTAATTGGGTGGCAACTCTTAAAACAAAGCATGAAATACTATCCATATGAGATTTATGCACAGATGCATGTACCTGGATCCACAGAATATGATGTAAGTTTCAAACATTCAAATGGTTCAGATAGTTTCTGGAAATGTTATAATCAGCACAAAAATACCCCATTATGGAATCAATTTGTTGCCATACTCTTAACAAAACTTGCATTTAGAATTGTGACTGTCCTGTTTAGAAATGAAGGGGTCAATGTATCGGATATCACCTTTTGGCTTAAGCAAAGGTGTGTGTTGCATGGACCTCCTGAACCCATCCTAGACGAACAGTGCCTGTGGACAGGAGGCTGGAAATATAAAATTATGTTGAAACAAATAGATGGTGAAATGCAACATCTGGCAAACTGTTTCTGTCTTGGCAGAGGCCGTGGTGTAATATTCTATGCAGGGCAACCCAGGGCCTGCTATAAGTGTGGAGAAAAAGGACATATTAGTAGTGCATGTGGGCAAATAAAATATGGGCTTTGTGGTATTATGGGGCATCAAGGATCAGAATGTAAAAATAAGGTCAAATGTAGCCTTTGTGAAGAAGAGGTTAATTTTTACTTGCAGTGCCCATGGGCTGCTCATAATAGTCCTGAGCCTGGGCTGTTGGCAGAACAAGATGTCTAGCTAGCAGTAGCACAAAAAGAGAAAAATAAAGAGGACAAAATTGTTTTTGAAGCTAGAAATAAAGAGCCTGATGATCAGGACATTCAAGAAACTATCACAGAGGAGGAGGCAGCTGCCCCCACCCCCCAGAGACCCCAAAACCCAGTGAAGAGAATAGAAAAAGGGAGCAATGAAAATGTTCCTAAGCCAAAAGGAAAAGAAAAGAAGGAAGAAAAAGGGTTTACTATGGTAACTCAGTCAAACAAAAAAAAAAGATTTTCAAAAATTAAAACCCCAGAAAGAGATTGGGAAGGAATTGAGATTTCTAATAGATACACTGTTTTCCAGCATAAAGAATGGGAAACATTGGATGGATAGGAAACAATTTCTTCAGGATCTGAACATACTGATGCAGAAGAATCAGAGGGAGGGGACACTACTGACATGCAAGTGTCAAAAAGAAGAAAGAAGGAGAAAAGTACCTGATTTTGAAAGTCACTGGAACTTATAAATAATATAATGCAAAAACTGTCGTGTTTAACTCTAAATGTGAATAATCTAAAAAGTAAGCAGAAAAGATTGACAACTTTTCAAATCTTAAGTAAAATGAATTGTGATTTAGCTATTTTTCAGGACACCAGATTATATACTATAGAGGAAATAAAATGAGCACAGAGAGAGTGGAGATGGGGGCCATCTTAGTGGTCAGTAGGAGAAGAAAGGTGCTCTGGGGTTGGGATTGTTTTTTTCACAAATGAGGTTAGAATGTTGAAAATGGTGGACTTAATTCCAGGCAGATTGATGATCTTGGATGTATTTTTTAAAGAGAATGTAGTAAGAATTATTAATATTTTTTATTCTCAAAAGAAAATGGAAAGAAGTTTATGAGATACTCCCCTAGGGCCTTTTTTACAAACCAATTCACAACAGTGCTCCCTCTTGAAGGTTTCCCTTAATAAGGACTCCCTTCAGTCCCTCATGGGAAATCCAAATTTGTGTATAGCACGGCAGGTTATATCCAGGCACTTTTTGGTCAATATGGGGTGGAAACAGTCCAAGAACTAACTGTGGATGGCATACTGCTTCCCTTGCAGATAGCAAGAGAACAGTTTCACTGGCCCACTTCATCCTGTTTTAAATACTTTCAAATTACTCACATGCTTCTGCAATTTTTTGGATCAGGCCAGTGGCAAAGTCCAGTAAGTAATGTAATACAACCTTTAGTATCTTCTGCCCCTATCTCCCATTTGGTGTCATATTACTACCATTCTTTGCAAACACTTTTGGATGGGATGGAGGGGCCTAGGATATATGGTTGAGATTAGGTTCTTCCCCAGACTTCAACTCCCAATGAACTGGCCCCATATCTGGAAACATATGTATCACTTTATCCAATGGAATCGATACCACCTCATGCAATTCTGTATTATTCACAACCTCTATTATACCCGTGTGCAACTGCATGGGATGGGACATTTTCCTAGTGACATATATTCCAGATATGAACAGGAACCTGGTTCCTTATATCACATTCTTTGTTATGTATCCTAAGGTTACTCCTTTTCTGAAGTCCATCCATACTCATCTGGACCCCCCATTGGGACCTTCAGATGCCTTTAGGCCTGAAATTTGCATTTTAGGGGTTTACTCTAGAATCCTAATAGGTAACCAGAGAACCCATGTGGCCCTAATTTCAGCTTATGCCAAGAAAGTTATTTTATGACATTGGCTAGACCAAGTTACCCCAATTCCTGGAATGGTATAGGGAGATCCTGTTTGCCTTCAGGCCAAATGTTTAGTTGCAAACCTCTCTGGGTGTTTTGCTAGGTATGAGAAGATTTGAGAACCATTGCAAATCTTGCTGACTATATAGGGTCAGACATTTTTGGTCTCCATCTCTTGCTACCATGGGTATATTACCTATAATCCTCCCATATACTCACTAAGGAGAACTCTAATCTCTGGGAGAGGAACTTATGTGACAACCATAATTCCCTTGGTGACAGAGGGGAGGGGGATGGGGGCAAGGGTATGGGAAGGTTGATAGTTTTAGAAAATTCCAGATAATATATTTATACTTAGCAGAGTTCTTGCTTCTGGATCCATTCCTTTTTTTCTAAAAATTGTCTTTACTGTCCTAAACTGTCCTTTTGGAATCTGATCTGTACTAATGGATATGAAACATATGTGCTTGCATTTGTAATTTAACTCTGCTTTCTTTCTGAATAAAAAGATTAAAATTTGAAAAAAAAGAAAATGGAAAGAAGGAAAATAATGGAACAAGTGGAACCCTTTATTCATACTTCAAAGGTAGTATTATGGGGGTATTTTAACTGTGGGATTAATAAAGAAGACTGGGGAGGAAAGGAAAAAAAATAATTTTGTGATACAAACAAATTGAAAGAAATCATAAGAAAAAGGGGGCTACAAGATGTATACAAAATAAAAAACAAAAGGTAGAACACATCTTTTATAAGGGTAAATTATCCACAAGGACAGATTTCTGGCTGGTTCTAAAAAATCTGAAGGTGGAAGAGGTTAAAGTAATTCCTTCAGAAATCTCTGACCACATGGGTGTTAAGCTTACACTTGATCTTGGGAAACAAATAATCTTTGGGAGGGGCTACTGGCATATGAACACAATGAGGCTTCAAGAAGAAGAGTGTCATAGTAAACTAGGAGAATTATTCCTAGCAAGGTAAACAGAGAAATATATGATTCAGATTTGGACTGGTGGAAGGATACAAAAAAGATATTAAATAACTAATGATAAATGAATCCCAAAAAACAGAATCATCAAATTATAATAAATACTTAAAGTTAAGGGCACACTTATATAAACTACTTACAGATCAAGTTAAATACAAAATAAATAACTAAGAAAAAATTGAAGAAACTAACAAATGTATGTGGCATTTTCAATATAACAGGGCTAAATCCCTAATAAAGGAGCAAACATATGGGACACAGGGAACAAAACTATAGATAAATCCATTTGAAAGTAGTAAAGAAAGGTTGGAAAATAGAACAATATATAAATTAAAGGATGGGAATGGGAAAACATGTGATAATATAGAAAATATTTTGAATCAGGTTCAGGCTTTTCTTAAAAAAGAAATTTTGGGTGTGGGTAGAAAGGAGGAAAGAGGCGGTACTGGATAACATAGGAATACCAAAGCTAAGTGCACAGGAAGCTGAATCTCTAAATGGGGAAATAAAAGAATGTGAGGTGGCAGAGGCAATTAAACAATTATCAAACAATAAAGATCCTGGTACTGATGGGATATCTAATGTATTTTATAAAAAATATTGAATGTCTAACAAAAATACTAACTTATGTCTTTAATCAAATAATGAAACATAGAAACATAGAACCTGATGGCAGATAAGGACCAATTGGCCCACCTAGTCTGCCCATTTCCCTACTTAATGGATAAGCTGCAGATCCTAGTTTACCAACAGCCTACTTCCTGCTACCCCCAATAGAATTGCCTTATGTCTGTCCCTTGCATTCTTGAATTTCCCCACTGTTTTTGACTCTACAACCTCCTCAGGAAGACTGTTCCAAGCATCTGCAACCCTCTCTGTGAAGAAATACTGCCTCACATTACCTCTGAGCTGTCCCCCCCATCTTCAAATTGTGCCCCCTTGTTCTTGCACATCTTTTTTTCTGAAAGATACTACCCTCTTGGACTTTGTTGATTCCCTTCAGGTATTTGAAAGTTTCTATCATGACTCCCCCTTTCCTCGAGGCTATACATCTTAAACTCCTTTAGTCTTTCTTCATATGTCTTCTGGTGCAGACCCTGTACCATTTTAGTTGCCCTCCTCTGGACAGCCTCCACCTGTATATGTCTTTGCAGAGATGGGGTCTCCAGAACTGTATACAGTACTCCAGATGTGGTCTTACCAACTGTCTGTACAGAGGGCCAAAAACGTCCTGTTTTGTACTGGTGATGCCTCTCCCTATGCATCCCAGTATCCCCCAGCCCTCCTTACTGCCTTCTCACATTGCTGGCCCACCTTTAGGTCATCTGATATGACTACCACAGGTCCCTTTCCATTTTTGTTCTTGTCAGTATCTCACCCCCAATGTGTACTCTTACCCAGGGTTTTTGTTTCCCAGGTGCATTACTTTGCACTTCTTTGCATTGAATCTAAGCTGTCATACATTTGACCATTCCTCCAACCTTGCCAAGTCCCTTTTCATCCTTTCCACACCACTTTGCGTATCAACCCTCTTGCAGATCTTTGTGTCATCTGCAAAGAGACATACTTTTCCTTCCAGTTCCTCTGCAATGTCACTTATAAAGACATTAAAAAGGACCAGCCCCAGTACTGAACCCTGCGGTACCCCACTAGTAACCTCCCATTCTTCACTGTGCACTCCATTTACTATTACCCTCTGTGTCCTGTTGTCCAGCCAGTGTTTTGCTAAGGCTACCTCCCTGGGACCCACTCCCAGGCTGGCTAATTTGTTTATTAATGAGGGTATACTAACTGAGAGCATGAAAACAAACATAATGATATTTATACACAAAAAGGGGGAAAAACTTTATAAAAAAATTGGTGACCAATAAATTTGCTCACTTTGGATTATAAAATATTGGCCAAAATAATACATAAAAGAATGGTATCCTTCGCAGACAAATTATTGCAAATATCCCAAACATGTGCTATACCAGGGGAGAGAGACATAAGAAGTAACTTGTTTTATGTCAGAGAAATAGTAGATGCAGCCCAGAATTAAAAAAATAGAAGGATACCTTTACTTGATAGATCAGGAAGCAGCATTTGACTCCATATTTCATGAGTACATGTGGGATGTTCTGGAGAAATACAATTTTCCATGGAACTCAAGGAAAATGATAAAGGCTTTATATAAAGAAGTGCTGATAATGCCTTCAGTGAATGGACACCTAGGGATTCTTTTGTATATGTTTAAGGGAGTTAGACAGGGCTGCCCCCTAAGTCTGCTCTTATATGTTTTATGTTTGGACTCGATATTAAGGAGAATAGAAGAAGAAAAATAAATGCAAAGGGTTATATGGGAAGGAAGGAAGCTAAATAAAACATGCGCGCCTGTGCAGATGACAGTGTAATACTGGTAAAGGATCAGAAGTCAGGAGAAAAAGCATTATAGATTTTTTTTAATTACAGCCCTATAAGGGGATAAGAATTAACACTGAGAAAAATAAAATCTATCCACTAGGGGGTTAACAATGGGAAATTAGGATCCTTAGAAATACTGAAAGAGAAGTTTTGCTTTTTGGGTATCACATATAGGGGTAATAATGTGGTGCTAATTAATTGGGAAGAGAAATTTAGAATTGCAGAACAGAAAGTCAGGCAATTGAAAAATTGGAATATGACAAAAAACAGAATAATTCATCTTTTGAAATCTTTTATAGTACCAATATTTATTTATATATCCTATGTCTATCCGGTTCAATTTCCTATGCAGTCTAAAATATTGGGGATCTTTTTTCAGCTTCTATGGGGTTCAAGATTAAACCCAACAAAAAGATGTCATACATATAGACCAGTTAAAGAGGGAGGTTTAAATATAATCCAGCAGGTAGTGTTTTTTACAAATACTTTTCTCTATGCAAACATAGTTCTGCTATTGCAAGGTGTAAAAACTATTTGGAGCAGCATGACAGAATAATGGGCAATTATATTTTTAGACAATATAGGGAAAAAAGGAAAATTTAAAGGTAAAAATGTAATACCAGACTATATAGAAACTGTGAGGAAATATATGACACAGTGGGAAATAAAAAAAGATAATTTATTGGTGAAAAATAGGAAACAAAATTATTTGGACATTTTGGAAAGGAAATTCTTTGAAAACCCAGTTTTCTGTGTGGAAGAAAATATAGATAGAACAGAGATTTTAGAATGCTCTCTAGATGCAAGAATCCCAAGAAAAATGAAAGATCTGGTATGGCTTTGCAGTCATGGAAAGGTTAAAGTGAAAGAGAATTAGAAACATAAAAGAGTAAGGAGGAAAGAATATGCACTGTGAGGGACTGTGGGTTGATAGAAGAAGACATGAAACACCTTTATTTTAAATGTTCCTTTATTAAGTCCTTTTGGAGAAACATGGCAACCTTTTGGGGGATGAATATCTTAAAGGATACTAACTATGATACCTTAATATATGGTCAGCTATCTATGAAATAGAAGAAATGGAACTAAAGTACACTTTATGTAATTTTTGCAGTATTTAAATGGGTGATTTGGCAGATGAGATGCCTGAGAATATTGCAGAACAAATAATTAACTATTTAGGATGTTTTGTTTAAAGTTCAAGCAGAAATAGATAATATATATAAACAAGAATGTAAAAGATTTGGGGAAGAAAAAGCAAGAACACTGTGGAAAAATATTGAAGGAATAGGGTGATTTCTTTTTTGTGGGAAAATGTACTGGTTTTCTAACCAAGATTGTATGATGATGTATGTATAAAGTTTATTTTTGTTTTTAAATAAAAAATTTCCCTACTCTTTTTGAGAAGTGCCATTGGATCATTAGCGTCCACCTGAACAACCACCAGAACAGGAACACGGGACCTCGGTTTAACATCTCATCTGAAAGACGGCACCTCAGGAGTGTAGCACTCCCCTTGTGCTGCACTACATTGTCAATATTGGGATAGTAACCCAAGTGTCTGCTGTGGAAATAGAACTCACAGTCTTCTGATCTCCCAGCCTCAGAGGCGAGTGTGCTACCTGCTGAGCCACTGACACTGATTTAGTGTCAGTGGCTCAGCCACTCAACCTTGGAGTAAGAACTCTTTCACAAAGGGTCTAGGTCCGGTAAATGGTGCAAAGACAGATATCATTGAATTCACAGTACAAACTCAGACATAGTTCACTTATCAGTACATAACTGAATTCACAGAACAAAATACAAACATACTTGAATTATCAGTGCAGGAAGTAACAAAATAATAGAAAACAACCATGTTTCTTATAAGTTTCATTAAGGGTTAATACTAAGTGCTGTATGGCATTAGGATGTATATGAGAGAGATGAAAATGGTGGATTGGGAGAGAGTGGTATGGGTATATAGCAGCTCAATGGGAACCTTGTCGCATTGCATTATAGCTTTGGAGCTGAAGAACAGGGGAGGATGCATGTGAGATAGTGTGGTAAGGTGGAAGAAGGAGGTTAGAGAGAGATAGTGGAGGGAGAGGGAGAGAGAGGGGAAGGAGGTAGAGACCAAGTAGAGGAGAGGTTTTATCATGAGAGTGGAGATTGATTGCAAAGGGATGGGTGGGGAGGGGAGAAAAGAGGCAATGAGGCATGAAACAAATGAGAGAGCTAACCACTAGCAGAATAAGAGCTACAGAGCATGAGGTAGCAGCATTTGGGGAACAGGGGTAGGGAGTTGGGAGGTGTGGGGAGGGGTAGACCATGTGAGTGAGACCATGAGTAGTTGCTAGAAGGCAGGATTGATGCAGGCTCTGGAGAACTGCTCTGAACAGTTGAGCACTCATAGACATTCTTTTGCAGTAGAAACTGCAGAAGTTCAGCTTTGGTGGCTCCAGGATTAACAGCATTTAGAATGTTAGCTGAGATCTCATTAAGCTGCAGTGTAGTATGGGTAGGAAAAGGATCCTTGTCAAACAGTTGTTCTTGTCTTGTGAGTGGGGGGGGGCTGGGATGTAGGTTTTCCTACTCCTAGCAGGGTGCGCAGCTGAAGACTTCAAATTCTTACCTTCCAGACACAGACCTGAGGGACTATAGCTGCTAGTCTTTTGTGGGTACACAGCACCAGTACTGAGAGACTGCATGTAACCACCCCCCCCTTTGGGGGGCTTACCTGGTAGTCCTCCCATATGTCAGCTGTACCTCTTGGGTATCCTACCAATGAATCCCCCAGGTCACCGCCTGGGCCAAATTCTGTGTCCCCCCCACCAGGTTTCCCAGGCAGCCTCATTATCACGTGTGAGCCCTGCTGGTCTCCCAGAGCACATTCTGCAAGTGGCCGGCTTTTCAGCTGTGTAGCCACTGTTTTCACTTTTAGAGAGGCACACTGTTTGCGCCTGCTGGCTGTGGTCAAAAGTTGGAAGGTGTTCCTGTAGATCCTGGCGTATTGTATTTAGGTAAAAAGGCATGGGTGACCTAGAGCAAAGGCAGGAAAAGTGTGTTTAATTAAGTAGAAGGCAAGCAGCTATAGTGCTGCCTCTGGAGCACCAGTATTAAAGGACACATGAAAGGGAAGTGAAGCCCTAATGAATATTAATGAACTGCTGTGGGTTTTAGAGGGGTGCTGTATTTGCAAGGCAGCAACACAGAAACTAGTCACATATGGAAGAGATTAATAAATGTGTTTAAAAGAGAAATGCTGGGACTTTGTAACTTTAGTGAATTTATGTAAGAATAAGGTTTATTCTGGCTGCATCAGGACAGTTATATTGGGACTGCAATAAAATGTGTGTTTGGGACTATGCAGCAGTCACCATTCTGCAGCAAAATAACCAGTTGAGAGCCTGGACCTTTGACCAGAGACTTAAGGGAATTAATAAAGACTTGCGATGACAAAAAGGAGGACCTTTTCTAGGTACCAAAATGCAAGCCAATTAAGAGTCTGGGACAGTTTGGGATAGTTTGACAGTCAATGAGATTCCTGGACCGTAACTCCATATAAAAGGTGGTAACTGCTGAAACAGTGGAGATTTGCCAGCTCTGCCCAGGAGTTCAGACTGTGAGCCTCTGAGGAGCCGGCCATCTCTCAGAGGTTAGGCCTGGTGGGTGTAGACTTTTCTCGGTAGTTCAGTCCATGGGGTCCAAGGTGCTTCAGTTGGTGCATTCTGCAACATGCAATAAGTATGGATTCATGCAGCAAAAGGCAGTATTGCAGATCAGCTTGCAAGCTACTGGAAGGACCAGAAAGGAACCAGCAGCACCCTTACATATAACGTAACCCAGACAGACCATTTTAGGGTAGCTGGTTCATTCCACTGGGGTGTTACACAGATGAAGCACATTGATGAGTCCTGGTAGGACGAAACACGCATATGTGTCTTCTGTTGGCACCCTTTGTAGACTGTATGAGAGACCTTTTGGCACCATGCATTTTTACTTAAAGTTGAACCATCTTAATATTCTGTGGTGATTTACAAATACAGCCCATGATGCTCTGCATTATGGGGGTATGTGTGATTTTGTATTTCTTTGAACCTTGGCTTCCTGGTCAGTGCCTTTTGGAGTAATCATTGCCTCAGTGTATGCACACTAAGGTTCTTTGTCTTTTAGCTTATTTTGTTGTTTTTATTGGGCTCACCGCAACATAACTCGGACAGACCATCTTAGGGTAGCTGGTTCATTCCACTGGGGTGTTACACAGACAAGGTACATTGATGAGTCCTGGTAGGACGAAATATGTGTATGTGTCTTCTGTTGGCACCCTTTGCAGACAGTATGAGAGGCTGTTTGGCACCATGCATTTTTGCTTAAAGTTGAATCTGCAAAATATTCTGTGGAGATTTGCAGATGCAGCCCACAATGCTCTGCATTATGGGAGTATGCATGATTTTGTATTTCTTGTCATCCTATTACATATAGATGTGTAAAAGTTGCCGAAGCATTTGTGTGGCCAGCCAGTTCAGGATATCTGGTTTGTAGTTTTTACTCATTGACTCTGCTAAGCCATTCAGCCTTGGGCTATGTGAAATTGGCCTCAGTCATTTGCTCCTGTATCACCAGACCAACTGCTGTATGAGGACCACGAGGGCCCCCATTTCAAGAAACGTCTACACAGGTCTTATTTTGTTGGCTCATCTCCAGTGCCTGGGTACAGTGAGTAGAAATCAGGGTAGCTCTGAGACAAGCTTTAATAATCATTGTGGTACCATCTAATCTCCATTTCACTGCTAGCTTAATGGATCAAATGACTGGCCCATCCGGCCACCGGGCACAAATAAGACTGCATGCCAAATCATCATGTCTTCTTTCATCAAGGGTCCCAACAACAGCTACAACCCTGGGCACCATTTAGGCTAGCTTGTTTTTCATTTGGGTACCAAGTATACTTATAGAACTGCAAAGTGGAACTAAATACATGCCAGTATCCTGGCTCAAACCAGTAAGGATAAAATAATTTGATCAGATTTGCCCCTTCCTTGCTATGGTCCCCCTAAATAAACCTGATTGGTGTTGCAGTGTTATATTGCCTCATGCATGTTTACTGGTGGTCTGTTACTATTTTTGGAATATTCCTGAACATGCATGCCTGATAACCATTGTTCACAGGGGCTCCAGGAGGTAACACTGAAGCTCAGATCATGGTAAGTGGGAAACCTATAAGCATATCATTAATGTCTGTTGACATGTTTTGTGAATGTTGTGAGAGATTACTGTTTGTTCCAAGATGTAGGGCCACTAGGTGGGGTAGTCAATAGTTATAGCTTCCAAGAGGGCTACAACAAATTTAATAAAGGCCCACTGAAACCTTACTCTGAGTGGAGCTACCAAAACACTGTGTTTACTGTGGGTGAGCAAACCCTGGTACTAGCTAGTTACAAACCCAGGCCCCGCAACCTGTAGATAGTAATACAGGCAGGGGTTATAACACTAGAAGTAGTGCTACAAGCCTGTTTAACAAGCAGTGTAACGTTTAACATACAGAGTTGCACTGGTACTGGAAGAGTGGTCCTGTTGGGGGGGGACTGGGATGTAGGTTTTCCCACTCTTAGCAGGGTGCTCACCTTGGTCACTGAGCAGGAAAGTTTAGAGGCAAGGCAAATTTTATTTTTCAGGTGCCCAATACCGGAGGCTCTGGGTGCCACATAACAGCAACAAATCTATCATAATATGACAAAGGAACATAAAACATTTTCAGTCTATGAATTATCACTTTCATAAATTAAAATCAGTAAATCCAGAAGAGGTAAAGGGGGAGAGGGCCATCTCGTGGATGGTATGGCTCATTCCTGGGCTCTAAGTTAACTTTTGCAGCTACTAGCCAGCATGTCTAGTGACTGGGAAAATTTACTAGCCCCACAGACTCTTCCACTAGCCCAGATGAAGTACTGTTACTTTCGGTTACATTCCGCAGTACTAACCTACAGGGCTAATTAAAGCCTAATCTTACTAGCTTAACACAAAATCCACCAGAATTTGGCTAGTTGGCCTGTACAAGTTTTGACCACTGCACTCTCTGCGATGGGTTGTCAGTACTTAAACAACTTATTTTTAAAATGGAATGACTGAGGTGTGTTCAGTTCTGGGGCTGCCAGTGACTGGTTGTCAGTGCTGTGACTGTCAGGGGCATTGTTTATAAGGGGACAGGTAAGTACTATGACTGTTGAGGGAGGTTCAGAGGGAGTGTTGTGTTCATGGTGGGGGTCAGTACTGTGATTGTTGTGGTTGGAGGTGTCGGTGCTTTAACAGTTGTGGGTGGGAAGCCAGTACCGCTATTGTCAAGGGGTGGGTGGTCAGTGCTGTGACTGTCAGATGGGAGGCAGGACTGCAACTTTTGGCAGTGGGGGGAAGTGTTGTGACTGTGAGGGTGGGAATTGCTGCTGTGTCTGTCTGTAGAGGGTTTTAGCCCTGTGACTGTCATGGATGTAGAGAGACAGTGCTTTGACTGTCATGGTGGGTAGTGCTGTGACTGTTGGGGTTAGAGGTAAGTGCTGTCACTGTTGGGGGATGAGGATCAGCACTGTGACTGTTGGGTAGGTGGCCACTATGACTGATGGTGGAAGGTGTTAGTTCTGTGACTATTGAAGGGTGGTACAGTTCTGTGACTGTCAGGGGGGTTGGGGTGGCAGTCCTGTGACCGTTTTGAGTAAGGAGGCAGTGCTGTGGTTGTTGGGGATGGGGGTCAGTGTGGTGACCATTAAGAGTAGTAGGTCAGTGCTGTCTTTGTCAGGGGATGGGAATTAGTGCTGTGACTGATGGTAGGGAGTGTCAGTTCTGTGACTTTTGGGGGTGAGGTGGCTGTGGTGTGACTGTTGGGGATTGATGATCAGTGCTGTAAGATGGAGGTAGGGTGCAGTACCATGATTAGTGATGTTACTATGGGGGAATGGGGATTTGTGCTGTGGGTGCATGGCCATTGCTGTGACTGCCAGGTTGGGGGACTGGGTAGGAGAGCAGTTCTGTGACTATTGGGAATACTGAGAAAGTGTTGTGACTCTCAGGGGTGTGGATTAGTGCTGTGTCTGCCAGAGGTGGGTAGTCATTGTCAAGACTGTCAGTGGAGGGTGTTAGTTCTATGACTGTCAGTGGGGTGATCCAGTCCTGTGATGGTGGGTTCAATCCCATGCTTGTGGGGAAGGGGGGTAATACAGTCCTGTTACTGCTGGGGGTACAGTCCTGTGATTGTAGGAGGTAAAAGTCCCTGTGACTGGGGAACAGTCTAGTGATTGTGTGCAGGGGTCCAATCCAATGACTGTTGGGGGGGTGGTTATTGCTGTGACTGATAGTGGATGGTGTCAGTACTGTAACTGTTAGAGCAGTGGCACAGTCCATTGATTGTCAGGAGGAGGGCCTGTTATGCTACTGTCAGGGATATGGTATCATGTAAGTGACTATCAAGGTTAGGGTCATTCTCTGCCTTTTGGGAGGTCTGCTTCTGTGCAGTTCTACAACTTTGAGGGACAGTTAGCATTTGTGGAGGGGATATTGTGGTCCTGACTGTGTGGAGTGGTCATCAATGCTGTGATGTAGTGTTGGACTGGTGGTGGGGGGATCACTGCTGTGACTGTCTGTGGATAGTGTCATCCATGTGACTGTCAGGGATATGGGTATAGTGATATCATGGTGATGTGGTGTAATGCTGTGATTGTTGGGAATGGGGATCAGTTCTGACTGTCAGGCATGGGTACCCAGTGCTGTGACTTACAGTGGAGGGTGTCAGTCATGTGACTCTCTGAGGGGGTACAGTCTTGCGACTGTCAGGGGTGGGATGGTCAGTCCTGTGATGGTCAGGGGTCAGTGCTGTGGCTACTGTGCAAGTAGTGTAGTGTGGTGCACAAGTAAAGGAAAAGGTAGTGCACAAGCAAAGCAGCAAGCTTGTAATAACAAAAGAAAAGAATGATCAGCACTCCTACATTCAGTTTCACAAGCAAAGTGCAAGATTTATTTTCCGGCAGCATGCCTGGCATGTACCCACTAGGGCCAGCACCAACATATAACTCAAGGTGAAAATACAGGAACAGCTTTTCTAGTGGTAACAAACATTTCATTATTCCGCTGTTTTGAGTTTTGTTTCTGACACTCATGGTAAACTATTGCTGTTGCTAGCATAATACTTAAATTAAGCTTGTCTCTATCTTTTACTTCATTTAATTAATCCCTCTACAGCTATATTTTTTTTACCTCTTGCACTGTACTATACTAATTTCTTCTCTCTCCTCTCTGTTGTTTCCACTGCTGTATTTGTTCCATATTAACCTTCTTCTCTTTACTTTCACAGGTCTCACAGGATGTGAACTCCTTTCCCATCAGATAAGTCTTACAATATGTAACATGTCTCATCCTTCCTAGTAACACTCTAAGAACTGAGGATCCTTTGTAACCCCTTTCCTCTATTTTATTCTACAGGTTTAAGAAATGCCATCCCTTTATGACTCCTACCTCTGTCTCGTAGTACCCTGGTAAGAGACCCTGTACATTATTACCTAAACTAGATAGGTTTATACTGTAACAGCGCATCTGCACCCATTATGGGAGGCTTGTGTATACTGTATGTGTTAAGGTCATACATACTGCAGCATTTTCCCTCCTCCATAAAACTTTTCACTTTGCCAGTTGACTCAAGCAGGCTATCATTCCTATCCCTACCTCCCTTGTCCATTACTCCCCTGTCCCAAACTACAGAGCCCAAAGTTCCCATGGATTGCCTCCCTCCCCATATTAGGGTGGCCAGAAAAGGGAGAGCCATCCTTATCCCCACCCAGTCACTTACATCCACAACTGAGACAGTCATCCAGGTGGTCATGTGGGACACAGGTAGCTGGATAGGGCTTTATGGAACCTGTGCTAGCCATTTCTGCACTTTCCCCTTTCTTGAGTTCCTGCCTTCACTTGAGTGGAAGCCAAAGGCCAAGTCAGCATGCCTTTGCATGAAGGGACAGGACAGCTATGTAATGAATGTTCAGTCTGCTTTCCAACCTGTGGCAATCTGGCATATTCCTGAACTTAGGTCACTGATGTGGTGGGTAATAAGTCACCTAGCATCTCATCCCTCCATACCACTGGACCCGACAGGCCTTATACTGCAGCAAAATAATTATTTGTTACTGCTGGGACAGGCGATTGAACAACAATGGTGCCACTGCACACCAGGAAATTATTTTTATTATTAACAGGCCCAGCAGTAAGAGAGTGGGTTGTACTTGTGGACACCAGAGAATGTGTTCCTGTTAACAGGGCCAGCAATCACTGTTACTGGCTGCCAGTTTTAAACAAAATATTGAGCTGCTTGAGATTTTATATATATATATATATATATATATATATAAATTCCCTTGTAGATCGCTCCTAACCCCTATAAAATGTATTTATCTACTTGATGAATTTTGTTGACCAGATAGGACTGCTGAAACTAGAAGTCCCTTTTTCAGGGGTGACCAGGGTTGGGTACTAATGGTAACCAACTGAAATTGAACCCGGTGAAGCTGTTGGTGGTATTTTACTGAATGGGGGAAACTGGCCAGGACACCAGGGAAATGCCCCTATTCTTTTCTTGGAGTGTCAGAGGATCTTTAACGCTCACCTCAACAACCACCAGAACATGCAGAAGTGACCTCAGTTTAACACCTCATCTAAAAGATGGCACCTCAGGAGTGAAGCAAAACCCTCATGCTGCACTACAGGGCATGTATTGGGATTTAACCCAAGTGCCTGATGTGGGTATAAAATCTATAGCCTTCTGATCTTCTAGCCTCAGAAGTGAGTGTGCAACCTGCTGAGCCACTGATACTGAAAAAAAGCAGTATGCTGCCTTGTTGCTTTGACCAGAGTTTGTTTACTTAGCAGTTGGCAAAATAAAAATAATATGATGAAGAGACAAGTAAAGAAACAAATAAAAGCAAACAAAATGATTACCATTGCATGCCAAGGCCCAAACCTTCATTCTTTAAGATATACATCCTTACTAAGCACTTACTCTTTAACAAAACAATTTAAGGCAACATGGGTTCTCTGCAGGACGATTCTGTCAAGCTAATCTGATAGAGTTCTTTGAGTGGGTGACAAAGGCAGTAGACTTGGGGGGTAGATACTGCCTACCTCAATTTCAGCAAAGTATTTGATACGGTCCCACATAGGAGAGTGGTAAACAAATCAGGCAGCCTGGGGTTCGGACGCAAGGTGGTGAAGTGAACTGGAAACTGGTTAAGGGACAGAAAACAGAGGGCAGTGGTGAATGGAAACCAATCAGAGGAAAGGGAGGTAACCAGTGGGGTACCTTAGGGGTCAGTTCTGGGGCCAGTCCTCTTCAGTGTCTTTATCAGTAACATTGCAGATGGGCTGGAGGGAAAGGTTTGCTTGTTTGCAGATGACACCAAGATCTGCAACAGTGTGGATACTCTGGAGATGGTGGAAAGGATGAGGAAAGACCTGCAACTGCTGGAGACATGGTCAGGGGCATGGCAGCCAAAGTTTAATGCAAAGAAGTGCCAAATAATGCATGTGGGTAGCAGGAACTCTGGGGCAAGCTACAGGTTGGAAGGGAGCTGCTGGCAGTAACTGGGGAGGAGAGGTACTTGGGGGTCATAAACACAGATGACTTGAAGGCTGCTAGGCAGATGGCAAAGGCAGTGGGAAAGGCTAGTGGGACGTTGGGGTGTATTATTGGAAAGGGAATCGCAAACTGAAGGAGGAAGTGATTAGTTCCACGGTACAAGACCCTGATGAGACCTCACCTTGAATACTGTGTACAGTTCTAAAGACCACACCTTCAAAAGGACATTGGCAAAATAGAGATGGTGCAGAGCAGGGTGACCAAAATGGTGACGGGATTACATCATAAGCCTTACAAGGAGAGAGAGAGTGAGGGACCTCAGTTTGTACATGTTGAAACAAAGGAGGGAGAGTGGTTACATGATAGAAACATTCAAGTTTCTCAAGGCATTAGCAAGGTGGAAGGGAAAAACATATTCCAGATTAATAATAGTGCCAGGACAAGAGGACATGACATGAGACTGAGGGGGGGCTGCATAAGGGGGAATGTAAGGAAGTTCTTTTTTATGGAAAGGGTGGCGGATGCACAGAATAGCCTGCCCCAGGAGGTGGTAGCAGCCCGTATATTGGCAGGCTTCAAACATCCATGGGACAGAAACAAAGGAATAATAGAGATAGGAAGAAAACGCTAAAGCCAATGATCAGGTAGGGTCACTGGGACGCTTAATTAGGCTGCTTAAACAAGCAGACTGGATGGGCCTAGTGGTCCTTATCTGCCGACAGCATCTACAGTATGTATCTGTTTTTAAGGAATGCTCACCTCCAATGCAGTGAAAGTGACTGATTAGTTGTTTTTCTTATTCTAAGTGACTGATTAGTTGTTTTTCTTATTCTAGGGGTCATCTTGCTATGTGGTGTTGGAGTCCCTCTAGTACTGTATATTGATTTACACACTGCCAAAAGAAGCAGCATAAAGGGAAGCATTGTGCAATAAATAGCTTATGTTATTGTTTTTTTTTTAAACTCATTCAGTTCACTGTAACCATTTTACTAAGGGTATGAACAGAAAACATTGACTTATATACTCTATGTGCTTCTGGAGGTAATGAGTTTTAAAAAGAAGTTGGCTAGCTATTATACCATTTACCAGCTATGCTTGAGTCAAAGTACAAACATGACAATATAGGTATACTGAAACAATAAACTCCATACTTTTCCTCTCAGATTCAATGGTCCAGGATGTCCAAGCCCCCCTGCAAAGTGATATCTCTGCAGCCGCAACCTGGTTCCATGCCAACTGCCTTAAACTGAACATAAAAAAAATAGTTGCCATGACCGTCGGGTCCAACCAAAAACTCACCAGACTCCCCGCCCTCCCAGATCTTCTTCTCTGCTGTTGATACCCCCCCCTTGATAATGTCCCAAATTACAAGTACCTAGGGGTCTGGCTTGACCCATCCCTTAATTTCTCTTCCCACTTTGGTGCACTACACTCCGAGCTGCATTCTAAGCTTGAGCTACTATACTGCCATAAAGCCAATCTCTTCCCTCCCTTTGATACGTGATCTCGTAATTAAATGGATCCTCCTGGCTTTTAACTATGAGGACATAGTCTACAGTGCTGCCTCTGCTACCTCCCTTACCAGACTAGAGATTCTGTTTTATGCCTTCTGCAGGTTTGCCTCCAACTCTTCTTTGTTAACCCACCACTGTGAACTATACTCCTCCCTTTCCTGCCAATCTCTCACTCAGAGATGTCGTCTCACACTGTTCCACTTTCATTGCTAAATTCTGGCTTGGAATCCCTCCACCTTACCTCACCTCTCTATTAAACCCTGCTAACCCTCGCCTTACAACCCGTGGTCTAACGGCACCTGACCTTTTCCCTCCCATGTGTGCACACATCAGCTGGCAAACTTTCCTTCTCCTATAGACTTCTCTCCCTCTGAAATAGCATTCCCCTACAAATCCATCTTTCTCCCTCCTTCCTCGCCTTAAACATCTTCTCAAACCATCCCCTACTACCTCTTGTACCTCAACATAGAATAGAATTTGACGGCAGATAAGGACCGCTTAGCCCACCCAGTCTGCCCATTTCCCTGTCTACTGGATAAGCTGCAGATCCTAGTTAACCAGCAGCCTACTTCTTCCTACTCCCACCCCCTAGAATTGCCTTATGACTGTCCCATGCATGCTTGGATTCCACCACTGTTTTTGACTCCACGACTTCCTCCGGAAGGCCGTTCCATGCATCCACAACCCTCTCTGTGAAAAATACTTCCTTAAATTACCTCTGAGCCCCCCCCATCTTCAAATTGTGCCCCTCTTTTTTGAAAGATGATACCCTCTTGGACTTTGTTGATTCCCTTGAGGTACTTGAAAGTTTCTATCATGTCCCCTCTCCCTCCTTTCCTCGAGGCTATACATATTAAGCTCCTTAAGTCTCTCTTCATATGTCTTCCGGTGCAGACCCTGCACCATTTTAGTTGCCCTCCTCTGGACAGCTTCCTTCCTGTCTATGTCTTTACGAACTGGGTCTCCAGAACTGCACACAGTACTCCAGATGGGGTCTCACCAGCTGTCTGTACAGAGAATTAACTTCCTGTTTTCTACTGGTGATGCCTCCTATGCATCCCAGTATCCCCCAGCCCTCCTTGCTGCCCTCTCACATTGCTTGCCCACCTTTAGGTCATCTGATATGACTATCCCCAGGTCCCTTTCCATTTTTGTTGTCGTTAGTATCTCACCCCCTATTGTATACTCTTCCCCTGGGTTTTTGTTTCCCAGGTGCATTACCTTGCACTTCTTAGCATTGAATCTAAGCTGACATACATTTGACCATTCCTCTAACCTTGCCAAGTCCCTTCTCATCCTTTCCACCCCACCTTGTGCATCAACTCTGTTGCAGATCTTTGTGTCATCTGCAAAGAGACATACTTTTCCTTCCAGTCCCTCTGCAATGTCACTTATAAAGATATTGAAGAGGACCGGTCTAATACTGAACCTGCGGTACCCCACTAGTAACCCCCTTTCTTCAGAGTGGACTTCATTTACTATTACTCTCATGTCCTATTCTCCAGCCAATTCTTTACCCAGGCTGTCATCTTGGGACCCACTCCCAGGCTAGCTAACTTGTATATTAATCTTTTTTGTGGGACTGTGTCAAATGCCTTGCTAAAATCTAGGTAGACCATGTCCACAGCCTCTCCCTGATCTACTACTTTGGTCACCCAGTCAAAGAAATCTATCAGATTTGTCTGGCATGACCTTTCTGCTGTGAATCCATGCTGCCTTGGGTCCTGTGCCCCTCTGGCCTCTAGATATTCGACAATTCTTTCCTTCAGAAGTGATTCCATCATTTTCCCTACCACTGAGGTTAAACTAACAGGTCTGTAGTTTCCTGCTTCTGCCTTGCTCCCACTTTTGTGAAGGGGAATCACATCTGCCCTCCTCCAGTCCTCGGGTACCACCCCATCCTCCCATGATTGGTTAAAAAGGGTAGTCAGTGGTGTCACTAGTTCTACCCTTAGCTCTTTTAAAATTCTGGGATGAATCCCATCAGGCCCCATTGCTTTGTCCACCTTCAGTTTTAAGAGTTCTTTCAGAACCCTTTCTTCTGTAAATGGGCTGGTATCAACTTCTGCATCCAGAGTGTTCTACTGTTTGTTTTATGTACCTTCCCTCTTCCTTTGTAAATACTGAGCAAAATATTTGTTTAGTATTTCTGCCTTTCACATCACCCTCTCCCCCCCTCCCCCTTTATTAAGCCTCACTATCCCTCCCTTGGTCTTCCTTCACTCCCTGATGTACCTATAAAAGGTTTTGTACCCCTTCTTAACTGAGTTGGCTATCTTTTCCTCGGTTTGGGCCTTTGCTGTTCTGACTGCCTTCCCAGCTTCCTTTTGCTTTAACTGATACAATTCTCTGTCCTGCTCCTTCTGTGATTCCTTGTACTTCCTGAATGCTTTCTTTTTCTCTTGAACCTTCACTGCCACTTCCTTTGAGAACCTGCTTTCCATCCTAGAACTGTCTCACCACCGATTTTGTGTCCCCCCTATTTACGGTATATAACCATGTAAATATCATTCTACATTTATTTTACCTACTAACTGTATAATTTGTTCTTTTCTAGCATGTTTCAAATTGTTATATTTTGTTAAATTGTTATATTTTGTCACAATACTGTAACTGTCATTGCTGTATTCTTTATCCTGTGTACCCCCTCCACCTGGGTCACACCTGGAAACAAGTTTTTGCTCATGGTGCCTTTCTCGGTTACCAACTTTTAAATAAAATAAATAAATAAATAAAATATGTTACACAACATTAAATAATAGACATATTTTATACAAACTAATATAATAAGCATATTACATGGCACATTTCCAACATGATCATTATTGCAGAGAATCCAACAGATGTTTTCCCCTAAATATTCCTTAAGGATATTTACTAGTTGTGGACCACAGTATGGAAACTATGTTTCTTTGTGTTCATTTTTGGTTTGCTACAGTAGATGACTTAAAAAGTTCTATTTAGAAATAGAACAAAATTTGCTAAAAACTGAATGGACTTTGAATAAAGAATTCAGTATGTCCCTGCCCATTTAGTTCCTTTAGCAAGTTTATTCCACATTATTACTGTCTTAGTTCATGCCCAAGTGGAATCTCACTAATCATTAAGAAGAGTGCGTATGTTTACAAAAGCATAAAATCTGATCAGAAAGTAAATACTAAAACAAATGCTTTATCTTAGCTAGGCTATACTGATGAAATATATAACAGAAACATTGTTAACATACATTATCCCAGATTGCATCATTATAAACTTTAACTTAAACGCCTAGCTTATACACAACTGCTTTTGTAATGTATTAAAAGTTTCTGTGTGTTTTGAATTGGTCTTTTTCACATTTCTGACAAGCAAGATCAACGTGTACAATTCTTTCAAATATGCAGTATGGATTATTTCTTACTGGATTCACTCAGCACACATACTTTAGCTAACTGACAACTTGTATGGTTTCTACAGAACAATGAAACAGCCAATCATGCTGATGAAAACAACGATGGCAAGAAAATGATTAGTACAGTATTAGTCATCACTGTGCATTTGAATTCCAAATTTGTCATGAAAACAATAGTGTGACCTAACAGGGAGATAAACTCAGGCCTTTGAGTACCATGCAGGTAGTCTGCCAGCTAGGCTATCAAACCAACAGCTTACCCTGAAAATTACCAGAGGCACTTTTTTTCTCATACAATAAATTCTACAACCAATAAAAATGTATAGTACATACATGCTTTTCGGGAACTATACATACTGCATCTTATAGCATGCTGGGTTCATACAGCATATTAGTCAGTTACCTTAACCATACCATGTAACAAGTATTGCTTGTTAATCAACTAATTTGGAGTCACAAGTCAATTTCCCCAGCAAATAAGTATTACATCAACACTGTACCCGTCAGACAGTCAAAATATCCATCACAAAATTGTCAATAATGATTGAAACATTTGTATTTCAGAAACTACATTAAGTTTACTTTAAAGAAAAAAGTCTTAAAATCCAGGAAATGAAAAGTTAGGGTTCCTTGAGTTGATAACCCTAACTGTGCCTGTTTTGGAAAATCATGCAGACTGAGTCTCTTTACCAAGCTATGAAACCCTATTGCCTTGCATATAGAGAGGAGACACCAAAAGTCCTCTCATAGAGACAGTAAAACTCTTCCTCAGTCCAAGTCACCTCATTCTCCCCCATCAACATCAAGCACTTCCTGGTGCTCAGTGGCACTCTCTCCCTTTACCTGTCCCATACCAAGCACTCCATTTTGTTTTCTTGGTATCCAGTAATGATGTTCTTTCTATCCCCTCCCATGTTGAGCACTCCACAGTGTCCAGTGACACCCTCTCACTCATTATTCCATGCCTAATATATCCTGATGTTCAGTGGTACCTTTCTCACTTACCATGTCCAGTGTCAAGCATTCTCCTTTATATAGCAGCATCCCTTCCCTCTCTTCCTCACATGCCAAATACCACAACTGTGTGGTATTTAGTGAAAGCCATCTGTCTCACACTGACCCATCCAAACCACTCAATGTTGTCTAGCAGTACCTCTCTCCAACCCATTCAGAGCACTTCCTGGTGCCCACTAGTAAACTTTTCCTCTCACTGTTCCATGCCAAGCATGCCCATTGTCTAAAGCATTTCCTCCGTTACCCTATTCCATCCAAAACACTCTCTACTCACACCCACTCATGAGCAATAAATACCTCCTCTTTCAGGAAGGTCACTTGTACTTTTCTCCACTTACCTCCTTGGTCAGCATCTGCCAGTTCTTATTGCCACATTTTAGTATTTCAGTGCTAATTAATGGGTCTACAGTATTTCCAATACTAACCCATTTATCAATATAGAACATTACTATACTGTACAGTAAACTGCAGAAATTCATATATAATTTAAATCCAACTGCAGATCCAGTTCATAAGAAGACTCCACAATTCCATTTTTGTTTCGCAAAGCTGCAGCATTCTTGGGTACTGAGGCAGTTCTCGGCCCCTGCAAAATGATGGATAGCCTACAACATGATAGCTAGATAGATAGATAGATAGATAGATAGATAGATAGATAGATAGATATGGGTAGCTAGCCAGGTCTACAAAGCCCTAGGAAAGGACTCAACTACAATTATGTGCCCATGGGAAAATCCTGTTAAGTTTACTGGTACACTATGGATGATGGCCGTTTGAGCACTTCAGAGCTGCAAACAGGAGGAGAAGTCCAAGCTGAGAATTATATGCCTTTTGTTTATTATCGAATGGTATGCCATCAATGCCAAATCTCTAGTTTTGATTTTTATACAATTTATGCAATATAACAAAGCAGCCAGTGGGATAAGTGCATTTAGATAGCGTCCTTCTCTTTTTTGTCTTCCTGCAGGGATGAATGGTTGCATTCAGTAAACTGAGAGAGCTGGTCCCTGATAAGGAATTGATGAATTTGTGGCAGGATGAGAAGTCCATAAGACCCAATGGCCTGAAGGCTTGAAGGAGCAGAGACCCAGAAAGGAAGAAGACCAATGAAAGAGAATTTGGACTTAAGGGCTAAGAATGCTGACCAGACAGAACTAAATCTGAGACAGAATTGATTTGGTGGTCTCTGGAATAGTTAATGGATCAGAGGAGTACAGTTTTTCAGGATGTGGATCTTATTTTTGTTGTGTTATGGCTGTGACTTTTGTCTGAGAACCAGCATATGGCAGATACAGTATATCAAATGTACTAGTTGCAACACAGTAGCATCAGTTGGATATAATGGGAGGCAGTATAGCTCAGTGGTTTAAGGCTCTGAGCTGCAAATCTGGAGACCTAGGTTTGAATCCCACAGCCCCCACTTGCATACTGTGTGACCCTGAGCAAGTCACTTATCTCTCCTGTGCCCCCAGGTTGTACCTGTAAACAAGCTTTCAGCTTAGTGTGTCTCACCTGGTTAAACAATTGGAAAAAAAAAGAAAAAAATAATCTTATATTGGAAGGAATAAATTAGTAAACTAAGGAGGTAGCATTTAGAGATGCAGTAAATTTAAATTTCGCTGGCCAAGTGTCCGTGAAGTGGCCACTTCACGTTGTAACTCCACTACATGGAGTGAACAATACAAAAGGCTCACTTTGTCTTGTAATTATTACTTTGCGTTGTCATTCCACCTTAATGCAAAGTAAGGTGAAGTGACAACAATATTGGCAGCCACTCACACACACAGTCACCAGAATTCATGTGCATCTCCAAAATGCTACTGTCTTGTGTCCAGAAAACTCCCCAGTGCTGACAAAGTGAAATGAGAGGGTAACAAAAAATGTAGTCTCCCAGAATTAATGGTACACTCCATCATGTGTGCAGTGGTCACACACAGTCACTAGAATTAATGTGCATCCCCAAAATGCTACTGTCTTGTGTCCAGAAAATTCCCCAGTGCTGTCGAAGTGTAATGAGAGTGTACCAAGAAATGCAAAGTCTCCCAGAATTAATGATGTACTGCAAATGCACAGACATATTAAGATTGCACTGCGTACTCAAGAGATGCAGACACAAAGGCACAACAACACCTAACCAGTGCTCACAAATCACAAATCCAAACCTGGAAAAGAATACCTTTTTCCTGCTTGGGGGGTAGTGCATGGCAGTAACAGTCCACTACCAGTAAACATACCACAAAACAGTATAAAAAATTCATGCAGGTGTGGTGGATAGCAAGTTCACACTGCTGCAATTACACTGTGGCACAATAAAAGGTGTCTGATTTAATGGCACGCATTGTACACACACACACACATGCACTACAAGTAATGCATAGTAAATTGAAAACCTTTAGTAATATAACCAAGTGTTTTAAACAAACTGAAATTGTACACTGCTGCACCACAACAATCAGCAAAAAAATGTCAAGAATTACAAAAAATATTTAACACAGTTATACAAGAAAAATAAAACCAAAACAGAAAGACTGCCTTTTTCTCCCAGTTAGTCTACCTACACCACAGATAAGCCCCTCCCCCAAAGCACACTTCACAGTTCACAGACTGACTGCTCTAAATTAACATTCAAAATCCACACACAAACAGCAAACACTCAATGATATGAGCACAGGATGGTTTCCTACAATCGATGAACTAAATGTTGAGAAAAAAAGGCTCAAAAAGGCTTTTTTAGCAGCTTTTAGAGGATTTGAATCACAGAGCTCTGTGAGGAAAGTCTCCATCTTCCACTACACACACACTAAACAGAACTGAGACTGTACAGAACAATCTAGAGCCCATGTGACCTGCAATCGCATGAAGCACTGCAAATTCGCCTTGGAGCTTGATAACAAGGCGAAGTGATGCGAAATACATTGATTTCAGTGTACTTTGCCTTAAAATTGGTGAAGAAGTGGTTTGGGGAAGGCGGAATAATACAAAGTCATTGGCTTCAATGGACTTTGCGTTCCTCATCATGACATGAAGTACTCCACTTTGCATTGTGGAGTACTTTGCGGATTCCACATTACTCCATGAATCACATCTCAGAGCAAATTTTGGCCACTTCACCTGCCACTAGTTACATTATTTGTAAGAAGTAAATTGGAGTTTTTAGATTTTTAAATAGAATTCAGAATTTTTAAATCAGCCATTAGTTTCTGCCACTGCTGCCGTATGTTAATCACGTGCAACATCCTTTCATTTAAACTGCCCTCATGTCTTCACATTCTGGTACCCTCCATCATGATGGCATCAGGGACAGATGTACACAGGGCTACTGTTAAGGCATTGTTAATTATATCATTCATTTGGGTTGTTGGTTTATTGCTGTTTTTATATGCAAACCATATGCCAGATACTATTCATGGTAATAGCAATAAAAGAAACAACATAAAAATGGACCTTTGAGAGAACTGAGGGAGACCAACCTAGAACCTGAAATTGCAGTAGCCTTGTGCCTTGCTTGCCATCACCCTAGAAGTAAGGCTTTTGTGTATTCCAGTCTGATTGGGGGACAACAATTACCTCAAATCATAAAGGAAAACTTCACTATGGTAAGGGAGTGTGTTTCATTCTCATTTTTTTTCTGATCCGATTTAATTGTCAACTATGCACTTCAGTTTTGTGGATAAAAATTAGGAGCAAATCCAACTGAAGAACATTTTACCAGACTGGCTTTATATTTGGACAGGCTGCTATAAATAGTAGTAGTTTATTTTTAAAGTATCCTACATGTACTTTTGTTATAAACAAATAGATAGGATATTTGTTAAAGTTTTTTAATTTTGAATATTTAACAGACTTGTAGGGTTCTTTTTTAAGCCCTAGGCTCTTCTGGTTCTTAAACCACTGGTATTTTGCTTTTATTATAACATTTATTTCATATTTTTTTAGTCAAAGTGTTGCAGCCAGCCAAAGAACTTTAGTGTTAGACACTTTATCGGAGATTAGCAGCATCTGCTTTTTTCCCTCACAAGTGAAAATTCATGCAATAAGAGACTGCACTTGGAGAGCTGAAGAATCCAAAGCAAATAATTGTCAAGAGCTCTAAGTTTCAGACTTGCAGTGCAGTATCCTTTCTGTTTCTACCTAATTCCAAGGCACTGAATATTTATTAAGACACAGTGCATCTCCTTGTCCAAACTGATTTATTTTATTAAATCATGAAGGCAGAGTAACAGGGGAGAACTCAAGGATTTTATAGACATTAGAACTTTATAGCTTGGTAGCACTTGTTTAGTGGACATGATGCTGGCTGTAGCTGGCTTAAGGTGTTGGAATTGCAATTGATATAATAATAAGTATCTTTCTAATGCCCCATATTCAGAGCCATCTGGCTGCATGTGCAAAATGGTCTGCCACATGAAAAAATAGGGCAGCTAGCTTTGGCACCATATTCAAACAGATAGCATGATCCAAACTGATTGTGCCATCTGTTTGAATATTGGACCCTGGTAGAGCAGAGAACATCAAGTGGTCACCATGTTTGGCACAGCGCTACTGGGGTGTGGGGCTAAAGACTGCCCATAGGGGTACAGCGCGGTACACACTGGTTATCATCATAGCCCCCATGGGTGATGTTCAGCCCAAACATGCAAATGAGCCCATTGGGCATGTATGACACTGTGGGGCCCTTTGCATGCCCATTATGGGCTCATCTGCATGTAAGCACCGGGCCAAGTGGACATCCCCCACCCTGATCCTTGTAATACGAATATAAATGTCCCATCCACCCTGGTAGTCTAATGGTCTCCCCCAAGCCTCGATCAGTGTTAATATTTAAAACAAATTCTCCCTGGTAGTCTAGAGGTTCCGTCTCTCTGTTCCTCAATCTCTGAAATATTAAAAATGAACCCATTTCACTGGTAGTCCAGTGGTCCCATCTTCCTGAGCCCTGATCAGTGTTAATATATATAAAAAATGTTCTCCCTGGTAGTATAGTGGACCCCTCCCTGATCCCCTATACGTGTAATAATAAAAGTGAACCCATTGCCCTGGTAGTCTAGTGTTTCCCCCTCCCCAATCCCAGATCTCTGTAATAATAAAAATGAACCCAATTCCCTGGTAGTCCAATGGTTCCCTCTCCTCAATCCCAGATCCCTGTAATAATAAAATAACCCATTTCCCTGGTGGGCTTGTGGCCCCCCATTCCCCACCTTGGCAGGTCATGGCCCACCACCCAACTCCCACCCCAAAGTGATCCATGCCAATGACTGGCACAGCCCTCCTCATTCCATCATAGACAGTCACTGACTGAACTGTCAATGGGCATGTACAGTACATACAGTAGTACATGCTCATTGGTCAACCTGTCTATCATTGAGCACATACTATGTACTATACACAGTCACTGACAGTTCAGTCAGCAACTGGCCATGGCAGTGTGAGGAGGGATAGGCCAGTCATCAGAATGGATCAAGTTGGGGAGTTAGGCTAGCCTGTGGGGTGGGGGTCACTACTTGCCACGGGGGTCCACTACACCACAAGGGAAATGGGCTATTTTATTATTACAGGGATTGGTGATCAGGAAGGGGGGACCACTAGACTACCAGAGAAAAGGGTTCATTTTTATTATTACAGAGATCAGGGATTGGGGATCAGGGATAAAAGAATCACTGGACTACCAGGGAAATAGGTTCATTTTTATTAATTACAGAGATCAGGGATTGAGGAGAGGGGACCACTAGACTACCGGGGAGAATTTTTTTTTTTATATTAACACTGATCAGGGCTCAGGGAGTGGGGACCACTGGACTACCAGGGCAATGGATTCATTGTTATTATTACAGGGATCTGGGATTGGGGTGGGGGGACCACTTGACAACCAGGGCAATGGGTTCATTTTTATTATTACAGTGATCAGGAAGGGGGGACCACTAGACTACCAGGGACATTAGTTTATTTTTAATGTTACAGAGATCATGGATCAGGGAGGGTGGACCACTAAACTACTGGGGCAATCAGTTCATTTTTATTATTACAGGAACTGGGGAGAGGGGACCACTAGACTACTAGGGAAGTGGGTGTATTTTTATTATTACAGAGATTGGGGATCAGGGCAGGGGAGGGAATACTGGATTATCAATGTACCCAGCCCTTGACAGTGTGTAGACGGGATGCACCCCCCCACTCCCTGCTCACTGTTAAGGGCTGCATTTCAGAAGCATTAAGCTGTGCCACTGCTGATTGCCATTTAGAGTGTCTGAAAACTTTCAGTATTGTGATGCGCTGCTTCTGCATGAGGGATCCTTCATTTACATAGGCATGGCACAATAATGTGCATGCCAGTGCTGTCAGGGGGTGCATTGTGCATCTGTGCCCTTTGGATATGGGCACATCCCAACAGCTGTTACTCTTCCAGATTAGCGCAGCACAAACCCAGTTTATGCCATACTAATCTTTTGAAAGAGTGCCCTAAGAGTGAAGAGATACAACTTATTTTTTTTGTGTGTGTATGTGTCACTGTCCATGATTAGATCATTTTATTATTCTGAGCCACAGTTTTTAAGTACAGAATATTAAGTATATCATTACATATTGACAGTCAGTAGTAGGGTGAATGTAAGAATATTATTAATAAATTTACTCAAAGGGATTCAACTATAAGTTCAAACTAAGGTGTCTAGTCCTATGACTTGAAACTTATTTTCTAATTGCTCTAGTCCTGAGGCTTGAAACTGATTTTCTGATTGCTTGCTGGTGTGTCATAATACTGGTAAATACTAGCAATAATACATTTTTTAAACTCTGAAATAGAAGAGGTCATGGAAAAAAGTAGGAACAAAAATAAAACAATCAAAAAAAATTATGACCTATGAATACAGATTCTAATGTTGAAAAATCTAGCAAAGTAGAGATAGGCTAACAAAAAAGGGAAAAGAACAGTAACTTTAAGTAAAGGAATGTTAGATAATAGGGTTGAGACTTTAAGGAAAACAAAACAAGCCATGATGGAAAATGTTATATGCACTTCTACTCCATGGATTGCAAAAAATGGGACAAGGAATGTATACAAATGCCAGAACTGGCAATAAGAATTGGGGTAATTATTCCATGGTTGTGTGTTCTGGGGCACTTAATATTAAAAAAAAATCTCCCTCCCGTGCACTTTAGAAAGTGGATTGGGATTACAGAACAGTGTTGAGGCAACAGCAGGGCTCCCCAAGAAAACTCCCAGGGAACCATTACTAATGTTGCCCCCTTCATCCACAGAATTTGAATGGGAACTTTTCCCTACATCACTAACAAAGCTAGATATTCCTCTAGATCAAGATTATTTGGAAGATTCACTCAATGTAGTTGGTTTGCAGGAGAACCATCAGGACATTCATTCCCTGCAGAGTGATCAGAATAGGCTATGGAATTTACTGGAGCATTATCCTGCCCTATTCTCCCAGGATTTGGTTAAAGCACTAAAAACACCCACACATGGCAAACGTTTCATTTTTGGAACACTTATACATTATTAGAGATATCAACAGTAAAATGTACCTTAGTCCACCTTGTGGCTCTGACAAGAAACTCTTTTAATAAATTTATAAAAGTGAGACATGGTTCAGAATATGACTCTGTAATGCCAAACACTACAGAATGTTCACTCCATACATGGTTCAGAATATGACTCTATGATGCCAAACACAGTAGAGAGTATTCTCTGTATATCCCATTTGGAAAGTTCCCCTGAAACAAAACTCACCAGTTCCAAATTTGGCTAAGATATTTAAAAACAGGTGGAAAAAAAACAACAAGCAAAAAGGGAAATAAATTAAAGCAGAGCAAGAAGAAAGTCCCGCAAAATCAGATGGGGGAAAAGTAGGGTGATCAAATTAGCATGGCACCTGACTCATCTAGAAGGAAGATAGCAAAAAATAATAAAGAGACTGGTGGACAGAAACTTGCTAGTTTGACCAATGGTGAACCAGAAGTAAAAACAAAGAGTAACCAAGGAGAAGATTACACCCATAGTCAAAAATCTAACAAGAGGGAAAAGTAGAGGGGGGGGGATGTCCTGGGTGGGGTGGAGGGTAAATGGGCCAGATTAAAAGAGGGCATTGTAAAGGCAACAAACCTGTATGTCAAGCAAGTAAGGAAAAGCAGGAAGAGGAGACTGTTATGGGGAGGTGACAGAAAAGGTAAGGGCAAAAACAATGGCATTCAAAAAGTATAAGAAGAGTCAGAGAGAGAGAGGAGGACAGGGAAGTGTATATGGGGAAGTGGAGGGATGCAGGCAAAGCAGTAAGGAGCACAAAGGTGTAGGATGAGGAAAGAATAGCTCAACCAGTATTGAAGGGGGACAATACATTTTTCATGTATGTTAGCCAGAAAAGGAAGACAGAGGGAGGGACTGTATGTTTACAAAAAGGAAGTTGGGGGGGCTATACAGAGGAAAACCAAGAAAAGGCAACCATCTTTAACAGACACTTCAGTTCAGTGTTCACAGCAAAGGAGAAGGAAAGGGACCACAAATAAGCAACATGAGCTTTTAGGGAAGGGATGTGGATACCAGTCCCATTTCTGATGAGAGGGTCAGGAAAGCACCCACTAATCTGAGGTTGGAGGAAGCCATGGGGCCAGTCAGGGTACATCCAAGAGTGCTGAAGGAACTCATGGAGGTACTGGCAGCACCCTGGAAGACTTGTTTAACAGTTCAGTGGAGACCAGCTTGGTCCTGGAGGACTAGAGAAGAGTGGACGTAGTCCCACTCCATAAATGTGGTAACAAGGAGGAGGTAGAAAATTGTTAACTGACTTTACAAAGATGGATTTATTTTGACCACAAGTTGCGGTCGGCATAAATCTGTCAGGTAAACTGCCTTTTTTTCATGGGGCTTAGCCCCCCTGAACCCCGCTTATGAACATACGAACATACAAATCTGCCAGCAGAAACAGGCCACATGGTCTATCAAGTCTGCTCGATTGTGCAGCTAGCACCCATACCTTGCAGTTACCCCCCCCCCCATCACAATTACCCCCCCATCTCACCCTGTTCCATCCTATTTTAAAACTATCCACTGTGTTACAGGATAGCACCTCCTTGAGCAGAGCGCTCCATTTAGCCACCTTAGCCCCCTGCTCTGCCTGTCCTTTTGGATTATCAACTCCAAGTCAGAGTTGATTCGGGGTGAGGTGTAATACCCAGTTACAGCAATGCTGGGGTCCTGCAGGTACATTACAGCAGCAACAGCAAATTGCCGCTATAATGTCATTCACTGTGCAATTGTTGCTGTTCAGATGGCATACAAACCTGACTTCTGCAGTTGAGAAATTGATGGAAACACTATTAAAGGAAAGGATAGTGGGACACCTGAAATCCAGCAGAGTGCAGGACCCAAGGCATCATGGCTTCACAGAGGGGAAGTCATAGCAAACAAATCAAATAGATTTTGTTGACTGGGTAACCAAGATGTTGAATCAGGAAGGGGTTGTTGACATTGTTTACCTGGACATCAGCAAGGCCTTTGACACTATTCCTCATAGGAGGCTGGCTGGTAAACAAGTTGGGTAGCATGGAGGTGGACAATAAGGTGGTAACCTGGGTAAAAAACTGGTTAGGGGATAGGAGACAGAGGGTGGTGGTGGTAAATGGAATTCACTCAGAGTAGGGGAGATTGATCAGTGGGGTACCTAAGGGGTTGGTACTGGAGCCAGTTCTCTTTAATGTATTTTCATTTGTGACATAGCTGAGGAACTGGAAGGGAAGGTCTGCCTTTTCGCAGATGATGTCAAGATCTGCAACGGAGTGGACATCCTGGGGGAGAGGAGGATGGAAATGGATTTAAAATGGCTGGAAGAGTGGTAAAAAGTCTGGCAGCAAAGGTTTAATACAAAACAAGTGCAAAATAATGCACATGGGTCACAGAAACCTAGGTATGGAGTACAACATAGGAAGAATGGTACTTGTAATGACCAAGCAGGAAAATGACCTGGAACTAAATATATCAGATGACCTGAAGATGACCAGACAATGAGACAAAGTGATAGAGAGAGATAGTGGTATGCTGGGGTGCATAGGTAGGGGTATAACCAACAGGAAGAGGGAAGTGGTGTTGCCCCTATATAGGTCATTGGTAAGACCCCACCTGGACTACTGAGTTCAGTTCTGGAAATCAAATCTCAGGAAAGATGTAGACAGAGTACAGGCAGTTCAGAGGAGGGCTACCAAGATGGTTCAGGACCTGCATCAAAAGCCCTACTAGGAGAAGATAAAAGAACTAAGCACGTACTCTCTAGAGGAGAGAGGGGAGAAGAAGGATATGACTGAGACCTTTAAGTATCTAATGGCAGTAAAAAAGGTCCAGGAGGGAGATATTTTTGGGGAAAAAGGGTGCTCTAGAGCAAAGGGCCACGATATGAAGCTGGAGGGGTGTAGGTTCAGGAGAGATGTGAAGAAATATGTCTTCACAGAAAGAGTGGTGGATGCCTGGAACAGCCTTCCAGTGGAGGTAGTGGGGGAAAATACAGTGTTGGGATTCAAAAACCCTGGCATAGTCACAAGGGAATCATAAGGTATAGGAAAAGGCTGAAAGAGAATATACTGAAGACCTAGAAGGATCTGCAGTGAAAGCAATCACAATGCAAAAGGGTAGACTGGATGGACCAAGTAGCCCTTATCTCCCATCAGTTTCTGTACTTCTATTTTTTCCATGCTTTTATGTAACTGAATAAAAATCAAGGGAAGGGGAGAAAAAAAACAGGTGAGCAAAGGAAAAGGTGCCACATTAAATCAGAGTGTCTTACACCTGAATGCAAATCACAGTGGAGGATGGGAAACCCTAAGAATAGCATATATGGATGCTAAACAGGTATCACGTATTGCAAAAAAGTAACAAGATATAAAAAGCAAGAATTTTAGAAAATATTTTGAGGCTTACAAGGATTGAGGTAGTTATAAAAATTAAGGGCATTTACAAAAGCAAAGTAGAAATGGCAGAAAAATGATATGAACTGGTTTTCAAACTACTGGAAGCAGACTTTGGGATTCCAAATTTTAGGACAAATATAGATCTTTGGTACTACGAATAATGCTGATTCTGCAGAATCTGTTTTTGCAATTGATAATACATTTGAAATAGATGTGTAAATCTGGAAGGAGGCATTAAGAGTTAGTCATTTAGGAACTGCAATAGAAGCTCCTTTAACTATCCTAGCATATTTAGGAGAAACAAGAGAGAACTTTATAAATGACAAACAGTTTCTAAGAATCTAGAGTCCATAATGCTGAATAAGATCTGGCCGAGGGGAAGGGAACATAACACTTAGATTCATGTATGCAATCTATATATGGTTTAGCTGTTTCAAACCAGGAGAGTCAAACTACACTAATGCAAACAATATGCTATCTTATTGGGAAAATATTGGGCATTAAATTGGGGTACAAAGAGGTGAAATGTGTATGGAGAAATAACCGAATTAACAACTATGGGCAGATCTTCATTGGCCTAAGAGATAATATTTTGTGCATCCAAATACTGGAAGAAATCTACAAACTAGACAGTCTGGGAATCCTGATATGTGATGAGTACAGCTGTGAGGAATGATAAAATTCTGAATTCATGGAATTTAGATGAAATAACATGCAATTCCATGAAGTTCTCCAGATCATTGTCAAAATGTTGTGGAATTTTTTAAAATGTATTAATTTGGCCAAAACACAGCCACATATTGAACTAGAGCTCTGCAGTGTGTTGTGCTTGATGTCTGTGAATAATTCTAATGATGTGCCTAATATGATGAAATTTGGATGGATTGTCTCAAAGTTATAGATGCTCAAAATCTGTCAATTTATTTTTTATGGAAACATTCATGAACATTTTTATCTGCATATACAGTACCTCAGCCATCTATTGGGCAAGAGATCTTAACTTTTGTATGATTACTTGACAATAGGTGTTCTAAAACTGTGCCAAATATCATCACATTAGGATGCATTGTCGCAAAAGTATCTGTGCTTAAACGCTGTCATTTTATTTTTTGTGGGAAATTTCATGAACGGTTTGGTCTGCATATAACTAAGGCACCTTTGGAGCTGGTCACATGCAAATAAGCATGAATAACCTTTTTGTAATGTTTATAGAAACACCTAAATATGGAGAAAATTGGATTAGAGATTTTATGTTACAGGAGTTCAAACATTTACCATGTAAATATTTGAACAATGTTGTGAAAACTCTCAAAAATGTGGATGTTTGTAACTTCTCTGCTCTTGTAGGCATAGAATTAGCATTTGACATATATATCCAATGTCATTGTATCCTGGTGTCTAACACAACTGGATACATTGGTTTAGCAGTTTAAATTTACAGTGGAAAAAATACTGGTAACATTTTCTCAAATATTTATAGTAGCATATAGAAGAAACATCCAGAATTCTTGTTGTGGAGTTCGGCATTCCCAATGCATGTGTCACTACTTCATTTGATGAGCTGGGTTGAGCTTGTTGCAGTCCTGCAGTTCCTCTTTGGGTGACTATTCCTCCCCCCTTCTTTCTTAGCATAGCCAGACTGACTCAGTAGAAGTACTGACACCTCTGATATCCTCTCTGTTCTTTACAGTGGCAAAATCCCTTACAAAAAGTGTCACCTATTCCTTTTCCTATCAACCTATAATTTTTGGGATAGCCAGAATTCAGAATTCTTCATTCCTTGTGCCACAGACATTGTCTTCCTCCATTAAATCTTTCTGAGTACCTCAAATTCCCAGACTTGAACATACATCAGGCTCCCTGAATCATCATTTTACTGAGTGTGATCGTTATACATCCTGCATTCAGTTTGGAACTGTTGACACTCTGTGCTTCCTTACTCCAACTGGGGCATGTACCATTAGTGTGCTACCCAGCTCAACTGTTCATTTCTTGGGGAAACTATGCATCTAACTCCTGCAACTGGTGAAGCCTTGACTACCTGCCTCTCATACCTCTGTCATTTAATTTGAATCCCCCAGATAAGGCTAAGTGAAATTAGCAAATTCCAGTTATATGGAATGTTCATGAAATTCCACAACTTTTACAAAGTCTCATGTAATTTGACCCTATGTACTGTACAAGTGTTATTTTACAATTTTTGGCAACAATCAATTCACTTCCGCCCTAGTCATTCTTACACCTGTCTCTTCCTCCTTCCCTCTTACCCCACCCAGTTAACCTCCTCCTGTCTCTTCCTGAGCCTGTTTTTTCACCCTTCATATCCCCACCTTCCACCACACCCCACGCTCCCCCTTCCTCCCACTCCTTCCCACCCAGTCAACCCCCTCCCATTTTAGTACTACTGTTTCTCACTCACTCAGCATCCTCAATTTTGCCCTCCCTCCCTTCCCTCCTCCCTCTCTCTCTCTCTCTCTCATGAAGCCTCCTTCCCCTTACAATTATGCTGACAAGGCCTCCAAGGCTGATTCTCCCCCCCCATAGTAAGCCACTCTCACAGTCCCCTCACAGCCCCCATCATATTCCCATGCCTTCTCTCCTTTATCTCTGACAAGGCCCCTTGGGCTGATTCTCCTCTCTTTAAGTAGTATTTGTCCATGAATTGCTTAATTATCCCCTACTTGAATCTAACCCTTAATGTATTTTGACTTGCTTGATTGCCTGCTATATTGCCACATACCGGTTGTAATGTATTGCTCATCTATGCCACTTTACTTTGTAAATGTTGCTAGCCTACTGCAGGCTACATAATCTCTTCCTTTCCTGTAACCCAACTGATGCACCATCTAAGGTCTAAGAACTTGCCATATTTAATGGCATTGCATTCTCTAGTTTTAAAGTTTCAGGGGTTTATTAATTTGCAGTTTGCATTCTAGCAGAAACTTAATTTTAACATTTTGTGAACGTTAGACTACTTTTAATTTAGTTCTATTTAAAGCTGTAAATATGAACTATGTCAGAAATGACCATGCATGCTAGTAATTTAAATGTTTCAAATCTGGTTAAATTTGGATATGTTGTTTTAAAATTAGAGGAAAATAACTGAAATAGTAATTTTGGCAACATGTTAGGCAGACTATAACTCATTTTAAGCTAGAAATCAGAAAATATGTACATATATAAATGTAGTGATAACCTGTGTACCTGTAAAATATTACAACATTTCAATGAACACTATCAAACTTATACTAAAATAACAAAATCTAAATTTGGGCAAAATGTTTGGATACATATAGCTCAGCCTGCTTTGAAGTCTGAGACTTAAAATGTGATGCACATACCCATGCTGTATGTTTCTCTAAATTCTGAATTTGTGGAGAAATTTGGATGAGAAATTTTAAAATTAGATTGAAATAACCAAAAATGTACTTTTGATTAAATGTTTAACCACCCATAACTTCACCCCTTTCAATCTTCGACTCTGAAATTTGGTACACGTATGTGTGCTCACTGTCACCACACCATTTTTAAGGTTAAATTTACCTGTAATGAGAATTTCAAGCACACAGAAGACAGACTGTACAATGGCGTCTGCTGAACCCTGGAGACCATCTCCTCTCTTTTACCCTCTTGAGCCCACCTGCATACCTTCAGATTGATGTGAACATCACCTATGTGTTCTTGTGAATCGTGCAAGTTCAGTTGCTTGGCAACTGTCAACATTTGCTGCTCACATGAGCGATGAAGGGGCTGCTTGCAATAGCAGCAGTGGTAAGTTCCACTGTGGATGCAAGGCATGCACCAGAGAAAGATGGTCTAGACCTCAGAAAACAGAGACTATTTTCTCCTTGGCAACTATCAGCATACCAGCCTTGGTGCAGTAAGTGAAGTTGGTGGCAAGGTGCACCTTCATGGACATGGCTCACAACCCTGACCTAGACATTAATCAGACATAGTCAAGAATGTGCCTGACAAACCAGGAAAGCATGAAAAGCCCATGCCAAATTCACCAGCATGAGAATCTCTTCCATTTAAAACCATAGGTTTTGTGGGTTTGCTCCATCTGGGACATCTCCATCATATAGAGAATAACCTCAGTAATGCCTAGAATATGAAATTCTAGCCTCTCAAGAACAGGATTGTCAGATGCAGAGAATGTCTATGTGTCTGGTGCTTAATTGTCACCTGAGACCTTGTCAGAAAGTCATCCAGAGCAGAAGCTGCTAAGGTGCTTTTTGCTGAGGATGGAGAGGATGGAGAGTTCCTTGTACCAAAACTGGTAAGGTCAATCCTGAGAATGAGAGACTCAAAGTCCCTCTGGGACTTGATGATCACCTTATAGACCAGAGAAAATGGGGGAAATGCATACAGGAGACTTCCTGTTCATGCATGGCCAAATGCATCCCCAGAACAGTGTCCTGGAGAGGGGGATGGGAAGTAAACTGCTTCCTTTTTTCAACACTAACACTCTTCCTCATGCTAAGAACACATAGGATACCATCTGCAGGTACATAAACTCTACCAACACTACTGGAGGTACCCTCTAGCCAGTTGTTTAAACCTGCATCATGGACTGCTACCAGGGTGGCTTGTGTGTGAGCAAGTGATTATGTCTGCATTGCCTTCTGACATAACAGGAAGGAATGAGTGCCACCTTGCTTTCTCAGGTAGATATAGTGGACATATTGTCTGTGTTGACAATAACAATCTGGACCTTGATGAGCAGAGCACATTCTTAGAGAGCCAAGAACATTGCTCAGAAGTCCAACAGGCTGATCTCCATATTGGCCTTATACAACCACCAGAAGCCATGTCCCCTGTGGCCCCACAAATGTGCTCCTCAGCTGATGAGACGTTTATCATTGGAGACTGAGGGCTCCCATCATAAAAGTTAGATTCCCTTCAGAAGGTTTAGAAGTGACAGCAATGAAAGGACAGTGTCCAGCACTACCTGTATCACCAAATAAAGTGGGCAAGGTCTAAGTACCTCTGGGACCACTGGTGGTCCAGTTCCCTTTGGTCAGCACTGATACACCAGTGGGTCCAACAGACCTCAGCCATGGTAAATGTCATGAAGCAAAAGAACCTGAGGAACTCTCCCACCAGTAAGATTAAACAGTCCAAAATTATTGGCAAAAGACCAAAAGATCCTGGGTTCTGTCCAGATACAGGCACCATCTAGCCTGCAGGTAATCTAGTTCTGCCCCAGTAAGTACACTTACCAGCTTTTGGAGTCAGCTGGGACTTTCCCAGGCTGTTTAGAAGGCTCAGCTGCTTGAACATCTTGAAAGCCAGACCCTTACCAATTCCATATCCTGCAACAAGTTGCCCATGAAGAGCCAACAGTCAAGACAGGGAACAGTTTGATGCCACTACATATTAGGAAAGTTGTGATTACTGAAAGGCACTTCATGAATACTCTGGAGAGTCAATAACAGGCCAAATAGTTTTACTAAAAATGATACGGGGCCCATCTCCTTGAAATGAGAGAAAAGGACAGCTATAGGTATGGATGTACACGTCCTGTTGGTCCAGGGAACAGAACCATATCCTCACTTCAAGTAGTGGAATCATCTGGTTCAGTTTGACCATACAGATCTTCCTTGTGCAGATACAGAAAACTCTTTCAGGATCTGCAGAACCAGAATGATCCACTGGCCCCTCATCTACTTGGATACAAGAAAGTACTGCAACATGAATGCTTGTTTTGCTGATTTCCTGAGGCTGGCTCTATTATATCCCAGGATAGGAGCTGCTGAACATTCTTCCTATCAATGAGGGTGATTATAGTGTATGCACATCCTCCCTGGGTGTATGGGACAGAAGCAGGGGAAGCGCTGAAACTCTACAGACAATTTGGTCTTACAGTTTCTAGGACCCAAGTGTCTGAGGTGACTGCATTGTAATGGGAGGAACTAAAAAAGCCAGCCTCTAACTGGGAACTGCTGCAGGGACAGTGGCAGGAAGGGGATCAAACCCATGTCCCATTACTTTCTGCCTTATGTGGCAGATCTAAATGCTTGTGCATTTGTTCTCATGTTGTTGCAGATTCCATATATTGATGTAAAAACTGTACACATGATGATTTAAACATCTTTATAAAAGCATTGTTGAACTTTTCTGAAATTTAATTACACTTCAGCCTATTTCATGATGAAATGTGCAATTTAACTAACTATACATTCATCGTATATCTTTACTTGCTACACACACACACATACACATATGCATGCACAAATGCATGCACATACACAAACTCTACTCTTCTTTCTTGCAATCTTTAATTGTCCTTGTTTCTGCAGACTATGCCTGTGAAAGTATTGGATGACAATAATATGATTACTGCTTCTACTCTTCATAATACCAAGGGCCTAGGTTTCTGAAAATGTTTGTAGTATAGCTCTCTTATACAATACATAATTTAGAAACAACTGCATTTTTAGGACAGTATGATTTTGAAACTGAATGCTGCCACAAACTCAGGGCATATTTTTATCCACATCTTCATTATTGCAGCAAGGAGGAATTGCTGACCATGTGAATGACTTCATTATCCTAATAAGAAATTTTCTAGCTGATGGCATTTAAAATGCAGTAGTGTGCAAGATTCAAATCATTTAATAAACAGGCTTCCCTATGTTTCAGTGTTTAAAGTGAGTTTTTCACATTTGAGAAAACTTTGAAAAACATTAATTCAGCATATGGCATATAGTATTTGATAGATTTTCTTCATCTTTGTTACCTTTGTTCTTTGATTCTAAATTAATCTGCATACAAACAAGATCCTTTGTCCTTTGAGTTCATCTGTTCAGTTGATTAATCATCCAATGAAGTCACTTGTTTGTGACCCCTTCTGGCATGTAGAGCACCAGAATTATAGCACCAGGCAATCAGGGCACAAAATGTGGGATGTGTCCCTTTCCTCAAGGTCCGCCCATCACTGAAGTTAGAATCTATAAGTAGGGGGGCTTGAGGGGCACAGCCCCCCACAAGAGGGCGTGGGGGCATAGCCTCCCTCAAAAACATGATTGGTGGCATTGCCAATTGGTGCCCTAATGGTCTGGTGCCTGATCATGGGCACGTTCCAACGGTGGAACCGCGACCCCTTCCAGCACTCAGAGCACCGACATTATGGTGGCCAGGCAATCTGGACACCAGATGCGGGATGCACCCCCTCCCAAAGGTCTGTCCAACCCCAGAATTAGAATCTATAAGTAAGAGGGGTTGTGGGGGGTGCAGCCCCTGCAAAAAACATGATCAGTAACATTATCGATTGGTGCCCTAATTGCCAGGTGCCGGATCATGGGCACATTCTGGTGGTGAAACTGTTTGTGACATCACAACCCCAATCAGCTGAAGGTTGGTGTAAAGAGCGCAGCCAGGCTGGATGTGCTGTCCATTTAGCACTCCTGTTGAGTTCTAAACTTAATTTTTAAAAACCTGTCTAAACAGGTTTTTCACCATCAGAAGAATCCTGTGACAGTTATCTGGGAAGTATAGACATTCACTACATCCATTATTCTCTTTAGCAGTCCTTTTATTGTAGATTTTAGAATAGTTAGTATTAGTATAAGGAATTTAGTGTCAGTTAGGGCACTGAGTGAGCTAAGTAAAGGCTGATAGCAGTTTGTTATTTTTTTTGAGTTAGTTAATGAATCCCCCCGTTTCTGTTCAGTTTGTTGTGTAAGTGGTGCTATAGCTGGCATCACTCAGCTATAGCTACTCCATTATAACTGTATTCTTGTGAATCATAATCATTGGGTGTTCATTACCTGTTGTTTTCAACTTGTAACAAGTTTGAACAGCTGGCTAGAGCATATCCATGCAACCAGGATCAAGGAGTCGGGTAGCAGGCCTGAGAAGTGGGGACTCTGAGGAGAAAAGAGCTGAACCCATCAAATGGCCAGGTGTTGCAACTACCCAGAATAGCGCACTCAGAGTTGGGAAGTATCCATATTGCTGGTGCTATGCGGTGGGAGTGGGAGTTGGTGAAATCTCTCACAACTACATCTTGATTGAGGCCGACTTCAGGCTGGCAGTTGGTTTGAAGGTCCGTTCTGTTGTTCACCATCATTGTATTGGATATTTCCATTTTCCATTCATATTTCCATCTTCCCCCAATCCTGAACATCTTTCCTCAGGGCAGAAACTGGCTGAACTGAGGACAGTCTGATGGAGGTTGTGGGTGGTGAGTGAACCCACGGGTTCAGCTTCTATTTGCTTCTTTTTGCACTAGTCCCTAGGTAGTGGTGATAGGGCTGCCTAGAGTGCTTAAACTGCTGTTGACTATTGTTCAATTCTGTGGTGAGAGCAGAGGTTTCCTTTCTCATTACTGAAATACTGCCCTTGAACATTTGGACTGTTTAACATCTGGTACTTGTTTGCGCCTTGAGCTGCACATATTTTGTGAAGATTCTCTTAGTTACTTGTTTTAACTATATTTTAGTATTACATTTATTAAGTATTAGTTTGGGTGTGTGTGGTTGTGTAAGTAGTTATGGTAGGGGTGGATGTTAATGTGTGTGAGTAAAGAGTTCCTTTTATTAGTAGTGCAAGTGAGCTGGATAATTGTTTTAGTAGGCTGGGTGGTTAGAGTTGTGTGTATAGTAAATTGTTGGATATTGTGTGAAAGGGCTGTAAATCAGTGGCATCATGTTCCTAGGGTTCAGGGCCCCCAGCCCTAGCTATTCCCCATCCCAGTTGCTGGACCTGCACCTCTTCAATGATTACCCCCACACCACCACCACAACCAGAAGTGGCATATAAGCACTGCAAGCAGGTGGAATGGTGCGGGGGGTGAGGAATGGGCAGTGCTAAGGGTGGGGCACTATGTGGCTGGTGAGGACCAAAAGGTACCATGGGGTGAAAAGGACCTAGGAAGAAAGGCATGATGTGGCTGGTACCCAGGGCTCCAACCAGACTGAGTGGAAAGGTAGCTTATAGGCCAGCAGTCTCCATTTGTCCCCTATGGGTAGGGTTATGCAGTGCCAAATCAGTGTGGATCAAGACTGCCATTTTGGCAGAATTAATGTCCTGTTCATCAATTGTTCAGGCTTGCATCATGAAGAGCTGAGTGAGAGGAGATGCTGGTCCAGTGTTGGAGGCAGCTGTCCCAACCAGATTCTCCATGGTTCACTGCCCTCAGAGGGATAACGTGGAATTAACAATTTGTTTTAGATCTGAGTTAAACTTTACCATATACTGAGTGTGGAAGACTTCATCATTTGAATGCTTCGCAGTGTGTGAGGGTCCAGCTGTAGATTGCAGGATTCTTCTTGTGTACCAGCCTCTGGAGCATAAGATGGAGTTTCTGCAGGAAATTCTGGAATTCATTCCCAAGGGGGTATTGGAGTCACCCAGGTGGTTAATGCTGGGAGACTTCATCTCCTTAGCCGACGATGAACTCTCACAGTTCGGTCAGGATTTCCTCCAGTGGATAGAATCACTGGGCCTAGCACAGTTAGTTACCACTGCAACCCACCAATATGGTCATTCCTTGCACTTAGTCTTCTCTCTAGGGCTTGAGATAAACAAGCTTGAGATTGAGCCTGTCAGTTGGTCATATCATTGTACGGTGAGGTTCTTGTTTGGTGCTTCCTCTTGAAGTCCACCCCATGTGGAGAGGGTTCACTACTGCCCACTGAAGGGGTTGTCCACAGGTGGACTCTAGACTGCATTAGATCTATGAGATGTGATGGCTGCCTGTTAAACTGGTTCAGAGGAGGCCGTGATGGCCTATAATAGGGCCATTACCTCAGCCTTCGATTCAGATACACTAATCTGTATATGACACCTGGTTTCATGATTGAGACCTCTGTGGTTTGATGGGGAGCTTAGGAAGCTGAAGTCTAGGGGTCAGAAATTGGACCATTGTTGGCAAAGAATACATTCAAATGGAGACAAACTGGTTATGAGGGCTCATTATGGAGAGTATAAGAGGGCAATTTCCACTAAGAAGGCAGCATTACTTTCAATGGATATTTTGGCAGGGAAGAACCAACTAGCTGAACTCTTCTGTGGTGTACTGTCAACTCCATCCTATCTGTCTTCAGCCACTAGTAAGAACAAATTCATCCGCTCATTTCGAAGAGTGGGTTCATCTTTTTCTCTGATATGTTTCTTTCTATCCAGTCCGGTATTTCCCTAAGTGGGTTGTTGTGGCCTGGCAGGATCAAGTGGGTTGTCAATAGGTGCCCTCCTCAGGTCTGGAAAGAGTTTAGGCCAGTTTCATTGGAGGAGATGTGTGGGGTTCTCTCAGAACTGTGGCCAACCTTCGGTGAACTAGACCGAGATGAGGTGTGACAAGCTTCCTGGTGAGGTATATAGGGTTTTTGGGACCAGTGTTCTCCAAGTTAGTTATGTGCTTCCTTTTGAAAGAGACTTTTATTAGCACACTGAAGGATGAGCTGGTGAAGCCTCTTCTGAAGAAACCATCAATGGGCTCAGACTGCTTAGTGAATTTTAGACTGGTATCATCTCCTTCCTGGGAAAGGTTATAGATAGGATGGTGGCTCTGCAGCTTGAGGAAAACCTCACAGCTTTTGACATCTATGACCCTCTCCAGTTCAGACTTAGGTACAGACACAGTACAGAGACTGCATTGGTTAAGGTGCACAATGATCTTCAATGGTGAGAGATAGAGGAGAGTGGTAATTTCTCATCCTCCTCAGTCTCTGATTAGCTTTTGATGTTGTCAACCATGTAATATTATTGTATCCCCTTAGAGAGTACTGTGGAAGCCCAGCACTGTCATCTGCTGGCTGGTTTGAGTCATTTCTCAGAGATAGGATGCAGAGGGTGGTGATGGAAATTTTCTCCTTACTCCTGAAGCCCTAGATCTGGGGGTCGATACTCTCCCACATGTTGTTCACAGTGTACATACTATCCCAGGGAGGGATCATTAGGCAATACAGCATGGGCTTCCATTGCTATGCAGCTGATACTCAACTGTATTTGTCTTTTACACATGGGATTCCTGATGAAGTCAATGTACTAAATTTGTAATTGGCTGAGATTCAGGACTGAATGTTATCACACTGGCCAAGACTTAACCCAGGACAAAATGGATGTACTAGTGATCAAGCCTTGTCAGAAGTGGGGTGCAGAGACTGCTGAGGAGATAACTGGCCTGATGTCTGGCTCCTTGAGTTTGGTGGCCTCTACTGAAGAATTTGGGGGTCATTCTGGATGAGAGGTTGACACTTGAGGCTCAGGCATCAGCTGTGGTCCAGAGTGTCTTTTACTATCTCAGAAACATTGCCCAGATAAAAGCAATGATTTCCCCTGAAGACCTGCCATCACTGGTACTTGCATTTGTAACTTTCTGAGTTAATTACTGCAGTGTTCTATTCTGTGATGCCTGCAGCTAGTGCAGAATGCAGTGGCCAGGTTACTGATGGTGCTTCCCAGGTCCAGTCACATAAACCCGGTCCAGTGAGAACTGCATTGGCTGTCGATGAAGTGGCTCACCACCTTCAAGGTAATTTTGCTGACCTAAAAGGCCCTAAATAGACTGTGTCCTTGTTATCTGTCAGATGTCTTGACTCCCTATCAGACCTTCCACTCCACTAAGGTGGGCCTTCTCACTGTTCCCAGGGATGGACTGAAATCTTTGGGTGACTGAGCTTTTGAGTTAGCTCTCCGGACCCTATAGAACAGGCTCCCATTATCTTTGAGTAAGGTCTCCTCAGTGGAGGCATTCAAGAAGGACCTGAAGTCCTTTCTTTTTCAGGAAGTTTTCAGTACTACTTAACATCTGCCTCCTGTATTTGATGCCATCCATGTTTATCGCTTTTACTGTTTTTATAGCTTAATGTGCTTACATGGCTATTATCTTACTTTATTTCATTTTTCTTATTTATTTTTATTTTTTGTATTACTGTAAAGTTACTTGATGTTTGCATAACAATGAATTAGTGATTCAAAAAGTCCACATGGGGGAGTATTAGACCAGCAGAGTGGCATTTAACCTCCGTTACAGGAAGATGGTAACTTCCTGTAGTTTTTATTGCAAAGGGAAGCCTTACTTGAGTTTGATGTTTATTCAGAATGCTTTGTAAGGAAAGTTATGGGATTCAAGCAGTATGTGGGACAGCCACCACAGTACTGGAAATACAGTGAAAGGTGTGCAACACTGGGTTACATCAAGTTTACCGAACTATGTTGCATAAAATATAAATGTATTATATTCTTTAAAAAAAATACTAATTCAAACTTTCTGTGTTTTTCACTAGAAAAAAAAGACAATAAGAATATAATTGTGGCTAATTACCTGCATTCCAGAGTCTGAACAGTTGCTTTTTCTCCTATGGCTTTCGTAAAACACAACACAGACTATTTATATGACTGAACTGTATCCTAACATGAGTACGAGCTTACAGCTAGGCCATACTGTGGAAAGTAGCCTTACAGCTGATGCCGTGACTTGGATGCAGGTTAAAATAAAAAAGCACAATTATTCTATTAACACCGGACAGAGGAGTTTGATGGAGCAGGACCAGAACAGCTCATGGTTAGACTGCCAGAGTTAAGTAACAGGGAGGGACTCCAGTTTTCTGGAGACTCAACTCAGAATGGATCTCGGTTGACAACAAGGATAGGAGTGACAGTTTTTGTCATCATAACTGGTGGACTCTTTCAGGTTTGACTTGCAGATCTGGTTGTTAAGGTTCTGTGTAAACAATTGTAATGCAGTAGTATGCTTATATGCGATGCCTCAAAACTGTGCTACAATATAACTCAGATTCCCTGTGTGCTTATTGTCTGCGCAGTATTGTGCGAGTTCCAGTATATAAAGTACAACGTAACCAGCTACAAAAGGACAAACGTAATTAAACAAGATAAAGTTTTTGTATGGAAAATTGTAAATGCTAGCAAACAGTTTATCCCATCTGGCTAAAGTATGCAGAAAATTCTAGAACCACACTGTGCCCCTACTGTAATGTCCAGTGGTGGCAGAATGGAGGATTACAGGGAAAGTACCCCAGTTCAGTCTACAGGGGCCAGACAGTTACCACTAGGTGCCCCAGTATCCCCATCTTTTTATCAGTACCACCTCAAGGTGTTGTGAGTAAATATCATGAAAGGGGAAGGGGGTTGGCAATTGGAAGTATGGCTAGTGCCAGGGGACCTGTAACTAATTTAAGTGGGCCATCTCTTGCTAACCAATGCAAGTTGCCTTGTGATGTAAACACTTTAGTGGAAGGCCACTTTAATGTTCCCCAAGAAAGCTACATGCCTATCCCCCCTTAGGTCCTTCCTTTGTGCCAAATAGCAGAGAATTTTCAGTGACCAATTTAACAAGTCCAGGCAATGGTGGCATTATCATTGATCATCTGTTGCCTTGTGGTCTGTAAGGATCAGCACATTTATCTCAACCTCAAAGGACAAACCCTTCCATGAGTGCCTAACTGACTACAACTAGCTGAAGTGATGAGTGGAGGAATGCTGCCTCCTTCAACACACCAGCTCCACCATATATCCTTACATCATCACACCAGGTGTGAAATGTTCTATTATTTCATGATAATCCAGACAGTAAACATTTGGTAGAGGACTGGATCAGGCATATGCAGTATCTGCTTAAAGCACAACCTATGAAACCAAGTCTTCAGTTCAAAACTATAGTAAGACATCTCAGTGGAGAGGTGCAAAAGCTTTGTTCTAGACTTGCCACTGAATTGGTAATCCCAGACTGGGTATTCAATGTGCTAAGAACAGAGAACAGTGACTTTCAGCCATCGCTGGATCCTAAGGTAGAGTTCTATGAAAGGGCACAATGCCCTGAGGAATCAGCCTGTTCATATGCAATTGCCTTTGAAGCCATATTACGCATAGCTGAGGAAAAGAAGCATGGTAATCACCCTTATCCAGATTGGAATTATAAATTAACATAGCAATTTATGAGAGGTTTGCATGATGAGGAGGTTTATCTAAGGTTAGCACTTATGAAATCCATGTTATTGAGTTTTCAGAAGTTACAGGGGAGCTCAGTACCTATCAAGGGAAACTGGAAAGTTCTTATTTCAGACCAAGGCTAAGAAGATTCCGAACTCGCCCCAGACAGTGATGCCTGAGGAGTGACACAAAAATGCTGATGAAGGCAGACCCAGTGCTCAGCATAAGCAAGCTTCTGAAATTTCTGAATTGATGAATCTATTAAGAAAGCTAACCAAAGGAGAGGAGGGCAGTCAACCAGACTGTTACAGCTAGAGGCACAGGTTACTTCTTTTGCCTCTGATTCAAAACAGAACCCACAGTATCTTCCATGCCTGGTGGGCAGTATCAGCATTCACACAACAGTTGGAGGAGTATTTTCTGATACCCCTGTGGTCAGCAGGGACACATCACCAGGGTATATCAAATCAGTCTACAAGATGGTACTGGGACTAGTATAACAGATAGACAGTCGGGGGGGGAAACTTTAAAGTATTAGAGCCATGGACACCAGAACAACTATGGGCATTTCCCTACAATGAAGTCCTTAATCTAAAAAGATTGGACATGGAAGTGGTAAAGCAAAGCAACAGCTTAAGCAGAAAGCAGGTAGCACACTATTGGCAAGCCCAAGTAAGGAAGGATTAGTAAAAGTTAATAGGACTAAGTGCAGAGCCACAATAGATTCTGGCTCTCAAGTAGCAACAATTACTGACATATTTTGGAGGTGGCATACCTGTCTGAGCAAACAACAAGTGACACCCACAGATGATATCCTGTTGAAGATTTTGCAGGACAGGAGGTCCAACACAATGGTGCACTGTAGCTTACATAAATTTCCTTGGCCAGACACTTAAAAATGTGCCAACATTTGTTATCCCTGCCATAGAGTACTGAATAGATATTCCTTTGGTTATAGGGACCAATATTATTAGAGCAAGTGAAAGATGCAGTATTTGCAGGCTACTGATGGGAAGGGATATCTAGCCATAGTGAAACAACAGTCCTCACAGTGGTAATCAGCTTATCTTAACACTGAGAAAATTGAGTTTGGAGGAGCCAAAGGAAAGGAGGGCCTGGCAAGGTACTGTATACAGATCAATGTGCTCATGTTATTCCTGCTGGTCAAGAAGCACATATTGAATGCAGGGTCACAAGAGGACCTGGCAGAAAATCTTATACTGGATTAGTTGAAAGCCAACAAAGAAATCCCTGGTGTGGGGGAGTCAAGCAGCCCAGAGTATTTAGAATTTGGGAACACCCTGGAACCAATCAGCAGGGATCCTCATCCAGAAGCAAGGCTGCCTAAAGTCTGACAGAGTCAAAATGTAGTCCCACCAGTAACAGTGGATGCTAAAATACTCACTGTGGATTTATCCAGGTGTCCAGTGGAGAATGAGGAACAACTAGATCAGAGCAATATTTTACTTAAAAACAATTCGTATATCTTCTCGTAACACTCTCTTGACTATGATTGCACCTCAACAGTTCAGCATGAAATTTAACTACTAGATCCTGAGCCATTTCATCTGCCTTACCAAAAAATACCCCTCCTCAATACCAGGAAGTAAGAAAGCAGATTGCAAACATGGAGGCAGCTGGAGTTATCCTTCCCAGCAAAAGTCCATTTGCATCTCCCATTGTTGTAGTCACAAAGAAGGATGGGTCCTTGAGGATGTGTATTGACTACAGAAAGCTTAATTCCTGCAGTACCAGAGATGAATTTCCTCTCCCCCAAATTGAAGAGGCTCTGAAGAACTGGGGCAAACAAAGTATTTGTCAGCACTTGACTCCACCTTAGTCCACTGGCAGGCGGAGACAGCTGAGAAAGACAAATGCAAAATTGCATTCACTACACCTGTGGGCTTATATGACCCCAACAGAATGCCTTTTGGACTGCAGAATGCCCCTTCCACCTGCCAAAGGCTTATGACATGCTTCTTGGCAGATCAGAATTGTTCCACCCTGTTCACATACCTTGATAGTATTGTTGTGCTTTCAAGGACCTTTGAAGAACATTTGTAGCAGCTTCAGCTTGTATTTGAAAGGCAGTGGCTACATGGACTAAAGTTAAAGTCCCAGCAGTGCCGTCTTCTGAGGGAGGCAGTACAATACCTAGGTGACATTATTTTCACTCGGTGGCCCACAGTAGAGCCACACCTAAATACCGAAAGATGAAAAATGCCCATTACAGGAAAAGTTGCAGTAATGGTCTGAGGTCCCCTGACACAGCTTCTCCCAGTGTTGTGCCCCCTCCACAAAACAACCTTGACCTGGAGTTGATTATACTTAAATGCTGGGGGTGTGGGAGCACAGCCCCCCACAAAAAACACAATAGTTACTGATGGCATAATACCAAGTGTCAGCATTGTGCCATCGCTATACTTGATTTCAGCAGATTTACTGTTGACGAAATGTGGTGCTTCCATTTTCACTAAGGGTACTGGGATGGATGCTGAAAAAGTCAGACATGTGAAAGAATGGAAATGACCAACCAATTGGAAAGACTTTCTTCAGTTTCTGGTATTCTCTGGGAATTACAGGTAATTTATTGAAGGATATGCCACAGTTGCAGTACCTTTGTACCACCTGACATCCAGCATCCCTTGCATAAAAAAGAGGATCTAAGAAAACTAATGCAACTACAAACCCCTTTATTTTGACAGATGAGTGTGAAAGTGTATTTAATCCATCTGGGAGAAATTTACCACTGATCAAATGCAGGGATATGCTGATTGCAGTTTACGCTTTATATTGCAGACTGGCACCTCTGGTGAGGGTTTTGGAGTGGTGCTAGCCCAACTAAAAAATGTGATTGAAAGGGTGATAGCATATGCTAGCCAGGGCTTTAGTCCAGCAGAGACATGCTACCCTGCACATAAGATGGAGTTCCTGGCTCTTAAATTGGTAGCCATGGAGAAGGTTTATGACCATCTCTATGGGCATTAATTCACAGTAATAACAGATACCAACCCACGGAAATATGAAATGACATCTGCCAAGTTGGATGCTCCAAAAGAGTGCTGGGTATCCTAGCTGGCCATATTGGACTTTAACATTCAACATAGAAAGGAACAGAGCACTGACAATTCTGATGGGCTATCCAGAATACCATGAGGTGAAGCTGCTGAGGCCCTTCAGACATGCCCTCAACTTGCATCTCTACAAACAAGTAAAGCCTCTCTTCCATGTTGTCAGCAATCATCAGTAGCACAGCACTCAGAAATCTCTATTATGCTCTAGAAAAGTGACTGGAGAAACCCAGGTGGGTACCCAAGAGCCATTTACAGCTGCTGGAACTGATGTTCTGCCCTCATTGACAAAACAGGAAATGATTGCTTGACAAAGACAGGATCCTATAGTGGGAAAATCATGATTCTACAGGATGTGTGGACAAAAGACAAAATGGGGAGAGCAAATCAGTGAGTCTGAGGATGTCTTGCTGTTACTAAAGGACAGGACACAGTTACAGGTACAAGATGGAATCATGCATCATAGAACTAGAGACAGTCAGAAAATGATGATAAAACAGATGTTTCTGCCAGAAAAGTTCAGATTTGTGGCTAAGCAAGGACTCCATGATGATACTGGTCTTTTGGCTTAGAAAGGACATTTTCCTTGATTCAAGAGAGAGATTTTATTGGCCCTGAATGCATCAAGACATAAAGGATTAGTGTAAGAAATGTGAGAGATGCTGCCCTTGTAAGACAGCTACTGCTGGTAGTAGGGCACAGTTAGTCAGCATCCATGCCAGTGCACCTCTGGAACTCATATGAATTGATTTTCTTACTCCAGAGAAGTCAACGGGGGTAATGGAGAATCTAATTATGGTAACAGATCACTTCACTCGGTTTGCAGAAGCTTACCCTACACAGGACCAGAAAGCCAATACAGTGGCCAGGGTACTATGGCTCAGTCTTCTATGTTGCTTTGGACTTCCACGCAGGAGTCATGCAGATCAAGGTAATAATTTTGAAAGTGCAATGGTTAAGGAGTTATGCAAAGTTGATGGGCTCTCTAAAAGCCACACCACACCACACCATATCATCCACAAGGAGGTTAAAACTGTAGACTTATGAATATGTTTGGTACCCTTGTCCCTCACCTGAATGTTAACTGATAAGATGATGCTGATGCCATGATACATGCATGCAATTGCACCCATTATGATTGTTCAGGCTATACACCTTTCTTCTCATGTTTGTGAGGCATCCTAAATACCTGTGGACTTGACATTTGGTTTAGCACCTGAGGGAGATCCAGTAAAATATAAAGAGTATGCCAAAAGCTTCTTTGCTTCTTTTAACATTTGCATTTGAGTAGACAGATAAAATGTCAAGGAATTCCAAGGAGCATAAAAATGGCAGTAGGACCACAAAGCAATGGATATACCTTTCCCTGCAGGAGACTGCGTGTTAGTTAAAATAACTCACATTGAAGGAAAGCAAAAGCAAGCTGACAAGTGGGAGTCTCAACCATATGTGGTTATCAATAAAATAGCCTGCTGTCCCAGTATATGTTGTGCATACTGAAGATGGTCTAAAAGAGCATCATAATCTTGTAACTCAATGCATGTTCTTCCCAGTTGAAAAGCATAAAGCAGAAAATATATCAGAAAGTTCTCCTCTACTCATGGCTGGCACAGCAGGCACCAATACTTCTAGCAGTGAGTCAGCTGATGATGTGCTTGCATTTGAAACTTCAAAAGTAATGACTCAATCAATCAATCAAAATCTTTATTCAACCAGGCCAACATAGCAAAGATGATAATGGTCAACCTACTACATTTAATAATCCTAAACACTCTGGAATACAATCTTTTTTGTTGAATACAAACATGGTAAAAGCAGGAAAAGTACCCAGGAGATAACAGCTGATGCTGCATGTGGTGTCTGCACTACTATACCACTGCAAAGTAACACCACAGCCTGTGACCTGTGCCCAAATGATCATCATGAGCAAGTGGAACTTGGTTTAATATCCTCCTATTCACTACATAAAGATATCAAACAAGTATGTCACAGCCTGATTGTCTAATACTTTACATTAAGAGAGTATTGATCTTTAACTAGACTTTCATATCAGTTACAAGTTCCATTCAAAGTTACAGTGGCAGAAACATACATGCAAAGGTTAGAAGTGGGTGCAAAATGTAGAATAATGAATGCCAAAAGATGAAGCAGGAAAGAATTAACCTTTCAAATGAAGGAGGCTTATGACAAACAAATCTAATGGTTTTGTAATATATTTGATACTGACTGATCACTGGAAGCAATGCTTCTTTGTTAAAACATGTGAAAGGCATGGTTGTCTACACCCAAAGAAGGGTAGATGCAGCAGGGAAGAAATGATTCAAAAGATCCACATGGAGGAGTATGCACCAGCAGAGTGGCCTTTAACCTCTGTTACAGGAAGAGGGTAACTTCCTGTGTTTTTCACTGCACAGGTAAGCCATTCAGCTAAACTATGCTTCCTTAATATGTAACCAATCCATGATTAAAAGTAACCATCCACAAATCATTTGGATTGATATCTGTTAGAGTTTAAATTTGTCAATATGATGCATATTTGGTAGTATTATACTAAGATATTGCAGAAATAAAGTGTTTAAGAAAATGGACTTGTTATGGGTTGAGGAGCAGCTTATAAAACCTGCCTTTTACGGCTATGTGAAATAATAAATGCACCACAAACTATGTCCTGTTGTTATATTATAGAAACATATCCATCCATCTATCTATCTATCTATCTATCTATCTATCTTTCTATCTATCTACTGTATTTTATTTATTTATTTGTTGTTGATCTGAACAACTAGAACATTTTGCCTATTTTCAGCCTCGTCCGGGGAGGAATACAGATGGATGCCAACTGAAACTGAATCAGATTTTAAGCTGTTGGTGGTATTTTTAGTGAATCAAGGTAATCTGGCCAGGACACTGGGGAAATTCCCCTACTCGCAGGTAGGGGGAGTTGCTGTCTGTGGCTTGATGGCCATTACACCCTGAGATGTTGGCAGAGGAGGATGTAAGGGAGGTAGGGGATCGGGTCTCCTCCCAGCCTCGGCTTGGCAAGAGACCAAAGCTGGATCTGTGATTTCTTACTCGCCTGTGATGACTGCTTCGGAGGGTTTGTTCTGCATACTGCAGGACACTGTTGTATTGTGTGCTCAGGAACAAGGGAACACTCAGATTTCTGTGGCAGAGCTGGGCAGTTTGGAGTCTTCTTGTTCTTCTATTTTGAATGTGGCACCTGCATACGCTGAATGTGGCAGTGCTGCTTCTGATCACGGAGAGATTCCCGGATGTGTGTTTCAGGTAACAGCCACGGGAATGCCAGCGCCCGCTGGAGATGTTGTGCAGCAACCTGAGGAACCGCTCTCTAGAGCTTAATGGAAAGGTATGCCTGTACTAGGTAAAACCGGGAAAACGCTGGGGATGGTTCACAAACTGGGTATGGCACCAGGGAAATGTGAGGACTCACTACAGCGAGATAAGGACACTGCGCCTGCATTACAGGCCATGGGCTCTATTCCTACTGAGACAGGCTGGTCTCCTGACCCTGCGGATGAGACAGTGAAAGGTTATGCTAATCTAGTAATTACTGAAATGGGGAAGTTCTTATGAAATCCACAAATGTAGTTGAGGGGTGAAATGATGTACAGCAGATTTTGACCGCTAAGGGACTTGAGGTCACAGCGGAGACTTCTTTGCCTCCAGCTGATTTAGAACAGGATCCTGTTCCTGGAAATGCCCCTGCATACAGTGTTGCCCCAGGACAAGAGCAGTCTGCTCCTTCCAAGGTGGGAGGGATACTGGCTGTGGGTCTGGGAGTTGCTAATTTACAAGATCCTGTTAAGGAAAAATTCTTTAAACCTGTATTACGGATGGCTGATTTATTTAAACCTGCACTCAAGGAACCTGCTCCTCAACGAAATGCGGTTAGACTGCTTTATAAAGGGGGCTTGTCAGACCCTCCTGATAGCGTATATGTTGGGAGGCATCTGTTGAAGGATTCCTTAAAATTTTATGCATTGGAGGTCTTTGCTTTGATACACACTGATGAACATAATTATGATATTAGCTTCAAAACTGTGGAAGCTTTGGATCGGTTCTGGGTTAAATATAACTCAATGAAGGATACTCCACTATGGACTCCTTTTCTGGCTATCCCACTCACTAAACCAGCTGTATGCACTATTACAGTTCTATTTAGGAATGAAGGGGTGAAACTGGCTGATATCTTGTTTTGGTTAAAGAAACACTGTGAAGTGTTAGAACATCCGGTTCCAATTATAGACTCCGAACAATTCTGGACCAGTGGTTGGAAAATAAAACGTAAATTATTTATGACTAATTCTGGCATTACCCATTTGCTAGGCTGTTGTTTCCAGGGAAGGGACAGGGGTTCTTTGTTTTACCCGGGACAACCTAGATCTTGTCATAGGTGTGGATCTAGGTTACATCTTAGTAATGCTTGTGACTCAGTGAAATGTACCCATGGCTTGGAAACTGGTCACCTGGCTGCAACATGTAATAATTTGTTTCGCTTTAATTTATGTTTTGAAAAGGGCCACTCTTATGTTAAGTGTCCGTGGGCCTCCCACAGCTCGGTGGATGACAATTCACATGTGGCTCTTATTTCACAGGCCCAAAAAAAGAGCTGTGCTAAGGCTTCTGAAAAGAGAATTCAGGAACTTTTAAGGGCACAGGGCCCTCTTGTCAACAGGCTGGTGTACCAGACAGAGTCAGGTTTGCAAGATGTTCAGCATAAGGTTCTTGCTTCTGACACTGTGAACAATAGTGTAGCAGCATTAGAACAAGAGGCTCAGATGGTGGTGGACCCTGATGGGCAGGTGGACCATCTGAAGCTCCAGTTAGTTACCATTGCAGAAACCAGCTCAAAGTCTGAGGCTATGATTGTGGATATGGAGGTTGACCCAGTGGTACCATCGCTAAGTGACGAAGTCACTGTCTCAGAAACTTCTACTATGCACCCCCCCTCCCCGTGTTAGATACTGACAAAACTTTTCAGACCATCTCTTACAAGAAAAGACAGAGGGAAAAGAGTGGGATTCCAGGACCTAAAGGGAAAGAAAGAAAAGTCATGACTAAAAAGAAAGTTTTACAGACCAATAAATTTGATGTGTTACGTCTGCAAAAAAAGTCGGGGGGTGCTGAAGGGGAGGACAAGGATTCAACATCAGATTCCTCTTCTGTTGCCTCCTCCATGGGTGCCTTTTCGGGGATGGAGGATGGGGGTTCTGGGAAAATTAAATGGAAGACCCATTCACAGCAATGACACGGATTATAATTTTTTCTTTTCTCTGTCTTTTCTTCTACCTTATGGGTGACTTTCATGTCTTAACTTTAAATGTTAGTAGCATAAAAAGTGGGATAAGAAGGTATTTAATTCTGTATAAGTTACAACACTTATGGTCTGATATTGTCCTTTTGCAGGATACTAGGATTAAAACCTTTAAAGAGATAGCACAATGTAATTCATCTTGGAAGTTGGGAACACGTTTTGGTCATTAGGGCCTGACAAATGTGATGGCTTAGGTATTTTGTTTGCTAATGCTGATTTGAAAGTTTCTTGATTGGTTGATTTGGAAGCTGGTAGAGCTATGATTTTGGATGTTTCTTATAAAACATGGAGATTGCGTTTAATTTATGTATATGCTCCACAGAGTAAGGCATCTAGGGTGGACCTTTTAAGGAAGGTCCAACCATTCTTATGTACAGCACAAATGATTATTTGGGGAGGGGATTTTAATTGTGGTATACAACAGGGGATAGGGGTCAGCAAACGGACAAGTTGTTTTGTGATTCTAAGGCTTTACATATCATCATTACTACTGCAAATTTGGTGGATTTTAACAGATTGTTTCATGCTACTGGTTGATTTATTTTCCGTAAAGGATTATTATGGACCAGAATTGATTATATTTGGGTTTCTAAATCAGTACAGGTTACTCAGTCAGATATTATAGACCTGGCCTTTTCTGATCATTCTGCTGCATATGTTGATTGTCATTGAGATGAGAGCCTTTCTCATGACAAACCCTCTTGGAAATTGCATGTCTCTCTGTTAGAGCAGGCATGAATACTTGCAGAATGTAAAACTTTATGGACTGCTAGATTTTCAGTACAATGTATGTATGAGTCTTTAGTTGATTGGTGGAGGGATACAAAGTTAGAAATGAAAGATTTTTTTCGGAAGACTGCAGGGCTAAGAAGTCAAAATAGTTATTTTCAATATTTACAGTGTAGGAAACACTTTCATAGATTGATCTCTTTATCTGACTCTACTGGTCAGGATTTTAGCTCACAAATTCAACAGGCTAAAACTGCTATGTATAAGTTCCAGTATGATAGGGTTAAAACCCTTAAACATGAGTTGAGGTTTGGCACGATTGGTAAAAAACAGACGTTTAACCCTTTTAAGGTTAATCAGGGTATCTGTAAAAAGAAATGTATGGAAGGGTTGACAGACACGGATGGAAGGCTATGTCATGATAAAGCCTCTATCTTGTGTATTGTGTCAGCATATATTAGGGATGAGTCTTTTGTGGAACAGTTGGAAACTCAAGTTGTCTCCCAAGACCAAGTGAAGCAGCTTATGGCTTCCATTACAGTTGATGAAGTAAAGGCTGTTATTTAATCTGCTAAGAATAACAGTACTCCAGGATGAGATGGGCTTCCAGCAGAATTTTACAAAATGTTTGGTGATATTTTGGCTCCGGTATTGAGTGATTTATTTAATATTTTACTAAGCTTACCTGAAATACCTGAATGGTTGGTGGAAGCAGAGTTGATCCTACTGTATAAAAAGGATGCTAGGACGAAATTACATAACTGGAGGCCTATCTGTTTGCTGAATTCTGACACTAAATTTTTGAGTAAAATTTTATCTAATAGATTATCTCAATGTGCTCACACACTTATTATTACTGTACAGGGTTGTGCCATACCCCAGCAAGGTATACAAGATAATTTGATTTTGCTTAGGGAATTGTTTTATAGAGGTCAGAAGCAGAGTATCTCTGGTTTAGTGCTTAGCCTGGATCAATGTAAGACCTTTGATTCTATTTCACAGGAATATTTGTTCTTAGTTTTAGAATCATATGGGATACCAGCGGTGTATATTTCTTGGCTCAATAAACTTTATTATAGAGCTACAGTAGTGACGAAGGTGAATGGTTGGAAAGGGGATAAAATTAGTTTAGAAAGGGGCGTGAAACAGTGAGACAGGGTTGTCCACTGAGTCCCTTGTTATATGTTTTTGGTATAGATCCCTTCTTACGACAGATTTTTAGTGATTCCCAGATAATAGGAATACCTCTAGTACACTCCCTTCCCCCATTGAAAGTACTCGCTTGTGCTAATGATGTAGTTCTTATGGTGCATGAATGTACTAATGAAGAAGTCATACGACAACAGCTTACTGAATTTTCAGGAGCCTCTGGATCTAGTATTAATATGAACAAGTGTTTTGGATATCAGTTTGATACTGATACTCATAGGATAGATCAGTATGCAGGCATGTCAGTGTCAAAGGATCCAGTCACTATTTTAGGGCTTCAGTTTGGTGATGCCTATCCAGCAGTTGTTAACTGGGAAAGGAAGTTGCTGAAAGCAGAAGGATTATTAGCACGATGGATTCAAGGGCCTTTGTCCAAGCAAAAAAGAATACTGTTACTGAAAACGTTGATAGCGCCTCTTTTTTTGTATGTCAGTTATAGTTATCCCCCACCAAACGTTTTGTATACTAGATTGTATAGTTTATTTTTTAGGGCATTGTGGGGTAGGAGATTAAACCCTGTAAAGAGAAGTATTACATATAGGAGTATAAAAACTGGGGGTTTGGATATGCTTCATCCTATAGTATTTTATTTTAGTTTTTTTCTTTATTTTAATGTCCTGGAAATCAATTGACTACAGAGTAAGTGTTGGCTTGGTTTATTGGATGAATGGATTAGGGCCGGTTTGAGAGCTTGGGAAAACAGAAATACTAAACTGTTTTCTAGGATAGAAGTAGTTCCTCAAGTAATTAAAGAAATGTTTCAGCAGCTTATTACTTGGAAAGTAGAATATAGTGTTATGACACTGACTAAGTGGGTTGAAGTTTATGATGCTATTGTATGGACCCAATGCTTGGAACCTCTTATATTACCATATTGTACTGTACAAAATAGTCAGGAACAGTTTTTACAATTGTCCAATGCTAGGTTACCAGTGTTTATTTGGGATTTGGTATGGTTGACTTTACATGGCAAACTGAATGTTAAAAACAATAATAAGCATAAGGCAGTTCAGGAAAGATATTGTTTATGACATACTTGCAACCAGATTCTGGAAACTCAGGAACATTTGTTTTTAGAATGCATCTATGCACAACAGTTTTGGAGTTTCTTGGCTGATCAATTGGAGATACCACAGTTTAACACTCTTACTTATCAGGAGTTAATTTATGTTACTGGAACATCAAGTTGGCAACTGTTTTAAAAAAAATATTGTAGGTATTATTTGCTGTTTTAAAATACTATGTATGGCAATCTAGGTGTAAATGGGTACTGTAACAGCAATATGTTCCATATGATGTGTTATTGAGATTAGTATCAGAAGCAATTAAACAGGGATATGAGAAAGATTCGAGGTAGCTTATGACTAAACAGTTGATATGCCTATGGAGAGCATGTGATGGTATATTATGGAGTACTTGATTATGAATCACTAGTTCTATGACTTTACACTCAGGACAGGCTTTTTAGTTTGTACTATGGGTGTTACCTGTATATGCTGCCTGGTTATTTTTTGTTACAGTAGCGCTGATTGTACTGTTTGGTGCTTGCTTACTATTATGTTTGTATAGAAATTGTTGTTTTGAATTATTATTCCCTTTTCCCCCACAAAATTCCCCTTCTCACCTCAAGGGGAACATTTGTCATACTTGTCTCTGACCAAGATGGCTGCTTCGGTGGAGTCGGTGGAACAGATGGATGTTCAGGAGGCTGTGGAGCAGGTCTCCTCCCCTGCCTCAACTGTAGCAGAGACCACTTGAACTTTCAAGTCCTCAACTACTGCTGGTAATATTCAGAAACATGTTGAAAAAGAGAAAACAACACCTTCAAAACAAGGTAATACCTCTGTGAGTTCTGCTGGATCTGTACCTCAGACAGATGATTTTTGGTGGGATGACACCTCTATAGAACAACTGCAAGCACTGCTACAGGCCGAAGAGTCCCATTTTGAGAAGACAACTTGCGAGTGCTTTACTTGCAGCATGAAAACAGGCAGAATCACAAGTTGCAAAGTTCCAGGACAGCTGTCAATTGACGTTGAGCCTCAGAAATGGACTGCTGATGTGGTGAATGAACAACGAACGACTGCACAAAGAAACATCTCCAGCTGCATATATGCCGCAACACCCAATTCCGACTGCTGCGAGCACCGAGGAAACCCCGGGAATGACTCATACAGACATAATGCCTGGCCTAAGATGCTCCTTAGAAAGCAATCATGAACCTCATTTTTGGACTGTATACTTTGCATTGGAAGGAGCAGGTTCGGTGAGAACTTCTTCAGGTAAGTGGATTTCAGCTTCTTCTACTATTTCCACTTCTCCGCATAAGCGCACAGATGTTTCCGGCTTACCAACTGCTTTACTCGCACAGGATACACAATTACAGACTATCAGCACTGCTATCCTATCCTGTCTTCCTCTCGAAATGTTTTGGATTCACCTCTAACATTGTCTGTAGAATTAAAACTCGCAGATAATCCAGTTTTTCCCCTTATGGAAAATTCTCCTCAAAAAGCTATTGCTCCTGAGAATGTACCTGTCATGGAACCCCTACCTTTAACTTCTCCTACTATAGAACAAACAGCTGCACCGGTGGAGCCCCCAGAAGCACAATTAAACCTAAGGAATAGAACTGCTTCCAGACCTTATGCCTCCTTATTTCATCAACCTATTTACCCTGCTTAGAGACACAACGCTGTTAGACTGCTTTATAGGAGAGGAATGGATACACTCCCCGATAAAGTTTTTGTTGCTAGAAATTTTCTTAAAGAATCAATGAAGTTTTTTGCTATTGAGATTCATGCTCTGATACATGCGTCTGGTGAAACTACTTTTGATATTAGTTTTAAGTTGAATTCTGGTCTTCAAAGATATTGGTCAAAATTTTGCACTTTTAAAAAAAATCCATTATGGGCCTCATTGATACTATACCTTTGACAACATACAGAACAAGCAGGCGGCTAAAAGCAAAGATGGAGCCAAATGCAAAAGTACTTACATGTGGCAGACAGCAGCATGGCTACACATCACCGCAGGGTATTCAGAAAAAACAATTTAGATCAGGCTATATGCAAAAAATAATTTATTTGCACCTAAAACACGCCAGCACACATATACATTGTGTTCCTCCCCAAACAGCCAAATGTTTTCGCACTCACTTTTGCACTTTCTCAAGGCTTTGACAAAGCCTGCTTACAAAACTATTACTGTTTTGCTTCATAGGGAAGGAGTTAGTGTTACTGACTTAACTTATTGGCTTAAACAGAGATGTTCAGTGTTAGGGTCACCTGAAGCTATTTTTAATTCGGAACACATTTGGATGGGGGGTTGGAGGGTGAACGTTATACTCCATTCCACAACTGCAGGCCTTAGTTATCTTCCCAACTGTTTCTTCCTAGGCCATGATAGGGGTGTGCTTTTTTATGCAGGCCAACCAAAAGTTTGCCACAAGTGTGGGTCTACAACACATCTTAGCAGTATATGTGACCAAGTAAAATGTACCTTGTGTCAAGAACTCAGACACACCAGTGGCCACTGTCATAATGAACCTAAATACAACCTCTGTGATAGCTTAGGTCATACATATCAGAGTTGCTCCTGGGCTGCTCACAATCAAGCTGACCCCTCAGATGACACAGAGCAGAGACTTTTAATTGCCATTGCACAATGGGCAACCTTTCCAATAACTCCTCCACAAGTTCTGACTCCTAGCCCCCCCACTGGAGAAGGACCCATCACCCACTGAAATTTTCCCTTCAGCACCCCAGCACCTGATCCCCCAGCTTCTACAGATGCCATTGTATCAAAAGCACCACCATTAGAAAGCATGGGGTCCACATCTACTGATCCTAAGGTTATGCCCCCCCACCACACGTTGCCACCAAAAGTAAAAGAGGCAACAGATGTGGGCAGCCCCCAAAATTACCTGTTTCCAAAATGCCAAAAAATTCAGACTTGTCTGTATCTAGCTGTTTTGATTCATTTCAAGTTGCCTCAGAAATTTCTGATGCAGACTCAGAAGAATCCTCTTTGTGGTCTTCACAAGTTGAACCTCTTTCAGATCAGGAAGAATCCCCCCAACAGAAAAAAAAATCTGGGAAACAACAGAGGAAGTCTAAATGAATAAATAAAAAAACACCCTGAGTCTGTCCACTCTTAATATTTCTGTCATCCTCTTCATTAAATGACTCAGGAATCACTAACTATTGGCACTATTAATTTCAACAGCATGAAAAGTATTAGAAAAAGACAGATGGTTATGTCTTACTTACTTTCTAGTTCCTTTGATGTTCTTTTTTTACAGGATACCAGGATTTACACTAATATGGAACTCCAAACAAACATAAAATCCTGGTATGCTGGCCCCTCCTACAGGTCCATCGGTGAGGATACGTACTCTGGGGTGGGAATTTTATTTAAAGTACACATACAGATCCATGTAATAAAACTGGTAGATTTGGTACCAGGAAGGTCATTGATTCTCGACACCAGAATTTCCAATATATATTATAGATTTAGCAGCGTATTTGCCCCACAATCCAAAGCTGATAGAATTTCTTTATTTCAAGAGATGCAACCATATTTGTTATCTTGTCATTACATTATTTTGGGGGGATATTTTAATTGTATTTTAGATATTCAAGATAGAGGACAACACACTAAAACAAAGAACATTTTTTGTGACATGTCCACATTGAAAAATATAGTATCAACTGCAAATTTAAAAGATGCGTACACATCTTTACATGATGCCCCAGCACCTACATTTCAGAAAGGTCAATTGGCTACTAGAATAAATGTTTTCTTTATTTCTTCATCTTTGCATATTTCCTCCATAAGAACTACTGAGGTAGAATTTTCTGATCACTAGCTCTTAGCATTATGGGTAGGCCCTACCTCTTCTCCACATGGTCCAGGCTACTAGAAGTTTAATTGTTTTCTTTTAAGGCACTTTTACATGCAGTGCCCTGTAATGGAATAAGCATTACAGTGTAGCTGTTACATTTTTAAAAATGTGTGTGATATCAACTGGTGCCAGAATGAAACTGAGTGCTCATCCCAAAATGCATTCCCAGTTTGAGTAGGTTCTCCATCCGCTGTGCTGTTTCAATGTGCTGTGTATTTTCTCTCTTCCGGCACAAATGTTACCAGTTTGGTGCCGCACTGACAATACATTCTTAAACAGAACTTTAAACATTCACTTAAACGAACAGAGCATTAAAAAAAAATAACCTCCATGCAGAATTTGTTTATGAAGGATGTTCCCTAATGAATTCTGTTTAAAACATGCACAATTGACTCTCCATGTATAAATTTGGATGCATTTCTTCACGTTTTAAGCAGAATTCATTAGGAAAACTCTGCCCTAAATGAATTCTGACCTGATGTTATAGTTGTTTTTGAATATTCAAGGCAAAATGGCTCCCCAAACATACATTCATTGCCTGTGATACCACCAGGCAACAGATGGCAGAAAACACCACAGTAACACTGGAAGATGTTATGTCCTGAATCGGGTCTCCAGTATGCAAGCAGCATGCGAGTGCAGCGGGAGAAGCAAAACAGGACAGTAACAAGACTGAACAGCACAAGTAAGTGCCATGTAAAAGTGCCTTTAGACAAACCTGAAGTGATTCAAAGTATTCAGTATTTTCAAACAAACAAAAAATTCATCACTGACATGTATGACAATTCTGTCCTCTGGTGGGAAGATGTTAAAAATGACCTCAGATATCTTCTCTAACAGGAACGTAAATCCTGTAAAAACACAGCCTACCTTTAATATTTACACAATAGGAAGCAGCTACAGAAATTACAAACCCTTGCTCAAACCAACACACACAATTTTAAGCTACAAATTCAGCAATTGAAATGTGATATACAACATTTTCATGTAAGACAACAGGAAAGTATAAAACAACAACATAATTTATGTACACAGGGTAGGGCTGATGTACTTTGTCCCTTTTTACAATGCCAAAATAGGATTCAAAAAAAGCATATGACACATCTCCTTGATCAAGATGGAGTACTATGTTCAGATAAGAATAGCATGCTTAAAATAGTAACTCAACATTCCATCTCACTTTTTACTAGGAATAATAGTAAATCAGCTTCAATCCATGGATTCCTCCCTGCCTTCCTTTTGCCAATTTGCCCCTCCTATATTTCAGATGGTCTTACTGCAGATATTTCCCATATAGAAGTAGAAATGGCTATTAGATCCTTGTCAAACAGTAAAGCGCCAGGTATTGATGGGCTTACACCCAAATTGTATAAAATTATTAGTATGACTATTTCCCGGGAATTAGCTTCGGCTTTCTCATACATGTTAAAGCAAAACTATATTCCACTTCACATGGCTGGGGGGTTATTGATTTATCTGATTAAAAAAGGGAACAAACATAATTTAGTAAACTAGATGCCAATCAGCCTCCTTAATACAGATTTTAAAATTCTAACCAAAATACTTAATACAAGATTATTGAACACTGCAGTCCACCTTATCTCCTCGACTCAGTCTTGTTCGGTTCCTGACAGAAAAATGGTGAACCATCTTATTCTATTGACAGAACTTATAGAAAAAGACAATAGAACAGGTTTAAAAGTTTTTTTTTTATTTCTCTAGACCAAAAAACAGGCCTTTGATGCCATAGACCATCAATATCTCTGGGTGATTTTATCTCATTATGGCATTCCATCTACAATTATAGTTTGGCTTAAGAGCCTGTACAGTCTAGCTGCAGTTACTCCACAAGTAAACATATGGTGAGGTCCTATGACTCCAGTGCAGAGGGGGGTCAGACAGGGGTGCCCCCTCAATCCTTTATGTTATGTGTTTAGTCTAGGCTCACTACTCCGGGCATTAAACTCTTCCCCACTACTTTTGCATATACTGTACAAGTTGAATCTTATACTATTCCCCATGTTGCACAAGCTTACGTGGATGATATAATATTTCTTGTGAAAGATTCCTCTTCAGTGGAACAAGTTTTATCTATCTGTGAACAATTTTGTATATTAGCTGGAGCTAGTTTAAGTCTCCACAAATGTATTGGCAGGCAGTTAGGACACCCTGATGTACCTATGACATCCGTATCAGGTGTTACCCTTACAAGAAACCCCATTACTTTTTTGGGTGTCCTTTTTGGGTCAGGGGATCTGCACATTCTAAACTGGGTCCCTAAGCTGGAGCAGTGACAGAGGTTGGTTCAAAGCTGGAATAAATGGCAAAGGTGCAAAAAGAAATGGCTTTTTTAATTAAAGCATTTTTATTACCCTCCTTTTTACACATTAGGTATCTCCCCCCCCCAAAATCTATTGAGGCCTCACTGTACAGTATTTTCTTCCAAGCAGTTTGGGGGAGTAGGTTAAATCCTTTAAAAAGAAATATCCTTTATCACCCAGTGAAACAAGAAGGTTTAAGTATGGTTAATCCCCAGTTTTTTTTATTCTATTGTGTTTATATCATTACTAATTTTGTAACAAGGTACCCCTGTTATGAATGACTAGTCCTGCAGTAAAAATGTGTAACCCCCAAATCTTCTTTTCCTACTTTTCTCTCATCTTTTTCTTCCTCCTTTCTTTACCAAATTTCATGTCATGGCGGCCAACCTGGCATATCTCTACAAACTTTACTGTCCCTTTAAATAATCCTAAAAACCCTTATGGTTGCACAATGAAAGTTTATCCTTTTTCCATAAGGAGCTCTGTGTTTGAGTAATGGTTGTGCTCCTAAGGTGCCCCCAGTTTGTTTATGTTATACTTCAGTGCTGGAAATAGGTGCCTCAGTGTCAAAAGTGAAGAGCTAGGCACTATTGTAACTGGTGCCTCTTTAAGAAGCACAGAAATGCTGTGCTGCAAGCCCAATGTCGGGCAAAGTAAATAAAAAGAAAACCCCTTGTTGTGGTATTGATGAAAAGCTCTTGTGAGCTTAAAAAGGAAAGGATTATTAAAGAAAATTATTTATTTATTTATTTATTGAATTTTGTTGACCGGGTAGGCCCACTGGGCCCTGGAGGTCCCTTTTTCAGGGGTGACCCAGGGGTATACACTACAGTACAGGTACATAGAAACAGTAAAAGCAGGTAAGAGCTGTAAAATTAACATACAGGTTAACAGACAGTACAAGTAGGTAAGCAGGGCTGTAAGCTTGCATAAATTACAAACGGTTTAAACAGTGATAACACACATAAGGCAAATTCCATACTGTATAACTGTGAAAGACTAAATAGCCTTTACCATACAGAAGGTGGAGAGGGAGGAGGGGCCGAGACGTAAGGTCAGTTCCTTGTGCATTGGCAAGTGCTCCTTGTGAACAGGTGAGCTTTGAGCTTAGACCGGAAGCAGGTGATAGACCCTGCCTCCTGTACCTCCAGTGGGAGTTTGTTCCAGTGGCAGGGTGCAGTAAAAGCAAAGGACCTGGACCCAGCTTTTGTCTTTGTTTTGGGGACCACTAAGAGGTTTTGTCCTGAGGAATGGAGGCTCCTCAGGTTGGTTTTGACACTAACTAGTCCTTTGAGACTAGAGGGAGGTAAGGGCCCCAGAAGCTTAAAAGCGAGACATAGAGTGGGGTAGATGAGGCGGGCTTCTAATGGCTGCCAGCTGAGCTTGGCAGCCTCGCAGTGGTGTGTCCTGGGGTGAGATAATGTTGCAAATCGGACAGTCTTATTGTATAGGGTCTGGAGCCTGCCAAGTTCTGTAGCGTACGCCTTGAGAACAGGTGCATAAAAAGTGAGCTTGGGGAGGAAATCGCTAGTTGCAATGGCAACTCTGGCTTCTGGGATAATCTGGTCCTTTATTCTGTAGAGGATACCGAGTTTAACATGTATGGCTCTGGTGAGTTGGTCAACATGATTTTTAGGGTGAAGCCTTGGTCAAGAGTTAGCCCTAGGTATTTAGTGGAGGTAACCACCTCAAGTTTATCGCCCCCTCTGGACTGGAGCTGAAGGAGCAGCGACCTATCTGTACCCAAGGATCTGGGCCCGAATAACATTGCTTTAGTTTTGCTGGTATTTAATACCATTTTATTCTGAGTGAGCCAGTCCTCCAGCAGAAGAATGTCCTCTTGGAGGGCTTTCCCCAGTTCTCCTAAGTTAGGAGAGGCTCGGAAAATGACAGCATCATCCGCGTATTGGATGACGCTGCTGCTCCCACAATGTGAGTGCAGATCATTTATAAACAAAGTGAAGAGAAGGGGACCAAGTATTGACCCCTGAGGTACTCCTACTTTGAGCGGTGCAGACTGGGAGACATAGTCCTTCCACTTGACCCTCTGGGTCTGGCCCGTAAGGTAATTAGCAAACCATCCAAGGGCATGAGCGTCCATGCCTAGAGCGCACATTTTTTGTAAAAGGAGGTTATGGTTTACCAGGTCGAATGCTTTAGACAGGTCCATGAAGACCGCGCCTGTGCTGACCCCTGAGTCTATATTGCCTAGGATATCAGCCAAAAATTTGGTTAGTGCAGTGTCCGTCCCATGCTTGGATCTGAAGCCATGCTGCGATGAAGAGATTATCTGGTGTGTTTCCAGATATTCCGTAGTTGATAGTATACAAGCTTCTCCTGTAATTTCGCTATTACGGACAACAGGGAGATAGGCCTGTAGTTCCGATAGGCTCGGTGGCCCCACCCTTGTGAATGGGGATCACTAGGGCTTGCTTCCATGGCTCAGGGACAGACCCTTCCATAAGGGACTGATTTATCAGCCAGGTTAGAGGCTTGGCTAAAGATGGGGCGCCCTCCTTGAGGATTCGAGTCTGGATCCCATCAGGGCCCCCAGTGCCACTCGCCCATAGGGATTTAAGGATGAGCAGTACCTCCCTTTCCCTAACCAGCCGCAGATGAAACAGAGGGTGGTCTAGTTCAAGGGTCAGAGACCTATTGGGTTTGCTCTTGTTATCGAAGGGACCCACCTTGTACGCATCCAGGTTTGTGAAGAAACCGTTTAGGGCCTCTGCAATGAGAGGCGCCTCTTCGAGTACTTGCCCGTTCACCAGGATAGGGCCAGTTGTTGATTTCGTACCTCCTTTTAGGAGTTCGTTAATGTGTGACCAGAAGTATCTAGGGTTTCCCAGGTTAGCTTTTGGAGACTGGTGATATATTCCTTCTTGGCTTTCTTTATGGCCAGTTTGCATTGGTTTCTGAAGGCCGATAGCTAACAAAGTCCACTGGAAGCTTAGATTTCCTGAACTTTTCCACGCTTTGTCGAGTAGACATCAGGGCTTTTAGGGGTGTGAGATCCACTTATAACAGCTGCCTTTGACCCTATAGGTTTCATAGGGGCAAAGAGGTCAATGACTTTAATGAGGGTGGTTTGGAAAAATTTGACAGCATCCTCCAGGTTAGGTAGGAGTCTAATGGGGTTCCAGTCAGTGCTATTTAGGTAGCCAATGAACTGGTCAGGGTGGAAGTTAGAGTAGTCTCTGGTAGTAATAGACCTAGGAGGGACTTTAATAGCATTATTCTTCCAAATGACAAATATGAAGAGTGGTTGCTCAGGGCATCTCCCAGGATCGACCAGCTTTACATTACTAGGGCGGGGTCAGGACCCAGTCTATTATAGAGTGCCTACCTGATTTGTGGTTCATTCTGGTCGGTAGGGTAATTATTTGAGCGAGGTGGGAGTCGTGTAGAGTTTCGTTGATGGCAGATTTCCCTTCCTGACCCAGTTTAAATTGAAGTCGCCTAGAAGGATAGTCTAGGAGCAGTGTCAACCCGTTGAGCTCTTCAAGGGCTCATCCAAGCTTGAGTGCATTGGATGGTGGGCTATATCGCAGCCAATAGTGAGGTGCTTAACCCCACCAATTTTGAGCCGAGCAGAATATAGCTTCAGCATTCAGGGACAGGTCAAGGGGCTGCCTGAAGAGGAGGAAGAGATATTGTCCTTGACATAAATTAGCACCCGCCCCTCTTTTGGAGGGTCTATCTTTCTGAAAAGGACATATCCGAGTTGCTACTTCATGATCCGGAATGTGGGGTTTAAGCCAAGTCTCCGAGACCGCTAATAGATCTGGATTATAGACTGCCAGCCATGCCTGCACCTCTGAGATCTTAGGTCTCAGGCTGCAGATACTCATATGCACCATCCTCAGACCCTTGGCTCCATCCCAAGCCTTATCAAGGGGGGAGGAGATAGAGACATTAGCTGTCTCTGGGCCAGGGTTTGGTTGGATATCTCCTGCCACTAGTAGAAGGGCAGCTAATGAGCTCAGGAGTGTGAGGGTTGGAAGGGGTATGGACACGATGACCTGACTAGGGGTAGGGCTCCTACTGAAGAGAAATATTACTTGTTTAGACAGCCCAGAAAGTGAGTGACTGGGAGCTGTAAAAACCAAGGCTAAACTGAAATGTTTTAGCAGATGGCTGGCATTTCAGCCATTGGGATTATAAAGCCAACAGCAGTAAAATTAGGAAAGACTGCTAAAACGGTTTGCAGAGGCTTACTTGGTATAAAGCCTGCAACTTTAAATAAATAAATCATTTTTCCTTTTTCTTTGTTAAAATAAATAACCTGTGCTTCAGTATCAGGGCTCCTGGGTTGGCAGGGGAAGGCAAATAGGGAGCGCACCCCTCATTTGTCATTCCCCTGTCCAGGCTGGGTATTCCTGTATATGAAACATGTGAAAATGAACAAATAAATGTTTTTCTTTTGTTGTTACCTGAATTCTTGCCATTATGGGGAGATTCCTACTATTGGACTGAAAACCCTTGAAGTGACTGCTATCATAAACGTCAGGAGAGATGAGGTCACCACAAGTGGGAGGAGCTATGCTCCAAATGAGGTAGAAACCCCCTAATTAAGGTTTAGATTATCTAAAACTGATATTTTAGGATACATTCACAGAAGAAATATAACATAAATGCTTGTTTTTCCCATTGTACAAGAATTATCCAAGACAGCCTTAGATAGGACCACATAAAGGTCTATTTTATGTTAAGTGGGAGATCCCCTGATTGTGATGTCACCCTAAGGATTGCTATAAAACCTCCCACCAGGGGACTACGAAGTGTGTGTGGGTCAGTATCTTCTGGCCACTGAGGGAGAAGGAGCTAGTGTGAGAGCTTACACACTGTATTGTTGGGAATTAAGTATTGAATATACAGATGAAAGACAGGAGTCTCAAGAAGAAGTATTTCCTGATGTGTTGAAATGGTGTGATAGACTAAAACCCACAATTTTCTTTCTGCAAATATAAATCTTTTTTGTTTTGTTTTTGCAAAGTTTTTACAAATAAATTGATAAACACATTTATTGTGTTTTATGCTCTAAATATTATCTGGTGTCTGTCATTTATCCCACAACTTCTACAAATTTAAGACCCCTGTTATCCCACACTAGAGAAGTCTGGTTGTCCTTATACAATATTTCTTGTAATACTTGGTTTCCACAATGGAGTAGTAACTCTCTTCATAGTGTGAAAACTTCTCAGCTAGGTCCCTGTTATTAAGAGAAATGTTTGTTAAGCTCAAAAGTTGGTCAAGTCTCGGCTGAAATGGTTTCTACCATATCAAGGAAACTTTTGTATAAACGCATTAGACAACAACATTTCTCTGAACAGATAATTTTTCCTAGCTACCACAAGCTTCTCTTTCTTCATTATTGGATTTTCTCAATTGCACCAGAATTTCAGAAAAAATGTGGGACATCCATTGGCTTTGTTGTCACAATAGATTAAATGTTAAAGCTAATCAAAGGCATAAACAGTTACCAGAACATATGTGCTCTAGGCCTCAATTCCTACAACAACAGGAAACCATTTCCCATGTATTTTTTACCTGTAGTTACATTACCACTTTTTGGAAATTGCTGGCTGACCAATGGAAAGTCCTCTGTTTTTCTACAGTCACTTTAGATTTATTATTACATGATAATTTTGGTAGTTTTGGAGGGCATGGGATAAGTCTACTTTACAAGTGATACTTACAGTCATAAAATGGTACATTTGGAATTCTAGATGCTGGTATGCACTACAGCAAAACTATGTCTCATCTCAAACTACTACAAAAAAATATTTGGGAACTGAAGTACATTTACCAATCTGAAGCAAAGCATAGGAATCATTCAATAGTATTACAATTATGGAGGAATCTTCCTTGAATCATGGATTCAGATACTCCTATTACTTAACTTCATAAGTTACAGAATAGCGATTCCTGCTTAAGTGTAAAAGCATGTTTTTTTTTTTTTTGTTTAGATTTCCTAAATACATATTTTTCTCTTTCTGGTTTGTTCAGTGTTATTAAACTGCACTTATACCAGTCTCAAGATGTTTTTGTTTATGGTTTACTGATGATTTGTATTTGTATCACTGCTTTGCTTTTGTATGATTTTCAATAAAAACTAAATGCCCCTACTCGTTGGTAGGGGAAACTGCTGTTCTCATGGCCTCTATTCCTCAATGTGGCCAGTCTGCTGGTGTACCTGCAGGAGAGCAGATCTCCCTCACTGCAGATCCAGCTTTGGAGATCTTGAATTCTGAGAATGCTGAAGTTGAATTTTTTTAGCACCCCCTTTGGAGCATGATTTACCTGTGCCTGAGGCTCCCGACATTGTAGCACATCGCAATTCTGGTCTGAGTGAAGAAGATTGGCTACAGAAAATTTGCACAGAAAAGCACCAATTTATTTTAACTTTGCTTAATCAGAACCAGCAGAACGTTGCTATAACTTTGGTAACTCCTGTACCTGTCCCAGTGGTGTTACCAGCTGTTACGGAGGACATGGATCTTGACCCTGCCGAACAAATCGTGGAGAGTTTAAAAACAATGCCCGATGCCATCTCAGTGGCACTTGCACACCAGCCTGATACTTCTGAAGCCCTTGTCAATCCAACTACAACTGATGTAGTAACTTCAAAGGTACAGTACTCTTCCAGAATCTGACTGACTCATCGACACCAGCTGCTGAAACCTCTAAAGAAGCTCCACTGCCTTCTCCCACTGCACCGCTTTCTGTGGATCCAGGACTTTCATTATCTGTAGTAACTGTGAGCACAGTGCAACATACACAGACTGTTTCAAATGTGGGGACAACTTTGGGACTGAGGCATGGGCAGGCTAGTTCACAACCATGGCATGCATCTGGGCTAACGTCACAAAAGTTACCCTGGGCACTTGAAAATTTGCTACAGAATGCAGGCTGGAAAAAATCTCCAACAGGTCAATGGCTCCCCGACCCCACCAACAGTCCTATTCTAGGATCTTCTGCTAGGGAAGCCCAGGGGGGTGGGTATGCCTGACTGCCCTGGGACTATTACTGCTACTACTACTTTTGCCACAGAATCCAATTTGGACCTTCATGCAGACGATGTTTTACATAATGTTGTGGACCCAGTCCCTACTGCTCTGCCTACTAATGACTTAACTTCAGACTCAGGGGATTAAGGGCCCAGCACATGTCCTCAGACATGGGAAGACCACATGGATCATGTTGAACTGCCTGCCCTCCTCCCCCCGCTTTAATGGCTGAACAGGCCAAAATAACTTGAAGCTCCTTCACAAAGCAAGAACAATTCTTTCAGCAACCTTTTCCTGCACAACATCAGAATGCAGTCCACTTACAATATCTTGGAGACCTAGACAATATCCCTGATAGACTCTATGTGGGGAGATGATTGATTAAGGAATCATTAGTTTTTTCCAAATGAACCGTACACACGAATGCATACCTCTGGCAATTCCTTGTATGATATTAGCTTTAAAACTCCCCAAAGTCTAGATAGGTTCTGGATCAAGTATGAAAAATTATTGTACTCTGCTCTTTGGCTACCCTTTAGAGCTATTCCCCTTACCAGGCCAACTGTGAAAACTGTAACTATTTTATTTCGAAATGAAAGTGTGGCTATGCATGATATTACCCATTGGCTGCAGCAGCAGTGTGACCTTCTTGGCCCCCCTCAAGCAATATTTGACAAGGAACATATTTGGATTAGGGTGTGGCATTATAAGGTTAAACTCTGTAGTTCACACACATGCCCTTTACATTTCCCCAGCAGCTTGTTTTTGGGCAGAGACTGAGGTCACTGTTTCTACTCTAGTCAACCTAAGACCTGATTTAAATGTGGCTCCCTTTTGCACCTCAGTTCTACATGTGACCACCTTAAATGCAGTCTGTGTTTAAATTATGGTCATACTAGTTCTACATGTTCCAACAAAATGACTTGTAATCTATGTGAGGAAGTAGGCCATTCCTATAGATCATGTCCTTGGGCTACTCATAATATGACTGACCAGCCCAATCAGGATTCCCTTATTACTGAAGCACAAAATAAATGTATTGCTGTGCACAGAACCCAGTCTGAAACCTCAGTAGCTGCTGGGTCAGAGACTACTGCCCCTCTAGCCTCTGCACCCCCTGTTACAGTGGATGATACCACCCCCACTCCCTTGAATGTGGCCCCATCTTCTGATTCATTGGTCACTGCCTTGCCTCCTGTCCAGAATTACCCCACTGTACTTCCCAATGCTAAAGTTGCTGCCTCTCTTAGCCCTATTCCATCTCCAGTGTAGACTTCTACCACCCCACTTCCTGAGAGTTACACTGTAGATATGCCACCTTCCCCCCCAAACATGACAGCAGTAACAAGGAAGAGGGCCTTACAGGTGAAATGCTAATAAAATCTGTTTGAGCATAATGTATGTGTTGTGTCTTATTTTATACTTGATTCAGCATTATTTGATCTTGAAAATGCTGTCATGACACTCTGTTAACTAATCTTTATTTTACATCCATGAATGTCCTTCCTGAAACCCATTGAAAACGGAAGCACTAAGTTTGGTCGACAGTGACAATGCCGACCTCCCCCACAGCGGCAGCACAATACCGACGCAGGTATTGTGCCGCCTGTTGAGAGGGTGTTTTCTGTGGGGGGCTCTTCCCCCTGCACCCCCCAGTCTTTAGGATTCCAACTCCAGGTCGGAGTTGGTCTGTGGAGGGGGAGGAACACTGGGGGAAGGTGAAACATGGAAAAAGGACCATTACCATGAATGTCTCCGTAATGGTCTTTTTTCCTGCTTCACCGTCAGGGTGTCGAAGAAAAGGGGTGTACCAATTGAAAACTGCAGCCTCAGACAACAGCATTGATTGCAGTTCTCAGCTTGATTTTCCAGCCATGAGACAGAATAATGTAACAGCCTCCCTGCTGAGCTGAGAGATTCACTCAGCCGTCAGTCTGGAGAACTGTGTGGTGCCAATTTTTCTCACTCTTTACTTTGAGCTTAGCACTGTAATGTAAATACTTTTTTATAATTCATTTAATAATCTATTATGTGACTCCCACTCAGTTGAAAAATAACAAGTGCCTGGTCACCATCTATTCAGTGTATCTACTTTACAAGTAACAGACTCTAAAAAACTGACAAATAAAGCCAAAGGCAATAATGAAAAAAAAAAAAAAACAACAGGGAAAAGCAATCTCACTACAATAAAAAAAGAGGCTAACATAAAAGTTGTAGTGTCTTATCACATGTCGAACACCATGAACACAAAAGAGAAATGGAAACGTTGGTCAAAAAATAATAATAAACAGTCCTTATGTTGAGCAGTGATAAGCTGTCTAGTGTGACAGTAGCATAAAGATAAAGGTTGAATTCACTGAGGATTGCAGTCATTGAACAGGACCAGGAGAGCTGTTGAATGAATAAAAAAAATGAAACAGTGGTAGAATCGGTGATGGCCACCTTGGATCAGGACCAGCAGGGTATTAAAAAGACAAATACATGCCAGATTATGGCTGTGGGAGCTAAATCATTTGAAAAAAAATGGTTGCCAATAATAATGTCAGGCAAAGGATAGGTGTTCTTACAAAATGGATTATAAATATATGGTGCAATACTTTGTATACACAACAATTAGATCAAAATCGGGGCATGCTGTCTGGGAGTAGCAGGGTGAGTCTACTGGAACATAATAATGCAGGTCACACATGCGATCACCTGCAGTTCCTCCAGTCCCCCTTAGGAGAGGGATAGAATAACAAATGCCACTGCTGTGAGAGGGCAACAAATCCATACCTGCCAGTGGCTCTTCAGATCCACACTGTAAGAGTAGAAAATAATAATAAAGCCACAATCATGGTAGCTTCTGCAGCACCAATCTATTGCAAGGAAAAATATATTTTCCGTGCTTTTGTCTACTCAGACCACCACAGCAAGGACATGGCAAGTTCTGGGGCTATAACTCAGACAAGCACATCAGACTACTATCGCTGTCTGGAATGGTCTCTTAAGAATAGACTCAATATCAGAAATAAAATAATTTGGTAAAAAAACTTAGGGATGGTACATTTACAAATAGTCAAGAAACACACTGACAGCCTATTATCAGGTGATCGCCCTGATATATGTCAGTCATCAGTAATGGGGAGTGAGGAGATCGCAATGTCAGGTTGTGACCCAGAGCCCCAATTGACAAGGACTGTCATGACAGTGTGACACATAGAAGCTGGTGAATGCAGTTCAAGAACAGAGAACAAATATTATTCATGAGCAACTGTTAATTAGCTTTTTTTGTAAAAACAATCACATTAAAAACATCAAAACAAAGATAGATCTACAGTGCACAAGCCCATTCATGGATTCACTATTTACGGACACCTAGCAGCTGGCACAGATACACAAAACAGATATGAACCTATGAACCTACAAACAAGAAAAGTAGGTTGGATGTGTTTTTGAGGTGGGGGTATGTGACCAAAATAGTATTTTTCAGTGATGGGTAGTTGATTGGCCTGGGGTCACCAACATCAGAACTTGATTTCTAGTTGACTGTTGTCTGCCATCACTGACAGAAATATCGCTATTGATGTAACTGAATCTAACAATACACATTACAGCATCAATTCAGGTTTTCTCTCAGACATAAAAAACTAATAATAAAAAAGTATTTATATTATAGTGCTATGCCCAAAGTGAAGAGTGACAGAGATTGGCGCCACATAGTTCTCAAGATTGATGGCTGAGTGAATCTGTCAGCTCAGTAGGGAGACTGTTACATCATGCTGTCTCATGGCTGGAAAGTCAACCTGAGAGCTGAGGTCAGTGTCGTCATCTGAAGTGGTAGTTTTCAATGGGTCTCAGGAAGGATGTTCACCGATGTGAAATAAAAATTCGTTAACAGTGTCATGACAGCATGCTCAAGAAAAAATAATGCTGAGCCAAGTATAAAATAAGACACAACACATAGATTAAGTGTTCAAACAGGCTTTATTAGCATTTCACCTTTAAGGCAATCCAGACCTAAACTGAAAATTGCTAAATCTATTGACTCCCCTCATAGGGTTTTGTGTCCAATAAATATGGAATCCTTTCTTCTCTCCCAACTGAATCAGACCTGGGTGATGAATCAGAATCCTCCTCAACTATTTCCTCACAACTAGTGCTGTCCTCAGATTCTGAGGATGACCCTGTCTCTAAATTCTCAAAACCCTACGAGGATAAAAAGACCCCCTCTAGGGAAGGCACCCCACAGGAGTTCTTGACTTGGGAAAGTCCAATGACTTTAAACTTATTTTTTCCTTTCACTGTCATGCTTTTCTCAACTAACTGTAGCCATAATTAATGTAAACAGTATAAGGAATGCAAAGCACAGACTTGTCACCCTGGCTACATTTCATGATTTGCGATTTGACCTATGTTTTTTACAAGACACTAGGTTGAATACCTCCTCCTTAATACATACAGAAAAAAGCTTTGGTGTTGAGGCCCTTCTTATTTCTCATATGGTACTGATGCATGTGAAGGTGTGGGCATTCAGTTTCAGGGAGACTGTTTTTTGTATTTCTAGAGTCCTGGATATTCTCCCAGTATGTGCATTGCTAATTGATTTTACTACCTACGAAACAGCCTGGAGAGCTATTTGTTTATATGCTCCTCGGACAAAAAAGGACAGGGTTCAACTTTTTACAACTATTAAACTCTACCTTTTTATTACTAAACATGTCATATGACTAGGCAATTTCAACTGTGTTATGTCTAAACATGATAGGGATGCCTTGACACAAAACAACTTCTGTGATAGCAACTGCCTTAAATCCATTATACACACATCTGGGTTGATAGGCATATATAGGGTAATACATCAGTGGGTGGGGGGGGCGTACTTTTCATAAAGGATGTCTTTCTTCTAGAATTAACTTTATATTTTCCTCACAATACACTTGGGTATAGACTGCTAGGACTTATCTCCTAGAAACATCAGATTATGAGATTGTTACTGTACAGATAGGATTAGATGACCAGGTTCCTATAGGTGCCAATAAATATGGAATCCTTTCTTCTACCCAACTGAATCAGACCTGGGTGATGAATCAGAATCCTCCTCAGCTATTTCCTCACAACCAATGCTGCCCTCGGATTCTGAGCATGACTCTGCCTCTCATCTCTCAAAACCCTATGAGGGTAAAAAGACCCCCTCTAGGGAAGGCACCCCTCAGACAAAAAAGGACAGGGTTCAGCTTTTTACAACTATTAAACTCTACCTTTTTATTACTAAACATGTCATATGGCTGGGCAATTTCAACTGTGTTATGTCTAAACATAGGTTCTGAAGAAGGACTGGTTGATCCGAAAGCTAGAGCACTTTGTTCTTGTTGTTACATCTATGATGGTCCATTAAAAGGCATCAAATCATTTGCTTCTGGATCAGGATCCTATAGGGAAAGACTATTGGAAACTTAATAATACTTTATTGGATTCCACCCATTTAAGTAATGAAGTTCGAGAGTTGCTTAAAGCCCACATGTCCATTGCATGTTTGGTGGAAAACTTGAGTTTGTGGTGGGCAGAAATAAAACCAGACCTGCAAGCCCTGTTTAGGAAGTATGCCTCTAACAAACACACCACGCAATATAAACAAAATTTAACATTATGTAATCATTTGGCCACATTATATTCCCATGTTAATGAAGGTCACCAGAATCTAACCTCTCAAATTTCTGCAGTAAAAAAAGAAATTAAGTCCTTGCAGTATTCCAGGGCAACCTCTTTATTGTTTGAACACAGGATCTGCACCTCTGGGAAAAACAGTTTTGGTGATGTTTTTTCTAGTTGCCAGTTAAGGTCAGAACAAAGGACTATGACTAATCTGTCCATGTCAGATGGTGACCTCATCACCATGACCCCAGAGATCCAGAAGGTGGTGCAGTCACATTTGACTGGCATGTATGCCCTGCCCTTTCTCAAAGAATCTGTTGTGAAGCCTAGCCTTATTTATCTCTTATCCACCCGGCCCCCCGTGGATAGACTAGCTGAATTGGTTGTTCCCATTACTCATCAGGAGATTGACACTGCTAAAAAATCATTAAAAAATAACACTGCGCCAGACCTTGATGGCCTATCCACTGAATTTTATAAACTATTTAGAGAGGATTTGGTAGAAATCCTTTACGTAGTCTTTAACTGGATTTTAACATCCTCTACTGTAGATTTACATTTTTGAATTGTGATTCAAATTTTTCTGTATAAAAAGGGTGAGAAGACCAATATAAAAAATGGTAGACCCCTAAGCCTTCTAAATTCTGATCTAAAGATTTTGATGAAGATTGTAACATTGCGTTTGGCTAAGTCTACTCCTTATTTAATTTCTACTGCACAAACTTGCTTAGTACCAAGCAGGTCTATCTCTTGAGAATCTTTTACTTATCAGGGAGCTAGTGGAACAAGGTAAAGAGGACCTGTTACATGGAAATCTTCTTTCCTTACACCAAGAGAAGGCCTTTGATAAGGTCTCTCATGCCTTCTTAACACAAGTTCTTGTATATTTTGACATACCAACTGAATTTTGTTCCCGACTTTCTACTTTATATGGTGCAGCCACTGCTATCCCTTTGATCAATGGCCATTTAGGTTCATATGTCTCCATTCATAGAGGAGTCAGGCAAGGCTTCCCTATGAGCCCCCTTCTTTACATATATTGCCTAGACCCTTTATTGAGACAGTTACAACAGTCAGACCTCATCAGGCGCATTCACCCAGTAGCAGGTTCCCTGGACATTAAAGTAGCAGCATATGCAGATGATATCTGCCCTTTTCTGGCTGACCAGTCTTAGGGGACACAGGCTTTGTCACAAATATAGCAGTATTCTGATATAGATGGAGCATCCATAAATCAAGGTAAAAGCAAAGGCTATATTCTGAGTTCTTCCACTGCTCCGTTATGCGACCTCCAGGGTATACCTATATCCACTAAATCCTTGACAATTTTAGGGATACAATTTGGTAGAGGGGATAATTCAGTGTTAAAGTGGACTGAAAAATTACAAATTGGTAAATGAAAGGTCACACTCAGGAAAACATGTCAACGGACAAAGAAAAAAAGGTACTTTTATTGAAGACATTTTTTTCCTCTCTTTCCTTATTTAAGCATGATTTACCCTATTCCACAAGCTGGGAAAGTGACCTTATTAAGTTTAGTTTTGCAAACCATCTGGGGTAGCCACTTAAACCACATTAAAAGGGAAATGTTGTACTTACCGGTACTAAAAGGGGGACTAGCTTTAATGAACCCTATTGTTTATTTTTACATTATATTTTTAGGTATAAATATCTAGGAACTCACCATCCCCTCTCCTGTTCTCTGGACAGTGTTTGCTATTTTCTGGTATGGCCCTTTTTATGCTTTTTGGACAAGGCACTCTGTCCTTCCTACTGCATTTAATGATGCTCCTCAATTTTTTAAACCTGTAATATCAAAACTTAAAAGATGGAAATCGGAACCTGTACTGGTAATCAGCATACCCCAAAGATTGGTTTACCAGATTATTCAAGATCAAGCTTTTGCAATTACACTGATTTTTTCAGGTATACCAGAATCATACCATCCCAAAATCCTACAACCCTTAAAGTATCCAAGGACCCCCCCCCCCAGAATGTGGGACATCTTATGGTTAAGCTGTCATGGGAGACTTAATGTCAAAGGCAATGTCAAACACAAAAGTTTAACTGAACAAACCTGCCCTAGAGATACCTGTATTTCTGTTGAAGAACAATGGAGCATTTTTTTTTTATTATTTGTCCATTTGCACAGGATTTCTGGACCTTGTTATCACAGACATGGCAGGATGCTAGATGGCACCATACTACATATATAGAAATAGCAGGAGGTTTCACTTTCCAGTTTTTTGAAATGGATTCGGGAAATGTTAGGCTCATTGTTACCTGTATTAAATTTTCATTTTGGTAAACCAGATGTAATCTGTTATTCCAACAGTTGATGCGTACACCATTACAAGTTATTAAGCTTTTGTAAAATGAATTATATTCCCAATGTTTGTATGTCAAGTCTCATAGTCCACGCTCTGTGTGGATGACTAGGTGGAATACTGTTCCATTCATGAAAGATAAGATTGGATGATATGTACCTGCAAATGCTTGACTACTAGTGCATACATTCCTTTCTGTATCATTTCCTCATGTATCCTTTGTTTAACTTCATGTCACAGTATTATCTTTTATTTTTGTTTGAGAGTAGTAGTTTGATGAGGTGTATTTAGGGCACTGTTTTTTTTATTGTATATGTTTGCTTCTTGTTTATTGTTGTGCCGCCTTTTATTGTACTCATTCTTATCATGATTTCTTAATACAAAATTCCCTACTCTTGGCAGGGGGCACTGTCGACTTCCTGTCCAAGATGGCTGACCCACATTCAGAGGAGGAGGAGATGGGAGAGATTTTCCATCAAGCTGATGAAACTGTTTTAGATTTTGAAATTAATGTAGATGCAGAGACAAACCTGATTTCAGAGAAGTAGAAAGTAAAGACAGCTGGTCACTAACGGGATGTGATGGGAGTGAGTGTTGATGCATGTACTGATATTACAGAAGATATTCTGGTGCAAGACTCAAAGGGTATTGGTTCCAGGCAGATTGCAGTGGGAGATATTGCTTGTGGAAGGCTGGCTTAGGTGGGAATGGAGCAGCAGCATGCCACAATCTGATGTACCTAGGATGGGTGCGCTACTGTTTCAGAACAAACACTGGCAGAATTGGGTAGCTCTGCTATGAACAATGGTAGGTGGGTGGGTCACACTCCTACTATGACCCATTCTGCCAATCATACTACAAAAAGATGGTTGACTTCTTTTAGGGCTGAAAAAGACATGCCACTGGATTTTGCTTCCTAGTCACCGGAAAAAGCACTAGAGGGTGCCGGCTGGAAGTAAATGAATGAAGGGTGCTGGATGCCAGAGAATAGATGGATTTCTCACAGACAGAAGCAAGAGAGGCTTCTGATGTGCAGATGGCAGGCTGTGTAGCTAAAACAGCCAGCTTGGCAGAAGACACCAGGAGAAAGAACTGCTGTGTGACTGGACTTCTCTACTGGGACTATATTGCCCTTCTTCCCTCCCCTCCACCATCCCACCCAAAGCTAGTTCTACTTTTTTTTTTAACTCTTTATTTATCCACCTTCCTACCTCAGTGTCCACTCCTTCGGACTACTAATACCCTCTGTGCCGCTGCTCCAGGATCTGCCCCTAGAGTGCTTCTCTCCTCCCTCCTACCTGCACAGTGGGGTCTGTCCCAGAATTGGTGGTCTTGGGTGGAGCCATCATCATCTAGGACCACTGAGGGGCTTATCCATTTTCTGTGCTCCCCTCAACCCCATCCCCTGGGATGCCGGTGCAAGGAAGTACATCCAGAGAGGCGACGTGCTGATGCACATCTCTCTCAAGTGCCCGACAGCATCCCCCCTCTCCGACTCTGTGAACGGAGCTGCCAGTCTGCTTTGAGAGCCCATGTTCCCACTGGCTCTCTTAGGGTGTCGGGTGCATATTGCACCCCTGGTATCCCACCCCTGAGGGAGGAGAGCATCCATTGGGATGCTCAATCCTTCTTCTCCCGGCCGACCCCCGCTGACCCGAGTCTGTTCCCTAACCTGGGTTGCCAGCATGGAGTGAGGTGTGGCATCCAGCATCTCAACCCTCAGCGCCACCGGGCCAGCTCTAGTTCTACTTTTATAGGCACAGGATTTGACTGACAACAGGAACTTCCTGTTTGGGAGCAGGAAGTGAGTGATCACAGAGCCACCAAAGACCCACCATCCTAGAAGGGCAAGAGTAGCTCTCCAGCCCCCTCTAGCTGCTGGAGGTCTGCCTCTGAGCAAGTAAGGGGTCTACTGAGAAATATAGGATATTCTTGTCTCAGAACAGGACAATCAGGAGCTTAAAGGCACACAGGCAGAAAGTAAGAGAGAGAGAAAAGAGGAAAGAGTAAGGATTGCAAACAGTTAAGGGGTCAGAAATAAGACATGACTGGAGTGGTGCAGTGCAGTGGCTGTGGAGCAGCAGTCTTCCAGGAGACGTTCTGGAGGATGCAGTGTTGTCCCATCTGCAGGCACCTCTCTGGGCTGAGGGAGGAGGTTGCTCATCTCCAGGCTGAGTTGGCCAGGATTTGTGGGACCTCATCTTCCATCCAGGGACCACCAGTGCCACTGCCATTGCCTCAGAGGTTGTCAAGAAAGAGGAGTGGTTGGACCACAGTGGCTCAGGGAGGTGAGGGGTGGTGGAACAGAGGTGCATCCCTCCAGTTGTACCTCTCCACAATTCTATGCCATTCTGGCAAAGTGTGGTTCCTCATGGAGGCACCACAGTGGAGACCAAGGAGGATACTGGGAACCTCCACAAGGAGACCCACAGAAGGGTGGCAGGGGCCGCATGAGAGGAAACAACTCCTGGTGGGGACTCCATTGTTAGAAGAGTAGAACTGGGGAAGAAGGGAGAGGTAGGTAAGTGCCTGCCTGGTGCCATGGCTTGAGGGACAGGGAGCGATCCTCAGGATTGCCAGAGCAGCTGCACAGGGAGGGAGCTGGATATCATTGTCCACCTAGGGACAAATGACCTGGCTAAGAAAGGGATTACAGAAGTGCAGGAAGACGTGGAATTGGGAGGGCTCTAGTCAAGTAGCACGCACGGTAACCTTCTCGGAGGTGCTGCCCATCTATGGCATAAGAGAGGTTAGATGTTCCACACCATGGGATTCAATCAGTGGTTGAAAACTGGTGGAGCTCAGGGATTTGGCTTCATTGGGACTAGGGGCCACCTGGAGTGATGCAAGCCTATACTGGCACGATGGGCTGCATCTGTCTGGGAGGAACCAGGATACTAGGTGATAGGTTTAAATGCTTCATTGGCAAGCATTTAAACTAGCCAAGGGGGGGAGGCACTGGAAAGGAGCAGGGAAATCCTAGCCCCCCAAAAAAATTCACTGTAGTAAGTGCAGCAAACATAAACATAGAGGTGTCAATAGGGAGAAGGGCAGGGATAAATGGAGAAAGTGACAAAGGCAAGAAGGACAGGGATGGGGCAAAAGGGAGTAAGGCCATCAGGAAATGGAGGGTAATGAGTACCAATGCCTGTAGTCTGGGCAACAAGCTCCCTGAGCTGGTGGCCTTGATGGAAGAGGGATGCCTGGATATCATAGCAGTCACAGAAACATGGTATGCAGAGAATCATGACTGGGATGTTAACATACCAGGGTACATAACCTACAGGAGAGACAGGCAGAGGAGAAGAGGGGGAGGAGTAGCTCTCTATGTAAAGGAAGGGATAAAAGCAACTGAACAAAAGAGTAAACAGGGAGGAGAGGAGGCACTGTGGGTCACCATGGAGACTGGAAAGGGTACCACAATCTGCACAGGGGTTGTGTACAGACCCCCATGTCAGGGGGAGGGAATGGACAAGGATATGATAGAAGGCATTCTTAGAATGGCAGAGAAAGGGGAGATACTGTTGTTGGGAGACCTGAATATGCCAGATGTTAACTGGAGCACATTTGCTGCAGCCACATCCAACAGCAGGGCCATTCTTGATGCCCTACAGGTGGCAGACCACAGACAGCTAGTTTCAGAACCCACTCATGAGGGAGCAATCTTAGACCTCGTACTCTCAAATGGGGGCAGTGAGAGGATCTCAGATCTAGAAGTGGGTTGCCATCTGGGAACAAGAGACCATCAAACAGTGTGGTTCACGTTAAACTCAGCTATAGAGTCAAGCCATACTAAAGTGAGGGTACTGGACTTTAGGAGGGCTGACTTTGGCAAGATGGGAGAGTGCCTCAGAAAAGCACTAGCAAACAGGCTAGAAGGAGGTGGAGCAACAATGGGAATCATCAAACTGCCATCACAGAGGCAACAAGCCTTGTGTGAAGCAATAAACAAATCAAATGAAAGAAAAAGCCACTATGGTTCTCAAAAGAGGTGGCTGTGAAAGTCAGGAAGAAAAAGATAGCATTCTGGAAGTATAAGGAAACACAGAAGGAGCAGGACAGAGAGCTGTACTAGTTAAAGTAGAAGGAAGCAGGGAGGGAAGTCAGAATAGCAAAGGCCCAAACTGAGGAAAAGATAGCCAACTCAGTTAAGAAGGGGGATAAAACCTTTTATAGGTACATCAGCGAGCATAGAAAGACAAAGGGAGGGATAATGAGGCTGAATAGAATAAACGGTGGGTGGGCAGAGGGGGACAGTGAAAAATCAAGGATACTGAACGAATATTTCTGCTCAGTATTCACAAAAGAGGAGGGGGAAGTGCCTAATCCAATTAACAGAAGCACTCTTGATAGGGGGGTCGATCCCAGTCCTTTCACAGAAGAAAGGGTTCTGCAAGAACTCCTAAAACTGAAGGTGGACAAAGCAATGGGTCCTGATGGAATTCACCCCAGAATTCTAAAAGAATTAAGGGAGGAACTAGTGAAACCACTGGCTACTCTTTTTAATAAATCATGGGAGGATGGTGTGGTACCCAAGGACTAGAGGAAGGCGGATGTGATTCCCCTTCACAAAAGTGGGACCAAGACAAAGGCAGGAAACTACAGACCTGTCAGTCTGACCTCTGTGGTAGGGAAAGTGATGGAGTCACTTCTGAAGGAAAGAATAGTTGAGTACCTAGAGGCCAGTGGGGCACAGGACCCAAGGCAGCATGGGTTCACAGCAGGAAGGTCATGTCAGACGAATCTAATAGATTTCTTTAACTGAGTGACCAAAGTAGAAGACCAGGGTGGGGCTGTGGACATAGCCTACCTAGACTTTAGTAAGGCATTTGACACAGTCCCACACAAAAGATTAATAGTCAAATTAACCAGCCTGGGAGTGGGTCCCAGGGTGGTAGCCTGGGTAAAACATTGGCTGCACAACAGGACACAGAAGGCAATTGTAAATGGAGTCCACTCTGAAGAAAGAGGGGTTACTAGTGGGGTACCACAGGGTTCAGTATTGGATCCAGTCCTTTTTTAATGTCTTCATCAGTGACATTGCAGAGGGACTGGACGGAAGAGTATGCCTTTTTGCAGATGACACAAAGATCTGCCACAGGGTTGATACACAAGGAGGCGTGGAAAGGATGAAAAGGGACTTTGCAATGTTGGAGGAATGGTCAGAAGTATGGCAGCTAGGATTCAATTCAAAGAAGTGCAAAATAATGCACCTGGGAAAAAAGAACCCAGGGGAAGAATACACAATGGGTGGGGAGGTAGTAACAACAACAAAAAAGGAAAGGGACCTGGAGGTAATCATATCAGATGACCTTAAGGTTAGCAAGCAATGTGAGAAGGCAGTAGGGAGGGCTGGGGGTATACTGGGATGTATAGGGAGAGGCATCAGCAGCAGAAAGCAGGAAGTTGTTATCCCTCTGTTCAGACAGTTGGTGAGACCCCATCTGGAGTACTGCGTCCAGTTCTGGAGACCCCATCTCCGCAAGGACATAGACAGGATAGAGGCAGTCCAGAGGAGGGCAACTAAAATGGTGCAGGGTCTGCAAGAGAAGTTGTATGAGGAGATACTAAAGGAGCTTAATATGTATACCCTTGAGGAAAGAAGGGAGAGGGGGGACATGATAGAAACTTTTAAGTACCTCAGTAGAATCAACAAAGTCCAAGACGGTAGCATCTTTCAGAAAAAGAGATGTGCAAGAACAAGAGAACACAATTTAAAGATAGAAGGGGGGCGGTTCAGGGCAATGTGAGGAAGTATTATTTCACAGAGAGGGTAGTGGATGCATGGAACAGCCTTCCTGAGGAGGTTGTGGGGTCTAAAACTGTGGGACAATTCAAGAATGCATGGGACAGACATAAGGCAATTCTTGTGGGGGGGTAGGAAGAAATAGGCTGTTGGTTAACTAGGATCTGCAGCCTATCCTGTAGGTAGGGAAATGGGCAGACTAGATGGGCCAAGCAGTCCTTATCTGCCATCAAAGTCTATGTTTCTAAGAATGGAGAGCATACCCTAAAGAAAAGTGAATGCTCCAGTATGGGTACAGGTCAGGCTCCACATCTAACAGTTGGAGCACAGTATGAGGAAGCCATTCCTTCTACTAGCTCAGAGGCACAGGCAAGTACTCCTTCTGGAGGGGATGTAGAAAACTTACAGGCTGGTATGGGAAAACAGGGGACACCGACAACTATTCCTGTGCACACCGCTCCTTTAACTGAGCAACATAGTGTTATAGGGCAGAGCATTTGAATTCAGTAGGCTCACAGGGGACTGCAACAGGAGGACTTTCTTCTTTCTACTGACCATGAGAGGCCAGGGAGACCAGGGCATACTTTCTCTGACTTATTTACAAACAAACTTGCACAAGCCCCTAGGAAGAATGTGGTTTGCTTGAGGTACTGTGGGGGCTTACAGGAGCACCCTGACAGAGTTTATGTTGTATCAAAATTACTTAAGGAGTCTATGTTGTTCCAGCCATCAGAGATCTATGCCCTAATACATATATCTGGGGAGGATACTTTTTGATGTTAGTTTTTGTCAACATCTTGGGCTTGAAAGGTTTTGGATAAACTATAACATGCTTAGATCAACTCCTTTGTGGGTCAATTCTTTGGCCATTCCCTTAACTAAACCGCTTCTGAAAGTCATTACCATCATGTTTCATAATGAGGTAGTGAATGTCAATGACATTTTGTTTTGGCTACAGAAAAGACGTGTGGTCCTGGGGCAACCTGAACCCATCATAGATACTGAAGGCATTTGGATGGATGGGTGGCGATTCTAAAGTAAACTTTTTTAAAGTAATTCAGAAGTGCATCATATTCCTAACAGTTTTTTTCTCAGTCGAGACAGTGGAATTTTTTTTTATGCAGGCCAGCCAAAGGCCTGCTACAAATGTGTCTCTCATATGCATTTGAGTAGTACATGTAATAGGTTGCAATGTGCACTCTGTGGGGATTTTGGCCATGTTAACATGGCATGCACCGATGTGTATAAATATAACTTGTGCAAGGAAGTTGGGCATGTTTACCATCAATGCCCTTGGGCAGGAGAAACTAGCGCTGATGTTTTAAACCAAGAAAATCTAGTCACCACAGCTCAAGGGAATTCTAGAGCATCAGATCCCCAAGTTCAGATACAGAGCAAGAGCAGCCTAGGCCCTCTTATCCCCCCCCCCCCCCCCTCCACGGAGAAGGATCCTACTTCTCAGTCAGCATAGGACTCTCAAGAGAGTACAACTCAGACAGGGAGAGAGACACCAGTTCCCCTGGATCCCTCTCAGGAAATAGTACCAAGTAATTTAAATGAGATATCTCTTTTAGAGCCAGCTGTCTTACGTACTTCAGAGATGCCCCCACTCAGAATTTCAGTTACCTAAATTGAGACAGGTGACTAGTGGTGCGACAAAAAAAAAGACACCAAAAACTACCCAGATTCATCTGCAGAATCCCTTTCGGGTTTTCCAAACTAGAGAGAGGGAGTCAGAACGGAATCAAATGTTTCCTCCAGGTCTGAAATTGTTTCAGATATGGATGAGTTGGAACCTGTGCTTTCTCAAACCAAGAAGGGGAAGGGAAAAAAGAGGAAAACACCTGATAAAGGAGAAAGTCCAGGCGAAGCTATTCTAATCCACTACTTTAAGAAATGTTATGGCCACCTTGCTTCCCTGAACATCTGCAGTATTAAGAACTACAAGAAAAGACTGACAGCTTTGTCTTTTTTCCACTCATCAGCACACAATATCATCTTCCTTCAAGAAATCAGATTAAATGCACTTTTTCACGGTGAACAAGCTAGAAATGGATGGACATGGGATCTATCATATTGGACTTTTGGCACTGATATTCTGAATGGGTTAGGTAATTTTTTTAGAGGACTGACTTTACTCTGCATAGATTGGTAGACATCTGTCCAGGATTAGACATTTTCCCATAAGAATGATTAACACTTACCATGCACCACAGACAAAAAACACCAAGAACTGAGCTTTTTGACAGCATCAGACCATATTTGTATACTACTAGTTATATAATTTGGGGAGGGGACATGAACTGTGACTCGGATATCAAATCTAAGGATAACATACAACGTAAAATTTACTGTGACTCACACACTTTACAAAATATTATAGTGATGGCTAATCTTATGGATGCATATTAAAAACTACATAGGGACATGGGATATACTTATTTTAGGAACAGATTTGTGACACGTATAGATTACATACTTTGTTCAAGATTATTACTTTCACAGCATTTTAAGATATTACCGTGTGAATTTTCAGATCACATGATTCTTGACTGTACTTTAAGTTTGGCTAATATTCCTCCACATCTGTTTTCCTCACCTAAGAGATGGAGGATGATTACCTCCCTGTTGGATCAACAACAGATTGTCATGGAGCTCAATTATCTAATACACATTACGAAATTAATATCAGAAATGTATGACAGTTATTGGCAGTGGTGGGGTGATATAAAAATAGATGTCAAAAATCTAATATATCTCAGGTGTGTGAAATCCAATACTGATTATATACACTATTCAGACTGTAGGAATAGGCTTTATCACAATATGTCATATACCCAGGATGAGAAAACTCAGGAGCTTGCACAGATAAAAGAATTGAAAGAGCACATGTTTAAGTTCCAGTATGACAGGGCAGCCTCTTTGGAGGCAGAAATGACATATGGTACAACTAGTCAGCCAAACTCAGACCCTTTTGAAGCATACAAACAAAGGCTAGATACTACTTTAATGACTAGTTTGCAGGATATGACAGGAACAATAAAAACCAGAGATTTGGATATGTTGCAAATAATTCAATGTCATTTAATAACCACCTTTGGTACTGAATATGATACAGTATTTCCACTCACTGAATTGTCTCCGCTACAGCTGCCCCAGCTACTGCAGATGAGTTACAACTTGAGGAGCTAAATGCCCCCATATCTGTTCAGGAAATAGAAAGGGCTATAAATTCTCTGAAAGGGGGCTCTTCCCCAGGCCCAGATGGGCTACCGAATGCCTTCTTTAAAAAGTTTTCCTCAAGCTTGGTTGAACCTTTATGTAATGTTTATAATGAAATATTGACAGGTCTTCCTGATGCTGCATGCTTTGGTGAAGCTATTATGAATTTTCTTTATAAAAAGAGTAAAAGGTGATTTTTGAGTAACTGGAGGTCAATCAGCTTACTTAATTCATATTATAAAATGTTATCAAAAATTCTTTGTTCATGGCTTCAGAGAGTTAGAATGATATTTTTAATCCTGCACAATTGTGTTCTATCCCTGAATGCAGCAGTGCAGCTAATCTTACTTTTTAAGAGATGTCTTTGAATACAGTAGACAAAACATGGTCACAGGATTCCTTTTAGCAATTTACCAGGCCAATGCCCTTGATAAGGTTTCACATGATTATTTGTTTCAAGTGTTACAGTGTTATGGTATTTGTGGAAATATGTTACTTTGGATTACAAATCTATATAAGGGAGCTAGACTAACACCCTGTGTTAATGGCTTAATGGTGGAGTCTGTACCTATGAAAATTGGAGCTCAACAGGGATACCCGGTTAGTCCCCTCCTGTATACCTATGCACTAGATCCATTGATAAGACAAATATTGGCTAACACTAGTATTAGGGGCCTTTCATCAGGATATGGGTTAGCAGATCAAAAAGTGGCAGTTTACACTGATGATCTCTGTTTTTTTGTACAGTCACCAGAGGCAGGCCAGGAAGTGTTAAACACTTTAGCATGGTATACTTATTGGTCAGGTGCTCAACAAACAAGGAAAACATTTAAGTTTTGTGTATAGGACCTCCTTCTGTCCAAGGGCAGATGTCAGATTGTATAGGTATTCCCGTTGCATCTTCCATAATTTCAGTGTTAGGAATACATTCTGGAGGAGGTAATCTTCAAATGATAAATTGGGAAAAAATTGTTATTGTGTGAATCTAAGGTACATATATGGAAGAACTGGAAGTTTTCAAAGCAAAAAAAAGTGTTAACCATAAAGAAATGTTTGCTTCCCATATTTACATACCTAATATTTATTTATCCTCTGCCTGTGTGTTTTCTGACTAAGCTACTGAACTGTTTTTTTTTTCAGATGTTATGGGGAAGCAGGCTTAATCCTGTGAAGAGGAATTTACTCATTTATCATTTAAATCTAGAGACCTTGGAATGGTAAATCCCCTAGTTTTTTTTTTCATTCATTTTTCAGGGGATTTCAACTGTGAAGATAGTTTGGGGTGACCACTTGGCAAGAGTGGACTAAAACTCTTTTTCAGTCTTATTGTGCAAAATGGGACATGTTTGCACCAAAAATATTATCGGCATTAAATGTACCAGAGTATGCAGATGCTTCTTTGTGAAAAATTAGACAGTGGAAACTGTATAAACACTCTCTGATTTCTTCCTCAGAATTTCCAAATAGTTTCCCTTCTAAATACCCAAACATTATTCCTCTTTTAAATGACAAAAGAATTCTGATCAAAACATGGGATGTCTTGTGGCTTATCGATTGTTACCACTGCATGCTGGGAGTCAGCAGCAACTTTAAACATAAGTCTTTAGATGAAAGATATTGTCGTAGAGGGGAATGTTATCAACTTAAAGAGACTCAGATACATTTTTTTTTTATAGATCGTCCTAGTACACAAGACTTATTACAGGGTTTAGCCACTAGATGGCAGTGGTCTTTTTAAATAATCTATTTTATGAAGCTTTTATTTTTGGGGATTATACTGGGTATTTGAAAATATTTCACCCTAGCACATTAAATGTGATTTTTGCAAGAATAAAATTATTTTTATGGCAGGCAAGGTGTCAATACCTAACACAGAAGTTTAATGCTTCCTTGATTTCCTTTGCTGTAATGACAGAAAACACCCTTAAAATTACTAGAACACTGGATTATAGGAGATTACCAAAAGTTAGAGTTGATGCCTTATGGCATAGGATTGCTTGGTTGAATGAAGTCAGGCTATTCTTAACATAAGAAAAGATTTTCAGCATATAAGAATGAGGGATTGGTAGGAGTTTCTTTATTAGGTATGGAAGAATTTTTGAGGACAGTCTTGGAGGGTGATGTTTTCTTTCTATATTAAGAAAAGGTCTTTCCTTAGTTTTATTTCTTACTTTTCCTTTTTTTATCTACACATGTGCATTTATGAGGGGATGTAACTGTGAAGTAACAGTATATTTTTTCTTTTTTGTATATAATGCATGACCACTGAGACTGCTATATTTCCTGTGTTATTCTGTATAGTTGTTTTTTTTTGTGATTGTTATGATTCATTCTCAACAAAATGTCCCTAATCTTTTTGAGAAGTGCCATGGGATCTTTAACATCCACCTGAACTACCACCAGAACAGGCAGATGGGACCTTGGTTTACTATCTCGTCCAAAAGAGGGCACCTCAGGAGTGCAGCACCCCCCTCATGCCATGCTACAGTGTTTTATTTTTATTTATTGAAATTGTTTCACCAGGAAAGGCACACTGAGTAAGAAGATGATCATCTCCCGGTGTGACCTGGGGGAAGGGAGTACAGTGGGAGACAACATGCAGGTTATCACGCGATATACATTTAACAAGGTATACAGTAGGCTGAGGATTACAGTTATACAAGTTACAGAGGTAAACAAGGATATGACATCAGTTACAGTTCAACTAGCAGCACAAGGAAAACATTGGTTACAGTTTAGTTACTGACAGCAACATTGGTTGCAGTTTAGCTTGTAGTGCATAGAATACATTGGTTACAGTTAGCTTGTAGCACAGAATTAGATAATGCTGAGGCAAAAAGACAGAGTATCAAGTGCAATTTAGGACAGGATAAGTGAACACAAGCCAAGAAGTGCCATAGTTGGTTTAGATAAGCCAGCTTCCATAGCGTATGCTAGATGCCACTGGTAAGGCAGTCGGAGGGTCAGCTGGGGGGGGCACTTGTAAGAATCAAGTACAGGAACAATTTACCATGAGGTCATTTGCCAATGCTGTAGATAGGGAGTGGGTAGAGGAGGAGTGGCGAATTTGAGGAGGGAGCTCATTCCAGAGTTTAGGGAAGTGATATGAGAAGGCTGCTTGCCCAATAGTGGTCTTCCACCTTGGGATTAGTAGTTGACAGTAGTCAAGGGATCTGAGGCATGAGTGTGGGTGGGAACTGGGGAAAGTAAAGAAGAAAGGTAGGACAGGTGGGCGTCGAGCCAGAATTTTGAGACAAATTTAGCACAGTGCTGCATGTGGCAGTTTTCGAGGGATGGGAACAGAAGGGAATGGTAGAGGTTGCAGCGATGGCTGCAGGGGTGACATCGAGAGTGAAGCAACAGAAGGTGTGGAAAAGGGGGTCCAGTCTGGATGAGGTAGATTTGGGAGCTGCAGTGTAGACTATGTCACAGTAGTCGAAGGAGGGAAGGATCATCTTCTGCACTAGTTCACGTCTAGCAGTTAGAGGGAAGCTATAGCAGTTCCTGTAGAGGGCACCGAGCTTGGGGCACAGTTTTTTCGTGATTATGTCGATGTGGTCAGAGAAGGAAAGATGACAGTTAAGCCATACCCCTAGGTACCAGAAGAAAGTGGTGTCCTCCAGTATTGTTCCATCAAGGGTGTGGAAGGAGGGAAGGGAGGGGAGCCTAGACAGACATTGCCGAGTGCCAAATGTCATGGTGACAGTTTTTTTAGCATTGAGGGAGAGCTGGGGAGAGCTGAACCATAGCTGAACTTTATTGAAGTCGGTCTGGAGGTTAGCTGTTACCTCATCTGGGGAGGAGCCAGAGGTGAATAGGACAGTATCGTCTATGTACATATGAATACATGTAGTTGAGCACACTAGAGGGAGGTTATTGAGAAAGATGGAGAAGAGAAGAGAATGGGACTGAGTACTGACCCTTGGGGGACTCCGGTATTCATGGGGAGTTGGGAGGAAGTGGTATCTGTGATTTTAACTGATTGTGTTCCGCCTGAGAGGTAGGCATTAAACTAGTTGGTGGCTGAGTAGGAGAGGCCAGCTTCTGAGAGAAACGATAACAGCAGGGTGTAGAAGACAGTGTCAAATGCTTTGGCAAGGTCAATGAAGATAGACAAGGTGATCATCCCTCTGTCCATTCCAGTGAGGATGGTGTATGTGAGCCTAACCATGGAGGAGGCAGTGGAATGTCCCTTTCTGAATCCAGACTGGAATGGTGTGAAGAAATTGGAGTCAGAAAGAAAGGTGAGTTGGTTGAGCACTAGGTGTTCCTGTAGTTTTGAAAGAGCTGGGAGGAGAGAGATAGGGTGATAATTAGAGTAGGAGGAGCTGGGGGCACCTTCTTTAGGGAGGGGGATGATGACAGCATGCTTCCATATATGGAGGACAGCTGCAGTGGAAAAGGAGAGGTTTAGGAGGTTGGTGAGGGGGGTTGCAATGGCAGGGGTGGAGAGGTGGAGGAGTTTGTTGTTAAGACCATCGGGGGATTTATCTTTTGATGGGTTGATAGCCCATAGAGCCTCAAGGGTGTCAGCTGGTGAGATATCTTTGAAGGAGAAGGTGAGTGGCCTGTGTTTATTCTTAATTCCGGTGGGAGGACTGTGCAGCACATGAGTGGGCAAAGAGAGAGGAGAGCAGAGGCACAGGAGGAGAAATATGTGTTGAATTCTGTGGCAACAGCATGTGGATCTGAGAGGAGGGTGTTAGTCACAATTAGGAGCATAGTGGGATAAGCAGCTGGTGGGGATAAGATGGACTGAATGGCCTTCCAGAATTTGGATAGACTATTTAAGTTAGAATGGAGGGAGGAGCTGAAGTATTCCACTTTAGCTAGACAAGTTGCTCTGGTACACTTGTTGCGTAGAGTCCGATAAATGGTGAAATCGTATGGGAGGCGTGAAGATTTATGAGTTCTTCATGCTTTGTCCCATGCATTTTGGCATGCTATAAGTTCTTGGGTGAACCAAGGCAGGTGGTTGCCACATACCCTAGTACAATGCAGTGGAGCGTGCGTGTCCCAGACATTGAGGAATGTGCTTTGGAAGTGTATGAAGGCATCGTCTATTGAGCAGAAGATAGTGGGGGTTCCCAGTTTGCAAGCGCTAGGTCTTCAAGCACAGGGACGAGGTTTAGGGATTTGTAGGAGCATTGGACTAGGTACTTTGGAGCAGATTTGGGGTGGTGAATTGTCCAGACTAGGTACATAATATGGTGATCACTTAGGGAATTGGGTAGTAGTCCTGCATTGATGACCCAGTGGGGGGGTGCTGGTGAGAGCTCAGTCTATTAGTGAGTGGTTGCCCGTTTTGAGGTTTAGAAGTGTGGGTTAGGTAATGGTTTGTGATAGGTTTAGCGTGGATATATCTGTCTGGGTTTTGTTGAAGGATGGAGCTAGCCAATTGTGGTTGAAGTCTCCCATAATATATAGTTCTCCAGCAGGGGTTTTGGAGGAGATTTGCGTGAGGAGAATGGTGACAGATGTTGCTGGTGTGCCAGGCTGGCAGTGTACTCCAGCTATGTAAATCAGGAGAGAGAAGGGAAAGTCAGTTGTAGCAGTAGATGTTCGTAGGTGTGGGGTTCAGTCTTGGCTAGGGCTAAAGAGAAGTGCAATTCTGAATTTACATAGATAGCCACGCCACCCCCTCTAGATGACCTGTCCTGGTGGGCCATCGCATAGCCTGGTATAGTAAGTGAAGGATCAGAGATATTCTTGTTTAGCCAAGTTTCAGTGAAGGTGATAATATCTTGGGCATAGTGAGCTGTGAGTACCTGGAGGGAGTCAAGTTTGAGGGGTAGACTTCTTATATTTAGATGCAAGAGATGCAGGCCACATGGGAGGTGGGCTCCAGTGAGGCTTGTGGTTGTGACTGTATTTGAGGAGGATCCTGCTGCATTTGGTAAGATGGGGTGTTTAGGGGGCCTGGGTTCGGCTGTATGTCCCCTGCTGCAAGGAGCAGGAGACCAACAATAAGGTAGTGTGCAAACACTTTTAAGCACCATAAAGCTGTTTAGTGCCATCTTGGTAGTGGATGTGACCAACTATGAGCAGCAGATCAGGAGGTAGTTAGTTGCAGAATTAACCAATAGTGCAAGGGGGCAAGGAGGAAGGGACAGGGACACAAGGTGGAGTGGGGACAGATTAGGCTGTGTGATGACATGGTCACCGAGTTAGAGGGGTAATGGGGTCTGTCAAGGTGTAGCAGGGTGGGGAGAGGCAGTTCAGGGAGTATTGGTGGCATGCTAGACAGGAGTGGTGGGAGGCAGGTGATTAGGGTAGTAAGAAGGAGCATATGTCCGAGCAGGAGAGAAATGGTTCCAGATCTCAAAGTGTGACAGTGCATTAGCAGCTCAGGCAGCACTGTGGTGTTTAGGATAAGAGCTGAAGGATTGGCAGTCAGTAAAATTATTGGATGCAGGATGAGCTTCAGATGACCAATGGAAGGAGGGACTTAGGTGGCCAAAGGGAGAGAGACCTGGGTTTTGGGGCAGGAAAAAAGTGTATTTAATCAGTGGAGGGGTTGGGGGCAGGTGGGGTCTGAAAAACTGGGTTCAAAAGAACTCCCGGTGCTAGGTGAGACAGTCTTTTCCTGGGGGATTAGCCCAGAGCCAATGGGGTGGAAGGAGCAGTGAGAGGCATGCAATGGGAGGCTGCAGTGCCTCCGAGTGCTCCAATCGGCTCACAGAGTGGGTCACAGGCTAAAGTCTGGCTGCTCACCTGAGACTAAAGGCTGCACAGGCAGCTGAAGCTCCTTACAGGATCGGTGGCTCGGTATCACAAGTCAGGTCAGTCCATCTGGGCAAGGTATGCCCGAAGAAGGCTGCCTGCAGGAGGGAAGGGAGGGCAAAGAATATAAGTTAAGGGGAACAAAAGCAGGAATAAGTAAATTAGGGGGAGGGGGCACAACACAAAAAAAGATTGGAGGAGGCATGAGTGCAGAGCTGTTTGACTCGGGGGGGGGTCAAACAGGCTCGTAATTCAGGCAGACAAAGACTCGGGAGAAAGCACGCCCAAACTGGCTGAGCTCCGTGCAGATTTGAATTTAAAACAAGTCAGGCTGGGAAGGGGGTGGTGGGTAAGTAATGAGAGTAATGCTGGATGCCGACCCATTCAGGAACAGCCAAGGGAAAAAAGGAGGGGAAAATGCAAAACAGTTTAAAGCTGGGAACTTACTTTATACAGAGGTGACTCGGTTCAGGCAGGAGAACTTGAAACAGTGTAAGCACATTAACTCTGCTGACTCGGCTACACACAGTCTTTTTCACTAGACTAACTAAAACAGACTACACAGGGTAAATTCTCAATAAACTATCTAAAATAGACAAATTCCAGATGAATTTACGTAATTAGGTAAAAACCGGGTTCGAAAGAACTCCTGGTGCTAGCTGAGACAGTCTTTTCCAGGGGGATTAGCCCAGAGCCAATGGAGTGGAAGGAGAATTGAGCAGCATCCAATGGGAGGCTACAGTGCCTTTGACTGCTCCAATCGGTTTGTGGAGCAGGTCCCAGGCTAAAGTCTGGCTGCTCACCTGGGACTGAAGACTGCACAGGCAGCTCAAACTCCTTACAGGATTGGTGTCTCGGTATTACAAGCTGAGTCAGTCTGTCTGGGTGAGGTATGCCCAAAGAGGGCTGCCTGGGACCAAAGGCTGCACACGTGGCTGGAGCTCCTTACAGGATTTGTGGCTCGATATTGCGAGCCGAGTCAGTTCATCTGGGTGAGGTATGCCCGAAGAGAGTGTCAGTGTTAGAATTTAACCCAAGTGCCTGGAGTGGGGATAGAACCCACAGCCTTCTGATCTTCCAGCCTCAGAGGTGAGTGTGCAACCTGCTGAGCCACTGACTATCTATCTATCTATCTATCTATCTATCTATCTATCTATCCATCCATCCATCTATCTATTACTTGGGGCAAGAACATACCAGACTATGTGGTATTCAGTGTCAATTGCACCAGTAAAAGAGGGGGAGAGGTAGTACTACACGTGTATAATGAAATTGTGGCATGTGAGATAAATAGTATCAACAGTGGTGAGGACCCAATAGAGCAACTATGGATACAAATAAACCCATGTAAAAGTGGCAAAATACTGATCTGTGTGTCCTACAGGGCCCCAGACGTATCGGCCAATGAGAACAGAAGATTTCTAGATCAACAGAATAGTACTGAAGAGAGAACAAGGGTAATGATTATGGGAGATTTCAAGTTATCCAGCATTAGCTGGGGGAATCAAACAGCAACAGGTCTTTTTGAAAGGAAGTTCTTGGGGTTCATGATAGCAAACGGACTGAAGCAGCACGTACAAGAGAATACTAGAGAGGGACATTTACTGGACCTGGTATTAACTAATATGGATGAGGATATTATGGACTGTGAAGTGAAAGAACCACTCAGGGACAGCAGTCATAACTTGATACAGCTTGCATTAAGAACCAGATGGGAGCCTCACAAGGAATTTACCATGGTCAAATACTATTATAGAGATAACAATCAAAAAAATTAGGGATTATATGAGGAAGTGTGGCTAGGAAAGGGAATTTGATGGATCCAACCTGGAAAGCAAGTGGGACATATTGTACACTAAGATTAAACATTGTATGGACACCTATGTTCCAGAGTAAAGTAAGTACAATAACAAAAGGAAGATACCAGTTTGGCTTAACAAGGATATAAAACTGAAGATTAAGCATGAGAAAAGAGCATATAACTATTTAAAAGGAAACCATCTACACAGGTTGGGTAGATTACAAGGCAAATGTCAGGGACTGAAAGAAGGCCATTTAGGAATCCAAGAGGAAACATGAGGTGCAATTGGCAGCTGGCACCGCTGACAACAGAAAAGCCTTCTACAAATATATAAACAGTAGTAAAAGGGGAATAGATGGTGGGACCAATTAAAGTAGGGAACTTAGTTATAAATGATGGCCAGCAGGCAGCAGAGGCTTTCAACAACCACTTCCAGAGTATTTACTAGTCAGCAGGACTAGGAGGTATAGGAACAAAGATATACCCAAAACTGTAATATTGTACTAAAGAAGCTTTAGAGGTTAATAACTAATAAATCATCTGGTCCCTATGAACTTCACAAGCTTTTATTGTAGAAACTAGCATACAAAATACCAGGCCCTCTAGCAGCCATTTTTACCACCTCCCTTACAGAGAGGAGGGTAATAAAAGAATGGAGAGAAGCAACAGTCATCCCAATACACAAAAAGGGATCTAACTCTGATATGAATAACTATAGGCTCATTAGTCTTACTTCCATTGTGGGCAAGATAATGGAAGAATTTGTCAGGGATGAAATTATGAAACATATAATGGTGGGAGGGTTGGAAGATACAGTATAAATCAACATGGGTTTTGGGCAGAACGGTCATGCCTGACAAATCTTTTACAATCAATTCTTCATGCCCATTAGCAGTGCCCTGGATGTGGGACTTCCTGTGGATGTGTTGTGTTTAGATTTCTCAAGGGTTTTCAACAGTATGCCACATGATATCTTAATAAAGGAACTACAGGACATGAAGATGACAAGTAATATAACTAAATGGATTCACTCATGGCTACTAGGACAAAAACAAAGAATCTGCATGAAGGACACTTGTCCTCATGGGTGGAAGTAACAAGCAGAGTGCCTCAGGGGTTGGTCTTGGGATCAACACTCTTTGGAATATTTATCTCTTTATTGCAAACAACCAGGAACTCCTTGAATTCAGAATTCATAGATGATGTTAACGTTGGAGCAGTAGTGGAGAGTGAAGAGGCAATTAAAATGTTCCAAGGTGAGATAGATAATATTGTACAGTGGAGGAGGTCACACAAACTCAAGTTCAATACAGAAAAGTGCAAAGTAATGCACATGGGAAGCCGAAACAAAAGTGTGGTGTACTTCATGTATGGGGAAGAGATCAAGGTAACTCAAAGCAAAAGAGATATAGGAGTTATCTCTGCAAATACAACGTCACAGGATAAACAATGCAGGGAGGCGGTCAGTAAAAGCATGTCCACACAGAGCACTTAGAGGCATGATTTAACTGTGAAATGCTATCAGTTTATTTGCACTCTCAGTCTCAAACCCCAGTGCTTTGGCAAATTCCTTCATCGGGGGTGTCAGTAAAAGCAACAGGGTGATGGGCTGTATTTTCATGGAATGTAGTGAATATAGATAGTGAAGTGCTATGTCCCCTGTATAGCTCTTTGGTACGCCCCCGCCTGGAGTACTGTGTGCAGTACTGGGCACCCAGGACTATAAAGAACATTAAAATGTTAGAAAGTGCACAAAGAAAAGCCACCAAAAAATAAAAACATTTACCCGCAAGATGGTATGGCAAATGGTTGGCAGAACGAAACCTGTACTCACTGGAGTACAGGTTTATGAGAGGGGAGCAATGTATGGCATACAGGGCAAATAAAAAAGGTAGATTCTGGAATTCATTAGATTAGACTTAGGGATATCTGAAAGGGACAAGAGAGGCCACTATCTACAACTAAAAGGGGCATTGTACAAAACAGTAAGCAGAGGAAATTGGTTCTCTCAGAGGGTGGCGAGGGTATGGAACAGCCTGCCCAAAGATATAGTAATGAGTAATACAATGGAGACATTGAAGATCTCAAATTTTTGGGAGAAAGAAGGTTTCTTTACCATGATTCAGAACTGGTGAGTCACATGGCTAATGGTTAATGACTTATACACCACTATGAAACTAGTTAGCTAGCTAGCTATATCTAGGGTGCTTACTTGACTTTGGCGTTTATTTAGAATACTTTCTAAGGAAAAGTATGGGACTCAGCAGTATGTGTGGCAGCCATCACAGTACTGGAAGTACAGAAAAAGGTGTACAAGACTGAGTTACATTAGGTTTGCAGATGTGTGTTGAACAAAATATAATATTAATGTTCTGAAAAAAAATACTAATTCAAACTTCCTGTGATTTTCACTGCAAAGGAAAACAACAAAAAAACTGTTGCTTATTGCCTCCATCCCTGAGTCTGAACAGTTCATTATTCTTCTACAACTTTAAAACACAACACAGAGTATTTATTTGACTGAACTGTTTCCTAAAGTGAGTACAATGTTGCAGTTAGGCTATACTGGGGAAAACAGCCTTACATTTGTAAGGCATTCTGAGCCCCAGGGAATGGGTGCTTGATAACGTCTACTACAACTACTTCAGTTTCTTGCTGATAAAATTATTATGCCACAAACATAAAATTATGATTTCACCAGCTAATTAAATAGTAGGAGTACCTAACCTATAGGGAACACAGAACCTGTTTCAATGTTAATAAACTCAGTAATGAAGAACACAATAAAGAAGAATACAGAACATCATAAAAATACAAGCTGTATTATGTTTTTTAAGTTTTCCAAAAAGTAACAATCTCACTTAATCCTCAAGGTCTTGTCAATTTATTTTCTTTGCCATGATTCCACTCAGTCTGGCAAATAGAACTGGCTTTTTCCTTGAAGTACTGTATGCAACATACATATAATGCATAGTGATGGATACTGTTATAATTAGAAAATGAATTTCAAGAGGGCTTGTCTCATGGGAGTTTTTTCATAGACAGCAAAGCTGACAGATACACTCCGAGAAATATGTTTAAGGTTGCTGTCAAAATAAGCTGCAGAGGAAGTTCAAGATCAGGGTAAATTCCATGCAGGCATGTTTATAATTGGGGTTAAGACAAAATGGAATGAACATCACCCATAATTTTTAAGTTTGCATGCAAATTTGGTGCAATTAAATAGTCATACAAGACAGAGCTGACAGGCATGTGTAAAGAAACATTTAAGCAAGAGAAAAAGATAAAATGAAGGCATTCACTACACATATTGTGTGGTGTATGTAGGACTGTACTATACACAGAGGCTCGGATATTCAAAGGGGTTGTGCCTGGTGCAACAGAGCTGCGCCGGTGCAACCCCGCACTATGCCCTAGAGGGATATTCAAAAGGCTGCCAGGCGAAGTGCAAATCCCAGTGCACTGGGGCACAATGGTAATGTATGTGGCATTAATGCAGGGAGCGTGCCCTTGCATATGCGGCACATCCTGATATTCAGCCCGGGATATGCGGCGCATATGCTGGCATAACCCTTCACTGCGCCACATGAGGGGGGGTGCAAAGTTGAGCCCGTGAAAAGGAGGAAAAACTCCTGGCCACCCACAGGTGGGCTGTTGTATTGCAGAGTGCAGCTGTGAATTAATTCACATATTTGTTGCTATCTAGTACAGTATGCCCTGCAAGCCCATACTGTAATCTGTCATTCGGTGGGCGGCGGGTGGTATGCGGGTGGGATGCAGCCATCCACCGATGATGGGGGCAGCTGGGTGGGCAAGGGGTCCAGTGTGGGTGGGAGGGGTGGGGTGCCACTGGACCACCAGGGGTATGATCTGTTGGGGCTACCCATGATCGGGGTTACGGGTGGGGTGAAGGGGACACTAGACTACCAGGCAGTGCAATGTTTCATTATACCAGTGATCGGGGCTATGGGAGGAAGGGGGGGGTACCACTAGACTACCGGGGATTGTACTGCTTTCATGTAACCAGCGATCGCGGCTATGGGGAGGGTGGAGGGTACCACTAGACTACCAGGGAATGTGTTCTAAGTACTATTCCCTGCGATCATGGGTACTGGGTGGGGGATGCCCTGGGACCCCCTCAGTCCACATGTCATTCTGTGCAGGGCGCCAGGAGCAATTCACCAGGCTGCCCTGTGCAACACATGCAAATGGGGCCATAATGACATGTTAATGGCCCCAGTTGCACCATGCATATATTATGGTCCCATTTGTATGCCCTCTTCTGAATATCGTGGGTGCTGCACCCAGCACAACTGCATTTGCGCTAATGCATCCCTGTGCTCTCTATCTGTGGCTTGTGCCAGCACAGTGCCACTGTGCCATGCGCAGTCCATGCCACATTCAACGGTGCTGCACCATGGCACATCACCATTCAAAATCACCTGGTTCTGGCCCCAGCACATCCCAGCTGCGCTGCGCCCATGCTTGCACCATTGCCAGGTGCAGTCTGAATATCCGGGCCAGAGATTACAGGACTTTCAGGTTATATAGAATCAACACATCTTGAAATTATTTAGACTGTCTTATTTGTATGTGTCAAGCAGCGTTAGCAAATATGGAATAATATCCTTTATTAATGTTTGAAAAGACTGACATTACTTGCCCTTTGCAACTTGTGAAAATATGCATGCAGAATTATTTGTTTATGTATGAACCATATTTTCTGTTTGTGTTATCTGCACAAGCCCAGTTCTGATGTACTGTATTGCCATTCAGATTTAATGTTTGCATCTATAAAGCTGAATTTATCCTTAATTATTCCTCATTCAACTGTAATTTATCTAATGATTAACTATGCAGTATGAATTTTTTAACTATACTGTGTTCCTAACTGCCAAAATGTATTGCATCTCTTCCTGTTTTTATAGTATTGTACTTGCTTTCTCTCACCATGAGAGAGGCCTTGATTACAGTCCTCCCTAAAGGAAAGAAGGCTGTGGCCTTACCTGGAAGCTATAGGCCCATCTCAGAAATTAATGCAGGCCTGGCCAAGGCACTAGCCACTAGACTAGAATCCATCTTGTCTCTTCTCATCCACCATCACAAGTACGGTTTGTGAAAGGGCACATAAATTTGCATACCATAGGGCCCTTCTCTCTCTGAAATCCTCAACCAAACACATCCCCACTCCAGCTGCAACTGTGGCTAAAGATTTTGAATATGTTTTTATTTTAGTGGAGTGTGGCTATCTCCATGTCATCTTGCACAAAATGGACTTTGGTTCAAACCATGGGGACTGGGCCCACACAGTGTATATGCAGTCCTCAGCCAGAGTACTGACCAATGTGGTCCTCTCTAATCCATCCCCCTTGCAAAGAGGCACAAGTCAAGGCTGTCCCCTTCCTCCACCTTTTCATCCTGGCCATTGCGCCTCTGACCATTGTGGTGCAGCAACACCTGGCCTTGCAGGGACTAGGAAATCAGGGTGGTGCAACTGGATGTGCATACACTACTGTATTTGGATGTCTGGCCAGTGCTTCTCTAGGTCATTCTCTCGAGTATCCCTATCCTCCTGGACCTCCAAGGTGAATTTCATACCATATCCGGTCTCAAGACCACTCCTGCCAAAACTGAAATCCTGCTACTAAATACCCTATGCACCTAGACCTCTATACACCCATATAGTCTCTAGTAATCCCTCACAGAGATTAAATAATTGGGCATCTGGATTGACTCAGATACTATAGGCATTTTGTCTGATGACCTTTTCCCACTTCTGAGGAAGTGCAAAGAGGACTGTGACTTCTGGAAGATACTCTGTCTCTCCCTAGCAGGGAAAATATCAGCAGTTAAAATAATATTGGCTCCTAAAGTGATTCATTGCCTGGCACAGCTGGCACTTCCTATCTCCAGAACCTGGTTTGCCACATTTGACACCCTTGTGGGGGACTTTCTATGGTAAGGTAAATCTCCTCACTATAGTAGGGTAAAGCTCAGAGACAGCAGAAAAATGGGAGGTTGAGGACTTTCCTGGTTTTATGCATGTTACATAGCTTTCCAGTGTGTGCAAATTTTCCATTGGCTAATTGCTCACTCCTCTGGCTTAAAGCACTTAGGGGCAAGGCAGGTTTAATATACAAATTGATCCTCCAGAAGAGTCTGGACCCATCAGACAGTGCCAGATGAAATCGGTCACTATCCCTAGGATCTGAAATATCTGACGAAAAATGGGCCCAGCTGTGGAGGCTGGCAAACTTCTTGTGCCTGGCTTGAGAAGCCTCCTTATCAATCAACAAATTTTACACAAGTGGTGTCATACCACAGCCAGGCTGCACACCTTGGGATTTATGTCCCGGCCATGTCAGGCTGATGGGGCTGACCTTTTGCATCTCATTTGGACATGCCACTTATTGCACTATGTTCCTAATCTCCTAACTGTGATTTGTCTTGTTCTGTTGTTTTCTGACCTACTACCTCTCAGGATTTTGAATCAATATACTTTGTTTATCTGTATTTGCTTACTTGCATTATTTATGCTCCTTTGTGTCATTGCTTATAGTAACCTATTGTTACCCATTGCAAATTTGTAAAGTATCTCTGTTTTTTTTCTCCCCAACACATTTTGTGAATGTAGTGTATCCACTGATTTCTTTCAATGAATTTGTAAACTGTACTGTACTCAATCTGTTTTGTATGTACATTGATTACAACTGTATGTATATTCTCTCTTGTGCCAATGTTGTTTGGCCCAAGTCATGCCTGAAAATGGTCCCTCGGATCAGTGCACCTACTCAGTTATCAAATAAATAAGTAAATGCCCTGAGATAACATGTTTCTGGTCTCAGCTACATGACTGTTGCTCAGAAATCCTGGACATCCCTGGTAGCTGCAGTTATACATAATAGGCCACCCACCTGTCTCTCGCCCACTCATGCATCAACAACAGCAATGACTTCTGGAGGTAGAAATTGAGGCTAAAAGATTTAATACTGCAGAGCTGGCTAACAGCTATGGTGCCTGCACTACCATTGTGGCTGGTGGCCACCAGGAATGTTTCTGTTCTGGACAGGATGTCCCATTTTGCCAGCAAAAACACTCACAAGATATCAGCAACTATAGGGTCTCTTTTCACACTCCAGCTATGCCATAGTCAACCCAAACAGAAGAATGTGCTCATGTAGGGCATTCTGCTATGCAGGACCATCTCCCTCCCCACCCAGGGTTGCTGAAACATTAGAGGTACCCAATGTGTTCCCTCTGCTGATGGACAAGAATTTTGGACAGACCTGCTGCTCTGGTTTTAATCCCCTGATATACTACTATTATAAATTTCATGCTGTTTGGATCCCTACTCTTTTGTTCAGAATATATCTCCCCAAAACTCTCTCAAGAAGCTCAAAGTGCATTAGATGCACCTATCTAGGCTGTAGAGATTGACACTCAAATTAAAAGGTTACACAATATGAAGTCACCCAGTCCTGATGGGCTTCCGGCTGAATAGTATAAGCAGTATGCCCTGACTTTGATCCCTGTACTACAACAGACATTTAACAACTTGCTGGAAGGCAGTGAATGTTCTTCATCATGGCGTCAGCCACAAATTATGGTCCATCATAAACAAGGAAAAGATCCACAAGAATGTGGCTCATATAGACCTATCTCCTTACTTTGTTCAAATTTAAAGATCCTTATAGGGATAATGGCCAACTGACTCCAGCAACTGGTTTGATACATCTGGATTGGATTGGATTCATAAAGGGAAGATTTACCCAAGACAATATTAAAAGGTTAATAAATACATTGTTGTCCCAGAAAGACAACCTCCAACTCAAACTTGCCATTTCAACGGACACAGAAAAAGCATTTGATCTGGTCAATTGGCATTTTCTAAATTACACTCTGTGCTCCTTCCAATTTGGTCCAAATTTTCCCCTCAACTCTGACATCTTAGCCTTCACCTTGTCCTACATTTCACACACACACTCTTGACTTCCCCTTACCTGACACCCAGCCCCTGTCTATCACATAAGTCTTGTTGCAACTGGACAAGTATTGTTTATATTGTAAATACTGATTTGTATTACTATGTAAATATTTTTGTGCTTGCCCTATCAATGTTGTATTTGAGTTTTTGAGGTCTACTGTACTGTTAGCCACATTGTATGCACTCTTATTTATGCCTAACTCGTATCTGCTCTACAAGGACTATTGTCTTATTGTATTATAGCAACAATTAGCTTGAGTTTTTGTTATGACCTACCCAGGTCCACCTTGCAAACGAGTCGGTCTCAATTGTGTTTCACCTGGTAAAATAAAGATAATTGATTGATTGAAAAGTTAATGGGTTGCACATCAGACAGCTTTCCCATGAGATGGGGGGCACTGTGGAACCCAAGCAAGATGGCTGCTAACTCGACAGATATAGAATCTAAATCTAGTACTTTAAGGCTAAAAAGCAAATTTTTCATCAAATTGAGAGCTACAAATTTTACTAAACTACTTTGGAATCCTCCAGGATCAATACTGGTAATCCCAGAAAAGATCAGCAACATGGAATAAGAGCTAAATCCAAAAATGCTCCCACCATGAGGTCAGTACAGGACCACGCTGAAGATCTCTCATCAGAGCCTGGAGAAGAAACTTTGCAAACCCTGGGGATAAAAATAAACAGATTCACTACCATGGTGGCTGGTCTGTCTGACAAATTTTATGGACTAACAAACAGAGTTGTAACACTAGAACCCACAGTTGAGACCATTCAAACTGCCACTGTGGAATCTACAAAAAGATCTGATGCAGCAATGGGACCAGTAACCTCGGTGATCAGGGAGAGCACCTATCTAAAAACCCGACTCAAGATGCTTGAGAACCAGTACGGGTGGCAAATATTTGTATAATAGGAATACCTGAGGATTTGGAGGGAAACCATTTGATCATATTCCTCCAAGAGTGGTTGGTTCAACAGTTGGGAGAGAAAGTGTCCCACATGGTTCAGTCTCTGCAGAAGGTGTACAGGATCATGTCACAAGGCCACCAGGACAACCTGGAGGCCACACGTACTATTGTGATGGTGACAGATGGTATAGGCTCTTGGGACTTTCTGTTAGCGATGGCAAGGCAAAAAGGAACATTACTTTGTGATGTTCAACAGGTCCACCTTTATTCAGATATCAGCTTTGCAATAAGACAAAAACAGGAAAGAATTTGTCGGGGTTTGGGCTATGTTTAGAGAGGCCCGCATCCAACATGGAATGATATTTCCAGCTCAACTCCAGATTCCCTACAAAGGGAAAATTTACCTTTTTTGCTGAGCCAGTAGAAGCTCTGAAGTGGAGCCAGAAGTATGCGGTGCCAATAACCAGAGCGAAGGATCAGGAGGATCAATCATCAGACAAAAAAGAAGAAGAAACCTGAAGGGACTCTGAATTTATGTTTCCTTAAAGAATGGTAGCGAGTTTCTCTCACCATTGCATAGATCAGACTACAGACTCTGGTGACTTATATTCCCCTTTTTTTTTTTAATTCTGTACTCAGGGCCAGTGGGACATCATAATAGGGGAAGCCTTGTATACTTTCCATTCAGCTTATCGAGAACTGCTGTTTTTCTCATGTGCTTTAAAAAATACCTATTTTGCTTAATAAATGCTGATACTGATTCCTTAGATATATCAGTTTAGAGACACTTTATTTAGCAGTTTCTAGACGGCGATGAGCTGAAGATTTTATTTTGTCAAAATATTGTTTCAAAATAATGGTGATTCTCCAGATCTTACTGGCTTGCTCTAAAAAGTTAACAGTTGGACAGATCTATTCATTTTTACCTCCTACTCCTAAGTCCCTGATTGGGCACACCCCCAACCTCCCTTCTACCTAAAACGGGTCTCTGTCATGGAGACCCAGAAGCTCCTTGCAGGTCTCTCCCACCACACGGGGGCAGGGCTTGACAGCCTTGAACCCAAAATGCCCAGCCTGGATGCTCCCCTCCTAGCCTGGCTTATCACACACATCTTTAACTCTTCTCTAATCTCAGGGATCATCTCTGATACATGGAAAGTGGCCAAGGTTGTCCCTGTCTTCAAACAAGGTGACCCTAAAGAGATCAAGAATTACCACCCCATCGCCATCCTGTCTGCAGCCTGCAAACTTCTCGAAAAGGTTGTTGCCATGCAGCTCTCCCACTACCTACACAGCTATGGACTTCTCTCTCCTGCTCAGCATGGGTTCAGAAAAGGGCATAGTACTTCCACTGCACTTGCCATGGTCACCTCTGAGATCAGGTCTGCTTCTGATCAAGGCCAGCTGACCGGAGCCATCTTTGTTGACCTCTCAAAGGCCTTTGACCATGTCGACCACTCCCTCCTGTGCTCCACTCTTCACTCTTTCAGATTCTTTCCCCCTTCCTATGCCTGGTTCTCCAACTACCTCGTGGGCAGGCAGCAGTTCACCACTTTCAACCATGCCCTCTCTGACCCCTCATCTGTCACCTGTGGGGTCCCCCAGGTATTCACCCTAGGACCCATTCTGTTTTCCCTATTCATTAATGAACTGCCCACCGTTGCTACCCAAGAGTGCACCACCCTCTATGCTGATGATCTCGTAGTCCTGGCCAGCTCCCAAGACATCACTAGCATTAACTCCAGACTAAATTCTGACTTCAAACTTATCCAAGACTGGCTAGTGGGCCATAAGCTGACCATCAACCTGGAAAAGACCCAGGCTATGCTCTTTGGCTCCCTGGTCAAGACAAAAACCTGCCCTGCTCCCTTAAAAATCTATGGCTCTGATGGTACCCCCTGCAGGCCGTGGATTCAGTAAAGTAGCTGGGTGTAACCCTTGACCCCAATTGGATCTCAACCTGCACATTAGGAAGGTATGCAAGTCATCCAACAGCAAGCTCAGACTTGCCTACAGAGCAAAAAGTTGTCTCACTCTGGCCGGATGGGTTGCCCTAGCCAGGGGGGGTCCTCCTGCCCACACTCTGCTATGGGCTCATATTCTTTTCCCCAGTCCCAAAATTGAGTCTTACAAAATGGGACACTGCATACAATAATATTTGCCACTTTGCGCTCTCTGCACCTCGCCTCATGCATCGCTGTGATCTATACTCGCGACTGGAGTGGCTCCCCCATGAAAAGTGCTGCATTTTTGTACTCAGCAATTTCATTGACAACACTGTTAGAATGGCTACCCCTTCTGCACTTGCCCTCTCCCCCAAACATGAAACCCCTGCCTACCACTTAAGATCCAGTGCAGCGCTGGACTGCAATGCTCCCAGGACTTGTACCCTAGCTGGAGACTGCACTTTCTCCATCCATGCACCTAGGGTGTGGAACTCCCTTTCTGCATCAACTAGCTCCTCCTCCTTCCATCCATGCTTCAAAGCCTTGCTATGGAGCTTCCTAAAATTTGCCTCCACCTGTCTCTGTGCCATATAAGACCCCAGATGTGGCACTCTCATCCCAAACTGACTGACAGTAGCAGAAAAGGACAGAGCCAAAAGGCTGGCCTTCAGGAAATATAAAGGAACACAGTGGGATGAAGATAGGGAGGCATACCAAACTGCCCTAAGGGAAGCAGGGAAGGCAGTAAGGCAGACAAAGTCCCAGACTGAGGAAACACTAGCACAGACAGTAAACGAAGGTGACAAGACTTCTATAGATACATTAGTGAAAGGAGAAAGTCCAGAGGGAGTATTGCTAAGCTCAAATGAGAAAAGGGGGCATGTGAGGAGGAGGACCCTGTAAAAGCATATATCCTAAATAGATACTTTTGCTCAGTATTTACTAAAGAGAAGGTAGGGCAGGGCCCACAGCTCTGCACCATGAACACAGGGGGGAGGGAGGTGAGCTCTACTTTCTTCACAAAAGAAAGGATCCTACAAGAGCTTGATAAGCTCAGGGTAGACACGGCAATGGGACCTGATGGCATACATCCCAGGGTTCTTAAGGAGCTAAAGGAGGAACTAGCAGAGCCATTAGCAGAATTGTTTAGTGAGTCTCTGAGCACAGGAGAGGTCCAAGATGACTGGAGAAGGGCTCATGTGATCCCGCTCCACAGGAGTGGGAGCAGGGAGGAGGCAGGGAACTACAGACCAGTCAGTCTTACCTAGTACTGGGCAAGATTATGGAGGCACTCCTTAAGGAAAGGATAGTACAACACCTGGAATCCATGGGGGGCACAGGATCTAAGACAGCATGGGATTACAAAAGGAAGGTCCTGTCAAACTAATCTCATAGATTTCTTTGACTGGGTAACCAGAGTGGTGGACCAAGGGGGGAGCAGTTGATGTTACCTACCTTGACTTCAGCAAAGCTTTCGACACTGTTCCACATAGAAGATTGATAAATGAGCCGGGTAGGCTCAGGGTGGGTCAGAAGTTGGTCAACTGGGTGGCAAACTGGTTGACGGGCAGAAAACAGAGAGTGGTGGTAAATGGTATACAGTCAGAAGAGATGCAAGTCACAAGTAGGGTACCTCAGGGATCAGTCTTGGGGCCAGTCCTCTTCAATATCTTCATTAGTGACATTGCAGATGGACTAGTGGGTAAGGCTTATCTGTTTGCAGATGACACCAAGATCTGCAACAGAGTAGATGATCCAGGTGGGATGGGCAGAATGAAAAGAGATCTGGATAAACTAGCAAAATGGTCAGAAGTGTGACAACTGGGATTTAATGCAAAAAAAGTGCAAGATCATGCACATAGGGAAGAGAAACCCTGAAGCCACCTATAGGCTGGGAGGGGAGTTGCTAGCAGTCACAAAGGAAGAAAGAGACTTGGGCATCATCATCACCAATGACCTGAAATCATCCAAGCAGACCTCTAAAGCAGCAGGTAAGTCTAGGGGGGATGTTGGGGTGTATTAGTAGGGGTATCACAAGTCATAAGATGGAGGTAATAATCCCTCTTTACAAGACATTGGTTAGGCCCCATCTGGAGTACTGTGTGCAGTACTGGAGGCCACACCTTCACAAGGACATTAACAAAATTGAGGCAGTCCAGAGAAGGGCAACCAAAAGGGTGCAGGGACTGTATCAGAAGACATATGAGGACAGATTAACGGAGCTCAATATGTATACCCTTGAGCAAAGGAGGGAGAGAGGTGATATGATCAAAATATTCAAACACCTTAAGGGCATTAACAAGGTGAAAGAGTCTAACATGTTTAAATATAAGAAAAATAGCAGGACAAGTGGACACAGCATGAGCTTAGAGGGAGGCCGATTAAGGGGGGATGTGAGGAAATTCTTTTTCACAGAAAGAGTGGCGGATGCATGGAATGGCCTACCTCAGGAAGTGGTGGCTATGAATACAGTGCAGGGCTTCAAACAGGCATGGGATAGGCATAAGGGAGCAATACAGTTGAGTATGAATAGATAGGCCACTGACAGAGCAAAGACTGATGGCACATTTATAAGGTAGAAAAAGAAATGGGCAGACTGGATGGGCCTTGAGGTCCTTATCTGCTGTTAACCTCTATGTTTCTATGATGGGGGGGGTCACACTTCTGTGAGCTTGGTCCCACAATATGCTGAAATTTGCCCTGGAGACCTTTTTTCCCTGCTTACTTGTCCCTGAGTGGGGTCCTTTGTGGCTTAACCCATATCTTCAGCCTTGTGGACAGTGTCTATATATTGTTGTTGCTCTGCCTAGCTATATGTTATATATTCTGTTGCTATCTTCCTGTCAACATGTTATGCCTGTAATCCCACATGCTGTTATCTACATATCTACTTATTATGCTGGATGTTCTTGTATGTTACCCTGTCTCGACTGGATGATTTGTATGTACCTTGTATCCTCCCGGGTCGCACCTGAAAATAGGCACTTGGCTGTCTAGTGTGCTTACCTGGTTAATGTGGGGATCATTTACAATCCGAGACATAGCACCTAGATAACAGGCTAGCCAAGTTAAAATTCTCAGTACTTACTTGTATTGTGTGAAAAGTGTCTGGTAGCAGTGTAATTTTACATTAATGGGCACTATCTGTGCACAACAATAGATAGTATGGTGTAACCCACCTACTGGTTAGGTGGACAGTAGTGAAACCATCAGTTTAATTAATATCTCCAGATTAAATACCATGCAGCTCATGGGCTTGGATTGCAACCTAAAATACATATATTATAGCATTATTAAAAGTTATTCCCTCAATAGATGTATCAATATGTTTGGGATGGGCAAGTTGAGTGTATTAAGAGTAGTGACGTCCTCAAGGTATTATATGTAGTGTATTTGTAATATCCTAACATGGAATCCTTAACTGTATGCATTACTGATTAAAACAATAAACATAACATTTAAAAAAAAAAAAGATTTCCACTGAGATGGGGTGAACATCAGGGCTGTCCTCTATCCACTTTACTCTTCATCTTTAGCCTTGAACCCTTAGTGATGGTGGTCTGACAAAATCCAGCAGTCAAAGGTGCAAGGGTGGGTCAAGAAGAGCACAAAGTCTCTTTGTACACAAATGACAGTAATTTCTTTATATTGGATATAGATATCTCCACCCCAGCCTTACAATCCTAAAGAAAATGATAGTAACTTCTTTATATCGGATATAGATATCTCCACCCCAGCCTTACAATCCTAGAGAAATTTGGTGCCCTGTCTGGCTATACAATAAATTACACCAAATCAGAAATTGTCCAACTTAGTGGCTCATGGACTGCAACATAAAAAAGGAGCCTCCCATTTGCATGGGCACTGAACAATAGAATCAGATACCTAGGTATACAGGTTACCACAAAGCTTTCTCAGATGTTTAAAAAAACTAATTACCATGATATACAGTGGTAGTAACAGAAAAGTTCTTCGGTAATGAAATATAATGGAGTAATAGTAGAAGTGGTAGCGGTAGTGGTGGTGACATGCGGTAGTGGTGGTTGGCAGTATTTCAGACTTTAATTAAATTTCAGCAGGTAAAAAGCACCAGGAGGCACTATTCCTTGTATATTTCACCTGCTACTCTTCAATTCTCCAGGAGGTGTCTCGTAATCCACATTTCCACATGTTATTCCCTCCCACTGTAACAATAAGACTTAAAAACAGCATTCCATAACATGCTCTGTACAGCTTATTGTATTGTTAATGATAACAGAAGCTGTATTTATGAACACAGTCCATCAGTCAAGTAAAGTTTCAAATATATACAATACTTAAATATATAACCTGCAGTAGAAGACTTGGTTTGCTGGCCAAGGCACCTAGCTTCACCTGAGCTCTTTCCTTGTAAGACTGCTTGAAAGGCAGAGTAGAGAAACTTACTAGAGCAAGGGAAAAGGATTAAAACTTAGTTTGGCTAAGCAGATTTACTGTGTGGTGGTGTTTTTATTTTTTTACTCTCAGGGATTGCTACTGTTTGTTGCTAACATTTCATTGCTTTATTTTTTCTCTGATTCAAATTGTTGTTGCTGGTATACCTTCTTCTGCATTATTACAAGGTGTGCCTACAGGTGTGTGCTAACAGATTACTGCTGTAATCTTCTGATTCAAATTGTCTTTTGCAAGGTATATCTTCTGTTACTGCTTTATTTTTCTCTGGAGCAAAGTGTTTCTTACAGCGTATATCTTCTCTGAAATTATTACAGGTGGTGCTTTACAGGTTTTACAGTTTTATCTAACATTAGGATAAGCTTTCAGGGTTACTGCATTTGTTGTTGACTGATTGTTTCTGCTCTTACCTCCTTGTTCTTTCGTCCGTGGTTCTTCTTTTAGGCAGGGAAGGCCCAGCCACCCACCCACCCCATCCCCAACCACCCCATGCTACACTCCTTTATAGGGTACCACAGTTGTGACATTTCCTGTGGCAGAGCAGGAAGGGGCGGATCAGTGGGGCCTACACAAGGTGATCTCATTTACAGGGGCACTGGTAATTTAACTTGTTATAACAAGTTAAACAAAGCACAATTAAACCATTACTTGCATTTTTTTTCCTTTTTTCTCCTTCTAATTACTCTGACTAGGTTACAAACCCAGCAACTTATTTGGAATGGATTTCATTAACTGCAGGTACTGTGGAACAATTTTCAGAAGGACAGTCTTACAGGATTTAGGACACTGTCCTACATGCTGGGCCTTTGGAGATCTTAGGGCTCGGCTCGGGCAGCATGGGCAGAGATTGCACGCCTCAAATTTCATATTGAGAGGAAATACATTATAAGAACCACCCGCCATTTCCCCAGCATACAACAGAAAAACCTCGACCGAGAGGGTAGTTGGTCCAGGAGGTTGGCAGGTGGTTAGAGGAGCAAATCAGGTGCCCCATCACTCTCTGCTCTCCAACACATTACCTCCAAAACCATATAAACACTACAAACAGGTATCTGCCTCTATCTCTGAAATCAAATAAAGAGGCAGAAGACACTGCAGAGCAGGACACTGTGGCACAGGAGCTAGCACAACAAAACTCACCCAAATCAGGAACCAAAACAAAACAAGCACAAAGGAAATCCAAAAAACTTCTGATCATAGGAGACTCCATGATTTGGGGAGTTGATACCCATCTCCAGCCAGGGACCGGTGGGTCAAGAAGAGCACAAAGTCTCGGGGTGGGTCAGAAGTTGGTACATCAGCATGGAGAGACACTGACCGCATTGCTAAAATTGTTCACAAAGCAGGAGAAAACATTGATGTCCTAGTACACATAGGGACTAATGATCTCGCCAGCCGGTCAGTTGTGAAGACCAAGGAACACCTGACTAGGCTGGGTGACAAACTATCATCTATTTCGTCCGGCATCTCCTTCTCTGAGATCCTGCCAGTCTGGGAGAGGGGTGCAGATGGACGGAAGGTCAGAGAAGGGGAGATAGGGGAGCTAAACACGTGGCTCAAGGGCTGGTGCCAGGAAAAAGGACACAGATTTGTAGGGAACTGGCAACAGTTCTGGGAGCGAAAGTTCTTTAAATTTGATGGACTGCATCTGACTAAAGAGGGAATCAGTGCATTGGGGCAGAAGTTTGACGTCTTTGCAGAATATTTAAACTAGCAAATGGGGAGAGGGGTGCAGCACCCCATACGTCGAATGGAAAGAACACCCCTCCCCCCTCAGCTAGTGGTCAAACAGGAATTCAGCATGTTTGCCGTTCATTTGCATCACCAGGTAAGAAAAAAGGTTTGTCTCCCCATACGATGTCACAGGGGTAATGCCAAACTTCACCCAACAACTAACACACCAAAATCTGGCCAATGGAAAATCTATGTACATAATGCTCACAGCCTGGGAAATAAGATCCCAGACCTGCAGGCAATAATGTCAGAGGCTAAACTGGACATAGTAGCAATTAGTGAGACGTGGTTTACCAGTAACCACACTTAGGAGACTTCAGTACCTGGCTATGTATTGTTCAGAAGAGACCGAGGTGCAAAAGGGGAGGAGTGGCCCTGTATGTTAATGAAAATATCAAAGCTACAGAAATTCAGAATACACATAAGGAGCCAGAAGAACTGTGGGTCACCCTGGAAACAGGAAATGGGACAGCCATAAGAACTGGGGTTGTCTACAGGCCCCCAGACCAGAGGGAGGACATAGACACATTACTGTTAGAAGATATACAAAACATGACAGCTAAAGGGAGGTTCTGATAATGGAGACTTCAACATGCCGGATACAGATTGGTCAATACCAGCAGGATCATCTGCCAGAACTAGACTCATAGTGGATTCCCTGCAGGGGAGGGCCTCAAACAACTGGTACAGCAACCCACAAGAGACAGGGCTATCCTAGATCTAGTACTGACTAACAAAGAAGGGATCACAGATCTCCAGGTAGAAGGTCATCTGGGGCCAGTGACCATCACATGGTATGGTTCAATTTGGCTACTACATCTAAATCATCCCATTCCAAGGCAAAAATATGGGACTTCAGAGGAGCTGACTTTGATAAGATGGCCAACAGAGTTAAGCTAGCCCTGGCAAAAAGAAACACAGGTGAGGGGTACAGGCAAAGTGGGAAGCATTAAGGATGCACACTTGAAGTAACATCCCATTGTGTCAGACAGAAAAGGAAGTGCAAAGAAGAAGGAAACCACTTTGGTTCTCAAATACAATAGCAGAAAAGGTCAGAGCCAAAGGCTGGCTTCGGGAAATATAAGGAACACAGCGGGATGAAGATAGGGAGGCATACCAAACTGCCTTAAGGGAAGCAGGTAAGGCAGTAAGGCAGGCAAAGTCCCAAACTGAGGAAACACTAGCACGAACAGTAAAAGAAGGTGACAAGACTTTCTATAGATACATTAGTGAAAGGAGAAAGTCCAGAGAGGGTATTGCTAAGCTTAATGGAGAAAAGGGAGCATGTGAGGAGGAGGAGGACCCTGTAAAGGCATCTATTCTAAATAGATACTTTTGAGCAGTATTTACTGAAGAGAAGGTAGGGCAGGGCCCACAGCTCAGCATCATGGACACAGGGGGGAGGGAGGTGAGCACTACTCCCTTCACAAAAGAAAGGGTCCTACAAGAGCTTGCTAAGCTCAGGGTGGATAAGGCAATGGGACCTGATGGCATACATCCCAGGGTACTTAGGAGCTAAAGGAGGAACTAGCAGAGCCATTAGCAGAATTGTTTAGTGAGTCTCTGAGCACAGGAGAGGTCCCAGAAGACTGGAGAAGGGCTTATGTGATCCCGCTCCACAAGAGTGGTAGCAGGGAGGAGGCGGGGAACTACAGACCGGTCAGTCTTACCTCAGTAGTGGGCAAGATTATGGAGGCACTCTTAAGGAAAGGATAGTGCAACACCTGGAATCCATAGCACAGGATCCAAGACAGCATGGGTTTACAAAGGAAGGTCCTGTCAAACTAATCTCATAGATTTCTTTGACTGGGTAACCAGAGTGGTGGACCAAGGGGGAGCAGTTGATGTCGCCTACCTTGACTTCAGCAAAGCTTTCGACACTGTTCCACATAGAAGATTGATAAATAAGCTGGGTAGGCTCGGGGTGGGTCAGAAGTTGGTCAACTGGGTGGCAAACTGGTTGACGGACAGAGAACAGAGAGTGGTGGTAAATGGTATACAGTCAGAAGAGATGCAAGTCACAAGTGGGGTACCTTAGGGATCAGTCCTGGGGCCAGTCCTCTTCAACATCTTCATTAGTGACCTTGCAGATGGACTAGAGGGTAAGGCTTGTCTGTTTGCAGATGACACCAAGATCTGCAACAGAGTAGATGATCCAGATGGTGTGGGCACAATGAGAAGAGATCTGGATAAACTAGCAGAATGGTCAGAAGAGTGGCAACTGGGATTTAATGCAAAGAAGTGCAAAATCATGCACATAGGGAAGAGAAACCCTGAAGCCACCTATAGGCTGGGAGGGAGTTGCTAGCAGTCACAAAGGAAGAAAGAGACTTGGGCATCATCATCACTGATGACCTAAAATCATCAACAGACCTCTAAAGCAGTAGGTAAGGCTAGGGGGTGTTAGGGTGTATTAGTAGGGGTATCACAAGTCGTAAGAGGGAGGTAATAATCCCTCTGTACAAGACACTGGTTAGGCCCCATCTGGAGTACTGCGTGCAGTATTGGAGGCCACACCTTCACAAGGACATTAACAAAATTGAGGCAGTCCAGAGAAGGGCAACCAAAATGGTGCAGGGACTGCATCAGAAGACATATGAGGACAGATTAACGGAGCTCAATATGTATACCCTTGAGCAAAGGAGGGAGAGAGGTGATATGATCGAGGCATTCAAACACCTTAAGGGCATAAACAAGGTGAAAGAGTCTAACATGTTTAAATATAAGAAAAATTGCAGGACAAGAGGACACAGCATGAGATTAGAGGGAGGCCGATTAGGGGGTCATGTGAGGAAATTCTTTTTCACAGAAAGGGTGGTGGATGCATGGAATGGCTTACCACAAGAAGTGGTGGCTATGAATACAGTGCAAGGCTTCAAATAGGCATGGGATAGGCATAAGGGAGCAATACAAGTGACTATGAATAGATAGGCCACTGACAGAGCAAAGGCCGATGGCACATTTATAAGGTAGAAAAAGAAATGGGCAGACTGGATGGGCCTTGCGGTCCTTATCTGCTGTCAACTTCTATGTTTCTATGTTTCTATACTCAGGGCCGGATATTCAGAAGGGTTGCGCATGGCGCAACACTGTTGCACCATGCGCAACCCACTGATGCACCCCAGCATGATATTCAAACGGGGATTGAGCTTGGCACAAATCCTGATGGAGTGCATCAGTAATGTATTCGGCACAGGTAGGGGGGGCATGCCCATGCATACTCCGCACATCCCGATATTCAGCCCAGGATGTGCTGAGCCCATGCATGCACAACCCCTACCTGCGCTGCACACAGGTGAGCCCCCCAAAAAAAAGGAGCAACAGCTGGCCATCCACAGGTGAGCTGCCATTTTGCAGGATGCAACACGGCAGCTGCCACCTGTGGGTGGCCATCCGAGTTCCGGCTGCACCTTCGTGGCAGCGCCCACCCATGCCCGATCACTGGCATACATAGAAGAAGGATTGTCCTATTTCCCTGGTGGTCCAGTTGACTGCTTGCAGCCCGATCGCAGGCACAAGTCTGTTTAAAACATTTAACACTCTCCCTGGTGGTCCAGTGGACCGCTTGCAGCCCGATCGCGGGCATAAGTCTGTTTAAAACATTTAACACTATCCCTCATGGTCCAGTGGACTGCTCGCAGCCTGATCATGGGCATAGGTCTGTTTAAAACATGTAACACCATCCCTGGTGGTCTAGTGGACTGCTCGCAGCCCGATCGTGGGCATAGGTCTGTTTAAAACATGTAACACTATCCCTGGTGGTCAACTGGACTGCTCACAGCCCGATCCTGTTCCATACCCCTGGTGGTCCAGTGGACCGCTCACAGCCCGATCGCGGGCATATGTTGAGAAATATAAATGTCCCATATCCCTGGTGGTCCAATGGACCACTCACAGCCCGATCATGGGCATCAGTGAAAAATAATGCAACACCAATCCAACCCTGGTGGTCTAGCAGTAACCCCCTCCTCACCCGCCCATTGAGCCCCACCACCCCTCTCCCCCAGTCAGCAGCGGGCGGCAGCTCCCCACCTGCTTGTCACCCTACCGCCAGCCAACTGACACCGTACAGTGAGACTGTATGCCCATTGGTCCACAGTGTGAGCCAATGGGTGTGCAGCCAGTACCATACTACACAGTCCAGATGTGTGAATGGATCCATTCACATATCTAGTTGTGAGGCCGGACGGCTGCATGCCCATTGGCTCACCGCCAGGGACCAGTAAGTATACAGCCCTATCAGACGTGTGTCAGTCAGCGGTGTGGAGCAGTAAGTGGATGGGGAACTGCTGACTGCCACTGACTTGGGGGAGGGGACGGTGGGGCTCAGTGGTCGGTCGGGGAGCGGGTTACCACTACACCACCAGGGTTGGATTGGTGTTGCATTATTTTTCACTGATGCCCATGATCGGGCTGCAAGCGGTCCACTGGACCACCAGGGATAGCATTAGATGTTTTAAACAGATCTATGCCCACGATCGGGCTGCAAGCAGTCCACTGGACCACCAGGGGTATAGGACGATTCTAATATTCTACATAAGCCCGCAATCGGGCAGTGGGCACTTTGCCTCGATGTGCAGGGAGTGTTGGTCCCTGATCGCTGCAGCCTGGCAGGGTTCCAGGTGCAAATCGCTGGGAATCAGCACACCTGTATGCAAATGGGGCCATAATGACATGCCAATGGCCTCATTTGTGTCTTGCATGTATTATGGCTCCATTTGCATGTGCACTTTTGAATATTGTGGTTGTTGTGCCTAGTGAAATGAAACTTGCGCTAGTGCATCCCCCTGATCCACTCTGGCCACTAGTGACGCTGCACCATGCATGCTGCGGGTGGCCAGGGTGTGTGATATTTAATGCTGCTGTGCCATGGTGCAGCTCCATTGAATATCACCCTGTCAACGCCCCTGTGCAGCCAAGTTGTGCTGCACCCAGGCTTGCACCACAGCCTGGCGCAGTCTGAATATCTGGCCCTCAGAGTAATTTTTTACAAACCTACTGTAAGGAATCAACTTTAGTCTCTTTGTTTACAAAAAAAAAACAAATGTTGGTGGTCTCACTATCTGTTGTCTGCCCAGATAGTTGTGAACACTTATCTGATGGCAAAAAAAGGGATTTTAATGGGACACTGACAACCATCATTCATAGAAGTTTTTTTTTCCCTGGAGGCTTGTGGTACCTCCCTTGACCCGTTCAACTGCCCAATCTGTAGAAAAAATGTCCCGTTGACTAGTGGTCCTTCCCCCACCTGATCACTCCCCCCACTTGAAAAAAAATCCCTGGTGGCTAACCCTCCCCCCTCCCAATCAACAGCCCCACATGTATGAAAAAATTCACTGGTGACATTTCAAAGTATACTAGTGTGTACTGTCTTGCATACATGAGACAGACATGCATGTGACTTCAATAAAAATACTTTAATGACAGTGCAGATACTTTCCAGCAACCACTTACTGTGATAAAGACCCACACTAATGCATATTGTATAGCTATCTTCTGTGTGTGAGCATACAGTACCATGATAAATGTGGCATCCTTTATCCTACACCTAGGGACCAGAAATCAACTGCTAGCTACTCAAAGAACAAAACAAATTTAAATACAGGCAGCAATATTAGACATCTACACCGAATTCCACAATGCTTAAATCATGATAAAAAATGTACTGTTAATCAGCAATCCCAGGCAGATTCATATGGATTAACTCAAGATTTTTGCTATTCATTTCAGTGTACAATCACTAGAAGTATTAACATTGAAAAAAAAAATAATTATGTCTGGAGACACAAAAATACAGATACCCAGATGAGTGTCTTCCCTGGAAAAACAGGCTTTGCCAGAGTCATAAGCCTTTTCCTAGCTGAGTTTAGAGGAGCCATTACTATTTTTTCCATTTCTCTCTGTTGTGGATGGATTGGTCATTTATTCTCCTCTCTCTCTCTGGAACCTTCAGTGTGATAGTACCATTTCACCCTATCACGGAGAATTAATATTCCAGGCAGCATGAATTTCAAACAGCCCTGCACACACCAGACATGCCAGCTTCCAAAATACTAAGAAATCATTTTCAAATTACATGAAAGCAGTCATGGACAAAAAAACCTGTCCCTCCATTAGAACAAAAGAAAAAATTACTCACCTTAGTAATTGCTTTTCTTCTCATGGAGTCTTGCTATATTAGGACTTATTGCAGTTAGCCACTGCACTTGAACTGCCCCGGAGAGGAAAGAGTTAACTCCAGAGAATCTGGATTTCTAAAGCGCGAGGGCTCTATACCAAAGCTCTATCTGGGCAGTTTCAAATGAAACTGTCAGATCTTTATGAAGCTAACACTAAGCAACAAGTCTGTGTGGAAAGCTCTACACTAGGCAAATGGCTACCTACTAGTAGTAATAACAACAATAGAAACAACAATAGAAACAACAATAACAATAATAAGAATGAATAATGGTATTATTAGTTTTCCCCCCTGACAAGCACTATTAGGAACCCCTCCTTCCCCCAAAGACTCAAGTCCAGGAAGGGGGCCAACAAGTCACTCAACCAGAAAACCCTAGTTCCCTAACCCTAAATAAAAGAGGGTGAAGGGAAGAACTACAATGGCATGACACAGTGCTTGCACTAATTTGCCACCCACCCCAGTAGAAGTTCTGAGAGGGGCAGGTTGGTGGGATTGGTCCTATCATGTAAAACTCCATGAGAAAAAAGCAATTACTAAGGTGAGTAATTTTTTCTTCAAAACACCATGAAGTCTTGCTATATTAGGACTTATTGCAGATTACACAGCAGTACCTCCATGGAGGAGGGTCAGAACCTACTTAGGAAATAGGCTCTGAAGCACAGCTGTGTGCCAAAAACGAGCATCTCTCCTGGACTGAAATCCAGGAATAATGCTTGGTAAAAGTGTGAACTGTCTTCCAAGTAACAGCTCGACAGATTTCCAGAATGGGAATATCTCTAGCAGCCACTAGAGATGCAGCTGTACACCTGGTGGAGTGAGCCCTCAGTCCTGAGGGGCTCTCCTACCTAGTCTTTGATAACAAAATGGATACAAGAGACAATCCACTTTGCAATTGTCCTCTTAGTGGCAGGTTCCCTTTGCCAACCTCGCCCTAGGTAAGGAAGAGTTGGAGGGATTCAAACCTGTGACCCTTGGTGGGTTACAAATAGTAGCATAAGGCTCTTTTGACGTCCAAGCTGTGCAGTCTCCTCTCACCTGAGGAAGAATGCTCAGTGAAAAATCCTGGGAGAGAGATGGATTGGTTCAGGTGGAAACCTGAAACCACTTAGGGACAAACCCTGTGTTAGTCCTAGGGACTGTCTTATCCCTGTGGGGAGAGAAAAATCTTCTTCCACTGCCAGGGCCTGTAGTTCACTTATGCACCTGGCAGAAGTGAAACCACCAGAAAAAAACATTTTCCAAGTGAGAAGCTTGAGCTCTGCTGGGGACAGAGGTCCAAAGGGTTTGCATTAACTGAGCACTGCAAACATTCGGCTCCATGCAGGAGCTGGTTCCTCAAAAAGGAGGGTGGTGTGAAGCAACCCCTTAAAACTTGGAAAACACAGGTTGAGAAGAAAGGAAGCAGGCTTCCTGCTTGCAGAAAAAACAGAGACAGCTGCCAAAAAGAACCTTTAAGGTAGCTGGCCTAAGACCTAGAGAATTTAAAATGGACCAAAAGTCCAGAAAATGGGCAGATAAGCAGACTGTGGTATAATCTGCTTCTCAGCGCACCAGACTGAAAACCTGTTCCACTTAAATTGTAAGTGGGCGCCAGTGAAAAAACTGTGAAGCCTTTAAAATATCCATGACACCTTGAAAAGGTGTAAATCAGCAAATTCTAACTCCTCAAGAGCTGCCTTGAGAAGGAGGAATTTGAGGTTCGGATACCACACTCTCCCTTGTGCAAAGGCCAGTAAGTCGTGGACTCTGGGCAAGCTCAGGGTAGGGTGGACTGTCAAGGACAGAGACAATGGGTACCAGGGCTGTCTGGCCCAGCTTGGAACAATCAGAATCGCTTTGCAAGGCTGAGATCTGATTTTTACTAGTACCCTGAAAGAAAGGGAAAAGGGAGGAAAGGTGAACAGAAACTTCCCTTTCCAATCCAAGTGAAAAGCATCCAGGTGGGCTGATCCCAGCACTGGAGGCCTCAACAAAACAGAGAAAGTTAGTGGTTATCTGGGGCTGCGAAAAGATCTATCTGAAAATGAGCCCCATCTGGCAAGGACTGAACCCAGCACCTGAGGATTCAGAGCCCAATCGTGATGGCCCTGAGAATCCTGTTGAGGGCATCTGCCAGGGCATTGTCCTTCCTGGGAGGTGAACTGCTATCGAGGAGGTGTTCAGGGGTAAGCCAGAGACCACCACTTCATTGCTTCGGTGCACAAGGCTGATGACAGTGCCCCCCTGCCTGTTGATGTACCACATTATTGTGGTGTTGTCTGTCCTGACTTGAACTACCTTGTTCTGGACAGAAGCTGAAAACTCCTAAGAGCTAGAAGACAGCTCTGAGTTCCAAAAATTGATGTGGAGCAGAGATTCTGGGAGACCACACTCCCCTAGTGGACAGGTCGCCTAGCGAGCTCCTCACCCTAACACAGGAGCATCCGTGGTGAGGGAATGAAGAGGACCCCTAGTTTTAGATTGCTTTGATCCTGCCACAGTGTAAGGCCAGGATCAGGATTGGTCACTAGAACCAATTTGGAAGAATCCCTCCTTTGGGACCAATAGGCCCTCAGATGGAACTGAATGTCCCTCATCTGGAATCTTGCTCCCTGCACTACAGCTGTGGAAGCAGCCATGTGCCCTAGTAGTTGTAGCAAATGCTTTGCTGGTCAAGAGACTCGCAGAGTAATGGAAGATGCCAGGGCAAGAGACTGCCTACCCTTTTAGAGGGAAGAAATGCCCTGGCTAACTTTGTGTTCAACCTGCACCTATGAAAGTTAGTACCTGAACTGGTTCGAGAACTGACTTTGGTAAATTCAGCAGGAATCCCAGAAAGGTGAGAAGCTGCTGGGTGACTTGCAAGTGGAATTTTACTTGATCTGGAGACTGACCCACTAAGAGCCAGTCATCCAGGAAAGGAAACAAAGCAATCCCTTGCCTTCTTAAAAGAGCCACTACCACAGCTAGAATTTCTTGAATACCCTTGGCGCAGAGGTAAGGCCGAAGGGCATTGCCCTGAACTGGTAGTGGCCTGAGGGTAACCTGAGGTACTTTCGGTGAGAAGGCCTGATCAAGACATGAAAAAAAAAATAGGCATCCCTAAGGTCCAGGAAAGCTAGCCAGTCCCCTGGCCTCAGCCAGAGTTAACATTTTAACTTTGTTTTCAAAAGATGCTTGTTCAGGTACCTTAAATCTGAGATGGGCCACCAATCTCCTGCCTTCTATAGGTTAAGAAAGTATCATGAGCACAGCCCCTTGCTCCGGTGGCAAGGAGGAACCCTTTCTACTGCTTTGCAGTTCAGAGGAGAAGAAACCTCTGCTCCCAAAGCAAGGGATTCCGAAGGATTTGCAGGTGGACCTGTCTGGCTGTCATCTTTGGAAACTGTTTGAAGCTGAGAACCAGACCTATTACTTCCAGAACCCACTTGTCCGAGTTAGGGACACACAGTTCTGGCTGAAATAAAAACCAACCTGCCCACTGGTATAGGAGAATCGGCCCTGGGCACCCCATCAGGGTGCCTGCTTGGCTTAATGGTCTTGGGCTAAGGGGAGGGCGGTTTACTTGTGCCCCTGCCTATCTCTGCCTCTGAAGAGACCCTCTGGCAAAAGCAGAGGAGGCCTGAGCCTCTACCTGGGCACTTTTGTAGGTAATCATCCATGTTTTTCATATAGCTTCTGTTTGTTCCTCAAACAGAGAATTACCCACAACAAGAAACAAATCCATAGACTTTGACAGAGTATCTTGGGACAGATTAGTGCATCTGAGCCATGCCAACCTATGGAAAGTTACAGAAGTGGTCATGACCCTAGAGAAACAAGATTAACACCAACAGCAGTATGAACTTGAACTTAGAGGCTTCTAGTGCCATTAGCAGCCACCTGTTCCAACCCACAGCCAGCTGGCCATGGGCCTGCTTGGCTAACTGCAATACTGCGTCCCACCTAGATTTCCGAAATCTAGCCACATAAGCCATACAACTTGCCTGTCTGAGTCCCACAGAAGCTGCCATATACTGTTTTCTTGTCATGGCATCAATCCTCCTGGAATCCTATTCAGGAGGATGTGAGGCCAGGGGAACTAGCCTTGACACAGGCTGCAGCTTGTACCACACCTACATGACTACACTGCTCAGTGAGGAAATCTGTAACAGAGCCTGATGAAATACACCTTCTGTCCATTTTTTTTATCTTACAGGAGGGACAGAAAGAAGAATCTTATAAAATCTTAGTTGTTTACTTCCTAAATGACTTATGCAAAGGAAAGACAACCTCCTAGCCCATCATTCCTACATAATCAGGCTCCCCTTTACTCATCCATAGCCTCCTCTAAAGGAAGCTGGGGGGATTCTGCAAGCTTTTTGTAAAACATAAACTGAGAAAGGGACTCAGACAGAATAGGAGGAGATTCTAAAAGTCTGTCTGGAGAAATGTCCGCTTAAGTGGGCATGTCCAGACCCTACCAGCCACACATGTATTGATCAATTTTCCTCCTCCCACTCCTGTGGTTCATAACAATTCCTCAACATCATAAACCTGAACCACTGGAACTGAATGAGCCACCTTTTACCAACTGTAGATGGTTCGACAGGACCTAGAAACAGTGACTGGACAATCTGTATGGCTTAACTACTTCTGCAGCAGTTGGAGAGACAATCTTGGACTCCAAACCTACTGATATCTCTGTCATATTCTTATTTCTTTTTTTTTTTTTTAAACTGGTTCCTCTGAACCATCCTTTTGCCCGAGGAAGTCTAGCCCTGGTCAGAGGGCACTCCCTCTGGTCCAGTGGGTACTGGACCGGGCTGGCCATCCGGGTCAGCGGACTTTTTGGCCAATAGTTCCCTGAGCCGGCCCATCTCTTTCAGGGTGGCTGCAGAGAAATTTTAAACACCTGGCAGTCTGACAGGAGGTGGTCAGCCCCAGACAATAAACACAAGTGGTGTGTGGGACAGCCTTGGCAAAGGCTTCCACAGCATCACAGTGTTGAAACCCAGTGGGCCCAGTTTTCTTTTGGGTTTCCCAGACATAATGCCAGCCTAACCAAAACTTGCCTTTTATGGCCGTGCCAAACAGAACCTATAGGTTCCTAACACGTTTCACCGGTATTTAAAAAACCTATTTAAAATCAAGGTTATTTTAGAACCGATAAGAACCGGTACCGCACTCTAAAACCCAAAACTTTAAAACGTTAAAAAGCAAACCGATCGGTTCAAACCGAACCGATAACTAAATTTCCACACAGACTTTTCATTTTGTACTACGGTTTACCAGATGAGCTTTAACGAAATGCGGTAAAATAATTACTTTTTGGCGGTTCAAATAGACGAAAATACAACTTGACCGACCGAGCTGAAGGAGCTGATCTCGGGCGACTGTTCAGTGAAGCGAGGTAAAGAATCTGACAGTTTCATTTGAAACTGCCCAGATAGAGCTTTGGTATAGCGCCCTCTCGCTTTAGAACTCCAGATTCTCTGGAGTTAACTCTTTCCTCTCCGGGGCAGTTCAAGTGCAGTGGCTAACTGCAATAAGTCCTAATATAGCAAGACTTCATGGTGTTTGAACATATACATCAGCATCAATATTTAAGCTTCTGCTTGAATACAGATTATCTAGGTGGTCAAAGTGAAATGGATGCAGGCTGCTGCTGCAGAGATTAACACATGCCTGGTACCATCCTATCTTGAGATGACTTTAACCCTTGTTTCGGACTAGACAGCAAGTGTGTGTATATGCATAAGTGAGGGTGTCTCTTCATGATGAAGGATTGCTGGAGAATTTCTGATATCAACAAAACAGGGAAAAACAAAGCCAACCTAGACTGCCGAACCATATATTTTACAGGATACAGGATGCTTGCTTAGATGACAACTCAGGCAGGAATAGAAGAAGGAGAACATCTACAGTAGCTCCCTATCAGTACCGGTGCTGTGACACACCTTTTTTAATTAGAAGTCTTGAAATCTTAATAATAACATTTAATTATTTACCTATCCTACAGAGTCTACTTTGACCAGGTTCAATGTTCAGTATGCTTTGCTGCTACCTGTAAATAGCTGTCTTTCTATTTATTTATTTGAAACTGACATTCTTCTACTTAATGGACACCTGTGCAATAGTAGCAAAAGGGGGCATGGCTGGAGAACAAGAAAGAATTAAACAAAAAAAAAATAGAACTTCTAGGACTTTAACTGCCTATTGCCTTGCATGGAGATGCGCTGTAATGTTGTACTGTTTGTGTATCAGCATAATTTATTTTCTGTTTGACACATAACCGTAATTAAATCATATTATGGTATGCACTACTGTAACAGCAGCTGCACTTGTGAAACTGGACATATTCTTGGGTTAACCTCTCTTATTTCACCATTAACTGATGCTTAATACCAAGCTCATCACTCTATACCTGTCACTTTAAAAATAAAACATTCTCACAGATGTGTACAGAATTCCCGTTGTCCACATCCTTACTGATTGGTTTGTTAAAAGTAAGAAAATTCCCTGGTGGCTAGCAGTCCCTCCCCCACCCTATCCCGCCCCCACCCAAGGAGTCAAAAATTCCCTGGTGACTAGCAGTCCCTCCCCCACCCCATCACCCCTCAAATGTAAAAAAAATGCCCTGTGGCTAGGGGCCTCCTCCATTTGATCCCCCATCCCACATGTAAAATATTCCCTGGTGGCTTCTGGTCCCTCCCCCTTCCCAACCCCATTTGTATGAAAAAAAACCTGGTGGCCATCAACAAGAGGTTAATAAAGTCAAGCAGGTTAACAGACAGACAGGTCAACTATAGTGGATTTGTATTTGTACTTTCTAAACATGCAAGGGAAAGGGAGAAGTAACTGAGATTGTGGCAGTAGCAGACATGTAATGACAGACTTCATTTCCAATTGTGCAATCGAAGGGAGTAAATGAGATTGCGGAAGCCACAGCTCTGTACTGACCGACTGAATCCCTGATTCCCAGCATTGTAATTGAGTTGTGATTCCTATGCTTTTAATGGTTGCTCACAGCAGTAGCTGAACATTTGGTGCACTATTCCCAGTTTGGAGGAATAAGTGTCACCAAATAGTACTGGTGGTGGTGTATGGGTGACTGTGTGTGTGGGGGGGGGCAACTGATAAGAAAGGCAACCTCTATCCATAGTCCTGCATATTCAGGAGTATCTTTCATGCAAAAAAATGGTAAGCAGAATAAGTGCTTACTTTTGCTCATTCTATTACAGAAAATTGCTGCAACTGATGGGAGTCAATTAAATAAAGGTAAAGTACTGAGTAGATAATGTACAAAACTCAAATGATGACACTACTCCCAAAAGTAACATTCATCTGTATTAAATGGTGGCTTAAAAAGGAGATCATCAAGAGCTCAACTTGTAGAAGGCAATGTAAAACTAAATAGTTACTGTACCTGAGGCGGGGAGCATTAGTGAACACTGTCTTGCTCTCATACTATAATAGAGGAGAGTAGCTGATCAACGGCCAGCACTCCAAAATAAAAACAAACTATTTCTATGAAATTGGAATGCCAAGATTATTTATGTGCTCCAAAGTGCTAACAAGTGGCATACTATTCAAGAGGAACAAAGTGAGGGAACAGGACCTTCTTCGTGTGACCTAGCACATTCTGAAATAACTTCCGGTAAAAAGTCTCCTTCTATATCCATACTTAATTATGCCTGTCCCTTCCAAGTGATTCTGGTATGATCCCAGCTGCAGATATTGACCTGGGATACATTGAGAAATAGAGTTTTGATTTGAAATAAAAATGTGATATGCCTCTTTTAATTAGCATTCTTGTAATCTAATAAAATTTCATAATTCACCTATCATAAAGAATCTGCTTTGACCAGGTTCAATGTCCAATCTGTTCAGTCAATACCTATAAATAACTGCCTTTCTTTTTACTTATTTACTTTTTTAATTTTTTGAAAGAGACATTATTCTACTTAATGGACACCGGTGCAATTGTAATAACTAGAATAGGACATGAACAATTAATCACTGATTCTGCTGTGATTTTTTTCTGCCCAATATTTTTAAAGTTGTTACATGATGGGTTGACAGAGACTGAGGCAGCACCTGTCAGGTATTGAGTGACAGTGGCAACACTTTCAAGCCCTAAAATTGATTTAAAATATAATGGATGCTTAAAAAAGAGATTAGTATTTAATAAAATATCTCAATTTATGGAAGAATACTTAACATAATATAGAGACTGAAGAATTAAGGAGTACTTGTTGATAAGAAAAGCAACCCATATTGTGCACTTCAGTATGTTGAAGTTTTTTTGTATGAGTAAACAGTGGGAAATGACTCTACATTCCTTCCTGTTCACATTCAGTACATGACTAGAGAAGTGAACAACAGAACGGCACTGTACTGTAGAACAAATATAAAAAAATTGGGTATGACATTGGGCAGTCAGACATATTTATTCATTCCAGTAGCCAACTAGTGGATGAGATTACATCACTTAAACTGTACATGGCTCATAAGTGTAATAATCTTGTTACTACATATGGTAATGATTATTGGGCATAGAAGAGCATAATAAAACACATTTAGGCTCATAACTAGTGATCCAGCAGGCTAGCTAGCAGTCCAATTCTGTGGAACAATGATCAGTAGTGCAAAAAGAAAACTGAAGTCATTTATAGTAATGGAACAGGACTGTGAGCAATGCCGTTTTTCATAATTTCTATTTTTAAGGTTCTTAGCAGCATACTTATACTTAGTTCATTTGCATACTCTTCCCTATGCAGATCTGTGTGATAATGGTGATCACCGATGGGCGATCACCATTAGGGCGATGGCACATCACCCAAAAAATATTTTGGTGATGTACTCCCCAGCACACAGCAAAACAGTGCTGGGGAGTTGGGATTGTATGTTTTATGCAGGGGACTGTGCCCCAGCACCCCCCTACTTAAGGATTCTCAACTCCAGGAGGTGCATGTCAGGGGGTGCAAACGAAGAAAAAATAAACTTTCGGACTGGGTGCAACAAAAAGTACCTGCGCCCAGACCCAAACCCAGCACCATTCCCACTGCAGCCCTGAACCAACCCATCACACCATGGAAACAGCTTGTCAACTTGCCACGGCACCACCCCCTACAACCCCTCCATCCCCTCCCACCTCGTGCTCAGCATGCTCACTCCCCCCCCCCATGCATGTAGGCATGTAGCAACAGGATGTTGCTATTTCACGTGCCCCCCCCATTCTGGTCTCCCACCTTCCCCAGTCACCCTGATGACAGGCACCATGATTGAGTCGCCTTTTCGGTAGGTGCCCAGTCACAGTTGCCAAAGTCACGGGATACCTCCCTATACAAATGCAGGCTCTTAAATGCCAGTTAGAATGATATTGTAACTTTGAAGTCTGCAGCTTTATTCATTTATCTACACTCAATATTAGACACTGTAGAAGCAGTAAACAAAGTTATATTGAACATGCTATCTAATCAAATGTGAGATGCACAAAAAAACAGGCAAATGCCAAAATAAATATGCTGAAAGTGCAAGGTTTATTGGAGTCAGGAGTAAACACAAAAAGACCACACAAACTCCCCTCCTGCACTTTCAGCATATTTATTTTGGTATTGGCCTGCTTTTTCTGTGCACCTCACATTTGTTATTGCTTTACAAGTTTAGACTGTTCACCCCTCCCTGGACATTGCACAATGTATGCGAGGGCAGGTATTTTGATGTTGTTGTGCTATGTTTTCCTTTTGATCTCATATTGTGGTTAGAGGATTGCATAAAAGATATAACACTCAGAATTTATAACTTGCCTCCCGGTTTCTATGGTTTAGATGTTAAATAATTTTATTTCCAGTCAATTCCATAATGTTTTTGTTGGATGTTAGGTGCTAGTCTTAGTGCACATTTCCCTTTTCCCAGCTGGAAATTTCTAAAGTGAAATATAACATGTACTGTACTGTATACTCCTTGTAATCAAGTAGCATAGAAGTGTAAAGCCTGAAACGTCAAAAATGAGGAAAACAGTGCAGCATAAAGTGACAGAGCACAAAGGGTAATAAAGAATATAGATTTTACTCTTTAAAGCCTGAGCTGTTGTGAGTCATGGATTAATAAATATTGTGTTTTGTTCTTATTGTTTGTTTATATTTGTGTTTAAACCAATCTGACACTCAGGAAAAACATTGCTGATAACAATAAGTATTTGTAATGGCAAAAGGAATCCACAGTCGCAAATTGCCATTTCGCCTGTATTAAATTCGTAACACTGGCTGGGATTCATAGAATGGTATTGTGGTTACAAAGCATAATAATGAGGCTGTTACATCAAACTATCACACTTATAAAATTACATTTAGATTGTACATCGAGATGGGGGGGGCAAGAAAATCAAGACCATCATGATATGTACCTAGGCACATCAGGCTGTTTAACAGTCTCCGTCCGATTTCAAAAGTAAATTTAAATATTGCATTTCAATACTAGAGCCGAGGGAAAGTAATATGATCTCAAAAGAAGAAGGGAGTCTTCTGTCATTATATGTTCCCAATAGGATCCAGAAAATAACTTATTTAATCCCAGAATAAGGTACAAATTCAGAGTGTCAGGACATAGGAAAAAGAACTTATAAACTCGGGACTAGTCAGACTACTACTAGGGACTACTGGAGACAGTTTGACTCTAGTTACCAGAACAACACACAAAGGCACAAAGCAACATGCTACTGCATTAGCTGGAGGTAGGGTCTGATTTAATGACCACATTTACCTTTAATTCAGCTGGGGGGATAGGTTGATTGCCAACATCCACGCTTGAACCACAACCATTACTTTGTCTCCAATGTGCCACTTAGTGCAGCTTCACAGTGTACTGCTCAACATTCTTCACACCTGGCCATAGCACATTAAAGACTGCACACAGCCTTTGATGACTGCATGCACAGTTTCAAAACCAATCTTCTTCACTGTACATTGCTGCGATTGCAGCTAATCTCAACTGCTGTGCCATTTCAAAATCTGTCTGCTCTGCTGCACTCCCATTCACAATCAAAGCTACTCTGTATTGCCTCATAATCTCCACTTGATGATTGCATTTATTTAACAGGTCATGAATGACATAATTTAGTGTGCACAATTGGTAGCCAGTTTAAGGTCTTGTCTTTGACTTGATTTGGCAATACAGTGGGTGACATCATGGATTATCTTGGTAGTGTGACTTTATTTTTGCTTAGAAACAAATGAAATATGCTCCTCTAATTTATTGCTAGTGGCAACAATTTGTACAGCAATTCAAAGAAAGTAGCCCATATTCTGAGAAAATACCATTATTTTTCCAAATCTTTAAACTGTTTCCTATTGCAATGTATCCCTTTATTTATTTATTTAGTTATTTATTTATACAGACAGCTATTTGCCAGCAAATAAAGAATGGCCACTAATGAAAGCAAACCCTCTCAGTGCCGAACATTACTGACTAGTCTTTCTGGCATTATGAAGCACTGAAGGTTTGTAAAATGTTGAAGTCGTGGGGCCTGATTTTACAATGGGTTACTCAAGTTGCAAGGCAACTTGTGCCAAACCCAATGGTGCAAGTTGCACTGTGCAACATGCGTTTCGCCATTTGCGATTCCAGGAGGTGGCCTGCACCATGGCAGGGGTGGTCTGTGCCCAAGGGGAGTTCCACTGGCCACAGCCCCTATGGCATGGTAGAAGGGAGGATTACGGCAGCAACTGCACCCTATTCCGAAAGGGCAGCTGCCGTAACCCTTTTACACTATTCCAAATCACACTGCAGCACTGTGGGATTAGACCAGCTGTTAACTTAGCTAAGGGGCATCCTTCCTGGTCAGATGGTGGTTTCTCCCCCCAGAGTGCAGCAACATGCAAACAGCTGTGCCCCATGGACCCCCCATCATTGTGATGTCCCTCCATCCCAATACCAGAGTGCTACCAGTTGGCATCTGGGTCCATTTTGTCCAGTGCCACTCTACAACTGCCCACCCCCCCATGGCCCACAGGGGATTACAGGCTTTCTTCATGGCTGGGAGGTTCGGGAGGCTGTTCTTCATGGTCGGCAGTTTGTGGCACCCAGGTCTGTTGTGCCATTCCCATGGTGCGAACCTGCGGCTGCTGCAAGTTGCAGGGCATAAGTGTCAGGGACCCTGCCTGTCTTGGAATAGGGCACAGCATCCCTGGTGTAGTGACACATGTCACAACTCGCATATGCTCATGAGTTGCAACATGCATCTTAGAATCGGGACCCTGGTGTGTTGTTTGAAACTAAGCTGCTTCTGTCATGGAAATTAAAATGATGTCTCTATGATCTGATGGTGAAGGGGACTGGTGGCCACCAGGGAATTTTTTTGTAGATGTGGGGTGGGTGATCTGGTGGAGGTAGGGATCACTAATCACCAGGGAATTTTTTTTTCAGGTTGGTGGAGTGATTGGGTTGGGGGGGGGGAGGGACCACTAGACACCGGGGTGTTTTTTAAAAGATCAGGTGGGTGATTGAGTGAGGGGAGGGACCACAAGCCACCAGGAATTTTTTTTTCAGGTTGGTGGAATGATAAGGTGGTGGAAAGGACCACTAGCTGCCATGAATTTGTTTTTCTATATGGGGAAGGTGATTAGGTGGGGGGGAGGATTCCACACATTTGTGCTTAAATCACTCCAAATGCATACAAAATGTGGAGTATGACTGTCCTTCAAAATGTGGGACACATCATCAAAGTAAATCATGGAGATACAAGTTCAGAATACCAAGGAAACTATTGCTTGGAACAACAGAGGAACTACTGCTTTTATTTGTGTGACGTTTAATATTAATTTAGCTTAATAGCTTATTATACTGTACATTTTTGCTTCATTGTCTGAGTTCACAGTGTTAATCCCATACCTTCTCTATATGGTGCAGTACCTTTTCCAGTGAGATGGAGCAGTTCTGAGAGGCAAAATGAAGTACCTCCATCATAATGTTGGATTGTTGAGTGCTGCTTGCAACTTGATCTTGTTCATTATCGCAGTCACCTGGAAGTCTGCCAGTAGAAGGCCACAATTTTAAAATCAAAATCCCTCCATCACACTGCGGTGCCCCCAATCACCAAGCAATAATATTTTTTGTTTATCACAGTTTACTACTGTATGTCACCTACTTTTTATGTTTGCTTGAGCGCATGCACAAGAAACACCTTGTGACAGTACAATATTTTAGAGGTATGTGAGTTTCTCTCCAATGCAGTTTATGTAGCTCATCCCTCAGGCACCAATGAATCGGTGAGCTGTCTATGACTGCAGTTTGAGAGATGCAAACTTCACCTGAAAGAAATGTACCGCTCCAATCAAGGATGGTTATGAGTTAATGCTTTATGATGCTCATCCCTCGGCACCAATGAATCGATGAGCTGTCTATGACAGCAGTTTAAGAGAAAGGACCACACTTGAAAGAAATCTGCCCCCGACTGGTGTCAGATGATCTCCCACCCACCTGAATATTTCATGTGCCGACACTGGGGTGCCCAATCCTCATGTTGGCATGCCACCCCCCCCCACACACACACACACACTATTGTGGCACACTGGGAGCCCACCCCAGTGTGCCAAAATATTGTTGGTAACCTGTAAAATAAAGAAAACCATCCCTGAAGTCTTCCTCCCCAGAAAAAGAAAATGGTCCCTCGATTTTCCCATTCCCCATCCCCACCTACCCTCCCTCTGTGGACCCACCTCCCTGCACCCCCCCTTACCCCATACTTACCTCTGGAGGTTGGGAGCAGTGATCTTCCATGGACTGGGACATGTCTGCACTCTTCAAAGCTGACCGGCAAACTAAAAGATGGACGGTAAGCTGTACAATGGGAGTCAATGGGGGGGGGTTCAACTTAGGTTGATATCTCAGTGTCTTTAAGGAATTTTGGTCCCAAATTTTCAACATGGGGTTCTTGGGACCCCACCTCATGAACAGTGTCACTGTCATTTGGTTACTCCATCCTAAAATATGATTTCATGGTTGCTGCGATTAATGAAACAACAGTGCCATTGTTCATGAGGTGGGGTCCCGAAAAAAACATGTTGCACATTTAGTGAACAGATTCCCAAAAATGACTGCGTTACAAGCATGTGTTCCACAGTTTCTACGCACACCTGTAACTTCACCAATTTTTTACATTTTCACTCCAGATTTTCAACATTGCCATTTTCTCACACCTCCTTATGAACAGTACAGCTGTCATTTTTCACATCCTGCCTGAAATGTGTTTTTGCACCAGTGGCGCAGATTGGTGTAGTCACTGTGAGAAATCAATTTTTGAGACAGATTTAACAAAATCACAGTGACACTATTCATGAGGGGAGATCTCAAAATACCCAAAAAATGATTGCATTACAGCCGTGTATTGTGCAGTTTCTACACACACTCAGAACTTCAGTAATGTTTCACATTTTCCCTTCAGATTTTAAACATTGCCATTTTTTTCACACCTCCTCATGAACAGTACAGCTGTCATTTTTCACATCCTGCCCAAAATGTGTTTTCACACCTGTGGTGCCGAATAGAGTAGTTGCTGTGTGAAATCACTCTTCAGGATTATGTAACAAAATGATAGCACCACTGCTCATGAGGTGGGATCCCAAAATGCCCATGTTAAAAATTTGGCATAAAAATACCAGCAAACACCTGGGGCATTAGGGTTTCCACCCTGTAGAGACTGACAGGCATCGGGGGTGACTTGGGGTCATCAGCCATAATGCTCATGCCATTCCACCCCCTCCCCACCCTGAAGAAAGTGACAGGCATTGAGATGTGTCTTGTGGTCTTCGGCCCTAACATTCACCCCATTCTCCTCTACTGCACCCATCTCAGCTTAATTCCTTATGGAATGAGGTGAGTGTAAGGACTGAAGACCCCAAGGCACACCGCAACACCTGTCGGTGTCTGCATGGTGGAGTAAGGTGGAATGGCATAAGCATTATGGCCGATGATCCAAAGGCACATCCCCAAATGCCTGTTAGTCTCTGTAGGGTGGGGGTCTGTGTTAGTTTAATGCTTCACTGCCATTCCTATTATGCATCTCTCTAACTCCTGCACTATCATTGCCAATATCAGGAAGCATGAATTGACAAATACTTGTTTATCTTATCTGCACTCTTGTACCCAAACTATTACTTTGTCTCCAATATGCCACTCAGTGCAGCTTCACAATATACTGTTCAGCTGTCTTCTCACCTAGTCATAACAAATTAAGGACTGCACATGGCTTTAGATGACCACGTGCACAGTCTTAAAATCAATCTGCTCTAAGTTGATGGTGGTTCACTCTCAGTCAAATGCAGTACATGTATCTCATGAAATAACTGTATCACAGAGATCATCTAATTTATTAACAACTGCAATGATTTTGTTAATCTAATGATGCATTTAAAATGTGTAAACTATTATTGAACTAGTAGCAGATAAATGAAATTAATTGGAAATTTTGGCAAATGGGTACATTCTCCTGCCTGTTTGTATATGTGTATTTCACTACTGTAAATACTTTTTTCTCCTTTTCACTTTCTTTACTGATTATATAGCACTGAAGAGAAATATTCATATACTGTATAAACTTTATAGGAGACCGACTATTGAAGCCTTCATAAAAAAAAGTTGGCTTTTCTGCTACCAGAAAACAATTAAGAAAGAAAGATAAATAAATAGTGCAGCTTTTATTCAGACTGTCGTACCTCAAAGACTGTTCTTCTTGAGTGATAACTCCTGTTTGTGTTTACTGCCCTGTTTCGCAACACACTAATGTACTATGGACAACTGTACTTATTAAATTTCAATTTATTGATAATTACATGTTGTATAAAGCAGCCAGCTAACATTGTCAAGTAATGCCCTGTGACAAAACCGGCTGTGTATCAGCCTAAGCACTGTGTCACCTATAGTTGAATTTTACAGTACTACTGTAGTGTAACTGTAGGATCACCAGAGAAAGTTTCCTTTTACCTTTGTCCACAGTAGTGTTTAGTTTATTTATCTATTTGTTTTTAATGTGGAAATCTTTAGTCCCACACCAACTGCTTTCCAACCACATCCCTCTATTCCAGCTCTATTCCAGGTCCCAGTACTCTTACAGCCTTACTCTCTTCAATGTTTCAGTACTGTACAAAACAATGCTCTCCTTAACTTTTTCTTCTTGGTCTACAATCCCTACAACTAGTACACAGAAAACAGAGGTATTTGTGCACTCTGCCCTGGTAGAGATAGAAAGACATACAATATTGCAGCTGCATCTGCCTTAACAGTGCCCCTACTATTCTTACTTTTTTACCTATTGTAGTATCTACCCCCCACATCTGGACAAGAGATGTTACCAGCTTACAGCATGTTGAAATAAACTACTATCAGCTAGCTGTGTCCTTCCTGATGAAAATTTGAAGTAAATATTTTTGGTTGCAAATCATGAATGTTCAGCCAATCTTATATTGTACTGTTGCATCTCATTATGTAATGCATTCATGTTTTATTACCATGTGTTGTAAGGTTGACTGCTTCTAGAACAGTATTTTTAGCCTTTGTTGTTTACAAAACTCAGTGGTTAAAGAGCTTATACAATCTCAACCATAGTCTATGAATTTGTTTCCTCATTCTATTTACAAATGCAGTTGTTGAATTGAATAGCTATGACTGATACAATGTTCTGTTATGCATAGCAGGGACATGGCCGAATGATTTGTTACAGTGTGCTACACATTGATACATTGCTTATGTGCTTTTAAAACAATAAATAATCTATTGATGTGTAGTGCATTTTAACAAATCACCCATTCTATCAGTATTCACTTTTCATTTAGCTACTGCATTTTGAAATAGAATTGGGAAACAAAACAACAACTACACTGTAAAGGGGATCAGGTTAGGGAGGGTGGACTGCTTGACTACCAAGGTTTTTTTTGTTAACACTATAAAGAGGATTGGCTTAGGGAGGGAGGACCACAAGACTACTTTGGCATTTTTTCCTCACTATAAAGGGGATGCTATTTTATTAACATTTTAATGCTTTCTGTTTGGCATTTGTGAAAAAGATCATTATTGTTTATTTATTTATTTTATTTATTTATTTAAGTTTGGGATTAATACCTTTGAGTCCATGACTCGTTTTCAAGGGTTCCAAGTCAATCATATACATCACATGATGAACAAACACTTAAGACAAACTTTAGATAGTGAGTGAAAACTCAATAGTACAGCCATTTACCTCAGATAGTTTCAAAAGTGTACATAAACATGTGCAGAGTGAGTTACAGATGCAGTGAATTAAAGCATAAGCTTGTCAGCACGACAGTGTGCAGCCTTTGTTTCTTGGAGGTATAAGTTACAGACCAAGGGTGAGTGTCCTGCCTAGAGAGGAGGAATAGCTGAGGGTGATTGTAGCTCATTGAAGGGGTTCATGGGGTCATTGGTGAGTTGGAGAAGATCAGCCAATGTCTGGCTTTGTTGTTAATTTTGCCTGAAGCAGGCTTCACCATTAGGTTTTGGCATACATGGTGCTATGTAAAATATAGTCTGGGGGATTTAGTAGGGGGAACATAGTCAAGAATAGAAGTGGGTTCAAGTGGGTATGGAGGGTGAAGGTTGTGTGGGTGAAAGGGGAGGTTGTACGTATAAGTAGTTGCATACTGGAGGTGGAGGGAGGGAGTGAAAGGGGGAGGTAGTACCTAATTAGGGGTGGGTGGGGAGGGGTGGGGATAGAAAGATGAGGTGGGAGAGGGTGGGGTAGGAGGGTATCCCATGATAATAGTGACTATATAATCACGATTGTTAAAAAGGTGACTAAAAAATAGCGATCCATTGAATGGCGACTGGACACAACAGCACATAGCATGTTACAGCGACTACTACTGCCATTTGCACAACAACAATAGCGACTACCTAATAAGCAAAAAATGCATCTTATCATGCTGCTGCTTCAATCAGCAGTCTGTTTGAAAGTCCCAATCATAAACTGGACAACAACTCAGATTCTAAGTTCCTTCTTTTCATTCTGGGCACTATTTCCAGCCTGTGCCTGTGCACTTGTGCTCACTAGCTAATACACAAATTAATTGGGGTATTTTATTTTATTTGCAGTTGTACTTAGTTGCGAGTGTTTTATTTGACCTCTGACTTACTTCTGAGTCACTAAGCGCATTAAAACGAGCCCTGCTACGTCCCCAGACACAGCCAAAAATGCATCTTATCATGCTGCTGCTTCTCTCAGCAGTCTGTCTGAACGTCCTCCCTACCATCTGCTGTCCTGGGGCATTGCCTACCAGCTGGGTGCCAGTGCCTCATCACAGCTTACATGATATCCCAGCTCTCCCAGTCCCTGCAGCGACCGACTGACAGCACAGGGGTATAGAGTCTCTGTGGTACCCAAGACTCCCCCTGTCATGCCATCGCATGGAGCATTGGATCCTTTCAGCCTGCTGATCAGGGATTTGAGGGGCATAATTCTATCTGTTCCCCACTCCCCCTGAAACTCCACAGGTCTGGTTCACATCTACTCCTGTCTCTAAGGCGGCCAACTTCACAGGGATGTGAGACTCTGTTGTGCTGAGACTCCCCCTGGTTTGTCCCTGATCTGCTGTGACAACAGATAGCTTTAGGAATATTGACTGCCTAATTAGTTTAAAGTGCAACAGTGCTAATTCAAACAGGCCTTCAGTGATCGTATAATTAGCTAGGTAGTAAAGGGGAAACAGACAGCTTTAGGAATAGCACAGGAAAGCATGGCACTGTTTTGATGGTTTAGCTAAAATCGCAACGCTACTATGATCGCTCGCTAACTTGCCATTCGCGGTTTTGAAATCGTCATCGTTTCTGGTGCTATTTTGCAGTCGCGATTTTAACATGGAACCGGTAGAAGCCAACAGTGCATGGTGCATGCACTATAAAGGGGATGCTATTTTATTAACATTTTAATGCTTTCAGTTTTGCATCTGTGATAAAGATCATTATTGTTCCATTCTAGTACTCTATGCAGAACACCTAGAAAATGCCAGTCTGGTCATTTATGCACACGGAAGCCTGGAAGCAATTTCACTCACAAACCTGGAGTAAGCAAGAGACATTTATCAGATTAATGACCATCAGTAAATGCTTGTATAATGTTCACTGCTGCTGTGTACTATTTATTTGCTCGAGACTGACCAGACTGAGAAAAGGAAGGCTGACAGTGTTTCCATGAACAGTGGTGACAGTGTTTCAATGAACAGTGGTGACAGTGTTTCAACTTGCATGATGCATGAAATTGATTTAAAATAAGGATTTAAAATAAAGATGGCACTTACAGCTCTAACTGAAACCAACACTACATGTAGTAGAAGTGAAGATATTGGATTATATATTTTGAGTACACTCATAATCTTAAATCAGATTTTGTCATATTCACTGTTCCAGCTACATGCTCAGGTTGCAAACAAGTTCTATTGTCAGTTTAGCCCTTTTCTCTGTCAAAGCAGCCAACCTGGGAGGTGTAAAGTATGACCATTAAGACTATAAGCAGCTACTTAACCTAATCTTTTCCACTGTGCATCTTACAGCAGCACTGCAGCAAAGCTGGGTAAAGTCTAGCCATACCTTTTGCAACAGTAAAAAATTCAGTTATTTTCCACGTTCACTTGCTGGAAAACTTATGTGAGAAGCATCATTGGGTGTAGTTCTCCTTTAAGGAAAGGGAGAGAGATGGAAGAGTAAAGGGAACTCAGTTCCACCTCCTCTTATACTATACATTTATATGAGAGTTCCTGCTTCTCTGCCATCTTTCTGCACTAAATGCTGTATAATATGGTAAAAGTATTCCACATGTTCCCCTCAAAGGGCTGTATACAACTATAGAAATACGCTTCCCCCTGAAAATGACTATTAACAACTGGGTTGCAATGAGTGATTGTCAGTCATCCAAGAAAAGGAGGAATTGTCAGAGACCTCTGAAAAAATGGAGAGATAGCAAAAGACATCTCAAGAGAAGAGCAGAGTTTACTAAAAGGCCAGCCAAGCTTGAACAGTGGGTATGACCATATGAGAACCCCTCTGGACTATAGTTTTTGGTGAAAAATGCTTGTTATGGAACATAAAATGTTGAGCAATTAAGGTGCTTGTTCCCTGTCATTAGCTTGTATACTATTTGCTGTGGCTGGTTACTGAGATAGCCAGAAACCAAAAACATTTCCCAGCAAATGTACAGGCTCAGGGCCCCCTCAAAACTTTAAAAGAATTAATATCTCTTTGCACTTTTAACTGTTAGATCATTGATTTGCTAATCAAGTCAGGGGGGAGTGCTTTTGCATGGCTAGGATTTAATTTAAATCACAACTGGCTTTAATGAGTTTCCATTAGTACATCAATACTTTTTTTTATTTATTCAAACATTTGGTGACAAGAAAAGGCACACTGAGCCAAGGCTCAGTTCCAGGAGTGACTTGGAGGACAGGGAGCATGGGACAAAGTAAACAGATACAGTAGTACACAATTGAACACATGATAGAACATATCATAGTAGGTAATTCAGCATACAGTTACACAAATAGTTAATGTACAGGGTAGCGGAGTCAAATCCTAGGAACTACAAGGTACAGCCAGTTCAAGTGCTATGTGATGTTATGGGAACAGCTAGGGAAGGGCAGTAGGCACAGCAGGGGTCTGACAGAGGAATGAGAGGGAGAGTTGTGTAGGTGAGGAGTTTGAGAGTTCCATAGAGATGAGAGTCAATAGGTGAAGACAGAATTACCCATGTTGGAAGAGGGAGTTTGAAGTGAGAAGGAGCGGGAGTCCCTAGAGTGAAGGGAATATGTTGGGGATGGGGCAGGAGAGAGGAGGGTAGAGATATAAGAAGAGAGCAGGTTGAGCCAGAATTTGGAGATGAAGAGAGAGTGGAAGAGATGTCTATGAGACAGGGAAGGGAGGTCCAGGGAAGGGAGGTCCAGACAGAAGAGTAAAGAATAGTGATGAGATCTGTAGGGAAAGTTGGAGGCGAAGCAACAGAAAGCATAATAGAGGGAGTCAAGTCAAGAGAGTGAGGTGGAAGGGGCAGTGTAGTATACAATGTCAGCATAGTCAAGGGCTGGCATCATCATTTTTGTCAGGAGTTCCTGACAAACAGGAGGAGGTAGAAAGTCAAAGTTTTGATAGAGGATCTCAAATTTAGGGTGAAGTTTGGTAACTAAATAGTCAATATGGGTTGAGAAATGTAATTGTCAGTCCAGCCAAACACCTAGGTACTTGTAGGAAGTGATTACCTTTAGCAGGGTGCCATCGAGAGATGAGATGGGAGGGGTGTTGAGACACTTGGCTAGCCTTTGGGTGGTACTGAAAGTCAGGGAGGCTGTTTTAGAAGTATTTAGTTTGAGTAGTTTCGATCTGAACCATGATTGAACAGAGTGGAAATCATGTTGAAGAGCAGAGTGGATAGCTGCTGGGTTTGGGATGGAGATGGACAGTATGGTATCATCCACATACATCTGGATGAGGGATGTGGAACAGGCAGATCAGAGGTTATTTATGAATATAGAAAACAGGATGGGGTCGAGTATGGATCCCTGAGGGACACCTGCTAGGATAGGGAGGGGGAGTAGGACTTGGCAATCCTAACTGATTGACGTTTGTCTGTGAGGTTGAACCACTGTACTGCAGGAGGGGTGAGCCCCGCACCCTTGAGAGTGTTCAGAAGAAAAGGGTGGGATACTGAGTCAAAGGCTTTAGCCAGGTCAATGAAGACTGCAATAGTGAGGTGGCCATTATCGGCAGCTGCTTGAATGTGACCAGTGACTCGGAAAAAGGAGGATATGATGGAGTGTTTTTTTCTGAAGCTGGACTGGTAGGGGGATAAGAAGTTGGTGGCAGTGAGAAACTCAGACAGTCTGGATAGTACTAGGCACTCTTGTAGCTTAGACAAAGCATGGAGGAGGGAGATAGGGCAGTAGTCACTAGGTGAGGTGGTATCACCGCCTTTGTGGAGGGGGATAATACATACTGATTTCCAGGCTTTTGGAACTATGCCTGAGGAGGACATGTTTAAAATGAAAGTGAGTGGGGCAGCAATGGTGGGGGCTGAGCGGTGCAGGAGACAAGGATGTAAGCCATGAGGGCTGGATTTAGATGTATTGAGGGACCGTAGACCAAGCAGTACTTCATTCGTGGTAGCAGGTGCTAGAAGAAATGTATAGTTTTATGAGTACTGAGGGGATAACACAGTAGACGGGGGCAGTTTGCTTGGTCAGGAGAGGTGTAAGTATTGAAGAAAGTGTTGAGGATATCCACAACTTGAGTAGGGTCTGCTGTTTCAGTGCCATTGAGCTTAATAGTTGGAATGGTTGATTGAGGAGGAGGGTATACAATGGAATGCATTATGTTCCAGAAGGAGGAGGGGTGTGCTGTGCTTAGCCGGTGCTTAAAGTAGTCAGCCTTTGCTCGCTGAATGGCCTTCATGCAGGTGTTTCTCATGGTGTTATACACTTATCTAGAGTATAGGGTAGGGGAGGTTTTGAAGTTGGACCAGACCTTGTCCCTGGCTTTACAAAGGGTGATAATAGAGGCAGTAATCCAGGGGTGGTGGTATTTCCAGACTCAGACTTTTCTAAGGGGGGGCATGAAAATCCCAGACACTGTTGAGAATGTTTGTGAAATGTGCTACGGTGGTATCAACATTTACAACAGAGTAAACTCGAGTCCAGTTGATGTTGTGAAGGTCTGAGAGGAGGGAGTTTTTGTCATGTGAGTTTAGAGGGTGAAGTTCTATGTATTTTGGTGCGTATTTGGGTAGGTGTGTTTTCCTAATGCAGTAGATGACACAATGATCACTTAAGGTGGGGTCAAGCACTCCAGCTGTAGATATTGGGTGGGGATGGGATGACAGTACTCAGTCTATGAGGGAGTTGTTGGTGGAGCGGGTGTTGTAGCAGGTCAGTTCCTTGATTAGCTGTGTTCAATTTAGGGATTATATTTTGGAGGTTGTGGGATTGGAAGATGGGGCTAGCCAATCGAGGTTATAGTCCCCAAGTAGTAGTAGTTCCCCAGAATGTGCTAGTAGTGGGAGGGAAGAGATGCATACTGCAGGAGTGTCCTGGCTGAGCTGAAGAGATGCATAGACTACCCCAATGAAGGCTGGAACAGTGTGGAGAAAGGAACATTTGGTTAGAATTAGCTTGTGGGACCTGATTAAAAGATTTGGCTTTTATTTGTGAATAGGAGAGATGTTGTCTTATAACCATAGCTACACCACTGCCTCTCTTGCCATGGTCTTGCTGGATGATGTGGTAGCTGGGGAAGGAGAGGAACGAGTTGGGGTTCTGGTAAATAGCCAGGTTTCAGTGAGGCACAGGATGTTGGGGGCATTTTGAGTTATCCAGCAGTTTAAAAGGTCCAATTTTTGGAGGAAACTCCTTATATTGATGTGCACGATCGTTAGACCTTTGTGGGGAACTGGCTGCTGTACAGGCATAGGGGGCACGGGTTCTTTTCAATGTCCCCAGCAATTAGCAATAGGAGAAAGAGGACAGTGAAAGTAACTGGGAGCTTCAGGCCTCTGGTAGTCTTGAGGACATAGGGTTTGCACCTGGATCACTCGACTTCACATAGGTGTATGGTCCTCCTGACACACCTTTCCTTAAAATCAACTGCTGCACCTGGTGTGCTGCTTATTTACTTTTATTTTTATTGTAATATACACTTGTCCTTGTTTGTGTGTGTGAGCACTTGAAGCCCTGTTCTTCTCTGAACAGGAAGAGGTCCAAGACGTGGTCTGCCTAAAGAGAGTGGGCTTTGTTGCTATTGCCCACTTCTAAAATCACTTTTATTAAAACTAAGGTAGCAGCTCTTGGCAGCAGAGCCAGTTTGCAGGCTTGGAGGGAAATACAGTGTTTTAAAAACACTATTTGTGTTTGGGAAAGCTGAGTGTGAGTTGGTGACCCCGGGATAATACTTCCGGTCAGCACTCGCTATTAAGGGAAGCCTGCTGTGAGCAGGGTGAGCAGATCAGAGCTAGCATGCATCAGTATGTGTGAAGACGTGTCCAAAGATGTGTGCAAAGACACTCACATCTGCATGTGTTTGGTGTGTTCGGTGAGTTGGCACTGGTGGTGGGGTATCTGTTAGTGTACTTTCACCTCCCCAGCTCATAAGCATGTAGGCTATACATTACTGCTTGCACACTACAGTTGTGCTCAATACAGTAGTCAAACATGGTTTGCACAATCACTACCACTGATGGACATGTGGGCGTACAATGTAATAAATGTTTTATGTTTACTCTTGGGAATGAATTGGACCCTCAGACTCTGTTTACCTGTTCTAAATATAGACAAATTGAGGAATTATTACATGCTATTTCATTGTTTAATGCTCGTATGTTAGAGTTAGAATCTAGTCAAAAGGACACGGCTTGACCCCTCAGCTTAGCCCCTCCCAGCATTCAGACTGCATCTCAGTCCATTCTCCCATTAGTAAATGAGCTTTCACTTCCCTTAGCCATGTCCAGACCACCCCCTCTTTTATCCCTGGATGGTCCCTCTAGCTCGGATACTGTGAATAAAAAGCGTATGAGAGAAGAGGATCAACATATTGGACCTGATGATAGAAGGTATGAAGTTCAAAACAGACAGCCTTTGAAAAAAGGCAGGAAAGCTAATGTTTTTTCCTTAAACTTGGAGAACTCATATGAGCCTCTTTTGAATTTGACGAATATTACTTCCAGTAATTCAAATTGTGATGTGATATATGATATTGATAGTCATTACCACATTAGTATTCCCATTAACTTTACTAACAATACAGCTCAGGTTTCAAATGCTCCTCTACTCCCTCTGTAGGTGACCTTATTGATTTGTTGGATGTCACCCCACCCCCCTGTAGACTCTCCTGCTCATAGTTTAGTAAGGAATTTGGAAAAACCCAGACAGACTTTCATACTTGGTGACTCTATCATAAAACATCTTGACAGATCTATTTGTAATCCGGACAAAGTAAATAGGACTTGCTCTTCTTTTTTGGGTGCTACTTTACAAGCCATCACTATATAGGCAGTATAGCGCAGTGGTCTAAGACTCTGAGCTGCAAATCTGGTGACATCCAGCAGACCAGACCTGGGTTTGAATCCCACTGCTTCCACTTGCATACTGTGTGACCCTGAACAAGTCACTTAACCTCCTTGTGCTCCCAGGTCGCTCCTGTAAAAAAGCTTTCAGCTTAGTGTGCTATACCTGGTTAAACAACTAAATAAAAAATAGTACGCTCCCCCAATATTCTGTCCGATAGAGGTGATAATCCCATGGTAATTATACATGCTGGAGCTACTAATATTGGCAAGGAAAGTTTTAAGTGTCAAACAAGACACAGTAGCTTTAACAAATATACTAACAAAACTGGAGTGTGACATAGCAATATCCGAAATTCTCCCAATACCTAGAGCAACCTCTTCAGTAAACATGAAAATTAAGCAATATAATGATTGGCTTAGAAAGTGGTGCTTGGGTCAACAAATTTCATGTATTACTCATTGGGAAGAATTTGTTGGTTGTTATAAATTATTTAGTGGGGATGGACTACATCTGAGCAGACAGGGTTCTGTGCTTTTAGGCAAATATTTTACTCAACATATAAATTTACATTTAAACTAGATCCTCGGGGGGGGGGAGACAGGTCATTTCTGACTCTCTGAACACTAACCCAGGCATAACTACTGTTATTCAGGGTAGTGCTCTACAACTAAAGTTCCTCTATTTTAACGCTAGAGGATTAAAAATACAATCAATGAACTCAAAATAAGGGTCATCAAGGATAAAGTGAATGTAATTGCTATTACTGAGACATAGGGGGATGAGAAAGCAGCTTGGGGCTGCCTTATACCAGGTTTCAAGCATTTTACGTTAGATAGGGCTAATAGAATGGGTGGTGGTGTTGCCCTATTAATAGATAACACACTTGAGTGTATTGTTATTTTGGATAAAATTAAAATTCCACAAATAACTATCAAATCCATCTGGGTTAAAATATTTACTAACACAGAGGCTGTTATATTAGGTGTTTGTTATAGACCTCCTAATGCAGATATAACCATTACTGAGGATATTATTACGGAACTGGAGAATGCATGTGAAATGGGTAAAATAATATGTATGGGAGACTTCAACCTGGGAGATATATAATGGAAAAGTGGCACTGAAAATTCAAGTGCGGGTAAAACATTGTTGGCTTGTTCTCAACAACTTAATCTAGTTCAAGGTGTACTCCTCCCTACTAGAGGAAACTATATTTTAGATCTTGTTCTTTTATAGTAAGCATCTAAATATACATAAAATAAATATTTCATCCCTTTTTAGCAACAGTGATCATAACTCAATTGACTTTTCCCTATCTGTGTATGTTCCCATAAACTATAATAATACTAAAATATATTTGTATAACAGAGCTGATCTGCAAATTATAATTGCTTTATTTATGGAAATTAATTGGGATAGTAAAATAGTAAGGGCTGGATATTCAAACTGCGCTATTTTGTGGCGCAAGCCCTTACGCTGCACAAAATAGTTGCACAGGGGTGTGTCCAGAGCGATATTCAAAGGAGTTGCGCCCTTGAGCAACTCCTTTGAATATCACCCCCTGGCCACAGCCACTGTGCATGGTGCAGTGGAACTTGCGCCACCGCAAGTTGTCAGAGTGGAGCATTCAACTTGCGGTGGCGCAAGTACCATTGCACCATGTGCAAAATCCCCATATTCAAAAGGTGACATGCAAATAGGGCCATAATTCATGCAAGGTGCAGGGGCCATTTGCATCTGATTATGGCCCCATTTGCATGCCATTAGCATGCAGGTGCGCTGATCCCCGAGGACTTGCGCCTGGCACCCTGCCAGGCAGCAGCCATCGGGGACCGACGCCCCCTGCAGCCCGATCGCGGGCGAAACAGTGTACAATCCCCACCATCACCCCCCACTGGCCCGATCGCGGGCATAGTTTAATCCCCCCACCAGCCCAATCGGGCAGCAATGTGGCCCCGAATGTATCCCTGGTGGTCAAGTGGAGGCAAGAAATGCCCGATCGCAGGCAGTAGTTGTTTAATAAACCCCCTCCTCCCGCATTCATCCCTGGTGGTCCAGTGGACGAAAAGCCCGATCGCGGGCAGTAGTTGTTTAATAAACCCCTCCTGCGAATTCATCCCTGGTGGTCCAGTGGCACATCCCGATAGTGGGATGTATATGTTGCTCTAACCCGAACATAGCCCTGGTGGCTAGTGTCCCCCCACCCGCCCACCCACGAGCCCCACCACCCCGCTTCCCCGGCAGCTGGCGGCAGCATCCCACCGCCTGCCGCCCCGCCCGCCGCTGCCGACGGATTGCTAGCCGATTGCAGAGCAAGAGCTAATGGGCATGCAGCCCATACCGATACAAGACAGTCCAGTTTTGTGAATGAATGAATGTATTCATTCACAAATCTGACTGTCATGTATGGTAGGGCTGCATGCCCATTGGCTCTTGCTCTGCACCAATGGGCAGCAGCCCTACTGGGCAGTCAGTTGGTGCGGCGGGCGGCAGGCGGTGGATGCTGCCGCCCGCCGCGGGAGGGAGCGGGTGGTGGGGCTTTGTGGGTGGGTGGTGGGGACACCAGCCACCAGGGCTATGTTCGCGCGGTTTGTTCAATATATACATCCCGCGATCGGATGTGCCACTGGACCACCAGGGATGAATTCGCAGGAGGGAGGTTTATTAAACAACCACCGCCCGCGATCGGGCTTTTCGGTGGGGGATAAACTGCTCCGCGATCGGGCCAGTGGGGGGTGGTGGGGTATTTATAGTTGCGCCCATGATCGGGCTACAGGGGGCACAGGGACTGGGTTGGGGGCCAGCCACAGGTGGCAGCTGCTGTGTTGCGCCCTGCAATGCAGCAGCTCACCTGTGGGTGGCCCTCAACTAACCTTTTTTGGCTCAAAGTTGTGCAGGCGCAGGTTGGGGGTTGCACCTGCACAACTCTGCACAGCCCTGCTGAATATCTGGCTGTGCAGTTTATGCATGGTTCCTCCCCCTCCAGTTCAGCATGCATTCATTTGCATTGCACTGTTGCTCAGCATGTTTTCTGTGGCGCAACTGCCTCCTGCTGAATATGACAGAATGGAGCAAGTCCGGACTTGTGCAGGCGCAACCCTATTGCGCATGGCGCAACCCTTTTGAATATCTGGGCCTAAGTTTTGATCCAGAGGGTAGCGGGAATGTTTTCCCCAAAAATATTTTGGACTTAAGGGATAAACATATCCCATTCATATTTAAGCAAGCTAACAAGAAATCTAAGCCTAAATGGTACAAATCCAGCGGGTCTTATGGCATAAATCAAGAAAATATTCTGTGTATTTAAAATCTCAAACCACTGAACATTGGACTGCACATATAAAACTCTAAATAAATGCAAAAATGTGATTAATAAAGCAAAAAAAACTTTGGAGTTAAATTTAGTGAGAAATGCGAAAAAAGATAGTAAAAATCTTTTCTCATATATCAATTCTCTTAAAAAACCTATGTGTTTAGTGGGACCTCTTCTGCAAGATTCTCAACTTTATTATGAACCCGGTGATATGGCTAATATTCTAAATGAAAAATTTTGTGAGGTATTTAGCACAAAATGTGATGGATCTGATGCAAACATATCGGTAGATAATGTTCCACTTATTTCTATATCTGTAGATATGGTTAGGGACAACCTCTTATTGTTAAGAATAAATATTCCCCTGGGCCTGATGATGTAAGTGGCCATTTTTTATATCTTCTTGCAGATTATGTCTCTCACCCATTATGTTCACTGTTTGAATATTTCTTGAAATACAATTTTGTACCAAATGAGTGGAAAACTGCTCATGTAATCCCTATCTTTAAAAAGGGCTCTTAATCTGACTGAGAAAATTATTGTCCCATTAGTTTGACATAATCTGTCTGTAAAGTGCTAGAAAGTATCATTAAAGACCTTATTGGTGAGACTCTTAATACAATAGATACCAAACAACATGGCTTTTAAAAAGGTAGAGGATGTATCAGTAATTTAATGTGTTTCTATGAAAAGGTTAGTAAGAACACTGATAATGGCTCCCTCGGGATATAATTTTTCTCGATTTTAGTAAAGCATTCAATGTTATGGCCCACCAGGCAATAATTGTTAAATTATTGACACTAACATTAACAGATATATCATTAAATGGATAGAAAAGTGGTTGACACACAGATCCTAATGGGTTTTAATAAATGACCACCTATACAACTCAAGATCTGTAACCAGTGGGGTCCCTCAGGGTTCTGTCTTGGGACCATGCCTCTTTCAAATATTTATTGCAGCTCTTACTAAAACCTGTTTCTCTGATTCAATTAAATATGTAGATGATATTAAACTTGGTGGCCCTTGCGATAATGAATATAATATTTCTAAAATTCAACATTATCTATGCAGTATATCAGACTGGGTCGAACTATGGGGAATGCGATTGAATGCCTCAAAATGTAAGGTTATACAGAATGGCTTCAACAACCTCTCGGCTGTGTACCTATTAAATGGGACTCCATTGGAAGATACAACAAATGAAAAGAACCTAGGTATTTATATATCAAATGATCAAAGATATAACAAGCAGATTAATGGGGCCCTTAACAAATCCAATTGAATTGTATGGTCTATCAAAAGAAGTATTAAATCAAGAAGTCAAGAAATTGTGTTGCCTCTTTTTCAAGCTTATGTTAGGCCACATTTGGAATATTCATCCTAACTCTGGAGTCCATATAAAAAAGGGGAAATAGCTTCATTGGAAAAAATTCAAAGGAAATTCACTAAAAATATTCAGGGTATGAACAATATTTCATATGAAAAATGATTGGAACATTTAAATCTCATGTCCTTATCACTTATACATCTTCGGGGTGATCTCTTATATATGTTTGACATCATAATTTATCCATATCTATTTTCAGAGATGGATTTTGTATTCAAGAATAATATACACAATACCAGAGGTCATCCATTACAGATAAGTAGGACTCATTTCATCATAAGAATAGAAAATATTTTTTCACTCAAAGGATTATTAATCCCTGGAACAACCTTCCTTTTGAAATCATTAGTAGTACTGACAAAACAATATTCAAAAATCATCTTGACAAATGTATTATTAGTATTAATAATTTGGGATATTATAGTTAATTTTGGTGCTATTCTGGGCCTCACAGCCCCCTTGCACCTAACTGCCTTAGTATGAACCTTAGTATGATCATCAAATTAGAGTAATGCAGCAGCTTATGTGGGGGTGGTAGGAAGCTGGGAGTTATCATATAAAAGGATGGAGTGGGAAAGGGTTTCACGGTTTGTAGGAAGCGAGTGAGATGGTGTTGCAGAAGGACAGATGTGGTAGAAACAGAAGGGTGGGAGGTGTAGAAGCAACCGTGGCATGGATAGGAAGGAGGGAGAGGACAGGAAGTAGAAGAGAGTGCACAGGAGAAGGAAACATGAGGCAGGGTGCATGCTAGCTACAGAGGGGAGAAACAGACTGCTCAGGAGAGCCATCTTTGGTGGTGGACTGGGACTCGGTGGAGGAAAGTGGAGGTTTTAGCAGCTGGGTAGTGTCTGAGTAGTTATTTGAAGTGTTATTAACTTGCAATCCACAGCAGTACATAGGGTGATTTCTGCAAAAGAGGAGGCTTGAAGAAGTGTTAAAGATCCCTGCATTGAATAGCAAGCTAACCAAGGTTAGGTGGTATTGCAGGAGCTTGCATTAAGATCTGAGCTAGTAATCCCTCTGGTGGTCAGAAGCTAAAAAGTGCCAATGAGAAAATGAACACTTAGTTATTTATGCTCCACTACCACATGTGACCGCCTCAAACTATAAATCATGAGTTCCAAATAGGGTGGGTGGGTGTCCCAGATAGGGTGTGTGGGTGGGGAGTATTGGCATGAAGAAGGCAGTTTGAAGTAGTTGCTACAATGCAGGAAAATCAGTTGTAAGATGCGATGCTATTTTTAAAACTTAAGCTTCTAATATGCGTTGCTATTTTTAAACCGATGGCATTACTATTTAACAGAAAAAAAAACAGGGAGCCTTAATTGTTTTGTGTGGCACTGGTCCTCAAGTTAATACAGTACTACAGCACAGCAGTACAAAATGGGACTAGAGAGCTGAGTCCAAAGCTGGAGCCAATTAAGAGGGCCTCGGGGAGAAGCACAAAAAGCCATATGAATTTCCTACAAGAAATGCTGGGCTATCCGAGCCCATACCTTGCGGCTTCTGCTGGGAAAAATGGTGGCCGGAGTCCGGTCAGAGTCACCAGAGGAGCAGTTCCTGGCAGACATCTAAGGTGTGGAACCCGATCAGGGTGGAGTGCCTGTGGGAGAGATGGGAAGATTAAATTTTATGGCAGACAGCAGAAAGGGGTACAATAGGCATGAAGTCATGAAGAGGGTTCAGCCTGAGGGGCAGAGAGTTGAGGGGGGTCAGAAAGAAAGCAGCAGATTGCTGTGAACATAGGGAGCAAAATATTAACTTATTTGCTTCAGTGTTTTTCCAGGGGACTGAAAGAGATAAGTCAATTAAGGTTAATCTGTGGGATGGGTTCAGTACAAGGGTCTGAGAGGCTGGTTGGGGGAGGAGTAGAGGGAAAAATGGCAGAGAAGAGAAACAAGAAGAAAGGGAAAAGTTTCAGTACAAACAGCCGAAAGGATACACTTCTGGGGGTTGTAAGCAGTAACAGCAGAAGGAATACTCTAAAAATAGTAGTATATCTAGCATGCAGCAAGCTTTGAAATTGCAGCTAACAAATCAAATAAGGTTATCAAATCATTAAGAACCAGTTTGAAATAGTTGCTACAGTGCAGAAAAATCAGTTGTAAGATGTGCTGCTATTTATAAAATCTAAACTTCTAACATGCGTTGCTATTTTTAAATGGCTGGCATTAATATTTAACAGAAAAAAAAGACGGAGGGAGCCTTAATTGGTTAGTGTGGCAGTTGTCTTCAAGTTAATACAGAACTACAGCACAGCAGTACCAAACAGGGCTAGAGAACAGAGCCCAAAGCTGGAGCCAGTTAAGAGGGCCTCGAGGAGGAGTACCAAAATTCAAATGAAATTCCCTAAAAGAAATGCTGGGCTATCTGAGCCCATACCTTGCGGCTTCTACTGGGAGTGAGGATGGCCAGAGTTAAGTCAGAGCTGCCAGAGAAGCAGCTCCTGGCACAGGTCTGAGGCATGGAGCCAATCAGGGTGGAGTGCCTGTGGGAGATTAAATTTTATGGCTGACAGCAGCGAGCGGAACAATAGGCATGAAGTCAAGGGGAGGGTTCAGCACGAGATGCAGAGAGCTGGCGGGGCAGAGAGAAAGCAGCAGAGTTCTGTGAAAATAAGGAGCAGAAGATTAAGTTATTTGCTTCAGTGTTTGTCCAGGGGACTGAAAGAGATAAGTCAATTAAAGTTAATCAATGGGGAGGGTTCAGCACAAGAGGCCTAGAGGCGGGGGAGGAATAGAGAGAAAAATGGTAGAGAAGAGAAACAAGGAGAAACAGAAAACGTTTCGGTACAAACAGCAGAAAGGGTACACTTAGAAACATAGAAACATAGAAGTTGATGGCAGATAATGACTGCAAGGCCCATCCAGTCTGCCCATTTCTTTTTCTACCTTATGAATGTACCATAGGCTTTTGTTCTGTCAATGGTCTATATATTCATACTCATCTGTACTGCTCCCTTATGCCTATCCCATGCCTGTTTGAAGCCCTGCACTGTATTCATATCCACCACTTCCTCAGGTAGGCTGTTCCATGCATCCATCACCCTTTCTGTGAAAAAGAACTTCCTCACATTACCCCTTAATCTGCCTCTCTCAAATCTCATGTTGTGTCCTCTTGTCCTGCTATTTTTCTTGTATTGAAACATGTTAGACTCTTTCACCTTGTTAATGTCCTTAAGGTGTTTGAATGTTTCAATCATATCACCTCTCTCCCTCCTTTGCTCTGGGTATACATATTGAGTTCAGTTAATCTGTCATCATATGTTTTCTGATGCAGTCCCTGCACCATTTTGGTGGCCCTTCTCTGGACTGCCTCAATTTGGTTAATGTCCTTGTGAAGGTGTGTTCTTTTGAAGGTGTGGCCTCCAGTACTGCACGCAGTACTCCAGATGGGGCCTAACCAGTGCCTTGTAAAGAGGGATTATTACCTCCCTTTTCCGACTTGTGATACCCCTACCAATACACCCCAACATCCCTCTAGCCTTACCTACTGCTTTAGAGGTCTGCTTGGATGATTTCAGGTCATCAGTGATGATGACGCGCAAGTCTCTTTCTTCCCTTATGACTGCCAGCATCTCCCCTCCCAGTCTATAGGTGGCTTCAGGGTTTTTCTTCCCATGTGCATGATCTTGCATTTATTTGCATTAAACCCGTGCTGCCACTCTTCTGACCATTTTGCTCGTTTATCCAGATCTCTTCTCATTCTGCCCACACCATCTGGGTCATCTACTCTGTTGCAGATCTTGGTGTCATCTGCAAACAGACAAACCTTACCCTGCAGTCCATCTGCAATGTCACTGATGAATATATTGAAGAGAACTGGCCCCAGAACTGATCCCTGAGGTACCCCACTTGTGACTTGCATCTCTTCTGACTGTATACCATTTACCACCACTCTCTGTTTTCTACCTGTCAACCATTTTGCCATCCAGTTGATCAATGTCTAATCCACCCCGAGCCTACCCAGCTTATTAATCAATCTTCTATGTTGAACAATATCGAAAGCTTTGCTGAAGTCAAGGTAGGCAACATCAGCTGCACCCCCTTGGTTCACCACTCTGGTTACCCAGTTAAAGAAATCTATGAGATTAGTTTGACAGGACCTTCCTTTTGTAAACCCATGCTGTCTTGGATCCTGTGCTCCCATGGATTCCAGGTGTTGCACTATCTTTTCCTTAAGAAGTGTTTCCATAATCTTGCCTACTACTGAGGTAACAGCGACTGGTCTGTAGTTCCCTGCCTTCTCCCTGCTACCACTCCTGTGCAGCGGGATCACATGAGCCCTTCTCCAGTCTTCTGGGACCTCTCCTGTGCTCGGAGACTCACTAAACAGTTCAGATAATGGCTCTGCTAGTTTCACCCTTATCTCCTTTAGTACCCTGGGATGTATGCCATCAGGTCCCATTGCTTTGTCCACCCTGAGCTTATTGAGCTCTTGTAGGGCCCTTTCTTTTGTGAAGGGACTAGTGTACACCTCCTTCCCCCCTGTGTCCATGGTGCAGAGCTGTGGGCCCTGCTCTACCTTCTTTTCAGTAAATACTGAGCAGAAGTATCTATTTAGGATAGATGCTTTTACATGGTACTCCTCCTTACATGCCCCCGTATCCGCTTTGATCTTAGCAATACCCTCTTTGGACTTTCTCCTTTCACTAATGTATCTATAGAAAGTCTTGTCACCTTCTTTTACTGTTCATGCTAGTGTTTCCTCGGTTTAGGTCTTTGCCTGCCTTACTGCCTTCCCTGCTTCCCTTAGCATGCCTTGTTTGGCATGCCTCCCTATCTTCATCCTGCTGCATTCCCTTATATTTCCTGAAGGCCAGCCTTTTGGATCTGACCTTTTCTGCTACTGTGTTTGAGAACCAAAGTGGTTTCCTTCTTCTTTTGCACTTCCTTTTCTCACTAACACAATGGGATGTTGCTTCAAGTATTGCATCTTTAATGCTTGCCCGCTTTGTCTGTACCCCCTCTGGATACTTCTGGGGTTTGTAAGCAGTAAGAGCAGAAGGAATAACTCTAATTATGAAAAGGTTCTCTGAAATACTGCAATCTCATTGGATGAAAGGATTCTGACAGCCTTACATTAATCCTTGTTACACTGTCATGTACAGCCTGCTCACCATGACACAAGAGTTCTTCCTGCTAGCATTCCATCCTCTAGCACTACTGAATGATTGGAATGATGCATTTCGATTCTGAACTAGCATTCTTAAACTTTTGGTGGAAGAACTAGTTTATTAAAAATCACCCTCCTAATGAGGAAAATGTACAGAAAAGTACACTTTTTAACACTTTGCTTTTGGAATAATTTTTGTAATAGCAATAAGGCACTCCCGGGAGTTAGATTAACAGTCAATCACCCCTAGGGGCAATGAGGCACTCCTTCTGTGCCTTGTGACACATTACACTCCTAGTGGGTGATTAACAGACTGTTAATCTAACCCCTGGTAATGCCTTATTGTTTAAAAATAGCAGTATATCTAGCATGCAGCAAGCTTTTAAATTGCAGGTAGCAGATCAAATAAGGTTAGCAAATCATTAAGAAGGCAGTTTGAAATAGTTGCTCAGTGCAGACAAATCAGTTGTAAGATGTGGTGCTGTTTTTAAAATGTAAGCTTCTAATATACTTTGCTATTTTTAAACAGCTGGCATTAATATTTAACAGAAAACAAAACAGAGGGAGCCTTAATTGGTTAGTGTGGCAGTGGTCTTCAAGTTAATACAGCACTACATCACAGCAGTACCAAATGGGGCTAGAGAGCTGAGTCCAAAGCTGCAGCCAACTACTGACAGATGTGGATCAAGCAGACATTTTCTTTTCAAATTTGCTCCATATAAGATGTAACATCTTCCAAAAATTCTTCTGTGAATCCCAGTAACATAAAGATTGCCACATGAATGTCTTAACATTTGCTTTGTACAGTGTCTTTCTTCTTTCTAATTAGAATGTGTTATTCAGATGCACCAAATATGTAATTCTCTTCTTGTCTGTTCCAAGTTGTTGAATATGCAATACCAGAGAAAGGAAATTTCTGTACAGTATGTCAAGCTATGTTAAAATAAAGCTTTGTTGTAGAGCACCAGGACAGTATTCTGGGATCTGGGTTTGATTCCCAATACAGCACAACTTTCTCAGCATAATTTATGTTGCTTAAGAGAAATTGTTATGCTTATTAAGTGAAAGAAGGGTAACTCTTCACATCACAATAGCGTGCTCTTTCTGATTCCTGTGCTGCCCTGCTTATACTTATTTTTACAATGTCACCTCTGTGAAGGATTGCAGCAGGGTCCTGACCTCTTGTATATTACCTATTGCTGCATGTTTGCCATTGACTAATGTCTACCTTTGTACTAGAGAAATGTGCAGTGAGAGCTCTAGGTACTGATGTTATTCATTGGGATAGGTCTGCAGTTAAAAAGTTAAAGAATTAAAACAATTAATAAATGTTAAAAAATAAAACAATTGAAATTAATGAATAAAAAAAACAGTGTGGCACTTTTAGTGAAAGGGTGGAAGTTAAATGGAAAGAGCAATGATTTTGAAATCAATACAGTGCTGCAGCTGACCTGATTGTCTAATACTCCACAAAGGGAGAGTTCTCACTGCAGTTGTAATCACTTTGGACAATCTGGATCTGTAGCCAACAAATAGTGAAGCATTATTATGGTAATTAAAAAAAACAGTTCAATACAAAAATACTAGAGCTTCTGAATGAAATACAACTTTGTGGCAGACTATGTGAGTTAGTACACTTTGGCAGGGCCGGCCTTAACCATTCTGGGGCCCATATGTAAGCATCCTGTTGGGCCCCACCACTCCATTCCCTGTGCTCCCTCATCCAACATTTACACCTCTCCTGTACCACAGTTCTGTACCATATTATATCAAGATATGTATTTTAAGTACAATTTATCTTATACATAAAGAGAAAGTAATTCCAAAATGTTGTTAGTGCAGTAATGACAAGGAATTATCAAGGAAAAGGGGCAAGGGGGATGGGAAATGATCAGAAAGACTGGTCAAGGACCGGGGCAGGGAAGAGAAGAGAAAAGGAAATGAGAGAGGACCAAGAAAAATGAGTAAGCAGGCAACATACAATGCAATGCAGAAACATTAAACTTGGGTACTGTGACCGTCTAACCCCAGTGTATATTGGGGAAATAAAGTTAAATCTCACCTCTCAGTCGTACCACCTCTCCCCATCCAAAAGCACCATTCAAACACTATGCTTTACGAAACAATCAGGTAAACTGTCACTGATCCCCGATCCATGATTAGGGGCAACTGTCCCAGCCTGTCATTGGTTCCCCTTTTGCACATTACCAGTTAATGACTGTTCAGCTGATCAGCCTCAAGTTCACGGGTGGGGGGGCTTGGTCACCGAGTAATACTATGCAGACAGTCATGAAGAATCTCAAAGGGGAGCACATTGCAGTACTACATCAATGAGCTCCTTTGGGATCCTCTGTAACAGTCTCCTAGCATCCTTCAGTAATGCTAGTTAGACAGTGATTCCCCATACCTTATGGTGATCAGTAGGCAGTATGGGGAAGACTAAGTGGCTGTGGCATAATTGCCCCCCATTCATGGATTTCCTATGAGGTGTAGAGTGAGCCATGGTGTTGGCCCATAAGGATTACAGTGTGGACTAATGGGGAGCATTAGATTAGGCAGGTGGTATTGCTTGAAATATAGTGTTGTGTGGTGGATGGGGCCTGACTGAGTGGTTGAGATTTCATTGTATATTGCCCCCATCATGGATTGTGGACCAGGGTGCACAGTACCCCCTATTGATTTTGTGCATATGGAGGCCTCAGAACGTTTGGTTAGAGAGGAAAGTTGGTTGGCAAAGACAGTGCTGAGTGGGGAGAAGGGCTGGCATCAAGCCAGAAATGTTTTGTTTAAATTTCTGGGATCTGGTGTGATCATGGGACCAGCCTGGTTTCCTTGGAGAGGAGAAAAGGAATTTTTTTGGTTAAGTGATTACAGAGCCTTACACAAATCCCACCCCACATCCACTACTCTCTCCAGCTGTGCCTTCTGTGAGCTTTCAGTTGCACACTAAGCCCTCCTCCTCCCTGCATTTGTTTTGTCTGTCCAGCCATTTGCATCTGTTTCTCATATGCTCTGCCCAGTGCTGACCATCCAACATCTTGACCTTTCCTCCTTGGCAGTGTTTATAGCTGAAGGGATAGCTGACTTCACCACCAATCACAATTGGACTCTGACTGAGCCTGGAGGCAGAACTTAAGTAAGTACTGTACTACTGTATATTAATTTCTGTAATGACAGTCACAGACACAGGACAACATTACATGACACTCACACCGCTGATAATTTGATTTGGAAACAAATTACCCAATGTAACATTTCCTGGAATTGTGAGCGAGAGAGAGAATAGAGATAACTATTATCGTGGAGCACTAGGGGCACAAAACAGACTCATTCAGTAATTTGCCCTAGCAGCGACGGTGAGCAGTCCAATTCATATCCTTTGTTGTAAAGCTGCTGCAAACCAAAAAACAAGTTGGAGGTGCCAGATGGAGCACTTATCTTAATTGGACACCCATTCAAACAAATGACAGGATGCCACCGATTGAGTGTCTGATTAAGTGTCTTATCTAGCGAGCCAGCCAGGTCAGCATTCATTCTTCTCCATAATAAAAGAAAACATTATCAAGTTCTGTTCTATGATGGTGATGATGGGACGGCGGGGGTGGGAGGATGGGGGGAGTCCAAGACAAGTCCTTTGGGAAGGATTGAATTAAGGAATGTTATGCAAATTAAAACCATATCTGGCTTTTTCAGAAATAATTTTTAAAATTTTTTTATTTAAATTTTGGTGACCAGGTACAAGGATAGGAGGGGTCGCTGTTGTGTACAATTAATTTCAGTATTTGACCATGTCTTTACTACTGTAGAATGACCAGTCAGCACACCTGCTGCTGAGTTCTGAAAAAGTTGCAGGTGATGCAACTCACCACCCCCCGACCTGAGGTAGAGGGCATTACAGTAGTCAAGTCTTGAGGTTACGAATGTATGCACCAGTGTGACCAAGTCTTCAGGTGGGACAAAGGGCTTAATCCAGGTGATGTTCCAGAGATAGTGAAAACCAGTACAGACAACAGCTGACACCTGGACATCAAATGCCAGCGTGCTGTCAAACACAACACCCAGATTTTTCACCCTTGAGAAAAGCTCCAGTTCTGTTGGACCAATAAAAAGGCCTAATCTGTCACCGGAGGTTCCCAAAGCCACTCTTCAACCAGGCTCTACCACCAGTACCTCGGTCTTCCCAGGGTTAAGTCCCAGCCAGTTTGAGACCATCTAGGCCTGGATCTCATCCAAGCATTTATTCAGCACACCGACAGTGTCAGATCTATCAGGTGAGAAAGACAGTAGAGCTGAGTATCATCAGTGTAACAATGGAAACTCAGCCTATACTATCTTAAGACCTCACCCAGGGGTGGCAAGTATATTATGAACAACATGGGGGGAGAACAGAGCCTTGGGGAACTTCACAGGGCAGGGCCCTAGGATCAGAGGAACAGTTCCCCAAAATTACCCTCTGGAACCTGCCCCAGAGATAGGACTCAAACCAGCTGATGACCTTGTCAGTAAGTCCTACATACTTCCTCAGCCTGTCCAACAACACCCCATGGTCCACAGTATCGATAGCTGAGGAGGGCTCAAGAAGGATGAGGATAGTTCTATTACCACTTCTTTGATGCAATTACCTCTTCCTGCTTGGCCTACCCATCTGATTCCAGATCATGCCAGAACAGACATTATTGTGGGGAAGGATGTCAATCTTGTAGGCCTTCTTGTATTGCCTCATGAAACTATAGAAAACAGGATTGTTTCCTGTAGTGATTTAGCCATAGTGCTAAAAGCTAAACAGCTGCAGCTACTCAAGAAATTGACTGTAACATAATATGTTGCTACCTTCTCCATCTACCATGAACTTGTCTATGAGGCATATCCATCCAGATGTGAAGAACTAGACTCCTACCTTTATCTTGTTGTTGATCTTGCCATTCAATGTGGTGATACTGTACTCATATTTATGATTGTCACAAATCCTTCTCAGCTAAAGTGGCTGGTTACCTATGAAGGTTCAATTTGTGAATTTCTTGGACTTCCCTTTACAAGTTGTTTTTCAGACACTTTGCTGGTCAATGAGCTTAAACATGTGCAATCTATGGCTCCTTCTCTCATCTAGCTGCCTTGTGTCCTTTAACCAGTACTGATAGGCTAAAGAATGCATGGGATAAGCATAAGGGAATCATAGTAGAAAGGAAAGGGGAATGGAGAAAGAATTATAGATTGGGCAGTCTGTGATAATGAAGTAGGTAGGGAGAAATTGGCAGACTGGATTGGCAAAGCTGTCCTTATCTTCCATGTTTTTATGATACTCACCTATCTCCTACTTCCTCTTTAACTCATTCATTAACTTCTCAACATGTCTTTTATGCACCACAAAATCTTATGGATAAAAGGGGACTCAAAATAATATTTTCTACCAGGAGAGCACTATTTTCAATGAAACAACATGCTTTGCGCAATCTTGTACTATGTTACATGTTTGTAGTCATTGTGGAGAAGCTCACTCATATCTGGCTTATCACTGAGAATCAAATTCCATACCTGTTCAAGATTTCAAATCACAATCAGCCCTTCCCTTGACACCACTAAATACTCCCCAATTATAGCTGGATTTATCAACCCATCCATCACAAACTCTTGTGCAGTTCCTCATTTTTGGTTCTAGCCAATGGATTTCATACTGAACATCACACAGTTCCTATTACTTCAGTTTAGTGCCCCAGTCTCAATTCTGCTACAGCTGAACCTCAAGTTGTTGATACCTGCTACAGCTGAACCTCAAGTTGTTGATACCTAACCAGCAAAATAACTGTTTAAAATGTTTCTCATTTGTCTCTTTTCGGACCCCTTTTTCCATATTTCCAAACAAGTCCTATTGGTATTGCTATCCAACAATATTCAGGAATGAAATGTCTGGTAATTGAACTTTCAGCTCCCCATTCAACAACGGATTCAAGCTTAATTTCCCTCATTCTTTTTGAAGATTATAAGTGTTTCTATGCAAGAATTGACAATGCTATTAAATTAATTGATACGGTGCCTGGTTAACAAAAGTAGAGATCACAGATGCCTTCAAACTGTTGTCTATTCATCCATCCCTATGGCATGTTTACAGAATCTATTGGAAGAACCCGTATTACTTTGCTGCACTCTTAACTTTTGGGTGTAAAAGTAATCCAAGTCTTTTTGATACCTTCTCTAGTTCTTTGTGTTGGATTCCCCTCAATGTATTTTAATGTCTTTGTATATGTATATGTACAGTATATGTATATTTTAATCTGCAACTGAAATAAATAAAATAAATAAAAATAAATTATGTCCATTCATGTTACATCTCTTGGATGATTTTCTTCTTATCGATGCTCCAGTTTCCTCTAGCCTCAAGTATTATCTGTCATAAGCGCTTATTCTCCAGGCTCAATATGTATACCTTTGAGCAAAGGAGGGAGAGAGGTGATATGATCGAGGCATTCAAACACCTTAAGGGCATTAACAAGGTGAAAGAGTCTAACATGTTTAAATATAAGAAAAATAGCAGGACAAGAGGACACAGCATGAGATTAGAGGGGGGCCGATTAAGGGGGAATGTGAGGAAGTTCTTTTTCACAGAAAGGGTGGTGGATGCATGGAATGGCCTACCTCAAGAAGTGGTGGCTATGAATACAGTGCAGGGCTTCAAACAGGCATGGGATAGGCATAAGGGAGCAATACAAATGAGTATCAATAGACAGGCCACTGACAGAGCAAAGGCCGATGGCACATTTATAAGGTAGAAAAAGAAATGGGCAGACTGGATGGGCCTTGCGGTCCTTATCTGCCATCAACTTCTATGTTTCTATGTTTCTATCAGCTCTTTATTATGATAAAAGTCTTAAAAACACTAGATTTACATCAATAATGGTTTAACTTTATTATTTTCTAGTTATTTGTTATTTTCTTTACTTTCCACTGCTGTTGGTCTACTAAATATTGTAGATAATGCAACAACTATTTTAACAAGTTTTTCAAAATGCATATGACTTTCCCTGCTCACCACACAATTCCTGCATGTGATATCACAATCTGTTGTCATGGTGGTCACTATAATGTCATAAACCCAAGGCACTGAGAGGTTAACAGAGGTGAGGCAAATGTTGTCAAACATTTTCTATGCAGCCTTTTTAGCTGGACTACCAAGATGTGTTATAAATCTTGGAAAGGAACATTGAAAATGAAACAAATGTAGCGCCCAATTTTAGAAATAGTTGCAGCTTTGTGAGGACTTGCAGCAAAGGTGTTTGATGTATGTTGTGATTTGTGGCACAACTTGCGTCAAATGGGATTTTTCAACACAGCTTGCATCTGTGCCATACACAGCTGTTTCCAACCCCATTTGCAACAGGGTTGCATCCAACAACCCTAGGCACCAGGTCTCAAGTGGGCTTGCGCCATGATGAGGCTGCCACATCCCCTTATATGGGATTTTGGAAGCCCCACCATGGATGCAGGAGGGGCTGACAGACAAGCCAGGAGGTGCTCTGACTGGCTTGTACAAATGGCCTGAGGTGGGACTGGGGCCTGTAGGGGCACACTAGGGGCAGGAAATGGTGTTGGGGGCATGGATGGGAGCTGGCAACCTGCCTCCAGCATGTAACAACTTGTGTGATGGCACATAGGGTGGCATCTGACCCAATAGGCACCCCTGTGCCCAGACAGTACAGCGCTGAAGCCACCTATCCTCCATCCCCATTTGGTTCCCCAGGCACTGGTATTGTAGTGCCCCCCCCACTGTCAGCTAGCCCTGATCCTCTTCCCAATGGTATCCAGGGGTACCAGTCCATGCCCCCTTCATGCTCCTGCTGTGCATGGACAGAAGTGAACACTCCTTATCTGGTGGTCTAGTGGCTCCCCCACCGTACCCACCCTGACAGGCAGTGTCACCCATCCCGCTCCCCCAACCATTCCCAATCAGCATCTGCAACTAGTAATACACTCTACACACCACTATGGCCAGCCACAGAATGCAATTGCACAGACTGCGGAACTGTACTGTACAGTTATGCTGTCTATGTGATCGCATTCTGTGGCTGTGCATAAAAGGTGCAGAAGAGGTACCAGTCACAGAAGCTGGTCAGGGATGGTGGGTGGGGTAGGGTGGGTAACACTGCCTGTCAAGATGGGGAGGTTGGGGGGCCACTAGACTATGAGGGAGACAGACCAGTGCTTTTTTTTTCACCTTTGTTTTTTTGTTTTATTCCAGGAGATCGGGGATGAGGGTGGCACTGTAACACAGAGGGCACTTGACATTGTTGTTGGGGGTGATCAGGGATCATGGTGGGGGGCACTACAGCACCAACCATGTGGGGGTTAGCAATAGCCTGACATAGCAGACATTCCATGCAAGTGGCACAGGTGTTCAGGGAGGGTAGTGTCACAGTGCCCTAGGGGTCAACACAATTCATGCCACAGCCTGGTGTCCACTGCCCCTTCTGTTGCCTGGTTCTGGGCTTGCTGCTCCTTGGGGCACATGGAGTGCTCAATGGCACTAGTCTGGGGACATGTCCTGGCCCTAAGCCACTGTCTATCATTGTGCCACTTGTCTTGGTGCAGGGCCACATGTTGCAGCAAATCCAGAAGTTTTGCCTCAAGTGGAAAATTGTGCCAATCCTTCTAAAATAGCTACTTTTGCCCTTGCCACAGCTGCTTCAGATGCAGCCCCCTCTTGTGCTGCAATTTGTGACCAACGCAGATGGCTTAGAAAATTGGGCCCATATTCTCTAGTAAATTATAACAGCTGAAACATCTTATTTCTGAAAGCAGAAGTGCAGAGTTGCTCTTTGGCATTCCTGTGGTGGATGACAAAACAGAATCACCAGTTCATGCTCTAGAGTTTCTAGGGTATTGAATTAGATACCTTAAAAAGGCAAGAATGCCTTCCTCAAAAGAAATTACACAGAATTGCAAACCTGGATTCACTTTTTTCTTACAAACAATCCTGTAAAAAATGAGAACTCCTTTCTATACTGGGATATCTCACTTACACTATGGGAATCCTTCCACAGTGCTGGAGTTTCACATCCTACTTGCTTACTCTAGTTCATTCAGTTCTACCTTTGGATCATCATGTAACCATCACTGCTGCTGCCTGTGCAGGCCTGGCTATGTGGTCTCATTTTCTTCAGAATGGAACAGAATATCCATATTCTATAAGGATCCATCTCCTTCAAATCATCTGTCAATCTTTACAGATACAACTCCTTCAATTGGCTTTGCTTCCATTCATGGAACCTCTTGGGGTCTATCTGTGCCCGACCTACAGCAATTGACTATCTTCCTCATTTTTATTCATCTCCATCTTTGTTTGAAATCTATCCTGTTGTTGCAGCTGCATTCAATTGGGGACACGCATGGAACAACCCAGTCGTAACTATATGCACAAACATGGAGCAACCAGTAGCCATTATAATTAAAAGGTGTTCTTCTTCTCATTCCGCAAAGAACTACCTGTGGTGACTAACATGAACCTCCCCATTGTGCTACTTTACTATTCATTGTGTGTATATTCCTGGTTCTTCTCACGTCTTAGCTGATTGTCTTTCATGATTCCATTTTCAGCAATTCAGAGCTACCTTTTCACAAGCCAATCAGGAAATGACCCCATCATCAACATTTTGGGAGCTGCAAATGACATAGACCATGTTTACATGCAGGTAGATATCTGATTTGAACTGGATTATTGAATTATCTGATAACTGAATCAGATTATTCAGATCCATGTAAACAGGACAATTCTTATTATAATCAGATTATGTAAACTTTTAGAAACTTGATTCAAATACCTGGATTTTTCCAATTTGAATCTGGTAACTGGCTCATGTAAACAGATCTGGTAATATTTTCAGATTATTATTATGTTTGCCTATGCCTGCTTGCATGAAGTGTGTCTGTTTGCAGTACAGAAATCATCACTCTGACTGATGGGGCATAATAATTAACAAAACTACAAGACCTTTCAAACAGTATTATTTTTATCAGTAATATCTTCTAAGGTTTTTTTAAAGGGACACTGTCAACCTGTTTTTCATCATATTATTTCTAGTTGAAACCCCACATTTTATGGTTGATTACCCTCTCTGAAATTCACTGATGTTGCTGTTTGTTTTGTCTGTCTCCATGCTTAGTAGAACTGAAATGCGTGGCAATGTATATTTATAAACAACCTTGTTTTTATTTACAATCCTGGTACTGTTCTTACTGCATACTTCCTGAGCATTAGAAGTAAAGTAAAACAAAACTTAATTTGTAAAGCACTTTTCAGAACCAAAGCACTGTACAAACACATTAAAACCATACAATTAGATTAAATTAAACAGTCATTTTTAAAATCCTTCAAAATAAGCTTTAGAGAACAAATATGTTTTGAGCTCAGATTTAAAACTCGAGACAGTCAGGCATCCTCTTATCTGATGAGGTAGAGAATTCCACAGGGAAGGGGCAGCACAGGAAAATGCATGTGCCCCAGATGTCTTTAACCGAACCCTGGGAATCTCTAGCAATCCCTCGTCAGTGGATCGGAGTGAGCGGGAGGGGCAGTAGGGAGTAAGGAGATCTTGCAAGTACTGGGGTCCCTGTTCATGTAGGGCTTTATAGGTCAGCAACCCGACCTTAAAGGTGATCCGCCACTGAACCGGCAGCCAGTGCAGTCCGTGCAGCACAGGCGTAATATGACTAGACCTAGATGAACCAGTCAAAAGCCTGGCTGCCACGTTCTGCACTAGCTGCAAGTGGCGTATATCAACCCCCAGCAGCCCTAGGTAAAGGGCATTGCAGTAACCAAGGCGGGAGGTCACGAAAGCGTGGACCAATATAGGAGGTCAGCCAGAGGAACCAGGTGTTTCACCCAGGCGATATTCCTAAGATGATAAAACGAAGATTTGACAATGGCAGACACCTGTGATTTCAGGGTCAAATCATCATCAAAAATAATGCCCAGGTTACATACCTGGTCTGAGATCAGGAGCTGGATGCCATCAAGCCATAAGCCAGATGGAAGCCCATCCCTAAGACCCACCTCACGGCGACCAGGGTCCCCAACCAGCACCTCAGTCTTATCCGGGTTTAACCTCAGCCAGCTAGTGTTCATCCAATCTCTGATCTCAGCTAGACTGGTGTTAAGCACAGAGATCACATCATCCTGTCTGGGAATAAAGGACAGATACAGTTGGGTCTTTGGTGGATTGTGGGTCATCTGGGGCATGCCCTGGCTCATTGGTGGGGGGTTAAAGGAGATCTGATTACGGAAGGGGGTGGCATCTGCCCCCAACTGGAAAAAAAAAACATGACCACCACCTGCATTGCAGATCTGTGGGGGTGTAGATGCAGCAGCACTACTATTGGGGGCAAGGGGTCCCATGCTCATACCTGCCATGGCCACCAGCCCCTCCAGCAGTGGACTGGCAGGTGTTGGGAGCTCTGAGGTCACCTTCCTCAGGGGGGAACAGGATCACCCTCTACCCAGAGATGTCTCCTGGAGTGGTGCACAGCAGGTTATCTCAGACCCAGGCTCCATGCGCCCATAGGGAGGCTTGCAAAATCCCACTTTAGAGGATATTGCAGCACTGCCCCAGTGCAAGCCTCCTTCTGCCATAGTGCACTGGTGTGGCCATTGCAAGAATGGTGCAGAAGGAGCCAGAAGAACTGTGGGTCACCCTGGAAACAGGAAATGGGACAGCCATAAGAACTGGGGTTGTCTACAGGCCCCCAGACCAGAGGGAGGACATAGACACATTACTGTTAGAAGATATACAAAACATGACAGCTAAAGGGGAGGTTCTGATAATGGGAGACTTCAACATGCCAGATATAGATTGGTCAATACCAGCAGGAACATCTGCCAGAACTAGACTCATAGTGGATTCCTGCAGGGAGGGCCTCAAACAACTGGTACAGCAACCCACAAGAGACAGGGCTATCCTAGATCTAGTACTGACTAAAAAGAAGGATCACAGATCTCCAGGTAGAAGGTCACCTGGGGGCCAGTGACCATCACATGGTATGGTTCAATTTGGCTACTACATCTAAATCATCCCATTCCAAGGCAAAAATATGGGACTTCAGAGGAGCTGACTTTGATAAGATGGCCAACAGAGTTAAGCTAGCCCTGGCAAAAGAAACACAGGTGGGAGGTACACAGGCAAAGTGGGCAAGCATTAGGATACAATACTTGAAGCAACATCCCATTGTGTTAGACAGAAAAGGAAGTGCAAAAGAAGAAGGAAACCACTTTGGTTCTCAAATACAGTAGCAGAAAAGGTCAGAGCCAAAAGGCTGGCCTTCAGGAAATATAAGGGAACACAGCGGGATGAAGATAGGGAGGCATACCAAACTGCCCTAAGGGAAGCAGGTAAGGCAGTAAGGCAGGCAAAGTCCCAAACTGAGGAAACACTAGCACGAATAGTAAAAGAAGGTGACAAGACTTTCTATAGATACATTAGTGAAAGGAGAAAGTCCAGAGGGGGTATTGCTAAGCTTAATGGAGAAAAGGGAGCATGTGAGGAGGAGGACCCTGTAGAGGCATCTATCCTAAATAGATACTTTTGCTCAGTATTTACTGAAGAGAAGGTAGGGCAGGGCCCACAGCTCAGCATCATGGACACAGGGGAGGGAGGTGAGCACTACTCCTTCACAAAAGAAAGGGTCCTACAAGAGCTTGCTAAGCTCAGGGTGGATAAGGCAATGGGACCTGATGGCATATATCCCAGGGTACTTAAGGAGCTAAAGGAGGAACTAGCAGAGCCATTAGCAGAATTGTTTAGTGAGTCTCTGAGCACAGGAGAGGTCCCAGAAGACTGGAGAAGGGCTCATGTGATCCCGCTCCACAAGAGTGGTAGCAGGGAGGAGGCGGGGAACTACAGACCAGTCAGTCTTACCTCAGTAGTGGGCAAGATTATGGAGGCACTCTTAAGGAAAGGATAGTGCAACACCTGGAATCCATAGGGGCACAGGATCCAAGACAGCATGGGTTTACAAAGGAAGGTCCTGTCAAACTAATCTCATAGATTTCTTTGACTGGGTAACCAGAGTGGTGGACCAAGGGGAGCAGTTGATGTCACATACCTTGACTTCAGCAAAGCTTTTGACACTGTTCCACATAGAAGATTGATAAATAAGCTAGGTAGGCTCGGGTGGCTGACAGTTGGTCAACTGGGTGGCAAACTGGTTGACTCGAGAAAACAGAGAGTGGTGGTAAATGGTATACAGTCAGAAGAGATGCAAGTCACAAGTGGGTACCTCAGGGATCAGTCCTGGGGCAGTCCTATTCAACATCTTCATTAGTGACCTCCTAGATGGACTAGAGGGTAAGGCTTGTCTGTTTGCAGATGACACCAAGATCTGCAACAGAGTAGATGATCCAGATGGGGTGGGCAGAATGAGAAGAGATCTGGATAAACTAGCAAAATGGTCAGAAGAGTGGCAACTGGGATTTAATGCAAAGTGCAAAATCATGCACTAGGGAAGAGAACCCTGAAGCCACTTATAGGCTGGGAGGAGTTGCTAGCAGTCACAAAGGAAGAAAGAGACTTGGGCATCATCATCACTGATGACCTAAAATCATCAAGCAGACCTCTAAAGCAGTAGGTAAGGCTAGGGGTGTTAGGGTGTATTAGTAGGGTATCACAAGTCGTAAGAGGTAATAATCCCTCTGTACAAGACATTGGTTAGGCCCCATCTGGAGTACTAAATGCAGTATTGAGCCACACCTTCACAAGGACATTAACTAAATTGAGGCAGTCCAGAGAAGGGCAACCAAAATGGTGCATGGACTGCATCAGAAGACATATGAGGACAGATTAACAGAGCTCAATATGTATACCCTTGAGCAAAGGAGGGAGAGAGGTGATATGATCGAGACATTTAAACACCTTAGGGGCATAAACAAGGTGAAAGAGTCTAACATGTTTAAATATAAGAAAATAGCAGGACAAGAGGACACAGCATGAGATTAGAGGAGGCCGATTAAGGGGAATATGAGGAAATTCTTTTTCACAGAAAGGGTGGTAGATGCATGGAATAGCTTACCACAAGAAGTGGTGGCTATGAATACAGTGCAGGGCTTCAAACAGGCATGGGATAGGCATAAGGGAGCAATACAAATGACTATGAATAGATAGGTCACTGACAGAGCAAAGGCCGATGGCACATTTATAAGGTAGAAAAAGAAATGGGCAGACTGGATGGGCCTTGCGGTCCTTATCTGCCGTCAAATTCTATGTTTCTATGTTTCTATGTGCAAGCCCAGTTGGTGCAAGCAGTCTCCCCAGTGGTGCAGGGTGCCTTCTAAAATCCAGACTGGCACAAGGTGTGGTACAAGGAGCCCTTTGCGCCATGTCTCTTTGACACAGGTCCCTTATGCCAGTCCTGATCAATTTAAAATTGGGCCCCAGGTTTCCAGCTGCTTCACTTCTGTCTGTTTGTAAGTCACATACAGTATATGCACATTGCATCATTCTGAAATAAATACCTCAGTAACCCAGTGCATAAGGAAGCAAGTCCTAGTGACCGCTGCCAGTTACTGACCCTCCAGGCTCCAAGCCTCTGGAGTCCTCATTCTATATCTGAATGTTTGTGGTTATCCACCATGAAGTGGGACCACTGTGGGGCAGATAGCTGGATGTTAGGTAACATATAAGGTAGCACCCACATTCCAGTATCTAACACACGACTACCTGACATGTCAATATTTGACCAGAGCTATGACAGACCATATATACTGCCCACAACCACTATCATTCTTCAGTATTTGCTTTACACATTTTCTTAACCTACTTTCCAACTTACAGCTATTACATCCCAGAATCTATATGCAATCAACTCACACCCCAATAACTGACTCTGTACTACTTTTTAGTGCAGTGTGGACTTTTTTCTGGAATGGAGGATCTATATAAGGTGGTTATAGAGCAACTACTGAGGTGTGGTGGTAGTTGTGGGAAGATATAGATATATGGGATAGTTTACACAGATAATAGGATGCGCTGCAGTTGTATGGCAGATACAAGGATGAAGAGTGGTTTCCAGTGAAGTACCATGGTGTTAGGGTTATTATGGGGGCAGAAACAATGATGAATGTAAGCTACTGGTAAATACAATGATGGGTTAATTACAATACAGTTACTGGGGTGTAACAGTATACTGTATAATTTTGAACCTGATACTGGAATGTGGGTATTTGAGGGGTAGGGGAAGGTAAATGATCATTACTTGTACCTTGAAAGCTGGTCCCAAGGTGGGACCCCCTTGAAAATGAGATGGTACAGATGTGCCAATGTGATGAAAAAGCTACAGATAACTTCAAGTGCAAGAGTGTTGCCAGACTGGGGGGGGTAGGTGGAGCAGATATTTATTTGTTTAGTTACTTTATGTATATGCTCCCCCCCGCCTCTTCCCCCCGCCACCAGCACACTGACACACCGTGAGTCTCCAAGGCATCCTCACAGCTGTTGTTCCCCTCCTTTCCTGGAGCCCAGTGACTGAGGTAATCTCTGATGGAGCCGTGGCTGCATCCCCATGTGTGGATGAGGTGGGCAGGTCTTGTCCTCACAATTCTGCACTTTTGTTGGGACACTCTGCAATGGGGATAGGCAGGGGAGTTCTGGATCGGTGCTGGGCACTCTGTCTTCCTGGTGTGCTGGGGCAATTTTTCTGATTTTTTCTGGAGGCATGATGTGTGATTGGATGTCAGGGTGCATTCTCCAACGTCCATCATGCCTCCCCCTCTAAGTCTGGACTGGTGCTCAAGGTGCTGCCAGCTTCTACCAAAGGCCAGACAAGTGCCAAGTCTTACCCCACTCCCCCAACCCTCGGATAAAGCAAGCAGTCCCATGGATGCTCAAGCCTTCTACCCCAGCTGGCCCTCCAACTCCCTGGGCTCGTTCCTATACCTGGATCACCAACATCACTAGCAGTAGTGCTAACACTGCACCGGCAGGCCAACCCATGGTGGAGAAGATATTGAGGTATGGGCAGAATATATGGTAGCTTCAGAAGTGTTACTGAAGTGAAGGTAGCAGTGGGGCAGATATCATTGAGTGGGGTAGTAGCAGGGAAGAATATTGGCTAGTTGTGAGTGTTACTAGAGTGGTGATAATGGGGCATATTTTGGGGTTTGGAGTAGTTGCAGGGAAGAATACTGGGTTACTGTGAGTGTGTTATTAGAGGCGGGTAGTTGTGGGATCAATATTGGGTAGTGGGGTATTTGCAAGGCAGAATACTGGGTAACTGCATGAATGTTACTGGGGGGTAGTTGTGGGGCAAATATTGGGGTGTGTGGTAGTTGCAGGGCAGAATATTGGATAGCTGCAATGGTGTATATAGAGTGAGGGTAGCTGTGGGGCAGACAATGTAGTAGGTGTAGTTGTAGGGCAGTATATTGGGACATTTTGAGAGTGTTACTACTGTCGGGTAGTTGTAGGGCAGATATTTTACTGTAGGATAGTTGCAGGGTAGAATATTGGGTTACTGAGAATGTATAACAACTAGAGTTGTGGTAGTTCTGAAACATATGTTGGGTAGTGGGTATTTGCAGGGCAAAATATTGGGTAACTGCAAAAGGTTACTACTGTAGGGGTTGTGGGTTAACTATTGGGACATGGGGAAGTTGCAGGACACAAAATAGGGTAGTTCAAAAGTGTGACTAGAGTGGGTAGCTGTGCTCAGACATTATAGAGAGAGGTAACAGCAGGGTAGAATATTCGTAGCTGTGAGAGTTACTACAGTGGGTAGTTGGGGCAGATATTGTGGTGTAGGGTAGTTGCAGGGTAAATACTGGGTCACAGAGAATGTCTTATTAGAGTTGTGGTAGTCGTGGGATAGGTATCGGGGAATGGGGTAGTTACAGGACAAAATATTAGTTGGCTTCTTAAGTGTTGCTAGGGTGTTGGTAATTGTGCGGCAGATAATGTGGTGTGTGGTAATTGTGGGGCAGAATGTTGAGTAGCTGTGATGATCTTACACTGGTGTAGCTGTGGTGTAGAAATTGTGGCATGTGACAGACGAAGGGCAGAATATTGTGCGGATGCATTAGTGTTGGAAGAGTGAGGGTAGCTGTGTGTCAGATAATGATGTGAGTAGTTGCAGGACAGCATGTTGGAAAGCTGTGAGATTGTCATTAGAGTTAGGGTATCTGTGGGCAGATATTTGGGGGGTAGTTATGGGGCAGAATATTATGTAGTTATAAGAGAGATGCTAGAGTGAGGAGTTATGAGACAGATACTGGGGTGGAGCAGTTCCACATAAGAATACTGCGTGCTAGCTGTAGGGCATTACAGGAGTAGGAATACTGTACCTGTGGGGCAGAGGTTGGGGTGTGAGGTAGTTGAAGATAAGAATTGTACTCTTACGTTTTTGTGGACAGAATACCTTTTGTCTGAATCCTAAGTATAAAATATACTGTAGACAAAATACTCATGTTACAACTGGAGCCCATGTAAATCAAACCAGATAACTCTCAGACATGTAAACAGATGCACTGAATCAGATTATTAAGAGAGACTGCATGTAAACAGCACTGAAGAAAACTCAATCAGGTTTTCAAGTTATCTGATTTCTTCAGATATCTGATTACTTCCTGCCATGTAAATGTGGTGATAGTCTGGCTTCTCAATAATTCATCACATACTATATGGAACTCTTTAGCTTTGTCTGCTTGAACTGCATATAAAACAACCTGGAAGAAAATTTACTGCCTTCTGCATTTAGGAAAACGTGAACCCCTTCCATTGTCATGCTGCTCTGATTTTGGCATTTGTATTATACTGTTTTCAGACCTTTCACTTATCAGCCACAACAATCAAACAACATGTTTCTGGTATACAGTTATCCTTTATGTCCTCTCATTGTGACATACTAATAACGTATCTCTCAAATCCTGAAAGGTATAAAGAAAGAGACTCCTCCAGACTCATCATCAAGAAAACCTAATGACTACAAACCCATATTCTCAGCTAATGCTTCTCTTAAATAATAGCTTCTTTGGACCCATTACTGACCATCATCTACAAGCTTCTATGACTCTGGCAGTCTTTGGAGTCTTGTGACCTGGAGAATTCACATTGTGATCCTCAGTTGTTGATCCATCCATCCATCTTACTAATAACTGTTTACAGAACATTTTTACAGGCCATTTTGTCCTTACTCTACCAGAGAAAAACTGGCAGAATCAACAGAGGAGTCCATGTTTCATATTTTGCTACAAACTCAACCTGGTGTCCAATTCAAATATTCAGTTTGCTGCAATCCTCAGACTCAGACATCCTAAATATGTTCATCCTTTTCTATACATTGAGTCATACTCCATTGTGGCTCCATCCTGGTTCGTCCTCCATGTCAGAATACTATTGTCTCATCTGGATCTTGATGCTTCTTCCTTTTCTGGCCATTATTTTAGAATAGTCTCATCCACCGCAGTTCCCAGAGAGAACATTCCGGGTCAGATAATTAAAGTAACAGGTCACTGGACATCATCCTGCTTTGAAACATCTATCAGAGACCCAGATTCAGAACTCCACCATGCTTAGCAACAGCTAACCTCATAGTTCTAAGGGTGAAGGGAAGGCCAACCCAATAACCTTCATTTCCCAGAGGACTCCTCCACATGGAGGTTTTTCCAGTCCTCCATGTTATTGGGACTATTCTGTGACTTGGGGGAGGTGGGTTCCTTTACATCTCACTTTGCACATTTGACTCATAGGTATAATTTTTCCTTTATCCTTGAGACTATTCTCTTGGCACTTCTATTGAGGGAGAAAAAACCAGAGCAAGAGAGAAGTTAATGTTTCACAACAGATGCACAAGCACAACACATACTGGAGCCTTCCATTGAATTGAAAGATTTAACCTGCAGTTCCATAGTGCCATCAGACTCCTCCCCTCTTCCCAACTACTTAAACGTCCATAATCCATCAGCTCCATGCTGAGTGAATTTTCACATTCTACCTCCCTCGCCTCCTTCTCTGGAACAGTTTCACAAGTACAACACACGCTGGCAGCCTTCTATTGAAATATTAAATATCACAGTGAGTTGCCAGGAAAAAGTGCACCACAATAAATAAGGAAAAATCCCATGACAGTGAGTGTTTAGACTTTTAGCATTAATGTAAAAATAAAATGACTACTGAAATTTTAAGATATTGTCACTCCAGAGGTAAGTGGGCACTAAAACCTAAGTGCAGATTTTTGTTATATTCACATACACTAGACAAACAGTAGTGTGCACTCGAGAAGAAGTGTGCTATGTACTGATGAAACCTTCATGAACAGTGCTGGAGGAAGAAGTAGCATAAGATAAAGATTTTGCGTTTATATACTGTAGCATTTTCATGCAAACTGTATCCCAAAGCACTTTACAAGCAATTAGAGCCTGGTAGTGAAGTGACTGTAAATGTGTAGTGGCAGCCATTTCACACGTGAAAAGACACACACACACACACACACAAACACACACACACACACCAACTGCATGAACCAGTTTTATGGAAGGGGAATGTTAGTTAGAGCTCAGGGGAAAAACCCTAATCTTAGGAAAAGTGTCTTGGGCTCTTTACTTCCACCAAGACACCCACCAGAGATTGGAAGAAGGGACTTCAGTTTAACATCACATCCAAAGGATGACACACTCCAACAGTATAACACCCCTCAGTGCTGCACTCAGGTGCCAGCATTTTAGGAGCTCAGTCCCAAAGTGGGACAGGAACTCATGACCTCCTGGCACAATGGTGGATGTGCCACTAACTGAGTCATAGAGTACAAGCCACCACCTAATGACAAGGCTCCATACATCAATAAAAACAGTAAGTAGGAGAAATAACTGTTATGAGTATTTTTATTATTTTTCTTAGAAAGAACAGACTTGCCTCACAACATTATTAGAGCACTAGAGTGAAAAGGAAAGTTTTAAACAGAAGCATATTCTATATTTAAATAAATGCAGTGGGACAGAGAAAGCACAAGCACCCAAGTTGAAAGGAACTCCATAATCAATCAATCAATCTATCAAAATCTTTATTTATCCAGGCGATCACCATTGAGAAAGCTCATTTACAAGGTGGACCTGCAGTTTGCAGGAACAAATGTACAGATACAAATAAGATATACATAAGACAATAAGAACACAATGTTTACAATAACAATATGAGCAGAATATATACATTCCAATGGCACATGCAGAAGTAAGATATGCATAAAACAACAGTAGCATGATATATACAATAACCACAGGAGCCAGATGTGTACGGTTAGCATATACAATAAAACCCTTTGTGATGCTATCCATCAAGATCATGGTACTGGCCTGTATAGAAGTCCCTGAAATATGGAGGGGTGCATGAATAGAAGGCAGCAACGCTGGTGGGAAGATGCTGGGATGCTTATACAGACAGTGTCTGGGGCATAGGATTATGCCACAGGTGGGGAGTGGTGTGTAAGGAAGGTGCAGAGGGTGCTAGATACAGGTGGGACTGAGGGAGGGGGAGTAGTAGTGGCATGGGAGGACTTAGATGAGCAGCAAAGACTAATGTGGATAAAAAGTAAATGATAGCCAGACTGCTAGGAGTGATGGAAACAGTTACAGAGCACTACAAATGTTTTGGCATACAGGGTTCTAAACATGCCAAGGCTAACAGGGGAGCTAAGTCTCAATGATTTCTGTATCCTATTCCAGAGCGTGGGCAAGACAAAGCTTATGGCAGCCCTTCCAAAACGGGTTCTGGCACTAGGTACTTCAGAGAAACCTGCAAGTGGCTTCTCAAGGCATAATTCCCGATCGGACTTAGGGGGAGACAGTCAGCAGCATATTGGGGGAGTTTGTTGGGGAGGGCTTGGAGCATCCATACAGCTGCATTTCTACACTGCCTCTATTGCAGGAAGTCCACCCCATGGCTGTATATAAAGAGCAGTGATGGGTAGAAAGCGGGAGGCCAGTTATACATCTCAGTGCTCTATGGTACAATACATTCAGTTTAGCAAGGTGTAAAGCAGGGCATTGGCCATAAATGAAATCAGCGTAGTCAATTAATGAAAGGAACATAGATTGCACAGCTGTCTCTTGGCGTCTATGGTCAAGAGGTGATTAATTCTGAAAAAAAGACAAGTCTCTGCCTCAGCTTTTTCAGCAGCTCTTCTATATGTTCCACAAAGGAGAGTTTATTGTCTAGCCAGACACCCAGATACTTGAACTTAGGCACAAATTGAAGGTTTTCACCTAGTAAAGTGGAGATAGAAGGTAACGGATCAGCAGTGGCAGAATTAGACCCTGAGCCAACTGGTGAGAACAGCATAGCCTTGTTTTTTAGCATTTAATAGTAGCCTTTTGCTAAGGAGCTGGTGCTGCAGGATATTAAAGTCAGTTTGTAGGTTACGGCAGGCTGCTTCAGGACATTCACGGCTTAGGTAGAGCACCGTATTGTCAGCAAACAGATGGATACTTGCTTCCTTAATGCCTACGTCCAGGCTGTTGATATAGATAGCAAACAGTATTGGGCCCAGTATGAAGCCCTGAGGGACACCTCTTTTTATCAGCTTAAGTGGAGAAAGCTGCCCTTCAGCCTTGATTTGTTGCTGCCTACCAGTGAGGTAGTCTTGGAACCATCCCAAGGAGGTTGAGTCAAGGCCTATTGTATTTAAGGTGGAGAGGAGTAAGCAGTGGTCAATGGTGTCAAATGCCTTACTGAGGTCCAGGAAGACGGCACAAACACATTTTTTGTTATCTAAGTCCCATTGCCAGTCATTAGTTACTTTTTCCAGAGCCGTAATTGTACTGTGCTTTGCTCTGAAGCCAGACTGCATTGGGTTTAGCAAGCTTGAGTTGTCTACGAAGGATCTCAGCTGGGTATCCATGATTTTTTCCAGTAGTTTGGAGAGTATGGGGAGAAGGGAGATCGGCCTATAGTTATTTAGGTCACAGGGATCCCCTGACTTAAACTGGGGGATGACGTGATCAATTTTCCATACTTGGGGGAGGGAACCTTGTGATAGTGACAGGTTGAATAGGTGTGAGATAGGTGGGTCAAGGATGTGATATGCTATTTTCAAGAAGTATGGGTCAAAGGAGTCAGCTCCAGCACTTTTCCTGGTGTCCAATTGTAGAAGAAGATCTTCATCTTCTTTTATGGTGGTAGGTAAGAAGGAGAAGGCTACATTATTGATATTTGGTTCTGGAGACTGGGTGCTGATCTGTGGGAGCACTCTGCTTACTGGTGTGTTATCGAATGCCAGGCCTGCAGTGGCAAAATGATTGTTGAAAGCCTGCAGAATCTCATTTTTATTGTTGATGATAGCATTGTCAGTAGTGATTTTAGAAGGAAGCACATTTCCTGGATAATGACCAGTCAGGTTCTTTTATGGTGGACCAGAACTTGGTAGGGCATTCTGATGTAGAGACTAGCTCAGATTGATAAAAGTTGGCCTTGGCCTCTCTGACTATCTTAGTGCAGGCATTTCTAGCTGTCCTGAAGAGACACCAGTCTATGTCTGCATGTGATTTGCGGGCCTTTTTCCAGAGATAATCTCTGTTAAGTAAGGCAGCCTTCAGGTCCGCTGAAAACCAATGACAGGCTCTAGTTTTTATTCGTGCTTTGACCAGGGGAGCATGGTTGTTTAGAGCGCAGGTTACGATTTCATGGAAGATATCATAGGCATCACTCACTGATTTAGCCAGGTAGAAGCTCTGCCAGAGCAAGGAGATTTTCAGATCATTGAAGTATGCAAAAGGATCGAAGTTCCGTCTGGACCTTTTAGTGGAAAATTTTGATGTTGATAAGGGTTTGGTATCAGATCTTATACCAGCAATAAAAAAGTGGTCACTAACATCAGCTGAGAAGATTCCAGCATGGGAAAAGGAGTAGGGTTTGCTAACAAGCAGGACGTCCAGTAGGGTGCTTCTCATTGGATTTTTCTTTTTAATGCGAGTTGTCTCAGTAATAAGTTGTGTGAACCCATGAGAGTCACAGAATTGCTTCAGGGGTAATGAGACCTTAGTCAGCCTATCATAGTTAAGATCACCCAATATAATTGTTTCCAGAGGGACAGAGTCCAGAAGGGATGACAGATGTGACAGGAGTTGCAGTCCTGCTGTGGGAGGTCTGTAACAGCCTATGACACGGAACGCCACTGATGAGGAAAGTTCGATTTTAAGGGACAGGCATTCAAATCCACCTGCAATGGAAGTAGAATCTAATATGGACACTGTAAATTTGTTTTTGACATAAATGGCTACTCCACCACCCCTGGTCCGCCTGTTGGCTCTGAAGAGAAGGTAGTCGGGGATGTTAATCTCTCTTTCTGGAGTGGAAGCCCGAAGTCAGGATTTCGAGAGCACAAGTACGTCTGGTGCAGTATGACTTATCAATGCTTGGACTGAGTCAAATTTCTTTAAGAGACTACAAATGTTTGCATGCAGAAAGCTGACTCCTTTCAGACTTGTAAGTTCGAATGGCGATAAGAGCGCTTTTGTGGGGCCAGGGTTAAGTTCAATGTTGTCTGAACACAAAAGTAGAAGAAGCACAATTTTCCTCAGGGCAAAAAGGAGTAATTTGAAGGGACAAATCTTTCTGCGACTAGTATAGGTTTGAGTACAGGGGTCCGAAGACTGAAACTTCCCCTTGTGATGACCTAAGGATGCATAGCCTAAAGTCCATCCAGAATAACACCATGCCATGCAGATTTTTGATAGCTAGGGTGTGAAGCCATGTAGAGGAGATGAAGTAGCGGTCCCACTTTGGGGACCTTCCACAAATTGAAAGGGGTCAGAGTCATACAGTGGCAGCACCATTTATTCATAGGAACATCTAATCAAGTAAAGCTAGAATATAAAGCAATAAGAGCAGATTTATACTTAGAATGCCATCAGCTATACAACATATTACCTATTTATAGGTCAGGAAATTTCTAAGAATGTTTCAAGGCTGTTTCTCTGAAATGAGAATGTTTTTTAGAGGTTTGGCATACCTTTGCGAAAATATGATATTGGCTAAAAAAACAAAATGAGGATGGCACGAAAAATGGATTTTAAACCTTCAGAAATCATTCAGGCCAGCTTATCTGGAAAGTGAAACATATCCAAAAACAGGCAGTCTCCAGAATGCAGGAGATTAAGAAATTAGAAATGAATAATAAAATGTAATACAAGTAGCCACAGTGATTTAATATGCTAATATAGGTGGATTCATCATTAGTAGAGTGAGAATGTACTCTGCCCATATTTAGTTAGAGTACGGAGTAAAATAGAATATATTATTTGTATTGATGTGTATATATGCATGGTTCGTATTGTATATTTTTAATCTGTATTTTTGGAAATTTAGGATTTACCCAGATCCCAGATGAAGTCCTAGTTCAGTACCACAAAATGTTGGCATGTCATTCTGCAAGATGGTGTTTTATTGTCTGGAAGCTGTATAAAATAATAAACTGCATTCTTAATCATGTCACTAGTGATTATACTCCAGCTAGGCACAATGGCCAGATACAGAGGACATTTCTATTGTGTGTGGATTCTTGCACTGGCATCAAACCCTGAAAACATCAGTCCAATCTGTCCATTAACTACTGTACCCTAACTGTAATGATGATGTTGCTCCACTATAGCACCGTATACCTGTGATAAAGGATTCCATTGATCCTTTGTTTGTCAAGGCATAGATAGGGGATACATAGTGGCCCAACTCAGAATATGCCATTTATATAGATCAGTGAGGAGGCAGTGCATAACTTATACATGATGACATTCTGAGACAGATAATTGGGTGTTTCTTTTATACCACACATTTTCAAATGTAAACCTTTTTAAATGAGCTCTTTTTTGGGGGGGGGTCTGTAACTGTTTATTTTGACTTTCCTACTGTGCTTGGAATGCTGCATGGCTCCACTGTGATGCCATAGGTTTTGTTTCAGCTGCTGTACAATTGGTAAAGCATAGCATTATGACTTATTTAACCAACGTTATTACATTTGTGACATATCTAGTATTCAAATAAACATTTTTGCTTGTTAGTAGATATGTCATGAAAAACGTACACCATTTACCTGGTGAAATTTAAACTCAGTGATGCGGAATAAATGATGTTTCTGAAATCATCTGCAGAACTTTGGTATGCGTAAAATGATACAGTATACAATATTATGTTATAATGTTTATTATGAACTGGGTGCCTAGAATGAAAGAAGATGATTGACTGAGATGTCTTTGAAGCCTTGATGATATCAGGCTACATCATCACAGCTTCAAAAAACCTCCGGTCACCAGCTTCCTCGCTACTGTGCAGTGTTCCTCATGTCCCACAGTCCGAGTCCAACCCGGTCGCCTCTTCTGACATGACATCATCCTGCTCATGCCACACAGAAGTCACGCTACTTGAGTCAAACCAAAATAAAAAAAAAAAAACACCTACCACACTGAACCACCAGCAACCACACTAAAACACTCCTCGGGAACACTCCCAACACCAATGTACAAAAACTGCTTCATGACACACATTCCTCTGTACCTTCACACCACATTGTCCTAGTGGTTGTCCTAGTCAGCTGCTCACTTACAGCATTGGCCCGTGACTTTTTTGTTTAAAAAAAAAAACATTCACAATGTTGAAAAGCTCCAACTGCCACGTACAAAAATCAACAGGAAGTCACAGATGTATTTATTGGGTCCCAGAGCAGGCAGTGGCACCGGGTCAAACACAGTAGTGCTGGCAGAGTGAGACAGATTATACAGACCAGTTACACCAGTGCCACCTGCTGCCCACTGCCCTCCAGGAACTATTATGTCAAAAGATACTCCTCCAACATCTGAAAACATGTATTTTCAAAAGGCTTTAACTTTTTTACATTTTTTTTACTGAAAAAAATAATTAACCCAGTTCATAATAGCAATAAGTCACTCCAGGGTATGGTATATCATGGGATATCATCACTTCTTGGATGGTTGAACACACTCGGCCTGCGCCTCGTGCCCAGCCACCCGAGGCATGATGATATCCCATGATATACCACACCCTGTCGTGTCTTACTGCTTAATTGTTGCACATCAAGTTATGCCATTAATACCAAACAAATACTTGAGTGGACTTTAAATGCAGAAGTGTTTGATGCAAAATGAAAATAGGATGCCTCTTCTTTAAGGAACCAGTCATTCAACTATGATTGCTACTGTACATAAAGCAGCACTTACTGAGTCAAGTTTGTGGTTACTGTTTTCTGCTCTAGTACTTTGTTACATACTTTTAAAAGACTCTGATTTAAAATAAAACATTTGAAAAAGGGGACGAGTGCTCCGTTAAAGCTTTTAGTACATGACAGCAAACCTGTGATACATATTTTCCAGAGGTCTAATGCTTTCTACATTTCTATAATTACTGCACATTAGTTCAAAATCTCAGTGCTTTATAGAAGCCTCTTTTTTACACATGACCACATATTTTAATCCAAGAAGGTATGCAGGCTCCAGAGTCAAATTCAGTCATTTTATAAGATACCCTATCTACTATCCCCAATGTTATACCCAATAAGGGAGTTCAAATGCACTAATAAAAATCACACTCTACACTACAGAATTTACATGTGCAGTGCTGTAACTGACATGCATCACACAACTGCAACCAGTTAGTTTACAAAAATCTCTGAACACTGACTTACTTTTTGTTTATACTGATACAGATTTACAAGCAGAATCTCACGACTTTTTTATTTAACATTTTGTTATTTAGAAAAATATTAGCCCCAGTTATCTCCATACAGTATGTCACCAATATGTTAATTGCTGACAAACATGTTTATGTTTTGAAAAGTACCTAGGCCCAGATATTCTAAAGGGTTGCGCCATGCGCAACAGGGTTGCGCGTGCGCAACTCCAAAAATGCGCCATTCTGCGATATTCAGAAGGGGCCAGTTGCACCACCAAAAACATGCTGAGCAACAGCGCAATGGAAATGAAGGCATGTGCAACTGAAGAAGCGGAATCCATGCATAAAGTGCGCAATGCGATATTCGAACACTTGCGCAATGCGCAAGAGTTGCTCAGCCGGAAGTTGCGCAGTAGCGGAATTGAGCCAAAATAAAAAGGCTCAAGGAAGCGGCGCAAGAACTGTAGCAGGCCGCAAACTGGGGGAGAGAGACAGAGACAGAGAGAGAGAGAGAGACAGAAGCTGGAAAGGCAGACAGGGACAGTGGGTCCAGGAAGGACAGAGAGGCCAGCAGGGGGTGCCCGGTGCAGTGGAAGCAGCAGTGGGGGCAGCGGGGGTAACACAGGAACAGCAGCCGGGGCAGAAGCCAGGAGATGGACAGTGCCAGCTTCCACATGGAAGCTGTAATGAGGGGTGAGACACCATGCTGTGGGGAGCGTGGCCACGGGAGGGGGCCCGTCGGCTGATATGCCCGACAAAGCGGTATCGTGCCCATCAGCTTCGAGCTGTACACAGATGTCGAGATTGTGGGCGGTACCCGTCTGAACAGGGCAATACTGAGGCGGCTCTGTAGGCTGTGCAGTGATGTGATGCAGGCACCCTCATGGCGGAGTCGCGCTCTGTCTGTGGAGACCAAGGTGACAGCCTGCATGTGCCTGCTCACCACGGGCACCTTCCAGAGGCCGACAGGGGACACCACAGGCATTACACAGTCGGCCACGTCATGCATCCTCACCCATTCCTCAGCCACTGCTGCCACATGCCGCGGAGTACATCCATTTCCCCAGCACCGCGGCAGAGCGTACAACAAACATGCAGGAGTTCCACAGGGTAGCACGTATGCCTGGTGTGCTAGGGGCCATAGACTGCACCCATGTGGCCATTCGCATGCCACCTGGCCCCAACGGCCAGGCATATCGGAACCAAAAGGGGTTTCCAGTGTAAACTGCCAGGTGGTGTGTGGTGCCACTGGGTGCATTATCAATGTTTGTGCCACACACCCTGGCGGAGCACATGATGCCTTCATATGGCACCAGTCTGCACTGTGCCATCGATTCGAGAGTGGGGACATCCCCACAGGTCATCTAGTGGGTGAGTACACATGTATGGAATGCAAACTCTGGGCAAGGGTGGATGACATGCCATGGTAGTGGCACACAAGGATATGGTCAATATGGACCTGACATGACACTGCTCTCCACTATCTCCACACAGGTGACTGCGGATACCCACTCCGTCGCTGGCTGCTCACACCGTACCGGCGCCCCACGACCCCAGCGCAGCTATGCTTCAATGAGGCACATGCCGCAACACGTAACATCATAGAGCGGGTGTTTGGGATGCTCAAGGCACCCTTCTGATGCCTAGACACCTCCAGTGGTGCCCTACAGTACAGCCCCCAAAAGGCCTGTGGGATATTCCTGGCCTGTTGCATCCTGCACAACATGGCCAAAGACCATGGGATAGCCGTACAGGTTGAAGAGGGGGACAGCGATGGGGATGCCAGTGGCGCCGGTGATGTTGGTGATGAGCAGCCCCCCCTAGGATGGAGGGACCCCCGACTGACCCGGCAGGCCCAGCTGCACCGGGACACCATTGCAGAAGAGCACTATGCCCAACACAGGTAAGTCAAGGGGACATGTGCAGGCAACACTGTCCATGCGCAAACCACAGGCACACAGGGGAACACACCGTGCATGAAGGTCAGGGGAGTTGAAGGTTCCAGGCATACCAACACACCATCAGGGAGGGGTGAGCACTCATATGGACACACACACACACCAGGCAGTGTACATGGGCAGAAGCACAGCACTGTGGAAACAACATTGCCAACACACAGCACCACCGACCACCCCCACCACCTGTACTGTCCCGCGTCACGTGTCAGGACCTGGGCACCCTTGCACCTTGGTGTACAGTGCAATGCAGGCATCATCATGCACACGCACCTGTGGACAGCAGTTGGGAGAGTGCAGGTGGTCCGTGGTCAGTGTGGTGAGCAGAGCACCCAGCAGTGCACTGCCCACCATGACACATTGCACACAGGGCAGCACCAGACAGGGCCCGACTGGGAGACAGCTCAGTCAGGTAGCACTGTCCCACGGCCACCATGGATGCGTGGGTGGCCCCACCATGGCCCAGCAGCACTGGCAGGCTGAGCAGGGGCCACATTGGGTGGTGCTGTTGCACCACCAGGGGTCCCACTGCACGAACGCGACCTTGCCCGCACAGGGGTCTGCATCCTGCCAAACAAACGTGCACCAGGGGTGCTTGGGATGCCCACAGCAGAATCCGGCATCGACAGGCCTGGTGTTGCACGATGCCAGGAACGGGGAGTGGAGAGCACACTGTGTGGGGTGTGTGGTACAGGGGCACCTGACAGTGTGCCCAATGCGTCCGCGACAGAGACCATTGCCTGGGTCAGCCTGTCAATGGCGGCGGTCACATCCATCCGCGTAAGGACCAGCTCGGCTCGGTCCCGAGCACACTCCCTGCTATGCTGCTCCACGGACACAGACAGTGCCTCCACGGACCTTGCAACCCACCCCTGAAGCTGTACCGATTCCTGCAGCAGGTGGGTGTGTGCGTCCAATGGGTACTGTGCCCCAATGGCATCGTGACCCCCAGGGTGTGGACGGTCCTGGTGCACAGCACCCCTTGAGGGTGGGCGCTGTTCACCAGGACCAGGTATGGGCGGATCAAAGGGCGGTGGACATGTGCCACTGCTTGACACTGTACCCCCAGACCTGGTGTGTGACTGCTGCTGCTGCCCCTCCAACTGCTGAGCCCCCAGATCCACCTGTTCCACCTCCGTGCTGGCAACAGTGCCAGACACCTGCACAGCCACCGGTGCTGCCTCACCGGTGCTGACAGGCACAGTCTGGGACTGTGCCAGCATGCTGGTACACAGGTGTGAACCAGGAAGGCCCAGGGGCACGTGCTGGCCTGCCATGTGTCCGTCATGGGACACACACCCATCACTGCCCATTGCAGGCCTGCTATCATCAATGGTGCAGGTACGTGCCACTGCCATAGGCACAGCATGCTGGCATACCTGCATGTCAGACTGCTGAGACACAGGCTGTGCCCCCGCACCCGTATCACTGACACCAGAGTTGTTGGCCCAGCGTGCATGCTGCTGCAGTGCCTGCTGGCTGGTGGCGGAGGTGGATGGTCCCTCCTCCACGTCCAGCAGGTCTGCATCACTGTCTGGACCCACCACCACCACCGTCTCCTGAAGACGAACAGGATCTGTAACAGAAAGAGAGTACATGTGAGTGCATGTGAACAACCGCCCCAACACCACCACCATGTCATACCGTGCAGTGATGGGCTTCCACCGGTCTGGAATCCTCCACCTGGTACACCCACAATGGCACTTCTGCTGCATGGCGCGACCAGTGTCTCCTCTGTTGGGGTCAGCTGCAACACCACTGGTGGGCCCCCACCAGTGCCAGCACGTGCCGCCCTGAAGGCTGCCACCTTCTCCTTCAGCCTCCTGCAGTCAGTCCCCATCTTCTTCTTGCATTCCTGCATGGAGCACTGGTGGCTTCCATGCAGGTTGATGGCCCGAGCTACCCCCTCCCATGCAGCTGCACGTTCCTGAGGGGTGCCCCTCTGTCCACTCAATAATGGCTCATCCTCCAGGTAGGCCTGGAAGAGGGCCTCTGTCTCTGCAGCTGTGAAGTTCAGCCTCCTCCTACGCCCACCGTCCTCACCCTCACCTTGTCTCTGGTCAGTCATGGTGATCTGTATGGGTGGAAGTGGACACCTGTCACTGTGCAGTCTACAGCATTTCCCCATGAGCATAGGTGCCGGCCCGGGGGGGGCGGAAGCCCCCCACATTTCATCTCTGTATGGCAGATACTAATAGAAAAAGTGCCCTTTGTCCCTTTCTAAGTGCCCTTTTGATTCTCAGCCCCCTCAGCCTTTATCATCCTCCGGCACCCTTGCCCATGAGCATTGTCCTGAGCATCACACAGCATGTAACTCACCTCTCACCTGCAGTAACCAAATCTGGCCAGCACAACCCACTGTCACATTTTTATAGCGCAACACATGCAAATGAGGAGTGGCGCAACTTTAATGACATGCTAATTGCGCCACTGCACCTTTGAATGGCTGATCGAATGATTTGCATATGTCAGCTGAATATTGCATATTTGCGCTTTGTGCAATACAGAAGGTCCGGTTGAGCCAATGGCACAGGTTTGTGCCTGCGTGCTACACTGCATTGCGCATGCCCAGACAGCTTACGCATGCGTCTATCGCGCTGCAGACCTGCTGAGCGCGATCGGCAATTCAGGCCATGGCCACCATTGTGCCAGTGGCACTACAGCACTGGGCACTATATGGCGTTGTGGCACTACTGCGCGATGGTCCACTGTGGCACTGGTACGCAGCTTGGCAGTCGCGCAGGATGCCTATACGTCCAATGGCGCTGTGCGTAGCCTTGCATCATTGCCGTGACCTTGTGTATGCCCTCTGCCCCCTGGCATGGTTCGCATGCCATGTGTATGTCCCTATTGCGCTGTCTGGTGACAGCACCATGTGAAGTGATGGCACTGTTTGAACAGCATGATTGGAGCCTGTGGTGGTCTATTGTGCAACATCTCCACATGGGGTTACAGTGCAGCGGAGTGCCATATTGCCTGCTGTAAACTGGCTGAGATGGCTAGGAGGAGGGCAGTGACTTGGAGCCCACTGGAGGTGGCCAACCTGGTGGCCCTGGTGGAGCCCCACTGTGAGGCACTATATGGTGAGGCCCCCCTCACCATGCCTAGGACACACGTGTGGCAGCAAGTGGCCACTGACCTGGTGGAGGTCACTGGACGGGCCGGTCTGCTGAGCAGTGCGGCACGGTACAGTGACCTCCCTACGAGAGAACCAGACCTTCGACGGCGGGCTGCGGTCATGTGCCAGGCGGGCGTGGTGCCTAGGCCAGGTGAGTGTACCATCTATGCACCTATATTCTCTGGTAGTGTGTGTGCTTGGGTGGCTGTGCACAGGTGCCGGCTCGGACACGGTTGGCTGTGTCTGTGTGTGCAGCTGTGCGATGGATGGTTATGGCTGTGTGGGCAGGCACTCTCACTGGGGCAGGGGGCACTCTGCTTTTGAGTCACACTGATGTTTGTCTCAACATACGTCTCCCACAGGCCGGAATCTGAGGACGCAGGGCGAGGGTGAGGTGGGCCGTGCCAGGGCCCCGGTGCCGGTGGGTGTTCTGCCCCAGCAGCAGCAGCAGCAGCAGCAGCAGCAGCAGCAGACCCAGCTGCTTGAGGAGTGTGAGTATCATTACTTCATGGATGCTATTGCATGTGGGGGCAAGACACCAGCCATGCTATACAACCATGCAGGAAGGGGAGGTCATAATTCCACTATACAAGACACTAGTGAGGCCCCACCTGGAGTACAGTGTACAGTTCTGAGACCATACCTACGTATGGACATGGACTGGTAGAGAAGGTTCAGAGGAGGGCAACACGGATGGTGCATGGATTGCATCACAAGTCCTATGAAGACAGGTTGAAGGAACTGAACATGTACTCCCTGGAGGAGGGAGGGAGAGGGGATATGATGGGGACATACAAGTATCTTCCAGGGGGAACAGAGTGCAGGAAAACACTATTTTAAGCGTAAAAGATGTTCCAGGACTAGAGGGCATGGGATGAAGTTGGAGGGGATGATTCAGAGGAAACATGAGAAAGAATTTCTTCACGAACGGGTGGTGGACAAGTGGAACACCCTGCCAGAGGAAGTGGTGGGGGCTGACTTGGTCACGGGATTTAAGAATGCACGGGATAGACATACAGGACTTCTGGAGGTCAGGGGTAAGGTGCAACAGACTTATAGGAAAACAGAGTGACCTTACCAGCTCAAATGGGCAGACTGGGTGGGCCATAGGCCCTTATCTGCCGACACTGTCTATGTATCCATGTATGTAGGCACGACACAGGTGACATGCATCACTGTGCAGTATCACAGCACGTCTGTGTATGCGTCACTGGTGGTCCAGGCATGCACTGGGCACATAGCTGTGTAACTGGCATCGCACCACATTGCCATGTCACTTGCCAGCCTAGTTTGTACTGTGATTGACGTGAGCAGTGTGTGTGGCGGTGGTGCGCATAGCTGGTGCCACCTGTTTGTGATGGCCATGTGCATGTTCACTGTGGGTGGGTGCATGCCATCAAAGGTGTGGACATTGGGCTATGTGGCTTGCAGGTTGGGTGGTGTTCAGGGTTGTGGTCAGTCACAGCCATTGACTGTGTTCCCATTTTCCTAGGCCTCACTGTTCTCAGGAGGATACAGCCGGGAGCTACATGGGCTGACACAAGTTGCCCTGGACAACCAGGCCATCTCAGGGACATCCAGCAACATGGCCTCTGAAGGAGGCATCGCCAGGAACAGCGGCACCGGGTGGAGGAGGACCAGCCTGCTGGGCCTTAGGCCAGATTACCCTTCCCACTTCACCCATCCCTACCACCCTGCCTTCCCTCTCCAAGTTGTTCATCCCTACACCTTGCCCACCCCTACCTTGTACCCGTACCCCCTTGTAAATAATTATAGTTGATTGTTTTACACATTTTGATAATACATTTATATTTTGATATGAATACTGTGTTGGTCTCTGTTTTGCAGCTGGCTATGGTTGTTCAGTTGCAGTAGTGTACATGCCATCTGGGGTGATATGGTCCTGGGTATGTGTGTGTGTGTGTGTGTGTGTGTGTGTGTGTGTGTGTGTGCATGGGGAGGTATCTCCAGCATGGCAGTAACTTTCTGTTGGTCTTGCTGTCTGCTGCCACCCACTGCTGGGTGCACAGGGTGTGTGTCTGGCTTGTAGGCTTCTGTGTTGCATGGGGCTGACGAGTACTGGGGGGACTGCATGGTTTCCTGCAGTGCCAGTCACTGCACATGGGTGGTGTCTTGGGGTCACAGTGCAGGATGTGCTGTGGTGATGGGGGCTGATGTGCACTGTGGTTGTCAACCCCTGTGTGTGGCAATTTCAGCCTGCCAGTGGTTGTGCTGGGGTGTCATGGCTCTGCTATGCTTTGTTGGCTTGTCCCCATGGGCAGGTAGATCATCTGTCCCACCCCAGTGATGCTGTTCTTGGGGTGTGCAGGTGTGGTGTGGGTTCTGCAGTGTGTTCCTGTGCCCATGTGTGGCATGGCTGGCGGTGGGCCCAGCCTGCCTCCCTGGATGTGCAGTTCCATTGCTCTGGGGGCTGTGCTTGCGCTATGGCAGCTCTGGAATGTTCAGCTGAGCTTCCCTGGTTGCTCCATAGCGCCCAACATTTTACTCAGCTTCTCCTTCCTGGCTGCGCGATGGCGCAGTATGTGCGATATTCAGATGTTGGTTGCTTGCGCAATTTGCTCTGCTCCATGTTTGAATATCACACCTGTTGCGCATTTGCGCAACTGGTTTGTGCTTGCTCCTGCTGTTGAGCTAGTTTTGAGCTCAGTTTGAATATCTGGGCCCTAATGTACAACTGTAGTTACATGTTTAGTTCTAAAATGTGAAGAAAATACAGAAACAAAGTAAAACATGATTCACTTGAAAAGGTGGCTTACCATTACCTTAATCAAAGTACCAAATGTACTGAGAGGCACCAAATACATAATTTGTGTGATATAATTGATCGTATAAACTACTGAACTGTATTTCTGAAAATGGGATGTTGCATCTCAGCTTGGCTCTCTTGAGTAAATAAATTATAGTTGCTGCCTACAGCTGCATTTTGTCTTGGTACAGTATATACACATGCTAAAATGTGGGGAATGAATGCATATCACACATTTTCCATTCTGTCATAAGCCATGGTCTGTGAGCCAGCAGTGATTGCCTTTGCTCTAGCTTGATATGTAAGGTTTTATTTTATTTATTAAATCACTGTAATGTGTGTGAACATTTTTGGAGATTTGAGTGTGGGTATTTGTGTCATAGCCTGCAGAGATACTACCTTTTAGTGCTTTATAATGCTGTATATCCTACACTTCTACCACATTTAATAAAAAAAAAACTGGCATACAGTATGTTGCCTCTTGAAACATAGACAAACACACACAGACATGTTCATGCAGGCATAGCATGACATCAACAGGCACAAATATAGAGAAATACAGACACATTCATACTGTACATGCATACAAAGACATGGACACATATAGTATACACATGCACATATACTGTAGTATACGCACAGTAATGCACATAATGACGTACACATTGAGGATCATCCAGAGTAACAGGTACAAAAACACACTCTTTAAAGCATCTGCAAGCAGTAACTTGCACAGTAAGTTTACTATTAAATTAGCTAACACATTTCTAAGATTCAGGGCACCTCAAAGTCACATACAGGCACAATATTTCAAACAATATACACCCACACAGTAAGACAATAGCACACAGTTCATGCTGTGGCATAGATCGCAACATATTCCTCCCTCCATGGCACTTGTGGTTGACTCCCTCTGCCATCCAAGTCTGTCTACTCCATGCCACTTCATATTGGAGCAAGATAATTACATTGCAGTTTACAATATGTGCTTAGTCCAAAGTTATCATACAAATGAGCACACAGAGGATAATATATGGGCATCCATAAACAACAACCCTAAGTCTGCATTGAGAGGTTTCCATGGCAACCAGGAGAACTTGAGAGTGAACCTTGAGAGGTCTCCTGGTTGCCATAGAAACCTTGAGATGCAGACTCAGGCTTGCCTGTGTATGTATGCCCATACATTCAGTAGTAGATGGTCACCTCACAAAGACAAGTCTGACACTGGTTCAGTATTAGAGAAATAATTTATTTGCAAGACTCATAAATAAAGATAATGGAAGTGCTGACATGGGTGCTTTCAAAATGACTCAGGATTTATGCATGCAGGATTGTATCCCAGAACAAAGTAAAATTAATTTATTTCCAACTTCAGCATTGTAGATCTTGATCTTCCCATTGTCTGGGGCCACCTTCAGCAAGCCTGAGTGACAGCACAATGTAAATAAAAAAAGTAGGTTTCAAAATTGCTGATGCTGTCTGATATGTGCAAACATCATTGATTGGAGCTACAGTGATAAGAAGGTGGATGCACATGGATGTTCCAGTTGGTTGCGCTGCAGTAGTGACATCCGTGCTGTAGTACAACAGCATTTTGACATAACTACTGCAGAACAACAATACTATTCTTGGCAGGGATTTTCATGCAGATTAGCAGTCTATTATACACTATAGGCTTTGTTCTTTTCCTTTTTTTGCGCAACCTGTATGTATAGTTAGGCAAGTTACAATCCCCATGGTCAACCCAATCCCCTCAGCACATTATACGTAAAGCTGCATAGGTTAGAAGGCAATGTACCTGTTAGAAACCCCTGCCTTCCTCTCCAGTCAAGCCCACTCCTGAGCTCCCAGTACAAGTAACCCAGGCTTGCATTAACCTCATAATAAATTACCAAAATAGGATTTTGCAAGGCATCTGGGGGCACACAAATAACAGTAATTTATAACTGTCTCTGTGTACTGAAGGTCTTCACTTGCATCATTCTTAACATAAAAGTCAAGTAATATAGTACAGAGACACATTGGGCAGGTTTCTAAATTGCATGTTTTCTGGGCTAACCTTCAAATCTAGATGCCATAGGTAAAATGGACCATCATTTTTGCTACTGTAAATGCAAGCCCTTTAATCCATCCTACTTCAGGAAATATCCTTCTTTCATACAATGAGGAGTCAGCATAGCCAAGAGATTAGGTCATGGAGTTGTAAACCAGGAGAACCAGCAGACTGGGGATTGAATCCCACAACCACCACTTGAATTGTGTGTGATCCTGAGCAAACAACTTAACTCCCTTTGCTCTTGTGCATACCTGCAAATTAACTTCAGTTCAGTATGCCTTTGCTGGCCTGAACCTCTAAAAACAAAATGAAGAGTTGGCGGATAGTGCCAGTTGTTTGGGCTGAAGTATAATTTCAAATATGAGTGATGATTTGTGTCCATATCTGGGTTGGAATAGACACACACACACACACACACTATACCCATACATACAGTAGGCATTCACACTCAGTAATGTTTTTATTCATTTATTTATTTGTTTTGTTTTAGTCTTTGGTAACCAGGTAAGGCCCACTAGGCACAAGTGCCTGTTTTCAGGGGTGACCTGGGAGCACTGGGTGGTTAATTGACTTGCTCAGAGTCACACAGTGTGCACATGGAGGTTGTGAGAATCAAACCAAGGTCTGGGTCTGCTGGATGTACCAAGCTCATTCACAGCTCATTACTCTAACCTCTAGGCTATAATGCCAACCTGATCTGATTCTTGGAAAGTACCTTTGATCTGGAAGCTCATTGACAAAGGTTCCACGTCAAAACAAACAAATGCATATATATGTAGTAATGGAACAACGGTACAATGGTACAAAAATATGTGGAGTGGTACAGTACATGGATTTCCAAACTGGTAGATATGTACCAGAACAAACATGTAGAAAAGGAACAATGGAACAATGGACAAAATAAGTGCAGTGTTACAGTATATAATTTTCCATCCAGGTAAATACATATTTAGCGGCACAAAATAAAGCAGTCGGAAAGCTTACTTTGTCATTGTTGGAAGGAGGAGGAAGGTAGAGGTGAGAAGGGCAGGGGAGAAGGCTAGAAGGTAGGGGAGAAGCAGGAGGTAAGGTAGAGTGGGTGGGGGAGAGGAACAGGGTGGGGAGTGGGTTATCTAGGATTGGCAGTCACAGCTGCTCAATAAGGTAAGGTGTTGTTAGAGTTTTCTCTTAAATTGCCCAAGTTTTGGTTCAGTGGTTATTTCAGGGGGGAGGTCATTTAGCCAGCGTGGTGCAGGGTAGGTGAAGGATCACTGACCTTGAGTCATTCGGAAGAAAGAGATTTGCAGAGATAGTCTAGACATATCTCTTGTCCAGTGGGGATTAGGCACTAGGTTTAGGAGAATCTGAATAGCAGGTGACGTTAGGCTGAGTTAGTTTTTTTTTTCCCTAGGAAACATACTTGGTAGAGTACCCTGCCCCGTAGGGTCATCCATTTGGTTTGGGCATAGAGGTCGCAGGTGTGCATAAGTTTGTGCACTCCTAGAACTAGTCTGCAGGATCTATTTTAGGCCATGCCAACTCATTTGAGAGTGGTGTTGGAGGCTGCACCATATACCACAAGCCCATAGTCTATTATAGAAAGGATAGAACTGTTAATAGCGAGTGACAGTGCATCTGGGGTCAAACTGTGGTGTTGCCTATAAAGGAGGCTAATTCTGGAGTTGGCAGCCTTAACAATGCAGTTAACATGATGGGCAAACAATAGGGAGCTATCAAGTGTTACACCTATGTATTTAAAAGTGTACACTTGCTCTACTGGAGTCTGCATGCTGTTTAGGACTGTTAATTGATGAGACTTGTGTCTGTTATGAGGGTTTAAGAATAGCATGACCTTGTTTTTTTTTTTTATAATACATAAGTATCTTGTTTTTGGTGAACCAGTCCTCTACAGTAGAGAAGTCCTTTCGCAGGTTTACTTCTAAGGAGTGTGGCTCATGATTTTTGGAAAAAAATGGCAGCATCATCAGCATACAAGAGCAATTGTTCTGAGCTGACTAGGGGGAGGTGATTGAGAAAGAGTCTGAATAATACGTGGCCCAGAATCAACCAATGAGGCACCCCTGTGCACACCTGTCTACTGTCTGAAAGTGTATTGTTAATTTGTGGCTGTTGCATTCTGTTGCTTAGATAGCTTTTGAACCACCCCACAGCTTCAGTTGAGAGACCAGTGGAGTGGAGTTTGTTGAGAAGTATTCTATGGTTAACTGTATCGAAGGCTTTAGTGAGGTCAATGTATATTGCCCCCACTAGCTGGCTGCTGTCTAGTGCCCCATGGAAGAAGCTGGTGTACTCCAAGAGCACAGTGGTGGTACTGTGTGCCTTCTGTAATCCATGCTGCTGGGGGCATGGCATTTGATACTTATCAAGGCAGTCAACCAGTTGGTCAGTGACAATTCATTTAAGGGCCTTGGAGAGGGGGTAGAATTGATATGGGGCGGCAATTGGTGTGGAGGGCTTGGTCACCACTTTTGTGGATAGGGTGACTAGCACAGCTTTCCATCTCTGTGGAAATTGTCCCAGCCTTAGGAATAGATTCAATAGTTTTGTGAGCAGCAGTAACACTTCATCCAGGGTACTGTAAGTGTAATTAGTTTTAGGTTCAGGATATCACTGCTGTGCCTGGATTTGCCTAGTACCTGCAGGAGATATTTTTCAGCATTGGCCCTGGAGATTGTCTTGAAATAGAATTGGAGGGGACCAGTGGAGGAACTTCTGTTGATGGTTGGAGGATCATTCACCTTGTCCTCAGTGATGACTGTGAAGTCTGGCAGTAGTATGCCATTGAGATCAGAGAATGCAATTTTAAATGTGTTGGCTATAGTTTTATGGTCTTGGCTAATGTCCCCATTTAATATAATCATGGAGGGTGAGGTTTTGTTTGGTTTACTACTTAAGTCCTTCATGTTGTCCCAACATTTTCTACCTTCTCCCCACAAGTTTGCAAGGCTATCTATGAAGTAACATATTTTAGCTAGTCTGGCCTTGCAGGTGCAGGCATTTCTAGCTGTTTTGTATTTCTGGGTCTCTACCTGTTTTCCAGTGGCCTTGGCTGTTTGCCATAAGTGGTCACAAACACACTGCTCAAATACACACACTTACAGTAAGCATACACAGAAAAAAAACATTCAGGATCAATCAGACATGGTGAAAGAGTCAAGATATGCTTGTGGTTTGCAAGAAAGATGGCCACCACAGTTGTTGTTTTTTTTAACTTTATTTATTTAGCACCCAATCCCAAGGGATCTGAGTGCTTACCAAAATGTATACAGACATTACAATTAGGAAAAACATTACTAGAAACTACAGATGGTGAGCCCATTGGTGGTTGCAGCTCCACAGTAGTCAAGTGGGTCAGGACTCTGTTGCTTGTCTCAGTCTGGATCTCAAACTAATATTGCTGGCAGATGGTGAATGACCTTGACATGTCCATGCTAGAGAAAAGGAGACTCAGAGGGGTTTGAGTCTCAGTCTTTCACATATTGTAAATTATCAGCTAGATCAAATGGAGATGTTTAATCTGATGTCCTGCAGCAAGATCAATCAATCAATCACTTTATTTAACCAGGCGTAGACACCATTGAGCAAGCTCATTTTCAAGGTGGTCCTGGACAGATAACAATACAAAGCAAAACAAGCAGTACAGTAAGTACAAGGCATAGAGGGAGCAGAATTTTACAGCATATACACAAATGTCCAGTAAATAATTGACCTGGCAGGAATTACAAACAATGCCAATACAGATATAAAATTGTACAAAGGTGAGGAAGGTCATCAATCCTAATCAACATCCACTGTTGGAAATAGTCAGACAAGGTAAGGATGGCTGCAGCTGCAAGAAGGAAAGGAGAGAGAAGATGTGAAAGACAAAGGTATCTAAACGTGTACAAGGAGCTGTAGGTCACTTATGAGGAAGGGACTTGGTAGGTATTCAAATTGCCAGAGTTGAAAGCAAATAGGGAAGATCCTTTTTGTCTGAAGCAGTTGCAGTTTTCCCTCAAGAAGTCAGCTGGCATCTTTTTGAATGTGGATAGGCTTGGAAGTGATGACAGTTTTAGTACACTTTGCATGGAGTTCCAAAGGGATTGCAGGGAGAAGTTAATTGCCGCCAAGCCAAAGGTGGTATTTACTCTAGGGACCAGATATTCAAAAGGGTTGCACATGGCGCAACAGTGTTGCACCATGCACAACCCACTGATGTGCCCCGGCGCGATATTCAAAAGGGAAAAGTGCGCCGCACAAATCCCAATGTGCCGGAGTGCATCAGTAATGTATGCAGGCACAGGTGGGGGGGTGTGCCCATGCATAACCTGCACAGCCCAATATTCAGCCCGGGATGGGCAGAGTCATGCATGTGCAACCCCTACCTGTGCCTGCACAAAGATTCATACAAAAAGGGAACATTGATGGCTACCACAGGTGAGCTGCTGCATTGCAGGGGGCGCAACACAGCAGCTGCCACCTGTGGGTGGCCACCCGTCCTGACCCACCTGGTGGCCCCCATGCCCCATGGTGGGCATCTGTGCTTAACCCCCAAGTTCATTGGTCCCTGGTGGTTCACAGTGACTGCACTGAGCCAGACCGTGGGAATCTGTAGTGACCCCCTGTTCATATCTTCAGGTCCAGTGACCAATCGCCTGCCAGCCTGATCACGGCACATTTCACAGACTTTATTACCCAGTAGCCCCCACCTTGCTCAGCCCCACCGCCGCTTCTCCCGTTACGGGCACCACCGCCAGCCACCGCCACCACCGACCGAAAGTCAGCTGGCTGCTCATTGAAACAGCATGAGCTACCGGGCGTGTAGTTCACAGTCAGGCTGCCATAGTCCAGATATGTGAATGGCCTCTTCACATATCTGGACTGAGTAGTATCGGATGAGCTGACACCCATTGGCTCATGCTGTGAACCAATGGGCATGCAGGCCTACTGAGCTGTCAGTCGGTGGGCGGCGGGCAGACGTGAGGGGTGCTGCCACCCACCGGATGACAGGGGAGGGCGTGGGGCCCAGTGGCGGGTGGGGTGGGGGTACACTAGACCACCAGGGTAGTGGGGGTCTTTGATGAGGTACTGATGCCCATGATCGGCAGCTTGATCGATCCACTGGACCACCAGGGATATTGGACTTGGGGACTGTACTGATGCCCACGATTAGCACATAGGGGTCCACTGGACCACCAGGGATATTGGACTTTTTTTGTTTATATTACAGGAATGCCCGCAATCAGGCTGCAGGAGGCATCAGTCCCCGACGGCTGCTGCTTGGCAGGGCGCCAGGCGCAAGTTGTCGGGGATCAGCGCACCTGCATGCTAATGGCATGCAAATGGGGCCGTAATGAGATGCAAATGGCCCCCTGTGCGCCTTGCATAAATCATGGCCTCATTTGCATGTCCCTGTTTGAATATCGCAAGTGCTGTGCATGGTGCAATGGCACTTGTGCCAGCACATCTCCATGCTCCACTCTGGTCACTTTGCTGGTGCAGTGCCACTGCACGCCTTTGGCACGAAGTGGCCAGGAGTGCGATATTCAAAGCTGCTGCGCCATAGCGCAGCTCCGTTGAATATCGCCCAGGCCACTCCCTTGCACAACAAAGTTGAGCTGTGCCCAGGCTTGCACCACAGCCTGGTGCAGTTTGACTATCCGGGCCTAGGAGTCTGAAAACAAAGTATTGAGAAACATCTCAGACCATAGAGACCCTTGGCATGCACAAATAAATTACAGATGTATTCTGGGAGCTTATTTGAGAGAGCCCTGTGTAACCAAAGTAGAGCATTTCTTTTCCTCCTAGCTGATAGGGAAGGCCAGCACAATTCCTGGTAGAGTAGACAATGATGGGAACGTAAGGGTAGATTAAGGATAAATCTAAGGGCTCGGTGGTATAGTATGTCAAGTTTACCCGAGCAATGTTCTCAGACAGTGAGAGTACATAAAGTCAGCATAGTCCAGTAAGGGTAAGAATATAGATTGTACTATTCTCTTTCTAGCATCTAGGGTTAGTAGACGTCTAATCTGGTAGAATATGCCAAACCGCTGTCTTAGTTTCTTCGAGATTTCATTTAGAAGGCATTAGAAGTTCAATTTGTTGTCCAGCCAGAAACCTAGGTATTTAAAAGTTTCAACTGTTTCAAGAGGTTCATCTAGTAGCGTTACAATCCGAGGAGTAAGTATAGGTCCAAGGCCAACTTTTGGTGATAGGACCATGACTTTTGTCTTTTTGGCATTGAGGAGAAGTTTGTGTTTCATGAGATTGTGTTGGAGCTTATTAAAGTCCTGCTGTAACTTCTCCTTTGCCACTTCTAAGGAGGAGTTTATGGTATATAGTATAGTATCATCTGCGAATAGAGGTATATTAGCTGTTTGTAGATGTGTGTCGATGTTATTAATATAAATTGTAAATAGAATTGGGCCTAATATGGAGCCTTGAGGGATGTCCCTCAGGAGGGTTCTTTGTAAAGAGAGGTCACCTGCCGCTTTTATTTGTTACAGTCTGTTGGAAAGGTAGTTGGAAAACCATTTGATTACAGGGCTATCAAGTCCTATTCTTCTTAAAGCTGCAATCAATATGTTGTGCTCAACAGTGTCAAAAGCTTTGCTCAAATCCAGGAAAAGGGCGATCACATGTTTCTTAGAGTCTAGTGCAGTTTGCCAATCTGTCGTTACTTTCGCTAGTGCTGAAATTGTGCTGTGCTTGGCCCTGAAGCCAGATTGTACAGGGTTTAGTAGATCATGTGTATCCAAATATTCTCTTATTTGGGCATTAACAATTTTTTTGAGCAGTTTCGACAGTGCTGGGAGTATAGAAATAGGACGGTAGTCATTCAGATCACATGAGTCACCCAACTTGAATAAGGGTAGGATGTGGGCAGTTTTCCATGGCCGGGGGAGTTCTCCTTGCAATAAAGACAAGTTAAATAAGTGTGTAATAGGGGCAGTAAAGTAGAGGTATCCAAGTTTGAGGAAGTATGGTTCTATGTTGTCTGCACCTGCACTCTTTTTGGTATCCAAGGAGAGCAGTAAGTCCTCGACCTGCTTGAAGGTGACTGTATTGAAACTGAATGCAGGATTGTTAATAAGGTCAGCAGCAGGGATTTCCTGAGAATTAATTCTACTAATGGGGGCACATGCCCTGAAGCTCAGAGCTGGAAATTTGTGAGGTAACCTTAAGAATGTTTCACTCCCAGAGAGTGGTGAATGAACCTATGGAACAGCCTCTCAGCAGAGACAGTTGACATAAAGATAGTTCAGACCTTTAAGGTAAGCTTGGACAAATATTTACTCTCCAAGGAAATCACCAGTTTCAATGGGTAGTAGATTGGGCAGGGAATAACTGTACCGAGGACCAACATGGTACAATGAGTTACCTGCTAACCTTACAGAATCTTACAGAATTCCTTACAGAATCACCAAAGATTAGTACCTTCAAATCTGGGCTCAGATCCCTTCTTGACACACAAAAAAATCGTGCTTGCCTGCAATAAAACGGCAGAATTTCAGCCACCCAACCCTCTCCCTTTCATCCCCCCTTTTTATCTCATCAACCCTCCATCCCCGAATGAGGCCTGACAAATCACTTCCACCACCAGAACGCCATCCCCGGCTGACAGCCTACCCCCTTAGGCTAGACTGACCAACTAAATAGTGAACTACAAGGCTGAACCCTATTTATCCTATCCTCTTCAACCTTTAGTTGGATATATAAGATTTCTTTGATATTTTAATGTCTGTGTAACTGTTTTCTGTTCTCTGTAAACACTGTTATATTTGTAATGTTTGTTCAACAATGACCTGGAACCCTTGAAAACGAGTCCTGGACTCAAAGGTATTAATCCTAAACTGAAATAAATAAATAAATAAATAAAATACCTATAAACTGGTTTGTGTTGTACATCATACTTATTTTATCATTACTTATGATGGACATAATGGTCATAGAGTTCCTACAATCATTAAATTACTTTGTTACTTATAGATGCAAAAAAGTTCACAAAAAACATATAATTATTTTGATAAAAATAAAGAAGTACCAGCCACAAATACTGAATGAATGCTAAATGCATCCAGCCCCAACCTAACAGGAAAACACATAGGCCCAGATATTCAAAAGAGTTGCGCCATGCACAATAGGGTTGCGCCAGTGCAAGTCCGAAAATGCGCCATTCTGCGATATTCAGTGGGAGGCAGTTATGACCCCCAAATCACGCTGAGCAACAGTGAAATGATAATGAATGTATGCGCAACTGAAGGGGGAGGAACCATGCATAAATGGCGCAATGCGATATTCAACAAAATGCGCCATGCGCAATAGGGGAGCAAGCGGAACTTGCGCCATAGCGGAAATGAGCCAAAATAAAAAGGAGTAAGGGATAGGAGCAAGAACACTACAGGGAAGGCACATGAGGCTGAACTCTAGTCAGAGAAACTGGGCAGGAGGGACACACAGGGCAGGCCAGGGAAAGGGCACCTGGAAACCACAGACTCAGGGGAAGGTGTGGGGAGCCACAGTGCAGAAGGGGGAAGTACTTGCCACACAGCAGTGAGGCCAGCACAATCAGGTGTTCCCGGTGCAGGGGAAGTAGCAGCCAGAACAGTGGGGGGAACACAGAAACAGCTGCTGGGGGGGGTGAACACAAGCCAGGGACATGGCCAGTGCCCCCATTCAGATGCAGGCAGTAATGAGGGGGGTGAGAAGGCAGACAGCAGGGGGGCGCGGCCGTGGAAGGGCCCATCGGTGGTATGCCCCCAACAGGCAGTACCGAGCCCATACCAGCTTCAAGCTGTATAGTGATAAGGAGATCGTGGGCCGGTGCCACCTGAATCAGGCAATTCTGAGGTGGCTCTGTGAGCTGTGCAGTGATCTGATGCAGGCACCCACACGACGGAGCCATGCTCTGTCAGTGGAGACAAAAGTGACAGCTTGCATGTGCTTTCTCGCCACAGGTACCTTCCAGAGACCAACTGGAGACACCACAGGCATAACCCAGTCGGCCGCATCATGCCACCTCACCCAATTCCTCAGTGCACTGCTGCCACATGCTGCGGAGTACCTCCATTTCCCCAGCACACTGGCGGAGCACACAGCAAACATACAGGAGTTCCACAGGGTAGCACATATGCCTGGTGTGCTAGGGGCAATAGACTGCCCCCACATGGCCATCTGCATACCACCTGGCCCCGAGGGGGCCGCATATATAAATCGTAAGGGCTATGCTAGCATCAACTGCCAGGTGGTGTGCGGTGCCAGGGGGTGCATAATCAATGTCTGTGCCATGCACCCTGGGGGAGCACACGATGCCTTCATCTGGCACCAGTCGGCACTGTGCCACAGATTTGAGAGTGGGGATATCACCACTGGCCACCTAATGGGTGAGTATGCAAACCACACGGATGAACATAGGGCCTGGGGGGGCATGGTCAGAGGTGACATGGGTAGTGGCCTACATGACCCGGGGCAGGGCAATGCTGGTCACCAAACTAAACTCCACCCTCTACATATAGGTGACAGTGGATACCCACTCTGTCCTTGGCTGCTCACACCCTACTGGCAGCCCATGACCCCATCGCAGCAATGCTACAATGAGGCACATGCCACCACATGTAATGTCATCAAGCAGGTGTTTGGGATGCTGAAGGCATGTTTCCATTGCCTGGACACCTCCGGCGGTGCCCTACAGTACAGCCCCTCAAAGGCCTGCAGGCTATTCCTGGCCTGTTGCATCCTGCACAACATGGCCAATGAATGTGGGAGAGCTGTACAGGTTGAAGAGGGGGACAGCGATGGGGACGATGAGAATGCCGGTGACAATGGTGATGGGCAGCTCCCCCTTGGGCGACGGGACCCCCGACTGCTCTGGCTGGCACAGCTGCACCGGGACACCATCACGGAGGAGCACTTCAGCCAACCCAAGTAAGTCATGGGGCCATGTGCAACCACCAGTGGCTACGGCACAACCCAGAAACACGCATGGACACACACCAGGGGTGCATGCCGTCAAGAGAAGTGGCCAGGCATGGAATCACACACACCACCAGGCATGGGTGAGGTCTAACATGGCACGTGGACAGACACACACACACACACAATGCACCAGACATGCAGAAAGGTTAGGAGACACACCGACCCAGAACGCCACCCCTAGCCACACACATGTCCACAGACCACCACGCCCACTGCATGTCATTGTGCATGTGTCAGATGCTGAGCACCATTGCACATTAGTGTACAGCGCAATGCAGGCATCATCATGCACATGCAACTGCAGACAGCAGCTGAGAGGGTGTGCAGATGGACTGTGTGTCTGCGTGCAGGGCCGGGTACCCACCCATGCATTGCCCTCTGGAATGGCTTGCCAGCCCAAATACACCATTCTTCATCCAAACACTTTCTATCCTCTGCCCTCACTAACTTCCTTGCACCAGATTGTAACTGCGCCTGACCTCCCACCCACTGATGGATTCTCTTCCCCCCTCCCCCTTACGTGCCTGACCAGTGGCTCGGCCTTCACCTAATTGTCTGGCTTATACATTGCCCTAAACACAGGGTTCGACCTTAACATACATTTACTAGCCCGGGGCATAGTGCAGATTGCCTCGGGCTAGTGCAGATACCTCCCTACCTGTCCGCGTGGGCTAGTGCAGTCACCAGAGTCGGCAGTACTTCCAGCGGTGGTAGCGGTCAACAGAGCAAAATCGTACCGATCCCCTGGAACTCTGGAGCAGCTGCAAAGAGCAGACATAGCCGGAGGGTACTTTCCGAGAACCGAACTAGCACTTCTGACTTCCTTGTTGTTTGGAGTTCCTCCTAGAGGGCGGGTATGTGGACTGTCACTCATTGCTTGTTTTCCCAATTGGCCAGCTCAATACACAAGTCGTGGGGGGAGGCAGCAAGAGGTGGGAACAGCACCAACGTCACCCTAGCACTGATTGGGTAAAAGATAGCGTGGCGTGTAAGAAGGAGGCAGACGCTGAAGCCATTGGTGGTTAGTGCTGGGGAGTATGGCTTCGGATGCCTAACTTTTCATTTAAGGAGCTGTTTTTCATTCAAAAAGTGGATGATTTAAAATTTGGTAGAAGCTGTGTGTTGCAGAAAGGCTGGAGGAACTGTTGGGTGTGTGAGGACCGGGAGCTTGGGAGTTTGGCGGTTTGGTCAGTTTCAGTACGGTGGTGCTGCAGCGGTTCTATGGGATCAAAGCCGGAGGACTGTCGGACATCTTCTTTGCATTTGTTGAGCAGACTGCAACAACTATAGCAAAGCAATCAGAGCTGGATCACCCGAATTCTAGACACCAAAAACGCCAGCTCAGGTGAGGCAGTGCCACGTGGTATTCATAAAAATGTCGGTTATGGTCACCAGTTATGTGGGGCGGGGGGTCTTCTGAGTGTCTTGCTGGCAGAGTGAGTAAATTTTGCCTTATGTGTCTATGGCTCATCTTTGCTTTGCTGCTCTAACCTGCAGTATTCTATGGTAAATTAGCTCAGTAAGTGAATTAGTGATTTTAGGGCTGTTCGCTCCATTAGGAGCTCTCTTTGAATAGTGCCAAACACCTACAAATCTGTGCCTGAATCTGATGGAGCCCACAATGCAGTTTGCTTTTCTTTTTATTGTGTACACTGCAGTACGTGAGTGTGTGAATGCTGGTTGTATGGGGGATTTTAATGGGGTCTCTACTAGGAGCAGTATTGAAACAGTCTGCCCTTGTGAAAAACTGCATTTTAATTTTGAAGTGAGCATAATCAGAAGATCCTTCGCTGTCAGGGACCGAGGCTGAGATTTACTCACAGTCACGCAGCCTTGGTAAGTCACAGTGTCATGTCATGGGATTGTTAATGCTGAGAGACTAGAGAGCTTGCTGTGTAGTCTGGCAATCCTTCTGTAGAAAGACAATTAGGGATTATTTTTCTGCTTGGTTTGACTGCCAATGGTGATTTGTTGTGGGGCTGGGCTGCCGGGCTAGGCATGTCTGCCATTGCTCTACTCATATTGTGTTATGTTTGCCTCTTGAGGGTTTGTGGCTTGTTGTGGGGCCTTGGCAGACATTTCTGTAGCTGTTTTCTGTTTGGTTACTGCTTGAACACACCAATGTACTCGGGTGATCAAGTGTTAGTAATTACAATTCGTCTGAGGTTGTGGGGGCATGAGGGGATCAAGTGTGCGGCTGTGATCTGCCCTGTTGTGTATCTATTTTGCTGCAGCACATTCAGGCTTTCATTATAGAAATGTAAATAAATGTTTAAACTACAGTGATTTGTGTCATTTTTCATTGTGTGTCAAAAGTGCGTGGTGTCATGAGTGCGGACTAGTGCAAACTACTGCGGGCTAGTGCAATTTTGGACTGACTTGTCCTGCTGGCTAGTGCAAAAAAAAGTTAAGGTCAACCCCTGCCTAAACACCCTACGCACTTACAGTCTTATTCACTGCTCTATCTCCCTTCTCTTTCCCCCACCATCCTAAATACCCTACGCACTTACAGTCTTATTCACTGCTACTATCTCCCTTCTCTTTCCCCCACCGTCTCTCCTAAAGCACCCCCAATCACCCTAGTGTCTACTAGACAGCCCTTCCACCTCTCCTTTACCCCCTATCTCTGATTTCCATTTCCCGCTGCCAACTTGGTACATCTCGCTTCAGTTCAAGTTCTGTTACTGGCACTTATGTAATCATGTATTGCCCTAGATGTGTACTCATGTTATGTATACCACTTTCCTTGAGGCTCATGTTTTGTACTGTTCTCCTCATGTAACAAGTTCAAAAGTAATCACATTCAATTATGTTCATTTGTCTGTATTTTCTCTACTTCTGATTTCAACTGTAGTATGTATACCGTCCTCCATTATAACCCCCCCCCCCAGGTCGCACCAAGAGACAAGCATCTTTTTGCTCAGTGTGCTTTTCCTGGTGAAACATTTTCAATAAATAAATAAATAAATAAACGTGTGAATAAAAAATCGTCAAAGAAAAAATATATAAAGAACCTTATTTTTTCATTTATGATTAACTTCAAAGTCAAATACAAATGAAAAAAAGCTTGACCATTTGTTTTCATTTGTGATTGTCTTCAAAATGTAACATGATAATAATAATAAATAATAATAATAACAATAACTTTATTTTTAGTGTGCCCTTTCAAAACCAAGGCACCTAACAGAAATAAAATCACATAATTAAAAGTTCCACAACAACATAATCAAAAAACAGATCTCAAAACTGATAATGCAATTATACAATCTTAAACTCTTTCCATCCATTTAAATGCCATAAGCTTGGCTCCATAACCAAGTTTTCAATGCTTTCTTAAAACCCTCCATGGTCGTATGCTCATGTAGCCAAAGGGGTAGAGAATTCCAGAGGGTAGGGGCCACATACATAAATGTTCTGGCCCTAGAAGATTTCAAACATACCCTCAGAATCTCTAGTAACCCCTCAATGGCTGAGCGGAGTGATCACTCGGGGCAGTGAGGAACCAGAAGCTCTTTTAGGTAGTCTGGGCCAAGTCCATGTGGGGCTTTAAAAGTCAGCAAACTGACTTTAAAGGTGATCTGCCACTGAACTGGCAGCCAGTGCAGTCCATGCAGTGTTGGCAAAATATGACAGGACCACAAGGATCCCATCAACAGCCGTGTAGTAGCGTTCTGCACTAGATGCAAGTGGCAGATTTCCACCCCAGACAGCCCTAGGTACAGGGAGTTGCAGTAATTCAAACACTAGGTCACAAAGAGTAGAAAGGTCATCAGACGGAACAAGGTGCCTGATCCTGGTGATATTCCTCGGATGGTAGAATGAGGAATTGAAGACAACCGACACCTGAGAGTGCAGGATTAGCCCATTGTCAAAAATTACCCCCAGGTTCTGCACCCGTTCAGAGGTAAGGAGTGGCTCACCCCCAAGGTATAACCCAGAGGGTGAGCCCCCCCAACCTCTCTATCCAGTGACCAGGATCCACTACCAATACCTCGGTCTTATCAGAGTTCAACTTTAGCCAGCTGGTATTCTTCCACTCCTGGATTTCAGCAAGACAGTTATTAAAGACCGAGACAGCTCCATCTTGATCGGGGCCAAAAAAAAGGTAGAGCTGGGTATCATCAGCATAGCAGTGAAATCTCATCCCATACCTTCTTACAATGTCTCTGAGGGGCAGCATGTACACTGCGAGCAACATGGGGGACAACACTGATCCCTGAGGAACTCCACACGTTAATGGGACCTTGTCAGAGGAAAAAAACCCCGACACCACCCTCTGAGATCTTCCCATGAGGAATGATGTAAACCACTTGAGAACCATACCTGACAGTCCACAAATGTACCTCAGGTGATCAAGCAGCACCCCATGGTCCACAGTATCAAATGCTGATGAGAGATCTAGGAGGACCAAGATAGAATGACTCCTCCCATCTCTAGCCATCAGGAGATCATTGAGCACCCGAATCAGCACTGTCTCAGTACTAAGCTTTTTTTAAAAACCAGACTGAAGGGGTTCGTAGATGGCATTGATGGTCAAATGGTCCTCCAGCTGTGTGGCCACTACTTTTTCAATCACCTTCCCCACACAGGGATGGTTAGAGATTGGTCTGTAGTTAGCAATGCAGTCTGGGTCCAATGAAGCTTTCTTCAGGAGTGGTGTTACCACCGTCTCTTTTAGGGAGCTTGGAAACTCACCCATCTCCAGGGAGTACCAGACTATCTGAGCTAGGACTGGGCCAATTACATCACTATAACCCAAAATAAGGGAAGTGGGCCCCAGATCCAAACTACAGCATGTAGGGTGCACACTCTGGACAATCCACATGACATCTACGAAAGCCAGCCGGGCCAAAGGTACTCCAAGGATGCCCAAGATATGTGAATCCACATTGGTCCACCACAGTGCCCATAGAGTGTGCCGGCTGGATGGCCGATCTGATGACGGCAACCTTATCTGCAAAAAATCAAGCAAGTTCATGGCACTCTTCTTGTGAAAATGTTTTCCGAACTTGTAGACAGGCTGGGTTGCACAGTTTGTCCACAGTTCAGAACAGCTGAGCTGGTCGATTTTGAGCAGCTGCAATCTCCCCAGACAGGAACTCTGCCTTCTTACGGGAGATTTCAGATTGATAGACTTGATAATGGTCCATCAATCTAAGGGGATCAGCATCGAGAGTGGACTTCCACTTGCAACACTCCAACCATTGTCCAAGTCGCCGCATCTCCCTCAAAGTCCCATCAAACCATGGGGATCGAGGGTGAAGGGAGAGTGGACGAACATGGACCGGAGCAATGATATCCAGAGCCCCCATAATGGCCAAATTATAAGCCACCACGAGGGCTTCTGGATCATTGTTTGCCTCTGGGAAGGACGAGAGATCCAGGACCATCATTAGGCCTTGAGAGTTTGTATCTTGCAAAGGGCGGTACCGAGTCACTCTGCAGGGGTTGGCCTACAAAGGAGGGTGTTAAAACTAAACCCCACAGTGTAATGATCAGACCATCCAACTGGTTCCACCCCCACGTTGGAGGCCTCAATCCCCAGCAGGAAGACTAAGTCAAGAGAGTAACCTTGTTTGTGAGTGGCAGTGAAAACAACCTGTGTAAGGCCCAGAGATGTCATCAACTGGAGGAAGTGCTGACCAAAATGCGAGAGTTCATCTTCAAACCAGGTGTTGAAGTCACCCAGGACCATCAGCCTGGGTGACTCAAACACTATGTCGATGACAAAGTCTGCCACTTCCTGGAGGAATCGTTTCTCATTACCTGGTGGATGGTAGATGAGAACGATCCTACAGCCTACACCTGCCACTATGGTACATTCAAATGACTCCACCTCCACCACTGGTGCATTTGTGAGGTTAATTTCGGACTTGAAACAGACCACCCCCCCACAATCCAATCTTAGGCGGTGTATCACGAGTTCCCAGCAGGAACTGCAGCCTCCCAAACTGGGCTAGAATTCTCATCCAGCCAGATCTCAGTGATGCAAGCCAGGTCCACAGATTTAACAAGATCTGCAATAATTGCAGTCTTGTTTTTGATGGACCTAGCATTGCATAACACCGCCCGAGTTGGGTGAACCTTCCGGGCTGCCTGGACCACCTGCCTACCATCATTTGTAGTGCCCTTGGTTATGGAAACCAGGCATGGGGTACCACGCTCCTGGTTCCATTTCACCCCAGGGCATATCCTGGATCTCACTACCACAATGCGGTGGCCCCCCCTCATCCATCCCCTGTTGTTCATGCCCCCTACCCCCTCACTTCTTCCATGCAATACCCAGTGCCCTACAGTGCAGATAAGTTGTAAACTGAAGTGGGGGAGTGGAAAAGGGGTGGAGGGTGTGAAGAGCAGAGGACGAATAGCGCACAGCTGTGGAGGTAGAACCCCAACACATTTTAAAACAAGGAACCTTCTTTACACTATTCAACTGTTAAAAGACAAAACCCAAACAAATCAAAACCTTAAAAAAATAATAAATCAATACACAGTCCCATCCTATCCTGTAAGTATAATAATCATTTTTAACCCTCCCCCCAATAACTAACATAAAAAAAGATAGAAGAAAGAAAACACAATTAAAATAAATAAACATAAAAATTAATAAAACATAAAATAATTTCAGAGGAAATGTCACAAGTCCACATCCAGAAGTCCTCTCACCACGAATCAGGAAAGGATGATCTTCAAGGGAGCTCTCACCTCCCTAAGTGGATGGAAGAAATTTCACAAGTCCATATCCAGACGTCCTCTCACCACCAATCAGGAAATTATAGACTTCTAGGGAGCTCTCACCTCCCTAGGTAGATGGAACAAATTAGTAATACTTCCAAAAATAGAATAAATAAACTAAACCCCCAGTCCCAACTCTCATGTACTCTCACTACTATAGTCTGGAAAAATAATTAAAAGAAACATTTTCACGTGTGATATACTTCCAAGTCAATTACAAATTGCACTACTCATACCAATGGCTTAGTGCCCAACCCTTCTGCTGGTACCACCAACACTGCCATCACTAAACTGACCAGCAGACAGGTGCCTAACCTTTCTGCAAGTACATAGAAATATAGAAATATAGAATTGCATGGCAGGTAAGGACTTCTTGGCACTCCAATCTGTCCATTTTCTTCCTTCCTACAGCGTCATCGCATACGCTGCTTGATCCCCAACTCCTCCCCTCCTTAGTTCCCGCTAAGATCCCTTTATGCCCATCTCATACATTCTCTGCGCCCCACCACTGTTTTAACCCCCGTAGTTATGCTGAATGAATGTTCTAGGCAGTCACCATTCTTTCTGTGAAGAAATAATGTACTTCCTCACATCTCTCCTGAATTAACCCCCTCCAGCTTCATTGCATGTTCTCTTATCCTACAGAATACATTTTCTTCTGAAAAATATACCCCTCCTGTATTTTATTTACTCCTGTAAGGTATTTAAAGGTCCCTATCATATTCCCTTCCCTCCTCTCTTCCTGTGTGTACATTTTGAGGTCCTTTAGTTTCTCCTTATGGAGCTTCTGATGCAAACCCTGCACCATTTTAGTTGCTCTCATCTGGACAGTTCCACTCTATCTATGCCCTTCCAGACATGTAACTTCCAGAACTGGACAGCACTCTAGGTGAGGTCTTACCAGTGATCTAATGTATGCAGAAGCAACACCACTTCCCTGATTCTGCTAGAGATACACCTCCCTATGCACCCTAGCATTCCACTTGCCCTCCCTACTGCCCAGTTGCACTGACTGGCCATCTTTAGCTAATCAGATATGATTATCTGCAGGTCTGTTTTCTGTTTGGTGATCTTTACTACCTCTTCTTAGAACTTAAACCACAAACTTATAACTTTAGAGCCCACCCCTTGCAACTATTAGCAAATAAATGTAATCTCCTAAATAGAAAATATTGCTACAGCCAATGAGTGGTCCCATTATGGAATACACTTCAACAAGAAGTAGTGGGTAGTCCATCCGTGGAGTCCTTTAAACACAATTTAGACACCTATTACAGGTCTAGGAGTAAGATCCCATAGCTACACAAAAAGCTAGCATAATGGACGGAAGTCTAAATAAGCTTGTTAATTCCTATGATTCCTATGATTCTTATATTTTGTATTCTGCTTCTGTGCCCTAAGTGCATGATTTTGCACTTTTTCACATTGAAAGCCAGATGCCATACTAGTGACCACTTCTTGAATTTTTCCAGGTTTCTGCAATTCTTTACACCCACCCTGGAGTGCCCACTCTATTGCAGATGTTGATGTCCTCCACAGGACAAAAAGGCACAGAGCTCTGCATAGCTAACAATGCCAAATCTGGTAGCAAGCAGTTTTTTTTTGGTATATCTGAGAGAAAAGGAAGAAATCACAAGGGGTGGTAAACTTAAGGACAATGATCCAATATTTGAAGATGATAGGCGAAAGCCAGAAGTTCATAACAAATTATTCTACTCAGTCTTTACTAACGAATGGTATGGACCTATGTCAGTAAGCAGCATTAGAACTCTTACAAATGAATCTCAAGTAATAGCTACTCATGGCTTTACCACTAAAAGAGTCCTGGAATCCCCTGAAGGACTAAATCAAGATAAATCTCCCAGTCCTAATAGCATGCATCCCGGGATCCTGAAAGAATTGGCCAAAGAACTAGCGGAACCCTTGGCCAAGTTATTCAACCTCTCGCTCCAGACTGGGGAGGAGCCTGATGATTCAAAAACCATGGACATGCTCCCTCTACATAATAGTGGGGGCAAAGAAGTCTCTGGTAACTACAGGCCATTTAGTCTGACATCAGTAGTATGTAAGCTGATGGAAACACTAATTAAACAGGACATGGTAGAACACCTAGACAAAAACAACCTCCAGGATACCAGACAGCACAGCTTCACAGCAGATAGATTGTGCCTGAAAAATCTCATATCATTCATTCAATTAGGCTACCTCAGAATTGGACAGGGAGCACCCAGTGGACCTGCTGTATTTTGACTTTAGTAAAGCCTTCAACTCAGTTCTACACAATCGCCTGCTAACTAAACTGAAAAACACAAGTATATCAGAAAACATCATCAATTGGGTAAAAGCAGTGCTCCAGGGCAGAATCCAGAGCATGGTAATCAACAGAGTAGGACAAAGAAGGGAGAGGTCAACAGAAGGGTTCCCCAGGGCTCTGTCCTCAGACCTGTGCTTTTCAACATCTTCATCGGTAACATTGGTAAGGATATAAATGGTAAAATAGCACTCTTTGCAGATGATACAACATTGGGAGGCAGGATGGATACTGAAAAGTCTATCAGAAACCTTCAGGTTGACCTAAAAAAGCTTGAGGCATGGTATGAAGATTGGCAACTCATCTTCAATTAAAAGAAATGTAAGGTGATGCATTTGGGCAAAAATAACCACAAGACTGAATATCTCATCTGAGGAAAAGGACCTAGGAGTGTTAATCTCTGAAATCCTTAAAATATCAAATAAGTGTAACTCTACATAAAGCAAGGCCAGCAGAATGTTAGGGTGCATCAGCAGAAGCTTCGACAGAAGGAACAGGAACATCATCCTGCCTCTTTATAGAACCCTGGTGAGACCTCAGTTGAAGTACTGTGTCCAGTTTTGGAGCCCATACCTTAGGAAGCACATCAACAAGCTGGAGATGGTGCAGAGAAAGGCCACAAAAAATGATATCAGGATTACATGACCTGTTGTACGATAAACGTCTGAAGGGGCTGAATTTATTATTACTAGAGTCTAGAACGGTGAGGGGGGGGACATGATCAAGACATTCAAGTACCTAAAAGGCATCAACAATTTCCATACTCGGAACTGTTTACTAGGTCCAACAATACTAATATGAGAAGGCACAACTGGAAACCCAAGGGGGGAATTTCAAGTGCAATATCAGGAAACACTTTTTCTCAGAGCAAGTGGTAGTACCTTGGAATGATTTACCCTCTGAAGTAGTGGAGGCCAAAATGGTCACTTTGCTCAAACTAGGATGGAACAAGGCATACATACAACATAGGGCTGGGGGAGTGGCTTTGCCTAAAACATAAATTATATGTGTTAGTCTATAGGGCCCAATAGGGATCCCTGCAAACTAAAGGGCAGACTAGATGTACCATTAAAATACATTGAACTGCATTTACCTAAGTTTCTCATATTGCAGTTGCCGGTTTCAGCAGCAAGGTGTGTTTTTGATCGGGAGAGCAGGCCTCAAACCTGGGACCTCTTCAGGTGAGTGAGGGTATGTGGGCTGTCAAGGGGGATGTGGGGAGTTGGATGATCAGTGGGTGGTCAGCTAGGGGGTGCAAGTGAGAACGGCAATGGGCCTCTCTTTTTTCAGATACAATGGTAAAAGAAAAAGCCTCGTTGATGAACGGTTTTCTTCTTTTCAGGGCTCTGAAAGGCTCATCGACAGAGAGGCTCATGAACAAAGAGATCAGAGAAGAAACTGGCCACCAAGTTTGGGCGGTGGGTAAATCAGTTTTTGGAGGGTGGAAGGTACTACAGGGAGAACCCTGAAGGGTAGAGAAATGAATCCAAAAATAAATGAATAAATAAATGAAAAATAAAAAAAATGAAAAATGAAAAATCAATAAAAAAACATAGGGCAATGAGAATGGGGGTGGGTGGTGACATCATACACCAGGGAGAACCCCGATGGGAGTCACATAATAAAATACATGAAAAATGAAAAAAAAAAAAAACTATTTGTCACGTAGACTTTATTTATCATTTTTTGTTAGAAGTTGTCATCCTTTTTTGTGATGATGAAAAGGGATTACGATGTCTCATGAAAAAGGAATTAGTGATGAAAAAGGATTAGGGAGTTCTCCGACTGGATGGCCCTGCCAGTAATCCTTTTTCATTAGATATATTTCTCTTTTGTGAGATGTCATAATCCTTTTTCATCATCATGAAAAAGAAATTCATCTGACAAAAAAGAATTACCGGCAGGACTATCTGGTTGGAGATGTTCTAATCTTTTTTTCGCCATGACAAAAAAGGATTAAGTCATCGCACGAAAAAGGAAATTGCTGACGAAAAAGGTTTAGGACATCTCAAGAAAAAGGATGACTTTTTTAAATCCTTTTTCGTGAGATGTCCTAATCATTTTTCATCAGCAAATACATTTTTTGTGAACCAACCTAATCCTTTTTAGTTATGGCAAAAAAGGATTAGGACTTCTCTGACCAGATGGCCCTGCCAGTAATCCTTTTTCATCACACTCACCCCATTCTCTTATGCTGCATCCACCCAGCTTATTTTCTAAAAGAATGGGGTGAGCATCAGGGTTGATGATCCCAATGCCACCCCCCAATACTTCTAACTGATGCATTAATGAAGTTTTTTGCAAAATAGATATATAAGCCTGGTAGGGCCAGTATAGTTAGGATTGCATGACCACTTCTATGTTAAACCCCAAATTTTGCATTTTAATAACTTTGCCACTGTATGACAGATTTGCCTGATATTTTGCATGCACGATCTGGTACCATAGATCTCTGGATCTGGCAAGTTGCATTATGGCCAGATAAGTGGTTGCGGAACTGTGGAGTGGCCATAAACACAAAAAAAACAAGGTTTTTGCATGTTTCTTTACTCATGGCTACAGCCCGCAGAATTTGTTCATTCAGTCTGAAATCTTCAGGGAAGATGCAGTCTGTGTCATTGATGTGCCTTTTGAAGATTTGATGAAAAAATACTAAACTGTTCAAACGTTATTCAAAAAACAAATTTCCCATTATAGTCAATGGGGAAAAAATGTATGTGTCTCTTGAAAGCTGCTGCCACTACATTTTACTGTTGCAAATGGCCCTTTTACTGCTGTGCAGTGGCCATCTTGTTTTTGGTTAGCAAGAGAGAAAAATGCCCGGCTTTAAATTTGGTACCCCCTAGGTAAACACTGACTGTTGTGTTTACCTAGTCGGGTCCTGAGGATGACAGCCCTATCTTTTTTGGGGGGACCCCCCCCAAACATGTTGTTTAAAACAATTGGTGCCCCATTACTGTCACAAATTGTGACAGAAACAGCCACAGCACTTTCGCAAATTACGAAAGTGTTGTACTATTTTTGCGAAACTATCGCAATTTGCAACAGTGCTTTGCCCCAAAACTGAAAATCTTTGCCATCCCCCTGCAGCAAAATGGTTGGGGCTTTTGGGCTGAAATTTGCAGGGTGGCAAGCCCTGGTCCCACAGATGTGCCTTTTTATGGTTTGATACCAAAACATTCAACTGGCCCAAAGTTACAGTGTTTCAAAGTTGAGAAATTTCCCATAGGATAACATTGTGGCACCTGCGGCGCCTTTCAGCGCCTGTATCTCAAAAATGAAACGAGATATGGATTTTTCACTACCCATAGCTTAGTTCACCTTCTGGTGAACTAAGCTTGAAAAACAAGTTTGGAAATCATAGATTACATCTGCAGTCACATTTTTTACCTACTTGCTATGGTTATGGAGATATTGGCAAAACGTGTTACAATGGTTCCTTTGGAGTACTATGGAGCTGCTGTATGGCTCCGTACCTATGTGTAACAGAGAGTGCTGGTGGGCCCTGCACTCCTGTATACACATACCATTATGCTAAAAATGGGCAGTGTGTAGGGAGTGCAGGGCCTGGAGTGCCCACGCTCCCACTACCACATACCAGTTACATTACACTTTCTCAAAAAGAATGGAAATTCATTGAAAAAAACTTTGTAAATGGATCAGTTTGGGTTGATAGCACAGTGATAAAAGTTTGAAAGTGTTCTGATAGGGTTACTCCCCTACCAACCCACCCTCCACACACCAACAGGCATCAGGGTGTGCGTTGGGGTCATTGGGCCTAACTCTTACCCCATTCCCCTATACTGCACCACCTCAACTTGTTTACACATGGAATGGAGTGAGAGTTAGGCTGACAACCTCAGCACACCCCAATGCCTGTTGGTGTGGAGGTAAAAGTGAGGGTTGGTAAGGAGTAACCCTAACACCACATTTCCAAACTTTTGTCACTGTGCTATCAACAAACTAATGCATTTAATAGTTTTGCATTGTTGAAAACTATGTTAATGCATCAGGTAGGGTTTTATTAAAGCATAAGAAGCTGGGTGAATTCAACATTATGGTTATCAACCCAACCCTACCCCACTCCCACCCTTCACACACCAACAGGTGTCAGGGCGATGCCTTGGAGTCATCTACCTAACTCTCACCCCATTCCATGTGTAAACAAGATGAGATGGTTCAGTATAGGAGAATGGGGTGAGAGTTAGGCTAATAACTCCAAGGCACCTGACGTCTGTTGATGATAATGAAAGATGAGGGAGTGGGAGTGATAGTTAATAACTAACATTAATTTCCCAGCTTTTTATGCTTTAATAAAAACCCTAACTGAGGTATTAATGTAGTTTTATTTGCAATGAATTTCCCTTCTTTTTGAGAAAGTGTAATGTAACTGGTATGTGGTTGTGGGAGCGTAAGCCCTAAAGGCCCTGCGCTCCCCTTACACTACCCATTGTTGCATAATGATATGCATAAGTGGGCACACGGGCCCTCTGGGCCCTGCACTCCCATTTACACATAAGTACGGACATAGCGCAGCCCTATAGTCATGAAAAGTAACCCTTGTAACACTAATTTGGCAATATCTCAGTAACTGTAGCAACTATGGAAAATACTCCACTGTAGTTGTGATCATGACTTCAAAACCTCCATGGGTGCTTAGTCCTAAGCTGCAGAGAGCAAAAGATCCATATCTCAAATAGTTTTCAAGATATGGGTGCTGAAAGGCACCGCAGACTTCACAATTCAATGGATGCACGTAACATGGGCATTTTTAGGATTTTTCCACAAAATTTTCAACATGGTATTTTGGGGACCTCACCTCATGAACAATGTCACTGTCATTTTGTTAATCTGGCCCAAAAGTTGAGTTCTTACAGTGAATGAGTCATTTTGCACCAAGGGCCACAATTATGTTTTGGGCAGGATGTGAAAAATGACAGCTGTATACTGTTCATGAGGAGGTGTGGAAAAGGGTAATGTTGAAAATCAGGAGGGAAAATATGAAAAATTGGCGAAGTTATGAGTTCTCGTAGAAACTGCATAACGCATGCTTGTAATGTGGCCATTTTGGGGAATTTATTTGCCAAATTTTCAACATGAGCTTTTTGGGAAATCCCCTCATGAACACTGGCGCTGTGATTTTGTTACTCCCTCCCAAAAGTTGATTTTGCACAGTGACGTGCCATTCTGTTGCAGAGGTGCGAAAACACATTTTAGGCAGGATATGAGAAATGATAGCTATACGGTTCATGAGGAGGTGTGTAAAAATGGCAATGTTGAAAATCTGGAGTGAAAATATTAAAAACTGGAGAAGTTACGAGCATAAGCAGAAACTGCACAATGCACGCTTGTAACCCGGTCATTTTGGGAATTTTTTGCACCAAATTTTTAACATGGGCTTTTTGGGACCTCCACTCATGAACCCTGGGACAGTCATTTCATTAATCAGTCCTGAAAGGTGATTTCGTGTCCTGAAAAGTGATTCCATGCAGCAACCACAAAATCACATTTCTGGACTGACTAACAAGATGACAGTAACATTGTTCATGAGGTGGGGTACCAAAATACCTATGCTTAAAATCTGGTGAGACAATACGAAAAAATGGCTGAGATATCGACATTTAAATTCTTTGTTTGTATCAGAGTCATACGAAGTAGGATCCTAGTTCTTTTCGTCATACGAATTAAGATTCTATGTCGTATGAAGCCGATATAACAAAGAATTTAAATGTTAAATAACACACATTTTAAGAGCATTTTCCAAACAGTAAAGTGCAGAATGTACCTAGGGGGTCACAATAAGCAAGCTACATGTGTTGATTCATCCCCAGAATATCATTTTGGGAGGTTTCCAAATTTGAATTTCAGGCAAACTGAAAACAAGATGGCAGCCATAGGAAAGAGGAATTTTCTCATACAATTCAGGATTCCTCTTTCGTATCATGCAGCTATATTGAAGAGCCTACTGAGCATGCTCAGAAATTATTTTTTCAAATTTTTAAAGTGCAATAACTTAAAAATGGCTTACTGATTTTTCACCAGACTAGCAAAAGACACATCTGTGGGGTAGTCCCTTTATGTCCTGAATATGTCATACCAAACAAACAAACCCTCTGGGCTGCAGGCAAGTTCAAAGAAAAATCCCATCGAAGTTGATGGGTAGAAACATGTTTTTTCACCTCTCCGTAACTCAGAGACCACACATCAAACCAGAACAAAACTTACAGATCAAGAGATTTACATAACAGGAAGGTGCGTACCAAATTTTGTGCAGATCTGTTCAATGGTTGCAAAGTTATTAAAGTGCAAAATTTTGAGTTTAACATTGAAGTGCCTACTGAACCCTAACTATAGGGGCACGACTGCCAGGTTTTGCTCTTTTTTGTGCACGTATATCTTTCTTTTTTTTTTTTTTTTTTTTTGCAGCTACACTTATTTCTCTCCTGGCACTGGTGGCTTACATCTCTGATCCCCCAGCCCCATCCACCGCTCGCAGCTTATCTCTCGGTATTTCCCCACGGCTATGCCCCCTCCACCATCTCTCTTGAATCTGGAGCCAAGAGTTACTGCCCATCTCGAAGGTAGCGCCAGCAAGGATCGGATCATTCTGCCCGTCAGTGCCTGCAATTTTTCCTCCATTTTTACCCTGGCGATGCAGCATGCAATGACGCCAAGGAGTGAGCGCGCATGCTACCACACGCGCTCCTCCAAGCATCTACTGCTCTTCTTGAGCCTTGGTGCACCAGCCCCCAGCCTCCGCTAGGGGCCAGTCATGCACCGAGAGCTGGTGTCCCCCTCCCCGGAGAAGGAAAACAGTCCTCAGATGCTCAATCCTTCTCCTCCCCTGCTGACCTCCGATGGCCTGTGCCCGTTCCCGAACATGGGTCGACGGTGTGGTGCAAGGTAAGGTGTCCAGCACCTCAGCCCTCAGTGCCACCGGGCCGGCTTGGCACAGATATCTGATAAAGTAGTTTATGTTTTGGTTTGAAATTTTTACTGTAGAAACCTTTTTGGTCACAGGTGTGCCTTTTGAAGGTTTGGTGAATAATGATTAATCTGTTTTAAAGTTATTTATGTGTTAGTGTCCTATTATTTCCCTATGGGAAAAAGTTAAGTGTCCCGCACGACACTAAGGCTGTGTTCGCAGAGGGTCAGTTTGGTGTCACAGAGCAGTTGACATACTTTCGCACAGATGCTGACGTATGATCGCATTCATCATGTAAGCAATAATGCCTGACAGGGTGGGCGGTTTTGGGCAATACCGGACCAGCCAGGGGCGTAATGAGGCCCGACGCCACAGGCGGAGGGCCTTATAGCCCTTGGCCGGTCCGGTATTGCCCATACCGCCCACCCTGGAGGGCATTATTGCGTTTAGAAAATGGGCACTGCAAAAGAAAAAAAAGTTTCATTAAAAAAAAGAAGCTAAAAAATTGTTTAACAAAAGTTTTGTAGTCATTTTTTAGTAAAGTAGTTCCTCCTCCAGTATGGATTTTTGTCCTATTGCAGATTCCGTGGGGGTTGGTGTGCAGTTTGTGACGGGGGTCTACGTTGTTGCGATACCGGGACTAAAGAGGAAGCTTGGAACTCCGTGGGGGTTGGTGTGCAGTTTGTGTCGATGCTCTGCTGGTGTGGTTGCGATACCGGGACCCGGGACCGGGAGGAAGCTAAGAAGACGGCGAAGCGGAGAGTCATCTGTGCGATGGTACTTGCTACCAAATCAGCTGCTTAGAGCTGGAACGTGAGTTAAACAGCAGACGGAGGATAGGGTGGCTGCATTGTGGAGATACCGAGTTCCGTAATGTTAGATTTTTTATTTTAAATGGAAGCATTTTTCTGTTGGCAAATCGGAAGAGGCAGCTTTATGTAGTGGGCTGCTGCAGTTTTGAATTACTCTCGCTGGTGACTGCGGTGATGTATATGAGACGGATAGCTTCACTTTTATTTAAAAATATTTTTTTAAATTGTGATACTTTCTTGATGTGGCCAGGTCTGAGTTCATGTGGCAGGTGGCACTGAATTGGGGAGGGGAGGGGCAGGATCTCTCGCTAAGCGATTGCAAAAAATGGTGTCAATTTCAAATGGAGATGAAGCATTTTGTCCAATTAGGAGCCGAGGTGGGTACTAGGATACTAGAGTGGTTAAGGGGCAGTATAGGCTGGTACTTTTTACTTGCTGGTCATCTATTGAAACTTAATGTACCCCTATCTTGAGGGTACTGACCAATCAGATTGCAGCAAGTAAGAAGCCCATTTTCTAAAAGTCAACATCTGTGCGATAGTACGTCTACTGCTCTGTGACAGCAAGATAAGCATATGCGAAAACAGCCTCACTAAAGTACAGCAAAAGGAGATATGCAGCTAGTTTCCTTCTCAAGTGTAGTGAAATAATTAGTGGCTCACAACTACAGGGTCAAGGGTTCAGTAACGGCATTCCCATATTTTTTGTGTTACATCTTGAAGAGGTGTGGCGATAGGGTTATGTTGGTGTTGGAGAGCAGTTGACGTACTTTCACAGAGACGTTAACATACGATTAATGCTATTGTACATCAGCATCTGTGCAAAAGTATATCAACCTGCATCTGTCCTTTTCCTGTACTTCTGCACATCTCTTTTGATATACTCTTGCACAGATGTTGTAGTTGTGAAAATATGCTCCATGCATGATTTCAGCCCCTCAACACCATACGCTTAACTTACGATTGTGCGAAAGTAGGCATCCTGTACTTGTGAAAATATGCTCCACTCACCATTCTCTCTTGAAGATGGAAAAACAATTTTTGGTACTGTCAGCAATGATCCCTTGACCCTGTACTTATGAGACACTGATTCTTCCAGTACACCATAGAAGGCAATTATCTGCATGAGTCCTTTTGCTGTACTTCTGTCCATCTCCTTTGACGTACTTTTGCATAGAGATTGTAGATGCAAAAATAGGTGTCCTGTACTTCCAAAAATATGCTCCATGCACGATTTCTGTACTGCCCGTCAACACCATGGTGCTCCCAACCCCTTCATCCCAGCCCCTCTAGTGGTCTTCATGTATGAGTAGGTGGAAGACTAAAGAATATCTGGAACGAATGAGGATAATACAATTACTGTACTGTACTGATTTTTGTATGCAAACAGGAATTGGAAAAAGCTGGGTTTGAACCCTGCACCTGCATAACATTAACTTGAAAATAGATGTATGGCATTTATCCACTACACTACCAGAGCTCTAGTACCTAGTTGTCTGTATTTATAATATTTATACTGTCTAGCTATTGTTAAAAAAAAAATGTTAGCTGGCGAAGGGCAGGGATCGAAACAATACAGGATCTGTTCACCTCTAAACAATTGATTATTAACACCTTCCAGGACCTAAAAGAAAAATATAAGTTGCCCCAAACAGACTTCTGGAAATACTTGCAGATCAGACCTGCTATCACACCGCATACCAGAAGTATTTCCCGGCAGGGACAGGACCCAGCTCATGTGCTAGTCCATTCCTGGATCAACAAGACCAAAGGCAGAGCTGGGGTCATTTACAAACAGCCTAGAAATACTGGCATCAAGCTTATGGACCAATCCAAACAGGCCTGGGAACTAGAGTTTGGTTGCCCTACACCAGATCCATCCTGGCAGGCTTGTTGGGCTCAGGCCCATGTAGCAACCAGGGACACAAAGGCCAAACTTATACAGCTGAAGATTCTGTATCAATGGTACTGGATACCCGAGTATCTTCATAAGCTGGGGGTTATACCAAACCCCTCATGTTGGCAATGTGGATGGGGACCGGATCTTTATCTCACATTTTATGGAATTGCCCTGAGATCAGACCTTTATGGGAACAGGTTTCTCAGTTCTGCAAATTAATACACCCCCCCCCCATTGTTACCTATTGATGCTCAGTTCCACGTCAACACATCAACAACATCGTTGTTGACATGCTCAACATCGATGGGAACAATGCCAACCATTGGCAGTGATCCCGTTGGGAAGAAATTTTATACAACTGGAGTGTGCCTTCCGGTTCTCACATCTAATACTGACCCACCCCCATCCTGCACACAGAGATAGGTGTCACAACTATCTATTGGGGGTCACTGGCCCTAACAGTCATTACATTGGAGAAGTAAATAACCTCAGATGTACACTGTGTAGGATAAAGCAGTGAGCGTTAGGGCTAATGACCCAAACAGATAGCTGTGACACCTGTTACTGTGTGCAGAATCGGGGGCGGGCTCACTATTAGGTGTGAGAACTGGAAGGCGCACTCCCGTTCTGGGTGTTATTGGAGTGTCACTGTTGGAAACCCTAACGGCACATTTCTCTACTTTTGTTGATTTAGTAGCAGCCCTAACTGATGCATTAACAAGTTTTTTTGCAATATATATACTGTATATATATATATATATATATATATATATATATGTGTTTTGTTAATGAAAACTTTTGGTCTTAGAAATTGCTGGCACAAGTGCCAGATTTAGATTTCAAAAGAATTTCAAATTCATTCCCAGTGTGGTTTCTGAGGTTCTGCTCATTCAGTTACTGCCACCAGTGTGAGCTGAAGACAAGCCCAGTGCAGTACCTTGGCAATCAGCAGACAGTCCCCTTCCATCCCAACTCTTGAACTCTCTGGCATCTGCTGATGAGAATCACTCACCACCCAAGCTTTGTCGACAGCACTCAACGAGACTCAGAGGACAGTCAGGAGTCCCAACTGTCCTCCAAGTCCTGCCAATTGGTGCCGCTAGCAGTTGTAGAGCTCAAGACTTCAGGGTTGGGAAGGAGAGTCAGAAAGAAACAAGTCACACAATGGAATACCATTGCCACACAGACTGTCTGGCAGATACTGGAGTCAGTCAAGTGGAGATCGGGTAACTAGTGGGAGTGGGAGAAGGTGGAACTAAGAGTCATGGTGGGGCAGCTGGGCAGGCTACCACTGCAAAAGCTGCTTACCTTCTGCTGCTGGGCTTTAAAGCTTGTAGTTTTAATGCAGTGGTGGGGGAAAAGACTGGGGGGCACCAGACTAAACGTGGGCACACGCCCCTATTTTGAGGGCTAGCGATGCCCCTGCTTGGAGCCAGTCATCTCTTAAGGACTTCTTATCTTGCCTGTCATCTATTATGACTGGGTCCTCAGTGACCATCTCCTACAGTACTTCAATTTGTCAGTCAAACTACAAATTAACTCTGGTCTGGTTCTGATCCATAACAAACTTGCTTTCAGAGCAATTAATAATCCTGAATTTGGCACTACTAATTTGAACTACTGTAATCATCTAATTGAATCATAGTACATTAACTGCTCTGAGGTCTTAACAAATATGTGCAAACAAACTTTAACATCAGCTTTAGATAAAGTAGCTCCTCTCAGATCACAGGTATCTTTTTGTTATCCCACTCTCTGGTTTACCACCATCTGCTACTAGAACAACAGAAACGTTGATAGCTGGGGTGAAAGTGGCAAAAACTAGGCATCACTGTTTCAGGAAATGTATTACAATCAGTGCAAAGAATACAACAAACTACATCTGGAAGCTAAAAAGAACTACCATGAAGTTCTGATTAAATCAGCAGTGCAATGAAAAATGTTCACACCTGGCTGGCCCAGTTGTGTGGAGGGCTGAGGCATCTGAACCTTACCTCCTGCCACACCACCGTCCTGTGCTCATGGTGTGAGCAGGTCAATGGGGGTCTGCCAGGGTGGGAGAGGATCAGGTATCTGGAGTACAGCTGTCTTCTCCCGGGGAGGGTGATGTGGCTGTCCTGCTGAATGACTGCCCCCCAGGTGGAGGCCTGGGGGTAGAATGGGACAGGGATGCCAATGAAGGGTAGGTGTTGCAGGATACTGAAGCATGTGTATGCCTCCCTGTACACGTGCTGATGTGTTGCACCCCAGCAACGGGGATGGTCAAGGGCAAAAATAGTGGACAACCACCCACAGCGGTGAGATGAAAATAGACCCCTGTAGGCTCCACACTGGTGGCCAGGCAAGCCAGGTCCTGCAGCCAAGGCAGCAAGAAGGTAAGATCCCAGAGGAGCCAGGTGAAGGAGATGGGGTGGGTCAATTAGATGAGGGCTGCTGGGGGAGATAAGAAGCACAAATTGCTGATGAAAAAAAAAATGTTCACACCTGTCAAATGTATCTGTCTAGATACCTGCTATGCTGTGCACCATGAGCCTTTTTTTAATTTTTTCAGTCCTGACCTTGCCAGGTCTACAATGCTATTTCTATGCAAATTGTGGTGACCATTTGTTGAAAAAAAAACAAACAATTAAAACGTTTATAAAATAGTAAAAGTTTTGTGGAATTAGAAAATTGTACCACTAAAGAAAAAGAAACATGTCTGGAATTTTTATAGTGAAAAAAAATTAGGGTCAGATTTTTGCCCAGTTTAATTGCATTGCTGCTTTAACACCCATAATTCTAATCCCAGGCAACATTTTAATGCCATCAGTCTTTTACTGAAACCACATAAAGCCTTACCAACCTTATTGTTAATAGCTTTGGGTGTCAACAATTTCTTTGATACTGTGTCATAGCCTCGCCTCACCACACACCATGGAAATCCTTGCTCGCCCTTATAGCCTGGCCACACTGTTCCTGCTGGTGCTTGCCATCCCCCACCTTGGTCTCCCACCCCCCCAGGACACCCCTATGCTCCACATCACCCTGCCTCACCGACATCCACCCACCACCCCGGACAGACCCACAGCCCCACCACACCCTCCACCAACAGCCACTCCCCTTCCCTCTGCCCTTCCTAACCCCCCCTGTCCACCTCGCTTCCTCCCCATCCCCACGCTTCACACCATGCCATTCCCTTGTGCTAATGGTACTAGTCCCACGTCTTCTCACATTGCAAAAGGTACTAAATGTCACCTGGCCTTGATAAGGGTAATCTCTTTGCCCCTATTACTATCCAGGAATATTCACCCAAACCCTGGTCCCATGTCCCCAAGCCAAGCTCAGTAACCACCAGCATCTGGCTTATGCATTGGGTCAATGAATATCTGCAGCCTCCTGAAAGGATTGGCAGCCCTCCAATGCTAGATCGTACAGCACCAACCAGATATATTGGCCCTAGTTGAAACCTGGCTCTCTAAATCAACTCCAGACTCCATCATCACCCTCTGTGGGTACCATCTCTTCAGGGAGGATCGAGTGGACAAGCACTGGGGTGGCTGTGCTTTCTATATGCATGACACCCTGATGGGACATGCCCTCCAGGTGTCCAAGCTTGAACATGGGGCACAAGCCATCTTCCTCAAAATCACCCCAGACCCCTCTAGGGTGCCACTTATCCTCACCATTGCCTATGTTCCCCCTCGGAACCAAATCCCAGCTATTCTCTTGCTTTCAGAATACCTTGCTACACTGCCATAGAAGACTTGAACAGATCCTTCTGGGGGACCTAAACATTAACTGGCTTGCCAGTTCAGCATCCCAAATTAGAGACACATTCACTGCCCTTGATATGTCCCAACTTGTCACCCAGCCAACCAGGTGCAACCCCTCTAATGGAACCAGCACCCTCTTGGACATTATCCTAACCAATCGACCCAATGAAGTCCAGGATATCAATGTCCTCCCAAACTCCGTAAGTGACCACTCCCCAGTCCTTTTCACATGGTCTGCCCTTACTCGCAAACCAGTGCCCAGGACAGTCCTCTGCCAGCACCTTCACCCTGGCAGCCTTAACAAGCTGAAGCTGTACCTCACCCAAATGGATTGGTCCCCCATCAACCTCACCCCAAACACTGACCTGGCACTTGACTTCTTCACTAGCTCCTTTAATAATGCCTGTGACATTTACGCACCCCTCTCCAAAACCCATACCAGGAAACAGAATGCGCCTTGGGTTACCACATCTCTCCTTCTGCAGCTGAGATAGAGGGACACCCTATGGCACAGAGCAGTTGAATCTGGTAAGCCAGCAGATGGACAAGCATATAACACTGAGCGCAATAAGTGTACCTGGGCCATTCACAAGGCCAAGGCCGAATATTACTGAACCTCCCTTGCCTCCTCCTGGGGGACTGTCCGGAAGTTCTGGGATAGCATTAAAGAACTGAATGGTAAGTCCCACTCCCCACCTCAATCGCAACTCACCGTTTATAGCTCCATCACCTCTGACCCCTGCAGCATCGCAGACTGCCTGAACACTGCTTTCTCAGACTTCAGCTAGGTCCTCCCCAGCAGCTTCTTTGACCCAGTTCCCCCCTCACAGACTCACATCCTTCACCGTCTACCATTCTGCCTCCGTACTATATCTTCACAAAAAGCCAGGCCATATCTAATTAAAGCCCTCAATGGCACCGGCCCCTGCAATGACCAATTGGACACCATGCTTCTTCATCAGGTACAGAACGCACTGATTTACTCAATCACGCTCTCTGTCTGGGCTAGTTCCCCCTTGCCTGGAAAACAGAAGTTATCACACCCATACTCAAAGGTGGAGACTGCACCTCCCCAGTAACTACAGGCCAATCTCCATCCTCCCCCCACTATCAAAAGCATTGGAAAAAATAGTGGCAGATCAGCTCACTGAATATCTGGCCAAATATGAAATTATGTGCAATGAGCAGCATGGATTCCGATCAGGACACAGCACCACCACTGCCCTCCTGGAATTCTCCAATTTCCTTCACTCTGCCTTAGACTCCGGTAACCTTGCAGGAACCGTTTTCATTGACCTCTCCAAGGCCTTTGACATGGTCTGCCATCCCCTCTTGCTTGACTCCCTCCTCCAACATGGCCTCTCCCCTGGTCCCCCCTCCTGGTTTAACAGCTACCTGTCCTCCAGGTCCCAGTGCATGAAAATCCACAGCACCCTGTCCAACTCCTGGCCTGTGTGCTCTGGGGGTTCCCCAGGGCTCCATACTGGGCCCTCTTATCTTCAGTCTCTACCTTAGCACACTACCCAGCTCCTGTGCTGGAAGGGCACTACTATATGCTGATGATGCAGTCCTATTTGCCTCACACCCAAGCCCTGCCTCTCTACAGGTCTTTCTCCAGCTATCCTTCACCCAGATAGAGCAATGGTTTGCAGACCACAGGTTGGTCATTAACCTCAAAAAAACTAAGGCTATGCATTTTGTTCATCGCCAAAGCAAGGCTAGAAACACCCCCCTCCAGATTCTTCCTAGCATGCAGCACCCCCTTGAACAAGTGTCCTCTTATAAATACCTGGGTATTACCTTTGACACAGCCCTTACCTTCCCCTCCCACATCAGCACCCTCTGTTCCACCACAAACTCACGGATTGGCCTACTTTACCGCCACAGGGACTGCCTTCCCCCCGAGGCACTTCAGCTGGCAATAACCTCCTCAGTTCTGTCCCTGGTGGACTAAGGCCTCCCAATATAAGCAGCAGCAGACAACACTGTGCTTAATAAAATCCAACTGTCTATCAACAAGGCCTGCAGGCTCCTAACCAGTGCAGGTAGGTGCACACACAAGTGCACACTTTACTCCACTGCCAACGTGCTTAACTTCGAGGAGAGACTCTGCTACCAGTCATGTCTGCTAACCAAAAAAATACTCCTTGGTCTCACCCTCCCTGGGGTGACCTCCTCTCTCCACCATGCTACCCATACCATTCCTACATGCAGGGCCTGTAAGGTCGCCCTTCTGGTGCCCAGAGTCAGGACATCACTTACACAGCGGTCCTTTTTCTACAGAGCCCAGTCCTGGTACAACTCCCTCCCAACCACCATCACCAACCTCTCCAAAATCGGACCCTTCAAAGTCACTCTCAGGAACCACTTACTTGCCTTGCAGTGCTGTAGGTGTGTATAACCATCCCAATTACCATCCCTGTCAGCCCTCCTCCGTATGGGCTGGACACAACTTCTAGTTCATAACCTACTTAAACAATATCCTCTGGACTGCTAATTTCCACATCACTCCAGTTTCTCCATTTGCAGTTTTGCACTAATTGCCTAGCTACCACCTTGTATAGGCCAATGATTTTGTCTCATGTGAAATACACTGTCTTGACAACCTGTTCTTGCAAGTCTACTGCAAGTCTCATGTAAAAATATGCTGTCTTTACAACCTGACTTTCAAGTCTACTGTACTGTATAGGCCAATGATTTTATCTCCTGTGAAATATGATGTCAATGCAACCTGCCTTTGCAAACTCACTGTGCTGTAACTCTGCAACCATGTACACAATGAAATCTTGTAACTCTGTGTCTGTCTTGGAACTATGTAACTATTAATGTCTCTGTACTCTTTTGACGAGGAGCCTTTGGAAATGAGTCTTTGACTCAAAGGATTGTAATTCTAATATGTACAAGTAAATAAATGATAAGATAAAATATTTAACCTTGTCTACTACCTATATATTTTCAGATCCTACGGCTTCATTCAGAACCTGTTCCACATTATTTTCATCATTTAAACTGCGCACTGAAGCTGACACACTTATTATTCTAAAAAAATTCAGGACCAGCGTCATCCACTATTGTCCCTGCACTTATGTGGTTGATCAAAGACTTGTTTCTTGGGACTTTTGGTTCCGGTATGAACAAGTAAACACTTGCGACGAGAGGCTCCCATCTACTACAACTTAAAGAGGCATTTAGAACTTAAAAAAGGGTTTAATCAAGGCAAGGAACATTTTTATACCCTACCTGAGTGCCCCAGCACATGAGATGGCGAAGCAAAACTGAAATCACTACCTCCCGGTAGCAGATCTAAGCGATCAAGACGAATGCTCCCCGGAGGATCCAGAACAGAGAAATGAGCCTCAAACACGGCCCGAACTAAAAAAATCAACCCCTGTGGCCACTCCATCTAAAATGAAGGGCAAGGGTATAGAAGGAAATCCTGATGCAATCCTGCAAGCAATACTGGAATTCAGGGGAGAAGTGCGCGAATCACTGCAAGGGATCAGAGCAGAGTTGGGCATGCTGCAGACCTGCATGTCAGAAGCAGATGCACAGATCTCACATAATACTTCCAGGCTGGATAGCCTAGAGGAAACAGTACGCTCTCTGGCCGCCGAGCAGCTGGCATCATCCTTTCAGCAAGAAGATGCAGAAAATCGCAGGTGCAGGAGGAACATAAGAATTTTTGGTCTAACTGAGGGAGAGGAGGGGAATGACCCTCTCACTTACGCTGATCATTTATTCAGGCTAGATCTTGAGCCAGATGTCCAGATAGACATTGAAAGGGCCCCCAGAGCTCAGGGCCCACGACCAACTCGCTCTGAAGCCCGGCCATGATCATTCATCATCAGATTTTTAAGTTTCCAGACAAAGGAGCTTTTGCTTTGTAAGACATGGCAGAAAGGAAAAGTGTTACTTGGTCAAAATCATCTAATCTTTGACAATGATTATGCCCCATGCACACAGAGGCAATGAAGGGAATATGCTATTCTGTTCCCAGCTCTAAGATCACAAAAACTTCAATTCCGTACACCATACCCAGCTAAGCTAACGGTATTATACCCAGCTGGCCAGAAGATATACCAATCAGCATTACAGGCAGCAAACGACATGCTACAGAAGGGCATCATCACGGAAAAAATGATGGAAGCACTAAGATTTAGGATAAGACAAACAAACCAGGTAGAACATCAAAACCAGAAGATGTCATAGCTGCAACTAGAAGAAATTCTCAAACGGCTACAACAATATAGAAACCCAGCGCTAACAACCTGAGAATTGAGGTAGAGGCAGTTAATTTTTTCTTCTCTGGCACTATTTCCCCTTCTGGGGAGGTTTGACTCTGGGGCTCGGTCTTGGGAATTGGATGGGGTGTGGGTCGGACTGATAAATTATATAGGTCTTCCTTTCTAAATCCTCAGTTATTTGACCGGTTTGCCATCTGGTCCCTCTGAGCTCTCTAATGGCGGGAAAACTCCAGGCTGGAGGGCTCTCCTTGAGGTATTTTGCCCTTTCTCTTGTTGCTTCTCCGGGCTGGCACCCCTGCTCCATAACAGACTCCGCTGGTCCTTTCCTCCTGGGTCCCCCTTGGAAAATAGAGTCACCTTCCAGTGGAAAAGGGATACCTATTCAACATAAGCCTCTGAACTGAACGTTTCTTTATGGTAAAGGGAAAAAAAAAAGGATCTTAATGAAATTCTATGAGGACTCGAAGAACTCTACTTTGCATATAAACATCCCCGAGTTCAAGAGTGAGAAGGGGGAAAACACCAAGAGATGTACAATATTTGACTGGAATTCTTGACACTGGATTCTACAAGAATAAATGCAATCAAAAGGACTGCTATTAAAAATAATCTTTAACCTAGAACGGACAAAAGAAATATGGTGGGTAGAGGAGAGTAGTGAAAGAATATAAGGAGAAAAGAGAAATATAAAGCTGGCCAAAAAAGGCGAAAGCTAGAGCCACATAGTCATAATGAAGAGACAGGTGGGCCTCTTGCATGGAACCTTTGATGTAAAGGTTGGATAATGCCGGTTCCAAAAAGGGATGGATTTTTCCTCATCCCACTTGGGGTTGTGTTGCTAACACTAGGGTCCCTTTGCCCCGGGGTTGGATTTTCAGCCCCACCCTCCCTCCTGCCTCTGCTTTCAGACCAGGAAAGAGGGCCTTGAAGGCCGCTCCTCTTGAGCACCTCCACTGGGAAGTCACAGTGTACAAAGTTATAGTTATAGTTAAGTATAAGAAATTAGACACTTTGGAATTTGGTCGAATTTTTATTTACATACTGTTGATCCACACGTTTTGTGGCTTTTATTTAGTACAATTAGATTTAAGGGTTAGTAATGAGGGGAAGGGAAAAGTCTTAAGTTTTGGGATAAGATTTAGGATACTAGGGGTAGTTAAAAGAATTAAAGAAAAAAACTCACACATACGAAAAAAACATGAAAGCATATACTTTATTAAAACGCAGACAGCTAGCTATGAAAGGATTGAATCGAGAATGTTGTTTGAGAGATTGTCTACTTCTGTGGGAATAGTCCTCACAAATAAAGGTTCTGACTTCGGTCTTGAAAGCATTGGGGAAAGGTCTCCCTCTCTTGTCTGCTTGCCTGGCCTCGCTTGAGCCTGACCTGTACCTCTCACCTATGCAGAGCCTGCGGCTCCTGACTGTAATTCTTTTACATTGTATTCTATTTCCTTGACGTGTATCTTGTTACCTGTATGCTCTGTAAATCTCCCGGGTCGCACCTGAAAATAGGCACTTGGTTGTCTAGCGTGCTTACCTGGTTAACAAAAGCAAATAAATAAATAAATAAATCTCTGGGCAAAGGGGGATTGGTCCAGATAAAAATTGCAGAGACTCTCCTAAAAGGGGAAAAAACAAATAAAAAATGTCAGCTCTACCAATACGAATTCTCTTATGCAGCATTAATGGCTTGCATAATCCTATTAAAAGTTCCAGATTTATACAAAATATTAGAAAACAAGGAGCAGATATTAATATGATACAAGAGACCCACCTCTCACAATCAGAGCATCTGAAACTAAGATGGGGGCAGAGATATGAGGTTTTTGCTTCATCACACTCTATAGTGGGATTTTGGTGAGGCGGCGACTATGATACCAGTATCTACCCCCTTGGAAATAACTCAGTCCCACTTAGATGCCCAGGAATGTTATGTCATCCTGCAGGGATGTTTATATGGCCGGGAAGTGACATTGGTAAATGTGTATCTCCCCCTGCAGACAAATACCCCAGTAATAAGACAACTTTTTTCCAAAATCTTAGAATTACATAAGGGACAGTTAATAATGGGAAGAGATTTAAATATAACGTTGTCACCAAATAAAGACTGTTCCCACCCTTCAAAATATAGACAAACAAATGCCACTAAATACATTAAAAAAATGTTACACCATTTGGTATTGGTGGACATATGGCGTTCAATATTCCCATCAGACCCAGGATATACATACTACTCAACCAGACACCATTCTTACTCTCGATTAGTCTATTTCATAACCACGTGTGAACACTTAACTTTAATACAAGACATAGAAATAGGTCCTAAAATACTGTCAGATCACCATCGTCTTATTATAAAACTTGACTTAGGTAAAACTAAAAAAACAAACAATGTGGCACCTTAACCCCTTAATTCTAAAAGATCCACAGTTAATAGACACAATGAAAAAAAGAATCCCACAATTTTTATCAGAAAACTCATCCCCAGATATTTCAGAAGCCATACTTTGGGACTCTCTAAAAGCTACACTTAGGGGAGAACTGATAGCTTATTCAGTTAAAAAGAAAAGAGAATTAGACAATGAATACTCTGAACTGATGTATTGCATTCAACAATACCAACTACTATATAGGGACGGGGATAAAGAACTAGCACAAAAAATTAAAGATGCGAAAGCTTCCTTGCAAAAAATAATGGACACCAGAATTCAACAAGCCCTGCTATATCTTAAGCTGAACAACTACGTGGGAGGCGCCCGGGGATCGCGCTGGTTGGCCCAAAAAATAAGAACACAGAAATGCTCGGTTACCATAATTAAAGCTAAAAATGCCACAATGGGCTTGCTAACTTACAGGGATGAAGAAATTAGATGAATATTCATTAAATACTTTACCACCCTATACCAACAAAAGGGAAACAATAGTCCAACCATTAGAAAATAATTTTTAAAAGATCTACCCCTTTCACAATTAACGGAAAATCATAAAACAATACTAACAGCCCCAATTAAAGCAGAGGAAATCCAGGAAGGAATCAAGAATCTTAAACATAACCATTACCCGGGACCAGATGGGTACACATCTGAGTGGTATAAACAATTTAGATAAGAGATCACACTGCAAATGCTACGTGTATACACAGAGATTGTTGAAGGATGTTCCCCTCCTCCCTCCTGGGACTACGCAGTATTGACACCCATCCCAAAACCAAATAAAGATTCCTCTGTCCCATCCATGTGTAGACATATTTCTATTTTAAATAATGATTATAAAATCTTTATGATGATATGGGCTGCTAGGTTGGAGACAATTATGCCTTACATCATACACCAAGATCAGACAGGATTCATAAAAAAAGAGAAATACAACAGATAATATTCGGAGAACTTTTATTTTGATTGAGTATATTCAGAGCAGGAGGATCCCAGTGGCCCTGCTAAGCCTAGATGTGGAGAAGGCTTTCGACAGGGTGTCCTGGGATTTTTTATGGGACACCCTGTCAAAACTTCAATTTCCAGAATCCTTTGTGAGATGGCTAAAGAACATATATAACACCCCCCGAGCATATGTTCGTATTAATGGGGGCTTGTCTCCTCCTTTCCCCTTGTCTTGTGGCACGCAACAAAGGTACCCATTATCACCCCTGCTATTTGCTATTTACATGGAACCCCTGGTGTCGACACTCCGTGAGGCCAGGGAGGTAGAGGGAATCCCACTGGGCCAGAGGGAATACAAACTTACTGTAACTTATTCACAGACGATATCTTGTTGACTTTGTTGTCTCCAGAAACTTCCATTCTGGCAGTATGGCATATACTTAATAAATTTGAAATAGTAGCAGGATTTAAACTTAATATAAACAAAACAGAAGTATTACTTCTAAATATTTGGCCTAACAATACACTACGTCGAGCTTACGCTTTAAAATGGAATTCCACTAAAATTAATATCTTGGAGTACACCTTTCCTCAAACTTGGAGGTAATAGAGACAATAAATTATGAACCTCTGACTCAAAAAATTCAACTAGACCTTAAAAAATGGTCTGCCCTGCATTTGTCCCTTTTTCAGCGAACAGAACTACTCCGGATGAACATACTACCCGACTTTTATATTTATTTCAAAACATTCCCTTTTTCCCTTCCAGATTTTATTTTAAGTCTTGGGAAAAAATATTCTCTGGTTTTAGATGGGGTAACCATAGACCCAGGATACACTTTTCAATCCTAACATTATCATTGGCCCAAGGAGGTATTAGCCTCCTTAATTTAGAATTATATGCCGCAGCAGCCTTTCTTAAAATATTGATTTTATGGATGTCTGGGAAATTTTTGGCTCAATGGAAGACATTGGAGTTTCATATTAATGATATGCACGACATCCACAGGCTTCTTTTTTCTTCAAGGGGAAATACTCCTTTACTTAGGAATTTTACTAAGATCATATCCAATGTACTAAAAATATGGTACAGGTTAAGGGAAGGACCATATCTGGATCAGGTTTATACTTATTGTAAAATGTTTTCTTCAGATGAGTTACTTATTCCATCCCATTCAGACCAAACCTTTATGCAGTGGAGGCAGGGGGGGGTCTGCCCCACATTTTTCAGTTTCTAGATGAGAAGGGAACACGTCCATTTGAGGAGATGAGAATAAATTTTGGCCTAAGAAGGAATGACTTCTTCAGATATTTGCAAGTACGAAATTATATACTAAGGAAAAGGAACATAGAAGCCAAAATACCAACCCCTATGACCCCAAACTTAAAACTATTTATAGACACTATAAAGGGGCACTTGGGAAAACACCTGATAGGGAATATTTATAAAAGCCTCAGAGACCTAACCCAGGAATTGACAATATCTATCTTAGAGAAATAGAATAGGGATTTGGGTCTTTCTATTTCCCCCCTCTCTCTGGTCACAAACAACATTGCAAGCCATTAAGATCACCTCCTCCACTTTCTGAAGAGAATATGCATGGAAATGCAGAGCTCGTTTTTTCTGCCCACCAGCTTTATTGGCCAAATACTTACCTGCATCATATGGCCACTGCTGGAGAGGTTGCGGGTGTACCCTGGCTAACCTAGGAGCTATAATGTGGTTTTTTCTGATGCTGATGCCATTCTGGTGCTCTCTCCAGGGGGAACTAACAAATTGTCTGGGTGAAACAATAGAATTGTCAGCCGAGATGATTTTATTATCAGTATATCCTGACCGGTCCCCCTTTTGGGTTAAAACATTGATGCCAGTTTTCCTACTTGTAGCCAAAAAAGTGTTGACTAGAAAATGGATGAAAAAAGTAATACCTGTACCTACACTAGAAGAATGGAGGGAAGTGATGATAACAATATATAGAATGGAGGGTTTGTCAGCAAAATTACAAGATAGAGTGACAAGCTTTCAGAACAAATGGAGAGGTTGGTCTCTATATCAAGCTCGCATAGACTAAGAATTTGTTCCCTGAAGGGAAGAAAAAGAGAGAAAGAAAAAAGGAGGATAAAGGAAGAGAAGAAAGGGGAAGGAAAAAGGGGAGAAAAAGGGTTTTTTTTTCCTTATTTTTTCTCTTTTATATATTGGAACAATGTTAATAATATCCTACTTTTCAAAGCAGTGTTAAAAATGTAAACTAAATAAGGATGGGCTGTAACTGTCATAAAATATTGTACATTCTATGTGTGTGATTTAAAAAAACCTTTTAATAAAAATCATATTAAAAAAAAAAGACTTTTTTTTTTTAACCCCTCTTCATCACTCGATTTACTAACACGTCATTATCTGCTGGAGTTTTCCCTACCTTCTTTAAAATGGCATCAGTCCTACTCAAAATAAAGGACCCCCTTCTGAATCCAGATACTCTTACCAATTACAGACCAGTTGGTCCAGTTGGTTCAGTTGAACTAGCTGGCCAGCTGCCTTTTATTTTCAAAGTTCTCAGAAAGGCTGCAGGCTTCCTGACTAAACTGCGTTGTACAGCTTCTCTGAGGTGTACATACTATGCAGTCCTCAACTGTACCTTATATGCACCTTACTTAACTGCACCTTTAGAATTTGTACTTTTACTAATCTATACCTCATCTGCACCTTACAAACTTTACATTTGGCAGTATGCACTTCAACTACACCTTAAAATCCTAACATTTAGCAGTGTGTGCCTTAACTACACCTTAAAACTTAACAGTAAGCAGTATATAGCTCATCTGTACCTCACATACTTAACTTGTAGCAGTATGACCATAATCCCAAAAGCAAAAAGATGTCAGGTGAGTTCAGTTCTGTTGCGGGTGCTCCTTTTAGAGTGGCACACTCCCTTAGTAAAAACAAACAAAACAATATAGCCACTGTCAAGTAGCCAAAAATAAGAATCAGACCATGTCTTCAAGCATAAGCATGGGGTACCCACTAAGGAATGGCAGATTGGCAAAAAACAGCTGGAATATTGTGCTAGTACTCTACACTCTATAAGTGCCACATTTTTTGAATTTGTCACTGGCTTTTAACTTCTGAGGTTATGTGCCTATGCTTGAAAATATGGTCTGATTCCTGTTTTTTGGCTACATGGGAGTGCCCATATCCCTTGTTTGTTTACTCCTCATCCACACTTTGACTTCTGCTTTAAGTTAATGAGTGTGAAGCTATCCTTTTTGGCCCTGTCGGGCCACCATTGACAGGTCTGAATTTTGGAATCCCCTGTAATATTTCCTAGTTACTGAAATTCTGATCTCAGTCAGCTGCTGTAGCTCTGTAGGTTTAGATAGACAGTGATATAAAATATCCTTTTGCAGAGTAAGATAATTCCTCCTTACTGTTACTAGTCTGTAATGTTGTAGAAACTGTTGAGATCTTATTTTAGAGCATGCACATTTTTTCATTTGTGTTTATCTTAAGTGGGGGGTGCTGGAAAGTAACTTCCTAGTACTTTTCAGTTCATTTTATAGGATTCACTGCTTCAGTGGCAAATATATTAAAAATATTGGTCCATCACACTATGCCTGTGTGACATAGATATGTGGTGGGTAGCCATCTTTACATTACACATCCATGTAGTGAGTGTTCAACTGGAAGCTCTTGGCATGCATGAAAGAGGTGGGTGCCCAATACATGCACAACCTAAGGCCATGGGTAGCACAGCACACCTGCCTGCAAGGGGGAATGACAGGTGGTGGATCCATGCTCTACGCCATGCATGAAGGTGCAGAGATCCAGCAAAGGGTGTGCAGAATATACCTGCAGACACTTTGTGCAGCTGCTATGCCACCCCTCTACCCCATGGATGGCAGCCAAGTGGGGCAAGTGAGCACCCCATACTGCAGGCCTCAACCCACCAGACATGTTATGAGTGCTAGGAGCTAATAGCTGGCACTTGCCTGTACTCCACAGGCTCCAGTGAGTATCAGGATATTCTGGTAACTAGAACCTCTGCTCTACATAGAATAGGGGATGAAATCCACTAGTGGTTGGATGCTGATTGGCATCCTATGCCCTGCCTGCATCCCACCCCTGTCCCACTGCACTTCTACATGCTTGTGGGGCAGGGCTGCAGACAGGTAGTCAGCATTCACAAATGTCATGCAGTGCATGCCTTCTCGGGGGTGCAGGTCAATGTAGAAAAGGTACATGCTTTTTGTGTGTACCTGGCCTACAGTGGTGCACAGGTCCTAATATATTTTTTCTTTTAATCAGCATTTTATACCCCATTTTTTGAATGCTATTCCTGCATACTGTTTCATTTATCAATTTAATGCAGGAATTCCTAAGTGTTTTATCAGACTGAGATTCCTATAATCAGGCAGGGACATTGAGGAAGTAAAGGTAACGGAACAGTCTCTCTTTTTAATACTTTTTAAAATTCAACTTCAAATTAGCTAATAAAACAAATAGTATTTTCTTTTGAAAAAGATCTTTGCCCTGTATTTAGAGGTTTTTTTATTATTTTTTGGAGCTACACTAGCCATATTGAAGTGTCCATGTTAACTAGTCCCTCATGATTACATGTCTTGTGGAGGTCTACACCTCACTAAGGTGTACCTGAGTAGCATTTTATAAATGCATGCAACTACACATACTGACCATACGCCACATTGAGGTGTACCTCTCACTGGGACATACTTAATTAACATTTATAGTGGCACATTAACAACACATCTGACCCACACCTCAAGAGAGGTGCACCTAATTAGCATTTTTTTAGATGCACATCAGGAACACCAAAATTACACTGTACATGCACTGCTTTTATGCCTCATATATATGAGGTATATAGCCCTAAGAGAGCAGTGCAGTTGAGATGCACACATCAAGGAGTAGTTTTGCAACATCTGAAATACATGCCAGTTCAGTCAGGGCTATAAATTCACTGAATGTCTAACCTTTAATGTACTGTTACCCAAATTTCAGTTCTGTACCTAGAGTGTGCTCATAGCACGGAAGCAGTACTTGTATCTGTCAAATGATATCATTTGTTGACAAGGGCAGTCCTTTTGTGCTGCTGTTTTTAAACATCTTTTTAGCATTTGATAAATAAATCACAGGATTTTTTTATTGATCTGAAGTCTGTTTCTGGACTTGGCAGTGCAGCTTATGTTGATTTTGATTCTATTTCACAGATCAATCACAATCCATCAGGTTTAACTCCACCACCTTATCACCTAGGCCGCTGACAGTAAAATTTCCATAAGGCTCCATACTGGCAACCCTGTTATTTGTTTTATACATGGCACCTTATGGTTGACATCATAAGTGCACATGCTCAGCTTTACTGAAGCTGTGTCGATGATACTTAGGTTTATGTTCATGTGATTGATGTCTTACAACTGACACTTACTCAGATGTCTCAACATCTTACTGATGTAGAGTTTTACTTTTTTGAAATACAAATAAGACTGAACTTCTTGGGCACAATTCGCAAAGGTTAGCACCAGTGAGAACGTGGTTAGTGCAAGTGCAAACCCAGGTTTGTGCTAGTGCTCCAGGTGGGACCATATTCAGAGGCCCCAACTGTACCTCCCAAATCTGGAAGTGTCAAGGAGCAAAAACACCACTGGGCCTATGCAAATAAGGGGGTCACCTTGTGCATACTAGTACAGCAGCATATTCAAAGGCTTGCAGTGGTGGCAAATGGCCCACCTGGCAGTGCTGTTTGCTGCTGCTGAAAAAACACCTTTTAACCAGGAGCTAAACCATGCCCCCAACCCAGCGAAGGTAGCGAGGCTGTACTGCAGCCACCTGCCCCTGTGCCAAACTGCCCCTCAACCTCCCTTTAAATGTAAGTTGCAATGTTCTGTTACTATGCCCTGGTGTTCAAGTGGTTCCCCACTGATCGCCCAGTACATATGTCTTTTAAAAGTCCCTGGTGATCCAGTGGTTCCCCCCACCCTTATCACCTAGTACATGTTTCTTTTAAAGTTCCTGGTGGTCCAGTGGCTCCACCCAACCCCAATCACCCAGTATTTATTTCTTTTAAAAGTCCCTGTGGTCCAGTGGTTCCTATCACCCACCTGATCACTACATGCCACCCACCCGCCCACCCACCAAGGATCCCTGCCCGACACCCTCAGTCTGAGTGCGGTCCAGTGAAAGTGGTAGCTGGCACAACCCTCCTCTTACCTCTTCAGCTGGTCACTGTCTGACAGTCACAGAGCGCAACCACATGCATTAAGAATGCACACTGTAAATAACTGCTGCACTATCTATGCCCAGAAACTACACAGTGAATATCAGCAAGTGAACATGAATAGCATTGGACAATGCTTTTTCAACTTGCTGTTTCTTTTGTTCACATCATGCCAGTGTTGTCACATGCTGCTGGTCTGTCTTGCTGCTTGTCTCATTCTGAGAGTGCTGCTGAGGTCTGAGTGTGTTCAAGTGTTAACTTGCACAAATTACAACACCCAAACTACTAATTAGAACCCTAAAAATAGTAATAGCAAATTTAGTCTACACAGCATTTGTTTTATTTAATCATCATGTTTAATGACACTGTGAGAGGAGCTGTGGTTCTAGCAGTGACAGCATGAAGTGTTGCGCATGGCCGCTGTGCTGGGCATTTCTAAAAGATTATCTCCTGGCACAGTAGCAATTTTTCAACCCAATCCTCACCTCATGCTACAAGGCAATTTCTGAGTCCAGTGGTGGCCTGCATCCAATGCCAAGTGCCCAGGTATGAATCACAGTGACCAACTGAGGAGGTGAGTGGAAGGCTGTATTGTCACCATGGCAGGGTGGGGGAATAGAGTGGTGGCTGCACTGGGAACCAGGGACATTTTGCAAGGGATGGACTATCACTGGGCACCAGGGGGTTCTTCTTTGCCTGGGATGAGGTGAAGGAAGGACTGAGAGTGAATACAAAGGATGCTTCTTTGCATGGGAAAGGAGAGCCCATGAGATGGCATGAAGAAGATTGGTGCCACTGGACACCAGGATAATTTTATTGGCATTGGATGGCATGAGAGAGGGCAATGTCACTGTTCTGATAGCCAGACTGTAACTAGATTAAACTAAATGACTTTCTCTTGTGTTGGGCTTCAGATTAGAATTCAGATTTTAAGACAAATTGGCTCAGATCAACTTCATTGATATCTGAGCTCATTGTAACTTTTTTTATGCATTAGATACTCTGTTGTTAATTAGCATTTGCCATTTTGAGACATTTTTCCTTGTGTACTCCCTTTTAAGGTATCTGCATACGCAGGTTATTTTGTTTCTACATTGCAAATAGAATCTGACCATTTAAAACTATCCTGAATGACAAAGGATCCAGTCAGTAAGCAGCTGCTTGTGAAAAAAGAAGTTTGGCAAATAAAGCAACTTCTTTTCTGCAAGCAGCTGCTTACTAACAGAATTCTTCATTGCTCAGTGTGTTTTCCTGGCATGAGCAAGTGCTGACCTTGTGCTGATACAGGACTTATATTGTTTGGTATGTAGCACCGCTCACACACTGGAAGTGGCCCTGCTTGTGCTTTATCATTTGAAAAAAATAATAATTAAAAAAAACTACATTAAGATAATGCTACGATAACACAGTGCAAAAAGTCAGGAAATGAAGACAAATTGATAGAAGAAGTTGGACTAACAATAAAAATTGACAACAGACCTACACAGCGGCATAACACACAAGTAATCAGAAACAAGATGTCCTGAACTGATAAGAGAAAGTACTTTCACTAGCCAAGAGTGGTGGGACATTAGAACATATTACCACAAGAAAAAATTAACTGTAGCTCCGAATTTAGCTTCAAACAGAAATTAATTAACTACATACTTGAAGTCAGCAGTAAGACATTTATTTGTATTTATATATTTATTATTGTCTCGGATTATAACACCTTTGAGCTAGCAACTCATTTACACATGTTCCACGTCTTGAGGTAAACAATATTTCGGGAACAAATACAGACATCAGAACAATGGTTACAAAAATACAGTAATTACATTCACTTTTTCATTCATGGGATAACAAACAAGATCCAGAAATTGGTTGAACATATTGTAGAACAAAGGGGTAAGGCAGTTTTGACAGGATACGAGACTAGGAGGCAACAGGAGGTGAGAACAGTTAGAACCCTATCAGTGAGTAGGAGGACATGGGGGGAGATAGGTGGATTCACAGGAGCAGCCTGCAGGGCCTTGTCAAAGGTTTGTGGGATGGTAGTGGGGTACCTGGGAGGGATAGATGTAGCTAGGAGGCAGCATCGGGGGGGAACAAATAAGTCAGGGAAGGGGGTAGGAAAGGATTGGAAAGAATGTAGTGTGAGGGGGCAAAGAGAGGGGATATGGGACAGAGGTTACAGGTAGTGGGTAAGTGCTGAGGTTATGCAGAAATGCCAGTGTAACTCTGGAGAAGTCTGTGTATTCTACATGGGGTTTCTAGTTTTAGCCGTGCATGAGACACTTCTAATGTATGACTAACAACCAATCAGATTGCTTGAAATTCTGAGCAGGCAGGGGTTGGCCAGGGGATAAAGACTGAGCATCCCAGAGGACACTCAGCTCCTTCAGGGAGAAAAGGGGGGTGGGCAGCCTGCTGCAGTGCATGACTGTCATCTGGGTGACCACAGGTGGAAGTACACTAGGAAGCAATTCAGCAGGTGGCCAGTTGCTGGCAAATGATGTGCAGCTCCCTTGCATGCATGCTTGCATCACACCCCAGGTCAGCATCTCAGGGAAGGGAGAAAAACAGGAAATGCAGCATGCCCAGGACAGAGTGATGGACTGACCCTTCCACAGACTCTACACAAACAACATGGCAGCCCTCCAAACACACCAGATCCTGGCTCAGTAGCAATTGGGACCCTACTGCACCCTGCTATGGGGTCAAATATTGGGGCAGACATGGGATGAAGCTGGTAAGTCCTCGAGAAAACTGGTAATAGGGCTGGTGGTTTGGTCTGGATGAGGGGGAACAGGCCTACAGGTAAGTGGGCCAAAAATAAACTGATGAGCAGTTACAAATACACCCCATGGTTGCCTACTTCTCTATAGACCATAATATGTGACAGTGAGGTCTAGTGGTTAGAGCACTGGCTTGGGAACCAAGGGATGACAGGTTCAAACCCAGTTAGAGAAAAATACAGTACTTACAGTGTGATCTGGGGCAAGTCATTTAACCTTCCAGTATTCCAGTCCACCCAGCAGCAGAAATGTTAGACGCAGGACCACTGGGAATGAGATAATGAAACATTACATCTATGCTGGGTTATAATGAATAATAAAATTGTCAAAACTCAATCAAAGTTACACTTATTCTCTGTAATCAAAGCAACTGAGGGGTTGTGGTTAATTGGGTAGCATGCAATTTAGTAAATTAACCCTACTGACAAGATTTTGTTAACGTATTACCCCAGATGGCCCAGCTGAGATTTAACATCTCATTTCCAGTGGAGTTCTGCTTCTATCCATTTCTGCAACCAGGTGGACTGGAGGCACTGAGAGTTTAAGTAACCTGCTCATGGTCACACAGTAAGTATTTAGCTCTAGTGGGGGATTGAACCTGCAATCTCCCACTTCTTAAGGTGGTGCTTTAACCATTAGACCACACTAGATCTGCATTTGAAACATAGAATTTGATGGCAGATGAGGATTGCTTGGCCCACCTAGTCAGCTCATTTCACTATCTAATGGATAAGCTGCAGATCCTAGTTAACCAACAGCCTACTTCCTCATACCCCCCAGTAGAATTGCCTTATGTCTGTCCCATGCATTCTTGAATTCCCCCACTGTATTTGACTCTACGACCTCCTCAGGGAGGCTATTCCATGCACCTACAACCTTCTTTGTGAAGAAATACTTCCTCATATTACCTCTGAGCCATCCCCCCTCTATCTTCAAATTGTGCCCCCTTGTTCTTGCACATCTCTTTTTCTGAAAGATGCTACCCTCTTGGACTTTGTTGATTCCCTTGAGGTATTTGAAAGTTTCTGTCATGTCCCCCCTCTCCCTCCTTTCCTTGTGGCTATACATCTTAAGCTCATTTAGTCTTTCTTCATATGTCTTCTGGTGCAGACCCTGCACCATTTTGGTTGCCCTCCTCTGGACAGCCTCCACCCTGTCTATGTCTTTGCAGAGATGGGGTCCCCAGAACTGTACACAGTACTCCAGATGTGGTCTTACAACTGTCTGTACAGAGGGCCAACATCTTCCTGATTTCTACTGGTGATGCCTCTCCCTATGCATCCCAGTATCCCCCCAGCCCTTCTTACTGCCTTCTCACGATGCTGGCCCACCTTTAGTTCATCTGATATGACTAACCCCAGATCTCTTTCCATTTTTGTTGTTGTCAGTATCTCACCCCCCATTGTGTACTCTTCCCCTGGGTTTTTGTTTCCCAGGTGCATTACTTTGCATTTCTTTGCATTGAATCTAAGCTGCCATACATTTGGCCATTCCTCCAACCTTGTCAAATCCCTTTTCACCCTTTCCACCCCACATTGCATATGAACCCTGTTGCAGATCTTTGTCATCTGCAAAGAGACATACTTTCCCTTCCAGTCCCTCTGCAATGTCCCTGCTTTCCCGGCCCAGCTTCTACCCATTAAAATTCTTCTAGGTCCCAATCAAAAAGCCCCTACCATCGTCTCTATATATTCCATCTCGAGATCAAGATCTTGGCATTAAAGAAGTTCTTAACTTCATCAGCTCCCAACCTCCTGGCTCGAAACACATTCTGTTTGGTGATTTCAATATAAACTGGCTCGCATCTGATGTCTACACTCATAAGGATGCCCTTACAGCTGACAACCTCTCACAATTGGTCACCACACCAACTCAGATAAATTACAAAACTGGCACCAGTACTCTGCTTGACTGGGTTCTCACCAATCACCGTACCAGGATCTCTCATACCTCCGTTCTTCCAGACTCTCTCAGTGACCACTCCCCGGTTATATGTGAATGGTCTAAGAAATTTCTAAAGCCACCCCCTATAATCATTACCAGCAGAGTCCTCTCCCATGGTTAACTTACCCATCTCAAACAGTACCCATCCTTGCAAGACTGGCTGCCCATCTACAAGGTGACAGATGTTAACCTTGCCCTTGGCTACTTCATCACCACCTTCAATAAGGCCAGTGACCTCTTTGCTCCTTCAAAAAAACAGAAAACAAAAGCCCTCTGTAACCTTTGGATAACTGTGGAGCTCCTTTCCCAGCTGAAATCTAGGGACCACCTGTGGGCAGTGGCTAAAGCCACAGGCAAACAATCTGACATCCAAAAATACAAACATACCTGTAATGTCTGCACAAAATCCATTCGTCTCATGAAAAGCTCATATTATAAGGCCGTCCTCACCAACACCTGGGGAAATGGTCGTGCTTTCTGGGACAATAGCAAGGACATTACTGGGAAACAATCAAAGTACCCTCTTATCATGTTAATTGTTGAAGGGTCCATTATCCTTGATGCCATGGTCAATGCAAATACCTTTAACACGGCTTTTACTGGCCTCAGTACTATTCTACCACCTGTTTTCTTCACAGTCAGTCACACCCCCTCTAACACACCCTGCACTCTGTCAGACCATCCTCATTTCTACTTCAGGGAGACTAAAATGAATGAAGCTCACTGCCACATCGCCTCAGCCAAGTCCACTTCCAGAATCAGCAGTGACACCCTGGACCTTAAGCTGCTATCACTTACACTTGACGAGGTCCTCAGTCCCCTAACTAAAATTCTTAACCTCTCTCTCCACACCAGTACATTCCCTGAAATATGGAAAACTGCCACTGTGACCCCGGTCCACAAAACTGGGAACAAGACCTGCCACTCTAACTACCGCCCGATCTCCATATTGCCACCACTATCCAAGGCCCTAGAGCGTATTGTTGTGGATCAGCTCACTGATTATTTGGATAAATATAATATTCTGTGCACACAACAGCACGGTTTTAGAAAAGGGCTTAGTACCACCACTGCCCTGCTTGAGTTTACCAGTGCAGTGTATAGTTCCCTTGATAAAGGACTTTTTACAGGGGCTGTCTTCATCGACCTCTTGAAGGCATTTGACATGGTCCATCATCGGCTGCTGTACGACCAACTACTCCTTGCTGACCTCACACCGGACTCAGCCCACTGGTTCAGAAGCTACCTTGACAACCGCTCTCAAAGAGTAAAAATTGCCAATGCTATCTCAGACACCTTGCCTGTCTGCTCTGGAGTACCTCAGGGGTCCATACTGGGCCCTCTCCTTTTCAGCCTCTTTTTAAACTCCCTACCACAATCCTGTTCAGAACAAATCATCCTGTATGCGGATGATGCTGTTGTCTTTTCTACGCACAAGGACCTTTCACCACCACAACACAGCCTCCAACTCGGATTCAGTGCCATTGAAACATGGTTCTCCAATCATAAACTAGTTCTCAATCACAAGAAAACCAAGTCATTGCTATTCTACAGTTCACATAACTGTTACAAGCAACACCCCCTTGCCATCTCCACCAAGCAGGGGACTATCCTCGAACAAGTTTACTCTTTCAAATACCTTATCTATGGTTCCGCCACAATGTCCGGTCTCTGACATATAACAACTGCTCTTAACAAAGCATGCTGACTCACAACTGGTGCCCACCACCTCACCCACACCTGTGCCCTTTATGAACAATCTGGATGGCTTCAACTCTCCAACCGTATAAAGTATCTCACATGTGCTATGGCGGGAAAAATCAACCTTTGCCTCAGGCCCCCCGGTGTTACAGCCTTGTTACATCAAAACACCAATTGACAGAACACCTGGAGCTCGACAACCCAGATTCTACAAGTTCCTCACTGTCGAACTATGCAGGGCCAACGCTTCTTCGCCTATAGGGCTCCTCTATGGATGAATGGTCTCAGCCACACCATCTCCTCTGCCTCAACACTAGATCTGTTCAAAACCAGGCTTTGGGCCCATCTCATTGCCTCTAGCTTCTGTGACTGCCTCTCCTAGATGATGACCTACACAGTTTTAATCCTAACTTACATACTGCTTAACCCCAGGCCCTCCAGTCCCCCTCCATCCAGCTCCTGAGGCACCACTTCAAATCTCAGGCCTTCCTACCACCTCATTAGTCTCTCCTTGCCCCATTACAGTACTTATCCCCCACCCTGCCCCTTTTTTCTCTTCTATCACTCCTTCCCATTTATTTTCAACAAATGCCTCGGGCTGCATCTTCATCTTCCCCCTCTCCTCTCATCCCTGTTTCTCTGCCACCCCCGGGCGCCTGGCCCTACCCATTCCTTGTGGGCATATGCATCCTAGCTGTGTTCACCATCTTACTATAGTTGCCTCTGTTAACTACCTACACTTCTCCTCCTCCTCTACACCTTACTATTCTTATAATTGACCCCTTTCAATAGCACTGTTGTACATGAATTGTTTACTGTTATTTCACTGTTGCTTCCTTGTTGTTTGTTATTTCTGACGTGGAACCTTTGTAAAAGAGCCTTTGCTCAAAGGTTCTTGTAATCCTAGAATAAATAAATAAATTAAAAAAAATGTCACTTATAAAGACATTAAAAAGGACAGGCCCCAGTACTGAACCCTGCGGTACCCCACTAGTAACCCTCTTTCTTCACTGTGGACTCCATTTACTATTACCCGCTGTGTTCTGTTGTCCAGCAAGTGTTTTACTGAGGCTACCACCCTGGGACCCACTCCCAGTCTGGCTAATTTGTTTATTAATCTTTTGTGCGGGACTGTGTCAAATGTCTTGCTTAAGTCTAGGTATGCTATGTCCACAGCCCTTCCCTGGTCTACTACTTTGGTCACCCAGTCAAAGAAATCAATTAGATTTGTCTGACATGACCTTCCTGCTGTGAATCCATGCTGCCTTGGGTCCTATGCCCCACTGGCCTCTAGATACTCAATAATTATTTTCCTTCAGAAGTGATTCCATCATTTTCCCTACCACTGAGGTCAAACTGACAGGTCTGTAGTTTCCTGCCTCTGTCTTGCTCCCACTTTTGTGAAGTGGAATTACATCCACCCTCCTCCAGTCCTCAGGTACCACACCATCCTCCCATGATTTATTAAAAAGGGTAGTCAGCGGTGTTACTAGTTCTTCCCTTAGTTCTTTTAGAATTCTGGGGTGAATCACATCAGGCCCCATTGCTTTATCCACCTTCAGTTTTAAGAGTTCTTTCAGAACACTTTCTTCTGTGAAAGGAATAATATCAATTCCCCTATCCAGAGTGCTTCTATTGACTGGATTAGGTATCTCCCCCTGGCTTTTCCATTGTGAATACTGAGCAGAAGTATTCATTGAGTGTCCCTGCTTTTTCACTGTTGCTCTCTGCCCAACCACCTTCCTCTTTATTCAGCCCCAGTATCCCTGCCTTAGTCTTTCTTTGCTCCCTAATGTACCTATAAAAGGTTTTATCCCCCTTCTTAACCGAGTTGGCTATCTTTTCCTCAGTTTGGGCCTTTGCTATTCTGACTGCCTTCCCCACTTCCTTCTGCTTTAACTGGTACAGTTCTCTGTCTTGCTCCTTTTGTGTTTCCTTATTCTTCCTGAATGCTATCTTTTTCTCCCTTACCTTCCCTGCCACTTCTTTTGAAAACCATAGTGTTTTTTTCTTTTGTTTTGATTTGTTTATTTGCTTCACACAAAGGTGTGTTGCCTCTGTGATGGTAGTTTTGATGTTTCCCCATTGTTACTCCACCCCACCTTCTTGCCTGTTTGCTAGTGCTTTTCTGAGGCACTCTCCCATTTCGACAAAATCAGCCCTCCTGAAGTCCAGTACCTTCACTTTTGTATGGCTTGACTCTACAGCTAAGTTTATCGTGAACCACTCTGTTTGGTGTTTGCTTGTTCCCAGATGGCTACCCACTTCAAGATCAGAGATCCTCTCTCTATCCCCATTTGAGAGTACCAAGTCTAAGATTGCTCCCTCTCGAGTGGGTTCCAAAACTAGCTGTCTGAGGCATGCCCCCTGTAGAGCATCAAGAATGGCCCTGCACTTGGATGTGGCTGCAGAAAAGGTGCTCCAGTTAACATCTAGCATATTCAGGTCCCCCATCAGCAATATCTCCCCTTTCTCTGCCATCCCAAGGATGCCTTCTATCATTTTCTTGTCCATTTCCTCCCCCTGATATGGGGGTCTGTATACAACCCCTGTGCAGATTGTGGAGCCATTTTCACTCTCCAGGGTGACCCGTAGTGCCTCCTCTCCCCCCTGTTTACCCTTTAGTTCTGTTGCTTTGATCCCTTCCCTTACATAGAGAGCTACTCCTCCTTCTCTTCTTCCCTTCCTGTCCCTCCCATAGATTATGTACCCTGGTATGTTGACATCCCAGTCATGGTTCTCTCTGTACCATGTTTCTGTGACTGTTATGATATCCAGGCATCCGTCTTCCATCAAAGCCACCATTTTGGTTTTTTTTTTACCTAGACTATGGGCATTGGTACTCATTACCCTCCATTTTTTTATGGCTTTATTTCTTTTTGCCCCATCCCTATCCTTACTTCCTTTGCCTTTTTCTCCATTTAACCCTGCCCTTCTCCCTATCGACTGCTTTATCTTGGTGTTTACCTCACTAACTACCCTGATTTTTTTTGGGGGGGGGCTAGGATTTCCCGTCTCCTTTTCAGTGCCTCCCTCCTTGGCTAGTTTAAATGCTTGCCAAGGAAGAATTTAAACCTATCACCTAGGATCCTGGTTCCCCTCCTGGATAAATGCAGACCATCATGCCTGTATAGGCCTGCATCCCTCCAGGTGGAGCCCCAGTCCCAAATGAAGCCAAATTCCTGAGCTCTGCACCAGTTGTTCAACCAGTCATTGAATCCCATGGTGCAGAGTACCATAGCCTCATCCATGCCAGAGACAGTTAGCACATCCGAGAAAGTTACCTTCTGTGGTACTTGTCTAAGGCCCCCTCCCCAACTCCACAAACTCCTGTTGCACTGCTGTGATCCAGTTCTCAGCCAGGTCATTTGTCCCTAGGTGGATAATGACATCCAACTCACTGCCCCTTGCAGCTGCTCCCATGATCCAGAGGATTCATTTCCTGTCCCTCCAAGCCATGGCACCAGGCAGGCACCTTACCTCCCTTTCCCCTTCCTCCCCCATTTCCACCCCCTTATCAATTGAGTCCCACATCAGGAGTTGTTTCCTTCCACTGTGGGGTTTTGTTCCACCCTCCTGTGGGTCTCCAATGTAGAGGTTCCCAGCATCCTCCTTGGTCTCCACTGTGGGTGCCTCCATAGAGGAACCATGCTCCACCAGAGTGGTGAATGAACTGTGGAGAGGCACAACTAGAGGGATCTGCCTCTGTGCCACCATCCTCACCCTCCTTGAGCCCACCGTAGTCCAACCAGTCCTCTTTTTTGGCAACTTCTGAGATAATGGCGGTGGCCTTGGTAATCCCTGGTTGGGGGAGCAGGTTTCCCAAATCCTTGCCAGGTCAGCATGGAGATGGACAACCTCCTCCCTCAGACCAGAGAGGTGCCTGCAAATAGGGCAGCAACGCAGTCTCCAGAATGTCTCCAGAAGACTGCTGCTCCACAGCCAGTGCATTGCACCACTCCCCACATGTCTGTGTCACTTCCTGTTACAGATGCTTTTCTTTTTTTTGTTCTTGTTTTAGTGTGTGCAAGCTTGTGAGTGTCTCTACCCCCTATTCAGTGTGCTGTGCCTTTAAGAATATGAACAGGTGTATGTTGTTAGCAGTTTTGGGGAAGTGATGTCAGAACCCCTGCTATAAAGGAAGTTATGCACTTGGGGTGGGTGGGAGTAAACCTATGCCATCCAGAAACAATCAACTACAACTCTGACCCTCCACCCCAGGGAGTGCCTTCCTTCCTTTCAGACACCTATTTCACAGAGGTTAAGTAACAGGACTAGTCACAAATGACTGCAAATATCTCCCAGCTACAGTTCCTCCCTGGCAAATTAAAGTTAAACTAAGAAAAGTCAACCCCCAAAACAGAATCAATACTAGTTACTTACACAGGTCCACAAAGTAATAATTCAGTTCAGTGTAGTCTAGAAAATAACCTCCTTGATTTAAGGAAGCTCTGGCTGCTTTCTCTCTCCCTGTCTCAGTTTGGCACAGGACAGGAAGAGAATGACACTGGATACCAGGAAGTGCTTGATGTTGTTGTGCTTGTTTGGAATTAGCAGAACAGTTGCAGAGAGGATAATCAACTTGCAAACTCTAAGTTTGGAATTCTGCATTTTATGTATGTTGTTTGTGACCCTAACATTATTGTAACATATTTTTTGCAACAAATTTAAAAACTGGTAAACCTCCCACAAACTGACTGGTCAGGTGCCAGGACTCTTTTTACATTACTTTTATATTAATCCTTCCCTGACTCATGGCAACCCCCCCCCTCCCCAGACCCTCAACAAGCACTTCCTGGTATTCAGTGCCCTTCTCTTCCCATCTTGTGCCAAGCACTCCATGTAATCCAGTGGTGCTCCATCCTCTCCCCACATCTGTCAAGCACTTCCTGGTGTCCAATGGTGCCTGCTTCCTCACAATGTCCAAAGGTAAACCATGCTGGTGTTCACTGGTACTTCCAACCCATTGCAACTCCTTTTGGCATTTAGTGGCACTCAACCCCTCATTTTCACCCCCCAATGGCAGCCAGTATTTGTCTCTTCTCTCACCTCCTCAACTGGTTTTCAGCTGATTTGAATAGCTCTAAACTGCTATCATACTCAAAAGGTTGCAGTTATATACATTTACAGTATAATAATGGTTTAGTGCTACCTTTAATCAAATGGTGGCTAACGGTGTTGGTGAGTGGAGGACAGTGCCAGATGCTACCTAGCAAAGAGGGTGTTTAGCTGGCACAGAAAATGGAATACATGTGTTGCGGTCAGGTTCAGGGGACTGTTTGGTGGCTGCAGAGGTTTGGTGGCATCAGAGATGAACTTATAGTGTCTTGCTTAAGGTTTCTGTGTGGGAGTGTTTGGTGACTGGAATGGATTGTCTCTTGATACTGTACTTGGTGTATGGGGAGGGATTGACCTTAACAAGGATAGGCTCACAGTCTAGCAGTTATGGTCAGGGGTGGGGTTGAGGTGATTGGACATAATGCGAGTGAACAGATGGTGCTGCACTTCATAGTCAGTGGTGGCGTAGTGATTAGCCGAGGCACCAGGGATAGGTCCCTGTGCCATCTTTGGCATTCAGAGAGGCTGGAGGGTAATTAGTTGCATATGGAATGGGCTTCCAGTGTGGCACTTGGTGGTTTTGGGTAAAGTGTGATTGCTTGCACCAGGGATTGGCTTCAGGTGTTGTGCTTGATGATTGGGGAGGATAGAAGGACTTTATAATTCTTTATTTTTGGGTTTCAGGATTATGGTCATGGGGCCAAACTTGATTTTGGGGAAATAGAAGGAACTGTACTTCATGTTCAGGGACACAGTGCTAGTTTAGTGATGTTATGGGATTGGCTTCAAGAGCAACAAAAGGTATTTGGGTCTGAGGGTGATTTGTAGTGAAGGAATGGTCTTCCAGTGCCAAACCAGATGTTCAGGAGGGTAGTGGTGGGTGTGCCAGCTGCCCTTGGTGTTCCAGGGTAGGGTACTTTCCCAGCAATGGGAATGGGTTTCCAGTGGTAGACTTCTGGATGGAGGATATAGGGACTCTTCTGGCACAGAGAATGGGCTGTCCCACCAGCCTTCATGTTCACCTAGGAGGGTCTGGTTGCACCAAAGATGGTCTGTCAGTGCTGACCTTCATGATCAGGTTATGGTATTTGCCATCATCAGTGGTAAGGGTGATAGGTCCCCATGCTGGCCATCTTGTTTGAGGGATAGTCTCAGTGTCATGGTATTATTACTGACACATCCTTAATGAATGTGTCAGTATTGAGAATGAGTCAGTAGGGGCCTGAATCCTTTGTGCAGCAGCAGTAGCACTGCAACTTGGCACCCAGGTTTGGAAATAATCCTGATTAGGCTGAGAGTTGGTGAAGAGATGAGGTTTGAGCATACCAACTGACACTCACATCTTCTGGGATGGTTGCAGATCTGGGATATACAGAGTGAGTGTCTCTTGGGGAGTCAGATGTGAGCAGCATTGTGAGGGGAGAGAGGATGCCTGGTAAGCCTATGTGCATGCTTGCTGCATGTCCATGTCCAGTTGTAAAGACACATTGAGAAGCCTTTCTGGGAATAGCAGAAAAGGAGGAAAAGCAAACACCACCAGCAGGATGATGCATGTACCTTTCAGGTCCCAAACCTCTGGCAGGGCTCACATCTGTGATGGATTTGGTTTCAGCTGGTTCTTCCTGGCAGCCCTTCCATGTGGGAAAAGCTATAGGGGCTTTCAAGGGGTTTGATAAGTCTTAGAGAAGGTGGGTGATGGGGCTGCCAGAAGTGCTGAAGGGGCTATGGGCCAAGTTAGAATCCTAAAAAAATAAAGAAAAAGAAAAACAGATTGTGTCAGTATGAGTACCAACACTGAGAGACAACACTTACTCAGGTTGTCCACCTTTGGTGGCACTCACCTAGAAGTGATGTGTCATTAAAATACTTTGTACACTTGGACCTCATGTGGTCGCCCTAGCCAAAATACAGCACCAGAAACTCAGCCTTCTCTACAGGCTTTTCCCCTATCTTTCAAAAGAGGCATGCCTTGCTATTGCTAACAGTACCCTAATGCCGGTACTCTTCTACGGTGTCCCCATCCTACAGTCCTTTTGTGATCCTGAACGAAGGAGGCTCAAAATCCTGTATAACAAAGTAGAGAACCTTGTGGTTGGTGCTTCTGCTAGAGACCACCACTGTGTCCTGTTGGCAGCTCAGGGTCGCCCTTCATTTGATGCAAGATTAAAATTCCAATTGCTCTGCCTAACCTTCAAGCTTGTGAAACTGAAGCTCACTACCTCATCTAGTCTCATCAGAAGGATAATTCTAAGTGAAATGTGAGGCTTTTGTGTTCCTCAGCAACCTCATTACTTGAAATTTCTAGGGTGTGATCTGTCTCTGGTTGGAGAGCCTTCTCATTTGCAGCATCTTTCCATTGGAACTCACTACCATGTGAAATTCTAAACTGCCCTACACTTGCATTGTTTACGAAAAGGCTGAAAAACTACCCTCTTGAGGGGAACTAATGTAAGAGCAAGTGGTGATACATCACTTGCTTGGCTAAGCAATTTTTAAGAGGCCAGCCTGGTTACCTACCATCCCCATGGTGGGGCCTGGATGTCTCCTACTGTGCTATATATGCAAGGCTATGCCTGGAGTTCAGTAGCCAAGCAGCCAGCCACTCCCACTTCCTGAGCTACATAAGCAGTTCCTCTAAGCCTCACTGTGAAGCATTTTTTCTTTGCAGCCGAAGGATCTTCCGGTTTGTCCTCTGAGCTGGTTAGGCCTCCCTGGCTGGCTGAGGCCTGCCCACCCCAGCTCGTCTCTTCTGGGGTTCTTTGCTTATTTTTCTACTTCTGGTTTGTATTTTGCCTTTGGCTGTGTGTGCTTCCTTCCCTTTTTGGGGGGGTGGGGCTTTGTTTCTCAGTTCCTAGCATACTGCTACTCCAGAGCTCATGCTGCTTGTTTTTACTTACTCACAACTCAAATTACTTGAACAGCAACTCCTAGCATTCTGCTACGCAGAGCTCATGCTACTGCTTTCAATTACCTACAACTACAGCCACTGCTGCTGACTGTTTACTTTAATTATTATTTTACCCAGTGCCTGTGTTTTAACACTGTGCTCACCACACTCAAACTACTGTAATGCAACTGCATTCATTACCTGTGTGTTTCAGCTCAGTCATGGCTGCTTCATGTTGCATATTCAATTATTTTCACCTAACACAGTTTACTCTGACCCTACCTGTACTTCTTATTTTACTTGCAGCTTCCCTGCACTGCTTGGCTATACTTGCCTTCAAGCATTGTCTCCCTGTTTTATTGCACTTATAACTTTGAGGTCAGCCAACTAGCTCTTGCTGAGGCTGTTAATATAGTATGATATTAAAAAAATCTGTCTTCGACGCTGAAAATCCTCAGAGTCTGTTATCCTGATCTGGCTTTGTACTGTCTGGCTGGCTTGCTCCCAATTCAGTTGTTTAATTGCTTTACAAGTTTGATATGCTGGTTTACCTATCACTACTACTGCTTACTGACCTATGTGCAGGTCTACACTTGCTTACTCAGCTGTTACTCCTTGCTTACACAATCCATTACTTCATGCATACTGCCATCCCTTCGGCTTCGGCCTGGGATTCTGCTGCACTCGATCTGCATTCGACCTTGCAAGGTCTCAGCACTCCATGCTCATTATAGTCTCAGCACACCATGCTCATTCAGCTCACCAGCTTCAGCTCTCAATCAATTTCTGGGGCATGCCAGCCATTCTAATCTGGAGCAGGGTTCCTGCAGCCGATGGTCTCACTCTGCATTTAGTCCGCATCATCGAGTGTGTCCATCTTTGGGTGGGATCCTTCTCATCTGGCCCACAACTGGGAATGTCCTCACCCCGGGCTTGGCTTTAACTGTCTGCTATGCCACAGCAGCTCCTGGTGTAGAATTTAAGACTAGCGGTGAGGGGTGGTTACGATGATCTCCTTTGGCTCTAGTGTTCCACTATAACAGTTGGCCATTAACGTTAATGGTTTCCCTAGTATGGCACCTTCACTGCATTCTCCCTATGACTGCCTCTGGTTCACCTGGTTTGATTTAGGGTGGGTAGGCCAGGTGAGTGCCTCAGCAGTTGGTGCTCTCCTTCTGCACCTTGGATGCATATATTGTTGCAGAGTTTTCTTGCAACCTTCCAAGACGTTCCCACTAGAGGGTTTGAGTGAGAGCCTCCCTCCAAATTGGAATATTTTCCACCTCCATTTAATTGGGTTTTCCAAATTGCGGCTGCAGAGCTGTCATGAAATAAATTTTACCAAGCCTGGAGGGAAGGAGACCTAGGCCTTGGATCCCCAGAGATTTCCTCTTCATAGGGTTTTTTCTCTCTCCTCCATTGCCTCAGGCCATAACACTTAGTTAGCATAGTTGTTTTCCCTTTTTTCTTTAGGTAGGCTCCATTGTTGGATGGAGATGGAGGATGTCCTGCCATTCCCTCTCTCCTTAGGGGATTCCCCTCTCTCAAGCAAACCATCAGTATCATGCTACGCAAACCTGGGCTGTTATTATGACAATTGAACATATCATTGCATTATCAAACTGCTTATGCTTCTCTACTACTACGTTACAGTTACTGCTTCTACATCACTGTTACTGCTTGCATTATGCTTCATGTTGCCTCCTTTTTGGGGATGATACTACATTTTTGGGGGGGATTCCTAAGGTACCTTTAGCCATGGGAACCGCCCCATGGCACCTCTAGGGGTGGAACCCTCTCTGAGAGTTCCTTGCCGTCGTACCCCTACAGGGTGGTAATTCCTCTGGAATAGTGAGTGTGAATGGCCAAAACCAAACTAACACAGTTGCATAAACATAACATTATACTGGCTGCATAGGTCAATGAACCTATTATGTACTGTTAAAACTGTTATCCTGTAACTTGACACTGATTGTATATGTCATCCTAAACTGAATGTAATTGACTTACGTACAATATATGTATGGCTATTCTACTGTAAAGTCTCATTTTGTTGTCCTACTCTGTATATATTATGCAGTTCATTCAATATCTGTAATTAATTCTGAATCACCCCTGAAAAAAGGACTTGTCTGTCTGAGTGGGTGCACCCAGTTATCAAATTCAAATAAATTAATAAAATAAACATTCAGTACAATGACATGACTCATTCTGTGATGAGGAGGGTTATCTTGCTTTGTACTATGCATGCCTATAGCATACATTTTTAACCTAGATTATTTAACAAGTACAAACATTTTGAAATGGGCATCCCAAAGGGCAACACAGGAAGGTAAGGATCATTAACTTGCCAGGTTTAATGATCTGTGACAGGGTTTTCAAAACTATCCCTCTGACACATATGTTGCACTCCTGAAAACTGCACATAAAAGTTAGATCACCTGAAAAGTAGTCTAACTTTCATGTGCAGTTGTCATAAGATGAGACCTTTCAGGTCTCAACTCCCATACAAAAAAAAAGTTAGTAAATACCCAATGTTTCCCTTTCGTTAGACAATAACTAACTGAAAAGTTCAGCATTAAGCTTGACCATTGGTTGGACGGGTTTTACTCAGCTAATGTGTAATCCTTTGGCCAGCCCGCTGGTACAGCGGTAGTGCTACCGCTCACAATGCCAGTGACCTACATTTGGAAATGAGCATACTGTAGGTTGTAGGAGGCCAGTCAAGGAGAGGAGGATCAAGTGTCCCAGCAGAAGCATCCTGCTCCGGGAAGAGACATCTGCCAGCTTCACTGCTCCACTGCCAGCTGGGAGACCACAGGTGGTAGTGCAGTCAAAGAGGCATAAGGGAGGGGGGCGCAAGCTGGTGCTGTGCTTAGCACAGTTGAGTGCTTGTGAATGCACACCCATGCTGCCTGCAGCATCAGGGAAGTAAGCCAGAAAGTGGAAAACCCCGGAGAGGCAGTATGAGCATGGGCTCTCTGCAGGCCCTGCACTGGCGATGTGGCACCACTCCAGTCTGGGACCTGGTCCATGTGGCAAGAGGCTCAACTCATTGCCCACTTTCAAGAGGGCGAGAGACATGGAGAATGGAGTGGGAGGGAAAGTCCACAAGAAGGCAGGTGATGGGGCTGGTGGAACCCATGCAATGGAGGGCCTGGCAAGAGAGGGAAGAAAAAAAAATCTATTGTGTAATCCTTGATATCTAGCCATTAGTTGGGAATTTTGTTTGTTGAGCTCCCACCAAAGGAAATTGTATTAGCATTATTAGGATCTAAAGATAGAACAACCTTAATTCATTTAAGTTTTACAGGGTATAAAACAAAATTGGTTTAGTAATAGAAGTATTAAACTTTATACCAAGTGTTTGTATGAACAGTCAATTATCCAGTGAATTACAAAATAAAATAGGTTTAAGTATTTCAAACCTGGTATTTTGTGAAAATGTATAGTGCAACTTGTTAAATGTATAAACACCCTCTGATGTCAGATGGTAAATTTTAATGGCAGACTGTTTTGCATCATATTATTTCTAGTTAAAAACCCACATTTTATGATTGCTTACATTCTCTAAAATTCATTTATGTTGCTGTTTGTTTTGTCTGTCTCCTTGTTTAGTAGAACTGAAATGCATGCCAATGTATATTTTTAAACAACTTTGTTTTGTTTCAAATCCTGAATCTGTTCTTCTTGAATACTTCCTAAACATTAGAAGCACCCCCAAACAGTGCAGTTACTCATGAGGCAGTAGCCACCTAAACTCCCGCTGCATCATGAGTGGCTAGACTGTGTTGGGGGTGTTCCTAAGTCCAGGAAAGAAGTAGTGGGAGTTGATCAAGGTATGCAAACAAACCTGTTTTTGTGTGGTAACACCAGTATAGTGAGTAGTCTGTTTTTGACTTTTTAAAAGAAAAAGGAGTCCTACTAGCTACATCAGCAATTTTTACAGAATGTTAGCAAAAATATGCTTTTTAAACAAAGGACAATTTGAGGCCTGAGGGGGTAATAGTGTCCCTTTAACATTGTAATGACTTTAAGTCAAACAATAAAACTTGCTGTATTTTTATTAGTTGTGAATTTTGTTTGCTACTTATGCATTAGTTGAGAATGTTTAAACAATAGTCATGGATTAATTGAATGTTTCAATGTTAATATAATCCAGCTAGTGAGTTAGTTTTTTATTTGACTTAGAAAGTTGAGCAGTTGTTAAGTGCTTGAGATGCAAAACTTGGAGAATGTTTTAGTTATTAATTACTTGAGATTTTAACTTAGAATGTATTGCAGTTGCTCCCCAGCATACAAAAGAAGTAGCTGGCAGGGAAAGCACTGTATTGGATCAGTAATAGTATGCTAGGAGGAAGAAATATCCAAATAGTTAGCTTTTTGTGTATCTCACAAAACCATACATCTACTCTCAAGCCGCATTTCCAGAGCAAGACATCATGGGTATGTAAATCATTGGAAAAGTCAGGCTGCCAAGGCTTTGCAAGAACATAAATCACCTTTTGGACTGGCATTCACATCTGTTACAGTATAGACTGAGAATGAAAAAAACAGACACAAGTCTTAACCTCTTTGGGACTCCTCAAGGTACTGTAGACATAATCTCAACCAGACACCACATCAGAACTCCAAACACAGGCTCAGCCCATTGGATCCCCACCTGCATCCATGGCCAGCCCTGTGGGTTGCCTGTTGTGCCCAAGCCCAGTCCACTAGGTCCCCTGATGCATTGAAGCCCAGCAAAATGGGTCCACATCTGCAATCAAGCCCAACCCATTGTGTTCCCTCCTGCACTCAAGTCATCCCACTGGGTCCCATTCTTGCACAAAGTACAAGCCCACTAGTGCCTCTTCCTGCACAGAAGCTGAGCCTGTTGGGTTCCCTCCAGAACTGAAACCCAGCCCACTAGGTCCTCTCTTGCACCCAAGTCATGCCCACTGGGTCCACTCCTGCACACAAGCCCTACCCCCGGGTCCCCCACCTGCACAGAACCTCAACCTGCTGGGTTACCTTCCTGCATATAAGCCCAGCATCCTGGGTCCCCATCTGCCCACAAGCTGAGCCCACTGGGTTCCCTCCTGCACTGATGCACATCTTCTGGGTCACCCTCCTGCACACAAGTCTAGCCCACTTGTTTCCCCTTCTGCACCCACCCCAGCCTGCAGGATCCCATGTGTACCCAAACCCAGCTCATTGCATCCCCTCCTATGCATTGTTTATTTTCTGAACCCAAGCCCAACCTACTAGGTCTTTCTGCATCCAAGCACAACTCACTGGGTCCTCTTCCTGCATACACGCCTAGCCCACTGGGCCCCTTCTTTCACCCAAGCACAAATCAGTTGCTGTTCCCTACAACTAACCCCAGAGGTTGGTTATGCCCTGAACCCAACAAAACCAGATGTCAGAAGCTGCTAGCAGAAGCCCTCTAAAATAACTTGCTCCATGGTGTAAGTATTGGTGTGGCCAATGTCTGATGGAGATGGAGATGGGAGCTGAAGTGTTGCTGAGTGACAAATGAGATAAATTGCATGCCTGATGTTTTGGGGGGAAGAGAGAGTTTACATACTGCTGAGTAGACAGCTGTTCTGTAACATGAATTGGCAGGACCTGAAATTCAAATCTAGGGGTAAATTATGTATGTGTTGAATTTTGCTGATGCCAGCTAAGAGTTGTTTTTTTGGGGAAGGGGCAGGAAACTGGAAAATCTCTTCCAAGGTAACACAGTCCCCTTATAAAAAGTGAGGTTCATGAGCATCATACTGATACCCAATAGCTTCCTTCTTAGGTACCCACTTACCTGTTCTGAAAGGAAACCAGGAACTACTGTTGTTTGCTTTCTGGCTGCTTCTAGCAAAGGTGACCAAAAGACACCCAGTAGAAACTGCTCTTCAACTTTCTCTAACTTAAGATTGTCACAAGGCAACATATAAGCTTTGTCTTTTATTTTTCTTTCAGAACTTGAGCAGCTGACACATTTTTGAACTGCAGGCAGGCAACTCATTCTGTGTAGTTGCCTATCTAGGAGCTTTTTCAGCCATATATCAATATTTTTTGCCCAGTGGTTTGCAACTGTTTAGTTATCTTTGCTGATATGTATACATGTATGGAGTAATGCATATATATATTAGCCCCGTGCATGTGTACATACCAGCAAAGATAATATTAGTACATTTAGGCAGCCCACCTTCCCAGTTCCATTACACTATCCATAGAGTGCCCGCAGCCCCATTCCCTACTTTGCATCACAATTATGTTAATTTTAGGGCTGGGGCTAAAGCACTCAGCAGTCTCTTGGCTTACACCAGCAAATTATGAGCCAGGCTTTACAAGTAAAATAACTTTACCAAGCAACTATCTCGCACTATCCCAGTACCTCCCCCCAGAAGCATAAACAAACCTTACTGGACTCCGAGTCTGCTGGAGCCAAAATAGAAATTTTTCTGTGCCCCCATTTCAGAAGGGAAGGGATGGTATTTTGGCTTCTTGGAGCTGAGCCGGGTGAATCCCTTCCACTCTGGGGAACCATTGCTAAGGAAACTCTACCTCCAGATCAACCAGCTACAAGTCTCCACAACTTGAGGCTGCTTTATTGGAAGTATTGATCCCAATCCAAAATGATCAGGCAAAAACTAGCCCTAGGTTAGAAGAAAGCTGGGACATTTCTACATGGTTAGTCATTGCACCCAATACTGCTATCAAGTAGACAGACTGTAACTGCCGATAAACGGATGCAGTTCCAGTACCAAAACACTGCTTCCAGGATGTCAGCTGTGAAATGAAGCACTAAGGTTGAGCCAAAAATATCAGACCATGAGCAGGAAGCACTGGTCCAAGATCAGGCCACAAGTGGGAGAGGCTACTCAAAATGTCACAAACCACTAAAATGATGCAATCCCAAGGCAGAACCACCACAGATACAAATTTTAAAAGCAAACATCAAACAAACAAAGAAAATTCCAAGGTATACTGCCATCACAATACACTTGCCAGTCAGAGACCTGTTTCATGTCCCAACAACCCACAGATAACTCAGTGCAAGGCCTTCTTCACTGCAACATCATCAGTTGGAATACTGTCTAATCTAAGATAAAAGCCAAGAATTGAGGAACCTGATACATTTAAGAAGGATGCGCTGTTTCATCACCTTCTTATGCCTTTTTTTTGTTAAGTACCCAACCGCAAGCCATATAATAACCATATCCTATCTGCCGTTATGCTCTTCTCCCTCCTATAACTCCTCCTCTGCCCTTATCCCTATCTGATGTAGTATAGAATGCTATTGTCTATTGTATAGCAAGGCATACAATATAGTACTGCGTGTCTACTACGGGCACATCTGTATTTGTTAAAATTAGTTATGCACTAACTTTAGCAGAGTATGTTGTAACTGTAACACAACTACTATGCTGCTGCTGTAATTTTCTTCAGAATCCCTCTTGGAAACCAAATGAATCATTAGGCAATCCTGGAATGCACAAATCCTAAGTAAAGTAAATAACTACCAGGAGATCAAGATGGCCGCTTAGCAGATTGCCTGCTGCCTGAGTTACGCTGCTGCTTTTTTGAATTTCTGAATTAAATACGATTTACTGGATAAAAGTTTTGCCTTTTTACTTATCAGCAAGCATGGATTCTAACTGAAATGCACAGACCAGGTTTCAGCAGTTAATAATAATAATACTTTATATTGCGCCTTTCTGAAACCAAGGCGCATTAACAATAGACTTCTTAAAACATTAAATAAAACACAAATGCATAATACAAATCCATAAAATAAGTTAAAACATCATCATTAAGACAGCATCAATAAGAAAATGCTGACAACCACAAATGGGTTTTTAAGGCACATTTACATTTTTCCACAGATGTGCACTCCCGAATGGGAGTTATGTCCATTTTAAGAGCTGAGTTAAGTTTTCCAAAGGCAGCACCTCTGTATCAGAGGTATCATCCTGGACAAACTTATCCAGATAGTTTAGTAGAAGCGGGGAGCACCCTGTGAATTCCTTCCACCCAGAAGGATGCAGCACAAAACGACTCAAGTCATAAATATACTCTCCCTACAATGTCAACTCCACCTTCATGGTTTCAAAAACAAAGTTGCAACCTTCAGGTTAGACACACTGACAGGAGGAGAAATAATACACTCTGAACTCCATGGGTCAGTCAGTAGATTGCATAACAGAATGGACAGACAAAAATGATCATTGAGTTGATGCTCTGAATGCCAAGGTGGACTATTTACAAAAGGAATTAAAGGGAACAAAAGAAACATTAACTGAAAGAGGGAAGTTGACAAATGAACGTTTTACTAAATTAACATAATTGGATTCAATGTTTTTAGCATTGGAGGCAACCAGGAATATTCTTGTTAAGGACAATTTCAATTTAAACCACAAAACAGAGCAGCTTCACAACCAGAACCGAAACCCTAATTTTTGAATCGTTGGCCTTGATAATGACTTTCCTACTACAAGGTGGTGGGGGCAAGAAATGTAATAGGATTGAAGAATGCATGGGATAGGCATGGCATAAGGGCACCTTAGTGGTAAGGAAAGGGGGGGTAAAGCTGGAGATCAAGTAGGGTCTGTAGTGTTACAGTAGGTTGGGAAAATGAACAGACTAGGTGGGCCAAGCAGTCCTTATCTGCTGTCAGATTTTATGTTTATGTGTTTCTATGAGATTTGGTAAAAGCCATTTTGATTACCGCATTTTATTTACCTCCTGACAATTGTCCATTGCTGACTAAGGTTTCCATGTAAAGAAAAGTTCACAGGCACCGTTAATATCAACTGACAAATCCACTATTTTGACATCCTTAGCCTTATTATCAGACTGAGAGTTTATTTTTAAACTCACCATAATAAAGGTGTGCTAGAATATAAACATAATAGTTATTATCTCTTCCCAGATTTCTGTTACCAGACCCAACAATAAAGGCATACATTTCTTTCTTGCAGGCAAGATGTGCTAGAAATCAGTGCTCAGTTTGTTTTCTTTTGACACCAGCGAAAGTTAAGATTGTGAAGGAAGGAAATGTTTCTATTTTCTCTGATACTGACCAGCTTGTGGAGTATTTAAAGAGAACATAAACAGGACTTGCACTCTCTGGCAAACAAGCACACATCACTGTAGGTTATAGGCTTTCCTACATAATGATGTACTCTGTTTGCCTCGAAAGCTATGTTAATCCATGATCGCTAAGCTTTAAACCTGTCCAAAAGATGTAAACAAACTTCAACTCATTTTCAGACTGCGTGCTTCACTGGCTGCCTAACATGGCCACCACATGCTTGTGCGATGGTGTCAGTCTATCTAGTGAGAGTGCTCCTGAACAATAACATAGTTGTACTTTTTGGTCTTATCACAAGCATGACCATTCTTTTCCTCATGCTGACCATTCTCTCAGCCTCAGGTAACAGTGATCTGAAGGGAGAATTGGTCTGGTAGCTTAATGTACTATGGTAGGAATCTACAATGCCGGTTCAACAACAGTTTTGTGAACCAATGTTATAGTAATGGATTTATGTCAACCATAAATTGTGATTGGCATAAACCCATCATGTAAGCTCATTTTTTGAGGGGGAGCTTCAACCCCAACCCCGCTCACACCCCCTGTATGTAATGATTTGGGAAGGGGTGGAAGACTTGGAGAAAGGAGTTCCTGGTTCCCATGGGTACATTACAGCAGCAACATCAAATTGCCGCTGTAATGTTGTTTGCTATCAAAATGTTACTGCTCTATCGGCATACTGAATGGCAATACACTGTAAGTCCTTTTGCAAGATGGTGAGTGTTGTGACTGGGAAGGCAAAGAATTGGGAGGGGTTATTTCCTGCTTGGTCCACAACTCCCTTGTTTTGTTGAAACACATCAATAGGCTGCATCTGGCAAAGGATACTTTGAGCAGAGTGGCATACATATTAGAGATTTAAGCCCACTTTTGGGCTGTAACATTCATTATTTTGTTTTGCTTTTGTTTTTTTAACTAATTTTTGTGGAAGTGACAGACTGAAGGAGATCATAACACCATCCATTCTGGTCATGCTTTTGTGATTTCATCTGTGAGCTGTGATGGCTGCATCACAAAATGCAGGTGACTAAATAAAACATGGACTACAACTACTGTACTATTCTTTTGTTTTTTGATGTGAGTGGTCATGTCTCCTGCATTTGCTGAGGGTGATCATATTGAGAGCAAGTTGCCTAGCAATGAAGGAGTCTCATAGAAACAGTTGGAGATTTGAAGAATATGTAAGCAATAACCCACAATTATATCAGTCACTGAGCATGAGGCCAGCAGAATGTATAAAGAACAAATATGCAGCTATGATTATATTGAAGCTCCATATGTTTAAGAGGGCTTATTTGGTATATATCAAAATCTTGGAGATGGATGGGGTGCTGTATCGGGTCTGGGTAATAACAGTGAAAGAATTTCCTGTATAAGATCAAAGATTTTCTTTAGTGTGTGATGTTTGAACATTTAAATATTTTGAGGGGCTATGGTGGAAATTAAGTTGTGAATCACTGAGCTGAGGATATTTAAAGATTGTTTTAAACTGATTGAGTCCTGGCCAGAGTGTGGTTGTTGTATGTGTAAAACTATACCAATTCTCAAGTGTTTATGAGTAAGAGTGGGGTATGTGGGTGCTGAAATTAAGCATTTATGGTTGCTCAGTCTCCCAATCTGCTCAGCCATCCATGCTGTATTCAACTGCATCTATCTCATGCACCTTCTGTGGTGATGGTGGCTGGTGATGAATAAAAGTGGGACTGTCACAAGTGAATTTGGATAATGGAGATGTTTTTGCAGGGAATAGGCATGGGAGGCACAAGATTAGCAATGAGGTTCTGGTTTTGCAAGAATAGTGTCTTATTCCCAGGATAATGACATCTTGCTAGATTAGGTCTCAGGGAATTTATGCGCTTTTAGACAGGACTAAAGATGTGCATGCTCAGTTCTGTCGAAGGCCTTGTATTGATCATTAATAAAAATCCCATTAGTTCCTCCTCATGACCTTTTGTTAGTATTTCTCTTAAACAAATTAAAGCATTTGAAATCTTCCTCGAAGGGACCACACAAAATTGTGTAGGGTGGATAATAGTACTCAGAATTACGGAGATTCTATCACACAACAATTTTGCTAATATTTTACAATCAGTATTTAAAAGTGTAATGGGTCTTCAGTTTTTCAAATTCCCTCTTTCTCCTGATTTGTAAAGTAATAAAAGAATACCAGTATACATACTGTCAGGCAATCTGCCTTATTTCAAAGTTTCATTATATAATATGACTAATTCTTCCCCCAATATTTCAAAAATCTGTTTAGACAGCTCACTAAGGATGCCATCCACTCCTGGCGCTACCCCTTTATTTAGTGATATTATTACTGACTGGAGTTCTGATTTGGTAATTTTGGATGTCAGCAACTTCTCAAAATCATTAGGAACTTTAGGCAAATGGCAGGTTTCTAACCAATCCTGCATTAATTTCTTACTAAAATTTTTTCATGAAAACATCTGGGTAACATATTTTTCTAATTCTTGCAAAATGTCCTTGGTTTGGTTAATTATATTTCCTGAAGCTGTCACTAAATATAAAACTGTTTTATTTTGTCTTAAATTAACAAAACTTTCAAAGGGGTTTGTGTGAGAGGGGTGCGGCACTTCTGAGGTGCCGTCTTTCGGATGAGACGTTAAACCGAGGTCCCATCTGCCTGGATTGGTGGTAGTTCAGGTGGATGTTAAAGATCCCATGGCACTTCTCGAAAAGAGTAGGGGAATTCTTTATTGCAGAGAAATAACATCATAGGAAGTCACAAAAAAATACTTAAAAAAGAAAATCAGCAATATAAATAACAAAGGAAATGAACATCCAAAACCAATCAAAAACAAGAAAATGAATCAAAATAAATTTTCTACATTTTTCCAAAATATAGCAAATGTCCTCCTATCCATCTTTAAAAATCAGAGTTTTAACTTTTGTATTGCTTTTTCAATTTGTGAAATAATAACAGAGTTTAATAAAACAGCATGTTGCAAATAATAGTGACACCAGCTTGCAAAGATGATATTTTATGCAGGCAAAGATCACATTCAGAGTAGTAGGGTGATATCTCCTTAAAACCCTGAGTAGTCCCTAAAATTAAGGATTCATAATTAATAGGACCCACTTCCATTTACTCTGTAAATCAAGCCAAAAAGTACAATATATGGACAATTAATATAAAATGTTCTAGGGTTTCTAATAACCCATCACACCCTGGTCTTAAACACTCCTTTCCTCCACTGCCTTATGTTTCCAATTGCCACAGACCCTACTCTCCCATAACAACAAAGCCAAGAAACATCCCACATATGCACAGGAACTCTAGGGTCTCTTAAAAGTTTCAATGCAAACTGCAGTCTAGATGGACAGCATTTTGGAAAATCTACCTGAACCAAGAAATTCATTTCCATGATCCTACGATAAATCTGTTTTCTATTCAGTAAAAAGGCCTCTGCTTTTTGTAATTGCCATGCTTTTACTTTTCTGAAACCAGGGACTGCAAAATCAGGAAGGTTCAAGCCTTTGACCTTCTTAATTCCTTGATCCCCCCAATATTGAAAAAAAGAGCTAAACAGCTCATCCGTCCAATCCATCCATAAATCCTCAGTAGTATTTGAATCATTATGCAAGATAGAACTAAAAAAGAAAGAATAGAAAAAAACCACCGGATTTATCATACCAAGCCCCCCAGCCTGAATTGGCAGATAAGTAAAATCTCTTTTGATGGGATTTAACCTGTTACCCCATAACATTTGAAAAAAACAACTTAATAATCGAGTTTCAAATTTTAAAGGTAAGGGAAAAACATAACTAATATACAAAAAAATGGGAAGAAGAAACTTTTTAATAATAGAAACCCGTTTTAATTTTGAGAGAGTCCAGGATTTCCACATCTGTACCTTTCTTTCCCCCAACACTAATTTCTCTTCCCAATTCAAAGAAGCCACTTCACAAGATCCAAAATAAATTCCTAAAATCTTAATATAAGAATGTACTATACTAACAGAACCAATCATTTGTACCACATCCCCTAAACCTATTTGTAAACCAAAACATTTATCATAATTTAAATATACTCCTGAAAATCTAGAAAAATCCTCAAACTGTTGTAATGCCCTAATTCCTGAGACTGAATCTTGCACTACAAGACAAATATCATCTGCATAAGCAGAAATTTTTTGAGGGGAAATATCCATACCTGGAGAAACACCCAAAATCAAATTATTACTTATTATCCCTCTGATCAAAGGATCTAATATAAAAGTAAAAAGCAAAGGGCTTAGCGGGCATCCCTGACGAACCCCCCGTTTTAAATCAATACTTGTCCCTACCAAACCATTAACTATGGGGGAAAAGGAAGCACCCTTATACAAGGATGTAATCCATGCCAGCATTTGACCAGGTAATCCATAATATTTTAAAACAGTAAACAGAAAAGCATGAGAAACAGTATCAAAAGCCTTCCTCTGACCCAGGGCCAAAAGAAACCCAGGCAATTTATTTTGTTTACCAAATTCTGTTAGTGCCCTTAATAATAGTAAATTTTGTTTAATGTTCCTCCCAGGAACAGAGCAGGTTTGTGCAGGATGTATCAGCATGGATGCCACCTTCTGTAATCTACTACACAGAATAGAAGAAAATATTTTATAATCAGTATTAAGGAGGCTAATAGGCCTCCAATTACACAAATCACATCTAGCTCCAGATTTAAAAATAAAAACTACCAATGCTGAGATAAAGTTCCGCACGAATCTGTCTTCTGTCTCAACCAAAGAATGGAATACATATGGTAATATGACACTTAGATCATCTATATACTGCTTATAGAACTCATGCGATAAACCATCTATCCCAGGAGAAACCCCGTTTTAATCTAGTAATTGCCCCTTAACCTCTTGGGCAGAAATAGGCATTTCTAGCTCAGTAATTAAAACAGAATCTAGCTGAGGAATAGAATAAGAAACATTCTGCCCCCAAATACGTGAAGAAACAGGTTCTGTACCCAAAAATTGAAATAAATGAGAATGTACAACTTCCAACATTTCCACATCTGAAGTTTTCAAACAGCCATTATTATCATACAGACCCGTCATTACTTTATGAAGTACAGTATCCTTACAGGCTGCATACGGATCAGAATAAGGTTGTGTGGTCGTACTATATCTAAATTCTGTATTCTGGACAGTTGCTTTAGTAGCATGATAAGAAAACATTTGTTTTTTAATCTCATCCAATTGAGTTTTAATTCTGTAGTCTGAGACATTAGGTAAGGACATTAGTTAATAAAACTGATCCCTATAATGCAAATATCGTAAATAATCCTTATTACCAGTAAATTTACCAAAATCGATAAACAATTTTTAAATTCTCTTTGTATCCAACCACCAATGCATCCAATCCTCTGAAAATTCTGCCACAGATTTCCTATAAAAAATAGATTTACCAACTTTAATCTAAGCTCTGAGTGTTGTAAAACAAACATTCAGCTTCCACCTCCGAGTAATAGCAGGAATCTAGCAGGAATATTTGAAAGATATATCACATAATAGCAGAACATGATCAGTAAATTCAGAAAAGAAAGTTGAAATCTTTGAGGATATAAAAACCGAGATACAAAAATAAAATCTATACATGTAGACAATGCACTTCTATAATATGTGGCTCCTGTATCTTGGTACAGAAATCTATAAGCATCTTTAAGGCCTGTAAGCAATAAAGTATCTCTAAGAGCATGAGAGTCACAATAACCCTTCTTTTGAATATTATCTTTAAGTTTTAAATCTAACCCACAGTTCATATCCCCTCCCCAGAGCACATGCCGCTCAGTAAAAAGAAAAGGCTTAGTAATATTAAATAAATCCACTCTGGCTGCTTTACTTTGTGGAGCATACATGTTAATCAGGCGTACAGGAAACCCATACCAATAGCAATCTACCAAAAGGGCCCATCCAGGGACAATATCTAAAATTTGCTGGACTTTGACATGAGATGTATAGAACAAAATCCCTAAGCCATCCGCAGCATCTCCCCCAAATGTCCAAAAGGAAATCCCCCAGGGCCACAGTCTCTTAGCGGAAGAAATATCATGCAGGGAATGAAGCCTAGTTTCTTGTAAAAAAAGGATATCAGTTTTTAAATCCTTACAGAAGGATAAAACTGCAGCTCTTTTCTTAATGTTCTGTATACTCTAACATTAAGAGAAGCTATACGTAGGAGGTCATAAAACAAAATAAGGAAAAGAAAATTAATCCTTATCTTTTTTCCTTTTTTTTCCTAATTTCTTTTAACTCCCCTACCAGACAGAACCGTGTCATTGTCATACTCCATCTCTGAGACCACCTCAGACCTGGAAGAAACATCAGACTCAGAACCCATATCTCCATCCAGAACTACCTGATAGGTATTCTGAAGTGGGATCTGTACAGGTTGGGCCTTACTTTTACTAACAGACCTAGTCACCCTTTTAGGGAGCTGAAAATCAGTTCCTGGGGGGGCATAGGTTTCTGTAAGTTAGAAATTACAGGAGAAGACTGAGAGGGCACAAGTTCTTCAGGGTATGAGAAAGGAAGCACCAGTATCTCGGAAGGGAGCCTGTGCAGTATGAGTAGGGCTAGAGAGGAGAAGCATCGTGTGACTAGTTGGTCTAGCTTGGGGTTCTCCTTCAGCTGAAGGATGCGGCCTCGTGGCCTACATCTATCTTGGGCCTGACTGATAAGGGAGTCCTTATCTGGGCCTCCAGGTCTATTCTGACCTGCCCAGGGACATTGATGGTACGCATGGCCCTGTTCTTCACATAAATTACAGCGAAAGACATTTCTACAAACAGCACTATCATGGTCATAGTCACCACACAAAGCCCCAGTGTACCCGATCACAAGTACTGCTAAGGTGCCTACCACTACCACACTTATAACAAGCTTTCAGCTGACCTGGGTAAAAACAGACACCCCTATCTTTACCCAAAAAAAAGCTGTTAGGTATATGGCGAACCTCATTTTCTACTATTTGTAATTTAACTTTAAATCTCCAGTTCCCTGTCCAAATTCCCTCCTAATCCATGATGGCCTCCGAGGGCCCAACACATCATTTTTTCCTAACCAAAAAAGAATATCCCCCACATTAACACCCTCATTCCTAAACATGATATTAATAGTTTTAAAGAGGGGTTTTGTTAATGGTATTGCCCAAAAGGGTGTCCATAATGCAGTCATTTTAAGAGATTCATATTTCCTCCAAAAAGTGTCTAACCCCATAAATGTTTTAAAGCTGACATCAAAATAATCTTCACCTCTAATATTAATTAGGACACATATGTCTTCAGCATGAAAATGCATAGAATTAAGTAATAAAGTCCTGGCAACATAAATCCTATCCGGATGCTCTTGTAGACCACCTCTATACCGCAAGCGAACAGCATTACGGTGAGGAGCTTGCTCAACCTTGTTATTTTTGAACAGGTCTGAAAAAAAAGGCCCACGCCGTCTCCTGTCTTCATTTGGGAGGGGGGATCCTAGGTGAAGTGGTCTCAGAAGCCAGGCCAGAAGGTCCTGATGCCTCCATTAATAGTTCTGTGTCAGTAAGTAACCCCCTTCCCCCCGATGCTACAGCAGTAGCAGATGATGCAGAAACACTGACAGAAACTGCCTCCAAAGGGGGAGAACCACTCACAGAAGTACCTGAAAAAGTTTCCCAAGTCTTATCTGGGAGCCATTGTCCATCAGCTCCTTGTATCCATCCAGCTTTTTGCAGAGCTGACTCTTTTGTCCAGTCTTCACCCATGAAGGGAACATCTTGCCCTGAAGCAATAGAGGATTTCCGCATTCCAGCAGAGAAATCCTTCAATGCGTCTGACACTGACGCGCTACCCTCGCTCCTGTCAGCCGCTCGCTGACTCACCAGAAGCTCGTCACTACTGTCAGGTCGACAGACAGGCCTGTCAAGCAGGGGAACAGTCTCCAAAGGGCGTGCTTCATCAGAAAATGTATTAAAATCCTTGGACTGTAAGTATAAAGCTGAAGAACTCGCCGATTCTGCCACTGCAAATTCACAAGGTGCATCAAACGGCACAACAGAAATCATAGTTGCAGCATCCAAAGGTAACAGTTCTTTTTGCAGCGCTTCATGTTGTGATTTAAACTGCTCTTCTTTTCTTAGCAGCTCTAAAACTAATTTCTCTTTATCTGATACAGTCTTAACATTATCAGGCAAGGTGTACAGTACCTGGGTTTTTCCTTCAGCATCCTCCATGATCTGAGACCAATCCATGTTATCTTCAAAGAAACATACCGGCACATCATTCTCCTCCATTGATGCACTTAAGTCTTTCTCATTTGCTGAAACTGCAGCCTCCAAAACAATAGCTTTCTGACCTTCCTCTCCCGTTTGCAAGTTTGTAGGCCTTGAAACCAGGCCTCCTCCTTGCAGCACATCCTGCTCCCCTGCCACATCAGCACTTCTTCCTCCTCCTGTGTCCGGCTGCAAACTGAGCCCCTCCATCCTGTCCACAGGAAGTGACAACACCCCTGCAGGCAGAGTAGGGAAATTTCCCCGGTGTCCTGGACAGCTTTCCCTCATTCACTATAAATACCACCAACAGCTTAATCTGGTTCAAAGTCAGTTGGCATTCATCTGTATCCCCTTCCCCCAGGTTGTGCCTGAAAATAGGCAGAATTTGTCTAGTGTACTTACCCGGTCAACAAAAACTAAATAAATAAATAAATAAATATTGTACCTTAGCCATTTCAGTTATTATCTCATGCGTTTGAGCAGTAAAGTCTCCTACACCCCTTCTTTCTTTTTTTTTCCCATTTAAAGTTTATTGAGTTTTTCCTTTTTATAACACAACAAAACAAACAAAAAATATACATACAATAAAATGAGAAAGGGTCCAGCAGAACATTGCAAGTGACGCAATAGTATGGGTACTTTAGACAGAGGCCATTCTCATATCCCCCCACCCCCCCATAACATGTCCCAAACACAAAAAGCCCCCGCAACACAGCACAATCCTATAGATAAATAGAGAATACTTTAAAATGAAAACAATGTATGCAGTGATTCCCATCTTTTCTTGTATCGCTCAGGCTTATTATTAAGACTGGCAATGGTTTTCGCCATCCTCAGATTAACAAGGAGTTCTTTAAGCCATTCAGAGTAAGCAATGTCCTCACTATCTTTCCAATGCCGTAAAATTACTTTCTTAACAGTCATGGAGATGAGGGCCATATGATATTGTCTGATAGGCACGGTAATTTTACTGTAATCTCCTAATACACAAATTTCAGGAGTAAATAAGTCATGAAGACCTAACAAAGGGTCTGTATGTTGTTTAATATTGGTCCACAGTACTGTAGCTTTAAGGCAAGTCCAAAATATATGATATAGAGAGCCTTCTTCTTTACAGCATCGGTTACAAGTGGAAGCAGCTAAGAGGCCAAATTTAAATAGTTTTTGTGGGATACAATATAAATTATGTAATGTATGAAATTGAGTAAGATGTAATCTATCTTGGGAAACATATTTATGGCAATTCTTCCACAGAGTTTCCCATTGTAATTCTTGTGTAGGGAAAAAGGAAGTCCAATAATCTGCATGAGCAAAACAGCTCGGATAAGCCCAATTGTAAAAAATTTTATAACATGTAGAGACCACTTGCTGGGAACCGACTAAGGTACCCAGTTCACTCCTAAAAGCTATTGAGTGTGTTTGAGAGGGGTGAAATACCAAATATCTTTACAATAAGATGTCTTAATTGATAAATTTTAAAGATACATTTTATAGGTAACTTCAGCATGGATAATATCTCAGTGGAAGAGAGCCACGTTTGCTCTTTTGAAATCAAGGAAGCGATAAATAGCTCATTGATCGGCGCCAACAATTTAGTAGAGAGTAGGTTATTATTTATTTTCAAATTGGGATTGCCCCCAATCAGTTGCATTAAGTCCCGTGTATGACTGTATTTAAGAAAGTTGCATAACTGTGAGTGAACTTTAATAGATGTTGCTACAGGTGTGACTTTCAACTGTACCGGTAATGAGCTAACCTTGATGTGAAAAAGTGCTTCAGGAGTTAATCCATGAGCAGCAATAAGGGATAATTCAATTTTAAGCCAAAGAGGGGCAAATAAAGATGAAAAAACTTCTTCCCTAGGTGAAAGCCAGTGCAGGTATTTGGAAACGTGCCCGGCCCAATAATATAAAATAAGATGTGGAAGGCATAAGCCTCCCTTGTCTTTGGGAGCCACCAGTTTGAAATAAGCCAAACTAGGTTGCTTATTAAGCCATATGAATTCTGTAATAATTTCATGTACTTTACGAAACCAAGAGAAAGGTAACCAGATGTTAAGTAGATTAAGGGGATAGAAAAGCCTTGGGAAGACATTCATCTTAATTAAGTTAATTCTCCTCCATAAAGAAATAGGGAGTTTAGACCATCTGTCAAGGTCTGTTTCAATAACTCTAACTAAGGAGTCCAGATTCAGCTTCTGTAGGAGGACCAGCTTTCTAGAAATAGTAATGCCTAAGTATTTTAAAGTTTCTTGTTCCCAGGATAAGCCAAAAACTTTAACCGAACTTTTGAGAACTTTATGATTGAGGGGAATTATAACAGTCTTATCAACGTTTAATTTATAGTTGGATAGATGACTATATTCTTCAATCATAGTAAGCATAGGAGGAATCGAGTTCTCTGGTTGGGATAATTGTAACAGAAGATCATCAGCATATGCCGAGACTTTGATTTCTTGATCCTGAACCGGAATGCCTTTAATCCATGAGCATCCTACTAAACGGCGAATCAGAGGTTTTAGATATAAATTGAAAAGTAGGGGGGATAGGGGGAACCCTTGTCTGGTACCAGATTCTAGTGGAAAAAGGGATGACAACACACCATTAGCAGTAATTCATGCAGAGGGAGCATGGTATAGAGCCTTTATCCAGTGTTGGAACATAGGAGGGAAATTATAAGCCTTAAGAGTACAAAACAGGAAATTCCAGTCCACCCTATCAAAAACTTTCTCTGCGTCAAGAGAAATAAGGACTGCTGGGAAATGAGCATCCCTTGAAACTGATAAAACATGTGAAAGTATTCGAAGATGATCCACGGACGAGCGTCCTTTCATGAAGCCTACTTGCTCTGGTCCAATAAGGGACGGCAATACCGTGTTAAGATGTGTAGCTATTAACTTAGTCAAGATTTTAATATCCTGATTCAACAAAGAGTTAGGGCGATAGCTAGTAGTTAATTCCAGGTTGCGACCGGTTTTAAGTAATACAACAATCAAAGCCTCGGACAGTGTAGGATCTACCTCAGCCCCTGTTAGAATGTATTGAAAGAGTGTCAACAATAAAGGGACTAATTGTTTCTGAAATTGTTTATAAAAATGAACAGAAAACCCATCTGGACCTGGTGACTTATCGGGGGATAAGCTGTCAATAGCCTTTACTATCTCTTCAGAGGAAATAGGAACGGTAAGCGTCTGTTGTTGTATGCTAGAAAGGATTGGTAAATTGGCTGAGATTAGGTAAGAATCCACCACTTGGAGAGGAGGTGAATTCAACCGTGAGCTATATAGTTTGGAATAAAAGGTCTTAAATTCTGAAATTATATCAGATGGCGACGTTTTTAGCACACCATCTTTCAGAGATAGAATAGATGGAATATATCTAGCAGACTCCTGTTGTTTAATTCTGAGTGCTAAAAGGCACCCTGCTTTTTCCCCCTGAGCTGCATAAGAAGCTTTAGTCTTTAATGTAGCAAATTCTGCTTTTTCCCTTAGAATTTCCAAATACCTCTCTTTTAATTTAGATAGTTTTAGTCTGACTTCTTCCGATGAGGAAGGGGTCAATCGAGCTTCCAAGAGATGTATTTGTGTAAGCAGGGTACCTGAGTCCTGTTCATTTTTCTTTTTCCTTTGAGAGGAGAGGCTAATCAGAACCCCTCTCATGTAGGCTTTAAATGCACACCATACCAAATAAAACCTGGTTATAGATCCAATGTTAAATTCTATAAACTGCTCAATGTGTTTAGTAATAGTGGTAACCATTGCTTTATCTTTCAACAGCTGGTTGTTAAATTTCCACCATGTCATTCTACCTGGAGTAACGGCTATGGACAAATGGCAAATAACCAATGAGTGATCAGAAGGAGGGCCTGGCTGAATAAATGTCTCTAAAACTCTGCCAAAAATGTGTTTTAGAGATAAATATATAGTCTATTTGAGAAGATGTCTTGTGGACCGGGGAGGTAAAGGTATAACCCTTATCAACAGGATTAAGGACTTGCCATATATCACACAGACCTAAATTATCAACGAATTCTCGGAAGGCCCTTTGTGCTGGTGAGAGCCCTCTTTTGTGTCCCGAAGTACGGTCCATCATGGGATCAAATACTATGTTCATATCCCCTCCCAGAATCATGGGTAAAGATAAAAATGGAGATAAAACATTAACCAGTTGCATAAAAAATCCTGGGGAATCACTGTTAGGTCCATACATACTTCCTAACATTAGTTCAATAGAATATAAATGACAATGTATGAAAATATATCTGCCCTGTGGATCATTAAGTGTTTGAATAAGCATGAAGGGTATCTTTCTAGATATCAATATTAGGACTCCACAGCTTTGAGTCATGCCTCCAGAGGAGAAAACATGATTTATTTGTTGTCTCAGTATACGGAGAGCCTCAGAGTCCATTAGGTGAGATTCTTTGATGAACATAATTTCACAGGCTAATAGTGCCAAATGTTTAAGGACTTTATACTGTTTCAATTGTTGCCTCAGTCCTTTCACATTCCAAGAGACAAACTTAATTGTGCCCATCATAGTGGTTCAGCCTGAGTAAAGTCAGATGAAGTGTATGGGGATATCTTAATAATCCACTGTTTTATCATAACAAAGAACATCCATATCACTGTGTTGCAGTTAGCCCACCCCAATCCTCCCACCCCCCTCACCCACCTCGTCCCTACGATACCAGTAACTCTTTGAAAAGAAACATTTACTTGTAATCCAACTTTTTCGCAGTCCCAACCCACCCACCCCTCCCTTAATATTACAGTCCCAGCCAACAGCTAACTAAGCAGCAACTATCCCCCAACCAATCCAACCACCCAACTATATTTGTGATCCTAATTTAAATACCCAGAATATAATATAGTGTCATTAAAACTCAAGATTTAACCCAAATCCTGGTATCTCTATCTACATCCTACCTTAAGAATGAGAGGCAAACAAGCACCACTGTTATGTTATTACCTTAATGAATTACTACAAGAACCCCCCATGCAGGTAGTTTAATTTAAAGTTGGGACTTCCCAGTTATCTTAGAAGTGAGCGTCCTGTTATATAGGCTCTCCATATGGTAAAAAATGATAAAAGGTGGGTATAATAAGAGATTGAAATGTACACAGTTAAGCCTGGGTTCCCCATTGAAACCGCAATTCTACATCCGGAACCCTGTTATTAGCTACCATATGTAAAGTGACTTGAGAAACCCTAGAATTACCTGGTTCATCTCATGCGAGTAAGACAAAACGATCTGCAGTTATAAATTCTAGTCCCAAATGCAAATTATATAAATAAAACAATGATAGAGCATGTCCATATGCCAGTCTATGGTTCCCTCTAGTGGTCAAAGGTGGGATTCACAGCTATCTCTCTCCTTTTTGTTTTTCTCGATTGAGAAGGCAAATTCCTTTGTTCAATGTCTCCTTAGCAAGGGTGTTGGCCACTAGAGCATCAACAGCCACCATAACAGATATTTAGGTGGGAGTTATTGCAGTTCTCCTAGCTTGTAGCTAGGGTAAAAAGAAAAAAAAAACCTCCAAATGTATTGATCTTCTGGGCCAGCAAAGAAATGTCTCCTTTTGACCATGAATGAAACATTTACGACCATTAGGTACTGATATACGAATTAGCCATTAACTCATACGAGTCCTTCTCTTTCCCAAATCATTGAAGCGCCCTGCCTCCAGGGTGTTAACAAAGATAGTCAGCGGTCACGGAATAACTCTGGAAAAGAACTTTTTAAATTAGTTGCCACAGACTCGGCATCCTCGAAAGTGGTCCAACTCCCGGCTATTAGGACTTGAAATCTCACCAGGTAGCCCATCCGGAATTTAATTCCAGCAGAAATTAGTTTAACCATGAGCTGGTGAAATGAAGCTCTTCTTTGTCTCATAGAAAGTGCCAAGTCCTGGGCCACTCGGACTTTTGTGTCGGCCCATCTGATCACCTGAAGCCCTTTTACCTTAACAATAAAATGCTGACATTCCTGGTAGTTGAGGAAACAAAAAATAAATGTGCAAGGAGGGGACCCCAAAGGTGGTGGTGGGCGAAGGGCTCGGTGGGCACGTCCAATGATATATTTATCTCCAAAGGGAGATGGCCCAGGAACCGATTGAATAAATTTTTGGGCAAAGCCGATGGCATCCGGACCTTCCTCCTTCTCTGGCAACCCAATTAAAACTGCATTATTGCGCCGACTTCTGCCCTCCAAGTCCTCCACTTTGTTTTCCAGACTTTTTATTCGTTGTCATGTAGAAATCAATTCCGTTTCCATTTTTTGTTGTTTTCGTTCGGTTGAGGACAGTCGGGCTTCATTATCCGAGGTACGAGTCGCCACATCTTCTAGGGCCTGGGATATTGATTTTATTTCCTCTGAAATCAGCCAGATCTCCAACCGGAAAGGCTTAAATTCTTCCAAAAATCAGGATAGAGTGAGTGGCTCCGTTTCAGGATCCGCATGTATAGCACTCACTAAGCTGGCCATTCCAGTGGCCCTTGATGTCTTGGCAGCCTTTTCTGGGGTGGATGGTGGCGTATGCTTAATTGCTGATTTCTTCATTCCTTCTTCCATCCAGTAATACGTCATACGATATCCAGGAGGAGACAGTATTTAGATAAATAGAATTGGTCAGTTACACTCAAATAAATATGATTTTGGGAGTTTTTAATTCGTAATAGGTGGTCCGATGGCTGGAGCAAGTTCAGGAGTCTGCTACTCAGATAGCTGCATAATGTGGTCTCCCTACACCCCTTCTTTCTGTAGGGAATAATATTGAATTAACTTTCTCTAAGGCATTTACTGTATATCTGTCCATTTTTATTTTGCCAGTTAACTTCCCCATAGACTTAAAGTGCGTGGAGAGATCATTCTTTGTGTCTTCCCACCAGCTGTTTAATGAGCCATATGAAAAAAAGATCAATTTATGAGCTTCCAGGACATTCTGAAAGCCTTGAGCTGTAAGTTCATTTTCTAATAAACTCAAGTTCAGCTTCCAGATTCCCGGGCCTCTTTGCTGTTGTGGGCTATTTCATATTGCAAGGTTTATTAATCTGTGGTCAGATGTAGCCACTGGGAGCACTACCACCTCTTGTAATTGTAAATTAAGGGAAATGAAGAAATAATAAATTGTCATGGATCTAGTACCACAAGAGTATGTACGGGGAGGTAATACATACATTTTACCAAAGGAGTCTATTAAACTTGCTTGTTCTATCAACTGCTTTAGGAAGCTGGCATCACAGAAAATCTTGGAGATTTTTAGCCCTCTATCTGAAACTGCCATATTACAGTTAAAATCCCTGCCCAATATTATATTTCTTGGAGAAAATAGATAGGGACTGATGCTTTTGAAAAGAACAATCCTATCTGATTTTGATTAGGGAGCATGAACGTTAATCATTCTGAACTCTTTTCCTTCTACTGTTACATCCAGAGGAATTGCCTTTCTTGGGGAGATATCTACTATATGAGTAACTTGTAATTCCTGAGGAAAAAAACAAAGTCCCACCCCATGCACATTTCATCCCCTGTTGACCAAAAACTGGAACCCCCAGATACAACCCTGACTTGCTTTATTTAAATCAGACTCATTATGCAATCGGACATCCAGAAAAAAAATAATGTCAAGATCAGATTTCTGAAACACAGCATAGGTGCTTAGACTTTTCCTGTCTGATTGCAGGTTGGCATTCAAGGAAGCAACTTCCAGGGTGTATGGAAAACTGGTCATTAATCAATTTAGTCAGGGTGGTTTCTTAGTTGTAGCTCTAGTTCCCATTCTTCATCTGCAGGTCTCAGGCTGGTCTTCAAGTAGATTCTCTGGGTCAGACATTGTTTTTTGCTAGGAAGATAAAACCAATGAATTGTCTAACTCCACATCTGCTTCTGAATCCCCCCATTGCAGAATCTCAAATCTATTTTGGTTTGTTAGTAGAGTCGCTTCTGTGTGTGTCAGTTTTTGTACATCCTTTTTTCCACGACTCCTTTTCTTTTTTTACCACCTCTTTGAATTCCATGTTCTTTTCCACTGGGGTTGGGGGAGGCATTTCATTAGTTACAATTTCAGGCTCTGGTTGTGAAGGTTGTTTAGGAATATATTCCAAAAACCCTCCTCGTCCATTATGGGTGCTGCATTACCTTGAATTGTACATCATTTCTCAAGCCAGAACATATCTGTAATATTAACACCTTCATTTTAAAACATCACAGTCATGACTCTGAAAGGTTGTTTTGTGAGGGGACTCACTAGAAATGGAGCCCAAAGAGGATTTGATCTCAAGATTGCATACTTGCACAAAAATGTTCTAACAATTCTGGTGTCTTGAAACTTATATCATAAGTTGATTCTCCTGGAGCATGAATCAGGGTGCAAATCTCAGAGGGGGTTAAGCTTAAGGATTTCTTTATCAAAACTTTTCCCACTTAAAACCTATCTGGTGACTTCTCCATTCCTCCCATATATTGGAGTCTAATAGCATTTCTCTGTTTAGCTAGGTCTACCAGCTTATGAAATAGAGTAGCATAGTTAGAGTTAGCAGTCTCAGTAGCCCTTGTACTTTGTTTCTCTTGGGTTTGCTCAGTCAGAAAAGATAGCCCTGAATCAATAGACATTTCAGGATGCACTGTAACCACAGGCTTTATACTCAAGCCATTTTCTACTGAATGAAATTGCACAGTACCTGTAGTAGATTGTACGGGGGGTTCTGGAGCCATAGTCAACAAGTCTGGATCCATGTTCAAAAAAGAGCTGTGTTCTGAACCAGACAAGGGAATTAGCAGGTCCAGGATCCAGGTACCAGTAGAGTCCTGAATCCATCCTGCTTGTTTTAGCACACTTTCTGGTGTCCATGATGCGGCATCTGCACCTCCATTCTCTTGCTCACTGGGTGCGGTCATAGTGAAATTATTTGGGTTACTGAATGTGGTGCCAAATGCAAACAGTTTCACTGGACTGGCCTTGCTTTACTGGATAGTGAGTCCTCTTAACTTTTCCTCTTTTTGTCCTCCTCCGCTTTATTTTTTACTTGTGCAAATTGTGTTTCAGAAACATAGAAACATAGACTTTGACGGCAGATAAGGACCACTTGGCCCACCCAGTCTGCCCATTTCCCTACCTACTGGATAAGCTGCAGATTTTAGTTAACCAACAGCCTACTTCCTGCCACCCCCCACTATAATTTCCCTATGTCTGTCCCATGCATGTTTGAATTCCTCCACTGTTTTAAACCCCACAGCCTCTCCAGGAAGGTGGTTCCATGTGTCCACCACTCTCTCCGTGAAAAAAATTTCCTCACATTACCCCTGAACTGTCCCCCCTCTATCTTTAAATTGTGCCCTCTTGTTCTTACACATCTCTTCTTCTGAAAGATGCTACCCTCCTGGACTTTGTTGATTCCCTTGAGGTACTTGAACATTTCTATCATGTCCCCCCATCCCTCCTTTCATAAAGGGTATCCATATTAACTCTCTGTCTTTTTTTTTATTTAGTTGTTTAACCAAGTATAGCACACTAAGCTGAAAGCTTTTTTACAGGAGTGACCTGGGAGCACAAGGAGGTTAAGTGACTTGCTCAGGGTCACACATTATGCAAGTGGAAGCTGTGGGATTCAAACGCAGGTCTGGTCTGCTGGATGTCACCAGATTTGCAGCTCAGAGCCTTAGACCACTGCGCTATACTGCCTCCACTGTCTCAGTTACAGTCACAGTCTCTCTTCATATGGTTTCTGATGCAGACCCTACACCATTTTAGTTGCCCTCCTCTGGACTGCTTCCATCCTGTCTATGTCCTTGCGTAGATGAGTGATACCAAAAATGCTTGCTTCTGTTGCAGGGTCTGTTACAATTCTGCAGTATTCATAATTTCTCTGTTCTGTGTCTGCTGTGTAGACTGCTTGTCCTACACATAATTATCCTGGCAAGGCACTTCCAGTTCAGGCATCGCAGTTCAGAACTGCCCAGCACATCCTCCTCCTCCAGCATGTGGAGCTGCACTGGAGTCTGCCATCCTGTGCAGAGGAAGCGTAATGCACCATGCTGCAGAATAGAGGAAGTTCCCCGGTGTCCTGGCTAAACTTCCCCCATTTACTAAAAATAGTAATAACAGCTTAACTTGATTCAATATATTAATTTGTATCTGTTTCTCCCCCCCACCCCGTGGGAAATTCTGAAAATAGGCAGAATTGCCTAGCCCTCCTTTCTCGGTCAACAAAACTAAATAAATAAATATGTTGAGCATCTGGGCTTCTGAGAAAAGAAAAATGCATCTTGCTCCCAGTAAGAAGAGTTGATTAGGCTTAACAAACACCAAGAAAGTTTATTACTTTGCAAAATTGATACAGGTTGAATAGGGTAGACCCACTGTTCTGTTTCAGTTTGCAGGCAACATATTGCATACTGGCTGCCTTAATGATGTAAGAGATCTCTGAGAAGAGAAATGAGCAATTCTCACTGTTACTTAGTGCAAAAATCTACAACTTGAGAGCACAGCTTGCAACTGTAAACTCAAATATTAAAATTCAAAGTCAGTTTACTCATATACCTAGGAATGGTGTTGATGTCTAGTGTGAGTTTCAGCAGTTACTGCAAGCAAAATTCATGCCATATTGTTGGCAATGTGCCATATTACCTGTGGCCTGTAGCCATGCCCTTCTTGTCTTGTAAAATAGTTTGGAGAAATGATTCCATGGTTCACCAGCTTTATGATTATCTCTCTTTGGGATGGAGTTTCATGGATGGTCTCAAAGAGGGTTGGTGAGACTGCTCCTGAAAGGTTTATCCTTAAATTCAGATGTACTTATGAACTATCAGCTGTTTCTGATATCTCTTTTTGGAGAGCAGTTGGAGAAGGTCTTAGCAGTGCAACTGAATCAGAATCTATCTAATTTCAACAATGCACATGACAAGCAGAGCACAGCTTCTGTGTGAAAGGCTGGAAGAGTGCTGTGGTGCATCAAGGGGGACCAGAGCAGAGAAAGTAATCCTGCTACTTAAAAAGACTCTGGCCAGACCTTACCTGGAATACTGTATGTAGTTCAGGGCCCAATACAAAATTGTCATTGAGGCAGTTGAGAGGGTGCAATGCAGTGATGTCAACATGCTCAAGGGTATAGAGGGCAAAATCTATGAGTGTAGTCTGAAGGCTGCTAATCTGTTAACACTGGAGAAAGGGAGTCTGAAGGGAAATACAAGCCCAGTCTTCTGCTTACTGAAGGGAATTAATAAGTTTGAGCAAATGGAGATGTTTTACCTGGTGTACTTCAAAAGAAAATGGAACATGCCTTGAAGCTCAAAGCTGGTAAATTTAGGGAAAAGATTAGGAAGCATTTCTTCTCCCTGAAGGTTGTGAATATATGGAGCAGCCTACCAGTGGAGGCAATGGACATGAACACAGTTCAGTCCTTCAAGGTAAGCCTAGAGAAATGCTTCTTTACCATGAGAACCACAGACTACTCTGGACAGTAGTGTGGATGGGCAGCCCCAATATATTGTTAAATGTTTGCCCCGTATAGTTATTGATCATGCTTATTAAGTGGGAGAAGGCATCCTTGATGGACCAAGAATTATTTCAAAGCTTAAATTACTATGTGATCTATGCTACTATTAACATCTTTGATCCAGTTTTGGACCTCGACATGGTACTGATGCTCTGCTAGTTTGGGTCCTAAATTATCTTCCACTGGTGATAGGAAATGCTTCCATGCTCAGACAGTCAAACCTATAGGTAACATTTGACACCAAAGATGATGTTGCATTGCTTAAGCACCTGGGTAAAAAAAAAATAGTTTATTGCTGTATTGGTCCTTGCACAAAAATACTTAAAACAAATGAATGATTTGATACCTTTTATTGGACCAACCAGAGATTCACAGAATGTTTTAAGCTTTCAAACATATACAGAGTTCTTCATCAGAAAATGGCAGTAATACAAAGAAATAATTTTAAGTACATGGAGCAGAATTGGTAATAAAAAAACTTTTGCACATACAGTAGGTGTAACAATTCTGTTGATACATAAGGAGAGTAACTGCATATAAAACAGAGACAGAAATCAGAGATAAGAAAGCAGTCTGAAAACCTAGTAGGGTGTAAATTTACTCCTCCCAGGATGGAATGTGGTGTGGTAGAAGATCTACAAATTGCCAAATCCTAATTACCTTCCTGAAAATTACACTCATGTGTCAACAGAATCATCACATCCATGTGTAAAAGTTTGTTTAACCAATTCTACTCCATGTACTTAAAGGGATTTCATTGTACAACTGCCATTTTTCTGATGAAGAACTCTGTGTAAGTTTAAAAGCTTAAAACATTCTGTGAATCTCTTGTTGGTCCAATACAAGGTATCAGATTACCTATTTTGTTCATCTTAACTGCATGGGGTCATTGATATTGTAAATGCAGCAGGGACCATTGTAGGATGTTTCCACTCACACCTCTTTAATAGAACACAAAGTGCAAGTCTTGTTGATTACAGATTTACAGCCAGGGTTTTTACAGTACCTATGATGTACTCCAGCTGTTGGTGTTGACTCCAGTTCTTTCAATGTCTTCATGGTGCAATTTGGAATTATCATCAGGATGTTGATATGTGTGATCATACATAGCAATATCTGTCTTTTTCAACAAACCCCTACATTGTGTTCAAAGTTTTATCCATCTGTTTCACTGAGATTGGTCAATCAGCATCCAGACAAATCTGAGTTGATACTGGTAGGCTAGGGAGGAATGTGAATGTTGTAGGGATCCCATGTATTGAGTGGATGTTCCTGCAGGAGGCTGATGTTATTTACAGTTTAGTTCAGTGCTCCTTGACAGGGGCCTGGATATGGAAGCTCTGATTTCAGCAATTGTGAAGATTGTCTTTTCATGTCCCTGCAATGCTGTGAGTTGAGGGATACTCCATCCTCTTTTCACCCTTGGGACAGTAGTTCTTGCCCCTACTGGGTCAAAATGCCATACAGTTAATAGCGTATGACAAAATTCCAAAACTGCAACAGCGCAATATAGGACAGCGAGAGGGTGCAATACCATGAATGGTTCTGTGCGTGGTACTGCACTGTCTCACTGTTGGAGGCAGAGGATATGATCTCTGTTGGGACAGGCTTCCACCGAGCAGCTGCCGTGGCTTGAAGGGATAAGCCTCTGACAGGGATGGAAGCAGGTAGAGCATTTGGGACCGAGTTTGATTCCTGTTCCCAGAAGCATGACATTTTTCCTTTTTTTGCACTTTGTGCGATATTTACTGACCCCCCCAAGTTAGATATTTCAGTTGGGAGAGGTTGGGGTGCAGCTCCCCGTAATGGGGGGTGCGGAGGGGTAAATCTCCTGCATAAACATAGATTTATGTTGCATGCAATATATTGTGCTGTTTTGGCAGTACGATATATGCATGCAGCATAATGTCTTGTGACATTATGACCCCATGCCATTCATGCCTCTGTGACCTCGCAACTTGACTGCTGTAATGTACTCTATGATGGCCTGCTAATATGAACCCATTACATGTCTACAGCTGATTCAGAAGGCTGCTGCACACTGGTTAATGGTGAGTGGTATGTTTGGCCACGCTATACCAGTCCTCAGTGAACTGATCTGGCAGTCTGTTGGCTCTTGAACTGATGTAATATTCTTAGAGTTGACATATATGGTCATACATGGACTAGGTCTGCTGTAGAATCCCATCCTCATAATGCTTTATTCCACCACTGATAACTTGTCCCACAATATAACAACAAGGGTTTGCAGGTGGTGCTGCATATATTCAGAAGTCTTGAGGAAAAGGCCTTTTGGTTCTTTTCATTAAGACAGTTGCATATACTACCACCTGAGATGAAGTTCACACCATCAGCTTGAAAACTTCAAGTTTAAAATTAAAAGACACCTGCTAAGTTTTTGTATTGCAGCTGGTATTTCTGAGTGATTTATTTCCTGTGCTCTGTGATGTTTTGCCTTGAAAATGCACCTTGAGTATCTTGATACTCATAAATAAACAAATTCTGGTCAGATCCACCATGGCTGCATAATGAAGTTAGTGAAGTTGTGTGGAATTGTAAAGGAGGTATGGAGAAACAACACAATGATTTGTATGTAGTAAGATTTGTTTTAGTTTATGTGACCTAAGGAAGGTATACACGTTATTAGGAAAATACATGGAGGTGTACATTTTAATGGAAGTACTAGAAGGCAATATAGGTTTACAAAAGAACCCCAGAGCAAATACCACTGATGTACATGTTATCCCAGATGATATTGGACGGACAGCCAAATTTTTAAAGAAAACACAATTGCACATACCCCAATAATGCAAAGCATCATGGGAAACATATGCAAATCCCCATGATGGTACAGAAGATGGCAGTACATAAAAAAGTAATGACTGGCATATGTTCAGCCTTGGTATTATGTACACAGCTTTTTTTTTTTTTTTAGAGAAACAGGGTTTTTGTACATGCGGTGATGTAAGTTATATTTAAGCAATATGTTGATGTCAGGAAGTCAGGTGTAATGATGATGGACTGTCAGCAGAGAAAATGTGATAGTAACTTTCAGAGGGGCTCGCTTTTGATAAGGGCAAGGTAGTTATGCTTGTGATAATGGGAATATTAGGAAAGTATGAAGTCTATGCAGAAATGGAGTACAAATATGCACAGTTTCAAAAGTATGTGCTCAGAGTGCAGGCAAATGTGACATGCAGGTTTGTTTTAGAAATAGGTAAACTAGCGATACATGCAATTGATAGAAAGATAGATAATTACATAGACATGCAGGCCCTGTCCACACTACACTGGAAAAAGCTGTAATGGATTCAAACCGTTACAGACTGTAAATGTTAAAGTGTGTCCACCCTGCCAGCGAACAGTGTGGATAATTGTTTGAAAACATTACAGCCTGTCCACACTGAGTGCAATAGTGTGCGTGGTCTCAACCCTGTAGTAGCAGTGCACATCCCATGGTGCACTCGGCGATGACTGCTGCATTTTGAGATGCCCTCCTACATTTCCTATGGAGTAATGTGTATATGGCACAGTCATATTATGTAAATAACCATATTTCACTGTTATGAGACACACTTATGTTGTGGAGGTGACAGAGATCGGGTCAAGGGAGGGGGAGATCCATATGTTGGAATCGGGGACTACATCAGTGAGAGGGAGGAAAGGGGGAGAGAGAGAGTGGGGGGAGACATGGCATCAGTTCTGCCAGTATTAGGGCACCTGGGCACAACAGACATTTATGTACTGCTGCTGTATGGCTGAAGGCAGACCCTCTACTACTGCCTTCAGTGTTCCCCACTGCTCCACTGCACACAGTGGCACACGTCTATTGTCTCCTGCAGCAGTGCTCCATGATGCACTCAGGAGCTCCACTAATTTATGTGTTCACTACTGGCACTAATCTGCAGGAAGTAGTGCTGCCACATCACACATGGGCAGGCAGGGTACTCCCAACACTCAGCACAGTGAGAAGAGTAATCAAGGACAGTACATGGATACCATCAGGAGGCGGCCCTCAAGGAGGCAAGCGCTGACAGAGAGATAGGTTAGGTGGGGACATGGGAGTACACCCGGGGGGGTGCACATACAGTTGTCAGGTTACTGTGGTATGGGGGCATCCCAGTATTGAAGCCTTCACCCATGCTCCACACTGCCATCTGCATATGTCCTGGTAGCCTCTGACCTCCCTGCATGCAGTGAAACAGTGCTGCAATGCATGCAGGTATAGTGGAAGACTGGAGGCTACACAGTGGAGCATTTAGACACAATTGCAATTAAAAACTGATACAGGTGTAAAGCTGTAAATAAGAGTGAAATAACCATGTTGGTATGCACACCACATAAAGTGGTTCTTGAAAGGATACAGATTGGGGATGGCTCAATTAAAGGAGTAGTCCACCCAGAATTTGCAAAAACATATGTTATGCAGAGTGTTTTGATTTGTATGTAAAGTCCTAGTGTGTTCTTTCCTCTGTCTGCTATTAGGAGTTTTTCCTAAATTAGGCTGCTAGCTTTAGCGTAGTTTTATGACCCTTGGGGATCTCCATCACATATAGGTTTATTGCCTTCTGCCTCCTACAATGCACCCTGTCTCATGTGACAGTGATGTAGCTAGGCCTGTAGATTTAGCATATGCAGTGCTTTTTAAAATCAGTTCACAACAGCAGAGCTTTGTAGCTGTTCTTATCCAGTGAGCACAAATGGCAACAGTTACAATTTAGCAGATGCCTGAGAGCTACCTAACTCAGGTTTCTGTAAGAAAACAGCTACTAAATAGCTCTAATTCACTATTTGTGTTTTCTGGGTATGTCATATCTAGCTAGCAGTAATATGTGTTTTCATTTTAAAATTTAAATTCATCAAACTACGCACAACAATAAAAAGCACAAAAATTGCCCCAGATCATCACTGCTATAATTAATAAAAACTATAACAGTTTTCTTACAGAAAACTCATTCAGTTTACTCTAAAGTATTTGCTAAACTATAAATGTAGGTACCAGCATACTTTTTTTTTTTACCAGGAGAGACACACACCAAAGCTTGTTTACAGATGTGACCTGGGAGCACAAAGAAGTTAAGTGATTTGCTTAGGGACACACAGTATGCACGTGGAGGCTGTGGGATTCAACCCCAGGACACCAGGTTTGCAGCTCAGAGCCTTAGACCACCGCACTATAATGCCTCCTCTATTCTAATAGGTAGAACTGGCAGTTAGTGCTGATTTTGCTTTGTGACATGATTTTCAACTTTTTGGGGGGTTACAAATATGAAGTATATTTTTAATAAAGTATAAAAATATGTATGTGTGAATTATTTAGTTTGGTGATTATTTGTTTTATTATTTGAAAAAGTGTGATACACTAAATGTGTATTGCAATGAACCGTTGTAAAATGGGGTCAAATGTGTAGCTGAAATAGTCACTGTCATCCTGTTGTTTTCATGTTATACCACACACAAGAGCAAAAGTGACTTTAAAGTATTTTGCAGTTTCTAGACTGCAGCTTCATACCATACACTTCATTTGTAAAAAAAAAATTAAAATCATGTCACAGAGCAAAATCAGCACTAAATGCTAGTTCTACCTAATAGAATGCTGGTTGTAGTTTAGCAAATACTTAAAATCTAACTGAGTGGGTGTTCTGTAAGAAAACAGCTAGAGTCTTAGCTAATTATAGCGCTAATGATCTGGGCAATTTCTGTGCTTTAATAGTTGTGTATAGTTTGATGAAATTAAAAGTTTTAAAATTAAAACACTCCTGCAAGCTAGACCTGACACACATAGAAAACAACAATAGTGAATTAGAGTTTAATTTAGTTGCGGTTTTCTTACAAAAACCCCAGTTAGCTAGCTCACAGGTATCTGCTAATAGGCTAATTTAGGAAAAACTCCTAATAGCAGACAGAGGGAAGGATACACTAGGACTTAACATTCAAATCAAAACACTCTGCATAACATATGTTTTTGCAAATTCTGAGTGGACTACTTTAAAACTGCAAGCCCAGTAAAAATATACCCTGTAGCCTCTTGTGGTACTGTCATGCTTCAGTTGATGCAAAATACAGAGTAAGGTGGTGGGGGCAGGGTTGGAGGACAGGTCTAAATAACACCATATACCCACCAGGAGGGATTTTCTATCTCTTGGAATGTATTTGTGAAAATGTGTGACCAGGAGAGGAATGGAAGCTGAGCCAATGCTGTTTAAACAAGTGCTGCATAAGGATGCAGTTTCAGGCTTTTTCTTTATTTCTGAAGCTTAAGCTCTGATGCCCCAGGCAACTGATAGTCAATTGTTCCAACATGATAGATCCACCTCATGCCCCTCCCACATGAACCAAAAAAAGGAGTGGTGGATCTTTAGGAGCTTCTTGGGTGAAGGTGGGGGTGGATCTCACTCCCCCCAAAAAATGAATGCTGCCTCCCACTACTTAGGTACAGTTCTTGTACTTCCCACTTACGAAAGAAAATAGTGTACTGCAACCATTGACTAACATGAAAGCGTATTTATTTGAGGGTGGAAAACATTCCTTGGAGAGGGTAAGGCGGAGGAGACTATGTACACCTTTAGTCAGTTCCATGGACTGGAAACATGACATCACTGCTTTTGTACATGCAAAATGTCTGCAGGATCTGCCTACTGCAACTGTAATAAATGAAAACATATTCCAATAATGTTAAGTCTGTTGTCTGTTTCTCTGTAGCTTATATATTTTGTCTAGTGTCATATTTCAACCATGGATCTCTAGACCCATGTTTTCTTCCTTAAAGGGATAATAAACTGCCTAAAATAATATTATATCTTACTTCAAGAGGGTTACTGCAGTAGGTCATTACAACATAGGACTGTGCCCCCTGGCATCAGGACTACATGGCAAACTTCTAGCAAGCAATCCATAGCAGGGGATCGCCACTGGCATCACCTGATGGGACATCAGCATGACACTATAAGGGGAGTGGTCCCCACACCTGACCTCCAGTTCTTTCCCACCGCCAACCTGTGTCAGTCATACCTCATGGAGAACTTTGCTTCCAGTCGACCGCCATTTTTTCATCTAACAGCTTTCTTCATTTTCTTTATCTTTACAGTATTAACTTTGATATTGCATGTCTTCTCCATTGCATTGCCTGAAGAAGAAGTGTGACAAGTACAGTGCACAAATCCCACACGGGGACTATCACTCTTGCTGTGTCCTCTTCCTAGGCAAAACACTGGGCCCAGGACTGCTCGATCTGCCTATCCTTCAATGGGACAACATGTGTCAGATGCCAAAAAGCACTCGAAGATCATCTGCTCAAGAAGCACCTGGCTTCCATGGAAAAAGAGTTGCAGGAGCTGAGGGAATGTTTTCCTCTCCCACTACCAAGTGAAAGAAGAAAAAGAAGGAGAAGTGCTGGGGCCAGGATTGGTCCCCCTCTGTCCAGCACTACCAGATGGAAGAAGCAGCCTCAGGGGAGGCATCAGCTTTGGCAAGTACCCCTCCTGCTCGGTCTCCATCTGCCTTGGTGGACCAGTCACTGGCTTCCCCTCTCGCCATAGTCAGAGTGTGGAAGGGGCATTATCCTCAGGAGGGTACCACTTCTGCGCCTATGGTCAGCACTCTGGCTGGTAAGTTGCCCTAAGGTTCTTCTGAAGAGCGTTCAGCCCCAGTTGATAAGCTGAACTTTAGCTCATCTGCCATCCTCCCCACCTTGACTGATAAGTCAGACACCGGCCCTTCCAATGCCCGTTTGGTCATGGCCAATCATTTGGTCACCAGCTCACCTGATGGCAGCATGGCTGAGTCTCTCTCCTGTCGGACTCTCCCAACATTGATAAGAGCCAGCTGCCAGACTCAACTTCTTCCCTTGAGGGTTCTCCCTCCAGGGACTCTCTTCCTCTGACTCAACCCGACCCTTCGCTCTCCCTTGATTCCCTGCAGGAGACAAGTGCTGTGTCCTTGAAGACTTCTTCCCCTACATCAGGCTTATTAATTGCTGGGTTTTCCACTGTTCCAGCAGACCTGTCAATGGGGGTCACCTCTCCCAGGTCCCCCTCACACATGGCAGACCAGCTATCAGACTCTTTGGTCCTTCTGACGCCTGATCCTCTGACGTCGAATACCATTGGAGAACCCTGTACCTTGGACCTCCTCACCAGTCGACGTCCTTCCCAACCCAGTGATGGCTGGAGTACCACTCGACCTCCCCCCTGCTTGATGGATCTGCAGGCACCCTGTCTATTCCTCATGTTCCGATGCCTGAGCTGCTGCCAGGCCCCTCCAGGATACCAGCTCCTCAAGGCCTGCTGTCGGGCCCATCCGTTCCTAGCAGTCCCTCAGCTGCACCTCCTGTGGGACTTGTTGCCCCATCTCTGGTGGGCACAGTCCCCAGTTACCCTCCCCTGCGATACCCTTATTACCCAGCTCCCGGGTATCTGTTGCCAGGTTACCAATCACCTGCCTATGTGACAGGGTACCCACCACAGGGTCAGTTTTTTCAGGGGTACAGCCTACAGGGCTACCACATAGGGCTATCATTACTCTGGCTACTTCTCTTACCATAACTCAGGGTAGCCAGGGTTCCAGCTTTCTGCACCACCTCCTCCAACACCACCACCTCCTCCTTCCCACAGCCTCAGACTCTGGATAGGTCACAATCGGATACCCCAGGGTGTATTCCCTATTGGTGGAAGGATGCACCTTCTCAAGCTATTGCAGGAGTTGGCTTATCTGGAGCTGGTAACAGTCCCTACACCAGACCCCAAGATGGTTCCAAGTTGCCTGTCCCCCGCTGCCCCCAAGACATTGAACAGGGAGCCTGCAAGACACCCTCCCTGGGCCTTGCCTGGTGACAAGCCCACAGAGAAGGCACTGGATAAGGTCTCTTCACCCAGCAGACCTGTATCTTTGAACTCAGAATTGGATTCCAACTCTTCAAAGAGTTCAAGATCCCATTCCACAATAGAATCTCAGCCGAAGGAGTCCCCCAAGTCTCCCCGGAGGATCCTTCATTTGCTGAACTACTCCAGTCTATTCAGGCTGCTTGTAGCTGGGCTTCCCAGGAGTTGAATCCAAAAGGAAAGATGCATACTGAGCACTTGGATATTTCAGATGTGGAACCCCTTACCTATCCCTCCTTGGACAGGGCTGCATGAAGTTGACATCCACCATCTGGCAGCAACCATCCTCTATCCCTGCAGTCTCCAAGAAGGCTGACAGGGCCTATCATCCCCCGGAAGGGGTTTCTCACCTCACTATGCAGCCCAAGGTGGACTCCATAGTGATCACAGCAGCCCATGACAGATTGGCCAAGCCTAAGCAACGAGTCCAAACAAATGGACCAATATGGCCACAAAGTGTATGCTTCTTCCATTTGTGCCTTAAGGTCTTTAAACTATGTGGCCCACATGATTTCCTTCCAGAAATCTTCCCTGACTGTCTTGGAATCAGAACGTCTGTCTATTCCAGATCAGGATATCAGGGACAGACTCCTTAAGAAGGTTAGGCTTAAAAAGTCTTCCTACTCTCCTGGACACCCCTTTCTAGAGCATCATCCTGTTTGGAGGGGGATGTAAAGGACATCATTATGGAGCTCCAGGATAGTGGTAGGTCCCTTCAAGATGTCCACTCCCTCTATCGCTCTGGCTTCAAACCCAAGCAACCTTTTCACCGCCCACAGTGAAAAAGGAACACGCAGCCCCTGGCCAGACGTCAGGGCAAATGTCGCATCACAGGCTCTGGGGTGTCACCCCCCATCCAAATCCCATAGAGCAGTGGGAGGCCATCAGCTGGCCATTCCCTCTGCATCCTGACTTGGGGGACACCCCTCCATCTCCTCCAGATCTGTCAGTGGAACCGGGTGGGGGGAAGGTTCAACCTCCACCTCAGAGAGTGGGAGGTAATCACCTCAGATGCTTGGGTAATGCAAATGATCACAAGTGGATACTCCATAGAGTTCCTGGACAGACCTCCAGACAACCTTTCAGGCAGGTCTCATTACCCATCAAACCACCTTCCAGTGGTGTGGGAAGAAATTCAGGCTTTTCTGTCCAGATCAGCCATAGAGCCGGTTCCTTCATTATTACTCCTATTTCTTCTTGATGCCCCCAAAAATGGGAGATTTAAGACCCATCTTGGATCTCATCCTGCTGAACCTCTTTGTTGAGTACAAAAGGTTTCACATGTTGACCCTCCAGGGACTCTTACCCCTGTTCCTTGAGGATCAGTGGCTTTGTTTACTGGACATGAAGGATGCCTACCTGCATATCCCTATCCTCCAAGCTCACCACCACTTCCTCAGGTTTGCATTCCAAGGGAACCATTTTTGATTCAAGGCTCTCCTCTTTGGCCTATCTTCAGCACCTTGGGTTTTTACCAAGTGTCTAGTGGTAGTGGCAGTGGCCTTACACCACATGGTGATCTATGTGCCCATACCTGGATGACTGGCTTCTGTCAGCGCCGTCTCAGGGCAGTCTGAGGGAGTCTCTCTCCTTCACCATGGCCCTGTTGTTGTGTCTTGACATTATGGAGACCTACCACAAGTCCAACCTTTCACCCTCCCAGTGCCTCCAATTTATTGGAGTGGTGCTGGACATGGTCCAGGGCAGGGCCTTCATTCCTTCAGACACAGCAGACACCCTGAAACTACAAGCTTTCACTATAGCCAGCTCTCATTGGACTACAGCTCACTCTGTTCTAGACCCAGCAGCCATTCCCACAGTTCTGATGGCCCAACTGCACATAAGGGTGACTCAGTAGACACTCAGGGTCCATTGGAATCAACACTTGGATGACCTGGATCACAGAGTCATGGTCTCCAACAACATGATGAGGGATCTGCTTTGGTGGCAGGAGCTATCCAACCTCTCCTCATGGGCCCCTTTTCAACCCTTCTCCCCTTCCATGACCCTCATGACAGATGCTTCAGGTCAGGGTTTGGGAGCCCACTTGGGAAACCACCAAACCCAGGGGAAGTGGTCTCATCAAGAAATGTATTTTCATATCAATGTTCTGGAGATGAAGGCAGTACTCTATGCTCTCCAGGTGTTTCAGACCCTCTTATGCCTGGGAACACTCCTGGTCCAGACCAACAATACTGCCATGGTCCAGAACAAAAACAAACAGGGAGGCACCCACTCCTACCCCCTCTGCAGGTAGGTGATGCAGGTGTGGTACTGGGCAGTCCAGCACAATCTGCACTTGACAGCAGTCCATGTCCTAGGCATCCACAAAGTCCTGGCAGACAGTCCTAGCCGCTCAGCTGTGCGGGATCATGAGTGGGAACTGAAGCAAGATGTGGTAGAAAGTCTGTTTGACCAGTGGGACTATTCAGAACTGGACCTTTTTGCCTCTCCATCCAATGCAAAACTACCCAATTTTTGCTCACTCATTCCCAGGTGTGGTGTTTTGGATGAGACACGCTGTCACTTTGTTGGACAGGAAGGTTTCTGTTTGCCTTCCTGCCCTTCCTAATGCTGAAGCTTCAAATGGGGGGTGCACACATGATTATCATTGTCCCTCTATGGCCTCAGCATATTTGATTCCCCCTGCTGCAACAGCTAGCTTTGGAACCTCCAGTACCTCTACCTCTCCTGCATGACCTTCTCACTCAGGAGCAGGGCAACCTGGTGCACTTGGGCCTCAAATCTCTCCACTGGCATGCATGGCATCTCTGGACATAGCGGTGTCACATTTTGGAGTTTCCTTCTGAGTACCTCAAGTTTTGGTGGAAGCCAGGAAATCCACCACCAGAACTATGTATGCTATTAAGTGGAAAAGGTTCATTATCTGGGTGACTGCCAGGGATCTGGGCCCCTTTTCTTGCCCACCACACCAGGTCCTTGAGTACCTCTTGCACCTTTCTGATTTGGGCCTCAGCTATTCCTCGCTGAAGGTCCACCTTTCACTGATATCTGCCTATCACCTTCTAGTGGACAGCTAGAACATTGCTCAGTTGAAGGTCTCTAGAATGTTCCTTTAGAGGATCCTTCACTTGAAACCTCCAGTCTATAGCCTGGTTCCCCGGGATTTGAACTTTATTTTAGAGAAGCTTACGTTGCCCCCTTTTGAACCAGCAGCAAGATGTGATATGTGCTATTTGTCTTGGGAAGCACTATTTTTAGTTGCCATTACCGCAGCTCAAAGAATTTCCAAGCTTCAGGCCCTCATTTATAAGGAGCCCTATTTAATTTTCCACAGAGACAGGGTGACTCTAAGGACTACCCCTTCTTTTCTTCTGAAGGTGGTATCCAAGGTGACATTAAACCAGAATATCCAGCTGACGGTTTATTATCCTGAATATTCCAATGGGGGGGGGACCTTTTACACACCCTAGATGTGAATAGGGTCTTGCATTATTATATTTCTTGAACAAAGAAGGTGCGCAAGTCAGACCAGTTATTTGTTTCCTTTGCACTCAAACGTCAGGGCTTTGCTGTTTCCAAGCAATGCCTTTCCAAGTGGTTGGCTAACGTCATCATTTTCATATACCAGAAGTATGAGAAACTACTTCCAGGGGAGGTAAAGGGATATTTGACCCATGGCATGGCTGCCTCTACTGCCTTTCTTAGAAATGTGTCCACCTCTGACATTTGTGCTGTGGCCATGTGGAGTACCATCCACACTTTCATGAAACATTACAGTCAGGACATTGCCTCTAGGCACAGGGCCAGCTTTGGACTGGCTGTCCTTGAGGCAAGCAAAGCAAGGCAAGTTTTATTTAACAGATACCAAATCCCAGAGGCTCTGGGTGCTGTACATAAAAATACATATAAAACAACTTTCAATAAATATGCATTATCAAAATCACAATAACTAATAAATAAGATAGCTAATAAAAATAATCAAGAAAATCAGAAAAATAACAATGTACCAGGTCAGAGACAGGACAGTATTTACATAACTGTGTCTGGAAAAGCCTGCTCAAAAAAGAAGGCCTTGAGGAGTGCCTTAAATACCTCCACCAAAGGGGCCTCTCTAATAGATGGTGATAGTAAATTCCACAGAACGGGGCTGGCAATGCTAAAAGCTCTATCACTGGCAGTTTTTAACCTCATACTGGGAATTGCCAGGAGGCCCCATGAGGAGGAGCGGTGGGAGCGGACCAAGGTAGCAGGTGTAAGAGGGTCCACCAAGTAATCAGGGCCCAGGCCATGTAGGGCCTTAAAGGTGAGCAAGCCCACCTTAAAGAGGATCCTCCATCTGACTGGTAGCCAGTGTCATTCACGCAGCACCGGGGTAATGTGGCAATACTTAGATTGCCCCATCAACAACCTGGCAGCTGTATTCTGCACTAGCTGAAGCCTACGAAGGATACCTCCCGAGACCCCAAGGTAGAGCACATTACAGTAATCAAGCCTCAACATCACAAAGGCATACACCAGGGTAGGAAGGTCCAGGGCAGAATCAGGGGCTTAATCCTGGTGATATTCCTCAGATAGTAAAAACTAATATGAACCACAGCTGACACCGGAGCCTCAAGAGTCAGGCCACTATCCAGAATAATGCCCAGGTTACACACCCTGGACAAGGCCTTCAAAGGCACAGAATCCAGGACAAGTCCTGTCTCTTCACCTGAGTCCATCCTATCACACCCTCTATTTGACTCCACTACCAGTACCTCCGTCTTATCGGGGTTCAGTCACAACCAGTTGGAGGCCATCCAGTTATTGATTTCGGCAAGGCAGCTGTTAAGCATGTCTACTGCATTGGATGTTCCAGGTGCAAAGGAAAGATACAACTGGGTATCATCGGCATAACAATGAAAACCCAAGTCATATTTCCTAATGACCCCTCTCAGGGGCAGCATGTACACGGTGAACAACATTGGTGACAAGACCGAACCCTGCGGTACTCCACAAAACAGGGGACTAGGGGAGGAGGAGAAAGTTCCCATCACTACCCACTGTCTCCTGTTTGTGAGGAAAGACTCAAACCAGCAGATAACTGTGCCAGTGAGTCGACAAAATTCCCTCAGGTGGCCAAGCAACACACAATAGGCCACTGTATCAAATGCTGAGGAGAGATTGAGGAGAACGAGAATTGTCCCTTCCCCATGATCCGTAGCCCTGAGAAGGTCATTGTGCTGCCCGAACTAACACAGTTTCTGTGCTGTGCTTCTCCTGAAACCCAGACTGGAAAGGCTCATATAGATCAAAGGCCATAAGGTGCTCCTCAAGCTGAAGCGCCACAATCTTCTCAACAACCTTACCCAGGAATGGGAGGTTGGAGATTGGATGGTAATTTGCCATGACGTCAGGGTCCAAAGATGTTTTTTTCAGAAGGAGTCTTACCAGTGCCTCCTTTAAGGCATCGGGAAATACTCCCTCAGACAAGGAGCACCGGACAATCAAGGCAAACACTGGGCCAATGGAGTTGACACATCCCATCAAAAAATGTGTCGGCACCGGGTCCAGTTCACAATATGTGTGCCTCAGCCTGGAAGCAACCCCAATGACCTCAGTCATCTCCACTGGTCCAAACTCACCCCAACCATGCAAAGTACTCTCTGGGCATCTGAGGTGATCAATGTCAGCCAAGTAACAACCCACTGGCTGAATTCCATGTCTGATGGCAGACACTCTGAGAAGAACTGAGCAAACTCTCCACATAAAGCATTCAAGCTTTTTTGGCTGCAGACAGGCTGGCTTTTGTTGCCTATCCACAGTCCACAAAAAGCACAGTTGATCGGTTCTTCCCAGCCACAATCTCCCTGGACAGGAACTCTGCCTTGTTATGATTGATTGCCCCCTGGTACTCACCGTAGTGAGCACACAGCACCAGCTTGTCTGCCTCCAGACTGGTCCTCTGCCAGCAGGGCTCCAACCTCTGATCCAAAGTCTTCATCACCCTGAGCTCCCCATCAAACCACAGAGACCTCAAGTGAGAAGATCTGGGTCATACGTGGATCGGTGCGAGGAGTCGAGCATCTCAGACATCACCTTATGATAGGCAGTGACCACGATGCACGTACCCCCCCCCCACATGCAGTGTTCACACTAGATAGATCAGCCACCAGCAGAAAACCCTCTAAAGTCACACCCCTCAAAGGGCGGTTGCTGACCACCTCTGCAGGGGGAGTGGTCTCAGTGGGTGCCCTGAACAAGAACTCCACCGTGCAATGATCAGACCAGATGACCCAATCAATCTTGAGGTTATTAATGTTCTAGTATGCATCCTCTGTAGATCCTTCCACCTCCCGGATCTCAGTCTCCGACTGTTTCTTCTTGACTGTTTGGAATTCAGTCCTGTCTGTAGTGACTTACTACAGGAACCCTCTCAAAGTAAGATATAACAGTTACGTAAGAACTTACCATAACAATAGCTCTTCAAGAGAGGTTCCTGCAATAAGTCATATTTTTCCCTCCCACCTTCCCCCAGCTTTTGCTTATTATTTCCATTCTCAGGGTGATCTTTAACAGCTCAAGGAGTTTTCTCCTTTCTTCTGTTTACCTTTCTGAGGTCTTCCAGTGGGAGAACTGGAGGGCAGGCGTGGGGACCATTCCCTTTATAGTGTCACGCCATTAACTTTTATAGCAGAGATATTTTTCTTTCCCATTTGGTTAATTAGAAGGCTGTTTACCTGATGTTAGTAGGTGTGATATGTGGAACAGCACTGTGCCTGTCAGCTGGCATATCTAGCTTTGCTACCCCCCCATTACATGTTCAACATTGTGACCTCATTGACTGTAACATCACTGCAGCTTAAGAACAACCACTCAGTATCTTCCAGGTCAGTTGCCTATAATGTCACAGTCAGTAAGATCATCTTGCTGATGATGTAGTGGGGGGAATAGATATAGACATGTCAGCTGCCAGGCTGAGAACTGTTCCACATATCCAGCACAATATTACCACATATAAAACTTTCTAATGAGCAAAAGGAAAAAAGATAACACACTTTAGAAATAACAAGTTAAAAGTGGCTACTTCTTAAAATTTGCACGATTTTCCTGTCTGTCTGTTTTGGTTCCACTTGCTCTTTAAGGAAAGATTCTGAGTTGGTGCAATATTTACTGTATTTTGTTAAACAAATGCCATATTGCAGCCTGTGGCTTGTATTCAGGGAAACTCTTGTTGCAAAATCCAATTTCACAGTGCTAAAAATGAAATATTACACATCCTGGATTTGATCAAAGGTGTTGTTGCTGTACCATGTTAGAGCAAAGTAAGCATAACAAACATCAACTATGATCTGAAGTATAAAATAAGCTATAATAATGATCATACTTACAGAGATAAATAGTTACAGAACCCCATCTATTGTGCTTTATCTGACAGACTTTAACTAGGGCGGTGCAAATGCCTTTTCTTGAATATTCAGTATTCGGGAGCCAAACATTTGGGAAAAGGGTTTGGTATTCTGCTATTCTGATCAATAAAAGAGTAAAAAGAAACAACCACCTCCCTCCTCTCTTAGTCCAGATCCATTTCAGTGCAACTCATGTCCCCCCACACTCTCTGACAGAGGTCCCATCCCACCCTCCCACCCCACAGCAGCCAGAATATGTTTAAAAATATAGCAATAAAGTTACAAAATCCCATGAGGGGTGACTGGCACAACCCAACTGTCTCCAAAGCTAGACACTATCTTCTCTTGTCTGAGGAGCTAACAAGCAGAAACATTTGTAAACATTGCATGACCCCACCTTGTCTGCACCCTGCTCTCCCCCCAAGCACCACTTCTAAGTTGGTAAGGTGTTCAGCATAACATGTCTTCCTCCACGGCCAGCCACCTTCTCATAAATTAAAGCACTCACATGCTTTCTCTGTAATAGTAGAACCAGTTGATTGTGACTTAGAATTGGGTCCTTGAGGGGGAAGAGGGTTGGAGCAGGGCGCAGTCAGGGTGAGGTGAGGTAGGGGACATTAGGAAATGTTTATTACTTACAGAGTATTATTATATTTTTAAACATATTGTGGGTGCTGCAGTGAAAGCAGGTGGGATGGGACCACTGACAGAGGGTGGGGGGACGGGTGTTGCGTTGAACTGTATTTGTGCTATCAAGGAGGTTGGGGACTATTTCTTTTTATTGTTTATTTTAGAAAACTTGTTTTGCTCAGATAAAAATAATCCCCTATTTGGAAAAGGATCCCAGATATTCATGAGCCCTACTATTTGTGGTACAGTATTAAGGGAATACTACTTGTTCCCTGCACACCCCTAAATGTAACCACGAGTAGAAGACACAGCTTATATTTGAAGACACCTTTTAATAAAATTAGTCACTATGAACTGTGACTTGTTTTTCGAGATGAACTGTATTCCAGGGCAGCTTTTGCTCAATGAAATATAATATTTTACACTTCAGTATTTCACACTTCTGCTCCACTGTCTTGTCAATGGGCTTATTGATCTAGTTTAGCTGGTCTTGTCTCCTTTCATCATAAAGCAATTTGCTTTCCTCCAGTCAATCATTTTTGCTCTGTACATTATTTGTTCCTTCAATATTCTAACACTCAAGCTCAAGATGCTGCTGTCACACCACACCTATTGTTTATTTACTTCAATGATGCTCACTTGCTTCAATTTGTTACCAAGAACTACATCAAGGTCTGCACGTTTATGAGCTGGGAATAGTACATACTGCCTCAAAACAATCTTGAGTGCAGTATGTGTAGTAAATAATGAACAACCACATACATGGTCTTCAATTCTATGTCTGGATAAAGTTCCCACACCCGAATTATTGGCCTATTATATCTGCACAACTCTCTGAAGTGTTTTTTATTCTTCGCCTTTGTCATCAGATTTTTTTTTATGTATCATTTGGTAGTCTGCCATAGACAACACCCTTTACAGTGAAATGTCACTCTTTATTTCTTAATCAAACCCATAAAGACTCTGAATATTATTGCACAACAGAGCAGAAAAGTGTTGCAATAGCCCCAGTCTATACTGTACATGCTTAACCTTTGTCTTGACTTGTATTTGTCTTTTTTATTTTGTTTTCCATCTCTCCAGTTTTTAAAACCAGATTTCTATGTAGACCCCCACCTCCATACCATCGTTATAGGTGTTTCAACCAGAGACATTATCGGTTGCAATTAGTCTATAATAACTGGAAAGCACTTTTCCCCATAGGGAAACCAGGTTATAATTCACCGCTATAACCAGTTGGTTATAACAACACGCATTCACCGGCCGCCAACTTCCCATTATCATGCCGGACACCTCACCTTCACTGAAATTCAACAGTAGGTAAATAAAAAAATCACCTATTTTAACTACACTATTAGGATGAACCTCTTTACAAAAAAGGAAAAAAAAGGAAATGTTTCATTTCAACAGTTGCTTCACCCTGACTGCAGACCACACTGAAATGGGACTGGGCCAAGGCTGCTCAGTGATGCTATTCTATTTTATAGAATTACTGTGGCAACAAATGCACCCCAGAAATTACACAAATAGAATTTTACACACAACCTCAGTGTTGGATGCTTAAATAACTCCCTTGAGCTTAAAGATCACGTGCAATGAAATTTACAGAAAATAAACTGTCAGCATCATTCATTAAATATTGTTATAACAACAGTGTCTGCCTAGTGTTTTATATGATAGTGTTTTATATTAAAATCAACCATTTCATACCATCTAAAGCTATTTATTGTGAGGTCTGCTTCAGTGACATTGCTAGACGTTGAGTCTTTCTGTTCCCTGTGGTAATCAGCATGTCTCAGCCCTGCTGATGTAATTTGGGGTGCTATTCTCTTTCTTCGATACTTATGCTAGGAAGACTGTCAAATTGCTGAAGTCTGTATAGACTTCTTATTGCTTGCATGGTGCCTGATGCAAGAATCTTAAAGCTGTTTGACTGTGGTTGTGTCATGCTTATTGCCAATAATGCACAATAACAGTTTAAATTTATTTTTTTAGCCTGTGCAGAAGTAAGGGAGAGTAGCACATTGATGTTAAAGTGATATTGGAAGGTTCCCCAAATGCGTTTTTCACATTGTATGCCATTGCCAGCCATGCTTCAGGTGTTGAAGCTTCAATTTGTTTTGTAAAAAAAGCTGTCATAGTCATTTTATTGTTATGTTTTATCAGTGCTTTGTTTCTGGCTGTCTTCCAGTTTCTCTGTGTGATCACATCCCCAGAATGATGTCATACAAGGAAGCTGTCAACGTTTTACCTACAGCAACAAGGAATTCTGCATAACTTATAATGTTGACTTAAATGTGCCTTATTCAGAATTATAGTCTCATATGTTGGTAGTGGTGGTGAGTACCTAATATGTAAATGTCCATATCAAGGCATTGTGGGTACAATAAGACGCTGATTTCCAAGTTCCTTACTGTGAGGTGTAGTCTTGTGTTTCTATAGTGGCATCAACAATATAAACTCTTATATGTTTATTTTCAAAGCAAGGCATTGTGCATGCCATATCTAGCTATAAGACTTCTTTACTGAGAGATGTAGTCTCCTATTTCTGTAGTGAGCACAGAAAAATAATAGCCCCTATACTAATTTACATAGTGAGGCATTGCGGGTACAGTAGAGTAACTCCAACAGGTCACTTCTCCTATTTTCTATGGCAAACCTCAATAAATCACTTTAAAATGATCTTTTTACCAGGGCTAGCACATTCATCCCCAGCAGGAATTAATGCAGATAATGACCCTATTAAATCTAAATTATTATAACACAGACACTGACCAACAGCAATGAAGTTGATAGCATTGTATTATTAGCAGAAATACAACTTTCTAACAGGCACACCCCAAATGACATCAGCAACCTGGAGGCATGCTGACTCAGCATCCAGCAACTTTAGGAAATGGACTACAACAAAAATACACTAAAAATGCATTTTGTCGACTTTTGCTGCAAAACCGTGAACACACATAGGTTTTATAGCAATGTTTATTGAATGGTGCTGCCTCTTTTAGTTTTAAAAACCTTTGCATAAGACCTTTAACTCTCAGGGTTAATGTAGCATCCAAAACATTGTGTGTGTGTAAAATTCTCATTAAATACACCACCCCATACATATATACTGTATAGATAGGGCCCGATTCTCAAAGCCCTGCATCTGACACAAGGTGCTTGCTTCAAACAGAGATGGTGCAAGGTGCACCTTGAGTCCAGGGCTGCCTCCATGCAATTCACGAAGGTGGCCTGAGTCGACCGCAGGCCACCTGCCCCAAACAGGGTCCTGCACCAGCCCTGTGCCCTGCACAGTGCTGTGACATGGTGATATGTGGACTGCGCCAATGCAAGTTGCAGCTTGCTATTCATAGACAGCCCCCAGTGGGAGATATTCTAAGTGCCCTTAGACCAGCCAGGGCTGGCATAGCGGGACTTAGAATATGTTCCACTGGGGCAGTCAGCCTATGTGCCACTGTATGCTGTGGTTGCCCCCTGGTTCGCTGATGATGCCTCATCCTGCCAGGTCCTGTCACCCATCCCCACTGCCACCACCCCATCCCCAATGCTGCCCGGCCACCGGCATGTGGCATGAACATGTGCCCCCCAGCCCTAATCACAGCAATGCCCACTACCTGGTGGTCTAGTAGAACCCACCTCTTGGTGCCTGGCCAGCCGCCGACTGTGGTCTGCATCAGCACCATGCTGTACATACAGTATTGGCACAGTGTCTGAGACTGATGGCAGTCACTGTGCACTTATGTACAGTAGGCACCATTTCCCATGCTGCACCGGGCTTGCGATGGACACCTCCCATGCACCAGGTGTTCGCCGCAAGGGATGGAATGGTGCATGTGTGGGGGACTTAAATGCCGGGACCCCTCCTGTACCTGAATCCGGTGTAGGGTCCCTGGCATATGAGGCTTCATTGCAGGCTGATGTTTGCCGCAGCTTGCGCTGAATGCAGCCCCGTTTGAGAATCAGGCCCATAGTCTTTGCAAAACACTTCATTAATGCATGAGTTAGGATGAATACCACAGTGACAAAAGCAAGGAAATGAGGCATTAGGGTTTCTAACCCTAACACGCTACCCTCAGGGTTAAAACCCCTACTACCCCACTCCCACCTCCTCACCCTCCACACACCAACAGGCATTGGGATGTATCATTGGGTTGTCAGGCCCAACTCTTACCCCATTCAATATGTAAACAAGCTTACACGCTACAGTATAGGATATTGGGGTGAGAGTTAGGCCTGATGACCCAATGGCACACCTTGATGCCTTGTGGTGTGGAGGTGAGGGATGGGTGGGGTAGTGGAACCTCATGGTAGTGTTAGTGCTGTAATCCCTGCTTTTTGTTGCTGTGGTATTCACCCTAACTGATGCATTAATGTAAGTTTTTGCAAAGAATTTCCTACTTTTTAGACAGTATAATCTTTATCTTCATTTTTCTGTGGGAGCGCAGGGTCCAAAAGGACCATGCACTCCCACCCCTCCATTAAGGTAGTATAACAGTTACCATCCAGATAGTACAGCAGTGTCAAAATCTCACAATGGGAGCACAGGGTCCTACCTATATATATATCCAGTTCGACTTCACTAATGTCCAACTCTGGCTTAGTTCTCATCAACTTTTCCTAAATGCCAAGAAGACAGTCTCCATGACCTTTGGCATGAGGCAGAGTCTTTTTAGGTTAAGCTACTTGCGCACCTTCCACACACTTGATGGGGCTGCATTAGAGGACACCTCCTTTTTCAAGTACCTCGGTGTCTGGCTCGACTGGTACCTTAACTTCTCTGTACATATTGATGCCATTCTGAAAAAACTGCATCCCAAATGTGGTGCTCTATACAGAAACCGTAGCTTGCATCCTGCTTACTGCCAGGCGTGAGTTAGTACAGAAGATGATCCTACCCATATTTGACTACTGCAACATAGTCTACAGTGCCACCACCACAGTCCTCCCTAGCCAGACTGGATACTCTCTTCAACTCCTTCTGCAGCTTTGCCCTTGGTGCCCTTTCCCTTGCCCACCACTGCGATCTCTACAGCTGTCTGAATTGTCTTACTCTTACTAACAGACGTGCACTCCATGGCACCAAATTCATCTCTAAATTTTGGCTTGGCTCTCTTCCTTCTTATATCTCCTCCTCCCTATCCACCCCCCCTCCTTCCCAATACTCTTTAAGATCCTGTGGCTCGAGGACCCTGTCAGTCCCATGCCACTCAACTACATCTGGACAAAATGCCTTTTCCTATCGCCTTCCAAAATTATGGAATGTACTCCCCCCAGAAATTCGGCACTCCTCTACTATAGGTTCACTCACATCGGCCTCACTAAACTACCTACTCAACAATTGTGTGAGCAACTGACTCCCACTGGTGGCCACTATCTATCCTCATGGCATTAAAAGCCATTTGGTAGCAGTAACTGTCCTACCCTCACTACCACCTGTACCTCCTAAGCACTTACATGCACTTTCTTGCCCCTAGCAATGTTGGCGACTAAATGCCACCTAGACCACTTGGTTATATGTTTGCTTGTGGTAAGTTTGAAACTTCTAGTATTCTAATTGTATTCCGGCTATTTGCACTGGTTCTGTACTCTGACCTGTTGCTGCTACTTACAATTCTGTAAGCCTGTATCATGGCTCAGGTTACTACTGTATGGCTCTGTAATGTTTTTGGAAGTGTATTGTCTCTGTATTATGGCTAATGTAACTACTGTGTTACTCTGTAATGTTTTTGTAAGATGTATTGATTTTGCACTATCCCAACTACCCCTTCCCCCAGGGCGTGCCATGAGACAAGCAACTTGTTTGCTCAGTATACCCTTCCTGGTGAAACTTTCAATAAATAAATAATTAAATTGAGTGTATATAAGTATATATATATATATTAAAAAAAAAATATATATATATATATATACACACACACACACACACACACACATATACATATAATCAACACTCCCTAATTTTCACTGGTATGGTCCTATTCAATATATATATAAATATGGATTTAGGGAAACTATCCTGTGTGCTTGTAAAACCGGATCCACACACAAAGAGGTCACTCGGCAGCTGAAGGAGGTGCAGTTACAGGGGTTGCTAACCCTAGTCAAATCCACAAAAAATAACAACAGTGACTATACTGTTTACAAAAGGTTGTAGCTAAACAAAATGAAGGCAAAATATGCTGCACACTGCACTCTGGCTATACCAAAAGTTGCTTTAATAAAGTACTGCAACAGTTCCAAATGCCTTTTTTCCAAAAGTGCTAGTTACAGAGTATGGAACGTGCTAATACAAATAACTGGTCTTGTCACAAATGCCCCAGCAGTTTGTTTCTCAATGACGCTTTCTGAGGGGGTCCTGAAAAAGGCTTAGTGAGAGGCATAGTGAGGGGGCATTTTTGAGAGGCCCAGGCTCTTACAGGTAGTTATATCCTTTTGTAATGTGTGGTCAATACTGCTGTTTCATGAGCATACACAGTCCATGATTTGAACAGGGGCAGAAAACAATTTTGGTGGTCACCATTAAAAAAATATATATTTTATTGATCATTGCCTACAAATTTTCAATATATCAATTTATGAGTGCCCTGTTTGTGCATGTCAGAATATTTGGGGCATACCTAATGCCCCCCTTTGAATTTTCAAAATGTCCTGAATTTTTAGGGCTGGTCTACACAGCAGACCATTTCTCACTGCTATCAAAGTCAGGAATTGTTTTGCAGCTGTCCAATTGAAATGCATTCAGGAACTTAGATACACCTTTTAATGGCTGTCAGTGAGTGAATGTGTGGCAATACAGGTATGTTCTCCCTGCAGCTGTCTGTAACCATTGCTAACCTGGTATTGGCTTGAAGAAGGAGAGTGCATGAGAGCTGAATGACGGTGCATGAGAGCTAGAAAAAAGCAAGTGACAACCGTCTTAGTAACATACAACTAGACTTTGCCCGCCAGTTGCCTCCATTGGTCCCGGGAGGAAACCACTTTCAGTAATTGCAACTCTTTTGTTTCCCCCACCCATCTCATGATATGGCAGCATGGTGCCCATCCCCAGTGATGACAAACAACAGCTTCCCATCTCATCTTAGGATATGACACTGGGGTTCACACCTGTGGTGTTACCAAACCAGTATCCCATCCCATCTTAGGATGTAATAATGGATGCTCACCACTGGTGCCATCAAAAAGCAGTGTCCTTCTCTCATCTTCCTTCCCTCCTGGGGCTCATGGTGCCACCTCCCCAAACAGCATGTGACACCATGGTGCCCACCTAGATGCCACAAAACATCAGACCAATACTGGGGTACCCAATCCCAGTGTCAGTGCCTGAAATAATGGGAATCATCCCTCATAGTCTTTTTTTCTAACAACATGTACAAAAACGTCCCTCCATGAGTTCTGTATTCCCCCCCCCCACACACACACTCTCTGGACTCCCACCCTCCACCCTACCACCCTGTCAGCACTCACCCCACCACCACACACTTACCTATCTGGTGGGTTCAATGCTGCCTCTCCAATGTCCATGCTGCCTCCACATGAAACGTGACTGACTGAAAGCAAGGGAAGCTCAGTTAATGGGCCCAATTTTGGAAGGTTAGCACATGCTTTGCATCAAGCCCTGCGTCTACCCCACTGTTTGATACAACTGCAGCAAACTCCTTTGATGCAACTGCACCCAATGTTAGTACATTGGGTGCAGCTGCAACAGTTTCCACAGTTTACAGCAGCTTGCACCAAATATTTGGCACAGCCCCCATAAAAGGGATCCCCCAAATGGCACAAGTTAGACCAGGAGGAGCGGGTGTAACTTGTAGAATTTGGCACACAGAACTGAAAATCCCAATTGGTGCAGAAAAATACCACAAGCCCCCTGCACTGTATGTGTGATGCACCAGGAGTTGGCAGCATTCTCAAGGCTTTCTCTGAACTTTATCAGTTTTTAATAGTTTTGCCCCATGTTTTCAACATGTTCTTTTTTGTACCCTACCTCATGATCTAGGTAGGTGAAATTTTTCAAATCTCCCTGAAATGTGTTTTCAAAGTCAATCTGTGAAGAAATCACATTTCAGCTGGGGTATAAAAAATGTCACCTCTCTTGAGTATGGGGGGGGGCATGAAAAAGCTGTGTTAAACATTTGGGGTCAAATTATCAAAAACAGAACAAAGTTATGAAGAAACATTGCATTTTTTTCAATGTGTACTCATCACTTTGCGATTTTTGCAGATTTTGGCCCCAAATTTTGTACATTGCCCTTTTGTTATCCCACCTTATGAACATGACATGTGTCATTTTTTCAATCCCCTCCAACAAATTTTTTCATAGTTACATCATTAATTTACCTTTGGGATGTGGTTTAAAAAAAACTCCACCTGTACTAATCATAGAGCAGGGTCATAAAAAAACTATGCTGAAAAATTGGGGTCAAAATGCCTAAAAACAAGAATTGTGAAGAATTATTGACATTTCGAATGTTTACTCATAACTTTGTCAAGTGTGCCATTTTGACTCCAAATACTCATCATAGCCCTTTGGTACACCATCTCATGAACATGACAGGTGTCATTTTTCAAATCCCCTCCAAAACATGTTTTTGCAGTTATTCTGTGAAAGCAACTTTTGGGTGGGATTTAAAAAGTTACACATGTCTTGATCCTAAGGGGAGGTCATAAAAAAGTTTATGTTGAGAATTTGGGGTCCAAAGGTGAAAACCCCCAACAATGCTATATAAACACACATTGAATTTTTCCAATATTTATTCATACTGTAACATTGTCATTTGTGCAGATTTTGGCCACAAATTTTCAACATAGCCCTTGTGTTACCTCACCTCATGAACATGATGTGTTATTTTTCACAACCCCTCTGAAACATGTATTCATAGTCGCACCACAAATCCCCTTCTGGATAGGATTAAAAAATTCCACCTGCCTTGATCATAATGTGAAGTTATAAAAAGACTATGTTGGAAATTTTGGATCAGAATGTTGAAGCCTACTGAAAATGAGATATTGTCTCCCAAATGGCCTCTCCTGTGTAAAGATGAGGTAAAAATGGGTAAAAATAGGACCTCCATGGAAAATGAGATATTGCATCTCCACTGTGGCATCCTGGTAATAGACAGTCCAAAAATGTAAAAAATCCAGACACCATCAAAAATGAGATACTGCATCTCCACTGAACTATCCTGTGTAAATACTGTAAATTGCAAAAATGTGTGACAGCAGGACTACACTGAAAATAAGATACTGTATCTCATCTGGTTCATCCTTTATAGATATATAGTAAAAATGTGTAAAAGCTGGACCCCAGTAGAGTAGAACACCAGTGAAATGTGCATCCATGTTACTGTATCCTGGGAAGAATGCTGAACCCCACTAAAAATAAGAAAATGACTCTAAGCTGGGCTACTCTGGGCAGATTCATTATAAAAATGTGTAAAAACAGGGTCTATCAAAAAAGATATTGCATCTCTGCTGTGCTGGGTAAATACAGTGTAAAAATGTGTTAAAGCAGCGCCCCCCATGAAGATGAGGTATTGTATCACATCTGGTTTATCCTATGAAAATATATAGTAAACATGAGTACAAGCAGAACCCATAACAGTACTGTATATACTAAAACTGTAAAGATGAGGATGGATGTAGTCTTTAAGTGACATAATAACTGCTATACTAAGATACTGAGAATAAAAACAAATGACACAGGACCACTGAGTAAAGTGTGTAATATACTAGATAATGTAGACTAGTCTAATTCTGCTGTTCTTTATATTTTGCTATGCTCGCTTGGCAGGTCATTGATGCAAAATATAAAGAACTTCTAATTATTGAGACTGCATTGCATTCAGTTCTTTACCTGGCACTCACTCGCTCCATCCTAAAAACACTGTGCATTGAATGCTGTATACAGTACTGTTCCCCATACTCCAGCTTGTTGCTAAGTTGGTATCACTACGCAAGGCCCTTATTACTTAGTAATTCAGGTTACTTAGTAACTCAGGAACATGTGGTCTGGTATGAAGGCACAACACAGCACATTGGGGGTAAATCTGAAAAAGCTTTATTGATAGAGTAGAAAAAGTATAAACATCAATAAAAAGGAAAAGCACACTCGAACACTCTAACTATGGGGATAAACAACACAGTGTCAAGCTTGTGTTTGGTCTTGTTTCCAGTCTCTCTGTTCAAAAGGTACAGCACCCACAAATTAAATGTAAAGCTTCAGAAATTGTTTTTGTAAAATGCAAAAAAAAATATAATAGTACAATGAGCAGTTTTAAATGTAGAGGCACTGTACCTGCGTTCTCTAACAATCAATATTAAGGCGAAGATGGTTGTCCAGACACTAGGAGTACACTTCTGTGCTGCTGGCCTGTTCAAAGCCCCTTTGACAGTCCTTTCATTCACAGTTTGTTTGCATGCTGTAACTAGCCACTAGGCATGTAGGGATTTTTTGTTAGACATGCGGGGGTCGACATTTACAGAAGCAGATGGCCCATTGTTTGTTAAAAACCATAGGGCCACCAGATTCGGAAAGTTGACCAGGATTATTACATTTTACAATCCCATGAGCAATAGCCACAACAACCCTTGTGTTTACCACAATACCCTCTGAACGTAGGCTCCGGATATTTTTTTAAATTCATTTTCAACATCACCTAACAGCAAAGGTAGTCTACCATGGGGTTTAGTTGGGAGCAGAGGTACCAGGCTAGTTGGGTCGGGGAACAACTTTCAGTTGGCCCAGATAGACAGCTTTGAACTTGTTAACAGTACTTTCATTGATTTCCAACCCCTGTTTAGAGTTTAAAAATCTCATGGCTTTCATCACTCTGTTCTTGACTGCGTATCTGCCACCTTCAAAACGCTGCTCAGCTGTATAAACGTAGTATGTGACATGCCATTTTTTTGCAGGTGGTGACTGCCAATGAATCTCAGATACAACACATTCTGTCATTCATAAAGGAACACAAGCAGAAGTAGACAGTTGGTCTGGAGTAACATCCTCAATGGAGGTAAAGGCGTACTTCTGTGCCTTGCTGCTATCCAGCCACTTCAGTAAGATATGATTATGGCAAGAGGGATTACAAATAGAATAATGGATAGCTAAGTATGTATTACAAGGCAGTAATACCATTGAGAGGTTTTGGGGACCTGGTGCCTCGAGAGTGAAGCTCGAGAGGTTCCCAAAGTCCCCAAAACCTCGAGATGGTATTTCTGCCAAGAAATACATACTTAGCTATGTGTTATTTTTTGTAATCTGTGGAGCCAGGAATAGTATTTTCTTACCTATGGTGCTGGCTGAAGACTTCTTTCTTTGTAGTGAAATCAGGAACAAGAACATGTAACGATTTGAAGTAAACCAGTTCAGAATTAAATTGACTTGAACAGCCAATGATTGTGGCTAACAAAACATGGAAATTTGAAGTTTTTAATGTTTTTGTTTATTTAACAAGGGAGACGTTCTAGTCGGAGTCCGAGTAGGAGTACATTACAAATCATCGCTTCTTGGGTCGGGGTGGTGACTCCCGGATGTTGATTGCGACGTTCGCATAAAACTTACAGTGGGAACCAAATATGTTTCCTGCAGTTGCAGAGATGTGAGAACTTTTGGTGGACATTTGTGTTGTCATTTCCTGTGGGACTGCAATGGAGTGAGTTGCCGTATCGAGTCTTGGTTGTGCAAGCTGAGGAGGTGCTGGACGAGCTGTTGATGTGCTGGGTTGCTCTCTGGAGAGGATGGCAGAGACTTTCTGTTGTTTCTGCTCAGGCAAGGTACTATAATTGTTAATTGACTGAATATTTTTATGACCGGACACTTGAGCTACATCTGTGGGAGGCACATTAGAATCGATCAGCATTTGGATTGCAGTTTTTCTTGTGCTGTGGTTAGTGATGCGTTTTTCTGGTGGGAGCCCTGCAGATTGTTGTAGTATTTTCATTATGCTACGAATTTTGTTCTCATCAATTGTCATCACTCTGAACCATAGGCTGGTGGATTTGAGTTTCGGATTCGGTGCTAAATAGAATGGAGCATCAGGTTGTAGCTTAGCAGGGGGACTTTGTATTGAATATTGTTCGTAGACCCTTACAATGTCTCTGTCTGGATTTGTGGTGTTGCGGTATAGCCTGGGGTGGACTGGTCTAATGTCCCTTATGTTCACGCCAGTTCTGGTTTTGCTTTGGCGCTCATGGTATTCTAAGTAGTAATTTCCTGGGCTGTCTTTATTGAGTATTATATCACCCTAACGGAGAAGGTACTGCTCGCTTGTTTGTAGGGCAAAATGTATCCCTTTATTGAAGAACAGCATATGGAGCATTGCTGTGGAGGGGTCGTAGCCTAGTGTGCCCGAAGTATAAAGTAAGTCTATATTTGTTTCGGTGAGAGCGTCTGCTTGCCTTGGCCAGTTGCCTATCCCCAGTTTTTTTTAATATTTCTGCTTTCTCGTTAGTGTCTCTAGTGTCTGTTTGAAGACTGTAGATGGGCTTTGGAAAATTGATGTAGGGTAATTTACTTTATGCAGGTGTCTGTCTATGCTCCCCAGGACACCTCGGAATGTGTTCGGCTCATATTTGGAGCCGTCTTGCTTTTTTAATTGAAAGAGAAAGTCAGCGAGGATGGAGTCTAGCTGCTCTATGGGGATAGTTTCAATAGAGCGTGACTCACCCTGTTGTGTGAGGTAGGTCTGCAATAGTTTTAAATCGAAATTCATCTTTTCTATTGTGTTGGCATTTTCCTGGTTCTGGATAAAACGTAGTCGGTCTTCAGTGGTGTTCATTTTAGGAGCTTCCATTTTACTGTGTTTGCAGTACTGCGGTGAGCAATGAGCAGTCTCTGTCAGGAGACTGTTTTACCTTCAAAAAAATGTTCGTGCTTGATGCTTACAGGTGGTTGAGCTCATGATGCTGATTGCTTCTGATAATACTATCATTCAGAGGTGGAACAATGGTATTATCACTTCTGAACGATAGTATTATCAGACAGCAACAATGGTATTATCAGTTTGCCTAGTGTTGCATTACCGGGACTTTTTGTATGGGATAGGATAGTATTATTTGCCTATCTCCATATATTACAAAGCTGTTAAAGGTTTTAAAGCTAAACAAGTACTGGTACTTGTCCTAAGCGACCCCGTGACAGAGAATTGTACTTAACAGAGAGGTGTTAACCTGTTACAAGCAGTTGTAATTAGTGTACGTAATTGGTTGTTAATGGCTCTGGGGTTTTGAGTTGTGGAGAGCTGAGGAAGCTGTCCGAAGTTTTAAAAAAATTAACTGCCCTTTATTTGTGTTGACATGCAAGAGTGGGTGGGGGATGTAGTGGATTGCCAGGAATAAAGAACCGCAATCAGACTGAAATCGTCAACCTGCTAAATATACTGTACGGACAATTAGTCTATACTACAGTATTTGTTTAGCAAGAAGCAAGTGCAAGAATGCAAATTGTGCAAACAAAAGCTCATACCAGTAGGCCTAGGAAAAAGCAAGCCCATGCAAAACTGGTGAGGCATTTAGCTTGTCATCCATCTTTTTCCTTTTTGTTGCATGGTGTGAACATTTATGTAGGGGGGGAGGACACTCAGAAACATCAGTGTAGCACAAGGCTTGATGTTATACATTTTACAGAATTTCAAGTTCATGTTTATTAAAACAGGAATGCCTATAAGCATATGTCCATTTTCATAGGCATCCTTGGTCGGAGTAGAACAAGAGATACAAAGATGACAGCACTAATCTGATGCACCTTATATATATTTACTGGAGGATGCATTAACTGTTTGCCAAATAGTATGTTCCACTGTTTAACACTAGTCTAAGTAGTATTTGTAGAATAACTATCAATAGAGACCTAAAATATGTAAAAATCTGGACATTAACATTTGCAAAAATGCAGCTGTAAATCAAATAAACTTAAAATCCATTTTACTGACAGCAAAAAACCTGAGGTGCCTCAAGAAAGATATGTAAAGGAAGTACACGGATACCAAAAACGATAAACATTCCTACAAATGGGGCTCTGTTTTGGGCTCTGCCCTTCCAGTTATATGCTAAACCTGGCTTAGCTGCTACGTTTGGTCCTGGCCTTTGATTTCAAGCCTGGCCTGCATTGCTGGTACTGATACAAATTCATTACATGTGCTAGAACTGATTTCTCAGCTTCTGGACCTGTCCCTAATACTACATGTTTGGGCTTGCTCTGCTGGCACCAGCATCACCCCGTTTTGGGGATCCTGAAGGTTTCCTTCAACATTCATATTGGTTGAAGGAACAGACTACACCGACATTGGAAATGCACAGTCTCCTAAACCACTCAAGCTACACATATAGTATTCCAAGCAGTATGTGATTTGCCCCCATAGCCATAGCCATTAGACCTGTGTGGAATATTAAATGTATTTATTTATTTATTAATAATTCAGAACTACACCTTTGAGCTAAAAGCTAATTTACAAAGTAGACATGGGGACAGCAAGTAGTACATACAAGGGGGGTAGAACATTAGCAGCTAACAAGCATTGTCAATTAAACATTAAGCTACAAAAAAAATATGGAATACAGACACTATGGGTAGATCAAAAATGCAGATACATTCAATATGTCAAACATTTAGCATCCAAGTGTTAGAGAAGGTTATCATTGAGCATCCACAGGCATATTAGGTAGAGTCACTTCAGTTGCATATAATTAAACTTTGTCTGCTACACAGAAACATAGAAGTTGACGCCAGATAAGGACCGCAAGGCCCATCCAGTCTGCCCATTTCTTTTTCTACCTTATGACTGTCCCACGCCTGTTTGAAGCCCTGCACTGTATTCATATCCACCACTTCCTGAGGTAGGCCTTTCCATTCATCCACCACCCTTTCTGTGAAAAAGAGCTTCTTCATATTACCCCTTAATCGGCCTCCCTCTAATCTCATGCTGTGTCCTCTTGTCCTGCTATTTTTCTTATATTGAAACATGTTAGACTCTTTCACCTTGTTAATGCCCTTAAGGTGTTTGAATGTTTCGATCATATCACCTCTCTCCCTTCTTTGCTCTAGGGTATACATATTGAGCTCCATTAATATGTCTCATATGTTTTCTGATGCAGTCACTGCACCATTTCGGTTGCCCTTCTCTGGATTGCCTCAATTTGGTTAATGTCCTTGTGAAGGTGTGACCTCCAGTACTGCATGCAGTACTCCAGATGGGGCCTAACCAGTGTCTTGTAAAGAGGGATTATTACCTCCCTCTTACAACTTGTGATACCCTATTAATACAACCCAGCATCCCCCTAGCCTTATCTACTGCTTTAGTGGTCTAGTTGGATGATTTCAGGTCATCGGTGATGATGATGCCCAAGTCTCTTTTTTTCCCTTGTGACTGCCAGCAACTCCCCTCCAGGCCTATTGGTGGCTTCAGGGTTTCTCTTCCCTATGTGCACATTCTTGCACTTCTTTGCATTAAACCCCAGTTGCCACTCTTCTGACCATTTTGCCAGTTTATCCAGATCTCTTCTCATTCTGCCCACCCCATCTGGATCATCTACTCTGTTGCAAATCTTGGTGCCATCTGCAAACAAACAAACCTTACCCTTCAGTCCATCTGTAATGTCACTGATGGAGATATTAAAGAGGACTGGAGCCAGGACTGATCCCTGAGGTACCCTACTTGTGACTTGCATCTCTTCTGATTGAATACCGTTTACCACCACTCTCTGTTTTCTGCCCGTCAACCAGTTTGCCACCCAGTTGACCAACTTCTGACCCACCCCAAGCCTACCCAGATTATTAATCAATCTTCTATGTGGAACAGTATCGAAAGCTTTGCTGAAGTCAAGGTAGGAAACATCAACTGCTCCCCCTTGGTCCACTACTCTGGTTACCCAGTCAAAGAAATCTATGAGATTAGTTTGACAGGACCTTCCTGTTGTAAACCCATGCTGTCTTGGATCCTGTGCTCCTATGGATTCCAGGTGTTGCATTATCCTTTCCTTAAGGAGTGCCTCCTTAATCTTGCCCACTACTGAGGTAAGACTGACTGGTCTGTAGTTCTCTGCCTCCTCCCTGCTATCACTCTTGTGGAGCAGGATCACATGAGCCCTTCTCCAGTCTTCTGGGACCTCTCCTGTGCTCAGAGACTCACTAAACAGTTCTGATAATGGCTCTGCTAGTTACACCCTTAGCTCCTTTAGTACCCTGGGATGTATGCCATCAGGTCCCATTGCCTTGTTCACCCTGAGCTTATCAAGCTCTTGTAGGATCCTTTCTTTTGTGAAGGGACTAGTGCACACCTTCCTCCCCCTGTGTCCATGGTGCTGAGCTGTGGGCCCTGCCCTATCTTCTCTTCAGTAAATTCTGAGCAGAAGTATCTATTTAGGATAGATGCTTTTACATGGTCCTCATCCCCTCACACCCCCTGATCCACTTTGATCTTAGCAATACCCCCCTGGACTTTCTTCTTTCACTAATATATCTATAGAAAGTCGTGTCCCTTCTTTTACTGTTTGTGCTAGTGTTTTCTCTATTTGGGCCTTTGCCTGCACTGCCTTCCTGCTTCCCTTAGGGAAGTTTGGTATGCCTCCCTGTCTTCATCCCGCTGCATTCCCTTATATTTCCTGAAGGCCAGCCTTTTGGCTCTGACCTTTTCTACTACTGTTTTTGAGAACCAAAGTGGTTTCCTTCTTCTTTTGTACTTCCTTTCTCTCTAGCACAGTGGGATGTTGCTTCAAGTATTGCATCCTTAATGCTTGCCCTCTTTGCCTGTACCCCCTCACATATATTTCTTTTTGCCAGGGCTAGCTTAACTCTGTTGGCCATCTTATCAAAGTCAGCTCCTCTGAAGTCCCATATTTTTGCCTTGGAATGGGATGATTTAGTTCTAGTGGCCAAATTGAACTATACCATGTGATGGTCACTGGTCCCCAGGTGACCTTCACCTGGAGATCTGTGGTCCTTTCCTGTTAGTCAGTACTAGATCTAGGATAGCCCTGTCTCTTGTGGGTTATTGTACCAGTTGTTTGAGGCCCTCCACCTGCAGGGAATCCTCTATGTGTCTAGTTCTGGCAGATGTTCCTGTTGGTATTGCCAATCTGTATCTGACATGTTGAAGTCTCCCATTATCAGAACCTCCCCTTTAGCTGTCATGTTTTGTATATCTTCTAACAGTAATGTGTCTATGTCCTCCCCCTGATCTGGAGGCCTATAGACAACCCCTTTTCGTATGGCTGTCCCATTTCCTGTTTCCAGAGTGACCCACAGTTTTTCTGGCTCCTTATGTGTATTCTAAATTTCTGTAGCTTTGATATTTTCATTGACATAAAGGACCACTCCACCCCCCCCCATTTTGCACCCCGATCTCTTCTGAACAGTACATAGCCAGGTACTGAAGTCTCCCAAGTGTAGTTACTGGTAAACCATGTCTTGTTAATGGCTACTATATCCAGTTTAGCCTCTGTCATTATTGCCTGCAGATCTGGGATCTTGTTTCCCAGACTGCAAGCATTTGTGTACATGATTTTCCATTGGCCAGATTTTGGTTTGTTAGTTGTTGAGCAAGGTCTGGTGTTTCCCCTGTGCATTGTATGGGAAGCTGGACCGTTCTCCTTACCTGGTGTTGCAAATGAACTACAAATATGCTGAACTCCTGTTTGACCACTAGCTGAGGGGGGTAGGGGTGTTCTTCCCATTTGACATATCGGGTGCTGCACCCTTCTTCCCATTTGCTAGTTTAAATATTCTGCAAAGACATCAAACGTCTGCCCCAATGCACTTACTCCCTCCTTAGTCAGATGCAGTCCATCAAATTTAAATAACTTTTGCTCCCAAAACTGTTGCCAGTTCCGTACAAATTTGTGTCCTTTTTTCCTGGCACCAGCCCTTGAGCCATATGTTTAGCTCCCCTATTTCCCCTTCTCTGACCTTTCATCCATCTGCCCCCCTCTTCCAGACTAGCAGGATCTCAGAGATGGAGATGCCAGACAAAATGGGTGATAAATTTGTGACCCAGCCTGGTCAGGTGTTCCTTGGTCTCTGCAACTGACTGGCTGGCGAGATCATTAGTCCCTATGTGTACCAGGATGTTAATGTTTTCTCCTGCTTCTTGATCAATTTCAGCAATGCGGTCAGTGTCTCTCCATGCTGATGTACCTGGGATACATCTGACCATTACCCCTGGATGGAGATAGGTATCAACTCCCCGAATCATGGAGTCTCCTATAGGCAGAAGTTTTTTGGATTTCCTTTTTGCTTTTTTGTTTTGGTCCCTGTTTTGGGTGAGTTTTGTTGTGCTAGCTCCTGTGCTGCAGTGTCCTTCTCTGCAGAGTCCTCTACCCCTTTGTTTGATTTCAGAGATAGAGGCAGATTCCTCTTTGTAGTTTTTATATGGTTTGTGGAGGTGATATGTTGGAGAGCACCGAGTGATGGGGCACCCAATTTGCCCTTCCTAACCACCTGCCAATCTTCTGAACCAACTACCCTCTGTGGTCGAGGTGCTTCTGTTGGATGTTGGGGAAATGGCGGGCAGTTCTTATAATAGATTTCCTCTTGAATATGCAATTTGAGGAACGCAATCTCTGCCCATGCTGCCTGGAGCTGAGCCCTTAGATGTCTAATGGCCAAGCATGTAGGACAGTGTCCTAAATCCTGTAAAACTGCCCTTCTGAAAAGTGTTCCACAGTACCTGAAGTAAATTGATATCCATTCCAGATAAGTTGCTGGGTGTATAACCTGGTCAGAGTAATTAGAAGGAGGAAATGAAAACAAAAGTTTGGTTTGTGTTTTGTACATTTGTTTTTGAATAACTTGTTATAACAAGTTAAATTACTTGTGCCCTGTAAATGAAGTCACTGTGTGGATACCCCCTCTGATCCGCCTCTTCCTGCTTTGCTACAGGAAATGCCATGACTGTGCTACCCTATAAAAGGAGTGTAGTGTGGGGTGGTTGGGGATGTGGATGGGTGGTTGGGCCCTTCCTCTGCCAAAAAAGAAGAATCACAGATGGGTCTCTTTAATTAAACTTTGTCTGCTACCTTTAGGAGGTATAATATGTGAGTATTTCTCAGTGAGTAGCACAAACACCAAAACAGAATACAACAGGACAGAATACAACAATATCAAAGTTAATACAGAGTAGAAAAGATGAATGATATTGCTGGATCAGTCATGCCTATGGGGGTAGAAGAGGGAGGAGTTTATGAGGGAGGCAATTAGCTGAGAGATCACAGAGGCAGTTAGACCTCCCAGTTTGGGCAATGTTGTACCTATACATCTAGACGATGGACTCTTCATGGTTTGGGGGAGCATGAGAACAGGCCCTGGGGCTATTGAGTAGTCAAATCACATAAAGAGGGATTAAGTCTGGCAGTTACAGTGTTCTGGTGGTGTGATGGATTTCTGAAATTCCACCTGCAGAATGCCTGTGGAATGACCATTCCAATTCTGTGGAATTTCACAGAATTTGCATGGAAATTCTGTGGAATTTTGCCAAATTTTAAATTTCAGTTATTTCAATGTATTTTTGAAACCATGTGTCCAACTGACACTGTATTTGGAATGTGAACAGTTCCTAATGACTTACATATGTGCTCCACATTTCAGAGGCATACATTGAAGGGAGTGGAGTTATGGGTGGCCAAATATTTAACAAAAATTTAATTTTAAGTTATTTTGATCTAATTTTAACATTTCTTATCCACATTTTACAGTTTCGGGATTTAGAAAAACATACAGCATGGGTATATGCACCACATTTCTAGTCTCAAGCTTCACTGAAGCTGTACAGTAGGTAGAAAAACATTGCGCCAAAATTTAGATTTCTGTTATTTTAGTATACTTTTGATAGTATTCATTAAAATGTTATAACATTTTACAAGTATACAAGTTATGACTATATTTGTATGTGTACATAGTTTCAGATTTCTAGCTTCAAATGGGACTGAGTTATAGCCTGCCAAACATGTTGACAAAATTTAAATTTCAGTTATTTCCCTCTAAATTTAAAACAACATATCCACATTTAACCAGAGTTGAAACAAACTACTATACCACATGTTCATTTCTGAAGAAGTTCATATTTGTGGCTTTAAATGTGACTGAATTAAATGTCAAACTTTTACAACATTTAAACCTAAAATTTTGCAAGAATGGAAACTGCAAATGTATAAACCCCTAAAACTTTAAAACTAGAGAATGCAATACCATTAAATTTGGCAGGTTCTTAGGCCTTACAAGGAGGCTGTTTGTGCACCAATTTTATTAATTGCTTGCTGCCACAATTTGCAAAATAACATCTGTACTTAAAGAGCTCTTGACACAGCTGTGATTTCTAATTCTGATGTCATATTAGAGAGTTAAACTTTATATAGATTAGATAGAACAACAAGGGGAGGAGAGGTGGCACTGTACTTAAAGAACTCTTATGGAGGTCAAGTAATGGCCTCAAAAACAGTTTCAAAACAATCGGATCTACTGGTGCTGAAGATCACAGGGTCTAAAAACATGGCAATATACATAGCCATTTGTTACTGGCCACCTTCAGCAACAACAGACTCATTACAAACATTAAGTTCTTTAATTGCACCATTCCTGAATCAAGAGTTTATCTTATTGGGAGATCGAAATTGGGATATGTTAAACCCTAATTTGGATTTGGTAAATCAATTTGCTGCTTTAAATCTTACACAACTGATAAGACAACCTACTAGACCACATAGAACAAATGCTGATAAGAATACAATATTAGTTATAATATTAACTGCAACACCCCAGAAATATACTTCTGCAGGACTTGAGGCTCATTTTAGTGATCACTGCTGTAGACCATGTATGAGAGATACATTAAAAGTCATTTCATGCTCATGCACTATATTAACTCAGAGTTTTTCTAGATTTAATGATCATGCCTTTTTAAGGGATCTTTTGGAAATTAACTGGGATTTACTGTTTAAAAAACTCAATAGGGAGAAAAACTGACTGTGGAATCAAGCAAGAAAAATCAAATCATTAGAAGATAAATTGGCATTTAGGGTTATAAGGAACAAGTGCACAAAAGCAATTAGGAAAGCTAAACTAGATTACTATACAACTCAGCTGTATGATCCCTCAGGAAATACCAAAAAAATCTGGAAAGAAATTTACTCATTAAGAAGTATGACTACAGTATCAACCCTGCCCATGTTTCTGAACTACAATAATCTCATTGTATACAAACCTGAAGTGCAAGTAAAATTATTCAGTGAGTACTTTGCTGATGTTAGCTCCTTTTTTGATAAAATTTATCCCAGCTACCAATCATCTTCTTTGGATTCTGATTTCTCAAATAAACTGAATCATTCCATATTTTCTTTTATGGATGTGACTGAGGCAGAGGTCCTAGGAAAATTAATTAAGTTGGACACCAGTAAGGGGCCAGGCTCTGATGGCATTGCACAAAGTTTTCTAAGAATATCTGGCAAGGTCATATCCAAGCACTTTGCCTATTTATATAACATGTTCTTAAGACTGTCTTCATTACCAGATGATTGGAGAACTGCATTTGTAATACATCAAGCCCGAACTAATATAGGCCAATATCCATTATATTGGTTTTTCAGAAACTGTTTGAGAAATCGTTATATAGATGAATTACCAGTTATTTGGATTGACACAAGCTATTGTCAGATACACAGTCAGGTTTTAAGAAACATCATAATATGAATGTGCCAGTAGAAACAGACCACCCGGTCTATCTCAGTCTGCTCGAGTGTACAGCTAGCACCCCTAGTTTGCAGCTGCCACACCCTCCTCCCATTTGTCATTCCACTGCCACCCCCACCTCCCCACCCTCACTCTCCCTGTTCCTCGTCCCATGCCCTTTGAAGCTGTTCACAGATTTACATGATACCACCCATTCTGGTAGGGCATTCCATTTTACTACCACCCTTTCTATGAAATAGTGTCTCCTCATTTCCTTCCTAAATCTTCCCCCATCTATTGTTAGCCCATGCCCTCTAGTGATTCTCCTCCTCCTCCTTAACTTAAAGACCCCATCTGCCCCATACTTATTGATTCCCCTCAGATACTTGAATGTCTCTATCATGTCCCTCCTGTCCCTTCTATCCTCCAGGGTGTACATATTCAGGTCTCTCAGCCTGCTGTCATAGTCTGTCCCTTCCATTCCACATATAATCTTTGTTGCCCTCCTCTGCACCCTCTCCAGTAGCCTGATATCATGCTTTAGGTATGGCCTCCAAAACTGCACACAATACTCTAAGTGAGGCCTTACCAGTGACCTGTAGAGGGGCAAGATCATCTCTCATTGCCTGGATAAAAAAACCCTCACTATACACCCCAGCATTTTGTTTGCTTTTGCAGCCGCTCTCCTGCACTGGGCAGTGTTGTCCATGGTCCCTGTTATCACTACCCCTAGGTCCTTCTTCTCCTCAGTGATCCCCAGCTTAATCCCCCGTGCCAGTATTCTCTCCTTGGGTTCTTCACCCCAAAGTGCATAACCTTACACTTCTTTGCATTGAACCCCAGCTGCCACCTCTCTGACCACTTCTCTAGCTTGCTTAGGTCCCCCTGCAGCTGTTTCCATCCCTCCTCTCCATTCACCACTGCTTCGATTTTGGTGTCGACAGCAATCAGACTTATCTTGCTCACCACCCCATGTGCAATGTCTGATATGAAGAGCCCAAACAATACTGGCCCCAACACAGAGCCCTGTGGCACCCCACTCATCACCGGCCTTGGCGTTGAGAGCTCCCCTCTCACCACCACCCATTGCAGCCTCCCACTCAGCCAGCTTGTAATCCAGTTCATCATTTTTGCCCCTACCCCTACACCAGTTAGCTTCCCCCCAAGCTGCCTATGAGGCACAGAATCAAAGGCCTGCTGAAGTCCAAGTAAAGAACATCCACCGCATGACCCTTATCCAGCTCACTTGTCACCCAGTCATAATATTGTATCAGGTTGGTTTGACAAAACTTCCCTGACACAAACCCATGCTACATCACATCCTGGAGGCCATTGTCCTCCAGGTATGACACCAGTCTTTCCTTTAGTATTGCCTCCATGAGTTTGCACACTATGAAGGTGAGACTTACCGGACGATAATTACCCGGTTCATCCCTTGGTCCACTTTTGTGTAATGGTACTACATGTGCCATCCTCTAGTCCAGTGGCACACATCCCGACTCCAGTGAGGTGCTGTACAGATCTGCCAGAGGCTCTGCCAACACCTCTGCTATCTCCCTCTGCACTCTGGGGTGGATACCATCTGGCCCTGGTGCCTTGTCTACCTTCAGTGCCCTCAGTCTCCTCTAGGACTCTGCTTGCTTCAATTCTTCCATCTGTTAGAAACATAGAAACATAGACTTTGATGGCAGATAAGGACCACTTGGCCCACCCAGTCTGCCCATTTCCCTACCTATTGGATAAGCTGCAGATTCTAGTTAACCAACAGCCTACTTTCTGCAACCCCCACTATAATTGCCGTATGTCTGTCCCATGCATGTTTGAATTCCCCCACTGTTTTAGACCCCACAACCTCTCCAGGAAGGCAGTTCCATGTGCCCACCACTACCTCCGTGAAAAAGAATTTCCTCACATTACCCCTGAGCCATCCCCCCTTTAACTTTAAATTGTGCCCCCTTGTTCTTACACATCTCTTTTTCTGAAAGATGCTACCCTCCTGGACTTTGTTGTTTCCTTGAGGTACTTAAAAGTTTCTATCATGTCCCCCTGTCCCTCCTTTCATCAAGGGTATACATATTAAGCTCTCTAGCTCTTTTCATATGGTTTCTGATGTAGACCCTGCACCATTTTAGTTGCCCTCCTCTGGACTGCTTCCATCCTGTCTATGTCCTTGCGTAGATGAGGTCTCCAAAACTGCATGGAGTACTCCAGATGGGGTCTCACCAGCTGTCTGTATAGAGGGATAACCACTTCCCTTTTTTCTACTTGTGATGCCCCTCCCTATGCATCCCAGTATCCCTCTGGCTCTCCTTACTGTCTCCTGTCCCCCTGTCTCCACCCTCCCAGCCCATGGTGGTAGCAGTCCCCCCTTTTCTTCTGTAAACACTGAGCAAAAGTATTCATTCAGTGCTTCTGCCTGCTCCTCACCCTTTTCCGTCCACTCCCAACCCCTTTTTATCCACATTATTATCTCCTTGCACTTCCTTTTCTCCCTGATGTATCTGAAAAAGTCTTTCTCCCCCCCCCCATTAATTCCCTGCACTAGTCTCAGCTCCCTTTGGGCCTTGGCTTGTCTCACTTTTCTGGTCACCTCCTTGGACTATCCTGCATACTCGTCCCTGTCCACTTCCTTTTCCATCCTTCTATACTTCTAGTACACCTCTTGTTTTGCTCTCACCGCCTCCAGTACCTCGCTGTTCAACCAGCATGGTTTTCTTGCTCTGCTCTTCCTACTCTGTGCCTTGGTGCAGGCTTCTGTTGCCTCTGTAATCCCCCGTTTAATAATATACAATTTCTGCTCTGCATCCATCGCCTGCCTTATGCCCCCTAGTTTCCCTTTCAGTACTTTCTGCATCCTTCCAAGACTGCCCCCCTGAAGTTTACTACCTGAGTAACTGATTTCTTTGGCTCCCCACACATCATGAGATTAAACCACACCATTTGGTGATCGCTGTCAGGAGACCCTCCTGGATTGCATCCAGGAGCACTAGCTCCCTAGCACTGGAGGTGGCCGGAATGCTCCAGTCAACCCCCGGCAAGTTGAAATCCCCCACAATGACCACTTTCCCTTTTCTACATATCTTTCTGATTTGTCCTGCTAATTCCCTGTCAAGCTCCTCAGACTGGGACGGTGGCCTGTATACCACCCCAAACCTCAGTTTCCTACCCCTTGAGTCTAGGAGCTGCAGCCAGGTTGCTTCTGTTCTCCTTTCTTCCCCCTCATCCCTTGTGCATTTGATCCTGTCCCTCACATAGACTGCCACCCCACCACCCCTCCCTTCCTTACGGTTCTTCCTGTATACTTTGTATCCTGGGATTGCCAGATCCCAGTACCAGTGCTCAGTTGCCCATGTTTCTGTGATAGCTGCAAAGAGTGCCTGTAGCTCAGCAGATTTGTTGCCTAAGCTTCTTGCATTCAACAACACCACCCTCCATCCTGCCCCCTTCACTTCATCGGCCTCCATTTCCTTCCTTCTACTCCCTCTTTTTTTGGCTGCCCTGAGTCCTTCCCTGCTAGCCTGGGGGGTAGGCTGTGACTCCACTCTATTGGATTCCTGCCTACCTGCTGTCCACTTGCAACCCCCCATCTAGTTTAAATCCTCCTTTGTCACAATATACCTCCCCAGTCTTTGCTTTAATACCTCCTTCCCCTCCCCACTCAGGTGCAGCGTATCCCTTGCAAACAGATTGTTATTATCCTAGGTACTGCCCCAGCCACCCACAACCCCATATTCCTTAGTTTGACACCATTCTACCAACCATATGTTCAACTCCCTAATCCTCTCCTTTCTCACTGTGCTTGTGCAGGTACTGGGAGAAATTCGGAGAATGCCACAGACTCCCTAGTCTCCTCACACAACCTTCCCAATTCCTCAGTCCTCTCCTTTGTTATCGCCACTATTTCCCCCGCTAGGTCATTTGTCCACACATGTAACACAATGTGTGGTTTCCTCCTACCCTCCTTACGTACCTTAGGCTTGCCTGTCCTGCCTTGTCTGCCTTTAATCCTAGTATGGACTCTACCCATACCTGACTGTGCCTCTCCCCCTTGCTGCCCCATCTGATCCCCATGAGTATGGAGTCCCCCAACACTAGTACACCTCCCTCCTCTTTTTTTGTGCCTGCCACCACCTCCCCCAGGTTCTCATTTCTGGGGCCACTCAAGACGGTGCTTTTACAGTGTGTCCCAGTGTCTTCCCCCTGTCCTTCTCAATTGAGACTCCTCCCACTCCTCCTGTTTGACTGCCAGCCTTCCGCTCCTTCCTCACCTCTCTGAGTATTATCCTTCCCCCTGCCATGCGATGCTCAGTCTCTCCACTAGTAATAACCCTCTCTTCCTTCTCTTTATGAGTATTATCCCTTGTGCATTCTCCTCCTGTGTCTCCTTTCCCATGTGTTGCAAGTACAGCAAACATGTTACCTCCTCCCTTTGCCTTATTGTGTGTTTCCTCCTCCCTCCTGCCTACTACTGCTCCTCTTTTTCTAGGTTCTACTACAGTCCACCTTTCATCAACTGGCTTCCTGTCTTCTCTGTCTCCTTTCCTGGACCTCTACCTTGCCCCACTGTTCATTCTCTGTGGTGCCCCCACAACTGTCTCAGATGTCAGCCCTCCTACCGACACAATCCTCCCCTCCTCCCTCAACCTTCCCTGCTCCCTACCAAACCACTGAACCTCTTCCTCAAGCCTCCTTAGCCTGTGACATATTGGGCACCCTCCCAGCCTCCACAGTATGTTCATCCGCATTGCTGCCCCACAACCATTGCACCCTACAATCCTACTCATGGTCCACACTACCTATACAGTCTCTCCACACCACTCTCCCTACAGCATGTAGAATTAACTAATCCTAGCCCAGCCTCTAACAGAAATTGTTATCCCAAATGCCCTTGCATGCAACATAAGACAGCCAACAAAAGTACTAACTGGAAACCACAATTCAACTCATAAGGACTATAAATCTGCTTGCACGTTGTATATATTTATATGTCCTTAATACTTAGCTCATACAGCTGTTCCTTGTTTCCTCCTTCCTGACCTCTTCTGAGGGCTCAGATCAGTTTGCAGCTCCCCAAGCTCCTCGCTCACAGCCTTCAAACCCAACCCCCAGTGGTATTTCAGTATTCAAGATAGGCTGGAGCAAGGGGTGGATGGGAGCCTTTAAGCTAAATTCTACTTTAAGCTAAATTAAAAAGAAAACAAAACAATATCAGAAATTACAAAAATCCTCTATACATTAACTCCTTCAATAGCAAGTAGATTTAACTAATTCTTCTCTCCTGTTGTTTTTTACAGTCACTTCAGCCACAGAAGCCTTTAAGCTAAATTCTACTTTAAACTAAATCAAAAAGAAAATAAAACAATATAAAAACTTACAAAAATCCTCTATACATTAACTCCCATACAAACATAATACAGTACATGTCATCTCTTAGGTAATTGATGATATCTTTGGTGCCATGGACAGGGGAGAATTTACTCCAACAGTGTTTCTCAACCTGTCCAAGACATTTGATACTGTTGATTATAATAATTTACTCAATACCTTGAAAATACTTGGGCTAGCCATCTCGGTGGTGCTGAGGGTTGAGGTGCTGGATGCCTTACTTCGTGCTATGCCGGCAACCTGGGTTCTTGAATGACCTCGGGTCATCAGGGTACCAGCATGAGGGTGTGGGAGGAGTGAGATACAGTGAGCCATCAGGCTGTTCTCCTCTTCTGGGTGTGGTGGGTTGTTGCCCCTCCCATGGTCCCATACCACTGGGTAGAGGTCTGGTGGGGTAATGTAGGTGGGTGGCAGTATAGGTGGGAGAAAGGGGCTGAGCTGTCTTCTGGTGTGCGTGTACACCTTCATGTGCATGTCCGTCCATGTGTCAGGGTCCCGGCAGGGGAATACCTGGAGAAAAAACAGAAAAAGCCTATAAAAACCTATATTTAATGCTTGGGATGGGGCCTTCAGCTTTATCTTGGTTTTATTCATACCTGATATTGCGATCACAGTATGTTAAGATAGATGAGGTGGCTTCTTATGCATTAACCAAAAAAAAAAAGGGAGTTCCCTAGGGCTCTGTACTGGGACCCCTGTTATTTTTGCTGTATGTGAATGACTTACCTAATCACTGTTCAGATAATGTGCATATACAGCCATATGCAGACGACACAATTTTATACACCCATCATGCCTCTTTGGTTACTGCTATCTGAAATTTGCAGCATGACTTCAATAAGATTCAGGAAGTCTTGCTGCAGTTAAGGCTGTTGTTCCATGAAAATAAGATGCAATGGATGCTATTTACGAGAAAAAAACAACCTATTTTAGAACCCCAAATACTTTCTATCAAAGGCACTAACATAGCTAAAGTCCATGAATATAAATATTTGGGAATGATACTAGATGAACAAATGCCTTTCAAAGCTCACATTTCTTATCCTTCTAAGAAGCTGAAAATGTTGATAGTTTTTTTTTACAGAAACAAAAAAACATTTTTGTTATCCTATCAGAAAGCTGTTAGTTAATTCATTGTTTCTCCCGATAGTAGACTATGGGGGGTTGTGTTTATATGAATGCTGCATTATCAGTACTTAACTTGTTAGATCCTTTATATCACAGTGTGCTAAGATTTATTACCAACCTTCCATATTCCCCACATCATTGTCATTTATACTATCATGTGGATGGACCTCATAAACTACATGGAGAGAAGTGCATTGGTATTGGAATGTATATAGGTTTGTCATAAAGCAATTACCTGCATATTTATTACAAATGCTGAGATTCAAAAGAACAACACATTATTCATTACATTCATCTAACAAATGACCCTTTCATGATGCCAGCCCAGTGTCATGGAGGGCTGAGGCAGTGATGCCTTACCTCCTGCCACGCCGGCGACCCATGATCGCAGTGCGAACAGATCATCAGGGGCCAGCTGGAGTGGGAGAGGATCAAGCATTCCTAAGACTGCTGTCCTCTCCCAGGGAGGATGGGGAACAGGGGCCTGCATTTGCCTGAAACCTAGCAGAACCCAGGTGTTGGCATGCCTGGCCAATACAGTGGGGCATGGAGGCAGAGCAGTTGGCGGGCACACTACACGTGGACATGCGCATGGCACTGCCATTGGCAGCATTGCGCTCTCCATCACTGAAAGGGAAAAAAAAGGGAAAATAGGCAGTCAGTTCGAGCGACTTGATGGCTATCCACCTAATGCACCATCTCTGAGGATGCCACTGTACTGGATCCAGTCCTGGTGGGGAGTTCAGGGCTCCCCACCACCCCACCATGGGGGATAAGTCATGGGGGTAGCAAGGTGGTGGCCCAATTGGAAGATGGGTGAGGACAGCCGGCAGCCAGAGAAGAGGGATGCCTGGAAGCAGGCACCAACTGGGAGCCACGGGGGAGAAAAATAATAAGTAATAAAAAATATTACCCTTTCATGTACCAATACTTAGGATTAAGTTAGGAGATTATACTTTTGTAGTATCTGTTCCCAAAACATGGGAAACAATCAAACAAATTTTAACTAGTCACTCTGTCTTCTTTTCCACATTTCAGAGCTTCATTATATAGTTTGGCACATAATCACTGCAATTATTATGGATGATATGTACACCTTCAAAATTACATATCATACACTGTCATGCTTAATGTGTGCAATTTTAATGTTTTATGTTGTGTAACGTATGTAAATGGTATTGTACTTTATGTATTGCTCTCTATGAATGCAATTGTAAATGAGAGGCCCCTCTCAACTTGCTTTCAATAAAATAAATGAGTGGAACAGAGACAACTTTGAAAAAATGTAATATTCAGGCACAAATATAGCTTGCATTTCATATGTCATTCTATAATTCTCACCCTAAAAATATTTCCTAATCACTAAGGGTATTTGCATGAATACAGTATCTCTGTCCTTTAAGCTCTGGCTGCCTGCCTACACCTGGCATCATGCTTCTGTTTATGACATCAAAATATGTTGCTGTGGAGGTGATTATGATGTCATAAACAAGAGATTGTAATGTCATGTGTAGAGAAGCAGCCACAGTAGATATAGTCTATGGGACAGAGATCTTGTTTTCATGCAACTGTTTTCAGTAATAAAGAAATTGGGGAATTAATTACTGAAAATACATGAAATAATAAAGAAAATGGGATGGAGTTGAACATAAATCTTACTTTGTTCAAAGTTGTCTTATTGCTGTCAAGGGCTCTTTAAAGTCAAATCCCATAAGTCCTTGTAAAAATTGTAGAATTTCATGAACAATTCCATAACCCATTCATTCTCCAGTGGAGCAGAACTCCCACTCCTTGTGCAGCTTGCCCTAACCCCTGGATCTGTGTCCTCCGAGGAAGGACTGCCATCTCCTACCTGCACCCTGTTTATAGTATTGGAGGGCAGCTGTCACAGGAGGAGGGAACTGGATTGGATGTCCTGATGCCTGGCAATGGATGTGGGGCCGTTACCACTGGACCCACCTTCGCCTACTAGTGGAAGGAGGGTTTTTCTTGTTTTATCCCTCCCCCAAATGTGGGACAAGTAATGTCACCCAGCCCACTACATGAGCGCTCCCACACACGTCTGGAAGATGGCCATCCAACATTCCCTTTCCAGCATGGTCCCTGCATCTGTAGTGTACCTGGTCTCCACCGGGTGCCGCTAGCTATGCAAGACATTTCCCCCCTGCCTCCCTCCCTCCCAGAAGAGGAGAGCAATCCTTCCGGATGCACAATTTTCTTCCCCCTCACCAACCCCCAATGACCCGAGCTCACTCCAGAACCCAGGTCGCTGGTGTGGCACAAGATGTGGTGTCCAGCGCCTCAACCCTCAGCACCACTGGGCCAGATAAGACAATGCACTGTAATGCCATGAAATTGGTCACAGTATTAGAACACCTATCATCAAGTAATCATGCTAAATGTAAAATCTCTGGCCTAATAGGTGGCTAAAGTATATGCAGATAAAAATGTTCATGAAATTTCACACAAAAATTAATATAATATATAAAATAAAATGACCGATTTTGAGCACCTATAATTTTGAAACTGTTGATCCTAATTTCATGATATTTGCCATGTTATTGGCAGTCCTCCAAAAGACATGCCAAATTTCAGAGCTCTAGCTAGGGGTGTGCAAAAAAAAAAATTCCGGAAGCAGAATTTCCACGAAAGTACGAATTTCGCCTCCACAAAAGTTCAGAAATAGTTTTCAGAACTTCTTCGGAAATTCTGCCTTAAAATTGTAGAATAAATAAACAAACTGCAGGTTAATTTATTAAACTGCAGGGAAATAATCCACAGAATGGATCACTGCCAGTTGTCAGTTCTGAGTCTTTTTTTTTTAAACACAGTTTAATTCATTAATCCCCCCCCCCAGTGATCAGGGGTCCCAGTAAATAAACAAATACCTCTAATCCCTCCCTCAGACCATCCTAGTGTCTAGTGGCCCCTCCCACACACAGATCATGGCCCCCAAAAACATTTTATTTCCCTGGTGTCTTCTGGACCCCCTTTCCTGTCCTGGATTCCTTTATCCACAAAAAACAGCTGGCAGTCCACCGACTCATCCCCCTCTAGTCCCAGTATTCTCTGGTGTCCAGTGGACCCCCCATCCCTGATCCCTTATAAAAAACTAGTCGTAATTCCCTGGTGTCTAGTGGACCCCCCACCCTGACAGTTTATTCACCACCACCCTGATCCCCCCACCACCCTGCCCCTGAAAGAACCACTGGTGCAGCCTTCCTCTCTCTTCCACTGCTGGTGGCCCACTGAATTGTCAGTGAATGACTGCATGGTTGTACAAGCATGTGCTCATTCACTGACAGTTCATTAAACTGTGGATAGAATAAATCCCACAGTTTATATGCATTTTTCCGCAGTTCACAAAAAAAATCCACGGAACTCGGCAAAAATCTGCAGAAAATCCCAGTTTCACCAATGGCCCACTGAATTGTCTGTGAATGACTGCATGGTTGTACAAGCACGTGCTCATTCACTGACAGTTCATTAAACTATGGATAGAATAAATTCCACAGTTTATATGCATTTTTCCACAGTTCACAAAATAAATCCACGGAATTTGGCAAAAATCCACAGAAAATCCCAGTTTTGCCAATGGTGAAAGTTCCAAAATTTCCATGAAATTTTGAAGTTCCTCAAAAGTGGAATTCACAACTTTCACCCGCCCCAGCTCTAGCTCAAAACATGGCTTAGATATGACCAAATTACTAAATTGAAAAATTCTGCAAAATCCTGATGAATTTCCATGAAATGTCCTCAAAATTCCAAGAATTCAGAATGTTCCCATCCCACACAGCTCTAATAGCCATACATTCAGCAGAAATAACCAGTAACACAAACGGGCTCAAGCTTGTACTAGTCTACATATGGTTGAAGTAGTCCACAATTATAATGGAGAACTTTGCACTTTTTAAAATTATATTTAGTTGGCTTTTTAGCTGCTGGCATTCAGACATACAAATCCAGAGTAACTTCTAACTTGAGGACACCGAGGTAACCCTCCATGCAAATAAAATCTAATGCATCACTTTGATGTTATGCTGACTCTGGAGGCCATGCATTATTAACACCTACCCTGTTCTAGCTAATAGTATTATTGATAATACATTGTGCTGCTAACTCTGGTGAACAAGCAAAAACCAAGAACACATAAACTTAGGAAGAATAATAAGAGAAAAGTCAATCAATAAGTTACACATTTAACCCTGGTACATAGGAGAAAGTAGACTGAACCAAAAAACACCAATGTAATTTTGTTAACATGTTCCTGTGGTTCAATCTGGAAAACACCCACTCCCCTTCAAATGAGTGAAACCCCACATATTTATCTTTCTGTGATGGAAATTTAGTCTGGATTACATTAATTGCATATGCTGGCATAGAGTAACAGCATGGTGCCAATGACCAAACTACTTCTTGTTGTAAGTCAGAATACTGATATTGTTATTGTAGGTGTACAGTATGATATTCTGACTTGCTGTTTATACTGAAGTCTTCCCAGTCTCACACTAAACGTCTCACTCAGTCTGTGTATAACTCGACTGGGTCATAATTACTGCATCTTCAAAAAGTATGTTTGGTATTGTTTGGTTTTGATAGACAAAGCAGGCTATGAGCCCATTAAATTGTCTCCTACTCTTAGTAGGTTCATTGTTTAGAAATATTTAGTAACAGTAATTCATCTAGGAGTTATTTTTTAAGTTGCAGAGGTGAATGCTTCTACTAGATGGGCTGGTAGGGAGTTTCATGTTCTAGCTGTCCGTTACAGTGAAAAAATGATGTTGCTTCACTGTATTGACCTTTGGTACAATTAACTGTTTCTTATGTGATCTAAGATTATTGTTTCTGGTGTTATATATGGTGCCACATTGTCTCATTAATACTGGGTTTTGCAAAATTTTGTACATCAGTAGTAAATCCCCTATTTTCCTTCTGGTTTCCAGAGTGAAGAATTGTAATTTAATCAGTCTGTCATTCTATGTGATAGATTTCAGACCTCTAATTGATTTTGCTAGTTTTCTTTGTGTTTTTTTTCCATGAGAGTAATATCCCTATGCATTAAAATTAAAACAGAGTGCAAGTAACTAGCAAGTACCAAGTGACAAAAACTACTGCACAAAAAAAGAAAATTTCAACACAGGCAATGCTGCTGCACCAATTACTGAAGAATTTTGACTTTTAATTTCTCGTCTGCATGAAAAAAAATAATTAACACCTTTGCATTCCAAAAGTATTACTGTATATGTATAATTTGCAGACCATCCACTCAGCTCTTCAAACAAAGGAATGCAGAGTAAGGGGGCTGCTACACATCCTGTCTGCCAGATGTGGAGTCTTCCAGTGCCGCTTCCACAAGGAGCATGGCCGTCCTTGACTCCCTACAATGAGCTTTTCTCAAGCAGCTAGTCAAAGAACTCATTAGATACATGGCAGTACTGGACCAGGTACTCACAAACAAGGAGAGCATTGCAGAAGTCACAGTGCACAGTCCCATGGATACCACTGATTACTGTACAGTGTGGTTTAATTTTAAGACAGGAACAAAGGCTAACCACACAAGAACAGGGGTCCTGGAGTTTGGGAGAGTAGATTTAAATGAAACAGTGGGCTTCCTCAGAAAGTGCATCAATGGTGGGGGTTGCCAGAGAGGGGTAGAGGCTATGTGGGCAAAAATAAGGGAGGGGAATAACTAAAGCAACTAACCTTTGCATTAAGAAAGGAAGTAAAAGCAGAAGCCCGAGAGCCCCAGGTTAGTATACCACTACGGACACGTCCAGCATCGCTGTATACAAACTAACAAATTCTTCTATGCTATGTTTTATGTTTTTTTTTTTTATTGTTAGTAGTCTTTGGTAACCAGGCAAGGCCCACTGGGTACAAGGCCCATTTACAGGGGTGACCTGGGAACACTAGGACAGAGTATAAATGGGGTAAATCAGAGAAAATCAAACACACTATATAAAATGGAGGCAGTATAGCGCAGTGGTTTAAGGCTCTGAGCTGCAAATCTGGTGATATCCAGCAGACCAGACCTGGGTTTGAATCTCACAGCTTCCACTTGCATACTGTGTGACCCTGAGCAAGTCACTTAACTTCCCTGTGCTCCCAGGTTGCACCTGTAAAAAAGCTTTCAGCTTAGTGTGTCTCACCTGGTTAAATAACGAAATAAAAAAAAAAAAACAGAACTTCCTTTCATCACACCCTAAAACAACTATTAGAAAAAAATAGGAGTCCTAAAACAACAGTGTTCTGCAACAAAAATAAAATTAATGTTTAAATGAGCAAAATACAAGGCACAAGTAGATAAAAAAAGAGAAATAAATAGTTTTTTTAAACTAAATAACTCTGCCTAAAACACCCAAACAGCACAAAACCCACAATGAATCTGCAAAAGAACTCTACAGGCCCTTGACTGGATACATATTATAATTTTTAATCACTCCAAGCAGCAAATATAGCAGAGCTCTGCAATCTCCCGTCTGCACTAATACACTGTCTTTTCTCAATGGCTGCATTTCAGAGCAAGAGAAACTGAAAGCAGACATGTCACATGCTTGCCTTGCTTTCTCCAAAAACATGCCACCTGCTGCATTCCAGACCCACAGGATCAAGAGACTAAAGGAGAACTACTGGCAAACTTAATGAAGCAATCGCTGCAAAGTTCAGGGCATCAGCACCCAGATGCCCCCGTACTCACATTATGTATAGCAGGATTTTTATAGCTCAAAACTAGCAACATTTCTAAATCAGAGAGGGTGCAGCTGGCATTTTCTAAAAGCTGGGCATTTAGGCAAACTGTGGAAAAATAGCACTGGGCATGGGAAATAGGGAGATTATTAAATCTCCGTACATAAGGGCACAATACAGGATGGGGCACTGGAGCATCAGCATATCACATTGTTTACAACGCGATCTCAGGTGCTTCATGCCTGCCTGTTAAATAATGCCAGTTTCACCCCTCTAATTTGGAAATGTTATGAGTGTTGAGATATAAAAATCCTGCAGTACATAGTGTGAGTACAGGGGGGGATTGGGATACTGACACCACAAACTTTGCAGCGATCACTGCATTAAGTTTGCCAGCAGGTCTCCTTAAGGACTCCTGTCAAAATTTATGGGTCAGACCTAGAAAGGACAGTGGTAAAGTGTGATCCAGTGTATATTTCCATTAAGATGTATAAAGTACATCTTTATGGCCATACACTTTAGTTTCCAGGGCACTAAAGCAAAAAGAAAAACAAACAAAAAAAAGGACTCCATCAACACAGGGACACTAACTTCAGCAACTAACTGACTACAGATTGGGAATCACACCTTTTACAGCACTCTGAAGTCATCACTATTGGGGTTATAGAGGTGTCCTCTGATAAAATGATGCCCAATCTGAAACACTGAATCTCATCCTACCTCCTTCCTTTCCTGCTGGATCTTTTTCAGTTTAATTTGAGTATCCCTCAAAAGTTAGTCACATCTTGTTTCACTCTGTGCCAATTGTTTGCTTCCCTAGGTAAGATAAATAACTTTTTATAAACTTCTGCAACATTTTCTAAGAAATGTTATCTGCCCATATGAATACTACCCTCATCTGTGAGTTTCTTTGTGGGTGATTGTGGTATTTTTTTGGCCATTTTGGAGCTTTAGTCTGTAACCCAAGGGGCGCGCCACCTAGAAGTTTTGGCTGGCTACCTGTTTTTTTCTGGCCAGGTTGTTTTTCCTGTAAACTTTTGCTTTCCTTTTCATATGTTTAACTTAGCTGGTTTTTCATTTATTATTTAGGTGAGCTTGCCTTACTACTAACTCTCTCCTTTAATTGAGTTGGTTTGTTACTTTAGAGTTTTTGGGATATATGTAGCTGGTTGTTTATTTGCCTTCTGTAAGACCTACTATGTGAATTAAGTAGATCTTCCATTGTTATGTGTCAATCCTAAGTCACTGAATAGTCTTCTCATCGTAGGGGTCCATAGTATTTTATGACCCGATAGATGAGACGGTACAGGATGTGGTGAAGAAGGCACATGAGAGCCTTATTATGCCTATGAAGGCACCTACAGCAACCATATAAACAATGAGAGCCATTGTTATTGGCTGGAGGCCAGACAAGAGGATCTGCCCAAAGCAAGCAAACAAAAGGCTGCTATGCACTAAGAGTTCCAGGTAAATAAGTAAATGGCAGATGCCCCTATTGACACTTTCAAAATGACAACACACACAATGGCTGCAATCAACATTGCAAGGAGACACTTATGGCTAAAGCTTTGGCAGGCAGATCAAGATTCAAAAAACATGCTGACCAAGCTGCAGCTTAAAGGCACTGTGGTTTTAGGTACAAGACTAGAGAAATATAAAAAACAAAAAGGGGTAGGGAAGGATCTGATAAGTAATAGGACAGGCACCCTGCCATCCTTTTGAAATAATAGATTCACAACTATTCGCAAAGGGGGTGCAGAAACAACTATTTTCAGTAGGAGAATCCTACAACTGTAGATTTAACTCTAACTTCTTCAACCGCAGAGGCAGTTACATAAACAAGAGAGGTCATAAAGGTTGTGCAAGAATCAAGGGCAGATGCAGATCCAGCAATGGCAGAAAATCATTCCAACCATGAGGAAGCACAGGCCAAGGCTTCCAAGCAAGCAGTGGGGTGGGGAGGCAGGGGTGACTACAACTCTACACTGACAACTGCACCAAAACAGTAAGTCAGATGGGTGCTGAAGGTGATATTCAAGGGATACTTCATTGAGCTCAACCAACTCCTGAAAAGCAACAGGTTTCTCCAATCTCACATATCTCCAAGCAGGTCGCTGCTACCCAAGGAGTGAGAACTGTAGAATCAGGATAGTACTATAGCCCCAGTTCCTCCTCATGAGCAAAGATCAGGAGTATACTCAACTTTCTTTCTAGTTCTGAAAAAAGTCAGGAGACCTGTACCATTCTGGACCTGAAATTCATAAACCGCTTTGTTTGCTACAGGAGGTTCAAGATGCAGACTCTTCACACCAGAGTAGCAGCAGTTAGACAAGATGACTTTCTAACATCTATAGACTTAAAAGATGCCTCCCTCCCCATCCTCATCTGCCTGTCTCATTATAAATGTCTAAGCTTCTGCATTCTAAAGCTCAGCTTTCAATATACATGCCTCCCATTTGGTCTCGCATCAGCCCCATAAGTCTTCACCAAGGTCTTGGTAACCCTACTGGCAAATTTTAGGACAGAGGGCATACACATTGTCCCCCATCTAGCTGACAGGTTAATGAGAGCAAAATGCGAAGATCCATTGGAGAAAGCCACAAAGAGAGTGGAGGATGTCCTCTCCCAGTACAGTACAGGTGGATCATTAGTAGGATAAAAAGCAATCCCAGTCCATCTGCCATACTAGAGCTGTAATCAACATCACCAGGTGAGTGGGACGTCCATCAGAATACCACATATGAACATATGAAAATGCCAGCAGAAGCAGGCCATATGGTCTATCGAGTCTGCTCGATTGTGCAGCTAGCCCCTCAACTTGCAGCTGCCCTCCTTCCCTACCCCTCATCATCATACCCCTTCACCCTATCCCAACCCCTCTTAAAGCCACCCACCATTCTACAGGACACCACCCACTAAGGCAGAACATTCCACCTGTCCACCACCCTTTCTGTGAAAAAATGCCTACTGGTTTTCCTCCTGAATCTTCCCTCTCCAACCTCAACTGGTGCCTTCTTGTCTCCCTCCCTCTTCTCCCTCTTCTATGCTGGAAAATCCCTTCTGTATTCTTTCTTTCTTTCTTTATTTAGTTATTGAAATATTTCACCAGGAAGGCCCACTGAACAACAAGTTGCTCATCTGCCTGTGTGACCGGGGGGGGGGGGGTTACAAGTGGATGAAGAATTAGACATACAGTTCACCATTTAACCTATTCAAGAAATTAAACATTCAATTACATTTGTAACAAGATATACAGTTGAAAAATAACATAAGTAATCATACAATCACATTTGTGACATAACATACGGTTAAATACATCATACCTGTGGAATATGTATTTAAATACAAGTGGCATATCTGAGGAACATAGTAAAGAAATGTAATGTAACCTTGGAGCCAAATCCTGTGGAGTGAATCACAGTTAAGAGGCAGATAATTTAGTAAGGCATTAACCTTATTTATCCTCTTGAGGTATTTAAATGTCTCAATCATATCCCCCCATCTGTCCTCTCCTCCAGGGAATTTACATGTTCAGCTCTGCCAGTCTCTTCTCATAGGACCTCCTCTCAAATCCCTGGATCATCTTTGTCGCCCTACGCTGCACCCCCTCCAGCAACTTGATGTCCTTCTTCAGGAATGGGCACCAGTACAGCACATAGTACTCTAGGTGAGGCCTGACCAGAATCTTGTACAGGGGAAGAATCACCTCCCTATTCCTGGAGGAGATTCCTCTCCTTATACACCCTAACATCCTATTGGTCTTTGCAGTCACCTTCCTGCACTGAGCTGAGTTGTTCATGCTGCCCATTATAATCACCCCCAGATCCTTAACTTCCTTGTTACTTTCCAGCTGTATCCCTCCCAGCTGATCTCTCCTCCCCTGGTTCCAAGCTAAAAAGTGCAGTACCTTGCACTTCTTGGCATTGAACCTCAGATGCCACGTTTCCGACCACTCCTGTAGTTTGTTTAGGACCTCCTGCAGCCCCTTCCAGCCTTTAATGTCATCTACTAGAACTTCTATCTTCGTATCGTCCATGAACAAACTGATCCTACTCTGGACCCCATGTGAGATATTAGCTATGAATATCCCAAACGACACTAGTCCCCACACTGATCCCTGTGGCAACCCATTCGTCACTTCCCTTGGTGATGAGAGATTCCCCACCACCACCCTCTGCTGCCTTCCATTCAGCCAGTAGATGATCCAGTTTACTATCTTTGTTCCCACCCCTATGTATTCCAGCTTCCCCCCCAGCCTCCATGTGGCATGGAATCAAAGGCCTTGCTGAAGTCCAAATACAGGACATCCACTGCATGGACCCTGTCCAGTTCCCTGGTCACCCAGTCATAATACTCAATTAGATTTTTCTGACAGGATCTGCTGGAGACAAACCCATGTTGACAACTGTCCTGAAGACCACTGTCCTCCAAGGTTGTCACCAGCTTCTCCTTTAGGATTGTCTCTATGAGCTTCCCCACAATCGATGTGAGGCTCACTGGCCTGTAGTTGCCCAGCTCATCCCTGGGGCCAGTTTTGTGAATGGGTACCACATGGGCCATCCTCTAGTCCTGTAGCATGCATCCTGCGTCCAGGGAGGTATTGAACAGGTCAGTCAGTGGCCCCACCAGGATCTCTGCCAGCTCCCTGAGTACCCTAGGGTGGATGCCACCGGGTTCAGGTGCTTTGTCCACCCTTAATGCCCTCAATCCCTTCAGAATCTGCCATTCATAATCCCTACATCAGTTACCCCCTCCCTTTCACTACCCACCCTGCCCCCTTTCTCCTTCGTGAGCACAGAACAGAAGTATTAATTTAATGCCTCTGACTGTCCCCCCCTCCATCCACCCTCCTTCCATCATTCCTTATCTTCAAAATCTGGTCTTTGTACATCCTTCTTTCTCCAATGTATCTGAATAAGTCCTTTTCTCCTTCCCTAATACCCTGTGCCAGTCTCAGTTCTGTTGAGGCCTTGGCCACTCTGACTAGCCTGGTAACTTCCTTTACTTCTTCATATACTCTTCCTTCACACACCCCTCCCGATTTCTTGAATTTCTGAAATACCTTTCTCTTGTCCCTTACCCCCTCCATTACCTCCCGAGTCAACCAACTGGGCTTCTTTGCCCTTTCCTTCTTACTCCACGTCTTTGTACACACCCTAATGGCCTCTGTCAGACCTCTTTTAATAACCTCCCACTTTTGACTAGCATTCCATGTCCTGACAAATGCTTGCTAGATACTTACCCCAAATCTCCCCCATCCTACAAAAGTCTACCCCCTTAAAATCAATAACCCTGGTTTCTGTACCCCCTGTTTCCCTACTTATATTAAGCATGAATCACACTGAGTGGTGGTTACTCAGAGTCAGAGGAGCCGCCACCCCCAAATCCTTTACAGTCTCCCCATTTGAAAGTACTTTGTCCAGAGTTCAATCCAGTTTAGTAGGCTCATGAACCAGCTGCTCCAGGAAGCTGTCCTGAAATGCCTCCAGTATGGCCAGCTGCCTTGCACTCATGGTGACAGGAGTGCACCACTCCACCCTAGGTAGGTTGAAGTCCCCCACCACCACAGCGCTCCTCTTCCTACAGACCTTTTTGATTTGCTCCACTAGCTCTCTGTCCAGGTCCTCCCCTTGCGCTGGAGGTCTGAATACTATCCCCATCCTCAGTGTCCTACCTCTCGAGTCCTGAAGCTGCATCCATAGGGTCTCTCTTCTACCTTCCTCCCCCTTCCCTTGTACACCTTAACGCTTCTTGTATATAGTCTGCCGTGCCCCCCTTCCCTTTAGCCCTATCTTTCCTAAATATATTGTACCCTGGGATCATTATATCTCAGTCTTGGTACTGGGTAACCCATGTTTCTGTGATGGCCACAATGTCCACCCTCCTCACTGCCAAGACAGCCTGCAACTCAGCTAACTTATTAAATAGGCTCCTAGTATTCAGAGTGACCACCATCCAGCCTGTATCCTTCCTTGCCTTACCCTGGACTTCCCCCATCCCCCCCCTCTATGCCTCTTCACTGACTCCTCCCCTATTGTCTTGGATGGTAAGCTCATCAGGCTCACCTCTCCAATTACCTTGCCTACCAGCTGTCCACTCGTCACCCCCTACCTAGTTTAAACTCACCTTTGCTGCTATGTACCCCTCTATCCCCTGTTTTAAAAATCCCTCCCTCCTCCCCACTCAAGTGCAGCCTATCTCCAGTAGATAGATCATTGTTGTCCCAGGTTTTCCTCAGCCCCCCACTAACCTGTACCCCTTGGATCAACACCATTCCTCCAGCCATGCATTGGACTCTCTAATCCTCCCTTTTCTTGCTGTACTCACGCATGGTACTGGGAACTCCTCCAAGAAGGCCACCGATTCCCCAGTTCCTCACAAGCCTTACACAGTTCCTTGAACCTCTACCACACCACTTCCACAGTCTCCCCTGCAGGTCATTTGTACCCATGTGCACCACAAGATGCGGTTTCCTCCTACCCCTTCTTATGCACTTCAGAATTGACTGCCCTGCCCTGCCCACCATTAACCCAGGTATGCACTCCACCCATATATGACTGTGCCTTTCCCCATTACTGCCCCATCTTATCCCTTTTAGTATGGAATCCCCCAGCACTAGTTTCCCCTCCTCATCCTTCCTCGTTCCCACCCCCACCTTACTACCTTGGTATCTATCTCTGGAGTCCACTACCTTTGCTTCTCTGCCCTTCCCCCCTACTTCTCCCTCACCTCCCACCCCGATCTGTCCCTCCTCTCCCTCCCCACCTCATCCCTATCCTTCACTTCCCTCCCAACCTCCCTGGACCCCCCACTGCCTATCTCATCCTCTCTCCCTTCCCTATTCCTTTCTCCTTCCTCTCTACTCCCTTCGTCCATCTTTCCAGCTGTGCCCCCATTCCATTACCATTGGCTCCCTCCTCCACCCTCCACAACCTTTGGCTCCCTCCTCTGCCCTTCACAGCCTTTGTTCTCACTGCAATCAGATTTTATCACACAGCCACCCAACAGTCTGGCATTTGATGCAGCTGTTCGGCCTCATGGTGTCATGTATAGCTCTGCATGACTGGGTGAGACTAAACATGAGGACACTACAAAGGTTCATTAGAATACTGGGACTATGTTTCACAGAATTTTCAAATGAGACTATCATTACCCATACCCACAAAGCAGTCTATACGGTGGTGAACTCAAGACAACAATCTTCTAAAAGGGGCAATCTTCGATAAACGCATTTCCATAACAATATACATGGACACCTCTATGTGAGGTTGGGGAGCAGTACTGGAATCTACCATGGTACAAACTAAATGGTCAACAGTGGAGGCAAAGTTACCCATCAATGTCCTAGAGATGAGAGCAATCAGACTGGCACTCGTTCATTTCAGCAGTCACTTGTAGGGGCCACAATTTATAGATAAGGATGAACAGCAGGATCACAATGTGGTACATAAACCAGCAGGGGGAACAAAGAGCAGACAAATGGCCAAAGAAAGTAACATTCTCATGAAATGGGCAGAAATTCCCCTGTAAAGTCTGTCAGTAATGCATCTAGCAGAGGAACTCAGCACACAAGCAGAGTAGCCCAGTCCCCAAACACTCAACCCAGGAGAACGGCAGCTCAATTGACAAGTATTTCAATCAAGCCAGAAACCAATGGGAGCCCTTCCAACTGGATCTGATGGTCACAAAAGACAAGTGCCAAAGTTCTACTCAGGGTACAGAGAATGTGAGTCAGCAGGAATAGATGCACTTTCATCCCCATAGAAAGTCAGGAGAGCCTATGTATTTCCACCAATCTCCTTGATAGAGATTGGTACACAGGATCCTGGAGTCCACCAGAAGAATAGTCTTAAATAGCCCCAAACTGACCCAGGAGAACATGGTTCACCTCCATAATGCAGATGCTAATAAACAATCTGGTCCCACTCTCAAATCAAACAGACTTTCTGTCTCAAGGATCAATTTTTCATCTACTGTAGTACTACACACTCTCAAACTGATGAAAAGGCTGCTCAGAGGAACACACTGCTAGAACTGGGACATTTCCATAGGGTGGCTGACAACATGTTGCAATCACACAGACTCTCAGCTAACCATACGTGCAACAGACATTGGTTCATCTTTACCAGGTCGTGCAATTCTAAATCAGTTACTCTCACTTCCTGCAACATCCCCCAGTGGCTGGAATTCAAACAGGATAGGTTTGACAAATGACTCTCCACAACATCACTCAGAGCCCAGAAAGCCACAAGAAGAGCAAAAAAATGTCACACGGAAGGGATCCTGCCTGGGGCACACCTGCAGGTCCAGACATTTTTCAGGACCACTGACAAAATCAAACCCAAACAAAGATCAACGGTAGCCCTGTGGCACCTAAACCTGGTACTTGATGCCTTATCCAAGGACCAATGTAAACCCATAGACTCCATTTCTCTGTATTTTTGGATATTAAAGATAGATTTCCTCATTGCAATATTTTCAACTCTTAAGACTAGTGAATTGCAGACACTGTCTTGTGCTGAGCCCTTTCTCACTTTCCACCTGGACAGGGTGATGTTCATGATGGTCCACTCCTTTGTTCCTATCATCTTTCACCCTTTCCCAAGACATCTCCCTTCCTTCTTTTCAGCCAGATATTGATGATCCCCATAGGGATACCCTACTGCATCTGGACATGGATCACTCAATTAGAGCTTACCTAGACAGAACTGCTCCATTCAGAAAGTCTCAGAGGGTGCTCCTTCTGATTCAGGTACACAAGTGAGGCTCACCCACTTCTTGCTGTACCACTGCCAGGTGGTTGACAGTCACTACTATTAAGGCATGCACATATTCTCATCTGCCTTGCCCCCACATATTACAACTTACTTCACCAGGTCAGTGGCAACCTCCTAGGTGGAAAGAAATGTGATCTGTATTGCAGACATCTGTGCAGCAGCCACTAGGTCTTCAGTTCTTACATTCTTGAGGCACTAAACTGGACACCATGGACCATGAGAAAGCCACCTTTGGTTGAATGGTCCAACACTCTAAACCACTTCCTCCTCATCCCACCCCAGGTTCTTCTGATGCTGCTACATCAATCACCAAGTAGTAATGTCCTCAGAGTGCTGTGATAATGAAAGTTTACTTATTTGGTAAAGTTGATTATAGAAGCACCTTTTACAACATTCCATGGTCAACCCGAGGAGGAATGTGGAATGCTAATTTTTCAGTGCTTACACTACACCTGTAGAGATTGTTTCAGTTTTGTGTTCTAGAATGTTTGCTAGTTTGTCTTGTATTTAGTAGCTTATATGATTTCATGGTTGTAGAATACATAGCTAGTGCTTCAAACACAAAGCCCATTGAATCCAAGATTTCCTGGTCTCCACTGTTTTTCCAGTTGTTCTCATGGTTGACTGTTCTGTACTTTTTTAAAGTGTCTTTTGTTGTTAAGTTAATATATTTTTGCAGGAAGAAAGGCTTCAGAGGTTTTGCACTGAGGAAGCTGCAACAGGAAAGGGCGGAGACAGGATCAGATTCAAAGTTTCAGTTTGTGAATCAACCTATCAGATGATACCTCTAAGACCCCAATAGTGATGGCTTTAGAGTGTTGTAAAAAGTACTCCTATTATCACCTTTACCAGGTGAATAAACTTCCATTATGGTCTTATTGGATTTTGTGCACTGTGCGAAACAGGACAAGAGGGCTAAAAACTAATTCTCCTAACGTGGAAGCCATTCACGCCCCAAAAAAGAGGAACAATTATTTAAAAATTAATCTAACCAGTTACTCAACACACATACATGGTAACGTAGTTAAACAGTTCAGGTCATGAGTTAAAACATACATTATTATTTCTTTCATTTTGTATCCATAGTTCTCTTTCAACTTTAGTATGCATTCTGCTGTTTGCATTGTTGTACTTTAAAAAAATCACACAATTTAATTCCTGATAGAATTTTGCTGAACAAAATTGCAATTCTATGGGAATTATGCCACCAGACTTTATAATTCTGCAGATCCTTACTAGAAAACATTTTTATTGCAGCACATTAATTATGTATGCAAGATTTCATCGAGGAAATGGAGGGCACCTTTTTCAACTGAAATTAGAAATATCATTCTTTTGATTGTTACAAAGGCAAGCCCAAGATTAATAAACCATTGCTCTGATTTTTTTTTTTTTTTTTTTTTAGTCTTTGGTAACCAGGTAAGGCCCACTAGGCACAAGTGCCTGTTTTCAGGGGTGGCCTGGGAGCACTGAGTGGTTAAGTGACTTGCTCAGAGACACACAGTACACAAGTGGAGGTTGTGAGAATCAAACCAAGGTCTGGATGTACCAAGCTTGTTCACAGCTCATTACTCTAACCTCTAGGATATACTGCCAGCCCAAATGGGTGTTTACTCACCTGGTAAAGGTGATTGTGTTGGTTGGCATCCATGGCACTCCAGACATTACCTCATGGGTTACAGCCCACCTGATAGGCTAATGATGCACATGACCCAGATCAGATTTCCAGTATATCCAGGTCCCAGGAACCCCTGCTCTCCAGTTTGATTTTTCCATAGCTGAAAAGAAGAGAATATAACACAAGCAAGCAATGCACACAATAATGACTATTAAGGATGAGATATGCAGCGACAGGAGTACAATAGTGGGGCCAGAGGCCTCAATTTGTGCCTATTCTGTACACACTACCTCGGAACCATGGTTGGGCTTGATTTCTGTTGCTGCGGAATAAGCCTGAGGGAGTAGGGACCTCCTGAATCTCTTTCTTCCTCTTCTTGTGGTACGCTCCGATCATACCCGAGGGAGGGCCTTGGAGTGCCATGGATGCCAACCAACACAATCACCTTTACCAGGTGAGTAAACACCCATTGTGATTGGTTGGCATCTCATGGCACTCCAGACATTACCTCATGGGAGATAAGAAGCAGTTTAAGTCTCTGGGTGGGATTCGGATGGATCGGAGGGACTGAGAGAGGTGGCCACAGCAAGGACGTGAGAGGCAAAGGTTGGTCTGAAGGCCTGGAGTTGCTCTAGCCTGTAGTGCCTCACAAAGGTGTGTAGAGAGCTCCAAGTAGCAGCCTACAGATGTCCTCCAGGAGATACCAGTGCTCGTTCCGCCCATGGTGGGGCAGCCCTTGTGGAGTGCTCTGATCCCTGTGGGCGGGGTTAGGCTTTTCCGTATAGGCGCTACCGACCCGTTTTATCCAGCCGGCGATGGTGGTTTTGGATGCCGCTAGCCCTGTCATTGACCCCTCGAGACAATGAAGAGTCTCTCCGTCTTGCGGATGGGTTGAGACTTGGCCAGGTAGACTGAGAGGGCTGACCTGACGTCCAGAGGGTCAGGTGGAACTGTTCCCATCTTGTGGAGTAGGGGCGGGTCAGGGTGGGTAGGTCTTGGTTGTTCCCTATGGAACTTTGTGGGGATCTTCGGTTGGAATGCCGGGACAGTCCGAAGCCGTACTCCTTCGGGGCTGAAGGTGGTGTAGGGCGGTGCGCAGGACAGCACACTGAGCTCCCCAATTCTCCTGGCCGAGCAGATGGCCACAAGAAAAATGGTCTTCAGGCCTACCCAGAAGAGTTCTGCTTCGGCGAGGGGTTAGTATGGTGGTGCCCTTAGGGAGTCCAGTACCAGAGGTAGGTCCCAGGGTGCAACCCTGGGTCTGGCCCTGGGTCGCATGAGGTCCACAGCCCTAAGAACCGGACTGCATCTGGGTGGGCTCCTGGTGGGTGCCCTCGACCAGACCTCTGCCCCCCTATGGCTGCCAGCTGCACCCTCAGTGAGGAGGGTGCCAGTCCCTATCCACCCCTTGCTGCAGGAACAACAGGATAGTGGGGAGATAGGCTTGTTCGGTACCGAAGCCTCGACGCTGGCACCACTGTGAGAAGATGGCCCATTGCCTCCTCAGACGGGGTAGAGGTGGTGGAGGCACGACGCGACCGGAGGAGCGTGCCTATGACCGACTCGTGGTACCCAGAGGCCGATAGTTGGACCCTCTCAGGAGCCAGGCCGTGAGTTTCAGAGTTCGAGGGGACGGGTGCATCACGGGACCCTGTGACAGCATATCTGGCCTGGTCAGGAATCGGAAGCTGGCCAAGGCAATCTCTGTGATCTCTGTGAACCACGATCTTTGGGGCCAGTATGGGGTCACCAGGATGACCGTGATCCTGGATTTCCGGATTTTCTCCACGACTTGAGGAATGAGGGGCAGCGGGGGAAACACATATGCGCCGTGCCGAGGCCACTCCTGAGACAGGGCGTCTGTGCCCTGGGAGTGCACATCCATGAACCTGGACAAGTACCTGTCCACCTGGGCGTTGTCCCTTGATGCCATTAGGTCTATGGACACGGGGCCCCACGCTGTCTGGATTAGACGAAACAGGTCTGGGTGAAGACGCCATTCTCTGGGATGAATCTGTTGGCGGCTGAGCCAATCCGCCCTTATGTTCAGTTTCCCAGCTAAGTGGACCGCCCCTAGGTGGGATAGGTGGGTTTGGGCCCAGCTCAGTACTCTGGTGGTTTCCCGTGACATGGCCTTGCTTCTGGTACCCCCCTGTTTTGCTATATATGCCACCATCACGCGGTTGTCTGATTTGATCAGAACCGACTGCCTTTGTATGATGTGCTGGAAAGCCCGTAGCATGTGGAACACCGCTCTCATCTCCAGTACATTTATTGACAGTAGGGCCTCCGTTGGGGACCAGGTGCCCTGCTCCGACTCGTCCCCCAGGCAGGCTCCTCAACTGGAGGCTCGCGTCTGTCTCGATGGAGATTTGGGAGGTGGTTCCAGTGGGACTCCTCTGGACAGATTTCCTGGGGTGACCCACCACCTCAAAGAAGATCTCACTTCCTCGGGTAGCTGTACCGTGCGGTGCAAGTTGAATTCGTTTGGCGCACCGTTTGCCAGGATGAAGTGTTGGAGTGGACGCATGTGCCACCTGGCCCATGGGACGAGGTCGATGCAGGAGGCCATGCAGCCCAGGAGTTTCGCGACCTCTGCCACGGTGGTGCGAGGGTGCGACCTTAGCTGGCCGGCCAGTTTCCGGAGACTGCGGATCCGCTCGGGGGTCGGCTTTGCCCAGCCGTCTGCTGAGTTGATGATGGCCCCCAGGTGCTCGATTTGTTGGGTCGGATGGAGCTGGCTCTTCTCCTCGTTCACCACCCAACCGTGGTCCCTGAGTGCACATACGGTGAGCTGTGTATGAGCGTGCGCCTGAGCTCTGGACCATGCGCGTATGAGCCAGTCGTCCAGGTACGGAACTATGTCCAGCCCCTGTTCCCTGAGCCTGGCCACCAAGGTGATGGAGACCTTGGTGAAGACCCTGGGGGCTGAGGACAGACCGAATGGGAGTGCCCGGTACTGGAAGTGTTGGCCCAGTACGTGGAAGCGTAGGAACCTTCTGTGGCTCTTGATGATGGGGATATGCAGGTAGGCGTCCTTTAGATTGATGGAGGTTAGAAGTCGCCACTGATCCCCTCGTAGGATGGATCGGACAGTTCCATCTTGAACCAAAGGGAGCACGATTTGTTCAGACGTTTTAGGTCCAGGATGGGCCAAGCTCCCCGACTTTTGGGCACTAGGAAGAAGATGGGTACATGCCTTCCCTTGCTCCTGAACTGGGACTGGTTGAATGGCCCTGTTCTGGATCAGATCTGCCAGGATACTCTGTACTTGGTGTGGCGAGGACCTCCTTCTGGAGATGGGAGGCAGGGCGAACCGTTGGGGTATGGGCTGGTGAGTCAGCTCTATGGTGTATCCCCTGGAGACCATGTCCCGGACCCACCTGTCGGATGTGGTGATCTCCCAGCGGTGGGTGAACAGAGACAACCGCTGGCCGACCGGGGGGTACCAAGGGGTTGTCGGGGAAGCGGAGTCACTGTCTTCCCCTGAATCCTCGTCCACGGCCTCCTGACCTTTGGCCTCTAGGTTTGAAGGAGGAGGGGGACTTGTAGCTGTTGAAGGCGGGGGTACGTGAGAAGGATGTGGGGACCCGACTCCAAAAGGAATGGTTCTGTGAGTAGGGTTCCTTGCGGCTTTGGCTCCTGGCCCCGGGCCGGAACCTTCGTCTAGCAGCTGGTAGATGTGAGGGCCTTGATCTATTCCTTAAGAGGTCCCTACCCTCTTCCTTCTGTTTCAGATAAGTCTGTAGGCCTTCCCCAAATACATGAACCCCTTAAGGGTAAATTTAAGTAAAGTCTTAGATTCTGAGTCGGCGTCCCAGAGTTTGAGCCATAGTGCTCTGCGTGCCCGATTTATGATGGCGGACGCCCTGGCCTGTAGGCGCAAGGAGTCCACTGCCATGTCCTCAAGGTACTTGGCTGCATCGAGGGTGCAATCTAATAGTTCAGCCTCCCTCGACTTCAGACTTCCCTGCTCCTGCAGTTCCTCCAACCAGTGGATCTGGGCCCTAGAGGTATAGATTGCCGCTGTCATTGCCTTGGCCATGGTACCCTCGATTTCGAAAGTCTTTTTAAGCATGTCCTCAATCTTCTTGTCGGTAGGGTCCTTGAGTGCTATGGTCCCACGCGGTAGCACGGTCTTCTTGCTCAAGGCTGCCACTTGGGGGTCGATGGAGGGGGCCTTGCACCAGGCGTCGGACTTGTCGCCCTGAATCGGGTACATTTTGAGTAAGTTCCTTCTGTTCGGCATTCTGCCCGGATCCGTGGATTGCCATTCGGTGTGAATCAGTTCCTCAATGGCCGGGCAGACTGGGAAGGTCTCTGGGGTGATGGTCCTTAGCTGGATCATAGGGTCTAACTTGGATTCAGTCTTCTCCCCTCCTTGTTCCTCCATGGCGAGGCCCATGGTGGCCTTGATGATCTTCATGAGACCGGGAATAGTCTCGAATGCGCACAGTTTTGAGGTCAGGGACGGAGTTGACTCGAGATCCTCTATGTCCGAATCCATGCCGTGTTCCTCCTCCTCCTCCCCCTCATCGAACTCGTCCACTTTCTCCCTTTCTTCAGTGTTGCCGTCCTGGGAAGCTGGGAGGCGGTTCCTCTGGTGCGGTGGTTCCTCTGGAGGGTCGGTCTGACGAGAGGCTCCGCGTTGGCGGTCTAGCTCTGTTATGTGTAAGTGACTCCAGCTTCTCCATGATCCTCAGCATGAAGTTTTGCTGGCTCTCCATCATGCGCCGCAGCTTGCTGGTTTTGAAGCAGTAGGGAGCCGGGTCCACCCATGTCGAGTTGCTGGGGCCGGGTAGCGAAGGAGCCAGCGGTGGAGTTCTCTCTGTTAAGGACAGCTCGTCGTCCATGAGGCAGGCTGCGCATAGGGGCCCTGGAGTTTGGGGGAGGAGATTCGCGATGCACGCGGTGCACTTCTTTGCCTTAACCATCTGCAAGGTAATAGAGAGAGAGATCTGAGCAGAGGAAAGGACTCTGGCATTTTTCCCCCCTTAGGCCCAGTTATAAGGCTTCTGTGGTAAAGGCGCTGTGTGAGGGCCTTTAACCCGAGCCACGTGGGTGGAGACTTGTAACCGGAACATTTCCCCTTTATCAATAGGTTGGCGATCCTGCTCGAGAGGGCGGGCCCGCTGTGGGAGGGGGCCACGACCCCCCCCCGAGCTGGGAATGGGGTCGCAGGATCTGCCTGGGTGGCTGTGTGAGGTACCCGGCAGTAGCTCTGTGGTGTCCAACTGGGGTCGCTATGGGAGGGACCTGGAGTGAACTGACAAGTCTCATCATTTTTTTTTTTTTTTGAAGGAGGCCCCTGTGAAAGTAACAGAAATGCTGCTGTCCATTGATGCACCCCCCCATTGTTGGCGTTGTATGAAGCAGTGGGGATCTGCCAGGGAGGGGCTTAGGGCCGGAGAGTGCACCTGCAGGGCTCTAACCGCTGGCCAGACCGCCTGCCTGCTCGGGGGGGGGAGCCATAATCTTTGGGAAAAGCAGAGTGGCAACCGTAAGCTACTGCCCATGTTCTAGACTGCAGGAGTGGGAAGCGAACCAGCAACTTAATCCACTGCTCGGATTAAGTACTCCATCCATCTATTGTGCCACTGTCAGAGCCTGGCATCTCCTGAGCTCCCCCGAGGATTCGGTGTCTGGCGTGGGAGCGTCGCGCTGTCCCCACCCCCACCCAGGTAGGGAGTGAGTAGTAAGTGACAGCAGCTGGGGGCGTATGGAGTAGGCCAGCGAGTTGCGGGAGTGGGAGGCGACTCGGCGGCTAGGCCTGGATTTGATTGGCGGGCGGGGAACAGCCAGAGTTGTGTAGTCGACTCGCGAGGCTGAAAAGAGGGGGTGGCCTGAGGGTGAAGGAGGCCCGCGTCGGTCTGAGCGATCAGCAGTCAGGCGGGGTAAAGGCGACTCATGGGCCTGGTGATGAGCCTTGCACCAAGGGAGGAGGGAGGCAAGATCGAGGTCACGGGGGCAGAGGCGTTTCGCAGAGCTGACAGTGGGCCATGGCCTGTGGATGGGAGGTGTTGTCCAGACGACCCGCGGAGTCGCGGGGAGTAGAGGCGACTCGTGGCCTAGATGGTAGGCCTTCCGGCCGGGGAGGTGGTGTAGGCAATCCGCGGAGTCGGGGGGGCAGAGGCGACTAGCAGATGGATGGGCCAGGTGAGAGCCTGGACGAGAGAGCTTGTGGACCCGTGGCATGGACGCGGGGACTGCAAGAGCACCAAGGGAGCTGGGTGAGGAGAGGGAGGGTCCCTCGAGGTGAGGGAGGGCCGCAGATGGGACCGCGGGAGTCAAAGGGAGAGAGGTGGACTCATGAGGGTTTTTCCAGGTGAGGCCTGGTGGGAGGAGGCCAGCAGGGGCCGCGTGGCTTCTAGAGCAGGCAGCTGCGCTGCCTAGGGAGGCCTGGAAGAGCAGGGCTTGTGGCCCAGATCGCGAGGATCCGTGGCTTAAGATGCAAAACCTCCCAAGGCACCACAAATAACAACATAAATAGATTACTAAGGAGCAAAACTCCTGGACAACCAAAAATAATGCTATAAGATCAGATATTTCTAGAGCACAAGGTGCTCCTCTCTAATTATAAAGTAAGATTAAATTATAAGCACACACGAAAGCTGTTGAGAAAACACAGTTCCTACTATAAGTTAAAAGAGCAGACAGAGGTTCTCTGGATGCTTCTTGCCTATTCAGATGCACAATTACAACTGGAGAGCAGGGGTTCCTGGGACCTGGATATACTGGAAATCTGATCTGGGTCATGTGCATCATTAGCCTATCAGGTGGGCTGTAACCCATGAGGTAATGTCTGGAGTGCCATGAGATGCCAACCAATCACAATACTTCCTTGTGCAAATACTACCTCTGCAGTCTTGGATTGGTCAGATAGTATAAGTTAACCATAGGTGCAAATCAAAGAAGATAGGACACAATCAAAATTAGTTCTCTGGCTGGCCCACTGGTGCAGCAGTAGGGCTACTGCCTAACCATGCTGATGCCCTGGTTTCAAGAACAGTCCCAAAAAATCAGAGAGCCAGCCAGGGGGAGGAGCACTGAGCATCCTAGGGACAGTTCTTCTCCCCCAGGGGTATGTGGGTGAGCATCCAGCACATGACTGACCTCTGGCAGAGGCCAGGGGGAGCAACTGCAGGAGGTGAGTCATAGAGGAGACACCCAGACAGCAACACTTTGGTGCACTATGTCAGTGCATGCCATGCCTCCCGGGGAACAAGCAACAAAAAAATGCCACCCACCATTGATGATGCCCCACTCCTCCAGTCCCACTGCACCCACCAGGAACGCTCAGTTGGTGACTGAGTACAGTCCTCCGTTGGGTACAGCCTAGCCCCACAGACCCACTCTGGAGGGTTAGAGGAGGAGGAACACCAGCAATTGGGGGTCTGCTGGGAATTGATGCCAGTATCTGTGGGGGCATACCTGCTCACCAGCCCCACTCAGGGTGGCAAGTCTGGGAGGACCACCACTGAGGTAAGTCCTGAGAGGGGTAAGAGGAGGCTGGGAAAGTGGGGACTAATAGGAGGATTCAGCACTAAAAAGAATATATAAAAAAAAGTTAGTTCTCCATGCTACAAAGTTCAGAAACACTCAAACACTGTACTTTAAAAATTAAGACGTGAGCTATCCTGGCCAATCAGATGGTAAACTAACCATGCAAATGCACTCACATGTCCTAAAGTTTTTTCGTATGTAGCATTTCAGAGCAATTTAGGTGTCCAACATATAAAAGATGAATCATATTGTATATTATGCAATAATGTATTTTATTTAGGTTGTATCACATTATATACTTTCTATTGTCCATTGTCTGTATTGCTCATAAATATTCATGAGAACTTGCATGCTGTAGTTGAAAACAGTAGTTAAAAATAAATAAAAATCCGAACAGATCCAAATTGTTTGTGAGTACCAACATGTTCATAATTTCAGATCTTAGCCCAGATTTATTACTTGCACCACACTTTCAGATTTTTCACAGTTGCACACAAGAAACTGTGATTCCCTGTAAGTATAAATATTCATTTTAAAAGAGGCAGAGAAAAAAATGGAAGAAAAAAAACACTATTATTCTTCATCTAAGGCTTACTGTATCCATAGCAACTTGAAAAAATATATAGACTACCCACTAAAATGTTTCACTTTGTTGCAGGGATAAACATATATTCAATCCATTTTTCAACAGCTTGCAAAATATCCAGTCCCATAAATGTAAGTATGCACTCTTCAACTGTTCTTTTACTTATCTTGGGTCTGGGGACCAATGTAAAATAATATGAATGTGCAAGGAGGAAAATAAAACATTAGTCCTGTGCTCTGGTTAAAGTAATGACCAAGTAATATTTATTGTGTTATTCTATTTTCATGGCATAAGACATTATGAAAACAATAAAATAGCACAGCATTACAAACAGTGAACACATGCCTTAGTGCCATCTAGTTAAATCCACCTGCTCCTCAAACAGGCCCATCAGCATATATTTTCTCTTGTAGTACCTTTTCCATTCACAGTTAAATCAGTGAATAGCTGCACAACCTCTGTTGGCAAACTGACATGTTGCACTATTAGAACTCTTCAACTAATGAAATACTTTTTTAGAGGAGCACATGATCATTTTATAGCAGATATTAGATTCCATGTATAAGGGCATATAGATGCACAGTCAAAATGGCAATATCTTCATTTTCATGTGGTCAGATACATGGTATCTAATAAAAGTATAAGCTTTAAAATGCATACAGGAACAAAAAACAAATGGACTGCAGCATTAGCCCAGCTTGCTTTCATCAGTGGCTCATGGCCATTTAAACAGCCCCAGAAATCACAGAGGCAATTTTGAAAAACAATTTCATGACCTATTTTCATTTATACATGCCTGTATTTTCTGTGCATAGCTAACCCTTTTCTATATAAATACCTGGGCTGTATGGAATGTGGAATTCCACTGGCGGAATTCAAGTTTAATGGTAATTCCACTTCTGAAATAATTTTAGTCTGCTGAATTTTGAAAAGTATTTCTGTGTAAATCATGGAATAATATTCAGTGGGTCACTTAATCCTGCAGAATAATTTTACACCAGTTGTGGAAAAGAAATGTGCAGTTTATGTAAACTGCAGATTATTAGTTCACAAAAAACATTTTGCATGCAAAATGTCGGATTCCATTACTGATGGAATTCCATGAAATTTCCCAAAATTCCATAGAATTACATTACTTTAGAATTTGAACATTCCACACAGCACTAATAAATACATATACAGTATTAACATGAAAGCAGGGTAACTATCCCCTAGATTCCTTATCTCTTCTTCTTGTCTGTACCTGACCTCATAATATTCAGTTTATTACATTATAGTATGTTGCTGTGCAAATAAAGGTGATGTCACAAGAAGAAGAAGACAATTATGATGGCAGGTGTCACCAAGCTGCCAGAGCATATTAAGACATGGTGGCATCAATCCTGTTTTTATGTTAATCTACCTAGATAAAGAGAAAAGGTTGGTACTAAAAATGGTGAATGTGTGGAATACTAAATGAAATGGGTCTCGTAATTATGTTTTACAATGTTTCCCATGTGATAACAGAGACTTAGTTCAGTTGTCACTGCAGTGGGGAATGAACAGCAGGGATCGTAGATCATTTGTGGGGCTTATGGATAGCCTGTCATTTCATCTTTCTTGTCTGAATAAGGTTGCAAGGATAATTGGAGCCGCATACCAAGTTTGGCACAGATACATTTTCTAAGTGGAGCCTTATTACAAAAAAGTTGTATCTTTTCTATCCAAAATTAGTGCCCATCACAGCAGATTATTTTGGATGGATGATCTCAAATAATCCAGATAGTTTAGGATGATGACAAGGACAGATCATTATCTACTCCATACCAAGAATTTGTACCTAAAATTTACATTATCTGTGGTGTCTGGGCATCTAGTGAATAGATAATGGACCCCTAATACAGACGAACCCTGTATAAGGATATAATAATATGTAAGAATTCTGTGTAGAGGCTTAAAAGGTCTTCAGGGTACATCTTAGACAGAGGAAAAATGATGATAATAATTTAAGAATGAAAAACAGACTGGTACTAGGTAAAAAAATTGAAAACATTGTCCACACGATCAAAAACCACACACGAAAACACCACAATCAATAAGCACTCAGCAAAAACACCAAACGCTACCATAGCACCACAACAAAACAAAATTATACCATGTGTGTTCATGGGAGGCCCCCAAATTCTCTGATCTATAAATAATCACCTCTGGGAGGGAGGCAACTTGTGGAAATGGAGAAACATCTGTGGGGGCAGCTTCAGTATGGGGAGGAACGTCAGATGGGGCAGGCAACTCGAGGATGGGGAGAACCACGGGGGGGATTCATTGAGGAGGAGCAAGAGGAACCCAGCAGGACAACTGGTGGTTGGGGGGGCACAAAGTGCAGTGTAGGGGGTGTACACAGTTAAGCTATAAGTTGGGAGGGGGAAGAAAAAAAAATGGAAAGAATTAGTTGTCCCAGGGTCAGGAGTCGAATGCCAGTCCACTAACATTCCAACAACCTCTGCTGCCTATGGCTCTATTCTCTATGCCACAGCATCTGCTCAGCAACACACCAACCAGCATACACTTTATCCTCCCCCCTGATGGCCAACAGCTACAGGGATAGTGCTAACACTACTTGCTCTACACTATCCCTGTAGCTGTATTAGTAATCTCTATTTTTGCATCATGGATTTTCATGCGCTGTAATCCTGGCAATATATTCACTGGGTATGGAGCAGACCAGCAAGGCAAGGGAAGATTATGCCTTTTATTTTCAGGGATTCAAAGATTTAAATGTACCATAATGTATGGCCAGCAACTCAGGTCATTAGGGCCACTTTCTACTCTCAAGATCAAAACTAATCAAACTGATCGAGGGTAGATGAATCCTCGTTACCCAGGTAGATATAAAAAAGTGACTGCACAGTGGCATTTTGGTGCAGGGGCACTTAAACTAGGAATAAAGTCTACAGTTCTACCAGACTGATTTCCCATGCAGATGTGAGGGGAATATGTAGATAAAAGACTAGGTTTTCTGATGTGAACCAACTCCAAGAGATAATATTGTAAGCTCTGAGCAGGCTTCTACGCTGATTGCGGCACTGGCTAGGCTCCTTCCTCAACGGGCCGCATATGTTCACTGACCCGTCCACCCCAAGCAGAGCATATCAGGCAAGCCCTGAGCAGGCTTCTATACTGATTGCGGCACAGGCTCAGCTTCTTCCTCAGCTGGCCGCATATCTTCACTGACCTGCCCACCCCAAGCCGAGGATACCAGGCAAGCCTTGAGCAGGCTTTTACACTGATTGCGGCACCAGCTCAGCTCCATCCTCAGTCGGCCGCATATATTCACTGACCCACACGCCCCAAGCTGAGCATATCAGGTATCCTAAAAGAACTCAGATCGCCACAGCTTCAGAGCTGAAATTTTGATTGCATTCCCCAGGCTGCAGCCAGTGTGCCATTGGTTGGCTCAGGATTTCCAGCTCCTCTGCCTCCAATAGCACTTGGCGCTCGCTGCTCCTGTTTGTTGCTGCTTTACTGCTCTCTGATTTTGTTATTTGCCTATTTAAATTTTTTCCATGGAGCGCCTCACACTGATGTTTCTATTTAAATATTTTAATTGAGGCTTTCATTAAAGAACAGATAGCAGTAATTAATTTCTTGCCATGTACTCACTCTATTAAATCATAGCTTTCCCATACCATCGGATAATTACTGTTTTACAGCATGCTAATTCTTGACTGTGCTCTGCTACCAAATGTTAAAATACTGTTAGTAGCCATTTCATTTTGTACTGTTGGGTGACTTTCTACTGAGTGCTGCTTCTACATGGCCTATTTCTGTATCTCATAGCCTGCTTTCCGTCCTTTCAGCCCAACCCCAGTATCTTCCTTACTCTCAGTCTTTCCTTTGTTCTCTTGGCTGTCATTTGCGCCAGACCCCTATCAACACCCTCTGAACTATTCCTGTCTCCCTTTTGCTCTATGCCCTTTCCTAACACCCACTTCTCCAGCTTTTGTTCTCTCTTTCTGCCTGTCCCCTTCCCCCCCAATGTAGCATTGCCCTGCCCTTGGACTTCTTATGTAACTCAACCTTTCCTCTCTCTATCTCTCTCTCCAGGCAAGCCGTGAGCAGGCTTCTACAGTACACTGATTGCCGCACCAGCTCAGCTCCTTCCTCAGCTGTCGCATATCTTCACTGATCCGCCCTCCCCATGCTGAGCATACCAGGTATGCTAAAAGAGCTTGGATCCCCACCATTTCAGAGCTGCAATTTCAATTGGACTGAAATCTTGAGCCTGCCATCGGCTGGCTCAGGATTTCAAGCTCCTCTGCCTCCGATAGTGCTTGGCGCTCACTGCTCCTGCTTGTTGTTGCTTTGCTGCTCTCAAATTTTGTCCCACCTTCCCTTCCCAGCCCTGACTTCTATCAAATGCTCTTTCTTAGTGCTTGACTCCACCTCTGGTCACCCTATTGGTGAGTCCATTTGTCAGCAGTTAGTTCTGTCCTCTCCTCCCATTCTGTCGATTCTGTCCTCTCCTCCCATTACTGGCTTGAGCCTGAGCCTCTCCTCTTTCTGCCATCTTTCTAACTAGTCAGGCCTCAGCACAGGGAAAGTGGCACTGCCTGAAACCCAGCCCCTTTCCAAACCCCCTCCCTGCATTTCTTCTACAGACCTCCCACCCACTTAGCCTAATCCCTCTAATGTTTCCTAATCCCTAGTCCCCATGGGAAGCCCTGACTTGACTACCCATACCCGCCCACCTTATCTGAACTCTGTCTTATATAGTGGCTTGTGATCACATGACTGGTAGCAAAATTTACTAACTGCCCATTTCCTCCTTATGCGGCTCTACCAATAGAGGGAGCTTAGCAGCTCGAGCATAGTTTCTGCTAAACAGCGATCCAGCTAACTTCAAAGGGCCTCCTACTTCACTTTAAAAATCCATACTATTGCCTTGCAATGTCACTCAGGGCATCTGAGACACTATTGTGCCTCGTCATGTTCTCTCTGATATCACAGATGGGACAACCTTGCATCAGGTTGCCTCCTACCTCCAAGCTAACCCTCCAGGAGCCTATCCTTAATATGTACATCTCAATCACCTCCCCCTACTTGGGGACAATAGCCTACACCATGCATGGGCACCCTAGGGCATGGCCACAGTGCTATCAACCAAAAGATCCTTCATTGCTTCAGCCCATCCCTAGATTTGTTGCCAAATGTAGCCCCACTAAAATACTTGTGTCCAGTAAAAGTCAATGGTCAAGAAGTTATAAACTCTTACTGTACCACATTACTTGCCTGCTTCTTCTGCTACTGCTACTCTCGGGCAATATACACCCAAACCCTGGCCCACCTCATACCCAGAACTTGCCACCTCAAAAAGCAACATGGTTCATGCTGGCTGCACTAAATATCTGCAGCCTACTTCCCAAATTAGATAGTCTGAAAGTATTGGTTACCTGACACAACCCCGACATCCTCTCGGTAGTGGAAACATGGCTATCACCTAAGATACCAGACACTGCTATCACATTGCCTGGGTACACCCTAATCAGGCAGGACCAAATCTCAAAAAGAGAAGGTGGCTGTATCATCAATATAAAGGATTCTCTCCAGGGTCATGTCCTACCCCTCACCGGCCACAGTGCCAACCTGCAAATCTTGCCCATCGAACTCCTGCTTAGAGCTCACAACAGGGCACTTATGATACTCACAGTCTACATCCCACCCAAAACTGCAGTGGTAGGAACCAGTGACCTGTTGGACTTTACCAGTACCCTGAGCCTAAATTCTGAAATTGTACTACTCGGGGACTTCCACATCAACTGGCTCTCCCCTGCTGCTGCCACTGTGAGGGACACGTTAACTGCTATCCACTTCTCCCAAAACATTGAGATTCCAACAGGGGTCAACTGTAAAATGGGTACCAGCACACTAATGGACTGGGTCCTTTCGAACCGACCTGCACATATCTCAAACACTGCCATCCTCCCCTTCTCCCTGAGTGATCACTCCCCCGTGATATTCACCTGGAACAACAACTTCTGTTAACGTCCTCCCAGAATTATAACCAACTGTGTTCTTCTTAAAGGACACCTGCCTAAATTAAAAGTGGACCTGCGATGTCCAGACTGGAATGGCCTCCATGAAGCCAAGAAAGTTTTTGATGCCCTCGACCACTTCATAATGAAATTCAATGCTGCTTGTAATAAACATGACCCTATGAAAACAAGAAAAACAAAAGGACCCTACAAACCCTGGATTACACCAGATCTCCTACTTTAACTCACTGCTAGAGACCAGCTTTGGCAAAAGGCGCGAGCACATGGTACACCTGCCAACATCCAATGGTATAAAAATGCCAGGAACGAGTGTACAAAGGCCATCCAACTCACCAAAAGCTTGTACAATAAAGAAGCCCTTTCCAAGTCCTGGAACTGCAGCAAGTCCTTCTGGGCCAACCTCAGTGACATAACAGGCAAGGACCCTAAAACTGGCCCTACTATGCTCATGGTAGATGATGTACCATCCTTGGACCCACTACACGTAATGAACTTACTGAACTATGCTTTCACAGCTCTAAGTGGAGTACTATCGGCAGACTACTTCAATTCCCCCACCAAGAAATATCCTAATGGTAAACTAACTCCAACCAGCAACCTTCTGTTATTTTACTTTAAAGAAGTGTCCACAAATGAAGCCAGAAAATACCTGGAGAAGGTACTGAGGAAATCAAGGCACAGCAGGGACACCCTGGACCTTAAATTTGTAGCCCTGACCCTTGAAGAAGTCCTGAGCCCTAAGACTGCAATAATCAATCTGTCCCTCCACCTCTCACAATTTCCCCAGTAATGGAAATCGTTGACTGTAAGCCCTGTCCACAAAAGTGGGGACTGGGCATTGTCTAATAACTACAGGCCAATCTCCATACTCCCGCCACTCTCCAAAGTGCTTGAGTGGATTGTGTCAGATCAGCTTATGGAGTACCTGAGCCTGCACCAACTCCTATGCCTGGAGCAACATGGGTTTCAGGTAGGGCACAGCACCTCATGGTTCTACTGGAATTTATGGGCTACATCCATCAAGCCTTGGATCAAGGCCAGCTGGTTGGGGCTGCATTTATCGACCTATCAAAAGCATTTGATATGGTTCATCACTCACTTCTCCTTGAGCAGCTGATTGACACTGGACTGTCTCCAGATACAGTTCAATGGTTCAACAGCTACCTCTGCAATCATTCACAGCAAGTCAAGACTGGGGACATCATCTCTGATAGCAGGCCGGTCCACTCAGGGGTGCCACAGGGGTCAGTCCTGTGGCCCCTAATGTTCAGTATCTTCCTAAATTAACTCACAGGCTCTTGCTCCAATCATATGCTTCTATACGCTGATGATGTTGTCATTTTTACCAGCAATCGTCACCCTGGGCAATTACAAGCAGACCTCCAACAAGGATTCTCCTCCACTGAAACTTGGTTTACAGAACACAGACTATTATTCAACTATAAGAAAACAAAGACCATGATCTACTCCAGCTCCCTCAGTAAGCATAAGCCATTCCCCCTAACCATCATGAATGACAGTGGTGACACGATGGAACTCATGCAGCACCATAAGTACCTGGGTATCACAACTGACTCCACTCTGTCCTACACCCAGCACATAGATAATACAGCAAAAGCCATCAATTCCAGAATCAGAATACTCTACCACCACAAGAACTGCTTAACATATGAAGCCCTGAACCTGGCCATCAGTAGTTCAATTGTCTCCCTCATTGATTATGGCCTGGCCATTTACGGGTCGGCAATGGACACTGCCCTTCGATGCATCTCCCTAGCCCTTAATAGGGCCTGACACCTCCTCACTGATGCTGCAAGACTCACGCACACCTGTGAGCTCTATGCTTGGGCAGGCTGATTCCAGATGAAGAACAGAGTTAAATACCAAACCTGCCTACTTGCCAAAAAAGCCTGACTAAATCTGCTGCCACCAGGAGTTCAGAGCCTGCTCATGTACCACGTGAGTTCTAGACTTACCAGAAGCTCCAACAGTCAAATTTTCAGTGAGCCTAGATGCCGCACTGCACTGGCACAATGTGCATTCTCCTACTGTGCACCTCACTGGACCAATGCACTACCACCAGTCATCTCCGGAGTTGCAACCATTAGTGCCTTCAAGCACAATCTCCATCAGCACCTCACTGCCGAGGACATCTGTGACTGTTTCAGCTAACCTTTGGCTCATCCAAGCATTACCTAAATCTGCACCTCACTATTAAGGGCACCTGTGACAGATACTGTTATCCATCTTTGTAAGCCAACCTCAGCACTTTGATGTCCCTTTTGTCCTAAGTAGTGATGGGCAAAGTGGCTGAAATTTGCTCCACAGAGTGATTCACAGAGTAACATGGAATCTGCGAAGCGCTCCACAATGTGAAGTGGAATACTTCATGTCATAATGGGGAATGCGAAGTCCATTGAAAACAATGACTTTGTGTTATTCCACCTTCCCCAAACAACTTCTCCACCAATTTTAAGGTGAAGTACATTGAAATCAATGTACTTTGCATCACTTCACCTTGTTATTGAGCTCCAAGGTGAATTTACAGTGCTTCATGGGATTGCAGGTCACATGGGCTCTAGATTGTTCTGCACAGCCTCAGTTCTGTGCAGTGTGTGTGTAGTAGAAGATGGAGACAGTTTACTTTTAGAGCTCTCCAATTCAAATCCTCTATAAGCTGTTAAAAAAGCATTTTTGAGCCATTGTTTTTGCTCAAACTTTAGTTCATCGATTATAGGAAACCCTCCTGTGCGCATATCATACAGCATTTATTGTTTGTGTGTGGATTTTGAATGTTAATGTACAACATTCAGTTTGTGTACTGACAAACACTGGAAGCGTGCTTTGGGGGAGGGGCGTATCTGTGGTGTAGTTAGATTAACTGGGAGAAAAAGGCAGTCTTTCTGTTTTGGTTATGTATTTTTCTTGTATAACTGTGTTAATGTACACAGTAATATTTTCAGCAATTCTTGAAATTTTTTTGCTGATTGTTGTGGTGCAGTAGTTTATAATTTCAGTTTGTGTAAAACATTTGGTTATATTGCTAAAGGTTTTCAATTTGCTACTAGCTGCTGAGGAACAGAAGTATCGAAATATACAGCACAGCTCCCCTGTTGTACCTGTTACTGAAACACAGAAGGAGGACACTGCTCGACCAGCAAATGCAGCACATCAGAATGCCACAGTAATGGATGCTGGAATGAATTCAGGACTACCAGGTACTGTTTTATATCCTGGTCACGTGCACATTTTTACCCTACATCCCAGACAAATTGTTTCTAATTGTGCAGGAACTGTTGTTAAAAATACCACTAGTAAGGTTGTTGCAGCTTTAGAGGAAAAGCCAGTTAAAGAGCAGTCAGAGAGTGGCCAATCACACCTTAGCAGTGGTGCAGTGCACCAAGGTGGTTACAGTAATGCAATACCTGCTGAACCTTCAGGTTTATCTTCCCACACAGAATTAATCATCAATGTGAAAACAGGCCCTGAGATCAACAATATCGCCACAGATCCAGCTCCTGTTTTGCCGGTAAAACTTTTGCCCTTCTTCCCAGTGCAGGATGAGAATATCTCAGCCTCCAGTTTGTCCATTGCAGAGGCTCTCCAACAGGAGGGATGGTTTAAGGGAGGAGATCAGCAACCATGGCAGTCCCTGGGACCAGTAGCAGTGGTTGACTTAGGGAACACTGCACCAAACATTGATCCCATGCATGATAGCCCTTTTGAGTTGCCATCTACCTTTGACATGACACAAAATCAGACCTTGCAGTTACCTACCCTGATTAATATAAATGAAGAAAACACCAGTACAAACACAAATATGGAGGATACTGAGCCCTTCTTGGAATGCTTACCTTCAACTTCAGCTGGAAGCTAAATCAGTTTGAGCTTGAAATCCTGCCCTCCCCAACAATTCTACTCACAGTAATATCTCCACCCCAACTATTCCAACTCCCTCTTCATCTGGAGGACAGCAGTGTACTCATAGCTGCTAATTCTACGCTGGACTATTCCACACACACCCTGAGGCTGCTAAGAGAAGAAACACTGTGCGAGTAAAATACAGGGGAGAACTTGATGTTTTTCAAGATAGGATTTATGTTGGCTGAAGGCTCCTAAATGACAGTTTGGGATTCCAAGCAGCAGAGATATTTGCCTCGATCCACACTTCTGGTGATCCCAACTTTGACATTAGTTTCAAAACTGCTACAGGCTAGGAAAAATGTTGGTTACAGTACCAATATGTGAAATACACTCCACTGAGAACTCCCTTTTTAGCAATATCACTAACAAATCCTGCTTTCAAAACCATAACTGTATTATTTAAAAACAAAGGGGTCTACTTATCAGATATCCTTTACTGGCTAAAAACAAAATGCACTGTGCTGGGACAACCAGAACCTATAATGGACTCAGAACACCTGTGGACATGGGAGTGGCACATTCGTGTCAGTCTGCCACAACTTAATGGCACTCTGCAACACTTGCCCAGTTGTTTTTATTTGGGTCGAGATCATGGCTTTATATTTTATGCAGGACAACCTAAATCCTGTTTCTGTTGTGACTCTTACACACATTTAAGTAGTGCCTGCAACCAGTTTAAATGTTATTTATGTGCTGGGAAAGGACATGTGGATATTAATTGCCCCAATCCGATAAGTTGCAATTTGTGTGACAAACCTGGCCACACATACAAGAACTGTCCATGAGCATCACATAATAAACGAGTGATGGAACAAGATGATCAGGAAGCGGTGATGACCCATGCACAGAATCAACATTTTTCCAGATCTGCACAGTCCTGAAGAACTGAACCCACAACTGAAGAGAATTCAGCCACAGATGCCCAGTGTTCTACAATGGGCAACATGTACACCTCTCATCCTGCACAAGCAGACCACAGGAAGTCCTTTCTTCCACACTCTAACCATCAGACCAATCCACAGATCACCCCTCTGGAATGGACAGCGAGATAAACCCTCCCAAACTTGATTAGGCTGTTGAGTGCAACCTCCCCAAGAACCAGAATCCTGCTGAACATACCACTACAGATTCTAACAGGGGGATTCAGGATGTGACCATGCACTCCCTCACATCCATCCATGCGGGAGAAGCAGAGTTCCAGATGGAATACCAGGGGCAGAAAAAATAAGGGACAACCTCCAGCAAAATCTTTAAGACAGGAAAACATCACCCTTGAAAATAGATATACTGTCTTATCAAAGAGAAAAATGTGGGGTGACACAGATGACAACTCAGATGTCACTTCAGTAGCCTCCTCCCAGGCAGACCACACCACAGGCACAGAAGTTGCCTCCACTGACTCCAAACAGTCAAGTAAAAGAAGATCAAAACTAAAGACAGAGTAGACAAATCATGACTTTTTTCTTCCCATTGATATGTCCTGTAACATGTCATTTTCCTCCTTAAATGTAAATAGTCTAAAAAACAATAAGTGGAGGCAAAGCACATTTTCTATACTGCGGGAACTAAACTACAATGTTTATTTTATATATGACACAAGATTACTTACCAATAATGAGAGGTCCCTAGCATCTAGGTAATGGTTTAGAGGGCCATCCTTTTGGTCCCTGGGGGAAGACCCCTTTTCCTTGCCTGGGATTTTATTTAATGTACAGGGGATTTCTTTAACTAGGCTACTTGATTTGTCCCCAGGAAGGACTCACCTGATGGATATCTTTTATGACCAGCAGGAGTTTAGGTTAGTAAATATTTATGCCCCCCCAAACGAAATCTACACTGGTTGATCGATTTAAATTAGTACAACCATTATCTCTTTACTACAAGATCTGTAATTTTTGGAGATTTTAATTGCATACTGTCCTTTTCAGATAAAATGGGAACTACCAGAAAGTTATACAGAGATTCTAGTTTTCCTAATTCCCTGTTTAAAATGACTAAACTGCAGGATAGTGCTGCCTTGGGAGTACACCTTCCAGACCATACTTTTCACAAAGGGTTGTTGTCATCCCGAATTGACTACTTCTTTTTGTCAGATTGGCTACCAGTTTCTCTATACACTGCTACACCTATAGAAACTACTGACCACAGTTTAATTGCTATAAAAATTGGAGCTGCACCAAATAAACCAGTCACCCATAATATCTGGAGACTGAATGTCTCCCTACTTGATGACCCAGGTTGGCTTACACTATAAGACCTTATTGAAGTGAAAATGTCTGTGTTTGAACTTGATGATAACCCAGTACAATGGTGAGTGGAAACCAAATATGATTTAAAATACCATTTCCAGAATGCAGCTAGAACTGTTCATATGCAATGGTATAGCCATTACTTAGAGCTAAGAAAACAATTACAGACATGATTTCTCCTTCAACAGAAACAGATTTGATTATTCAGCTCAGATTAAAACAATTAAGAAATAAATTCTGGTCATACAATATAATAGAGATGCCACCCTGTTTGCTGAACAAAAGTTTTGCACCAAGGGAAGGCTTATCATGTGATCACTTATGATTGCTGTAATAGAGAAAAAATACATGGCTCATTAAAAAAATATGGATGGTTCCTTGACAAACAATAATCTGGCAATGGCTAAAATAGTATACAACCATACGGAATCTATGTTTGGTTTTCCTCCACCTAAATCATTGCAAGCAGTGGAGTGTTTTCAGGACCTGGTAGTTCCAGATCTCCCTGCTGATATCATTCAGCAACTAATAGCACCTATTTCACAATTAGAAATCCATGCAGTAGTTTCTTATTCGAAGGGGAGCATTGCTCTAGGACCCGTCAGCCTCTCTGTTGAATTTTATGAAAAAGCAATAGATGCTCTCATAGAACATCTAAAGATCATCTTTAATATGATTTTACAAGGAGATGTCACTGTGCCACCAGAATTATCAAAAAGTTTATTGATTTATCTATACAAAAATGATAAATCAGATTTGTCACATTAAAAACCTATAAGCCTAATAAATGGGTTAAAAAATGTTATGTAAAATATTGAGAAACAGATTGGCTCAAGCAGCTCGAATTTAGATTATTCCCACACAAAGTTATGCAGTTCCTCAAAGACATGTGCAGGATAATTTATTTTTATTGACAGAGCTTTATGAGGGCTACCAGTATGGGGTATTTCATCAACCTAGACCAGGCAAAAGCATTCGACTCCATGTCACATGAATGCTTATTCTGAGTGTTAAAAATGATGGTATTCCACCTGTTTTTATTAATTGGTTAAACCATTTGTACAGTGCTGCAACTCTGTGTCCAGTGGTTAATGGAATGCCAGGCGCATCAGCAGGATTCGAAGGGGAGTGCAACAAGGTTGTCCATCCAGCCTTTTACTTTATGTTTTTTGTATAGATCCACTATCTAGGAAATTGGAACATGACATACAAATTGGGGAATGATATACATATCTGTATTACAATGCATAAATGATTACTGCACATAATTGTACTATGTAGAATTCTAGTACTGTGTTGTATGTTAAACCTTCCTCTTGTCCCCGATGCACTGGGAGATGAGCAAAATGATGTTCAGCATGCCTTTCCTGGTGAAACATTTCAATAAATAAAATAAATAAATAAATAAATATACCAATAGCACATATTACAGGACATAGTGGACTTGATGTTCCCTAGCATCCTAGCAGAGCAGGAGAGCCACAGATCAAATAGGATCTGGTGCTGCAGCAGTGAGTAGGGAAATAGCAGACCAAGTGGGCCGTATGGTCTTTATCTGCTGACAGATTCTATGTTTCTATGTTTCTATTGTATATCCTGACCTATGCTGACAGATTCTATGTTTCTATATTCTGACCTATGCAGACGGCATATGCCTCATGGTAGTGGATCTGCATTCAAGTGAAATGGCTCTTTCTGTACTACAAAGCCTTCCCTTCAGTTTCTGGCTCTTCGTTAAAGATGAAAGTATAAGGACAATTATCCATGGGAACCAGAAGGAACAGATAACTACCATAGCAGGAATACAAATAAAACAGGAACCAATAAGTTGAGGGTCCAGATCCCACATTCTGAAATTGGTCGGAGAAACTTCTAGTAATAGAACGCAAAATAAATAGGTGGAAATAATGGCCTATGATCAAAAAAAAAAGGGTATATATGCTTAAACCATTTATTATCCCTACCTTTTTATATGTGAGCTACGTATTTCCACTGACCCTAAAAGCTTCTATATGTAACACACTACTGCAATTAAACTGCATCAATACAGAATCACTGCCATCATGTGTCATATAAGAACAAATCAACACCATTAAATTATTTCATTTAAAAGAACAAATCTTCAAAATTGCTTGACCTCAGAACTAACAAAAATATAGTTTAGATTAAGAGTTTTATGTAAATGTGCATGTAACCCAACATTTTGCCCATATACTGTAAATCATCTAGCAGCATGTATGAAGTTTTATAATAACTTCCATTATGAAACAAACTTAAAAAAACCCAGCTGAAAGTACCTCTTGACCAATCAGAAGCCAGCTTTTCTTCCTATCGATTTCATAATACAATAATAATCACCATTCTCTGATTATCTAGATCTTAACCAATAGGAAAAACAAAATTGTAGGGGACTGCATCTTTGTTGATACTATCACTGACAACTCCACTGTTTTTGAGTTTGGAGAGCACATGCCTGTCAACCTGATATAATTTTCCTCTTGGATTACTCCAGGCTAATGCTTTATACCTTTTCCTGATCTGGTTCAAACTGGACTTGTCCCATATGCATTTCCTCTGATGTTACTGTCGTGCTATATTGCTTTATTTAATATTCAGTGCAATACAAGATTTGTACTTCCCTCGGGTAAAGTGTAGAGTGAGAGTAGCATCTCAAAGATGATTTCATAAAGATCTAACTTTACAAAAGGCTAGGGATAAATGCTGTGCTAAGTACAAACCTTTAAATCCCTCCACTTACTGGACAGAGCATAGGACTTCGAAAAAGGAATGCAAAGGGGAAATCCTACTCTAAAGAGCTCCTACTAGTGTAACCAACCTCTCTCTTCTCCCAACCTGAGGCAGATTTTGAGGGAGTACTCAAAAGGTTAAGGAAGTCCCTGAGAGTGGCTTCCTGCTGGGCCTTAACTAGGAGGCAGGGTGTCTGGATGCTTGTGACCTGGGCTTCCTGGCTCCAGACATAAATATTCATGGGCTTTTCCTTCGCCTTCTCTCTATAATGGGAAGAGGCTAGCTGAGCCCAGCATGAGAAATCCAAGAAATCCAATTTCAGCAAGAAGGAGTGAAGTACTAGTAGAGAGGAGAAGTCCCAGAAGGATTCCTGCTTCTCCATCCCCCCTCCCGGGATGAGAAAAAGCCTTCCAAAGAGCAAAATAAGGAGGGTACTCTAAGTAATCATGCCCTGAAGGGGGCATAACATTCAGTCCCAACCAGATATGCACCAGGAAGTAGTGGTGGGCCTCCTCTCAAAGGAGGTCACTACAGATCCATGTGGAGCCACTCTCAGTAATGAATGTGTAAGCAGAAATAATATGAGGATCCCCCTCCATGAGTAGATCCAGAAGTAGAAACATAAGTAAGTAGCAAACCCCTTTGTAAAACCATGTTATTGTTTTGTATAGTATATGGCATAAGGCTCATCAGGAAAATGGGCCTGGCAAGAGTTGGTGTCAATAAAGTCCCATTTAGTTTTGGCCAGACAAAGGAACCTGTTTTGTAAAAGGAGTCACTAAGAGCTATCAGAATGTTGCTGGGGCATGTGTAAGTGGCTTGGCCGACTAGACATGAAAAATGAAGTAAACCCTAAGTACTAAATATCTTATATTACTACTCTTATTTCCAACCAAATCACCCAACCTGCTGGCCCGGTGGCACTGAGGGTTGAGACACCACACCTCACACCATGCCGGCAACCTGAGTTTGGGAATGAGCCAGGAGTCGCCGGGGGTCGGCGGAGGAGGGGGAGAGATCGAGCGTCCGGAGGACTGCTCTCTCTTCCCTGGGGTGGGTGCGGGAGTTGCTCGCTCATCGATCGACCTCTGGCAGTAGCCGGGGATGTGCCAATTGAGCAGCACAGTGAATGCCTGGGGTGGGCGGAGTCATGGCATCACATTGCCTTGTTAGCCATGCTCCGGAGGGACGGGAAGAAAAAGAGAAATACCCCAACCTGGAGATAGATGAAGGCGCCATGACCTTCACTGCTGACACTCCCAATTCCGGGCCATCTCCCTACTCCTGTCGGGGCTCGTGTGCACTGGGCACTTTGTCCTACTAGATAGAGCACCCCAGGCAGATGGGGTGGCCCTAACTCCGGAGGGTTCAGACCCAGAAGTGGTGCTTGGCAGCACGAGGAGAGGGAATAGTCACGGCGGGAGGTAGAGGTGGGTAACTCCGTGGTTGCTGGAAGGAGTTCTCCAGTGTTGGAGAAAGAAAAAAAAATTATCCAACCTCCCCACTGTTCAACAGCAGAGCTATAACATCTAAGGTGATGTTGTGCTTACTGCCTACTATTGTACATCACTTTGCAGCAGCATATGTCTTTGATGGACATGAACACAGAGTCAGTTACAGTAGTCTGCTACCACTTATCTGGCCTCTCCCTTGGCTATGATATATCATTTATCTCTCTCCTCCAGCCTTGACCCTGCTGTCTGGAAAGTGCCACAATGGTACCTGTATTCAAGAATGGTGACTCGAAACTATTGGACAATTATCATTTAATTGCAACTTTGTCAAGGTTTGATTCCCACAACCTTTTCTTGCACACCACATGACTCTGTGCAAGTTAACTAACCACCCCAGTGCTCCTGCAGGTCACCCCAGGAATCAGGCACTTGTGCCTAGTTGGCCTTACCTAGTTACCAAAGAATAAAACAAATAAATAAATAAAATAAAAACCTGTTAGACAAACTGGTTACTACTCAAGTGACTGATTACTGTATCTTCGTAGACATAATTTGCTGTCACCTGTTCAGCATGGTTTACCCAGATCTTCTTGCTTTGACTAGATTTTCATCAGTAACTTCTCTCTTTTCCCTGCTTCCTTCTCTTCTTTGTGCTGATGATATGGTGCTATATATATCATATCCAGAAGACTAATAGACATAAACTCCCACCTTAACTCTGATTTTTTGAAAGGTGCAATCCTGGTTTTCTCAGCAGGGCCCGTTCTATGCTGTTTCAATCTGCCCTCAAGATGAAAACATACTGAAAATCTGATTGTTTATTATACTAATGACACACCACTTGTTTTTGTCAATTTTTTTAGTATCTTGGACTCACCCTATAAATGCTTCCCTTGTTTCTCTATGCACAACTCTACTGAGTAAAACTGTTAACATCAAATTGTGCGATGTTTGTAGGGTGAAACATGCTTCTACTGCTGCCTATTTCGCAGGGTATTCTACTACCAAGTCTGACCTATGGGTTCATTACATACTGTACCTCATCCACATGCAACTTGAACAAATGGAATACCACTTATAGTAATATTATTGTTTTGCCTTGGCTTCAGCTTACTCATTCATGAATGTCTGTTTCATTGTGGTGATTTTTAGACCTGTATGCCTTTGACTGTTACTGTGTCTGCTGCTTTTCTTTAAAAGTTTATTGAGTTTTCAGATGACAATGGATAAACACAGCAGTACAGAACTCATTAAATCAGACCTGGCCTCGGCATAGCCCCTTGGATGTACAAGTCTATAGGCAAATGTCTGAAGCATAGGATTCATTATACAGAGCTTGAAACTTTGCAATTAGAACATCTTCAAAGGAGGTGTGAATGTTATTACAGAAACTATTCTACAATCTTAATAAGCAAACTTGATAATATAGCTGGTGTGAGACACAGACCTTGCAAAACTTACTGCAATTGTATGCTTTCCTCCTACCTCTAGAGGGTGTTGGAGAGGTATACAGTGAAGCATAATGGACCCTATGCATAATTAGTCAGGAATTATGCTCCAGAGGTGCATATCCTGCCTGTGGAAGTCTGCGGCCCCGGACAGACATACAGTGTGCGGTATTCACTACTGCAAGCACCCGCAGGGCACCTGTCTGCAGCTCCGTCCCCCCACCAGTGCTCAGATGTGTGGAATACATTTCCACAGACTGGGCATGCTTCCAATGGGATAGCTATAACTGGTCTGCTAATGGATCTCTTGTGTCCATGGGGCACAGATATTACTAGAGGGCATGGTGTGCACAGCCAGCTTGGGGCAGGTGGGTGTCCAGTCAGCTGCCTCCAGCCCTCCTTGGAGTCCCATGGGCTAAGGTGGCATTTGGAGGGTCTGCACAGCCCCCACATCAGTGCTGTGGCCAGCAGTGGCTTCCTGGGAGCCACGTATCCCTTACCTCTGGTTGTTACCCAACGTAAGGTGTGCCTCCCACATCCAGCACTCTGCACCTTTGTGAATTGTATGGAGTGTGGGCACATTCCCCACCCCCCCCAGCACATTGCTGTCTGCGTGACCAGGGGATCGGGCACATAACAGCCACATGCACCCTCTGTGAATGCTGTGTGGGTGCTCTGTGGCATTCAGTCATAGCAATGCTAACGCGTCCAGTGTACGTGGCACATTGGCATTGTGCAAAGGGTTCATCATGCTTAATGGGTCTTAAGGACATCTTACCTCTCCTGTGCTTCTAAGGAGACCTGTCACCCCTAACATGTGTGAGGTGCATTCCTGTGAGATACCAGGGTTTATGGAGCATGGTTCTGTTTGGTATTGGGGATTGTCACTGTCCTGCTTTTGATGCCTGTAGGGTCTGAGAAGAAGTATCCTGTGGGTGTCATACAGTATTCTGAATGAAGTTAATCTCTTCATTCCTACCTATACTGGTCACCCCTTCTAGCTGGTAGTTGTGTACTGGTGTTTATCAACTTTGATTTTATTTTTGGTTTAAAGCCCCTTCCAAAGTTACAACATCCATGTTTAAGCTGGTATTAGATAGCTTTTCAGGAATGTATCATATTGGTATGTTGGACCTGACATACGGTGCTGTCAAAACAACACTACATCTAACCAACGTGACTCATAATTCCCATTCTGGACTCTGACCTGCTGTTGACTCATTTGGGGTCTCATCTCTCAGACTGTAATTGTGGATCCCCTCAGCTCCTACATTGTTTTGAAGCATGTCAGCTGCACTTTTCTTAAATGTATAACATTTGTAGGAACTATGCTAATTATGAAGTGGGTCCTGAAAACCACTGCAATGAATATTAAAAGTTTTCAGTTAGATTTTAATGTTTAGATTTAGGACCTCTTCTCCCATCGGTGATTTCAGCTTTTGTTCAAAGTAACTTCCACTAGGAGAACGTCCAATAAATAGTTTTTCAGCCATTCATTATATTGGTTGATTGGACATGGTGTTTAGTGTCGTTAAGGTCCTGAATCTCACCACTACATCCCATTATTTTCATTCCAAGTGCTGACCATGTCCTCTTTGTGCCCCGAATCTCCCAGATCCTGGTGGACTGCCTCAAAATCTACAATTCTTAATATCTAATTAGTTTCCTTTCTTACAAGTTATTATATTTTAGGAAAATATGTTATTTAATATGCAAGGTAGGTTACATAAGCCATTGCACTGAACATTAATGTTAACATTGATTCCAGACCATCAGTATGATATATTTTGTTTTACTTTTCCATGCATCAGTACCCATTACTATGCATCAAAGTTGTTTTTGTTTGGTGTTATTATTCATGTTCATACTATATGTTTGTATAACTTAATTGATCCTAAACTATCATATACTCTCTAATATTGTCTTATAAGCATGGTTATAGGTTTGTGTCTCTGTTACAAGAGGCTGGTGTGAAAGTGCTTATACTGCACATTTGTATTGATCCCTTGCATTGCACCCCCAATACTATATATGGCACCTATGCACAAAGGGGCAGTAGGTACATACCACAGGTGCGTACCCCACCTGTGGAGCTCCACACCTACAGATAGGTGTGTACCTGGCAGCATTTATGACTGCCAGTCACCAACCATGGCCCCGCCCCCATGGCACACAGGTTCCTGTGGGGTGGATGGGGGTGGGGCTGTGGACCAATGAGGGGAATCCAATCTGGTGCCCATCCTGGGTCTCTCAGTGGAACCTTTACATGGCATGGCACACGTTGGCTGCACACCCCTGCAGAAGTCAGATGGCCAGCAGCCATGGAGGTGTGGGAAGGGCAGTGCCGCTGGCCATCCCAGGCCATGGCACAGGTGGCAAGGTACAGGTATGAAGAGTGTGCCATGGTGATGGGGGTCCACTGACTGCGAATGATTGGCTGGACAGGCCGGGATGGATCTGTGGCTGTGCAATGCCATGTTGATAAGGAACAAGACCACCATTTTTGCAGACTTGATTTCCACCATCGACCTGGCTTGTATTACAGAGACCTGGTTGGGTGATGATTATGGCCCAGTTTCAGAGGTGGGAGGTCCCGCTGGGTAGTCCATAGTGCACTGTCTGAGAAAGCATCACAGGGGTGGGGGACTGGCCATCATTTTTAGATCCAGTCTGGGCTTCATGGTGCATCTGGTTGGAAATCCAGATCTTTTGAGTGTGTTGCCATGCGTGGGGGTCTAAGTGCAGGTTGCAGGATGTTCCTTATTTACTGACCTCCTGGGTCCTGGCCTCCTAGGTCAGGGGGAGAATTCCTGCAGGAGATAGCAGGCTTCATCATTGACCAGGGGTTGGAGTCCCCCAGATGTTTAATCCTGGGGACTTCAATGCCTGGGTTGACAATGAATCCTCCCATTTTGGTTGTGACCTCCTCCAGTTGATGTCATCACTGGGTCTGGCACAAGTAATTACTTCCGTGACCCACCAACATGGTCACATGCTTGATCTGGTGTTCCAGCTGGGTCTTGCGATTAACAGCCCTTAAGATTGATCTCACGTGTTCTGATCACTGCACCGTGAAGTTAATACTTGGGACCCCCTCTGAAAGTCCTTCCCCTGTGGAGATGGTCAGCTACCACCTTTTAAGGGGTCTGTCATAGAGGGATTATTGGGATTAGCTGACCTATCTAGAGTGGACGCAGCTTGTGCGATTGCCGCTGGTGAATCGATGGCCACCTATAACAGGGTAGTAGTAAAAATTGTATTAATTATAAATAATGAATTGGAAACTCAACTGAGTCAAAACTCATTTCCAGAGAGATCCAGGGTGGTATCCAAAGCACTGGATGTAATCGCTCCAGTTCGTATATGACCTAGATCTTCTGACTTGAGATCCCCCTGATTTTATGGGGACCTCAAGGAGATGAAGTTCAAGAGTTGGAAGTTGTAGCATTGCTGGCAGAAGACCTGATTGTAGGCTGACAAACTGGTCCTGCAGATGCACTATGGTGAGTACCAGGAGGCAATTTCCCATAAGTAGGCAGAATTTCTGTGTCCAGGGAAATTGCAGCAGGGAAAAACAGACCTTCTCAACTTTTTCGAACTGTGGAGATGCTCCTCCACCCTGCCTATCTACAACTGAGAAAGACTTTTTCATCCACTTTATATGAAGAGTTTGCTCTGTTTTTCTCTGACAGAGTATTATCTATCTGGTCGGGGATTCTGTCAGTGAGGCAATTGTTGCCTCACAGTGGTCAGACTGGGAGGAACAGAGTCACTCTGCTGATTTAGGAGGAGTTTAAACCAGTGGAGGTGGTGGAGGTCAATGATGTAATCTTAGCGCTGAAGCACACTTACTGTGAACGCATTTCTTAACGAGATGTACTGGGACTGTTGGCCCAGTGTTTGCCAGGATTGCCAGGTGCTCAACGGCATAGGGGGTTTTCCCAGTGGCTTTGAAAGAAACACTGGTGAGACCCCTCCTGAAGAAACATTCTCTTGACTCAGACATCCTGGTGAATTACCGACCTATCTCCAACCTGCCATTTTTGAGCAAGGTTACATAGAAACATAGAAACATAGAATTTGATGGCAGATAAGGACTGCTTGGCCCACCTAGTCTGCCCATTTTCCTACCTAACAGATAAGTTGCAGATCCTAGTTAACCAACAGCTTACTTCTTCCTACCCCCCACTAGGACTGCCTTATGCCTGTCCCATGCATTCTTGAATTCACCCACTGTTCTTGACTCCACGACCTCCTCAGGGAGGCTGTTCCATGCATCCACAACCCTCTCTGTGAAAAAATACTTCCTCACATTACCTCTGAGCCATCCCCCCTCTATCTTCAAATTGTGCCCCCTTGTTCTTGCACATCTCTTTTTCTGGAAGATGCTACCCTCTTGGACTTTGTTGATTCCCTTGAGGTACTTGAAAGTTTCTATCATGTCCCCTCTCTCCCTTCCTTCCTCAAGGGTACACACATTAAGCTCCTTTAGTCTTTCTTTGTATGTCTTCAGGTGCAGACCCTGCACCATTTTGGTTGCCCTCCTCTGGACAGCATCCACTCTGTCTATGTCTTTGCGGAGATGGGGTCTCCAGAACTGCACACAGTACTCCAGATGGGGTCTCACCAACTGTCTGTACAGAGGGATAACAACTTCCTGTTTTCTACTATTGATGCCTCTTCCTATGCATCCCAGTATCCCCCCAGCCTTCCTTACTGCCTTCTCACATTGCTTGCCCACCTTTAGGTCATCTGATATAATTACCCCAGGTCCCTTTATATTTTTACTGTTGTCAGTATCTCACCCCCCATTGTGTACGCTTCCCCTGGGTTTTTGTTTCCCATATGCATTACCTTGCACTTCTTTGCATTGAATCTGAGCTGCCATACATTTGACCATTCCTCCAACCTTGCCAAGTCCTTTCTCATCCTTTCCACTCCATCTTGTGTATCAACCCTGTTGCAGATCTTTGTGTCGTCTGCAAAGAGACATACTATTCCTTCCAGTTCCTCTGCAATGTCACTTATAAAGACATTAAAAAGGACCGGTCCCAGTACTGAACCCTGCAGTACCCCGCTAGTAACCCTCCTTTCTTCACTGTGTACTCCATTTACTACTACCCTTTGTGTTCTGTTGTCTAGCCAATTTTTTATCCAGGCTACCACCTTGGGACCCACTCCAAGGCTGGCTATCTTGTGTATTAATCTTTTGTGTGGGACTGTATCAAATGCCTTGCTAAAATCTAGGTAGGCCACATCCACAGCCCCTCCCTGGCTTACTACTTTGGTCACCCAGTCAAAGAAATCTATTAGATTCATCTGACATGACCTTCCCATTGTGAATCCATGCTGCCTTGGGTCCCGTGCCCCACTGGCCTCTAGGTACTCAACAATTCTTTCCTTCAGAAGTGATTCCATCATTTTCCCTACCACTGAGGTCAAACTAACTGGTCTGTAGTTTCCTGCCTCTGTCCTGCTCCCACTTTTGTGAAGAGGAATCACATCTGCCCTCCTCCAGTCCTCGGGTACCACCCCATCCTGCCATGATTTGTTAAAGAGACTAGTCAGCGGTGTCACTAGTTCTACCTTTAGTTCTTTTAGAATTCTTGGGTGAATCCCATCAGGCCCCATTGCTTTGTCCACCTTCAATTTTATTAGTTTTTTCAGAACCCTTTCTACTGTAAATGGACTGGTATCGACTGCTGTCTTCAGAGTGTTTCTCTTGTTTGGTTTAGGTACCTCCCCCTCCTCTTCCTTTGTGAATACTGAGCAGAAATATTCATTCAGTATCCCTGCTTTTTCACTGTCACCCTCTACCCACATTCCCTCCCCTTTACTAAGCTTCAGTATCCCTCCTTTGGTCTTTCTTCGCTCCCTAATGTACCTACAAAAGGTCTTATCCCCCTTCTTAACTGAATTGGCTATCCTTTCCTCGGTTTGGGCCTTTGCTATTCTGACTGCCTTCCCAGCCTCTTTCTGCTTTAACTGATAAAGTTCTCTGTCCTGCTCCTTCTGTGTTCCTTATATTTCCTAAATGCTGTCCTTTTCTCATTAACCTTCCCTGCCACCTCTTTTGAGAACCATAGCGTTTTTTTCCTTCGTTGTGTTTTATCGATTTGCTTTACACAAAGGCTTGTTGCCTCTGTGATGGCTGTTTTGATAACTCCCCATTGTTCCTCCACCCCTCCTTCTTGCCTGTTTGCTAGTGCTTTTCTGAGGCACTCTCTCATTTTCCCAAAGTCAGCCCTCCTAAAGTCCAGTACTCTTGCTTTTGTATGGCTTGATTTTATGGCTGTGTTTATCATGAACCACACTGTTTGGTGGTCACTTTTTCCCAGATGGCTACCCACTTCTAAATCTGAGATTCTTTCTCCATCCCCATTTGAGAGTACCAGGTCTAAGATTGCTCTCTCCTGAGTGGGTTCCAATACTAGCTGTCTGAGGCATGCCCCCTGTAGGGCATCAGGAATGATCCTGCTCTTGGATGTGCCTGCAGAAAGGTGCTCCGGTTAACATCTGGCATATTCAGGTCCCCATCAACAATATCTCCCCTTTTTCTGCCATTCTAAGAAAGCCTTCTATCATTTCCTTGTCCATTCCTTCCCCTTGAGATGGGGATCTGTATATAACCCCCATGTGGATTGTGGTGCCATTTTCCGCCTCCAGGGTGACCCAAAGTGCTTCAACTGCTCCCAGTTTACTCTTTAGTTCTGTTGCTTTGATCCCTTCCTTTACATAGAGAGCTACTCCTCCTCCTCTTTTACCCTCCCTGTCCCTCCTGTAGATTGTGTATCCTGATATGTTGACATCCCAGTCATGGTTCTCTGTGTACTATGTTTCTGTGACTGCCACAATATCCAGGCAACTCTCTTCCATCAAGGCCACTAGTTCAGGGAGCTTGTTACACAGACTATGGGCATTGGTACTCATCACCCTCCACTTTTTGATAGCCTTACTCCTTTCAGCCCCATTTCTGTCCTTACTGCCTTTGCCTTTTTTCACATTTAAATCTGTTCTGGTCCCTAATAACTTCTGTACCTTGGTGTTTACCTCACTAATCACCATGTTTTGTGGGGGGAGGCTGGGATTTCCCTGCTCCTTTTCAGTGCCTCCCCCCTTGGCTAGTTTAAATGCTTGCCAATGAAGCATTTAAACCTCTCACCTAGGATCCTGGTTCCCCCCTGGACAGATGCAGACCATTGCACCAGTATAGGTCTGCATCCCTCCAGGTTGTTGAGAAACATGTGGCACAACAGTTCAGGGATCACCTTGTGCCCTTTGATATCTATGAGCCATTTAAGTCAGGTTTTTGGGCCAGACACAGCACAGAAACAGCATTAGTTAGGGTGCATAATGATCTGCTCAGGGTTAAATACAGAGGAGACAAGTCAATTCATGTTCTCCCCTCAGCCTTTGACACTGTGGATCGCTTCATGCTTTTTGATCCGCTCTGTGAGTATTATGTTGTCATCAAATGGTTTGAATCCTATCTCTCTGATAGGGTGCAGTGGGTAGTGATGGGAAATTTCTCCTCTTCCCCAATTCCCCTGTCATGTGAGGTGCCCCAGGGCTTGATCTTGTTGCCAGTGTTGTTTGCAGTGTATATGCTGCCCCTGGGTGAGATCATTTTGCAGTTCAGAGTGGAGTGTCACTGCTATACAGATGATGCCCAGCTGTATCTGTCATTTGCATCCAGAACATTCAATGCCATAGACTTGCTTAACACCTGTCTGGATAAAATCAATGACTGGATGTCTTCCAGTTGGTTGCGACTGAACCAGATAAGACAGAGGTACTGGTGATCGAGCCAGGTTGCAGGCCTGATGGATTGGCACCTGGTGCCAACACAGGACTTTTTCTGGGGTCTGCTCCATCAGTGGCCTCCCCAAGGGTGAGCAATCTTGGTATGATCCTGGACAGCAGATTGACACTCTAAGATCAGGTGTCTCTTGTTGCCAAAAGTGTTTTTTACCACTTGAGGAACATTGCCAGGATCAAGTCCCTTATTCAGCCTGAAGATCTGCCAACACTAGAGCATGCCTTTGTTAGCTCTAGGCTTGACTACTGTAATTCTCTTTAGTTTGGGGTCTATGGAGGGACCCTCCACAGACTGCAGCTGATGCAGAATGCAGCAGCGTGGTTACTGATGGGCCTTTCTATGTCCTGTCATGTGACCCCAGTCCTGTGTGCTCTGCACTGGCTGCCTGTCAGGTGGAGGGTCATTTTCAAGGTGGGCTTGCTCACCCTTAAGGCCCTATATGGATTGGGCCCTGCCTACCTGACTAAGCTTCTGACACCTGCAACCTCTGTCCACTCCCTCCACTCCTCATCAAAGGGCCTCCTGGATGTTCCCATGGTTCAGCTCAAGACATCGGGAGACCACGCTTTTAGTGTCGGGGATAGCTGGGTGTTTTAAACAGTAGTCTCCAGTGCCCTGGTCTGCATTGGGATGTGCTGGAGCCTTGGCCCCCTGTGTTTAGTGTCTGCTGCTGCCCAACTGCATGACCTGCATTTCTTTTCTGACCTCCCGGTGTCAGCTACTGCAACAAGGCACTGTAGGAAGGTCTGTTTTACAAGGATACAAGGCTGGTGCTGGCAGGGTGCAGTGAGCACAGCTGAGGTGAGTGGTATTGGGGTGGTCAGGTGCAGGAGATGCCCCGAGATTAGGTGGAGCCTAGAGTGAGGCCATATGTGTTTGGTCTCTGTCCCCAGGGCTCCCACCAGAAAGGGAAGGCAGCCAGGGGGCCAGCAGTGCCTGCCAATTCCCTTCAGGCCATGCTGTATGATGCCATGTTGATGAAGAACAAGACTGCAATAATGGCTGATTTTCTTGGTCGACTTGGCTTGCATTATGGAGACCTGGTTGGGTGATGATGCTGGGCCAGTACTGGAGGTGGCTGTCCCCTGTGGGTTCTCAATGGTGCACTGCCCAAGGAGGGAATGCAGGGCTGGGGGTGTGGCCATCCATTTTAGATCTGACTTGGGCCACTGTGCACCCAGTGGGATTGGCCAGATCTTTTAAGTGTGTGGCAGTGCATGGTGGTCCAGGTGCAGGTTGCAGGATTCTCCTCACTTACAGCCCTCCAGGATTGGGGGAACATTTCCTGCAGGAGGTCATGGACTTTGTAATTGATGAGGTGTTGGAGTCCCCCGGATGTTTAATTTTGGGGGACTGCAATGCCTTGGTCGATGATAAATATTCGCAGTTTGGTTATGACCTCCTCCAGTTGATGTCATCACTGGGCCCGACACAAGTCATTTCTTCTGTGACCCATTACCAAGGCCACATGCTCTACATGGTGTTCTCACTGGGGTTGAGGTAGCGAACCTCAAGACTGATCAGGTCATTTGGTCTGATCATTGCACAGAGAAGTTCTTTTTCAGGGCCCCCTGAATGTCCCTGCCCTATTGATATGGTTAGCTACTGCCCTTTAAGGAGATTGTCCCCAGAGGGACTGCTGGTGGCAGCTGACCTATCTAGAGTAGATGCTGCATGTGTGGTTGGGGTGGGCAAGGCAGTGGCCACCTACAATAAGGGGTCTCTGAGGAGCTTGATGCCATTGCACTGGTCCGTATATGACCCAGATCTTCTCACCTGAGATCCCCTTGGTTTGATGGTGATCTCAGGGGAATGAAGATCAGGGGTCGGAAGTTGGAGTACTGCTGGAAGAAGACCCAGTCAGAGGTGGACAAACTGGCCCTGCATGCGCATTATCATGAGTATCAAGGGGCAATCAACCAGAAGAGACAGAGTTCCTGTCCAGGGAGATTGCTTCAGGGAAAAACAGACCATCTCAGCTTTCTCGAACTGCAGACAGACTTCTGCATCCTCTCTGTCTACAGCCAAAAAAGGCTTATTCAATCACTTAATGTGAGGAGTTTGCTCAGTTTTTCCTCTGACAGAGTGTCCTCCATCCGGGCAGGGATTCCATCAGTGAGACAAGTTTTGGCTCCCAGTGATCAGCCTGGAATGATCAGAGGTGCTCCATCAGTCTGGGATGAGTTTAAACCAGTGGAGGTGGCCAATGTCACTGAGGTGATCTCGAAGCTTAAGCATACTTATTGTGAACTGGTCCCTGCCTAAACCCATTGCTTGATGAGATGTGTGGAGACCATCGGCGCGGTGTTTGCTGGGATTGTCTGGTGTTTGATGTCACAGGGAATTTGTCAAGATGCCTTGAAAGAGGCTCTGGTGAGACTCCTCTTGAAAAAGCCATCTCTTGACCCTGATATCCTGGCAAATTGCTGTCCAATCGCCTTCCTGCCATTTTTAGTCAAGGTTGGTGAGAAATTAGTGGCACAACAACTTGAAGAACACCTCATGTTTTTTGATATCTATCAGCCATTTCAGTTGGGTTTCAGGGCCAGGCATACTGTAGCACCAAAAAAACATTAGTTAAGGGGCATAATGACCTCCTCAGGCTAGAGACAAAGGAGACAGGTCAATTCTTGTTTTCCTTGATCTCTCATCTGCTTTTGATACTGTGGATCACATCATGCTCCTTAATCACCTTCAAGAGCATTGTGAACTCGCTGATATGGTCATCAACTGGTTTGAGTTCTACCTCTCTGGCAGGAAGTAGCAGGTGCTGATGGGGAATTTTTCCTCCTCCCCAAGGCCCCTGTCAAGTGGAGTACCCCAGGTCTTGGTACAGACACTGATGTTATTCGCTGTATACATGCTGCCCTGGAAGAGCTCATTAGACTTTACAGTTTGGGGGTTCACTGCTATGCAGATGATACCCAACTGTATTTCTCTTTTGCCCCTGGAACACGTGACACCGTGGAAGTGATTAATAACTGCCTGGCCAAGATCAATGACTGAATGTCCTCCAACTGGTTTCGACTGAACACTGCCAAGACGGAGGTATTGATGATTTAGTCGGGTCATCTTGCATGATGGGAGTGCTTCTGGAGTGGGTACAGGATTGTTTCTGGGATCTGCTCCATTGATGACTTCCCCAAGGGTGTGGGATCTTGGCATTGTTTTGGACAGCAGATTGACACTTGATGCTTAGGTGTCATCTGTGGTGAAAAGTGTTTTTTACCACTTAAGAAATAGTGCCAGGATTAAGCCCTTAGTTGTGACTAAAGACCTGCCATCACTGGTGCATACCTTTGTGACTGCGAGGCTTGATTACTGCAGTGCTCTATACTTTGGGGTTAGTAGATGGATCCTCCACTGGCTGCAGCTGGTGCAGAACGCAGTGGCTCGGTTGCTGATAGGCCTGGTAAGGTCCAGTCATGTTATCCCAGACCTGCAGGCTCTGCACTGTCTGCCTGTCAGGTGGAGGATCCTCTTCAAGGTGGGGCTTGCTCACCTACAAGGCTCTATATGGGCCTGGCCCAGGCTATCTGGCTGATCTTCTAACACCTGCCTCCTTGATCCATTCACTCTGCTCCTTGACTTGATGTTTCCAGGGACAGGATTAAAACATCTGGTGACCGTGCTGTTAGTGTCACCAGGCTGCCCCTGTGGAAAACTTTGCCAGCTGTTGTCAGGGAGGCCCCAACAGTCAAGTTGTTTAAAAAGGAGCTAAAAGCTCATTCATGTCGTATGGCCTTCTGTGACGATGGCGACTGACCTGCACTAATTTTAAGAAGTTATTTTATTCATGCTGAGATTTATTTATTGTTTTATACCTTTTATTGTGTACTGTGTTGTATTGACCTTACCTATTTTAATGTAAGGCACCCAGAGCCCAGGGATTTGGCACCAGATAAATAAGATTTGCCTTGCCTTTCTTTTGCATCCTGGCAGTTTGTAAGAAATGCAGGGTTTGATACAGTTCATTAATCTTCCATTCATACTCCTTATGTTTTATTGATGTGTAAGGAATTATCGTTCCCCAGAGGACCACCTTTAAAGAATCCCAGAGTATACTGGGTGAAATATGGCCATCATCATTCTCCTGAAGGAACCAAGAAATCTGAGTAGTTAATTCATCTAATAAAAGCTAATCTTTCAGAAGACCTAAAAGGAGCCTCCAAAAAGTGCATCGGGAGGCTTGTCTAACAGAACTGAAATGTGAAATGGTGAATGATCAGAAAGATGGATAGTGCCATGCTCAACCTCCTGTACCTGACCAGTATGCTCCACAGTTATGAAAAAATAATCAAGTCTAGCAAAGCTCCCATATCTCAGAAAATGGTGAGTATATTCACTCTTAGTAGGATGCAAAACCCACCACCCATTAACAATACTTATGTGTTTAAGGGTTTTACATAAATACTTATAAGTAGAAGAAGAGTGGTAAACTTTAGGAATTGAGGCATCAAAATCTGGGTTTAAAGTCAAATTAAGGTTGCCCCCCCCCCCAGATTAACTGTCCTTTGAGGTACATGTGCAGTATGGAAAAAAAAGTAGAATAGACCTGAGTGTCTGTGCCTGGTGGAAAATATTTATTAACTATAGTGAGTTCATGACCATACAAAGCACTGGTCATTATAACATATCTGCCAGCTGTATCACCAGTGTTGCTATATATTTTTATCAGGTGAACACGATGACCTAGGGTCAAAACACCCTTATGACGGCTAAGCATATGAGATGAAAAAAATACCTTATCATAGCATATCAGAGTAAATTTAAAATGTTCATTGGGTGACAGATGGGTTTCCTATAAAAGAAGTATATCAACATGCTGTTAGCAGAAATATTGAAGGAGGCAAGTGTGCTTCACTGCATTGCGTATACATTAACATTATATGAAATAATCTTAGTATGAGATGCCATAATAGCACTTAAATAACCTAAATAACCAAATTAGAATATATAGATCACTGTGCACTATACCCATATAAAAATAAAGTAAAGGAATAAAAATTTTATGGAGCCTCCCATCCCAAACAGAGGTCCTGGCCCGCCCCATATCATACAAGAAATATGAACAATAACAACTGGAACAATTTCCAAACCAGACTTAGCCCTAGAACCAATAAATAACTCATTTTGTTCAACTGAGTCAATAAAGAATAAAAATAAAAAAGATCCCCAAACAGTTGCAGGGAAAAAATGAATAATATCCCTGCTAAAAGTGTGTCAGCAAAAAATAAAAGCTTGTACCAGAAAAAAAAGCACAATTAACCTTCTGTGTCATAGGGAGGTAAAAGAATTCATAAAAGAAAAAAAACAAACTTGTCCTCCTATAGGGCAGATCAGTTGATAAATAAAGAATAATTCAGTCAAGAACCTAGATAGAAAAATATGATGGCTTCCAAGGTAGGGAGCTGGGTGTTCATGGCTCCTAGGTAGTGCAGCTAGAAGCATAACCAGTACAGGGGTGTGGTGTCCAATAAGGAAAGGCCCCCATGTTCCAAAGGAACCAAGACAGCTAAAGGACAGGTAAAATAACCCAAAATACCCAAAGTACCCCAAAACTATACAAACTAGACAAACTGGCAGAAAGGACTGTGTAAGCAACTGCACTCATGCATCCAGACCGCAAGATATTCAAAAAAAAAGTGGGGAAGAGGGAAATGAACTCCCCAGCTTAGTAGAGAGCAAGGGAAGTCCACATGCAGGTCCCATGACCCTCATGCTACCAAACAAGTTATACCAAGCAAATAATCAGAGCACTATCAGAAACACAGAATTTGAAACATAACATAGAATTTGATCACAGATAAGGACTGCTTGGCCAACTTAGTCTGCCCATTTCCCTACCTAACTGATAAGCTGCAGATCCTAGTTAACCAACAGCCTACTTCTTCCTACCCCCCACTAGAACTGCCTTATGTCTGTCCCATGCATTCTTGGATTCACCACTGTTTTTAATTCTATGACCTCAGAAAGGCTGTTCCATGCATCTACAACCCTCTCTGTGAAGAAATACTTCCTCACATTACCTCTGAGCTGTCCCCCCTCTATCTTCAAATTGTGCCCGCTTGTTCTTGCACATCTCTTTTTCTGAAAGATGCTATCCTTTTGGACTTTGTTGATTCCCTTGAGGTATTTCAAAGTTTCTATCATGTCCCCCTTCCCCCTCCTTTCCTTGAGGCTATACATCTTAAGCTCCTTTAATCTTTTTTCATATGTCTTCTGGTGCAGACCCTGCACCATTTGGGTTTCCCTCCTCTGGACAGCATCCACCCTGTGGACAGAAAAGAACTATACTCACATAAGGGCAAGACCACAAGCCCAGTCTTTGATGGTGAGCCAAAAAACAGGGTACTTCAAAAAAAGAATCTAGAACAGCATCATCAAAAAGTGCAAAACTCTTAACTTACCCAGTAACAAACAGAACCCAGAACGTTATAAAATAAAATATACAAAAAAAAAAAAAAAAAAAAAAAAACTAGGCTAAAAGAGCCTAGAGAAAAAAAGGAGGAAGGGATCTGCCTAAAATGATCAGGGCTGGCTTAAAATGTGAACACATCCAAGTAAAACTAGAACAGTAGTCACTCCCAAAACAGACAACTACATAAAAAGGGGGTGCCCATTGGGGACCAAAAACAAAACCAATAAAAGACACCCAATAATGGACAGTTATATCCTGGTCAGTCTAATAAGGATACGTTCACAGAGAGTAATGAATACAACCAATACTACAAAAAAATAAAAAGGGGCGAGGGAGAAGAACAGAAACAGAATGAATAAAACACGAAGAAAAAAGGCAAGACAAAAAAGAAAAAAAATAAGAAATTGAAGAATAAGAGGGAAATAATATCAATGAAAATATAGAAAAACAGCATGGGCTAGAACGAAGAGAAAGAATGAGCAGGCAGTTTAAAAGATAAGAATTAACATCTCAAAACAGGCAGAATAAAGCAACATCTACTTAAGAAAGAGGTTCTCATTAGAGATCCAAAACTGAACCAGCAATCGATGGACAATAATGGACAGTATTATCCTAGCCAATCTAATAAGGATAATTTTGCCTAGAGCAATACATAAAACCCAGACTGTAAAAAAACAGAATGAATAAAATAAAAAGGAAAATATTAAAAAAAAAGATCACTGACAATATGGGAAGGTAGTAAGGACAAAAACTAAATTTTCAAGAAAAGTAAAAGTTCAGAGGAAGAAGGGACAGGCAGTCTGAAACTTAAGAATGAACAGCCAGGAACAGGCAGAATAAAGCAGCAAAGTAAAAGACATTGCAGAAAAGAAGAAAAACCAGATTAGCATACTTCAAAAAGGAAATAACAAAAACTCGAGCCAAACCAAAGAGCACACTAAGGAAGGCAGTTCAATGAAGAGACGACAAAATCCTGATTATGACCATTATGAAAAGTCCTCCAGACGAAAGGCCTGCAACATCGCTTTTGTTTCCAGAACAGTTGCTTCCACACAGCATTTTTTAGAGTCAAGAGTCCTTTTGTAAAGCTTGTTTGTCCTAAAGTTCCATGAAGTCCATGGGCTCTTCTGCTGTTGTTTGTTTTCGGGCCTGGGCCTCTTGAAGGACTGACTCTGGGTCCTCAAAAACTTTCATCCCATTAGAAAAATGTACTCCGAGATGGGCCAGAAAGGGAAGGTAAATTTTGTTTTATGAGTCTTCAAAGCTCTGAGAATTAGAACAAAAGCACGTCACTTAGCCAAGACAGCAGGGGAATAGTAATTATCAAGGTATAACTGTCTGTGTTTATACATAATAACCCCTTTATGCAAAGCTGATGAAGTAGTTCTTGCTTGATGGCATAATTGTAAAATTGAACAATGATAGATGAAGGACGTGCTAAAGTAGTAGAGGGCTTGAGTGATAAAGCTCTATGAGTCAGCTCAATAGGTAACGGAAACAGATCAGCAATGTCCAAAATAGAGGAAAAGAAAGTTTGCAAAAATAATGATAGATCGCCTGCTCCTTCTCACCTTTTTGGAAGTCCATAGATGCATAAATTGTTCTTACAGGAAGGATTTTCAAGGTCCTCACATCGATCAGAGAGCAGATGGCAATCTTGCAAGATTCAAATTAGTACCCTCTCTATCCTGTCGACCTGAGAGTCCTTATTCGAATCCTGCTTGGTCAAATCCTGAACTTTAGTTTCGAGCAGGCATATAGAATCTTTGAACTCCATATAGAGTGTGCAAGATTTAAGCCGAAAGTCCTTCAGATCTTGAAGTATAGCAGCATTGGTAGGATCTGCCTGGGGCTGTGCCAATGCTCCACTAACCGCCATGGCTTTGGGCAGAGAAGCTGAAGGTGATGCAGCTGAGGAGTTTGCAGAGATATCCTGGTTGTCTGGGCAGATTTCAATTTTTTCACCTTGCCCGTAAAGTTAGGAATAACCTCTCAAAGCAAAAGTGGAAATAGCCTTATGAAAATAGACAAATTCTGAGGCTTGTCAGGCAAGATATGACAGAGCACCACAAATCAGCCATCCATGTTGCTTGATGACATCACTGGAAGTCACCAATACAGTGCTTTCTTTATGTTTGAACCATTATCAGCCACATTAAAACCTATAGAAATTGATGGAAGCCAGTACTATAGTCTCTCTATTAAGCTTATCCAGGATGTTGGAAGCTGTGTGGTCCTATGGGTACTAACATACTATTTGCCAGCAGATAAGGCCTTACGGTCTATTGAGTCTGCTCGAACCTCAGATCCCTAGTTGGGTGCCGAGGCCTTCCCCCCGCTTGTGTTCCAGAAACCCCTATCCTCCATCCCCACCCCCCTGGAATAGGCCATCATCTGATACATCCACTTTCTGTGTCTGTCCCACCCTCTCTTGAAGCCCTCCACTGTGGATCTCTGAACCAGCTCGCCAGGCAGTGCATTCCAAGGGTCCACCACCCTCTCAGTGAAAAACCTCCTCCTCTTTCCCCTCACCCTTTCACCTTCCAACTTCAAACCATGCCCTCTGGTGATACCTCCCTGCTTTAGTCTAAAGATCCCCTCCATGTTTACCCTATTTATTCCCTTGAGGTACTTGAAGACCTCAATCATGTCCCCCGGTCTCTCCACTCCTTCAATGATAACAGGCAGAGCTCCTCAAGTCTGTCCTCATACGTCAAATCCCCTAGCCCTCGTATCATCTTAGTTGCCCTCCTCTGTACCCTCTCCAGTAGCTGTATGTCCCTCTTCAAGTGTGGTCTCCAGTACTGTACACAGTACTCAAGGTGTGGTCTAACCAGTCCATTGTACAGCGGCAGTATCACTTCCTTGCTCCTAGAGGTGATCCCCACTACGATGCATCCCAACATCCTGTTTGCCTTGCTAGCCACTCTCCTGCAATGCTCAGAGTTATTCATCCACCATGACCCCTAGGTCTTTTTCCCCTATTGAGACTTCCAGTGCCTCCCCTCCCAGGGCGTACCTGTGTTTAGGGTTTGCCCGCCCAAGATGTAACACCTTGCACTTGGTGATATTGAAATTTAATTTCCATGTGTGAGCCCAGCTTTACAGGGTGTCCAGGTCCCCTTGCAGGGCCAACCTCCCATCTTCTCCCTCAACTACTGCTCCCATCTTGGAATCATCAACGAAGAGACTCATTTCACACCTTATACCCTCCCTGATGTCCGATATGTATGCATTAAACAGGATCAGACCCAGGACCAAGCCCTGTGGTACCCCACTTCCACACTCTCTAGGGTTTGAGAGCTCTCCACAGACCACTACTCTCTGGGTGCATCCAGCTAGCCAGTTTTCAATCCATCTGACCATCAAAGGGCCTTCTCCCAACCCCATCAGTTTCTCTACCAGACCATTGTGGGGGACAGAGTCAGACGCCTTGCTGAAGTCCAAGAATAATACATCCACAGGCTTTCTCCTGTCCAGTTCTGATGTTACCCATTCGTAGAACTCCACAAGATTGGTTTGACATGATCTACCTGGCACAAACCCATGTTGCCGACTATCCAGACCTCCCACCTCCTCCAAGCACACCCCCAATCATTCCTTTAGTATACTCTCCATTACTTTTTCCACCACCGAGGTCAAACTGATGGGTCTATAGTTACCTGGTACTTCCCTCGACCCCCCTTTATGGATTAGCACCACATGTGCCTCTCGCCAATCCCTAGGTACCCTCCCTGTCTCAAGTGACCTGTTGAAGAGCTCCACCAGGGGTGCAGCCAGTATGTCCACCAATTCCCATAGTACTCTCAGATGAATGCCATCCGGCCCAGAAGATTTGTCTTTCTTTAGGGCCTTGAGGGCTAACCACACCCTTTTGGCAGAGATAGCATCATCTGTCCCCTCCACCTTACTGGCCTTTTTATCCTTATCCTGATGTGACACCCCTGGGGTACCTTTCCCTCCCTCTTGCTCCATTTCTGTTGCTCCCCTGATCCCACTCACTGCCGGCTCCATCCCCATCGTGCCTTGCTTTGTAGATATCCCATCCCCCTCCCTAGTGAACACAGAGGCAAAGTACTCATTAAATACCTTTGCCTGGTCCCTCACCTCTTCCACCCACCCTTCTTCTGATCTCAATCTGCTGAGATGGCCCTTAGTTTTTCTCCGTTCTCCAATGTACCGGAAGAACCCCTTTTCCCCTCCATGTATCCCCTGTGCCAGCTGCTGCTCTTTACTGGACTTTGCCCCCCTCACCATCTGGGTGACTTTTCTAGATGCAAGATGGTACATTTCCTTATCCCTATCCCCTCTTGTTGTTTTATATTTTTTGTAGGCTGCTTTCTTTTCTCTGACTGCTACCTGAACCTCACTGGACCACCAGCATGGTTTATGTGACCTTACTCCCTCGTGTTTCACCTTAGCGCAGGTCTTGACTGCCTAATGAAGTCCCCGTTTTATGACCTCCCATCTCCTTTCCACATTTGTCAATGATGTAATCCCCTTCAAGTGATCCTTGAGAATATTTCTCATGCCCACAAAGTCTGCCCCCCTGAAGTCCACTGCCAGTGTCCTAGATCCCCCCTCCCCACATGCTTATTTGAAACCAGACAGCATTGTGGTCACTCCCAGTCAGGGGATCCTCAACAACCAGGTCCCTTACCAGATCCCCATCTGCCAGAACAACATACAGGACATACCCCTCCCTTATGGGCTCCATCACATGCTGTGTTAAGAACACATCCTGGAAGCTGTCCAACAGCCTCTGCTCCTTGGCCACCTTAGAGGACATAGTTCCCCAGTTTGTACCTGGCATATTAAGGTCCCCCATCAACACCACTCCTTCCCCTTTTGGTCCACACTGGACAATGATGTTGTCCAGCAAACCATCCTCCAGAACATCACCCATTCCGGGGGGCCTATATACTACACCCGGCTTGACCTTATCTCCTGCTGGGCAGTATAAGATGACCCATAAGACCTCCACGTTTCCCTCTGCCTCTTCTACCCTAGCAATTTTTATGTCATCTCTAATGAACATAGCCACTCCACCCCCTCTGCCCTCCTTTCTATCCTTCCTAAGCATAGTGTACCCCCGCACTTAGGTCCCAGTCATGGTTTTTGTTGGCCCACATCTCCATGACCGCTGCCACATCCCCAAACAGCATGGCCTGGAACTCTGGCAACTTGTTTCCCAAGCTCCTGGCATTTACTAACACCAACTCCCACCCCATATCCCTGATACCCTTTGTCGAACCCCAACCAGGTTCCTTATACTTCCATCCTCCCTCTGCTCCTCCTGAAACCTCCACCCCCAGTCTGTTTCCCCCTACCCCCCTTGGGTTTGAAGGCTACTCCCCTCATCTGGAGGAGAGGGCTTCTGGTCAGCCCCTCTCTTATCCCTTCCCCCCTCACAAGTTTAAACCCAACCTTAGTGTTCGAAATGGCAGAATTTCACTCCATGAATTATTTTACGTGATTTGCACATTTTACAAAATATTTTGTGGGTGTGAAATGTGAAATTACACTGGCAAAATGCAGAAGTTCATCAGCAAAATGTGAAATTCTGCCTGCAAAATGTGGAATATTGCCACTTGTGGGCAAAATTCTGCTGCTCGCGGGCAAAATTATGCATTACACAGATAAATTTTCTCAGTTCACACCTGCAAAATATTTTGCAGAATGTGTGGAATTTCACAAAATATTTTGCATGGCAAAATTCATGATTTTGCAGGAATTTCACAGGTGAAATCAAATTTTGCTGCATCTCTACCTATGGGACACACTGGATGTGGGGAAGCCAGTTTCAGATGGAATCTGTCTGTGTCACTACAGGGGGTAAATGACACCCAATGTACAGTTAGTGACATAAATGGTTCAGGCTGACATCTTGTCCATATGTAACTGGTCAGATGTACAACACCAGCACATGCATCTTTTAAAGCATTTTTACGTTCGGCCTTGTGCTTCCACGGGTGCAAAAATATTGATGTGATATTGGATTTCAGAGGTGTGCCATTGTTGGTTTCAGTGCAGCTCAATGTGCAATGTGCTCCTAGCTAGGCTGATCATGACACTGCCTGCCAGTGAACTATGAATTGTGTTATGTATCATAGAAATGTAGACTTTGATGGCAGATAAGGACCACTTAGCCCACCCAGTCTGCCCATATTCCTACCTTCAGGATAAGCTGCAGATCCTAGCTAACCAACAGCCTATTTCTTCTTACCCCCCACAAGAATTGCCTTTTGTCTCTCCCATGTATTCTTGAATTCGCCCACAGTTTTAGACCCCACAACCTCCTCAGGAAGGCTGTTCCATGTGTCCACCACCCTCTCTGTGAAAAAAATGCTTCCTCACATTGACCCTGAACTGCTCCCCCATCTTTAAATTGTGTCCCCTTGTTCTTGCACATCTCTTTTTCTGAAAGATGCTACCCTCTTGGACTTTGTTTATTCCACTGAGGTACTTAAAAGTTTCTATTATGTCCCCCCTCTCCCTGCTTTCCTCAAGGGTATACATATCCAGCTCCTTTAGTCTCTCCCCATATGTCTTCAGGTGCAGACCCTGCACCATTTTAGTTGCCCTCCTCTGGACTGCCTCTATCCTGTCTATGTCCCGGCAGAGATGGGATCTCCAGAACTGGATGCAGTACTCCAGATGGGGTCTCACCAACTGTCAGTACAGAGGGATAACTTCCTGTTTTCTGCAGGTGATGCCTCTCCCTATACATCCCAGTATACCCCCAGCCCTCCCTACTGCCTTCTCACATTGCTTGCTAACCTTAAGGTCATCTGATATGATTACCCCCAGGTCCCTTCCATTTTGTTGTTGTTACTACCTCCCCCATTGTGTAATCTTCCCTGGGTTTTGTTTCCCAGGTGCATTATTTTGCACTTCTTTGCATTGAATCCAAGCTGCCATACTTCTTACCATTCCTCCAGACTTGCCAAGTCCCTTCTCATCCTTTCCATGCCTCCTTGTGTATCATCCCTGTTGCAGATCTTTGTGCAAATAGGCATACTTTTCCTTCCGCTCCCTCTGCAATGTCATTTATAAAGACATTAAAAAGGACTGGACCCAGTACTGAACCCTGTGGTACCCCACTAGTAACCCCTCTTTCTTCAGAGTGGACTCCATTTACAATTACCATCTGTGTCCTGTTGTCCAACCAATGTTTTACCCAGGCTACCACCCTGGGACCCACTCCCAGGCTGGTTAATTTGACAATTAATCCTTTGTGTTGGACTGTGTCAAATGACTTGCTAAGTCTAGGTAGGCCATGTCCACAGCCCCTCCCTGGTCTACTATTTTGGTCACCCAGTCAAAGAAACCAATTAGATTTGTCTGACATGACCTTCCTGCTGTGAACCCATACTGCCTTAGGTCCTGTGCCACACTGGCCTCTAGTTACTCAACAATTCTTTCCTTCAGAAGTGATTCCATCACTTTCCCTACCACAGAGGTCAAACTGACAGGTCTGTAGTTTTCTGCCTCTGTCTTGGTCCCACTTTTGTGAAGGGGAGTCGCATCCACCTTCCTCCAGTCCTCAGACACCACACCATCCTCCCATGATTTGTTAAAAAAGGTAGCCAGTGGTTTCACTAGTTGTCCCCTTAATTCTTTTAGAATTCTGGGGTGAATTCCATCATGCCCCATTGGTTTGTCCACCTTCAGTTTTAGGAGTTCTTTCAGAACCCTTTCTTCTGTGAAAGGACTGGGATTGCCCCCCATCAAGAGTGCTTCTGTTAGATGGATTAGGCACCTCCCCCTCCTCCTCTTTTATGAATACTGAGCAGAAATATTCATTCAGTATCCCTGCTTTTTCACTGTCCCTCTCTGCCCACCTACCGTCCATTCTATTCAGCCTCACTATCCCTCCCTTTGTCTTTCTATGCTCCCTGATGTACCTATAAAAGGTTTTATCCCCCTTCTTAACTGAGTTGGTTATCTTTTCCTCAGTTTGGGCCTTTGCTTTTCTGACTTCCCTCTCTGCTTCCTTCTGCCTTAACTGGTACAGCTCTCTGTCCTGCTCCTTCTGTGTTTCCTTATACCTCCTGAATGTTATCTTTTCTCCCTGACTTTCCCCACCACCTCTTTTGAGAACCGTAGTGACTTTTTCTTTCATTTTGATTTGTTTATTTGCTTGACACAAAGGCTTGTTGCCTCTGTGATTGCAGTTATGATGTTCCCCCATTGTTGCTCCACCCCTCCTTCTAGCCTGTTTGCTAGTGCTTTTCTAAGGCACTCTCCCATCTTGTCAAAGTCAGCGCTCCTGAAGTCCAGTACCCCCACTTTTGTATGGCTTGACTCTGTAACTGAGTTTATTGTGAACCACACTGTTTGATGGTCACTTGTTCCCAGATGGCAATCCACTTCTAGATCTGAGATCCTCTCACTGTCCCCATTTGAGAGTACGAGGTCTAAGATTGCTCCCTCATGAGTGGGTTCCGAAACTAGCTGTCTGAGGCCTGCCACCTGTACGGCATCGAGAATGGCCCTGTTCTTGGATGTTGCTGCAGCAAATGTGCTCCAGTTAACATCTAGCATATTCAGGTCTCCCATCAACAGTATCTCCCCTTCTCTGCCATCCTAAGAATGCCTTCTATCATATCCTTGTCCATTCCATCCCCCTGACATTTAGGTCTGTACACAACCCCTGTTCAAATTGTGGTGCAATTTCCAATCTCTAAGGTGACCCACAGTGCCTCCTCTCCTCCCTGTTTACTCTTTTGTTCAGTTGCTTTTATCCCTTCCTTTACATAGAGCTACTCCTCCCCCTCTTCTCCCCTCCCTGTCTCTCCTGTAGGTTATGTACCCTGGTATGTTAACATCCCAGTCATGGTTCTTTGTGTACCATGTTTCTGTGACTGCTATGATATGCTGGCATCCCTCTTCCATCTAGGCCACCAGTTCAGGGAACTTGTTGCCCAGACTATGGGCATTGGTACTCATTACCCTCCATTTGCTGATGGCCTTACTCCTTTTTGCCCCATCCCTGTCCTTATTGCCTTTGTCACTTTCTCCATTTACTCCTGCCCTTCTCCCTATAGACATATCGTTGGGCTCATATTAATTTGTTTCTCTTGTGTGTAGTGGCATCCCTTCCCTTCTGATCTTCCAGGATTATAGCAAGGACCTACAGATTTGGAGACATCAATTTACCAGAGTGAAATCGAAGCTTCATGTCATAGACTGGGACTTTGCCTACCTTTACCCCTCAAAACTCTGCATCACCTGGCTGGGGCAGCTGCCACAAGTTTTTACCCATCCAAGATACAGAGGATTATGTTAATGTTGAAGAAGCAGCAACAGAGGGAAGATCAGGGATCCACCACACAGCTCCAACCATCTAAGAGGTACAGTGTAAACCTGAGAAGTTCTGGGAATGATTGCACCATTGTGACTTCCCCAGGTTAGGCCACTGACGTTTGCAGTGACCCCTCCCCATCCTGCTCCCATTATTGGCACCCTTCCTTGGTAGGGGGTCCACTCACCAGCTGATCTTGTTTGTTCTTTCTGCCCCCCAATTGAGACGCCATCCCAGACTATGTGTGACTCCCCCTGCTACGGAGGCATCTTCCATCAACTGCCTGCCAAAGCACAGCAGTCTAAGTCAGTAAACTTAAAACTGGCCCCCTAATAAAACTGATGATCTTAAGCCAGGTCACATATGCAAGGCATCAGATCGAAACCACCAGCTGTGTCCTTCTTGTGTGACAATGAGTGGTGACAAATGGACTAACTTGAGCTGCATGCTTGTTTAGAGAGATAACTTGCTCTGATTCTCAACATGATGCCAGCTCTGACTCTTATAAATCTTTAAGGTTTTTTTGGGGTAATCTACAGACCATTGTTGACTGGCACTTTAAAGTATTGTACACATTGCTCCAACTACATTGGATAATATTCAGCAAGCTTATAAGGGAGGGCAGGTATCAACAGAAGTCAAATGTCACTAGGTTTTTAGGAGGTCAGCCTGATCATTAAAGCATGCTTGTTAACAATAGAAATTCACTTTCAAATGTTCTGTTGCAAGGATATGTATCCAATTGATGGAGAGTGGGTGTATGCCAATAGGATTTGGGGCTGTCAGCGGGGGGGAGTTGCAAATGGGAACAGTCTGTTCAAATGTACTACTGCACATGCTGGTTAATGGAGTGAGCAATCATTTGTCTGTCTTGCTTTTTTTGCATAACTTTCTAGTTCATAACTTTCTAGTCAGTCTTGGTTCTGTGTGTTACCTCTGTTTTCTCCCTCATTTGCTGGCATCCCATTGTTTTATCCACTGGAGGTCTGGCTTGTCTCGTAGCTCTCACTGTGCAGCCACTGAAACTGGCAACATTGTGACAGCTGCATAATGAGACTAATGGGATGACAGGTGGATTTTCCAGTGACAATGGAGGAGTGAGAGAGTTGCCTGCAAGGGAAAGCTATTATGTCAGTTAATGTAAATATGGGAACTCCTTGATTTAGATTTAATTGCCGGCAGTCCCCTTGAGTTTCACACCATTAATTGTGATCCCCTGCCATTGCATACAAAAAGAACAGCTGGTCTGGGTCCTCTATATGGCACCAGCTTCAAGACTTTGTTCACTGTCTATTCTTTGGTTGGGGAGCAGGAGTTAAACACACACCCATCTGTGAAAAGAATGCTGGCAATCAGGGAGGGATTTACAATCAGGCTGCCAAACACTTTTGTAAGATTTCAGATTTTTGCCAAATGCGAAAATTCAGAAAATTCTGTTAAAGCTGTGAAATTTTGCAAAAGTTCTACTAAAGTACAATTCACTACTTTCATTCAGCCTACTCTACTGGTTGATGGGAAGACAATTTGTGTAGCTAAAAAGAGGTAGCCGACCCTATCCGACAGTGGCTGACTTCCTTCACCTGCATGATGCCACCCACCAACCAGCTGAATGGTGAGATCGAGTGAGCAGCTGACACTCAGTCAACTGATACAGCATCAGGGAAACCTTCATCTCATCTTCATCAGATTTAGGACTTGAATTATTTGTCATAAATTACAATACAAGAGCTCATTGTAGACAAATTGAACAACAAAAGTGGAAATCACAAAAAAGAAAACAGTAGTTCAGTCAGAGGGTTGTTTCAAGGTGGAATTCTCTCCCCTATGATATAGTTAGTAGTCCAACTTTAGATATTTGTAAAGTAAGATTGGATGATTATAGTAGAACCAAGTTTTTAGTTTATTAATTGTTCAGTTGTTGATAAAACAATCTCTTGCAAGCAGAAAGGACGAAAGTCTATATATGCTTTGTGACAACTATGAAACTATCTCACAAAATAGTTGTTTTATGTGCATTTCCTTATCAGATATAGTCTGTATTTTGATTAGTGTGGCACCCAGAGATGCATCAGTTTTGCAAAAGCATTTAATTTAAGCTGCAGATGGAGAATTTATTTTAACGAGAAGACCACTTGATGTGCTGTTTTGAGCTGTCAACTCGATAGGGATCCCTCTACACATCACAAACTCATAAACAGTGTCTTTGTGGGATAGTAATGATAAAAGAGCTCAACACCCTTTCTCTCCTATCCCTTAAACAGTTTGATACCCAGCTTGTCACTTTCTCCTCCACCCCATGCTGCTTGGTTTTTCAAGTAGCCTCCTTCATGGCACAATGTTGAAAGCCTCATTGAAGTCCAGATAGGCCACATGTACTGCTCTCCCTTGATCCACCTACCTGGTAACCCAGTCAAAGAAATTTATCAGTTTAGTTTGACATGACCTCCCCCTTGTGAAACCATGCTGTCGGTGGTCATGCAGCCCCTTTGCCTCCAGGTGCTCCACAAACTTCTCCTTCAGTAGTTTCTCCATTAACTTCCCCACCACTGATGTGAGACTGTCTGTGATGTAGTTGCTAGCATCTTTCTTACTGCCACATCTGTGAAGAGGGACCACATCAACCCCCCCTCCAGTCCTCTGGAACCTCCCCAGTCTCCGCTGAGGTGCTAAAAAGCACTGCCAGAAGGGTGGCCTGCACCATGCTTAGTTTCTGGAGGACCCTAGAATGAATACCATCCAGCCCCATTGATCTATTTGGCACAGGGTCATAATGTTGCAAGACATTATGCCGCAGCAATATACCGCGCTGCCAGTACAGCACGATATATTGCAAGCAGCATATGTCTTTCTTTTGCTTGGGGCTCCACCCGTGCACCCCCATTATTGGGGACTGTGCCCCCGAACCCCTCAAACAAAAATAACCACTCCAGAGGGGGCAAGTGGTTAACACTTAACTTCGCAAAAAGTGTGAAAAATAAAAAAAAAAATCTGGGACTGGGAATTGAAACCCGGTTCCAAAAACATCGCCTCCCTCCCTTGCTGCCTGTGGCTTATCCCGTCGAGCCACAGCAGCTGCTCGCTGGCCCCACCTCCCAGCACAGTTCTCATCTCCCACCTGGGAAGAGTGAAAGGGTGCACTACCCTGTATACACCCTTTCACAGTTTTGCACCCTTTCGCTCTACCCTACCACACTGTTTAGGTTGCACGGTTTTAATGTACGCTATTAAGCATACAAGATACTGACCGGTAGGGATTTATTCGCCTTCAAGGATTCCAATACCTTTAGGATCCTTTCCACTGAGAATAGACTCGGGTCCACTCCCCCCAGTGCTTACTGCAGCATGCTGGTCCACCCCCCCATCACCCCCACCCTCTATCATTAAGACTGAGCAGAAGTATTGTAACTGTTTAGTATTTCTGCTTTCTCTTCATCTTCCTCTGGACAATCCCCCACCCCACCCTTATGATTCTCAGTATCTCTCTCCCCTTGTGTTCCTCTTTCCACCACATACCTGAAGGTTTTGTCCCCTTTTTTGACCTCCTTAGCTATCCTCTCTTCTGTTAGTGTTTTAGCTGCCCTCATCCTCCTTCCTGTCTCCATTTGTTTTTACCAGATATACCCCCCTGTCTTCATCCTTCTGACTCTCCTTATCTTTTCTAAATGCTGTTTTCTTACCCTTCACTACCTTTGCCAGCTCCTTACAGAACCATAGTGGATTCTTCTTCCTCTTTTCCTTGCTCACTTCCTTCAAACAGCATGCCGTTTCCTGGGCTACACCCTCCTTAATTTTGCTCCATTGAGTCTCCACTCCCTCGATACCACCCCCCCCCCCCGAGACATTTTCTGAGGCAGTTTCCCATTTGTTTAAAATCAGCCTTGCTGAAGTCCAGGACCTCATCTTAGTGTGTTTTTTTTTCTTCTGTCCTTTCAGTATGCGAAACCACACAGTATACTGATCACTTTTGCCCAGAGAACTATCCAGTGTGATGTCAGCAATGCTGTTTCTGTTTGTAAGTACCAGGTTCAGCACTGCCCTGTCCCTAGTGGGTTCCAAAACCAGCTGCATTAGAAATGCCCCTTGTATGGAGTCAAGGATGGCCCTGCCTCTTGATGTAACTGTGACAAGAATGCCCCAACCCACATCTGGCAGATTAAAGTTCCCCATACTGAAAACTTCCACCTTGCTGGCCATTTTGCTATTGGCTTTCCCCAGGGCTTTGTCTAAAACCTCCCCTGAGATGGAGGCCTGTACACCCCTCCTTGTGAATAAAGGCCCCCAGCCCTATCTCTTGACTGATCCATACTTTCTCCAGCTCTTCATTGTCTCTCTATTGCCCTTGAGTCTCAGTAGACATTATACTCTTCTTCATAAACTTTTCTTCACATATAAAACAACTCCTCTGCCTATCCTTGATGACCTGTCCTTCTGCAACATCATGTAGCCTGGGACTACCAATTCCCAACTGTAGTTGTCTGTGCACTATGATTCTTTTATGGCCACCAGATTCAGGTTGCCTCCAGAATGATTGCCTCAAGGTCAGCAATTTTGCTTCCCAGATGCATTGCCTTGGCACACATGGATCTCCATGCTCTTCTCGCTCTCTTCCTCTAACCTGCCTCCCTTTTCTGCTTCCCCCACTTGTCTTCTCTGTTACCCCAGTTCTGCTCTCCCCTGTTACATCATCTTCCTGCCTTCCCTCCTTACCCTCTCTTCAAGCTTATGTTCCTGTTCCAGACTTAACTGCCCTTCTCTTTGCTTCCAACAACCTCCAGGGAATGTCTTTTCCCTGGGTTAACCTTCCCAGTTGCAGTAGTCTCTGGATTAATCTCTGCATCCCTCAGTCTTTCTGTCTCCCCCTTGGGTAGTTTTAATGCTCATAAAAGTAGCATTTAGACCTTCCACCCAGGACTGCTGTTCCCGTCCTGGATAGTTGGATGCTGTCTTCCTTGTACAGGCCTCCATCCCTGCAGGTGTGACCTTAGTCCTCAATGGAGGCAAAGCCTACCTCCCTGCACCATGCCATCAACCATTCATTGAAGGACCTGGTGCAGAGTTACCTAGCTCCCCCTGACTGTGCACAGGTAAAGGTAAAGAGAAAGATAAGCCTTCAGTAATGGCCACTGAGTGAGCTACCTGCTTCAGGCCCTTCCCCAACTCCCTAATCATATCCTGCACTACCCCTACAGCTTACTTGCCAGATCATTTGTCCCCAGTCAAATACATCTATCAGATTAGTTTGACATTATCTCTCCCTTGTGAAACTATGTCATGCCTAGCTAGTTCAGTTTAACTAAAAAATAAATGTTGGTAATAGTCTAGGTAAAGGGTATATATATATATATATATATATATGCATCTAATGAGTGAATGTAAGCATTAAAACTCTTAGCTACCATGATCCAGAATTAACACAATGTTATCTTCAACAGCCCCTTCGTATACCTCTATTAAAGCAGAACTGCACTGAATCTGTAAGTCATTTTTCCCAGTAGCAGCTGTTTTTTAAATACTGGTTAAAATTCTGGTATTGCTCAAGTTTTACAGGCTTTTCAGTTATCCTAGTGCATGCTTCTAATTTATATGCTGCTAGTAAGAATAATTTTATAATTATGTGATATAGTTTATGTCCCTGTTCTTTTCTTCTATTGTTGGCACAATGCATTCATGTTCTGTTATAGAACTCTGTGGTTGAGTGGGACATAATCTACATCACACAGTTCTAAAATGGCACTCAACACCAGAGTGTAAATCAGAAATGCCCACTGCGGTTACTAATATGACCATATACTGTAGATAGAACAATTAAAAACAATTTGAACCAGTACTTAAAAAGAGCTTCTACTGGGAAAATGACTTACAGTTTCAGCACAGTTCTCCCTTAACTATAGTACCCTGAATATTCAATTTTTTTCTGTCAAAATATGTGTTTTACTTAATGTGAATTTGCATAAATAAATTTAGAAATGTTAATGTTTACAAAACCATGCCACCAAGATTGTAGAGAAGATTCCACTCTGCTCCAAAATGATGCCCATGATGTCTGAACAATGGTACAGATAAATGTTTTAGAGCAACACAACTTCAAGATGAAACTTGCCTGAAATTTTACTTGGTGAGATTTTGTACGGCCAGCTGCCATCTTTTTTAAGGTCACTGAAATAATTTTCATATATAAGAAAAGAAGACAACAAGACTTGCATCCCCTTAATAGAAACTTAGGTTCATACAATCGTGATGGTTAACACGTTACACATGATCATCTGGCAGAGAAACATTTTAATTATCATATTCACATTGTAAAGCAAAACAAGTACTCACTTTGACACCTGTATCAGCATGTAGCAAAATTTTAAGACAGAAGATTCCAGCTTAGAGTTTAAAACATCAAACTGTGAAAATGGAGAGGTAGCAAACCTGGGTTTGAATCCCACAACCACTCTTACATACTCTGTGATTCTGAGCAAGTCAGTTAACCTCCCTTTGTTCCCAGGTCACACCTGGAAATAAGTTTCAAGTCAGTGGGCCTTTTCTGGACAACATTTACAAAATAAAAATACATATAAAAAGAGACGGTCTGTGAGTGCACAGTGCACTCTGCAGTATCCTATCCATAAATATTTTCTGTATGTGCAACCTTTCCTCAAATTATGTTTTTTTTATGCCATTAAATAAAACAAATAATTACAACTGTGTATTGCAACTTAGAGCTTGGGGAGCTGGGCAGTGAGTATAGTATATGGTACACCTAGGAAGCTTGCTACAAAGCCCTGAATACAGTGTTGATTTGGTCGCTTGCCCATTTTGGCAGCAGTTTACATGAGTTGGTGGGTTTTGCCCTCACCCCCCTTACTTTTTTTACAGGGTGGTGTGGGATGAACTCCAAGCCAAATAAACTAATAAAAAGTAAAGGAATGGGTCAAAGTTACCAGACAGCTTAACTTGAGCTCTACGCTAATAGCGTAGTTTACATGTACCCAGTATACTACACTATCACCCCTGAAGCTACACAGAAGTATAATGTATATGTGAAAGTCTAATGCCAGTTTTAAAGCTGTACTACTTTAGTGGAGACATCTCTTTCTAGCAAAGCACAGGCAATGCAAATCTTGTAAAGACTGTAGAACACAACCTGTCAGCCCACTAGTGAATTATTCAGCATTTCTGCCAATTTGGATTGTTGTAAGATGGCTATGATGCATTTCCCCTCTTGTTGAGCACTGGATATAAATATTCTCATTATTTGCAAATGCTCTGGACAATCAGTCAGCGTTTCAGTATGCAGACTGCAGAAAGGGTTTTATGGTAGAGTATGATAAAGAAAAATACTCCTGTCAGCGAGTAAGCTAGCTTCTGAGGTAACAAACTATTTACAGCCATCCTGACAGCATATAGTATATTTCCTAAGGAAATGAAAACAGTTCATAGAACCAGCAATAACTGGATGATGAGGAAACTACAGGGGCCATTCTTCAAAACACTTATTGGATAACATGTGTGGCAAAGTCAGAAGATGAATGTAAATAAGATTTGTGGAAAATTACATTTTTCTTTGGTATTATTTAGTACAGAAACACCAGAGAACACAGCAGAGAATTATGATCAGAGCTGAAGGGGGGAAGGCAGAGAGAGGCGATATGGTAGAGACTTTCAAATACCTCATGGGTATTAATAAGATTCAAGATGGAATCATTTTTCAGAAAAAAAGGTGCTCAAGAACAAGGGGTCATGCTATGAAGCTGCAGCAGGGTAGACTAAGGGGAGACGTCAGGAAGTACTTTTTCATGGAAGGAGAGGTGGATGCCTGGAAAAGCCTCCCAGCAGAGGAGGTGGGGACAAAAAAGGTAACAGAATTCAACAATGCATGGCATAGGCATAAGGGGAACCTTAGTGGTAAGGTAAGGGGGGGGTAAACCTTGGTCCTTATCTTTCATTGAATTCTATGTTACTATATTTCTAAGGGGTTTCAGTGATTTATCAAACATGATAAAAGCAACGTGGTTCTGTGCTATATATCGCGTAGAGTACAGGTATGTGGATCAGGAGATCAACCCTAATATCTCACCAGTCCCATTTGACTGACATGTTGTGTGATCTAACATTGAGCAAGATACATAACCTCTCTGTGCATTTCTATCCAGCTATAAAAAATGGTTAAAAGCACGAACCTATTAAATTTGACACCTTGTATGTTAGCTAGGTTATCCTATGCAAATAAGTCATCAAACAAACCTGAAAGATGATTGGAAATGTGCAATACTGGTAGTTTTTTTTTTTTTGTTACTAGTAGTAGGCACTGACACTAAAACTAGCATTTCAAGTTAAAGACCTAACCACCAAACTGAATCAGACACATTTTTGACAAAAACTGTAGAATCCCCTTAAACCAATGCATCAGTACATTAAATAAGGAAACAATTTCACAGAGGTGGATGTACAGACTGGTGAACTAAATGGAACAGAAAATAGGAAGAGATGTAGAAGAGACTCAGAGAAGGTGGATGACAGCTGCTTTACAATCCAAGCAAACAAGAAGAGAAAAAAGGGCAGAATCACAGACCATCATCTAATACAGTCTTATTACTAGATCTGAGGTATTGCTACTGGTAGAAGATTCAGGGTAAACTAGCACAAACCAACTAACAAAGTAATTGGAGACTCTATAGTCAGATTCATGAACTCTTATGTGTGTAAAAGTAATAGAGATTACCTCGGTCATCTGTATTCCTCGGGCCAAAACTAATGGCAGTAAGAATAATACTCAGAAGCACCCCTCCTATGGGCAACAGGTGGGGAAATGACTATAGTTCTTCTTGCAGAAGTCAGTGATGTAGGTTGAGGACTAGATGTAGACATCCAGGCAGATGTTTGTGAAATAAGGAATACATAAAAGAAAACAAAATACAAGGTGATAATATCAAAGATTTCAATGACCCAAAGAACAGGACAAGGAAGACAGCAGGTAATTGAGCAAACCAATATGTGGCTATATAATTGGGCTAAGGAAGAGAATTCTAATTTCTTGAGTAACTAGGAATCATTTCTAGAAAGACATGACTTGTGTAAACCAGATGACCTACATTTGTGCAGAAAGGGAACTAGGATCTTGGGGAGTAGGTTTAATAATGCAGTAAACTCTGCATTAAACTAAACCCCCCGGGGTGCAACAAAGGGGTCACAAAAAAGATGAACAACAAGGGGGCACTGTTACAGCAAAGAATCAAAATGAAAAAATATGCCTAAAAAGATCTACTCTAATGAAATGTCTGTTATTAATGCCCATGGTCTCAGGAGTAAAATGGACAACTTAATGGGTAGTATGTTATCAGAAGACCTTGATGTATTGCAGCTTATTTATTTACAAGGCTAGCCCAGCTGATATTCAGCATCTCATTTTCCTATTGGTATTGGATATCACTGACATGTGGTAGTTGAACAATAACATATGGGGAAAAAAACAATAAGTGAGTTCAAGAATGCATATGATAGGCAGAAGGCAACCCTAGTGGTAGGAAAGAGAAGGTAAGCTGCATATCAGTTAGCATCTAGAATGTATGTAGTAGGTAGGGAAATGGGCAGACTGGCTGGGCCAGGACTCGGAGGTCCTTATCTTCCATCAGATTCTATGCATCTATGTATCTATGTAACATATAAACAGTTACACCTCATTTAGGAGGAATAAACGCAAAGATAAAAAAGGAGGAGCCGGCTACGTGAAAATGGCTTGTATGTAAGCTGGTCCAGTTGTATGGTGGGCCCTCACACTGAGTGCCACACCACCCACTGCATTGGTGAGCAGGGTTCAGAATGAACCAGGGTTGCTCAGGGGTTAGCCATGGGTAGAAGGATCAAGCATCCACTGATAACTCTCTGTTCTGGGGAAGAAGAACAGTGTTAACCACAGTTTTCCTGATGCCTAGAGGAGGTTGGGTGGTGCTGCAAGAGTAACCACTTCTCAGAGGGCCTGGAGGAGGCACAAAGCACATACAGCATCTTACTTCCCTGTTGCCATGTCATTGCATACATCATCAACCTCAGAGACAGGGAAAAAAATCAAAGGAATTTCCCCAAGAAGCAGAAAGATGGCAGGTGACCCCACAGGCTCCGCTTCACTTCCTGTGACACCCACTCACCCATAGTGGTAAGTTGCTGGGGTAAAGCCAGGGTGGTACGTGATGGGGTCAGGGGTCATTGTCAGAAGGGGGCTGCTTGGGTGATCAAGAGAGAAACAAAGGATGGAAAAAGAATGACTTGCAAGAATCCTGATCCCAACCCATAAAATAGATAATACTAACTCTGAAACTACTGTATATGGGGTGCCATAGTATAACCAGGAGGTAGAAAAGCTTTGTGGAGTTTGCTATAGGCCCCCAAATAGTATCAGAACAGTAGAGGAGATCATTAAGGAGTCAGATGAACATAAAGCGTGTGATAGAGGTAATGTATTATGAATGGGAGATTTTTACGAATAGGGTACAAGCTGGATGACAAATCATGCCGCACCTATGGTGAGTAAACTATCTCTACACACCATTAATGATAATTTAAATAAACGTGTGTTAGAACCAACAAGGAAGAATGTTATCCTGGACATTGTTATAAGCCCATTGGGCTGCAAACTAAAAAACTCTACAAGCATGGCACCCTTGAGTTCAAGTGATTACAGTACTATTTATTTTGAGATAGTAATAGGAAAACTGGTAAGGGAGAAAGTAATGACCTATTGCAAGAAACTTCAGTAAGGCTAGTTTCACATTTATTAGAGAAAATTTAAAACGGTGAAACTGGAGAAGGAGTTTTAAAGGTCAACCTATACACAAGAAATGGGACATATTAAAAGGAAAACATCAAATCCTGGAACACACCTTTAGTCAAAACTACAAGAAAATGTGATCATAAGGGCAGGAAACCAGTATAGATTTCAAAAAAGCTCAGAAAATTCATTAAAAATGTATCACATCAAGTCCTTGAGTGTAAAGCTGGTGCGGCTGGAAACAGGGCAGTCAGTCATGAAACCGAACGCTACACATCCTGAATACAGCCGGGGAAGGAAAACCATGTAAGGTACAGTATTTCACTTGAGTGGTGGTCCATGACAGCATGGAGTTGGAATAGTAAATCATACTGTCCCCAAAATCTGTGCCAGTAATCTGGATGCGTAGGTTTGAGTTTTGTGGATATGTCTGTACTATGTGTGCCACGCTGGCTTTACACTCAATGAACTGATGTGGAACCAATTAAAAAAGGAGGCAGCACTGAAGGCACTTAAAAAACAACAACATAATGATGCATAAACTTGAAATGACTGCAGGATCAAAATGAGTATGTAAAATGTTTATCAGGTTTAGAAAAAAAATCATGACTAAATAGATACAGTAGCTGTAGTCAGCTGCCCAGATAATAACAAAAAATCCTTAGATATATTAAATCAGTTCACACAAAAAAATTCCACTGTGGGGCAATTAATACATGGGAACAGGACATATGGACAAAGTAAGGATGTGGCCATGGCCTTATACTCTTACTGCTGTCCAATCTACGAGGACAGCACCAAATTGCCACCTGGAATAAGTAAGCAATAACCTACAACAGGGTACGGAGTTATTGAGGATTTTAAAATGGGTAAAGAAAATGCCTTATTTTAATTGTCTAAAAGAACCTTTGAGCTGTGTCTTTATCAGCTCGTATCTATGCCAACCAGCACTTTTTTCCCTGGGCACGTCACAACAAGTAAAAATCATTAACCTATCAGAGCTTCAAAGTGTTTTCACAAGTGGGCACACAACACGCAGGACCAGTGTGAAACATCATACTACTGTAATGGCTGTCATCAAGAAACACATAGCCTGTCTCTCTCTCTGTAAGCAGAAAGTCTATAAAAATAATTAAAATAAATTCATCTAGAGCATTCTTTTTTTCTCATGTTAAAACTATGTAAAATACCTCAGTGACACTGCAACCACTGAAATGGGAAGTGACCAGTGCAGATGGTTTTAAGTTTCACTACATGCTGCTTCCTGTCTCATTCCCCTATCTCCTGCACTCATTGATCTCTATTTTCCACAGCCCAAGGGCTCTGTACCATGGGACACACTCAGTCATTAAAGCAGGATGGCACCACACTGTAAAAGGAATGGTTAAAAAAAAATGCACACAAGGAAATGGCTCTATATGGCGACCGATACGGGATATGCTCGTTCTGAGTCAACCAATTTGCTGGCAGCAATATTAAACCAAAGCCTAAATAAAAATAAAGTAAATAAAAAATATAATAAAGTGTTTGTGTGTTTGGGAAGGAACACACTTGGGAGGAGACACATATAAAAACCAAGGCCCTCTTAATCAAAGCAACTGCTCGCTGTGGCAGTGCAAGATTAACAGTAAGTGGAAAGGGCGAGGATGGTGGGGGATTAATGCTATGTGGAGAAGGGGAGGACAATGGGGGGTTAACAATATGTGGAGAGGGAGAGGACAACATGACCAGTATCTGTGTGTGTGTGTGTGTGTATGTGTGAGGGGGGCATCACTGGACATCATACAGTACAGAAGGTACCTAAATAGAGGGACTATTGTAATACCTCAGGTATTAAAACCTCAAGCTGTTAAAATGTTGTTCCTGTTTTTTATTCATTTTTTTTTCTTAAATAGTTCTTGGGGGACCCATTTTATAAGTGAGATAACACACTCCTAGGTGTGGGTTATCTCCTGATAAGAGCATGCACAGGTGCATAAAGCACTCGACGCAAGCACCTCGAACCATATAACACACCTGGGCATGCTATTATCAGGAGTCAACCCACACCTCGGAGTGTGTTATTGCTTGCTTAATCTACACCCCAGGTGCGTTGTGAGGCATGGGTCACAGGCTGTGTCCTCAGAGCACCTGGGGTGTTGATTAATCCCCAGTAACCCCATATCCTAGAGTGGGTTATTACACTTCTAAAATGGGTTATGCTTACAAAACAAAACAAAAAACATACAGATAGGTGTTTTCTTGCTGTTTAAATAGAGAAACTGTCACTGTATCCTGCTGACTTGAAAAATAGTCCCCAGCACTCATGCATCTATTATTGACTTTATGAACATACAAATGGCACAAATACACTCATGAAATGATCTGTGACATTTCTATGTTCACAACATCAATAACACATGCATGAGTCTCTTTGATGTTTGTCGCTGTCTCACTCTCACTCTCTCTCTGCATTGCTCACTTTACCATGATATCTCTCTCTCTCTTTCTCTCTCTCTCTCTCTCTGTCTCTCACATATATCTTGGTAACATAAATCGGCCCAGAGATGGGGGAAGTCTAATTCACTGACTGCATACCTCACAAACAGAGAGACACATAGGACACATGACACTGTAGCAATGCTGAATTAAATGCACGGTATGGGAGGGGAAACACTAGTGTCCTGTTGCTCCCCCCACACACACACATCTGCTTCACACTGATGGGATCTGCAGAGGCAGAATGTGCTGCATGCTACTGATAAGTGCATTCACATTCAGGGATTTGTCATTCTGTCTCTGACCCTTCCTGCAACAATGTAAGCACATGCAGCGATTTGCCACTCAACAGTTTCATACATCGACTGTGACAGAGAGAAAGAGCAGAGAAAGAGGGTATGAAACTGTGCAATAAACAGGGTATTTAATCCACAGCCATGCAGAACGATTGTACCAATCAGCTGCCATGTTTCCCCCAACCCGTGATATAATATAGCTTGATAGCCATAGTTCCAGTATAATTCCTGAGAAAGAAATTAAGAATCTTTCGCATAACCACAAATCAAATAAATTACCAGACCTGAATGATGTACAGCTCAGGGTCTTGAAGGAACTGGGATATGCCCTAGAAGCACCCATAATTGAGATATTTAACCAGGGACTTAATGATGGGGTGTGCAGAGTACTGGAGGTCTACGTTTGTTGTACCCTTGCAAGGGAGATAGCAAGGATGAAGTGGGTAACTACAGACCAATTCGTCTGATGTCCATCTTGATCAAACTGTTTGAATTAATTATATAATATAGAATTACAGGATATTAACTTGGAAATCATTTGTAAGATGGCATTAAAGCAGCAGTATTTGTAGCCAGCAAAAACATTTCATATTTTTTAGCAAAAATGCATTTCTGACATCCTTAGAATTATCCTCAATATATTTTTAGTTTTCTCAGACATTTCAAGACAGCTTTTATAGCTACTTTTGTAATTAATGACTCACATCATTAAAGATGGCTGCCACTCACAATTTCTAATAATCTCTTCCAGTGACATTACCTGTTGAAGGTATATGCTAAATTCAAAATGTGGATGGATTTGCTTGAAGATACCATGTGTTTCTGATAGAAAACAACATAACACTATATCTAGTTTTTTTTGTTGTGGTGGGGATGGCTTGGGAATAGGAACTTCACAATCCTGTATCTTGGATCATGAATGAAAGAAAATAAAAGGAACGTTGGTATCTTGATATCTGTGCCAGAATAATGCTATTGCTGAGAAAAACAAATACATGTTGGCTAACAAATACTGCTGCTTTCAAGAGGGCATTCAAGCTGACTGATTTCTATGAAAGGGTTAATAACGCTCTCAGTTGTAACAAATCAGTGGAAGTCATATACCGCGATCTACGCATGGCATTTGACTTGATATCACGTGGTATCTTGGTTAATAAAACTGTACACATAGGAATACCTGGTTGTCTACTCAAATGAGTCAGAAATTTAATATCCATTAAACAGATGCATGTGAGAGTCAATGGTGAATGCTCTGAGTGGGGTCCTCTGTCTAACACCCCCCCCCCCGTTGTTTAAGATTTTTATAATGGAACTTGGTACTGTGTGTAAAGGATGGTTAGCAAAGTTTGCCGATGATACTAAAATTGGAAACCTAGGTCATTAGATGCTGACAGATGACTATGAGAGCATAGACAACTCGGAAAATAATTTAGGAATTAAATTCATCACAAGTAGATGTGCCATAATGAATTCTGTGAAAATAAATCTCAGTTGTACAGGTCAAATGGTACAGAAATCAGAACTGAACAATGTGAAAATACCTAGGAGTGTTGATAGACAATTGCTTGAACTTTAAAGCACAAAATGGGAATACCATTAGTAAATGTAATGATATTAATAAGTAGTATCAAATGAAATGTTTCAAGTAGATCAAGAAAAGTGTGTATGCCTCCTTTACAAGTTACTAGTTCATGTACATATGAAGTACACTGTCCAACTCTGAGCCACATTTCAGGAAGGTGGACTTACCAGGTTAGTGCAAACACACCCAAAGGAGATTTACCAAATTAGTGGATAACCAAAGGGGGAAAGACTATGAGAAAGGGCTGGCTGACGTGGGTCTGTTCATGCAGTAGAATAGAAGATTGAGATGATATATGGTTCAGGTTTACAAAGTCATCACTGACAAAGCTCTCCTTGACACTATACATCTTTTTTTTTTACATCAAATTTGTTTGCCCACTCCAAGCCTTGGGCTTGGTGGTAGCTATGCCAACCATTTGGGGTGCCACTCCCCCACCCCATGAAGGATCATGCTGAGTGAGAACAGAGGCTCAATTTTTCATTACCTTGTGCTGCCTTTATAGTCCCAGGAAATCTCACCACCCGAGGATGCCAGCGCAGGGACGGAGGTTCAGACTGAGGATGTGTGAATGCATGTCCCAGCCAACTGCCTAACAAATCCTCCCCTCCCAACAGTGGAGGTCTTGCGCCTCTCAGTGCATCAACCCCCCCCCATGGAGGAGGAGAATGTCCAAGGGGACCCTCAGACCTCCTCCTCTCAGCTGGCCCCCAATGACTTGGGCTCATTCCCAAACCTCAGTCACTGGCGTCTGAGGAGGTAGCACTACCACCATGCAGATGGGCAGGCCGATGACATACATCTTAAAAAAAAAAATAATCGGCCTGATATTCAGACTTGCACCTGGCAATGGTGCAAGTGGTTGTGTGGCACAACTGAGGTGCGCTGGAGTAACCAAGGGATATATTCAAAAGAGTTGAGCCATGGTGCATCTCTTCTGAATATAGCAACTAATGCATGCGGTGCAGATACAATGCACTGGCGCATCCCCCAGACAGGTCTGAATACCAGGACTGGGAATGCTCCAGTCCAACTGTAAATGCTCCGTGCTCAATATCCAGATATTCAGAACTGGATATGCAAATTGGCCATTATGCATGCATAGCACAAATGGGGCTATTTGCATGTCATTATGGCTCCATTTCCATGTGTTGTGCAGGGCCAGCCAGTGAAATGCACCTGGCGCCCTGCACAGCATGTGGTCCCTGTACCAGGGAACTCAGTAGGACCCCTTCTCAACCCGTAATCCCCAGCACCATGATATACTTCAATAGAAGTCACCTGGTGGTCCAGTGGTCCCCACCCGACCCTTCAATCACTATAAATATAGAAAAGTATTATCCCTGGCAGTCCAGTGGTACCCCCTCTGCTAGAATCCCCAATCACCATAAATAAATGGATTTATCATCCCTGGTAGTTCAGTGGTTCCCCACCCCCACCCTTACAGGACTCCAGCCCACCCAGCTCCCCATTCCCAGTCATGCCGTGGGCAGCAGACCTGCCGCACTCCACTGCAGCTACCCGCCAAATGACAGCGTACAGTAGGTGCTGAAAGCCCATTGGTCCACACAATGGACCAATGGGCTTGCAGTGCATACTGTAATAATTCACAACCTTGTGAATTAAGTCATTCATTCATACACAGTGGGCCAATGGATTTGCAGCACCTTCTGTATGCTGTCATTCAGCAGGCAGCCGCTGTGGTATGCAGGCAGGTCTGCTGCCCACCGATGACCGGAGGGAAGAGCTGAGTGGGCTGGGAGTCCAGTGTGGGTGGGGAGGTGGGGGGAACCACTGGACTACCAGGGATGATAATTCTTTATATTGTCAGGGAACAGAGGGTCAGGATGGGGAGGGGGCATACCACTGGTCTACCAGGGACTATTGAGTGAGCATGTGCATGGTGTTGGGGGGATGCTACCCACGGCCAGCAGCTGATGTGTTGTGCACTGCAATACGGTGGCCCCCCAGTGGGTGGCTTGCAGTTGAACAGGTTCTTTACAGGCTCAGCTTTGAGCCAGGTATACGGCACATTTCTGGGTTGTGCCAGCAGATGCAACGCACAGCCTGGGCTGAATATTGGGATGTGTCTCATATGCACGGGCACGCCCCCTGGCGATGTGCTGCATACATTATCCCTGTACCCCAGCGCATTGGGAATTGCGCTGCACAATTCCCACTCTTGAATATTGCCCTGGGGTGCAGTTCTGGAGTTGCACTGGTGCAACTCAGTTGTGCCAGGCGCAACCCGTTTGAATATCTAGGCCAATGTGTAAAGAACCTAATGGGACATAGCACAACATTGCAACAACAAGGTGACTTATTTTCATCTGAAAAGATAAAGTGCATCTTTACACAATGAGTCATGGATAGGCAGATAAGTCTACAAGACATAATAGTTAACTGTAGAACTACTTATAGTTTTATAAATGGTCTAGACAGACACCTATTAAAAGAAGGGAACTAAGGATATTACTGAAAAGTCAGGGGCTGACATGATAGGCTTATGTCTTCTCCCGCTACAGTTTTCTTATATTCTTAAGTAAAATAAAAGTTGCACTGAACATATTATAGGGGAATGACAACATGCTTTTTACTGCTCCATTTCCAACCCCTCATGTCCTCAATACTTTTCTTTTATTTATACATTATGCTTCTGATGCCCTGACCCTGGCTCTTTCAGCATGCCACTCCAACCATGTAACCCTTCAGTCTCCAGGTCTTACCTCTTTTCTACCTCTGTCGCCTCCATTGTTTACTCTCCATGAGGGGTCTTCAGGGTAACCCCCAACCCCTCTTGAGATTGAATCTAGTATGGAGGAAGACAATCTGGTTGGCAGTGTAGTACCTGCAAGAGGCATATCTCATTCTCTGGGCCTGAGGTTTTCTTTTCTGTTTTTCAAGTCCCCATGCAAGTCAGCATTGCAACATATGCCTCTGAGCACAAGTAATGGTAATGCACAGGGGCTGTCTGACCAATTTTACTGAACAAGCATGCTGCCACCCCTGAGGATCAGCAAGGGGCATTAATGTAGTAGTTTGTGGACAACAACCTACACCAGAGGAGGCAATCGTCCACTCAGATGCTCCAGCTTTCTCTTCCTGCCAACCCACTGACAAGCTGGTCCATGAACCTGGGTCATCAGCATCACTAGCAGCAGTGCTGCCTCTGAGCCGGCAGAGAAGCCAAGCCCTTAGTTATTTATTTAGTTAATTTTAGGTTTACAGGTAAGTACAGTACTCTAGTCAGCAAAGTGCCTATTTTCAAGAACAACCTGGTGTGAACAGTGCTTACAATAGGACACAATAAATAAGTACCTATTTGTGAAAAAACAGTATAGTAGAACAAAAAATTACAGTCATGACTCTAAGGACGTATACAAGAACACAATAGATCAGTAAGAAGTAATATGATTGTGTAGGAGTTCAAGAGCGGAATGGGTCATGAGCAGAGAAAAAACAGTTCTTTAGGTATATTAGTGAAAAAAGGAAGAAAGGAGGTGGAATTGTGAGGCTAACAGAGAGGGGTAGGGTTTGAGGCAGATGGGCTAAAGGTCACTGTCCTTAATGATTACTTTTGCTCAGTTTTCACTAGGGAGAATGGTTTGGAAACTGAAACTCAATGCCACGAAGTGTAAGGTGAACCCAGGGAACAAGAACCCCAGGTTGGAGTACTGGATGGGAGGGGTGAAACTCAGGACCACGACTGAGTAATGAGACCTTGGAGTTATCATCAGCAATGCCCTAAAGCAATCAAGTCAGTAAAACAAGGCTTATATCAAGGGAAATAGGATGTTTGGCTGTGTCAGGAGGGGTATTGATGGCAGAAAAAGAGAGCTAATACTCCCCTGTATAGATCCTTAGTAAGGCTACACCTGGAGTACTATGTCCAGTTCTGGGATCCTCACCTCAGGAAGGATAGGGACAGGTTTGAAACGGTGCAGTGCAGAGTAACAAAAATAATTCAGGGCCTGCAGAGCATGTCCTGTGAGGAGCTCCACAATGCATTGAAGGTGCACTTGCTGGAGACCAGAAGGGAGATGGTAAATATGATAGAGACCTTCAGACTCTTACAAGGAATTGACAGGGTGGACGGAAAATAACTATTTCACTTGATCACCATTTTGCAGTCACATGGGCATGAGTGTAAACTAGCAGGAGGGAGGTTCAGGAGGGCTCTGAGGAAATACTATTGTAAAGAAAGGGTGGTGGAGCCATAGAACAGGCTGCCAACCAAGGTGGTGGGTACAAAAACCATTAGTGGTTTTAAGCATGGCTGGGACAAAATGAAGGGTGTATTGGTTGCTCAGGGAGTCAGAATCAGTGTGGAGAATGGAGGGGATAAGAAGAGCTAGGACCCTGGAGGAACAGTAAGCTGCAGAGCTAAACAGTATACTGACCATACTATGAGAACTGCTACTGATCATAAGGTCATATGTATACAAAAAAAAAACTACTGCAATGCACCAAAGGCTTTGGGAGGACATTTATAGTGAGAATAGCAAAGGACCCAAAACTGACCTTTGAGGAACACCAATGATGATTCTATATAAACTGGAAAAAGAACTGCCAATCATAACCCGCTGATAGTGAAAACTGGAACAGCTAGTGTACCAAAGGAAAGCATCTGGGAAGGTCCCCAATACAGAGGGTTTACTTAAGAGGATATTATGGTTCACAAGGTCAAAGGCCTTAGATATGTCTATAAATACCGCTCTCTGGCCAGACCATTGTCCATATTATGACCAATGTCATTAACAAGTTCTATAATAGCTGTCTTGGTCTCACTACCCTTCCTGAACCCATGGTGGGTGTCAGAGAGGAGGGAGAGTTTATTTATATGGTCAGTTAATTGGAGATGGACAATTTTATAACTAGTGAAATAGGGTCACCAGATCTGCGGACAGAAACAATATTAGCTATCTTCCATTCATCTGGAACAACAGAAAATAGAAGCAAGTTGAAGATCCAGGCTATGTGGGTAGTAATCACATGTGCTGCTAGCCTTACTGAGACCAGCTCTACCATCAACATTAATGCCCAGGAAGTATTTTTTTACATCTCTTGAACCAACTGATTGGAAGTGAAAAAGATGATCAGTGGGGTTCTAAGACTCAGAAACCACTGGGGATAGGGATGGGGGTATAGTGTGTTACAAGCACACTCTGCAGATCAGGCCCTCTGCTCCCACAGTGCCAACCTCAAAGTGCAATAGTTTGAACAGGAGACAGACAGGATAACCCTCGTCTGTTTTAGGTCTGAATCACCTCCCAGCCTTGAGTCCTGGGGTCAAAATGTGGACCTTATGCTTGCATACCCAGTTAACAGGCTCAGATATATATTCTCTTTGAGGAAATATAATATAATCCTTCACCCGGGGCACCCAGCCAGGTTTTCAAAATGTACCCTTTTGACTCAATATGAGACCTAGGTATATTTTCACCTTTAGCAAGATTAGCAACACATTCAAGCCCTTAACAGCTGTCAGACTTAAATACTGGTTCAGCATTCACATGCAAAAGAAAACTGAGAAGACATAGGCAGTATTTCAAGGAAAATATTGTTTACTAAAAATTGTAAAATAGATAAAATATCAAACACAGAACAAATATATCAACTTACAGTCACATAAAACAAATGGAAAGTTACAGAACACAAACGCCTACCAAAAATACTTAAATTCCAGTTGAATTATTTTTCTAAAAGTGCCTAGTTACAAATCCACAGACTAAGTGTGTCTTTGCTTTTCAGGGAGTCCTTCTGCACAAACTTGTCAGAGCAAGCAATATTCAGAAGTCAGTTTTCTCCACCTAATGGTGATGTCACCCATGAGGTCACTGTTAGATCCTCTTATAACTTTAACTTCTAAACATAAATATCCACAAGAATGTATGTTAATACAGTGAAAATCAGCAACTAGCAATTTCCCAAAATATGAGTCTCTGATCAAAATATTCCCTTTGAGGTTTTAAAACCCCACAATCTGCCACTAGATCTCTGCTAGGTGAGAAAACCATAAAGGATCAGCCAAATGACCTCCCTTCCTGCTAGGATCATAAAATTCATAGTTAATTTCCAGCTTCAAAAGCAGGAGCAGGTTATAAGGGGTAATAAACTCTCCCTCTGGAAGGAAGGCTTTAATTGGTGGGTTCCCTGGTCTGTTTATCACATCCTGCTGTTTCTTCACACTGACACTTTTGAAGTCAATCTTCAAGTCTCCTTACACTGACTACAATCCTTAAGCAGGCAGTCACATACCATACACATTTTATGTATAACACAAATATTATACAATATAACAATAAGCAGGTGGCAGAGTATCACAGTCCTCCCCACCTAGACTGAATTTGAGGGCTCTATCCCAGCATGGGATGAACTCCCCAAGTCAGTTTATTGCTCAAATTGACATGAAAGTCCATCTGTGTTTTCATTGGCTGTTCCTCCAGACCTATATGAGACAGTCATATCATACCCTTGCAAGGCAAGACTCCATCTTAGTAATCTACCATTCATTTTACCCATTTGTACCAGCCATAACAGGGGGTTGTGGTCAGTTTGTACCACAAAATGCTACCCATATAGGTATGGCTCTAACTTCTTTAGTGCCCACACCATGGCAAGACACTATTTTTCCACAGTAGAGTAAGCCTGCTCCTTGGGAAGTAACTTTTTACTGAGATACACTATGGGATGATCTTTCCCTTGTTTGGATGTCTAACTTGGCACTGCCTCAATATCCACACCTGAGGCATCAGTCTGGACTACAAAGAGTCTGCTATAGTCTGGACTTGTCAACACAGGAGCACTGCACAGCGCCTCCTTCAGTCTGGTAAAGGCTGGTTCCTATGTAACTTTTTTAGGCATCCTTTTCTTTAACAGGCCAGATAGGGGAATGGCAAGGGCACTGTAATTTGGTACAAATTTCCTATAGTACCCTGCTGTCCAGAGAAAACTCCTGACCTGCTTCTGTGTTTCTGGTCTGGGCCATGCCTTGATTGCCTCTACTTTTGTTTGGTTAGGATGGAGATATCCCTGGCCTACAATGTGCCAGAGGTATGCCACCTCAGCCATGGCCACCTGGCACGTCTCTGCTTTGACAGTGAGCCAGATCCTCTGTATCCTGCCCAGCACTTCCCTAAGGTGGAACAGGTGTTCCTCCCAGCTGGCACTAATGTGGCAATGTCATCCAGGTATGCCATGGCGTAATCCTCAGCACCAGTTAACACCTGGTTCACCAATCTTTGGAAAGTGGCCAGGCTTTTCTTCATTCCAAAAGGCATTACTTTAAATTCAAATAACCCTATCAGAGTAATGAAGGCCGACCTCTCCCTAGCTCTGGCAGTTAGCTCTATCTGCCAATACCCCTTTGTCAAGTCAATAGTTGTAAGGTATGTCGCCCCTCCTAACTTGTGCAGGAATTTGTCCATCCATGGCATTGGGTGGGCATCTGACATCATGACTGCATTCAGTCAACGATAGTCCACTCAAAAATGAGTAGAGCCATCTGGCTTGGGAACAAGGACTATGGCTGAGGCCCAGGGACTGTGGAATTTCTGGATTACCCCTAAATTCAGCATATCCTCCACCTCCATCCTAATGTCCTTTCGGACAGCCTCTGACACCCAATATGCTGTTCGCTGTATGGACACCTGTGTCCCTGTCTCCACATCATGCATTGCTAAGGGGGTTAGTCCAAGCTTGGTGCTAAACAGTGGGGAAAATTCTGCTAAAACCTCCCTTACTTCCTGGATCTGGTCCAGGGCCAACTAGGGTGACATTTTAATTGCCTCCACAGAGGTCTCCTGCTTGCTTTCTTCCAGCAAGTCCAGAACAGGGTCTCCTTCATTTGTCCCTTCCCCAGGACTACACACAGCAAACACCATGTCAGCCCTATTAGCAATGGCTTTATCATGTTGACATGGTACATTCTTTGTGTATATCTTCTGTCAGGTAACTCTATAATAAAGTTCATGTCATTTACCCTTCTAACTACTTTGTATGGTCCTGCCTACTTGGCCTGCAGCTTATCTTTCCAGACCAGGATTAGGATCATGACTTCCTGCCTACAGTGTACGAGTGAGCTCTGGCTCAGCGGTCATACCACACCTTTTGTTTTTATTGGGCAGCTGCCAAGTTGCTCTGGGCTGTCCCCATAAGCTCCTTCAGCCTTTCCCTAAACCTAAGGACATAATCCACTATGGGAGTTCCCTGGGTGGTGTGCGTGCCTTCTCAGCCCTCCCAGATCAAGTCTAGGGGCCCACATACCCCGCATCCATATAAGAGCTCAAAGGGGGAAAACCCTGTCGACTCTTGCATCACTTCCCTGTATGCAAACAGGTAGGGAAGGTATTTATCCCAGTCCCTCCCATACTGTTCAGCAAATGTTTGGGCATTGACTTAAGGCTATCATTAAATCTTTCCACAAGTCCACTGGCTTGTGGGTGATAAGGTGTTGTGCATCTCTGCACCACCCCACAATTCTCCCACAAACATTTCATCAGGTCCGACATGAAGGAACCCTCTCGATCAGTGATAACCTCCTGTGGAAACCCAACATGGGAGAAAATCCCTAGTAAGGCATCTGTCACTTTGTCTGTCCTCAGTGAGGATGGAGCAACTGCCTCTGGGTACTGGGTGGCATAATCCACCACAGTTAGGATGAACCTCTTCCCGGAGCAACTGGGGGTATTAAAAGGCCCCACAATATCCATTCTTACCCTCTGGAATGGCTCCTCCACTGTGGGTAAAGGAATTAGGGCAGCTTGGGTTTTCTTACCTGCCATCCCTATTTCTTGGCACTGGTGGCAAAACCTGCAATACTCCTTCACCTGCTGGGCGAAGTTAGGCCAATAGAAATTCTGGGCCAACCACTGCATAGTGCGTGCAATTCCCAGATGACCAGACATGGGAATAACATGTGCAATCTTTAGTAACTGCTCACGCTGCCCCTGGGGAATGACAAGCTGCCTGCCTATCACCCCTCCCTGTGTCTTAGCATCCTGTGTATACATTAGTCCATTGTCCCAATAAACTTTATGTTTCCAGTCACCTTTCTGAGCTCCATCAGAGTCTGCTCAAGCCCTCAGCTTCTCTAGACTAGGGTCACTTTTCTGAGCAGCTGCAAACTCCTTTCACATCCACAAGGCATGGGACAGGTCCCCTTCAGTGTCTACACTAGTGTCCCTAGCTCTAGGGTCAGAGAATTCAAGATCACTGCCATCCCTAACCCTCTGACTTTGGGTTACACCTTCCTCCTCACAGTAACCCTCTGTTGCTGTTCTATTAACTGATATCTAGGGAATTTCTACCCCTTTTCATTATCCTCCATATCAGGAGACACAGGCTGGGAAACCAGCCTCCCAGTGGTTTCCACAGTGGCTTCTATGGTATCCAGGGAACTATGAATTTCCTTTGCCACTTGGCTGTGGGTAACCGCACACACCATCCCCTGGCTGAGATTGTTGCCAATAATTACACTGACAGTCAAAGTCTCTACTACGACAACCTTTTGCACAGTCCCTCCTGTCTCACCCCAGTCTAGGAGGACACTAGCGAGTGGCAATGTTTTCTCCTCCTCAGTAAATCCCCATACAGTCACAAATTGATTATGTATAAGTTGACCAGGCTCTACCAAATTCCCATTTACCAAAGTCCGGGATGCCCTCGTGTCCCTTAACCCATGTATTTGTACCCTATTCACAGTGACTGGGTGTATGTGTTCCCTCAAGTTCACTGGCATGCTTTTAGGGACACAGAAACAACCCACTTCTTTCCTAGCACCACTTTGTGCACTGCTTGTCCTTCTAGGACACTGCCTAGCAATATGTCCAATTTCTTTGTAAACCCAACATTCATTTCTTTTCTCAGGTAAATCTTTTCTTTGTAACCAGGGGGTACCTGATTTCAGTGGAGGCAGGGAGGGTTTTAGCTGCCCTGAAGGTGTGCTTTTCCCTTTCTGCAGTGCCATGCCCACCCCATTCACTCTCAGAGATGGTCTGCTCCTGGCATAGTGGTCCGAGAGTTCAGTAGCGTCTCACACTGTTTTTGGATCTCAGTCCTCCAGCCAGGTTTTCAGCTCTGCTGGGCATGTCCAAAAAAACTGCTCTAACATTACAGCATTTTCAATTTTTTCCACTGAGTTTGCTTCAATTCCTTCCCACCAATGTTTTAAAAACTGACGTTGTTTAGTGGTTAGCCCCTTGTAGTTCATGACAGGGCTTCTCCTGTGCTTACATAATTTAACTCTGTATGCTTCTGCTGTTAGATCATACTTTTTTAAAAGTGCAGCTTTAAGTTTACTGTAATCATTACTGTCCTCATTGTCCATTTGACCCAATGCATCCTGAGCTTTTCCGGTAAGTAGCGGGGATAGCTGGAAGCTCCAGGACCCTCTAGGAATATTTGCCTGAATGCATACTTTTTCAAAGGAATTTAAAAAGTTACCCATATCGTCCCCCTCTTTAGATTCAGCTATCAATTTAGAATTTAATTTGTAACCCAGTCCTGGAGTCCCAGTTAACCCCTGGTCACTTACCTGCTCTGGTGTTGGGAGTCATAGCTTCTCCAGTTCATATTGCCTCTGGCCCTCACGCTCTTCTCGCTCAGCCTCTCGCTGAAGTTGTCACTCTCTTTCATCTGCCTCTCACTGAAGCTGTTGCTCTTTTTCCTTAGCCTCTCGCTGCTTTTGCCTCTCTTCTCTCTCGAACTCCAGCTCCTCTCTCTGCAACTCCATCTGCAGCCTGATCCCTTCTGGCTCCAGAATGGTGATGACCTTCCCCTGCTGCTGTGGCTCTTGGCTTGCACCAGTCCTGCTGTCTTCCTCACTGGATCTGGACACTGCACTGGATCCTGGCCCCTCCACACTCAAGGTTTGGTCCTTCCAAGTCACAGACTGAGACTTGAAGCTTTGGGCATCGGCTGCCACCACAGCCTCTAAGAGATGCCTTTTGGTTTGACCCTCTTGCTGGACTCCTCTCTCTTGGCACAACTGCCTTAGTTGGTCTGCAGTGTACTTGTTGTAGTTGGAAGCTGTCTTCTTCCCTAACTACGGCTATATTATCTTGCACCACAAAAAAAATAAAACAGGTAGGGAACCTAGACTGTAAGCACAATGATATACAGTAGTTCTGTTTACTTTTTAAAAATCAGTGCCTTATTTTGCATGTAAGCTGTACAGTATTACTATGATGCACTGAACTGTTAATGCTTATGTTACCAAATACTTTTAAATCGCACCACTGCCCAACCAAATCTTTCACAAACATGCTCCACAGGTCAGGCCCTCTGCTCCCACAGTGTCCACCTCAAAGCACAATAGTGTGAACAGGAGACAGACAGGGTAACCCTCCTGTCTGTTTTGGGTCCAAATCACGTATCAGCCTCAAGTCCTGGGGTCACAATGTGAACCTTCTGCTAGCATACCCAGCTAACAGGCTCAGATATATATATATTCTCTTTGGGGAAATGCAATATAATCCTTCACCCAGGGGCACCCAGCCAGGTTTTCAAAAAGTACCCTTACAACTCAATATGAGACCTAGGTATATTCTTACCTTTAGCAAGATTAGTAACATATTCAAGCCTTTAACAGCTGTCAGACTTAAACACTGGTTCAGCATTCACATGCAAAAGAAAACTGAGAAGGCATAGGCAGTATTTCAAGGAAAATATTGTTTACTAAAAATTGTAAAATAGGTAAAATATCAAACACAGAACAAATATATCAACAACTTACAGTCACATAATATAAATGGGAAGTTACAGAACACAAACGCCTACCAAAAGTACTTAAATTCAAGTTGAATTATGTTTCTAAAAGTGCCTAGTTACCAGTCCACAGACTAAGTGTGTCTTTGCTTTTCAGGGAGTCCTTCTGCACAAACTTGTCAGAGCAAGCAATATTCAAAAGCCAGTTTTCTCCACCTCCTGGTGATGTTACCCATGATGTCACTGTTAGAGCCTCCTATAACTTTTACTTCTAAACATAAATATCCACAAGAATGTATGTTAATACAGTGAAAATCAGCAACTAGCAATTTCCCAGAATATGAGTCTCTGATCAAAACTTTTCCTTTGAGGTTTCACAACCCCACAATCTGTTACTAGTTCTCTGCTAGGTGAGAAAACCAAAAAGGATCAGCAAAATGATCTCCCTTCCTGCTAGGGTCATAAAAGTCATAGTTAGTTTCCTGCTTCAAAAGCAGTAGCAGGTTATAAGGGTTAATACAATCTCCCTCTGGAAGGAAGGCTTTATTTGGTGGGTTCCCTGGTCTGTTCATCACATCCTGCTGCTTCTTCACACTGACACTTTTGAGGTCAAAGGTCAAGTCTCCTTACACTGTCTACAATGCTTAAGCAGGCAGTCACATACCATACACATTTTATTTATAACACAAATTTTATACAATATAACAATAAGCAGGTGGCAGAGCATCACATACTGGACTAGCTGGCTCCCCTGGAATAAAAGTAGATGAATCAGAAATGTATTGTTGAAGGCATTTGCAGTCAAGATGGGCTCACTACAACTAGTACCATCAATAACAATCTTAGTTAAGCAGTGCATTTTGTTTTGTTCTAGGAGATGTTTCACACTGCACTAATATCTGAAAGGATCACCAGTGGGTTCATTTAGATAATTCTCATAAAAGCATCTTTATTGACTTCACAACCTTTTTACATACTGTATATTCCTTCAGATTCTTTAAACAAGCCAGTCAGAGTGGAGACAAGTTACTTTAAATTTTGTCCAGCACTTGTTCCTGTACTTATGTTTGCCCAATAGCTCTTTTGAAAGCCACTGTGTACAGTATATCAGGCTCTAATTTGCCTCCTGGAGGATGGTGCATTTTATTTTAAATAGATAAAAAGATGTCCAGGAAGTTTTATTTATTTAGTTTTTGTTGACCGGGTAAGTGCAATATCCTGCCTATTTTCAGGCATGACCAGAGGGAGGGGGATACAAATGAATGTCAACTGACCTTGAACCATATTAAGCTGTTGGTGGTATTTTTAGTGAATGAGAGAAATTTGGCAAGGACACCGGGGAAATTCTCCTACTCATGGTCAGTAGGGGGACAGGCTGCCTGTAGGATGGCCACTCTGTGTGGGACACCGGAGGAGGAGGAGGATGTCTGCACAGTGGGAGAGCTTGCCTCAGCTCCCACTGTTAGCAACACTGAGGTAGATTTTCATCGTAGCATGGATGCGAATTCTGATACTGAATTTCACGATGCGCCTGTTTCCACGGAGAAAATGGGTAAACTTATTAAAACCTCCGCTAAAGCGGTAATGGCCCCAAATCAGGATGTTTCTCTTGAGACTGAGGGTGAACACAAACTACGCTCACCTGGGGAAAGAACTGTGCAGCAAACGGCAGCAGTGGACTTTACAAAACAATTACAGCCTTCGGAGGTGCTCCCTGTCAAAAGTGCTGCTGCTCCTGTCAACTCTACAGCTGAAGCTGAACCTTCTGAAGGGGCTCATGGGGCGCAGTGAGTCACTACATAGCTTTCCTGACACAACAAGCTCTTTGAACTCTGATGCTGTCAAACTACAGGCTGGCAGGGATTTCGCTAGTTTTAGCGAGTGCCTAAAGCCTGTTAGTTTGCAGCCTACAGGAAAAAATGTTCTTTCCCTAGTTATTGCAGTGGATCGACAAGAGGTCCCTGTAGCGTTATCCTCTGCCAAATTTACTCAAAATGTTCATTCCCCACTTAGTAAATTGGTGGGTTTCGTGTTGAAAACTTCAGCTAACAAGGAGTTAATGGCCACCCTGAGGTTGTGTATCAATCTACTGCAGTCACAGGTTGGGATTACCGAGTTCTTCTTTTCAACCAATACACCTCAGCAACAGAGTAATATGGCTATTAAAGATCCTGTCCCTTTATCTGCTGATACAGGTACTGCAAGGGGGCTTGGACTCCAGGCAAAGCCCTTGCAGGGGCTGGATGGAAGCAGGCCCCGTCTGGTATCTGGATGCCTGATCCTGAATGGGATGCTGAATTTTGTTTATCGCAACACTCCCCAGTTTGGAAACCTGATATAAAGCTAAACATTTCTACAGGAGGTTCTATTAACAAGAAGATGTCTGATATAATTCAGCCTAACCCTACCACCAGACCTTCAGATTTACAGGTCTCACAGCCCATCGCTCCCAAGAATGATTCTGGTCTTCCTCTCCCAGATATTTCTCCCTCATTGCAGGACTCTTCTCCGCTGAGCCTTCCTAAACAGAAGCCCCTAATGTCTGAGCTGTTTTCTACTGCTAAAAGAGAAGCAGCGCCAAGATGCAATGCTGTTCGTATATATGCTACAAAGGGGTCTTGGACAATAGGTCCGACAGATACTTTGTGTGGAAAACTCTATTGAAAGATTCCTTTCATTTCTCACCTAAGAAAGTGTTCGCCTTTATCAATATTTCTGGAGAGACAATTTTGATGTCAGCTTTAGAACATCACATGCCCTAGATTTATTTTGGGAGCGCTACTGACAGGTCAAGTTTTCTCTCACATGGATTCCCTTTCTGGTCATTTCCCTCAATAAACCCCGATCAAATTTGTGACAGTGATGTTTCAAAATGAAGGGGTCCATGTGGAAGATATTACCTTTTGGTTGTCACAAAAATGTGAAGTGTTGAGTGCCCCAGGATCTATCCTAATTCTCAGTTTGGGACGGGTGGTTGGAACTGTAAAATTAAATTGAGATTCAGGTGTGGAACATATACCTAATTCTTTTTTGTTAGGAAGTGATAGAGGGGTTTGTTTTTATGGGGGGCAGCCTAGAGCTTGTTACAAGTATGGCTCTAGAACTCATCTCTCCAGCGTCTGTGACCAACCACGTTGTGATAACTGTGGGGAAGTTGGGCATGTTACTATGCAATGTGTTATTCACACAAAATGTGACCTTTGTGAAGAATATGGTCATGTTTTCAGAGAGTGTCCCTGGGCAGCCAAAAACAAAGCATCTTGTATTAGTCCAGACCTTTTAATTCAGAAAGCTCAAAATGCTGCAGGCTCCTCTACCCCTGCCCTTCCCCCTTCCCCTTCCCCCCTCCCCCCTTCTAAGAAAAAGAAAGATTGATTTCACCCTGAACCTACTACCAGGCCTTCCTCCCCAGGACCTGAAACGGATGCTCAGTCTTCAGTTTCAAGTTCTCATGGGGACAAAAAACCCTGTATGGGACCTCCTGACCCTTTGGAATTTATTTCTGTTTGTTATACTGATGCAGACCTAGTTATTCTTGAGAAGGATTCTAAGACTGCTACTCCTTTGTCTTCCCTGCCTCGTTGGAGATCTTCCAGGAATTTACACTCCCAAACCCCCCCTCCTGCTTTTCCTATAGAATCTAACAATTTTATGCGGCCTTTATTCACTTATGGGGACGTGAGAATGGAGTTGGGAGACTCGGACTCTCAGAAATCCTGCTATCCTCCTTTTTCAGCCTGTTGATAATTATAAGGAAACAAAAAAAAAAAAGGAAAAAATACAGGTTTTTATATTCTAATGCATTTCAATGTGGTTGTCCTGGGGATCTTTGAACACCCATAGTTTATTGAATACTTCCAAAAGGCAAGCTCTTTTTCACTATATTCATGACCAACGTGTTTCAGTCTGTTTTTTACAGGAAACTTGGATGCACTCCATTGAACAATTATCTGCTTTCAAGAGGGAATGGCCCTGGAGGCCTTCCTATTGGTCGTTTGGGACTGATAGTGCAAATGGTATAGGCATTTTGCTTAATTCTTATTGTTTTACACTACATAACTTAATAGACCTTATTCCCGGTAGAGTCATGATACTGAATGGGAATGGCATAGCATATGTTACCGGTTTATTAACATTTATATCCCACAGTCTAAGGTAGGTAGAGTTGCTTATCTGAAGGCAGTGCAACCTTTCCTGGTTACCTCAGTTAAGGTGTTATGGGGTGGTGATTTTAATTGTACTATCTTGATTCACCCAAACAGAATAAAAAGGTTTATTGTAATTCACATGCATGGCCAATATCATTAAGATGGCTGGTTTACTTAATTGTATTTCTAATCTTTCCCATGGGCCCAAATTTTCATTTTTGAAAGGGAAATTTCACACTTTAATTGATCATATGATAGTTTCCTCTTCTGTACAGGTGAACTCCTTTCAAATGATTCTTAGTGAATTCACTGATCATCTTTTTTTACTATGCACTTTTCATTTTCTGGGTCTGCCTGAACATAAACAGGTTAGGTGGGAACTAAATACTTCCATCTTAGATTTACCTCACATACAGACAGGTGTTAAATTTATTTTAAGAGCTAGATTATCAGTGGCTTTTTTATATACTGATATGGGAGACTGGTGGATGGAGACTAAACCGTATTTGTGTAAATGGTTTAAAAAAGCAAGGGGTTATAGCTAAAGATCATAATTTTTTGAGGTATATGTCACTCAGACAGCAGCTTCAGAGGCTTATTACAATCACATATACTTCCATGCAGGACTACTCAGAGCAAATTAAAAAACTTAAATCTAGTATGCAGGAATACCAGTATGATAGAGCCAAGACTTTACAAGCCATACTTACTAATGATATGAAAAATTCCCCTATAGGTGATCCTTTCGAGGTCTGTAAAACCCCAAGAGAATCTTCTACAATGGACTTTCTGAGAAAGTCAGATGATTCTAAGGCCACAACGATTGAGCAGTTGATGGAACTGACTGAAAGCCATTATCAGTCCTTAGAATCTCCCTTCCTGATCCCTGAAGAGTTGATGCTTTCTTATTTAAGATCTACTAACTCTCCTTCTGAGTTAACAGAAGCTTCAAAACTGTCAGGGCCCATTAATCAAAAGGAAATAATTGAAGCAATTCAGAAACTGAAGCTGAATATTTCCCAAGGGAAAGACAGTCTTTCTAATAAATTATATAAATGTTTTCATGAAGAGCTAAGTAAATGCCTTCTTATTGTGTTTACATATTTTTTTAAGAATACTTCTATTTTTCCTTCATTCTCAGAAGGATTATTAATCCATTTATTTAAATCAGGAGATAGGAATGATATAAAGAATTAGAGGCCCATCACCCTGCTAAATTCTGACTATAAAATTTTTGCTAGCATTTTGAATAACAGGCTAAAAAGTTATGCTAAGTGGGTGATATCTCCCTATCAATTTTGTGGGATTCCAGATAGAAGAATCCAATCTGCTTTGATGGTTATACGAGGTGTCATTGAACACTTATCTCTAGCCGACATTTCCGGATGTATGGTTATTGCAGATTTTGAAAAGGCTTTTGACAGAGTCCATCCATCTTTTCTTTTTTTAACTTTAGAATATTATGGGGTTCCTATTAAAATGGTTAATCTCATTAAGATGCTGTATAAATACAATGCAGTTTTTCCTTTTATGAAAGGTTATACAGCTGAAAGTTTTCATTTAAAGACTGGGGTATGTCAGGGTTGCCCCTTGAGCCCTCTTCTTTATATATTGTCACTGGACCCCTTTTTACAGACTTTAGTTAATTCACCACAGTGGATTGGAATTAAAGGGAACATATCTGTTGATAGCTATTTTTACAGGCCTATGCAGATGATCTAATACTGTACTTTTCTGATCAAACTCAAATTTATAAATTTGAGGAAGCTTTTCATCTTTTGTCGATAGTTTCAAATGCCAAATTGAATTTAAAAAAAACTAATGGTTTGTTTATTGGGGCAATAGGACCTGCTGCTATAATACAGGATGGTATTCACATTTTCTGGAGCCCACTCAAAATTTTAGGCATACTTTTTGGTCCCCAAAATTTACCGGTTGAAAATTGGGAACTAGTGCTTGAGAAGGTGGATAAAAAAGTAAATAGATGGAAGCAGTGGAAATTTTCAAAGCTGAAGCGCATACATATTATTAAACAGTTTATTATACCCTGTTTACAGTATGTGGCCATGAAATTCCCTCTTCAGTCTCAGTTGGAGATAAAGATTTATAGTATGTTTTTTCAAATGCTTTGGGGTAACTGTTTAAACCCAGTAAAGAGACATTACACTTACTTGAGTAAAAAATCTGGAGGACTTGGGATGATAGACCCAATTGTATCTTTGCATGCCTTGTTTATCATGAATTCTATTAGATGTGGTTTGGCTCCAGCAGTAAGTGTTGGACAAGGGTGGGTTAATAGGGTCCTGGGTAAATATTTTGCAATTTGGCATAACCTGGCTCCTAAATTGAATCCCTGTGTTCATATTCCTCAGTATTTTAGGCCTGCTGTACAAAAGTTATATAGATGGAAAATTACTAAACAAATGATTTTGAATAATAGTATGCATGCTTTTAATCAGTTGATTATGAAGGCATTACATCCATAAGACCCCTGTTTTAAGAATTGCCCATCAGCTTTGAATTCTAAGGTATTAGCTCAGCTTAACAATATCAGATTGCCTATGCTCCAGTGGGAAACACAATGGTTGATATTTTATGGACGACTGAATGTTTGGGACAATGCAAAAAGTCATTGAAGAGAGGAATTGTCCTTATATGGACTGTATAAATATTGAAGAAACGATGGAGCATTTTTTCTTCCAGTGTTCCTATTCAATGGGTTTGTGGGTTTATCTGGCACAATTATGGAACTTTAAATGGCTTGCTTCTGTCACATATGAAATTTTGGTATTAGGAATGTATCCTGCTAACCTTTCATTTCCATATTGGGACACTATCTTTATTTTTGGTTGTTTATGATATTTTCTATGGCAGGCTAGATGCCAATGGGTCATTTATCAGAAAAAAAATGTCTTATAAATGTTTTAGTATATTAGTTTCCAATGAACTTTCAAGGATATATTCAGAAGACTCATGGAGGCTTGCTTCCCCCAAACTTATGAAACGGTGGAAGGGTTTTATTCACTTTATAAAAGTTAAGTAAATTTGTTTATTAATAATTGATTATTATTTTTCCAAGATTAAGAAACGTTTTCATTTTTTCTGTTAATGTGTTTTATTTTTTTATTGTTACCTTGATATACTGTGTTGTTATCTATGTTTATTATTACAATAAAAACTCCCCTGCTCTTTTTGATAAGTGCCATGGGATCTTTAACATCCTCCTGAACTACCATCAGTCTAGGCAGATGGGACCTCAGTTTAACATCTCATCTGAAAGATGGCACCTCAGAAGTGCAGCACCCCTCTCATGCTGCACTACAGTGTCAGTACTGGAATATTAACCCAAGTGCCAGATGAAGGAACTGAACCCAAAGCCCTGTGATCTCCCGGCCTCAGAGGCGAGTGTGCTACCTACTGAGCCACTGACACTGATATAGTTGGATAAAGCTGTAGTAACACAATTGGTAGAATACAGGTAGGGCCAATCATTACTGGACAGGACCTGTACAAAGTTATTTGGAATCAGTTAGTAGGGGTCCCTGAAATAAAAAAATGTTGGGGTTAGCTTTGGGGGAAACAGGCACTCCGGATGCAAAAAGTGTGTGACTGGTGGACTTCTGCTCATGACGCAGATGCCCCAGGTTCAGAAATGGACTCAAAGAGTCACAGGGCAGGCCAGGGAAGGAGGAGGAGAAGGAGGAGGACTGAGCATCCCATGGACTGCTCTCTTCCCCCAGGAAGGGAGGATGGGGGAGTGATCAGTGCTTCTCTGTCCTCTGGCAGAGGCCAGGGGCCACAGCAACTGATGCTGAGTGTTTGGGGAGACGTACCTAATGTCTGTGCCACAGCACTCTTATGTCATTGCATGCCACGCCTCCCAGGGATTACAGCCCCCATAAAATAATTGTTAGCTCCATCTATGATGCCTACTCCCTTGGCTCCATCCCACTACTGTGAGCAGTCCCTGTCAGTACAGTTCAGACCTGTGGCCCTACCCTGGGGAACAAGCCAGGGAGGGCCTCCTGGTGGTGTTCCCATCAGGATCCATGTTCAGTTATTCATGGAGGCCATGTCCATCTAATGGCCCTGCCCAGACGGGGCAAGTCTGGGTGGATTGCTGCTCCAGGTAAGTCTCGGTGGTGGGTTGTGGGCAGGAGAGTCAGGGGTTAAGCCTCTCAGAGGTCTGGCATCCCCATGGAGCATACTAAATTAAAAAAAGTGGTCAAATGATCACTAAAGTGTCATCCAGAATACTAGACGTTGCAATCCTGTCAGGACTGTTAGTGAGAATCCAATTGCTGGAGGAATGGTAGCCTGAGACTGATGAACTAGTAGAAGAATTAATGAGCTGGGCAAGATGTACCATTGCAGATGCTAGTCCCGACTGATGTGTGGGGGCTTCCAATCCAGACAAGAATGAAGTCACCAACTATGATGGACTGTTTGCTCAGGATGCTGACAGCAAGATAATACAGTAATGAAGCCCAGCTTGGATACTGCACAGAGGGTTATAAACACACACAATGTGTCATTTTTTAGAATTGCCTAATAAGAAGCAGGAATGGATATACTCAAGGCCTCCTGTTCTCTGTGGCAAACTAATGTAACTTCTGTGGCAGGGACTCTGAACTTCTGCAGCACTGATAGGTCAAATTCTTCAGCATGGTTTAAAGTTCTGTGGCACATGTGTATGTAAATAATATAAAGCCAGCATTACAGTTCGGGGGGACCCCAGTAAGGATGGCATGTAAGGAGGATCCCCAACTTCCACCACAAAAATGTAAGCTATATAATTTTACTTAAACCTTCAGTCTTATTCTTCTGCTCTTCTGATTGTGTTCTGGCTCTCCATATTTATCTAAATCTATTTAGGGCTTAGTGCTATGTCACGCAACATTAATAGCTACCAGCAGGCACCCCCTTAACGTACTGACAACAAAGCAAAAAGCTGAATAATTGTTCTCCAAGAAACAGCTTGAAGTAGCCTAACCATGAAGCACCCAAGATCCCCTCCTCTGTGAACACCTATCAGGGGCCCCATACACAGTCATAGTTGGGGATGGACTCCCCATACTACCACCCTGAAAACTGCCATATATTAAAAACCTAAAATATTAAACATTAGCAGTGTCAGCATGATTATTTATTTTCTCAGGTTGTTTCACTCTTTCCTTGTTTAGTTGTCACATTTTGAATTAGTAACCTTTACCTTGGTTGTCATCTTTCTTACAATGGCTTCGTTGTTTTTTACTTTCTTTCATGTGCACTTCACTTCCCTAGCCTGAAAGCCCTGGCATCTGCAATGTCCTCTGATCATAGGCTGTCCTCAAGTAGGTAATCTCAGGATCACACTTTATCATGGGTTGCCCTCATAGAACCTCGATGCACTACTACTGGCCTAGTAGGGTGGCTCAGTTAGCTTTTTGTATTTTCCCTTTTTATGTTTGCTTGCACGCATGCACAAGAAACATTATGTAGCAGCTTAGGGGAGAAGCGGGTTGTGGAAGTGTGGCACTGTGGCAGCAAACGGATTCATTGCATTTGGGGGCTTGGCACTGGTGGACCAATGGAGGCACAGTGTGCTGATGACACTGGCTTCTAAAAGTGCCACAAACTTATAAGATTTTCGCCACTACAATCAGGGGCCACCTCGTCATTGCAGCATCATGCATTCTGCTGCAATGAGGGAGTGACCCATCATTGCAGGGCAGTACCTTGCCTAGCGTAATATTGTTTGAGAGTGTGGCTGAAAGCCGCCACCATGTTTACAAACAATATTACCAGCCCCCAGTGCCGAGGGGGTGCCCAATCCCCCTCAGCATCATGCGCCCCCCAAAAACATCCTTTGTTTGCCAACAGGGACCCCAATCCACATCGGCTTCAGTCCCCCCTTCCCACTTTAATTTGCCAATGGGGAAGCCTACTCCCCATCGGGATTATGTCCCCCACTAAAAACACTTTTCTTTTTGTTCCACAGGTGCCCAATCCCCTTGGCTCTTTCCTCCCTCGGTATGTGTCAACGGGTGCCCAACCCCTGTTGGCTACTGCCTCAAAGAAAAGCACTAGGTGGCATGCTGGTAGCCCACCCCAGCGTCAAATGACCCTGGTAAAAAATCCATGAATGTTTTGTTTTTGGTTTTTTTTAACCTGTAAAACAGCAAACAGTCCCTCATAGAATCCGGTGGCCCCTCCCCAAACCCGGGCCCATCCTCTGTGCATCCCAACTCCCCACACCCCCCTCACCCCATACTTACCTTCGGAGCCTGGTGCGATGATCTTCGGTGGACCGGGAACACGTCTGCACTCTTCAAAGCCAACCGCAAACTGAAGAAATGCCGGTAAGCTGTATAATGGTATAAATTGGGTTTTTTCAACTTTGGTGCATATCTCAGGCATTTTGGGGAATTTTGCCACCAAAATTTCAACATGGGGTTATTGGAACCCCTCCTCATGAATTCAGCCACTGGCATGGCGTTATTCAGTCCTGAAAGGTGATTTTGCTGTCACTGTGTGGAATCACCTTTCGGGACAGATTAACAAAATGACAGTGCCAGTGTTTATGAGGTGGGCTCTCAGAAAGTCTATATTACAAATTTGGTGGAACAAATCAAAAAAATTACTGTTTTACGAGCGTGCATTTTGCAGTTGCTATGCATGCTCATAACTTCGCAAATTTGCAATATTTTCACTCAAGATTTTCAACATTGTCATTTTTACACACCTCTTCATGAACAGTATGGCTGTCATTTTTCACATCCTGGCTGAAATGTGTTTTCGTACTTCCGGCACAGAATAGCGAGGTCGCTGTGGGAAATCAGTGTTCATGACACGTTAATAAAATCACAGTGACACTGTTCATGAGCAGAGGTCCTAAAATGCCTATTTTGAAAATTTTGTGACAAAAGTCCATAAAGTGAGTGTGTTATGCGCATGCATTGTGCAGTTTCTACATATGCTCGGAAGTGTGAGCATTTTTAATATTCCCACTACAGATTTTCAACATTGCCCTCTCATCACACCTCCCTATGGATGGTACAACTATCATTCTTCACATCCTGTCCAATCTGTGTTTTTGTACATGTGGCTCAGAATGGCACGGTCACTATTGGAACTCAAAGTTCAGGACGCATTGACAAAATCACACTGCCACTCTTCATGAGAAGAGGTCCCAAATGCTTTCATTGAGGTGGGGTCACAAAAAGGCCATGTTGAAAATTTGAGGTACAAATAACATTAAATGTCTGGGGTGTTAGGGTTTCTAACCATAACATCCCACCCTGTACAGACTGACAGGCATTGGGGTGTGACTTTGGATTGCCAAGCGAACTGCTCATGCCATCCCATCCCCACCCCCCAGCCAGTGACAGGCATCAAGGTGTACCTTGGACTCTTCGGCCCCAGAGTTCACCTCATTCTCCTATGCTGGACCCATTTCAGCATATGTCCTTATGGAATGGGGTGACTGTAAAGCCAAACACCCCAAGGCACACCTCAACACATGTCGGTGTCTGCAGAATAGGGTGAGTTGACATAGCATGAACGTCATGGGTGACGACCCACTTACCCCAATGCTTGTCCATCTCTACAGGATGGAGGTGGGGTTGGCGTGAAGTTCAATACTTCACTGCCATTCCTATTCTGCATCTGTCTAACTCCTGCATTTCCAATGCTAATACCAGCAAGCAAACATTCGGCATTGACAAATGCTTGTTTCTTCTGCCTATGTAGTCTCATTGTCTGTGTTTCTAAATCAGGCAAAGTTCCCATTCTCCTGGAGGAAAAATTGGCAGCAGTGCTCCCACCTCCACTCCAGACCAAAATGCTGAAAATGCTCTCTGCTCTCTCCTTTCCTCTTCAAAACCTAATAAAAGAAAAGTTTTCTCATCCCCCACATCCCACCTACCTAATGGCAGTAATGCTATATTCTCCCCAATCTACATAATGGCAACAATAATTTCTCCTCCCCTCTCTTCCCCAGATCTAATCATAGCAATGCTCTCTTTCCTCTCCCGTCCCCATAATGGTAGTAATGCTGTCTGCAACCACCCTTCACCTTAGACCTAATGACAGCAAGGTATTTTCTTCTCTTCCTAACATGATCCTGCCCCCCCCCAAAGCCTTGCCTGATACCAGTTTTTAAAATCCAGTGTAGCCCACCTCTTCCCATCTCAGCACCACTATCTACCCAGGAAGGAAAAGGATGGCGTTTGCAATACTCTCCAAACAATTTTATCACAGAATGTTAACACACTGGTGGCTGGCTGTTAGACTAGGGAAGTATAAGAGATATGGCTGCCAGTTAAACAGAGCCAAAATTTAATTCATTCGAACTGGGGGTTGGCTATACCAGATTAATTCTTTGGTAACCTTCTATTACTGTATTGAATGGTCAAGCTATTTGTGCTTTAAAAAACATAGAAGCTGTACTGATGCTCTGAGCAAATCCACTTGTCCCTCAGAGGCATTTTTAATTGTGATGCAGTGAACTTGAAATCTGTCTTGCCCACCCTTGCATATTGCCCTGGAGTAACATATAAATGTTAACAAATTTAAAACAGTTTCATCTGCAATGTCATTATCACTTTTTCTATTTTCTCAATTTGTTTTCCTCTTCCCTTATTTAGCTTCCAAATTTTACAGAAATAATCTTTAGCTTTTCATTTTTCTTACCTTGGTTTCATCTTTTAAATTTCTTCAGTCTATTCAGCATTCTTTCATTCTTTTTCTGTCCCAACACTTTTTTTTATTTACTTAGCTGTCCCTTTTCTTGCATTTTTTATAGTTTACAGTTTTCTTCCCTAGACACCAGAGTTAGCCCATCAGGTTGGCAACCTCACAGCCCCATACACAGCAACCTTTTTTCCTCCAAACCCTATAAGGATTGCAGATACCTTCCCTGACAGCACTTTACCCTGTCATGGTTTTAGAATGGGTAACATCCACCACTGCCCATCTCAACACCACCACTTTCCTAACAAGCCTTGAGAATGCCATTGCGTGGTCTTGTAGATTTAAATGTATGTCATTATCCAGCCCAACACTGTACAGTGATCGTCTACCTCTTCCTGCCTCAAAAGTATTGTAAAGTCTCCTTTTAGACCTTATTCTGCCCCCTCATAAAACAAGAAATACCAACCATGCATATCTCAGCCCCAAAGGGCATTCCACCCAGAGCATCCTTGAGTCACTCTGTTTTTTATATTGGCACCCTCTTTTGGTCCAACAGTGTAGGACAATCCTCTGCCTCTTCCTATTATTGCTGGGCCCAAATGCTGGATTCATGCCCCAGTTTAGATTTGTGTGGACCCTACAAAGCACCACTGCGATAAGAAAAAAGAATTCTGGCCCACAAGCAGTGATAGGAAAAGACAATGGATCATCATGCAGTCTTGGACCAAAAATGGGGTGCCAATATAAAAAAAAAATAGGGTGACTCAATAGAGGGGCTCTCATGACTGGGGGGATGGTTTGAGGGGCTGAGATGGTTTGGGTGAATTTTGGTTCTTATAAAGCTACAAGTAGGCAGACAAATTGCTTGAAAGGAGTGATATCAGTCTGTTTAACTTACTGGAGCAATTTCTGTGTAGTTTCTGCTGCCATTCCAAAATTTTGCAGCCAGCCCCAAATTTTGTGGCAAGTCATAATTTCTATGGCAATTGGCGCATGCCACAGAACCACAGAAAACAGGGGGCCTTGGATATACGCACAGTGAGAGTTTGGGAGGTGCTTTGGTGTTGAGAGACGTGGCTTTTGAGTTTGGAGCTGCTGTCTAGCCCATTGTTAAATTGTTAAAGTGGGTATAACTAAGGTTGGGTGCATAATTTAACATTATTCATTAAACAAAAATTATTTAAATAGATTCTGTGAAAAAGTTTGGGGGACTCTGTCATTTTTTATCATTTCCTGACAAATGCTTTAGTTAATAAAGAGATGCCTTCATAATGGGACCACCAGCTTTGAATCACAGCAAGAGCCAGTGAGGAACTGCCATTGGGAGTGTTACTACGGCCTCTTCTGGATACAGTAAGCCAGACATAAATCATATCAAAGAACGCCTTGCCAAAATCAAACTTAATATTGCAGAGATTATAGACACTATGTGGAAACACCAGGCTGACTTCAAGGAGGCAGTAGGGAGAGTTGAAAAGGCATAAAATAGAATTTTGCAACTTGAGGACACTGTATTTTTGTTAGAAGAGTAAACACAGTATCAGGACAGATAGATGTAATATATTCTGGGGAAGCTTGACAATTTAGAGAATAGGGGAAAGTGGAACATTGTACAGAATTTAAGGATTCCTGAAGGTGCATAGGGGAACAACACTATTCAGTGTTGGAATTATACTTTATGAAGTTTGGTAGCTTGGGGGCCCATAAGCATCCTATCTTTAAATTGAGCCCCTCTTCCCATTACAAGTCAATGGCAGATATTTGTGAGTTACTGGGGCTCACTTTAGAGGTACTGGGGCCAAGCCCTGCAAAGCCCTCCCCTGTAATTCCAATTAAATTTTAGTTCCTACAACAAATTCTGCCTGAAATCTTGGGAGTTCAGTGGTCTTACCCTTCAGAAACACAACACGCACATCACTCACTCAGCCACAGACCACAGAAAGACTCCAGACCCAGGACAATTATTGCTAACTTTTAAGATTTTCCATAAAGGAATAATTAGTGCAGGCTTCCAGACAAAGGGGGCAGCTAATTTATGCAGGTTTATATGTGAGTAAAGAAATCTTAAATGTAGTATGCCACCCCCCTCCAAAATATTCACAAGTAGTGAGTGTTACATTAGGTTAGACATGAGGTTTTCAAATGCATGTAACATGGTCACCAGGTCCTTATTTGTCAGATAAGGCATAATCCAAGAGATGTTCCAAAATAGGAAAATCTACCGTAAACCACAACCAATGTCTATTATTCAAGTGTCAGCTCTGGATCTACAATGACTCCCAGATTTTGCACAGACCAGTAGGTAAGCCCTAACTTGCACTGAGCTGGGCACTTTGGGCCCTACATGACGCAAGACACATAGGGCTAAAAGGAGCTATGACTTAACTTCATGTGATCTGATGCATCTTTTTTGAGATGCTGACCTCATATTTTCAACAGTGTCTTTTTTGCACCCCAGCTCACAAAAGCAACAGCTGTCATTTTTCAAAACCTCCCCAAAATTTAATTTCATAGAACTACCATAAAATGTCATTTCACGTGGGACTTGAAAAACAATAGCCATGAGGGGTGTACAGTGATAAGAGTGACTATTATTGAGTGGCTCAATATGAGTGACTCAATAATACTGCTCATAGATTAGAGCGACTGTCAGAAAATGTCGTCAAGTAAGATACAGCAAGTGCAGCACTGAGCTACACTTGCTGAAACAGTATATCAGGATTCATTTGGCCTAGCCCTGCTGAACCTGCCATTTGGTGTAGTGGCTTGAGCCACCACCGTTGGAGCTGGTGGATGTGGGTTTGGGTCCTGGTGCAGAACAATTTTTTTTCCTGGGGCTTTTAGTTTTCTTCTATGTCCACCCCCCCCCCAAGTTGAGAATCCTAATTTTGGGGAGTGTGAGGGGCTTGTCCCACACAAAGGTGAGTGCCCCCCCACATAAAAATAGTTATTTCAGTCACCAGTTTTTGTGGTAGTAAGCGGCCATCGCTATTTGTGATGGTCGGAGTTAGGTTGTTTGCCCTTTTGATGTTGGATAGTTTTGTAGTCACTCTGTGTGATTGACGAAGTTAAAGACTTGCCATTATCACATAAAACCCTGTGAGTTTGTGATGTTTGGTGAAAAAAAGACCATGTCAAAAATTTGTGGTAGAAATCATGGGAAACAATGAAACTATGGTTCAAAGTTGAAAAATCATTTTTTTCTGACTTACTTTTTATCATGTTTTTGCAACGTTTGCTCATAATTTCAGTTTTTTTGATATTTTGACCACATACTGTATTTCAATATGATCTTTTTTCTCCTGAACCTGTGTGCTGTCATTTTTCAGATCCTACCTGAAATGACATTATGCAGAACCACCTCCAAATCTTGTCTTGCAAAGGATTTAAAAACTGGCGATCATAAGGTTCATGAGGTGTGGTGAAAAAATACCATGTTGAACATCTGGGACCAAAATCTCAAAAAACAATGAATTTGTGAGTAAAAGTTGAAAACTGGCATGAAAGTGAAACATAGTCCAAAAGTGCATTCAATTCAGTCATGTGCTGGAGGAGCTCATGCGCAGATTTGCAGTGACAAGATTATGTGGGAGACCATTTCAGGAAAGTGAGTTGTTCAGTCTGAGGGGTGGTGGGGTGCTAGAGAGGGGGTCAGGGTGGAGTTGGTAATGGGTTTGGTGGTAAACGCAATGATGGACTTTTTTTTACAGATAATAAGGGAGATGGCAATAGACCATTTTTATTTCATTATGTTTGAGTTGAATAACTCTCTAGGACAATTTTCTTTATTTCAGGTACATGGGTGTTGGCTAATGGAGGATGTGGGTGACATGGGTGCTAAGAAGAGGGTATGTGGGATTGGTTTTGGCATAACAGTGAAGGTACAATGATCCTATTTGCATGATTTGGGAAACTTGGGGACATGAGAACTTGGTGCTGGTCCCATGCTGTATCCTAGGAGGATTATGGGCTTCTAAATGGGTCCCACAGCCCCCAAATAAAAAAAAGGGTGTAACTGGTCAAATTGCCAGCCATTGTAGCCAAACTTCTTATTAAATAGGCTTCACATCCTCTCTCAATGAATGTTCCCTGCCAGTAGCCCCCAGCTAGATAATTTAGAGTACATCCCTCATGCCTAGTCAGGAGAATAAAGCTCAGGAATGCCCTCTGTACTTCTTCCATGGGTTGGCAAAATGCTGAGGTCACAGGGTTTTGGACCATTCCAGAATCAACATTTTCTATATTGAAGTGACAGCCTGCTTCTCTTGACCATGGTAAGACTGGGGAAATACATATCTGAGTGTGAGCCAGGCCAGTGTAACATGAAAACAGCATTACCTGCCATTATCTGTATGAACATACAGTAGATCCATAGCTCCGAGACCTACTCAAAATAAAAATATAATTTGATTACAAAATAAAGTAGGAAAATTTGGTTTATTGTTTCATCACTTCATTATTGTTTGTGGTAGTGTTTTATGTTTATTTACTTATTTATTTAGTTTTTGTTGATCGGGTAAGTGTACTAGACAGATCCTGCCTACTTTCAGGCATGACCCGGGGAGGGGGATACAGATGAATGCCAACTGACCTTGAGCCAGATCAAGCTGTTGGTAGTATTTTTAGTAAATGAGGGACATTTGGCCAGAACACCAGGGAAATTACCCTACTCTTTTTGATAAGTGCCATGGGATCTTTAACATCCACCTGAACTACTACCAATCCAGGCAGACTGGACCTCGGTTTAACATCTCATCTGAAAGATGGCATCTCAGAAATGCAGCACCCCTTTCATGCTGCACTACAGTGTCAGTACTGGGATATTAACCCAAGAACCAGATGTGGGAACTGAACCCACAGCCCTCTGATCTCCCAGCCTCAGAGGCAAGTGTGCTACCAACTGAGCCAGCGACAACACATGTTGCTGAATGCTCAGTAATTGCTGTTTACCAATAACCAATGCACTGCTAATAACACATAAAATGGCGCCAGCCAGTATGCAACACAATAATTCTGCAGTGAACAGTATAATTCAATGGCAATTAAGCCATTTTCGACCTCAGTATTTTGTGACATGTCTTTTACTGCATGTTACTACATTGTATTAAGGCTGCCTCTGCTGTATGTATTGTAAAGCACTTTGAAAGAAATTGTTTATAAAGAGTGCTATAGAAAAGCAATGCATGTCTTCGCTTTGCAATGTCAGAAAATTGCATTACTAGGGGTTAAAAGAAAAGTATGACACCATATTCAGGGAAGTTTATCAAATGTTTATGCAGAAACTTACTAAAACACTTCAAATTAACAGTGGCACACAGTGCAAATTAATTTTGAAAGAAGAGATTAACAGAGAATATTTTAACATGGTATGATAATTAACACCTGATCCCACCTTCACATTAGAATAAGGCAGACTGAATATAGAAAAATGATGTAATAGCAGTCTAGTACCATGAAAGTTGTTCAGAAAATGCAAATATAATTCTCAGTGTTTTAACTGATTGTTTCCTGCTGTTCTAAGTAATTATTTCCCTAGGAGTATAGTGCTCCTCAGAATTAAAAAAAAAATCCTTCTCTGCCAGAATTCCACAAAGTTTTACCAGATTCCACTGAATATTGCCGGAAACAGAAGAGGCCATTTCTGCTGAAGAAAAGTGTCAGAAAATTCTGAATGTCCCCATTTATGTTGAATTCCACAGAAACTGGCAAATGTCACAGTGTTTGCAATTTTGTATTCCCAAAGAACATTCCCACAATGAAAAAAACAATTTTCACATCACAAACTTACAGTTTACTTTAAAAATGGCAGTTCATGTTGTGGAATTGCATTGCTATCTCAATAAAGTTTCACTAAGTGTTTTGAAAAAAGAATGTTGATTACGTTTCAGTTCTGTATGTCAAAATCAGCTGGTGGAATTCTGCTTTCTGCTCAGTACTACTTGTATATCATTTACATAGAAAATTGAGAAATAGCTCTTCTTTTGCTGCATACAGAGTAGTCTGAAGCAGTTATGATATTATCAAATAATGTACACTGATAACAGCCCTGGAAATGCCTGTGGGAGATACAATGAAAGACTATAACATGCAGCATTATGGGAGCTGATTCACAAGCTCTCTGAACAGGTGGTCTTGATGGAAGAGGGATGCCTGGATATTGTAGCAGTCACATAAACATGGTACACAGAGAACCATGACTGGGATGTTAGCATACCAGGGTACATAACCTACAGGAGAGACAGGGAGGGGAGAAGAAGGGGAGGAGTAGCTCTCTATGTAAAGGAAGGGATAAAAGCAACTGAACAAAAGAGTAAACAGGGAGGAGAGGAGGCACTGTGGGTCACCTTAGAGACTGGAAAGGGCACCACAATCTGCACAGGGGTTGTATACAGACCTCCATGTCAGGGGGAGGGAATGGACAAGGATATGATAGAAGGCATTCTTAGGATGGCAGAGAAAGGGAAGATACTATCGATGGGAGACCTGAATATGCCAGATGTTAACTGGAGCACATTTGCTGCAGCCACATCCAAGAGCAGGGCCATTCTCGATGCCCTGCAGGTGGCATATCTCAGACCGCTAGTTTCGGAACCCACTCATGAGAGAGCAATCTTAGACCTCGTACTCTTAAATGGGGACAGAGAGAGGATCTCAGATCTAGAAGTGGGTTGCCATCTGGGAACAGGTGACCATCAAACATTTTGGTTCACGATAAAGTCTTCTACAGGATCAAGCCATACAAAAGTGAGGGTACTGGACTCCAGGAGGGCTGACTTTGGCATAATGGGAGAGTGCCTTAGAAAAGCACTGGCAAACAGGCTAGAAGGAGGGGTGGAGCAACAATGGGGAAACATCAAAACTGCCATCACAGAGGCAACATGCCTCTGTGTCAAGCAAATAAACAAATCAAAATGAAAGAAAAAGCCACTATGGTTCTCAAAAGAGGTGGCAGGGAAAGTCAGGGAGAAAAAGATAGCATTCAGGAAGTATAAGGAAACACAGAAGGAGCAGGACAGAGAGCTGTACCAGTTAAGGCAGAAGGAAGCAGGGAGGGAAGTCAGAATAGCAAAGGCCCAAACTGAGGAAAAGATAACCAACTCGGTTAAGAAGGGGGATAAAACCTTTTATAGGTACATCAGGGAGTGTAGAAAGATAAAGAGAGGGACAGTGAGGCTGAATAGAATGGACAGTGGGTAGGTAGAGAGGGACAGTGAAAAAGCAGGGATGCTGAATGAATGTTTCTGCTTAGTATTCACAAAAGAGGAGGAGGGGGAGGTGCCTAATCCAATTAACAGAAGCATTCTTGTTAGGGGGGTCAATCCCAGTCCTTTCACAGAAGAAAGGGTTCTGAAAGAACTCCTAAAACTGAAGGTGGACAAAGCAATGGGGCCTGATGGAATTCACTCCAGAATTCTAAAATAATTAAGGGGGAGAACTAGTGAAACCACTGACTATCCTTTTTAACAAATCATGGGAGGATGGTGTGATACCTGATGACTGGAGGAAGGCAGATGTGATTCCCCTTCACAAAAGTGGGACCAAGACAGAGTCGTGAAACTACAGACCTGTCAGTTTGACCTCTGCGGTAGGGAAAGTGATGGAATCACTTCTGAAGGAAAGAATTGTTGAGTACCTAAGGCCAGTGGGGCACAGGACCCAAGGCAGCATGGGTTCACAGTGGGAAGGTCATGTCAGATGAATCTAATTGATTTCTTTGACTGGGTGACCAAAGTAGTAGACCATGGATGGGCTGTGGACATGGCCTACCTAGACTTTAGCAAGGCACTGGACACAGTCCCACACAAAAGATTAATAGTCAAATGAACCAGCCTGGGAGTGGGTCCCATGGTGGTAGACTGGTTAAAACATTGGCTGGACAACAGGACACAGAAGGTAATTGTAAATGGAGTCCACTCTGAAGAAAGAGGGGTTACTAGTGGGGTACCGCAGGGTTCACTAATGGGTCCAGTCCTTTTTAATGTCTTTATAAAGGACATTGCAGAGGGACTGGAAGGAAAAGTATGCCTCTTTGCAGATGACACAAAGATCTGCCACAGGGTTGATACACAAGGAGGCGTGGAAAGGATGAGAAGGGACTTGCCAAGGTTGGAGGAATGGTCAGAAATATGGCAGCTTGGATTCAGTGCAAAGAAGTGCAAAATAATGCACCTGGGAAACAAAAACCCAGAGGAAGATTACATAATGGGGGGGAGGTAGTAACAACAACAAAAATGGAAAGGGATCTTGGGGTAATCATATCAGATGATCTTAAGGTTAGCAAGCAATGTGAGAAGGCAGTAGGGAGGGCTGGGGGTATGCTGGGATGTATAGGGAGAGGCATCACCAACAGAAAACAGGAAGTTGTTATCCTTCTGTACAGACAGTTGGTGAGACCCCATCTGGAGTACTGCATCCAGTTCTGGAGACCCCATCTCTGCAAGGACATAGACAGGATGGAGGCAGTTCAGAGGAGGGCAACTAAAATGGTGCAGGGTCTGCAAGAGAAGCCATACGAGGAGAGACTAAAGGAGCTTAATATGTATACTCTTGAGGAAAGGGGGGGGGCATGATAGAAACATTTAAGTACCTCACTGGAATCAACAAAGTCCAAGAGGGTAGCATCTTTCAGAAAAAGAAATGTGCAAGAACAAGGGACAATTTAAAGATGGGGGAGGTCTAGGGCAATGTGAGGAAGAATTTTTTTCTCAGAGAGGGTGGTGGATGCATGGAACAGCCTTCCTGAGGAGGTTGTGAGGTCTAAAACTGTGGGAGAATTCAAGAATACATGGGACAGACATAAGGCAATTCTTGGGGGGGGGTAAGAAGAAATAGGCTGTTGGTTAACTAGGATCTGCAGCTTATCCCATAGGTAGGGAAATGGGCAGACTAGGTGGGCCAAGTGGTCCTTATGTGCTGTCAAAGTCTATGTTTCTATATTGCCCTTGGGTATAAAGATGACTTTAGGGAGCGTGCATACAGTATATTACTCCTGCTAGGGCACAGTATTCACATGCACCATCATCAAATGAATAAAAAAGAACCCTGTGACACTGGCTTACTGCTCAAGTTATTACTGTTTTTAAAGATTTAGCTGATAAGCATTTCACCAAAAATTGTAAATACTGACACCCTGTAAGTTTTGCATAGTATATAATGAGGGTTCTTTCTGCAAGGATTTCCATGCCAGCTGAAACATTGTTGTACCACAGTTCAAAGGTCATAGAATGCAGTTGTATCCTCCCATGCTCCAACACAATTCCAACAACTGATCAGAAGTTCTTCTGGCAACTATTTCTTTACACATCACTGCTACATGCACATGATCTGTTCAAAGTTCGGAACTAAAACCATCAGTATATTCACTGCTACCGTGGAGCACTGTGAAAACATTTTCCTTTAAAAAAACATAAAAAACTAAAACAAAAAAATATACACTATAAAAAAATAATGATTGAACAACCACAATATTGAGAATACTGGTTCAGCAACCATGCAGAACCAGCCTGTGCTACTGCCTCTGTCTTCTGATTACATCGGACCTCTCGAGCTTTGTGCCAGAGGTTTGATGCAAACAGAACCCCTCTGTGGCAGCACATTGTTGCTGGACCAGTATTCTCTATATTGTTCAGGAAAACTACTGTCAAAACTATCATTTTCATAGTGTTCACTGCATTTTCTAGCTATGTAGATTAAAGATTTTTTTTTAAGTCAACGTGCTCCCTGAAGTTGTAATATTTATTAATGCATTCATTGTATTAGTTATAATGTTGTGCCATCTCAATTCTGATATGGCCATGCATTTTTATGTTTGCTTGCACGCATGTGCAAGAAACATAGTGCCATCATCCGAGTTTTGGAGGTGTGACACCCATCTTCCAATTCAGTCAGTGTGTTTGCAGGCACAGCCACAGTTCTCCAATGAACGCTGCAGCTGTCTATGACAGCAGTTGAAAATGCAGTGCAGTACAGTTGAAAGGGAGAGCTCCGCTTCAGTGAGCAGCACTCCCCCCACACACACGCATGCATGCATATTGCGTGCTCATGAGCTTCCCCCATCCACATACTGGGGAGCGGCCAACGGGTACCCAATCCCCGCCGGCTCCACGCCCCCAAAAAAGGCTTTCCAGGTGCCATGCTGGAGCCCACCCCAGCATGGCAGAAATTGTTATGGCCGACGTGAGTGCCAAATCCCCCGTCAGCTCCAGGCCTCCCAAAACAGCTTTCCAGCGTGCCAAACGTCCCGTGTCATCTTCCTAGCTTAATTGGGCCTTGAAAAGGTGCCATATTGCCACAGTTAACGAAATAAAGTCCTGCAAAATATTGAAGGCTTACAAATGTTGATGGAATAGTACTTGTGGTCACTGGAGCTTGAGGCTGTGGAACTTGTTGAGCCCTTGCTCCCATTCCAGGATGGGTCTCATTTATATTCTTTTGTGGCAGTGGTTTTCTACCCTTCACTTTTAACAAGTCATTCCCTTTGCTATCACCATAGTGTCATCTTGGAGTGTGACACTGCATACATCTTCCTTTAAATGCTCTCAGAAATTATCAAAAACAATGTTATCCTCCCCTTCATCTTCCACTTTCCTTCTGCTGTTTTCCTAGATCATTCTCTTCCTCTGCCAAATACAAGATGGCCCACACTTGGTAGCTAGAAACACAACAGTATGGAACTGTCTAAACACTCACAGATATGTAAGTGTATGTTCATTAAATAGACTTAGACACAGATACAAAAGACAGAGGACTGCAAACAATTCCCCAGTGCTTTGATTGTAAATAGGTTCTTCATCATGGTGTAGGGTTGCTTCAGCTCAGTATCCCTTCATATAGCTGACCTCAAAGCTATACTGTAAAATGTTTGGCACAAACATCACTTTTCATTATAGAAACATTTAAAGAAAGGTAAACATCTGCCAATGTAATGAAATGAAGGTAAATTATAATTTTGAAATAATGCTGTACTTGAATATCCCGTAATCATCTAATAAACACGTTCTAAAATGGGAGGTCAGTGGAGGTCAACAGAGGCAATAATATGCAAATAAACTTTCAAATGAAGTTGTTTTCTAGTTACTGTAGTCACATAACATAGCACAGATATCCTAATGGTCCTACAATTTAAAGAGAAAACAGAAAAAATAATGACAAATTTCATGGGGAAATGTTCATAAAAGGGACACTGTCAACCCTTTTTTCATCATTTTATTTTTAGTTGAAAACTCACGTTTTTCAGTTACTTACCTGATCTAAAATTCATTGATGTTGCTGGTGTTTTATCTGCTTCTTTTCTTTGTTAGAACCGAAACGCACGCAAATGGTGTAATTATATCCAGCCTTGTTTTGTTTTGAATTAATGGTCTACCCTTTCTGCATACTTCCTGAACAAGACAAACACCCCCAAATAGTGCAGTCACTCTGGATGTGATGGTGTCCTTTCCTCTCACTGCTTCCTGAGCATCCAGGCTGTGTTGGCAGTGTTCCCAAGTTCACGAAAGATGCAGTGGGAGCCAATCATGAAATGTAAACACACATGTTTTAATGTGATAACACTAGTATGGTGGGCAGTCTGTTTTTCACTTTTTAAAGGAAAAAAGGAATCAAACTGAAACAACAAGCTACATCAGCAATCTCTACAGAATGTGAGCAATCATAATATGTGTTGTTTAAACTTGGGAACATTTGAGGCCTGTGGGGGTTCACAGTGTCCCTTTAAATTGGTATTAAATGTATGCATGGCAAAATACTTATCCTTTACCTCTCAATTAAAATGTAACTTTTCACAATTCCACCGCTCATCAGATATAGTCCTGCCCCTTCACTCATGAAAAACTGTTGTTTAATTTGAGTCACGTCAATGTACATATGTATTATGGGAGCACACTAGGATCTCTATAGTTAGGGTTACAAATGCATTTCTACTGTATGTTAAATCCCTAATTGTGTGCCTTAACAATGCAGCTGCCGCTGGATGGCATAGCTTGAATTTTGGCATGTGCATTCTAGGGCCCAGGTTGTTCAGATCCTGAAATTTGTGTAATGGTCAGTTCAGCGGTGTAAACGTTCTAGAAACCTGAAAACATACAAAAAATTAAAATATTGTATGCTCTGTGATAGCTCAAATATGGGTGACAGTTGAAATCTGAAATGTTTTTACAGTTTGACCAAAGAATGTGCCTTTGATAGGTGATTTCATTATAAAATGTGTACCTTTCTGAATTATTTTAGTTTTAAAATCCCATTGTCATGCCTGTGCAGAAGGTTTCTCAACATTCTAATAATCCATTTTTTTTTGTGATAGCTGGATTTGCAAGAGATTTATGAGTGGCGGAAGTGAAACAAAACATCATTTTCTTGCTTTTTGCTGTTGTGCTTTATAATGTTTAACCATAAATTGACCATTGGGAGTCCCACTTGACCCCAAATGTTTAGGGTGGGCATAGCACCAGAAAAGAATGGCAGTGTCCACTCAGTGACTCTTGCTTCTATAAATCAAAGGTGTTTTTAATGTGTAAAATGCAGTCCACAGTGGTTCATACAAAGGCCTGACTGGTTTCACACATGTGTGCTTCATCAGGAGGCTGGGCTATACACACAACAGTGTTTAAGAAGCTTAAATTTAATATATATATATATCTTTGAAATCAGATAGTTCAGCAACTGCTGTAGTGTGGGTTGGTATATTTGGCTACCTTGTTCTTGCCAGGCATTTTTTGTTGGCAAGAGAAATATAACCTTCAAGATTCATCTGGGAGAACATCTCAGTGAGGCAATGCCCTGGCAAAACATATTGCTGACTGTGGCCATGAGGGAAACCACAATTTTTCCTTCCAAGGAATAGAGAGGGTCACTTTGGGCTCTCGGTGGGATACCTGGATAACAAAATCAGGTGCAAGGAGATCTTCTGGATTCATAGGCCAGGTGTCCTACAGTAGCTAGGTCTCAGTGATCACTTTGATATAGTTCCCTTTCTGAGACAGAAATAGGTGCCCCTCTAGATGTTATATTCTTCCTGATTTATCCATGCTGTGCTGCTGTAATCTATGTTTTGGCAGTTTATCTTACTTTAACCTGCCCCTCCTTTGATCCTTCCCCTCTGCCACTGTACCTTCTTTTGCTTTCCCTTTCTGGTGTTCTCCTTTCAGCCTTAATCAGCTTTATCTTGGTGCTCACTAATATTTTTACATATATAGTTACGTTGTCCCCAAAGCCCTGCCCAATAAAACACAGACTACCATTTAGTGGGTGCTCAGTCGGCAATTAATTTATTATAATTTCTTCCCAATGTCCACTTCCACAATATTTTCATCCTCATATCTTACAAACTTATGCTCATCATATCTTCATTATACACAGTTTCCTGAAACCACGTTTTTCCTCATTGTTTTTTCTTTCTTGCCACCAGGGGTAAACACAGGGGACTGCCACACTATTCAGAAACAACCTTTTCATTCTTGTTTCTCTTTTCACCCCCCCCCAGATGTGCATCTGGGGTCTGCTATCTTCCTTTCTTCTCTCTTGTTGGGTATGCATGTACACACATACCGCTCCTCTGTCTGGTGTTGTTCTGCAGAGCTCTGAGTCAGATTATCCCACCCGCTTCTCATCCCCCTCCCTTTTTTATTTGCCCCTTCTTCTTCTCTTCAGTCCACCTTCGGCAGTCCTGGCAAACCTGCTGTCCACCTTCAGCAGTCTGCCCCTCTCCTGCACACCTACCCACATTCTTTTTCCACTAGCCCACCTTCAGCTTGTGATGGACGGTGGACTTCCTCCCAAGTAGGTGCGCTCCTCCCTTCTTTTTTTGTATTTCAAAACCGGGCCCTTCAATTCCCCTCACCCTTGTGATGGGCCGATGTCCCTCATTCTTGTTTCCAACTTCACTTGCTCTAGGGCCATGACTGCCCCCACTCAGCTGTATCCCCTACCCCCTACCAGGTAGCCTTGATCTGTGTCCAACAGTTCTGCCCATCCTGGTTCTATGGGCTCCTGTCTGTCGGTTTTGCATAAGGAGATAAAGAAAGCATCCCCCTCAGGTCAAACATCTGCTCTCCTCTTCCACACTGTGGTCCAATGACCTATTTCCCATTCATCATTCCCATTTAGAGTAACTACTGGCCCCTTCTGGGCTATTTTGCTCCCCCCTTTCCTTGGCAACCTCTGTCATTGCCTTATCACTGGGAAGAGAGGAGTTACCACTTCCCCTGTGATATGAAAACCTATATTCCTAAAGGAACTAGGATCCCCCGAGTCAAGCGGGTCCCACCTCCTCAGTTGTTCTGTGGGGCCCTGTTCCCCAACTTGGCCCCTATCCCCCAAACATCATCAGGAAGGTATGGGACTAGGGGTCCCTGGGTTCATCCCTTCTTCTTCCAAGTAGGAAACCACTGTCTGCTGTATAACCATTTGCCCTTTCCCCCTACCCACTGGGACTGTGTCCCTGTTCACAGGTTACCCCGGCGCCAGCCCCTGGCCACTACCTGCCAAACCCATGCCATCCGTTTGCTATTTGGCCTACAGTGCTGACCCTTGCTCCCCAGTGCTCTTCTGCCATTGTATGCGTCAGGCTGCTACTTTTAACTCCACCCTTGGCGACCGTCTTATCTCGCCCTCCCCCAAGGAGGCTGTCAGTCCTCATGGTACTCTGTCACCAACAAAAACCCTTTCCCCTTGTAATTTGTCAGCTGATTACTGCTTATGGTCTGCTAAATGGCTGAAACTGCTTCTCTTTCCAATTCCACAGAAACCCCCATAAATGATTGCCTGTGCTCCTGCTTCGGCAGTTATGCTTTCCCCATACATTATACCATTTCCACGGTGCACATAGCCTCTTATACCAGGAACAGTGAGCCAGTCTCGGCCTCTATTAAACTGGAAGTGCATGTGGCTCAAAACCCACCTAGCTGCCGAACTGCGGCCACATGGGTAACACCACAGGGGTAAATTTGATGCATCTCCGGCCCTACTGCGGGATTTCCCACTGCAACCACACCTTCTGCCACCCCACCGGTAATTATTCTGACATACGTGGGCCGAAATCTTTTTTTTTTTTAATTAATTGACAGCTTTGACCTGGCCTATTATGGGGTGTTGAAGGAGTAATTAAATTCTTTCTTCCAATCTGCCCCCTGCACTGAGTAGCTTCCGTCATGTACTTGTGTCTTGCAGGTAACCCAGATGGTTGATCTCTGTTAGGTTGTCCTGTCAACCCCTAGCTGCTCTGGCTAGTCGGTAAACAAAGAATCCCCCCATTTTTTTTTTTTTTTTAATGTTGATTTTCGAATGTTCCCCTTTTAACTGGTCTCTATGCAGTCTTGTATTTCTAGTAGTGACTAGATTTAGGCCAAGCAACTCCTTTAGGTCAGGTTTGTTTATTGCATTGTATACAAGGCATAGACCACTCTGATTCTTCCGTATTGCCAGACAAAAAGTTTAAGTGCAATTAGACTATAAGTATATTTTGTGCTTTTAACCTGTGTTATATACCTTGTGGCCCTTTTCTGTACCTTCTCTCTCCTCCTTATTCCTTCAATTAGTACAGAGCCCCAGATTGGATACTGTATTACACATGTGGTCACCCATCCAAGGTATATACCGTAAGAATGCCATTTTTGTCTCCACTTACTGTGTTCCTCAGTATGAAGTTTCACCTTCTGTTTGCTTTACTGACTGCTGATTACCTTGATCGTGTGCTGTTATGGTAGAATTAGCTGAAACATCAAAGTCTTACTACTTTCCCCCATATATATATATATATATATATATATATATATATATATATATATATATTATTATATATATTTTAATGCCTAAACCTGCCCTTCTCCAGGTTTAGGATGAGATAATTTCTGTAACCCCTTGCATTCCACTTTGCATATTAATCGCCTCAGTATAGCTACTTATAATGCTCCCTATTCCCCCAAACATGCCTGTTTTGAACTCCAGCAGGTCTTCTATGTTTGCATCACAGCAATACCTAGACTAAACAAAATGGGGCCAAGTACTGATCCATGTGGTAGTCCTCTATGGACTGGTGCCCTGGAGGAGGCTCCTCTCTTTGTCTGCCACCCAGGTGCTTCCCCTTATCGTTACTTTCAACCTTCAGAGACCAGTTCCTTCCAGGCCCTATGCTTTCCCTGGCTTAAATCTCTTTCCCAATGCCCTGTGTCTAAACCCCCCCCCCCGATCCCCCCACAGGCCCTTACCAACTGTTCCCAACCACCACACAGTAATACCCTCTGGTGTGAAGTACCTTCTTTCTGTGGGGAGAGGGCAGCCCAATCCTTGTTCCGAGCTTAATGGGCTCATTGAGGCCACTGTCCTGAGGCCTGGGGGGATCAGCAGAGGTAGTAAAGGTGCTGGGTCCAGACCAGGCATTGGTTCTGCGACTGATGTCGGTGGTGCACTGGACCAGTTGACCCCTTGGCTGCAGCTGCCTTAAAAGGCCCCCTGATAACCTACTGGGTCCTTTTCCGCCCCCTCGGCATTCCTCCCCACTCGACCACTGCCTTGGTAGCCCCCTCCCCGCCATAGACCATAAAGACTCTGCCATCCTCCTTTTTACTGGTGGTCTTTCTTGGGCCTCCTGCTGTTCGGTGCTGCACTTGAAGCTGAAAAGAATCGCAGAAACTGTTAGCAATGTTCAACATATTTTCTTTTTCAATTAGCCCCCCCCCAGACTCCCTCCCCTGGATTACTTTTTAGGGCACTTCCGTCCCCCAATGAAAATTCTTAAGTGACTGTCTTCTTATTTTTTTTTATTTTTATTTATATTATATATATATATATATATATATATATATGTATTTTTTTTTAATGGCCAGTTAAATCCTCTGCTGCCCAATTGGTTCCTTGGTTGAGACTTCCCTTCACCCTAGCTTATGTTTCCATTCATTTACTCATCTGCTTCTATGTAGGATACCCTTTGTTATCCCTTTGTGCTGGGCCCCATCGCTGTGTGTTGCCACCCCCCCAAGTCATGTGGAGTGCTATTCACCCCCTCCCTATCAACCAGACTGGTCCACTGAAAGAAATACTGTCCTACTCAGGGCGCTCTTCTGTTACCTTAAAAACCCAATAAAAACCCACTACCAGCCTGTCTCCCACCTCGTACAAGTTATCACTTTTGTTTGTTTACCTCCAAACACATACCACTGCACCATGTTGGCCCACCTTTCTCCCTTCATCAGGTTTCATACAGGGTTAATCTGTTTATTCTTATTGTTCTTGTCTAGTATAGTTCCTATACCCTAGGCCTGACCTCTCCCAGTCAAACCCCCCCCCCAGTCCCATGCTTATCTTCAAATGGCAGCCAGCACCTTCGCTAAAATGGCAGCCAGGCCAGAGGATCATGGCCTACACCCTGGGTGCTCACCCTCTGCTGTACTAACTGGGGCACCTCTGCCCCCGGGTTCATATCCTATCCCCAGGCCCTCCCCCTTTTTTTTTGTTGGTTAGTATGCTTTGTTTCCCTCTACCTTCAGACTCTTGTCTATGTGAGTTGCGTGCCCGAGCCCCCCATGGAATGGCTGTCCTTTGGATCGTTACTTGTGTCATTTTATTCAGTTTGTGCCTGAGCGAGAACCGCGCCCACCCCCCCGCATCTACAATCTCTTCCCTACTGCCTGCAACCCATGCACCCTCTGTTTGAACACATCCTTGATGAACCTCACACCATCTGTTCCTCTGCCATATGGGCAATCCAATCATAGTCTTCCCTACACCTTCTAACCACATTTTCCAGGCCAGGAATGCACCCTGTGCCCTTGGCACCAACTGCCTAATGCCCCATCCTACTCATGGTCGGCTTCCTATCCTCTGTCAAGCTGCTCCCCTTATGCTTTCCACTTCTTATCTGCTGGAGATCGGTCTCCCAGTTCTAAGATGGTGGCCCCCTCATAGTCATCTACCACATTAAAATGACATCCCCTTTCCCCCTTGACAAAGTTCCTCAAAATGGCAGCAGCCTATCCACTCCCCAATAGTCACCATGCAATTGAGTCCATCCTGCCCTTCCTTGGTGCCCATAGGGATGGAAACGTCCCCGAGTTGCTGCACCTGTTGGCTCGCAGTGGGAAGATCTCCCCCTCCCCCCCAAAAAACCCCCGTTTCGTGTTTGTTTTTTTTTGGTTTTTTTACACCTCTTATGGACATTTTATCGAGTTACAGGTGTGCTGCCTTTTTTCTTTGCCTCCTATTGACTTTTCAGCTGGGATCCCTTTCCCAACCACATGGCAATGGCATCACATGCCAATGCCACGTGGTCACCCCTTGCAGCCTCTCTCCATTCTCCCCCCCTCCTCCCTGCTACACAAGCCCTTCAATTCCCCAACAAAGCAGCAGCAAAGGGACAAAATCAGGCCAACAGCAAGGGCTGTGCCAGTGTTTACTGAAAAATGCCACTATGAGGCGTAATTCCACCCGGGCGGCTGCTTCTCCGGTCTAGCAGGCCTCAGACCACCACGCGGTGCCTCTCACGCTGAACACCTCCAGTGCAATTACACCTGAAACTGAGCTAGCAAATCCAGCCCAAAACCACATACACAAATGCGAGTACAGCTTAGCCTAACAAAACAGCATCCAACACAGTGAGTAAAGCTTATGGCTACAAACATTCTTTTTTTTTTTTTTAAATTCGTCTGCATTGTTCCTGCTTCACTTTTTCACCAGCTGCACTAGCGCAGGAGCCACCATTGGGTAACCCTACAAAAATGCTGCTGCAGCGCACTAAGGCAGCTTGTTCAAACTGTGGATGGGAGCACCCAGGACACACATGAGGAAGCCCAAAAATGGCCACTGTCCCTTCTGCAGAGTGAGCATGATCCCGAGGTAGGGAAGCCAGGAGGGAAAACCTCCATCCCTATGTAATGGGTTTCTGCTTGACCTGCCCTCTCCCCTCTTCAGCTTGTGCTTCCACTGTTCCCTAGTGCCTGCCATAACATTTCAAACATTTTTTCCAGGGCCTTTTGGTGACCATGTGGCCATATGCGAAACCCGCCAGGCCTACCTGGTCTATTCTTCATGATCCTGCATCGACCCGATCATACAACTTTAAACTACCCCCTCTGCTGCATGGCCCTGGCCGAACAATAATCTTTACAACCAGATGACCAATCATTCCATACCCGACATACCTGCTCAATACTGCATCGGTCCAACAATTCATCATCCCCCGTGCATGCAAAATATCATCTCCCTGTGGCCACGGCAACTGACTCGCTAATGCCCTCACTGTAAGAGTATCCTGAGTCAAAAAATTACTGCGAATATCTCCACTAGCTGCAGTCCAACTTAGCTCAAAATCTAATGAATTTGAAAGCAACATAAATTTAAAAAAACATCGCTAGTCTGCCCCTCCTTGATGTGCAATCACTCTCCTTAATTGCCAGACTGATGTGCTTCATGGTAAATAATTTTACCAAAGCAAATTGTGAGCTCCCTCTGACTTGCATGCCCCTTTTAACTCCCCTTTGCTCACCTCTCTCTCTCCCTTACCCAATCCCTTCCACTCTCCTAGCATGATGTCATGAGGTGCCGCCCCTCTCTGAATTCTCTGAATTCCCCTTGCCTGTCTCCTTCCCTGATTGGCCTGCTCTCACTTCAGCTCCCCCAGGACAACCACCCCTCCCCCATTCCTGCCGCTTGTCCCATGCTGAGCATCCACCCTATTGTTTAGGGCCTGGGGCAACTGAGTCTGCCTTTTTAGGAGGCAAACCTATTTACGTATGAACTGCACCTTTGTTTTTTTCCCTCTCCCCTTACTTCCATTTCTTTTTGCTGCTGTCACACTTCTTTTATCATTTTATACATGTGATATTTTACTGCTTGCATTCCAATTATTTGTTTTCATCTCTTTATTATGCAGCTTCTGTGATGAAAGCCTCACTCTTTGAAATCTACAGATAGCATAATGCATCACCATGTCTGGAAATTGACTGAGCATGGAGCTGCATAGCTGTTTCCTCCCTTATGCATCGGTATAACTATCATTAAGTTTTATGTAGCTCTATGACCTAATTGCATTGTAAAATTTATTTTGAAGGTATTGTAGTATGGTCATGTACTTGTTACTTTACTAATTTGCACAATAGTGGTGAGGATACTATTGCTTTTAATCTTTACTGCACTGTATCACACCAAATACATGCACTTGCACTTTAGGTTTGACCTTTTTAAGCACCTTTGGGTGTTCAGACTGGCCCCCTGATGAAGCACGCATGCACAAAACCAATTGTGCTGTTGTGTGATCCACGCTGGCATCTCCCGACTCATAATGCAAGTAGACTGTATGTAAACTTTCTGCAGAAGCAATAGTCACAGAGTGGATGGTGCTGTTCTTTTCTAGTTCTTGATATTAATCCAGAATTGCAAATATCATTAATGGAGTTGCTTTTTTACTTTTGGGGCATATCACCAGCCCACATGGACACATGCATGTCATTGTGTTAATGCATCCAGAATGTGTTTGGCATGAATCCCCAAAACAAATATTGGGGTGCTTTAACAAAATGACCCTCAAGTGATCATTTTATGCTCTACTGTATCTCAAAAATGGCTAAGAGTTGAAACCTGAAGTTTTCAGGTTTGTTACTGTTTGACCCAAGGAAATGTTTTTGATAGGTGGTTTCACTGGAAAATGTTTAGGGTTTTAATTATTTTAGCTTGGTTTTAAAATCCTGTTGTCATGCATGTGCAGAAGATGTTCTCAACATTCTATTCATAAGGCTTTCTTTGTGACAATGGGATTCTCAAATGGTTTACAAGTATTGAAAATAAAAAAAAATAAAAAATGTCCTTGTTTTTTGCTTTTGTGCTTTTTAAGGACTCCAGACTGATGCTAGGTCATGAGAAACTTTGGGTAGACTCCATGGCTCCTTTTGATATTTTTATACCATCACAGTCCATGTTTTTAAGGGTGGGCATATCACCAGCCCACCTCAAGGTAACATGATTACCATTTTGTTAATGCAAATGTTTTGCGGTGAATCTCCAAAACACATTCTGAGTGTGTTTTAAGAAAATTATACTTAGAAGTCTATGAGGAGAATTATTGATATGTTGACTTTGAAAATTTGGGGTTGGTCAGACCAAAATGGCCAAGTTATTGTTAAAAGTTAAAAACAAAACACAAAAATAATAATTTTCATCACTGATTTTTAAGAAAGGCATATCCAAAATGCAAATAGTGTACAGCAACCTAGTGGCATAACCCCCCTTTAGTAGCCAGTAATGAGAATTATCCCCATTATTTTATTTGCTATTGGGGTACCCTACCCAGTAGCCATTCCTTTTTTTTGTCACTAGAGTACCCAAGCCCAGTGGCCATCTCTAATATTGTGACCAGTGAGGGGCCCAAGCCCTGTGATCATCTTGAATTGCATCAACCACCACCACTTTCCACCCTTTTAGCACCTTTGCCACCACCTTCATCCCTCCCCCAGCATCCATGTACTTAAAATAAAGAAAACCATTCCACATATGCTAGTCATGAAAAGCAAATAAATACCCTACAATAAATAAAAAGTTCCATCATTGCCCTCCCCACCATTACAGTATCTGTAAAAATTAAAAAAAAAGTTCCATCATTGTCCCACAGGGTCAAAGGGGTAACACAGGGCTTGATGCTTGTACTAGTGCTGTTCATTATCTTCACCAATGATATTGGAGATAGCATTGAGGACAACATTTGCCTATTCATGGATGACAGTAAGCTCTGTGGGGGAAGGGGGTGGACACAGCAGAAGGGATTCAAGGCCTAAGAGAGGATCTGGAAAAGCTAGAAAGGTGGTCCAGGATTTAGAAATTTGGCTTCAATGCAAAGACATTTAAGGTTACACACATTGAAGTCAAGAATCCAAGCACTAGGTACAGCCAAGGAGGGGTCTGGGTATCTGCATCAGATGAAGGGCAGGACCTGTGAGTGATGATCACTAGTGACCTGAAACACTCCACGCAATGTAGGAAAGCAGCAGCAAAGGTAAATAAAATGTTGGGCTGCATTATCAGGGGGATTAGCAGCAGGTTGGAGCAGTTAATACTACCCTGGTGCAGATCATTAGTGATGCTGTATCTGGAGTACAGTGTATACAGTAGTAGTGGCGCCTATGCTTTAAAAAGGACATAAATCTGCTGTAGATGGTCCAAAGGAGGATGACTAAGATGATCGCGTGCCAGTGGGGTAGGAAGTGTGAGGAGAGGTTGGAGGCCCTGAACATGTACTCCTTGGAGGAGAGGAGAGAGAGAGGGAACATGATTGAGATCTTCAAATATTTGGAAGGAATAAATAGGGTGGACAAGGGAGGTCTCTTCAAGCATAAGGGGACATAGTCTCAGCTTGAAGGGGGGAGTTTATGAGACAGGCAAGGAGGCACTTCTTCATAGAATGGTTGTAGCAGACTGGAATGGGCTTCCTGAGGAGGTGGTTTCATGGGAAATGGCAGGCAGCATCAATAGAGGCTAGGATAGAGTACAGGGGAAAATAAGGATCAAGAGAGGGGTGGTCTGAGGGAAAGGGCAGATTGGTATGGTGGGGTGCAAGGTCAGCAGCTGATGCTGAGGACCCTGCAATATGAGCAGAGTCAGTAGACCTAATGGCCTTAACCTGCTGGCTTCAATGAACTAAACACTTGCGCCTCTGAAAAAGATCTAGGTTTTCATGTATCAGACACACTAGGTACAGACGAAAAAACACAAGCTGCAATAAAAAAATGTAACAACACTATCTGGTCAATAAAATGAAATAAAACTATCAGAGATAGTTCTGTTATGCTTTCCTTGTATCAGGCATACGTTCGGCCACAGCTTGAGTATGTATCTCAGATTTGGTTCCCTTTTAGAAAATAAAAGAAATAGAATACAAAAGGTACAAAGAAAATACACAAAATGTATAGCAGGATTGGAAGGGACTGAGTATGAGGGAATGTTAAATACATTGAACCAAATGTCAATAGAAACCAGGAGATTAAGGTCCAATCTTCTATTTATATATGATATAATGCAAGAACCTGATTTATTATGAGAGTTAGGTATTGCATTTAAGCAAGATAAGAAATGTACAAGGGGACACCCACTACAAATACAAAGGATAAAATTCAGAAGTAATAGAAGGAAATATTTTTATACATCTAGGATTGTGAATCCATGGAACTTGCCTCCAGAAAATATAATAAAAAGGAGAAATAAAAATGAATTTAAACATAGACTGGATAAGCACATGTTGAGTGGAGTTGATATTAAATATTATAACTGATAGGAGCAATTATGGGCTTTGCCTACTCACTCCATACCTACCCCAGTATGAACCTCAGTATGAATGTTCATATGTTTGTATCATTGTGTCTCACTCTCCAACCCATTCCTACCCCCATCCTGACCACACTCTTAACACCCTGCAACCCATCGCCCCTGTCACCCACTTACCTGTAACAGAATCTTCTAAATGAAAGATGATCTGTGCATTACTGCTTCCAACACCCAGCTGAACAGAATCCATTTTCTGACTATTTATTTTCGTGCTATTTTAAATTTTTATTCATAATTATGTCATTTTCATGTTTGCTTGCGCGCATACACAAGAAACATGTTGTGGCAGCTTAGGAGAGAAGCGGGTTGTAGAGGTGTGGCCCTGTGGCAGCCAATGCTGCCACTGCATTTTCAGGTTTGGCCCTATTGATCCAATGTGGTGGCACGATGCCGCTGACACTGGTTCAACAAACATGCCACCAACTTGAAAGAAATTGGCTGCTGCAATGAGGGAGCACCCCGTCGTTGCAGGGGTGTACCTGAAAGAAACTAGCCAATGCAATGAGGGAGTGCCCAGTCATTGCAGGGCGTGCCTTGCCTGCAGAGACATTCCTGTTCACCCCATTCCCTCCTTTGTCCATTGTGTGAGCAGGAATGAAAGTTAACCCTCCCACTCCCTCCCACTGCCTACTGTCTGCCCATCTCCCTCCATTCCTTGTCTGGGCAGCTGAGAGCAAGTAAATGTTCCCACTCCCTCCCACTACATGCTGTCCTCCCCTCTCCCTCCATTCCCTGTCCCAGCAACCGGAGTGCAAGTAAACTCTCCCGCTCCCTCCCACTGTGTGCTGTCCATCCCACTCCCTCCATTCCCCATCCCGGAGTGAAACTAAACCCTCCCACTGCGTGCTGTCCACCCCGCTCCCTCCATGCATGGTCCCAGCACATAATTAGACCCTCCTGCTCCCTCCCACTGCATGGTGTCTGCCTGCTCCCTCCATTTCCTGGTCCCAGCAGATAATTACACCCTCTCGCTCCCTCCCGCTCCCTCCCACTGCATGCTGCCCGCCCGCTCCCTCCATTCCCCATCCTCAGTCCTAGCAACTGGATTAAAGAGAGAGGAGCCAAGACTTCCCACCCTGCATTACAACAGCTGGCAACCACAGGCCAGTCTGCACCACCAGCCTGAGCCACTGAGTGTGGCTGTGAGTGCTGGGCCATCCCAAGGACTGCATGGGGCAGCTGAGGAATGAGCAGCAAAAGTGAAGAACACCAAAGGGACAGTAAGGAGGTGAGAGGGTCAGAAGGAAGAGTTAAGGGTAAAGCAGGAATGGAAGATCTAGTATCAAGTGTACTCAGAGAAAAGTAAAATGCATGAAAGCACAGTAGTAATTAAAGAGGTAGTAGACTAAAAAAATTAGACTAGTTTTTTTGAAGTGTCCCAGGCAGAGTCGATCCTCACACTGTGACCAAACTCCACTGTTACCACTGATAACAGTGGAGTTTGGTCACAGTGTGAGGATCAATTCTGCCTAGAAAACTTCAAAAAATAGTAACATTTTTTAGTCCATTTGTTTAATTACTACTGTTTTTTCATTACTACTGTTGACTTCACTAGTGAGAAGTGTGAAAGAATAAGATGGGGGGGGGGTACATGGTCACCAGTGTTAGCACCAGGCTGCTACTGCCTACACACCAGGTACTAGTCCTACTAACTACCCAAGCAGTCCTGCATGTTGTATATATTTTTTTAGTAACCTAACCTTGCCTAGCTGTACTGCTTGGAAATTGTTTTCCTGGAAATAATAGGGCTCCATAAAGCCATTCTCTCCATTTTGTATGAGGCAACTAAATCTTGCCTTTCTGAAAGCATACTGATAGGAAGGCACTGTCATACAGGTAATAAACATCAGTGATGTTGTATTATTTAAATACTGAATGTTTCAGTTTTCTGTGACTGATAGAAGTATTTTTTTTATGTTTTAAAATGTAATACAATAAATGACCATAGCATCAGAAGTTCAGGCTAACTATTGTTGATGTTTGTTGTGGTATGGTTAAAAGAAATCTGTTGTTTTGACATGTACTGCATCCTTAATTATACTGTGTAATGTTCAAAAATATTAGGTGTACAGGTTGTGTTGAAAAGTACTGTAAAGTAACAGTGTTCAACTAGTCCGGTGTGTTGCCTAACATTAAGTTTAAGTTAACATTGCCAAAACTGGTTCCTTCAAAACTGCCTTTCGGAACCATCTCTTCAATGCTCATTGTTGTAGATGTAACTAACCCTGCCCCCCCAATTCCCCCACTGTGGGACCTTCCCACCAGTCCCCCCTGACTTGACAATGTCCTCTGGACAGCCAATCCCTCTCCCCACACCTTCTTTACCTACCCTTACAAGGTTTATTCAGGGATGTATCCCTCTGTAACATCTGAGGACTTAGTACGTCTATGATTGTAACCTGCAATATGTAACAATGTGTAACCTAAGTGTATTCTATGTTCAATGTTTCTTTTTTCTCTTGCACCTGTAATGTTGTCCACTGTTGTAACCTGTACTATGTAATATTGTCTGCCCTCCCAGCGATGAGGTGCCTTTGTAAACGAGTCTCTGACTCAAGGTTGAAAATCCCGTCTTGTACAAATAAATAATAATAAATGTGTATGACTTGCAGGGACATCGGGAATGGTCAGCAGAGGATCCCACTGCTGTAGCCAAAAGCCGTGATGTGACCTGAAGGAAAAGCGCAGCTGAAAAATATCAGCTGCTATATTTATTGTAGCGCCACAACAATTCAAATAAATTGCAAATATCTAAAAAACTAAAGATGACTGAAGAAAAATATTTACAGGTATAGAAACTAGAACTTTGGCCACATGCTTACAGCCAAATAGCAGAATTTTGGTACATCCCTTTCTGATTTGGTAGTACTGCTGCTTTAATAGGAAGTGGCTGCTCATATGAGTTGTATTGGTCTCACTGAGTTTTGTTTTGTCGAGTTCTGGGAAAACCTGGAACATTGAGGTCAGTCACAGCTAGGGTGAGTTTGAAGGTACATCCCTGATTTATGTGGAGTCTAGGAAATGCTATACTTTAAAGAAGTCTGGGTAAGTCACTTTCCCCCCACTGAGCAATGTTTGCCTGATTATAGAACAGATGACCGATCACTCAGTCATGACTGTTGTAACTTCACTTAAATAAAGAGAAAGAAAGAAAGAAAGAAAGAAAGAAAGAAAGAAAGAAAGAAAGAAAGAAAGAAAGAAAGAAAGAAAGAAAACAGCATCTTAACAGCTTATTATTGTAAAATCCATTATTGTAATATAGTTAGTCAAGGAAGACCATGTAGGCAAACTGTCTAGTTAAACAATTTATGTATTTTGATGTTGAATTTTTCTCATTCTACTAGGCTGGCCCTGTGTCTGGCACAGGATGGTTTTATAGTACTGCTGAGGGTCAAAAATCAGACAACACTGTGTTTCCTCTATCAAAGTAATTTGTTTGAATTCCTGACATCTGTGAAGTGAGTTTCAAATGGCAGATCCAGCACTTCGGTAAGATAAAGTTAAAAAATGTCAACCAGTGACCCATTAGCATTTCTTTACAATGCTGGAATAGATCCAGAAACAAATGGTTTGATACCTTTTATTGGACCAACAAAGATGTAACGAAAGAAAACGCTGACATCAAATCATTTCTTTCTAGATCTGATCTTACAAGGACCTATACAGCTACTAAACTAAGTCTGTATGTCTTACAATGGAGGGAAGATCAACAAGGATACAAATGACTGCTGCCTTCTTTTGATAAATCTTGTATTCCCCAAATGCTTCTCTATTTGCACTTTGTTAGTGCTGAAGCAGACTTAAGTATCAAAAAACATTTTGCTGCCACATAAACTGAAGCAATAGGTTTAGAAAAGATGCAAACTGCCCCATGTATCCTTAAATGAATTATTAACTACAGTGGCTGGGAAGATAAGATAAGTTTCCAGTGTACGATGCATTGCTTTCATTCTGAATGGATTCTGATTCAGATGTGTGCATAACTTTGGATGTTCCTGCAGCACTGATTATAAACCTAATTACCTCCTGACACTGTCTATACCCCCATGTCTTCCCTCGCTAAACTGTACCAGCCTCCTATCCTTCACTTCTACCCCCACACCGCCAGGCACCGCTCCACCCCTTACTATTTCCTCCCTAACTGACCAAACCTCCTCCCCTCATCTTCTACCCTTCCTCCCCTCATTCCCTCTCCACCTCTCCCCTTCTGCTCCCATTCTCTCGTACCCTTCTTATGCTGACATCCTGCTCTTATCTGCTTAATGGGCAGACTAGGTGGGCCAAGTGGTCCTTATCTGCCATCAAAGTCTATGTTTCTATATTTCTATGTTATCCTGCACCGCCCCTCACCCCCTCACTTGACACCCTCAGTTAACACTTCCCATTACTGGCACTGCCTGTATGCTAAAGCCTGCCTCATCACTGATTAGAAATCAACATTTTGAAGATGTTGTCGTACTTCAGACACATAGTCAATTTTATTCAACAAAACCATTGCTCTCCTTTATCAGCAGGTTTGATAATCAGGTTATGGTCATCATGAAGACTCACTATTGCTGCCCTCTCCTCTCTTGTAATGTTATTGAAATGTTGTGGAAAGTGGTTCCGAAACATCTTATCCACATCATTTTCTACAAGTTCTACAAGGCTGAATGGGGCACAGAAAGTGGAAGGGGACTTAAACTGATCAAGCTCAGTATTAGCTAATTATATATATTATTTTCCCTTCTTTGCTAGTTGGAGTGCTAGAATGATGAATATTTTGCTATATACACTTAGAACATGAATATATACTATACTGTACATTGCAATGTTAATTATTTCCATAATTATGATACTATTTATATTCTATGAATATATTTGTATCTATGATTATATAGTTTGTATGTCTTTTTTTTTTGGGGGGGGTTGCACTGATTTTTTGTATTGCACTCTCATTTGAGAGAATATGGCCCTTCTATTTCTTTGGATCTCAGCTTTTAAATGGATTGTGGTATTTATCAGTGTCACTAATTAATTGATATGATGTCATGTATCACATGCTCTGTCTTACAATATTTAAGTGTTCTGGTTTTGTCTTGTCCTTAGCCTTTGATAAAGGATCAGGAGTGATCCGAAACGTGTCAGACAGGACCTTTTTCTAGTTGGATTAATAAATGTAACTTTTCACTTTTATCTTTGAGGTGTGTTGTCCCTTTTATGGGGTTGTGTGTGCCCAAACCTTGATGTTTCATAAGCCTCACAAAAGTAGATTTGTGAGTCACTAAAGCATCTTCATGAGTCATAATGGTATGCCCTGCTTTTGTGACATGCAGCAGCATAATTTCAGCCTGATTTTGTGATATGCCACACTCAAATTTCATTAATATTTTAAAAACGGATGATTGGTTTAAGAAAGCACTACCTGAAGAATCAACATTATGCCCTTCACTATCAACCACATAACTTTCATACATAAGTTTCAACTTATATTCTTGACTTCATTGGAAAGGTTTCTCTTCTTTTCCTCACTTTTGTGACCACTAAAGCTAACCAAAGCTGTGGTCTTATCTCATGAAAGTGGGTTACTACTCATAAACATAACATGTCAGTTTCACAAAAACCTAGTTATGAAACATTCAGGAAAAAAACTAACTGCACATGTGCCAAAATGGCATTTTTTTTGTAATTTAAAAACTACAAATTTAAAAATAAAACCACCTTTCAAAGAATTATCCTTAGCCAAAAGAAACATAGAAGCATAGAAACATAGATGTTGACGACAGATAAGGACCATAAGGCCCATCCAGTCTGCCTATTATTTCTACCTTGTGAGTGTGCCATAGGCCTGTACTCTGTCAATGGCCTATCTATTCATACTCATCTTTATTGCTCTCTTATGCCTGTCCCATGCCTGTTTGAAGCCCTGCACAGTATTCATATCTACCACTTCCTGAGGTAGGCTAAACTACCTGCAATTTTCATTTTTCAACATGCACCAATTCTTTTGCTATTGGTGAGCAAACAAAAGTCTTCTAAATATATGTTTATGTTTTTAACCTTTTAGAACTTTTAAACCACTAAACTAGCCACTAACAAATGCACAGGATTCAGGGATTGTGGTGCTAACTAAGCCCATGACAAATCTCAGATTATTCTGCCAAGGGATGGCTGCAGTATTAAGGTGTGCAAATGGGGTTTACATAGAAGTAGGGCTGTACGAACCTCAAAAAGTTCTACCTTGCAAACTTTCTGAGTAGAACCCAAAAAAGTTCTATCAGGTAGAAACAGGTAGATCTGGGTTCTACCAAATAAAACCAGGTTCTACTGGGTATAGTCAGGTTGTACAACATATAACCAATTTTTAACTGGTTCTACTTATTTAAGAAGTCCACAGAAGTATTTTTTGGCATGTTTGGGAAAGTGCATGTAGTACTAAGAAAAGTATGAATAATATGTTTTGCAAAGTTTTGGTGCATAGGAGTCTGTCTCAGTGCATCAAAGGTTTACAAAACTTACCATTCTTAGAATCTTAGTACTACATTTACTTTCCAAAACATGCAAAATAAGTGGATTTTTTACTCAAGTAGAACCAGGTAGAGCTTGATTAAGCAGAACCTCCCTGTGTTTTCACTACTAAGACTACTTAACTTGATGCATCCAGCACTGCTGTACTGACCTGTTTGGGAATAAATGTCACTGTTTTTGGTGCAGCTACTCGATGGAACCAGCAGTGCTGTACTGACCTGTTTGGGAATAAATCTCCCTGAATTTGCACAGAGGTGCAACCAACATTTGCTATAAAAACATTTTTTAATTAGGAACATTTATAAATGCTATCCCCACCCACCTCAGGCATGACTGGACCCACTCCAGCGGCATTGCTCCAGCCGCCCAACCTGCAGAAGTCTCCCCTCTGGTCCTGTTCATAGGAGACCACACAGAACCTTGATTTTTGACCAGCCACAAGCCTTTTGACCAGCAAGCTAGCCACAAGCCCCTCAAATCAAGCCAGTGGTTCAAAAACTAAACTCAGGCTACTCCTGACCACCTCAGGCATGAACGGACCCGCTCCTGTGGCATTGCTCCAGCTGCCCAGCCTGCAGAAGTCTGCCTTGTGGTCCTGTTCACAGGATACCACCCAGAACCTTGATTTTTGACCAGCCAAAAGCCTTTTGACTGACAAGCTAGCCAAAAGCCCCTTAAACCATGCTGGTGGTTTGAACACTGAATTCACAATACCCCTGCCCACCTCGGGCATGAATGGACCCACTCCTGCAGCATTGCTCCAGCTGCCCAGCCTGCAGAAGTCTCCCCTGTGGCCCTGTTCACAGGAGACTGCCCTGAACCTTGATTGCAAGCCTTTCGAACCACAAGCTAGCCGCAAGCCCCTCGAACCATGCTGGTGGTTCGAACATTGAACTCAGGTATTGAACTCTTTTTGTGGAGCACCCACAGCCCATTAATTTGATTTTTGAACTTTGGCACCTTTTTTCTTCAGTCTGCTGTTGGTGGACACCACTGTAGACCTAGTCACTGACTGCTGATGCTAATATTCTCGACTTACAGACTGTAAAGATTGATAAATACTGCCCTGTTTCACAGTATAGCTGTCTTTGTACCTAAACCAACAAAAAAATCAACCCTGTCCCACAGTTTGCCTGGCTATTTATATATTCCTCGGTGTGCCATAAACTCATTGTTATAGACATTTACTAATTCATTTCAGAATTCTGTGCCTACAGCAACTTTTTTAGAGTTTACTGAATTATCTTACTTTTGTGACCATTATCTTAATTGTTTTCAATTTAAGTTTGATTTAGCTCTTCAATTAATTAACTGCTGACTGGGTTCTATTAAAACTTATTTTTCTGCTCTTTCCTGCTTCTCAAATTTCCCTATCCCTAATCCCCTGTGCCTGCCCTGTACTTTTGTTTGCAGCCTAGCCCTGTCCTTCTGTAGCTCACTTCTTAATCCCTCTCCCCTCCTCTCCTCCAAAGGCTACCCCCACCCACCTTAAGAGTGACCAAACCCAGTCCTGCAGCATTGCTCCAGTCACCCAGCCTTTAGAAGTCTCCCCTGCAGTCCTGCTCACAGTAGACCACCCAGAACCTTGATTTTTGACCAACTACAAGCTTTTTGACCTGCAAGCAAGCCACAAGCCCCTCAAATCTTACTGGTGGTTCGAACACTGAACTCAGGTATTGAACACTTTTTGTGGACTGTCCACAGCCCTCTAATTCCCACTGGTACTTTGCACTGGCTCCCCACCAGCCCAAGGTGGACACTCTCTTATAGAGATAAACTTGGTCACATGACTGTCTACTTTCCCATTAGTACATTATACTGTCCAACCACAAGGGACTCCATTTCATCTTAACCTTTGCAGTGTGAGCTCAGTCTAAGCTTTGCCTGTGATTTTATGTTTTGCTAGGTGACAAATCTATCCTCTTTATCTACTTTTATTACTAGCCTTGCCTGCTTGTATCCCAAATTTTAACCAGTATTCACTGGCCTGGTTTAAAGCCATCCTTATAGTCTACAATAATCCTTACCTATAGCTTTTATGTAACCTAGCCCCTTGTAAACTAGGTTAATGTAAAAAGATGACTTCAACATGCGTACTAGTCCTACCGTCTGTAGTTCTGCTGCTCCTGGTCCTCTCCAAGATTACAATTATGCCCTGCACCAATGCTGGCATCTACTCTCAAAATGATTTCCACTTCTCTAACCTCCTTATACTACCCAAAAACTGGCATGACACTACCCCCCTTCTAATACCCGTGGGTTTCATCTACTGTACCTAGTAGTGCATGTTTCTCTGAAACATGTTTTCAGTCCCCTGTACCTCACTCTGTTTATCCATAATAAATTGTGGTATCTCATCCTTTTGGCTCTGTTAAACTCAAGGAATGTTGAAACAAACTCAGGCCCCTCAGCTCACTTCTCCCATACTGACTTATTAATAAATAATATAAAAGGTCTCTACATTGTTTACCACAACATAAGGAGCCTCATGTGCATCTTTGCAGACCTGGAAGCATGGGTAATCCTTTACAAACCTGACCTTCTCTGCTTGTCTGAGACAAGGCTCAAACTCTCTATCCCTGACTCCCTCTGCTCCCTAGCTACATATGTCCTCTTACACCGGGACAGGACATCCTCCAAAAGGGGTGGGAAAGTTGTCATATATTTCAGAAAGCATCTACATTTTTCTGCTGTCCCAACACCCTCTCTATCGCACTTTAGATTTTTAGTGTGGCAATATATCCTGGTTTCTTAAGAGAAGATGCAAACAATACAACAGCAAATCAATACAGTGAGGTTGTGCTCAGATAACCTCACTGTTGCTAAGGGCAGACACCCAATCAGGTTTCAGAATTTTGTATTGCCATTGTATAATTATTATTTTATAACATATTAGAATGGAGTATTCATTTTGAATGTTGTGGCCATGATGATGGTGTGTGTGTGTATGTATGTGTGTATGTGTGTCTTTGCTGTAGCTCAATATATTTTTTTTTCCAAAAAACATAGTAGAAAATACCTGCCAATTGCTAATATTTAATCTGGACAGTTCACTGAAGACTGGCATATGTCTGAGACAGTGCTGTTATACAATGGCTCTTTGTTACACAAATTAAAAAAAAAATGTAAACAACATTTTTGGTAGATTTTTAGTGTGGCAATATATCTTTGTTTCTTAAGAGAAGATGCAAACAATGCAACAACAAATCAATACAGTGAGGTTGTGCTCAGATAACCTCACTGTTGAAAAGGGCAGATAGCCAGTCAGGTTCCAGGATTTTTTATTGCCATTGTATAATTATTGTTTTCTATTTATTTTGAATGTTGTGGCCATGAGGATAGTTTTTACAGAATGTGTGTGTGTGTGTGTGTGTGTGTGTGTGTGTTTGCTGTAGCTCAATATAATTTCCCCAAAAAGCATAGTAGAAAATGCCTGCTGATTGCTACATATTTAGTCTGGACAGTTCACTGAAGACCTGGCATATGTTTGAGATGGTGCTTATCAGATAGTGTCTTTAGAGGTTAAAAAACTATGTAAATCATCGATTTGCAGGTAAAGGGTGACATTTAGGAGGTATAAATCTTTCTTGAAAGAGAATACATTCTCAAGTGAAACTAGTATCAAGAATAGAGATGCGGCAAAATTTTATTTCACCAGTGAAATTCCGATGAAATTGCAAATTTCACCTAGCAAAATATTTCACGAAATTCCTCAAATTCTGTGAAATATTTCATGAGTGCTAAATGCAGAATTTAGGCAGTGAAATGTGGAATATAGCCTGCTAGTCTGGAATTTCGCCTGTGAAAGGCGAAGTTCCGCATTTCGCGGATGAAATTGCATTTTCGCTAGCAAAATTTATCATTTCACCAGCAGAATTTCCCATTTTGCACCCATGAAATATTTAGTGAAATGTGTGAATTTCACAAAATATTTAGTGGAGCGAAATTCTGCAATTTCGCACAACACTAATCAAGAAGCTGTTTAAATGCTAAGTATTTAAATGTGCAAGTTGTTGCATTCTAAAGGGGTAAATAAATCTCCAGTTTAATAGGCAACCTATATTTACCAAACATTTAACAAGCTGTTTCAGTTTCCTAATGGCATCTGATGAGCAGCTTGTAGTTATGTCTCCAACATTCTTAATAGAAAGAAGGGAGTATGTTATTTCAGTTGACATTGAAGGATACATTGAAAAGACCAAAACATGAGTTTCACTATACTCCATTTTCCAGCCACAGAGAGCAAGATGGCTGTAGGCTCCGTCCACAGCCATTAAAAGAGCTCTGCACTTTTTTATCAGCTCGTGATGCATGGTCTTTCTTTCAACCTCCATAACCTTATTTTCTCCCTACTCTCATCCCAATTATGCACTTTTCTCTCACTGTATCCCTTTATTTCATGCTGCTCTTCTGCACTTAACTGGGACCCATAGCCATGACATGTTATCTCCCGAGCATGTTCCATACTGAATTTTGCACCATAGTCATAACTAGTATCCATGCTATGTATTTACCTGCCTACAGGACCAATACTAGTCCTATAGTCTTGTTATTCCATTATACTTTAGACTGCCAGAAGTATATATTCTGCCTTTACTTTTGTCACTGAATGTCCGGTTCTTGTTTATCTATTTATACATTATTGTATATACCAACCATATGTAAAATGTTTACACTGTATTTACCATGCTTTGTAAGTTGTACCTTATTGTACCACCCAACTTTGTAACCTTCTGGGTCATGCCTGAAAAATAGTCGTTTTATGGCTAGCTCACCTGCCTGGTCACCAAAAACTAAATAAAAAATAAATAAATAAAATCCATTACGGAAAGACAGGAAGCCTGTACCAAACCCTGGATGATAGGGGACCTGTCTATCTGCAAGATCTCCTTGTCCCCTACCAACTGACCCAATCTGCCAGAGGAGGCCTCCCTGGACTTCCCAGGGCTAGATTGCGGCATTCTGGAGACAGGGCATTTTCAGTGGCCATGCCTACCCTGTAGAACTCCTTGACTGGTTATTTAAGGGAGGCTCCCTCAGTAGAAGACTTTAAGAAGGGCCTGAAGATGTATTTGTTCCAGCAAGCTTTTATTTGATTTCTGAAATAATTAATTTGTTTTAAGTAGGATAGATCAGTTGTATACTCTGTTTAATTTTACTGGTATCTGTGTTTTCAGTGTATGTTTCAAAAACTGTACTGTTTTATATTGTACAGAGCCCAGAGTCCTCGAAATTGGGCACTTTAGAATTAATCTGTCTATCTGTTTATATATCTGTCTGTCTGTCTGTCTGTCTGTCTGTCTGTCTATCTATCTATCTATCTATCTATCTATCTATCTATCTATCTATCTATCTATCAATCTATAAGTCCCAACTATCACCACATATTTTAGTACCACCAAAAATTATTTTGGTTGGAAACAGTGTGGAAATAAAGGGTTGTACTGCCATATATTTTGGGACTGTCCTAAGTTACAAATGTATTGGATGGAAGTACATGGGACAATACAACATGTCCTAGGTAAAGCTATTCCTTATGGCTTTCCTAGTTTAATTTTTGGGTTATTACCAATGCTGATTCAAAATAATCACCAAAAGAGTCTATTTCAGTTATTGCTAGCAACTGCTATTAAATGCATTACTTTGTTGTGGTTGCATGAAGTTACTCAACAGGTTAACTCATGGGCTGAAAAAGTTGGTTAGTTTCAGAATATGGAACAGATTACAGCTGATCAACACTTCTGAAGAGAGTTATTTAGCCCTATCTGATATCCCTGGGACTCATACATAACGGGAAGGCCCAGGATTAATTCATCATGAAACTTACTCGACACTGTTAGGAACTTTTTTAATTACTGTATATCTGTGGTCTCTTTTGTTCATCTCCCATAATATTATATAAATTATCCCTGCCTCACACAAAAACACCTCAGTCCCTGTTGAAGTGTAGGAGTGAGGTTCAGGAGAAGACTCAAGCACAAAGGAGTATGGTAAAAGGCACGCCATTGAGTGTCACTTTATTAGGTGACTATTTACAATAATATACATTATAATATTGTCAAGATGTTAAAGTTGTGAAATAAATAAAAAAAATAAAAATAAAGCTTTGATCAGTCTTGGAGGAAACCTCTTTCTCTTATCTCTGCAGTGGGACCTTAGTTATCAATACCACCTCACCAATTATTTAGACCATGCACCATCAATTTCAGGTAGGACAGTCCTTTGTACTGTGCATTTCTGGGGAGTGGAGAGGGGGAGCATGGCCAACAGCACTAACATCCCTTTCTACCAGGGCCCTAACTATCACCACCTTCCTGACGTTATCATTTACACATGCCCCATATTCCACATTGTCCCATCTGTCCTGCACATACAGAGAGCCAGGTGAGAGCCAAGCCAGTAAATAACAAAAATGAGCGGAACAGAGAGGCACACCAGCAGGGCTGTGAGTGTGTTCTAGAAGAGAGCAGAGTGTGGAGGGACACCAGCAGGGCTGTGAGTGTCACAGAATGGAGCAGAAAGGGAAGGAACACTGGCAGACTTTGAGTGTTGCAGAACAGAGCAGAGCAGGGAGGGACACCGGTGGGGCTGTGAGTTTCACAGAAGAGAGCAGAGTGTGGAGGGAACCTAGGAGCATGTGCACTGCCGCTGGTAGAATAAGGATTACTTATTTTTATGGGCTGGGGGTGAACCGAACAAATCAAAGTTCACATTTTTACAGAAAATGTTCAAGTTGCTCGGACAAGACACATGCGAACACCGGGGATTTGAGCATTTCAGGATTATACAGTATATGTGTATATATATACTGTATATATTAGGCTGTAGCTTAGCAAAAACTGGGGGGGGTTGTGTATATAATAAATGAATTTATATTTTTTAGTATTGGGTAGCACTGTTTCTAAGCTTATTTATTTATTATGACAGCTTTTATTTATTCCTATACAACCAAACATACTACGACACAGGTTATCGGGAGTCAGAGAGACCACTCCTTTTTTCCCCAGAGCATTTTAGTGTCTCTCTCTTCACTACACTCTGATGCTATACAACAGCTTGACGATATGGAATTAGCAGAATTTCATTAAGAAAATGGTTCTAAAGCTTCCATCACTTTTTCTGTCAGGTACAAAATGAAATATGAGTTGCTGGTCTCATGGAGCAGCAGCCACTTTGATACATTAAATTTTGGGTGATAGGCTTCTGTGCAAGCTCCAAGAGACAGTTCAAAGCACATAAAACACATAAAAAGTAAAGAGAGGGGACATTTTAGTGCTGTTTTTGGAAGGTCTGGGACATTTTCCCTTACTGTCTTCTACAACAGTGTTTTCTTTTAGGCTATCAATAAAGTATAACCAAAAGAAGAAGAAAAAACCTCCCACAGCAATTTACCGATTTGCTATATGCAGTTCTGACTCTGAGTGCTAAGGTAGACATGCTGAAGGGAGAAGACAAAGACTAGCTCCTTGGTGCATTTATTTTAATTTTGCAAACATTTGGAGCTGGTATATTGAAAAATAGTTTTGTCCACCATGCACTTACTCATCTGTGTCTCTCGTACGCTCTGCTGAAGGAACCTGGCAGCATTCCACATTGCGTAGCCTGTGTTACCGCCTAGGATCCCCCTTCTTCCTATCATGATGAATGATACTGGGTGTGACATCTCTCACTCTTTTGCAGATCTGATGACTGTAGTGTCGCATCACATGACTTGTCGGCTGGAAAGGGAGCATAGGAGCATGTGCACTGCTGCTGGTAGGATACTTTTTTTTATGGGTTGGGGCAAACTGAGCAAAGCAAAGTTTGCATTTTTACAGCAAATGTTCACATTGCTCGGACAGATGCAAACAGAGGGGGTTCGAGCATTTCAGGGCCAAGGTCAAACTGAACTTGCAGCCCTACATAGAAGTGTCTATTTAACCCTAATAATAGTTGTGTTACAACACCCCTATTATTTTCATTGTAAAAAATGACATTAATTCACAATTATTTTTCTTAAAGTGACAAATGAAAGGAAATGCAGTGTTAGAGTTTTATGACAATAACTCTCCCCGTCCCTTGCACCAATGCACCAAATCCAAATCCCAATCAAACAATCCCACCAAACTGAATACCAAAGCATAATTCAGAATTTAGACAAATATATTAACATTAAAAAAACATAATATGAGCAACAGAGTTACACCCTACTATGACCATACAACTCATAAGCATTGAGACACATGGTTGCAAAATACTGTGGTGTGTGTGTGTGTGTGTGTGTGTGTGTGTGTTGCAAAGCACCTGCATTATCACAACAGCACCATACCTGTAGTGGCAACTTACAAGGCAGCTGTATTGACACAAATTGTGCCCTACACCTGTAGCAGATAGACCATATTGTGAGCATCATGAGTAACTTGAACAATCATTTTTTATAGTTATTTTATTAATATGTCATACAATAACAGAATACAGTCAAAAATGATCACTGAACTGTCGCAAGAAACTAGATTTCTCAAATACATTTTATTTTCCATTATAAGCCAATAGCTTGTGCTTCTGTACTTTGTAACACATTCTATGCAGTGTTTGTTAATAGCAGGTAGGTCTAAAACTAGTGAAGTAACCAGAAATTTGTAACTGACTGCTATAAATAACTTTGGGAGTAGAAGCATATAGATGCAGGCCCAGTAAGCAGAACATTCAATGCATTGACTTTATTTGAAAAATTGCCACCATCAAACCAAAGGGAATCAGAACCCCTACCACATCAGGTTCTTAGAAGCTCAATCTCACTGCTCTGGGGATAAAATCTAGCCATCTGCTTGATAGACACATCATGTAATGGACCCATTCATTAATAAAAGTCGGGACATAAATGTAATGAAAAGATGTGCTTGCTCTATTTTCTAACCAGATCAGTGTGTTGCATAAATCAATACTCTCATTCCTCTTAAGGACCTGGTATAGCTCCCAGAACCAAATTTAGTATTGTGAAGAGTAGAGTGATGTTAAGAATTTCTTCTATGGTTAATTTCATTTTTTTCTCAGTAATGAACAAGTATCATGCAGTTCTAAAATACAGTACATGTATGTCATGCAGCCATCTCTCCATAAGCCCTCTAGCAAACAACATTGACTCTTTGAGCCAATATTCTATGGATTGTGGGTGTGCAAAATAAATGTGTACTAACCTTCCATACAGCCTCATGCCAAGCTGAAGAAATAGGTAGTTTTGTGGGAGATAGTGGAGATTATTGGACCACCAACGGACCAAAGCTATTAGCGTGAGATCAAGTTACACTACTTTCTCATATCGGTCTTCGGGTTATTTTTTAGTAATTTATTTGAGTTGGTGGTCTTCACCCCCAACACCCCCCTTAAAAAAAGCAAAAAACAAACAAGCGGGTGTGGGCGGCAAAGCCCACCAACTCAAACAAACTGATACAACCATTAACAGTAAGCACAAGCACGTGCAGTATTCACAAAAGATTTATGTTACCTGCATAGTGGTGGTCCGATAATCTCCACTATCGCCATTTTGTGATTCATTTCCAGAATATTTAACCAAGCTGCCTTATTAAATTGTACCTGTATATCAATCTGTTTTTCTCATTTTAGATTAATATGATCTACTGATGAGCCTAGTGACCTCTTCAACATCTTGCGAAATGCAGAAAGTACTCCCTTTTATAATTATCTCATTTTCTGCTTCATTATTATTTGGGTGCGATGACAGGGGTCATTATTCTGTTTCCTCATTTTTTCCGGAATGCAGTCCCTGATCTGAAAATACTTAACCATCGCATATATTTTAATAGGTCTTATAAAACCTATTTTTCATTGTTTTCTCAAAGGAGGGGAGTATAGTACTTTTTGTTGTATTATTTCTACATAAAAAAATAAAAACTTAGTGGGTCCTACACTACTAAGGGGCTGGCCAATACAATCCATGCATACAAAATAATTACTAAATAAATTTACTACAGTATATTTTCTATTGACCCTATTTGTGTACACAGCTGGCTACACTGGAAGGGAACATAGCAGGGGGCACAGAGATGCACACCTTGTTAATTGCACAAAATTCTCAACATACACAAACCTATACATTTTAAGACACAGTGGTGTGCAAAGGGTTGCACAGGGTGATGATTAGGGTGTGGGAGGGACTGAAGGAGGTGGACATGTCCCTTGACTTCACCATTAAGCTGAACTGCACTGCAATGGATACCTGAATAACCAGTGCATGCACACACAGAAGTGGATGCAGGTATGGAACCATAGGTGCAGAACCCACAGACCAGCAGCCAGGGGAGACAAGCCAGAGATGGGACACATGCCCCAGGCAGGGATGCTGAACCTGTGCTGACCAACACAGACTGGGGCCAATGCCCCACACAGGGAGGTATTAGCTGGAGGGTAGGCATGCATAGGCCATCTAGAGCAAGTTATTGCAATTTCAACTCCCAGCAAGTGGGCATGCCAGCAATTGAGAGAAGAAGCCACTATATCACCCTATATGGTGCTGGGTCCCTGAAAGTACCCACTGAAGACAAGGCATGGACCTGTTCAACATACAGACCACCATCAATGACTGCAGACTTGATTCACAAACCCAAATTGCTATCAAGTACAAGTGGCAAGACCTATGGGCATCTACCAAAAAGAAAACAGCTGTGGCATGACGGTCCAGCTGCAAAATGGGTTGAAAGGCATTGCAATCTGTCCCTTCAATGGATCTATGATGAAAACTACAATAAAGCTCAATAGAGTTCCTATTGTACAAAATGCAAGCAACACAAAGGTTGAAAATAAACTACATGTATTTGGGTTGTAAACACAATTCTCAGAATGTTTTAAAAATGACAATCAAGTACCTTAGGGTATAAACAGGGTACAGAAGGGAAGCATATTTCAGAGGAAGCATTGCACAAGGACAAGGGGACATGATATGAGGCTGGAGAGTGGAAGGCTCATGGGGAATGTCAGGAAGTACTTTTTCACAGAAAGGGTGGTGGATCCATGGGACAGCCTTCCAGCAGAGAAGATTGGGGCTAAAACAATACAAGGGTTCAAGAACACATGGGATAAGCATAAGAGTACCCTGGAGATGGGCAGAGAGGTGTGCTACAGATCAAATAGGATCTGGGCTGTCAACACTGAGTAGGGAAATGGGCAGACTTGGTGGGCCGTATGATCCTTATGTGCTGTCAGATTCTATGTTTCTTTGTTTCATTATGTTTGTTACATCAAACTCCCACACATTCTATCATGTCTCCTACCATTATGACTTAAGGAATCTCTTCTGGCAGAGGACCATGCATCAATGGTATGGTACTACATACAGGGAACTACGCCAGTTGAAGGAACCAATGAGCTGATGGTCTTATGAATTCATTGGCTATTGAGATTGGAATATTTTCCCCACAGAGGACTTACTCATCCTTTATTTAATAGTTTTGTGTAATTTGTTCTAGGTTTTGCTATTTTTGAGCATGTTTCATTCAATTTTTTGTAGTGTTGGGTTTTCCCACAGTGTGGTAGTATTCCTGGGTAGTGTTTTTATAGTGTAGTGGTGTTTTGTGGGCTATACTATTTTTTGTACCCTCGCAGAGTTTCTGTAGTATAGGGGTATCCTATAAATGGAAGTAAGGTTCTGCTGATCCTTCCATTAGTCTTTTCAGGATGGACAGCAGTGTGGCAAGTACTATATTTATATAAATTGTAAAAAACTACATTAATGCTCCTGTTAGGGTCAAAGTGACAGAAGTTGGGAAATGAGGTTAGGGTTTCCAACCCTAACACCCCACCCTCCCAAACCAGGCAGGAGAGCAGGTGTGGGGTGTGCCTTTTGCTTCTTAAGCCTAACACTTACCCCCATTCCATCTATAAATAAGGTCAGATGTGCAGACTTTAGGAGAATGGGGTGAGTGTTAGGCTTGAGAAGCCCAAGGCACACCCCACTCCTGCTCTTCTGCCTAGTTTGGGAAGATGGGGTGTTGGGGTTGGAAAATCTAATGCCTGATTTCCCAAATTTTGTTGCTTTGACCCTAACTGAAGCATTAACAAAGTTTTCTGCAACTTATTTCCTTACTTTTTGAGATAGTATAACAGCATCCTTGTTTGCTCCTATCCCTCTGTAGATGTGTATATCTATGTAGTTGTGGAAGCACAGGGCCGTCCAGGCCCTGTGCCTCCATTTATAGGACAACAGTGACCAAATTGTCAGTATAGCAATCTTATTTCCCCACCTTATGTGCCTAGTACAGAAAATGTTCAATTCCCCACCAAAACATAATTCCTCGTACTGCAATGCCATTCCATCATTCCATGCCATGGGAGCAAAAACACATTTTGGGCAGAATTTGAACAATGAAGGTTGTGACATACTTGAGGAGGGGTAGTAAGAAGGCTATGTGGAAAACCTGGGGTCAAAATATTTAAAATTTCCAGAGTTAGGAGCCTGCATAGCGAAACTACAACAAATGGTCATAACATTGGCATTTTTTTATATTTTGATCCAAAATTACCAACATAGTCTTTTTATGACCACACCTCATAAATCCCATAGGTGAAAAATCAGTGGCAATATGCCATTTGTGCCACAGGTGTGAAAACACATTTCGGACAGGATGTAAAAAATTATAGCTGTACTGTTCATGAGGTGGTGTGAAAAAACAGCTATGCTGAAAATTACCAAAGTTATGCACATGCATAGAAAACTTTCAATGAACGCTCATAACTTGGTCATTTCAGGACATTTTCACCAAATTGTCATTATCGCCAATTTTGGATACCACCTCATGAAACTGGTGGTGAAATATTGTTATTTGGTCCTGAAAGGTTATTTCATGCAGTGACTGCAAAATCACCTTCCAGGCCCAGTTAATGAAATGACACAGCCAGCGCTCAAAGGTGGGGTCTCAAAAAGTCCATGTTGAAAATTTGGTGAAAAAATTCCTAAAAATGGCAAAGTTATGATCATAAGTTCCAAATGTCATTGAAACACATTATACAGCACTTACCCTTCTTCCTCAGTTCACAGTTCATCACTGAAGAGTGCAGACATGACTCGGTCCACAGAAGATAATAGAATTGGACATTGTCTTTTACAGTAATTATAGGGTAAGGGGGTATGTGGGGAGGTGGGTGCTCTCTGGGAGTGTCAACATGGGGGGAGGAGGTTAGCAGTGATAACAAGGGACCATTTTCTTTGTTTCCAGTAAAAAAGAAGTCATATGGGGATGGTTTTCCTATTGTCAGTACCAATAGCGTTAATAAACCATCTCAGGACACTGGGGGTGAGCTTCTCAGTGTCCCACACTGCTGGGGGGGCCTCTAAATGTTGAGATGGGAAATGGGCCCTTCCAATTTCAACTACAGTTAATAAAATAACAGGCTGCTGGGGGGCATCATTCACCAGGGGTGGGCATCCCAGTGTCAGATGATATAGGTATGAAACTGCACTGGCAATAAGACTTTTCAGAAAATGACAGAGCATAGCACAGTGCTGCTGTGAGTGGATCAGCATTGTGGACATTTTGCTGCTCTGCCCCCAAGACTAGCTCTTCTATATAAATGTGTAATGGAGATGGTGATCAGAGGGTGGGGATACTGCTAGACACCAGGAAATATATAAATGTATAATGGGGATGGCGATCGGTGGGTGGGGAGTGCCAGTAGGCACCAGGGAATATATAAATTAATAACATGGATGGCAATCAGAGAGTTGGGGGGGTGACACTAGACACCAGGGAAGATCTTATTTATGGGGACAGTGTGTGGTGTGGGGGGGGTCATGCCACCAAGCACCAGGGAAACATCGGGGCAGCTCACAACTCACACTGCAGCTGGCAGTATGAGTTCAGCTGTGGCTGCAGATGTCAAGAAAATCCATTGTTCTCATACAGAGAATGTGGGGGGGGGAGGTTCCTCTCATTAAGCTAGGCACCTGGAATTATGGGTGCCCAGAAAAAGTATTTCTGGCCATAATTGTGAAAAACAAATATAATCCAGCTAAACAGGGCCTGTTTAGCTAGGTTCTGTTGTTTGATTTTTAAAATGACATTTCCACGCTGTTTACTACATTGTTATATATTTTCCACACTTTTTACTTCATTGAAAAAAGAAACCAAGATGATGGCTCACAGAAAATTAATTTTTCTGGAAAAAAAGGATTGGCCCCTCATGAAAAAGAATCCTTTTTCATAAGGCCAAATCCTATGTTGAGCTTTTTACCTCCATCCTGGAATGTGATCTTCCCATTGAAAACAATGGGAACTTAAAAATTCAATAACTTTGCACAGATTAATATTTTTTCATCAAACAAATGCATGGCAGTTCTGTTTCTCAAGCTGCTTCTACCATAAAAAATTATACCAGAATTCCACAACATCTGGGCGCAAGGCGATCAGGAAAAAAAATGCAAAAAATTGTGACTTTTAAGGGTTTTGCACTATCTGGATATCAGAATCTGCACATCTGCTCAGAAAGAAACTTGCCACATCAAAAGAGCTATCCCACAGGAGAATGGATAACAAATTTTGTGCAAATCAATTGCTCAGGTGCAAAGTTATTAAAGTACAAAATATGAGGTTTAACATTAAACATGCTACTCAACCGTAGTTATAGAGCCTGTATCATAGGATTGAGTAGGCACTTTATAAACCCCAATTTGTGTACAATAATAGAATGGTAGTCATTCAACTGATTTGTTTGTCACCTGGCATGTGAGAAGTCAGCGCCAGGATATCTGGATCCTGTAAACTTTGTAGTGATCAGTTCAGTTGGGACAACGTCTAAAAGGTTGCAAATACATAAATTTACCAAAATACAGATGTTTATTGACTCATTAACTAAAATGCTGTACATTTGGATTTGAATTCTGATACTTTCATGTTTGATAGGATTTGGTCCAACAGAGAATTTTTGCTAATTCATTTTTCCTAACTTTCATTATTTTTTGATATTTGCAACAATCTGTTCCATTGTTCATGCATGTTCAGTACCAAGAATGAATGTTCTACGAATAAATGGCTTTTGTGAGAGCAGTTTGTTATGTTTTCGTATCAAAACATGCTTTCGTGAGGTAAACAAATTAGCATTCCTATGAGTTAGCAACATACAAATATATGAACATACAAAGAAGCCAGCAGAAGAAGGCCATTTGGTCTATCAAGTCTGCTAGTATTGCTGGGTCCATAACTTGAGCTAGTGTCCCTGCCCCCCCTCTCCATTCCTCCCATCCTCACTACCCATGATCCTTACCTTCCTCCTATGCCTATCCCATCCTTTCTTGAAGCTGCTCACTGTCTTCAGTGAGACCACCTCTTCTGGCAGCACATTCCAAGTGTCCACCACTGTCTCTGTGAAGAAGTGTTTCCTGACCTCCCCCCCAACTTAAGACTGTGCCCCCTCATGTTGTGGTTGTCACTCAGCTTAACGAGACCCTCCTTATCCACTTTATTTATCCTTTTCAAGTACTTGAAGGTCCCAATCATGTCCCCTCTGTCTTTCTTTTCCTCCAGGGAGTACATGTTCAGTGCCCTCAACCTCTCCTCATGTGCCTTTCCCTGCTGACCAACTATCATCTTTGTAGCCCTCCTCTGGGCCTTCTCCAGAAGGTTAGTATCCTTTTTGAGGTGTGGGCACCAGTACCAAACTCCATATTCTAGATTTGGCTTCACCAGTGACCTGTACAAGAGTAGTATAACCTCCTCTCTCTTACTACTGATCCCCCTAGCTATCCACCCCATCATGTTGTTTGCCCATACTGCTGCTGTTTTTATGCACTGTGGAGTGCTTCAGGTCACTAGTGATCATCACTCCCAGGTCCTTCTCCTCCTCTGATGCAGATATCTGTACTACACCCAAGTAGTAATCTGTCCCGGGATTTTTGGCTCCAGTGTTCATAACTTTGCATTTCTTGGCATTGAAGCCAAGCTGCCCAGATCCTGGACCACCTCCCTAGCTTTTTCAGATCACCCTATAGGTCCTGTATCCCTTCAGCTGTGTCCACTCTCCTACACAGCTTGGCGTCATCTGTGAATAGGAACAATTTGCCCTTAATGCCATCCCCAATGTCATTGATGAAGACATTGAACAACACTGGCCACAGCACAGAGCCCTGTGGGACCCCACTGGTGACCTCTCTGGTGCCAGATAACTCCCCCCCACAACCACCCTCTGGGTTCTGCCCCTCAGACAGGTTTCTACCCCATCTGGACATCTTGTCCCCAACCCTGGGATCTGCCAACTTCCTGATCAACCTTTAGTGGGGCACAGAGTCAAAGGCCTTGATGAAATCCAGATAGAGGATGTCTACCACTTGGTCCCTGTTTACTGTCTTAGTGACCCAGTGAAAGAAGTCAATTAGATTAGTTTGACAAGATCTCCCACCAATGAACCCATGCTGCCTCACATCCTGGAGACCATGCTCCTCTAGATTTTATACCAACCTTTCCTTAAGTATGGTCTCCATAAGCTTGCACACGATTGAGGTCAGACTGACTGGTCTGTAATTCCTGGATCATCCATGTGACTACTTTTGTGGAGGGGCTTCACATGTGCTGTGCTACAGTCCTGTGGTACCATGCCTGACTCTAGTGAACTATTAAATAGGCCTGCCAGTGGCCCTGCTAGTTCCTCATGAAATATGATTATGAAAGCATAAAAAGCAAACCAATTTTTACGCATGGAAAACAGAAAATGTATGTGGTGAGATGGCTTGTTGTTTGTGTGGATGACATATTAACCTTAAAGACAGAATCCTGGATACTGGCCCAGTGGTGTGGAAGACTGAGGCATTCATGCCTTACCACCTGTTGCGCTGGCATCCCATGTTCAGTGGTGAATGTGGGTCTCTGGGGATCAGCTAGAGAGGGAGAGGATGAAGCATCCAGAGGACTGTTCTTCTCTCCCAGGGAGGGAGGCTTGGCATTCCCACTGAATGACTGTCCCTTGGTGGAGGCCCGAGGGTGGTACAGGACTGAGGGCACCAATGAAGGGAGGGTGCTGCAGGATTTCTGTAGTGTGTGTATGCTGACATGTGCACCCCAGCAATGAGGAAGCATGAGAAAATGGAAAACAGGAGACACTGGCAGCCTACATGATGTCCTAATTAGGGTGGATCAGAGCCCAAGAGGAGAGAGAGAGAGAGAAAGAAAGAGACAAAGCCTTGCCTGCCAGCCCCAATAGGAGAAGAAGCTATATAGAAAAAAAAGAAAGAATCCTGGTATTATTTGTGGGTATAGATTTTTTTTTGTTAGGAATACGATTTGTAAAAATCACTGGTGACGAAGAAAGATTAACTATTTTGATGGTTTTGTGAGCATGCTTTTGTAACTTATGTTTATGCTTTCATGTGTTATTTTCATTTTCATGTAGTTTGAAATGCAGGCAAATGATTAGCAGTACCAATCTGAAAACTAGGTGGATTTCACATCTGTGAAAACTACAAGAATCCTCCCAGAAATTTCAAAGGAGGTAGGGAACTCAAACAGGGAAGTGCACTGGTACCCCAGAACTGAAGAGAAATGCCATAAAAAAACAAAATGAGGGGTCAGCACTATGTACTACAAAAAACGTTAATAAATACAAAGCAGTATATAAAAAACACACATACTATAAAGGCTGGTCTCACCCAAGCAGAAGTCAGACTGCAGTCATAGAAGTAAAGAGCCAAAGTTTCAAATGTACCAATTCAATTATTGCAAATCTCACAGAGGAGGTGTATACAAACATCTTTTCATGGAAACATCATAATTGCATACCCAAAACGTGACCCAAATCACCAATACTGGCAAACTAGCTAAAGTGCAGGGAAAATCCATGAAAAAATAAATTAAAAAAGTAGATTAAATGCCACAAATACTCATGGTGCAACTAAAAATACTGAGAACACTGAAACAAATGGCTCAAAGAAGGCAGAATGTGCTTACATATTGACCAAAGGGCGGTCTTCTTCAGTGCATCACATAGTTCAAAAACAGAGCCCCTTATAGCGAGTGCTTAATTGATTTAAAGCAACAGAGTAGCATGCAGATTGAATTCAGCAAGCCCCAAAGACATAAAAATGCACACCATTTGTGAATAAGTTCATTAACACATAAATCACACATGAAACTAGTGAGATAGCCAAAACAGGATTATACGCATAGATAGCCCCGAAACATTAGATAGTGCATCATAAACACATGTAATTATGAGCCCAAACATATAATAGAAAAACTGTATGTGACCTGTTGCAAGTAAAAAACTAAGCTACCCACATATGCTTACATAGCTTTCTTATAGATGTAAGGGAAAAACACCTTTTCGCACAAAGCAATTAGTAACAAACAAAAAATTACCAAAAGAGGAGCAGAGTCAGAAAGTCATGCTCCTCAAAGTGACCAGAGCATGAAAAAGTCATAGTCACCATAGGAGTATATACAGTATCTATATTTACTCTTAATAGTGGAAATGATTATTAAAAAGAGGGGCAGAGCCGGCAAGTCATGCACCTCTCATGACCAGAGCATCTGTAAAGTCATGGTCATGCCATTACCAAATATATTACCACCAAACACTCAAGTGAAAAATCTAGATGTAACTATATAAAGGAATTTCTTCATTAAGTCCCTGTGGGGTCATAGTATCCAATTCAAAAATCCAAAAAGCCTCTCTCTGCAAAAGATTCTGAATCCGACTTCAACTTTTTCTAATCTTACAAATCTTAGTGATGCAGGTGAACCATGTCGTGCTTCCTCATAATGACGTACCATAGCATTATCCATGTTCAGATTCCTAATAGCTCCCTTTTGCTCACCAATTCACAATTTTAATGCTCTCTTGGTCTGTCCAACATATGACATCCCACATGGACATGTGAGCATTTTCTGAAATACATAAAGCTATGGAGACTTTACATCGATGATTGCTTTATGATTTGGACTGGGATCGAGTCATTTTATGGAATACATAAATCACACCAATGATTATTTGCACTTTATTTACGATCGTAGCTATGAAAAGAACCTATGCAGTATATGTGTGTGTGTGTGTGTGTTTATATTAGTTGCAAAAACTTCATTAATGCATCAGTTAGGGTTGCAGCAATAAAAGTAGGAAGATGAGGCATTAGGGTTTCACCCTAACACACCACCCCTGCCCTGTGGAGATCAGAAGGCATCAGGGAGTTGGTTTTAGGGTTGCCAACCATGACATTCATCCCATTCCATTTTAAAATATGCTGGGTGGTTACAGTATAGGAGAATGGAGTGAGTGTTAGGGTTGGTGACCCTTACACTACCCACCAATTCCTCCAGGTCTCTGCAGGGCAGGGGTGGTGTATTAGGGTGAAAACCTAATGCCTCATTTCCCTACTTTTGTCATGGCAACCCTAACTGATGCATTAATAAAGTTTTTGCAACTAATTTCCTTACTGTTTGAGGTAGCATAATAGTATCCTCACTTTATGACAGGAGCACTGGGTCCAGACCCTGCGCTCCCATCCCTCCATTGATATAGTATATCAGTATCCATATGTTACAGAGGGAGTGTAGGGTCCTTTGGACCCTGCACTCCTACTTCTCCATTCAGATGGTGTAACAGTATCCTTATTTTGCAGTGGGAATGCAGGGTCCTTTGGACCCTGCACTCCCATCCCTCCATTATGATAGTATAACTCCAAACCCTCCAACAAGATTGTATGACAATATCCTTATTAGACACCAAATTTTCAACATAGCCTTCTTATGACCTCACCGCATGTACCCAGTACAAATAAATTTCAAATCCCTGCCAAAAGGTAATTTTGTGCAATCGCAATGCCCTTCTAAGCCACAGATAAGAAAACACATTTTGGCCATGATTTGAAAAATGACAGCTGTCATGTACATGAGGTGGGGTAATAAGAAGACCATGTTGAAAATATGGGGTGAAAATATTGAAAATTCCCACAGTTATTAGCATGCATAGCAAGAGTGCAATGAATGCCCATAATGCAACCATTTTTCAAAATTTTGACCACAAATCTTCAACATAGCCTTCTTGTGACCCTACCTCATGTACAATATGATTGTCATTACACAAATCCTACTGGAAAAGTGATTTCACCAACCCACCTCAAAATCACTTTTCCAGTGAGAGTTGGCCTAATGACAGTCATATTGTTCATGAGGAGGGGTCCCCAAAAGGCCATGTTGAAAATTTGGGGCTGAAATGTTAAACAATGGCCACATTATGGCTGAAAGTTGAAATACATAGGACCGCATTTACCTCAGTTCATATTGCAGTCACTGGTTCCAGCAGCAAGATGTGTATTTGATCAGCAGTGTGGCTGTCAAACCTGGGACATCCTGAGGTGAGTGGCAGTCTGGGGGACATTGGGGGTGTGGAGAGGTGGGTGCACAGTGGGTGGTTGGGCGTGGGGTATGGGAGCAAGTGGTGATGGATGTTTTTTCCATTTCCAGGTAAGGGGAAGCAAAATATATCAAGGGACCTTTTTTTCCTTTACAGGAAAAAAAGGGGACCTAACGGTGAGGGGGGGGTGAATACTATCACCACCAATGATTATGGGGAATAGAGGGTGGGGGGTACCACTGGCAAGAAAGCCACAAAAAAAACAAAGACGACAAATAAAAAAAACGTAAATAAATAGAATAAATTAAACAAAAATAAATATAAAAACATGGTGATTGAGGGTGGGTGGTGCCACTAAACACCAGGGATATAAAGGAGGGGGTGAAAAAAAATGGGAAAAATATTCCCAAGAAGATCGCCCCATTTTGCCGACCAGATGGCCACAAATAAATCCTGGTCCACCTGCCGAATTCCTTGTCCATCAGTCTATGTCCATCATGACGTGCAAGGAAAATGGCTGACAGACAAGTAGTCCTGATCTGGCCATCTGGTAGTGAAAGTTGGATGACCAGATGGCAACACGGGAATCCTTGTTCGTCAGAACAATTCCTTGTCCATCAGTCTTTGTCTGTCATGGCGTAAAAGGAAAACAGCTGATGGACAAGGATCCCCGGGCAGGCCACCTGGTCATCCAAATCTCACTACCAGATGGCCAGACTGGGAATCCTTGTCTGTCAGCAGTTTTCCTTGTTCAGCATGACAGACAAAAACTGACAGACAAAGAAGTTAGTGAGCGATGAATGAGGATTGAAATTATTTTTAAAAATGTTTATGAGGGCATACAGACACCACAAAGCACACAACACAGCTCATCTTCTCCTGATAAGCAGAAATCACACTGGCATGTGTGAGACAGACGTTCCTGGGCAGAGTTATGACTTTTTTGGGGGGTCAAAATTAAAAAAACAAGGTGGTGGCTCATGGACATAGATTTTTTTGCCGATGGGCAAGGATTGACAACTCGTGGACAAGGACTGGCCCCTCAGGGACAAGGATTCTTGTTCATACATGCAGCTATCCTGGAAAATAAAAATCCCATTGAAAATAAAGGGAACATAAAAATGCTATAACTTTTGAAGATATTAAAATTTTTTCACAAAATAAATGCTGGCCTGTTCTACCATAAACATTTCAGACCAAAATTCCACACTATCTCTGTGCAGCACAATGAGAAAGAAATTGCAAAAAGGTTTGTTAACCATCCGGATTTCAGAACCCCCAAATCCGACCAGAACGAAACTTGGCATATCAAGAGATCTACCCAAACAGACCGTGCATGCAGACTTTCATAGAAATCCATTGAACAGTTGTAAAGTTATTAAAGTTTGAGGTTTAACATAGAAACTGCTGCTCAACCCTAACTATAGTGATGCTGCCACGCCACTATTGTATATATATATATATATATATATATATAGCATTACAAAAATCCATTAATGCATCCTGTTAAGTTCTATTACAGTGACAAAGTCTGAAATTCAATGTTAGGGTAATCCAGCACTACTACCCCCAACCCTACCACTTAAAAACTCCACAGAGTCGGGTGTGCTCTGATCATTGGGCCCAACTGTCACCTCATTCTATGTGTAAGGAAGCTCAGATGGTACAGTATAGGAGAATGGGGTGAGAGTTAGGCCCAATGACCCCAAGGCACACCCAACACCTATTGGTGTGTGGAGGATGGGGGGGTTGAAGGGTGGTAGGTCTGGTAACCCTAACATCGAATTTCCAAACTTTTGCCACTGTAATAGAAACCCTAACTGATGCATTAACAGAGGTTTCTGCAGTGAATTTCCATTCTTTTTGAGAAAGTCTAATTTTACCCATATGTGGTTGTGTGAGTGTAGGGCCCTCTGGGCCCTGTGCTGCCATCATGCTGCCATCACGCCATAATGGTATCCATTTGTGGGAGCCCAGGACACTATGGGCCTGAGCTCCCATCTATCCATAAGTGTAGAGACATTGTAATGAACCATCACCTCCTTATGGGAGCGCAGGGCCCTCCGGCCCCTGAATGCATAATAGAGGGCCTTGAGCTCCCATTATTGCATAATGGTATCCATATGTGGGAGCACAGGGCCCTCTGGACCCTGTACTCCCATCTACCCAGAATTATAGAGACATAGTGCAGGCCTAGAGACATTCCAAGTTGCCCTTTTGTTGCAAATGTAGCAATATCTCAGTAACCATAGGAACTTTGTAAAAAATCCCACCACAGTTGAAATAATGACCTGGCAACCTTCGTGAGTGCTTAAGCTGTGCTTAGCAAAACATCCATCTCTCGAACTGTTTTCCAGATATAGGCACTGAAAAGTACGGCCCCTGTGCTCCGATCTATCCATAAGTGTAGAGATATTGTAATGAACTCTGATCTTTGTGTGTGTGAAATGGTATCCATATGTGGGAGCAAAGGGATCTCTGGGCCCTGCACTCCCATCTACCCATAAGTATAGGGACATAGAGAAGGCCTACAGACATTCCAAGTAACCCTTATGCTGCAAATGTGGCAATATCTCAGTAACCATAGAAACATTGAAAAAACATTCCGCCACAGTTGTAATCATGACCCGGCAAGCTGCACACATGCTTAATACACCTAAATATGTACCAAGCTGTGCTTAGCAAAAAATCCATAGCTCAAACCGTTTTTGAAATATAGGCGCTGAAAGGTACCACGATCATCACAATGTCATCCTATGAGAAAATGTGCAACTCTGAAGTGCTGTAACTATGGAACTGATGTACATTTTTTCATCAAATCAGTAAAAGACACATCTGCAGGGCATGGGCTTTCCACCCTACTAATTTCAGCCCAAAAGACAAAACTGTGTAGTTGCAGTGAGGTGACAAAGAAACTGCTTTTTATATGGTTGTACTGTAGCAAATGGTGACAGTTTAGAAAATTTTGTGTAAGCAGTCGCAAAAATCTGTTGCAATTTGTGAAGGTACAGTGCTACACTGTCACAAATTTTGCAAAAGTGTTGCACCGTTCTGTCACAAATTGCAACACTACAAATGGGAAAAATGGGAAAAACATATTTCTGAGCATTATTTCAGAAATCTAAGGCCAGGATTGTGTTCCTAGGGCCCCGATAAGGTAAATGCAACTGTTGGTGTTTACCAAGGGCATCATTTTTTGAATTACAATGTTTTTTTCTCCATTGCTAACTGAAAACAAGATGGCCACCACACGACAGTGCTGAACCCATTTGTGACAGAAAAAGGTGCTTTTGCAAAAGTAAAACGTGCTTTCACATGGTGCATACATTTTTTCCCATAGGCTATAACGGAAAACTTATTTTTTTAATAACTTTTGAACTGATTAATATTTTTTCACCAAACCTTCAAAAAACACATAAGTGACCCAGACCATATATTCCCTGACAATTTCAGACCAGACAGACACACTGTTTGAGCTGGGCATGGGGTCATTATGTCACAGATAAAACCATGCACGTCAAACCCGTGCATGGAAAACAGCGAGCGGCAGCACATAATTCTGCCACAATGGAAATGGCACACACTAGAACGGTCTCTTTATTTTTGCGGGAGACTTCGCACCATAACCCTAACCCCATTGCAGTAACAGAAAAGCTGAGATGTGATGGGGACAGGTGTGTATGTTTCATGAGTGCATAGAATGGGGTAAGTGTTATGGTTGACAACTTCAGGGAAGACTACACCCCGCATTCACTTCAGGGGTAGGGCAGGGGTGTTAAGGATGGAAACCCTAACATCACATTTCGCTACTTTTGTCACTTTTGTCCTGAACCCTAACTGATGCATTAATGCAGTTTTTTACAAAGAATCTTCTTACTTTTTGAGATAGTGTAATTGTACCCTTACTTTTCCATATATATCTGGTTGATCCTTCCTTTGGAAATCCCTCCCCCACCTTCCTGAATTGCCACTGTTGCAGCAGAATTTGTACATGTCCTATGGGACTGAAGAGGCTAACGGGGCTGAATAGAAGCAAAAGGGGTTGAAGAGGTAGAAGTGTCTGGAGCAACAGAGAGGCAGTAAGAGCTGCCAGTAATTAAAGCTGCTCCCACAGCAAGTGCTAAGCCATGGGGGGGGGAGTTGAGTTTGAAAGAGAACGAGAGAGAGAGAGAGAGCAAGAGAGAGAGTGGTGAAAGGCAGCAGTAAGTGCAACAGGTGCTGCATAATGCAAGCCACACTGTGGCTGTAGACAACTTATCACAGTTCACACTGTAATTAACAGCAAAGTAAAAAAAACAAAACAAATGAATGCCTCTACTGGAAACAGAGACAGGCAATGTGTGTGAGTGTGTGTGTGTGTGTGTGTGTGTGTGTGTGTGTGTGTGTGTGTGTGTGTGTGTCTCTCTCTCTCTCTCTCTGCCATGAAAAATAAGGACCAGCAATTAAATAAAATAATACATGCATGGGTGTGTCTAAAACAAGAATTTTACACATCCTCAGTGTGGGATGCTTTTATAAGCCCCTCCAGCTTTGCTGTCTAGGTTCATGTAGCATCCCACACCTCAGGTGTGTGTACAGTTCTGGTCACACACACTCACACTTGTATTATTCTATATTTAATACTACATTTCTGTGGAGTTCAGCTATATATTTGGGATGTGTGAGTGTGGTGTCTCCTAGTGTTCATTATATAGTATTTTTTTCCCAGTTGCACCACATTGTCTCTGAGCACTCCACTCCTAGCTTTTGTTCTAATTACATTCTGCAAAGAACAAGCTGGCTGCATCTTCTCATATGCATCAGTGACTGTTAGTCCCCACAGTATCACTAGAATGAGTGAACTACCCAGAGAATGGGTTGGAAGCCACATGTTGCCCTGTAAAAGCCTGAATGGGCAAGCAAATTGCTGATTATGTAGGTAATGAGAATGAAGGCAACAATCAGTCACTTTCATACTTTTTTTATTTTCAAACATAGAGAATATGGAACTACGAAAAGGGGGGGATGACAACATCATTCAGTGCACAGCTGGACTGGAGCTGTGCGGATGGAATTAGCCACGATACTGGAAGTTATACTGTAAGTTTTATAATAGCAAAAGGCAGAAGCCCACATGAGCTATCCCCACTATTCAGTGGAGGCATCCAAAGCTGCCAACCAAAAGATGTCTATCTAATCTTGCCTTAAAAGTACTAAAGCTTGTTGCCTCCACCACTTCCTGTGGCAGTCTATTCCATTCACTAATACTTCTAGGTTTAAAACTATACCTCCACTCATCAGTTCTACATTTGTTCTCCATCAATGTCCCCTAAGACTATATTTTTGTGTCCTAAAATGCAAGTTCAGTTCTTCCCTAAGCTCTTTATTATGTAATATTTTATAGAATAGTAACAAGTTTCCTCTCTTTCTCCTCAACTCTGTAGGCCAGAATTGTAGATTCTTCAACCTATCCTCATACGGCATAAACCTTAAACCAGAAATCAATTTAGTAATAGCCCGTTGTGGCCTTTCTACCAGGACCTTTTCCTTCTTCTAGAATGGACTCCAATTTGCTGAACCATAGTCCATATTTGGCTTTACATATGTTTTATACAATTACAACATTACGCTGCTTTCCCGCTAATAGAAACTCCTGCGGATATAATATATCAAATTCATTGCTCTTTTAGTAATAGCCTGGCAATGTGCCCCACTCTTTACACTATCAGTGAAGTATACCCACAAGTCCTCTTCCTTTGTTGACTTCCTTAACCAACTTCCCTGTAGATGGTAGTCTTGATGAATATTGTTCCTCCCTATATGTATTACTACACATTTCTCCAAATTCAAAACCGTTCCATTCCGTGTTGCCCATTCTCCAATATTTATCAGATCTTGTCCAAATGCAAACCTCTCTTGGAAGGTATACACAACTCCACCAATCTTAATGTTGCCTACAAATTTACTAATCTTATTTAAACTGTTTCTATTCAAGTCACCTATAAAGACACGGAACAATAAGAGCCCCAAAATGAACCCCTGCAGCACTCCACTTGTCACCCTCGCCTCACCAGACAAATAGCCATTCATCCTCACCACCTGTATCCGATCCATCATCCACTCCCTAATTCATCTCACTATGTTTTTTTTATCCCCAGTTCCATCAACTTAGTTATCAAGATTCCATTGGGGACCTTATCAAATGCCCTAATAAGGTCCAACATAGCCATATCCACAGCCCTCCTATCATCCAACTTTTCCATCACATAGTCATAGAAAGTAATTAAGTTAGTATTACACAATCTGTTTTTTATAAATCCATGCTGTAACCTATCCTGTAATCCATTTTGTTCCAAGTAATCACTTATTTCTTCAACTATTATTGCCTCAATTATCTTCCCCACCACTGTAGTTAAACTGACCGGTCTATAGTTGGCCACGTCCGATTTGACACCCTTTTTAAAAATAGGCACCACAATGTCTGCTCTACAATCCTTAGGCACACACCCTTCATCTGTGTACCTTCGTGCAATATCTGCAATAATTGGGGCTACTTCCTGTCCCACCTCCCTTAAAAATCATGGGTTGAGCCCATCATATCCTGCTGACTTATCTTTTGTGAGGTTCCATATTTTATTCAGAACTTTCTCTGAAGTAATTAGCCTATCTAGGTTAACATTCCTGGTCTGTAGTAAGTCCTTCATCTTATCTAATTGATGTTTGGTGAACACTTTGCCAAAACAAATTATTAAATTGTCGTGCCATATCTTCTGGTTTTGAGATATTTACTTCTTCCATGTTAATTGGGCCTACCTGTCTTTTATTACTTTTCTTGTTACTAACATAGGAGAAAAACCCTTTTTGTATCATTCTTAGAGTTTGCTAATCTAAGTTCTACTTTAGTCTTAGATCGCTTAATTTCCTGCTTCAAATGGCTTACTTTTTTCTATATCCTTCCTATTGTCATTTGTCTGATGTCTCTTCATCTTCTTATATTGTTTCTTCTTTTTCCTGATCAGACACATAATTGTCTTATTTAACCATGATGTTTTTTTCTCTATTGTTATATACCTTTTTTATTGGGACATATTGTACTATTTATTTGTTAACCATCTGCATAAACAAATTCCAGGATGCCTCAACTGACAATTCTCTTGTTAGATCCATCTAGTCAATTTCCCTCAATTTCTCCTTAATTGCTAAGTAATTAGCTTTATAATATAACATGTGACTTGTGGTTTCTTTTATTCTGTTCTTATGTCTATCAATCTGGAATGTTATTATGTCATGCTCACTTGATTCCGGGGGTTATAATCATATTATCAACATCCTCTCTTATATTTGTCAGTACAACGTCCAAAATATTATTCCCTCTAGTTGCTACATGCACAAATTGCTCTATTCCTACTGCTGTTAACCCACTATATATTATATCTTCCCTTGCATCCATAGTTTCACCTTCCCAGTTAATATCTGGGATACTCAAATCACTCATTACTAGTATATCCTGCTTTTCTTCCATATCAACTATATACTTTATAAATATGTCTCTGTCATTTTTATTAGTATCAGGTGGTCTATAAAAAGTTATTAATCTAATGTTATTTCCTGATATTCCAAGGACATTCAACTCAATAGCCTCAATATTCCCAAGATCAGTGGCAAGCTCTATCTGTTAGTACTCAATTTATTCCCCTATATATATGGACACTCCCCCCTCCCCTTCTTTCAAGTCTATCTTTGTGTATCAAGTGATAACCTGATATACCCTTATTCCAGTTAATATCCTTGGCTCACCATATTTCTACAATCCCAATAATATCCAAAAATAGAATGCTCAAACCTTTTATGTTACTTCACACACTGGAATTCATGTTTCTTCTAAGGGATGCTACTAGGTTGTGGCATACAGCATACAATCCAAAGATGCTAGTGCACACCAATACTCCACACATACAGAAAATCCAAAGAAACCAGTGCACACACACACCCTTCACATAAAATAGCATTTTTAAACTTTTGACTGCCAAAAATGGCTATATTTACTTTAAGCTCCATGTGAGGAGTGGGTCCTCTTTGTGTTAGACTGGATTCCAGTGTGAGTAAGATAAATCACCATCATCAAGGTGGGACTCTTGATTTAGTCAGCTGTGTCCACTGGATATGCTGGGTACTAGGGCATAACTTCCTGATAGCAACAAACCAAGGGTTAATGTCAAGACTGAGCCAGTAAGTCTGTTAAACATCTTTATAGATTTTGTTATCTAAAGTTTCATTAAAGAGTTACCATGTCACAAGCTAAGGGCAAAAAGAGCAAAAAAAAGTCATGCACCAGGTGCAAAATGTTTACTGAAGAACCGACATGTAAACATTTCATATGTGACGATTGTATACTCATTAGCACATTAAAGGAATAAATTGATATACCTTTACAGAAACTAGAAATACATAAAGAGATTGAGTTATTAGAAATGTTTATTGATGTTGCTGCCCAGGGCATTATTCCCAATGAAGCCCTACCAGAAATAGATATGGATATAAGGTCAGTGGATCAAGATGAGGTAGAGGGACAAGTATTAGTGGACACTCAGGCTCTTAAGGAAGTACCTTGGGAACAGCCTAAAAGCTACGTTAAAGCACCATGCCCAAACCAAAGTGTAAAATCGCCCTTAAAGCTGCAGAACAAATTCAAAGGTCTCAATGAACACAGTGTTCTGAGGACAGTTTTATGTATAAATCCCCCCCAAAATGCACAGAAATCCCAACTTTCCCAATGACCATGATCCAAAGACATTTCATGAAACCCTAACAAAGGACATAGTGGTAGTCTGTGACTCCATAATAAGGAGTGTGGACTCTGCAGCATGTAATGGTAAGAAGGCAAGTACCACTGTTAGCACACTGCCTGGGGAAAAACTGGGTGATGTATCCAATTTATTAGATGGACTCTTGGAGAATATGAGCAAACTTTTGGTTATTATGCATTTAGGAACAAATGATGTAAACAAAACTAGCTTAAGTGATTGCCAGTCTAAAGTATTTGACATAACAAAAAGGATCAGAGAAAAGGGAGGTGAAATTATCATTTTAGGATTATTACCAACTTTTGGGTACCTTGCATATAAATCCATCAATAAGTGGATAAGACACTTTTGCAAAAAGGAAAATATAGGCTTTATGGATAACTCAGTCACGTCAGTAACAAATCCCCATTTAAACCTGATGATCTTCACCTTAATCAAGCAGGTACAAGGGCACTGGGCAAAAAATGGAATCAGATTATTCATTTTCATTTAAACTGACATGGGGGGGTGAACAAATGACAGATAGCAGCTCAAATTCACACATGGTTGAGGACAATAAGCAGGAATTGGATTGGAAGGCTGGGTTAATTAATGCCAGAAGCTTAGTGAACAAGTTTGATGAACTTAAAATATTACTATCAAGACAAACAATACATCTAGGGCCAGATATTCAAAAGGGTTGCGCCATGCGCAATAGGGTTGTGCATGCGCAAGTCCGAAATTGCGCCATTCTACGATATTCAGCAGGAGGCAGTTGCGCCACTGAAAACAGGCTGAGCAACAGCACAATGCAAATGAATGCATGCTCAACTGGAAGGGGAGGAACCATGCATAAACTGCACAGCCCGATATTCAGCCGGCTGTGCAGAGTTGTGCAGGCGCAACCCCAACCTGCACCTGCAAGACTTGAGCCAAAAAAAAGGCTTAAGTCGAGGCCACCACAGGTGAGCTGCTATTGCAGGGCTCAACACAACAGCTGCCACCTGTGGCTGGCCCCCAACCCAGTCCCTGTGTCTCTGCAGCCCCGATCACTGGCAGCACGTGTCCTCTCACATTCAGGAAAGTCCAGTGGATTAACAAGCTCGATTATTGAGTTTAAACAATTACGCTTCATTTTTCTCGAGTATTCGGTGGTTCAGTGGACGGGTTCATCGCGACGTAGTTGTCAACCTCTGTCATATCTCGGTGACGCAGCCACCTCACCCACACCACGGTGCTCACCACCATTTTCACAGTTGCAGCATTACCGCGTTGCCGCCGCCGATGATCGTTCGGAGCGATGCCCACGGTGCAGAGCAAGAGCTACGCGGCAGCCCATACCGCATAAGACAGTTCAGTTTTGTGAATGAAATTTCTTCACAAAACTGACTGCTCTGAGACGGAGCATGCACGCCCATTGGCTCTTGCTGTGCACCATCGGCGGCAGTTCTCACCGGCAGTCAGTCGGCGGGCGGCGGGCGCAGGCGGTGGATGCTGCTGCCCACCGCCGCGGGGGAGCGGTGGTGGGGTTTCTGGGTGGTGGGGTGGGGACACTAGGGTCACCAGGGATGTGTTGGGGGTTGACAACCACATCCCGCACTGGGATTTTCGTCCACTGACCACCAGGGATAAGGATCGGGAGGTGGGTGTGTTTGAAAACTCCAGCCGCGATCGGGCTTTATTGGTCCACTGGACCACCAGGGATATATTCGGGAGGTGGGGTGTTTCATTACTCAGCCCACGATCGGGCTTATCGGTCCACTGACCACCAGGGATGTGTTGGGGAGACATTGCCGCCAGCGATCGGGCTGGTGAGGCGGGGGTATTTAAGCTATGCCTGCGATCGGGCCAGTGGGGGGTGGTGGTGGTGGGGTTTTTACACTCTTTTGCCAGTGATTGGGCTGCAGGGGGCATCATTCCCTGATGGCTGCTGCCTGGCAGGGCGCCAGGCGCAAGTCCCCAGGGATCGGTGCACCTGCATGCTAATGGCATGCAAATGGGGCCATAATCAGATGCAAATGGCCCCCCCTGCACCTTGCATGAATTATAGCCCCATTTGCATGTCACCTTTTGAATACCGGGATTTTGTGCATGGCGCAATGGTACTTGCGCCACCGCAAGTTGAATGCTCCACTTTGTCAACCTGCGGTGGCGCAAGTTCCACTGCGCCATGCACAGTGGCTGTGGCTGGGGGGTGATATTCAAAGGAGTTGCTCAATAGCGCAACTCTTTGAATATCGCCCCGGACACACCCCTGCGCAACTATTTTGTGCAGCGCAAGGGCTTGCGCCTATGAATGGCGCAGTTTGAATATCCAGCCCCTAGCCTTTATCACTGAAACATGGTGGGAAAACAATGACACCTTGGAAAAATCTATTCAGGGTTACAACTTGTACTATAAATCTCGAGTCTACAGGAAGAGGGAGCATAACTATGTACATTCATGATTCCATTAACAGTGTCAAAATTTGCAAGGAAGACCCCTAATTAAAGCTTATATGGGTCAAGTTATTCCCACATGTAGGTCCCAAAATAATAACAGGTCTAATTTATAGGCCACCTTCTACCACATTAGCTAACAACCTTGTTTTACTTAAACAGCTAAGTAGTTTAGGCAGTATAGCGCAGTGGTTTAAGGCTCTGAGCTGCAAATCTGGTGGTATCCAGCAGACCAGACCTGGGTATGAATCCCACAGCTTCCACTTGCATACTGTGTGACCCTGAGCAAGTCACTTAACTTCCCTGTGCTCCTAGGTCACATCTGTAAAAAAAGCTTTCAGCTTAGTGTGCTACTCCTGGTTAAACAACTAAAAAAAAAACAGCTAAGTAGTTTAAATACTGCTGATAAAATACTAATGTTGGGGGATTTCAATTTTCTGAATATAGATTGGAAGCTATCTAAGGGAATTAATAAAACAGATTATATGTTTATAGAATCATTTGACCAATTGGATTGGACCAAAAAGTGTTTGATAACACCAGAGGCAACAACATATTTGATATTGTATTAACCAATCTGGGGAACTCACTTGATACAGTTGAGATCACCTCCCCACTGGGAAATAATGACCATTCCATAGTTTCATTCAGGTTAAAAGGGGTAGAGTTACCCACAGAACAAGGATGGACTACCAAACCAAATTTAGCCAAAGCTGATTTTCCTCAGTTGAAAAGAGAACTATCCATATGGGACTGGGCCAAGGATTGTAAGGGTAGTATGGGGGTAGTGCAGTTGAAGGGATGTGGAATATTCTTCTTAAAAAATTAAAAGAACATATCCCAATCCTGTACAAACATAAAGCTAATAAAAGGAAAACCCCAGGGTGGCTAAATAAAAATATTATACATTTAATTAACAAAAAAAAATTATAATGTTTAAAAAATACAAAAAGGATAAAACCCAGCTTAACTACCAGGTGTATACAAATCTTACAAAGGAAGTGAAGTTGTCAATAAAAAAGGCACAAGCACAGCTGGAAGTTCTCTTAGCTACCAGATTTAAGGACAATAAAAAGTCCTTTTTCTCATACATTAACAGAATGAAGAGTACATCAAATACTATAGGTCCTTTTAGAAACAGCAATGGGTCATTGGCTTCAGAAAAAGAGACTGCGGATAATCAAACAATTATGTTTGCTCAGTTTTTAATGACGGGACTGCTCCTTCTAGTTCTAATAAACTCAAGCTAATTCTTGGACTAACTGTACTTGATCCTGAAGATGTTAGGGATAGATTATATAAACTGGATGTCAACAAATTCCCTGGACCAGACAATGTACACACCAGAGTTTTGCATGAACTGGCAGATCCCTTAATATTTCCTCTTACTTACCTTTACCAGACTTCTCTTCACAGAGGTGAAGTCCTGCAGGACTGGAGGGTTGTTGTTGTGGTGCCACTTCATAAAAGAGGGCCCAAGTCTGAGCCAGCTAATTATATGCCAATAAGTCTTACTTCATTAATAGAGAAAGTATTGAAGGGGATACTAAAAGCAATGATTGTGGATTATTTAGCAGAGTATAACTTGTCCAATCATGTTCAACATGGATTTACAAAGTCAAGGTCCTGTCAAACAAACCTGCTTACCTTCTATGAAAAAGTTAACAGTTAACCTTGAGTTGGATAAAGGAAATGCAATAGATGTGGCTTTTACGGACTTTGTCAAGGCATTTGACAAACTACCCCATGCTGAATTATTAGATGCATTGGCAACTCTTAGATTGGATAATAACATGGATAGCAGTTTGGCTCAAAGGGAGGAAACAAAGAGTCACTGTGAGAGGAGTTCTGTCTGATTGGTCACCAGTCTCCATTGGCGTCCCACAGGGATCGGTTTTGGGGCCCTGTCTCTTTAATATATACATTTCCACTCTTAAATTAAAAGACTCTAGCATATGGCTATCACAATTTGTGGATGACTGTAGGGTGGGTAGGATTGTGAATAGCACAACAGAGGCTTTATCCTTGCAATTGGCTATTGATGAAATTTATCAGTGGACTAAAATTAATAAACTTGAGCTGAATATTACTAAGTGTAAAATAATGCATCTGGACCCCCACAATAATAATTACATATGCACTCTTGTAAATAAAATACTATCTGTTACTAGTGAAGAAAGAGATCCGGGCATTAAAATTACATCTAACTTAAAGTTTAGTTCCCACTGCAAAGACCAGGTTAAATAGGCTAACCAGAATCTTAATTGTATTTTAAGACACATTGCCAGTAGGAATGAAAAGGTTCTAATGCCTCTGTATGGAGCCTTTGTTAGGCCACATTTGGAGTATTGTGCCCAAGTGGGGTCACTACACAACAGGGAAGATATATTAAAAAATTGAGACCGTTCAGCGTAGGGCTACAAGATCTGTATCTGGGCTAAAAACATTCCCTATGCCAAAAGGTTGGAGCAATTAAATCTTTACTCCCTACATTATAGAAAGTACAGAGGTGATTTGTGCATGTTGTTCAAAATCATAGGGGATATCAAGCTGCAAAAAGATCTAGGATTCACTTTTAGATCCAGTTGGACTAGTAGCAGGAGACACAATAAGCAATTCATTTTGTCCAAATGGAATACTAACTTAAAGAAACATTGGTTTACCCAAAGGGTTGTTTCCTTATGGAATAACCTCCCAACTATAGTAGTTGACAACAAAAATATGGATACATATAAAGTTAGATTGGACAACTTCTGTAGCAAAAAAACTACAAAGTTCTAAATATTGTGGGATGGACAAGCATTATGGATGAAAGACCCTCCAGCTTGACTCTACCTATGAAACCTATAACTCATACTGTCCTTCACTCAACCTAATTTCTAAATCAACCATCTTTTCCCTGTTAAGGCTCCTAGCATTAAGAACCATCATTTTTACTTTCTCATGCTTATTGGATCTCTCATTTAATGTACTGGATTTCTTGAAAGTGTTTGGACATATTGTAGAACCCATCGTCCCCCTCTGTACTAGTTTAAACAGTTTTCAATGTCGGCTTTAATTCTATTCCCCAATATTCTACTACCCCTGAAATTTAGATGCAAACCATCCTTACTGTACAAAGTTTGTTTGCCATAGAAGGTATCCCAGTGCTTCAAAAAGTGTTAACCACCCTCCTGTGCCCACTTCTTTAGCCATACATTTGTCAATGTTATTTTTTTTTCTGTTTAGATACTGAAGCTCCAGGTTCTGGAAGTATCTCTGAAAACATCACTTCACAGTCCTTTTCGCTCAGCTTATTTTCTAACTTGATAAAGTCCTGCTGTATTTCTGGTAGTGGTTTTCTATTTAAATCATTTATACCCACATGTATTATGGTAATTGGGCATACACCTGCCCCTTTAAATATGCTATCTGCCATGTAATATAAATCTTGAACCCCTGCTCCTGGAAAACTGCTCACCATAACATTCTCCTTATCATCTCTACAAATATATTTATCAGTGTATTTAATGATGGAATCCCCTATCACTATTATTTGTCTTTTATCCTGTGATTCTATGGGGGGGGGGGTAGTATCCTCCATTTCAGCCATTTCCTCCTGTGTTGGGGAAGTTCTGTTAGTGCATGAAAACTATTATTTTGCTGTATCTCCACTTGACTGGGAGATACAGTTCTTAAAGGGGTTCTGCCCAGCTTCTTTCTTTTAACTGAGGTGACTTTGGACTACTCATTGTCTTCTCGTTCAGTGTCTTTATGAGTACCCTGTGATTTCTTCCTTTTTGTCCTAGGCTGTTCCCCTACTTGAACTTCCCCACTAATGCCTCCTATATTTAGGCTGGTCAGGACTTTTAATGTATTACACATTTCAATTTGACTACTTTCTAATTTGTCTAACCTTAGAAGAAGTAAGTCAATGCTTTTCTGAAGCTCCCTATTTCGTGTGCATTTGTCACATTCAAATACCTCATAATCTGAGCTTTCATTAACCATTTTGCATATGCCACAAGATAAACACTTCACACACAGCTTCCCATTTGTTGTTAAACTAGATTCAGCCATTTTAAACAGCAGGTTTGCGTTAAGAAGGGGGGATGCTCACCTGTTCTGTTGACAGGCACTCAAGAAGGAAAGCATCTAAATCAAAACTGTTAAAATTGCTGAAGGCTTGCTTGTTGGGCAGAAGAACTAAGCATGGGGAGCTACTGAATAGGCTCAATCACAAGTCCCATGTATGTACAGAGAGTCAATGTGGGGTACATGCTCGAGGAGGCAAATGCATGGCAGAGTAGGCTATTATATGTAGCCATGATGCAATGAGCACCAAGTTTTTCATGTAGTCTTTCATGCAGCATTTATGTTCCTATTTAAAAGCAGACAAAAATGAGAAAATTAATATGCCCTCCTTCTGCAGGAATGTGCAGTAAGCATTGCTCTATACCTACAATGTACAATAAAATGGAGCTGCTATTCCTCTAAGACCCAAAGCCATGTAGAGATTAAAAAACACTGCTGTCACTCCTGCCATGGTGTGCTGAACACCAGAACAGATCCTATTATGTCCTCCTCCTACTATGAAAGACAAGCCACTCTGGGGGTCCTGCAATTTATGGAAGAGGGATGGGGAGAAATAGAAAGGAACAAAAGGAGCTGAGTGCTATCACTCTTGAACACTGGATTCAGGCTGCTGAACAGGAATAGCAGCATATGAGAAGCAACTCCAGGAACAACACAAGGCAAACCTGAGCCACAGTGTTTAAAGTAACCACTCCAGGGTCATCAAACTGCCAGGATCCAGATGGGGAAAAATGCCAACACATCAAAGCAAGCCAGACGGGTTTGCTGGTGGACACAGAGATCAAGGCACTAAATAGAAAGTAGTGTGCTGCTGGATGGATCCCCATGGACTGTCAATGTCTCTGTTAGGGTTTGTGTAATATGGCATTTAACAGCAAAGGAGCACATTAAAGCCCCACCAGTAGTTATACTGCTGTGTTAAAATGGAGTACAATAGCCCCACTCCTAGCTTTTTTCTAATTACATTTTGCAAAGAACAATCTGGCTGCATCTTCTCATATGCATCAGCAACTGTTGGTCCCCATATCATGGTGACCCATGAAGTAGATGCCTGAGGAAGGGCGCCATCTGTTATGGCGACACCTTCCTCATGCAATCCACTCTCAGTGACCGATGGGTAGGAAGACCGGATGAGGGGGGCTAACCAGTGACAGGATGTCACTATACGTGATGCGCAAGGGGTAGCGAGCACAGCGAGTGTGGGCTGTGGGGCTGTAGAGGCTGTAGGGGGTGGTGCTGCAGTCATCGGTCAAGCTGTGGCATGGTGTCAGGGACTGGCCAATGGCTGGGGTGGCTGAGGTACTGGGTTCAGTTCCGGGCACTGGTACGATTTTTATTGTGCCCAGCCTGAACCTTTTTATTTTTACTACTTTCACCCCCCCCCCCAACATGCACCTCCCTGGAGTCCATACAAAAAAAGAAAATCAGCTGATGAAAAAAATGGCATTTCTGGGTCATTTATCCACAAACTAACTACGAAATCCACCTAACAGGGTTCCCTGAGCAAAATATGTGCACTGGTGTTTGTGCAGGGTGTCAGTTTTGTGGGTTTTGTATTTTGTTTTGAGAAAAATAGACACAAGATGGCAGCTATACAAAGAAAGATTTTTCCTCATGAAAAAGGATTGCCCTATATGAAAAAGGATCCTTTTGTGTATGGACCAGATTATTTCTCTAACCAAGCAGCTATCTATTTATTTATTCATTGAATTTTGTTGACTCGGTAGGCCCACTGAGACTAGAAATCCCCTTTTCAGGAGTGGCGGGGGAGGTGGGATACAAATGGTAACCAACTGAAATTGAACCAGATTAAGCTGTTGGTGGTATTTGTGGTCTAAAAGACTGTACAGAGCATGCTCAGAACTGAAATTCCAAATTGTTATAACTTTGAAACAGATTAATATTTTTACACCAAACCAGCAAAAGATACATCTGTGGGTCCTTTCTACCCTGAACATTTTAGACCAAAATCCAAACTGTATGGACACTAGGTGATGACAAAAAAGCATAAAAAAAATAGCATTTTATTTAAACTTTTTTGATATCTGTATCTTAGAACCTGCATGTCTGACCAGAATGAAACTTGGCACATAAAGAGACCTATCCTGCAAGAGTGAGCATGCAAAATGTCATGCAAATCCGTTAAACAGTTCCAGTGATAATAAAGTGCAAAATGTGAGGTTTAATATACAAACCCCTGCTCAGCCCTAACTATAGTATATAATATTTGTTGTTTTGTTTCATGAACATAAGAACTGCTGGCAACTGAGTGTACATTAAGAATTTGAAAACAAAGTGGATTTTAGGCTTGGTGATTCCTTTTCCTTTATTTTGTCAAGAAGTGCCAAGGTTTTCATAATAATTGGTAATTTTCTGAATCACAAGTGGTAAAACCAAAAACTGTTTTATGATGTCTAAATGTTGTGTTGGATTGTATTTTGTTCATAGTGACAAACTGAGTGTATTTCTCTTTTTTTTTATCAATAAAATATATTCAATTGCAAAAAAACTGTTTTATGGTGTCATATAATATAGTAGATTTTGTGAATTTTGGAATGGTTTCACAAAGGCTTTTGGTTTTTGTGTCTTGAAAAGGACTTGTGGGAAATATCTTCATTAGCTGAGTTAGAGCTAATGGTTGAGGTCAGGGTTTGCAGGGTACCTTGGTTTCCTGTATAAGGTCGTCCACAGGGCACTGCATGCAGCCAAACAAATTGTGCTCCTGTCCCAGGACCTGAATGGCCCTGTGTGTCGTAGCATGAAGCTGATTGTTTTCTGGCTGCACACTAAACTATCAAGGACCCCAACAAAACCGTGTGATGTGCTGGACTACATAATGTCTATCAACCAAATTGATTGCAGGATTTTTGGAACCCATTATATAAATTATAGATATTAACAAAAGAGACACAATAAACCAAAATCATTCTTTAATATTAATCAATTGTTTACTCTCTACAGCACATAATAATGTCTATTGCCAGTAATCAAAAAGGAAAAAACATTCCCAAAGAGCATTTGCAGCATGATGTTACTTCACCTAAGGGCTAAAAGTAGTATTTCAGAAATGTCAGACACTTTTTGTGGACTATGATAATGAAATAGCAATGGCATGGAAAAACACCTAAAGAATGTTCTGCTTACTGACATTTACAGATAAAACAAATAAAGAGCTGCCAGTGGTGAGACTTGTCTAGCAAAGTGAAAAAGTTGATACAGTTCTCTATTTTCAGACCTACAATCCTCACCATTTAATATACTTATCCTTAAAAAAAAATGATACTAAGAATCCTGTTGACGTTTTAATAATATGAAAGCAAAAATAATTTTTAAGACCCAAGGTTGGCAGACTAGCAGACCTGCGTCCTATTCTTTATAATGGCTCATTAAAAAAAATCTATCAATGCATTTTTTCTGTTTTCTCAAAAATCAAAGCAAAATCTAGTGTTAATCTCAATAATATTTTAAAAAGTCTGTATTCAAACTAAAAGAATCTAAAAGGAAGGGAAGTTTAAAACGTATAGAGTTTTACTTTGAATATGGATACAGATTCTAATAAACAATTCAAAAGCCTTTTCCAGATGCAATACATCAGATGGGAAAGCTAACAGAATGCTGGAAGGTACTGTGACAGGGCAAGGTTTCTTTCACTACTCACAACAAAGAGATGTTATTGCCACCAAACAGGTAATTTGGTTAGACCACACATATAACATATAGTTTTGAAACCTGAATCTGACTACAGAAGGACAGAGGTTAGACAATTCAGCAGAAAGTTAGATAAAGGATCCAGAGCAGCAAGGCAAGACATATACTATCAGAAAAAATAGTGTAGTATTAACATCTACCCATTGAAACAAAGGAGGGGACATGATGGAAACCTAAAAATAAATGTAGGGACATAATACATGGACAGCTCAGAGTTATTCAAGCCATGGAACAAAACAACCACCAGGAGGCATAACACTGAATTAGCACAGTGAAAATTATAAAAGGATGTCAGGAAACATTTCTTCACCGTGAGGATGGCAGTTAGGTGGTTAGACTCAGCAATGTGTCTAATGGTAGGAGTATCTCGGGGTCCAATCTCCAAATGAATAGTTTAAGGTGGTCACAAAAACAAAAGAAAGATAAGGGTGGTTTGACTAATGATATGTAGGAAGAAAAGGGTAGACTTAATGGTCAATTAAGCAATAAGGCACGACAGGATATGTGTAATTGGGGGAATTACCCACACCTCATGTGGTGTGTCATGAGGTGCAGCCAAGAGATTTACTACATGTGAAGAGTGTAATTGCACAATTACATCCATCTTGGAGCTCCATATTGCAGTTATAGAATGGACCCATGTGTAAAGAAAATTATTAATATTTTTTTTTGCTTTTTATAATTACCCTTCCTCAACCATGGGTTATTGCAGGATTTTATTCACAGGTAAAGACCTTAGATGATCAATCAGCTTACAAGATTTCCAATGTCCATTGTATAATTAAGCAATAAGGCATGACAAGGAGTGCATTGTGGTGGAATAATGGCTTGCTTCAGGTGACTGGAAACACTAGGCAAAGCTGAGTGCTTCTGTCACCCAAGAAGAGCCATTGTTCCACCGCAACACCCCTCCCCCCGGAGTGCTTTATTGTGATTATGAAATGGATCCCAATTAGTAAATATTGTATAAGGAAAATAGTTAAAAAACATGTAAAATGAGAGTTTAAGACAAACAAAGTCCAATTTGGTCATTGTAATGATATCTAGCTAGTAGGTGGCTCCACTGCTGCATGTAACCAGGTGTTTAGTATATTTACGTAATTTTAGCAGTAAAGGCAAAGGGGTGGCAGGCAATGCCTTCAATCAGTGATGTAGTGTCACAGCAGAGTGGGCTGTCTGCATCACCAGTGTGTGTTTTGGGGTATGGGATGACTTGTGAACAGTGGAGCATCATGTCAGGGCACGATGGGTCATGTTTGGTGCCTGAGGCTGTTTGAGAAGGTCATCAGATCAGTGAAAATTTTACAAGTCTGTCAATTTTCTTATGCACAAACCTGTGGTTTGGTTCAGGTGCAGTCTTAGTGAGAGTAGGAGGCATTGATGCTGATGATGAAGGTGACAGCAGCTTTTCTTTTTTTTTTTAAAAAAGATACTGGAGCAGTATGTGTGTTAATGACTCGAATATAGAGATCAAGAAAAGTGACAGCATTGAGTTGGAAGACAGGATGAAGGGATGAAGGAGTGCTGAAAGCTTGGCTAAGGTAGTATGTAACAGACTTGAGAGGTGCCATGTTTGCTAATGGCAATTTGTTCATAAGTAGGAGCATATGGTTATTATTTTAATGCTGAGTCTTGATCACATGAAGTTACTTTCAGCTGGGCTGCTGTGTTAGGATAACAGTCCAGATAAAAGGGTCTGTCAGTCAGTTAGTATCCAGTTTATTTCATAGTGATTTCATAAACATGTGAGCACTACAAGGCAGTTTTAACTCCTGTTATTTTGTGATATAACTAGGCCTCCAGTTGGACCTTATCTGTGTGAGCACTACAATGTAGTTTCGTTTTATTCCTGGTTTTATGCCCTATGGCTGCATCTTACAGCTAGATCCCTTCTGGGTGAGCTCTACAACTTAAATCAGATGTCTCTTTAGTATCAGTCATTATGGGGATGAGGTTTAGAGATGAGGAAGTCAGTTGTGTTGGCTGTGGGAACTCTTCTCTAGGGATATGCTCTGGTAGAAGGTGCACTGCCCCATCTGCAGGACCTTGGTGGAGCTCCAGGATCAGCCTGTGGCAGCAAAGGTAGAAATATCTCAGCTTTGTTATCAGCTGAGCAGAAGCCCACACCACACTCCCACAGAGACCCACTGGTCCAGGGGGATGGAGAGTGGTGGGGAGCAAGACAAGGAGGTGAAGCAGGATTAGAGACAATGAGGTTGCCCAGCCTCTCACCATCCAGATGGCAAACAATTTGACACCTCTAGAGGAGGTTCAGGCACATGATTCTGTGGAAGCACCAAAGGAGGTCAACAGTAAAAATGCTGACCTCCCGCTGTGACAGCACAATACCATTGTGGTATGCAGCCTAATCCCAGTGTTTTCTGTGGGGCTGCACCCCCACACACCCATGCAGGGGCTCTGCCCTGCAGCCCCAGGACTTTAGGATTCTTAACTCCAGGTAGGAGTTGGTCCGGGAAGGGGGCAGAACACTGGGGGAAAGCAAGACAAGGAAACGGACCATTACAGTGACTGTCGCTGTAGTGGTCTTTTTCTGTGTTTCACTGTTGGGGTGTCGAGCAAAAGGGGGCCACCCAACTCTGTTGGGAGGTCTTCAAGACAGTCAATGGGAAATGTAGCAAACTGTTAATTACAAAATTCATTTTTAATATTTGGTTATGGAATACAGTTATTTGGGTGTCATGTGATACTGAAACATTGGTGGCTTGTTTGAAACTCTAAATAGTTTTATTTACCTGAATGGACTCATAAAATCAAGGAATGAGAACTAGCTGAGTTTTTTTTTAAGTTGCTGTCCCTAGCAGAAAGGGGCCTCCTGGATTTCAGTGTGACCTATGTACAGACTGATACAATGTCAAAGTGTGAATTTTAGCCAAAGAAGTAAAGATATTTCCATTGTAACCTGCTGCAGAACTGATAAGATGTGATTACACCTAAGGATCTTATGCTTAGGAAAAGGGACTCAATGTTCTTTAATACAGGTCATGTTTTTTTGCTTATTCCTGTGAAACTAAAAGTGCTGCAAGCATGACAATATCACATTCTGATAGCTTATCACATGAATCACAGTGATCACCTCTGGTGTCGTGCAAAGGCTACTGGCAAACATGCAGATATACAAGAATATAAAACTGCCAGGAATAAGTGCACCCAGGCTATAAAACATCGAAAAAAGCAAGTACCATAGGGAACAGCTTGCTAACACTTGGGGTGACAGTAAGAATTTTTGGAACAATATAAAAGATGTAACAGGTAAAGATGCTAAGGTTGCACCCACCATGCTAAATATTAATAGATCCCCCATCCTTGACCCACTGACCATAGCCAATGCTTTTAATAACGCATTCACTGACCTGGGTAGTGTGCTCCCACCAGACTTCTTCAAGGACATCACAGAAGACACTGAACAGCGAGCAGATGACTCGCTTCCTGCACCACCTCCTTTCTACTTCAAAAAGGTCCCACTTTATATGGTCAGAAAATACCTAGTAAAAGTATTCGTGAAATCAAGGCATAGCAGTGATTCCTTAGAACTCAAATTAGTTGCCCTTACCATTGAAGAAATACTGGTGCCCATTGCAAAGATTCTAAACCTCTCACTGAGACTGGCACAGTTCCCCCAAATCTGGAAGTCACTCATTATACACATAAACTATAGACTTGTCGCTATACTTCCACCTCTGTCTAAGGCACTTAAGTGCATAGTTGCAGATCAGCTGGTGGAGTATATGAAAAAATACTCGATCCAGTGCCCCCAACAGCATGGATTCAGAAAGTGACATAGCACTACCACAGCACTGCTAGAATTCACTGGTTTCACTCACCAATCTCTGGATCAAGGTAGATTGGTGGGTGTGGCCTTCATAGACCTCACAAAGGCCTTTGATACAGTGAACCACCATCTACTTCTCAAGCAACTGTCATCAATTGGTCTCTCAGCAGATACTGTGTCTTGGTTCAAAAGCAATCTTGTAGGCTGATCCAAATGGATGAAGATAGCTAATGTCACCTTTGACCATCAACATGTCCACTCTGGAGTACCACAGGGCTCCATACTGGGTCCACTTCTCTTTAGCATTTTTCGTAACAATCTCCTTCACTCCTGTGACCAGCAGATCCTCCTCTATGTGGATGATGTGGTCATATACCGTACACTAGCAACACTGACCCTGAACCACTGGAACACCAACTTCATCTCAGCTTTGAGGAAGTGGAGGACTGGTATAGGAAACACAAGCTGATTCTGAACTACAAAAAAATAAAAGTCATGTTGTTCAGTGGTGTTCACAACAAACACAGATCCAGTGCCCTAACCACTAGGAACTCCTCTGGCATCCCGCTTGAAGAAATTCAACATTTCAAGTATCTAGGGGTAACCGTGGATAGCTCACTATCACATGCCCAGCATGTTGAGAATGTTGCCAGGTCTGCCAGTATCAAGATAGGGTTACTCCATAGACATAAACACAATCTAAAGCCTGAAGCCCTTATACTAGCTATCTATAACTCCATAGTATCCATTGTTGACTATCGACTGGTTACCTATGGCTCAGCTTCCACCACTACCCTCCGCAGAATATCAGTGGCACTCAATAAAGCATGCCAACTTCTTACTGGAGCAGCACATGTGAACTGTATGCGCAAACAGGTTGGCTTCAGCTAAATGGGAGGATTCACTAACAAACCTGCTTGCTAACTAAAAAGACACTTCTCAGGCTCCTGCCTGCTGGTGTTACAAACTTACTCAGCCCCTCTTGTGGCTCCCAGCACACATGTAGCTCACTCAAACAACTCTTCTCTGTCCCAAGATGCTGGACTACACAAGGGCAATGACTGTTTGCATATAGAGCACCACTATGGTTTAATGCGCTGCCCAGTGATATCTATTCCTTACCAAATTTGGGACCATTTAAAGGCACTCTTCATTAGCATCTTACAGCTAACAGTTCCTGTGACTGTTTCAACTGACATGGCACTGCCTCAGCAGTATTGACACATCCTTGTGTGCCTACTTCTTCCCCTTTCTCTCTGAATAACTACTTTCACCTTAACCGCTCTGCTCGATTTCCTGCCTCCTTCCCTGATCCTTCTTTCACCTCACCCCTCTCACCCTCCACCTTCTTTCCACTGTTTATCTTCACTTACCTGAACTTTTGTTCACACAAATCTACCTATACCTATTTGACAAAGCACCTTGGGCTGCCTCCTTTTATTAAGTTATTTTTGATTTCAGACCAATTCATAGTTTTAATTTTAGTTACAATGTTAATGTCATATTGTCATTTTAAATACTTTCTTGGCAAAATGTTATGTAATACCATCAGCTGTATGTCTGTCACTCTTCCCACTGACATGGAACCTTTGTAAATGAACTGTTATGTGCTCAAAGGTATTGTAATCTGAGAATTACTAAATAAATAAAAAATAAATAAAATATGTTTCCATCTGATACAATCCCAATGTTTATAAGGAATCTCTTGATACAACAGAAGTTATTTACCAAAATGCCCTGTGCTAATAGTTTGAAAGTTTAAATACTCAGGTTTGCTTTCCTTTTAATGCTTATGTCATGAAACATGCAAATATATGTCTTGTGTGCCTATGCAGTTGCACCAGTAAATTATATCATTTTAAAATTCTTCTATAGCTGCTTAAAACTTTTGCGACAGTTCTGGATTTATGGCCTGCTATGTTTCAAGGATTTCAGACAAAGAAACTTTGAGTCCAATTCCAGGACCGCTTAAACTGGCACAAGCAGAGTTACGCCAATCCCCATGGCGTAACTCACTGCTTGCTCCATGCATTACACCGGTTGCAATTCTGAAAGGTGCTTTGCACCATGCCCTCTGTGGGTTATGCCAAATGTAGGATTTGCCACCCATTACACTGCAACCTGCAATGACATGGCGCAAGGGTGGGTTATGGCAGCAACTGCACCCTATTCCAAAAGGGCAGCTGCCGTAACCCACTTACATTATTCCAGGAGCCACAGTGGCACAGCAGATTTAGAACATCTTGGAGATGTTCTAAGGGGCATCCATCAGTGCCATCTGATGGATGCCCACTCCACAGCACCATGGCACAGGTCCTCCTGTGCTCCCCGTGCCCCAAAGAACATGTCCATGCCCCTGACCCCCTGAATGTTGGGGACCCCCGAAGGTCCATTTTCCAATGTGACCCCTGGACTCCTGTGCCACCTGTCCAGCCCCCCTCCATGCTCTCTGGTGCTTGCTGTGGTGTAGGGGGGCTGTGGGGGGGGGCAGGTTGCAGTGGGCTGCAACTTGCAGCATGTAGGGCTATTACGCCATGCCCATGGTGATAGCCTACACATGCCACAAGTCACAGGTCATAAGTGCCAGGACCCTGCCACTTTCAGAATATGGTGCAGGGTCCCCAGTGTAGCGGTGAATGTCACAACTTGCATACGTCTGCAAATTGCAACATTCATCTTGGAATCAGCCCCTTTTACACAGAAGAGATTTTGTGTCTTCTAACTTATTTTTTAGAGGCTTATTTGGAGGAAAAATATTTCATTTTAAAGTACCAGAACTGAGAATTCAGCAGGTATAATTTTTTTAAAGACATTTGTATGGAAACAATGTTTATGGACTATCTTGTGAGCTATGGACTTTAGAGACAAGCAACTTGCATCAAAATGGGTACACAACACTCAGGAGAAATAGAGGGACAGGTGGAGGAGGGGGAGGAGGAGTAGCCCTTTATGTCAAGGAGGGCATAGAGATAACAGAAGATGGGTGCATGGGGGTAATAATGGGGAGACTGAGTCACTGTGGACATACCTCATGGCAAGCTCAGGCATAAAACTGCATTTTAGGGTGATCTATAGACCATCAGAGCAAGGGGGGAGAGGACAGAGAGCTCAGAGAAGAACTAGAAAGAGGGATAGCTAAGGAGGAAGTAGTGGTGATGGATGATGTGAACCTGCCAGATATCAGCTGGGTGCTCCAGTAGCCAGGAGCACTAAAAGCCAAGTATTGCTGAATGGGTTCCAGGACTGTCTGCTGGTACAGTTAGTTAAGGAGCCCACCAGGCAGACTGCAATTTTCAGTGTGGTGCTCACCAACTAGTAGGTAGTAGGAGCTGTGGGAGTAGGGGAGCCATTAGGGAACACTTACTATAACTCCAATTGGTTCAAAGTGGCACTCAGGTCTGGTGGACCATAATCGAGAGCTGAAATCCTTGATTTTAGAATGGCAGGCTTCAATAGGTTAAAGGAGCTGGTCAGGGATATGTTAGTAGGAGTGGACACCTTAGATGAGGTGGAAGGGGGGATAATTAAAGGGCCCATTCTCAGGGCATCAAAAGCATGCATAGGAATGGAAACCAAAAAGAACATGTTCAGGAGACCACTATGATTCTTGGCAAGGGTCAGGCAAGTGTTGAGGGCCAAGAAAAAGGCCTTTTATACATTTAAAGAAAAGCAGGGAGAGGAGGAATGAGAAGAATATTTGCTGAAAAGTAGGGACACAAAGAGAGCAGTTAGGAATGCAGACACAGAGCTATGTAATGTGTAGGGGGTCAAGAGCAGAGAAAAACAGTTATTCAGGTATATTAGTGAAAAAAGAAAGAAAGGAGTGGGAACTTTGAGGCTAACAGGTGGACAGGGTGATTGAGGTGGATGGGGAAAAGGTTGCGGTCCATAACGAATATTGTTGCTCTGTTTTCACTAGGTTCAGACAGTGGGACCTTGGCAGACAGTGGCATCAGAGTGGCCAGTAAGGGAGTCCTGTAGATAAAGCAGCCAGCATTTACTAGTAGAAAGGTCCTGAAAGGGCTGCCAGCTCTAAAGATTGATAAGGTCCCTGGCCCAGATGGGTTGTATCTGAGCATACTCAGGGAATTAGCAGCAGAACTAACAGATACCCTGGTAGGTCTGTCCAACAGCTCTCTAAGGACAGGGGTGGTGCCAAAGGATTGGAGGGCATCAGAGATGCTTCCACTCCATAAGGGGGGAGGGGTGAAGAACAAGCAGGGAACTACAGACCTGTCAGTCTTACCTCTACTGTAAGAAAACTGATCGAGTCACTGGTAAAAGAGGATCTCATGGACTACCAGGGATCAACTGTTTCCAGAATAGTAAGCAGCACAGATTTGTGGCAGAGAGGTCTTGCCAGAGTAACCTGATAGTTTTCTTTGACTGGGTGGCAAGGGAATTGAATAGGGGCCATGTTGGGTGTTGGCTCTACTTTTACTTCAGCATGCATTTCAACTTGGTACCCCACAGATGCAAGCTGAAGAATATGAAGGATCTTGGTGCAGTTAAGGTCATATTAAACTTGGTAGATAACTGACAAAAGGGGATCTAGCAGTGGGTAGTGGTCAAAGAGGTTAAATCAGAAGAGAGGGAGGTCATGAGGGGGTTCCACAAGGATCTACCCTGGGTCCATCCCTCTTCAACACGTTCATCAGTGACATTAATTAGGTTATCCAGTGCAGGCTGTGTCTCTTCGCAGATGACACTAAGCTCTGTGAGAGGGTGGATAGAGATGAATGAGGAAATAAAGGAAATGCAGACACACTTGCAAAAGCTGGAGGGTCAATCAAGGGTTTGGCAGTTGAAATTCAAAATCAGAAAGTGCAAGGTGATGCACCTAGGGAGCAAGAACCCTAGGACGGAGTACTGGATTGAAGGGGTGAGTCTCAGTACCATTGCCGAGGAACAAGACCTTGTGGACCTTGAAGCTATCATCAGTGAATCCCTAAAGCAATCAGTGCAGAAGGCTTGTAGCAAGGGAAATAGGATACTTGAATTTATTAGGATGGGTACTGATAGCAGAAAAAGAGTGGTAATACTTCCACTGTATAGCTCCTTGCTAAGGCCACACCTGGAGTACAGCACCCAGTTCTGCGGTCCTTGCCTCAGGAAGGATAGAGCTAGGCTTGAGATGGTGCAGCACAGAGTAATAAAATTATTCAGGGCCAGCAGGGCATGTCCTATGAGAAGTGCCTCTAAGTACTGAACATGTACTCACTGGAGACTTGAAGAGAGTGAGAAGATATGATAGAGACCTTCACAGTCCTAAAAGTAATTAACAGGGTAAGCTGCAGGGAACTATTTAACTTGAATACTAGCTCATGGTCACATATAAGGTTCAGGATTGTCATGAGGATACATTATTTTAAAGCAAGTGTGGTGGAGCCTTGGGACAGGTTGCCAGCCGAGGGTGGTGGGTGCAAAAATATTAGTGGTTTTAAGCATGGCTGGGACAGAATCAAGGGTATAGTGATTGCTCAGGGCATCAGAACTGAGGAGTATAATGGAAGAGTGGTGGGGAGGGCTATGATCCTGAATGAACAGTATGCTGCATGGCTAAATGGGGAACTCGGACAGACTGAATGGATCTTTCCTATTTTTCTGCTATCATTGTCTATGTTTCTATGTACAACTAAGTTGCTTTATGATTAAGTGTTCTGAGCCTATGGAATGGTGTGCTAGCAAAACAAAAAATACTAACTAATATGAGACTATTAGTCTTTTCTGTAATTTACTGCTTATGTTCAGTATCTCTATATCTAGATGATGAATTCCCTACAGGGTAACTAACATATGTCCATTCAGACAAGGGATTACTCTGTCAGTTTTATGTTATAATAACATTGTAACATAGTCTTGGGGTAGCACAGCAATCAGATTTTCAACTGAACTGAGGTTAAACAGCAGACGTACTGAAGTTTGCACAATTTAAATAGCAGCATTCTTAAATCCGGCAGTTAATTCACAGCAGTATTTATTATATTTATTTTTACAGTTGGACATAAAGCCTGATCAGAGCACTAAGGAATTTTTACAAATGTTTACACATCTCTTGTTAGTGTCTAAACTGAGTGCTTACTATACCAAAGGGTACATCTGTGCAGATGATTGGCACTGTAAAATGCAGCAGTCCTCCTTTTCCCTCTGACATGGCTACTAGAGGAGTAAGGATAAAGGAGATATGTCACATCATGTAACACAACAATGAACTGATTAGTGAAGGCCTCTGAGACCTTAGATGACTTTTGTGAGGGCTTCTGGGCAACAGCATTAACTGCCTGCTCCACCTCTAAGTTATTTTAAACATATTTACACCCAGTCAAAACATGTACTTTTGAATGTTGATTCATTTCCCCCTTCTAACGTAAAAATAAAATTAGTGAAAATGGTGTTATAACAACTGGCTTATCATTTTCTATAACTCATCAAGACAACACTGGGAAATGAACACATCTTGCCAACCCACAAAACAGCAATCTACTCTGAGATGGAGAAGGGACTTTAAAATAAAAACTCATTAGGCCCTCGCTCTGGTGCCTTGGTCCTTATATTTTATGTTTGATTGATCTTCTGCAACCACTTGGACACACTGCCTTATGAAAAAGAATGCAGGATGATGAACTGTTGCAAACCAAATTATGAAGTACAGTACTATCATTCAACAGCACTTTACTTTTGAGAATCTGATTCTCAGAGGCTGTAGCTCTGTACACATTAGGCACAGAGTTTAAAAATGTTTTAAAAATGTTTTCTAAACCAGTACATAGTGCAGCTGTCGGATGTCCTCAATGCACACTGAAAACTGTGTTTGCCTGAACAAGTTCCCAGGCATGACTAGCTCCAGCACAAAGCATTGCAGGTGCCGCAATGCATGATGGGATACCCGTGATCAGGTACCATGAAAAATCAGGCTGAAAATAATATCAGCAGAATCAGGAGCACACTGGGAGCACAGCCTTTTGGGCACTGCATTGTTTTTATCTATACTGAAGGCAAAAGTTATTGTTGTTTAACCACAGTTGCCTTAACCTGTGTCACAGCATGGATTGCATCCACAGTGCTGTAAACATGGATTAAGGCAATTGCATTTGTCTAAAACTGTGCTAAAGACTACCTCCCTAGCAGGGTTTTAGCACCGTTATAGAACACAGTTTTAACTGTATCACAATTTGTACACAAACCATGCTTGATGGGCTTAAAATGGTTTAAGGCAATTAAACTGTTTTAAGTAACCTAGTGTGTACAAGTCCCGTGAGACTGCAGAGAGTGCACCACAGCTTTAGGAACTCTCTTTATTGCCAGAAGTTTAAAATTAACATAATATATAGCACAAATCAACAGAACAGGACTGTAAGTTCTGACGAATCTTGGATAACTGATCAACCTACTCTTTTTCTGCAGAACTGAAAAAGCAGACTCCATTACTACATACATCTAGAACCCTTTTAAACCAAGTAATTGCAAAAACAAACAGGGAACCGTTACTTTAGCATTAATTTTGAACTTGTTCTAAAATAACCTAATACACCAATTTGTTATTTATTAATTTCATTGCATTAAAATGTTATCCAGTTTATGGTAAAGTAATATAAGTATTTTGAGCAGGGCTGGAAGAATGGATACACAACAGATAAGCAAATCACATACTCTACAGAGAAAAGCTTTTTTTTTGTACTTAGAGCAGCTAAATGATTTCAAGTGTTTGGGGGAAGTTCATTAATTGTTATGGCTGTGGGCAGAGCCTACAGCCATCTTGCTGTCTATAGCTGGAAAAATGGAGTACCGTGTAACACTTTTTATGTTGGCTTGCATGTGTGCGCCAGCCAACATCTTGCGGTAGTAGCAGATTTGGAGGTGTGTTCACTGTGGGTAAATGTAGGGTAAATGTAGGGCACAAATCAGTAGGTGGGTCCCTCATTCCCCAATAAGCCAGCATGCAGACACTGACACCAGGCATATGTAAAGTGGCCACCACATCTAACAAAAGTGCCACTGCAATGAGAGGCAAGCTCATCATGCAGCGGCACAATAACACGCCTCCCGACGTGCCTTTACTGGAGAAATTTTCCAGTAAACATGGTGGCATTGAGTGCCGCCGTGCACAATGCCAACTTTAGGGATGCCCAATCCCCCTGTAGACATGCCCCAACCCACTTCATTTGCCGATAGGTGAGCCCACTCCCTGTCAGCATAATTCCCCCCCTCCCATTCCAATTGTGTGCCGAGGGGATACCCAATCCCCCTCAGCATCATGCACCCCCAACAGTCTTTCTTTACCAATGGGAGGCCCAATCCCTGTCAGCTTCAGTCCCCCCCTGCCCAGTTCAGTTTGCTGATGGGGGAGCCCACTACCCGTTGGCATAATGTCCTCACCCCCCCGATTTGTGCTGTGTTCCGAGGGGTGTCCAATCCCCCTCAGCATCATGCACCCCCCTTTCTGTGCCGATGGGGGGCCCAATCCCCAATGGCTGCAGTCCCTCCCCTCCCCTAATACAGGTGGTACACTGGGAGCCCATCCCAGTGTGCCAAGCAACACCACAAAAAAGAAAGCCGAACCTCATTGTCTTTTGTTTTCCCCTGTGAAACAAGAAAATGGTCCCCCGGAGTCTGTCCTGCCCCTCCCTCACCTGTGCCCACCCTCTACATGCCCTGCCTCCATACATGCACCCTCACCCCATACTTACCTCCGGAGCCCAGCGTGATGATCTTCGGTGGACTGGGAACATATCTGCACTCTTCAAAGCCGACCGCCTACTGAAGAAATGCCGGTAAGCTGTATAATGGCATAAATAGGGTTTTTTCAACTTTGGTGCATATCTCGGGCATTTCGGGGAATTTTGGCACCAAATTTTCAATATGGGGTATTTGGGACTCCTCCTTATGAGTTCAGTCACTGTCATGGCATTATTCAGACCAGAAAGGTGATTTCACGGTCACTGCTTGGAATCACCTTTCAGGACAAATTAACAAAATGACAGTGCTACTGTTCATGAAGTGGGCTCTCAAAAAACGTATGTTGTAAATTTGGTGGAAAAAAAAAACAAAAAATGATTGTTTTACGAGTGTGCGTTGTGCAGTTTCCACACATGCTTGTAACTTAGTGAATTTGTAATATTTTCACTCCAGATTTTCAACATTGGCATTTTTCCATACCTCCTTACAGTATAAACAGTACAGCTGTCATTTTACATATCCCGGCCGAAATGTGTTTTCGTACATCTGCCGCAGAATAGCACAGTCATGGTGGTAAATCAGTTTTAGGGACGGATTAAGAAAATGACAGTGACACTGATCACGATCAGAGGTTCTAAAATATCTATGTTGAAAATTTGGTGATGAAAGTCCATAACATGACTGTGTTACGAGCATGCATTGTGCAGTTTCCACGCACCCTTGTAACTTAGCAAATTTGCAATATTTTCATGCCAGATTTTCAACACTGGCATTTTTTCACACCTCCTTATGAATAGTACAGCTGTAATTTTTCACATCCTGCCCGAAATGTGTTTTCACACCTGTGGCGCACAATGGCATGGTCGCTGTGGGAAATCAACTTTTGGGACAGATTAACAAAATCACAGTGCCACTGTTCATGAGGGGAGGTCCCAAAATGACTGTGTTGAAAAAGTGGTTAAAAAAATCCCTAAAATAATTGGGCTATGGACTTGTGTTGTGCGGTTTCTATGCATGCTCATGACTTCACCAATTTTTCATATTTTCAGTCCAGATTTTCAACGTTGACATTTTTTTTTACACTTCCTCATGAACAATACAGTTGTCATTTTTCACATCCTGCCTAAAATGTGTTTTCATGCCTGTGGCGCTAAATGGCACAGTCACTGTGCAAAACCACCTTTCGGCTAACAAACTGATAGTGCCGCTCTTCATGAGGTGGGGTCACAAAAAGCCAATGTTGATAATTTGGAGTAAAAATACCAACAAACACATACAGAGTTATGGTTTCCAACTGTAACCCCCCACACTGTAGAGACTTACAGGTGTCAGGGGTGTGACTTGGGATCATCAGCTGTAATGCTCATGCCATTCCACCCCACCCCCATGCTGCAGCCAGTGACAGACATCAAGGTGAGCCTTGGTGTGTTCAGCGCCAAAGTTCATCCCATTCTCCTATGCACTGTCCTCTGTGTATTTCCTTATGGAATGGGGTAAGTATAAGGCCCAAAGACCCCAAAGCACACCATGACACTTGTCAGTGTCTACAGGGTAGGGTGAGGTAAAATGGCATGAGCATTATAGCTCACGACCCAAAGGCACACCCCAATGCCTGTCAGTCTCTGCACGGTGGGGGTGGGGTTGGTGTCAGTTCAGTACTTCACTGCCATTCCTATTATGCATTTCTAACTCCCTCACTACCAATGCCAATGCCAGCGAGACAACATTCGGCATTGACAAATGCTTGTTTGAAGTTTTCAATGTATTCTTCCACAAATACAAATCACTATGCTAGCTGAAATAAAATATTCCCTTCTTTCTGTTTATAATGTTGGAGGCAGAACTCCAAGTTGCTTATCGGATGGCCATTAAGAAACTGAAACAGCTTGTTAAATATTGGTTGCCTATTAAACTGGAGATTTGTTTACCCCCTTCAAAATGCAACAACTTGCCACATTTAAATACTTAGCATTTAAACATTTTCTTGCAACTAGCTTCAATTTGGCAGGTACTGTCTTTCAAGAAAGATACTTACCTCATTTATTTATTTATTACTTTTTTATGTATTTATTTGTACAATCAGATTTGCAACCTTTGAGCCAGAGGCTCATTTACAAAGGTAACTCGTCACAGATAGGACAACAGTGTTACAATATTACAGTAGGTTGGCATACAGATTTACACATATTTTACATAATAGTATACAGACACTGTTACATATATTTTGTACATTTCATAAAACAGTAGTTACATAAATACAGTTATCTGGCAGGGGGAATGAAGGAAACCTAGTGGGAGGAGGGGGAGAGGGGTGGAGGAGGCAATCCAGAGTACATTGTCGAAGTGCACTCAGTGATATGCGAGCAGCCTGTTAGTGACAGGAACAGCAGCAGGTGTTGAACCATTCCCAGCAATTAATCAAAAATGATTCACACTGTTTTTTAACCTCTTAAGATACTATCTGATAAGTACTGTCTCAGACACATGCCAGATCTTCTGTGAACTATCCAGGCTAAATATCTAGCAATCAGCAGGCATTTTTACTATGCTTTTTGGGGAAAAAATATATTGAGCTACAGCAACACACACACACACACACACACACACACACACACACACACACACACACACACTGTACCCACCATCCTCATGGACACAATATTCAAAATATATGCAGCAATCTTATATGTTATAACACAATAAAGAAACTGTTTTTTTTTATGTCAGTGAACACAGTGAAGTTCAGTTTATAGTAGATTTCCTTTAAATATTTCTTATCCTATATTTTGTATGCTGGATAGCACAGGGGAGATGCTATGTCTCATTGTTACAGGGATCTTCATTTTACACATTTTTGCACTGTATTTACTCAGGATGTTCCAGATTAAATGCAATATCTTATTTTCAATGGGGTCATGATTTTACCATTTTTATAATGTATTTATTCAGGGTAACTTAGTCCAGATGTAAAATATTGTTTTCAGTGTGTTCTGATTTTACGCAATGCAGCACTATTGTGTAGATGTAGAACCCCCCTGAAAATAAGATGTCATGTCTTCTGTGAACTATCCAGGCTAAATATATAGCAATCAGCAGGCATATTCTAGGAAAACACATTCTAAACATGTATAAAAGGAAGACCACATTGAAACTACCTCTAAGCAGGTCTGCATTGTGCAAATTCATTAGAAATAATGGGTAAAATTATCCCAAAAGCTCTCCACAGCCATATCGGCTCTGACCAGAATTTGTTAATAGACACTGTGTGGAAACTAGATGGATAGCATATTACAGCTTATTGTGGTCTGAGTGGCTACTTCTGTGAAGCAAGATGTCTGATTAAGAGATGAGCTACACAGACTTAGTGCCTTCTAGAATTTGTCACCATAGTGACCTAAGACGAAGTGCTTAGTCTGATGGAAATTGTTGTGCTATGGACCAGTCTGAGGGCTAGGAAAGCTGATATGCACTGTGATGAAACACTTTCGGGTTAGAGGAAGGAGGTTAGTACAGTATAAAAGGAAACTCTTTACAAGCAGAGGCAAATCATGCAGTGTCATGTTGTATGACTCGATCACAAGTGTAAGTGTCAGAGAACTGGGACCTAAGTTTGCACAGGGACAAAGGTTAGAATACTCTGAGTAACATAATATGATAAGTGCATACACTAACACACTTATGCCAAATTCTGCTTACACAGATGCACATATATGCATGGGCAGTTCAGGCTAGAGGATGGGAGGTAGTTTTCAGATGCAGGGGATATGAGATCTTTGACTTCCAGAAGGGGATCAGGGAGGTACAGGGTTGCACAATCTGTAAACCTTGCTGTTGTGCTGGCTGTCCTCTGGGCAAATGTGAGTGGCCTGACGAGCAGCATAGCACATGGCACCATGGAGACTGTGGATTCTGCATCACTGCATACCCTTCATACTGTTCAAATAAGCGTGAATGAATTGCAGTGGAAATGGATGGAAAGGAGGAGAGGGATGGCCCCGCTATGGTGACAGACACATGGCTAAGCATCCAGAATGAATTTCCACTAACAGCAGAATCTGTAATGGAAGACTGCTTGGAGTCTACAGTAGAAGAGGCAACCCCAAGGGGTCAGGTGGCCAAAAGTGGCATTCCTATGGAAGAAAGGAAAGGGGGAGACGAGTCTTAAAAACATCAACTAATGATTGGGGACTCAGTAGTCAGAAGGACATGAAAGATCTTATGCAACTTAGACTGTTTGGAATGATCAGTCATGTGCTTCACAGTAGTCACAGCTAAGACAGTTACAATTAAGCTTGAAAGACTACTGTGTAGGGATGGAGGCAAGTCACTGTTGTGTTGCACTTAGGCACCAATGACCTGGTAGGACACTGTGAAAGAGAAGTTTAAGGAAGTAGGCTGAGTAGGGTCTGTGGTAACACATTAGCTAATAATAATAATAACTTAATTATCCAGCATCTTCCAAAGTTATCAAGGCGCTTTAACATAAAAAATAGATAAAACAAGATGAACTTAAAACACAGTATAAATGCAGATAATCAATAAAAATTCAGTAGATACAATAAAATCAATCAGAGTGCCACAGATAAGTTGCAGGGCCTGCTTGAAACCCCCCATGGTCGCACACTCCCGTAGCTGACAGGGTAGAGAATTCCATAGGGCTGGAGCCACATACATAAATGCACAGGCCCCTAATGATTTTAGGATACCCTTGGAATCTCTAGCAACCCTCATCAGCTGAGTGGAGAGATCGCCCAGGGCAGTAGGGGGACAGGAACTCTTTCAGTTAGTCTGGGCCCAGTCTGTGTAGGGCTTTGTAAGTCAAGAGTTTGACTTTGAAGGTGATCTGCCACTGAATTGGCAGCCAGTACAGTTCACGCAGCACCGGTTTGATGTGACACGTCCGAGGGGGCCCTCTCAACAACAGGACTACTGCATTCTGCACCAGCTGTAAGCAGTGGATATCAACCCCTGGTAGCCCTAGGTAGAGGGAGTTGAAATAATCAAGGACCGAGGTCACAAAGGCGTGGACCAGCATCGGAAGATCACCGGACCAAACTAGGTGCTTGACCCTGGTGATGTTCCTCAGATGGTAAAAAGAAGACTTGATGACTATTGACACCTGAGATCGCAGTGTCAGCTCATCATTAAGAATCACCCCAGGTTCCACACCCATTCAGAGGCAAGAAGCTGGGAGTGCCAAAGGAAAAGCCCCATAGACTGACCAGCCCCCAACCCCTCTGTCCGGTGACCCGTATCCACGACCATCACCTCAGTCTTTCCCAAGTTCTACTTCAGCCAGCTAGAATTCATCCAATTCTGGATTTCAGCAAGGCAGTTATTAAATATTGAGAGTGCTCTATATTCTTAGGGTGAAAAAGAAAGGTAGGGCTGGGTATTATCAGCATAGCAGTGAAACCTCAGCCATACCATCTTACAATGTCTCTGAGGGGCAGCATGTACACCACAAACAACATGGGGACAATACTGAACCCTGAGGTACCCCACAAGATGGACAGAAGGGGTTGGAGGAATAAATCCTCTGAGTTCTGCCAGTGAGGAAGGACTTAAACCACCTAAGGACTGTATCAGACAGGCCACAGATGAACCTCAGGCACTCAAGCAGTACCCCATGGTCCACAGTGTTAAACACTGAGGAGAGATCAAGAAGAACCAAGATGGAGTGGCTTTTCTGGTCTCTCACCATCAGGAGATCATTGAGCACCCAAACCAGCACAGTCTCAGGTGTCTATGTGATAATGGCGAATGCCTAAAGGCGATCGCTGTCATTGCTCAGTCAGAGTGCCGAACATATTTTCGGCACTCTAACAACCCTGACACACCAGCACAAAGGCACCAGGATATATTTTCACCTCCCGAAGCCCCCTACTTAAGGATTCTCAACTCCAATTGGGTGCATGTCGGGGGGGTGAAAGTAGTAAAATTAAAAAAAGTTTGGGCCGGGCGCAATAAAAACCGCACCAGCACCCGGACCTGAACCCAGTAACTCAGCCAACCAAGCTATTGCCCAATCTCCGATGCCATGCCACAGCTCGACCGACAACCGTAGCACCACCCCCTATAGCCTTTCCACCACCTCAGCCCACGCTCACTCTGATCTCTCCCACCCCCCCGCACGTGTACTTATAGCAACATCCTGTCGCCTAATTCACCAACCCCCTCATCCAGTCACCCTACCCGTCGGTAGCCGTGAGTGTATTGCATGAGGAAGATGTCACCGTAACAGACAGTGCCCTTCCTCATGGGCCCACTTCACGGGTTACCCAGTCTCGGTACTATGCTTCTTTCAAAAACTGGATTGGAGAGGTTTGTGGATGTCCTGGATGGTCAAATGGCTCTCCAGTTGTAAAGCCACTACCTTCTCAATCACCTTCCCCACAAAGGGGAGGTTAGAGATAGGTCTGTAGTTAGCAAGGCAGTCTGTGTCCAGAAAAGCTTTCTTTAGGAGGGGTGTCACCACTGTCTCCTTCAGAGAGCTAAGGAACTTACCCGACTCAAGGGAACGCCAGACTATCTGTGCCAGGACTGGGCCGATGATGTCACAACAACCCAAAATCAGGGAGGTTGGGCCCGGGTCCAAACTATAGCACATAGGGTGCATACCCTGGACAATCAGCATGACATCCAAGGTACTTCAGGAAAAGTGAGGGAAGGTGACTGAGCACCGATCAATAGCATCCCCCATAGAGAGTGCTGATTGGATCTCCGCCCTGATGCCTCTCACCTTATCTGCAAAGAACCAAGCAAACTCATCACACTCCAATTGTGAAAAAGTTCTTCAAAACTGCAAACAGGCAGGGTTGCACAGCCTGTCCACAGTTCAAAAGAGCTGAGCCAGTCGGTTCTGAGCAGCAGCAATCTCTCCCGACAGGAACTCTGCCTTCTTACAGGAGATTGTCGATTCATAGACTTGATAACGTTCCACCAAACAACGATGGTCAGCCTCCAGGGTTGATTTATGCCAGCAATGCTCTAACCTTCATCCTAGTCGCTGCATCTCTCTCAAGGTCCCATCAAACCAAGGGGACTGAGGGTGAAGGGAGAGAGGATGAACATGGACAGGAGCGATAAAGTCCAGAACTGTAGTAATGACCTTATTATAAGCCAGGACCAAGGTCTCTGAGCTCCTGTTTACCACAGGAAGCACTGATAGTTCAAGTACCACTACCAGGCCATCAGGGCTCACATCCCATAATGGGTGGTATCTAACAATCTCCACAGAGGTAGGCCTATAAAGGGGGGCACAAAACCTGAACCCCACGGTGAAGTGATAGGACCATCCAACAGGTTCCACCCCAATCAGAGGCTTCAAACCCCAGAAAGAAAACCAGGTCAAGAAAGTGACCGTGTTTATGAGTAGTAGAGGTAACAATCTGTGTAAGCCCAGTGATGTCATCAACTGGAGGAAGTGTTGTCAAAATTGTGAGAGTTCCTCATTGACCCAGGTGTTAAAGTCACCCAGGACAATCAGCCTGGGTGACTCAAACACCACGTCGATTATGAAGTCCACTAATTCCTGAAGGAATTGCTTTTCATTCCCGGATGGACGGTAGCTGAGAGTGATCCTACAGCCTACACCTGCTACTACAGTACACTCAAATGACCCAGCCTCCTCAACTGGTACACTCGTGAGGCCCAGTTCGGTCTTGAAACAGAATCGCAACCCCCCCCACTGCGGTCCAATCTTGAGCAGTGTATCACCGAGTACCCAGCAGGAATCACAGCCTCCAGCATGAGGCTAGCATTCTCATCCAGTCAGGTCTCGGTGATGCAAGCCAGATCAGCTGTCCTAACAAGATCTGTAATAATTGCAGTCTTGTTTTAAATAGATCTGGCATTGCATAACACCACTCAAGCTGGAGGGGCTTCCAGGGCCGCCTGGGCTACTTTCCCACCAGTAATGGTGGTGCCCTTGAGTATGGAAACCAGACATGGCAGACAATGTTCCAGGGTCCATTTCACCCCAAGGCATCTTCTGGACCTAACAACCCTGATGTGAGCACCCTACTCATTCATCCTCTGCCATGCGCACCCCCAGCCCATCCCCCTCGATGGGTAATACCCAGCTCTCTACAGTGCTGATAGGTAGAAAACTGTAAAAGGGGTAGAAAAAAGGGTGGAGGGCATGAAGGGAAGAAGACGAATAGTGCATAACCAGGGGGGCAAGCTTCCAACACATAATACTATTCCAAATCAAATAGACTATGCCAAGTCAGAAAAGAAAGGAAAAAAACAACCAAATAAACTCAAAAGAAAAACCCAAAATAAATAAAACTGTTCAATACTCCCACAACACTCACTTTAGGGAGGATCAAAATAAAAACACAAAGCAACCAAAGAAAATTAAATTAAACCCCCTTTCAGAAACCTCCTTCTCTCTCTCTCACTCACCGAGAGGATAGAGTTTCAGATAATTATACTAAATCAAACTTCCAATAAAATGACCCTACACACCCACCCCCAACACATACAATAAACTAAAATAAGTTTAAAAATTATAAATGGCAACTCAAGAAATTTGGGCTGACATGTCAGTCACCAGAGTCCCGGACATGATGGATATGATTGCAGAGTTCAAACCAAAGAAAAAATAAACAGAATGTCTTCATGGACTGTAACCAAAACCAGAATATGAAAGATAAAGTTATGTATGCACCTCCTCTCACTAAGGTGCAGGGATTGAATAATGCAAGAAATAGCAGATGTCTTTGGACCCCAAGGCCCTCTCACCACCTGAGGGGTCTAAAAGAAACAGGCACTCTCACTGCCTGATAACTGAAAAGACAAAGTGCAAGTCACCAAAATAAGTAAAATTTTGAGGTCTGAGCATTTTTGCAGGCAGGTGTCATATTGAAGGAATCCTCTTGATTATATTCAGAGTCCACTAGATAAGGCACAAACGGGGTCCCAAAAACCTCATCCAAAGGGACCGTAGCCAGAAATGCTCACTACCATAACCTCAGTTCTCCAACAGCACCAGCCCACTAGCTGACCCCCCATGGAGGACCTGGGAGAACTATAGGCCTGTTAGCTGGCTACCCAGCCAATCCACAGCCCAGTCCCCAGTGTGGCAACCAACTCCAGCAACAAGCCACGCAATGATATTGGGTCCTTCCACTGTACTAGTGCTAATCCAGTCTTCAATGCCCACTGGAAACTCCATCACAAGTTCAAACAGGAAATAGTGACCTGGTCACTCAGGTTGCACAATACCCCAGACAAATCCTCCCAGACTCCACACCGGCACCACAGATCAATCTCATCCAATCTACTTTGTCTCTTCATCCTCTCGACTTCTTCTCCCCAAAGCTTCCTCTCCCTAGCTATGGCCAAATCAGGATAGCGGCAGAAAACAGTTATGGTTTATTTTTTTCAATTCAACTTCTTTATTGGTTTTAAATTACAAACATAGTAGTATTCATAACAGGTATGATACATAGATGCAACCATCCACTTGGTGTATATTATGGAAAGCCGATGAAAAAGAGAAAGGAAACCTTCCCCCTCCCATTCTCTCCCCTCCCTCCCGAAACCCCCCCCGGAGTGTGCCAATACATATAGTACAATACTTGAAAGAAATATTTGGTACATAGAAACATCTTGAGATGGACCTGGAAAAATTAAATGTTAATAACCTCAGTGCAGATATAAGGTGTACAATTTGCCCCATTTGTTATCAAATGATGCCAGATTATTACAGGAGCCAGCAATCAAGCACTCTGTCCTGAAGTAGGCTGAGAGGTCATTTAGCCATTCATTATAGGAGATAGGTACTTGATCCAACCAGTGTTTAAGCACTAGTTTGTTTACCACCATGGAAATTAGTGCCATGTGATATTTCTGTTCTTTAATCTGGATAGTGGTATAAATCTCTGGGACACAGATCTCCACAGTGAAGCGATCCCCTAGACCAAGTATTGGGTCCAATTTGGATTGAATCAACAACCACAAGGGGGCAGTTTTAGCACAGTCCTAGAATATATGTACTAAATTTCCTTCACCTTTACTGCGTCTGGAGCAATTAGAGTTGGGCTGGTGGCCAATTTTGGCTAATTTTACTGGTATGTAATATAGGTTATGTAGTATATGGTATTAGATAAGTCACAGTTTATCTTGGGAGTTGTATGTACATAAATCTTGCCAGACTTTTGGCCATTCATTGACTGTTCCTGGAAGGAGAGAGGACCAGATTTTGGAACCGGGTACAGGATCAGTGTGTCCCATGGAGAGGATATAGTTTTATAAGAGGGTCAAGAGTGTGGCTTGGAAGATAGATCATGGAAGCCTTCCAATATAGGCTGAAGCTTAGATTCTAGGGAAGCAGTACCAAATACTTGTGCTATTAGGTGTCTCAACTGGAAGATCTTAAAATTATGAGAAGCATTTAGGCCACATTTATGTCATATTTTGGAAAAGGAGAGAAGAGACGAGGAGGAGTAGAGCTCTATTACTTTAGCATTTTGTTGACGAGGTAACCAAGTGTGTGTGAGGACAGTGCCACTACCTTAATGTTAGGGTTGAAGATGAGAGGTTGTGCAAAGTCTTGATGAGACAAAAATTTGTAAGAGGAGCAAAACTGAGAAAAAACATTCAGGGAGGTCCCAAATACTGAGTGGCCGATTGGGTCCGGCAACTTCTTCAGGGGAATGTAGTAAATGGCAGGGGAAAGCAAGTGGTGTTGTTGTAAGATCTGGGTTTCTATTTGCAGCCAAATAGGAGAGGCTTCATCTATGGAATCTGTAAGCCATTTCCCGATCCTAGAGAAGTGGCTCGCCCAATAATTAAGAAGAAAATTAGGGAGGCAGAGACCCTGCTGATGCTTTGGGTAGACTCAGTTTAATAATGGATTTTCTGGGTTGTTTATGTAGCCATATAAAGCCAGAGATGAGAGAGTGTACCTTCTGGAAGAATGATAGTGGGAGCCACATGTTCAGCATATGTAATGGATAATACAGTCTAGGCAGGACAGACATTTTAATTATGTTTATGCATCCCCAAAGTGATAATGGAAGAGATTCCTATCTTTGAAGATCAAGTTGAAGGACTGTCACTAGGTCATCGAGATTGAGTTTCTTGGTCCGATGAGGATCCGTGGTTAGGTGAATGTCCAGATACTTAAGTGAACGCAGAGTCCATTTTTGGTCAAAACCATTGAAATCAGCTTTGTGAGTGAAATGATTTAAGGGAAATATTTCTGGTTTGTTCAGATTAAGTTTATAATTGGATAGTGAGCTAAATTGGGATATTACCTCCACTACTTGCCTCAGAGATTTAGCAAGATTCTCTAAATGGAGGAGGATATCATCTGCATATGCAGAGAGGATGAGGTTGTGACTGAGTATTGGAATTCCCTGTATTTGGGAAGACTGTCTGATATGACGAATCAAGGGTTCTAAATAAAGATTAAATAGGAAAGGTGATGGGGGCAACCCTGCCTTGTACCTGAGTAAAGGGGAAATCAAGAAGAGAATACCCCATTGAAATGGATCTTTGCCAAAGGGGAGGAATATATGGCCTGAATCCACTGGATGAAGAGGGGAGGGATGCCCGTCTTACTTAAAGTCAGCCAGAGGAAGTCCCAGCCCACTCTGTCAAAGGCCTTCTTGGCATCCAATGAAATTAGGGCCATTGAGCTTTGAGATAATCTTACTGCACTGAAAATATGGGAAAGCTTTCGAAGGTGATCCATGGATGATCTACCAGGGACAAATCCCACCTGTTCTGGACTTAGAAAATGAGACCATACTTTTCGAATGCGTAAAGCTAGGATTTTACTTAAGATCTTGACATCACAATTTAAGAGGGAGATTGGATGATAACTCTTCGGGAGCAGGTGGGACTTGTTGGGTTTTAATAGAAGAGATATGGTCACTTCTAATAAAGTAGGATCCAAATGTTTAGCTGAGAGCATATATTGGTATAGTTTGAGCAGATGTGAAGCCAGCTCCTTTGCAAAGGATTTGTAAAAATTATTGGGGAAGCCATCTGGGCCTGGAGCTTTATCAAGGGTTAAGTCTTTAATTGTTTCTATCACTTCTTCAAGGGTGATCGAAGAGATCAAAGAAAGTTGGAAGTGTTCGGGTAGGATGGGGAGAGTTAAGGAATCCAGATAAGAGTCTATCTTTTGCGTAGGAGGGGGCATGGATCTTTCCCCATAGAAGGAACGATAGAAGTTCTCAAATATTAGAGCAATGTCTCTGGGATTAGTTTTAATAGTTCCATCCGGACCCTGAAGGGAAGGTATAAGTCTTGAGCTTTCCAATTTGCGAAGGCTAAGAGCTGGGAGTTTGCCCACTTTTTCTCCCTGATCTATGTAAGAGGATTTAGTTTTTAAGAGTGCATACTCTGCTTTTTCTCTTAAGAGGTCTGCATATTTGTTCCTGAGATCTAAGAGCTTGGTTGTGGAGTCAGGGTTTGTTGAGAATCAGAGAGAAAGCTTGGCCATGCTTATTTGAGTTAATAAGGATAAGGTTTCTTTTTCTCTCATTTTCTTTCTTCTGGTAGCTAATTTAATGAATTCCCCATGAATATAGCATTTGAGAGTACACTGTAATAAATCATCTCTTTAAATCGTACCTATATTAGTATCTATGAAGGTTTGAATGGAGGTTCAAATTTTAGAGATGATAGTTTTGTCTTTTAAAAGTTGAGTATTCAGCCTCCATGATCTATCTTTGGTACTGTCGGGGGAAGGAGATAGGGCCACCCATACCAGCGAATGATCAGAAATTACTATAGGCTTGATGTCTGTTTGATGTAAACTGGTTAACAAAGGGATACTGATTAAGATATAATTCAATCTGGACCAGGATTGCTGCACATTAGAGTAAAAGGAGAACATTTGATGTGATGGGTTAAGTAAACACCATGGATCACAAAGTCCTAGTGTATCCATCATGTCCTGTAGGGCTCTTTGTGATGGAGTAGGGGGTCTTAAGGGTCAATGGATCCTATCTGTATCCTGTGTGGGGGGTGGACATTCCATTCACCTCCTAGAATTAAGGAGATGGGAAGAAATGCTGCAATTTTGCTGACAAGTTCCATAAAAAATGATGGATCGACACCCGGTGGCCCATGTACAGAGCCTAAAACTACTGGGGTGTCCAAGAGGGTACCTTTAATGAGAATATATCTGCCATGGGGATCAGTTACTGTCGAGTCAGCCTGGAATGGGATCATATTTTTGATTAAAATGACTACCCCTTTACTTGATGAGGAAACCCCAGCTGTGAAAATTTGAGAAATCCCCAGTCTGTGTAACCAAATGGCCTCTCTAGTCAACAGATGCATTTCCTGTAGCAGGATTATGTCTGCATTAAGTAGGGCACAATGTTGTAATACTTGATATTTCTTTTTAGGTTCCCTGTCTCCTCTGACATTCCAAGTCACTATTTTACATGTGTTAATAGCCATACCAAATAATAAATCACATAATTTTTCTAGAGGACAAATCATTATGAAATCAGAAAAAATCATAAGGCACATTCCAATCCCTGCCTTCCTCTCCCCCTTCTCTGAGCCCTTCAACAATATTAAGCTTGCAAATTGGTAATAACAGGGATGATTTAAGTGAAGGGAAAACCATTCCAAAGTACAGCAAGTGAATTGATAAATTTGCCCCATCCCCAACCCCCCAATTGCCCAGGAGTTATAGTTTCCACTCTGCAAAATGATGATATTTTCATAGTACAGGACTAATCCAACAAGAGGAAATTGTAATAAGTATAAATCAGTAGATCATCTAGCCCTCCCTTCATAACCACAGCAACTATATACATTTGTCTCCCTTGAAAAAAATAAATGGTTAAAGTTCTTGACAAACAAGTACCAGTGAGGGAGACTATCCCATACAGCTCCTAGCCACAAATACCAGAAAAATAGGAGACAGAAGATTGGTATGGTCTGGCGGTACAGTACTAAGCAAAAAAAAACTGCAGCCAAAGATACCAGGACCACCAATGTCCCTCTGTAGGGAATGTGTAGGCGCTAAACCCCCATAAACTAGTTTGTTATGCAGTTAGCCCTGAGCTTGCTCGAGTCAGGGCACCCCACCCCTCTATCCCCTACATCATCATCCGGATTATAAATCTTGTTAACACCATATTATTTTGATATGTTAAGGCACTAACATATTCAGAACAAAGTAAACATTCTGGAGGTTCATAATGCTCCTAGGCGGATTAGAACCTGCTCCTCTTAACCCAAATATAAGTTTCCACCTAATATACAAGATTTCATCCCTCCTGGGAGTATCCAGAGGCCTAGCGAATCAATAACCCCTGATTCAGGCTTCATCTCCTACTTTATAAGGTTACATGAGATGAGGAGATAAGATACCCGGCCCCCCCCATTTCAGAAACTTCGGAAAACAACTAAGGAAGAAAAACCTCTTGACCAGCTACCACCGACTGCTAGAAAACAAAGAAATTAAGATTGGTATAATACTTCAGTGTTGGAGTCCTGTCCTGTCGATGTTGATAGGGTAAGAAAATTAGAGGGGGAAAGCTAAGGGTAGCCAGACCAATTTCAGTCCCAGGAGAAAAACAATTCCCCCTACCCTCACCCGGATTAATCAGTTCCTTCCCCAGAGAATAAAACTGTGCAGCAGGCTGCCCTCTGCATTGGAAATCTAGCACTGCAACTGGTGAGATCAGGCCCATCCACAAATTAATCTCAGACCTGGATATCTGAAAAGTTTGGAGGCAGGTAGGTGAATCCTCATCTCATTAAATCTTGTGCATAGAGAGTAAATTCTCATATGGAACTAACTGCAGTCAGAGACTTCAGTCATTCTTGAACAGTTCTGGGAACTTAATCTTTAGATCAGCCATCGCCTGTGAGAGCGAGTCATAGGATATCCAGGATCCAGATACTGAGACCTGTAGTTTGACAGGATATAGTATTTTAAAATGAATGCTTGCAACAATGATTTTGGTAACAATGACATGGAAGGCTGCTAGCTTCTGGCGTGTTTCATATGGTAGATCCTGTGTAAAATGGAGCTTGGTGCCTTCCCACAATATTGTTTGGAGTTCTTTTATTTTATTTAGCACGTGTTGTCACTCCAAATAGCTCAGGAATTTTAAAATTATGGGTCCTGGGGGAGATCCAGGCTGGGGATGAGGCCGTAATGATCGGTGAGCTCTTTCGATTTGGTAGTTGCTCCTGAGTGGAGGAGGGACCACTATTTTCAGCAAAAGCTTCTGGACAAAGGCTATGATGTTGGGGTTCTCCTCGGTCTCGGGGGGAGACCCATTATCAGAATATTATTCCTCCTACTCCTACCTTCTAAATCCTCAGTTTTCAACTGCAGTTTGTGTATTTGCTGCCGAAGCTGGGTTACTTCTGGGTCTATTTTATCTCTCCAGCATTCCAGTGAGGAGGATCTGGCTTCTGTGTCTCCCACTCTTTTATTTAAATCTACCATATCATGTCTAATAGACTTTATCTCTGTAGAAATTTCAAGCAATGTTTTTCTGAAAGGCAACAGTTCCTGTAGAAACCAATCTTCAGTAAGTGGAACTGGTTATATAGATGCTAGGCTTTTGGAGTTGGAGGCTCCCCCTTGAGGCCTGGCTTTTTTAGGCAGCTTTTCACGTGAGGGAGGAGGCGTATGTTTAAGCTGGGCCATCTTCATATCTGCATCCATCGCGGAAGAAATTCTCCCAATAGCGACGAAAGTTGCAGTGATATCTGATGCTGGAGATTGGTCCTAGATGCCCTCTCTTCATAATTTGTATTATTGATGAGATTCCAGTGGAAATCTAGATGTAAAAGCCAATGTTGTGAGGTTGGGGTTAGGTGTCCTGTACCCCTGCTGCCACTAGGTTTCCTGCATCACATGACCTCTCAACAGTTCTGGTTTAAACAAAGAGTGCACAAGGAGAAAATTATGGATAAGTCCCTTTTCAGTCAGGGTGGTAACAGGACCATTCAAGAAGCCCCTGTGCACACTACGAGGATGTTTGAAACATCCCAGTTTCGGTCTAACTACATACCTCACTAAAACTGCCCTTACTAACTGACAAAAAACTGTAGGAAATAAACTGAAGGAGCCACAGTCTAGCTACTGATTGTACCAACTTCCAGCATGCCCAGCCCGGCTGCCATCTTGTCTTCCTGAAACAATGTCATACAATACAGCAGGGAATTTTAGGGCAGACTAGGTGGGCCAAGAAGTCCTGTTCTGCCGACAACTTCTATGTTTCTGTGTTTCATTAGGTAGACAGCTGAGGACAAGTTCAGATGAGTTATCCTAGTCAGAAGTGCTGCAGGTGCCACAGGCAGGTGAGAGCAGACAGATGAAAATAAAATAGTTCAGTGCATTCATAAATGATAGGCAACAGGAAAAACAACCTTATTTACTCAGGGTTAGAGCTGAATGAAAACAGTAAATTCCAAATTCGTGGAAATTTCATGAAATTAAAAAATGTCGGTAAAATTTTCTGAAATTCCAACATTGGTGAAATCCAAATCTTACAAATGTGTTTGGCAAATTTTCACCCTATTCTGTGAACATTTCTAGTTGAACTGTGGAATAATAGGGTCTACTATTGCATGGCGACATCTACTTTGCCGACATCCCTGTAAGCAACAGACACAATGCTGAGTGTCAGCATTGTACTGTCAGGGATGTTGGTGTGTTTTCTTCGAGTTGGAGTTGTCTCAGGGAGGGGACGAAACACCAGGAATGTACTGCCAGTGTCAGTGGGGACCATCACAGTGACCTGACACATTTAGGCAAATTCTGTCGCTATGATGGTCTTCACTGTGGCACTGTCACTCTATGGTCAGTACACCAGAATAATACACTTGAACCATTAAATGATAGTTCTGAGGAATTCCTTTCTGAGGTTTAAAACATGAATCCACAATACATGTAGTTATTCCGCAGTTCAGTAATCAGTTCTGCCAGATTTCTTTCTGCAGTTTAATACATTAATTATAGAAACATAGAACATAAAGACAGATAAAGGCCACTTGGCCCACCCAGTATGTCAAATTTTTTTCTGCCTTCGATTTTGCTGAAGACTGACTTGATTTACTCGATTACTCACTGATCTGCAAAATAAATGTGTGAACTCCCTTTTTATCAGGCATTGGTAAGACCTCATCTGGAGTATTGTGCTCAGGTATGGTCACCATAAAAAAAGGGGGACATTAAGAAACTAGAGAATATACAGTGAAGGGCCACAAAAGCAATGTCAGGTCTTGAGGACGCCACATATTCAGAGGCTGGATAGATTAAAACCATATACACTGCACTATAGAAGAATTAGGGGGGACATGTGCATGGTATACAGAGGCCTGCAGGACACATCACTATGGGAGGACCTAGAACTGATGCGAAAGAACTGTAAGTGTGAGCCTAGGGGGCATAAGCTCCAATTAACCATGGGCAAATGGAACCTTTTAAAGAGAAGGCACTGGTTCAGCCAGAAAGTGGTGCCATTATAGAACAGCCTTCCGACAGAGGTGGTTATTAGTGGAACAATGGAAGTATTCAAACAAAGGTTAGATAGTTTCTACCCTAGCAAATACAGTCTGGACTGACAATAATGGCAAGCATGAAGGACAAAAGTCTATGTAGCCTGTAAAAACCTATGAAACCTATGAAAATGTTGATTAATGTATTAAACTGCAGAATTAAATTCTGCAGAACTGATTACTGACACTGATCAGTTCTGCAGAATTTCTTTCTGCAGTTTAATACATTAATCCTCAGTTAATTAATTCATTCTGCTGTTCTGTTGGAATTTCCATGAAAGTTGCCAAAGTGCATTCCAAAATTCTGAGGAAGCAAAATTCTGACTTTTGCAGAAAATCCGCCATCAGAATTGTATTTTCACAAGGCCCCATTCAGATGAATGTGGGACCTTCTAGCAACATTGGCAGCTGTTCAGAAGAGAGGGACTGTGTTCAAGTCAATCTGGAACCAGTGCACTGGGACAAAAGTTAGAAGTTTATCTAACCAGCTTTTAACCTCAGATGTGAGGGTTTGAGTAGTGGTGCACATAGGAGCAACATTTCCAGGAGAGTGCTTGAGCCTTGTGTTCTCTGCACACAGCAACTCATGCCAGCAATACTACAGATAAGGCTCCAGCATCCCACGATTACATTAGCAATCAGATAAGGAAAAATCTTTTGTGGAAGATACTGTACACTAATGTATAGAGCATCTGTAACAAAATGGATGAGTTCCACATAATAGCAGCTGCAGAGCAGGAAGACATCATTACCCTCATCGAAATGTGAGCCATTCAAGGTCTAAATATTCTGAGCTGCACACTAGTTAGAATAGGCTGAGAGACTACAGCTGGGGCAGGGAGTGACAATGTATGTTAAAGAGGGTATAAAAGTAATGGAAGATAAATAATTCTGGGGGAGTGGAATCACCCTGTTTACAACTAGTTGATGGAGGAGAAAAGAAGTACACAATAAAAATGCTCTACAGACAGCCTAACCAGTAAGAGGCTAGGAATGAAATGATTGTGCAGGAGATTACTAAGGCAGCGGGTCAGCCAGAACAGTGATTATGGGAGACTCCATTAGCCCAGACATACTGTAAACTAGCAAAAGCATGCAGCAAGCAGCCAACCACATCAGACATTAATCAGAACTATACGTGATGGTTTCTTTAGACTACAGGTACACACTCCAACTAGAGAGGAGGCTACACTGGACCTACAGTAGTTTAGTATAACCAGTACTTCATCAAGAACATAAAAAATGAAGTGCCAATAGGATTAAGTGTCCACAACTTCATTATTGCTGTTTTTTTCTAATTTTATTTCTTACCCACAAGATCCTTTAGGCAGAATCTATTTTCAAAGGGTCTAGGGTCATATACAACAGGAAAGCATAGTTATAGGTATAGAACATATTTATTTATTGAATGACGAGTTAAGGACTACGAGAATATTACTTATTTACAATGATAATTGACATGGCAAGATACTGCCATTAGTGGTGAGATATTGCATGTGAGTGGACAAAACAAAACCAGTGCCAAGGTGTCAGACTTAAAGAAGGTTGACTATTGCTAAATGGGGCCTATAATAGATGCACAGCTAGTGGACATACAAAAGGAGGAAGAATCAGGAAACAAGCTGAATAGCAAATAAAACAATACATGATTCAGGGAACAAGTTGATGAGTAAAAAAGAAAAATGATAGAGGAAGCGGCCCCGCACCAGCAAATGGGCATCTCAGCGTCCAGTGGCAGTGGACAGCAGAGCATGAGGTACATCCCAGAGGTGCTGGTTGATGGGACTGGCCCAGCTGGGGGTAGGTTGGTAGATGGGATAGATAACTGAATAATAAAAAACACTATACAGGGCGCCAGCCAGGATGCAGTGCAGCACCATGCAAAATTACTGCAAAATGCTGCAGTATGCTGCAGACAACATTGCAATTCAATGGCAATTTGTCATGCAGTATTTTGTGACATGTCATTTACTGCAAGGTACTGTGCTACATTTTGGCTGGCTCCACTGTAGTTAAATACTAAAAAAATTTGCAGTGAGTAACAAGAAGATAGCATTCAGGGGGTATAATGCCGGACAAAATAATAAGATCAGGGCCTCATGCAAGGAGAATCTGGCCATTAGCTATGGCACCATAAAAAAGGCCTACAGTAGACATACAACCAAAGACTGCAGACAGAGCTAAGAGTGATAACAAGACATTCTTCAGACACTGTACAGGCAAGAGAAAAGAAACGCTAAGGACAGCATAGAGAGGCTCAAAAAGTATTGGTGCATTATGCTTCAAGGATATACAAAATTACACATACTGCAATAATACAAATCACCCAGGGGCATCATTAGCCCAAAAAATGAGGGCATTGGCCCCCCAGTTTAGGCTGGTGCCCCCAGTCTTTTCCCCTGCCCTACTCTTCCTTTAAAATGTAGTGTAAGGATCTGCTTTCAGGGACTAGTGGACTCCTCACTTCAGCCCGACCTGGGCTTGCGGCTCGTGCTGCAACCTTTGGCCAGTCGCTAGCACCCTCCGGCCCACCTGTCTATCCTGCCCAAGCGACCAGTGGACTCCTCACTCCAGCCCAACCTGGGCTTGCAGTTCATGCTGCAACCTTCGGCCTGCTGCCAGCACCCACCGGCCCACCTGGCTTTCCTGCCCAAGTGACTAGTGGACTCCACACTCCAGCCTGACCTGGACTTGTGGCTCGTACTGCAACCTTCGGCTGGCCACCAGCACCCACCAGCCCACCTGGCTCTCCTGCCCAAGTACATTAATTTTCCTGTGGCTGAGCACTAATTCCAGATTGGCTTTTTTCCAGCCAACTTGCCTGCTATTGGGGAACTTCTGCTCATTGGGCTTACGGGATTGGTCCTCACACTCAGCTTCCTGGACAATCTCCCCAGCTACACAGACTAGGAATATTGATTCCCTGAACCTGCTTTTTCTCTGGCCCACCTGCCTCAACCCCAACCGCTATTAAATGCGCCTCCTCCCCTGCCTTTCTTTGGCCACTCCCCCCTTCCTTCTCCTGATTTGCCAACCGTAGTGCTCTAACCTCATAATTGGAGCCTTATCTGGAGCTCACCCTGCCTCTTCCCCAGGGCTTCTAATTCCCCAAAACAGCACAGTTTTCTTCTTTTCTCCCCCTTGTTTCTCCTTTTCCTCCTCAACATACATCTAACAATCGCCATTAACCTTTTCTCATCTCTCCCCTAACAATACCCTCCCTATCTGACCTCCTGCCTCTCTGTATCACTATGCTTGTGTTCATCGGACACACTGGGCTCCCTCAAGGGGGCCCTCATCCACCTGTCCTCTATTTTGAAGAATACTCTCACCTCAGCCCTTACTGCACAATTACCTCCATGCTATACTGCAACATATCAGTCTCACCCAAGCAGGTCATCCCTGCCTGGCAACACCTGTTCCCCACAACAGAACCCTCCGCAGAGACTTCCTCTACTTCCACTCCCCCTCATATTCATGTCTCATGCAGACAAGCCCACAACCTGGGCTGCCCTAAAATGACAATGAAAAATCTACTCCAAATCATTTAAATCCTACCTTGTTTGCCTAGCCCTGCTACTTCTCATCCTGTCTGGTAATATTCATCCCAATCCAGCCTCCCCTCCCCCCAAAAAAAAAACTAGGTGCGAGTATCCAAAAAGCAGGCACATTAACTTTTGCATCCCTTAATATCTGCAGGACTGTAACAAAGCTGGATAGCCTAGAAGCATGGGTAACTGTCCATTATCCTGATGTCTTGTCTGTAGTTGAAACCTGGATCTCCCCTAAAATTCTTGATGTTGCTGTGAATCTCCCAGGCTATAGGATCTTTCAGCATGATCAGATATCTAAACGTGGGGGAGGTTGAGCAATCTCTCTCAGGGACAACTTACATGGTTTAGCCCTACAGTTACCCTGCCTATGTCCACACATGCATGCCCTAGGCATAAAAGTCCTTCTGAGTGCTCATAACAAAACACTCACCCTGCTATCAGTCTACATCCCCATAAACACTAAGACCATGGCCTCCAAGCAGTTATTGACTGCCTTGGAAACCTAAGCCACACCTCGTAAACCGTTCTTATCGGTGACATTAATATAAATTGGCTTGCCCCCGAAGCCAGCCATTTTAAAGATGCAATCCTCGTTGCCCACTTCACACAGCTCATTGAAGCCTCCACTAGGACCAACTACGGGACAGGTACCAGCACCCTGCTTGACTAGGTTCTCACTAACCTCCCTGAGCATATCACCAATGCAACTGTCCTTCCAGATGATATCAGCGCCCACTCCCCCGTCTGGTTCTGTTGGTCAAACAAGCACTCCAAACCTCCACCTAAAATCATCTTTAACTGAGTCCTAAAGCAGGGTTACACCAGCAACCTAAAAAATTATCTTCTTAACACTGATTGGTCAACTATATATGATGCCAGAGACATTGGTGGTGCGATTGACCAGTTCATCCACTTTTTTAAACTGGCCTGCAACAAACATGCACCTTTCAGAAAATGTAAAATCAAAGGTTACTGCAACCCCTGGCTGGGCCACGACATAACTGAGCTCATGAAAAGCAGGGATGACCTCTGGCATGTAGCCAGTACCACAGGGAAGCAGTCTGACATTAATAACTATAAAAGGGCCAGAAACAACTGCACCTGGATGATCTGAGTAGCAAAAAAACATTATTATAAAGAGGCCCTTGCTGCGCACTGGAAGGATGGCAGAAAGTTCTGGGCAAACCTAAAAGAGGTCACTAATCATGAGCCCAAATCTGCCCCTTCATGTTCAACATCGATGGGACCCCTATCTTCGATCCCTTGTCCATAGCCAACACCCTCAATCTCACTTTTTGCTGATCTCAGTGGAGTCCTCCCTGGTGGCTTTTTCTCCTCTCCTAGCCCTAATGCAACTCTTCAGCCTCCTGAACACCCCCCTTTTTATTTCGAAGCCATCTCCATAGGGGAAACCAGGAAATACCTGTGTAAGGTTCTAGACAAAGGGAGATATAGTGGTGATACTCTTGACCTAAAACTAGTTTCTCTTGCGTTAGAAGAAATCGTATCCCCACTTTCATATGTCCTCAACCTATCTCTCCAGCTTGCAAAATTCCTGCAAAGGTGGAAAGCTGCGGTAGTAACTCCTGTGTTCAAGAATGGTGACCCGGCATTGCCGGGTAATTATAGACCTATTTCCATCCTCCTGTCCCTCTCGAAGGGCCTTGAATGTATCATAGCTGACCGGCTTGCTGATTATTTGGAAAAACACCAGCTGCTCTGTCCTCAGCAGCATGGATTTAGAACTGGGCACAGCACTACGACAACCCTCCTGGAATTCATGGGCTCTATCCACAAAGCTTTCAATCAGTGGCATCTTGTTGGGACAGCCTTCATCGATTTGACAAAAGTTTGCGATACAGTAAACCATGCTCCACTAGCTCGCCAGTTTTCTGCCACTGGCCTCTCTGAAGAGACCACTGCTTGGTTTTGTATTTACCTCGAAGTTCACTCCCAACAAGTGAGAATAGATACTGTCCTCTCAGACAGCAAACCCGTTTGCTCAGGTGTCCCTCAAGGGTCAATATTGGGCCCACTTCTATTCAGTTTGTTTCTGAATAGCCTCCTCAAGCCTGTCAGAACCACATCCTCCTTTATGCGGATGATGCGGTTGTCTTTCACAATGGCACTGATCCAAATACCCTGGAGCAACATCTGGAATACAACTTCTCCAGTGTAGAGAAATGGTTCAATGACCACAAATTGGTTATGAACTAAAAGAAGACAAAGACTATGCTGTTTTCCAGCCTCAAAAGAAACATCGAAAGTACCCTCTTGCCATCTGCAACAACTTGGGATCCTCTCTGGAACTCATTCAACACGTCAGGTGCCTTGGTATTACAATTGACAGTATGTTCTTCTATGCCCTTCACATTGACAATACAGCCAAAGCTGTCAACTCATGCATCAGGCTTCTTTACAGACATAAACATTATCTAACTCCCAAAGCCCTACACATTGCTGTCCATAGCTCTGTTGTCTCTCTCTTGTGGACTATGGGCTGGTCATCTATGGATCTGCTACAGATATTGCGCTTTAGCGCATAAAAACTGCACTCAACAGAGCGTGTTGTCTCGTCGCTTGTGCACCCCAGCTGATGCATAGCTGTGACCTCTATGCCAAGGCTGACTGGCTTTCTCTCAGCAGCCACTTAAAATACCATACCTGCCTTCTAGCCAAAGAAAATCCACCTTGGTCAAAATCCCTCTGGGGTTAGCTAACTTCCCTTTCCATGCATAAACCCCCAGCCCACCTGTAACTCTGAATACCAGTCCTTCCAAGCCCCCAAATGCAGAACATCCCAAGGTCAAAGGTCTTTTGCCTACCAGGCACCATTATGGCTTAACTCCCTGAGTGATAATGTGGCTAACCTGCCCACTTTGGGTGCCTTCAAAGGGAGCCTTAAGCAACAGGTGTTACTTGACTCATTATGTGACTGCTTTCATTAACTCCCTAACTTTGCTCTTCTTGACTACCACCTCCTCTGCCTTCTCCTCCTCCCCCGCCCTCGCTATCCCTAACTTCTGGCCCACTTAAGTGCAAGCCTACACTCTTGACCCAGGTTCCTCTGAGCACTTAATTAAGTGCCTGCCTACTACTGAACACTTAATTTCCAAATGTCACTCTGCTTACTTCACTTCTTCTGTTCTGGACCTGATTAGACTGTAGTATCCCGCCCTCTCCTTGTTATATTATGCTTGCTGTGCTTTTTTGCTAACATGTCCTATTGTATATCCTGCATAAGCAATGGAACTCTGTATAACTGTTTACTTTGTCTGATTTGTCTTGTCTGATTTGTACTGCACCTGACGTGGTACCTTTGTACCTAAGCAGTGTAACTCTGTATAACTGCTTACCTTATCTGATTTGCTTTATCTCATTCATATTGTACTTGACGTGGAACCTATGTAACGAGCTCCTAGCTCAAATGGTACTTCCAAGATTTAAATAAATAAATTAAATAAATACATTAAAGCTCAGCCAGCTGGCAGCCAGCAGTAGTGCAGCAGCAGTGCCAACCTCAGCCTGCAGTGAGTCCTGTGAACTGATGGAACCTCTGCTCTGCCTCCTCCTCCTACCTTGACTTCACTTGCTCTTGATTTTTCCATCCATCGCTCATTCCTGATACTGACTCCTCCTCCATTCAGCCAGTCCAGCAATGCAGTCCACAATGCACTTGCTCTTCTTAGTCCCAGTGGGGCAGTGCCACAGTGGTCCAATCACATGGGGTGGAGTCAGTGGACATCAGACAGGACTGATTGGTGAGTGAGCTGGGGGGGTGACATTATGTCATACAGCCGGCAGCTATGGGGAATAGACTCACTCTGCCCTGCTCCAGTCATGTACGGCCATCTCGGTGCTGTGGGTGGGCAAATGGCTATAATTGGATGGAGCAAGTCTCAGATGGGGTTGGGCTGGAGCCTTGGGGTCTTCTGTGTGCCTTATCTATATAGTGTCACAAGTGTGGTCATCATTTTGATTTTGTGAGAGCAGTGAGAAGGGGTGCTTGATTTTTAGAACAAAACTGATAGAAACAATTCTGCGACTCACTCTGCAGAGCTAGTTGGCACAGCAGTCAGCGTTCTAACTTTGTGCACACACAAGTCACATTGAGAAAAAAATGAAGATCTTTTGCTAAAATAGTACTCGGAATAATGAGAGGCGGGAGGCACTGTTGAGGAAGGGAGAGAGGAGACTCAGAGCAACAGGAGTTGCTGAGCAGCCTGCTGCTGGGCAGTCAGATCTCAAGATCTTCAAAAATTAAAAAAATAAAAATAACAACACTGGGGATAAGGACAGACTGAGGGAGCTTGAGCTTGGTGGCTAGGGAATGAGTACAGGAGCAGTATCAGAGCAGCCTACTGCCCTGCCCTGCAGGCCACAATTTAACATCCAGAAAAAAAGAATCATTGAGGATTTAGGACAATAAATATATATAATAAAAACAGATTGGGAATAATCAGAGAAGGACCTTGGGGGGCAGAGGAGACAAATAGATTGACACAGGGAGTGTGTGAAACAGCAGCAGAAGCTGAGCAGCCTGTCTTGAACTGAAGAGCTACTGCAACAGTGTATGTTTCATGTAATTCTGAGTATTGCCTATACAACCTTGTGATATATAACCAAAGAAAAAAATAAAAAGGCAGGCATGTTTTTTTTTTGCCCAGACCGCCATTGCTAATTACTTAATTGCCAACAGACTTGGGATATCTCCCCAGAAAAAACAGAAGGGCAGGGTTTTTTGATTGCTTACAGCCTTGGGATATACAGTTGATCCAGTAAAAAGTAAACAAGCATAGCTTGTTGTTTGCCCACCACTGTCAGAAATTACTTGATTGCCCACAGTCTTGGGGTATATGGCTCCAGAAAACAAAAAGGCATTTGTTTTCATTTGTCTACTACAATTAAGAATTACTTGGTTGCTTACAGATTTGGTTTCGTATACACAATCCCTATGCCTGTCTTGCTGCAGATTTAATAGAAAATGCTTTTAAAATGCACCATTTGGTACACAATTATTCAAAATTTCTTCCATGATAAATCCACCATTATCCCACCTCCCCATTCCCAGGTGCTATTTGGCTTGAGGCAAAAAAGAAACTTGTTAATTTTTATCTGTGCTTGTGAGCACTTGGGTCTAAGACTAAGGTCCCGTCCACACTACACCACTCAGACCCCGTATCGGACAGAAACCGTTATAGCCAGGGAGTGGTACAGTGTGTCCACACTGCAGCAGTGACCGGTACCGCCAGTCCATACCTCGGGAACCAGGTGACCGTTACTGCTGTGCCCAATCCCACAATGCAGCTCGCGCTACGGGCCCTGCAGGGGACCATTACCACCCATCCACACTAACGCCGGTAACGTTACTGAGGCGGGACCGGTTTCATAACCGTGGTTGAAACCACCTCATATGTGGTTTCAACAGCAGTTATGAAAACACCTTCTGTAATGTTACAGGTGTAAATGCAAACTGTTGCGGTAACGGTTTGGGCACTCTGTAATGTTACAGAGGCATAGTGTGGACAGGGCCTAAGGCAGTACACCAGGTATGTTCTGGTTCACTGGTTCAAATCACCTGTTGTGTATTTCAGGATTTCAGCTACAAAATCCCTATGCTTGTCTTGCTGCAGATTTGATAGAAAATGCTTCTAAAATGCACCATTTGACAGCAACTTCTTTTAAATTTATTCCATAGGTAACTTCCCCTGGATTCACTTTTTTGGGTGAAGTCACTTATGAGGGCATTCCCCAACCCCCCACCCCCACCCCCACACTTTTAGAATCCTGCTGACACCACTGAAATCACCATGACAAAATGTAGACTAGTTCTGCTTTAAACATGAGGGTATGGTGCCACATGGCCTCTCACATAATCTGCAAAAGCTGAAAACAGAAAAAACAGACATGTGTTCCTTAATTGGATTCATCAGTGTACGTCATCTGTACCTGAACCCAGGAGAATGGTAAACAGTGTTATGATGGTCTGACTGAGCTGGTACAGAGTAAGCACTAAATAAGAAAGTGATCTAAAATACAGCAAAACTTAGTGCAAAAGTACTGGTGTAAGGGTTGCCCTGGAAGGGCACTGGCAACAAAGTAAAGTTTTCAAGAAATACAACATTAATTGTACCCCAGAAATTCAAAGCCCCATGGAAAATATATATACAAATTACCATGAAAGAATTTAGCTTTGCTCTCTTTAAGCAGTAGAGCATAGTGCAAAATGACCTCACACACAATCTACAAAGTCTGAAAACAGAAGAAACAGACATGTGTTTTGTACTTCTACTACATCTGTATCTCAGCCCAAGTGAAAGGGAAACCATCCCTATAGATGGCCCTATTAGACTGGGTCATAGTGACCTCAAAATAGGAAAGCGCTCTAGAGGACAGAGAACCTCCATGTAAAAGCACTGAAACAAGGGTTTCCCTAGAATGAAATCTTTTTCTTTCAGAGTGCTAAATTATTGTGGGTGTGTCATAATCCAAACTAGTAACACAGCCATAGAGCTGCTTCCCATTTGGCACCATACTCACCTGTTTAAAACAGAACCAGCTAAGATCTTTTCACGGAAATTTGCATATTCTTCCCATGATGCTTTACATTACTGTGGCATGTTTAATTTTTTAATTGCATTTGTTTGTTGAATTTTGTTGACCCGGTAAGTCCACTGGGCATAGAAGTCCTTTTTTAGGGGCGACCAGGGGGGTTACAGATGGTAAGCAATTGAATTTGAACCAGATTAAGCTGTTTGTGGTATTTTAGTGAATGAGGGAAATCTGGCCAGGATACCGGGGGAAATTTCCCTACTCTTTTCGATAAGTGCCATGGGATCTTTAATATCCACTTGAACTACCACCAATCCAGGCAGATGGAACCTCGGTTTAACGTCTCATCCAAAAGACAGCACCTCAGAAGTGCAGCACCCCTCTCATGCTGCACTACAGTGTCAGTACTGGGGTATTAACCCAAGTGCCAGATGTGGGAACTGCACCCACAGCGCTCTGATCTCCCAGCTTCAGAGGCGAGTGTGCTACCTACTGAGCCACTGACACTTTAAACTTGGCTTTATTGCCAGTGCCTTTTCAGTGTAACCCTTCCTGCAGTGCTTTTGCATTGAGGATATTTGTCTTCTAGAAAGCCTCAAGGAGGATAGGGACAAAGCTGAAATGGATGGTACACTACCTAAAAGCATAAAGAGATACCAGGAAAATAAGGGTTTAAAAAAATGGTTGTGAAAAACATCACTGAGGATACAGCCCTAAAAATAATTCAGATGCTAAATGTGAACAAATGATCAGGACCAGACGAGATACATCCAAGGGTGCTGAAAGTGTTAAGCAGGTCTATGGCGGTACAATTGACTGATCCTTATAAGGAGTCAGTACTAAGGATGTACTGGTAGACTGGAGAATCAGAAATGCCCCTTGCACAACAGCAGGGACATAGACAAACCTGGCAACTGGGAGCACACTCCCCAATGATGCCTTGAGCGAAATCAGTGGCAATTCAGTGCTGGGTGTTCCCTACTGGTGTCCTATTTTGTGAGGTTTGTGGTTTATGGCACTTTATGAATAAAACTAGCATTTATATGTCTAATTTTGTCTGAATGTGCTTTATTTGAGGGTTTGGATGGTGCTGGGATTTTTGTGTTCTTTGCGACCAGGAACTAAAGCAAACCTGGCTACCAGGCAGTAAGTCTAACATCAGTATTAGGGAAGATAATGGAAACTATCAAGGAAAGGATAGTGGATGATGTGGAAGAAAATAAACTTGCAGATAAGAACCCCACAGACCTACAACAGGAAGACCATGTCAAACAAACCTGATATACTTCTTGAACATGCTCATACACGGTAGGCAAGCATAGCAGACCTGCTATACAGCACATTGACTTTAGAAAGGCATACACAGTGCCACATATGAGGTATATCAAGAAAGTAGGTTAAAAGTGGCTTGTGAAGAAACTTAGAAGGCAAATATATAACTGGATATAGGACATGAGGCAGAGAGTTGTGCTGAATGATAAATACTCAGTTATCAGAAAGGTGAGAAATGGAGTCCCACTGGTTAAGTACTGGAACAAGCCTTGTTTGGTATTCTCACATATGATATGGGGAAGAGACTGATCAGCAAGTGTGTCCATCTGCAGATGACACAAAGCTGTAATAAAGGGCTGACACCGAGAAAGAAAAGAATGTAGATGGATGTGAATACCCAAAATGTAAAGTGTTTTAAATTGGCAAGAGAAATCCATAAGAGAAACGTAGCATAGATGGAACTGAGGTAGACTCCTCATATTAGAAAACAGAGCTGGGTGTAATTATAAACAGTAACCTGATGAGTCTAGTCAGTATATATGGGAATGCTACTAGAATATTGCAGATGGGGATTCACACAATACAGTAAACCGTAATCATGCCATGTACAGCCTCTGGACAAACCACATATAGAGTACTGCATGCATCATTAGAATCTTTATCTAGAATAGGAAAATATACACCTGACAGAATACATTAAAAGGTGACTAAAATGGTATAGTGTCAGCAAAACAGGAACTACCAGGATGGGATTGTAGACCTTAATATGTAATCTCTAATGGAGAAAAGGGAAATAGGGATCATTGTAGAGACCTACAAATTCATGAGGGAAAAAATAGGGTGAAGACCAATGAGCAGGTAAGACTATAAGTTCATACAAACATCTGGGGCACCATACAAATGTGCACTGAGGTGCTGCACAGTACATTAGTTGCAAGGATCATCTTACAGTGCAGTTCAATGTTATGCTCCTCTGTGCCATACAAAGAGATCACATGCCTTTCCATATTCTGGCAAAATGGTCACTACATAGTCTCTGGGAAATATGTGGGGGCTGGTATACTAATGAAACCCGGTACTATGCACAGTCACTTCCAAACCCCCATGTCTGCTGCTGCATCATATATCCTCAAGGAGGGAGGAGGTGATTCTGCCACTGTATAGGTCATTAGTTAGACCACACCTGGAGTACTGCATGCAGTACTGGCGTCCATATCTGAAGAGGGACATTAAGTTACTGGAGGGGGTGCAGCACAGAGCAACAAAGATGATCAAGGGGCTGGGGGACTTATCATACGAGAGGAGGTTGAAGGAGTTGAACATGTACTCACTGGAGGAGAGGAGAGACAGGGATGACATGATTGAAACCTTTAAATACATGAAAGGAATAAACAAGACGGGTACAGAGGGGCTGTTCAAAGTAAGGGAGGGGAGGGCCACCAGGGGCCATGATATGAGACTGGAGCAAGGAAGGTTCAGGAGGGAGATGAGGAGACACTTTTTTACAGAGAGGGTGGTGGCTGGGTGGAATGCGTTACCTGCTGAAGTGGTATGCAGTAGAACAGTGGACTGCTTCAAATGAGGATGGGACAGGACAAGGGGGAGGGTTAATGAAGGGGAAGGGTGGAAGGGAGGGGCAGCTGCAGAATAAGGGGTGTTAGCTGCACATTCGAGCAGACTTGATAGACCTCTAGGCCTTTATCTGCTGGCAAATTTCGTATGTTCGTATCATGCAAAGTGTACCTTCACTAAAGAACTTCTGAAAGCAGTTCCATTGGATGGCTGCATGTATGTGGCAGGTGGACAGAGACATCACCAAGGTAATAACATGGAACCAAAATAAGTAAGAGACCAGTGTTGGAACTATGCCATATAGTGGAATGTGGATCGAGAGAGGGATATACTGGATACCAGGGGAAGTGAACTACATACCAGCTCATTCAGGAACAACAAGAGCACAACAGAAGACCATTGTGGGTCATGGACACTACAAATGGCAATGACCCACACTCGGGCTCTATGGTACATGGTTGGGTGGTAGGGGATGACATCTGCAGTAGCATCTGATGCCATGTCCTGTGGACATGGCATCACACCAGGTAACTGTCACAGTTCTATGCCAATAGGCCTATGATATACTGTATATTTGCAGCCAAAAATACAGTTTGCAAACACAAGCATCTGCTGGACATCATTTGCACTGCGACTTAGCCACCGGAGAAGACTCCTTCCCAGCTGTTAAGTCTAGGCTTTGTTTACAGCAGATTTTGTGTATAGAGAGCCCATGTGTACCCACAAACACGACCACCGCCACCACCAGTGTGATAACCTCCGACTGTCAGAAGGAAACTTCAGAAAGGTTCTTCTTTATGGAGTGTGGTGAGACAGTAGAACAGGCTATCCATGGGAAGTAGTTAAAGATGGCTACATATTAGACTTCATGATAAAATGTGATAGACACAGTGGGAAAACCATCTGTTCTTAGCCATCTACAGCATTTATCTATTACCTTTTTTGAACTTGTTCTTGGAATTAAAATCTAATTTCATCTAGGCATGTAATATTCCCTATTTTGACATTTTGTGTAATATAAATTTTTGACAAGATCATAAGTAAAGTAAAATACATTTCATTTAAAATATTCACATATAGCAGAGCAATTAAGGTCTACTAGTACAATTTGTTACAGCAATGGCATTCAAATACAGCAACAAACCCATCAAAGTCCTATTTATTATGACATTCTTTCACAACGATATACTGTAACATTGTTCTCAATGGACTCAGTGATGTTTGTGCTGTGACATGACCCTGAAAGAAGGAACTTTATGTGTACTGCCACTGTAATACTATATTTTTTCATAACAATAAGTGGCTCATTCAGGAAATTTTAAATGAGTTGAGTGACCTTTTCTATTTGGCTAAGTTTTCAGAGGAAATTTAAAAAGCTTACAGGTTATTATGGTGTTTCCAAATATGTCAAACTACTAAAGCTTCTGTGACTTAATAACAGGAACATACTATGGTTTCATATAATTAAATTATGAAGCCATATTGAAAGTATACAAGAGTACTACTTTTTTACTTTTTCATATACAGTGGTGCCAGCCAGAATGCAATGCAGTACCTTGCAGTATTACTGGAAAATACAACAGTATGCTGGAGGCAACAGTGTAATTCAATGCCAAATAAGCCCTTTTGAGACATAATATTGACTTGCATGTCAGTTACTGCAAGGTACTGTATTGCATCCTCACTGACTCCAGTATAGCTTAATTTTTCTCTGCAACCTTCCACCCATCAATGGGCCTGGGTGCATACCTTGGTGGTGCCCTCCCCATCGCTATCCTCTGCTAGCCGCCGCATACCCTGCTTGCAATGGGGGGTATGCAGTATGGGGCCTGAGACCATCACCAGATGTCACCACAACAGTGGTGTGGTTTTAACCTCCATTTTCAGTCTCTCAGCTCCATGTTGTGCAAAGCTTCCAGTGGCCCAGAAGATTCAATACAATTGTGTGCAGGTGTCATCCCTTATGAATGAGCTAGCTCTGTCCCCAACCACACCTGGCAACTGTGTCACTAAAGCTTGATGTCATCCTTCCCCAGGCTGACTAAGATTGTACTCAGCAGAACTCTGAACCTTGGCTGCTCCAACTGTGGGTCATCGAGTCAACTCCAAAACCTGGATTGCTTGCAAGCACGGAGGCACATTATGCTGATGTTGGACCATCAGGTGGCCAGAAAGCACTAGTTTTTCATGGTTTTCTCAATACTTTATAAAGCATCAGCCATCAAAGGAGCTGCACGTGTGGCAGGTGGAGGGAAAGATAGGGAATTCAAAAGAAAATATGTTTAGTACACACAGTCTCCTTAAAGAAAAACATGTTAAATCAGAAATACTGATTTGGTGTTTCAAATAAGCATCTGCTCTAAAGGTTTACAGTGTCACTCTATTATTGCCATGTGAGTAAAACTGAACTGCTGGTCAGCACAATGGCTATGCTAAAGCATGGAAAAACTTCAATACATCTGCATCCAGAATATGAGTGGGTGTTATCAGGATCTCAGCCCTTACAGAAATAATAATATTAAATATGTTTTCATGCTGAACACATAAAACTAAAACTACCCATGTGATACATGTGCTGCAAGCATGATTTAAATGTTAAATTGGAATTGATTGCATATATGTGACATGCATGCAGCAAGCAAGTGTGGAAAGCTTGCTTTTTATATTAAATTGGAACAGACTGCATGCATGTGCCATGTGTGCAAAAAGCAAGAGGTCACCGATAACTGCATACATAAAAGTTAAGTGTTTGGCTCAGGGTCACACCATATACAAGTGGGAATTGATAAGATTCAAACCCAGGTCTTCAGGTGTGCAATTCAGTGCCTTTAACCACTAAGCTATACTGCCTGCACACATGTGGCTCGCTTGTACTACAATATAACTCTGCATACATTTGTACGCATGCGGCATGCTTATAGACACTGATATGCTTTTTAGTTTTCTTGTTCACCCTGATCTCAACTGCACAGCTGAACTGTAGCACACATACCAAGAGAAACACAGGTGGTTCTTCCCACCCTCAATACACACAGTTACCCATAGAATTAGTTAATTACTTCTGTCTGGACTGTACTCCTACTATTTCTCTCCATTGTTTTGAATGCTTCAATGCAAACAGACTTTAGGAGCAAACACAAAAGTTGCCATAACTCGACACACACCAACATGGCCAGTCCCCCACCCACCCCTGCACACAGTGTAGTGGGTGTAGCGATGCTGCTACAGACAGCCCATCAAGTATAGATATAAGTCTAGAATCTCTAACCTGAGTACTAGGGAGCCAAAGGCAGGAATCTTTAAAAGATGATGTCCATGGGTCAGAGTGCAGGGGTGTACACCCTTGAAATGAATGGAGTTATTTTTTATTACTATTTTTTCATCATAATGGCAAGTTGGAGAATAAAGAAGGCCACTGTTTTACTAACAAGGCTCTTGTTAGTTGAGTGGTGGCCTTCATTAATCTCCAGTTCCCCATCAGTGATGTATAAAATAGTAATAAAAAAATGCCACCATTCATTCCAATGGTGCATGACCCTGCAGTCTCTCTTCCCTATGTCATAATGTGCCTGAGAAGTGGGGATGTGAAGGTCAGCTTCACTTTGGGGGGAGCCATAAACCTGACTATAGTGAGGCTCCAATAGTCTGTGCATACTGCATCACTCAAGTGTCCCTGAATGCAAGGGACAGCCATCATTTTACCCCTGAAAACTGCTCAGCCCCTCATCCATCCTTTACGGAAAATATACTGCTCATGCAGAGGATGTCCTGTAAATTTTGACTTTATGACAGGGGCGCCATTTCAGATTTTAGCAGGGGGAGAGCCAACAACCAGTGGAGGCCAGGTGCTAATTAGCCCCTGGGTGGCAAGCTCTAGAATGTCTGGAACATCTCTAAAAGGTAAAACTTATTTGTTATGACTGAAAAGTGATATGCAAATCAGGAAAAATTTGAATGTATAAGATTTATCTGTTTATACCCCAGAGCAGTGCAACAGATTTAGACTTAAACCCACCAGGTTACTAACCATTTTTTTCCTGGCTGAAGTTCTGAACCCCCCTCCCCCCAAAAAAAACCCTTTGTCCCGATTTCTCTCTCTGACTCCATTTCAATCAGTGCCCATCCCATGCAGGTTGTAAAGCCACCCAAAGGCACAGAAACATGAAAAACACATCAGTATTTCAGTCCTTTCACCTTCCTCAATCCGCCTGGAAAAAAAATGTTTTACTTACCCGGCCACCTGGCTAGAACCTGTGGCCTGGCCCAGTGTGCCACCAGCCCAGTTTTCAGTCTGCTCCTCCTCTGCCCTTCTGCCAGAAGCTGGATGTTAGAACCGGCCATCCTAGGTCCACAAAGTTGTACGCAACCAAGTCACCTCACCAACCAAACCTACCCAACCTGTGTTGCTTGCTTTTTGCATATCTGCTGCTGCTCTGCACAATGCCTATGAAGGCTGCCCACACTGCTGCCACCACTGCTACTAGGCCTAGCTTGCTGCCACGGGAGCCTGTGCTGTTTTTTTTCATGAGGTGAGCCTTGTGGAATAAGTAAGTAAAAAACGAAAAAAAAACACACCCCCAAGCACTCCAGATCCAGGAGGACTGCTAACCCTCCAGTGAAGGTGGTCAAAAATACCACAAACTACAGATTGATGATGCAAAAGTACTGTTTTTTAATTCCAAAAATAACAACTAAGGTTAGTAGTGGCACAACAGTTATGTGCAAGGTCCCCAGTGCTGCACCAATTAAGGCTTCATCAGGGAGATGGTCATTGTATACATGACTCTCCTTTTATACCAAACAGATTCAAATTCTGTGACATCACATGTATCGGCCAATCAAAATGTCCAATTACAGAAGCATGGAAATCAGTGATTTAAACAAAAGATACAAAGGTAGAAACAGATTACTATAATCAAATTAACATTGGCAACATGTCTGAGTGAAAATTTAAGAAAAATTATAAAGTTGATGGTAATAGCCAATCAGATTGCTCGGCTTTAAATTTGCCAACTTTTGAATTAAATGATTTCAAATTGATTCTAATTCCATCTTGCCATATTGTTAAAGAACTTTCGTGTACCAACAACCTCATAACACAATGAAAAAGCAAGAAAATATCCAAGCTGTTTCTTGCTTTTCATTGTGTTAGGAGGTTGTTGATACACGAAACAAAATCGATTTAAGACCATTTCATTCAAAAGTTGGCAAATTTGAAAAAAGTGATCAGATTGGCTGTTAGCATCAATTTTAAATTTTTTTCTGAAATTTTCACTTAGTCATGTTGCCACTGTTACTTTGATTATAGTAATCTGTTTCTACCTTTGTATCATTTATTTAAATCACTGATTTCCATGTTTTAGTAATCAGACATTTTGATTGGTCGATACATGTGATGTCACTATATTTGAAACTATTTGGCATAAAAGGAGAGACACGTATGCAAGGGCCATCCCCTGAAGAAGCCTTAATTGGCTAAGCGCCGGGGACCTTACACGTAACTGTTGTGCCACCACTAAACTTTGTTGTTATTTTTGGAATTAAAAAACAGTAATTTTGCATCAGCAATCTGGTCTTTGTGGTATTTTTGACCACCTTCACTGGAGGGTTAGCAGTCCTCCTGACTCTAGAGGGTGTTTTTTTTGTGTGTATTTAGGGCACGCAGCCCTCACCCGCACTCTGCCCCAGCTTTGCAGCATGGTGCTTTTGGTCCATTAGAGTAAGTAAGTAGCCTAGTGTTAAGTTAGCTTCTAGCTCACCCTCTGCCCCTTCTGCCACCAGGGGAGATGGAGACTCACTAAGAGTAAACAAACAAAAATTTGTCACCACAACACTGTTATTGAGAGTTTAGTGCTCACCAACTCCTCCAAGCTGTAGTGTGCAGCCTATCTACTCTGTGGCGGGACAGACAGTATCATACTTGTGTGACTCATGTGCTTGAATGGTGCTCCTCCACTCAGTGTTCCCATTCATGCATGACTGTATGTGATTCATGTACAAATTATAAAATTCAAGCACATTTTTGTGTGCACCCCCATAGTTCTGTTTAAAGCACAAGTGCCCCACAAAAAATTTTGTTGCAATGGTACAGTGAACCCTTGTAATTTAGTTTGTGCCCCTAAACATTTTTGGATGGGGTACAGTGAACCCCCAGATCTGCAGTCTTTATGGGAACACTTCCTCCATGTCACATGTGATGGTGCCACCACTAATAGGTGGAGAGAGTGGACAACACAATACAGACACAGTCGAGTCAGGAGTGCACCTGCAGCATGAGCACACACAGGCTAGTCGGGCACTTATTGTGCAAAAGATGAAATCCAAATTTAATGCCTATATTGCCACACCATAGGAACAACCTAGGCTCAAATTCAGGGGAAGGGGAGCAACTTCCCCCCTCAGCATAACCTAAATGGCACCTCTGCTTTATAGTAGAAATTCCTTCTCTGGTGCTAATAACGGTACAGGTAAATACAATGGTTTCCACTGTGTTCTGAGGTACTGTATCTCCATATTTCAGGATGTGTCCTGATCATCGTGGGGGTCAGTGTCACTCATTGTCCTTCATTTTCAGTGTCCATGTCCCTCATTTTGGTGACAAATTATGAGGTATGGTGCATGCTTCCAAGACCCTACTCAGCACAAAGAGTGTAGTGTATATGCTCCATACAGAATGACAAAGGGAAAGTAAGTGAGCTATAACAGTCATGGAGAAACACACTTGTAGCACTAAATATGCAGAAGGGGATTTGCATGGCCCAAAACAAAAACGTCAGGCTTCACAACACAGAGGCCTCAGTTTGCACATCTGGAATAGGGGATGTTGGCTGACTATATCCTAATCATGTAATGCAGTAAGGAATCAATACTTTGCAAATAATGGCAATTTAATGACAAAAATCAAAAGCCATTAAACGACTTGCCAAAGGATCAGAATTCATGGGTTTATTTAATTTTAATGGGAAATCATTGAAAAATGTATTTTAATGGCTCTAATTGCTAGCAGTAGTATGAGAAATAGAAACTGATGTGTTTGATTCCGTGTCATTTGAGCAAATATTATTGGGCGACTGCAACATGAGCAACTACATATGAGCGACTGTCAACAGCGCGACTGTGCAGTACAGCAACATCAATTCCAATGAATATTCTACTACTGCACCTGAATATTGTATGGAACACTACTCAAATATTCCAGCTGGGACAATGGTACTGATGGTACTCCCGGCACCTCCAGTACACTTGTCCATGAACATCCTTATCCCTCCGATATACAAAGCCACCATAGACCAGCAGCAGCATCCACCTCTGGCTCCTAGTGAACTCTGTCTCCATATTCTGCAAGTGTTCCCCGCAGGAACCCACCCACCTTTATCCCCCTTCACCCACAGGTGCACCCATGTTTGATGGGGGGGTATGCCCCCTGCACCCACCACGGGGGGCTGTGGCCCCCAAACCCACCCTATCTCTTAAATTACAACACCATGCCACACACTGACACAGAGGGTAGACTATGTCATTGTTCACTTATATTTAGTAGTCACTGAAATGACCAATCACTCAAATGTGTCAGTCGCCATAAGTGTACAGTCACCCATTCAGGAATCGCTCAATAAAAGTCACCCATCTGTCTTCACCCAAATTACTGCACTCATTTGATGTGCTACCATGTGTTCTTTTAGATGAGATTTGCACCAGCCTAGTTGCTGCACACATGGCACGTGTGCAACATGTGAACCTGATGTGATTTTTAAATGATGTTCATACCAGCTTATCTGCTGCACTCATGTCAAGCATGCAACATGCATACCTGATGTGATTTTTAGAAGATGTTCATACCAGCTTACCAGCTGCACACATGTCAAGCTTGCAGCATGCAAACTTGATTCGCTTTTTAGATCAGGTTCGCTTAGGATCACTTTGTGTATGCAAACCACAAGCAAACATTACACAATTAAGCATGTGGCATGCATTCTGCATGTACACAGCACACTTCTATTTCTGTAAGGGAGAGGAGATAGAAGCACCCTTTGCCATTGAAGTCAGCTATTGCAACACTAAGCACTGTCTTGGAAGTCAGAGGGAGTTAGGGTGTCAACTTGCTCAAGCAAAGAAAATTGCATCCTAATCAAACCATCAACATTACAGATCAAATTAGGTCAAATGGATCACAAGGGCTTGACTGTCTTACATTTGAATTAACACGAGTGACAAAAAAAAGTTCAATAAACCAGTAATGTGATTTCTACGCTCCCTGCTGTGACAGTTTGCTCAACATTTCTGGAGTTAACACCATTTGAAACAAGTTTATTTTCAACAAATTAATGTGCTTTCCTGAAATTGGAACACTTGTAATGGCCCTCTAGGAATTCCATGTCTAAAACTCTCTTTATAACTTTATTGTTGCTACCCTGGCATTCTGCCTTGCAAGCAAAGGAACATATATTACATCCAATGTCCAAAATGCAGGGTTGACATGAGAGAATATTGCAGCTTGGTATTAAAATTAGCAATAGAATCAGGGCATATGATGGTTTTAGTTCCTTCACATTTGGATAGCCTTTTGATTTTCATTGGCCTTGTTTTTGGTATCAGATTTTTAAAAATGTTTTTTCTTTAGTTTCTGCAGTACTGTATTGTAATTATAAGATGCAGCCTCATTTCATGGTGAACTTGGTCTTTTGACTGCTTACAACTCACTTATCTTTTGGAATAGGGACGTGATAGTTTATGGGTCATCTGCCCAGATATCTCATGATTTGGAACATTTTATTAAACTGAGAAAGACATTTGAGAAAATTTAAATGTCAAACATACAGTATTTCAAACTGTTTCTAAGAAAAATTAACAATTTAACAAAGAAACAGTGTGGACCTCGGTACCCAAAACATAACACACCTGGGGGATCTGCTCCACATGATCAAAACTCAGAAAAGCCACACATACAGAGGAGTTAAGACCCACTTGCTGGAACTAGTTTTGGTATTTTAAGACATGTAAACACTACTGACTGATATCAACTTATTTAGCTCCATATCAGTCCTGTTGGTACTGGCTCTTTGATACAGATCTGTGTGCATGCAACTGCCTAGCTTTTGCATTTTATCACTTGATTCAGATGTAATAATTAATGTTACTGATTTTGTATTCCAGATTGTTTCTATATTGAGAATGCTTTCCACATGTTTGGTTTTCACTCACTTTGCTTTTGAAATTTAAATCTCTGACAAACTCAGTTCACAATCCTAGTACCTCTTGGCCAGGATATTCAAAGCAGTTGCAACAGCACAAGTGCGGACTTGCACCAAGGAGCGATATTCAGTGAGAGCCATTGTGCGGTGCAAGTCCCATTACGCCAATGCACAACTATAATGAATGCATGTGCAAGAGCAGGGGGCGTGCCCATGAATATGTGGTGCAGTGCGATATTCAACCATGGCACCATGGTGTAAGTGCGAAGCAAACCCTGGATGCGCCGAGCAGACTTCAGCCTATAAACACAGGGTGCAAGCATACAGACAGCACTTGCACCAGGGGAGAATATCTGGGAATTGCACCCAGTGCAGCTACAGTTGTGCTGGAGCAGTCCCAGTCCTACCTGTCAGGGGGATGCAGTGGCACGTTGTATATGTGCCCTGCGCATTATGTGCTACATTCAAAGGTGATGCATCATGGCACATATCCTTTGAATATCTCCCTGCCACCTCAGTTGTGCTATTGAAGGGTGCAGTCTGAATATTGGGCCCCTGGATTTAATCCTGATTAAGCTTTAACATCTGTTCAATGTGATTTCAACTCATTTCAAAGGTGGCTGCTTTCTTGTGAACTGGTTTTAAATTCAGGGAAGACAAAAGTGATGGTATTTTCAGGCCTAATGACAGTTAGGGACATCAGTGTTTCAATTGTTGACCTTAAGGGGGATAAGATAGAACTTGTAGAAAGTTTTAGTTATCTAGGGGTCATACTTTACTCACAATTTGCTTATTTTATTTATTTATTTAGATTTTGTTGACCAAGGTAAGCCCACTGAGACCAGAGATCCCTTTCTCAGGGGCGACCCAGGGTTGAGAATACCAACTACTTTATATTAGGTATGGATACAGTAACACAGTATAAGAATACATTCATAGCCAGTAGGGTACATTTAGACAATTTCAGTTTCATTGCATCAGGGCTACAGTATCAATTGGATTTTGCTTATAGGCAGTCCAAGGAGAGAGAGAGATTTTAGTCATTAGTCATTGGGAGGGGATTGGGATGAGGACATGATCTAGCGGTTGTAGCCGCTTTTGATCCTCATTTTGGGAAATTGATCAAGAGAATACATCAAAGGCTGGGAATGTGATTCAGAGCCAGACCATATCTAATTCCTCAATCCTGTAAATTACTAGCACATAGTTTCTTGCTCAGCGCTCTTGATTATGGATTAATGGTTTACTCAGGTGCAAATGAAAAAGTAATACATAAGTTACAAGTTACATATTATAGTACATTGAGATTTATGACTGGTCTTCCCCTAAGAACACATCATTGCAGTTTATTGAAAGAAGCTGACTGTCCTTCCTTAATGGATAAGATTAACATCAAGATGGCTATTTTTGTCTTCAAAGGTATCAAGGGTTTCCTTCCTCCACCTGTTCAGTCTTTTTTCATTAGATTTAGAGCTGTACGGAGTATAAAATTCTGCCCACTGAATGCACATTGAATTGGCATTCTGAGTCCATGGAATTCCTTGGAATTGTTGTGAAAATTCTGTGGAATTCCACAAAATTTTAAATTTCAGTTGTTGTACTATCATTCTAAAAGTATACATTCAAAGAACGCCAAATGTGGAACATAAGCAGTACACCATAATACAAGAGTGTACCAAATATCATAGTTGTAGACTGAAGGGGGGGGCGGAGCTATGGGTGACCAAATATTTAATCAAAATTTAATGTTCAGTTATTTTAAGATACTTTTAAAATTTCTCAGCAAAATTTCTCTACAATATCAGGATTTAGAAGCACCCAGAATGTGTCTATGCATCATTTTTTAAGTCTCAAGCTTCAATGGGAGCAGAGTTATACTTAGCCAAATAGTTTGTCAAAATTTGAATTTATGTAATTTTAATATAATTTTGATAGTATTCATTGAAATGTTACAAAAATCGACAGGTATACAGGTTATCACTACATTTGTATATGCACATAGTTTCAGATTTCTAGCTTTATAGGAGACTGAGTTATAGCCTGCCAAACATTTTGCCAAAATTTAAATTTCAGTTAGGGAAAGGGTTGTATAACCAGGAGTAGCACACTAAGCTGAAGCTTGTTTCCAGATGTGACTTGGAAGCACAAGGAAGTTAAGTGACTTGCTCAGTATCATACAGTATGCACCTAAGTGGCTGTGGCATTTAAATCCAGGTCTCCAGATCTGACAGCTCAGAGCCTTAATCCACTGCGCTAGTTAGTTCCCTCTAATTTTAAAACTGCATATCCAAATTTAATCAGAGTTGAAACATTTAAACTACTATACCACATGGTCATTTATCAAAAGGTTCATATTTGCAGTTTACGTGGGATTGAAATAAAAGTAGTCAAACCTTCGCAAAATTTAAAAATTTTATTTTGCAAGAATGTAGATTATGAATGTATAAACCCCTGACACTTTAAAACTAGAGGCTGCAATACCATTAAATTTGGCAGGTCCTTAGACCTTACAAGGAGACTGTGTATGCTAATTTTATTAATTGCTGGCTGTAAGAAATTGCAAAATAACATCTGTACTTAAAGTCAAATCCAGTGAGTCTTTGTGAAAATTATAGAATTTCATGAACAATTACATAAAACTGCAATTTTCTAACTTCACTCAGACTTATCCGGGGGGATTCTAATTAATTGATATGGGGTATAAGAGGCAGGTAGCACAGGAGGTCAATAGGTTCCCTGAGTTAGAGGCACAGTTTCACCAAGAAATGGACAGCTGAGCTGGGTGGCACAACAGTGGTAGACCCCCAGGTTGGAGCAAGAATGCACAGAGTGCCAGCACTTCCAACCTGAATGCAGAATACTTAAGGATCACATCCAGTACATTTATGATCCAGAGAGCCTGGTGTACATGCAAATCTGGGACTCAGAGGTACTCAAAAGATGTAGTGGGGGAAGACAATGTCTTGTGCAGCAGGAAGAAAGAATTCTGGCTATTCCAACAGGGTAGGTATATAGGAAAAGGAGTAGGAGACTCACATTTTAAAGGAGTTTGTCACTATAAAGAACAAAGAGGATATAAGTGGGATCAGCAGTTCTACTGAGTCACTCTGGCTATGCCAAAACAGAAGGAGGGGGAATAGTCACCCAGAGAGTAACATCAGGACTGTAAAAACTCAGCCTAGCTTATCAAATGAAGTAGTGATATGTGCATTGTTAATGTTAAATTCCACAAAACAAAAATTCTGGATACTTCATCTACAGTATATACTATCATAAATATGTGAGAAAATGTTACTAAACATATTTTTCTTCTGCAAAATTAAAACTATCATCATGAAATCATGCCAAATTTAAGATCCCTAACCCAATAGATGGTTAAGGTGTATGTAGATAAAGATGTTCATGAAAGTTTGCACAATAAAATGACAACATTTGAGCACCTATAATTTTGAAACTATCCATCCGAAGTTCATGTTTTTGACAAGTTAGGGGATATTGACAGAAAGAGTATACATTCCACATTGCAGAGGTCTAGCATGGACTGCAGCTGAGTTATAGTCAAATTTCTAAATAAAAAAAATTCCATCAAATCCCGTGAAATGTCACAGAAGTTTGTAATATTCATCAAAATACTGCAGATTTGGAATGTTCCCTTTCTGCACAGCTCTAATTAGATTGCAGAGTACTGATGTAGCAAGATCACAAACCTTATGTCTAATAAAGGTCCCTTTCTTTAAGAAAACAATAGGTCTAACATCAGTTGAATATAGGGCTACCACTTTTTTAACAAGATCCTTAGTGCAGTTACTAACTGTGGAACTGTTGAATCTTTTAAGCATCAGCTTGCTCAGTGGCTTGACTCTCTCTCAGATAATGTTGTGCAAAATTGAGAAATTTCATTATGCAAAATATTTTGTGAAATTCATGCATTTCACGAAATATTTTGTGGGTGCAAAATTCAACATTTTGCCCGAAAATGGCACAAATTCTCTGTGAAATGTGAAATTTCATAATTGCCATGCACAATGTCACTATTTTGATGCAAAATTTTATTTCACAACATCTCTACTGTCAGAGTGCACCTGTTTTCAAAAGTAACAGATTATTTGTATTATTATATGTATTTACTGTATATTTTGTACAGTATGTGTTTATATATTGTACTTTTTCATTATTAGGTATGTCCTGTTCGACAAAATGTTTTATATGTTAACTTGTCACTTGTAAAAATGGGGTTTTAGCTCATCTTGCTAACAAATATAAAAGATAAAAAATGAAAATGTAATGAAACATAAGTTGATTGATCCTTCTGCACACCAGTAACTGCTTAACTATATCTTTGCTATGCCAGGCCATCCTAGATCACAAAAAGTTGTTTTCACCATACTGGGCAGGAAGCATCCTCCTTCCTACAATGCAGCTTCTTTTCCTATTCACTTCTCTATGATGCTTCTCCATCTATCATTCAGCCAGTGTGTTGGAGATAATAGAGCAACTCTCTGTCAATTCCTATTCAAAGCTGACCTAATTTTGTTCATCCTAATACCTCCTTCTGCCCAATTGGACTTAAGAGGCAAATTCCTTAAACTTGCAGAAAGCAAACTGATTGTAATAACCTACTGCTGAAGGCTGCATGGGCTTTGGCTCTGTTTCTTCATAGCTACTATTTGTGGTAGCACTCACGCTCAATTCATGCATCTGAATGTATCCTGCCATAGACATAGATTATCCTTCTGTTTCAGCCTGCCTCAAGAACCAGTATTTACAAGATCCAGCTCCAGTTCTGCATCATGGAATATATTGTAACATGTCTCCAACTCACAGATATCCTGCTATTTCGAGCATTCCTAAAGCACAGCTTGATGACTTCATACAACATCTTCTCTCTACAAAACCCATCATTTGGAAGCCACTGCATTGTATGGGGTCATCTCTGGTGTAAGACCATCTCATTCCTATCAAGCAGTCAACCAACAGCAGATGTCATTTAAGGGCAGACCTTAGTCCTTTTCCATCTTGTTGTTCATATGGAGGCCAGCTGGGTTATGCTTCCCAGTCCTGGCTACACAAACAGGGCAACTGAACCTATATCTTGATGCACTTTATCACAGCAGTCTAGATGATGACTCTCCTCCTCTATGTAACAATATACCTTTGACACACCTTTGATTAGCAGCAACCTAATCTCCTGTAGTCCACCTTAGCACTGCTACCCAGGCAACTCATTCTCCACAAGAAGTGTTTCTCCTTTGTGCATCTTAAAGTTCCTCCTCTATTGAGTATGTCCTTGTATCAGACCTTGAAATCATCTCATAGGACTATAGAGCCATAGTTATTAAAACTTTGATGCTTTCATCTTCATCAGATCCATCTCATGCCTGCCTAGACTCCATAGAACATTATCCACAAAGCTCACAAAGACTTCTGTCATAGACCTACATTCTGAAACTTGTTGGACATACTACAATCTCCCTTATTTGAGTCTACACCAAACACCTCAGTCTCATAAGCCATTCATTCAGCTTTCTCATTCCAAGGAGTTGTTTATTCATTTCTTTGCTAAAACCCCTCACTTACTAAGTTAAGATATCAAGCCGATCATTTCATCCTGTTGTGTCTGACTTCTAAGATCAACATACTTCATGAGAAATTCACATTACATATTACCCAATCCAGAATAACTGGTGCAAGGAGCACTTCAACCAATCCATATGATGTTTGCTTTGAGTTCTTCACCCTCTTTTTCACTTCCATCACTATATAGTAAGGTTTACCAAGTGGTCCTTGAGCACCTGAGAACTCTTTCAGCAACTTGGATTAAATTCTTAGAACATTTCTTTGGATTGAAACTGCATCATTCAAAGCATCATTTCTCCCCATTATCAAGAACCTTGGAAGATGGGGCCAGACTGGTGGCACTGAGGGTTGAGGCACTGAATGCCACACCTCATGCCACACTGGTGACCCAGGTTCAGGAATGGACTTGTGTCATTTGGGAGGTTGGCCTGGGGAGGTAAGGATTGAGCATCTGGAGAACTGCTCACCTTCCTCAGGGAGGCGGGTTTGTGTTACGCATGTCAGCACAACAAGAGAGGTTCAGTGTATGGCCAGGGTGCTTGGCTGCCTCCACAGAGGTGGAGAGAGCTGCTGTACCCATTGCACAGGTGCAGGGGAGAAAAAACAGGGGAAAATACTGTGACCCAGCACTACCCATGATGGCCTCAAAGGGCCGGAGAATGTACCCCTCTGGGGGGGTCCTAGCCCCTGCCAGGTCTGCGGAGGTGGTGAAAAAATAATGTCATGATAAAAAAAAGAACTTCGGAAGATGGACCTCTGTTGCTAGAAATCTACTCCTCTATCATAATCAATCAGTCATTTTAGGATCATCTCCTCTTAGTTTATCCAAAGCATGGGCAGTTCTGTAGCCATGGATCCTCTCCATGAAATGGAGGAGGTAATCTTTTTTGGGCCTTTTATCCCCTAGTGCAACCCAGCTACTCTAATGAGAGTGGAATAATTGAAAGACCAAAGTTAAGTATGCACAAGCACTGTACACTATTCACCTAACAATGAATGGAATGGCTTTGCCTGAGATTCAATGTGGGGAAATTAACTCCTCCCACAACCCAAATATAAGCCAGCCTCTCCAAGCAACCTATGCTCAGAGCGTTTCTGAGCTCCCACCATCCTCAATGCATCCTCCTCTTCCTCTGGCACTCTTCTCACTCTTAGTGCTGAGCCTTCTATTCCCTATCACCGTACAGCTTGCCTACTGAGAGTGGGACTAGAGAAAGGCCAATGTTAAATATACAGAAGCCCTATACACTGTTCAGCTAACACTGAATTATTATTTAAGCAATAATCCACTTCAGGGTGTGGGTGATGTTGGGTTTCCCCACACCTGGCATGGTTCGGTCACGAGACCTCTGGCCAAGTGACCAAACTATGTATGGCATTGGTAAACTCCTGCATCACCCACACCCTGGAGTGGATTATTGCAATTATACAATGTGCCCCTTTAATTACTGTAAGTTAAAATAAAATAAAAATAGTTTTTTTATTATTTTGACTACTGTTTTTATTGATTTTATTGTTTCACCTAAAAAAATAGTGTTGACTAGAATACTGCCCTACGAGAGAGACTGCGAGGCTTCATTTTTTTTAAATGTTTTTGTATCCCGAGGGAGACAGTGGAGTGTGAAAATTAACTGTTGTTCTTGATGCTCAGACACCAGAGAAAATGTAAGGCTTCAGTTGTTTTTTTTTAAATTTATCTACCCCAGCTTTGGGAAGGCATGGCGAGTAACTGTCAGGCTGATACAGGTAGAGGGCGGGATGTCTTCAGCACTGTAACTGGGCCAGAGTGGGGTGTCCGGGATCGTGGTTTTGTGTACAGCCTCCGGGTATGCAGCCACAACGCTGTTGGATGGAATTTGCTGTTAAATTTATGACTGAATTTTTCTTTCACTTATTGTTGTGGTTGCACAGCTACAGGGGCAGTTGGTATACCATCATTTAGTGAGGAAATCAAGATGGCAGCTCGGAATGATTTCTTAATTTTTTTGCTGTCTTATTGAGATACATCTGACTGTCACCTCTTTCCATTGGTAATGCTAGGATTTACAATGGCTAGGAAATGCCAGCTAGCCAATCAGATTGCTTTAATTTGCAAGCCATTGTATAATCCTGCTTTTAGGTAGTGTAATCCAGTCTTTGAGAAGTTTAAGTGTGGGGAGCAGTGCTCAGGACATAAATGTAGATGCTGTATTGGATGATGTTTGCTTTAATTTTGTGTAAGGAGCACTATGAGCAACCTGAAGAATTTGAATGAGAAGACTGACTTTAACACATTGTAGTGTACAGAATACTGCTCCTACAATTCTTTAAACTGACAATCATTAGCAGGTTACAGTCTGCTGTTTATAAACATCTGGTACAATGTTGCACCAACAGAATCTGTAAAGACTTAATAACCAAAGAAGAAAAGATAAAATTTCAGTTAAAAGTATTAAAGTTAAGCAAGATAATAATGCAATATATTTGAGTTTAGCAAGGACTGGAAAAGACTAAGGATTGACTACTTGAATATTAACAGTCTACTGGTGAAATGGGATCCTCCAGATGCATGGATGTCTCAGTATAACTGGGCTACATTAGCAATTTCTGAATCCTGGCTTCCCCCCAAAGTTCAGGATAATGAAGTTGCCATCTCTGGATACTCAGTGTTCAGGGCAAATTAGACAGGTAAACGGGGGGGGGGGGGGTTGCCTCCTTAATGATAAAAGTATTTTTACTGCAGTGTTACTTGATGTACAGTACAGCAGTCCTCTCGAGATGTAGGTCTTTTATCTGTTAATACTATTATGGATAATATAAAATATCTCGCTATTACGGTTGCTCATTTTCTCTCTGTTTTGTTGAAGTCTGAACTACAGGAAATTCTGGTGCTGTATGATAAATTGTCTAAAGATCATGACTTGTTAATTTTAGAAGACTTCAGCATAAATTGGATGAGCCAGAATTCAAATAAAGTATGTAATAAGTGATTTGAAGTTGCAATAAATAATTCAAGAGACAACGAATTGCAGTTACAAGTCTGGATATGAATCACGTATTGATTGGCTCCTTGTCACTGACATTAGAAAGATTGTGATCTCTGATGTGTTAACAGATGCAATAAGCAAACATTGCACAACTTATTGTATCTGATCAGCCAAAGCCATTAGACTGCTCCCTAGCTATGTGAAATCATGAAATTACTAGGACTTAAACATGGTTGCATTTTCTACTAGCTTTATGACTATTGAATGGTCTCAAATTAATAAATGTGACAGTGCTGACCAGCCACTGAATTTGTTTCAGTCCTGATTTCAGAGATTTTGAGCCCCATATTCACACAGCTGTACTAGTGCTGATATTGTGTTGCACTTGCGCTGGTCCCCAAAAGACATACATTCAAAGGCATTTCACTGGCACAATATCCTTTGAATACACTGTAAGGATAAAAATGCACTAAGCAAATACATTGTGCTGGTACCATACAATGCATTTGTGCAGCTTTGAATATAGCACTGCTGATAGCAATGAAAATGGCACCAATGCAGTTGTGCAGCAATGAATATTGCACTGAGTATTGCACTGGTGGCAATGGCTGTGAGAGGAAGGCACCAATGATAGACACACAGATAGACACACAGCACAGCAGCATAGGTATCAAAAATAAACTTTAATTTACAAACATGACAACAGGCCATACAATGAACATGAACAGTAACAAAAAGGGGTGGGAAAGAAAAGAAAAAGGGCAAATGCCCATAAGGGAGGGTGGGATAAAGAAAACAAGAAGGGCAACAACTCATAAGGGGGTAATAAACAAAACCTGAAGAGCAACTGTCCATATGGAGATCCCTGACATTAACTTTGCATGCCATTTGTATTCTTATTGAATTTAATAGAGTCTGTGACATTTTTACCCATTCAGATAGTCATAAAAAGTGGTAATTTACACAAATGGTTAACTCCCCAGCCATTGCAACTGATGAGGCAAAGTGATCTACAATGGTATAAGTACTGAGAGACAGGAAACAACATATTATTTATTTTTATTGGGATTTAGGTAATTAAGAAATCAGTGCAAGAAACAAGTTAGAGTATTAAAATCTAAATATTTCTGCACTAGACAAACTTCTTTAATTGGCAACACTCATTCCTTATGGATAGTGCTGTGTGAAATGTGGAATTCTGCCATGGAATTAGCGTGGAATGGCCATTCCGCTGGTGGAATTTACAACAGAAGTATGCTGTTTCTTCAGTGGAATTCTGCCTACCGTGATCTGTGGAATAATATTCAACGGAAAAGCAATTTTTCCTTAGAAAATTATTCTGCAACAATTTATGCAGAAAAATATTGAGGTCCACAGAATCATATTCCATGGAACAGCATTTTTGTTCCATGGAAAATCATCCCACAACTGCAGTATTTTCTTCTGCAGAATCTCACCATTCCATTTGTGATGAAATTCAGCAGAATTTCGGCAGAATTGCTTTCTGCCAGAATTTGAAAATTCTGCACAGCTGTACTACTGGAAGAGCATAAATAAAACTTAATAGAAATTCTAATACTTCTTTAAAGACTGTAAATTTAGATGGAACTTTAGGTAATGACTCTGTGGGTATTGCCATGGATTTAACCACTACTTTGCAAATGAAATTGAAAAACTAGCATCTGCTTTGCCATTATCTGATCTTTCATATTGTGACTCAAGTGGCTTGAAAAACAATTCAAGTATTCTTCAGTTTTATTTTAAAATCATTAGCAAAAAAAAAAAAAAACTTGTTTGAGATACTTATGGGAATCAAAAATACAGGTAAAAACTCAGATAGGCACAGACAGACTTGATTTAAAACTTTTCAAACTTGCTCTAGAGGAGGTTGTTGTGCCAGTTATAAAACTATTTAACTTTTCTTTGACATACAGTATAGTGTAGTTCCATCATGTTGGAAACATGCTTTTGTCACTCCAGTACATAAAGGTGGAGACAGACTATCAGTTTCTAAATATTGACCCCTATCTGTGTTATCCCCACTGTCCAAGGCACTTGAGAAGATAATACATGACCAGATTACAGAACACTTAGATAAGTATAATCTACAGACTACAGCACAACACTGTTTTTTTAAAAAAAATCACACTACCATCACAGCTTTAGCTGAATTTACTAATAACATACAGTACATGAGGCTTTTTGGCAGTGGTAGTCCAGTTGGTTCAATATACATTGATTTATCAAAAGCATTGGATCTGGTACAGCATGCAAGGTTATTTGAAAGTTTGACATTTCTTGGTTTTTCTAATTCTGTTACTTCTTAGTTAAATGATTAACTAACTAATCACATCCAACAGGTTAAAATTCACAATTCTTTTTCATAAATCTTACCAGTAACTTTAGAAGTTCCACAAGGGTCCATCCTTGGGCCTTAGCTTTTCAGTCTTTTTTTTGAACAATTGATCCAATATTAAAACATGTTCCAAGATCCTGTTGTATGCTGATGATGTGGTAGTCTTTTACTGGAATAAGGATTTAAATAATCTGCACAACACATTACAGGCTGATTTTGATGCTGCACATAACTGTTGTACTAATAATAAGCTTTGTTTGAACTAAAAAAAAAAAAGACTAAAGATGTGGTGTTTCATCCAAGACAATATTCTAGTTCCCAAAGGCTGTTTCTATTCAGACAACTGATGGGCTGACCCCCGACAGCTGTCTTAATTATCAACACATTGAAAATGTTGTAAAGTTTATTTATCAACTACTGTATGTGGTCTGCTATACAGGAACTGGTTTAATTTTATGGTTGATGCAAAAAATTCTTGTTGTGCAGACACACATATCTAATATTGACTATAGTTTAACTATGTGTTCCTCTGTTAATAAAACATTGATGCAAAGAATTGCTCTGCTATTAAACAAGGCTTGTAGGTTTGCTTATGATCAACCATCAGATTGTCATACCTGCTGCCTGTACAGTAGATAAAACTGGTACACAAGGCAGCAAAGGATAAATTACCAGCTAGGCTGTTGGACTTGGAAGATTGTAGCAGACATGTGCCAGCTAATTGAAAGTTACTGATGGAAAGACAAAATCAAACAAATATTAAAACTAGATTGACAGACAACCTATATTTAAAGTTCCAAACAGTTAAGCCATCCCAGTGGTGTGGAGGGCTGAGGCTCAGTGCTTTACCTCCTGCCACAATAGTGACCTGTGTTCATGGTGTGACTGAGTTGCTGTGGGTCAGCTGAGGAGGGAGAGGATTGAGCATCTGGTGGACTGGTCTCCTCTCCTGAGGAGGGTGGGGGTCAGAGGTAAGTGTTAGCCTGGCCCCTAGTGGAAGCTAGGGGTTGGCATACTACAACTGTGAAAACAAGGGGTGGAGGGCTGCGTGCATGATGCAACCATTGGCATCATTGCACACCCTACTGCTGCACAAGGGGAGGAAAATCAAGAGCAAAATGCCTGACAACCAATAGGATGACACTGGTCCTCAGCAGGTTCCACACCCATCCAGTGGGGCACCTCCAGTTAATTTGTATCCTGTTCCCAGTGGGGCTATGAAAGGGCCCCACCGAACCTGTTGGGGGGTAGAAGCCCTGGGAGAAAAGAGTTGGAAGAGGTAAGTCCTGGTGGACACCTGAGTGATGGGGCTAGGGTGGACCAGTGGATAGGGGTCAGCCAGCCAGGAGAGCATAAAGAAATGAATGTAAAAAAAAAAGTTACCAACATGTTTTTAAAATGTTGGACAAGCTGCATTTTAATATAGACTAATTAGTTATTGGAATTAATTATCGTTAACCATTAGAACTTTAGCAAACTATAAATCTTTTGTCCCTGCTTCTAAAAATCTTTTTAGAACATTAGATGCCTGTAGTGAGCATTGATTCCTTTGTAACATGTACTTATTGTTTATTTTATGCTGTTGTTTTCTGTCTGTCTGTATCTGTACTATTGACCATTGTTGACTATGAAAATGGACATTATTTTTCTGTATGCTTTCATTTTAAAACTAAAAACTCAAACTCAAAATAAATTTAAATGAATTTCCCTTTTGAGGAAAGGGACATGGTTTCCTGCTTCCACAAATTAAAAGGTCTCCAGGACACAATGAAAGATTAAATAGAATGCTTAATGGGTAAATAACAATGTCAGTAACCAATTTAAGGATTTGCATCTCTACTTGATTGATCCACTGCAATGGATAGAGAAGACAACTTATCAAAATGATTTTTAACAGCAGGAGTTGGGACCCTTTTAAAATAAGAAGTTCATCTGTAGTCATAGCCCAAAGCATGCCAATTAATCTGTCTTTCAGTTTCAATTGAAACAGTGTTAATATACGATGGCAGAAACCTAGAAACATCCCAAAAAGTTATTAAAAAAATCCATATCAATATTTGTATTATCTACTCTGCTTTTTAGTTTCCAAGAACCTAACTGTTTGACATTTCTGTCAGTTTAAAAGGCTACCTATAGAAGGAGGAGAATTTTTAGAACAGAGAAATTAGCCCTTTGTTTTCCAAATAATAAGAGGCTTTTGTTTTCCTAATCAGGGATTTGAATGTGTTTCTCAATTATCTATATACACATACATAATTTAAGTGCTCATATTTTAAATACTCCCTTCAGGATTTTTCCCTCTTTGCTACTAATTCATGAACTTCTAAAATAATCCAGTCTAATCCTTACACCCCACACTCTCAAACACATAAGTCTCAGATGTAACTTCCAACACATTTTCTTCTTTTTGATGCACAAAGGTTTATCTTGTTTTCTCCACTATTGTGACTGCTAAGATTCACAAAACCATGAATCCTATCTTGACAAAGTGGATTCTGAGCCACAAAAGTAAAATCCATCAGTTTCATAAAAATTAAGTTAATAAAAATATTTGTGAAAAAAATAACTTCACAGCCACAAAAATTGCATTTTATTTACAATCTACAAATTTCTCATTATATCAACTATCAGTAAATTATTTTAGGGTCATACTCTAACAAACCTGAAATGTTCATGATTAATCTTGCTGCTGTTTGTCTGCTATTTGCAAGCAAAAAACATTTTTAAGTATTTTCAGTCTTGTAGAAAATTAAAACAGCCCAACCAACCATTACAGTACTGTACCAAACTTGTACTTTTGTATTTGTCTCATGTATATGATGTAAATGTGGTGTATTCCAAACAGGACAACTTTGTAAATAGGACCTACCTGCCTAAAGTTTTTATCCTGTATAAAAATACATTTCTAACTAACTAACTAACTAAACTAGCAGGATCGAGAGAATCTGGCACCTATTGCACACAAGCAGAATTTATAGATTGCTCAGTTCAAGGATGACAACAGTGTTAAAGTGCAAAAATCAGGCTTTATTAATTTATTTTAACACCAAAACTATAGTTATGTCACCAAAATAGACAGATAGATAGATAGATAGATAGATAGATAGATAGATAGATAGATAGATAGATATACAGACAGACAGTCAGACAGACAGACAGATGATAACCTAGATAGGTGGAAGCCTAGGTTTGCTGGCAAAGGCACCTAGCTTCGCCTGAGCTCTTTTCTTCTAGGTTTGCTTGTAAGGACAAAGCAAAGAACATTAACAGAGCAAGGAAAAAGATTAAAGCTTCTTTTGGCTAGGCAGATTTACTGTGTGTTACTATTTTCTTTTGTGCTCACAGGGTTTGTTACTGTTTTTTGCTTACATTTTACTGATTTATTGTTCTCTGATTCAAACTGCTGTTGCAGGGTACACTTTCTGCTGCATTATTACAAGGTGTGCCTACAGGTCTGTTACTGTTTCGTGCTTACAGATTACTGCTGTAATCTTCTCTGATTCAAATTGTTTTTTTGCAAGGTATATCTCCTGTTACTGCTTTATTTTTCTCTGTAGCAAAGTGTTTTATGCAGGGTATATCTTCTGTGAAATTGTTACAGGTGGTGCTTACATTTTTGTGACTTTTTTATCTATCATTAGGTTAAGCAAAATTACTGTTTGCTACTGTTTTATTTTATTTTTTTGCTGAAAGGTTTTTGATTTGGTCTCAAAGTGTTGCAGTCTGCTTCTCGCATTGAAGGAGCTAATTGCTTTCCTCCTACAGCTCTTCTAGGGGATTAGGTGTATAACTGGTGGTGGAGCTGACAAATTCTTAGTAACTTCCAACAGAAGAAAGAGTTAAAAGGTCAGGTTAGTTGGTGTTTTTGAGGTGGACGACTAGGTTTGCTGGCAAAGGCACCTAGCTTCACATGAGCTCTTTCCTTCCAGGTTTGCTTGTAAGGACAGAGCAAGGAACATTATCAGAGCAAAGGAAAAGATTAAGGCATCTTTTGGTTAGGCAGATTTACTGTGTGTTACTATTTTCTTTTGTACTCACAGAGTTTGTTACTGTTGTTAGCTAATATTTTACAGATATATTGTTCCTGATTCAATTGCTGTTGCTGGGTATACTTCTGCTGTATTATTACAGAGTGTGCCTACAGGTTTCTTACTGTTTTGTGCTTACAGATTACTGCTTTGATTCAAATTGTTTTTTGCAGGGTATATCTTCTGTGAAATAATTAAATTTGGAGCTTTAAAGGTTTTACACTTTTATCTCTCATTGGGCTAAGCTTTCAGGGCTACTGCATTTGTTGTTGGTTGATTGTTTCTGCTCTTACTTCCTTGTTTCTTGTGTCCATGGTTCTTTTTTTGTCAGTGGAAGGGCCCAGCCACCCACCCCCCAACCACCCCATGCTACACCCCTTTTATAGGGTAGCACAGTTGTGATGTTTCCTGTAGCAAAGCAGGGAGGGGAGGATCAGAGGGGTATCCACACAATGACCTCACTTACAGGGGCACAAGTAATTTAACTTGTTATAACAAGTTATACAAAAACAAACAAACAAAACAAAAAATCTAACTTTTGCTTTCATTTTCCTCCTTCTGATTACTCGGACCAGGTTATAAGCCTGACAAATCATCTGGAATGGATATTATTAACTGCAGGTACTGTGGGACACTTTCCAAAAGGGCAGTTATACAGGATTTAGGACACTGTCCTACATGCTGGACCATTGGAGATCCAAGGGCTCAGCTCTAGGCAGCATGGGCAGAGATTGTGCACCTCAATTGCATATTCAGGAGGAAATATATTATAAGAACCACCCACCATTTCCCCAACATCCAACTGAAGCACCATGACCACAGAGGGTAGATGCTCCAGGAGGTTGGAAGGTGGTAGGGAGGGGAAAATCAGGTGCCCTATCACTCAATGCCTTCCAAAGTATCACCTCCACAAACCACATAAAAACTACAAACAGGTAACTGCCTCTATCTTTGAAATCTGAGAACACTGCAGAGCAGGACACTGCAGCACAGGAGCTAGCGCAAAAAAACTCCCCCAAAACAGGGACCAAAGCAAGAAAAGCATAAAGGAAATCCAAAACACTTCTGATCATAGGAGACTCCTCAATTCATGGAGTTGATACCTATCTCCAGCCGGGGGTAATGGTCAGATGTCTCCCAGGTGTGTCAGTGTGGAGAGACACTGACTGCATTTGCTAAAACCATGCCGGAAGCAGGAGAAAACATTGATGTTGTGGTACACATAGGGACTAACAATCTCACCAACCAGTCAGTTGTGGAGAAAAAGGAATACCTGACCAGGCTGGGAGACAAACTGTCATCCATTTCATCCAGCATCTCCTTCTCTGAGATCCTGCCAGTCTGGGAGAGAGGGGGCAGATGGACGGAAGGTCAGAGAAGGGGAGATAGGTGAGCTAAACATGTGGCTCAAGTGCTGGTGCCAGGAAAAAGGACACAAATTTGTAGGTAACTGGCAACAGTTTTGGGAGTGAAAGTTCTTTAAATTTGATGGACTGCATCTGACTAAGGACGGAGTCAGTACATTGCAGCAGAAGTTTGATGTTTTTGCAGAATATTTAAACTAGCCAATGGGGAGAGGGGTGCAGCACGAGCTGAATTAAATGGGAAGAACACTCCTCTCCCTCAGCTAGTGATCAAACAGGAGTTCAGCATGTTTGTAGTTCATTTGCATCACCAGGTAAGGAAAAAGGTCTGGCTCCCCATGTGACACGCAGGGGAAATGTTGGACCTCAGCCAACAACTAACACCGAAATCTGGCCAGTGGAAAATCATGTACACAAATGCCCACAGTCTGGGAAACAAGATCCCAGACCTGCAGGCAACAATGACAGAGGCTAAACTGGACATAGTAGCCACTAGAGAGACATAGTTCACCAGTAACCACACATGGGAGACTTAATACCTGGCTATGTACTGTTCAGAAGAGACCACGGTGCAAAAAGAGTATGTGGGGGGGGGGGAGTGGCCCTTTATGTCAATGAAAATATCAAAGCTACAGAAATTCAGAATACACATAAGGAGCCAGAAGAACTGTGGGTCACCCTGTAAACAGGAAATGGGACAACCATACAAGCTGGGTTTGTCTACATGCCTCCAGACCAGGGGAGGACACAGACTCATTACTGTTAGAATGTATACAAAACATGACAGCTAATGGGGAGGGTCTGATAATGGGAGACTTCAACATGCCAGATACAGATTGGTCAATACCAGCAGGAACATCCACCAGAACTAGATACATATTGGATTCCCTGCAGGGAAAGGGCCTCAAACAACTGGTACAACAACCCATAAGAGACAGGGCTATCCTAGATCTAGTACTGACCAATGGGAAAAGGATCACAGATTTCTAGGTAGAAGATCACCTGGGGGCCAGTGACCATCACATGGTATGGTTCAGTTTGGCTACTAGAACTAAATCATCCCATTACAAGGCAAAAATATGGGACTTCAGAGGAGCTGACTTTGATAAGATGGCCAACAGAGTTAAGCTAGCCCTGGCAAGAAGAAATACAGGTGAGGGGGTACAGGTAAAGAGGGCAAGCTTTAAGGATGCAATACTTGAAGCAACATCCCATTGTGTTAGGGAGAAAAGCAAGAGCAAAAAAAGGAGGAAACCACTTTGGTTCTCAAAAACAGAAGCAGAATAGGTCAGAGCCAAAAGGCTGGCCTTCAGGAAATATAAGGGAACATAGCGGGATGAAGATAGGGAGGCATTCCAAACTTCCCTAAGGGAAGCAGGGAAGGCAGTAAGGCAGGCAAAGGCCCAAACCAAGGAAACACTAGCAAGAACAGTAAAAGAAGGGGACAAGACTTTATATAGATACATTAGTGAATGGAGAAAGTCCAGAGGGGGCATTGCTAAGATCAAAGGGGATAAGGGGAGTGTGTGGAGAAGGACCAAGGAAAAGCATATATCCTAAATAGATACTTCTGCTCACTATTTGCTGAGGAGAAGGTAGGGCAGGGCCCACAGCTCAGCACCGTGGACACGGGGAGGGAGGTGTGCACTAGTCCCTTCACAAATGAAAGGGTCCTACAAAAGCATGCTAAGCTCAGGGTGCACAAGGCAATGGGACCTGATGGCATGCATCCCAGGGTACTAAAGCAGCTAAAGGTGGAACTAGCAGAGTGATTATCAAAACTGTTTAGTGAGTCTCTGAGCACAGGAGAAGTCCCAGAAGACTGGGGAAGGGCTCATGTGATCCTGCTCCACAAGTGTGCTAGCAGGGAGGAGGCAGGGAACTACAGACCAGTCAATCTTACCTCAGTAGTGGGCAAGATTATGGAGGCACCCCTTATAAGGAAAGGATAGTGCAACACCTGGGATCCATACGAGCACAGGATCCAAGACAGCAAGGGTTTACAAAAGGAAGGTCCTGTCAAACTAATCTCATAGATTTCTTTGACTGGGTAACCAGAGTGGTGGACCAAGGGGGAGCAGTTGATGTCGCCTACCTTGTCTTCAGCAAAGCTTTTGATACTGTTCCACATAGAAGATTGATTAATAAAGCTAGGTAGGCTCGGGTCGGTCAGACGGTCAACTGGGTGGCAAACTGGTTGGCTGGCAGAAAACTGAGAGTGGTGGTAAATGGTATACTGCCAGAAGAGATGCAAGTCACAAGTGGGGTACCTCAGGTATCAGTCCTGGGGCCAGTCCTCTTCAATATCTTCATCAGTGACATTGCAGATGGACTAAAGAGCAAGGTTTGTCTGTTTGCAGATAACACTAAGATCTGCAACAGAGTAGATGATACAGATGGGGTGGGCAGAATAAGAAGAGTTCTGGATAAACTGGCAAAATGATCAGAAGAGTGGCAACTGGGGTTTAACGCAAAGAAGTGCAAAATCATGCACATAGGGAAGAGAAACCCTGAAATCACCTATAGGTTGGGAGGGAAGTTACTGGCAATCACAAGGGAAGAAAGAGACTTTGGCATCATCATCACAGATGACCTGAAATCATCCAAGCAGGCCACTAACGCAGCAGGTAAGGCTAGAGAGATGTTGGGGTGTATTAGTAGGGGTATCGCAAGTCGTAAGAGGGAGGCAATTATCCTTCTTTACAAGACACTGGTTAGGCCCCATCTAGAGTACTGCATGCAGTACTGGAGGCTGCACCTGCACAAGGACATTAACAAAATGGAGGCAGTCCAGAGAAGGGCAATCAAAATGCATCAAAAAACATATGAGGACAGATTAACAGAGCTCAATATGTATACCCTAGAACAAAGGAGGGAGAGAGGTGATATGATTAAAACATTCAAACATCTTAAGGGTATTAACAAGGTGAAAGAGTCTAATATGTTTCAATATAAGAAAAATAGCAGGACAAGAGGACAGAGCATGAGATTAGAGGGAGGCAGATTAAGGGGTAGTGTGAGGAAGTTCTTTTTCACAGAAAGGGTGGTGGATGCATGGAATGGCCTACCTCAGGAAGTGGTGGCGATGAATACAGTGCAGGGCTTCAAATAGGCATAGGATAGGTATAAGGTATATAGCAATACAGATGAGTATGACTAGATAGGCCATTGACAGAGTACAGGTCTATGGCACATTCATAAGATAGAAAAATGGGGCAGACTGAATGGGCCTTGCGGTCCTTATCTGCTGTCAACTTCTATGTTTCTATGTTTCTATTGATACCTGTAGATAGATAGATAGATGGATAGATAGATAGTTGGAATTATGGACGGACGGACAGACTGACAGGTACAGTATGCGTATGTGTGTGTGTTTGTGTGTAATACATTTTTGTTACAGAGCAATGAGGTCACCAGTCATTTCACTCATTAAAACTGACAGTGGATTTTATTGTTAAAAATGGTTTCCAATATATTTTTATGCTGTTTTAGATGTTCCTTTTTCTTCAGTCTTGTAAGATGACCTCCTTCCTCCTCCAATTTTGAGTCTACATAGGCATTTTTAAACATCTGAAATAAAAAAGAATATTTTTCTATGCCTGTATAGCCACAGAATAATATTCCACAGTTTAGAAATCCATGACAATCCCAAAGCTTTCGTCATTACTCCTACATATATATGAACACTGCTATTGCTTAGTATCACATGTATTGTGACTAAGACAAACTAGCATGCGACAGACACTGCTCCCTGACATTATTGGACAACAGGTACTTAAAAACAACTGAGAATAATAGTGAAAACCTGGGGATAGTGTGAGTAAAAAAGCATTTATTTTACTACTCTCCATCTCAGGATATTTTGTTAAATTTCTAGGCAGTTGTGGATTCTCATTCTCTCCTATAGCCTGAATTTTGTGGTCCAGTATATTGTTCACTATATGTCTGAATACCGCCTTTTTATAATACTACTCCAACCAAGTCCCTACTTCTCATTCCCTAATTTTCTACCTGAACATCATCATTCTTAGCCATTCTGTTTCTCAAAGTGCCCCTCATATGTTGTAAGGGATGCCAATTATTCTCAGTGATCCCGAAGTCCCTGAACCTTATTTGCTCTGAGATTTGCAAGCCATCCATATGCATTTGCAAGCACTATTTCAACCATGCTGGGGAAGGCTAGAGTTAGTCAAACAAATAGTCCCACACCTCTTGGGACAGTAAAATATACAGGTGAGGAAGAATGTAACCCTCATATTCAGGGATAGAGATAATATCTTGGTTTGCACCACTTAGCTTAATGCTTAACTACATTGCTAGTAGATACTAAAATATTGGGGGGCAGATTGCATAGAGTTCCAGAATATGTAGGATTCTTAAGGGGAGGAACTAGTGCCTGTGCGTACAGACCTGTCTGTCATGTACAGTAGGCCACCAGTGAACCAGGTGCTAACTTTCATTCTGGGTCTGCTACTGAGCTTTAATAGCTTTGGGATGATGTTTCATTTCATTTCCTTTTTATTGTTTACCTGGAGAGCACTTTGAGCAATATTGACCTTTTTCAGGTGCAACCAGTATTTACAAACATCATGAGATACACAGGATTAAATGCATACAATAAACAAGAAATACTGCAAAAAAGTTACAATGGGATGTTACAATAGGATGCAATCATGAGCATCTAAAATCAGACAGGTGTTTCGAAGGCAGCAATACTGAGAAGGCAATCCCCTACAATCACAGTGAGAACAGAGGAAGGCTGAGGAGGGAAAGAATAGTACATTTATTTATTTATTTAAGCGTTTAACCAGGAAGGCATACTGAGCAGAGTACCGCTCGATTCCAGGTGCGTCCTGGGGGAAGGGGGGGAAAAGGAATAGACAGTAATGTACAACAGGTTTCAATAAATACAAATACAACATTTTACACAAGGATTGTACAGCTAGATATACAGCATCGTACATAAGGATTATACAGTACAGGCATCTCATGAAAGAATATATTTCAAATCGGTGCGTGCAAAGAGTACAGTAGCTGCGTGAAGAGCAGGGAGGGAGTTATCCTGCTAGTGGGTCCATGGGACTAATAATTAGCAGCCTTGCAACACCCAAGAAGGGCATCGGCCCATGAATACTAACAGAGTCACAAGTACAATTTAGAATCAACTACCAGCTAGTGCACCCCAGGTACTAGGGTGCGCACCTAGACAATACTTAGCGAGGAGCCAGTTATGTGGGGAAGGGAAAGTGAGGGGTGGGATAAAAAGGTATCACATGGGGGCAGCCTGCATGTGCAGGTGGGGGCAACTAGCACCTTGAGGAGATGGTTGAGTTGTTTAGAAATGTCAGTGTGCCTAATGTCAGCTGGTAAGGAATTCCATAGTTTAGGTAACCGGTAACTGAAGGTGGCTTGGCCTTTGGCTGTGGTCATGTGTGGGACATTTAGAATCCAGGAGTCTGTGTTTCTGAGAGAGTACGTGGAGGGTGTTTGGGGTGAGAGGGTAGATTCCAGGTAGGGAGGGAGGGAGGGACTGTGACCAGACTTTAGCAGTTGTCCTAGCACAGTTGAGCAGCCTTCTATTCTGGAGCGAGGGTAGTTGTAGAGACTTGTAGAGATCACAATGGTGCATTGAGGGGGGCAGTCCAAAGCAAAGCAGCAGAAGGCATGGAAGAGGGGATCAAGTCTGGCTAGGGTGGTCTTAGGGGTGGTGCTGTAAACAACATCGCCATAATCAATTAGAGGGAGGATCATTTTCAGCATGATTTCCCTGCGGGTCTCCAACGGGATGCAACCCCTGTTACGATATACAGCACCCAGCTTGCGGTGCAGTTTCTTGTTTATTGAATCGATATGAGCTGAAAAGTCAAGGTGCTGGTCGAGCCAGACCCCAAGGGACCAGAAGGAGGTGCAGGACTCCAAAGGAGTCCCATCAATGGTATGGAAGGTGGGGGTGGCGGGGAGTAGGGAGAGTCTCTGTCTAGTGCCGAAAGTAAGGGAGGTAGTTTTCTTGGGGTTCAGAAAGAGCTGGTGTGAGTGAAACCAGAGCTGGGCAGCAATGAAGTCTTTCTGAAGTCTAGCAGCCACTTCTGTGGGGGAGGGACCTGATGCAAACAGAACAGTGTCATCTGCGTACATGTGGATGGATGTGTGCAGGCATACTGATGGCAGGTCCTCCCTACCCATGATCCTTACCTTCCCCCTATACCTATTCCAGCTTCTGTTAAAGCTGCCCACCGTCTTCAATGAGATCCCCTCTTCTGGCAGCACATTCTGAGTGACCACCACCCTCTCTGTGAAGAAGTGCTTCCAGACCTACCTCTAAAATCTCCACCCCTCCAGCTTAAGACTGTCCCCTCTTGTTATGGTTGCCACTCAGCTTAAAGAGACCCTCCTTATCTACCTTATGCATCCCTTTCATGTACTTGAAGGTCCCAGTCATGTACCGTCTCTCTCTCTCTCTCTCTATCTTTTCCTCCAGGGAGTACATGTTCAGTGCCCTCAACCTCTCCTTGTATGCCTTATCCTGCTGACCTGCTATTATCTTTGTAGCCCACTTCTGGACTTTCTCCAGCATAATTCAAGACAGAAGAAACATAGTATTTTCAGAGGGTCAAAGATAAGGCAGATTTCTGAAACAGGAGACCCTTGGGAGTGGAGGGTCACCAAACTGTGTAAGTACAGATATGGGATAATACAGCAGAAAGCATCTAGAGCTGAAAAAGCAATGCTGAGGGACCACTGTGAATATAAGATAATGTACTAAAAGGGAGTGACTGTAAACTGATTATTGAGTACTTTAGTTCTCTAGAGTCTTCCCAGGTTTATAGAATTCTAAGGAGCTGTTGAGGTCCATTCAGGACTTATCCTAATCCAGGGAGGAAAGAGGTTGATTCAGTATAGAGATTGCTTGACAGCATAAAGGAAGATTCATGAGAAACCCTCTGAAGTCTGCTGTACTTGTTTGTTAGAAGCATACCGGGTGAATACAGCGTTTCCAGAATAGCGCTGTCAGAATTGTGCTTCCAGAACAGAGTCTGCATAGACAGCTATGAAGATAGCATAGTGCAAGGCAGTTACCACTACCTTGCAGCTGTCTAGTCACATTGGAGATGAAGAGAGGTATCTGGCTGCATAGTGCCCTGCTGAGCTGCTCTGCTCCTGTGGTGAAAGGTGCTAAGGCCCTACTCAGTTAGGTTGGGGAATCCTCCTAGAGACCAGGGTTCTGTTCCTGGTCTCCTAATTGTTGCATTTTCTGTTCCCCTCCCCACCAAGTTTTTAATTTTTTTCATTTTGTCCCCTCACCCAATGTAACCCCCTCAAGTTTCTCCCCATCCTCAAGTTCCACCCCCCATGGAGTTGATTATAGTAATTTCCAGGGGGGGTGGGAGATGCGTATGGAGGAGCTCCCCCCCACACAAAAACATAGATTACCTTTTTCTTTTGTTGGCCAAGGTAGCAGTTGGTATGTTTGTGAACCGCTACCATCGGTATTGTTGCTGTGGCTGTTTTGGTTGGGCACTGTTCTTGTCAGCTCCATTTTGTGGTCAAGATTTTTGAACAAGCTGTTATTGAATTTATGGTATTAACCTAGAACCAATTAGAAGTGGTGACACATGAGGGCTGAACCCTGTTTTTGAGACTATTGTTTTGTCGAAGGATTTCAAAGAATGTTTACATTTCAGGGAATCTGACCATGAGGATAGGGTACAGTGAATAGATCAGTGTCAGAACTACCAGATGTGCCACCTGCCTTTTCCAAATTGTAGCATGATAAGTGTAAGAAGTGTTCCAACATGTACCTCTGCTGCCTCTGAGAAAGGAACAGCTGAAAAATGAAGTATGTACTATATACATTAACTGAAGTTCCACATCAATGGACCAGAACTTGAAAAATGTTTGCAGAGGCTTTGCTGGTCTGCTCCATGTCTGGAGGCAGACAGGGAGCAGTTTGCAATAAAAACTTACTGCTTGACATGAAGATTTGTGAGGATAATTAATGTGTCTGAGCACTGTTGAAATGTTTAACGGTATGCCTCCACCTCCAGAGCCGAAGGTCCCTTTAGTGACATTGTATAAGGAGCTCTTGCCATCCTCCTGCTATGACGGCAGATGTCAAAGTACTCAATATTTGTGGCTCAGCTACATGAGGAGATTCCCCAGTTTGCTCACACTGTGTGGTCTTGTTCGTCTTATAACACATGCCCAGATATTCAGTCCTCTGTACACTCCTAGTACTTGTCTTAGAAATATGATCAGAGGAAGTTATGTCGTTCACATACTTTGAAAAAGAGATGCATGAAATAAATGAATCGCTTAGTTTATTTTACATTGTAATTATATGATCGTGATGTACAGCATTACATACTCTGCTTAGTACAGTATATTAGATTTATTCTACTTCATTTTCAAAATCCGATGGATTGGTCACGTGATGGCAGCCTGAGCATCGGTAGCGCACTCCCGGAGCTCCGCCGCATTGCCGTAGGTTTCGGTGTTTTAAAATTATTCCTCGTTGACTTAAGCCTCCCGAAACAGAAGAGAGAGGACTCCGATCCACTTTAAGCCACTCGTTGCTTTCCAGGATGGAGGTTTTCGTTAAAAAACCGCGCCCGAAACACTCGCCTCCACAGACGCCCGAAAAACAGCAGGCCGCAAAACGAGCTAAGCAGCAGGCCGCTAGTCTATCGCAGCTTCCCATTGTCGGTGCGCCGCTTACAGAGGTAAAGTTTTTGGAAATAATGCAGCTGCTGCAAACCTCCATATCATCCTTGGCTGAAGATGTGCAGGATATCAAAAAATCTGTGGATTCCCTCACAAGAAGGATTGGGGATGTAGAGGTAAAGATGGCTTCTATGGAAACTAGGCAAGCAGGGGCTGATTCAGAATTAGTGCTGGCTAAGAGGAGAATCAAAAAGCTCGAAGAAAAACTGGAAGATTTGGAGGGCATAGCAGAAGGAACAATTTAGTGGTCATTGGTATACCTGAAAAAGAAGAAGGGAATGCCCCAATCACATTTATGCAAAAGCTTTGCCACAAAGTCGCAGGTTCTCCCCCCGGAGGGGGCGAATACATAATAGAGAGAGCACATCGAGCCCTACGCCCTCCTCCTACACAAGGGCAGCCTCCCAGATCTTTAATCCTAAGGTTTCTAAATTTTCTGGATAAACAACATGTTTTAGATAAGGTCAGAGGGATGAAGGAGCTCTAATGGGAGGGCAAGCAAATATGGATTATACAGGATTTGCCCCATTCTGTGAGGGTCAGAAGGCAAGAATTTCACCCTATTGTCTCCAAACTCATTGCTGCATCTAAGCCATTTAAAGTTAAATATCCTGCAACATTAATGGTCTCTCATTGTGGGAAATGGTTATCTTTTGAATCATATCAGCAGGCACTACAGGAATTACAGCGGCTCTTCCCAGACCTCTTCAAGTGAAAGCTCGACTCACTCATCTGGTATAAATGACTTATTATCTTGAACATTCTGGACATAACCTTCTGAGTGCAGAAGATGTGTCCCCCCTTTTTTTCTCTTCCCCTTGGCCTGGCTTGTATAATAACCCATCTTTCCAATTTAGTGGCCTCTCTAACTGCTGACCCTGCTCAGGTGTATCCTGGTGTGGTTCCTTCCTAAGAGAAAAGTTGCTCTGGTTACATTCATCCTTCCTGCTCTGGAAATGTTGGTCACTTCTTAAGGAGTCACAGACGGAATTTGGAATTTATATCAGGATTTGGGCATGTGTACGTAGTATATAGTCTGAACTGTGATAACCAGATCCTAGAGGATTATAGCAAAAGAAGAAAAGAGAGAGAAAAAAGAAAGAAGGGAAGAAGGAAAGGAAAAAGGAGAAAAGCAAGCAAGAAGGGAAAAAAAAGGAAAGTAAAAGGAATAAAAGAATGGAAGAGGAAAGTGTTTTTTTTTTTTTTTTACCTTTATTATCTTGTCTACCTAGAGGATGTTCAATCGGGATTGAGGGGGCCTCATAATATGAACTGATTTCTCTAGTAATAGCTTTGTCCTTCGGGGTGGGGGGGCTCCGGAAGGTGACTAGGTGGTAATAAGTCTGGGCTGTTCGGATGTATATCATGTGGCAGGTTTATTATAGGCGTGCAGTTCTAGGGAACTGGGGTTTGGTATCAAGGGGAAGAGGAAACATTTGGGATGTCTGTTATAAGGGATGGGGATGGGGATGGGGAGGTGCTGTTAGGTGGGTGGAGAGGGTGGGTTGTGGGGAGGGGGGTACTCAAGATTCTTTGATAAGAGAGGGGTGGGTTTCTCTTAGTCTTCTGGGTGTTGGTATTGTTCAGGTCGGGTTTTATATTGTAATACCCCAAATAACTGTTTACATAGGTCCTCATTATAATTTTCCTCGTCACTATGATCTTACCTTATAAATTTGTTAGTTGGAATATCAAAGGAGCCAAGGATAGGGTTAAGAGGCAGGTGGTATTAAAACACCTTTCTCATCTAGGGGCGCAAATTGTGTTTCTCCAGGAGACCCATCTAAAAAGAACTGATCTTCACTATCTCAGGAGAATGTGGGTAGCCCAAGTTTTTGGTGCTGGATCTTCGACCAAGAGGGCAGGGGTTGCTATGCTCATTGCTAGAGGGGTCGCTTTTAAATTGGTGCATGAGTGTTGGGACCCGGAAGGTCGATATGTTTTTGTACAAGCCATCTTAGCATCTCAGCCGGTGATCTTAGGCTCAGTCTATGGTCCTAATAGTGATTCACCCTCCTTTTTTAAGAATCTTTTTGATAAGATGGACCTAGATGTTCATAAAATCACCATTCTTGGAGGAGATTGGAACTTGGTACTTCAAAATGACTTGGATAGGTCTCATAACAGGCATAGGGGCCTTTCCCCAGCCCAAAGGGCCCTGAAAGATTTATTAATAAAGCCTTTAGTTGATATTTGGCGTATATTCAACCCTGAGGAGCGGCAGTATTCCTTCTACTCTCCTGTACATTATTCTCTCTCGAGAATTGATTATATTTTAGTTAGCTCATCGGCGGTGCCCAACATGATTCAGGCAGATATTTCTGCCAGAGTAATTTCAGATCATGCTCCGGTTAGCATAACTTATAGGCCTTTTCCAGAGTTTCAACGATCAACACAATGGAGATTAAATTCTCAAATGTTAAAAGAAGAACCCTCTTTAAGGGTCATGAAGGACTTTATTGTACACTTCCTGGTGGATAATAAAGATTCCGTAAACCAAAGAGACCTGATCTGGGCTGCATTAAAATGTTCATTAAGGGGGGAATTAATCAAGATGGCATCTAGGAGGAAACGAGAGCAGAGGGATAAATTAAGCTCTGTTTTATCCTCAATTAAATGTTTGGAATCCAGTTTATCTCGGAATTCATCTGATTCTGAGTGGGTTAAGTTACATCAACTACAGGCTCAATATTCGGGTATGGTCTTTCAACAAGCAGAGTTAGCTCTCTCTCGAGCGAAACTTCAATACTTGGATATAGGGAAAAGGCCAGTAAACTCCTAGCTTTACATGCGTAAAACAACTTGACTCAGCCCACCACATAGTGAGTGTACAAGTTGGTCAGGGGATCAGATTTGTACAGACCGAGAGAAATACCCAAGATCTTTGGGAATACTTTCAGAAATTATCACTACAGGAACCCGACTCAGGCCTTGATTCTGAAATTGCAGCATATTTAAGTGTTTCTAATTTGCCAAAGTTAACAGAAGCCGAATCCGAAGTTTAGATGCACCAATTGTGATTTCTGAGATACATCAGGTTATCCAGCAGCTGCCCTCTGATAAATCTCCTGGACCTGATGGATTCGAGTAATTTTATAAAGCCTTTCTCCCAGATATCTCTCAATTTTGCTAGACACATTTAGGTATTGGCCCAATGTTGGTATCTCTGATCCAAGCTTCCTGGAGGCCACAATATCTCTAATTTTAAAACCAGGAAAGGATCCTCTAGCTTAGATAGCTACCGGCCAATATCTCTCCTTATCACGGATATTAAAATATTGGCGAAAATTCTGCCAATAGATTATCAAAAGTCATGGATCGCCTCGTGTGTGAGGGAACAAGTGGGGTTCATGAAAGGAGATTATCCATGATCATTTAAGAAAATTATTGCATCTTATCACAAAGGCCAAAGAATCCAAAACTCAGCAGCTCTTCTGTCACTTGATGCGAAAAGCCTTCGACCGGGTGTCCTGGCCCTTTTTATTTGCTACCCTTTCGGCTTTTGGCATACCCCGGAACTTTCTAAGATGGATTAGAATCTTGTATTCTTTTCCCTCGGTGAGAGTGAAGTGCAATGGAATGTTATCACCGGCTTTCAAACTTGAGCATGGTACCAGACAGGGTTGCCCCTTGTCCCCTTTATTATTTAATCTGTATTTAGAGCCGTTGCTGCGTAGGTTGATGAAGAACCCACTCATAAAAGGCATACAAATAGGGGAGTCTAGATATATATGCTCGGCCTATGCTGATGATGTGTTATTACATATTGAGAACCCAGGGGCTTCTATACCACCTATATTAGAAGAAATCAATAGTTTTTCCAGAGTATCTTTTTATAAATTGAATTGTTCCAAAACAAAAGTCTTCCTTTAAATCACTACACCAGGAAAACAGATTTGCAGGATTTAGGTTTGAGCTGGGAAACCAAATCCATTACATTTTTAGGTATTGCCATCAGCGCAAGTCTCGCTCTAATGGTTAAGGATAATTTAGGTGTGCTAGTTCAAGAGATCTCGGAAGATCTTAAGAGATGGAGCACAATTTCCTTATTTTTGTGGGGTAGGTTGAATCTCTTAAAAATGTTTGCTCTTCCGAGGATACTATATCCATTAGACATGCTTGGAACCTACCTCTCAAAGGAATGGTTTGCTAAGGTACAGAAGTTATTTAATTCCTTTTTGTGGCAAGGCAAAACAACCAGTCGATCATACCTTAATCTGACAGCTCCCAAATCTAAAGGTGGCTTAGCTGCCCCCTCCCTGTTTATGTATTACTTGGCCCAACATATGTGTAAGTTGGCCTTATGGAGCAAGGAGCATGGAAGGGTAGCATATTCACCTCTCTGGCTGGACATTGAACAGGACCTGGCGAAGATGGTGAAAAGCTCCTTGTATGCTTTACTGTTCGTTCCTTTGGCAACCGTACCTAAACTTCTCAAAAATAACCCTATGGGATGGTCAATCAGGGCTTATCATCAGCTACAACGTTATTTGGGGGTTCGCTGGTGGTTATCGGGTTCCCAACCTATTTTGGAAAATCTCCACATTAAAATTGCTAAAACTCCCATACCCACAACTTTTTGGCCGCAAATAAGCAATTTGACCGTAGCTGACTTTTGGGACCAGGATAGCCCGTTCTCGTTTGAGGTTCTGAAAAAGATCTTTGATTTCGTGGGCTCGGATTTCTTTAAGTGGCTACAGCTCAGTAAAGCTTTAGCTCAGGCATTTTCGTCGGTCTCCTTGTTTAATCAGGGGGGAAAAAATGTTGACACTCTTCTGAAGGCCGCGAGGCAATCACATGCAGTGTCCAAGGTTCACAAGCTCCTCCAGAAAAGGGATCACAGGCTCCCTTCAGGTACATGTTATTATTGGGTAAAAGTTTTGAACATACGAGACTCCCCGGAGGTCTGGAAGGCACTCTGGATGACCGCATATAGGTATATTAAGCAAGACAGGCTAAGATTGGTACATTTCAATATCATACATCATCTATACCTGACCCCTACCCACTTATTCAGAAGGGGCGCACTCAGCTCACCTTGTTGTTGGAATTGTAAACAGGAAGAGGGAACCCTATATCATTTACTGTGGTTGTGCCCGGAGATTCGCACTCTCTGGAGAACTATGAGTAGTTTATTAGACCCTATCCTTGGCTCAAATAAAATGGACACTCCGAGATTTGTTTGTTGCTTGCTTTCCCAATGACCACTTCTAAAGTTTGGAGGCACGTGTCTCTTTGTTTCAGCTGTTATGAAGTTGTTAATCTTAAGACATTGGTCGTGGATAAGGTCCCAACTCTTTTGGAGTGGCATAGGAATGTACTTTAGCATTACAACCTGAAAACACATTGCTTGTATGCGGGGTAAGCTTGAGTATTATGTATCTTTATGGGGCTCTTTGGAGCATTTTTTGATGACCTGGAAGCCGTTAAACTAAGAAGTTTTCTATATTGTGGCAAACACCTCTGATTTCTTTATCTGACTTGACTGTTTATAACTTAGGGGTAGGGGGTGGGGAGGGTGGTGGGTTTTGGGGTATATATTTTCTTTGTTGTTATTGCAGCAGAAAGTGCGAGACTTACAAAAATTGTATAACAGAGGATATATTATGCACTTTCAGTGTAATACCTCTTTGGTTATGTATCTGATGCTTTGTTGTAGTTAAAACTAATAAAATATTAATTATAAAAAAAAATCCGATGGATTGTTTTGGTCTTGTAACTTTCAAAACGTGTGTGTGTTTGTTATATGTTTGGCAATGGTGAAATACTTATAAAATTACTACTAAATAAATCATTTCTGAAACTTCTTGGTTATTCATGACATTCAGCAGGCTGAATGTACAGTACCTACTGTACTTCTCAGTAGATAAGCAGATACTTCTATTTTAGGATGACGGAGTCTAACATTTGCTCTGGGGTAGTACAGTGTATTGTAACTATACAATTATGGGCTGAACATACAGAGCCAGATATTCACACTGCACCAGGCAAATGTACAAGCGGAGGCGCAGCGCAACTGAGATGCACTGGGGGCCAGACAGGGAGATATTCAAAGGTGATGTGGCATGGCGCATCACCTTTGAATATGGCACAGAATGTGCATTGTGCATGTACAATGCGCAAGTGCAGTCCCCAGACAGGGAGGATTGGGAATGCTCCAGTGCAACTGTAGTTGCGCTGGGCACATCACCTGCGAGATTCAGACTTGGGCATGCAAATGGAGCCATGAAGTATGCAAGGTACAAATGAGGCCATTTGCATGTCATTATAGCCCCATTTGCATGAGCTGCACAGGGTAGCCCAGCAAAATGTGCCTGGTGCCATGCACAGAATTTTGTGCAAACTGAAGGGGTCCTGGGGCAACCCAGGAAGGGATATATATAAGGAATATACAGTACTAGTAGCAGAAATACTCCCTGGTAGTCTAGTGGTAATCCCCCTCCCTCCCATAGCCGTGAGCGCTGGTATTATTAAGTAACATCACATGCCCTGGTGATCTAGTGGTACCCCCCCCTCCCAAAGCACCAATCACCCAAACAGCAAATAAGTCCCCATCCCTAGTCTAGTGGTCCTCCAACCCCACCTGATGTAACGATCGTTGGTGAATGCATAATCCACATATCCCTGGTGGTCCATTGGTAACCCCAACCCCACCACCCAAACAAGAGCCCTTAGTATGTCAGTATGCCCACAGTATGCCCTGCAAGCCCATTGGTCAACATTGTGGACCAATAGGCTTACAGCCCATATAGTAAGCTGTCATTCGTCGGGTGGCCAGGTGGTATGTGGGTGGGTTGCAGCCACCTGCCTGTGACGGGTGGGCTGGGGCTCCTGTTTGGGTGGGGGGTGGAGGTTACCACTGGACCACCAGGGATATGTGGATTATGCATTCACCGGTGATCGCTGCATCAGGTGAGGTGGGGGTCCACTAGATTACCAGGGATGGGGACTTATTTGCTGTTTGGGTGATTGGTGCTTTGGGGGGGGGTACCACTAGATCACCAGGGCATGTGATGTTACTTAATAATACCAGCGCTCACGGCTATGGGAGGAAGGGGGATTACCACTAGACTACCAGGGAGTATTTCATTATTGGTTTACCTGTGATCAGAGCAATGGGCGGGGAGGGGGTTTACTGCTAGACCATCATGGAGTTTATTTGATTCACTAGTACCCGTGATCTGGTACAGGAGGAAGGGGGGTGCCACTAGACTACCAGTGCATCTTCTTTTCATACACCTTACCCATGAGTGGGCTAGCATGAGGGAGGAGGTTACCACTGGACTGCCAGGGACCAGATGGGTGCTTGTGGATGGTGTCATGTGTGGGCAGGTGGCCACCCGTGCCTGGCAGTTGCTGTGTTGCACATTGCAATACAGCAGCCCAACTGTGGGTGACCAGGATTTGAGCCTTGTTTTTCCGGCTCAACTTTGTGACACAGTCTGCCGCACATCTGGGGGTTGTGCCAGCAGATGCGCCACACATCCTGGCCCGAATATCGGGATGTGCCGCATATGCATGGGCATGCCCCCTTCAGATGCTCTGCATACATTACCAATACACCCCGGTGCATTGGGACTTGCCCTGCACAAGTCACCCTTTTGAATATTGCACCGGGGCACATTGCAGGGTTGCACCTGTACAACTCGGTTGCGCCAGGCGCAACCCCTTTGAACATCCAGCCCACAGTGTCACAAAAATACACAGTGGGAATAAAAGGCTATGCAAGTGTAGGATTACTAGAACCCTGTAGCAAGAATACTTAATGTTATATGTATTGCTTTAAGCTCCCTCAGTAATTCTATGATCCAATTCAAAAGCAGTTTAAAGTCGGGGTAAAAACAAACAAACACAAAAAAACCCACTAAATACTTCCATTAGAACCACACACTTTGGTCATTTAATTAACTCTATAAATATATTGATTACTAATTCCTAGCAATAAGGGTCACTCTCAGAGTAATTAGAGGAAATTATGATATGCACATTCCCCAAAGCTATTGCTTTGATGTAACATACAGCAGCTTATCATGGTCAGTTGTTTCAAATGCCCTTTAAGATCAATTTGAACTGACTTTCATTTCCAGAAAATAGTTAGTAAATGTTTGCTCATCTCTTTACTGCAGTTCCAGTGTATATTACTTAAAGTGCTATGATTTGACAGTGAGCCTTTAAATACAATATTTTCAGAAACCCTTCCAATGACATAGTAACCAAGATATTCTGGGGAATTGGGGATATAAACTCAAGATTACACAGCTGTTTCCAAGCCCTGAGCAATTGCACTTTGAATGAACATATTATGAATAAGTACAGTTGAAGTAGTCTAATAGGGATGGCACCATTTGCAGCAATACATACCATTTATTTATTCACTTTAATGGTAAACAGGAATTTGCAGGCAACATAACTGTTTTTCATCTTATATATACATATATATCTGTGCCTTTGTAGTTTTGCATCTTAGCTATGTAAAATAATCAGTTTGGTTGCAGTAACGACCATGCTTGCATTCCATTAAGTGAGATAAGGTGAGCCTTAAGTACCCTAACACATGGTTACAAATTGTTCCTATTGAATAAACTTCTACTATTGATGACCATTACAGTACATTAACATTATGAGAATAGAGTAATGAAATGATTCCAGAAAAAAAAACTTAATAAACATCTCTTATTAAGTGCATTCCTACTATATAGACTAACTTTATTCAATCTCTTGAGTAATGTACCAGCTACAGCACCTAGTACCATCGATGTTTCCAGTAGATACAGATATTGAGGATAGTGTATGATCGTTCATAAACAACAATGATATTTTTTCACTCTAGAGGTTTCCATGGTAATTGCACTTGAGAGGTACCATGGAAACCTTGAGAGTTCAAAAATATCATTGGCTTTTGTATGAGCAATCATACACTATCTTTTATAGTGTATGGTCACTCGTAAAGAACAAGGTTGTCCTTACTTATATATTTTTTCCAAGCACTTGCCTCTCGGACCATCTCTTACCACTGCACCCCTTCCTCAAGAATAAGAGGTCTTTGGATCATGCATGTGTGACCACGTTTGAAATTGTTAAGCTGAACTAGCTACGTAGCTAGTACAGCATAACAAACTAGTTGACATAGCTAGTGCAATATAACAACATTTTACGAGGGATGGATTTCCATCCCTAGCAACGTTCCACCTTACACTAGGGGAAGTGGAAATTGTTTAACCAGGAAAGGCACACTAAGCCAAAGCTTGTTTACAGGTGCAACCTGGGAGCACAAGGAAGTTAAGTGACTTGCTTAGGGTCACACAGTATGCAAGTGGGGTCTGCTGGATGTCACCAGATTTGCAGCTCAGAGCCTTAAACCACTGCGCTATACTGCCTCGATACTGCTACTATTAAGGAATATACAGTACTAGTAGCAGGTCACAAAACACAGAACTATGACATGTTTCCTTAACTACACTGTACTTACAGTGTAACTACACTATGAATGTATTGCAATGGCAATGTAAGTGCATGCAACAAACATGTAACTACAGTACAGTGCATTTACCCTATTGCTAGTAACTAATAATTACCTACCCGGCAGTTGCATTGAAACTGACACTTAATAAAGAGTAACCGGAAATAGAGTTCAATTTCTAAAGATGAAGTTATAAAGATACAGTTTAAGTTATTGTGCTGTAGCTTAAAAGGACATCAGGAATAGAGTTTACAATTGCAGTATTACCCTTACTGTCAAGTCACTGTATGTCTGGGGAAAAGAATATAACCATTAAAGGCTTCAATACTATTCCCATCACACTTCAAATAAAAATATGTTTAAACAGAAATGAAAAGGGTACAAAAAATCCAGAAACCTGACTGAAAAACATCTTGTTTCAAGGCTGTCATGCTATCTTTATTTTCTGTTTGATTTCACCATGGGTGCTAAATAACTTGCTGCCAGTTGCAGCTCCTCTCACAAGCCCCCATTGGGACTCAGTGACTAGCTGCTGATTGCTACACTTGTTAAACAGCTCAGAATAGCCTTCCAAACACACTGTGGTTTCTACCAACACCAGGAAACTGCAACCCAGCGCAGCTACTCAAGGCATCTCAAACCAAAAATCACTGCTACTGGCTTCAGTAAACTGCCACTGAATGTACCTGTTCATAGTTCCTCAAATTGGCAAATACAGCTATTATTACATTGCACTTGACCCAAGCCAATTCCACACTCTACGTAAAGACAATACTTACAGTAAAAGACACAACTGCTTATATGCAGCGTTGGTGCCCCTTACTGGCTAGATGGCAACATTACAATACACAAAAAATATTTCTGTCAGATTTTCAGCATTTATTTGTTTTTACTTTTTTATTTTGTGTATAGGTTTTTATTCTCCAGTTGTGGACTGGGCAGCTATGTCAGACTTGTCCCATCACTCATGGCTGTCCCACTCCCCCCACCATTCCTGCAAAACCGGACGGGCCACTGGTGTTGGGTGGGATTCATGTAGCCCATCCACCACATTTTCCACCTCCATTTTCTCCCCTGGGCACAACTGGATGTACAATGAGTTTGGTGTGCATGCTCCACTTTCATGGAGGTGCTCTTGGTACTCTTTATACAGCCCTTCCCCACTCACTATGAGACCATGCATTCATTACTGCCTGGATTCCTCCAGGTGGCAGTCAAGCAGTGGGTCATGGAATCTGCCCTCCTTGAGGGAAGAGAGCTGTCTATGGACACTCTATCTTATCTCTCCCGACTGGTCCCTGAGTGACTTGAGTCCATTCCAGAACTCGGGTTGCTGGCATGGATGCCTCAACCCACCGCAACACTGGGCCAGCATTTTTAATTTTTTTACTATTTGAAATTATATATATATATATATATATATATAAATGCATGGGTTAGTGGGGTTTATGGGGATTTCATACACACCCGAGATGTGTGATGCCCCATATACCCTGTGGGCGAAGCCTGTGGGGTTTATATGGGCATCACACACTGACGGTGTGCATAAAATCCCCATTAAAGCACACTTACCCATGTTTTATTTCCCATATTTACTGGTTCTAAGGATTTTTTTTCATATTTTTGTTTTCTAGCTCTTCTATAAATTGGTGCCTGTCAGTGTCGCTTGGGGGGTCAAATCGCAATGCTGTTGCCATATTTACTTTAAAGAATGTACCGCTGTTTGATTTAATTAAGTTCTAAAAATTGCTCTGTGAGGTACTGTGGAGCTATTGAGAAGCTTTTTCCTCATGCTGACTGTGTGAAAAAACTAGTGCTACTAGACATGCGATGTGAGGACAGCTTGCCCGGTGACTTTCTAAGGTGCTGCTTTGGTTTATGTGTACCGGTGGTGTGCTGAGCTCCGTAAACCACATATATGTTTTACCACTGATCAATAAATATATATATATATATTTAAATAACTCTCTTACATAAGATAATTGGCCCATTTCACAGTCTTAGTAAGATATTACATTGTGTTCTTTTCAAGCAGATAATGACACTTCTCCAGTAGTGGATGCACTCAGCTGTTGGCATTATGCTTGAAACCACATGAGGTATGCCATTTTCTAAGCACAGGACACACCATATCATGCTTTATTGCTTAAATAAAGGACTTTTTTTAACTGAGAGAAGACTTTAGTAGTTGAGAGTTACAATATTTCAACAGTTAAGTTAATTGCAGGTTTCAAAAGAGGGGGGCACAAACTTTATGTGATGCCTACTACAACAAGAGTGTGAAATGGTTCTCCCCTATAAAACAGAGAAATAAAATGATCGACTAACAAAGCTTTCCTCTAGACATCCCACAACCCATCCAAAAATGGGATAGGTGGTTATGGCTATTACTCAAATGGAGTATCAGGCTCATTAACAGCGATAGAAGAAGGGCAATCAGCATAACTGACATTGGATGTATGACTATTAACAAAATTTCTTGCAAAAAATGGGTTTAAAGCATCAATTAGGGTTGAACCCTAATTCTTCAGAAATATGGAAATGCAGTGATTGGGTAAAAAAGTCCCATAAGCCTTGATGAATCTATGACACAGTATTTCTCAGGTATTTAACAACTGTGTAATGCAGCATTGGCATTACCGTGACTTCAGCATTGTCTTTCTAGGCACAGTAAAATTATCACACACCAATGCTTGGAGAGAGAGGTGCCAAAGGTAGAATAACACCAATGCTGCATCACACATTCATTTTTAGCCCAATATCATCATACAAGGCTCAGGTGACTTTTTTTTACACTAACACTGCATTGATGTACTGTTTTGGTACTAAGGTCCAGCCTCAACCAACTCTTCCACATATATATTTGAAGTTCATGTCCATCCTTACTAGGACAGATCAGAAGCATGCCACAGCTGCCATCTTCATCGATCTGGCTAAAGCCTTGCCTCAGTGTCCCACTCGCTCCTCATGGATAAGTTAAGCTTGGCCAGCCTCTCAACTCCTGTTACTGACTAGTTTCTGTCCTACTTAACTGGCCACCATCAGTTGGTTCAGGTTGGAGGGGGTGTTATCACCTCCCCTCCCCTCCCCATTAAGGCTGGAGCCCCTCAGGGTTCTATTTTAGCCACATCCTGTTTTCCATTTTCTTAAATCATCTTACCTCTACCTGCACCAATTCGCATATACACATGTATGCAGACGACACAGTCATCTTTGCCTTGTCCCTTTCACTACTTCTGTAGAAAATCAGCTCCAACATGACCAAACAATGTACTGTGCTGGTTCCATTCCAACCATCTCAATGTCAGCACTAAAAAACAATGCCTTTTACCTTTGGTATCAGCCAAAAATATGCCAGCCTATCAAGACCTTCAATCTTCACTACACTGGATACACCCTTGAAGTGATCTCTTCCTTCAGGTTCCTTGGTGTGTGGATTGACAATAAGCTTGCCTTCTCTACCTACACTGATGCTGTCCATGTGAAACTCTACACTAAGCTTGGTGCCTTGTACCATAACAAAGACTTTCTTTCCTTGTCAGTGCACCATGAACTGCTCACCAAAATAGTGGTCTTGGTCTTTGATTTTGCTAATGTGGTCTATGCTACTGTCCTCTCCTCATCCCTAGCCAGAATGATAACCCTCTGAAATTCCTTTTGTCACTTTGCAACTAACTCCCTTCCATGCACACACCACTATTCCCTCAACTCCTCCCTCTACATCTTCCCCCCACCTTCACACTGGTAGTACACAACACTCTCTTTATCTCCAAGTACTGGTTTGGCTCACTGCCATGCTATCTAGCTTCTCTCCTCTTTCCAGCCCCTCCTGTCCCATGCTCCCTCCACTCAAGAGACCATGCAAACCTTCTCCACTCCTCTCCCCCATTCCTCTGCTGGGCAATCTGGCTTCTCCTATCATTTGCCTTTACTCTGGAACCAGCTCTCCCACTCCATTCTGCATTCCTCCTCAGTAGGTTTCCTCATGCACCAGCTGAAACTCTTTATTACACCCTCTTGCACCTGTCTTGACTGATGGCATATTGCTTGATGCCAGTCATAATTTGCAACTTGCACTTGAGCTTGTACAACTTATTTTGCACTTTATCCTGTCCCATGTTTGTACTCGTTGTGTTTTTCTGATGCTAAATAATTGCACTTTATTTTCTTCATGTAAAATATTGCACTTTTACACTGTCCACTCTTGTAACCCTTACCCCAGCTCACACCTGGAAATGAGCCATGGCTCAGTGTACCTTTCCTGGTTAACAGTTTCCAAATAAATAAATAAATAGGATTACTAAGAATTATGGGACATAAGGGGGCACAAGGCCCATTGTGTATGTCCCCCACACAAGTGGGCAGCTAAACCATCAAGTGTCTACTGTAGTACAGTCTGCCCAGTGTATTTTTAAAGGTGTTTAGGCTTGTGCATTTGACAGCTTCCAGTGCTAGTCCGTTCCAGGCCATAGGTGCTCTAAGTGTAAAGAAATGGTCCCTTTTCACTGTTATAGCTAGTTGAATATGTATTTTATTGTTATGTGATCTGAGATTATCTAACATTACTGAAATGTTGATTGAAATCTTTCATACTTTCCTTATTCTGTGTAAGTTTATATAAAAGTAATAAATCACCCCTTTGTCTTCAAGCTTCGAGGGAATGTAAGCTCATCTTCAGCAACCTGCTCTGATAGGTACAATGTGTTAATCTTGGGACTGATTTTGTAATGACCTTCTGGACACTTTCGACCATTCGGATATTCCCGAGTAAATAAGGTGACCAAAACTGGGATCCATAATCTAATAAAGGCCGTATATAGGTGATAAAATAAAAATCCAGGAGAAGAGTACACAATAGCAGGGGAGATACTAACGACAACAATAATGGAAAGGGATCTGGGTGTAGTCATACCAGATGACCTAAAGGTGGGTAAGCAATGTGAGAAGTCAGTAAGAAGAGTCAGGGGGATACTGGGATGCATAGGGAGGGGCATCACAAGTAGAAAAAGGGAAGTGGTTATCCCTCTATACAGACAGTTGGTGAGACCCCATCTGGAGTACTGCATGCAGTTTTGGAGACATCATCTACGCAAAGACATAGACAGGATGGAAGCAGTCCAGAGGAAGGCAACTAAAATGGTGCAGGGTCTATATCAAAAACCATATGAAGAAAGACTGAGAGAGCTTAATATGTATACCCTTGATGAAAGGAGGGACAGGGGGGACATGATAGAAACCTTTAAGTACCTCAAGGGAATCAACAAAGTCCAGGAGGGTAGCATCTTTCAGAAAAAGAGATGTGTAAAACAAGGGGGCACAATTTAAAGTTAGAGGGGGGACAGCTCAGGGGTAATGTGAGGAAATTATTTTTCATGGAGAGAGTAGTGGACGCATGAAACTGCCTTCCTGGAGAAGTTGTGGGGGTCTAAAACAGTGGGGGAATTCAAACATGCATGGGACAGACATAAGGCAATTATAGTGGGGGGTTGCAGGAAGTAGGCTGCTGGTTAACTAGAATCTGCAGTTTATCCAATAGGTAGGGAAATGGGCAGACTGGGTGGGCCAAGTGGTCCTTATCTGCCGTCAAAGTCTATGTTTCTATGGTACAGTATAGATAGGTAATTATAGTTGTTCTGTCCTACTCACGAAAGAGCGTTTGATCTTAGTTATCATGGATCTGGTGGTTTTAGCTATTCTCAAGCAGTGATTAGTACAGAAGAGAGTTCTTAACTGTTATATTCAGATCCTTTACATTTTGAACTGATTTCAATATTGCTTGATTTATTATGTAGGAGTAATTTGGATTATACCTTCCGATATGCAGTACAACTCATTTTTCAGCATTCAGTTTCATACCATTTTCCTTAGCCCAGATCTCCACCTTTGCTAAATCTGAAACTAGAGTTAAATGTTTATTGATAGTATTTACTTCTCCACCCAGTTTCATATCATCTGCAAATTTACTAATTAAATGTTCAACATTCATGCCCATATCTTGAATGTTAACATTAAAAAGAATGGTCCCAAGTACAGATCCCTGAGGGACCCCACTGCCCACTGATCCCTCCTCTGAGTAGACTCTATTTATACATACACGTTGTTTCCTGTTAAATGGCCAGTTGTGTATCCATCTAACCACGTCTTCAGCAATCTGCAACTTAATAAGCTTCTCAGTCAGCTTATCATGCAATGCTCTATCAAACACTTTAGAGAAGTCAAGTAGTATTACATCTGAAGGATAACCAATATCAATACTTTTACTAATAGTATCATAGAACATGATTCGATTAGTAGTGCAGGACCGACCCTTGGTAAAGCCATGCTGGTTTATATCCATTGTCCCTGTTTGCTCCAAGTGCATTTCTAATCTATTTTTAATGAGTCGTTCCATAAGTGTACAAGCAGTGGGATGTCAAACTTATTGGTCTATAGTTTTCAGTTTTATTTCTATTGCCAGTCTTATAAATTGGAATGACTGTTGCTATTTTCCAATCTTCAGGAACAGAACTTCCCTCAATGAGTTATTAAAAATGATTGAGAGGGATATGCCAACACAAAGGTGTTTTTTTTAGAAGGATTGGATTTATATTGTCTGGTCCTGGACTGAAGGTACTACCTAGATTGGTTATCAACTTAAATACTTCATCCGGTGAAAAAGGTACAGAGGCTGGTTTATCCAGTAGTACTGGTAATGTAGTATGCGTAGGAACTGAGAAGACTGAACAAAAGTAGTTATGAAATTTATCAGCTACCTCTTTATCATTTTGGATCACCTGACAATTCTCAATTATTGGTCCTATATTTCTTACCATATTTCTACAGTTAGAGTTCTTATATGAATATAATAGTTTCTTATCCTTAGTATGAGCTATTTTAAACTCAAGTTTTGCTTTAAATTGCCTAATAATGTATTTTAGATTTTTCTGTATTTGAATAAATTTATTTTCATTTTCAGGTGTTGGTTCTTTTTATAGGTTTTATATGCCTTTTGTTTACCCTTGATTAGTTTTTTAACTTTTTGATTTAACCAAATAGGGACTCTGCCCTTATCATTATATTTGTTCTTTAATGGTACATACTTGTTTTCTACCTCATTCAATATATCTGTAAAGATATCCCCTGCCTCTTGAGTTGTCTTGTAGCTAAGTGTAGAATCCCAGTCTATTTCAGTAAGGCTTTGACATATACTGTCAAAGTCTGCTTTATGCTAGTTTCTAAAAAATGTACTGCAGACATCCTTAGGTCTCTTTACGGCCAGGCTGCATGTAATAACTAGGTGATCACTATTTCCCAATGTTGCTGCTGTATTGATGTCTGTAATCCGATTTTGAATATTTGTTAGGATTAAGCCAATAATATTATTGTTCCTGGTAGGTTCAGCAATAAGTTGATCAAGCCCATTATTAATGCATTGCTCAATACAATACTTCTCTGCCTGGTCTGATCCCATAAGATTCTCCCAGTCTATTCCTGGGAAATTAAAATCCAGTAGTACAATAATATCCCCAAGAGTAGACTTTTCAGAAATGTGTTGTTTTAATGCAATATTATACTCATTATTAGATGAGGGTGGCCTATAACAATTTCCCACAATCACTGTTTTACATTCTGTAAACATTAGCTTTACCCAGATTATCTCTAATTGAATACCTGAATCCAACTGAGGCTCAATGATGATTGAGGGAATGGAGTTGTGTACATAAAGACACACCCCTCCTCCTTGTTTCCCCTCCCGGTCATACTTATATAATTTGTACCCTGAAATGTCCAGTGTCCCCTCTGTATCAATATCACACCATGTTTCTGTCATTGCTGCCACATGTATATTTTGCTGGTCCATAAAGACCTCTAATTTTAATTTTTTACTTTTATTTAGACTTCTTGCATTCGTTATAAGGAAGTTGAAACCACCTTTAGTTGTAGCAATAAGATGCTTATTTAGTTATAAACCCAACCCCCCATTAACTAGTGTAAATGGTATGAGGTAAAGGATTCAATTTTCCTTCCTAGTAGGTTACTACCCCTTTTGTTCAGGTGTAATCCATCCCAGGCAAACAGGTGATTTCTATCCACAAATTCTTCCCAATGAGGGATACAATTAAAACGCTTTTTCAGACACCACTGTCTTAGCCAATTGTTTATGACTTTGATTTTATAGGTCATGGCATCTGTTGCCTGAGGGACTGGTAGAATTTCAGAAAAACTGACCTTGCAGTCTTTAGCCAGTAAAAGTTCTCCTAAGGTGATAAAATCCTTCTTAATTTCTTTGATAATAAATCTATTTATATTGTTAGTTCCCATGTGTAGTATGACTAGATGTTTGAGTCATCCATTACTCAATATGTTATTTGCCATTAACGTAATATCTGAGATAACTGCACCTCTGTAACTGCTGCATGTCCTATTAATCTTGTCAGGGTTGCAGACATGCCTATCTATGTGCTTTATCATTGAGTCGCCTAGTACAAATACTTGGCATGAGAGAACACAACTAGGTGGGGCTGTAGTAATTTGGCTGACCTCATTTCCATAATTAGTATCTACTTCTCCCTGTGCTGATACTTGATTAGGAGACCCATGGGTAGGTCTGGGTATGGTAGTGGGGCCTATTTCTGATTCTTGATTTATACAATCATCAGTGTGCTTGGTGATACAATCAATATTTCTACTGATATTTATTACTTCATGTGTAATACTTGAGACTGAGCATCCCACTGCATTCTTTTCCCTAGACTGTGCATTATCCTGAGGTATACGAAGCTGCTTTTTAGGTACTATAGTTTCTGCTTCATTAAGCTGATTAATTTCTGTGCCATATTCCTCCTTATCATTACTTGGGGTCAGTAAGGAATAATGATTTGTAAGTGGTAAGTCAAAGACCATTGCCCTTCTCCCTTTTTTAGACCTATTTCCTCTAACAGTGGTCCATTCCTCACTATCATGTTCTGACCATTCATCCTCCTTATCCCTCCTTTTCAGGCCACCATTTCCTATTGCTATAAGTAACATGGTATTAGTCACTTGGGCAAGTGGTACAAAAGAACTACAGACTGATGTAATTATTTGGTCATGGGTTTGGGGAACTGCTTGATTAGTGATTTTTTGTATCAATTGCTACATTTCATGTTGGTTATCAATAACCTGGTTGAGTTTTGAGTGAAGGTCAGTTAGCTCAACTTCTAATTCAACAATATATTTACACTTATTGCATATTGGGCCTGGCCCAGTGATCTCATCAACCAAAAGTGTATACATCATACATATCTGACATTTAATTGCCCATTCACCATCCGATGTCCTAATTCTAGTATCCATGTTTGTTTAGTTAATTTTGGGCAAGCACAGAGACTTATTAGTAGGGAGTGAATATGTGAGACCTTCCTTGTACAGACAATTTTTACCCCTCATAATGGAGCAATCTATATTTCCTTCTGTTCCTTGCCTGTATACACTAACCCTACTACAAGTAAAAATATACACTGTACCTTCCTTATGAGTAGGCCTGGATCCCTGGGTTCACTGCGGACACTGCTGACATGCACAAGATTCACATTGCATGTCTTGGCACACGTGTTACACTCTCAAAGAGTGTGTGAATAAATGGTAAAGCACCTGGAAGGAAGTCAGGTGGGTGATGTCATGCTCAGAGTAAGCGCTGCTGCAGTTGTTGAATTAAAATTAAATTAGCAGCAGTAGCCAGGTAAAGCAACCCAGTCCCACTGATGTGAAGCTGATATTAAATAAAAATAAGGCATCCTCTCACCCCTCAGCAAGTCACTGCAGAACAAGGAGATGTAGTTCTGGTCTAGTACTATAACTCCCAGACTACTCCTTGCTGCAGCATCTCACTAATTAACACAGTGCTCTAAAATACCTCCAAATGAAGCAAGTTTCACACATGCACACAAGGCTCAGTATCCCAGTCCATACTGTCACACCGCTTACAATGTGGTCCCACAGCTTAGGCAAAGGGCTTCAATAAATAAGAAAAATAAAAAAATGTTTTAAAAGGACATTTAATAAAAGATATTCACTACAGTGATCTATATCGACAATAGTGGCTTTCAGCCAGCATATCAATACATCTAATGCAAAGCAGTATCCAGTCAGAGAGCCACTCTCTACCCATACCCCACTCTGTGCCAAGCAGTTCTGGTAGTACAGTGCATGCCCACCTTTACCACATGCCTGTATCAAGCAGTCCCTGGTGTCTAGTGGTACCCTCTCCCTCACCCCAACCATTGTACTAAGCTGTTTCTGATGGCCAGTTTTACCTTCCCCCTCATCCGGCCCAAAACAATAAATCTCTGGTGTTCATATCCACCTCTTGCACCCTGCCCTGAATAGCGAACTTCTGGTATCCAATGTCACCACCCTTCCACACCCTGCCCCAGTTCAAGCATCCCTTTTGTCCAGAACCATCACTCTCCCACACCCTGCTCATTTTCAGGCATCCCTGGCATCCAGTAACACCACAGGTCTGCCCCATTCAAAGCATTTATTGAATACAGTGGTACCAACTTCTGCACCTTGCCAGATAGTGTTTGTGTTTTCCACATAAAAGAAACAATTTGAATTTACAAAAATACTTTCACAATCCCTCTTGGAGTTTATCTTAGAATTGTACTAGCAAGTGTGCATTTTCCTTTGATTTGAGGGAGTTTAGGGATTCAGATAAGTTCGGTTCACATGTAGTACACCTCACTCTCACCAATGCCACTCCCCCCCCCGACAGTGGCCAGTTCTTCGGTCAGCCAAAATCTGAATAAATTGCACAAAATACATTCACAATGCATGAATTGTAACATGACTGCCCTTTCTGATGAGCACACTCATCAAAAGCTTTTCCTGTGACTCAAACTGGGATGCTGTGTCAAAGGCAACAATGCTAGTCATTCACCTAAAGAGAAATTGCAATTATGCAGCAGACTATTCTTATTTTACCTTCATTTACTATCAACCTTCAGAACTAAACAGATTTGCTGTTACAATACCTCAACACTATAGGACTCTATTTTGTAGCATGACATCACCACATTAACAGTTACCATGGCAACATCAGGTTCCTATGCTTACAATTATTTAAGAAAAAAGATAGGTACTTCTAAGGTACATTAGATCTCTAACACCAAATGCCAGACTGCACAGTATTCAACACAAGATTTTATATCATTGGAACATTTGTCATACGATCTTAAAAATATCAAGAAGATTCATCTTCATGCTACAGAACTTTTTAATGTATTATGGGGATATACTAAAATGTGAACTATGGGGAAAGGTTGTAATGTTTATAAATGCAGATGCATCTTTTAAATGTTGCAAAATATTTTACATTATTAATGTTTGGACACACCACAGATTATAACTATAGATTAAGCCGTAAGAAGCTGGTGACAGCTTCACTTATAAAAAAACATTAATACTGATGCACCGTAAAGAAGACAAACTACCAACATATGCATTATGGATTAATGATTTAAAAGATGTCATCACTGCAGATGAGACCTTTTACTGTCATATGTTAAAGAGTTTCTTATATAAAGAAACATAGGCTTGTAATCTGCTAAATGCTTTAAATATTTCATCTCTATACCTGAAGCTATTCAATATGATGAAATATGAATTTCTATATGCTAAATTACCGTACTTTATTATTTTTCCATAGGCGACCATTTTTTATCCACCTCTTTACTCAACCTGTATCAGGCCCCTCTCCAGCCCCTGCAGAGCCACAATCCTGTCACACCACCTTTTCCCGGAATGTATTCTTCACCCTAACATGCACTCATGGTATTCTAGCCCCAAATAGGACATCCTCAGGCTGGTCCAATTACCCTGCAATTCAGCAGGTTGTGAACAAGGAACTTGCCTAGCTTGGCTGGTGCATCATCTGCAGGTCATGCAGGGCCATCATTCTGCGATGACAGAGGGTTTTCCTTGTGTTTCTCCCTCGCCCTTCCTTGGGATGTAGACTGAAACAAATGGGCGCAGGCTGTATCTCAGCATAAGCTCAGAAGTCATGTCCCTCCCTTCTACTATGCTCATTCCAGCCTGCACTGCCCCTATGGTCACCTATTTTGTGGTCGGGCAGTGGAATGTTCCTTCCTGTCTCCTGTGGGATGCTCAGTCCTAGTGTCCCTGGTTGGTATGCCAACAGCTGGGGCTCATTCCCAAACCCAGGTTGCAGGCATCATGAGCAGTAACACGATCACTAGCACTGTGCTGGCGGGCGAGCTTTATTGCTCTTTTATGTTCATTTTGCCTTTTTGTGTCTGATGTTTCATGAGCGAAATGGTATTGGATCAAACATAGCAGAAATTCAAGTACATTTATGTAGTTTATTTAACAGGAATGTTGTTATATAACCTAAATGCATGTTTGTGTCAATATACTGAATGCAGTAGACTGTGGTTTCTAAAAGCTACTAGAACAATTAGAACCTACCAATTATTAACATACTGCAATGTTTCTATGTAATATGATTTATGTTGTCTGATATGCCATCATTCTTAGGAATATTTGTCTTTTTTTTGAATAATCAATAAATAAATTATAAAAATCTCTATAAATATGACCATATGTCTTCTAAAACACAAATGGCATATTTTCTTCTGCAATCTCTAAAACCAACAGACAGCAGCATTAACTGCTGTGTAAATACATAGAGAATGTGATGATGTCATGTCAGACAAATCTGGCTGATTTCTTCGACTGGGTGACAAAGTAAGTAAATCCGGGTGGGGCAGTGGACATCGCCTACCTTGATTTCAGCAAAGCCTTTGACATCGTCCCACATAGGAGGCTGATAAACAAGCTAGGTAGGCTGGGCATGGGTGACAGGGTGGTAAACTGGGTCAGTAACTGGCTAACAGACAGGAGGCAGAGGGCGGTGGTAAATGGGATGCCATCTGGGGAGAGGGGGGTGACCAGTGGGGTGCCTCAGGAATCGGTCCTGGGGCCAGTCCTTTTCAAGGTCTTCATTAGCAACATTGCAGTGGGGCTGGAGGGAAAGTGCTGCTTGTTTGCAGATAACACCAAGATCTGCAACAGGGTGAATACCCCAGAGGCGATGGAGAAAATGAGGAGGGACCTGGGAAAGCTTGAAAATGGACTGAGGACTGACAACTGAAGTTTAATTTAAAAAAAAGTGCAGAATTATGTACTTGAGAGACAGAAACCCTGGGGAAAGCTACAGGATGGTGGGAAGGGGGGTTGCTGACAGTCACAAAGGAGGAAAGGGACTTGGGGGTTATTATTTTAGATGACCTGAAAATGTCAAAGCAGAGTGATAAGGCAGCTGTGAGGGCCAGTTGCATACTGGGTGCATATGCAGGGGTATCAGCAGCAGGAGAAATGTAGTGATGCCATTAAATAAAACCATGGTTAGGCCTCACATGGAATACTGTGTGCAGTTCTGGAGGCTGCACCTTCTTAAGGACATTAGCAGGCTGGAGATGGTCCAGAGAAGGGTGGCTAAGATGGTACTGGGCTTGCAACACAAGGCTTACAAAGAGAGATTAAGGGACCTCAATATGTACTCGCTGGAAGAGAGGAGGAAAAGAGGGGACATGATAGAAACATTCAAGTACCTCAAGGGTATACACAAGGTGCAGGGGGGGATACATTTTCCAATACAGGAGGAGCACAAGAACGTGGAGCATGAAATGAAATTGGAAGGTGGGAGGTTAAGAGGGAATGTGAGGAAGTTCTTCTTCACAGAGAGCGTAATGGACACATTGAATGGTCTGCCTCAGGATGTGGTGGGAGCTAGCACTGTGAATGGGTTCAAGCAAGCTTGGGACAGGCATAGGGGAACCATAGAGGTACAGCAGCAGGTGGGTCAGAAGCAGTAATCCAGTACAAGGACTTACGGTAAGACTAGATGGGCCATGTGGTCCTTATCTGCTGACAATTTCTGTTTCTATGGATCTGGTGTTCCTTCTGGGGATGGGAATATCTGATTTGGTGGTGGAACTACTCGGATGGTCTGACCATCACTCCATTAGGTTCAGTTTTGAGGCCACCCCTATTAGGTCAGCCTCTTCGGAGATGGTCCAGTACCGCCCTTTAAGGGGTGTATCCCCGGATGACCTGATGGTGGTACTGGACCTATCCAGCCTTCCGATGAGTGCTTGGATCCAGGTGACCTAGTACATGCCTATAATAAAGGCAGTGACAGGGGTCCTGGATTCTATTACACTGTTACGTGTTAGCCCTCTCACTCTTCGCCCCAGGTCTCCATGGTTTGATGAGACCATGAGGGAGTTGAGGAGGGTTGGACGAAGGCTGGAGAGGTGGTGGCAGAAGTCTGGTCTGGATGATGACAAACTTAGTTTGATGGACCATTATACAGCCTATCAATCCGCAATCTCTCGTAAGAAGGCAGAATTCATGTCCAGAGAGATAGCGGCTGCACAGAATAGACCAGGTCAGCTCTTTTGGACTGTGGACAGACTGTGCAATCCAGTCTGTCTTCAGCCCAGAAGAGCCTTTTCTCCAGAACGGTGTGAGGAGTTTGCTCTCTTCTTTGCAGATAAGGTTGCCAAAATCAGATCAGAAGTCCATTCTTCCTTCTCCAATGGGAGCGGTGATGGTCGGCAGGAGATGTCGAACACTCACTTTGCATGGTCTGACTTCAGCCTCCCCACAATTGATGATATTGTGATGGTCATCTGAGCGTTGTGACCAACCAACTGTAATTTGGACCCTGGCCCCTCACGCCTTTAGTGGATTGTGTGGATAAAATCGGCCTAGTCCTGGCTTTGATAGTCTGGAAGTCTTTGGAGAGGGGATCTTTCCAGATCCTTAAAAGAGCTATAGTTAAGCCTCTTCTAAAGAAGCCCTCCTTAGACACAGATTGTCTAGCAAATTACAGACCAGTCTCTAACTTACCCTTTGTAGGTAAAGTTATTGAGAAGATGGTCGCAGTGCAATTGTAGGATCATCTGACCAACAACAATATCTACGATTCTCTCCAGTCCAGATTTAGGAAAAGGCATAGTACCGAGACAGCACTTGTTCGAGTACTAAATGACCTCCTAATAGCGAGAGATCGTAGGACCCGTTCTATCTTGGTACTTCTCGATCTCTCTGCAGCATTTGACACTGTTGACCATGGTGTGCTGTTAGAGCATCTGCGATCCATCTGTGGATTATCTGGTATGGTCCTCAGGTGGTTTAGATCTTACCTCAAGGGTAGGACTCAAAGGGTGGTGTCGGGGATTTTTTCCTCGGCATCAGTCTCCCTATCCTGCGGGGTACCGCAGGGTTCTATTCTAGCACCTATGTTGTTTGCAGTGTATATACTGCTGTTGAGAGCAATTATAAGATGATACAATCTGGGTTTTCATTGCTATGCTGATGATACCCAGCTGTATATGTCTTTTGTGCCCGGCCAGGATGCTGCCTTGTCGGTATTTAATAACTGCCTTGCAGAAATCCAAGACTGGATGAATGGGAGTTGGTTGAGGTTAAACCCAGAGAAAACTGAGGTGCTGGTCATGGACAAGGGTCACTGTGAGGTGGGTTTGCCGGATGGATCGCCCTCAGGCTTATGGCTTGGGGGCATTCCGCTGACGACCTCAGATCAGGTGCGGAATCTTGGCGTAATAATTGACGACCACTTGACGCTTAAATCTCAGGTGTCAGCGGTGGTCAAAACTTCCTTTTTCTATCTGAGGAATATCACCAGGGTGAAGCACCTGGTTCCTCCAGAGGATCTTCCAACGTTGATCCACGCTTTCGTTACCTCCCGCCTTGACTATTGCAACTCCCTGTACCTAGGGCTATCGGGGGTTGAACTTCACCGTCTGCAGCTAGTGCAGAATGCGGCAGCCAGGTTATTGACTGGTTCTTCTAGATCCAGCCATATAATGCCTGTGCTCCGTGGACTGCACTGGCTGTCAGTGTTTTGGTGAATCACCTTCTAGGTCGGTTTGCTGACCTATAAAGCCCTACACGACCAGGGACCTACTTACTTGAAAGAGCTCCTTTGCCCTTACTGTCCCTCCGGCCCCCTCCAATCCACTGATGAGGGATTGCTAGAGATTCCCAGGGTTCATTTGAAACTTCAGGGGCTAGATCATTTAGTCTTATGGCCCCGACCCTGTGGAATTCTCCACCTATTCAGGTGCGAAATAGTCCGACTGTCCTAAGCTTTAAAGGAGCTTTGAAGACCCACTTTTTTACTACAGCTTTTAATGATTTACAATAGTTGTAAACCTTGTTTATTTATTGTTTTATGAAACTGTACAGGCGCTTTGGTTTGAGAAAAGCGCCTTTTAAAAATAAAGCTTTGATTGATTGATTGATGTTTCTATGGTAGTGGAGTCTATGAGCATTCAATACTTTTCATCTTGTCAGACTGCCAATTTTAGTAATTGCTAATTAGCACCACTTTTGGTTTTCTCAAATAAGGTCACCTAAACAATTTTTTGTGGCCACAGAGATCTTTAAAGCTCCAATCAAAATGGAATGGAATGGATGATTTCTTATCTTAAAAAGTCATAGAAGATACATTTATGGTTCAGATACTTCAGGAAATTAACTTAATGTATGCTTTGTGAAAAATAAATGTGTTCTATCAGGGGGTTTGTGTATATTAGTGAGTTTGGAGTGCAACAATTGGGGGGCCAGCAATGCATTCTGGTCACCACATTGTGAGGCAACAAGAATTTGGGGCTAGAGAACCACCGAACTAGAGTAAGACGATGATAATGGAGAATATCGGACCACTGACAGACCTATGCTATTAGCGTACAGCTCATGTTATGCTACTTTCTCAAATCGGCCTTTCAGTAATTTTTTATTAGTTTATTTGCGTTGGGGGGACTTTGCCCCCCACACCACTTAAAACAAAAACAAGGGGGTGTGGAAGGGGGGAAAAGCCCCCCAAGTCAAAGAAACTGACAAAACCAAAAGTATCAGGATGCACAAGCATGTGCTATTGTCAGGAAAGCTTTACGCTACGCAAGTAGTACTTGTCTGATATTCACCACTATCACCAGTAAAACTACAACATCTTACAGATCTCTGATTAAGACAAAATAATAATGGGTTTTGGCCATTATAACCTGAGTCTGAATTCAAACTAGTGGTTTACAGATCATAATCTGTAACTAACTTCCAATCCATTGAGACGTCCAAGACCCGATGTACAGCTGAAAGCAGTGAACAAAGTGACTACCTGGGGCTGGATGGCTCAGCGGATTGCTAATTAGTTAAGGAGCCTTTCACCTCTAGACTGCTCATTCAAATCCATAGCAGGTCATTTGTGGCAAAAAGCCATTCTCACCTGAGGGCTGTTCAGTGGTCAATGTCAAATAAGTTATGCTGGTTTCAGTCCAATCCATATCCCAAAAACCACCAACACAGTTCACATTAATTGACATCTTTGTTGGCAGTCTCACATGAGATGACAAGAACTAAATGGGCATGGACTCTGAACTACATCTGAACTACCCTCTCACCTATCTGGTGGTCCCTCCATAATAGGGTTGAGATACACTGGTGGAGCAGTGTGGAGAAACTTGTACTGTGACAGCCCATGTTGTACCTGTCATGTTGACAAGCAGAGGACTTCAGGTTTCTGTGCTGTCAGTAATTTTCAATGTCCCTATATACTGAACTGCTGTGTATATTTATGAATATTTATGTCATTCATGATACCTATGTAAGATCAACTAGGCTTTTAAGGACCTCCTTGGAAATGAGCTATGCTCAATGGAGCTGTAATATCTATCCTTGTTCATAAACGTTTTTATGAATAACATTTAAAAAATATTTTAAAATAAAGTGAACACCAGCACCACTTTGCAACCCTTTCCTTATGTCTGCAATGGCTATTGTGGGTGCATGGGAAAGAAGGTGGGGAGAAAATGAGCCACAGAGTCATTTACAGTGAGAAATGCCTCCTCCAGGCCTGTTTGCAAACTGCTATATCTCTTCCCCGTGCTACTAATAAAAGCAGACAGTAATGGGAGTCATACGCACACAAGAGGGAAACCTTTGGCAGATGACTGACCATGGAAGTGGCTTATATTTGGGACTCCTACTGAATACAAATATCAATTCAGCTTTTTTTTTTTGTCAACTCTGTTTATGCACCTACTGTAGGGAGCTCTTTCCAGTGACTGCCTCTTGAACCTCTACCTCCCACTGTGAAGCCCATCTTCTGCTCCTCACTCTGGACCAACGCATCCCCGGATCTACACCCCCATGGGGAAGGGCCACCCTATCCTCCCAGGGTGCTCTATCTAGAATATAGAGTGCCGGCCGGAGTGGGGCACCAGGAGCAGAGGGGGCGACCGGCATTAGGAGTGTGGGCTAGAGGGCAGTGCCTTCACCTATCCCTGCAGAAGGGGATTTTTTCTTGATTTCTTGCCCCCCCAAGTGCAGCCATGCAATGACACCAGCACGGCAACCCATAGGCATCCACCGTGTTCATTCCCAATGCTGTCCCTGTCCCAGTAGTACCTCCAGTCTCCACTGGGAGGTCTCTACTGCTCAGGAAGACCCTGGACCCACCCCAGGGAGAGGAGAGCCATCCTCCGGACATTTGATCCTGCTCCCTCCCCTGCTGACCCCCAGCACCCGGGCTCGTTCCTGTACTGAGGTTGCTGGTGTGGCACGAGGAGTGGCGTCCAGCGTCTTAACCCTCAGTGCCACTGGGCCAGTTGCCAATTCGGCTTTTATTGTTTAAATAAATTTTATTTATTTATTTGTAAGTCAGTTTACAACCTTTGAGCCAGGGGCTCGTTACCAAAGGTACCTCGTCACATTGAGGACAAACATAACAGATTCAGGTTACAGAGTACAAGTAACTGAAATTGACGTTACACAAGTTGAATTCATACATTGTACAATCTAGTGGCAATTACAGTAATACAGCAGGCACAGACCTGTTATAGCATAGGTTGGACCATAAATAATAAAGGGTTAACTGAACTTTCTAATGGTGTGATACAGCAAAGTTTTTTTTTTCTGTTCTTGTCTCATTTTAAGAACTCACACGTGAGATATATGTAAGATCCTATAAGATAAATATGTTGGATACTAGAAGTTCTTAAAAACATGGGTATCCAAAACATGACAGTAAGCTGGATAAAAGCATGGCTAACTCATAGACGACAAAGAGTCTGTATTAAGGGAGCTTATTAAGATTGGGCAGATGTGTCAAGTGGGGTGCCTCAGGGATCAGTACTAGGGCCCTGCTTGTTTAACATTTACAGTATGCAACATTTATACAGTATGAACATGATAATGCATGGCTCACAAAATTTGCAGATGACTGCCTCGTAGGAGCTGTAATAACAAAAGGGGAAGGGGCAGGGTCTCTACAGTCAGCACTGGATTATGTACAAAAACTGAACCTCCAAATTTAAGTTATTTTTGAACAAAAAGAAATGCACAGTGATGCATATGGGTAAAAGAAACCCAGCTCATTCATACACTTTGGAGGGTAATACCCTAAGGGAAGTCACTGAGGAAAGAGATCTGGAATTCTGGTCTCCCAAGATATGTAATTTTCCTCACATTGTAAGAATATCATGCAGAAGGGGAATAGAATATTGAACTGAATACTTAGACATATAGAAAGCAGAAACAGAGAGATGATCCTCCCCTTGTAATCTTATCTGGTCAGGCACATTCTGGAATATGGGTGACAAGTCTGGGCTCCCTATAAAAAGGGCAACATAGCCTTGGTTTAAAGTGTACAGAAAAAGGCTACCAGAAGTATCAGTAACTTAAAAGGGAAAGATTATGAGACAAGACTCAGGGATCTAGATTGTTTCTTTTAGAGTATAGAAGAAGAGGGGACATGTGCCTGGTTAACTGTGGGAATACCTGGGCTTGGAAAACAGAGACCTGGTGTATAGCACCCGTGCATACCTCCTTCAATTAAAGGACAGAAAACCCAAATCAGTTAAAAGTCAAAAGTGGTTTAGCCAACAGGTGGGACATACCTGGAATGGGCCCCCTCTAGAAGTGGTAAGTAGCTCAAACACACACCTCTTTAAAACAAAACTAGATGAATTCTTTAGAGAACAAGGACATCTGTACACCATATGAACATATGGCAAGCATAACAGATGAAAGTCTATATCGGCTCTGTGTATGCCTATGATACCTATGATTGTAATCTAGCCCACAGAGAGAAGGAAAAAAATGAATTGCTGGCCCTGTCCTCTTCAACTACCACAGAGCATTCAAAATCCCTGTTTCAAAACTCCTAGTCATACAGTATACTCATAATAACATTCATTTAGCCACAGTACACTAGACATGACTGGCTTCCACAGTTGATTCAACACTTTGGGCTCGATTTTCAAAAGGTGTAGTTTGACGCAAGATGCCTGTTCCAAAGGCATATGATGCAAATGGTGCCTTGTGTCAAACTTTTCGGCAATCCTGATTTTTAAATGTAGGCTGTGTTGAAATCAGTATGCCCTGCACCCAAGCTTCCCTGCGCCATCCTCATGGCAATGGCACTCTTGTGCCAGGTTGCAGGAGTGCTTCATGCCATGTGAGGGCTGCAAAAATCCCCCTTTTTTAGAATTTTGCAAGCCTTGCCATGAATGCAAGATGGGGCTCTGCTTAGACTAGATAGGAGGTGGTCTAAGAGCCCTGCACCAATAGGGGATGGTGATGCCAGAGGGGACACCTGCCAGGAGGGGGCCAGGGAGAGACAGAGCACCAGGGTGGTGCACTAAGGGACATCTGGGACATGGAGTTAGTTCAGGGTGGTAATGTGGCACCTGGTTGAGGTGCATTGTGAAATGCCATGCATCTGATCAACTGATGGTCCGAGGAGGGTGGGTATGGAGAGAAACAGATCTGGCCCCAGGTGAGTACTACTGTGCCACCTGCCCCAGAGGAGCTACACTCTACAGGCATGTATTGTGGGGGTGCATTGGCTGCAAGGTGAGTGCGGCTATGGGTAGAGGAGAATATTCTCCAGGCACCACTACAGTTCTCTGGCACTGAGCCTCCACCCCCCGTTGTGGCATGCTGCCACCCCTGTTCATTTCTGTAGATCACGGTACACCTGGGACAGGTGCCATGGCAGTGCTAACCTGTGGCCAGGTCCATTTCCTTCCATGTCCACCCTCCATGGATGACCAGTTAATCTGCTGCATGGCATTTCACAATGCACCCCAGCTAGGCATCACATTACCACCCTGAACTTCCTCCATGTCCCACATGTCCCTATGTGCACCCCCTATGCTCCGTCTGCTCCCCAGACCCCTCCTGGCATGCACTGTCTCACCTCCCCCAACACTTGCAGCCATTCTACTGTTGCACAGGTGGGGTGATCCCTGTTGCAATCCCTGCAGGTATGCCAAATGTTTGGAGCTAACCTGTGGCTGTGGCAACTCCTGTGTTTTTGGCACAGAAACCTTGAGCGGAGGGTCCCTGATGCACCTGGAGTTCACCGAGGCCATAGAGCAATGCAAATTGCATCACTTTAAGGGCTGTTTGAAAATTAAGCCCATTGTCTCTTAGCCTCCAGCATTTAATCACCATTATGAACCTATTTTTTCTTCATAGTCTCCAGTTAACTACAAGTCTACATTTGTTTTTGTATCTTTACTTGAATATATACACTAACCCCATGCTTTGTATTCACTTTTGTAATACGGTCTTTGACTTTACTAATTGATGATTTACTGTATTTAAGCTTTCTAACCTATGCACTCATTTTGCCTTGGTGTCTTTAGGCCCTCACTGAAGTTTATTTATTTGTTTTTTACTAACTGGGCTCACATGACAGAGATTCAATTTGCAGGAGTGGCCTGGCCGATAACATGGGGCTCGATTTTCAAAGCCCCTGATTGCCACAAGCCCCAGATGCACTGAAGATAAGGCAAACAGGGCTTACAGCAATCACCGTGCCAGTAATCAGGAGTTTCAGCCCATGCACCAGGTGCTGCAAGTTAGACTGACTTTTCTGGTCTAAACTGGCGGCATTCCAAGGGGCTGTTTTTACAGGGCTTGCACCAGATATTTGGTGCAAGCTGCCATAAAACATGGAAACTGTCATAATTGCACCTGAGATTTGAGAATAGGGTGCAGTTGCAGCAAAGGGGTTCAGTGCACTGCCAGAACCTAAGTGTCATGGTGCAGGGCTCGGTGCAAGTCCTCAGCCACACTTTGAAAATCATGCCTACAGTATAATTGTAACATACTTAGACCACCATCTCCTCCAGCTCCTGTGGTTGCTTTACCTCACTCCAGTCACACCCACCACCCCAACAGTATCTCTGTACCCCCTTGATGCACTTATACCCTATCTGCCTATCCCCCTCCACCACATCTTCTACCTGCTCTACCTCCTATCTACCCTATCCCCTAGCCTCCCCTCACCTTCCCCTCGTTACCAGCACGTCTCCCCTATCATCACCTGACAGATCCCTCCGGCTGCTTCGTTGTCCCCTTACCCCCCTTTTCCCACTGTCTCTGTGCTTTCTCCTGTGATATAAACCTAGGCCATAACTTGGTCTCTTGCTTTCTAATTGTACCCACTGCCAATTGTTTATTCCCAGTGTTTCAGTCTCCAAATTGTCTATAATCACCACATTGTTGTTATTTTTATTGATTTGTTGTTTCTTCAACTGTATCTTCTGTAATAACTTTCAACTCACGTGGAACGTTTGTAAAAGAGCCTTAGCTCAAAGGTAATTGTAATCCTAGAACCAAATAAATAAAATAAATACATGTTTTACAATTAACAGCCTAAGTAATTCATGTTATTTCCTGGGGTTTATAAAAAAGTCTGCTAGTTATGCATTTCAAATACATGTTTCGGATGGCACTGTTGTGGAGCACATCTCTGACTTTAAATACTTAGGTTTTGTTTTGGAAAGATCTCTCTCATTTGACACCCATGTCAGCTCCTGGGGGAGTGCAAGGAAATTTTGGAACAACAGTAAAGATCTTAATGGAAAATCCCACCACTCCATGTCCCACCTTTACATCAATAATGTCACCTCCACTGATCCCCAGTCCATTGCTGACTGCCTTAATTCCACCTTCTCTGACCTTAGCATAGTCCTCCTGAACAGCTTCTTTTACCTTGTACCGGCTATTTCTGAGCCTAACTTTCAACGCCCTCCTTTCTACCTCAGGGTCATTACCATGCAGGAAGTTAAAACTTACCTGTCCAAAGCTCTCAGTGGCTCCAATTACTGTAAAGATTCCTTTGACATGAGAATTCTTTGCCTGGTTCTTGACACTGTCCTCTTCCCACTAACGGATCTCCTTAACCACTCTCTGTGCTTGGAACAGTTCCCAACTGCCTGGAAAACTGCTGTCATAACCCCAATCCTAAATGGTGGAGACTGCACCTCCTCAAACAACTATCGACCCATCTCCATTCTCCACTCACTCTCAAAGGCCCTGTAAAAATCATGGCAGATCAACTCACTGAGTATCTGCTTGCTCACAACCTACTATGCAGGGAGAAACACAGTTTCAGATCTGGGCACAGCACAACTACCACCTTCACGGAATTCTCTAATTTCCTTCACTCTGCCGTGGACAAAAAACACCTTGCCGGAGCCATTTTCATTGACCTATATAAGGCCTTCAACATGGTCTCCCACCCTCTTCTTCTAAACACGCTTCAGTGCATCGGTGTATTGCAAGGTCCCCTCTCCTGGTTCTCCAGCTAGCTCACCGCTAGATCCCAATATGTTAAGATTAACAATACCCTCTCTACCACCCTGCCTGTCCACTCTTGGGTAGCACAGGGCTCCATTTTGGGTCCTCTGCTGTTTAGCATCTATCTAATTGCCCTATCCAAATTCTGCTCTGGTAGTGTGCTGCTATATACTGATGACGCAGTTCTCTACACCTCACACTCTGACCCCACTGCACTCCAGTCCTCCCTCCAAAATTCTTTCAGTCAGGTTGAAAACTGCTTTACAGACCACAGACTTGTTGTTAACATCAAGAAAACAAAGTCCATGCTCTTTGCACATTGACAAAACAAGGCCAAGGATGCACATCTAAAGATCCTCTCATGCTCACTCTTCCCACTGGACCAGGTCCATACCTATAAATATGTGGGCATCACCTTTGACACCAGCCTCTTCTTCCATACCCACATTAACATACTCTTCTCTGCCACTAATGACCGCATCGACCTTTTATACTGGCACAAGGACTGCTTACAGCCGGAAGCCCTCCATCTGGCAGTCACTTCATCAATCCGGTCACTCATTGACTACAAGCTCACCATCTACTCAGCCGCTGATCACACCGCACTAAACAAAATATAGCTGGCTATCAACCAAGCATGTCAGCTCCTCTCTGGTACTGACAAACAAACCCAAACCTGCACCCTCTATGACCTAACCAACATTCTTACCCTGGAGGAAAGACTCCAATATCGAACTTGCCTCCTTAACAAAAAGATTCACCTGGATATGACCCACTTGGGGGTCACTGCATCCCTCCTCTGAGCCTCCTCCTCCTGTTGTCACTCATGCTGCCACCAAAAATTAATGGCTAGGACCACCTTAGCTCAAAGATCCTTCCCATATAGAGCCCCCACATGGTATAATGCACTCCCCTCTGCCATCACTTCCATTTCCAAAATAGGTTATTTCAAGGCAACCCTAAAGAACCATATTTTCTCCTCTTGAAACTGCTAGTGTGGCTGCTAGGCTTAGTCCCAGACCCAGCTTTTGCTCTAGAGCAGGGGTTCTCAAATGGTGAGGCCAGCCTCCCTGGGGAGGCCCCAACCTGTTCCGGGGAGGCTCAAGCAAGTCTGAAAAAGTACTGTATTTAAATTTTGAGTTTAATGTATTTTGTGTGAAGAGATGAAGCAAACTGAAAGAGGATAATAGTAGGTGAATTTTATGTATTTATTTACTAATAGGTGACAAGGGAAGGTGAATGAGCCAAGGTTCATTTCAGGTGTAGCTGGGGAAGGGTAGGGAGTGAATACATTTCAAAAGGTAATTGCAAAACAATCAAGAAATGTACAATGAACAATAGTGCAAACAAATATGAATAATAAATTAATAATGAGTTGTGGTAATTGATCAGTTTGTAGACTGATGGAAGAGCAGCCCAAATACAAGGGTTGAGCATAGAAGTGCCAAGAGCAATAGCAGGAAGGAGCAAAGTAATCCCAGAGAAGTTGCTTAAAAGCAGGGAAGAATGGGAAGAGGCAAAGTATTTAGGGAGGTTATTTCATGTAGAGAGGAAACAGAGAAATTAGTCTGACCCATGAAGGTACTGCAACAAGGGGTAACAATGGTTCAAGAATCAAAATAGTGGAGCAAGTAGGCTGGCTGGGGGGGGCACAATAAGCTTAACAATAATATGTGTTTATTTAATTTATTTATTATTCAGATAACCCCTTTGAGCAGAGGAGCTCTTTTTCAAAGGTTCCACGTCAGTATGAGACAAAGAACTGAAAGTGAGCCAAGTACTCAAAGGGGTTTCAATTTATTCATGGTGTACTGCACAAAGTACAGTATGTTATTTTTCTTTGGGGAGGCCAACGATTATTTCAGTTTTTGGGGGAGGCTCAAAATCTTTTCCACGTATTTGGGGAGGCTCACTGTGACAAAGTCTAAGAACTATTGCTCTAGAGGTCATCCCAGGCTAGCCTATGACAATGTCTCTTCGAAGGCAGCACCCTGTAGTACTGCTTCCTTAGCATACTGGCCTTTGGCTTATCCAATCTGTATCATAACTTGTGCCAATATAAGACTACTTTGGCAATGCCCCCTTGAGGCTGCACCAGATTGTTAGGACTGTAACATTGTGTACTACCACTATTCTTAGCTACCACCTGCATAGGACAACTATCAGTCTAGTATCTGTGTTATGCTATCTTGACAACACCCCCCTTGAGGTTGCACCTGATCTATGATTGTAATAATGTGTCTCTACCATTCTGCTTAACTACCACTTGTATAGGACAATATCTACATTTTGTCTCCTGTAAATTCACTATTTTGATATCCTACTTATTAATTTTTTGTCTAAACTGCTGTTACTGTTATTACTACTGTTTATGCTGTTCTTTGATACCTTATGTACTGTTATTTGACGTGGAGCCTTTGCAAATGAGTCTATGACTCAAAGGGTTGTAATTCCTATGATATCTTAAATAAAGAAATACTTGGTCCAAACAGTACTCAAAAGACTTGGTTCACTATATCAAGCTAAAAGGTTTCTAGTCTCAGAAACAAAGGGGTTACTTGTCAATAATCTCCTGTTCCCTATTATTGACTACAATTCTCCTGTGTATGCTGCTGTTCCTACCAGGGTCATTTCCAAGGTGTGCACTGCTCATAACAGTGTATGTCATTTTCTGACTGGCCTGCCCTACAGTACTCATCATTGTCATCTATATAAATCTGCCACATGTCTATCCCTGGAAGATATCTTAGTCCACACATCAGTGGTGTTCCTCCACAGGGGGCTTCTAGGAGAAATCCGTACTTGTGTAACTGAACTTTTGCAGTGCTCTTCTAACATGATGAGTATATGCTCCTAGTCTAAATTCACATTCAAGCTCCCCTTTAGGAACACTGCTGTAGGCAAAAAGTTTTGTCTTCTGGACTATTGGCCCTTATAACTTCTTACCTTCACAAATCACTGAGGAAGATCACATACATTCCTTCCTTCAGCTTCAGGCTCTGACAACTTATTTTTTTATAAGTGAAGTTTATTGATTTTAACACTATTTTACATAGAGTAGACAGAGAAGCAGGCAACAAAGATGCATACAAAACAGGTAGTGACAATTTGATATTCAAGTTGATACAGTACAGGGGTGGGATGGAATACATAGTACGATGCGGCTTTTCTCTCATACTTAGTAGTCCAAATTGTATTCCATGCCATACAGCTGAACAATAAACAGCTATGGTATGAAACGGGTCTCATTGTCCAGTCTGTACAAAACACAGTGCTGCCAAATTTATTCAAAGACATACTTTTTGTTAAGATTCCTATATGTTTGCCTTTCCAAATTATAGACTGAGACTATCATTGCCTCCCACTGAACCAGAGCTGGCCTACTAGATTTAAGTCACCGTCAGATAATAACTTTTTTGCCCTGTTAGGACTATCAGGAGTAGTTACAGCTGTGTCTCCCAGATTCTCACTATCCCTGTAGGAATGGACAGAAACACCAGTGCCAGGGAAACAAGACCTTGGAAACTAAATATCTTTTCTACTATCGATCCTACATCTTTCCAATAATTACTTAGCACAGGGCAGCTCTAAAATATACGGAGACGGTCTGCCGTCTGATCTCTATAGTCTCTCTGGCCTTTATGTCTCTCAGGACCAAGGAACTTCAACTGGACAACTGATGTCCTGTAATAATGCATACAATATTTCCACAAGGATTCCCTGAGGTACGGAGCCATAGCTAGTTTGTATTCTTGGAGGGCATACTTTAAACACTGGTCCAGGGTCGAAGAGATGTGAAGTTCTCTATTCCACTTGGCCAGGACTGAGACAGAGGAATCCCTTGAGTGGGCATCCAGGGCTCTATATGGCTGTCCCACCAGGTGGGAGATGACCCCCCCAATGGTATTGAAGTACTGTAGTAGTGCCAGGCAACTTACGTCTTTTCTCTTCAGAACTCAAATGTAGGTGTGAATCTGTAAGTATATGAAAGGGTTCTCGGGGGGGGAAATCTGTATTTCTTTTGCAAGGTCTGGAATGTATGCATCCTCTCTACATAACTTAGAGTAGCAGTCTACAAGGGTTTCTTGCATTTTCTGGGTGTGGTGCTCCAGGTGACCAGTTTCTGGATTGCACATCTGGGGAATATAGGCTTGTAGTTTAAAAGCTGAAGCTGGCATGCCAGATAACGTGCCCTCATGCTCCTCCATCATAGTACCTATGACACTGGTAAAACAGGGCCTGTTCCACCTGTTTATCAAGTATTTCCTGTATAGAGACTGTTACTTGAAGCACATGGGGATAAATAGCGATCCCCTTGCATGTACAATTACTGCAGTGTTGAGATGGTGACCTGGAGCTCCTCTCTCTCTTTCTACTGTCCTGAGGCATTGGCAATTATTTCTCCCCTGAAGACAGCATTAAGCATGTCCCACAGGATGACCAGAAACACTTCCCAGGACATGCTGTCTTGGAGGATTGGGAGGATCCATTCTTCTAGGAGGTGAATTCAGGCCTTGTTGCAAAGGTAATCAAGATGTATCCTCCAATATGAAATCTTCCTCAGCTAACCCCAAAGAAACTGCAAAACAAATGGAGTGTGATCAGACAGGTGGAGAACCCCATGGGACACCTCAAACAGTGTGTCTAAATGGTCAATGGTAGTGAACACATAGTTCAACCTAGAGTAGTTATGGTGGTGTTCAGAATAATGAGAGTTCCCTCTTTTGAGGGTATAGGTGTCTCCACATGTCAACCATCCCTAAATGTGCCAAAGTTGCTTTTACATATTTCTGGGCTTGGGAGAGGCAAAACTGCTGAGGGGCAGTGGTGGCCAAGTCTGGTTGGAGTGCAAGGTTAAAGTCCCCCCTAAATAATCAACTGTCCCTTCATAATCTCCTTTTCATTCTAGCTCAAGCCCTGAGGGGGCTTCTCTGCTGAGATTGTGGCTCTGGCACTGCTCTTGACTGGCCCCATACTCCTCACCAATCTGCTCTCTGCCCAGCTGCTGCTCAGTTCAAGTCCTGAGGAGGCTCCTCCACTGAGATTGTGGCTCTGGCACTGCTCTTGGCTGGTCCCATATGCCTCACCCATCTGCCCGCTGCCCTGCTGCTGCTCAGGTATGCTTTGCCAGCACTAGGACCACTCAGCTTGTAATCTGACTAGTCCCTCTATGGCTGTTTCTAGTCCTCCTTTGGTGGCTACAGGCCCCTTCTGCTTCACTATTGAATTCAGCTCTACCCTGTATTTCTAGTTTTTGGTGCTCCTACTGATGCTGTTTACTGTATCTTCAGTACCAGGCACTCCTTGCAGCACAAGGGATCACGTGATAAGCTAGAGGAGAAAGGACATCCTGAGTGTTGCTCCCGGGCCCTCATCATACTATTTCACTTTTCTAGATCTATTTTGGGCTCCTCTTGGCAGTTTAATACCTATATTGGTTCTCTAAGACGCTCTGTTTACTTTTAAGGCAAACAGTGTAGATCGTACTATTTACCTGGTTTTGTGGAGTGTAGTACAGGCCGGATCGCATGGCCAAGATGGAATGTGGAAATCCAGAGCCCTTGTTGGCTCGTGTTCCAGCAGTGAAACATCTGAATCCCCTTTTGCCCATACCTGAGGATCAAGATGATAAAGCGAGAGTGGATGGGGGCAATAAAGCAAACTCGGATGACATCCTTGAAATCAAACAAATGCTACAGAGTTTGGTGGCGGACTTTTCTACAGTGAAGCTGACTCTCAATGCCCTAACAAGGAGGATGGGAGATCTAGAGGCCAGGGTCCCATCGTAAGAAAAGAAAACCATGACAACTGATCAAGAAGTTGTCGCCCTGCATAAACAAGTGAAAAAGCTAGTAGAGCATATTGAGGATCAGGAATCGCATAGTAGGAGAAATAATTTAATCATGGCTGTGCTTCCTGAGAGAACAGAGGGGGAGGATTGTGTATCTTTTCTTCAGGATCTGCTCCTTAAAATACTAGGCCCGACTCCACATGGGGATGCATACAACCTAGAAAGAGCACACCGAGCCCTTAGAGATATCCCCCCCTCCAGGAGCTCGCCCACGTGTACTAATAATGAGATTCCTAAACTACAAGGAAAGGCTTTTGTTCTTAGTAAAGCCAAGCAATTGAAAAATTTACAATGGAACAGGGTGACTCTTTGGTTGTTCCAGGACCAGACCCCATCTGTTCGAGATTGCCAGAAAGAGTATTTGGAAATTAAAAAGAAGCTATACTTAGCTGGGATCAAGTTTCGGATGCAGTATCTGGCGATACTGACAGTGAAACTCCAAGCTGGAGACAAAAAATACTTAACAGTGTGAGACGCTTTGGATGGCTTAAGGTTTGAGCTTCCATCACTATTCAAGTCTCCAACCTGACTTTTCTATTTTTGGAAAATGGGAGTTCTAACCCGATTTTGGAGATAAAGATATGAGAGGTGGAAATAATCTGCGTGGATTGAATCAGTTTAAGTTTTTCTAAAATATAAATAATCTGTTGATTACATTTGGCATGCAGCCTATAGTTGTGTTATTAGGGTATAATAGGGGACTTAGTGGGAGAAAAGAGAAATAAAGTTCTGCAGGGAGGTGTTTGTCCATGAGCCAATGGGGATGGGGGAGCCCTTGAAGAATTCTCATACGAGTTCTCTGTGTTGTAATTTCCTTTTATTCTGAACAGACCCCTACGTTTCACCCACAAAGTGGGCTTGTTCACGGGGATAACTTGTAGATATTGTATTCTGAATTTTTCTGTAAATTAATACAAACATGTTTTAATACATTTACATTTATATAATTACATTATGCTTATAAGGTAATTTCAAAAAATTATATGATTTTCTTTATCTTTCCCATACCTTAGTTAAGATACAGACTTTTTTTCTCTCTTCAAAAGCTTGTTATACAAAAAATTCTGTGTACATTGCTTGCTTTTCAAATCTCTGTAACATGTCTGAAAAAACAGAAGTCTGAATGCATAAAACAGTCACAGTGGCAGTAACTTATACACTAGTCATAAACCTTGTACTACTTTGTACCTAAAAGCATTGTACATACCTTAAACATATATTTTGTTGGAACAGCCAAAATGTGTATTTTTGGGCACTATATGAATTCTGTAAAAAAGATCAAATTAAATTGAATCCCTTCAAATAAATTTTAACTGACAATCTGTAATAATTTATAAAATGCTTTGTTTACCAAAGCTATGCATACCTGAATCAATGTTTTTTACTGATATACAAAATGTGCTCGAAGACATTGATTTATTTCTGTGAAAAAAACCACAATAAAATGGTTTATGTTATTCCATTTAAAAGTATAACCATAAAGATGTTGCCTAATTTCAAAAGGAATTCTTTTTACTTACTGAGTAGCTGTTATAGTTAAAGATCTTGGTAAAGTGCTGAACTCTCTGTACTACAAAGATGGCTGCTTGTGTTTGTTACAGCTTCATTGTGACTTATAAACCTTTTGTGCCTGCTTTGCTGAAATCCCGAGATAGGACATCTCTGCGTGATGACGTCACGATCGCGCTAGTCTGCATGTGCAATGACATCACCATCGCGCTACCGCACATGCGCAAACAGACTGCTGTAGCAGTCTAATAGCTGGCTCATCCCTAGAGCCATGGATTATAAAGCAAAAGCAGGCACTATTACTGAACTGCCACTGTGACTGGACCACCACTTAATATAAAGTCCCATACTGGATTTAGAAGTTGGAAATAACTGTTAACCATACTAGATGTAGGACATTCAGGGTAAACTAACATTTTGACATTTAAGAAATTTTTAAAGAATTTTTTCTGGAACACCACTAGGTATTACCTACAACAAAACTGTTTCAAATGCTATAATAAAAGGAGGCTTTCTGATATTATACAATAATTATTACATGAATATATAAATATAATATTTATACAACAATTTTTACACATATAGAGACACTATCACAGGAGCTACTTAAACTGATGGATCTTTTAATACACATGCTAATGTTATGTATATTTCTATATTAAATACAAGCATGCCAGTTAGTTTCTACATTCATTCCTATGTTACTATCCAATGCATGCATTTTAAAAATCCATCTCATCTCTGCCTTTAGTAATATTTCTCTTACATTTCCTCCTCTAACAGGAATATGTACCTTTTCCAAACCCCAAAATCTAAGAGAAGCTCCAGAATGTGAAGCCTCATTAAAATGTTTAGCTACTGGTGAATTTTCATCATATTTTCTTATGTCTCCTTTGTGTTCCTGGATCCTTGTACGTAATCCTCTACTTGTCTGATCAATATATAATAAATCACAAGGACATTGTATTAAATACACTACTCCTTCTGAAGTGCAAGTAATATGCTGTTTGATAAAAAATCTCTCTTGTGTGTGTGGATGAATATAGGTCTGTTTTTTAGATGTATGATTGCAAACACTGCACCTTCCACAAGGAACCATTCCTGGCATTAATGGGCCCAACAAAGCTGACTGCCCACCACTTCTTGTGTCTTAAACTGTGAATGGACCAAAAAATCCTGTAGATTCTTAACCTTTTTCGCTACTACTATAGGTGTTTTTTGTAGTGCTGCAATTTGTTCATTATCTGTTTGAACCAAGTACCAATGTCTATTTATGATTTTTCTAATATCTGCCATCTTATGGTTATATTTCATTGAGAAAATCATACGTTGAGTGTCTCCCCTCGATATTTTAGGTTTTAATAAGTCATTTCTTTCTTTTTGATTAATTTTCATTTCAGCTAGTTTTAATGTGTGTTGTTTATACCCCCGTACTTTAAATTTATCTAACATTTGTTGTGTTTCTTGTATAGTGTTATCTGCCTTACTACAGTTACGTTTAACTCTTGTGAGTTGTGCATAGGGTATGCTGTTTTTTAATTTAATTTCATGAAAACTTTTATAATGCAACAGTGTATTTCTATCCGTAGGTTTCCCTAAATAACGATGTCTCAATTTTTTTATTTTCATGAATGATGAATAGATCTAAATATGGTATTTTATATGCATCATAATTCATAACGAACTTCAAATTACTGTCTTTATGATTAAGTTCTTCATGAAAAATTTGCAATTCTATAATGGTTCCAGTCCATAACATAAATATATCATCAATGAAGCGTACCCATGTCACTATTTTATCTTGAAATATGTTAGTGTGTACATCAAATATATATTTCTCTTCAAAATCAACCATATAACAATTAGCATAGGCTGGTGCCATGGTTGACCCCATGGCTGTGCCTTTTATTTGTTGATAATAACATCCATCAAATTCAAAGTAATTTTTACTAAGAATCAGTTGAGCCATTTCTTGTAAAATGATAGGTTTTGGTTTACTATTACTAGGTCTCTTATCAAGAATGTGTCCTATACATTCTATACCTTGCTTGTGTGGGATAGATGTGTACAGATCTGTTACATCAAAGGTAACCAGAACACTAGATTCTGGAATGCCACTTTGGGACAATAGTTGTAAATGTCTTATCATATCTGCTGTGTCCTTTATGTATGATTTTGTATTTTCTACTAGGGTTGCAAGTGGTAATTTATGTATTTAGATAAAGGTTCTAAAGCGGACCAATTCCAGAAACTATAGGCCTACCTGGAGGATTAGAAATGTTTTATGAATTTTGGAATACAATAAAATGTAGGAATCTAGGGTGTTGACAATATAATAATTCTGCTTCCCATGTTTGGATCCATCCATTTGCAGTATACTCTTCTAGTAAACCATTAATGTCCATTTGAATACTACGGGTGGGATTTGCAGATAGTAATTCATAATTCTCTTGATTCTGTAATAATGCCAAGCACATTTCTTTATATTGTAACCTAACTTGTATCACTATCCCACCTCCCTTATCCGCCTGTTTAATAACAATGTCTTTGTCCTGTTCAAGGTTTTTTTGAGCTTGATTTTCTTGTCTGGTTAAATTTTTATATGAAGGTTTTAATTCCTCCCTATTGTTAAATAGTCTCAAAATCTCTTTCTCTACATTATGACAAAATGCCTCTATACCATGATTTTTCCCAACCGGTGGATTAAATTGTGATTTTACTTGCAAAATTTGTTTCAATTTTTGTTGGTAAGTATCTATAGGTATATTAGTTGAGGTTCCAAACAGATTCTTTAATCTGAGATTCCTAAAAAATCTTTGTAAATCTACTTCTAGATCAAAAAGATTCAAGGACTGGGTAGGTGCAAATGAAAGACCCAAACTGAGTACTCTAGTTTCTATAGGTGTCAGTATTCTTTTGCTTAAATTGAAAATTGGAATAATACCTACATCATTTTCCCCCTCCCTGACGTGAAGGTATGGGAAAGCTAAAGAAAATCATATACTTTTTTGAAATTACCTTATAAGCATAATGTAATTATATAAATGTAAATGTATTAAAACATGTTTGTATTAATTTACAGAAAAATTCAGAATACAATATCTACAAGTTATCGCCATGAACAAGCCCACTTTGCGGGTGAAACGTAGGGGTCTGTTCAGAATAAAAGGAAATTACAACACAGAGAACTCGTTTGAGAATTCTTCAAGGGCCCCCCCACCCCCATTGGCTCATACTGTTTACATAACCTCTTTTGGGGGAGGCTGCAGATGTTCCTATAAGAATATAAGATCCATTACCCACCATAACCATTTTGTCTACAAGGTGTTTGTCCATGGTTGATAGAGTGAGCTAGGATGGGTGATTCTGCTGCTCCGTGTAAATTTGGGTTGCAGTAATGGGATCAGTGGGAGGTGCCACTAGAGGACAGACATGTTATTTCATAGGCAATACAATGGTTTTAAGGTGGGGGGGTTTAGGCCCGCTCCAAATGTTGTGGGAAATAAGTCATATTTAGTCCAAGTTTCTTCCTGTTAGACAGTTTCGGTATCCTATTGGATGATGAAGAAACCGGTGCTTTTAAGCTTGTTAGCAACGAGAGGATTTCCGAATATCGATTTATAGGGGGAAAGGAGACAATGGCTTATGCTCACTTAGTTGGGGTGATTAGCCAGCAATTTTTGTTTTTTCTTTTTTTTCATGTAGGCTAGTGCTCTCCTCCACCAGACCAAACTGTAGTACTGAGGGCAGTTTATTTGGGGGGGGGAAGAGGAGGAGAAGAGGATTTTAGGCTCATTGCAGGATCTGAGGGGTAGGGTTGGGTCTTCCTTGCAAGACATGAAAAACAAAAAGCTGCACTACAAATGAGGTAACTAACCTCTGCAATACTGAAGTCTAACGAGGCAGTAGTGTGCAAAAGACCTTCAGTGCACTATAATAGCTAATTTAAAGCAAAACTCTACTGAGTACTCATAAAGTGCACATAGAAACGGTACCAGGCAGAAGTTCAGTAAAACAGCCCTTTCTTGCAAGACCACTGGGCTCATTTCCCTTCTTATACTTATTTTTTATTATTTTCTTCTTTATTATTGCTCTGGTTCCCTTCCTCTGCTCAGTCGTTATGGAGGAGAGAGATGGGAGGCGTGGGTGTCTCCCCGAGTTTGCTGTTTTTGCGTTCTACTAAGTGACTTGGATGGGTAGGAGATATCCAGAGCGGCATTTAAAAGTAAAGGCAGGTGAGGGATTTTGGTAAAGGTGTTTTGATGTAGATAGGGAGGGAGTCTTCTGATGCCCTGGAGAAACTGAATGAAGGGGCACTGCATGGTGATAACTGAGGAATGGGATTACCTTTAATATCTGTTATGAGCTTCATGATGGGACGGGGGCACTCAGGAAACTGCTCATTCATGGATCACTATTTTTTTAGGAGGGCGATCATTGGATCGGGGATTTGTGTTTGGGGGTTGGGGGGAAAGGAAAAGAGAGAGAGTTCATTGGCTATAAACAATGCCGTGGCAGATCTTGTTGAGGTGATGGTTAGGGGAGTATTTATGTACAATGTTAAATGTTAAAATCATTTCTTGGAATGTTAAAGGTCTTAGGGGTAGGTGAAAAAGGCTGGTGATTTTGAGACATATTCAACGAATGGGGGACCAAGTCGCTACTTTACAGGAGATGCATCTTCTGACTGAGGAACTGGATCTTTTTAAAAAACTGTGGGTGGGTCAGGTGCTTGGAGTGGGAAGCACAACTGCTTCGGGGGGGTAGCTATTCTTGTGGGGAAAGCTTGCCCCTATATGGTAAATAGGGTGGTAACAAGAGAAGATAATAGAGGGATTTTCTTTCAGGCTCTATCTTGGGCTCAGACCTGTCAATTGACTCCATTTATGGTCCAACACCCTCCAATTCAGACTTTTTCACTTCATTGGAGGCAGACGTAGTGGTGTTGCCAACACACCCCATTATATTAGCAGGGGACTGGAACCTGTGCCTAAATAACTGGGAAGATAGGAATCCACTTTCTAAAAAAACCCTTTCCAGGGCGCAGGAGGCCCTGGTTCATTTTTTAGAGGCCATGGCACTGGTGGACCCCGCTTGGATTCATAACCAGGGACCCAATAGTATGACTTTCTTCTCTGGGGCTCACAAAACTTACTCCAGGATTGATTTTTTCCTGGTTAACAAGGAAGCCTTGGTGGGAATTAAGGAAATGGTTACTTATAGTAGAATCCTGTCTGATCACTCCCCAATCCAGATGATGTGGGAGCTAAAAGCTTCTCCGACTAAGCCATATAGATGGAGATTGGATGAATCTCTACTGACTGATACTAAAATGCAGGGAAAGTCAGAAGATGCTCTCAAAGAGATCATCCAAATCCAACTACCAATGTTACAGGATAAACAATTAGCTTGGCCAGCCTGTAAAGTTTGTTATTCGGGGGTAGCTCAAAGATATGCAGCAAGAAGATATAGACTAAGACAAGCCTGAGAGGAGTTCATCCTAGGGGCTATAGATTCCCTTGCTCCCTTAGAAGGGTCATCTACAGAACTAGATGCTGAACTCAAGAACCTTAGGGATGAGACGGCAGAACTTATTTATGGCAAGGTGGATTATTGGTTGGAGAAAATCCAAGCTAAATACCTAATGCAGGAGGATGTGTCTGGCCGCCTCCTAGCAGCTAGGGTGAGAGAATGGGAGGTAGCACGAACAGTAAACTTAATCAAAGTGGAAGGGGAAACAATAACTGACCCTCAAGAAATGGCTGATGCTTTTGCATCTCACTATAAAGGGATCTATCAAGTGGGAGTGGCTGTCAATGAGGCAGAAATTCAGGCATTTCTTGATAATATACCTCTCCCTGTTCTTGACTCGGTGCAGGTAAGGGGGCTAGCAGCTCCAATAAGTGAGGGGGACATTTTAGAGGTGGTTAAATCACTGCTGAGTGGTAAAACTCCTGGGCCTGATGGCCTCACAGCCAAGTTTTACAAATTACATATTTTAACTATACTTCCTCTCCTAAAATATATTTTTACTAGAATAATGCAAACAGGAGTGTCTCATCCCCCACTTTACCAAGCATATATTACCCTCATCCCAAAACCGGGCAAGCCAAAGGAGCTTCCAGAGAGGTACAGACCGATAGCATTGATGAATCAGGATATTAAGATTTTGACAAGGATTCTGGCTAATAGAATTTTGAAAGTTGCTCCAAGTTTAATTAGTCAGGAACAGGTAGGGTTTATGCTGGGCAGGGGGGCACATGATGCACTAAGGAAGCTTCACCATATCTTAAACTATGCGCTGGATTCTCAGCTACCTATGGCGTGGATCTCCTTAGATGTCGAGAAGGCCTTTGACAGGGTCTCCCATGCCTTTCTTTTTGCCATCATGGAGAGGATGGGATTCCTGGAGGGCCTTCTTAGGGGAATCAAAAAATTTATATGCAACCCCCACTGCCAGGGTGTTATGCAATGGATACTTATCACAAGAAATCAAATTAGCAAATGGGACCAGGCAAGGATGCCCTCTTTCCCCTATTTTGTTCAACATTTATTTAGAACCCCCACAAAGGGCACTCAACTTAGATCCTAGGATCCAGGGGATAAAAATTTGGGGGGAAGACCTCAAATTTTTGGTTTTTGCAGATGACATACTTTCACATTTACAGGACCCAGCTGAGGGCTTTAGACAGGCAATGGGAATTATACAACAATACTCAGCAGTACCGAACTATAAACTGAACTTGAACAAAACACAAATTCTCCCTCTTACACCACACACTTTTTGGGCAGACTTTGAGCCACTGCAGATCCACTGGGCTCCTAAATTAATTAAATACCTGGGTATATGGATTACTCCTAATATAGAGGAGGGAGCGGAGGTTAATCTGGAAAAACTTTTAGCCATAATCAGAGGAGACATGCTCAAATGGAATAAACTTCCACTGAATTTTACAGCCAGGTTAGGATTGGTTAAAATTAACCTACTACCTAGACTGTTGTACCTGATTCACTTAGCATCACATATTTTCCCTAATTCCTGGTGTATCAAAATTAGAAAGTTGTTATCTGAATTTTTATGAAATTCTAAGCCCGCCAGGAAAAAGCATTCTGTCTTATGTCTTCCACAAGACATAGGGGGCATCAAGCTACTGGATCTCCAACTATATTATGTGGCAGGACAGCTAGGGTTAATGGGGCGGTGGAATGGACATAGAGTGGGGGAGGAATATGTGCCAACCTGGCTTCAAATAGAGAGGCAGATACTAAAAGACTTGGGAGTCTTCCCCAGAAGCGTTACTCTTCTCTCACCCAGTAAAGCTCCCTAAAAAAATGAAAGGTGACTCCAATAGGTAAAACAGCAAATGCTTGGTGGTCCTTCCTAACACTGGCACAGAGAAAGGGGCAAGAGAAAGCTTGGGATCAACTGATATTGGGCAACCCGAATTTCCGATTAGGAGTCCAAATTATTACAAAACAATGGGCCAACCAGCTATGGGGCCTTAAACTCTCTGACTTTATAAATGAGGATAGAGTAGTTCTTCCATCTCAGTGTGAGAGCTTACATTTTTTTTAAGAAGATGCAGCTTATTAGTTTGTTGGATAGGGTGAAGAGAGGGATGATGGATCCCCAGGAGAATGGGTTCACGTGGGAGAAATTAAACGAGGTAGATTTTACAAACAAGCCCATCTCACAGGTTTACAGGGTGCTTTTGAACTTTACGGACCCAGGCTCCTCAACTCAAATTCCATACTGAGATAATATCATGTCACCCCTAAGACCTAACTGGAAGATTGTATGGAAGAGCAGTAAATATATATCCATTCCTAAACTCAAGAATATGCAGTTATTTATCTCTTCTAATATGTACTGTACTCCAGCTAAGTTATGTGCGAGAAACCTCAGACAGACAGACCTATGCTTTAGATGTGGTGAGAAGCAAGGGGATATCCGGCACGTGATGTGGGATTGTTCTAAAATCCAGCCCCTATGGATCAAAATTAAACAAAACATGGACCCCATATTAGACTATTCGGAGCTCATACTACCTATGACCTGTGTGCTGGGGGACCTGACTCAGGTTTCAGTGGTCATAGCCAAATACCACCTTTCTTTACTCACAGCCCTTGTCAAATCTTTTGTCCTAAAGCACTGGAAAGATGACCTTATTTATGCATATGGTCAGTGGGTGGGGGATCTTATGAGAACCCTGGGGATGATACGGAGGCAGATGCTGGGCGAGGGTAAGATCAGGCTATATAATAAAAGGTGGCTGGCTTTGAAAGTAGTTTATTCCATACAACTTGAAAATGCCCAGAGCAGGGGCCTGTCTGTCAGGGTGAGATTAGCAGATGAGTAATAGTCTGAATTTTGGTTTACTTGTTATGTTTGTTTCTCGAGAATATGTAACTACTTTCAACTGTTTCTATGGTTCATAAATAGCCTTGGAATATAATGATCTGCTGATTAAGAAAGGGTGGGAGGACTTTCTCTGTTTTCCAGGGGATGCAGCTGCGTTTTGCTTGTCTTACCTTATTAGCAGTAGTTATGATAAGCCAAATACATTTTGGGATGGGCAACCATTTATCCTATTTTGTAATCTTGGGTTAGATTTTGGCCTATCCTATCTTCCACGTTGGACAATGGCCAGGTAATTGCTAGATGTACAGGAGTCTCTACTGCAGCTGTGTATGTACATAGTTCTTGTTGTACATAGTATCCACAGCCAGTTTGGGGCTGGGGTGCCAAGGTTATGCCTTGGTACACATGTGTGTAGGTCTTCTTGTGTTTTGTTTCTGATATGTATCAAGAAATTCTAATAAACATGTTTAAAAAAAAATTGCAGCACAAGGCACTCCTGTAACCCTTTGTGCTTTCTAATTTGAAGAAATTTTCTCTCTGTGCTCTCTGTAACTCTCTGTGCTTTCTAATCTAAAAACATTTGCCTAAAAATGTTTTTTATTCTGCACTGTGCACCATTATTGATGTTTTAATTTTAGATTAATTTCAAATGTTACCTGATAGCCTTAGTAGACTGTGGTAGGTAACTGTTTGAGTCTGTGCATCATGGTTTTGTTTGAACTTAAGTTTAATTCAAATGTTAGCTGTTAAGCTTAATAGTATGCTGCGGGAAACAATTTGATTATTGCCACAAGCTTTTAATTTCTCTGACTTTTAATTTCTCTGTTTCTGAGCCCCCACCCCACCCCCACTAGCCCTCTGCACTCTCACCCTCCTGTTTCCCTTGGACACCACTGGCACCTAAAGCTCAATCTACCCACCACTACTATGTTCTTCTCCCATCTTAATACACTTCCTTTTGGCACACCTCTCTCTCACTTTTATCTTTGTGTTGCCCCCGCCCAAATTTAGCTGGCCCTGTACTATAATCTTTATGTGTGCTTACAGCCTTGCTTTCATTCTAGCTTGAGTCCTGAGGGGGCTCCTCCACTGAGATTGTGGCTCTGGCACTGCTATTGGCTTGCCCGATACTCCTCACCAAACTGCCCTCTGGCCCACTGCTGCTCAGGTACGCTTTGCCAGCACTAGGACCACTCAGCTTGTAATTTGGCTGGTCCTTCTACGGTTGTTTCTAGTCCTCCTTTGGCTGCTACAGGCCCCTTCTGTTTCACTGTTGGATTCAGCTCTAACCTGTATTTCTAGTGTTTGGTGATCCAACTGATGCTGTTTACTGTATCTTCAGTGCCAGGCACTCCTGTGTAACTGAGATTGCAGCACAAGGCACTCCTGAAGTCCTCTGTGCTTTCTAATTTGAAATAATTTGTTCTCTGTGCTCTCTGTAACTCTCTGTGTTTTCTAATTTGAAAACATTTGCCTAAAAATGGTTTTTATTCTGTACTATGCACCATTATTGATGTTTTTATTTTAGAAAAGTGTCAATTTTTCCATTAGCAAGTTATACTGTACTGCCACTAGAGGGACATAATCTTTATCTAAAGTGATCCCTGCCTGTTGTTCATATACTGTAGATACCTTACTAAACTACAGCTCCCCTACATCTGACTAGCCCTCTCCTCCACACTCCCTGCTTAGAAATTCTTCCTCTTCCTGTTCCTAAATCAAGTACCCACTAATTTCACTGCATTTATCAACAATGCATCCCCTACTCTCCTCTCTTCCCCTTATTCTGCCCATATCCCTCTCTTTATCACCTCCACTTGCTCTCTACGCACTTATTCCTAATAACTCTCCCAACCCTATTAGTTACTATCTCCAGTCCCCTACCCAAATCCATGCTATCGCTCCCTCCCCATCATTTGAAATATGGTCTCACTCTACCGCTATTCCTCATGCGGCTTTGATAACGGTGTCCACTTTCCCTGCAGTTCTCCACCTTCTTCCCCCTCACTGTGTGCAGTTCTGGAGACCCCATCTCCTCAAAGACATAGACAGGGTGGAGGCTGTCCAGAGGAGGGCAACCAAAATGGTGCAGGGTCTGCAACAGAAGACATATGAAGAAAGACTAAAGAAGTTTAATATGTATAGCCTCAAGGAAAGCAGGGATAAGGGGGACATGATAGAAACTTTCAAGTATCTCAAGGGAATCAACAAAGTCCAAGAGGGTAGCATCTTTCAGAAAAAAAGATGTACAAGAACAAGGGGGCACAATTTGAAGATAGAGGAGGATGGCTCAGAGGTAACATGAGGAAGTATTTCTTCACAGAGAGGGTTGGAGATGCATGGAACAGCCTTCCTGAGGAGGTTGTGGAGTCATAAACAGTGGAGGAATTGAAGAATGCATAGGACAGAGACAAGGCAATTCTAGTGGGGGTAGGAGGAACTAGGCTGCTGGTTAACTAGGATCTGCAGCTTATCCATTAGGTAGAGAAATGGGCAGACTAGGTGGGCCAAGCGGTCCTTATCTGCCATCAGATTCTATGTTTCTATGTTTCAATCATCCACTCCCTTCTCCTCAAAACTGCCTCCCTCCTCTCCAGACCCTTCAAAATCCCCTAATCTTCACTTTCTCATACTTGCCCTCCTCTTGCTCTCCGCCATGGATGTCCATCCCAACCCAGGCCCTATTGCTCCTTGCTTCTCTGTTGCTTCCTCTACTACCTCCCCTATTCTCTTCGCTTAGCCCTCCCAAAGGGCTTAATGTTTCTACATCTTAACATCCGCAGCTTGTTGCAAAAAATAGACTAGATTCATACCATGGTGTGTACTCTAAAACCAGACATTCTAATCATCTCAGAAACTTGGCTAAAGAGCACTATCCCCAACCATTTGGTCTCCATTCCTGGCTACTCACTGCTAAGGCAAGACCATGCTGGCAGAGGTGGTGGTGTGGCCATTTATGTCCTAGCCTCCATCCAATATTCCATCATCTACTCATCCTCCAGTCCTGAGACCCATGATGCCCTTGCTATCCATGTGAACCTCCCCTTCACTCTCCCAATCTTGGTTGCCAGCATATACTGCCACCCAAATGTCCATCCTTCAGTAGTGCTAGACCTCCTAACCTCCATCATTTCTCTTGCTCACTCTGGAGAATTATTAATCCTAGGCAACTTCAGCATAAATTGGTTGTCACCTAAAACTACGAAAACTAAAAATGAAATCGGAGCCCTTAACCTCTCCCAACTGATCTCCAAACCCACCGATCCAAACCACATGACACAACAACACTCCATACTCGACTGGGCCCTTACCTCCCACCCCCACCGTGTCATCACCTCTGGCATCCTCCCCGATGCTCTCAGTGACCATAACCCAATATTCATAGTTAGCAAAGTCCACAGAACTAAATCACCACACAAAACCATAGAACTACACTCTTTCAAGTCTCTTGACCTTGAACCTCTCTTGAGTAACCTTGCGACTTCTGATTGGTCCCCCCCTAACCTTCTTCCCCTCAATTGATAAGGCCCTTGCCTACTTCAAAGAAGTCTTTTTTGCAAACTGGAACACATTTGCCGCACTCAAACAAACCAGAGTCAGAGGTAAGCACTTACCTTGGATAACCCCTGAACTTCTGGACTGCCTCAGGGCTAGAGATCGAGCCTGGAAGCGTCATAAAGCTACCCAGCATCCTAGTGACTTCACAAACTACCACATGCTCAGATACACTTACACCAGGGCTACTAGGTTAGCCAAGTCTGAATATTTCAAATCTGTTTTCATCACCAACATAAATTGTCCTTCAAAGTTCTGGAAGGTGGTCCACACCCTATTTACCCCCTCATCTCACCCACTGTCCCCGGTACTTAAAGTAAATAGCTCATTAGTGTCTGACCCATCAGCTGTAGCTGAGGAATGTAATTCCTACTATTCCACCTGTGCCACTGAGCTTCTGAAATCCCTCCCCTCCTACCCTTCCCCCTCCCCACCCTCTACCAGTGTGCCCCCTCCACCACCCTCCTACCTTCCCTTCTTGTTCGCTACTGTAACCCCAAACAATGCTGTAAGTCCCCTCCTCACCATCAGCCCCTCTAAAGGTGCCTCTCCGATGGCCTTCAACCAAAACTCCTCTCCCTCTCCACTTCAGCCATTGCTTACCCCCTCTCAGTAATCTTAAATCTCCCATGCTTTACTGCCTCAGTCCCCCTCTTCATGGAAACATGCTGTGGTCCTCCCTCTACCAAAGGGGGGTGACCCCTCATCCCCTGACAACTATCACCCCATTTCTCTCCTCCCTACCCTTGCCAAGCTTCAAGAACATATTGTTCTCTCCCAACTCACCTCTTTTCTCTCTGACACCTCCTTTTTCACCCATTTCCAGTCTGGTTTCAGGAAAAAACACTCAACCACCACCTCTCTGCTATGGCTCACAGACTCCGTCCTAACTTGGATGGACAATGGACAAATTACCCCTGTCATTTTTGTCAACCTGGCCAAGGCCTTTGACACTGTCTCTCACTCCCTTCTCCTCGACTCACTCATGCCAGCTGGCCTATCTCCCTCAGCCACAAACTGGTTCAAGGCCTCTCTTATTGACAGAACCCAATCAGTTAAGATCTTTGATGCCACTTTCCCTCCCCTCTCGATTAACACTGGAGTACCCCAGGGCTCAGTATTAGGGCCCCTTCTATTCTCCATCTTCTTAAATGACCTTCCCTCTGTTTGCTCCCCATCCTCTTCTATACATATGTATGCCGATGATACAGTCCTGTATGCATCTGGCTCCTGTCCTGGTGAGGTTACAACCAGCTTACAGCAAGACTTTGACAAGATTCAGCTCTGGTTTGCTAACCATTAGCTTTCCTTAACGCCAAGAAGACTGTCTCCATGACCTTTGGCACAAGGCAGAGACTCTCTAGGCTTACCTCCCTACCCGCTTTCCACACCATTGATGGGACTTTACTTGAGGACACATCCTCCTTCCAGTACTTAGGTGTTTGGTTGGATCAACACCTAAACTTCTCTGGACATATTGACACCATCCAGAAAAAGGTGCACCCTAAGCTTGGTGCCCTGTTCAGGAACTGTAGTTGCATACCTCCTATGGGTAGGCGTGAACTTGTTCAGAAGATGATACTGCCCATTTTTGACTACTGTGATGTAGTCTATGGTGCTGCCAGTAAGTCCACCCTGGCCAGATTGGACACCCTCTTCAATTCCTTCTGTCGCTTTGCCCTGGATGCCCCCCCTTGCACCCATCACTGCGATCTTTATTGTACCTTATCCTTCCCATCTCTTACAAATAAGCAACTCTCCCACTGTGCTAAATTCACCTCCAAGCACTGGCTGGTTGAGTTTCTTCCTACCTCTCCTCCTCATTTATAACACCCCCTTCAACCTTTCCATTCCCTTAGATCATGTGATTCCCATACCCAGGTTGTCCCCCGCAGATCCACCTAAATTGGCCAATGCGGTTTCTCTCACTGCCTCCCAAAAATTTTCAATTACTTCCCATCTCAAATCTGGCACTCATCCTCCACCTGCTCCATCAGCTCTGCCCTCAATAATTACCTTGCACCTAGCTGCTCCTGCCATGTCCCTTTCTAATTCCCCTCTCTAAGCCCTGGATAAACTCTACCTCTGTACCCTCACCTTCACTTACCACCCCAAGGGGCTTGTATCGCTGATATACTGCCTTCCCCAACCATCCTAAAGGGGTATCTCTGGTACACGGCATAATCCCCTTCTCTCCAGTTCCACCAGTCCCATTGCAGGGTTCTTCGCACCCTGAGGGGGTATCCAGGGGACATGACTCTTCCCCCTTTCTCCCATTTATCCCCCTTCCCCCTTTTCTTTCACATAAGCACTTGTTTACTTATTAACCTGGCAGTTATTATCCACTCTTTCTACATGTTATGCTCAACACTGTTGTAACACCTTTTGTAACATCTGCTGTACAACTGTATGCTATTGTTGATCTTGTAAATTGAATTTTTATTGTCTCATTCCTGTTGTACCCCTTTCCCACAGGTCACACTGGGAGAAGAGCAACTTGTTGCTCAGTGTGCCTTCCTGGTGAAATATTTCAATAAATAAATGAATAAATTAGTTTATTTAAACATGCCTTACAAATTGGAGTATCTGTCCTCAAAGAGACATAAACATTGGCCAGGGTAAGTAGGTTTCCATATAGCGAGCTCAACATAATGACATACTGACCTTCAGAATACCAAACTTGTTGGTCTAATTGAAGCTGGATTCCCTGGGTACAGTATAAGGGTAAGTACCCTCTGCATCTCCCCAACTTACAGAAAGATAAACTTATATGGTCAAATCCCAAATTTGAAAATTTAGAAGGCACCTTTGGGGAGAGATGCATTTCCTGCAAGAAGATAATTATGTATTGCTCCCATTTAAATTACTGCAGTAGCCAATATCTCTTTACTGGGATATGAACCCCATTAACATTAAGAGAAAGTATTTTAGTGTTCTGTTCCATGTTGAGAGTAATACAGTTCCCTTCTTGATAAATTCACTAGCCAGAGTCAGCTAGATTGGGCTCCAGTTTGCCATCTCTAATTCCTCTCACAGAGACCCCCCACAAGTAGCATACATTTTTTTTTATTTAGTTGTTTAACCAGGTATAGCACACTAAGCTGAAAGCTTTTTTACAGGAGCGACCTGGGAGCACAAGGAGGTTAAGTGACTTGCTCAGGGTCACACAGTATGCAAGTGGAAGCTGTGGGATTCAAACCCAGGTCTGGTCTGCTGGATGTCACCAGATTTGCAGCTCAGAGCCTTAGACCACTGCGCTATACTGCCCCCTGACTACCAATTGTAACATTATCAGGTCTGGGATGACCAAATTGAGTTAGCTCCATCACAGTCTGTATGTTTTCAGTGGCTATATACTGTATCTTTCTTTGGCCAGCAATGGGATGTGAACTGTGCTGATTACACATTTTAGTGCCTCATTTTTGCTTTAGGGGGGCTATATTCAAACATGTTTGAGGCATTCACACTTTGCTCCAAACATGTTTGAGTATAGTAAATGAAGTGAACTATATTAATTTGCACTAAGGAAAGGGACTTTTCAAGGGGCAGCCTGATACTGTTTAATATGGGGTCATTATTCTGTGTAGTTCTAGTTTCCAGGTCTAGGTTTGTATGCCTATTTCTGTTTCAAGCGTTTAGCCTCTGACTTAACTGATTTTAGCCACTGACAGACATGCTGGTAATCCAGAGTCAAGAATGGACCTGGGTGAATTGGAGACTGGCCCGGGAGGGAGAATGCACATCTATAAGACAGGGAGAGGTATCTACATGGCAGCACCACAGGACTGCATGGGAAGGGACCCCACACCTGGATACCTGGGGTGTCTCCACGGAGATTGGGTACACACATGTCTAGACCCAGTAAGGGAGAAAATAGGAGGAAATGCCCTCTGACTGTAGAACAGTGATGGTGTGCCCTCTACCAGGCCCACACCGATGACTAGCCACCTCTGATCCAAGGTCCTGTGACAGGACCACCAGAACCGGTAAGTCCCAGGGAAGGTGGATGATGGGGCAAGGAAGACTGGCCCAGATGGGAGCAAGTCAGGGTGCTGAAGGAAATAAACAGCTTTGTTCCATGGACAAAGTGGGGCAACATGCCACTCATCATGGTTGTGTACTGTGTGCTAGTGAAAGGTAAGGGACTGCCTGCATAGTGGTGCAATGCTGAGAAGCAATGCATGAACACAGTGGGGAGACATGGTACCCATCAAGGTGGTGTACTGTGTGCTGGTGAAATGTGAGGTACTGCCTGCATTGTGGAGTGATGCTCAGAAGCACTACATGAACACAGTGAGGTGACGTGGCACCGATTACAAGGTACCCATGAAGGTGGTATCCTGTGTGCTGACGAAATGTGAGGCACTGCCTGAACTGTGGAATGTTGCTCCGAAGCATTGTAAGAGTCATTGCTAAACCACTGCAAAAAAGGCAAGTGGTGGGTTGAACAGCATAATTAGACACATCAAAAGTAGGGAACAGGAGCTTATTGTCCCATTATACGTATCCCTGGTTAGGCCGCATTTGGAATACTGCACTCACATTTGGACACCACAAGAACATCTAACATGAGGGTACTTGAGAGAATCCAGAAAAGGGCCACAAGAATAATTAGGGATATAAATGGCCATGATTACAAGACTAGATTGCAACATCTGGGGATCTTTACACTATAATATAGAAGACTGAGAAGCGATATGTGTCTTCAATGGTTGCCTGTCCCTGAAATTAGAAAGAGACTGGTCAGACAGTTACTAATTCCAGTTCTTGAGTACAGTTCAGTTTTGAATATGCACACTACTCAAAAAGTGTTGAGAAAAGTAAACCAAACATATTACAGATTAGGAAAATTTGCCACCAGAAGTACATTTAAAACACACCATAGCATAATTTATAAAAAATTTAATTGGCTTCACCCTGCAGAGCAAAGAAGACATATTTGGCTTACTACTTGCCATAAAATTGTGTTTAACAAAGGTAAGCATCCTTTACAGAATTTAGTCTCAAGAGTCAACCCTAATGGTCCAATGGTAACCACTGGAGCTGCAAATAGCAGAATTTTGATGTGCAGATCCTATAACAAGATGGGAGATTCAACACTACAAAACAGTGTAGCAAATCAGTGGAACAATCTGCCACAAGAACTGAAGCATATTAGTAGCTTAAGCACTTTCAAGATAAAATTATATGAATTGCTGAGAAAAGATTGCATATATTTTAATTGACCTTCTTAATTGTGTAAATTGTTTTGTTAATTGGGTGTAATGTCTAGTTTTTTGTATTTGGAGTTTGTACAGTACTTTATTGTAAATGGGATTCGTATCCTAACAAATCATTGCCTTTCTAAAATAAATTTTTATCGTCATCAATTCAGGGCATTGACTAGATGTGACCTATGGGAAAGACTGAGCCTGGAAATGAGGAAACAGACATACTGCATGTGTGCTCACATTTTACAGCTGAAGGGGGAGCTATGCCATTCAACTAAAGGTGCTTTTACACAAAGGTTTGTAAAACAAAATAAGCTTACCTGTGTGGCGCTGTTGTACTCTGTTGCATTTCTGTTTTCCTTTTACACCCTGCGAGTATTCCGGCCAATCCCACCTACATTTGTTTCGGCTCCCCCAGAGTTTGCTGCTCTAATGGCAGTTTATGCAGTGCAACCGGAATGGCTGTTTTACACAACCAGATCAAACGAAACATGTTGGTGCAAACCACAAGAAGCAGAGATTGCAGTTTGGATGAACGTTCACCAAGAGAATGAAACAAATACACTTTACACACAAGGGATGTAATGGAATACTGTTTCCGTAACAGTTATTCAGTTACATAGACCTGTGTGTAAAAGCACCTTAAGAGGCATAGCTGGTACAACCAGAGAGTAGTTTCTCTCTGGAATTCACTTTCAGAGGAAGTGGTGGGTAGTTGGACCATGCAAGAATTTAAAAATAAATTAGATTATTTTTGCAGGAACAACATTAGGGGCTACAGGTACTACCATGGTGAGCAATATGGACATTTGTCCACATAAGATCTGTATTATCCTATGTATCCTATGTAACACAGTAAGGAACTGCTTGCATGGAGGAGTGAAGCTGAGAAGCAATGCATGAACACAGTAGAGCAACATGGCATCCATCACAGTGGTGTAATGCATGCTGGTGAGTGGGTAGGGTCTCCCTTCACTAAGAAATGATGCTCAGAAGTACTGCATAAACACAGTGGAGTGACATGGCACCAATTGTGGTTGAGTTCTGTGTGTTATTGAAGAGTGAGGGATTGCCTACACTGTGTAATAGTGCTCAGAAGCACTGTATGAACACTCTGGTGCAACAAGGCACACATTATGGTGGTGCACTGATTGCTGGTGAAAGATGAGGGAATGTCTGTACAGAGGAGTAATGTCAGAAGCACTGCATGAACACAGTGGGGTAACGTGGCACCCATCAAGGTGGTGTACTGCTGAGTGTTGGTGATAGGTGAGGGACTGCCTGCACAGTGGAGTGATGCTCAGAAACACTGCATGAACACTGTGGAATGACATGGCATCTATCGGGGTGGTGTAATGTGGACTACTGAATGGGCAAGGATTGCCTGCACTGAGGAATGATGCTCAGAAGCACTGCATGAACACAATGGGCCATCATGGCTCCCATCCCTGTGGTGTACTGTGTGCTGGTGAAAGGTATGGGACTGCCTGCACTGGGGAGCATTACTCAGAAGCAATACATGAACACAGGGGCAACATGGCAGCCATAAGAGCTGCATACTGCATGTTGGTGAAAGGGGAGGGTCTGCCTGCATGGTGGAGTGATGCTCAGAAGTACTGCATGAACACAATGGGGCAACATGCCACCAATCATAGTAGTGTACTGTGTCCTGGTGAAACATGAGGGAGTGTCTGCTCAGTGGAGAGATGGTCAGAAGCACTGCATGAACACTGTGGAGTGACATTGCATCCATCACAGTGGTGTAATGCAGACTGTTGAATGGGTAGGGATTGCCTCCTGTGAGAAGCAATGCTATGAAGCACTGCATGAACACAGTGTGGTGTCATAGCACCAATCCCTGCTGTATATTAGTTGCTAGTGAAAGGTAAGAGGCTGCTTATACTGGGGAGCAATTCTCGGGAGCAATGTATGTACACAGAGGGGTGACATGGCAGCCATATTAGCTCCATACTGCATGCTGGTTAAAGGTGAGAGACTGCCTGCACTGTGAAGTGATGCTCAGAAGCACCGCATAAACACAATGGAGTGACATGGCACCCATCACAGTGGTGTGCTGGTGTGCTGCATGCTGGTGAAAGGTAAGGAACTGTCTGCACAAGGGAGTGATGCTCAGAAATACAACTTGAACACAGTGGGTCGATATGGCACCAATCACAGTGGTGTGCTACATGCTGGTGACAGGTGTGATACTGCCTGCACTGTGAAGCAATGCTCAGAAGTACTTCATGAACACAATGCTGCAATGTGGCACCCAACATGCATGTGTACTGTGTGATGGTGAAAGGTCAGGGACTGACTGCACTGAAGAACGATGCCCAGAAGCACTGCATGAACACAACAGGATGGCATGGCACCCACCACGGTAGTGTACTGCATGCTGGTGAAAGGTGAGGGACAGCCTGCATGGAGAAATGATACTCAGATGCACTGCATGAACACAGTGGGGCAACATTGCACCCATCATAGTGGTGTACTACATGCTGGTAAATGGGTAGAGACTGCCTGCACAGGGGGAATGATGCTGAGAAGCACTGCATGCACACAGTGCAGCAATATGGCACCCATCATGGTGGTGTACTACATGCTGGTAAATGGGTAGAGACTGCCTGCACAGGGGGAATGATGCTGAGAAGCACTGCATGCACACAGTGCAGCAACATGGCACCCATCATGGTGGTGTACTACATGCTGGTAAATGGGTAGAGACTGCCTGCACAGGGGGAATGATGCTGAGAAGCACTGCATGCACACAGTGCAGCAACATGGCACCCATCATGGTGGTGTACTACATGCTGGTAAATGGGTAGAGACTGCCTGCACAGGGGGAATGATGCTGAGAAGCACTGCATGCACACAGTGCAGCAACATGGCACCCATCATGGTGGTGTATTGCATGCTGGTTAAAGATGAGGGACTGTCTGCACTGCGGAGTGATGCTCAGAAGCACTGCATGAACAGAATGGTGCAACATGGCACTCATCAAAGTTGTGCACTATATGCTAGTGAAAAGACAGGGGCTGCCTGCACCGAGAAGCAATGCTCAGAAGCACTGCATGAACACAGTGTGGAGTCAAGGCACCATTCCCTGTTACGTACTGCATGCTGGTGAAAGGTGAGGGACAGCCTGCATGGAGAAATGATACTCAGATGCACTGCATGAACACAGTGGGGCAACATTGCACCCATCATAGTGGTGTACTACATGCTGGTAAATGTGTAGAGACTGCCTGCACAGGGGGAATGATGCTGAGAAGCACTGCATGCACACAGTGCAGCAACATAGCACCCATCATGGTGGTGTACACATGCTGGTAAATGGGTAGAGACTGCCTGCACAGGGGGAATGATGCTGAGAAGCACTGCATGCACACAGTGCAGCTACATGGCACCCATCATGGTGGTGTACTACATGCTGGTAAATGGGTAGAGACTGCCTGCACAGGGAATGATGCTGAGAAGCACTGCATGCACACAGTGCAGCAACATAACACCATCATGGTGGTGTACTACATGCTGGTCAATGGGTAGAGACTGCCTGCACAGGGGGAATGATGCTGAGAAGCACTGCATGCACACAGTGCAGCAACATGGCACCCATCATGGTGGTGTACTACATGCTGGTAAATGGGTAGAGACTGCCTGCACAGGGGGAATGATGCTGAGAAGCACTGCATGCACACAGTGCAGCAACATGGCACCCATCATGGTGGTGTATTGCATGCTGGTTAAAGATGAGGGACTGTCTGCAAGTAAGTAAAAAGTAAGTAAGTAAAAGTTTATTTTTAAGCGCGTTTCGAAATCAAAGCGCTGTACAATAATTAAATACATATAAAACATACATATAACGTAACAAACAACAATAAAATATCATTCCAATTTCAAATCAGTGCAATAACTACTCCCCATAAGCCTTTTGAAATAAGTATGTTTTGAACTCTGATTTAAAGCTTTCGACGGTCAGGCAGCTTGCAGTATCCGGCGAGGTAGAGAATTCCACAGGAGTCGAGGCAGCATAAGAAGCGGCTCGTGCCCCAGATGTTTTTAAATGAACCCTGGGAACCTCTAGCAATCCCTCGTCGATGGATCTGAAGTAAGCAGGGAGGGGCTGATAGGAACAAGTAGATCTTGCAGATATTACGGTCCCTATTAGGTAGGGCTTTATAGGTCAATAAACCGACCTTAAGGTAATCCGCCACTGAACGGCAGCCAGTGCAGTTCGCGCCAGCACAGGCTAATATGATTCCAATGATGTCCCGTCAAAGCCTGGCTGCAGCGTTCTGCACCAGCTGCAAGCGGCGGATATCAACCCGGCATCCCTAGGTACAGGGCATTGCAGTAGTCAAAGCGAGAAGTAACAAAGGCATGGACTAATGTGGGAGGTCAGCGGAGGAACAAGGTGTTTCACCCGGCGATATTCCTCAGATGGTAAAAGGATTTGACAGCAGATGACACCTGGAATTTCAGCGTCAAACTGTCGTCAATAATAACGCCCAGATTACGCACCTGGTCTGAGGTTGAGAGCTGGGCTCCATCGATCCATATGCCGAAGGAAGACCAGCCTACAACCGCCTTACGGCGACCTGGGTCAACCACCAACACCTCAGTCTTATCCGGGTTTAACCTTAGCCAGCTGGCACTCATCCAATCACTGATCTCAGATAGACAGTTGTTAAGTTTAGAGACTGCATCTACTTGCCGGGGCTAAAGGACAAATATAGCTGGGTGTCATCTGCATAGCAGTGAAAACCCAGACCATATTGCCTAATAATGTCTCCTAATGGCAGCATGTAGACAGCGAGCAACATGGGTGCTAAAATGGAACCCTGCGGAACCCCACAAGGCAAGGAGACGGCATCAGAGGAATAAATTCCAGTGATAACCCTATGTCTCCGCCCTGTGAGAAAAGATTGAAACCATTTTAGGACCGTATCAGACAGTCCACAATGGAGCCGCAGGCATTCAAAAGCACACCATGGTCCACAGTGTCGAAAGCAGCAGAGATCAAGAAGGACTAGAATAGTACAAGCCTTTTGATCCCTCGCTATCAGAGATCATTTAGAACCGGACAAGAGCAGTCTCAGTACTATGTCTTTCCTGAATCCTGATTGAAGAGTATCATAGACATTATGATTTGTAAGATGGTCGTCCAGTTGCAGTGCAACTACCTTTTCAATAACCTTACCCAAATAGGGGAGGTTAGAGATAGGTCTGTAGTTAGCTGGACAGTCCGGATTCAGTGAAGGTTTTTTTAGGAGTGGTCGAACGACCACCTCCTTTAGGGGTTCAGGAAAGATCCCCTGCTTCAAGGACTTCCAGACGATTTCAGCAATGGTCGGGCAGATAATATCTACGCAACCTAATAAAAGTGGCGTAGGGCCCGGATCCAAACTACAACTAGTTGGACGTACAGTCTGGACAATCCTCATAATGTCCATGAATTCTGGCCTACCAAAGTCAGACCAGGTGACACAGGTGATTGCTTCCCTCGCGATCACTGCAAGCCCTATAGAATGAACATGGCTGAGATCCGCCTAATGCGGCAATCTTATCAGCAAAAAATCGAGCAAGCTCATCACACTTTATTTGTGAAAAATCTCTTCCGGACTGTAGACAGAGTGGATTGCACAATCTGTCAACAGTCCGAAAGAGTTGAGCCGGTCGATTTCTTGCAGCAGCAATCTCCCTGGACAGGAATTCTGACTTCTTACGAGATATTGCCGATTGATAGATAACATAATGATCTATCAATCTTAGTTTGTCGGCATCCAGGCAGGATTTCCGCCATGCTCTCTCTAGCCTTCGCCCCACTCTCCTCAGCTCCTTCAAAGACTCATCAAACCAGGGAGTCGTTGGGCGCTGAGTGAGTGGGCGAACACGAAACGGGAGCAATTCGATCCAGGGCCCCGGTCACCGCCTTGTTATAGGCAATAACCATGTCCCCTGGATCCATGCTCTCATCCGAAATACCCGATAGGTCCAGTACCGCCGTTAGGCCCTCTGGATTTACTCCCCTTAAAGGGCGATACTGGACCATCTCCGTAGGGATAGGCCTATTAGGGGGTGCCCCAAAACTGAATCTTATGGTGTGATGGTCTGTCCATGCATTTGGTTCCACCTCCAAATGCAAGACATCCAAATCCAGTAGGAACACCAGGTCCAACGAGTGGCCACCTATATGGGTAGCAGAGGTAACTACCTGCGACAGGCCCAACATAGACATAAGTTGGAGGAGGTTCTTTCCAAAGTGCGAGAGTTCATCGTCGACCCAGGCATTGAAGTCACCCAGAATTAACCATCTAGGCGACTCCAGTGCCATGTCAACGATGAAGTCCGCGAACTCCTTCAGGAATTCACCACCATCACCGGGTGGACGGTAAATGAGGAGAATCCTGAGCTCTGCACCTGCTGCCAGGATACACTCAAAGGATCTGGTGTTACCCTCAGGCACCTCCACAAGACTCAGCTCTGATCTAAAAGATGGCCACTCCCCGCCCCTCTGATCCAATCTCGGACGGTGCATTACGAGAACCCAGCTGGAGCAGCAGAGTCTAAGATAGGACCTGCATTTTCATCCAGCCAAGTCTCGGTAATACATGCCAGGTCAGATGTTGCAACAAGATCTGCAATAATAGCAGTCTTGTTCCTAATCGACCTGGCATTACATAACACCGTTCGAGTTGGATGAGTTTTCGGAGAGGATCGCAGTACCTGCCCACGATCTGTGGAGCCCTTGGGTATGGGAATCAGGCAAGGAGGACCCGTCTCCTGACTCCATTTCGCCCCAGGGCATCTCCTTGTCCCAACTATCCCTATCCGCCCACTCGTCTCCATTCTCCCACTCTGCCCAGTCCATCGATTCCCTAAATGCCTTCTCAGTATCCCAGCTCTCCGGCAGTTGTTGAAGGCAATATCGGGTAATCGAGGACAATAAAGGACTTAAGGTCCCGGAGCAGAGCGGAGAATAGCACTCTGACCAGTCTTAAGCCCCATCAAACACATTATTGATGGCAAAACAACCTATCTTAAATAAGAATAGAATAGAATAGAATCATAAAATCAAATCAAGACCCATACAAGATCAAATACCTATAAATAAAATAAAATAAAAAATAAAATAAAAACAAACAGAAACGAAAAATATAAAAACTCTTCTACTCAAAAATATTAACACTCTCACTATATAATCATAAAATCCATATATAAACATGATTTAGACCCTAGCTAAAAAGTCCGTAAGCTTAATAAAGTCTGATCGTATGCCCCATATAGCAAAGTTCATCCTGTTTTGAAATCAATATCTTCCTATGCCTGGCATGAACTGCCAGGGAGGAAGCACTCTGCAACTAGTGAAAGCCTGGTTAGACCGCAGGAGGGTGCGGGGAAAATGCTGTCTTCCCTATATGGGCTGCCAGACATAGCCCGGCCTCTGCCAGGCTATTCCAGCATCCCCCGGAGCCCCAAAAAACATCAACCCTCCGGCAGATGCCTCGAGCCCCCAGGTACAAACAGCAGCACCCCGCACCCACCCTAGGAACATTCAGGCTGGTTCCTTAAGTCCTGCAACCCGACACTTCCAAGGAACAGCCAACAAACAGAGAGCTTGTCCAGTTTCTGGCTGCACAACCTTATTCAGCAGCAAGGCAATAAATAAATCCTCCTTTGTCGTCACGCCACAACTAAAAGAGTCAGATGGACAGAATCACTGGGGCAGCACCACATCAGTGCATCAACATTAAAGCAGAGCTCCATCAAAAAAATCGCAGCACAGCTTTCCCACAACATAAATCAGGCTCCACTCATTTCCCCAAGTGCAGCAGACACTCACCAGCGAGGAACCTGTAGCAGGTTCCTGCAATCCCGACTTCAAGCTCTTGCAGCGATCCTGACTTCCACGCACCTCTCACCAAACAGCCGGTGAAGCGAAGAGTGAGGATAATAAAATCCTAAGCTGACAATGGCAAATGCCACGAAATCGATCAAGCAGCTTCGGGAACTCCAAGGTACGAGTGCAGGAAGAGCAAAAGCACAAATAAAAAAGGCACTGACAAAGAAGACTGCTTCTTAACCACTTCGGAGCACTCAAGGATGCTAGACGAATGACCGGACAAATAAAACTAGATTTAACTTCGCTCTGCAGTAATCCGCATAACGGACCGTACAAAGCTCGAAAAGGGGGCTAAAATACTAAGAATACTTAAAAATAAATCGAAAATAGGCAAAATAAAGCAAAAAAAACAAAAGAAAGTAAAATCAATAAACTCGATGTTCTGGCCGGCTCAGCTCAGCCGCCATTCTTGCGCATGCTCAGGGAGAGTTACTGCGGAGTGATGCTCAGAAGCACTGCATGAACAGAATGGTGCAATATGGCACTCATCAAAGTTGTGCACTATATGCTAGTGAAAAGACAGGGGCTGCCTGCACCGAGAAGCAATGCTCAGAAGCACTGCATGAACACAGTGTGGAGTCAAGGCACCATTCCCTGTTACGTACTGCATGCTGGTGAAAGGTAAGGGACTGCATGCATTGCAGAGCAATGCTAAGAAGCACTACATAAACACAGTGGGGTGACATGGCACCCATCACAGTGCAGTACTGCGTGCTGGTGAAAGGTGAGGGACTGCCTACACAGAAGAGTGATGCTCAGAAGCACTATATGAACCCTAAGGGGTGACATGGCACCCATCATGTTTGTGTACTGTGTACTGGTGAAAGGTGAGGGACTGTCTGTGCTCATTTAACTGCTATATGAGAAATAACACATACACTGCCTTACATGGCAATTATTTACTTATACAACTAACCCTAACCATTATTGTTCTTAGGATAAGTACTCTGACACACTAACATATTTGCAGTGGTTCTTTGTAAACTGACTAGGAAAAGGTTAATGTACCGGGAAAGGGTTAATAGAGTTCCACATAGGCGCACACACACACACACACACTCCTCTCCATGATGTGAGCAGATTTAGAGACCTTTGTATCTGCCTGCATACAACATCCCTTTCTTAAAAAAAAAAATTTAAATCAAGGATGGAAATGAGAAAAGAAAAGTGTGGCCTACTGGGATTTGAACCTCAGATCTTGGGTATGCTGTTCCAGCACTCTAACCATTAAGCTACAGGCTCACTGGTCAAAGCATCTGAGGAATTTCCTTACAGCCACAGACACTCCTTTCTCTAGTGTTGTGCAATTATGCAACTAGGAACCAATGTTAGAAATACCACTTCTCTCAGTGCAGTTTAACCTCTGCAAGGTATACATATTTTTAAATCAAGGATGGAAATGAGAAAGGAAAAGTGTGACCTACTGGGATTTGAACCTCTGATCTCTGGTATGCCTTTCCAGCGGTCTAACCATTAAGCTACAGGCTCACTGATCAAAGCGTCTGAGGAATTTCCTTACAGCCACATACACTCCTTTCTCAAGTGTTGCACAATTATGCAACTAGGAACCGATGTTAGAAATTGGTATTTGAACCTCAGATCTCTGGTATGCCCAACCATTAAGCTCACATTAAAGGGGAGGTGCCAGCTCTGGGGTTCCAGTGTTTCTGCATTACGGCTCCCCAAGTAAAACCTCATCATCTGAGGATAATTTAAACCTGCTCACTGAAGACAAAATCTAACACTGGTAATGTGATGATAACTGTTGGCACTTGGCCGGCCCAGTGGAGCTGAGGGTTGAGCTGCTGGATGCCACACCTTTAGCCATGCTGGTGACCCAGTTTTGGGAAGGGACTCAGGCTGCCGGGGGTCGGCAGGAGAGAAGAGGGAGTGAGCATCCGGAGGACAGCTCTCCCTTTCTGGGGTGGGGGGACATTAGTCTCTGGCAAGCTTCTGGCCCCAAGCAGAGGCTGCAGGGGCAGTACACCAGCACTGGAAAGCAGAGAGGTGGAGTTGGGGCAGACACCAGGAGGAGCATGTGCAGACATGTGAGCGCACCTCCACCGGCGTCACTGCATGCCCCCCCTCCACAGAGGAGAAAAGTACAAAATTGGAGTCCGGGGGGCTCCTCCCCTGAACTGGATCCTGGTTGGTGGGTTGAGTCATTCTCCACACCCTGCCATGAGGGGTAAGTCATGGGGGCTGAGGGGGAGGGGGTTTGATTCCTAGTGGTGCAGGCAAGGGGAGATGTCTGATGGCAGGGGCGGACTCCTGGATAAACAACAACAACTAAAAAAAAAATAACTTTTGGCGCTGGTATGAGGTTGATTCACTGATCTGTATTCATGTGTGTATAATTGTACCTAATGAATTAATTAATTAATGTTGGTGCCATTAAAAGGGCTGGGTAAGCTGGTAGTCTCCTCCCCCTGATGAAGCCATTACAGCTGCATCTGGGGTAAGTGGTCCTGCCCTGTGTGAGTGACAACACTTGTCCTGATACTTAAACAAAAACAATGAAGCAGTAAGAATCTAAGTATGGGCAGTGCCTTTTTTCCTTCCTGGAGTGCATCAGTGAGTGAAAAGGTGCATGTGATTGGGGGTAGCCATCCCTCTTCTGTTTGCACGCATGAGCTATCACTGAAGCTCTGCTGAATCTAAGTGGCACACACAAGAAATTGTAACTTATGAAACCACACTTATCCAGCCTAATTAGATTCCAGGAAATGTTTACTTTGGTATGCATACCAAATCTTGATTGTATATCTGCAATAGAAGTGGCGCTATAAATATACATATATTGTGAAAATTAAATTGTGAAATTTTGAACTGCCTTAACTTACAAATTTATACAATCAGTTATCTCTCAATTTAGCAGTTTCTATGACACTTTCAATAAAGTATGAATATAAATTCTCAATTATTTAGTACCAACAGTGGCTACGTTGTAAACACAGAAATATTTTCATAAATGTTCATATGAATAATAAATTCCAGGCTTTGAGCCCCTATATCTTCCCTTGCCTTCATCGAAATGTCATGAAACTTAGCATTCTTTTAGGGACACTTCCACATATTATGCCACTGTGGAGGTGTTGTGGGATAACAGATGGAACAGACTCCGAACTTCAGGTTCAACACACAATCTCTGTGTGATGTTTATTCAGAATACAAGAAATAAGCTTCTGCAATGCCATATTCCTTCTTCAGTACATCAGTATGCAGCAACAGACTATGAATGTCCTTTCTCTGCACTTAACCAGCACCTACTGACACTGATCTCTGATCCAATTTACTAGTTGAGATGTAGCCACCACCCCATGCAGGCCCCATTTGCTTGGGTAGTGGGGCTCCAGAAAGAAAAAAAAACAAGCTATAGACAAAGAATCTCAATGCAGAATCACTGAAAGAAGGTCTATCCCAAAGGGCATTGGCAACAAATCATGTTTCAAAGAAATACAACATCATACATCCTTCCATTTCTTACTTAAGTTTACAACAATATACATGCATTTTAAATAACACAACTAGCTTAATTTCTATAATAGTCACCTAGTACTTTTTACCATTATCAAAACACCAAGTACCATGGTATTTTCAACATTTACAGGTTTCATAAACATAAAGTATATACATCACAGTGTTTTATAACATAGTGCTATTACACACTAAATCCAACAATAAACACAATCTGTTTTATGTATACTCTGAAGTCACCAGAATAACCTCCCTGTATGAGGACCTAAGAGGGAAAAATGAAAATTAAAGAGGACACTGTAGCATAGTCAAGGGAGGGAGAAAAGGGTGCCCACAGGTGGCCAACCTTATGGACTAGAAATAGTAAAGGATAGATTAGTCTTAGAAATAGAAGAACTGTTGCAACAGATCTAAGAAAAGGTTGGTCTTCAAGAGTGGCAGGAGCTCCCGGTCACAGCCACCAACTTTCAGACATCTAGATATAATACTGACCATGTTACAAGCAATTAAAGAATTTTGGGAATGTCCACAAAATTTCATGAAATTCCATGGAATTTCATGAATATTTCTTGGAATTGGAATGTGCTAACCCCCCATTCCCCCAGCTGTAACTTTCAGAGAGGCCAAGCACTCATTACTTGTTAACATGTTGTCCTCACGATATGTATCAATCAAGATACTGTCAATAATTTCCATTTGATCAATGTCAAGGTTTAACACATTTGCCAACATCAATACACATCAACAAGTCTGTCAAGCACAATCTGTTCTATTGCCCAACCTGTAATGAGACCATGACAATAAGCTGAGTGAACACATAATTTGTGTGGTGATACGTAAAGAAAATCAAAACAAATGTCAGCCAAAAGGAAAATAAAAAGGCATAATTTAAAGACATTGAAGAAGGCTTGAGTAAAAACATGGTCAATAAAGAAAAAAAATAGCAGTTGCCCCATCTGCAAAAGTAAATGAAAATAGGATGGGTTGCAAAAGCCATTTGGCCTTTTTCTTAAGTCTTAATAACTTATATAGTATGGCCTAGATATTCAAAGGAGTTACACATGGCGCAACTAAAATGCACCTGCGCAACTACAGAAATGTGCCCCACAGCCATATTCAAAAGGAAGAATTGCACAGAGCAATTCTGGATGTGCCACAGTGCAAAAGTAATGTATGCAGTGCAAGTATAGGGGGAAGTTACCATGAATATGCAGCACAACCACATATTCAACAGAATCACATGACGCAACTCTGAAGCAACTCACAAGATGTGCCACACAAAGCTGAACATAAAAGAAAGAGACTCAACTGCACACACAGCACAGGCTGAGAGCTGGACAGCTAGTAATGTGGATGCCACAGCATTACTGATGGAGCTGGTAATGAGGGAGTGAGGAGGAGGGAGGAACAATAACATGGCTAAGGAAAGGCCCATCAGCGGTATGAGAAACAGAGAAGGTACCGTGCCCAGCTCACATTTGAGAACTACAGTGATACAGAGATAGTGGGATGGTACTGCCTCAACAGGACAATTATGAGGCAGCTTTGTGAGCTGTGCCATGATGAGCTGTAGGAATCCATCTGAAGGAGTCATGCCATGATGGTGGAGACCAAGGTGAGAGTGGTAACGTGCTTGCTCACCATGGGCACCTTCAAGAAACCAATGGGTGCCACTGCTGGCATATCCCAGTCAGCAACATCCCACCTCCTCACCCAAGACCTCAATGCCATGCTGCCACATGCTATGAAGTACATTAAATTCCAAAGCACACAGGCAGAGTGTACAGCAAACATGCAGGAATTTCACAGGGTGGCACGCATGACGCACGTGGGCGGCCCCGCCAAGACTGCCCAGCAGACAGGCTGTGTGACAGCCACAGGGGGTGTCTTGTGACAGTCCCCCGGGGCATTACTGCGGGAATGTGACTGAGTCCTCACAGGGGTCCCAGGATCCTGAACATGCCCACCCCAGGCATGTCCAGAATATCCACAGCAGATCCTGGCATCGACACCGAGGGGGTCGCTCGACACCATGACCAAGGGGTGGAGAATGCACTCTGCAGGGTCTGTGGCAGATGGTCACGCACCAATGTGGACACTGTTGCTAGGCCAGCTGTGACTGCAATGGTAAGCTGATCCAGGCCTGTGGTTGTGTCCACCCACAGATGATTGTCATTGGCCAGGAGCTGCACAAAGTCCCTGTCGCACTGCTCTGCAGCCTGGTGCAGCTCGGCACAGAGTGCATGCACCCCTGCCACAACCAGCACCTGTTGCTCCACGGAGGCCCACAGCAGACAGGTGTGCTCGGGCAAGGAGATGGTGTCCAGGGGCAGCTGGGCAATGCGCCAGCCCATGGGTGGCATTCAGCCCCGCTGCCCAGCCCCACGCGCAGGTGTCCATTGCACAGCGGGGCCTCTTGGGGCTGATCATTCATCGGCGCACCAGTGGTGGGAGCTGCACCCGGCCCCCCAACATCCCCGTCAAACTGCTGCTGCTGCTCCACCAGCCAATGTGCACCAAGCAGTGCCTGTGCAGCTGCTCCACCACCACTGCCACCCCCATCAGCCAGCACTGCACCGCTGACACCCACAACAATACCGGGGGTGGTAGCCAGTGGCCAGACAACTGCCACCTGGGCACCGTCTGCGCTGCCATGGTGGGTGAGTGGTATGGGTATCTCCCCCTTGACGGCAACACCACTAACCAGGATGATGGTCACATCATCATTGGTGTTGGACCCTGCCCTGATCTGTATCTCAGCATACTGTATGCCATGGCTGGCATCATGCTGGAACACAGCCAGGGCCTCATCCACAACCACATCATAGGCATCCGGCTGAACAGTGGTGTTGGGCTGCATCCATTCTGGCCCGTGGAACTGAAAGGGAATACAGTCACATTACTGCTGCTGTCACACCAGCTGGTCCCCTGTCCCCTTGCCCCCCTGCCCCAGACACTGGTGTACCTACCACGTAGTGATGGGCTGCCACCTGTCTGGAAGCCGCTGCCAGGCACCCCCTCGATGGCACTGTGCCACATGGTGGCTACCACCATCTCCTCCTGTGGCATCAGCTGTGGCATGTCGGGCTGTCCACCACCCGTGGCTGCATGTGCAGCCAGGATGTCTGCCAGCTTCTCCTTTATCTGGTGCCTGTCTGTGCCGACCTTCTTCTTTCACTCCTGCACAGTTCGCTGATGGCTGCTCTGCTGATTCACAGCCCTCGCCACATCCTCCCATGCTGCGTACCTGGCCTGTGGGGTGCCTGTCAATCCACTCAGCAGAGTCTCTTGATCAAGGTATGCCTCGAACAGGACATCCATCTCAGACCTTGTAAAGTTGGGCCTACGCTTCCATGCAGGCCCATGCTCCTTACCTTCCTTGTGATTGGTCATGCTGTGTTCTGTGGGATATGACATGTGGTCAGTGACTGCTACCACCCACTTCACCCACCCAAGCCACTGTTCCATCACCCCTCAGCCTCGCGGTTTACCTCTGAAGGATGCAATACCGGTCCATGTCCTGTGCTTTCCCCATGGTGCCTTTATAGTGCATCGCATGCAAATGATGGGATGCACAACTGTAATGAGATGCAAATGCCCCGATGCACCACGGATAGGCTGATGAGCTAATCTGCATATGCCAGCTGAATATCACTTTATTATGCCTAGTACAATGGACTTGTGCATGCTCAAGTCATGGCGCAACATTGTGATGTGTGCAATAGACCCATCAGTATGCATGTGTGCACTACCAGCACCTACACCAATGGTGCAGCATACGCACACTGCGCAATACATGATACAGTGCTCAGCCACTATTGGGCATGTGATGCTCAGGCACTATGAAGCCTGTAGTGCCCGGGTGCCATAGAGCTGATGGTGCTTTGGTGCCATGGGGCGTGCGGTGCATGGGTGCTATTGGCCAGTAGCCCATGGTGTCCACATGCCCTTATTGCGCACCTTGCATGGCGGTCCCAATAGCGCAGAGACACACACAGTGCACATGCAGACCCCTGACTCCAGGTTTGCCCTTTGCCCTTCAGGGTGGCCTGCACCACGTTCCAGTGCGGCCATGCCTGTATAGCGCATCCCTGGGGATGCACGATTGCCATTGGCAGCATATCTCCTTGTGAGGTGTGCATCCCCAGCACGTGGGGCCCATGCGCTACAGGGCACCATTTTGGATTACCTTACTGTGATCCAGCTATGGCATGCCACAGCAGAGCCAGGGCACCTAACTGGTCCCAGATTGAGTTGGCAAACTTTGTGGCCCTGGTGGAGCCACACATAGGCAGCCTGTTTGGGCAGGTGCCCCTGAATAGACCATGGACAGCGGTGTGGCAGGAGGTGGTGGATGAGCTGGAGGAGGCCACTGGTGTCCAGTGCATCAGTGAACAGTGCCACCACCACTATGGGGACCTGCAGTGGAGGGACCCAGAGAGGCTCCAGGCACTGCAGGCATGTGTCCAGAGGGGTGCCATGTCATGGCCAGGTAAGTGTGCATCACACGTATTTGTGCCCAACCAGTGTTCTGTGGGGCCAGCAGGGTGGCACACCATGTTGTGGGGGGGCACTGGGGCTGTGCGCACCATAGCCTGGGGTGGCGCACCAAGTGTGTGCTGTGCCAATGTGCTGGGGCTGCACTGGGCCAGGGGAGCACACTCTGCTGGAGGGGCCTTTGGTGGTGCCAAGTAATGATGTGTTCATCTCTATGTTACCTTCTTAGGCCCTGAGGACAGGAGGAGAGCCCAACTGGCAGATGTTAGGGGTGGGCAGGGCAGGCCACTGCAGGGGCTCCTACACGGGCTTCAGGCTGCATGGGCAGTGCAGCGGGACCAGTGTGGGGTGTGCCACAGCATGCAGATAGGCACTGTTACATGCCACATTGTTGTGCAAGGTGGGAAGTGGGGTGGGGTGGGGTGGGACATGGTCCCCTGTGCGCAAAACCATTGCAGCTGTGCTCTCCCACGTGGCCATTGCGCTATGCTGTGGCTATCACATGTGTGTGTGGCTGCCACCGGTGGGCTGTGGCTGCATCCAGCTGCCAGCTGTGCCACTGCCATCCAGCCACTTTACCATTCCGCCTGCCTGCCATGGTGGTGTGTGGCCCATGGGTGGTGGTGTTGTGTTGTGTTCTGCATAGCTGCGGTGAGCCAGGTTGGCGGCACGTGTGGGCGCACTCACTGCGGGTGGCTGGGTGCCATCCCAGGGGCATGTGTCACCACTGTCCGCTGCACACGGTGGGTGGGCTAGGGTGTTCCGGACACACACTGATTCCGTGTACCTTCCTTTGTCCTAAGTGCTTGTCGGCCGACTGTGAACACCCGCCTCCTGAGGAGGATACTGGAGGTCTCCACTGCCACACTGCAGGTGGTGAGGATGATGCAGAGGGCCATCTGCAGGCTACAGCACCAGGCAGCAGTGGGGAGAAACTGCCCATAGGGCCCATTGTCCTGCAACCATTTTACATCCCTGTCCCTCTTCCCTTGCCCTCCCTTGTCACCTTGTATTGCCCTGACCCCTGTCCCTGTCCCTCCCCTCCCTTCCCTGGCTTAGCCTTTATGTTAATAGCTAGCCCTTTATCCCTGTCCCCTGTTACCTGTATATATATCTGTATATAGGTGTACTGTATTTCTGTTGTTAATACACTTTTCTATGGTTTCTCATCTGTGTCTGGGTCTGCTTTGCAGCTGGCATGTGGAGCCATGCTGTAGTGGTGTGCATGGTGGCTGTGAGGTGTGCCTGGGGTGGCCAGGGGGGTTTGCCTGGTGGTGTTCAACCATTGTTCAGTGGCTGTGCCCTGGAGCATCCATGGCCTTTCTGTTCCAGTTGTGAGGCATGTGTGTTGTGTGATGTCTGCCTGTGTGTTGCCAGCTGTGGTCCCAGTGGCATGGTGCGTGCGTTCCTGTGGGGGGTTGCCAGTGTATGTTCACCAGTCACCATTGGTGCCACCCTGCCTCCGCACACCACTGTGGTGCATGTAGGCGGGCGCCTGCTGCCTCCCCATGTGCACTGGGCAGTGTTCCGTCGTGTGCTTGCCATGCCTCACTCCTGGCATCCTCGGCACCCTGGTGACAGGATATCCCACCCCAGTGGCTTGCTCCTTGCTGTGCCTGTTGCTGGTACATATGTGTCTGGCATAAGCACCTCTTCCCCTTGTGCATCCCTGTTTGTGCTGTTGCACATGTTGGTTTGCTCCCCGGTGCAGCCCTGGTTGTGCTATGGCGCATCTGTGCGCTATTCAGCTGGGTTGCACTGGCTTATGCTATCATGCGCAACCTTTGAATATCACACTCGGAGCGCCATGGCACAGTGGATTTGCACTGTGCAAGTCTTGCACCTGGCTTTGGTGCATTTCTGAATATCCCACCCAGAGTGTAAACTGATTTTCATGTGAGACAGATAAAGTAGCATACAATAAACATTGATTTCTGACCATATGATACTCTTGGAATATTATGGCTAACATCAGGTCACAAAAGTTAAGCTCTGACATGGTGAGTGTAAAGTGAAATGTGGCATAATATAAACAGGTTTTAAAATAAATATGAACTGCAGAGTACAACTTTGGAGCTTGCAAAGTAGCGCATAAAGTTTATTTAAAATTGAACCTGAACAGCTTCATTAAAAATGAATGATCAAGCTCTTGCATTTTCATTCTTTGACCAAACGTATATTTATGTACTGTAGTCCAGGTTAATAAAATGTCATTGCCTCCCAGACACACACACATATCCACACAGTGGACTGTTGATTTGGCTATGAACTGAATCTAAATACAGAAGACATTAATTGCCTACTTTTGTAATATCTACTGAAAACAGAGCAAAGACAAATCATTATTAGGTAATGTATTTTACTGATATTGTTCTTGTCATCTCATTTTATATTTTGCTATAGAAAGACCTCATGATGGCTCTTTCATGCCAATCTGTAAATCCAGCAGTATGTCTAAATTCTACCCACTGATGATGCAACACTTCTAATTAAAGATGGCAAATATTTGACCAGTATATATTTCATACACACACACATATACACACACACACACACACACACACTCACATACACACATACACATACACACGCACGCACGCACGCACGCACGCACACACACACACACACATGTTCAGCTACCACCTTTGCAGGAGAATCAGTGTTAAAGTGATTTTAATTTTAACCACATAACCTCATTAATGCACTGTACCACCAAGGTTAATGTATGCCCAAAATATATCAGTTCCACTGATAGTCAAATGATTACATACAGTACATCATAAAGTTATAACAGTAATGTCAACCAATACATATAGTCAGGAAGCTTTCCAATGCATTATTTCCATTACATTATAGAAACAAAACTATTTTTGCAATCCCAGATGCTTTGCTGAGTTACTGTACCTGTTGTCGTAAGGATGTGAAAATCCAGGTCCAAATCTATATGTAATATTTAGCTTTCCTTGCCAGGTGCTGTTCACTTTGGGTCCATCTAGTTTGCTGGAAGAAAAGCCAAGCAAAGTTAATAATGTTTAGAAGTAAAAGTCTGAGATTCAAACCTACTAAGAGGTCTCAGTTGAGTACAATATCACTAATAGAAATGTCATAAATGATAAAAATGGGAGTGATTTAGTTAGAGGGACATAACAGAGGTCACATATGTCAGACTGGGAATTAAAAGAGGAGAAGGCATTTGTTGGAGCTTTAAAGCTTTAACAGATGGCAGTGTTCTATTGTTATGCCTGGCATATATATATATATATATATTTTTTTTTTTTTCCAGAGCAGATTGGCTATAAAGAGATATATCAGCTGCATTTGACTAAAAAAGTTAATTAAGCAACTAAAACACTTAGCAATATAAGACAGTATGAGAAGATCTCCTGCATAGCTCACTACAGTTGTGTACTGAGATTAGTTTGTATCCCATTTCAGTAAGTGAGCTGCTGATTAGTGGTGGCAAAAATTAAATAGCAGATGCAAAGTAACACAAAAATACTATTTTCACATTCATGTGATTTTTTTTAATGCCATACAATAACAGTAGACAAATTCAGCAATGGTGCTTTTTGTCCAAACTGTGCATTTAATAAAATTCATTTAATACTTCACATTGTGCACAGCTTGGAAGATTTCTATTCAAAATACATGACCATGATTCATTTTTTTTAACTGTGCTTTAAAAAAATCTTTCAGAAAATACAGTTCTGAACATTTAGGTGCAAAATAAGTAGTGTTCTTTTTTGTTCTAATTGCAAATTAGATGAAACAGATGTTGGAAAATGTGCAGTTTGGATTTTTTTTTGAACAAAATGCTTGACAGCTCTCGTCTGTTCAAACAGCACACTATTATATGCTAGTTTTTTTGGGGGGAGGGTTTTTTAACTGCAGGTCTAAATTTATAGGCACATGCAATGAAAAAGTGCTAACTTTCACAAAAAATATTACAATTGTGAAGATTTGTTTTATTTATTTATCAAGTCTAGGATTACAAATACCTTTGAGCCTTGGCTCTTTTACAAAGGTTCCACATCAGAGAAATATAAATTATGGGGAACATCAAGACAGACATTACAACAATGTGGACATTGCAAACAGAGTACAGATTAATACAATTCAAGGGTAGCATTGTAACAAGGCAGCCAGCGGCATTTGTCAGGGAAAATAGACAACAGATGAGAAGTGCCAGAGTCATAGGGAGAGGGAAGGGAAGGGGGAAGGAATGTAGGAAGGGTGGGGAGAGGGTGAAAAGTGCAGCATTGGGTATACCAAGATGTGAGGAAATGCAGCATTATGTATTTTCTAAGTATTTGGGAAATGCAAAACATTCAAGAAAATTGTGCTCATCTTGTGAAAATTGCACAGAAAACAATTTTCAAATGTTACCAATTTTTATTGCTGGTGTTACTATTTGGTGTTGTTGAACACCATTTGCAACTGGATTCAGGATATGTGTGAGGTAGGGACTCTGTAGAGTGGTCAGTGTTCCATGGGGCAGGGGGATTTGAAACACACCATTCCAATGCACTCCACCTACAGTATTTTACCCGCATGATAGTTCTTCCCACCTCCTCAAACTTAGCAACATGCTATGTTTGGGAGAGTAATCACTAGCTGATAGTTCCATAGAAAGGAGGTGGTCAAGCAGTGGGACAAGCTGATTCTTAAATTTAGAGTTCAATTGGTAATTTAAGGGGGCCTCTTGTGTTGCAAGACATTAGTCAGAAAAGCCATAGATATTAAGGACTGTACCCATAAATGGAATTCTACAGACAAAGTGATAGTGTATTATATACAATAGGTCATCAGTGTTTTGAGATAGGATAGACAGACAGAAAGACAGAAAGATAGATAGATAGATAGATAGATAGATAGATAGATAGATAGATAGACAGACAGACAGACAGACAGACAGATAGATAGATAGATAGATAGATAGACAGACAGATAAACAATGCAGCGTTGCATTCAACAAGACTTAATATTGATTTCAGCAATGGCTTATGTGACACTTTCCTTTAGTTAATTCAGGAGGTCATTCTGACTTGCATTACTGTGGGATTTTGTATGAGAACATGATCTTTGTCCATTGAGTCACATCTGCACTTGAGACATAGGGTCTGATTTTCAAATGGGGATGCAGGGCTTGCAACCAAGCCCTGAATCACTGCAAAGTTACAGAAGCCGCACCTATGCCCAAGGATTTGGCACAACTGGCACCCAGTTTTAGAACCATAGATGCAGATTGCAACAGTGTCCAAAATTTGCGACAGCTTGCACCAAAGCTGTGGTGTAAGCCCTATAAACTGGCATCCCCACGGATGCAAAGTTAGACCGGGGGAGCTGGTCTATCTTTGCTGCATCACCACAAGGGACTTGAGGCATGGGGTTTGCAGCTAGTTTCTTTGAAAATCCCACTTTCAGCATGGTTTGATGCAAGTTGGCACTTGTGTCAAACTCCCTGCTGCAAGTACCTTGTGGAGCTTTAATTAGTTTAGGAAATTGGACCCATAGCCTTCAGCTGAGGTCATCACCATTAACCTTGTAGCTAACTTCAGTTCAGTAAATGTTTTCATCTTTGAAACTCTAATAAATCCTTTATGTAAGAAAGAAGCAGTGGTTGAAGTATTGGAAGGTAGGACAGCAGGTAGCATGGCAGTAAGGCAGGCTGAGGGGCCAGCCTGGTGGCGCTGAGGGTTGAGGCACTGGAAGCCACACCTCACACCATGCCACTGACCTGTGTTTGGGAATGAGCACAGGTCATCGGTGTTGGTAGGGGAGGAGAAGGATCGAGCATCCGGAGGACTGCTCTCTCTCCTTCTTTGGGGTGGGGGGGTTCTAGGGTGTCAGCGTCAATTGCCCTCTAGTGGAGGCTGGGGGACAAGCGTGGCACACCAAGATGTGGGGTGGAGCTGGGACAGACGCACGCACCCCTGCATCATTGCACATCCTAGCTCCAAGGGGACTCCAGCCACAAAATCACCGGCCCCCGCATATGAGCCAGGCATGGTGCCTGACCCTTCAGCCATGACAGTTCTGCTTCAGTGGCCCCACTCTGGGGGGGGGCTTCCCAGAGTAAGGGTCAGGTACCGTGGCTGGTGCAAGTCTGTTCATGGGGCTAGGGGGCTTGGTGGCCATAAAGAGAAAATAATCCCAAAACAAACAAACAAAAAAAGTAAGTCAGGCTGAGTATGAATGATACAGTAGGAATCATAACAGCATTCAATTGCAAAAGATTTAACTATCAGAGTCCTGCACCAGACCAAGTCATTTCCTACTAAGTCCCTTAGTGCCTTTTGCCTGTTACTGTACCTTCCACCATGCTGGCTTGCTGCATGACACTAAATATGCTGCTACCCATTCAAAACCAACAATGCCGAACAATACAAATCACCTCCTTTGAGATGATATCTGGGAGGTAGACAGGGGCTGGGTAATAAGCAAAGTCAATCTGGACATTAGCAATGCCTTTGGCACTGTGACACATGACAAGTTTCTGGGCAAAGTGTACACATTTGATATGTACAAGGCATACACACGGTGGGTTGCTAACTGGCTTGAGGCAGGATGCAGAGGATTGTAGAGGAAGGGGGAAACACAAGCAGCCAAACTCAAGACATTCTAATACAATCCAGAATGCATGAGAAATAGGACACACCCACAAGGAGGGAGGTACAACATGGTGCAGTGCTAGTCGCCATGTAGGCAGCAGCTGCAATATTCTCCCACGGCTTCCCCACACTGCATTGTTGGAACTTGATACTTCTCCAAGGGAAGAGCTGAGAGACTGACTTCAAGCAAGAAAACTCTACTAAAAACAATTCAAATTACTTTCAGCTTTCAGATTGATGGCTAGTGATAAAGATATGAAAAAGACTACCATAAACACTAAAATCAAAACTCAGAAGAATTTGACAATGCAAACGCAGAAAGCCGAGGCGAGTAAGAAAGCTGCTGTATCCATTTTAGCAAAGGAAAATAATGTTTCACCCACCACAATGACTAATGGAGATCCTAGCTTGCCAATCTTCCCATTATTAAAGCCACACAATGATGCAGTAAAGACTAAGCTATCAGCAATAACTGAAATAGGTTACTCTTCATTAAACGCTAAGCAGCAGGTTTTACTGGGTGAAGGAGACAACGGGAATCAACCTGTTATGCCAGTTTCTATCCTTGAACCTGAGAAAGATTAAAAAAAATGTCAAGATGAAGTTTCTGCCACCACCAATAGTACCAAAGTACCTGAAGAATCCCTAAAAGAGTTGCAGATTAAAAATCCTGTGGAGCGTATAGTCACAATGACATTGAGGAACCAGGAGAGTGGACAACATGAGATTGTGATTTCCAGAATGGAACCATTGCTGCAAGACTGTCAGTATCCTGGTGTTTCACAAAGAGTCTCCATGGTCAAGGCCAATGCCAACGCCAAGCCTGTACTAGAGTTGATGAGTGAACTTCGATACCTAGCGGCATCAGCAGTTGTAAGTACATCTGCAGCTACCTCTCCAAACACTGGATTGTGGGACCAGGATAAAGATACTCAAGCCACAAATAAGACCCACATCCAAGAAATGGATGAGGTAAGAAGGGTTTCTGCTATTGAAAAAGTACTATCAGGAAAAAATAAACCTTATCAAACGAAGAAGGGTTGAATGATAGCAATCTCATAACAGTGAGAGAGATAGTTAACCAAGATGTTTCTGGTGGATTAATGGCTAAACAAGATGGTTTACTAAAGGTTTCACATCCTAACATGGTTGGGCATTCTACAGACTCAAACACATCAGATAGTACAAGTGACTAATTTTCAGAAAGGGAGCAAGTGGCATCTGGGTCAGTAAAGAATGAGTATGGTTATGATGAACCCCTGTCCCCTGTGAGCCAAGCACCTTTTTACTAAAATTAATGATATTTCTAATACATTAGCTTGAATGATAAAACATCAATCTCAGTTGGAACAATATTTTACCTTTACTCAAGAATTGCTTAAAGACAACAAGATTCTGAAACAGGATATGGCTGAAGTGAAAGAACAACTGAGTGCCTCATCAGAAGAAACTGCACCATACATCTGACAATTAAAGTCTCTAGAAAATGCTAACCTTGAGCTCAGGGCCAAAATAACAGACCAAGAAGCAAGAGCCAGGCGTAACAATATTTGCATTTTTGGTATCCCTGAACTATGGGACAACATTAGATCTTGCCACAAATCTTTTAATATTACAGAGGCAGCTTATATGGAGATGGGTCCAGCTAGCATTGATTTTGTGACTGAAAATAATCCATAGAGGTACTAGAATGAAACTGAATGACTCTGGGCCACTTCGACCTGTTATCATATGTTTTTTAAACTATGGGGACAAAGATAAACTCATGACATGTGTATACAAAAAAAAATAAAGTGAGCATATTGGGGGCCAGTATTACTATCTATAATGGTTTACCCCCCCCCCAAGAAATCATCTCTGAGAGGAAACAGTTTGACTCTATTAGATACAAACTATGAGCACTAGGATACAAAGCCATCATGCAATATCCCACTAAACTAAAAGTTTTCATTGAAGGGAAAAGATACACATACGATTCTGCTCTGGCGGCATGGTCTGATCTTTCAGCTAAAATTCCAGATTTGAATCAGTCATAATTACGATAAAGTTATTTTTTGAAATAAGTTAATTGAAAAAAATATTTGAGATCTCTTTGATGTCAAAGATCAACTTGGGGAGAAGATATTTTGCAGTAAATGGGTCTGTCCCTGAATTTCTTTCTACTCTTTTTCGGTTTTAATTTTGGGGATTTAATAAAGTTTGTGTTTTGTAATCATAGTATGTCTTAAGCTGTACAAGCATTGTTAAATAGTCTAGAAAAAGAAGTGATGAGGGTAACTAATAGAGCTCTAGTAAATTGTATCTATGGGAGAATATACTCAGAGGGACGAATATGGATTTAATGTCAAATAGGTTCAATATTAAATGTATTTCCATGAATGGTAATGTAGTCAACACTCCAATAAAAAGACCACGATTACTGACCTACTTTAAGAAATCCAATGCCATTATAATATGTATCCAAGAAACACACTTGGAAGAAAAGGAAATTACCAAGTTGAAAAGAAACTGGATCAATTCCATTTTCTTTTCCACTGGTACTAGGAAAAGTAGAGGGGTTGCCATATTAATCAAAAAAGGGAATAATATTGAAATATTAGACCAATTTATGGATAGAGAAGGTGGAATTCTCTTACTAAAAGTTAGTATAAATAATTTGATATTGTTTATTAAATCACTTTATGCACCATTTCATAACTGTGCTAATTTCTTAGCTAAAAGAGGCAGTATAGTGCAGTGGTGTAAGGCTCTGAGCTGCAAATCTGGTGACATCCAGCAGACCAGACCTGGGTTTGAATCCCACAGCTTCCACTTGCATACTGTGTGACCCTGAGCAAGTCACTTAACTTCCCTGTGCTCCTAGGTCACATCTGTAAAAAAAGCTTTCAGCTTAGTGTGCTACTCCTAGTTAAACAACTAAATAAAAAAATAAAAAAAAATTCTAGAAGGGTTGCAATTTCTACATTCAGAGTTCATCATTTGGGGGGTTAATGCTTTAATGAACCCTAGAATGGACAAATCATCCCCAATAATAAGTGATAATATACTGACTTCCAGGAAATTGAATAATTTTCTAGAAGCCAAGCAATTATTTGATGTTTGGAGAGATAGGGATCCACTAGGCAAATCATTTACTCATTTTGATAAGAAATCAAAAACATTTACAAGAATTGATTATTTTTTCACAAAAGATTATAAATGCTGACATTGACTCTCTAGCTCTTTCTGACCATACCATGGTATTGTTGGAATTGAATATTCCAAATAAAGACAGCAAGTTTCCTAGAACGTGGTCCTTAAATCCTGATTCTGTGCAAGTAATCAAAGATTCAATTAAAGAATTTTGGTTCTACAATTTTTCTGACCAAACCTCAGTAGTTTCTTTATGGGATGCCTTTAAGAATGCCTTCAGGGGGGTAATACTATTATACCAAATTAAGAGCAACAAAATTAAAAACAAAGAAAAAGAAGAGGTTGATACAAGACTGCATCAATTAGATAAATTAATTATAACTAACTATAAAAGATATCAAGCAGAGTGGAACGCACTACAAATTAAAAAGCAGGATATGTAGCATCAAGAAACTATTAAGACTGCTTCCTTGATAAAGAAGATAAGGTATTATCATCTGGATAAGTCAGGAAAATTATTAGCTAATTTATTAAAGGCAGAAAAACAAAGAAACATTATTTTGAAGATTGTAGATGAAAATGGTAAAATGAAAACAACTGATGAAGAGATTGCTAACAGTTTCTGTCAAACCTATAAAAAATATATCATAATAATTTTGTGCCTAATAAGGATAAGGTGAGTGCATTTTTAGTAAGGTTAACTTAGTTTCTAATCCTATTAATTTCGACCCTATTACAGAACAGGATAAAAGTGAAGTAATTAAATCACTTCCAAGAGGCAAAGCACCTGGACTTGATGGGTTTACAAACAAATTTTACCAAGTTTTTGCTGAGGATCTTTTACCTTGGTTAAAATTAATAATTGATGAACTATTGGACACTAAAGTAAATACCCCTATTCCTGAATTGATGCAGTCTGCTAAAATTATTTTAATCCACAAAGAAAGGAAACCGGTTAATTCAACTGAAAGTTATATACCAATAGCCTTATTAATCTCTGTGTATAAATTAATAGCAACAATTTTAAATAATAAAATTCAGATTCATCTAGACCATCTTATACAAAAGGAGCAATATGGATTTATTTTCAGTTAATTTTATCGATTTTTTCTCATACAAACATATGTCACAAATAAACAGATAAGGCAAAAAAAAAAAAAAGAGCAGCAGAGAAGGATCCTACAACACTATGTCCATACAATGACAGCATGCTGCTTACATGTAGAAAACAGTACAAGAGGGCTAAAGAGGAACAAGAGGGGGAACACTCCCTCGACTCTCTGCTCTGCAAAAAAACATGAAAAAAGAAACAAAGAAACCAGCAAAAAGAAAACAGACTGGGTAGCTATTCAGTGCTACCATATTAACAATAAAGCAATACAAGGCTGTATAAATTATTGTGTAAGACATGGCTGGCTAGTGCAAGCTTATATCAGGAATCATCATATCAGGATCATCAAGAGAGGAGGCCATGGTAGAGGCCAGAAGCTCATCTGATCCTGGTTCTAGGTTCCAAATAAGCCATAAAAGAGGCCCAGTGAGCAATGTATGCTGCAAGTTTATTGACTGTAATATGGGATAGGCGGTCGAGTGAGGCCAGCAGCATGAGAGCATGTTGAAATTCTAGGATAGAGGGGATTTCAGTGGATCTCCACCGGCAAAGTATAAGGCGCCTAGCAGAAATACTAAGAAGGGCCAAACAGCGAAGCTGGTGGGACTTAAGGCAAATTCTGTGAGGGGGTAAGCACAGGATCCACACAAAAGGGTCTAACTGGGTCATCAAGCCTAGAGTTTTTGTGGTGGGTTGATTCACTGCCTGCCAAAAGGGAGCCAGTAGAGAACATTGCCAGATAATATGATACAGATCCCCAGTTTGGGCTTGGCACCTCCAGCAGAGGTTACTATTCAGAAGCTTAGAAAATATGGATTTATGAAAGGCAGAAACTTGAATCAAGCAAACAAAAAGATTCAGACCATTATTCATATACTGGATTCCGATCCTAGGTATCAAAATTATATGTTTTATGTTGTTGCTAATGATGCAAGTAAAACATTCTATCTTTTAAATAGAAAATATGTATATCTAACATTAAATAGATGGGTTATACCCTCCAAAATAGTTTTATTAATTAAAAAAATTGTATCAAAATAAAGAGGTTAAAATACAGAATAAAGTATGGGGTGGGGTGTTTAACAAGCATTTACACACACCCAAGGGGTTGGATGCTACATAAACCCTGAGATCGAAGCTTGAGGGGTTTGTGCAGAGGATCTAACCCCGAGGGTGTGTGCAAACTCATTTCATTTTATGTAATTGCTGGGTCTCCCCTTTTTGGCCATAACAATTATATAAAATAGCAGCAGTTTCAGCATGGCCACGCTCTGGTATAGTTTTCATCCGGTTGGCAGGTTTCATTCTTGGTGGTTTCACGGTTCTTTGTTTTTAAATATTTTGGTATCCCCATATATGTAAAAGCAAAAGTTCTTGCTTTTCATATATTTAACTTTACTTACCACCATGTTTGGTTGGTGGCTGGGCTGCGGGCCAGAAGGAAGTGGCAAGCCAAGAAGGAAGACGCTGCAGGATGCATGCGCAGAGGGAAGAGAACCAGACACGTGTTTGCCATTATAAACACTCCTTTATAATGGCAAATTACACCACAGTCTCTCTATGGCAAAAGGGGGGACCCAATAATTATTTTAAAATAAACAACTTCTTAACTACAGACTTCAAAATGTCAAACGGTTTAAGACAGGGCCACCCCTTCTCTCCAACCCTTTTTATATTAGCAGTTGAACCATTTTTAGAAGCAATAAGAAGAGATTCAAACATAGAAGCCTTTTCTTTAGATAATTTTCAGATTAACTCCAGTGTTTTTGCTGATATCTTATTATTAAAAATATAAAGTCATCACTGTAAGCCTTCTTGACATTAACAGCATTATTTCTTCTGTATCTGGGTATCAATTAAATAAATCTAAATCTATCATCATGAAGCTTTCTAAAAACAAAGAAACAAATTTAAACAAATTCAAAAATGACATTAAGCATCAAAACTTTATGAAATATTTGGAAATACATCTCATCAACAACCAGGAACAGAATATCAAAATCAATTATGATAAAGCAAAAGAAAAAATTACTTATTTATTGGAGAATTGGAAAGACCTATCTTTATCTTTCTGGGGAAAATTAATACTATTAAAATGATGGCTATTCCATGTAATACCTTTGCTTTAAAAAATATTCTAGGTGCCCCAAACCTCAAAAGGTTCAAGGATCTTAAAAGATTATTCAGCAAATTTTTATGGAGAGGAGGGAAGCCCTGCATTGCATGGAATATTTTAACAATCCCATGAAGGACGGGAGGGCTGGGCTGTCCACACCTGATTTAATATTTAGAAGCTAACATTGTGGCTACCTATTACGAGTGGTTTATGAGTTCTGAAACAGACCAATCACTTTTGAAATCATATATCTATCCTAAGGATAGTCATTGAGTATCCACAATATTGTGTTGGACCTAGAACTTCATAGAAATGATCTAAAGCATTCTTTAAATACTTGGTTTCCATTTGTTAGGAAATACATTAGGTTTCCAGATAAATTAGAGATCCCATGGTTGTACTTGCCTATTCATTATAAAAAAGAATTTGGGGTCAGCAAAAAAAAAACATTCAATTTTGAGATCCTATTATTAAATAAATTATATATATGGAATGGTATTTTATTAAGAGGACAATTTCCAAATCTATGAGCAGAGTACTGAAGTATGGAAGGGTAAAGGTTGGAATCATTTAATGTATTTTACTTTAAAAGCTAAATTCCATAAAATGGCAACCCTATTTAACATGAACAGTGAACAATTAAATATGATTATTAAACGACAACGAGAAATTATTAAAAAGGGAACCAGTAAATTGCTACCCTGCTTTTATAATAATATTATAAAACACAGAAACACAGAAACACAGACTTTGACGGCAGATAAGGACCGCTAGGCCCATCTAGTCTGCCCATTTCCCTACCTACAGGATAGGCCACAGATCCTAGTTAATCAACAGCCTATTTCTTCCTACCCCCCACAAGAATTGCCTTATGTCTGTCCCATGCATTCTGAATTCTCCCTGATTTTAGACCCCAACCTCCTCAGGAAGGCTTTTCCATGCATCCACTACCCTCTCTGTGAAATAATACTTCCTCACATTGCCCCTGAACCGCCCTCCTTCTATCTTTAAATTGTGTCCCCTTGTTCTTGCAAGTCTCTTTTTCTGAAAAATGCTACCCTCTTGGACTTTGTTGATTCCACTGAGGTACTTAAAAGTTTCTATCATGTCCCCCCTCTCCCTTCTTTCCTCAAGGGTATACATATTAAGCTCCTTTAGTCTCTCCTCATATGAATATGTCAAATAACCACATTAATTTTTTAAAGGTCAATAAAAAATGGAACATCGAAGCAAACTTTTTCCTTACCCACCAACAATGGGAAAATGCAAGGAAATAAATAATAAACTGCATGTCTCTGCAAAAAACATATCAATACAGACTAAAATATTAGATAGAGCATAACTAATGTCAGCTCAAATTGGAAAAATCTATTCTGAATATTTACTACTATACTGGCATATGTGTGGGAACTATGCTTCTTTGTATCACTGTTTATGGAGTTGTCCAAAAATATTTCAATGGTGGGTTAAGGTAAAGTAAATAACTTGCAGAATATTGGAAATTGATATCCCACTCTAGAGTGATATATTTTTATTTAACAATATTAATTTGTCAAATGAAAATATACCTAAGAAGAGGATTTTTATGTTAGTCACAATGGTCTTAAAATGACTCATATTGGAAAATTGGAAAACAGAAAAATTATCTGACTTTGAGTACTATCACTGGTGGTTTAAGATTTCTGAATCCCTTAACTGTGAAGAGATGTTTGCTCTCAACCCAAATGTGGATGATCCAGAAGCTACATCCTGGAGAGCAATATTATTTTTTTTTCCTCCTATTATGAAAATAATGATACTATGGAGATGCCATCTCTATCCAGGAGTATATCCCTCTGTCCCTATTTACTAAGAAGTATATATTCATCACACTACTATAATTTTTCTTTATTAATTAATTAACACAGACATACTCGATTTCAGATATCTGATTGGGGGTGGGTGAGGAGTTATTAAAACCAGGATATATTGGAATTTTTCTTTTCTGTTTATGATTATGAAGTTATGTATTATCTTCCATTATCTAATGTGTAATATGATTTATGACTTCAACAAAAAATGTAATTTGAAAAAAAGAACTCAAATGCATAAATTTAATAATTCTGTATTTATTAATCAAAGCAAAAGCTATGGTACTACTATGAGTTCAGAGGGGTACTTACTGGTTCCCTCAGGGATTAGTGTGCACTATTGTTTTCACATTTTTCATCAATTATCTGAATGCTAGAGTCTCTAGAAGGCTGTTAAGGTTGCAGATGAAACTAAACTGGCCAGGGTGGTGATCTGCCTTGAGGATGGTGACAACAATCAGGAGCACCTGCTCAACCTGGCTAGTTGGTTGGACTTGATTCCCATATTTATATAGCCAAATGCAAATGGTTACAAACTGAGTGGAAAACGGAAGTGGGATCTATACATTGTGTGTAGTTCCTCTTGTTGTACTGGAAGAGGAGAACGGCCTGGGGTCCGAGTTTAATAGCCAACAGGATGAAGCATAACACTCAGTGTGCAAGATGAAATTGCATAATAGTGAGGTGCATCACAACTAGGGTGGTTGGCATGGCAGGGAAAGTTATTCTTCCTTTTTACAAGGCTCTGGTCGGGCTCCAACTGAAGTATATGTGCAGGTCTTGGCTTGTCCATAGGGATAAAAAATGAGGTAATCAACAGGGAGTGCAGCTCTTGGCCCCAACTCCTAGAGTCAGGATCTGGAGCCACTATCTGTACAGGGATTGTACACAGACCTCCAGCACAGGGAGAGGGTTTGAATAATGCACTAGAGAAAGCCATTGTCAGGATGGCAAATAAGGGAGAGGTGCTGCTAAATGGCAACTTCAATCTTCCAGATGTGGATTGGAGCCTTCAAGGTGCAGCTTTGGCAAGGAGCAAAACTGTTCTTAATTCCCTAGAGGGGGTGTTTCTTAGGCAACTACTGAGCAAACCAATTAGGGGTGGGACAGTTCTGGATCTGGTGCTCACAAACAGGGATAGCATTGCAGACATCATAGTGGGAAGTCACCTAGGTACCAGTGATCCCCATACAGTGTGGTTCAACATTAAGAGTTGAGTACAAGCAAACCACATGAGGGTGAGGGCCATGGATTTAGGAGAGTGGATTTTAAAGGAATGAGAGACAGCCTCAGGAACAGTCTAATAGGAGAGGTTCGCCAGTGGCAGGAACAGTGAGAAAAATATGGGAGGGCATACTTAAGGCAACTAGTTTTTGCATGAAGGATGTGAGCAAAAGCTAAAGGAAGAAAAAGATCATCATGGTACTTTAGGGGAAATGGCCACAATGATGAAGGGAAAAGGATGGCATTCAAGAGGTACAAAGAAATGCAGAGGGAGGAAGATATGGAGATATACCAAGTAAAGCAGAGGGAAACAAATAAGCAGTGAGGGAGCAAAGGCACAGACTGAGGAAAGGATAGTCAAAGGGAAAGTTAAAAGGAATATGACTTTCTTCAGGTACACAAGAGAGAAAAGGAAAGTAAGGGAAGGGATCATTGAGCATGAGGAGGATAATAGAGGGAGATTGTGCAGAAGAAGATCAAGAAAGAATAGACATCCTAAATAGGTACGTCTGCCTAGTCTATACAGTGGAAGGAGCTGGGGGATGGATTGTCAGGGGACAGCAGGAATAATAGGTGGGGGAGGTTTACATAAGTCCATTTTTGGAGGAAAGAGTCTGGAAGGGACTTGCAGCTCTGAAAGTGGATAAGGCCATTGGACTGGACAGGATACACCCAAGGGTACTAAACCAACTCAAGGAAATGCATGCTGCTCCACTGATGGCTTTATTCAACAGATCTTTGGAGAAAAGCATAGTTCCAGAGGACTTGAAGAGAGCAGACATGCTCCAGCTCCATAAAAGCAGCAGCAGGAAGGAGGATAGCAACTATAGGCTGATCAGTTCCACATCAGTGGTGGGGAAAATAATGCAAACCCTGCAAAAGGAAATATTAGTAGAGTATCTTGAGTCCAATGGGATACAAGACTAAAGGCAGCTTAGATTCACTGAGGGGTCATTCCAGGTGAATCTGATTGGTTTTCTTTGACTGAGTTACCAGTGAAATAGATTAGGAGTGGGCAGTGAACTTGGCCTACTTGGACTTTAATAAGGCCTTCAACACTGTGTGAGGAGACTGATAAAGCCTAGGGGTGTGACACAAAGTGGTAAATTGATTACGAAATCAGTTAATGGACAGATGACAGAGGGTGGTGGCTAAGGGCACTCACTGTAATGAGGGGAGAGTGACCAGTGGGGTGCAACAGGGATCAGTAATGGTCCTGGTCCTGGTCCTCTTTGATATCTCCATAATTGACATTGTGGAGGAACTGTAAAGGAAGGTATGCCTTTTTACAGATGTCACCAAAGTCTGTAATAGGTTGGATACTCAGAAGGGGGTGGAGAGAATGTGTAGGGGCTTTTGGAAACTCGAGGAGTGGTCAAGATCATGGCAGGTGGGGTTCAATGCCAAAAAGTGCAAAACTGTGCACCTTGGGCATAGATCCTCAGGAGCTGAGTATAGGATGTGACAGTCGCTAAGCAGGAAGCAGGGAAGAGGGAGGGCCACTGGAGACCAATTAGGGTCTGTGGAGACAGACTAGGCAGGGACCATCTGGGTAGACTGGGTGAGCCATGTGGTCATTTTCTGTCACACATTCTATGTTACTGTGTCTCTATGTGCAATGTGAGGCCACCTAAATGATCAGGAGAGGGGACAGGTAAAAGGTTTGTGGTGCTGGTGACACTGGAGGAGGGGGGGTGAGCAATTTCCAGGAGGTGACAGGTAAAGGGAAGTGTGGGGGTTTAAACATGAGACAGTAGTCAGGCAGAAGATTTTGGTAAGGGTAAGGGTGAGGGGGGCATGACTGAAAGGATGAATGAAGGGAGCAGGGGTAAATTGGAGAGGAGCATTGCTAGTGAGGAGAAAGGAAGGGACTTAGCAGAGGGGGAGGTGGAGACCAGGGTGGAGGGAATGGATGGAGAGGAGTGTGAGGGAACAATGAAGGGGAGTGGGGATAAGGCTGGGGCAGACAGGGGAGATCCATATCTATTGGAGTGAAAGGCAGGGAAACAGCTGGGGTGGACTCTAGCAGTAGATACCATGGTTAAAGGGGAAGGGAGGAGATGAGGAGTGAAGAGGGAAGGGTATTAGTGCTGAGGATTCCATACTTAAAGGATAAGATGGGGCAGCAAGGAGGAATGGCATAGTCACATCTGGGTGGAGTCTATACCTGCCTTAACTGCAGGAAGGGCAGGGCAGTCAATTCTTAAGTGTGCTAGGAGGGATGGGGGAACTTGAGGAGTGGTCAAGAGCATGGCAGTTGGAAGACCAGGTTTGCTGGCAAAGGCACCTAGCTTCACCTGAGCTTTTTTCTTCTAGGTTGCTTGAAAGAACAGAGCAAAGAACCTCACCAGAGCAAGGAAAAGGATTACTGCTTCTTTTGGCTAGGCAGATTTACTGTGTGTTATTATTTTCTTTTGTACTCACAGGGATTGTTACTGTTTGTTGCTAACATTTTATTGCTTTATTTTTCTCTGATTCAAATTGTTGTTGATGGGTGTACCTTCTGCTGCATTATTATAGGGTGTGCCTACAGGTGTGTGTTTACAGATTACTGCTGTAATCTTCTGATTCAAATAACTTTTTGCAAGGTATATCTTCTGTTACTGCTTTATTTTTCTCTGTAGTAAAGTGTTTATTAAAGGGCATATCTTCTGTGAAATTATTACAGGTGGTGCCTTACAGGTTTTACAGTTTTATCTATCATTAGGATAAGCTTTCAGGGCTACTGTATTTGTTGCTGGCTGATTGTTTCTGCTCTTACCTCCTTGTTTCTTTCGTCCATGGTTCTTCTTTTTCAGCACGGGAAGAGCCCAGCCACCCACCCCATCCCCAACCACCCCACACTATACTCATTTTATAGGGTAGCACAGTCATGACATTTCCTGTAGCAAAGCAGGAAGGGGTGGATCACAGGGGTATCCACACAGTGACCTCATTTACAGGGGCACAAGTAATTTAACTTGTTATAACAAGTTATTCAAAAACAAACAAATAAAACACAAAATCAAACTTTTGCTTTCATTTTCCTCCTTCTGATTACTCTGACCAGGTTTTAAACCCAGCAACTTGTCTGGAATGGATATTATTAACTGTAGGCACTGTGGGACACTTTTCAAAAGGGCAGATTTATAGGATTTAGGACATTGTCTTACATGCTGGGCCATTGGAGATCTAAGGGTTCAGCTCCAGGCAGCATGGGCAGAGATTGCACACCTCAAATCACATATTCAGTAGGAAATATATCATGAGAACTGCCCGCCATTTCCCCAACATCCAACAGAAGCACCTTGACAACAGAGGGTAGTTGGTCCAGGAGGTTGGCAGGTGGTGAGGAGTGGCAAATTGGGTGATCCATCACTCGGTGCTCTCCAACATATCACCTCCACAAACCATATAAAAACTACAAATAGGTATCTGCCGCTATCTCCAAAATCAAACAAAAGGGCAGAGGACACTGCAGAGCAGAACACTGCAGCACAGGAGCTAGCACAACAAAACTCGTCCAAAATAGGAACCAAAACAAAAAAAGCAAAAAGGAAATCCAAAAAGCTTCTGATCATAGGATACTCCAAGATTCAGGGAGTTGATACCTATCTCCAGCCAAGGGTAATGGTCAGATGTCTCCCAGGTACATCAGTGTGGAGAGACACTGACTGCATTGCTAAAATTGTACAAGAAGCAGAAGAAAACATTGACATTCTGGTACACATTGCAACTAACGATCTCGTCAGCCAGTCAGTTATGGAGACCAAGGAATATCTGACCAGGCTGGGTGACAAACAATCATCCATTTCATCTGGCATCTCCTTCTCTGAGATCCTGCCAGTCTGGGAGAGGGGGGCAGATGGACAGAAGGCCAGAGAAGAGGAGATAGGGGAACTAAATATGTGGCTCAAGGGCTGCTGCCAGGAATAAGGGCACAAATTTGTAGGGAACTGGCGATAGTTTTGGGAACGAAAGTTCTTTAAATTTGATGGACTGCACCTGACTAGGGAGGGAGTCAGTGCATTGGGGCAGAAGTTTAATGTCTTTGCAGAATATTTAAACTAGCAAATGTGGAGAGGTGCAGCACCCATATGTCGAATGGGAAGAACACCCCTCCCCCCTCAGCTAGTGGTCAAACAGGAGTTCAGCATGTTTGTAGTTTATTTGCATAACAAGGTAAGGAAATAGGTCCGGCTCCCCATATGACGCACAAGGGAAATGCAAGATCTCTTCCAACAACTAATACACCGAAATCTGGCCAATGGAAAATCATGTACACAAAAGCTTGCAGTCTGGGAAACAAGATCCCAGACCTGCAGGCAATAATCACAGAAGCTAAACTGGTCATAGTAGCCATTAGCGAGACATGGTTTACCATTAACCACACTTGAGAGACTTCAGTACCTGGCTATGTACTGTTCAGAAGAGACCAAGGTGCAAAAGGGGGGCGGGTGGAGTGGCTTTTTATGTCAATGAAAATATCAAAGCTACAAAAATTCAGAATACACATAAGGAGCCAGAAGAACTGTGGGTTACCCTGGAAACAGGAAATGGGACAGCCATATGAACTGGGGTTGTCTACAGGCCTCCAGACCAGGGGGAGGACATAGACACATTGCTGTTAGAAGATATACAAAACACGACTGCCAAAGGGGAGGTTCTGATAATGGGAGACTTCAACATACCAGATACAGATTGGTCAATACCAGCAGGAACATCTGCCAGAACTAGACATATAGTGGATTCCCTGGAGGGGGAGAGCTTCAACCAACTGGTACAACAACCCACAAGAGACAGGGCTATCCTAGATCTAGTACTCACTAACAGGGAAAGGATCACAGATCTCCAGGTAGAAGGTCACCCTGGCCAGTGACCATCACATGGTATGATTCAATTTGGCACACTAGAACTAAATCATCCCATTCCAAGGCAAAAATATGGGCCTTCAGAGGAGCCAATTTTGATAAGATGGCCAACAGAGTTAAGCTAGCCCTGAGGGGGTACAGGCAAAGTGGGAAAGCATTAAGGATACAATACTTGAAGCAACATCCCATTGTGTTAGAGAGAAAAGGAAGTGCAAAAGAAAAAGGAAACCACATTGGTTCTCAAAAACAGTAGCAGAAAAGGTCGAAGTCAAAAGGCTGGCCTTCAGGAAATATAAGGGAACGCAGCTGGATGAAGATAGAGAGGCATACCAAACTTAGTTAAGGGAAGCAGGGAAGGCAGTAAGGCAGGCAAAGGCCCAAACTGAGGAAACACTAGCATGAACAGTAAAAGAAGGGGACAAGACTTTCTATAGATACATTAGAGAAAGGAGGAAGTCCGGAGGGGGTAATGCTAAGATCAAATGGGATAAGGGAGCGTGTGAGAAGGAGGACCATGTAAAAGCATCTATCCTAAATAGATACTTCTGCTCAGTATTTACTGAAAAGAAGGTAGGACAGGGCCCATAGCTCAACATCATGGACACGGGAGGGGGGGAGGTGCACAAGTCCCTTCATAAAAAAAAGGGTCCTATAAGAGCTTGATAAGCTCAGGGTGGACAAAGCAATGGGACCTGATGGCATACATTCCAGGGTACTAAAAGAGCTAAGGGTGGAACTAGCAGAGTGATTATCAGAACTGTTTAGTGAGTCTCTGAGAACAGGAGAGGCCCCAGAAGACTGGAAAAGGGCTCATGTGATCCCACTTCACAAGAGTGGAAGCAGGGAGGAGACAGGGAACTACAAACCAGTCAGTCTTACCTCAGTAGTGGACAAGATTATGGAGGCACTCCTTAAGGAAAGAATAGTGCAACACCTGGAATCTATAGGAGCACAGGATCCAAGACAGCATGGGTTTCCAACAGGAAGGTCCTGTCAAACTAATCTCATAGATTTCTTTGACTGGGTAACCAGAGTGGTGGACCAAGTGGGGAGCAGTTGATGTCACCTACCTTGACTTTAACAAAGCTTTCAATACTGTTCCATATAGAAGATTGATTAATAACTGCGTAGGCTTGGGGTGGGTCAGAAGTTGGCCAACTGGATAGCAAACTGGTTGATGGGCAGAAAACAGAGAGTGGTAGTAAATGGTATACAGTCAGAATAGATTTAAGTCACAAGTGGGGTACCTCAGGGATCAGTCATGGGGCCACTCCTCTTCAATATCCTCATCAGTGACATTGCAAATGGACTTGAGGGTAAGGTTTGTCTGTTTGCAGATGACACCAAGATCTGCAAAAGAGTAGATGATCCAGATGGGGTGGGCAGAATGAGAAGAGTTCTGGATAAACTGGCAAAATGGTCAGAAGAGTGGCAACTAGGGTTTCATGCAAAGAAGTGTGAGATCATGTACATAGGGAAGAGAAACCCTGAAGCCACCTATAGGCTGAGAGGGGAGTTGCTGGCAGTCACAGAGGAAGAAAGAAACTTGGGCATCATCATCGCAGATTACCTGAAATCATCCAAGCAGACCACTAAAGCAGTAGGTAAGGCTAGGAGGATGTTGGGGTGTATTAGATAAGTATCACAAGTCATCAGACAAAGCAGGCCTCAAACAGCTCCTAATGTCTAGCTCAAAATGCACCTGCTTCTCAGGCCCTACTTGGTAGACAGGCCTACCCCTAAGGTAGCACCCAGCATGGCTACCTAGGGAACCCTGCCTCCATTCCAGCCTAGCCAAGGGCTTAAGTAAGCTATCAGTCCTCTTTAAATGCTCTTGGTACTGCCCCTCCCTAACCCCTAACCCACCCCTTACACACCCTACTCAACAAAGCCCTCTGGAGCTGCTCTCCCATTACAGCGCCCCCCGCTTCACTATCCACCCACCTCTTGCTCTCTGCGGCAGGTTCAAACCCAATCCCCCTTGTTTCACTGTCACCCAGCCTCTCGCCATCTGGGATAGCATTAAACTCTATGCAGTTACTCTGCTATAGTCTATCAACAGATTTGGAGGTTTCCAGGGGTGTGCTACCTAGGGCAACCAATTAGAAATAACTTAGTATTCTATTACAACTGCTCTGTTTTTCTCCTATTTGTCTAATTCTCATGTAATCGCTCTTTAATGCCTAATGATCAGGCCTCTGTAACCACTGAATATGTGTATTGTCTTATTGTCCACCCTGACGTGGAACCTTTGTAAAAGAGCTCACGCTCAAAGGTCTTCTGAAATACTAATTAAATAAATAAATAAGAGGGAGGTAATAATCCCTCTTTACAAGATACTAGTTAGGCCCCATCTGGAGTACTGCATGCAGTACTAGATGCCACACTTTCACAAGGACATTAACCAAATTGAGGCAGTCCAGAAAAGGGCAACCAAAATGGTACAGGGACTGCATCAGAAAACATATGAGAACAGATTAAAAGAGCTCAATATGTATACCCTACAGCAAAGGAGGGAGAGAAGTTATATGATCGAAACATTCAAACACCTTAAGGACATTAACAAGGTGAAAGAGTCTAACATGTTTCAATATAAGAAAAATAGCAGGACAAGAGAACACAGCATGAGATTAGAGGGAGGCCGATTAAGGGGTAATGTGAGGTTTTTTTTTACGGAAAGGTTGGTAGATGCATGGAACGGCCTACCTCAGGAAGTGGTGGATATGAATATAGTGCAGGGCTTCAAACAGGCATGGGATAGACACAAAGGAGCAATACAGATGAGTATGAATAGATAGGCCATTGACAGAGCAAAGGCCAATGGCACATTCATAAGGTAGAAAAAGAAATGGGCAGACTGGATGGGCTTTGCGGTCCTTATCTTCCGTCAACTTTTATGTTTCTATGAAACAGCATCTCATGGTGCACGTGGGTATGAATTACCTGAGAGGGGAGATGGTGGAAGTAGTGATGGAGAGGTTCTAGGAACTGGGCAGGCTATGTGAGGATATGGGGGAATTGGTGGCTTTCTCAGAGGTTCTCCCAATACCCTGCACTAGTACAGAAAGGAAAGTAAGGATTGGGGAGTTCAAAACCTGTTTAAGGGATTGGTGTTGATCCAAGGGACATGGGTTGGTGGGGGGCTGGGACAGAACCTGGGACAACAGTGAACTTTATGCAGGGGACAGGCTACATTTGAGTGGGGTGGGGAAGGGGGTATTAAAGCAGAGGGTAGGGGAATACATAGCTATGAAGGTGGATTTAAACAAGGTGGAGGCAGGTGAGTGGACCGATGGTAGGCATGGAACCCAGAGACAGGAGCCAAACGAGCCTACCCCCCCAGTCTAGTAGGGAGGACCTAGGAGAAATTGATCCAGGGGGATTAGAAGAGGGGTATTTCAGGGAGGGTAATGGGCAAGGAGAGGCTGGAGGGTGGTTTCACTGAATGCGAGAAGCCTTGGTAACAAATCAGCAGAATTGCAGGCTCTCTTGACATTAGGGAGGGTGGACATTTCAGCCATCAAGGAAACATGGGCCACACAGTACCAGGAATGGGATTTGATGATCCCAGGGCATAGGTTGTTCAGGAAGGATAGAGCTAAGGGAAGAGGGTGTGTGTGTGGCAATATATGTATGGGAGGGGATAAGGTACATAAGGGAGATGGGGAGGACGGCAGAACAGAGGCCCTATGGATGCTGTTTCAAGACTAAAAAAATAGGACAGTGAGGTTGAGGGTGGTGTACAGGCCACCAGCCCAAGGGAATGATCTGGATAGGGAGATAACTGATCAAATCAGGAGGGTCTGTAGGAAAGGGAACACTGTAATGGTGGGGGACTTCAGTCTACCGGGTGTGGTTGGAGCATCCCAGCCACCAGGGCTGCAAAGGAGCAGGTCATATTGGAGGCATTTCAGGACAGCTTCCTGATACAGTTGGTCCATGAGCCAACTAGATTGGACAAGACACTGGACCTGGTTCAATCAAACAGGGAGAGCGGAAGGGATACGGAGGTGGAGGACTCTCTGGCTGGAAGTGACCACCACCACATGGTTTACTCACGCTCAGCATGTGCGTGGAAAAGGGAGGTACGGGGACCTGGGTGATTGACTTTAAGGGGGTGGACTTTAAAAGGATGGGAGAAATCTTGGGCAGGCATCTGATGGGAATTCAACTACACATGGATGCCAGCCAAAAATGGGAGATTACTAGGAAAGGGCTGGTAGAGGTGACTGGGACATATGCAAGAACAAGGAATAAGAAGGGAAGGGCAAAACAAAAAACAGCTAGCTGACACAGGAGGTCATGGAAGGTGTGAGGGCCAAAAGAAAGGCATTTCAGAGACTCAAGAAAGTGGGAGAGGGGAAAACAGGGAGATGTATATGAAGAAGTCCAGGGAGGTTACCAGGCTTGTCAGAGCGGCCAAATCTTCCAGAGAACTGAGATTGGCACAGGGCATTAAGAATGGAGAAACAGACTTCTTCAGATACATCAGCGAAAAATGGAAAAACAATGATCAGATAGTGAGGATTAGGAAGGACGGGGGCTGGAAGGAGAAGGGGTTGGACCAGGCAGAGGCACTCAATGATTACTTCTGCTCTGTGTTCATGAAAGAGAAAGGGGACAGACACCTCCTGGGAGAGGAGGAGAGGGCAAGGGGAGTGGGTGACTGATTACAGAGGATAGGGTGCTGAAGGGATTAAGGGCACTGAGGGGGGTAAGGCTCAGGGTTCAGATGGTATTCACCCAAGGGTACTCAAGAAACTAGCAGAGATTCTAGCAGGAGCACTTGCTGACCAGTTCAATACCTCCTTGGACAAAGGATGCATACCACAAGACTGGAGGATGGCCCATTTGGTGCCCATACACAAAAGTGATCCTAAGGATGAACCAGGCAACTACAGACCAGTGAACCTCACATCTATTGTGAGAAAACTCATGGAGATGATCCTAAAAGAGAGGCTGGTGATCTTCTTGGAGAACAGTGATCTCCAGGACAGTCAGCAGCATGGGTTTGCCTCGAGTAGATCCTGCCAGACAAACCTGATTGAGTACTAAGACTGGGTGACAATGGAACTGAACAAAGACCAGGTGGTGGATATCCTGTATTTGTGTTTCAGCAAGGCCTTTGATTCTGTGCCGCTTGGGAGACTGGGGGAAAATTGGAATATATAGGGGTGGAAACAAAGATGGTTAATTGGATCACCAATTGACTGAAGGGAAGGCAGCAAAGGGTGGTCGTGGGTGGGGAACTCTCAGCTCTGAGGGATGTGATGAGCGGGGTGCCACAAGGGTCTGTATTGGGATCGGAGTTGTTCAGAATATTCATAGCTGATATCTCCTACAAGGTCTGGAGTAAGATCAATCTCTTCACAGACGACACAAAGATGGGAGCGCTGGTAGATGACATTGAAGGTTGGAGGGGGCTGAAGAAGGACCTGACCAAACTACTGGAGTGGTCAGATGCATGGCAGTTGGTGTTTAATGCCAAAAAGTGCAAGATATTGCACATTGGGGCTAATAACCAGTGCAGGAGCAACCAGCTGGGGGGTACAGCTGGAATGCACTGAGAAAGAAAAGGATCTAGGGGTACTTATAACTGGGAGTATGAACAACTCAGTGCACTGCAGGAAGGTGGTAGCAAAAGCCAACAGGATGCTGGGGTGCATAGCGAGGAGAATCTCCTCCAGAAACAGTGCGGTGATCCTGCCCCTATACTGGTCATGCCACACCTGGAATACTGCTTGCAATACTGGCAATTATTTCTGAAGAAAGACATCAGATTGTAGGAGGGTGTACCATGGAGGGTGACAAAGATGATTCAAGGATTAAAGGGATATTCCTATGAGAAGCGGCTGTACGAGCTGAACATGTATTCCCTGCAGGAGAGAAGGGATGGGAGAACATGATCGAAACCTTTAAATACTTAAAGGGGATTAACAAGACTAGTACAAAAGGGAGTTTCCAGATTAGAAGGGGGAGGTTCACAAGGGGGCACCAGCTGAGATTGGAGGGGGGAAGATTCAGGAGGGAAGTCAGGAGACATTATTTCACAGAAGGGGTGGTGGATAAGTGGAATACTCTGCCTAAGGAGGTAGTAGCATATAGCACAGTAGACAGTTTTAAGAGGGGATGGGACAGAGTGAGGGGGGGTAATTATGAAAAGGGGAGGGGTGGGTGAGGCAGCTGCAAATTGAGGGGCTAGCTGCACAATTGAGCAGACTCGATAGACTGTGATGCCTGTTTCTGCTGGGGTTTTCATATGTTCATATGTTGGAGTATAGAAGGAAAGAGTTATGAGGAAACACTGATCTTCCAGAACATGATCTTATTGAAAAATTAGAGGCTGATACTGGATATGTTCTTAGTTTACTGTATACTCAAGGATATTTGCAAGATTGAACAGAATGCTTAATTGAGTGTCCTCCATCAGGACATGGTGATAGTTCCTTAAGCTCAGAGGGGGCACATTCAGGGGTAATGTTTAGAAACAGTTTTCTTCTGTGGTTGAGGAACCTGGAGAATGGCCTGCCAGTGTAGACAATACACATAAAATCAGTGCAGGCTTCAAGGTAAGCCTCAAAATATGTCTACCTGCTAAGGGAAACACTGGATTCTCTAGATAGTAGAGGGGTTAGGAACCTCTTGAAATTAATGCTTGTTATTCATTCCTGCTTATGAAGGGGGAGGCATGCATGATGGAACTAGAGAACCTTCCTATAATGTTACTGTATCACTGCTGGAATAGTTAACAAGAAATGGGGGTAATGGAAAATGAGGGGAACACTGCTGTGCCCTTTTACAAAGTTTTTGTTTTGCTTAACATGTGGCACCAAGGATCCACAATGTACTGCACAAAATTAATACAATTTCAAAGTTCCTCATGGATGCAAGGCAGATGAAGGAAAATGGATGTTATGATGATGGCGTTAATGAGAAATGAGATTAGAAGGGTGTAACCCCCCCCCCAATCAATTTGGGGTTTACCTTCATATCTTCTGGGCTTCATCCATGCCCAATGCCAGGCAGACATCCTTTGGAAATAGTAAATCCAAGGTTATTTATTTGCTCCTGTTGATTTACATGAGAGTGCCATACTATGCTTTAGCGACTGTCACTTTAAGACTTTAGCCAGTATGTCTATAGTAAATGGTCTGGGCTGGGTCAGAGTGCTTTAAAGCTCATGACCTGGCAGACAATGCTTTAATTTGCTTCACTGTGCTGTTGATAGCAGAGCAGAGGGAGCTTGACTTAGTACTGTGGTTATTCACTGCTAGCTTGCTGTTACACTTGAATTAGAGTATTTGATTCAACCTGCTTTCTTGCAGCTTTGTTTATCTGAATGGAAGCCACTGTTTGTTCGAGACTTCCAGCATTTGGATCACTGGGACACAGGGGACCTAGTGGGGTCCTTAGCTCAAATGTCTCATGGGAAGAAAAACTATTTTTTGTTGTTTCTAGATTGGCGCCTAAACTGAACTGAGGGGAGCATCCTTACTGTGACTGGCAGCTCCCCCAGCCAACCAGAACTCTGGAAACCAAGGGAAATACCAGAACTGTTAAGATACAGGGTCAGTTGAAGTTGGAGCTGAAAGAGTGAGCAGCTCAAGCGATTAAGAAGCTGCTCCTAGGAAGGAGCCTAGGGAAATCAGTGGGGAAAGGCCTGGCTTGACTCCCTGCTGTGGTTTTCCTGCTTGGGACTGCCTATAGCAGTAATCAGAATACTCAGAAAAGGAACTTTTACTTGAAGCAGAAATCTCAGAAACATTTCTTGGTACAGCCTGAGATTCGGACTGAGAGGAAGCTCTTGTGCAGCGCTCAGCCCAGAGGTTGTGAGAGACTGATTTAATGATCGAGAGGTTTGCTCTGTGAATCGACTGCAAAAGCAATCTGGCCTGAAACCGAACTGTGAGGAAGTAAAGTTAATTCTGTTCTTGTTAAATGTGCTGAATGTTCATCGTGGGTCGAGGCCTGTCTTGCATGTGACCGAATTGTTATGCCAACTGGAGACTTCACCAGTGAAACAAACTGAACTTTACCAAAGTGTTCATCAAGCCTGGGCCTTTGCCAACCCAGCCCAAACTGATTGTGTTGCACCAGCGACTGTTCCTTGGTGAGAGACAGACTTTGCGGATCCAGCCCTTGTGCATCGACAGCTCATAGGTTGTGGCCACCTGGAGGGAAAGGCCATGAAGTGGAGGTGTGTCCTGACAGCTCAGCTTCCTCATGCTCCTCGGCGATCTACATGAGGTCTTCCTATTGCCAGACTAATCCCAGCCAACTAGTGACGTGAGTAAATCCAGGGTAGCTCCCTGCAACACAACATTTATTTGTGGTACCATCTAATTGCTTCAGTAATTTACTGGGTTACAAGAGACTGGGCCAACTGGCCAGGATTACAAATAATCAAAGCTCTGTTTATGCATACGAACCGCCTTTCTTTCCATCAAGGGCCCCAACAACAGCTGCAATGCCAACCAAGCCTGGGCATCGATTCTGGCTAGCCAGCATAATATTCTGGGTACCCAGTGTTGTCAGACTGATTATTTGGGACTAAAGTGCATAAAAAGTAACCTGAATATAATCAGTATAATAATCATTGATCCAAAATCACCCCCCTTCCTTGTTCACGGCCCTCCTAAATAAATCAGATTTGCCGTATCATGTTTAACCTGGCTTATGAGAATATTATTAGTTGTGTTACCATATTGGAAGTGCACGCATGCTTTGCTAAACTTGCTTTTACAGGTGGTCCCAAGGAATTCACTAAAGGCCAGGCCCTGGTGGTAAGTGTAAAGGATGCATGCATATTATTAATGTTCATTGCTGACTGTGTGTTAACTGCTACTAAAGGTACAAGGTCACTAGGTGGGTTTGTGAGGGGCTATAGCTTCCTAGAGAGCTATACCAGGTTAGGTAGATACCCCCCACTGTTGTTGCTCTGGGTGGAGGCATCATAATATCAAATCCAGGCCCCTCAACCTGTGGTCAGAAATACAGGAAGGGGTAGCAACCTTAAGGATAGCGCTGCCTGGAGGTCACAAGAGGTTATTATTTACTTGAAATGGATTAAAAAAAACATGTTGAAATAGCAACAACCCAGCTTTGGCCTGATGGATCAGATCAGGTAATAAACACCAAGACAGTTAAAAGTTTAAAAAAAAATCTATTTATTAAGAGGCTTTGTAACAGTTAACAAACATACAACAAGCAGAACAAGGGTGTCTGAGTTCCAAGAAGAAATCCAAGTTCACATGTCAAGCTGTCTAATATATAATTATCTTTGCTATAGTACAATCCCTAGTTATGGAACAAATCCTGGGCTAACAACCAACATGTAATTTATCCATTTCTGCCAAAGCAAATAAAATGTATTTATAGTATAGTTTAAAGAAGCAGTTAGTTTTTCCCTATCGTAAATCTGCAACAGCAGATCCTGCCAATGATTTAAGTGAGTTTCTTTGGAAGTCAACCAAAAGTTGGTAATAACTTTTTTTGTGGCTAATAGGCAGATTTGTATTAATTTTCAGCCTAAAGGGCACTTATAGCCATGAGGAGATGACAAAAAGATTAGGGCTCAGGAGTCCAGATGGAAATCAAAACCAAAAACAGCTTGTAGGACATCCGTAAGTTGGGCCCAAAAGGATGCCTGGACCAGGCAGGCCCAGAAAATATGCCCATGTGAGGCATCAGTGGCATACTCTAACATTATTTAGCTCCCTCTTGGGTAACAAATTCAGTACAGATAAAAGAGAAGTCTTACAAATCCATTACCACACTAGTGTACATGTAAAAACCTGCTAGGCCCTCATCTACTGTTCCTTTACCTCCGAGCCTCATTATTCTCCACTCATAAAAATCAAATCTTAAATTCTCCCCTCATCAAAATCAAATCTTTAAATTACCCCATCTGTTTTACTGCTTCAAGTAAAAGTTCCTTTTCTGAGTATTCTGATTACTGCTATAGGCAGTCCCAAGCAGGAAAGCCAACTCAATTGCATTATTGCATTACCTCTGTTACCAAATGGTAATGTACCAGTTAAACAAATTGTTGTGAATTTCACTGTATTTTCTTGTATAATTGCCTATGTATTGATTGCATTGCTTCTTTCTCCTCTTTCCTCCAGATCACACCTGGAAATGAGACTCGGCTCAGTGTACCTCTCCCAGTCACCAACGTTAAATAAATACATAAATTGGATTCTGATGGAATTTAAATTAGTTTAAATATCTTGGTGTCATTATTGCAAAGGCCCTCACCCAGTTAACTACTTTGGACTTCACTCCCCCAACTGAACAATTCATCAAGGATCTTGAGACCTGGCCCACAATCCCACTTTCTTTACTACAATGGATCAATAGCACCCAGATGATAAGTCTCCCTCAAATGCTTAATTTGGCATAAATCCTTGCAATCCTGCTTCCGCCCACTGCCTTTAGGAAATGGAATACATTGCCAATCAAGCTTTTAACCCATGACATACCCCAACCTAGAACACTTTATGTCCCACCTGAAAACTCACCTTTTTAATTGAATTTTAATATATAATGTGAACCACCAAGATCATGAAATCTTATCACAGTTTCTGCCATGTTATCTTACAGGACACTGCAGAAACTCAATGCATTCCAATGGCAATCACTCAGATTTTTCATAGAGTTAACAGAGACATAACACAAAAAGTGCTTGATCCATGTGGGCAAGACTGTACGTGTATTGTTCATCTTGATGAGTGTTACCTAGATAATGACTTTTGTAAAAGCACCCGGAGCCATACCAAATGGGTACTATACCAAAAAAAATGTGTCTTGCCTTGCAAACACTTCAGAAGCAACAGAATGTCTTTTCTTGAGCAATTTTATTGAGTATAATATTCCAGTAAAACACACAGAAGAGAAACCAAAGGAAAGAAATAATTAAAGTGTTCCAAAAGTACACTTCATATCAATCATACATTTCATAACATAATTGTCTTGGTATTAAATATACCTATGTGATCATAACCCACACGTTTTGTTATAATTCTATGCTAATTACTTTTGGTTCAAACATTACTTAACAAACATAAAACATATTTTATAAATATAATCTCTCCTGTATATTTAATCTGAGCTCAGAGTGGTATTTACTGGTTCATGAAAGGGGTTATGGTTCCACCAAGTCTCGTCAACGACAAAGCCGTTGATGGACAGTACAGCAACACATATTTGCCAATGGCGATCACATCACCCAGCAAATGTGTCGACTGACAGCCATGCCACCCCATGCACCAGGGCATATTTCAACTGTTAGTGAGAGGCATTGCTCCCACACCACCCATACAGGGGGCTCTGTCCCCCCACACCACCCAGACTTATAGATTACCAACTCTGGGGGGGATTACAGAGGAGAGTGGCCAACACCAGGTGTCACTGTATCTGTACAGCACTCCGACAACCCGTTCAACACTGTGGATGTCAAATGGGTTATGCTGCTGTAATGGATTCACTGCTGTGGTTTTGCCCTAAAAACTGTATACTGGGGCTACTCATGGTTAAGAACGTAAAAACATAAGAATTTGCTGGGTGAAGGAGACTGTGTGGTCCATCTAGTCTGCCCAGGTTTTCTACCCCCCACTATTAATTTGTCTTGCTAAGGTGACTATAATGTCTGTCCCATGCCTGTTTGAATTCACTGACCATCTTGGCTGCCACTACCACCACCACTGGTAGGCTGTTCCAAGGGTCACCACCCTCTCCATGAAAAAGTACTTCCAAACATTTATTTTGAATTTACCTCCCACCAGGCGCATGTTGTGTCCTCTAGTATGTGCAGCCCTGTTTTCCCAGAAGAGGTTCCTGGTTTATATTATGTTGATCCCTTTAACAAATTTAAATGTCTCAATCATGTCTCCTCTGCTCCTCCTCTGCTCGAGGGAGAATAAATTTAGTTAGCTGAGCCTAGCTTTGTATGTTTTATGGTGCAGATCTTGCACCATTTTGGTGGCATGTCTCTGCATGGTTTCCAGATGTTTTTGCAGTATCAGGCAGGGCTGCTGCTGCCACTGCTGCTGCTTGGTTGGGAGGAGGTACTGAAGTGCTATGAGGTGGCTAACTCCATAAAAACACAGGCAGTAAATCTGTATGGCACCACCACAGGTGCAAACATGTCCATGACTGTTACGCTCCCTAATCCCAAACAGAAAAGAAAGACAGAGATAGAGACAGAAAAGAAAAAGAAAATATTCAAGAAAAAGAAGAAAAAACTAACAAATAAGTCTAAAAAAGAGATTCAGAATAAAGATTATCTATTAAAATAGCATTCCCTAGCTAAACTACAACATAGGGAAGACAAAAATATAAAGCAATTGCTATAAAACAGCATTCGTCTCCTCTCTCACTGTGACTAGAAATGAAAAACATGAAGCAGGTCAGGCACAGTCAGTGTATAGAGAGGTACTATGTGACCTGCAGATGCTCTGGCATGTGACTTTGAGACAAGTTGTTTACCAAAAGCTTCATTTTCACAAAAAAAATCACCTTTGGCAACACCAAAAGTGAAGTTGAAGGTGAACTTACAGTACAATGTGAAGTTGGACAAAGCAAATTCTTCATGAAGGCAGATTTCAGCAATGTGCCTAAAATTCACGGGCGAATTAAAACTTCACAACATGTCTAGCCACAATCTGTTTAACTGAGTCAAGTAATGTACAGCCAACATCCCAGGATTCGAGGATTCACAAAAGTTGTACATTCTTTCTCCTAGCCTTGGTTTTGAAATCTAGTAGGTTGTTCCCTTCAGTTCTCTGTTTTCTCCACCTGATGGATCTGACATTATACAAGGAGAATTTTGTCATTTAAAAATTATGTTTTCTGTTTTATTTCTGCCAAGTTTTGTTTAAAACTTAATTTTCTTCTAGAATTGTTTATTTTTTTGAACGTATTCGGTCTCTCTTCCATAGATAGTAATCTGTCCATTTATTTAAGTTTGTCATCTGAGAGAGTAACATTTTGGCCCATACTGGTATTCTTCAAGGAAATCATGAACATTTTTCTGGCATCATCCTCTTCTCTTTAATCTCTTTCTGAGTGATAATTTTTTTGTATGTCCTTGTTCCTGATTTGAATCTTTATCATGGTTTTGCTCATTGTTAGAGATTTTGTTTAACACCGTGTACCCCCACCAACTCCAGACTCCATTCTTTGTATGCCAGTTCCTTTTAACAACTCAGAGTGTTCACCAGTTGTTTCCCCTATATGGAAGTCTCCATTATTTCTCCCTTCAAGCAACGGTCAACTCAAAGGGTATGACCAGGTTAACCAAGATTTTAATCTGAGAACTGCTAGATTCAATTCAAGACATAATGCTCTTCAAATGCTTAAAAGAAGACTGTTTTATTTTATGTAACAGATTTGTGATGGTTGATTCAGTGAGGGGGATTGTACTTTTTGTCTTTAGGAGCCACATCAGACATCGATAAAAATTTAGTTTTAAACTCTTGATTTATCAGGGGGTTAACAAGGTATTGTGCTTGTAACACTAACCGCATATCAATTGCTTAGGTAACCATATTCAAGTTTTGGTCTCTTTCAGATGGATTTAATATTCTAGATACCAGTTCCCCAGCATACACTTTTATTTCTTCCTTTCCCTTTCCAACAAGTGCTTTTCCTGCTTTGTCCTCAAAGTATGGCTTTTGTCTGCTCCCATTTCTAGCTATAACATCTGCAAACTCCCAGACTCATGCAGTGTTTTCCCCTATGAACTGTACATTCTGTTCAGTCTTTTATACATGATCTCTGTTGTTTGTGCATGAATGTCATTGTTCCTTGACCTCCCCCCCCAGAAATGAACCACAACCACACCATTTTGAAATCTTTGGATGCTCGTTGGCAAACATATTTATTAATTCTATTGGCACAATCCATCCATCTACAGTTCAGTTGTCATGTTCAATCAGATGCATTTATCATAACATAATTTAGTCTTTAACATTCTTCTCCTTCTGGCCTCATTTTCCTCCTGGTTGTTCTCTTCCTTCCATTCTTCCGGGTCTGGACACTGAATCCATCCCCCTTCTCTGTTACCAGATCTAGGCCGGTTCCCTGTTGAACCCGGGCCTTCCCTTCCAGGCCCGGACACTCTGTATCTGGCACCCAGACCTATTCCCCTTCCCCCTTTTAATCCAAGCCTGGGATCCTGGCCCCCAGCTCATGGTCCAACTCCCCTCTGGCCACCTCTTGCCCCCCTCCCCCTTTCATTTCTTGTACCCCTATTTTCCTTCTCCTCCCCAGCACCCTTCACATGTGCTCCTTGTTATACCTTTCATCCATTGGGCACACCATGCTCCCCCAGCAGGGCTCCACCTAGCCCCCCAGCTCTCAGCTGCCTCTTCACAGCTCCATATGTATAGCCCCCATGACCCAGGGCCCTTTGGGTACCAACCATTCTTGCCCGCTCCAAACTATGTGCCAAAACCTGTCCCCCCATGCCCTCTCCTTACAGGGTGGGTGGCTGGGAAAATCCTAGCAAAAGAGGGCTAGCTGCCTGTGAGCTGCCCTTAAATAGCCCATTAGGACCCCAATCAGGACCCCTGATGTCTCCTCCCCCTGGCCAGTCCCCAGGCCCCTGAGCTCCTTGTCATATGATACTTGCCCTTGTCCCTGCCCCTGCCTTGTGATGTCACTGGCTCCTCCCCTCCTCCTTCCTCCTCGCAGCCCTTGGCTTCCTACCTTGATTTCTGGGAGGGGCCTGGGACAACCTGGCTTACCCTTTAATTGGCAAGCTTAATTGTCCCTTGAACCCCCCCCCCCAGAAATGAACCACAACCACACCATTTTGAAATCTTTAGATGCTCGTTGGAAAACATATTTATTAATTCTTCTGGCACAATCCATCCATCTATAGTTCAATTGTCATGTCCAATCAGATATATTTATTAAAATATAATTTAGTCTTCAACATTCTTCTCCTTCTGGCCTCATCTTCCTCCTGGTTCTTCTCTTCCTTCCATTCTTCCGGGTCTGGATACTGAATCCAGCCCCCTACTCCAACACCAAAACCAGGCTGGTTCCCTGTTGAACCCAGACCTCCCCTTCCAGGCCCAGACACTCTGTAACCAGCACCCAGACCTATTCCCCCTTCCCCTTTTAATCCATTCCTGGGCTCTTGCCCCCAACCCATGGTCCTCCCCCTCCCCACCTCTAGCCCCCCCTTTTATTTCTTCCATTGCCCCACCTCCCACTTGTGCTTGGTTGGTGGGGCTTCCCCCTTGTGGGTTAAAACCTCAGGCCTTTTTGGGCTATCCTCCCCACTAGCTCACTAATTGGCCTTAGGAATAGATGCATCTCAAACTCAATCAGGTGCACCCCATCTGATCTGTAGATCACCGCCTGCTCATACGTTATGTCCCTGTGCTAGATGTGTACCCCCCAATCTCTATGACTGCTCTCACCACCCTTCTGTTGAGCCACTTCCTGACCTTTTCTATAAGCTTGACATCCTTGGCTCCCCTCCATACTCTCCTGGATGTGATCTCAGACCAGCCAATGGTCACAACTTGCCACCACCCTCGAATGGTTTCAAAATCCCCCAACATTTGTTGCCGTAACTCCCCCAGGGTATCCTTCCCAGGTTGTTGCCACCCAGATGTATCACTATGCACTCTGGCCTGCCCCATTGCCCCTTCAATTCCTGAAGGAGAGGCAACAGCTGAGCCCATCTCATACCCCTGATGCCTTTTTCATTGTACTCTGGTGCAGTTTGACTCTAGGTGCAGTTGGGTCCCTCTTCCTATGGCAGCTGCAAACCATTCTGCCCAGTACACAAATGAATGCCCCACAATCCACACCTTCCATCTGGTACCTGCCACGGGAACAACAGAAAATAGCATGAGTCATCATTTGTTAGCATCTGACATAATGTTTATAACTGTATGACCTCCAGCAGCTGATTCCTTTCAGTTCCTCCACTGTGTCCCCAATTTTTGCAGCCTCCAAGGCTGCACCGATCTTAAAAGTGTGTGTGAGGCGAATTCGCCTGGCTCTTCCCCTATAAAGGCCAGTGCCTTCCTCATTACTACCCCCACCTGGAATGTGATGACTGGTGTTCCGTTCCCATGCTGGAACGTTGCCTTCCAGTGCTGACCCTGTGGTTCTCATACTCCTCCCATGCAGCCACCACAGAATTCGGCTTCTTGTTCAGGGTCACTGTGGCTCCCTGCCTCTTCTGGTCCATTTTTGACCTGGCCAAACTGATGGAGAAAGTGTCCCCTTTGACCCATACCCTTTCATATTGTAATGACAGTTCATGTGCCCCTTTTTGAGGGGCCACCACCTCGCCCACCCTGAATGCCCCAGCTGCCATTACTGCGAAGACCGTCCTGAAGAGGCGAGCCTCCTAGGCTGAGCTGCTCAAGCTCCATGTGGCACCCAACACCTTGTCCAGCAGTTGGCTCCTGATCAGGCACCTGCCATCCTTCCTGCTCCCCGTCCCCTCTATCATCCGGCGAGCATCCTCTTGACCATCCTGCCCACTGTGGCATCTGTTCCTATGTCATGGGCAACTTCATAGACAATGTTGTCAGGTCTGCCACCCCCTTAGCCCTCACTGAATCTCTCATTCTGGCTAACCCCTCCTATCATCTGAGATCCAGCGACTCTCAGGCCCTCCTGGTGCCCAAGACTCATATCCAAATTGGTGACCGGGCCTTTGCTGCATATGTATCTAGTTTGTGGAACTCCCTTCCCTCAAGCACTCACTCCTCCCCTTCCCACCATGGCTTTAAAGTCTCCCTCTGGGGCTTTCTCAAAACGGCCTCCACCTGCCTCTGCACTAGACTAACCCACCCAACCTCTGCTGCTCCGACTGGCTAAGTCACTACCAAACTTATCTGGCTATGGCAGTGGTCCACTGCACCTTTATTCCACTACCAAGTTAGAGATCTACTAGTTAGATTAATCCACTTCAGGCCCAACTGCTCAATCAGTGTGTGCATAGTTAATGTCCTACTTCTGGACTATGCACTGGGCCTCCTCCACCCTAGATTGTTTCTTGTCTGCTTACCTACAAGTTTTATTGAGTTGCTGCCTGACATGGCAGTCCCTGCCTATCCTGAGACTACTCTAATGTTATCCTACCTGCTGCCTGCATTGTAAAACCCTGTTGTTTTCTTGTACTGACCTTGTTGTCTGATGCACTTTAAATGTAACCTTACTTGTTGCCTGTTGTTCATGAATGTACCTAGTAATCTCCCAGGTTGCACCTGAAAATAGGCACTTGGTTGTCTAGTGTGCTGACCCGGTTAACAAAAGCAAAATAATAAAAAATAAACTAAAATCTGGCCACCTTCTGTCCAGGCATGCCCAGCTCACTCCTGCTAACTGAACCACTATCGTGGCATGCGCCATCCCCGACTCCCATTTTTCTACCACAAACCTCTCAACCTGCTCATCCCAGACGGGTTTTGTCCTGTCCCACCCCTGTCTAGCTCTAAACTCCTGGAATCTGGCCCAACCCCCTTCATATGCCCTCAAGGTCCTGGTTGCCAGGAGCCCCGGTACAGCACCCTTGCAGTAGACCTCCAATCCCCCACATCTGGTCTCGGACCCTGGTCCTATGTGTTGCTGCCTGTGGCACCAGACTCCAGAACCTGTTGAGCTGTAAGTGGGAAAGACTGTCAGCCAATTCATTCTTGATCCCCAGGATATGCTGTGCTTTGAACGACATGTTCGGCTTCAGCCCTAACAATACCAACCTCCTCATTACTCAGCCCACTGTCTCAGTGGTCCTGCCCTGCCTGTTGATGACCTCTACCACCCCTTTATTATTGCACCACAGCATGATGTGTTTTCCCCTCATCTGCTCTCCCCACACCTCCATGGCCACCCAAATCAGGAATATTTCCAAAAATGTGATGTCTCTCAACAGGCCTTCCATCCCCCATTCTCCCTTAAAATATGCTCCCATCCTGAGCCCCCCCTGAGGCATCGGTGTATAGCTCTAGGTCTGTGTTGCACTCCCATTCTGTCTGCCAGAACATTACCCCATTATACTGGTCTAGGAATTCCTTCCAAACCTTGAGGTCCTCTCGTACTCCCTTTGAGATGTCCACCCCATGGTGCAGCTTCTTCATCTTCCCAGTCACCCTCCCTAGCCTTCTCTTAAATGCCCTCCCTGGGTTGATCACCTTACATGCAAAATTAAGGTGCCCCAACAGCTGCTGTACTTGTACCAGTGGCACCTTCTGCCTCCCTACTACTTGTGCCAGTAGCCCCTGTACCCTGGCCACTTTGTTCCCAGTAGCCGGAAACAACCTTTTTTTTTTTGCAAGTAACTTTATTTTCTTAGAACAGATTTTAACATGTACATATACAGAAAACAAAACAAAGCAAATTCCATCTTGTGACTAGACAAGTACATACATATTTATAATACGGTAACCATAACTAACAGAGGAAAACCCCCCAAAATAACCCCATCCCACCCTGCAGCAGTCCCCCTTCCTTGGCCCAGTTACACCTGGAAGAATAACAGTATAAACAAATTGGACCCTTATAGGGACTAATGACACAACCCTTTTTCAAAGAAATGAAACCAAATATAGCGGAAAGGGGGAAATACCTAAAACAGAAAATACCATGGCATCCCAACATAAGCGTAATGATGGGAATACCATCTTAAAGGAAAATCCCATAGCAGTATAAATATAAAAGGAGGGTCCTAGACATTGTCAGGAGGAAAGGGAAAATCAGATGGGAGCTAATTCAATATCCAAATTTATCTTTAAGGATTGAAAAAAGCTCTCCCCAACATTCCTGGAATTTCTCATCAGAGTGGGAGAACCTGGCCACACATCTTTCTGCATTTAAAGTGGTAAGAAATTCTGACCACCATTCTCTAAAAGAAGGTTCCCAATCCTTCCTCCAATGTCTTAAAATTAACAGCTGTGTAACCAAGGCAACCAATGCTACCTGGACTTTTTGAAAAAAAGTGGGGATAGATGAATACATGCCTAAAAGGCAGGTGTCCTCATCAAAGTAAGGGGCAATTTTAAGATAAGGTGCCACCCGCCTTTTGATCATGTCCCAAAATTTAGCTATCTTGGGGCACAACCACAATTTATTATATAATGTAGCAAAATAAGAACCACAATCCTTACATTCTGCAGAGGACAACCTACCCATCCGATATAATTTACTAGGCATCTAGTATAAATTATGCAGAATGTTAAACTGGATGTTTCTCAAATGGTCTTGCTTAATTAAAAGAAAGTTGTCAGTCTAGATAGTTTTCCATGTTTTATTTTAAAAAAACATTAGTATGATTATTTTCCCAGTAATAGGCTATGGGGAGGGATTTACCAAGGCCTGACTTAAGATTCCCTTATACAATTTGGCAAGTGACTTTTGACCTTTAGACAATTCCCAGAGGGTATTTAAGACTTCCCCTGCATGATCCGACCATGATAATTTGCCCAGAAAATGTTTAATACAATGGCGTATTTGCATTAACTGAAACCGGAATTTACAAAGAACATTGAACTTATTTTGTAAGGTAGAAATAGATACTAATGAGTTCCCCAAAATGAAGACTTTAAAATATAACTCATTATGGGATCCCCAGAGATGGATTTTAACAATGTTCTTGTCTATTTTTAAATTTGGGTTGTTAAACAAAGGTTGCCTCAGATCCTTTGTAGGATGGATCCGAAGCAAGGAACATAATTGTTGCAAAGCTCTCACATCCCACCTGGGTGGAGAGTCTCTGAGCTTAAATGGGATATTTGACCATGGGTTGTACAACAATGCTGCCAGGGTGAGATTCCTGAAATTTGATTTCTGGTTATCCAAATGTAGCCACGGGCTCTCCGAGATATTAGCCTTGGGCTTAAACCAGTGCAAAAATCTGTTAGCATGAATTGCCAAGTAATAAACATAAAAATCTGGTAATTGTAGCCCCCCCAATGCCCTAGGGTGAGTAAGCTTCCCATAAGCCCTACGCGAAGCCTTCCCTCTCCATAGAAAATCTGAACATATTCTCTGAAGAGACAAAAAGAAGGATTTAGAGAGATAAATATTAAGGTTATTAAGGGGTTAAAAAAACCTTGGCAAAATTGTCATTTTCAAAACATTCGACCTCCCCCAAAAGGATAACGGTAAATTTTGCCCACCTGGCCAAATCCTCTTTAGTTGTTTTTATTAAGGGGTGCAAATTAAGTTCCTTAAGTTTAGTAGTATCTTTATAAATTTTGATACCTAAGTAGGTTAGGTACTCTTTTTCCAATTGGAGGCCCATACTTTCAATTTGGTCCCTTGTAACAAGAGGGGATAGGGAATATATCATGGTTTTATTTTTATTGGGTTTATATCCTGAAAACTCACTAAATTGTGATATAATTTGAAGGGCATGAGGGAGGGACTGCCTGCTATTCGAAATATGCAGAAGTAAATCGTCAGCGAACAGGGATAACTTAAGTTCCAAATGTTCAAATCGCATGCCCCTTATCACCTGTTCTAAGTTGAGAACTCTAGCTAAAGGCTCTATATACAAATTAAACAGGTAGGGAGAAAGAGGGCATCCCTGCCGCATGCCTCGACAAAGTGGGAAGGGATCTGAAATGTGGTTATTACACTGTAACCTTGCTGTTGGACAACGATACAAAACTCGAATTTGGTCAATAAAGGACTGCGGAATGCCAAATTTGGAAAGGACCTCAAACAAGTATGTCCACTCTACCCTATGAAATGCTTTTTCTGCATCCAGGGACACCAAGACAGCTTCCAACCTAGGGTCCCTGGATGCAGAAACCAGGTGAAGTAGTTTCCTAAAATGATCTGATGAAGTACGCCCCACCACAAACCCTGCCCGTTCAGGGCCTAACAAACACTTTCATACTCCCGCCAACCTGTTGGCCAAAATTTTAGCATAGATTTTAACATCAATATTAAGCAGGGAAATAGGCCGGTAATTATTAATCACAGTAGGATCCTTCCCTGGTTTGGGCAGGAGAATTATTCTCACTTCAAATAGTGACTGGTCCTTGACTGGGAAGGGACCCCAGTAAGTATAAAGCTGTAACAACAGTGGAAGGAGATACCTTTTAAAGGTTTTATAGAACAGGCCCATAAAGCCGTCTGGGCCCGGCACCTTGTCTGGTTTTAAAGAGTCAATCACCACCGAGATCTCCTCCACAGTGATTGGGGCTCTTAAATGGATCTGGTTATCTCCCAATAGGGTAGGCAAGTCTGCCCTAGCTATAAAGGCTGACATTGCTTCATATTGGGCGCCCGATAAGGGGTCAGGGGAGTACAATGCTTTGTAATACTCTCTAAAGAGAGTTAACATCTCAGGTGGTTTAGCCACCAAAGAACCTGATTGTGGGTGTTTAATGGCCGCAATCCATTTTGATGCTGACCGTTGCTTTAATTGCCAAGCTAGTAGTTTATTTGTTTTGCTGCCCTGGCCAATATATGAAGCTTTTAGTAGGGAAGAAGATCTCTCTACTTTCTCTAGTAAAGTACTTGCATAATGTGTTCTTAGCCTAGTAAGTTCCTGTTCCTCTAGAGACAAAAGGTTGTCCACTCCATTAATTTCCAAATTCCTAATTCTCTGCAAACAAATATTAGTTTGGATTGACTTTTCCTTTTTTAGTACTGTAGCAATACGTATAAATTCCTCCCCTCCATGTAGTTTTTAAAGCTGCCCAGACCAGGTCCACCGCTGGGACTGAGTTATAATTAACCTGAATTGAGTCCTGCAAGAATTGTTGAAATCTTGAAATTATTTGCTTATCTTTTATTAGATTATTATTTAACAATCACGTATGCGACCTAATAGGAACGTTGGGTAACTCTAAATGAACTGCAATTAGGGAATGGTCCGAAATTACCTGGGCAAATATTTTTGATTCAATGATGCATGAGATTAACTGATGACTGACTAAAAAATAATCAATGCGAGAATAGCTTTTATGCACTGGGGAAAAAAAAGGTAAAATCTTTGGCTGATGGGTTAAATAATCTCCATGGGTCTATAAGACCTAATGAGGAGATAAATTCCCCTAAGGCCTTCTGAGCTGAAGATAATCCCATCCCTCTAAGATATGTATAATCCAAATTACTTGCCTGAACTAAATTCCAATCACCTCCAATTATAATAGGGTATTGGAGAAACAGAACCAATACTGATGCTAGGTGGGTAAAAAAGGAAGGGGTTTCTACATTAGGGACATAAATTGACCCCAATACTATATCCAAGTTCCCCAATTTACCAAAAACGAAGATAAACCTTCCCTCAGGATCACTGACCGTATCTACAGGAGTAAAGAGTAAACTTTTGGCTAGCAGTAGGGCCACGCCCCGCTTACGAGAGCTGAATCCCGCTCCAAAAACCTGACCCACCCAGCACTTTTTAAAGAACTTTAGCTGTTCTGGAAGCATGTGTGTTTCCTGAAGAAACTCTATCATAGGGTCGAATTTAGCAAGATGGTTTAATATAACATATTTTTTTCTATTATCCTTCCCCCAATTAATATTCCAAGAAAAATATTCAGAATGTTAAGCATAGACTGTCAGATGATTGTGCCATGCAGTGTAAATGATTTGAAGGGCTATGCTGCCACCACCCCTACCCTCCCAAAAAAAAGAAAGAACTACCCCCATTATATCCTCTAAACACACTAAAGCTAAACTAAATAATAAAACACTTAAACTATGTACAAGTCTCCTCACCCAGGCCCTAAGCCCCCTCCCTAAATCTTGGACCATGATACTCTCAAAGGGAGAGCAACGTTCGATCACCTCCCAACCTATAAAAAAAAGACACAGAGATAAACTGTTTTCACAACCTCCTTCATCCCGCTAATATAGAACCATCCCCTCCTCTAAATATAAGAGTAGTTTTAGAAAGTGAAATAACAAATACCATAACTCGTCATCTTCTATATATCTAACTTCCTCAGTTGGGTACACAAAAAAAGAAAATAATAAACAACCCCACTTTCCAGCTGGGATAATCCCTGAAGTGTGTACCGCAGTAGCCTTTTGACTAGACCCTAAGGAACAGGGAAAAAGGACAAAAAAGGAACACTATTATAATATAAACTTAGGATCCTGACAGTAACTAAATTCCTTTTAATAAACCTTGTAGTACCATACATAGGAATTCCTCCCAAAATAATATTCTAAGGATCAAAATGCAAGCACAGTTTAAACTAACATAGGATGCTGCCTCGTAGACCGAGATTTGCATGTCTAAACAATCTTAACCTTCTGTGCACTTTGCCAGACTAATAAAAAAAGGATAAAAAAAATAAAAGCGCAAAACGGCTAGACAGCGTAAAACTGAGCTGTCTCGGCTCAGGCTCCTCTATCTTATTGTCACTTCTATCCCATGAGTTTGCTGCCTAGTTCCCCCTATAAATCCGGAGATTTAATACTTAACTCGCTCCCAGCTAATAACACACTGGACTATATGCAGCGTTTAGTTGTAATTTCTTAAACTTCCTTTGAAAAGAAGAAGAAAAAAAAACAAAAGACAAAGATAAGGAAAGCCTTTTAAGCAAACTTAGTGTCCTTGGCAATAATCGCTTGCCTGTTAACAAAGGGACATTTGGCACCATCTAGTGGATAAAATCAAGCTACAAGCTACACAAGAGCTCCCTTATAAATTAACATTGGGTGTAAATTAGAGGAAAATTAGACTTAAAACTGCTGTGGAATGGTGCCTCCAAAACCGTGCTTTGCATTCCTTAATAGTTTAATCTTCACAACTCCCTACCAAACCAGCGAGACAAACAAAACCGCACAGAAGCGATTAAACATGCTATTACTAATCTATCTCTTCTCAAATGTTCTTTACAAGTGTCTCTTTAGTCCCATGTTTAAACTACACTACTCCCTTCTCATTTGGCAAATAGGTCGGGGTAATTTTTTCACAGAGTCTTTGTGGCCTCTTCCACTGAGTCAAAATGCTTGGCTCCTTCTGCTAGGGTAGCTTCTAATCGGGCAGGATATAGAAGACAATGCTGTATACTCGCTGCCCACAGCTTAGAAGTGATAGGCTGAAATGAAGCACATAACTGGCAAGTTTTCAACATTAAATCTGGTATAAGTCTCAATTTTTTACCTTCCCGGAGGATAGCTGATAACTTCTTGGCTTCCTTATGGATAAATTCCCGATCTAAATAATTTAACAGTTTAAAGATAATCGGCCTAGGTCGGGGTCAGCCGAGGAGGGTTTTGCCCTAAGAGATCTATGTGCAAGTTCAATAATGAATTCCGGTCCATTGGGAGAGGGTCCCACTGTCTTTTTCAGAAACCACTGCAAAAACTGTATGGTATTAGGGCCCTCTTCTTCCTCGGGAAGGCCCAACAGCACCAGATTGTTCCTCCTGTTTCTCCCTTCCAGGTCATCAAAACAGTCCTCAAGTTTAGATAGGCTCCTTTTTATCTCCACCACCTCAGGCTCCATATTATCTTGCTTTCTCTCTATCTTAGCTACTTTAGCTTCTGCGTCAGTGACTCTTTGGGCTAGCTGCGTAAGCGCCTGCTTAAAATCAGCTCCATCTTCAATGAGTTTCAGCAGAGCCTCCTTAATAGTTGTGAGCTCCGAATAAATATGCGAGGCCGAAAGCTCCTCTGGAGATGGTTGGAGAGAAGAGCTGCAGCGAGGGCGCTTGGCCTCCGATTCCTGTATGGCCTCCTCGGCTGATTGCTGAGTGGACATGTTTAAAGGAGTGCCCATCTGCATATGCCTTCAAAAACAGCCTCTGCGATCCCCGATTACTTTAACTTTCAGTTGTTAGTGTTAGCAAGCAAAATATATTGGGTGTTTTTTGTGATTTAGGTTGGTGAAAGAACAGAGCTCCGATGAATACGTCCTATCCCTTGCTCAGCATCACATGACTCTGCCGGAAACAACCTTTCTCCGTGTCCACCTCGATCCCCAGGAACTCCAACTTACATGCCAGACCCTCAGTCTTCCCTTGTGCCAGAGGGATACCAGTCCACTAGCACATCACCGTGAAGTCCCCCAACATGCCCTGTGTCTCTGTGTGGTTTCTCTCAATGATCAGAAAATCATCCAGATAGTGTACTACCCTCTTGTGTGGCCATATTTCTCCCCAAACCCCCACTGGACCCATGAGCTGAAAGCCTCAAACATTGAACAGGCCACCGAGCAGCCCATGGGAATGGCCTTGTCAATGTATATGCCCCCTTTGAACTGGAACCCCAGCAGGTCTCAGTCAGCTGGGCTAACCAGCAGCAGCCGAAAAGCGGAGTCTATGTCCATTTTTGCTAACCAAGCCCCCTTTATTGCCCTGACCAGCTCTACCACTTGATCTAACGAGGTGTAGGATACAGTTTGCAGGTGGTCTGGAATGCCGTCGTTCACTGATTGCCCTTCTGGGTATGACAAATGGTGAATCAGCATGTATTCACCTGCCTGCTTCTTGGGAACCACCCCAAGGGGGATATCCAGAATTTGGGGCATGGTGGTGCTGCCAGTGGCCCCTCCACCTGCCCTGCCCTTATCTCTTTCCTTATCTTTTCTCTGACCACCCCTTCCTTTCCTCTCACCGACCCCAGGTTCTTGGCCCTCATCCCTCTTCATGGCCTGTGGAAACTCAGCTGGAAACCTTCCCTAAAACCCACTTGGAGGATCTTTCCCACCTCCCTGTCTGGGTACTCCCGGATCCTCACCTCCACCACCTCCCGTACAATGGGGGTGTGGGCCAGCGAGTACCCCCACCTCCCCTTCCCTGTTCCTGTCAAATAACCATAGGTGGCCCCAAGGCCTCCCCTGTTATGCCCACCCACCTCTGTTGGAGTCTCCCCCCCACTCCCTTGAAAGGGGAGATCCTGTTGATGGCTGCTCCCCTGTCCTCCCCTCTCGCCCACTTGTCTGCAGGTTGTCAACGGGTGTGCTTCCCCCACATCTGGAGCAAACTTGCTTGAATTTATAGTACACCCAGTTGCAGGATGCCTTGTTGAACCCTCAACAGGCTTTTGTACCTGTGGCTGATGTGGTCTGCCGCCCGGTGTCCCCCCAGTTGGAGTCCCTTGGCCTGACATGGACATCGTCTTCACCCACAACTCAGAATGGGTACTGTCCCACCTCAACATTGCTGCTTGTTGTAGAATGGGAAGTTTGGTTCTTTTTGGGAGATGCAACATGACGCAACATGTATGGGAGATGCTCTGAGTGACCTGGGGAACAAAAGGGGAAAAGGGTCAAGAGCTCTCTGGAAGTTCACCTGGGCAGTGGGGCTTAAGGAGGCAGCTCCTCGCCAGCATGGGTGATCAAGCAGCTGGGGGTAATAATTATAAAAAAAAAAGAAAAATGAATGAAAAGAAAAACTGGGGAAATGGCCTGTGAGATAGCCACAGTGAGGCCCTGTGGTAGGACTCCACATGGCCAAGGATGGGCCACATGTCATATTGGGAGGAACAAGCTGAATTTGTTTTGGCCGCATATTGGTACAGTGTGGGTAAGGGATTTTTCCTGTTTGTTTCTGCCAGCTGAAAGTTGCAGTTATTAGCAGGAGAGGGAATTTGGAAATGTTGGCACCAGCCCTAGAGGCAGAGCTGTGAGGTAAGCTGGGGATTAAGTTGCCATGTGTTCAGGCTGGTCTGCATGACATCATGAGAGTTCTACACTTAGGGATATGGGGGGCAGAAGATTCAAGGGACGATTTAGCGTGAAGCAAGGATTTGGTAAGGTGAACTGTTTAGAAAAAAAAAAAGAGGAAATGGAAAAAGAAGGGTGTTTAAATGGAGAAAGAATATTGGTACTGGGAGGCCCAGGAGTTTTAACATTACAGCAGACCCAGTACATGTTAGAAAGGGAAGGGGGCTGCAGCCTGGGACAAGGAAATACACAAGAACAGCAACCTGATTTTGGGGCATGGTTTCAGTAAGTTTGTTGTTGTTGTTACACAGGCCATGCAGGGGTTGACTGCATTTTATAACACAGCCGGTGGCCATTTTGGGGGCAAAGCACAGGTCAGAGGATGACCACCATTTGAGGCTGTAGCGGGTGACTGCCATCTTGAAAAAAAAAAAGACAATGTAAATAATAAATATTAACTGTTTTGCACCGACGGGATATTGAGATAAGGGGGCATTTTGTCACAGAGGAGGAGGAGCACCAAAGGAGTGCTGGCAGAATACAAATGGATGCTTCAGCCAGACCAGCATGGGTATAGAAAGGAGGTGCAGCAGTTAAAGGAGGTTGGAGCAGCTAGGTTGTGTTTAAAAAAAACAGCAGAAAAACAAGAACAGATGGACAAACGGGAGTGTTCAAAGCGAGAAAATGCAGGAATGCCAGAGTTGTTTTAAAAAAAAATAAAAAGACGAAGGGGAATAATAACTGATATAATAATACAGCATGATAATATTCAAATAAAAGGCAACTACCAAGGAAACCAAGGTGACAGTACAGCCTGGGGTTCCCAGGTGGAAAGCGATAATACTTACAGGCCCTTCAAGGAAATAGTGTCTTTGTTGTAAGATGTCTAACTGTTTTGTAATTTGTGTTACAGCACCTGGTACAACAAGAGTTAAAGATGGCCCCAAAGAAAAATTAGATGACCAAGGCTGACACCTACAATGCCATAATGGACCTGGCAGACAAAGCAAACAAAATCTGGGAATTGGCAGAGGGTATGGAGACTGGGCAGGGAGAGAAGCAGAAGGCAGAGAAGGGAAGAAGGACAAGGGCAATAAGAGGCCTCCGGCAAGCCCAGCCCACCCTGCACCTAGGGACTATGTAGTGCTGTTTCCACTTTCTCCAGTCCCTGTTCCCTTGCCACTGCCAATCCCTGAGCCTGGTCCCTTGCCATTGCCTACCTCAATGCCTGCACAGCCAGAAAACCTGGTAGACTCTTTGCTGCCACCAGGTCCGTCTGCACCCCTGACATCTCCAGACAATAGCCTGCAAGCTGGACCTTCAGTGCTGGGGACTGTCCCGGTTCCAGATCCATCCCCAAGACCAGGTAATGAAGCCCCAAATATAGGCAGTAATATTAAAGAATATGTAGAGCAAATGCTAGGGTATATGGGAGATGATGGCGTGGGTCAATCTGAGAAGGTGTTGGCAAAAATTAAGAAAGGGAAGAAGAAGGAGGTTAAGACATATCTGGAGATGATGCTGGGGGAGGGAATGGGCACGAGGGAGATAGGGTCACCAAGCATGAGAAATGGGGAACATGTGCCTTTAGCCACGAAAGAGAAAATTTGGAAGGGAGAGTTTGTAGACATATTTGCAATGGTAAGCAAGGTGGCCATTGCAAAATATGATGAAAAGGAGAACATAGGGAAAATGAACATGGCAGCAGTGGTGGTTCTGCTAGGGAAAGAAGAAAAAGCATCCAAAGGTAAGACATGGGATGCACGGCTGGGGTTTTTTATAATTTACTTAACAATAGTGATTGAAAAGAAACCTGAGCTGGTTATTCAGCTGCTCACTTACTCCTTAATCATAAGAAAAGACAAGCTATGGGAGGGAATAACTGTTGCAATATGAAGAACAGTTTCATCAACGAATGGCAATGTTTGGGGATAATAGATGGGATACATGGCAATCTGATTTGTGGTTAGATTGCCTAACAGGCACTGGGAACAATGTCGGGGAGGGGGAAAAGAAACAGAGCTTGGTACAAAAATGCTGTTGGAGATATCACAGGGTGTTTTGCTTGTGACCTCAGTGCAGGTTTAGGCATGCCTGCTCAAAATGCTGGGGCAACCAGTGCCACCCAGCCTCAAAATGAAGGATGAACTGGTTCAATTCTGGCAATGGGGGCATAGCCAACACTCAGAACAACCAGTCTTTTCACAGAAGACAGGTGGGATGGTGAGGCCAACACTGGGGTAGGGGACACAGAGGGAGAGGGAACTGGGGAGGACAGAGTTACAATAAATAGAGGACACAAGGACAGTAGCAGTAGTACACTTATTCAGAAATATCAGATGGCAGTAACCCCTATAAGACTGGATGTTCTGGAACAATGGGTAATTACTACTTGATATTACTTGGTACAATTGAACAGAAGAAGGCTGTGGCCCATCGTGACTGTTCCCCACACAATGTGGGACAGTGTTTAGTAGTTATCCCGTATCCAAACATCTAGTTTATTTTTGAAAGTTGTAGTGCTAGGTGCCTCAACTAAATCTTGTGGCAAGATGTTCCATACACAAGGAGCCCTTCCTGAAAAAAAGATTCCCCTCTTACTGGTTCTATAGCTTTTGACCTCAAGCTGTTTGTTATGCAGTCTTGGAACATGTCTCCTTTTGGAGAAAGTTAGACCACATTGTTCTATGAGATCTGATGAATTTATTAAGTTAAAAACCATGAGCATATCACCTCTTAATCTTCTATTTTGAAGAGAGAAGAGACCAGTAGCTTGTAATCTTGCCTGGTAGTCCAGATTAGTTAGTCTGGGAATCATTTTGGTTGCTCTCCTCTGGACTTGTTCTAGTATAGCAATATCTTTTTTTAGGCTTGGATTCCAAAAGGGGGAACTATAGTTGAGGTAAGGTCTAATATATGCCCTGTAAAGTGGGATAAGGCATTGTTCAGTGTGATTTATAAAGGTTTGTTTTATTTGCCTCAAGACTCTATTGGTGATACAAGCAGTTTTAACACAGTGATCCCTTGGTGTAAGTTTGTTGTTGATATAGACACTTACATATTTCTCACAGTTTGATGAGTGAAGTGGAAGTCCATTTATGTGATATACTGTATTAGGATTTTTTTTACCAACATGTAATACCATGCATTTGTCTTGGTTGAACTGCATATGATTATGATTTTCCCAAAGTATTAATTTTTCCCAAGTCCTCCTTTAATGAGGAAATATTTTCATGATTATTAACCTTGCCCCCCAGTTTAGTATTGTCTGCGAATTTAACCATGAAATTGTTAGGCCCAGTTTCTAAATCACTAATGAAAAGATTAAATAATGTTGGTCCCAGGACTGACCCCTGAGGCATACCACTTGTTACTCTACCCAGGTCAGACAAGGCATCATTTATTCTAACTTTCTTGGTTCGATTTGTCAACTATTTGGAAGTCCAGTTAACAATATAAGATGACAAGCCTAAATTATGTGTTTTGGTGATCAGTTTTTCATGTGATACTTTATCAAATGCTCTACTAAAATCCAAAAGAATAGCTTTGGAAGGGATATCCGCATCTAGTAAAGCACTTATATTGTTGTAAAAGGATATCAGGTTAGTAGTACAAGAATACTTGGGAGTAAACCCATGCTAGAATGAGTCATGTATACCTAATTTTTTTACATTCCTGTTCGATCAGGGTCTTCATTACCCATTCCATTAGTTTGTCAGCCAGTGAGGTCAGACTAATGGGATGATAATTCTGCACAGAACTTCTATTACCTTTTTTGAATATTGGGGTAACTATTACTGAATGCCAATCATCTGGTACAATAATTTCTTGTAGGGATTTGTTAAAGATAATTGACAAAGGTATAAAAATATTTGTAGAGGTTTCAATCAAAAACCAGGGATGAATATCGTCAGGACCTGGACTAGTGGCCTTTTTTAGTTTTTTGATAGACTGTACAATATCGGCTGGATTAAATCTATGAATATCTGTATGTTGAGATTTAACTGTGTTAAGGAATGATTGTTGAGAGAAAAACAGAACAGAAAAATTTATTGAAAAGATTTGATGTTTCTATATCGGATAAGGGAGAACCATTTGTTATAATGGGACCGAAGGTCCTTGATGTACCTTTTTCTTATTTATATAAGAAAAAAGAGATTTATGGCAGTTTTTTGTATGAGCTAGCTTGAATTCTAACATGTTTATAGCCAATTTAATAGAATTTTTGAGGTTTTTAACAGATAATCTATATTTTTGCAATAAGGTATTTTTTTATGAGAAAGAACTTTTTTTAAGTTTCCTAAAATGTTTAATTTTCATTTTAATCTGTTTTTTAATGGATTTATTAAACCAAGGGGGAATTTTTCCCTTATTATTAAATTTCCTTTTAGATTGAATGAAAATGTTCTCCAAATAGTGTACAATATATTTAAAAATGTGCCGTGCTTGTTGTGTTGTACACTTGAGGAGGATGGATTCCCATTTATGCTTTCTAAATATTTATTAATTTCAGAGAAATTGTCTTTATTATAGTTTTTTGTATAAATTAACTTCCTTTGTGAAGTTTTAATCTGTTGAATTTTGAAAAGGATGGAAGAATGATCACTGGCTCCAAGTGGGTCCCAAATTTGTAGGTTGCTAATTTGTTACTCTATGTTTGTGAATAATAAATCCAGAATGTTAGAACCTCTAGTGGGTTCAGTAATAAACTGTTGTAATCCGGTAAGAGAATATCCTGACAGGGCAGCAGCCAAAAACCTGGCTGAAGGTTTCAGGGAGGGATTTTAATTGCATTTTAAAGGGCCTCGGGTAAGCAGGACTGCAAAAAATGCGGAATCTGTAAAAAGGAAAGAGGAATTATTGGAGCAAAAAATTTAAAAAGAGCTAACAGTGGGGAGGATGGAAGGACCATCCAAGGAGTCTCCTTTGAAGAACCTTAGAGTATCCTCATTGGGACTGGTCCTAAAAAAACAGCCGGGGGAATTCATGGTGATACACAATTTGTCCTTCCCCAATGGCGAATCTGTAAATGACTACATCATAGAAGAAAACAGTAAAGTTATTCACGCCACCTTAGAGGAGGTGGTGCAGCTTAGCAGGGCAACCCATGTGGCATGGCTGCCAAAGAGAGCTATAGAAGCAGCCTTCAGGCTGCTACCAGTCCACCCCGAATGACTGGGATTTACTGGGTTTTAAGATAGGGGATGTTTATTACTTTGACAAGGCTATGCCTAGGGGCTTCTCCATTGCCTGCACAACATTTGAGTTATTTAGCAGCTGGCTCCAATGGGTTTTTCAGCACAGGTACAATATGCGTACAAAAATCTAATTCACAACCTAGATAATTTTTTACTGAGAGGTAGGGGGAAGGCGGAGACCGAGCACATGTTGTCGTGTTTTCAAGAACTGTGTCAGGAATTGGAGGTCCCACTGGACCCAGACAAGACAGAGGGCCTAGCCAGAGCATAGAATTTCTGGGCGTAGAGATAGAAGTGGAAGCAGAGCTTTTTTATTTGGCAAGCAAAAAAGTGGAACATTTGAGACAACTGCTGCAGGCTACCAGAAGAAGACGGTGGGTACAATTACAACAGGTGCAGCAACTTATGGGGCATTGACATTTTGCCTACAGGGCAATAGAACCTGGGTGGGCACACACTCGATGATTTGCCAGGGTGACAAAAGGGGCTATGAAGCCACATCATTGGGTGGATATAGCCAAGGGTACCATGGCTGATTTAGAGATATGGGAGAACTTCTTGAAGGATTTTAATGGAAAACCCTCTGGCAGGATGACTGGCTGTTTAACACAGGCCTGGAGTTATACACAGTTGCGGCTGGGGGTTTAGATATGGGGCCTTACTTTATGGGGTAAATGGTGTTCAGAGGCATGGCTGGAAGATTGGAAGGCAGTGGATTTAACTAAAGATATAACTCTGCTGGAGATTCTACCTATATGAGTCAGCACACTACTATGGTGGGAAGATTTAAGGAACCAGAAGGTCACTTTCTGGTGTGACCATACAGCAGTAGTAGAGGTGATAAATAAAAGGGGAGCCATGTCAGAGAATGTTATGAAAGTGTTAAGGCAGCTAGTGTTACAGGGCCTTAGGATGAACATGTCATTTAAGACTAGGCACATTGAGGGGGCACAGAATGACATAGTTGAAAGCCTGTCCCATCTGAAGCTGGACAGATTATGGGCCACTGCTTCAAGGGCAGATGCGCAGAGGACACCAGTACCAGCATTCATTTGTGAAATTGCCTGGAGGGAGCCAAGTTTCTGTTCTGTAACTCCTGGTCACCTAGGACCTTAAAGGCATATGAGGGGTCTTGGTGAGTTTTTCTGGCCTTCAGAGAGGGCCAAAAGATAGATGTAGGTGGAACAGTACCAAAAGATCAAATAGGAATATTTGTGGTACATGGGTGGCAGAAGGGGATAGCTCACACAACGATGGTGGTGCATTTGTCAGCCATTAGCTTCATTTGTAACATCAAAGGATAGTGAGAGCCCACAAAAAGCATGTTGGTAAGAAAAATGATGCAGTGGTGGCTAAGGATATAAAGGAGGTCAGGGGATACCAAAAGGCCAATTTCAGAAACAATGTTAGAGGACTTATTAGAAGCAATGCCTTGAGTATGCAGATCAAAGGTTGAGGCTGTATTGTTTGCAGCAATATACAGTGATATGGCATGGGCTTTTTGAGTAAGTGAGGTAGTGGGGTACGGCAAGGGAGACAGGCTAAGGGGCTTACATTGGGAAGATGTGATGTGGGCAAGGGAGAGATTGAACTGCTGATTGGAAGATCAAAGACAGGTCAGACAGGGCAAGGGGCCAGGGTGGTACTTAAACAACATCAGAACTTAATGATCTAATGCACATATTTCATAAAATGCTTGAATTCCCTTGAATTCACATCCCTGTGTCATGATTTGTGTTTCCTGAAAGTATCACGCTGTTTGGTTTTGTCATTTTCTTTAAATCAGCATCCATTAATGTGCTCTGCAGTAACTGAAAACAGTGAAGGAAAAGTGATGTTTCTATCCCTGTCAGTGAGCAATGACATCATATCTATCCAGCCTCCTGCTTCACCAATTAAGCCCCTGATTGAATGAATAAGCTGTTGCCATTCCTAGTTAGAGCAGTCTGTAGAGCTAATTGTTTTCACTCGAAATTTATTACTAATCAATCTGGTTTGTGTTTAGAGAGATCAGCTTAAAACCATTCTGTTCTCATAAACAGTTGATCATTTGGGGTTCAGTGCTGAACTGAAATGGTATGAATGAATGTCTGTGAGAAATTATCTTGTTTATATCACAGATGTCAGTTCTCTGTCATCAAAACTATGCATTCTCTCCTGGTTATATAACACAGGGTTGTTTAATGGATATAAAATAAATCTGCATTCCATTAATTCATAGAAGCAGTGTGTCTTTTGATGTAACCTCATTAAATATGTTCATGTGATAACAATGGTGTTTACATGTCAGATTGACAAACCTGTGTCTGTCACACTCTGTTATTTCAGGAACATGCACTGCATGAACTCATACAATTCAGTTATTTGAGGGTTTCTGTGTGAAAATACATCATGTATGTGTATAACTAGAAATACTATATGGCATCCTGATGTACCTGTCTCCTGCCGAACAGAAGAGGCAGTAGCTCTCTGCTTCCCCATTTCCCCTGCCCCAAAAGCCCCCTGTCTCCTGCCCTCATATGAGGCTGTCTTCTTCACACAGTCAGGGCTGCAGCACCCTGCTGCTTCCTGCACAAACAGTTTAGGCTGCTGCACCCTGCTACCATCTGTCCCCCACCCTATAACACAAGATGAAAGTATTTTTTGTATTTTCTATTGGTTAGTTTTGGGCTGTGTGCCAAAGGATCTGACTCTAGTGGCAGGAAGAAGCATGGTGCAACAACTCTAACTGTGGGGGCAAGAGTCTCTGTGGTGCAGCAAGGTACAATGATGTCAGGGGACAGAGGACATCATGGTGCAGAAGTCTTGACTGTGGTGCAGGACACAGTGGAGAATCAGGGTACAGCAGCCTTGACTGTGTGACGAGGTGCACATGGTACAGCAGCCTTGCCCATTTGGGGCAATGGAAGTGGGTAGCAGGTTGTAGCAAAAGACTCACCTTTGGTGGCCGGAGGCAGCATGGTGCAGCAGCCCAAACTGTGAAGACAGTGGGCCTGGGACTCTAGGGCTTAGCAGAACACAGCAGCCCATCTGTGGAGACAGGAAAAAGGGGCAACAGTATGCATTGGCCCTGACTATGGAGGTGGGGGACAGAGGGAAGAGGGCTGCAGCAGCCTCACCTGAGAGGCAGGAGACAGGGGCATCAGGATGCCATATAGCATTTCTAGTTCTACACAGGCATGATGTATTTTCACACAGAACCCCACAGAGAACTGAATTTTATGAGTTCATACAGTACATGTTCCTGAAATAGCAGTGTGGCAGACACGTATGTCAATCTGACATAAAAACAAAATTGTTATCACATGAACATATTTACTGAGACTACATCAAAGACACAACACTTCTGTGAATTAACAGAATGCAGATGTATTTTATATCCATTAAACAACCCTGTGTTGTATAGCAGAATAGAATGCAGAGTTTTGATGACAGAGAACTGACATCTGTGATATAGACAAAGTAATTTCTCACAGACATTCATTCATGCCACTAAAATTCAGCACTGCACCCCAAATGATCAACTTTTTATGAGAACCAAAAGATAGATTTTAAGCATATCTCTCTAAACACAAGCCAGATGGGTTAGTAACAAACTCTGAGTGAAAACTATTAGCTCTGCAGACTGCTCTAACTAGGAACTGCAACAGCTTATTCAGTCAATCAGGGATTTAACTGGTGAAGCAGCAGGCTGAACAGGTATGATGTCACTGCTCACTGAGAGGGACAGAAATATCTTCACCATTTCTTCACTGTTTCAAGCACTACACGGCACAATAATAGATGCTGATTTAAAGAAAACCACAAAACCAAACAGCATGCTATTTTTAGGAAACACTACTCATGACACAGGGACATGTATTCAAGTGAATTCAAGCTTTTTATGAAATAGATGTGCATTTGATCTTTAAGAAATTGCCTGATTTAAGCACTGTGGTTGTGCATCGCAGTGCAGGGAAAAAGGACTGGCTTTCTATTTAAACATGGGGATGAAAAAATGGACACAGGCATGCAAGTGGTCGCTGTACTTAAAAAAGGGGCATCACATTCCTGGGGGAGGACCACAAAAGTTCTTCTTCACACTCTTTCCATATTGGGGCAGCCTCCACAGCCACAGTAAAAGAGGAATCACAGGAGGAATTGAAGACACTCAGCAGCTGGGCCTCAAAGTAGTATAAAAGATACATGAGACCTTTACATGATTCATGTTTTTAACTGTGTTTCTGTTTCTCTTTAACAGGTGTAAGTAAAAAAAAGTTAAATAGGAAGGGGAATGGGGGGAGGGTAGGAATCAGATTAATTCTCATGACTACTTTGTTGTCAACAGGGCTCAAGAGGAGTTTAGATATCTGGATTTGTGGGCACTCATTCATATTATGGGCAGAGAGGAGAGAAACAAGGAGACCGGGGGGGTTGGCAACAGTATTCCGTGATATTAGCGATGCAAAAATAGTGACTAAACAATCTTGACTGTAAAATCATGATAGTGATACAAGTGATCAATGAACAATAGCGACTTTGCTAAAAAAGTGACTTTATCTGCCAAAACGCGAACGATAATAGCGCCTTGGCAAAATAGCGATGGTTAATGCAAGTGAACACCTGACACTAGTAGGAGTCAAAATAGTGACTTCTAGAGTAAAAAAAAAATCCACAATCACAAGGATTGTGAATTAAGCTTGTTACCTTGTCTCCATACACAAATTAAAAGTCATTTTATTGAAATGCACAAATGGAACAAAAAAAGAAGTTCTCTCTTCAACTTGCTACACTTTAAATTGAAAATTGTAAGCCAATCCTCGTAGGTAGTCATACTTGCTTCTGGCAGAGTATTGAGCAGCCATTGCCTTGATCTGGCTGTTCATGTCCTTGTATTTTCATTTTGGAGCACATTCACCTGCCCTTGACACCATTTGCTCCACCTTCAGCTCAGTGAGCCTCTGTTTCTCTTTCAAACATTCAGTTTCCATCGGCTCGGGTGACATGCGCCGAGGTGGCAGTTGAAACCACAATGCCATCCTTCAACCACATTGTTTGTGCAGGCAATACCTCTGGTGGTGGCATCATAGCAGTTCCACTGGTCTGGTGGAAATGCTGCTGTACTATGGCCAGCCTGTCCCCTTGGTCTCCTCACCTAGTTAGACTTGTAGTAATCAAGCGGTGGAGTTATCAGCTCTTCACTGACAGTAAAAAACTCCCATTCTCCGATTCTGTCAAATGAGCACACCACATCACATGCAGGTACAAATGCCAATGGGAGCAGCATTTGTAGGTGTAGGGCAAAATCTGGATCTGCACAATATTTCTCCTGAACGTCATGGTATTTTTTATCCTTCACCATACTGCTTCCATGAGGTGAAAAAAGCTGCCTCTGACCTCTGTGTTAGGGAAGGCTGAGCAGAAAGCCTTTCAAATGGATTTTTCAAATTCTGTTATCACAGTAGCTGGGGTAAGGGTGGAGCACAGTTCTTGCAGTTTTGTGAACACTTTTGCATATGAGCTACCCTTTCTGGAAGACATCAGCACATATAATGCTGTGACAATGGTACCTGACCTCAAGCAGTGAATGGTATATATCTGCTCAAACAAAGCTGGGCAGGATTTAAAGGTACCATCCAACATCCAGTCATTGCAGTCCTGTAGCAGCTTTAAATTGGCCACTGTAGTGAAAATCAAAAATTGATCAAGCTCATTCCCACTATCAGACAGTAGGAATGGCTCGCCTGAAATTGTTAGAGTGAACTTAGGTGGAATAACCAATTCCTGAACAGGGTCAGGTGTGGCTCAGCACCATCTCTCATCCTGCCGGATGCCTTGCATGGTCCATTTTTATTAAGGGCACAGATAGTAAATGGTCTACTAAAGAATTGGGTGCACTACTGGTGCACTGCACAACCACTTGGAATGTGGTCTCAGCGCTGTTTTGTGCACGCTGTCTAATGCTAGCCATAACTTTCCTAGCCCCCATGTCACCAGCACTGGGGACATGTGTATGCTCCTTAAGTAGAGCTGACACCTTGTTGTCCACTGTATGTATTCAGGCCAAGCAGTTATACTTATGTTCATCCACAAAACTCCAATAAATTTTGCCTGGTCTCTCCTTGTCCTTTTGGTACACATTGCCCCTAAACAATGCTAATGGCCTACCTTTCTGGTTTGGAATCTGCTCAAAACCCATTGGTGAAATTGCAAAACTCCACCAGGTTTCTAAGAACCTGAACTGAGAAAGCACTGCTCCATTTTAAAGTCTGGGGTGGGTGGGGGGTTTAGCCTATGCTAGGAATGCTGGGAGTTGCAGTGGTAACCAGGAAACAGTGGAAGGAACATGGGGATCAGGAAGTTAAGTGTAAAGCAAGGAACATAAGGTATGCTATAAAATTAAAATTACACTCACTATTAATACTGAGAAGCTGTAACTGATGGTGCTACAATGTGCGGTAGCATTATTGACACTAGCTATAAAATACTCATTGATTTCGACCATGCTATTAAGCACTGGTGAGTTTCACATGGAACCATCAGCAACTATACCAGGACCCCAGGCAGAGTAAACTGACATGGAGAGGAATCAGAGGCATGAAATGGGAGCAGCTTCTACTGATGCTACAGAAGATGAGGGAGACACATCCAGAGCCGGGTATGTTAGTCATCCACCTGGGTGGAAACGACATTGGGTCCAGGCCATGGCTGGACATTTTTTATGAAATAAAGTATGACATTAAAAAATTAAACAATGGTGGCCTGAGATCACCTTGGTCTGGTCGAACATGGTACCCAGAAGGGTTTGGAGGTATGCCCACATCCACTGGGCTATAGACAAAGCCAGAAGGAGAATGAATCAAATGGTGGGGGCATATTTGTAAGTATGGGGGAGTTATTAGGAGGGGAATTGAAGTGAAGGATGAGGAATTTTACAAGGGTGATGTGGTTTATCAGTCACGGATGGGGAATGAAATGTTTAACTTTGGGATAGAAGATTGTATTGTGGGGTGGAGAAAGGAGGGACCACGATAGATAGGGGGGAAGACCTGCCATTCTTCATGAGCTGGAGGCAGGCTAGTGGAAGGCAATAAAAATTTGGGGAGGGAAGGGGGGCAGGTGGACACAGAAGGCCACAAAATACAATAAATGAGGAAGGACACTAGTGTACACTAAAGCCTGGAGAAGAAAGGATAAGGAAGAGAGCAGTCCCCTATGTGTACATCTGGGGGAAGAAAAAGAAAAGGAAGAAAATTAGGAATGTTTAAAGAAAAAAGAATTAAAGGAAAATGATTTATAATGCATCAATGAATATATGTATATACTGAAAAGGGGTTGGTAAAATATGTGCATGAAAAAGGAGGACGTTTTGTAAATAAAATGTTTAAAGAAATGATGATGATGATGATGATGATGATGATGACAAGCTGATTGTTAAAAATGTATTATGTAATAAAGTTGTTTGCCAATCTGGGCACCCACAACAGGTTTCTGTTATCAATTATTGGCTTGGGTCTCGGTGGACAAATAAGTTTAAGTTTTCACATGCATGTTGTCCAGCAAGGGAGACAGTAGTATTAGTTATCTCAATTTTTGTTTTGATTTGCAAGATTTCATGAGCCGCATGAAGTTAGGTATTTTCAGGGGTTAGTCTTGCATATTTAAAATCAATTGTTTTCTGCTCTTTCAAGCTTCATCAAGCTGCATTTTCTGGCATCAAGGTCCGCTGAAATATGATGGGCCATTAGAATATTTTCTGAGATGCCTCTCAGTTGTAGTTATCGCTCTCCAACCTTCCTCCTCTCATTTTAACAGCTTCACTGCTTGTCTGAGTTGTAAAGACTGGCTCATTTTTGATTTTACTCGCCGTGGTTTTCAATTTCAGGGTTCAGGGTTCCCGCTTCTCAGCCTCTGCAATGTTTTCATATGGGACAACCTCCTGGAAATTCTGCTTCTCTTCCTTCCACTTTTACGATCTGCTTCCCGAATGTGGTAACATTTTTCTGCTTGTATCAATGAGATTTGAACCTCTGGAATTTAGAAAACATTTTTCAGGTTCACTCTTATTACTTTCCGTACCTATGGGGGTGGAAGGGGGGCTTCACTTCAGAATCAGCATTTAATTAAGGATTTTCTTCAGAGCCTCAACACCAGAGTTTTTCAGCCTCGTGAGTCTGAGGCAGTTGCAGGATCCACAATATTCTGATCTCTGTTCTGGTATGATTGAACTATTCAGGCCCTCTGACTGTATTACTGAAAGCCGAGGAAAGTTCTCTGTTGTTTGAATAGTACTCTTACTAGAGTCTGGAACTATTGGCTGAGCCCCCCTCTATTGAACTTGAACATAGTACCTTTGTGCTTAAACTGCAGAGATGCTGACCTCCTTGTGCTTATTGTTGGCTGCTGCTGCTGCTGCTAATTTACCTTCTGTGGTGCTTAGTTCCAGCTGCAGATCTACTGGATTTCTTCTCTTTTTTTGTGTAATGATTCCATAGCTAGCAAATAGATTAAACTGTTTTGTATTAATAGGGTCAGTCTCAATATCAGTCTTGTAATAGGTATAATGAGCACCGGTATCACTAAAAAAAACCTTCTCATTTATGCAAGTGAAATTTCAGTACTGAGACACAGAATATTCCAATGCCAGGGGAGCTTAAAGAAACACATCTACTCACAGCCTCTCCAAATCCACCATCAACCTCTCCCTCCAAGTCCAAGTGCCAAAATGATCTGTTTATGAAAAATGTGATGTTGCTGCATTAAGTGAGGAATGGGATGTTACAGACTCCCACTGTTATTGTCGGGTGGTGTTGATGTCCATGATGATGCTGAGGGTTTAGAAACCCAAATGATAGATTGGCTTAGTATAATCAATACTCTGTATCATCACATTCCATTTATGGAATATTTTGAGTGTCTTGTACTATGCCAGTGCCAAATTGTTTTCATTTTATTTTAAATAATTCAGAGTGTTTTCTAAAAGAAGCATCATTTGTGTTGCCATTTTAAGGTTGGTTCCCTGTTCAGAAACGAGTTCAGTGTTGTAGCTTTGTAAACAGTATACTGGGTGTGTGGGATTCCTTTCAGTTAGTGTACTGTTACTATTTAAAATAAATACTATTTAAGATGGAATCAGAGTTCAAGTGTCTTTCCGTTTTCTCTGAACTGCAGTGCTGTTGGCTCCCCTTATAAAATACTGTATATATATCTATGCTATCCAGGTGCTTGGTATGGCCAAAATGTACAGTACATTCCCAAACCACACACATTAAGCCTTTAGTAAAATCCACTTGATGAGATCACTAAGTAGGCATGCTGTTGCCATGCTGTCAAACCTGCATTTCTTTGCAGATGATACAGTTTTGTACACATCCGGCTCTACGTTGTCTGAAGTCAGGGACATACAGTACTCCAAGCTGACTTTGCACAGCTAGAAACAAATCGTATTAATGCCAAACTTCTCCTAAATGCCAAGAAAACCAAGGCCATGATCTTCTCTCCTAATATCTCCTCCACCGCCCCCTTCGACCTACCCAAAGATTTTATTGTCACCTCCTTAGGTGAACCGTTGGAAGTCATCTCTAAATTTAAGTATCTTGGCATTTGGCTAGACAACAAGCTCTCCTTCAATGATCACCTTGACAACCTGACCAGGAGATTAAAAACCAGGCTAGGATTCTTCTTCTGCAATAGGTCTCTCTTTCTGCTAGAGACAAGAATCAGGCTAGTCCAGGCCACAGTCCTTCCCCTACTCAACTACAGGGACATAATCTACACTTGTTCTGCAATTACTAACCTAAACAAATTGGACATCCTCTATCACTGTGCTCTGTGCTTCATTGCAAACTTTCCGTACTGAACCCACTACTGTGATCTGTACGCAGCTGTTGGCTGGACATCACTTACCATTAGACGTACGCTCCATGCTGGCATCTGGACCCTAAAGCTTCTTCAGAACAAACTCCCGAGCTACCTAACATCTCTTATCCACATCTCCTGCAGTATATATTCACTTAGGAAGTTGGATTTTATCCTCCTCAACGTGCCCAGGACTCACACCTCCTTTGGTAAACACGCCATCTCAAGTGCCCTCCCAACCATCTGGAATCAGTTACAATCTTTACTGAAACTATCCAGCATTGTCTCTGTGAACTTCTTCAAAAGGCTAGCTGCTGCTAAAATAAAAGACACTTGTAGCTGCTTTTAAACTCCTTCTCCGTCATTATTTCCACCACCCTCCCATCCTACTGGAACCAGTTCTAGTCCTTACAGAACTCGTCTAGCATTAGCACCTGTCTTCTACTTCTACTTGCCTATGTCGGCCAATCTAAATGATCCCTGCAGCTGATCTCATGACTTTTCTCTGCCCTTATCTCTCCTCCTCTATATTTTACTCCCCCTACTCTCTCTTCCCCTACCCTTACTTCCTTTGATCTGTTGATTGACCCTTTATCTTTCTTTTCTTTATTTATCTCCTCCTCCCACCTTCCTTCTAACACCTTAGCCCTCTAGCCCTCTTCTTGCTCTCCTTTCCCCTATCTCTCATTTCTATCTTCTCATTTTAACTCCTCTCTCCTGTTGTCTCTATACTTTCAATTCCCAGTGCTTCTCCCCAGGCTTATGTTTCTTACACCTACACTGTTACTTTCTAATTTGAGTAGTATGTATCATATAGACCTAAGCTGCATTTTTTATTACTGATACGTTATTCTCTACATGTATCATGTATTTGTCTGTATACTTGCTTCAGGACCTCCTTGTGAATGAGCTTGCTCAATGGAGTTTTCCTGCAATAAACTTGAAGTTGAACTTGATACAGCTCAGCCCATACAGACCCCTTACAAGGTGTTATTTATCTTCCTTCATGCTGCCTAATGATCCCCCTTCAATGACCTTATATAAGGTGCTATTAACCCTCCTTCGTGTTGCCTGAGTCTCAGCCTGCACAGTATCCTTGCAAAGTGCTAAAAAACAATCTAGCCGATGCCTGGAACTTGCACATGAGAGGTTTATAGGGCACTGAGTTCACTAACAACTTTTTTGAGACATTGAAACATTATGCTAATGTAACACTGGCATTGGAGAAGCCTTGTGATGGACTCTATCCAGGAGTGACAGCTGCTTTAACAATATAATCAATGAATATTTTTAAATTACTGGAGACACAGTATGTATGATATTGTGAAGGGATGCTTTATAACAAAGGTAGAGTTCAGCAGCTGCCAATATTTCTTTCAGTTTTATTGCAATTTAAAGACTGACAGTATATATGTAAAATTAAATTTGTATTGCTGGGTCTAGGTAATTAATCTTCTAAGAAATATTTATATATGGTTTCTGTGTTTTAATTTAGTGCATATTTTGCATTGAATTTTCCTTCTGTGTTTGATTGGGGACACTTATGATACATTTGAATATTTTGCTTTATTTAGTAAGTTTCTAAATTTTGGTGGATAGATTTCAAGTTTCCATAGGTACTGTGAGTGTTTGCTTTTTTTTTCTTCTATTTATTTATATTTGGTTTGCAATGTATTATCTGAGGGGTTTTTTTTGGTGGGGGGGTTCAGACTTCTTGATTTAGTGAGGGGTGACTTTCTTTTACTTTTCAGTAGTATTTCTTGATGCTTGTGCTTGCAATATATGATTCTGGAGTAATTTTGTCTGTGTGAAGGTTGTCATTTTTGTAATGAAGTTGTGCGAGTTGCATAATGCCATTTAATCTTGGAGAATTGTGTGGTTGTGTGATTTGTTGTGTGATTTGCATATTAACTTTTTGATCCCAAGGTTATACTTGGATAATTGTACCCAAATAAGGCCCATGTGACAGTGTTTTTACCAGCACAGGGTCATAATGTCAAAGGCAAAACTGCGTACTGCAACAATGCTGCATGCAAAACAGCATATGGCAAAACAATGTTGGCACACTATGCTGCACATTGCAGAAAGAGCACACACTGCAGCAACAACTATGTTTTTGTGGGGGGCTCTGCCCCCCATCTCCCAATGTGGGGGGTTTCTGCCCCCACACCCCTTGGACTAATTATAACCAACTTTGAGGGGTCGTAGCTGTCAGGGGTAAGAAACAACTTACCTCCAGTGCAATTCTCATAACTGGGGGGAAAAACAGCCTCAGCATAGTGGGACCTGAGGAGAACTGAACTGAAGCCCCAGGTCCCTGATACCACAAGAGGCAGGTGCTTTAGCTGCTCCACCATGGGAGCAGCTTGGCCAAGCACCACCCCTGGACGTTATCCCAATCACTCTCCGGCAGTCTATGCGGTGACAGGGGTAGCGGTTTCCACCTCATGCTCTAAAAACCCCTTTCACTGTAGAGCCATTAGTGCTTCTTTCAGTGCTGTTTTACATGCATGCTTTTGCATGCGACAGCTTGATCCGGTAGGGTTTTTACCAATGGGGGTAATAGTGCTAAATTGTGAAATTATGAACTACCGTAACTTACAATTTACTTAACCAGCTACCTCCCTATGAAGCAGTTTCTAAGACTTCCAAGAAAGTATGGATATAAATTTTCAAATAGCTAGCTCTGAAGGTGGCTACGTTGAAAGCATAGAAATATCTTCAGACATTTTCACAAAAATAGTTAATTGCCAGACTTTGAGCCCTTATTTGTTCCACATCCCTCATCCAAATGTCATGCAACTTCTATGCTGAGTAGTTAGACAGGAGGAGGCTATTTATGCCCATCAAGCCTGACCCCTGCTTTTCAGTGGGTCCTCTTTGTACCCTTTGATTCTATGATGTAGTTATCATTTTTTCATAAAACTTATTAGTGTTTCTATCTCTACTATTCCCTTTGTGAGACTGTTCCACTGTGTACCTGCTTGTTGTGTATATGAACCTGTCTTAGTATTATTTTTATTTGAATGCAGTTTAATATGTTGCCTATGTGACTTGAGATTGATATCTTAATGTTGTATTTCTATCTGCATTTTTACAGCTGCGTGGGCGGAGCCTGCAGCTGTTTTGCAATCTGTTGCTGAAAATGGCCAAACGTGGCACACTTCCATTTTGGAGTTTTGGAATGATCCTTCTGAGACTCCAAAACAGTAGAAACAGTCTGCCATGGCCACTCACAGTAGAATTAAGACTGCATTATTTTTTGTGCCGTCCACCACTTCCATATTCCAAAACTGAACTGGACGTGAGCACGCATTGTGCATGCTCAGTTCCATCAGTGCCCCCATTTTTGGAATGGCATTTTGCCATTCAACAGAACTGCACATGCGCAACTGCCATGCATCCACAATTCCATTGCTACTGCCATCTTATTACATTCACAAACACAGAACCGGTATAATTTTTGTTTGACAAGTCATGGTCCCAACATTTTACTTTGTTCAGGTCTCCCAACCTTAATTATTAATCAACTTTGTCTGCTGATTGTTATATCTTAGTATCCTTTTAGATCTGATTCCATATGCTTGTAGATGCTTGCAGCCAATTTATGCAACCTCCCCACACACAGACACACATACATACCCCTCATTCAGAACCTCTCAATATTCATGTCACTGCCATCGAGATTTTAACCTTTACACTCCGCATTGGCTAGCAATCCCAGTGATGCTCTCCTCTGTTTTTTTAGAGCATTATCTGATAACCTCCCTGCATACATCTCGAACATCTTCAAACGGGCTAAAGGTTTCTATGGCCTGAGATGCTTCTCCTTTAATCTGCTTCCAGATTCCTAGAGTGAAAACTACCCTTGGCTCAGCAGCAATCAACTTCTCACTTCCATCACTTTGGAACACTATGCAAGGCTCATTAAAATTGTCCTCACTTCCAAGCATTTTAACATTCAAGGCTCTATTAACGGATTATCTTAAGGAATCATGCAACTGTTTCAGATGCCGATGACCCCTAAGCCTCGGGTGCCACTCTCAAATCCTACGCCTAAGTATCTCATCCACCCCACATTCCTAACAACAGAAACCTAGGACCTACAAGCCTAGTTCCCTTAATCCAAGATGACCCTGCCTATTCTCTACCTTTTACCTATTCTGGCCTTCCTTTTGGTTGCCTACTCTTTCACCCCAATTTCTACCCTATTCCTTAATACCTCCTTATTTTTTATCATTTAGGTATGAGCTCTTACTCAGCAGAGACTGTATGGGATTGTTGTCTCTTCCTATTTCAGTAAAGCTTATCATTATGTACCTTTGCATGTTAATTATGTTGACCGGTATGTATAGGCTCATATTGACTGGCACCTTCACAATGTTTTTTCTTTTTTTTTTTGCACTGTTGTCCACCATAATTGTAATCTTATGAAGTGTACTGTATTGTATTTATGCCCAGGACCACCTTGAAAATGAGCTTGCTCATGGTGTTTATGCCTGGTTAAATAAAGTGATTGATTGATTGATTGATTGGTGCCCCTTTTCTGTCAGATACTGCTTAAAAATTCATTTCTTGTAAATATAGCATAAAAACTTTTGTTTGCACTGCCAGTCATATGTTTGCCTGAAAACATCTGCTGTGTTGCTGGTGATGTTGCCATATTCATGTTTACATCATTTTCCAAAATAGTTTTAGCTGGATGTTTAGAAAGGTTCAGATAAGCTAGCGCTCTGCACAATATTACAATGACAAATGTATTATTTTATTGAGCAGCATGTTTTCTGACCCCCTGTTCCAGTCATGTTCGCTTTCACTAACCTCTCCTGCTGCTCTCCCGGGAGCATCTTGCTGTTTCCAACCTGCTCAAACTAAAGTACAACTTTTTTCATCTGCTCTGATGTGTAGGTCACAAGTCTCTAATTAGGTTTTTATTTTTATGCAGACATGACTTTAGAAGCATGCTGTCATCAAAGTTGAGCACTCTAGTCGCCATTTTCAATTCTAAGCCATAAAGTTGCACTCTAGTGTGACACGGCTTCGAATCCACAATGTTGATCTCAGAGACAAAACAGCAATGCACCATGCCTGTTCATATTGTAATGAATGATCTTCTTATGTGCAGCATTTTTTAAATAATGCATTTGTCATTGTAATATTGTGCAGAACACTAGCTTATCTGAACTTACTTACTTTATCCAGTTGGTATGTTTGACAGATTTACAACAGGGCTATTACACTATAAAAGTCTTAATCTCTCTAAATGAAGCAGTGTTTCTGTGGTTGCAAAAAGAGCAGACAAAGCAGAAAATCCAACGAAAACTAGAATCTCCTTGGCTTGCAACAGATCTGTTTCTCTTGCAGTTGTGCCATAGATAAGATAGCTAGATATGAACCCCAGAGCCATACAGTACCAATGACTTCCCTAGTGCTGCACTCATATTACACCACATACTTCATATCACATATTAGGAAACAGTGCAGTTTTTTGGAGCTCCTTTATCAGTGCCTCCCCCAACCCCACCCAAGTGGGGGAAGAAAGACAACAACCACAGCAACAACAAAATTACAGAGATACATTGCTGTTATTTATTTTAATCTAACAAAAAATGAATAACAACACTGTATCTCTGTAACTTTTTGTGTCTGTTTTCCCCCAACAAGGAGGCAGTATAGCGCAGTGGTTTAAGGCTCTGAGCTGCAAATCTGGTGACATCCAGCAGACCAGACCTGGGTTTGAATTCCACAGCTTCTGTTTACATATTGTGTGACCCTGAGCAAGTCACTTAACTTCCCTGTGCTCCCAGGTCGCACCTGTAAAAAAGCTTTCAGCTAAGTGTACTACTCCTGGTTAAACAACTAAAAAAAAAAAAGAAACTTACGGGTTGGGAGGCACTGATAAAGGAGCTCCACAAAACCTGCACTGTATTTCAATATGTGATATAAAGTATGTGGTGTAATATAAGTGTAGCACTAGAAAAGTCATTGGTATGACTTTGGTTGTTTTTAGGCACCACCTCTTTCATTTGAGCCATTTAGTCACTTTAGTCATTTTATTCAAATGGCACATTCTAACATGGCATAAAGAGCAAGAAATAACAGTAGCTAATTTATAAATATATATCTATATTGTCTGGTAGACTCAGGTACTGGAGGAGAGGGGGTTTCCCTAAATAAGATAGTCAGGGTACAGCTGCAGCTGATTGACTGCAGCTGCTCAGACAAAAGAGCTTTAAAAACAGGAAGGAAAGGCCAGCAGTAGGTTGCTGCAGGGTTAGAGGGCTGACAAGCTGCCTGGATGTGTTCTGGATCAGGAGTCCCATAAGCAACTCTCAGGAGACTGGTCTCCTGAATTAGGCCAAAAATAAAATGTATTTTCATTGTGAAGTTTTCTGTTTTACTTTTTGTGTTCTTCCAGAAGGTCTAGCCTTCTGGAAAAGGGGGTTTCTAGTTAGGGTCGGGATTGTTTAGACAGCGATCCCACCCAAAGCTAGGCCTCTTTATTTCTGTTTTTGTTTCATGTTCCCTGGTGGGGCTTAAAAAGAAAAGGGCAGAAGCCCAAAGTTCTGTGTTACAAACCATATTGAGGAAATAAAAATATACCTGGTTGGTTTGATGTTAACAAACTGGTCTTCCTGAGAATCCTTAACCACCCCAAAGCTGATCCTGAATCCCGTGGTGAGGTCATGCCTTGTCACACGTGGTGGTAGAAGTGGGACCAGGTCAGCATAGAATTTGGCTGGAATCTGAACCACCCCGGAGTAAAGGAGACCAGGCATGGAGGATGTGGTGAAAGCCTTGATCCAGGTTACAGCAGCCCAGCAGGAAACTACCTGGGCGCAACAAGAGACGAACCAGTTGCTGCTCACACAGATGGCCCAGAACCGTGCTGTCCTCCAGGAAATGGTAAAGTGTCTCATCAAGACCACACTGGGAGAAGGTCACCCAGCAGGGACTACCCCAGAGGGTTACCGAGCTATATGGGCTTCCCACTGTCTGCAGAAAATGACAATGGCTGATGACATTGAAGCATATTTGCTCACCTTTGAAAGCACAGCTACTCATGAGTTATGGCCTCAGGATCAGTGGGCCGGCATTTTAGCTCCGTTTTTGTGCGGTGAGGCCCAGAAGGCATATTATGATCTGGATGTGGGAGTCACCACTGACTATCCAAAACTGAAGGAAGAGATCTTGGCCCGTGCTGGCATGACTCCTGCCCTTCGAGCCCAGAGGTACCACAGCTGGAGATTCCGGGAGTCGGTGAAGCCTCGGTCACAGATGTACGATTTCCTTCACTTGGCCAAGAAGTGGTTGCGACCCGTGCTCCCAAAATCATGGAGCTCCTGGTAATGGACCGATTCCTAAGAGGACTACTGCCCAGCCTATGACAGTGGGTTGGACAGGCTGATCCCACTTCCTGTGATGAACTGGTTGCCTTGGTGGAGCGGCATTATGCCATGAAAGAACTTTCCCTGACTTTGGGGTCGGCTACCCTGGGACTTGGGGCAGACTCCAAGCTGGAGATATTGACCCCCTGGGAGGTCGGACCGGACAGAACCAGGAAGAAGGATCACCAAAGAGCAGTCCAAGGCCATGAAGGGACAAAAATGGAGGGATATATGGCCACTCCTAGAAGCCCAAAGGGTCCAGGGTCACCCCAAGAATGCTAACGTAGTTAAGGGTGCGGGGAGCAGGGACATGTAATTGCCAACTGCCCAAATGGGGTCAAACTAATGCAGTGCAACTGGGGTGGGTCCCCACAGAGTGATTGCCATTTGATTAATGTGGTAGGGGTGGTTGCCACTTCACACCAATTTACCAGGGTTGTTAAGGTAAACAGACAGGCCGTCATGGCCCTTGTTGACTCGGGGAGTGAGGTCACCCTTACAGTTCGCAGTTTGGTGCAACCCTCCCAAATTAATTTCCAGAAATGTACCTGGCTCATCTCTGTCCATGGCACAGTGTTTTATTACCCCACGGTGCTAGTTACCATGGAAGCACAGGGGGAGAAGAGGTAGGTCAAGGTAGGGTTCCTCCCTTGATTGGTACATCCTGTTCTGGTGGGTCGAGATTTCCCGGGGTTTGAGACATTATTCCATGAGGGGGGAACCTGGGAGGCCAGGGTCCCGGTAACTGAGGCTATGTTGCTAGGGATCCCCGAGGGGTCAGAGGACTCACCCGATTATTTCCCTTATGGGCATTGGGACCCTGAGTTCTATGGGGAGGCAGGAAAGTCCCGGAAATCACGAAAGGAAAGCAGGGATTGTAAGAAGTTAGGGACTAAGATACTGGTTGTCAATGGCAGGTCCATGCTGGTGGGAGGTAGAACCCTGCTCCCAGAAGGACGACAGGATGAGTGGTCTGGTGTCTGAGGGGAGAGTTGTAGGGAGGAAGTGGAGGACCCAGAAGAGAGACAGAGTCGAATCCCCCTGAATTGAGTACCCTCAGAATAACCTCCAGGAACTTTGGTTGGGACCAAATAGATGAGCCTCACTTTCAGAACATCTGGTCAGAGGTTGTGGAGATTAACGGGGTGTCATTTTCCCCGGTGGGGCTTAAAAAGAAAAGGGCAGAAGCCCAAAGTTCTGTGTTACCAACCATATTAAGGAAATAAAAATATACCTGGTTGGTTTGATGTTAACAAACTGGTCTTCCTGAGACTCCTTAACCATCGCAAGGCTGATCCTGAATCCTTGAATCCCGTGGCGAGGTTGTGCCTTGTCACAATATATATATATATATAGTGCCACTTTAATTAGGGTTGAGCAGCCACTTCTATGTTAAAGCCAAACTTTTGCACGGTAATAACTTTGCAACCATATGACAGAATTTTGCATGCACGGTGCGGCACCATAGATATTTCGATCTGGTAAGTTTTGTTCTGGTCGGATGTGTGGTTGCAGAGCAGTGGAGTGCAAAAAAAAATTCATGTTAAATACCACTTTTTTGATAACTTTTTTGCTTGGTGTTACAGCTCAAAGGGTTCGGGAGTGTGGTCTGAAATTGTCAGGGTATATGGGCTCTGGGTCACTGATGTGTCTTTTGAAGATTTGGTGAAAAAATATTAATCCATTATAAGTTATTAAATTTTGAATTTTCTCATTATAGCCTAAGGGAAAATATATATGTACAGCATGAAAGGTTTGTGAAAGTACCACAACATTCATGAAAGTCCCATTGGTTAACATGGGGGACTTTCGTGAAAGTACTGTGGAACTCTCGTGAAAACACTCCCATGTTAACCATTGGGACTTTCACAATAGTTGCTTTACTTTTGCAAAAGCACGCAGATAAACAGCCCCAAAAAGACAGTTTCTTTGCCACTTCATAGCAAAAAGATGGTTAGGGCTTTTGGGCTGAAACTGGCAGGGTGGCAAGCTCTTGCCCCACAGATGTGTCTTTTTGTGGTTTGCTGAAACATCTACACCAGTTCCATAGTTATGGCATTCCGAAGTTTAGAAATGTCCCATAGGATAAAAATGCGGTTCCCGTGATGCCTTTCTGTGCCTGTATCTCAAAAACAGTTCAAGTTACAGATTGTTTGCTCTGGGCAGCTTAGGAGGACTAAGCATGCATGGAAGTTTCCAAGTCAAGATTACAACTACAGTGGAATTTTTTTCAAAGTTGCTACGGTTACTGAGGTATTGCCAAATTAGTGTTACAAGGGTTCTTTTTCATGACTCTAGGGCTGTGGTATCTGTCTGTATTTATTAGCACGTGGGAGCACAGGGCCAGAGGGCCCATGCTCCCACATATGCATACCATTATGCAAAAATAAGAGTTGGGGGCATGCCATTATGCAGTGCAGGGAGAGCAGGGCCCAGCGAGATGACGTTCAGTACTATGTCTCTACATTTATCAATATATGGTAGTGCAGGACCCTATGGGCCCTGTGCTCCAACAAATGGATAATATTACACATTCATGGCAGTGTGAAGGGAGTGCAGGGCCTGGAGCGCATGTGCTCCCATGGCCACATACCACTTATATTACACTTTCTCAAAAAGAAGGGAAACTCATTAAAAAAAATCTCAATTAATGCATCAGTTAGGGTTAATAGTAAAGTGACAAAAGCGTGGAAATTCGATGTTAGGGTTCCCACCTCTACCACCCCACCCCACCTACCCTCCACACACCAACAGGTGTCAGGGTGTGCCATGGGGTCACCAGGCCTAACTCTCACCCAGTTCTCCTATACTGTACCATGTCAGCTTGTTTGCACATGGAATGGGGTGAGAGTTGGGCCTGATGACCCCATAGCACACCCCGACGCCTGTTGGTATATGGAGGGTGGGTTGGTATGGATGGGAACCCTAACATTGAATTTCCATGCTTTTGTTGCTGTACTATCAACCCTAACTGATGCATTAATAGAGTATATCTATCTATCTATCTATCTATATACATATATATATATATATATATATATATATATATATTAAAACAACTAAAACAAAAAAACAAATGGCTCTGTGGCTAGCATATACTGTAGAGTCAACACTGAGTCCTGAGTTACCCATCCCTAGTCCTCATTCCCCATAGGTTTGTGATCTTCTGGGAGTGTTTCCCTGGCAATTCTTCTTACAGTGGCTCTGAGTACCTGACTACAGCTATATGACCACTTTACCATCTACTTGTAACAATTCTACAGGCTGGGGGAAGTCACAGCAGGCTGAAACTTGACTTGCAATGGCTGTCAAACATTTGAGAATGGCATTTGCATAGTGGCCATATCCTCGCTTCTACACAGTTGCAGTGCTAACTAAAACTACAAGGGAAAAAGCTGCCACCACCATACAGCATTGCTAAACACATGCACAGTTCTGTCTTCACCACCATCTTGAGTAGGGCAGATTCCAGCATGGTGAAAGCTCATTTTCAGTGTGGTCTGCTGCTTCATTTCTAATGGCTCCTCATGCTTGACTTCTGGTGCTGTTTCCAAGTGTGTGGCTGTGCATCTCTAGCCATCTACATGTCCGTCTCCTTTCCCCAAAGTCTTCACTCCTCATGCTCGACTGCTGGTGCTGCTCCCAACTGCATGGCTATGCATCTCTGGCCATCAACATGCCCAGCTCCTTTTCCCCAAAGTTTTCATCACCTTAACTGTAAGTTTTCCTTGTCTTTTTTCAGATTTTGCCAGTGTATCCTCAGAGTTTAATTTCTGGAGGTTTTGGAGCAGTTCTTTTGAAATCTGGTGCAGGAGCATGGAAGACTCTGGCACCATGAGTCCTTGTAAAAGCTCTGAGCAGCCGCATCGGCTATGGCCAGAGTTTGTTGTCTTTAGTTCTGGATCTTTCATAGTTTTATACATCTGAAAAAGATCTCCCCACATACTTCTGTCTTCAAGAGTCAACAGATTAATTTTTTTAGTCTGTCTTCACATGTTAATTTACTTGGTCTTGGCACCGTTTCTATTGCCCTCCTCTGCACATTTTCCCGTTGTTGAACTTCTCCATTCTTGTGTGCGTTCCATAATTGTGAAAAATAATCTAAGTGGAGTCTGACATATGTTTTATTGACAGGAATGATACACTATTCATTCTTTGATATGAAGATTTTGGTCATGATTTTACATAGTCTATTTTTTAGTTGCAGTCATTTTATTACAATGTTAGGTAAATGTCATGTTCTTATCAATTATGATTTCCAAATCTCTTTCAGAGTCAGCCTTTGCATCTCTTTAGGATCCTTACAAAAAGTAAACATGCTAATTTTCAGATCTCTGTCTGTAAGAATGACTGAGTTATGAGCAATTAAAGAATTTTGAAAAATGTTATAAAATTTCACAAAATTTCACAAAACTTTCGGAATTTAGTGAAAAGTCTGCAAAAGTAAAATCTGCTAATTTTGCTTAGCACTGTTTGTCATGGGTCGTATTCGGTTCTTTATCAAAAAGAACCTCTCAAATGCCTTTGCCTCCTTGTACAATCAATGCATGCTGATGACACAGTGCTCTGTGTTTGTGGCTCTGCCTGAGTTGATAGCAGAGCTCCAGTAGGACTTTGACAATATCAGCATTGACAGTATCCAACATCTAGTTGAATACTTCAAAATGTTCCCTTAAAGCCAGAAAAAAAACAACAACATCCATGCCCTTTGGTACCAGGTGTCAACTGTTTAAACCTAAACTCACCCTTACTTTGACAAGAGGATAGCTTGATCTTAAGCTTGATTTTTTCATGTCATCTACAGGAAGCCCCCGAGTAAGGTGCACAATTTTATACAGATCTGATGATATGCTTACTCGCATACTATGATGTTTCTTCATTGTATTTTCAAGGAGTTTTACTTGGCCACACGTCAATGGTTGTTGTACTGTGACACAGTATGTTGTTGTTACATTCTGCAAACTTGATAAACTATTAATCAAACAAAAGGTGCACAGTTCTGCAACAAGGGTTTGGATCCCCAGCTATGAGATTATTGTCAACATTACCTTCTCAGCATTTGGCTATAAGGACTCGGTCTGTTGTGTCACCTTCAAGATCACCTTGATCAGACTGGACACCCTCTTTTACTATTTCTGCTTTTTGCTCTATATATTAGTGGGTCACCAAAAGGGTGCTTCTAATGGTATAAGAGACTCTAAGCATGGATTTTGAGTAAGAGGACTATAAAGCAAAGCTGAAGGGTTCTGTCTGCTAAAACCTCATGAGAGGAATCTCTTACACCATAAGAGACATCTACTGTGGGCCATATTAACTTATTATAGATCACTCACATTAGCTACAGTGATTTATAATATGTTTAAAGTGATTTATGCTTACAATTCAAAAGTTTTCTTTTGCTTTCTTCTCAAGCTCTGGAGTACAGAACTCCGCTTCTAACACTCCTGCATGAGAAATCACTGTATGGAAGACAAGAGGTGCAGTGGCTCTGTGTGCTGATTGGCTGAAATTGTGTACATGATTTATAATTACTGTAACAGTGCCTCTCGCACCCACCACTGCTCCCTTTACTCAGAGCTACTGCTCCACTTTCCCAAGGTCAGGCATCTCTCACACTGCATTACCTTATCACCAGATTCTGGATTGACACCCTCCTCAATGCTACAGTACATTACAGCAAGTCTTTCCTCACCTTTATTTATTTATTTATTTATTAAGATCTAGGATTACAAATACCTTTGAGCCAAGGCTCTTTTACAAAGGTTCCACATCAGAGAGATACAGAAATTGTAGAAAAACAACATTTCAAGGAAACAAGACATTTCACAGTGTAATAACAGACTGTAATAGTTATTTGGACCTTAGATATGAATAAAAGAGGGAGAAATAGTAAAGCAGCCAGTGGCATTTGTCAGGCTAGATAAGCCAGTAAATGTTGTTTCATTAGATGGGGGTGAGAGAGGAGGAGTGAAGAGGGGAGAGTATGTAATACATAGGGGGAAGGGATTAAAGAAGGAGGAAGAGAAGTGAAGACAGGAGACAGGAGGGAAGGGGAAAAGTGCAAAGAGGGTACATGATTGCAGGGTGTGGCAGTTAGGACTGCTGTGTAGTGGGGGTGCCACAATCAGCTTAGTTAGTGGTTCCTTAACTTAGGAGAAGCAATCACAAGAGCTAGAGGTTGTGAGATATTGCTGAAAGCTGGTTTTGAACATTCCAATAGTTTTAGCAGAGGAGATAGTGTGGCTGAGGTCATTTAGCCAAAGTGAAGCTTTGTAGGCGAAGGAGCATTGGCCCAGGCTAGTGCAACAGTGGGGGACTTTCAGGAGCTGCCACTTTGATCTCCTGGAGCTCCGTTGACTGGTGCTTTCAGGCAGTAATGTTAGGACTCCAGGGGGTGCCAGGCCAAGATGGATTTTCTTCACCATAGTATAAGTGAGGTACTTAATTCGGTTTGAAAGTTGGAGCCAACCGGTCTGAGCATACAGGTCGCATGTGTGGGTAAGACGGTGGGCACCAGTAATGAGTTGGCAGGCCTTATTTAAGGCAACTGATATCTGCCTGAGGGTTGTCATCATGGCAGAGCTGTAGATGATGAGACCATAGTCAATGACGGAGACCACATATCTCTGTACTGCTATCTTCAGTGCCTCACCTGCTCTCTCTTTCTATGTACTCTCTCAGATCACCTAGCTATCCCTTCCTTTTCTCTCTCCTGACCAAGACCTGAATAGGTCAAGCCACATTCTCTTACAGGCTCACTTTTCTTTGGTCTAACCTCCCAATCTCTTCCACTCTACCCCATCTTTCTTTATCTAAAGTCCCTCATCTGTGACCGTATTACCCATATCTGATCCTACACCTAATTCCTCCAGTCATCAGTCCCTGTTGCTGCATACCTCCTTCTATTCCTACCTATCCATGACTCCCTATAGTCCCACAAATCCTGCCTCTACATCAATTGATTAATTCACTTACTGACATGGCTCCAAATACATTTTTGCCTTCTCTATCATCACATCGGTTCATTCCAGCATTATAGTTTCTCTGTCTTATCTCCACTGTACAATATTTATCATCCACATACAGCACTGTTATTTATGAGACAATGAACACTACTGTATTTATCTGTTTTTCTAAATTTCTAATGTATTCCATGGAAATTAACAGTCTTCAGCTAACTGTGTCCTCCTGTCCAAACAAGATAAATAAAAAATGATTGTCCCTTATTGTACATAAATATAAAATAGAAATATTGATTGATGTGTGGTACAGAGGTTTAGAGTGAAGACGCAGAATGTATGATAAATTCTTCCAAAATGTCCCCTAGAACAGTGCACCTTATTAGATAAGGACTTCAGCACACTGGACAAATAAACAATTCGGAGAGTGCATATCTGGAATTTCTAAATTGCTTGCAGTACTTGACCAGTCAGGATGAGTTTGAGTTACTAGAAACAACTTGGCTTAAATGCTGTTTGCTCCCACTCAATGAGTAGGTTCACAGGAGCAGGACCAACACAGAGGGTAGTCCTACATGCACCTCTACAGGGATCTATGACACCAGCACAACATCCCCCACAGAGATGTCCCTGACAGTGTCAGAAACCCGTCGACACTCCCCGACACCAGTGCATCCCCACAATGACTGGCAATACTGTGATGCTCAATGCAGGTGGGGGCTGTGCCCCCCCACCCCCTACTTTAGATATCTAACTCCACGTCACACTGACTGCTTCCCTCTTGCATCATCCAGTTTTCACTTTTGGCAGTGGAGTGCTCCCTCCGCAGTCCAGCTCTCACCTCATCTGTCAGACGGTGCTCAGCCAGTCCCTTTTATAATGCTGGAGATCATATGACCTGTTAAATAATATCTTCACTTTTAATTGAATGTTTTTACTGTATATGGCTGTTTCATAATGAAAAATAAACAAAACTTTGAAAAACATTTTAACAGAGTCTTGCTTTTATACCATCTCAAAGTAAGGCAAAAAGAAAACAAATAAGGGAACTGCAAGGCCGGAAGTCCCACCTGTCTTGTTCCCAGACTCCCTCATGCTAGGGTTCTATGAAGTCCACTAACTACAGCCAGCCTGAGTCAATTTTCAGTTCAATTCAATTCAATTCAGTTTATTGATTGGTAAAAAGTACCATTACAAGCATGATAAATAATAAAATGACATGAAAAGGTTTCCAGAAAGACATCAGTATAAAAGTACATAATAAATAAAACATATACAGTATATGAATTTCATACAGAACAATTAGAATAGTTCCCAGTGCTTAACAATATCAACTGTCATGCTCAAGATAGCAATCTTTAGAGATGAGTTGTTCAGAGAAAACCAGCTAGTCTTGTTATTTTCATGAAATCATTGAAAGTAAAGAGATCCTGAATTATCAGATTTGTATGTAATTATAAATTGTTTAATGTATCCCCAACCACCTGTCTCTAATTTTATTGTAAAGTGGGCACAATAAGACCACAGGTGGGATATTCAGACTGCACCAGGCAGGAGCACAAGCCTGGGCACAGCACAACTGGGTTGAGCCAGGGCATGGACCAGGTGATATTCAATGGTGCTGCGCCATGGCTCAGCACTGCTGAATCCGGCACTGAGGGCGCATGCACTGCACCAATGCAAGTGGCCGAATGGGAGCAGAGGGTTGCACCAGCACAAGTGCGGTTGCGCTAGGTGCAGCAACTGTGATATTCAGCTGTGGGCATGCAAATGATGCCATTATGCATGCAAGGCACAAATGGAGCCATTTGCATGCCATTATGGCCCTATTTGTAAGCTGTGCACCAATCCCTGGCGACTTGCACCAGGCGCCCTGCCAGGCTGCAACCATCAGGGACTGATGCCCTGCTGCACCTCAGTGGCTTTGCTCCTATATGCCCAATCACGGACATGTATAGAATGAATCCCCAGTGGTCCAGTGGTCCACTATCCATTGCCAGATCACAGGCATGCGTAAAAGTACTCTCTGGTGGTCTAGTGGACTGCTATCCATTTCCCGATTGTGGGCATATGTTCAAATAATCCCTGGTGCTCCAGTGGACCGATCCCCAATGCCTGATTGCAGGCATATGTTTGATCCATTCCTGGTGGTCCAGTGGACTACACCCCATTTCCCGATCACTGGCGTATGTTAGAACTCCCTGGTGGTCCAGTGGAAGCCCCCCCCAGCAACAGATCGTGGGTGGAATGAACAATGGACAGCCTGCTGGTCCAGTGGTACCTCTTCCACCCGCCCACTGAGTTCCCAGTCACCCTGCACCTTCCCTGTCAGCGGTAGAGACAGCACCCCACCTATTGTTGTTAGCTGCTCACCGATCGATAAAGAGCAGGGTTGATGTCTATTGGTCTGAGTGCGGCCATCGCGCAGACCATACTGTACTACGTAGTCCTGGAATGTGAATGAACGCCATTCACAATTCAGACTGTAATACAGTATGGTCTGCATGCCCATGGCCCATGCAGTGGACCAATAGGTATACAGCCCCACTGTACACTGTCAGTCAGTGGGCGGCTGGGAGGCTTGCAGGCAGGGTGCTGCTGCCCGTCACTGACAGGGGGGGTGCAGGGTGGTGGGAGATTCAGTGGACGGTTGGGGAGGGGGGTACCACTGGACCACCATGGTGTCCATTGTTCATTCTGCCTGTGATCGGGTGCTGGGGAGGTTCCACTGGACCCCAAGGAGTTCTAATGTACACCCTCAATCGGACATTGGGGATCGGTCCACTGGACCGCCAGGGATTATTTGAACATGTGCTCAAGATCAGGCACTGGATAGTGGTCCACTGGACCACCAGGGATTACTTTTATACATGCCCGCGATCGGGCGAGGTGGGGCATGATGCCCCCTGGGCAGGGGGCATGTGGACTGTGTCCTGGGTGGTCTGGTGGCCACCCACAGCAGGCAGCTGCCGTGTTGTGCCTTGCAATATGGCAGTTCACCTCTGGGTGGCTGGGACTTGCTCCTGGTTTCACCAGACACATCTTTGCACCCCCCCGAGTGGCGCAAGGTGGGTATGTGCCAGCATATGCACCACACATCCCAGGCTGAATATTGGGATGTGCCACATATGCATGGGCACTCCCCCTGCACTTGCACCGCATACATTACTGGTGTGCCCTGGTGCATCAGGGGTTGCGCAGTGCAACCTGCCCCTTTGACTATCATGCCGGGGTGCATTGGTGGGTTGCACATGGCGCAACCCTGTTGAGCCAAGTGCAACTCCTTTGAATACCCCACGGCACGTGTTTTAGATCAACCTCTAATTGTCTCCCACAGTTACAAAATGGTGAAATGCCCTCTGATCTTTTTTGAATATGATGTACATAATTCGTGTTATACAATTCTATCCTGAATCCTATAATCGAGTGTCTGGAATCTGCCTTTGTTAGTGTAAGCAGGTACGGTTCTAATTGAGCCACAAGCCAAAGATACATAGTGTGAGGCATTTCTTAAACAGGTAGGTTTTAATCCTAAACATATAGCAATGTGTGCTCAAATAAACATTTCATTCAATTTAATTTAATAGCAGAATACAGTAGCGACCAGCAGTGTGAAACAAATGCCATTGCTAATGCATTTTTTGTGGCAGTCTATAAAAAGTGTTTTATATATTTTATCTGCTAAACAGAATCAAACATCCTGATGCCTTAATTACTGTCCATATAAAACTAATGGTTGTTTGTAGTACTTTGACTTCATTGTTTTCTTTTATTTTTTTAGAGCTCAAAAACCAAATGCATTGAATTTGTTTATGTTACACCTACCTCAGGTACTTCACTTTAGGAATTCTAACTCTAATATGGGAAGAGAATGTAGCCCCCAAGCTTACATGTTTTTCATTCAGTCTGACTGTGCTAGGGCAGCTTTTATGACTTACTGTTTGGCTGTGTGTGTGGGTGGAGGGGTGTCAGATAGAGAAGAATCTGAAAGATCATTACAAAGTTTATACCCTGGGTGATCAGGTCGTAGAAGGCAAGAATGTTAGAAATGTTAGCATAGAAGAAATGCTAACACCAAAAAAAATGGAAAGGAAAATAATAGGTTTCTGGAATGCTTGAAGCCCATTTCTGCACTGAGGGTTTCAGGGCTCAGCATGCTTTCATTTTATCTGGTACCTTGGGGCAGCCTTATTGTGGCTGCATAACTTTCTGGCCCCTTAGGACCTCACTCTCTGAGAAAAAATTACACAGTGGGAGGGTTTCACCCCATCTCAAGATTCTGTGACTGAGTTCCTTGTTCACTGTCTCCCAAAATATAACTCCATACAGCTTTTGTTTTGTCTTTTCCCAGGCAAAATCCCAAACAGTCCAAGTCTGTTTGATTTAACATTGGGTCTATATTTTTTATCAAAGGAGAAGCATTACACTCTACTAATTTATATTAATTACCTGAGGTACTTAACAGCATCATCATATCCAATTGGAGTTACAGGGATTGATGGAAAGTCCAGATCTTCGCTTTCATTTAAGAAATATGCAGAATCTATGAAAATGAAGTGTGGAATTAATAACGCATCATACATAAGTCTGCTTTTGTCTTTATCTTTGCATGCAGAATTAGTGAATTCTTTAAATTTGGACATATTTTTAGTCACACATTGCCCTTTCTCCTACACAGTCAGCAGAATTATAGAAAGCCATTGTTCAATTCGGCACATAACTTTTTCTAAAAGTGTCACACAAGACAATATTTTCAAAATATGTTTTTAACACAGCTATATCTGCAGTGATCAGAGGGAGAATTTGCTCAGTGTTTTAAGTGCCCATTTTGTTGCACTACTATTTTTGTTTGATATCAGCAACTTAGTTCACAAGTAAATAGTAAGACATTTACTTGTGAAGAGGTGTCATAATGTCCACAGAAAATGTCTGACAAAGAAACCATGGGTCTGATTATTTGTTTCATTATTCCATATATCCTCCCTCAATCATTCACTCTGTAACTGGAGGCACTCAGCACTTCACTGCAACAGCACAAACCACTACAAACCAGTCCACCATCTCTTTTTCTTCAGCAGCAGAAGCCTCTTCTGGCCATGTCACTGGGTTTGGCTTTCCTTGTAGTGACTGAGATAGCACCAATCAGGCTACACCATTTCACCAAGCAGCAATCCCAGTGCTGCCACCATAGTTATGGGATGGGATAGTCAAAGCAAATACCCACTGCAGCAATTATTTTTCTCATGGATGCCCTCCTTGTTTACTTGTACAGAGTACAGCATTCTCAAAAAAATCCATAAGTTCATAATGGGTACCATTTCCTTTGCATATGCCATACAAATTTATTGCAGGAATTTCATGCTCTATTGTAATTCATTCATTTTATAGAGCCAAAATTTTGCCCCTGAACCATCAAACTGCTCCTATATTTTTTGTATTGTACTGGCTTCTCTGGCCCCATTTGCTTCTTCTTCTGCTCCTTTAAGGCACCCGTGGTAGTGGCTAGGGAGAATTTAGGGGTTTTCCATAGGGAAGACTCCAAGGAGGGTGGTAGAGGTACCCAGAGGAGAAGAAAGCAACTTCTGGTTAGTGAAGTGATTCTGAAAGGAATAGATTTTGGGAATAGGAAGGGAGGGGGAGAGGGAGGTTAGGACCCTATGTAGCATCATGTACCAGAGGGATGGAAAGCAGATCCTGAGGATTACAAGAGTGGCATGATGAGAGGCAGAGCTGGAAGTCATTGACCACCTGGGGACTAATTATCTGGCTAAGGATGGTGCTTGGATTGTGCAGGAGAAGTTTGGGGAGCTGGGAAGGAAAGGGTCTTTGACAGAAAGCATGCTCAGTGTTTTTTTGTTAATTTGCTGCCTACATGTAACAGGAGGAGAAGGAGAGGGATCTCCACACCAGGAGCATCAATTCATAGTTGCAGGAATGGTGCAGAGTAGAGGGGTTTGACTACACTGGGGAATGGGGATGCGCCTGAAGGGATAAAGGCCTATACAGACTTGATGATCTGCATCTATCTGGGAGGAGAACCACAGTCCTCAGTGGACAGTTTAAATGTTACTTTGATAAATATTTAAACAAGTCAAAGAGGGTGAAAGCAATCTGGGAGGCAAAAACTGACCCCTCCACAGGCTGAAGAAAAGAGTAGGGAGAACTCCATGGGAGACAAATCCCCTTGGGTGCAAATTAATAAAAGAAGCAGGGTAGTAGAAATGAAGGGGGATGGGAAAAAGAACATTAAACAGAGAGTGGGAAGAAGGGAAGACAAAAAGGAAAAAAGGGGGGTGGCAAGCAGAGTGGTAACAAAATCTGAAAGGCCATGTTTATCAATGCTACATGTCTAGAAAATAAGATTCCAGACCTAGAAGCCATCATAGCAGAGGCTGGCCTGGATATTGTGGCCATTACTAAGTTATGCACTGAAAACTATTACTGGGACATGGCCATACCAAGCTATTCTGTGTTCAGGAAGGACAGGGTGGGAAGGAAAGGAGGGGTTGTAGTTCTTTATGTGAGGAAAAACATAAAAGTGAAGGAGATACTGGGGAGTACAGGGGGGAAGAATACTGTGGGTCCCGCTAGAGACAGGGAGCAGAGACACTATTTACACTGGCATGATTTACAGAGATCCAGCACTGGGGGAGGAACTAGAAAAGGTACTGATGGAAGTCACTGGCAAGATGGCAGAAAAAGGGAGGTGCTCCTGGTGGAGGACTTCAGTCTGCTTGATGTAGATTGGAGCCTCCCAGCTGCAGCTTCGTCTAGAAGTAGTGAGTTTCTGGACTCCCTGTTGGGGGTGTTACTCACACAACTAGTCAGGTATACCACTCTTGATGGGGCAATACTAGACCTTTGTTCACTAACAAGGACATTGCTGCGGACATCAAGGTGAGAGGTCACCTTGGGACCTGTGATCACCATGGACTGTGGTTCAACATAAGGACAGCTGCAGAATTGAACCATACAAGGCAGAGCACCCTGGACTTCAGAAGGGTGGATCTTTAAAAAGTTGGGTGAATGCCTCAGGGATGACCTGGTGAGGAAGTGACCTGGGTGGGGTGGAGGAACAGTTGGAATGTCTAAAAGAGGGCATAGTGAAGTCAATGAACCTTTACATCAAACAAGTGAGCAATAGCAAGAGGAAAAAGAGACCTGTATGGTTCTAAAAGAGGTGGCTAAAAAGGTAAAAGCTAAAATGGTAGCATTCAGAAGGTAAAAGGAGATGCAGTGGAAGGAAAATAGGGAGGTACATGAGGGAAAACAGGGAAGGAGGAAAAGCAGTAAAGAGTGCAATGGCACAAACTGACAAGAGAATAGCCCAGGAAGTAATGAAAGGGGACAATACATTTTTTAGGTATGTATGTGGAATGAGGAAAAGCAGGCATGGGATTGTAAGGTTGAAAAGTGAAGGGAGGACTGTGCGGAGGAAGTCCAGGAAAAGGCAGACATCCTGAACAAATACATTTGCTAGAGTTTATAGTGGAAGGAGAAGGGAAGGGGCCACAAAAAAGTAACAAACTTTGGAGGGAACAACGTGGATTCTAATCCTTTTTGGACTAGAGTGTACTAACAGGATTTGCTAATCTGAAGGTAGACAAAACCATGAAGCCACATGGGCTGCATCCAAGGGTATTGAGGGAGCTCAGGGAGATAATGGCTGCACCTCTGACAGCCTTGTTTAACAGCTCACTTAAAACAGGACCTTATTTATTTTAGTTGTTTAACCAGGTGAGACACACTATGCTGAAAGCTTTTTTACAGGTGCAACCTGGGAGCACAAGGAAGTTAAGTGACTTGCTCAGGGTCACACAGTATGCAAGTGGAAGCTGTGGGATTCAAACCTAGGTCTGGTTTGCTGGATGTCACCAGATTTGCAGCTTAGAGCCTAAAACCACTGCGCTATACTGCCTCCAACAAGACCTGTTCCGGGAGACTGGTAGAGGGCAGATGTAGTCCTACTAAACAAAAGTAGTATCAGGGAGGAGGCTGGCAATTATAGGCCTGTCAGCTTGACATCAGTTGTGGGAAATTTAATAGAATCACTGCTGGGAATTGTGGCATATCCTGAATCCATTGGGTTACAAGACTCATGGCAGCATGGGTTCACGGGGTCTGTCCTCTCCTGGGAAGGGAGGTCACCCACCCACAGTCCTGCCGCCTCTGGGTGGAGGTCCGGTGGAGGCACAGGTAGATAATGGGTGACTGGTAGGATGCACACGTGTGGAGGCAAGGACATGAGGGTGGGCAAAATTGGGGGAAAGCCGTTAAACAAATAATGGAAAAAAAAGAAAAGAACAACATCATCCAAAGAGGATGCACAGAGATATATCTTTACAAAACTGCTAACATCGAAGGCATTAATGCAGATATCAATAACATAATGTGTAACACAATCTTAGAAAATAAATCAGTGTGTGAAAGCTGGGAATACATTAAAAATACAATACACTCTGTAAGGAATAAACATGTTAAACATGTCAAAAAATGCAATCATAAAGGTATAAAACCTAAATGGCTACACAAAAGTATCATTAAGTTAATCAAAAAGAAAAATAAGGTCTATGGAATTTATAAAAAACAAACAAGTCCTGAACATTGGGAAGAATTCAAAGCAGCTCAAAATACATGTAAAAATAAAATTAACATAGCAAAACATAACTATGAAAGCAAACTAGCAAAAGCAGCTAAGAACAAGCATTTGTCAATGCTGAACGTTTGCTTGCAGGTATTTGGCACTTGGACATGGCTTAAAAAAATCAGTGACAAAGAAGTACAAGCATTTGTCAATGCCAAATGTTGCTTGCTTCTATGTGCTGTTTAGGTATTTGGAAGTTATTGGAGTGCAAATACTGAAAATTCGCGAACTCACGAGTGCGCGTAGGGAATCATGCGAACGCACCGTGAAACAGCGTCATTTTTAGGAATTTTTTCACCAAATTTTCAACATAGCCATTTTAAGACCTCTGCTTATGAACAGTGTCACTGCGATTTTCTTAATGTGTCCCATACATTGAGTTCGCACACCGACTGCGCCATTGTGCGCTACATGGGCGGAAACACATTTTGGGCAGGATGTGAAAAATGACAGCTGTACTGCTCATAAGGAGGTGTGGTAAAATGGCAATGTTGAAAATCTGGAGTGGAAATATTGAAAATTCGCGAACTTACGAAGCGGCGTAGGAACTGTGCAACGCATGCTCGTAAAACAGTCATTTTAGAATTTTTCACCAAATTTTCAACACAGCCATTTTAAGACCTTGCTCATGAACAGTGTCACTGTGATTTTCTTAATGTGTCCCATACATTGATTTCAAGACACTGACTGCGCCATTGTGCGCCATATGGGCGGAAACACGCTTTGGGTGAGATGTGAAAATGACAGCTGTACTGCTCATAAGAAGGTATGGTAAAATGGCAATGTTGAAAATCTGGAGTGAAAATATTGAAAATTTGTGAACCTAAGAGCACGCGCAGGAACTGCTTAGCAACGTCAATCAGTAAAACGGTTTATTTTAGGATTTTTCCACCAAATCTCAAAATAGGCTTTTGAGAGCCCACCCATGAACGCTGGCACTGTCATTTCATTAATCAGGCCCAAAAGGTGATTTTGCACAGTGATCATGCAAATCACCCTTCGGGCCTGAATAACACCATGACAGTGACAGAATTCATGAGAAGGGTCCCAAAAACCCCATGTTGAAAATTTGGTGCAAAAATTCAAAAATGCCTGAGATATGCAACAAAGTTGAAAAAACCCCATCTAGTCCATTATACAGCTTACCGGCATTTCCTCAGTTCGCGGTTGGCTTTGAAGAGTGCAGACGTGTTCCTGGTCCAGCGATGATCATCGCGCCAAGCTCTGGAGGTAGGTATGGGGTGAGGGGGATGTGGGGAGGCAGGGTGCGCAGTGGGTGGGTGCGGGTTGTGGGAGGGGGGCCAGGGAGAAGCACCGTGGGACCGTTTTTAATTTACAGGCTTTTAAAAAAAAAAAGATGATGCTGGACATTTGCCACACTGGGGTGGGCTCCCAGCATGGCAGAAGGATGGCTGGGGGGGACCGTGGAGCCAACGGGGGATTGGGCACCCCCGTCGGCAGACGACACGGTCTGTTTGCCACACTGGGGTGGGCTCCCATGTGGCAGCAGGGAAAGCTGTTTGGGAGGTGGAGCAATGAGGGATTGGGCACCCCCATCGGCAGATGACAGATGTTTGCCATGCTGGGGTGGGCTCCCAGCATGGCACCAAAGATGGGGCGTGACGTGCTGCCAGCACACAGCGGTGGTTTTCTTTGAAGAGAAGACCACCGCTGTCATACACAGCACTGCATCGATTGGTGCAGGACCACCACGCCTGCTCAATGGAGCAGGGGATTGCAGGAAGGAACACTCCAAAGTGTCCCATTCTCCCAAGACGTTCCTTGCGCATGCGCGCAAGCAAACGTAAAAATAACAGTAAACAATTTTATGGGTACATAAACTCATTAAAGAAAACAGAATCCAAACTGACAGTAATGAAAGAAGGTAATCAATTGATATGGGGGGCAGGGGAATTGTTTTACTTGGAAAGGCACACCAAGCCAAAGCTTGTTTCCAGGTGTGACCTGGCAGCACAAGGAAGTTAAGTGACTTGCTCAGGTTCACACAGTATGCAAATGGGGGCTGTGGGATTCAAACCCAGGTCTCCAGATTTGCAGCTCAGAGCTCTAAACCACTGCACTATACTGCCTCCTAATGATATAGCAAATGCTTTTAAAAATATTTCTGCTTGATCTATAATACATCACCAATAAATATAAATACTCTAGAAAATAAGTTGGACACAGAAAAACAAAATATCCTAGTTAAATATATTACCTCAAAAATAGAGAATTTAAAATCACATAGTGCACCAGGACTAGACAACATAACACCACAAATGATGAAATGAATGAAAGACTGCATCAGTATACCCTTAAAACATTTATTTGAACAATCATTAAATACAGGCATTGTACCAAGTAGTGGAAGGTAGCCATGGTAACTCCGATCTTCAAAAAGGGATGTAAACAAAACCTACGAAATTACAGATCCATAAACTTGATATCAGCACCATGTAAAATATTGGAATCATTAATAAAGGATAACATTTAGAACCAGTTAACAAATATTAGTGGGTTTGATGGAAACCAGCATGGTTTCACATGTGGACATTCATGTACCACAAATTTAGTGTGTAAATATCTTGACAGAGGAGAACCCACTGACGCAATACTGCTGGATTTTAGTTGAGCTTTTGACTCTACCACACTGAGCTGTGAGTAAAAAGCTTAAAAAATATGGTATCAATGAACAACTATCCACTTGGATTGGGAATTGGCTGGAAAATCATATACAATGTTAACAATTAGGGGGCACCTGTCAGTAGAGGGGGTGTGACCAGTGGAGTGCTACAGGGGTCATTGCTGGGTCCAATAATTTTCCAACTGTTTTAGCTGATTTGGAGGAGACTATCCAAAATTACGTTATCAAGTATGCAGATAATGCGAAATTGAGTGGCCCCTGTAAAACAACAAAACAAATAAAACTTTTACAGGAAGATTTGGACACTGTAGTAAATTTATCATATAAATGGGGAATGACTGTAAATATGGATAAATGCTGTGCTATACATTTAGGGAAACACAACCCACTAAATAAATATATCTTGGATAATCAAGTTATAAATTCAAAACAAGAAGAGAAAGATCTTGGGATATTAGTTGATAATAACTTAAAATGGAAAGAACACTGTACAACGGTATTTTGACAAAGTTCTAAGTTTTTCCCAAAGTAAAAAACAAGAATGTAGCAGCAGTCTCTAAAAAACCACACTGACTATGTTTACTCTGCATAGTGTGACTTTTTATTAGAGTAAGGTAAGAAAATACAGTGCAACAGTGATTTCAGAACACAGGCACACATACAGAGTTTGGAACAGTCTTACAGATTTCTTTGAGTCAGTCCTCCCATTCCAGACTGTCTGTTTTTATTTTAATGCCAAAATCAGGTATTCTTCTTGCTCAATTGCCTAATCCTTGTTACTGGCTCTAAATGCTACTTCAATGTCCCAGACTGTACTCATTTAGTCTCGGTACAACACAAAACTTTGGTGTGCTGCTTTTCTCTATCTGTCACTACAGCTTCCATCTTTGCAGCATCCTGGGCTTTGCTACATGTGGGTGAACCACGGAAATTTGCTGACTTTTCTGATGTACAGACGCGTCTTCCTCAGAGCTCAACAGTAGTTTGAAAGGCTAATAGAATGCTTGGGGCAATCAAAAGAAACATAAAGAGCAGAACAGTAGAAGTCATGATGCTATTATATCTATCCTATGTTTGGCCACAACTAGACTATTGCAGCCAGATCTGGTGCCCATACACAAAAGGAGAGGTGGATAGATTAGACAGGGTGCAGCACAGATTCACTAAATATATTAGGCATCTAAGATCTCTCCAGTATAATACCAGGTTAGAACAACTAGGGCTACACAGTCTTGATATCAGAAGGAAACGTGGGGATATGTTATTCTATTTTGATATTATGAACAAGCCGCAGTTGCTTACTGAATTAAATGTGGAATACAAAGATATTGATTCCATTACTAGGGGTCACCCATTACAAGTAAGTTAAAAAATTCAAAACTAATAAAAAAAAATATTTGTACACACAGAGAGCTGGGAACCTGTGTAATAAACTTCCAGAAAACATTATAATAAGTGAGAATAGACAAATATTTAAAATAAATTTAGACAGATACAGCATTGGAGGAGGAAATATGAGTTACTACAACTTTAACTAATAGGAGCTGTTTGGAGCTTCAGCCTTCTTTGCTCCTCATGCATTAAGTGACAATTAAGTTAGTTATAATTATTTTGTAAATTTTTGCTAATAATTTTTCTCTTCCCTTATTATTAGCCTCCTGTTGTTGTTTTAGCATGCTTGTGAAATCTTTTGTCACTGGTTCAAATGTTTTAGTAACTATAATGATTTTTCACATAAATGTATTAGATAATATAATTAAGAGAAGTTTTGATCCATCAATGATGCACTAATTTCATTATAATTAGGAAATTGCCCTTTACAAATTACATCCTTTCATGTTAAATTTATTTAAGCCACTTAAGTTAATGTTATTATATTTTCTCAATAGTTCTTTACTTCCACAAATGTCTAGGAAGAACCATGGAATAACCAATTTATAAACAATGGGCTGGATATTCAAAAGGGTTGCGCCATGCGCAATAGGGTTGCACCTGCGCAAGTCTGAAATTGCGCCATTTTGCCATATTCAGCAGGAGACAGTTGCGCTCCCCAAGTCAAGCTGAGCAACAGCGCAATGCTAATGAAGGCATGCTGAACCGAAGGGGGAGGAACCATACATAAACTGCACAGCCCGATATTCAGCGGGTTGTGCAGAGTTGTGCAGGCGCAACCCAATCCCGCGCCTGCATAACTTGAGCAAAAAAAGGAGAGTCGAGGGTCACCTACAGGCTAGCTGCCGCATTGCAGGCGCAACACAGCAGCTGCCACCTGTGGGTGGCCTCAACATACTCCCTGTGCCCCCACTGCAGCCCAACTGTGGGCATATAGTAACCCCCACCCCAACCGGCCCGATCACGGGCATAAGTTCAAACATCCTCACCCCCGACTGGCCCGATCAGGCAAGTGAAAAAAAAACCTACCCCCACTAGCCTGATCGTGGCAGAAAAGTTCAACCTTCCCCAAGAACATATCCCTGGTGGTCCAGTGGACCTCAAGCCCGATCGCGGGCAGAAAAGTTCAACCCCCAAGAACATATCCCTGGTGGTCCAGTGGACCTCAAAGCCCGATCAAGGGCAGAAAAAGTTCAACCCCCAAGAACATATCCTGGTGGTCCAGTGGACCTCGAAACCCAATCGCGGCAGAAAAGAGTTCAACCCCGCAGGACCACCTACCTGCTGATCTAGTGGCCTCCCACCCAACCCACCCACGGAGCCCCACCACCCCGCCTCCCCCCGGCCAGCCGGGAGTCGGAGCATCCTTACTCACTACACCCCCGCTGCCCACTGACTGACTGCCGGTAGGCTGCATCCCCATTGGTTCAGAGCAAGAGCCAATGGGCATGCAGTATTGTACAGGTAGTCCAGATATGGAATGAATTCATTCATTCATTCATATCTGAACTGCTCAGATGGTATATTGCATGCCCATTGGCTCTGCTCTGAACCATCGGGCGGCAGCCCTACCAGGCAGTCAACTGGCAGGCGGCGGGCGGCAGGTGGGTGGATGCTGCCGCCGCCGCCGCCGGGGCGGGGTGGTGGGGCTCCGTGGGTGGGGGTGGGGTACCACTAGATCACCAGGGTAGGTGGTCCTGGGGGTTTGAACTCTTTCTGCCCTGATTGGGCTTCGAGGTCCACTGGACCACCAGGGATATGTTCTGGGGGTTTGAACTTTTCTGCCCGCGATCGGGCTAGTGGGGGTGGGTTTTTTCACTTATGCCCGCTATTGGGCCAGTCGGGTGGGGGATGTTTAAACTTATGTCCGATTGGTTGCAGGCTGTCCCCGGTGGCTGCTGCCTGGTAGGGCATCAGGTGCAAGTCCTCGAGGATCGACACACCTGCATGCTAATGGCATGCAAATGGGGCCATAAATAGATGCAAATGGTCCCCCCCTGCACCTTGCATGAATTATGGCCCCATTTGCATGTCACCTTTGAATATCGGAAATTTGCGCATCACGCAATGGTACTTGCGCCACCGCATCTTGAATGCTCCACTCTGACCACTTGCGGTGGCGCAAGTTCCACTGCACCATGCACAGTGGCTGTGGCTGGGGGGTGATTTTCAAAGGAGTTGCTCAATAGCGCAACTCCTTTGAATATCGCCCCGGCCACACCCCTGCGCAACTATTTTGTGCAGCTCAAGGGCTTGCGCCACATAATAGCGCAGTTTGAATATCCAGCCCACTATATACAGATCTTAAAGCAAATTCAAAATATGTCTCAAAAGATTTTCTACCTTCCCTATATTTTTAGATATTGAAAATGGTATTTATATTAATTTACCTTTTGCTGTTAACATCTATCAAGGCTTGAACTATTGTTTTCCAATTAGCATCTAGAAATCCATTCTCATATTACCCAAAACAAATGGGACTTCACATAAATCAGAGGTTCTGGACAACCTATTCCTCCAAAATCTCTAGGAGTAACTAACGAAGACCAGGCAATATGAGGTTTATCACCTCTTCACAAAAATGTTGTAAAAGTGTTTCATACATCCCTGTACCAGAAACCTGAAGGGATGCCAAAACATTTTTGAATATTTATGCTTTGCGGCATGGCCATCATTTTTAGGGTATCAACTCTACCCCAAAAGGATAGAGAGAAAATGTCAAGTTTTCGAGCACTTATTTCATTTTTGTTTTTGCTTTATCATAAATTATTTTATTATTTTTTCTTCACTGTTTGTTAATAGTAGTCCTAAATATTGAATTGAATTTTCTATCTTGAAGTCTTTTTTTTTTCAAAATCAGGTAATGATTTAAGTAGGCCTTTAAGTGTTTATAATACTAGAGATTCATTTTTATTAAGTCTATATCCAGATATTGTTGAAAAAGCATCAACCTCTTCCAAGAAGGTTTTTAAGATTTATGATACTTTTAATTATTTACATATCATCATGCAGAAATACTCTTGTTTTTAAGCATTATGTACTTATTTTTACCCATTAAATTTCCTGGGTAATTCTGGTAATTTGTAAGAAGGGTTCTAGACTTAATATGAATAATGTGGAGGGTGGAGGGCAACCTTGCCGAACTCCATTATACATATTGAAGGTATTAGCTGTAAATGAATTTTTTTGGAATTTGACAGTAGTTTAGTTATATATTGATGTTGTTAGGCATACAAGTGGTTCATGGCCACCACAGCTTGTCAGGCTGAATGGTGTTGTGAATCAAGGCTACAATTAATCAACAGTCATCTGATGCTCTTTGACCAATTGGGTTGCCTCCTTCTTTCAACCTGTGTTATACTATCTTATAAAATTAAAATTTAAACATGTACTAGACTATATTATCCTACATAAAGCTAGTTTAGTGATAAGTAACAGAGTGTTCTACTATATAACCACTAGGTGGAACAAATGTACTGGTATGTGCTGCACAGAGACCTTTTACAGAGACACACAGGAGAAAGCACATCTAATGGAGTGTGCCTAGAAACATACTTGCTGTAACAGACTTGCTGTAGTATGTTGTAATAAAACCAAAGTTAATCTCTCTATGCCTCCTGAGCATTGCATGATATGGCGTCAGAAGTGAAAGCTGAGAGACAGAAATTTTCAAGATGCCAATGTTTAATCCTCCTGATGCTTTTGACTTTAGCTGACCTACTGATCTGCCTGACTAGAAACAACATTTTGCCTGTTGCAGAATTGCTACAAACTGAATGAAGAATGTAATGAAGTGCAGGTATGCTCTCTTATTTATGCCCTGAGAAAAGTGTTAGAGCTAATCTTTAAGTCATTCTCATTTTTACCAGGAAGAGATTGAGAGTCATTACTAGATAGTAATGAGGAAGTTTGATGCATATTTTGTGCCCACATGTAATATAATCCATGAAAGGGCCCACTTTAGTTAGCATAATCAAAAGCCAGGGGAAACAATAGAAGCTTTTACCAGAACTTTGTATGAGCAGAGCTGGTCAACCTGAAACCGGCTCCATGCTGCAAGTGTGTGCGCCTTCCTGTGCCTAGCAGGAATGCTCAGATGCTCTCTAGCTGAAGCTGGACATGGTCTTACTTGCTCGAGATGCTTGATTTTGACATGCTCACTGGCATCAGTGCATCACTGTTTATCCATATATGACAGTGCAATATCCCTGCCAGTGATTCTCAAGTTATGGGCAATGACAAAGATTGTGAGGTGAGATAATCTGTATGAGAGAAAAAGCATCTTTTTTTACATCTAAATGTCTAATGTGAAGTTATTCATGATGGAAGACTTATTTACAGAATCTTCATCACTAAATGCTCTCATCTGCAGTTCACATCCGATGTGAACAGAACCCTCAATTGATGAAGGTGGGGATGGTAGTGATGGGGGATGTGGGTGACTGAATATAATGGCATATAATATTGGTTATTGACAACTATGCAGTGGACATGAGAAATAAAACATTCTGCAGCTAAAGAAGATACAATAATAGTGTGTGAAGTGTATGTGTATGTGGAGGGGGTTTGTTACTATCGAATGAGAACAGCAGATATTCAGTGATAAAGAGCTTGAAAAAGCTATAAAGTGAAATGGACCAGGAAGTCCCTGCCCAAGGAGTATCTTTTAAATTTTACATAGTCTGCCACCTAAGGATGGCCCACCAATGCAGAAGTAGTGTTTCTGCTTGTGACGTCGATGACCTAGGTTCAGGAATGGACCCAGGAGTGAGAGTGCTGGCTGGAGGGGAGGAGGATCAAGCATCCTAGGGACTGCTGTTTTCCTCCAGGAGGGAGGGTGGGTTAGTTGCTGGTGTTTGATGGTCCCCTACTGGTGGCTGGGGGAACTGACCACCACAGCTTGCTAGAGGAGAGGGAGGGGGGGCAGACATCAGCGTGCTGTCATTGATGCCATTGTGGCATTGCATGCCATACCTCCTGACTAGAAAAATTCAGCCATGCAGTGTGCCGCTCACCTCACATTGCAGGTTTTTCACCATCGCCACATGGCGCTCCCCAGAAACTGAGCCATAGATTCTGATGAGGTGACAGCCAGGCCCCCCCTGAAGGCCCCACCCTGGGGGGTAAGCCAGGGCAGAACACCAGGGAAGCACTCCCTGGACACTGAGCCTCAGGTTCTGATGGGGGGAACAGCTGAGACCCCCCAAAGGCCCCATCCTGTGGGGTAGGTCAGGAGGGAACACCTTGGATGGCAAGTCCCAGAGGATAGGTGATGAGGCTGGGGGCAGAGGCTGGGCTGAGGTGAGGTGGGCCGGCCTGGGGGTGCATAAAGCATACTAAATAAAAAATAAATACATTTTGCATAGTCTGGCACCTTCATAAAGGGTTATTTTTCACAGTACTATACAGGGCTTTGTGGCTTTTATTTAGGCGGTGAGTGCTAATTTTTTTGTTTGTTTTTTTAGTGATGAAAATCATGGTAAATTACATGTCTTTCATTGTGAAAAAATTTACATTAGACATGATTGCTCTACTATTACACAACTGGGCAACAAAAACAGATCCAGCAGTTTTTTTCTTATTTGTTCACTGCAGCTACCGGCACTGCGATTAGAATTTGATGTGTGTGAGTGTGTGTATCCACATTAGAATATGATTACAGCATTCAATAATGCAGTAACTTCATATGCAGTAGATGTACTGTAAAAAGGTGATGGTTCTGTCATACAAATGATCTTTCCGCATAATCTTTGTCAGTATCCATAACTTGAGAATCACTGGCAGGAGTACTGCACTGTCATACAGGGACAGTGATGCGCTGATGTCAGTAAGCATGTCCACATCAAACAGCTCAAGCAAGTGAGAACACATCCAGCTGGAGCTAAACAGTGTCTGGGCAATCCCGCGAGGCATAGGAACAAGCACACACTTGTGATATGTAGCTGGTTCAGGGTGACACACACCAAAACATATTTCTTTTAAAAAACGAACAGCAGCTTGTTCTTTCGTAAAAAGGACATGATAAATAGGACACAGAACACTTCTGAATTATGTAAAAATCTTTCTTTTTACATGAGGAAAAAGAAGACTCTGTATTCTGGCCGGGTCTCTTTAAGAATGAAACTCCAACCTTGCCTCCTCGATAAGAAAGCACTATTGAAACTCACAACTCCAGGAATACAGAATCTCCTGTATCTTGTCCCAAACAAATGTACCACTAGGATTGTATCTAAGAATGCTCTCAGTGTCCCTTTCCACAAAACATCTCTTACCACATGCTCTTTTGCCATTAGGGTGCCAAGATGGTTGAATGAGTTCCTTGACTCCCTAATGAGCCTTCCTAAGATGGAGCAGTTCAAAAAAGTTCTGCAACAACTACTTACCCCTAATGACAACTGTAACTGCCATTAATACTATTCCACCCAGTAATCTTGTACTCGCACAGCTCCTGACAACTCTTCTGCAGTTGAATTCTCCTGCTTCATGAGCTACCTATATCCTTCCCCCACAACACCACACTGTGTGCTGCCTCTGCCCTATGGTTGGAATGTACTCCACTGCCATTTAATCTGTATATATCTCATGTATCTTAAATGTTCCATGTACAGTATTTAGTTTAAACCCCAATGTGCTATGTACTGTATATATTGTAAAATAATTCTCTCTACTGTTGCGGGCTACTGATGAGGAACCTTTCTAAATGAGCTACTGTAGCTCAAAGGTGTTATCCGATGAAAGAAAGAAAGAAAGAAAGAAAGAAAGAAAGAAAGAAAGAAAGAATTTACAAAGGAAACCAAAAAGCTGGTGTCCCAGAGCCTCTGACTATCCATAATTGACTATGGAATCATAATCTTCTCTGCAGTAACTGAAAGTAAGCTTTCCAGAATCAAATCCTTCCTCAGCAAGATTTGTTGATTCATACTTGCAACAAATATTCACACACACTATTGCAATGTTTATACCAGGTAGGTTTGGCTGCCATTTGAATAGAAACAACAAAAATGGTTGCCAATGTATGACCATACATTATATATTATAATATAAGGTCATGTATTTCTAGTGAAAAAAAATTAATCAGGATCCTTACTGTTGAAATTTTAGTCACTGCCGCAGCTGTTTCAGGTCATGCTTTCACCACTGCGGCAGTTTCTGGAAGGCCGTCGGGTCGTGTAGTGCACATGCGCAAAGCGATCCCCATTGTTAACCTATCAATGTGACATAGCATCGATAGGTTAACAACACGGAATGGATGGACGATGGGTTAACAACCTTGGGAAATGATAATTTCCTAAAGTTAACAGTGTTCTACCATACATTATTGCAATCTTTATACCAGGCAGGATTGGCTGCCATTTGAATAGAAACAACAATACTGCACAAAATTAACAGAGCAACAATTCAGAAAAATCCGTCTCCTCCATTACTACAAAACATGCTTACTCTCCAGGACAGCTCTTATGACACTAAGTCATTAGACTGCCTGTACCTTGACTCTTCTTTAAGAAGGACATTCCCAGGTCAGAGTCTCTCTCTCACTATGCCACCAAGGTATGGAACCAGGCACCCATTGACCTGCAGACTGTGCTAATCAACTATGAGGTAAATGAGTGCCTGAAAATCTACCTCATGAATGAACCCCATCAACAGCTTATGTCTTCATAGATTGTAATGTATTACATGCCTGTCTGCACAACTATCTCCAAATTGTTTCAGACATTGGCTGATCCTTTCTATGCTATCTTTTTCTGTAACACGCTATAGATAGTGTTATATACTTCTGTGATATTTTATGACTTCAAGTGATTGTTGTTTCTGTGTTACTTGTACTAACTTGAGTCTCTCTTAAAAAAAGGGGATTTATGTGATAAGGGCAATTCCATCATCATGCTGACCACAAACCATGAATAAAACAGCACCCACCATCAAAAGGGCAAGCAGCACAAAATTGACCACCGCAAACAGTGATGGTCAGTCACTATTTTAACTGAAACAAACACAAAATGCATTTTTATGTGGAGGTGCACCCCTCTTTGCATGGGGCAAGGCCCCCACACCCTCCAAATAAAATATAATCACCACCGGGGTGGGGGGGCAGACTTACAAGCAAGCAAGCAATCTTTATTTATAAAAATGCAATTTCAATAAGACCACAGCACTGAACACAAAATCATAAAACACCAATTCAACAGAATTATAAACATAAAAACAGATTATAAAACATCAAGACTTTTGAAATTAGAGAATACTACCGTAAGTCCACAGCTTATGTAGGCGATCCCTGAAAGGCTTATTGAGGCAGACATCTAAGGGTTGGAGCATCGATGTCAGACCACCCGGAATAACACTCAGGTCAGTGCGATTCCATTTAGCAGCCTGTTTAACAGAATCAGTCAAGTGGGCTCTAAACATATCCCACACAAGCAGCGATCGCCTTTTATGCAAAGCACCAGGTCTGGTACCCCATACCTTCTCAAGCCACACTCCTACAAGCTGTTCATCCATCCATCCCTTAGGGTGAGGGTACACAAGAACACCACTGGGGAAATCAGCAAATTTGGGCAGGGTCTTTCTTTTAAACACAATCATTGGCTTGAGTTTAGTACCATCTGCCATGCATGAGAGCACAACAGTGAAGTGTGATTTTTCGTGACCTGAAGTTTTTATTAGAACTGTCTTGCTACCTGAGGGGTTCACAGTGCGGTTACAGGGGAGGTCAAAATTCATCGGTGTTTCATCCATTTTACCAATTTGAGACAACTCATAACCATGCAGCTTCCTCATTTTTATAGTGTACTGGTGAAAGCTGTCTACCTTAGCCTCAAGATCAGAGGGGAGTTTTTGGGAGATTTTGGTACGCTGTCGGATGGTAAGATTGTTACACTCCATAAACCTCGAGCACCATCCAGCAGAAGCAAGGAAATTCTCAATGCCAGCTTGCTGATATTTCTCTTGCTTGGCGAGTTTCAGTGCCTGCATACGAATTGACATGCGGATTACAATATACCCGCTCTGCCTGCATGCGAGCACCCACTCGTTCACATCTGTCTCAAGCTGTTGAAATGCTGGCCGTTCACCACGACATGCCTTTTAAATTTCAGTACCATTGAGAAGTTCTCATTGCTTTTTCCATTCACACACTTGCTTCCTCATTGACACCAAAGTGCCGTGCTGTGGCACAGTTATTGGTGCTGTCAGCATGTTCGATCACTCGCAACTTGAGTGCTGCATCGTATGCACAGCGCCTACGTTTGGAACTCATTTTTGACAATGAAAGTGTATGCTGACAACAGAGATACCTTCATGTGTTACCTGAAATTACCTGAAATTACCGAATGACTCACGTATAAGCCGAGGAGTACTATATGACATGCTGAATTTGTCATAAAATATTTGGCTTATACGCGAGTATATATGGTAAAAGTTTTTAAGGCAGTTTTGAAGGCCTCAATGGATGGGCAATCCCTAACCCAGCGAGGTAGAGAATTCCACAGGGTTGGAGCTGCAAAAGCAGATGATCTGGCTCCTGAAGTTGTCAAACAGATCCTGGGAATCTCTAGCAATCCCTCATTGGCAGAGTGGAGATGATGAAGGGGGCAATAGGGACAGAGGAGATATTGCAGGTACCATGGTCCCTGTCCATGTAGAACCTTATAGGTCAGTAATACGACCTTGATGGTGATCCTCCACCACACTGGCAGCCAGTGCAGGCCACAAAGCACAGGTGTGACATTGCAACATCTTGGCAAGTCAGTCAAAAACCTGGCAGCCGGATTCTGCACCACCTGCAGGTGGCAAATGTCCACTCTTGGTAGCCCTAGGTATAGGGCATTGCAGTAATCAAGGAGCAAGATCACAAATGTGTGGACCAGTGTCGGAAGGTCATCAGGTGGGACCAGATGTTTTATCTGGGCAATATTTCTCAGACAGTAAATTGAGGTCTTGACAGCAGCGGACACCCAAAACTTGTATCAGCTTGCTATCAAGAATAACGCCCAGATTCTGCACCTGGTCAGAGGTCACCAGCTGATTGCCTCCCAGCCCAAGTCCAGATAGCTGACCAATCAATAACCCCTCTATCCAATGACCTGGATCCACAACTAACTCCTCAGTCTCATACGGATTCAGCCTAAGCCAACTGGCACACATACAGTCCTGAATCTCAGAGTGGCAGTTGTTAAAGACCAAAACAACATTGCTTTGTTCAGGCACAAAGGACATGTACAGATGTGTAACATCTTCACAGTAGTGAAAACTCAATCTGTACCACCTAATAATGTCCCCCAATGGCAGCATGTACAATACGAACAACATGGGGGGAGCACAGAGCCCTGTGGTACCCCACATGGTAGCGGGAATTGGGATGAGGAGAACACTCCTGACTCTACTCTCTGCATCCAGCCAGTGAGGAAGGAATGAAACCATCTGAGGACTGTACCAGACAGCCCACAGAATAGCCACAGGCACTCTAGCAACACTTCATGGTCCACGGTATTAAACGCTGTGGAGAGATCAAGGATGATCAAGATGGAATGACTCCTCCGATCTCTCACTGTCAGGAGATCATTAAGTACCAGAACCAACATGGTCTCAGTACTATGCCTCTTCCTGAAACCGGACTGGAGAGAATTGCAATATATCGTGGGTGGTCAGATGCTCCTCGAGTTGTGACGTGACTGCCTTCTCGATAACTTTACCCACAAAAGGCAGGTTAGAGACAGGCCTGTAGTTTGCAAGACAGTCAGGGTTGAGAGAAGGTTTTTTTCAACAGGGATTAAACCACCACCTCCTCAGGGTGCCTGGAAACACCCCGGTCTCTAACAAATACCTAACTATCTCAACAAGGACTGGTCCAATTATCTCCATGCACCCCATCAGGAAGCATGTTGGACTGGGTCCAAACTACAGTAAGTCGGTCACAAACCCAGGATCATCTTCACAATGTCCTCGATTGCTAACTGGCTAAAATCTGACCACAAACCTGGTGCTTTCAATATCGCACCGATCTCCACTCTGCCCTTTTGAGTGAGCTGTGCAGATCCTAGATCTGATGGTGTCAACCTTATCTGTGAATCATAGAAAATCATTGCAATGTTAAAAAAAAAGGAAAAAAGTTTCTCCCACAGCATGACCCGAACCCAGGTCCACTGGCTCCATAGGCAGTGGCTCTAGCTACTATGCCAAACAGCCAGCTTGGCAGGGCTTGGCCACACACCTTCTCATATCCTGCTTTATCAAGTGTAATTTAGTGCTACACTTGCTACACAGGATATCTCGCTGTTTTCCTCCAGTCACTCTAAATGTGAGTAGTATTATTGAGTCATTCATACTTAGCCACTCAATAATATGCACTCACATCACATGATACCTGAAAGAGTCACTTAATGCTCAAGGGTCTTCCTGTACATGCATATGTAAATTAATTAATTCTGCCTTCTTCCTTTGGCCACTATTGTTTGGTCTGTTCAGATTGCACATTCCCTTTTCGTGCAACAGGAGCCCTGCAACCCACATAAGTGGTACCAGGAGGAGGAGGGTATAGTCATGCAAATGGCCCTGCATGATCTTAGCTGACAATGACCATGGTGAGAGTTCAGTTGTCAGGGCAAGTGGACCCAGGGTCTGGAAGCCTCTGACTCAGAGTTGAGATCCCTGTAGTGATTTATGGCAGTGCTCAAGCATCGGGATCAAATGAAGGTTGGGAGAACCCCAAAAAGCAGTACTACATGGTGGGCTGAGGGTGATTGTCTCACTAGTTCAAAATCATAGAACCATTTGGTGATTGCTGACCCCGAGCACAGGCCCTCTGCAGAATAGGAACATCGAAACATAGAAAAATAGAATTTGACAGCAGATAAGGACCACGTGGGCCATCCAGTCTGCCCATTTCTCCCTACCTACATTATTTATCAGACCTGGCATTCAGATATCAGTATCTGGCTGGACAGTGCTGGTTAAGAATACATTTGTGAACCATGTGCAAAGGAATAAAGACCAGTTCCAGAAATGACCTATGGAGTCTCTGGCTTTTAGCAATCTGCCTTGTTACTCTTCCTTTCACAGTTATCCATACATGTCAGGCATTTGGGATTCCCCTTCCTGAGAGAAATTCCAAATGCATGACATGTATGGATATCAGTAAAATGAAGAATCACTGGCTTTTTACACATTGCTTTGTGACTGTTCCTTTAACTGTTAACCATGCATCAGGCATTTGGTATTTCTCACAGGAAAGGAAGCAAATGTTCTATGCAGGATTGGCCTTTGTGTAGTTGTAGAAGGGCCATGAGGTGTTTGCCATTTGGGATCAGAAGAATCAGGAATTCATCATGCCTAGTCCTGATCTCCAGGAATTGTGTTTAACAGAAGATGCCTAATAGGTAAACATCAGATCCCTCTAGTCTGGGTATTGCTTTACAGTGTCAGAACTGTAGTGAATAAAACAGTGATAATTAGAGATATCTGTGACTGTTATGCTGACCTGGTATGTATCACAGAGATCTATCTGGATTATTCTGCCAGACCTGATCTGTCAGATTTCATTATGCCAAGTTTCTACATGATCCATTACCTGACACTGGAGCACAAGGGCAGTGGTGTGGCCATCTGTAGTACATCCAGACTGAATTATGTGATATGTCCTATCAAGTTGATGGGGTAATTTCAGTACATGATCCTAGAGTGCTTGACTAGCCTGAAATACAGGATTGCTGACATATACCACCACCTGGAAGTTGGTGACACTACCAGCAGGAGTTTGATGACTGGCACATGACACCCTGAGAACTCCTGTTTTCAGGATTTCAGTGTGGGAGCCAATGATCTCTCAAGTGTGTTAGCCATCAATTTCCTACAGCTTACTGAGGAGCTGGGCCTTAGACAACAGATTTCTACAACCATATAGTCTAAGGGCCAAACAGTTGATTTCATCATATTAATGAACTTGGAGACTGACAATATATCAGTGGATCCAGTCATTTGGTGTGACCACTGCACTAAATTCTTTAGCCCTGTGGCCCTTGGGATGCCACCTTCAGCTGAGGACAAGATCCAGTATTGCATCACATGGGATATACTGTAGATTCCAAGATATTTCTAAATATATTGAGTTCCGCAAACCTTATTCATATATTTACTAATGCAGTCTTGGTGGGGAACGAAAAGCAGTTATCAGTTTTTCCCAGTAGGTTTGCACTCCCTGCCATTGATGATTGATGGGGTTCAACAGAAGGCAAGGCAAGGCACTTTTATTCCTTTAGCACCTTTTCCCTCAGTCTCAGAGTGTCGTACAGAGCAAACACATCAAACAAAATACAAAAATAGAATAAATACAAATAAACAAATTACAAAATAAATAAGGAGAGTTACTACAAAAGTACAACATAGTCCAGCTAGCCACTAACTGCTCTAAGAAATGTAGGTAATAAATTGATACATTTGGTCAGGTAATAGATAAGTTTGGAAATATTTTATTTCAGAGCCCCATTAAAGGCCTCCACTGTGTTGGCAGATCTAATATAAGCCAGAAAAGCATTCCAAAGTATTGGTGCAGCTACCAGGAAAGACCTGCCCCAAGAGAACTTCAACCTGAACCACAGGACAGACAGTAAGCCAGCTTTAGTAGAATGGAAAGGGAAGACAGAGGTTAATGGGAGAGATCCGTTTTTATAGCTAGGAACCAAACTATGTAGTGCCTTGTATACCAACAAACATATTTTGAAGCTGACCTGCCACCAAATTGGCAGCTGGTGCAGTCCACACTGCACTGGAGTAATATGATCTTTGTGGGATGTCCCAAACATCAAACATGCTACAATTTTCTGGACCAGCTGCAGATGGTGTATCACACTCTCAGATAAATCTATGTAAAGAGCATAACAGTAATCCAGCCTGAATGTGACCAAGGTGTTGATTATTTAAAGTTTTTGACACTGGCATTGCAGTGTCAGTGGCTCAGCAGGTTGCAGACTTGCCTCTGAGTCTGGAAGATCAAAAAGTTGCCAGTTGTAGCCCCACACCAGGAACTTGGGTAAAATGCAATACCGACACTGTAGTGCAGGATGAGGGGGATGCTATACTGCTGAGGTGCCATCTTAAAGTGAGACATTAAACCAATGTCCTGTCTGCCTGTTCTGGTGGTTGTTCGGGTGGGCGTTAAGGAACCCATGGCACTTCTCATAAAGAGTAAGGGATTTTTGCTGGTGCTCTGGCCAAATTCTCCCCAGTTACTAAAACTACCACCATTGACTTAATCTGGTTTAATTTCAGTTGGTTGCCATCTGTATCCCTCATCATGGGGCAGGACTGAAAATAAGCAGAATTGCTTAGCCCTCTTTTTCTGGTCAACAAAAAGTAAATAAAAATAAAATGTCACTCGACACTATAAATAATTTGAGCTGGATGATGTTTAGAAAATGGAAAAAGCCACATTGGACAACCACCAACACCTATTTCTGTAAGGTCATCTTGGAGTCCATAGTGACCCCCCAATTCCTAACCATATCCATACAGTACAAGTCGCATTAAACTGTTCTTCCAATGAACTGGATTAGCATTGTTTTTTATAGTTGGTAATGCATTGGCAACTCCTACTGCATTGTTTTTCAATGCTTAACCAGCTCACCAGCAATGTTTGTAAAATGTTTTTGCAACTCAGTTAGAATGCATTTGCAGTCCAGTCACAACACAAAGAAAAGATGCATTTTAACTCTTAAGAAACAGTTTGTGCAGGGCTTTGTGCAGAGTCCAGAAACACTTATGCAACTCAGTCAGAAATGCTAAAACAGCGCATTTTAGGAACAGTTAAATATGACTTGTACCATAGCTCCAAGGGCGACACAATTTAACTATAGTATCCAGGTATCACTCCCTGTCATAACTGATCTTCTGTGATCTGGGTCAATAACCGTCACCTAAATCTTGACTGGACTGAGACTTAACCAGTTGAAGGCTATCCAGTCACTGGCTTCTTTCAAACAATGGCACAGCACCAAGCCAAAATGTATACTGTTAGGTGCACATGCCAGGTATAGTTGGGTATCATCTGCATAACAGTGAAACTCCAAGTTATACCATCTGATGATCTCGCCCAAAGGTAATGTACACATGAAACAACACTGGAGTCAGGATTAAGCCTTTTGGCATACCACAGTCTAATGCAGCTGTCTTGAAGATTGAATTACCCAAGACAATCTGCTCATTTTTGCACCTGTACCTGTGTGTTGCTTCCATCTCTTGTTTGCTCTAAGATATGGGTTTACTAAATAATTCAACACAGAATCGACTACTAGTAATCCTTTTCTGATGATACGAGTGGTGAGGGAGGTTCCCATTGCTACAAACAATCTGTTGCATTCTTGCAGACAAGTAGGACTCAATTCAGCACAAATCAGTGCTGATGAAACCCATACGTTTCCTCAGGCATTCCAAAATTGCTCCATGGTCAATGGATGATGAGAGGTTAGGAAGGACAAAAATAGAATGATGCCTTCAATCTCTCACCAAGAGAAGACCACTGAACACCTTGACAAGTGCCACCTCAGTTCTGTGACAAGGCTGATATCCCAACTGGAGAGGCTCATAGAATTCATATCTATCCAAGCGAGTCTCCAACTGCATCAACACCACCTTCTCTATTATCTTTCACAAAAAGGGGATGTTTGAGACAGGCTTATAATTACTGCTAAGCATTTTTCACTAAGGAAAATGTGGTCATAATTTGCTGTTATAACCACCTGGTTATAAGGGCAAACACCTGCTGTGTTTCCCTCGGGCAATGCATGTGCCAGTTGCAACTTTTTCTTTAGTTTGGGCAATTCCTTATCACCAGAGATTTCACGGCAGTCTGCCCCTTGCAGCTGGTTACTGTAAAAAGAGAAAACCAAAAAACGTAGATCTTCATCTCCATTTTTAAAAAAAACAAAAAGAAAAGGGGGTTTGTGTCAGTTACTTTGAACCATGGACCATACTGAAATCCAACCAGTCTGTGGTTTTGTCTATTTATTTTACATAATTGCTGTTGTGAAAAAACACTCCCCAGCAATTATATAAAATAATGGCTGGGTAGGTGTGTAAAACTCAAATTTTACACACATCCTCAGGGTGGATGCCTTAATAAATGCTTTGAGCTTCACTCTTGGGGTTTATGTGGCATCCCACTCCATTGGGGGGTGTAAAATGATCATTATAACCCTCTACCCGCCATTATTCACTATGTAATTCAGAGGAATGGCAGGATCCAAAGAAAGTTTCTTTAGGAGGGGCCTCACCAACACTCTTTTTAGAGCAGTAGGGAAAACTACCTTCCTCAGAGATGACCGGACAATCTCTGAGATCAGACACAGTGCCCATGTGCAGCAAATAGGCAGCAGGATGAGCCCTGGGTCCAACTGACAGTAAGTGGGACACAGTCAAGTGGTCATCCAGAACACATTATCCAAAACTGGAAAAACTCCTCCCAAGTCCCAAGATGTCTGATTGCCTTGGCGCTAGTCAGAACTAGCACTGCCAGACCATGACAGGCAACTTGAGGACATCCCGCTATGAATAGAGAACACCTTGGAGATGAAGAGCTGATTAAATTCATTCCAATCCTCAGCCCAAAAAATGTTCCTGGATTGTAGACATCATGTTTTAATCAGTCTGTCCACAGTGCAGAAAAGTTGAGCTGATTGGTTCTTCATCACAGCAATCACTCTTGATGGGAAATCTGTCTTTTTCGGTGTGATTGCCCACTGATACTCAGCATAGTAAGTTTTGAATGCAAATCTGTTCTTTTGGTTTTTGAAAATCTTTTGATTGAATTTTCTCATAAATATGAACAACAATCAACATAGTACAACAATGTACAACAGAGCAAGAGACATCATATTACTACAATTACACAGAATGTATTTTATCACAGATACTGAAAGAAAAATTAGAGCACACGGACAAGAATAAATACGGTTCTAAATTACTAAAGTTGTAAAAACTAACATTCAAAAAACTGTGATTGCTCCAACCTCTTTCTCTTAGTCATTAACTGGCTCAGCTCTTCACAATACCATGGGAGCAATGGTTGGAAATAAAGGGATAACCCCAGCAGTGTGCTATGGAGTCAAGAGGGGTGATAAGAAAGATATTATAGTTCTCCACAGCTTCTGCCTATTATACCTGATAGATCCAAACCTGCCAAGACCTAGCAAAGCTCCAGATTTTTTTAAAGGCCGAAATGGACCATCTCCACTAGGGGTTGGGGGGGCACATGGAGGACCTACATGGCATGATCATCTAACCAAATAACTGGATCACTTGACATTGCTAATGTCATGATGTGACAGGAAGACCAGATTCATGGCATAACCCAGCTGGTGGGTTCCAGTGGCCTGCTCCCAATTCTCTAATGCATGCTGAGTAAGAGGGGCACTGATTAAAATATATTTTTCTGTTTTATTTAATCTCTATGCATCATATACTATAATCTATATTTACTAAAGCCATATATAGCAACTGGCCACATCTACATAACTCAGTGACTGGTAGCTGGAAGGCGTACTGTTTTTGAATGCAGTTTTAAAACTAGGTAAAAACATTTTATTAAAATGATTTATTTATTTTTTATAGTTGATCTATTTTATAAGTGAAATATGATTCTCCAGGTGTGGGTTTGTACTTGATCAACCACACTTCCAGGTACTTGAAGGCACTTGTCTGCAATTTGTGCCTCATAATGAAGGTATTATAAAGCATCCCGCACACTGATATGTCTTATTGCATATGTGTTAAAAAAACTGCGTTAGTCCAGCATTCTTCTAAATAATCTTTACTAACAATTTAACTGTTTTTTGTCATGGAGCTTTTATTTAAAAAATGCAATAAAACAGAATAGCATGTTGACATTAGATAGCACTTTTCACACACAAATTATCCCCATGTGTTTAGAATGTTAGCACATTATATTGTGGTAGCATAGAAACTGCATGGAGACAAATACAGTAATCACTAAGTACTGTACATACCAGCATTTTTATATCCACTGCCAATTGCATTAGGAATATTTAAATTTGAGGGGCACTGCCAACCTACCTTAGGCCTCAAACTGTCCCTAGTTTAAAGTACACATTTTATGATTGTTCACATTCTGCAGAATGTGGTGCTGTAGCTTGTAGTTTGATACTGATCTATTTTTTTTTGTCTTTTTAATAGTGAAAAATGCACTGTCCATCACACTGGTGTTACGACACTAAAATGTGTCAGTTTTCATTCCTAAATCAAGTCCCATTGCATCTTGTTCTGGACTTGGGAACACACTTAACCCATTCTAGCAATTCAAGATGACACAGGATACCTGGCCTGGTGGAGGTGAAGGATGAGGTGCTGGATGCCTTACCTCGTGCCATGCCAGTGACCCATGTTTGGGAGCACATGAGGGCTGCCGGGGGTCGGCAGGAGAGAAGAAGACTGGAGCATGTGTAGATGGCTTACCTTCTCCTGGGGAGGTAGGGAGGGTAGATGGGCACAGTGTTCGGGTGCCTTCCTGTGGTAGAAGAGAGATACTCTGCCAGCAGCCTGCTTGAAGAGGGTAGGTGGAGCATAGCAGACGTCAGCAGAAATGTGCATGGGACCATGCATGGCCCTCCACTGGATGTTATTCCACGTTCATGCCTGTCTAGGGGAGGGCTAAGTGGTGGAACCACCAGAACAAAGAAAAAACCCTGGGGTGTTGGTAGGCGACAGCTCGCCTTGGCTCCCACACCTACTGCTGGACCTCACCCACCTGAGTCCCAGTCCTCCATGCACCACCAAGCCTGGATGAAATTAGATGTCTAGGGCACCTGTAGGCATGGTGGCCCCACCCTGGGAGGTAAGCCAGAGGGTCTCTCACCGGGCAAGGTAAGGTGCTAATGGAGGGAGGGAACCCAGGGATGGAGAGGTTTCAGGCTGGGTGTAAGAAAGCCAGGATGTCACCTGAGAGAGGCCACCTCCCCAGTGACCAGAGGGAAAAAGAATAAAAAATAAAAAGAAAGATGCAGCAGGAGGTGAGAAGGCTTTTGCCACAAGAGTCTGCTTTGTTTGGGGATGTTCCTAATGTTCGTCAAGTATGGAATAAAAGTAGATCAAGTGAAGGATGTGAAGCAAAGCAAGGTTGAGTATAACCATTAGCGTGCATCTCAGTTTTACTGTGAAAGGAGGCAGGTTAAACAACCGGCAAAACCAACGAATTTTGAAATGGTAAGCAATCATAAAATGTGGGTTTTCAACTATAAATAGTGCGATGCAAAAAGAGTTGACAGTGTCCCTTTAAGGGAAGTGTGTTTATTTATTTATTTATTCGGAAGTACACCTTTGAGGACAAGTGCTCTTTTACAAAAAGGTTCCACCTCATTGAGCAATTATGCTAATTTCAAACATTTAAATGTAGGAGAATGCTGATCCATCCAAAGCAGTTCACACAGGAGCATTGTCAAAAGCAATAAATACAGGGTGAATTCGAGTAGTAGCAAACCAAATGAGGAAGATCAAGAGCAGCTCCAGAGGAGCACTGTCAAGGAGAGAGCAAGCAGAATGCGTACTTTTATAATGGCATATGGTTACAGGTTGTCAAAAGATCAGCTAAAGCTGTTACATAAACAACAGGAATATCCCATACTCTCCAGAAAAGACCTTGGTAACAGAAAATTCCCACTAGGCAATCACAGGTAATGGGCCAAATGAACTTTGGTCTAACATCTCATCTAAATGATGACACCACCCACAGTACTCTGAGGTACCTCTTTGTTCTGCATTTTAGTTTTACTGTTGGGTATGAGAGCAGATCCTCTGTGTGTGGCTTGAACCTGCAGTCTTTTTTTCTAGAGATGAGTGGGATACCACCAACTGAAGCATATAAACAGAAACAATCCCTTTATAGTATATGGGTAGGGCTTATTGTGTATGGAGAACAAAAGTTTTCTAAATCTTGTTGTAGGAGAGTTCAAAGCTCAAAAAAGTTGTTGTACTATCATTCTGACGTCACATCGATAGTACAACAACTTTTCCCCCTTGAGCTCCTACTTGATTGGTGGAAACAGGCAGAGATTCAAAATATACATACTAAAATGGTGGACTCATTTAGCGAGTGGTCGGGCAAGCAGACAGTTTGGACATGGTCTGCCATAACCGGCTCTGTGTGTGTCAAAAATATCAATTTGCAGGGTTTTTTTTTTTTTTTTTTCTTTTTTCTTTTGTTTTACAAAATGTCTGGCACAGTGCTGGTGAGAGCAGAGTTGGACCACAGTGAGGAGTGGGGATGTGACCGGAACATGAGTGCGTAACTGCAGTGAGGAGGACTGGTATCTTGGGGGAACAGGACTCAAGCAAGGACCAGTGCAAGACCAAGAACAAGATATGAAGCTTGTGTTCATTTTGGAAGAACCATATACTATAAAAACAGTGGAAGGTCGCCCGTTCACAATGAAGTCTGTGTTTATAACTCAGGAGTCGATGATGCCAGAGACCTCTCTAGCTTTGCTCTCGAGGTCACTATGACGTCATCAACTCCCTCACTGGAAACACAGCCTTGTTGTGGATGGCCGCCCATCTACTATTCTATATATAACAATCTCAGCTACCTTTCTGCCTGTTGTCAAAACCCAGTCACATTACTTTAAGTAAAGTCATACAAAGTCAGTACCTTTTTCATTGCTTACAGTCTAGTAAGTTAACTACCAGATACAATTAAAATCACATTGAAAACCAAAATGAAATACTAAGAAGCCATAAACAGTTACAGCCCATAGACTGTTCCACTCCTGGAGTCTCACATAACAAGGAGACTTTCCCTCCATCAAAGGGCAGGGCCGTTTGTCCTGGGCAGCCCTCTCTCAAGGTGCCAGCAGTTAGGTTTAACCACTGGGAAGGGGAGGAGAGAGAAAAGGGGGAGCGGGGGCAAAGATGATGGGCAAACTGGGGGCTGGGCCACAACAGGAGTTGGGAGTCAAGGACTGGACAAGGGAAGAGAGAGAGAGAGAACAGGAAGGGGGGAAGCAATAAAAGGGGGCTCCCAGCACAAGCACTCTTTCACTTGCTGGAAAGTAAAACTGCTAGGAGCTTTCTGCTTACACATGGAGCCCTTTCAATCCAGCACTTTTGGTTGGCATTTGTTTTGTTTGTATTTGCACTGTGATTTTCATGCTCAAAATAGCCCCCTGGTTGTGAGTAACGAACAGCATTTGGGGAGCAGTGGCTGAGTGCGAGCTGCAACCTCCATTCCATGGTGCAGCGAGTTCAGGACCTGAGAGTGGGGGAGCTGCGAGCTGCATTTCTCTTCTGCATCTGAGTATGAGTGGCATTGTCATGTGAATTACGATCTGGGCAGTTTTGTGACCAGCGAATTGGATAACCGAGAGGCAGGCTTCCTGGGAGGGAACATATCTGCATCCCCCTTTCAGGACCAGGTTGGACAACTAAGGCTGCCTCTTCAGGACTACTGGTGTGGGTAAGAAGTTAAAAAAAAAAACATGAAGCTGGGCTGTAGCACAGCATCTAGGTCCACCTGCGAGTACGGGATTCTAAACAGCATATCAGCGGGACCATTTTTGATCAAAGGGAAGGCATTGAGAAGTGGAAATCTGTAGTCGGGGGTGTGGGGAGGGAGGTTTTCAACATTGTGATGCCCTAGTTACCATGAGTATTATCTAGGAGAAAGTCCCTTACATGTGTAAGGCTGAAATGCATGGGCAAGTCATGTTTAAGTATCACTTTAAAATATGGGGCAAAGACTGCAAATACCATGCCCAGTCAGTGCTGGGGTTACAGCTTATGAGTTTGGCAAGGCGGGGAGCCGGGGGGGGGGATTGCATCTCAGGGAAGTCACGTGGTGGTGGCCATTTTGTTTGTGAAAATCCAGCCTCAGGGCAAAAAAACAATTACTCGGGTGCATGATGTGGCAAGTTGACGCAACTTACGTGCAACTTTGTGGGGCTCTTTCATTAACAAGTCCAAAAATAATTATAGGGGGAGGACAGGGCATGTGGCATCCTGACCTCACACCTCACATGTGTTTGTCACAGAGAAGTCGTCCAGCTTCCCTGTGTTTCCAGGCCTCACTGGTCAACAAGCTTTAGCTTAATTTTACTCCTTCAAACAAATAATAAGCATAATCAATATGGGAGCTGTTAATCAGTAGTACACTAGCAGGGTTTCTGCTTCTTATCCCAAGTGTACTGAGTTCAAATCCTACTAAGGTGAACATTTTCCAGAGGAGTGCTGCAATCTAGGGGGGAAGTTTGGAGAGCAAGCAGGGTTTCTCTTCCAAAAAAAAAGGGATAAGGGCAACAAAGGCACAGTTTTATCCAGCCTAGTGTACCCTAGGATGCTAAGTCAACATTGAGCATTGATTTTTTGTAAGAAATGTGTTAATTTTCATATGAAGCTATAGTATATGCATGGTGCATGGGACCTGGGAAGCCCCCCCTCCTCCCCAAAAATATTTAAATGTGATAGCGTGGGAGACTGAGTAAACTTGGAGAGCCCTATGTAGTCCATGTCCACAGTAGGAGGTGGTAAGCCCATCACTGGGAAGCACAATCCAGAAAGTAAAAAAGATTAATAAATAAATAAATATATAAATAATAATGAATAAACAAATCAATGAGGGTAACATGGGCATGGCCCGAAGACTGTCACAGAGTGGCAAAAGGGGGCATAACAAAGGAAAAACGAGCACCCCGCAGGCCATTTCACCAATGGTGCAAATCAGTCTTTTGTGTTGTTCACAGCATTTTCTTACAGATATTTGGGATGGTGCCTAGGAAAAAGACATCTAAACAGGAGGCTATGAGGCAGTGGACACAGATGATGGAGCAAACTAAGAAACTCCTGGATGCCATGGAGGAGGAGAAATGGGGAAGAAGCCTGGTAAATGGGGGAGAAAGAGGAAAGAAGGGGAGCAACTGGAGTAGGGAGGGGGTCATGGGGAGGTAAGAGGCCAGCCCATGGTGATTTGGCACTTACAGCACTGAGTGAGCCATGGCCTGCTCCCTCCCCAGCCCCAATTCCACCACTGGCCAACCCTCCAGCTGGAATCCCCCTACCGGTGCTACCGCCCCCACTACCAGACCCATCCATGGTACCACAGCCCATGCCCCTTCTGAAACACCATTACCAGTGGACACAGCAATGGCAGAGGCACCGGGCCGCTCCCGAGCAGGTACGTTGGAAAAGGTGGAGGAGGGGAGTATAAAGGAGCACATAGAGCAAATGCTAGGAGCCATGGGGGAAAGTGGGGTTGCACAGATGGAGAATGTGCTGGGGGACATTAAGAAAGGAAAAGGGGAAATAAGCCAGGTGGATCCCGCAGCCGGGCATGCCACTACCCATCACAACCTTGAGATGGACCTACCAGGGGTTCGCCTAGGCAAACATGTTCCATTGGCCACCAAAGAGAAGATCTGGAGGGAGGAATATATGGACATGTTCACCTTGGCAACCAAGGAGAGTTTCAAAAAGCATGAGGAAAGGGAGAATATCATGGAAAAAGGCATGGCCGAGGCGGTCATGCTATTGGGAAAGAAGGAAGGGGACAAAGGTGAGAAGAGGAAAACATGGGACACATGGATGGTGGGTTTCACCCATTACAGTGTGAAAGTGTAGGAAAAGAGGTAAGAATTAGTGAGACCATTGCTGGCCTACTTCCTGATTGTGCATAGTGCATGCAAGATGCGGGGATGAGCAAACTGGATCCAGTACAATGAAATGTTCCAAACCCGCATGTCAACAGATGGGGGTGTACATTGGGATACATGGCAGTTGGATATTTGGTTTGAGACGATGACAGTACCTGGGGGGGCAGAAGGTGACTGGGGCAGGTCCATGAACCAGGCCCAAAAGTGCAGATGGGGTTTTAATAGGGCACACTGCTCTTGGCACAACTGCAGATTCCAACACGCATGCTCCAAATGTAGTGGTAGTCACCAGGCATGAAAGTGCAGGACCTACCCAGCAAGCTCCGGGGGGTCAGCATACAATCAGCAGCCCTTCCGGGGGACCCCTTGGAACAGAGGGGATAATGGAGAATAGCTAGTCGAGGGAGGGGTTCAATGGGGGAGTGTGGAGGGGACCCAGTTTTTAACTAGGCAGGACACAAGGAGAAGAAGGGGAACAGGGAGTGGGATTGGCACAAGGAAAAACTGCAACCTGGGATTTACCCCAGTAAAACTGGCAGTACTGGAAGCCTGACTGATAGGCTATCTGGATGAGAGGGTGGCAAGAACCTTGGCAGAAGGTTTCAGTAAAGGGTTTAGCCTCTGCTATAGGGGGCAATGTGTAGCAACACAGGTGAAGAACCTGAAGTTGAGTGAAGGGCCCATTCTTGGATCCTCCATTGCTCAATCTCAGGGTCTCCCCACTGGGGCTGGTACTTAAGAAACAGCCAGGTGAATTCAGAGTGATTCATCACCTGTCCTACCTGGCAGGGGAGTCAGTAAATGACTGTATTAGTGAGAGGGACAGTAAGGTGTCGTATGCAATGTTTAATAAGGCGGTAAGGTTGATCAGGGTGCAGCAAACACCATGGTTAGCGAAGACAGACATTGAGTTAGCCTTTTGCTTGCTTCTGGTAAGACCAGAGGACTGCAATCTGCTAGGCTTCCAGGTAGGGGATGACTACTATTTTGATAACTCCATGCCAATGAGTTGTTCGATTGCATGCACGGCTTTCGAGACATTCAGCACTTGGTTGCAGTGGGTATTCCAGACAAAATGGTGAGCAGGAACAGTCCTGCATTATTTTAATGATTTCCTACTGATTGGGGAGGGAAGCTTGGAGTGAAGAGAATGCTAGATCAATTTGGACTCATGTGCCATACCTTGGGGGGTGCCGCTGGCACCAGATAAAACCGAATGGCCTAGCAGACGCCTGGAATTTTTGGGAATAGAATTTGACAACTTCTGTTTTTTATGACTGCCTCAGGACAACCTCCTATGCTTGAGGGAGTTGCTAAAGGTGGTCAGAGGTCACAGGAGGGCTCCCCTTCACATGGTACAGCAACTGACAGGGCACCTGAATTTTGCATGTCGAGCCATAGCGCCAGTGCGGGCGTTTACATGTCACCTTGCGCAGGCAATGAGTGGGGCTACCAGACCACAGCATTGGGTCAACATCAAAAAAGGAATGAAGGATGACCTAGAGGTTTGGGAACATTTCCTGGACCAGCACAATGGTGTCATATTTTTGCAGGATGAGTGGGTCTTCAACACAGACCTGAAGCTCTACACTGACACATCTGGGAGCCTGGGGATGGGGACATATTTCAAAGGAAAATAGATGTCGGAACCCTGGCCAGAATGGTGGATCTGCCAGGGCCTGGGAAAGGATATCACATTCCTGGAAATATTCCCAATATGGGTAGCTACGATGGTATGGGGAGAGACCTTGGGGAAATGAAAGGGTTACATTTTGGTGTGACAATAGGGCAGTGGTGGAGGTATTAAACAAGCAAACGACTAGATCAGAGATGGTCATGAGAGTGGTGCGGCAACTGGTATTACAGGGACTGAAGCTAAACTTATCCTTTAGGACGAGGCACATTGAAGGGGCATGGAACACCATAGCTGATAGCCTTTCCCACTTACAGAGGTGGAGCAATGTAACAATCTCAACTACCTTGCTGTCTGTTGTCAAAACCCAATCACATTATTTTAAGTAAAGTCATACAAAGTCAGTACCTTTTTCATTGCTTACAGTCTAGTAAGTTAACTACCAGGTGCAATTAAAATCACATTGGAAAACAAAATTAAATACTAATAAGCCATAAACAGTTATAGTCCATAGACTGTTTCACTCCTGGTGTCTCACATAACAAGATACAACACAATTCATACTGTCAACCTGGACAATAAAATAGCAGCAGAATGTGTATGGAGTCTGTCCTTTTTCAAATTAGTAAGCAGACAGCTGAAGACATTCCACCCAAAGTATACCCCTAGTAGGGACAATATGGAAGAAGGGGTATCTACTCCAGACTGGGGTGTCATCATAAAATTGTAAAGAAAAATACAACATACCTAGCAATTATGAATACAAAAAAATATATATTATCAGTAGCTCATGAATATTAATATGACCATTCTGGAAGCTATGGTTTGTTTATTCTGAAAATTAAACTGTGTAATTTTCACAGTAACTAAGATTACTAATGTCAAATGTTCATGAAAGAAAACATTTTGTTACTTCTGAAAGAGCCAAACTTACCTTTCCAATTGTACTCTTAAGACCTCGCAGACACAGACAATACTTTTGTCATATTATAAACCTGTTTTCTTTCTTAGATAAGGCTGCATACATTCGTAAAGGCTCTCTAAGGGATAAAAGTCAATATTTTATGCATTCACAATATTTATGCTGATCCATGGCAGCCAATTGGCTCCCAAGAGTGCATCACTCCAAACACCTTATTACTTCTTCACTGGGGATAGGGATCAGAGCAACTTGAGTTTCCTTCTTGGTTTGGTATCTGCATATTAAGGTAAACTAACCAGATGTAAGATAATGTTTATAGCGCTACCTACAGGACACATTCCTTAACCAGTGTAAATCAATTTACTACAGTTTTTTGCAAGAATCAGTGCTTTATTGCTAGGGAAAGTTTATATTTAAAAATGAAAACACTGACTTTGCATCTTTGTTGTTATTGTGTTTTCCTCTTTGGCTATTCAAGAAATAAATAGTGCCAAACCAATACATTTGTGCTGATTCATTCCTCCCTCTAGGCTGTTACACTGTTAAAAAAAATGATTGCAAGTCACCTACAACTGCGTATTAAGTGATAGTTTGTAATTGGCAGCTTCAGTGACGAGAACCACGAATTGCTGAAATATTATCTTGTTATGTTCATTTATTATCTAGCAGTTAAAAAATAAATATGCTGTGCATTAATTTGCAACTTTCTAGTTCTGTTTGATTTCATTTACAGCTATAACATGGAAGACTAACTCATCTTTAGCAGTACTACAAACATGCAGTATATTGTTGGTTTTATAAACTACATATTAGCTCTTGTCAGCTGGGTGAAATAATTGTGTCAAGTTAGGAAACATTTTGTGACAAGCAAAACTATTAATTATAGGTGAATACTTCTTCAAACCCAATCTCTCACTTTGCTCTTTCTCCTCTGTGCAACCAGCTGCCTTGCAAAAGCAGATGGATAGCTGTAGCTCCTTATAACAGAATAGCCCAAACAGCTATTTATTCTTTGACAAATATTTTTTTAAGTAATGTATGTGTAATTAAAAAAGAACTAAAATGAAAAATTATTAATTTTCCACTGTGTGAGTATAAAGGACATGTCACATGTTACACGCCATTTATTTTCATGTAACCAGCATTCTTTGGATCGATGGCTGCAGCCACCAGTCCCTTGCCAACTAAACCACTCCTATGAACCAAATCCAGCAGCAATTTATAAACTGCAAAACCAAATTCACCACCATCTTGGCCTTGGAATTAGCCTGTTCCATTGCTACAGCAAACTTACTGTATAGTATCCTTTCTCAAATGCACATAAACAGAAGCCTGGTTTTCATTCAGATCACTTTTTGTGTTGCATGCACGCATGTGCAAGAAACACATTGCTTCAGTAGGGTCAGTTAATGAGCATGCCACTGTGCTCAAATAAACTCACATCACAATCAGCTGTGTTCTGTTAAAACATTAGTCTGCAGCTGTTAGGGAGCTTAGCACGTTCTTCTCCCTGCCTGCTGGCTTGTCTCCCACTGCTGATCCCACACTCTCTCTCTCTCCCTCTCCCTCTCTCTCACACACACACACACACGCATGCATAGAGGGGGGCTGACCCTGACCTTGTCCCCCTCGTTAAGATGCTATCAATAGAAATAAAGATGCCCTTTAATTTTAATGCTTACTTGTGCACTTGCGCAAGAAACATTTCATCACAGCTTAGGAGAGAAGTGGGGTTTTGGAGGTGCGGCACTGTGGGAGCCAATAGCCCCAGTGCCTTTTGAGGCTTGGCCTGCTTTCCCCAATGCGGTGGTATGCTGCTGCTGACACTAGTTCAGCCAGCGTGCCACCACCTTGAAATAAATCCATGCTGCAATGAGGGAATGACCTGTCATTGCAGGGCGGTACCTTGCTGTCCCTGACCCAGTTCATTTGCCAATGGGGGATACCACTGCCCGTTGGCATACTGAAACCCCTTCCCCCATTTGTTGTGTGCTGAGGGGATGCCCAATCCCCCCTCAGCATCATGCGCCCCCCAACAGTCTTTCTTTGCCGATGGGGGGCCCAGTCCCCATCGGCTTCAGTCCCCCCTTTCCAGTTCAGTTTGCTGATGGGCCACTCCTGATCAGCATAATGTCCCCCATTTGTTGTGTGCCGAGAGAGTGCCCAATCCCCTTCGGCTCTCCCCCTCTCAGTATGTGCTGACAGAGGTGCTCAATCCCCCATTGGCTACAGCCCCCCCAAAAAAGAAACACTCAGGTGGCACGCTGGGAGCCCACCCCAGTGTGCCAAATGTCCCTGTAAAAAAAAAAAGTCCCACGTTGTATTTTTTTTTTAAACCTGTAAAACAGAAAACAGTCCCTCGTTGAGTTCGGTTGCCCCTCCCTCAACCCGCACCCAACCTCTACACACCCTGCCTTTCCCACACTGCCCTCACCCCAAACTTACCTCCAGAGCCCAGTGTGATGATCTTCAGTGGACCGGGAACACATCTGCCCTCTTCAAAGCCGATCACGAACTGAAGAAATGCCGGTAAGCTGTATAATGGCATAAACAGGTTTTTTTCAACTTTGGTGCATATCTCAGACATTTTTGGGAATTTTGGCAACAAATTTTCATCCTGGGGTTATTGGGACTTCTCCTCATGAATTCTGTCACTGTCTTGGCATTATGCAGTCCCAAAAGGTAATTTCACGGTCACTGCGCAGAATCACCTTTCGGGACTGAGTAATGAAACAACAGTGCCAGTGTTCATGAGGTGGGCTCTCAAAAAGTCTATGTTGCAGATTTGGTGGAAAAAATCCAAAAAATTACTGTTTTACGAGCTTGTGTTGTGCAGTTTCCAATCATGCTTGTACTTTTGTGAATTTGTAATATTTTCACTCCAGATTTTCAACACTGGCATTTTCCACACCTCCTTATGAACAGTACAGCTGTCATTTTCCACATCCTGACCGAAATGTGTTTTCGCACTTCTGGAGCAGAATAGCGTGGTCACTGTGGGAAATCAGTGTTTGGGACACATTAAGAAAACCACAGTGACACTGTTCATGAGCAGAGGTCCTAAAATGCCTATGTTGAAAATTTGGTGACGAAAGTCCATAAAATGACTGTGCTATAAGCATGCATTGCACAGTTTCCATGCATGCTCATAACTTCATGAATTTGGTGACAAAAGTCCATAAAATGACTGTGTTACAAGCGTGTGTTACACAGTTTCCATGTATGCTAGGATGTGTGCAAATCTGTAATATTTTCACTCCAGATTTTCAACATTGGCATTTTGCCACACCTTCTTATGAACAGTGCAGCTGTCATTTTTCATATCCTGCCCCAAATATGCATTTGCACATCTGGCGCACAATGGTGCGGATGCTGTGGGAAATTAATGTTTCGGACAGATTAAGAAAATCATAGTGACAGTGTTCATGAGCAGAGGTCACAAAATGCCTATGTTGAAAATTTGATGAAGTAATTTCACTAAATGACTGCAGTACAAACATGTGTAGTCCAGTTTCCGCTCAGAGCATTTTCAATATTTTCACTACAGATTTTCAACATTGCCATCTCTTCACACCTCTCTATGGATGGTACAGCTGTCATTCTTCACATCCTGCCTGATCTGTGTTTTGGCACATCTGGCACAGAATGGCACAGTTGCTGTGGGAACTCGAAGTTCGGGGCACATTAACAAAATCACACTGCCACTGTTCATGAGAAGAGGTCCCAAATGCTTTCATGAGGTGGGGATCACAAAAAGGCCATGTTGAAAATTTGTAGTGCAAATACCAACACATGCCTGGGGCATTAGAGTTTCTAACCATAACATCACACCCCATACAGACTGACAGGCATCACAGATGTAACTTTGGATCACCTGCTGTAATGCTCATGCCATCCCACCCCCACCCTGAAGCCAGTGACAGGCATCGAGATGTGCCTTGCACTCTTCAGCCCCAGACTTCACCTCATTCTCCCCTACTGCACCCATGTCAGTGAATGTCCTTATGAAATGGGGTGACTGTGAAGCCGAGCACCCCAAGGCACACCTCAACACGTGTCAGTGTCTACAGGATAGGGTGAGGTGAAATTCCGTGAGCATTATGGGCAACGACTCACAGGCACACCCCAATGCCTGTCCATCTCTGCAGGGTGGAGGTGGGATTGGCGTGAGTTCAATACTTCACTGCCACTCCTATTCTGCATCTGTCTCACTCCTGCATGTCCAATGCTAATACCAGTAAGCAAACATTCAGCATTGATATCTGCTTGTTTATTTTGTTGTTTACGTTGTCTGACCTCAGAGTCCAGAGATGCTGCAGTTAAGAAATCTTTTGTCAAATAGTGTTTTTATAACCTTCAAGATGGAATTTATTACTCTGGCAGTGGAACTCAAAGATGTTGCATCTCCCACATTGAAACATCCCTTTGGGAGTGGGGGTAACCACAGCCAATATGTCATTTTACTCCACACTCCAAAGAATAAAGCTTCATAACATAACTGGTTATTCAAACTGAGCAGTTGTTTCCCCAGGTTTATAGCACCTGTATGCATCCCAGTTTTGTTTACATACTATATTTTAAAATTGGTGAGTAAATTACTCCTACCTGCCATGATTATCTAGAGCATTGTTGACAATTGGTCAATTCTCATCTAGAAAAAAACTGCATTGTTTTTAAAAATGTACTCCTCACGCCACTCTGTCCAGACATTTGTGCGAATCTGAATTTGGTTTTACTCACCTCACTTTCAAAATGAGGAGTACAATAATTTGGTGCATATCTCGCCCATTTTGGAGAATTTTTTCACCAAAGTTTCAACATGGGGTTCTTGGGACCCCACCTCATGAACTCAGTCACTGTCATTTTATTTGGTCCCAAAAGGTGATTTCGCAGTCAATGCATGGATCCACCATTCGGGACCGATTAATGAAATGACAGTGTCACAGTTCATGAGGTATGCCCCCAAAAACCCTATGTTGGAAATTTGGTGAAACAATTCCCAAAATGACTGTTTTATGAGCATGCATTGCACAGTTCCTACGCACACTCTTAACTTTGAGAATTTTTAATATTTTCACTCCAGATTTTCAACATTGCCATTTTACCACCCTCCTTATGAACAGTACAGCTGTCATTTTCAGATCTCGCCTAAATGCTTCGATATGAAGCGACAACGGCGAGTCGGTAAAAGCAAAATCAATGTTGAGACAGAGTAAGAAAATGACAGTGATGCTGTTCATGAGCAGAGGTCTTAAACTGGCTATGTTGAAAATATGGTGCCAAAAGTCCATAAAATGACTGTGTTATGAGCGTGCATTGTGCAATTTCCACGCACCCTCGTAAGTTCATGAACTCGTAATATTTTAAGTCCAGATTTTCAACATTGGCATTTTTCCACACCTCCTTATGAACAGTACAGCTGTCATTTTCACACCCTGGCTGAAATGTATTTTCACACTTCTGGCACAGAATAGTGTGGTCACTGTAGGAAAGCAGTGTTCGGGACAGATTAAAAAATCACAGTGACACTGTTCATGAGCAGAGATCCAAAAATGCCTATGTTGAAAATATGCTTTAAAAAAATTTCCAAACTAATTACATTACGGGTGTGCGATGTGCAGTTTCTATGCACGCTCGAGACTTCACCAGTGTTTTATATTTTCACTCCAGATTTTCAAAATTGCCATTTTTTACACCTCCTCATGAACAGTAAAGCTGTCATTTTTCACATCCTGTTCGAAATACGTTTTGACACCTGTGGTGCCAAATGGTGCAGTCACTGTGCAAAATCACCTTTTGGCTAATGAACTGATAGTGTGTGTCACTGTTCATTCGGAAGGGTCACAAAAAGCCCATGTTGAAAACTTGGAGTAAAAATACTTAGAAACAATCAGGGCATTAGGTTTTTCGATCATAATGCCCTACCCTGTAGGAACTGACAGGTGTCAGGTGTGTGACTTGGGATTGTCGACAGTAATGCTCATACCATTCCACTCCCACCCCCACCCTGCAGCCAGTGACAGGCATCGAGATGCACCTTGGACCCTTTGGCCCCAGAGTTCACCCCATTCTCCTATGCTGCACCTATTTCAGTGTATTTCCTTATGGAATGAGGTGAATGTAAAGTCCAGACACCCCAAAGCACACCTTGACACTTGTAAGTATCTGCAGGGTAGGGTAAGGTGAAATGTTGGGACCATTATGTGAGGCAACCCAAAGGCACACCACAATGTCTGTCCATCTCTGCAGGGTGGGGGTGAAGTTTTTGTCAGTTCAATACTTCACAGCCATTCCTATACCGCATCTGCCTAACTCCTGCACTTCCACTACTAATGCCAGCAAGCAACATTCGGCATTGACAAATACTTGTTATTTACACTTACAGTGCTTAATTCCACTTTATGTTCTCCCTACAAACAGTCCCAACAATCTGGATCTCATAGATGTACAGCCTGTAAGTGGCCACAGGAGGAGATTAAAGTACAGTCTGTCTTCCCCCACGTCTTCCCCATGGGAGAAAAAAAACTGTTCAGCTATGCAACTATCCAGCACCAGCACACAAACTGGCAGATCATTCACACAGCTCCATGTAACATTTTCTGTTAATCGTTCTCCTGAGTGTGACCACTGATCACAGTTCTGGCTCTCAGTAAGCTTGCACTGCCAAATATGTCTCACTCTCTCTTTCCTAATAGAAATGTGCAAAGATGGCAAAATTTGCTTGGCAAATGAATCTACAAATTCCATGGCATTCTCGAAATGTGAATTTGTGAAATTCATGGAATCCGCAGATCATGAAGTGTGCAAGTTTGCAGTGATGTGCGAAATTTTCCAATAAATTCCACACTTTGTAGCAAAATTTCACTCTTCAAGGTGAAATTCCACAGAAAAGATGGCAAAGTGAGATCAGTGAATTTTTTGTGTAGGAGCACAGTTTTGCAGATTGTTCCACCCATCGTCTCCATAGCATATCAAATGTTGGTAGATGTTGGGCTATTTTGGCCGTTCATCTGTCCATATTTTAAATATTGTAAATATAAAGCATATATACCTTTTACTACCAACTATAAATTAAGTTTATGCTAAATCATATGAAATCTGTGTTCATACCTACAATGGATTATGATACCAATGCAGCACTTTTGTTTGTTGTTATTGTAGTTTGCATTTAAAATGTGAAAACTAAATAAAAAGAAATTTTGAACAGGGTTCGGGCCCTATTCCGCTCAAAGGTAATTGCACATCCAGGGCCCTATGCACTGTGTGGGTGGGATTATATGGAAAATGTACGTACCCCAACGGCAGAGCTGCGCACCCAAGGAGAGGTGCACACATGCTGGTATGCACAACTGGCATCCACTTTTCCACAGCTCCTCCCCCCCAGCATGTAGGTGCACAGTGGAGTGTTCCACAGCTAGGGTGCACATCCAATAGGATGTCCAGACCCAGTCCACGAGTGGATACCTTGTGCCAGCAGGGCACCGATGTTGGCCAATGGTGTGCTGAACATTGGTGACACAGGGGTGGCAGGAGCACATTTGGCCATCCCTGGTTCTCCCTGTGGCCCCCATTGGCTGGGACAGCATGTTGCAGAGGTCTGAAGTACCCCAACATACTCACTGCAACCAAGGGTGGCATCCTGGGGGGCACGTAACCCATATGGCTGGGGTCTGCCTGGTGTATGGTGTTCCCCCTGCACCCATCACTCCACACTTTTGTAAATGGTACAGAGTGTAGGCACACACCCCAACATGCCCCTAACATGCTGCTGTCCACATGGATGGGGGATCAACTTGGTGTATGGTGTGCCCCCTGCACCCATCACTCCACACTTTTATGAATGGTACAGAGTGCAGGCACACCACCCAACATGCCCCTAACATGCTGCTGTCCACATGGCTGGGGATCAACATGTGTCTGTACTGTGCCCCCCCCCCCAGTGAATGCTGCATGGGATCTGCGGGACCCCACTATGCAACATCTGGACTTCGTTATGCCAATGCACCTGGGTTACGTGGCACATGGGCATAGTGCATAGGGCCTACAGTGCATAAATTGCACATGCTGTAGATGGGGTGGAAATAAACTATTTATTACCATTTGTCAGGGGCAACACTATACTCATGGAAATAAATGGTTTATTTCCACCTACCCTTCATCCCTTATTTATTGAGTAATAACTTTCTGAAGTGGCCACATTGAATTCCTACCTGAGTCTGGCTAGACAATTAAACAAATGCTGTGGTAGTAGTTCTTTTTTTCATTGTGTGCTTTCTGGTATCTGAGTACCACAGGCCCTCTCGACTGAGTAGGTAATCAATTTTAGAATGCAACTGTGCTGCACTGAGGGGATACCCCTGAGATATGACAAATGTCTGACATTTGTTGCTCTTGACCTTAGATAAAACAAATGTAAAAGTCTGTATAAAGGACAACTTAGTGGGGCCTTGTCAGCCTACCCCCTACACAAGGGGTTCACTACAAATCAGCCTAACCCTTTCACATGGGGCACACTACAAATCATTGGTGGGACTTTAATGTACCAGGTTATGCATTGTTCAGGATGGATGGGGGTAAACAGGGGGTGGTAGCCTTGCATGTCAGAGAGGTTATAAAGGCAACAGAGGTGCAGAGTAGACAGGGAGAGATGATGCACTGTGGGTCACCCTTGAACCTGGCAATGGCATAGCAATATGCACATTGGTGATCTACAGGCCTCAAACACAGGCGGAGAAGGCTGGCAGGGAGCTAGTGGATGAAATACATGAGAAGGCAACTAAAGGTGAAGTTCTGCTGCTGGGTGATCTCAATATGCCAGATGTCAATTAGACCACCCAGGCAGCTGCGTCAACAAGGAGCAGAGGCATCCTAAATTCCCTACAGGGAGCAGGTCTCAAGCAGCTAGTGGTTGATCACACCAGAGACAGGGTAATTCAGGATCTAGTACTGACCAATGGGGACAGAATCCTGGGTTGTGCCTGAAACTAGTCATTGCTATGGCTAGTGCACTTACCCAGTAAACAAAAACTAAATAAAAAAATAAAATGTCCAAGTAGAAGGACAACTGGGGTCCAGCAACCACAACATAATGTGGTTTAGCATGGAGACAGGGACACAGTCAAGTCACACAAAAGTGAATGTTTAAGATTTCAGAAGACCCTGAAATTGGGATATGTATCAAAGTAGCCCTGGAGAAGAGGGAGGAAAGGGAGAGTTGAAGAGCAGTGGAGACACCTAAAAGGAGCCATGGTGGAAGTGATGAACTAATTTCTCTGACAGGTATCCAAAGGCAAGAAAAGAAGAAAGTTACTATGGTTCTTAAAAGAGGTGGCCAACAAATTAAGGGCTAAAAGGGCAAGTTTCAGGAAATTTTAGGAGACCAAAAAAGGAGGAAGATAAGAAAGTATACATGGAGTGTGTAAGCCTTAGACACTCTGGCCCAGATATTCAAAAGAGAAAAGTGCACCACACAAATCCCGATGTGCAGGAGTGCATCAGTAATGTATGCAGGCACAGGTGGGGGGGGCGTTCCCATGCATAACTTGCACAGCCCGATATTCAGCCCGGGATGTGCAGAGCCATGCATGTGCAACCCCTACCTGCTCCAGCACAAAGTTACGCCAAAAAAATGGAACATCTGATGGCCACCCACAGGTGAGCTGCCACATTGCAGGGCGCAACACGGCAGCTGCCACCTGTGGGTGGCCACCAGAGCTCCGGCTGCACCAGGCAGCGCCCCCCCCCCCATGCCCGATCGTGGGCATCTGTGACAAAGAATAATACACTGTCCAACATCCCTGGTGGTCCAGTGGACCGCTATCTGCCCAATCGCAGACATCTGTCAAAAACTAGAATAAGTTCCTATATCCCTGGTGGTCCAGTGGACCACTATGTGCCCGATCGCGGGCATCTGTCAAACAATAGATTAAGTTCCCATATCCCTGGTGGTCCAGTGGACCGCTATGTGCCCGATCACAGGCATCTGTCCAAAAAGAGAAAACCGTTCTATATCCCTGGTGGTCTAGTGGACCATGATGTGCTCAATCGTGGGCATTTGTAAAGCAACATATTCCAATATCCCTGGTGGTCAAGTAGTACCCCCACCCACTGTGAACCAACGGGCATGCAGCCCTACCGAGGTATCAGTTGGTGGGCGGCAGGGCGGCAAGCAGGAGGGGAGCTGTCACCCGCCGGCTGACGGGGGAGCGGGGCGGTGGGGCTCAGTGGGCAGGTGGGGTGGTACCACTTGACCACCAGGGATATTGGAATATGTTGCTTTACAAATGCCCATGATCGGGCACATAGTTGTCCACTGGACCACCAGGGCTATAGGAACTTATTCTATTTTTTAACAGATGTCCCCGATCAGGCACATAGCGGTCCACTGGACCACCAGGGATATAGGAGCTTATTCTATTTTTTGACAGATGCCCATGATCAGGCACATAGCGGTCCACTGGACCACCAGGGATATAGGACAGTTTTCTCTTTTTGGACAGATGCCCATGATCGGGCTGCAGGGGGCATTGGTCCCTGATGGCTGCTGCCAGGCAGGGTGCCAGGCACAAGTCATCGGGGATCAGCGCACCCTGCATGCAAATGGGCCATAATGACATGCAAATGGTCCCACGTGTGCCTTGCATAAATTATGGCCTCATTTGCATGTCAACTTTTGAATATTGCTGGTGCTGTGAATGGCGCAATGGCACTTGCGTTAGCGCATCTCCATGCTCCACTCTGGCCACTTGCACTGGTGCTGTGCCACTGCGCCATGCACACTGGGGGTGGCCAGGGTGCGATATTCAAAGCTGCTGAGCCATAGCGCAGCTAGGTTGAATATCGACCAGGCCACACCCCTGTGCAGCCAAGCTGATCTGCGCCCAAGCTTGTGCCACAGCCTGGCGCAGTTTGAATATCCGTCCCTCTATGTATATACAGACAGCTGCTGTGGGGCCATTTATGGCCCAAGGGTCACATGTTGTGCTCCCCTGGTGTAAGAGAAGCAGGAAAGTCTGTTAGGAGCATGAAGACAAGGGCTGAGGAAGGATTGGCACAGAAGGTGAAGAAAGGGGACAAGACATCAGTGAAGAAGAAAAGCTGGGGGGGGGAGTTTAAGGCTCAAAGGAGATGAAGGAGAGTGTAAGGAAGAGACCTAGAAAAGGCAGAAATACTGAATAAATACTTCTGTTATGTATTTATTATAGAGGGGAGGGTCATGGACCACATTTAGGCAACAGATACAAAGGAGGGGAAGAGGTAGACACCAGTTTATTCACAATAGAGAGAATCCTGCAGGAGCTCAGAAAACTGAAGGTGGACAAAGTAATGAGGTCAAATGGCATACACCCAAAGGTATTAAGGGAGATGCAAAGGGAGCTTGCAGCACCTTTGGCAGCCATGTTCACCAAGTCACTCAAGACAGGAGTGGTCCCAGAGGACTGGAAGAAGGAACTTGTAGTCCCTCTACACAAAGGCAGTAGTAGGGAGGAGGCAGGGAACTATAATCCAGTTAGCCTCACCTCAGTAGTGGGAAAGATCATGGAGGCACTGCTTAAAGAAAGAATACTGGCACATTTGGAATCCAATGATGCCCAGGATCTGAGGCAACATGGATTCACAGCAGAAAGGTCCTGTCAGATGAATCTGACATATTTATTTTGACTGGGTGACAAAGGCAGTAAACTGGGGAGTGGGCACTGTGGATGTCGCCTACCTCGATTTCAGCAAGGCCTTCAACACTGTCCTGAACAGAAGGTGGTTAACAAGATGGGTAGTCTGGTCATGTGGCACAAGGTGGTAGACTGGGTTATGAACTGGCTAATAGACAGGAGGCAGAGGATGGTGGTAAATGGGATCCAGTATGGAGAGAAGGGGGTGACCAGTGGGGTACCTCAGGGATCAGTCCTTAGGCCAGTCCTGTTTAATGTCTTCATCAGAGACATTACCTATGAACATACAAAAAAGCCAGCAGATACAGGCCTCAAGGTCTATCGAGTCTGCTTGATTGTGCAGCTAGCCCTCACCGTGCAGCTGCCCTACCCACCCTTCCCCTCTTCAGACTTACCTCCCCTCACTCGATCCCATCCCCCCCATAAAGACATCCACTGTGCTACAGGCTACTACCTCTTCAGGCAGAGTATTCCACTTGTCCATTACCCTCTCTGTGAAATACTGCCTCATAACTTCCTTCCTGAATCTTCCCCCCTCCAGTCTCAGCTGATGCCCCCTCATGACCCTCCCCCTTCTTATTTGGAAGATTCCTTCTGTACTAGTCTTGTTTATCCCCTTTCTGGACATTGCAGAAAGGCTGGAAGGAAAGGTCTGTATGTTTTCATATGATACCATGATCTGAAACAGGGTAGACACTCCATATGGAGTGAATAAAATGAGGAGGGACCTGGGAAAGCTTGCAAAAATGGTCTTAGGTGTGACATTTGAGGTTTAATTAAAAGAAATGCAAAATAATGCACCTGGGAAGAAGGGACCCTGGGGAGAGCTACAAGATGAGGGGGATTGCTGACTATCACCAAGGAAGAAAGGGAACTGTGGGTTATCATTTTAGATGACCTAGAGGTGTCTAAGCAGAGTACAAAGGCTGCAGGGAGGGCCAGTGGCATGCTGGGATGCATAGGCAGAGGTATCACTAAAAGGAGGATGGAGGTAGTGATGCTATTGTATAAAACACTAGAGAGGCCTTACCTAGAGTACTGTGTGAAGTTCTGGAAGCCGCACCTTCGTAAGGACATTGACAGGGTGGAGGTGGTCCAGAGAAGGGTGACTAAGATAGTACAGGGCTTGTACCAGAAATCATATGAGGAGAGATTACAGGATCTCAATATGTGTTCACTAGAGGAGGGCATAGTGGGATATGATAGAAATGTTCAAGCTCCTTAGTTGTATAAATAAGGTGCAGGGGGGAGATATCTTTCAATATAGGAGGAGTGAAAGAACAAGGGTGCAGGACATGAAATTTGAAATGGCAGGTTAAGGGGAAGAGTGAGGAAGTTTTTCTTTATGGAGTGGGAAGTGGACACATGGAATAGTCTGCCACAGGGGGTAGTGGGAGCAGGCACAGTGGAGAGATTTAAACATGCTGGGGACAGGCACAAGGGAACCTTAGTGTTGGGAAGGGGTGGTGGAAAGTTGCTAATCAGTTAGGGTCAGAAGCCACAAACAAGTGTAGGGCTTATGGGCAGACTGGATGAGCCTAGCAGTCCTTATCTTCTGACAATTTCTGTGTTTCTATCTTACATGTGGTGCTATGTGCTGGTTCTGGGTTTTCTAAGTGAATGGCATGTGTATGGTTTAGAGAGGTATGCAAAAACTAAACAGGCTGTTATCTCAGAGTGCCACCATTTGGTTCAACTGTTCCATCTCCTCCTATTGTTATAAAAAAAATTTGGATTCTAACCAAAATGTTCTTCTACTTGATCTCAGTTTAGTTTGGGGCTGATTTACAGGCCACCGTCTATTGCTAAACAGGATAATGATTGTGTCCTTGAATACATTTCCAAGTTGGATACAGCAGATGATATTCTGCTAACGGGTGACTTTAATTTACCTAACATTGATTGGTTAAAACTGAGTGGAAAAACAAATGTGGAAGTGAAATTCTTGGAAACAATGGACCAAATTGGAGTAGAACAGAAAGTACTATTACCAACAAGAGGTGAGAACATTCTAGATCTGGTTCTGACCAATATGGGGAATAAAATAAACAATATAACAACAGGGAGCTCACTGGGTAAGAGATATGGGGATGAGGGTGACAAATGACTTAAAATTTAGTACACATCATAGCTTGGTTGTCACAAAGGCAAACCAGGTATTAAATTGTATTTTTAGGCACATAGGCAGCAGAGACAGCAGGGTAATTTTACCCCTTTATCGAGCATTGGTGAGGCCACACCTTGAGTATTGTGCACAGGTATGGTCCTCATACAATAAAGTTGATGTTGGAAGGTTGGAAGGGGAGCAAAGAGAGCAGCAAAAAGAATTACAGGATATGAGAAATTACCATACCAGGAGAGATTGCATAAACTCAGGATGTTTTCCTTACAATACAGAAGACTAAGAGGAGATATGTGCATGATTTTTAGGGCTTTTCAGGATAAACAATTAAGGGAGAACTTGGGACTCAAAATAAGAAAAATCTATCTATTTGAACCAACAGGCCATATGATGCAATTAGAACAAGAAAAGAGGAACCCCCTAAAAAGGAAAAATTGGTTTAGCCAGAGGGGGGTTCAACTCTGGAATAAATTACCATGTGAAGTGGTATTGAGGAAAACTATGGACTCATTCAAAATTGGTCTGGATAGATTTTATTTAAATGAGAATAAGCTAATTTAAACAAGTCAGACAAGCACTAAGGACGCAAGTTTATGAAGCTTGAGAAACTTATGAAACTTATGAATTAACAATAAGTTCTGGTCAAAGCCACTATGGCTGCTAATGCATTAACATGAAAAAGACATTTTGTGGGTTTAAATCTAAAGATGAATTGTTGTAGTCAGCTTTATGTGTAAATTTAATTTTTGGTAAAGTTAGATCATTTATCTGGCTGATCCTGTGTTTCCCATGTGTTTAAAACATGAACAGTGAGTGTGTTCTGTACTATGTGGGGAAAGAGAGGGAGCACTGCACCAAAGCCTTCAAATAATGGTAGAAGAAATGGTGCAGAGAGGAAAGATATGGCACCAGTGGGGATTAAGGAAAACCCTGGAAGGATAAGAACCTATACCTAAGAGCCTATACCCAGTTGATGGCAAGCTTCCATTAAAGAGGGAACCATTATCCTCAGTGGGCAGCTTAAATGTTACTTCAATTGCCATTTAAAGTAGCTGGAGGGAGTGATGGAAGAAATGGGGGGCAGAAAGTGGGCCTCCATAGGGTGAGATAGAGAGGGAGATCCTGAGGGGAGAAAGTCCCACCAGAATGGAAGTTATTCAGGAAAGCAGGTGATTTACAAAGGAGGTAGTGGGAAAAGGAGCAGTCAAAGAAGAAAGATGAGGAAGGAGGAATAATTGGAAAAAGGAGAAAGCAACAAGAAAAGAGCTGAGGGATATAAAAATGGTGCAAGGTCTACATCAGAAGCCATATGAGAGGAAATTGAAAGAGTTTAGTATTTACACTCTGGAGGAGATGAGGGAGAGTTGGGGTATGATGGAGCCACTTAAATACCTCATGATGATTAATAAGGTGCAGGAGGGAGGTATGTTTCAGAGCAGAGAAAAAAGGTGCTGTAAAACAAGAGGTCATGATATGAAGCTGGAATGAGGTAGATTCCATAGAGATATGAGGAAGTACTTCTTCACAGAGAGTGGTGGATTCTTGGAACTGCCTTCCGGGGGGGGCAGTTGAGGTGAAACCAGTGGTGGGATTCAAAATGCCTCAGATAGGTACAAATGAGCCCTTGGAGGGAGGGAGGAAGGAAGGGGATGGAAGTGCTGTAGATCAAGTTGGGTCTGCAGAAGATGTGATAATAGTTAAAAATGGGCAGACTAGATGGACACAGAAGTCATTATCTGCCACCAGTTTCTATGTTTCTATGTATGACAGGTTATGTGATTCAAATAGATACAGTGTGAAATTATTACTATGCACAATGTTATACTGTGAACTGTGTGACACTCATAATACATGTTGTACTATGCTACACATACACTATAATCAAATGGGTAATAGAGGATAGAGGAGTTGAGACAGCTAGGTATTGCTAGCTAAGTGATAGCTGGTCACATGCATTTTCCTGCGGACATAGTGCTGAGGGATGTCCGGATACCAGCCTGCTATGTACAGTCTGACATCATGCCTATACACAACACTGTAGGTATACAAAACTGACAAGAGCTTATTGTTTTCCCTTTTCCAAATCTGTTTTCTCTAATACTTGGGAGTTATTGCTAGGAATTGTGAGACAACAGGAGACATTGCATGACCATCTATAGTTGTCTCATAATTATTTGAAATGGTCATTTAGTTATCCCCCATCCATATATGAGTCTAATTTTCTCTAGGTTCCCTTTTCCCACAAAGGACTGTGATAAGGAGTAAGAACTAATAAAAATCGCTATTGTTCAACTCCTAAGTGTAAAAGAATATGATGTGGGAAGGGGTACAAAATATTTCCTTTACACATCCAGCAAATTGTCCAGTGCTGCTTGAGATAAGGGGATAGAACATAACATGCCAGCTGAGTAAATGCTCTGGTCTAAAAATTAGCCATCGGCTACAGTGCACCTAGTGTTTTAGTCACCTGTGAACTGAATTATCCACTCTACAAATTTGGCCTGATGCTGCTTTCTTGTCTCTGTGATCCAAAAATCCTGGGGTTTTCCACTGTTTGGTGCCCGAACTGGACTGACAGATGTCATATTTTCAAGGGGCAGTGAGTGAACTTGCACTCTCTAGCAGACTTTGCTTATGAATTTTGTGAGGACAAATAAAGATTTGCTCTGCCACAGGGCACAATTGGCCAAACATACTGAGGGATGCGACAGTGTCAGCCTTCTGTGGTGTGGTGCAACAGCCAACTACATCCAGTTGCATTCATCAAAGTATCTTAGCCAGAGTGGCAAAATGGAGCCTAGAAATGTTAGCCACATTGATGATACAGTAGCCATTAGTAATGGTGGTGATTATTCATGCATACCCAATGTGAGGAAGACTGCAAATTGACCCCTGTTAATGAATGAGATCGATAAAGAATGGGATCTCTCTCTTTTTCACCTAACTTTTATTTTAAAGGGGTCACTGTCAACCCCTTTTGCATCATATTATTTCTAATTGAAAACCCATATTTTCTAGTTGCTTACCTTTTCTAAAATTCATTAATGTTGCTGGTTGTTTTATCTGCTCCTTTCATTCTAGAACTGAAATGCATGGTAATGGTGTTTCTACACCAAGACTTGCTTTGTTTTAAATCATTGACTCACTCTTATTGTATACTCCCTGAACTTTAGGAACACCCCCAACCAATGCAACCAGTCATGATACCATACTCTCCTCCTCTCCCAATGCATAATGATGTTTTTTTTATTTGTTTGTTTGGGGAGGGGGGGGGTGAGTCCAGAAAAGATGTAATGGAAGTTGATCAATGACTGTAAACAAACATGTTTTGACAAACAAGAACCTGAGGTCATGAGTTGAAACTGCAGGGGGGAAGGTTAAGAGGGATGTGAGGAAATTCTATTTTACAGAATGCATGGCAAAGCTGCAGAACAGTCTGCCAGTGGAGGTGGCAGGGACCAAGACCATAAATGGTTTCAGGCATGGCTGGGGCAGAGTGAAGGGTCTGGTGGTTGCTTATGTCAGCAGTATTAAGGAGAGGAGCAGGGGGATGACTATGAAGGATTAAACCCTGTATGGACAATAGGTCCCAGGGCAGATAGGGAAGTCTAGGCAGACTAGATGGACCTTTTTGTACTGTCATTGTCTGTGATATTATGTACAGTGGTAGTCATACAAAAGTTGCTCAGTACTGAGGTATACCTGGGTATGCTGAGGCAGAATCACATTACAGTCAATGCAAATTGGCCTCAGTATACCGAGGTATGCCTCAGTACTGAGCAACTTGTGTATGACTACCACTGTATGCACTAAGCATAGGAGGAAACATCAAGGGGAACACGTGTGAGGCAATATACTACTCACTGAGTGGTGACACCATGATAAGTACATACTGTATGAAGTTACTGTATTATATGATGATGTCCAGCTGTATATCAATGTTGAATAAGTTACAATATGGGATTTTATTTATTTTTGTTTGAATTTTAATAATCCAGCCATTGTCTACACAGTAATGACATATAGGCAATGATGTTGCTTACACTTAGAGACCTTGTTTTATTTACTACTTTATTCAGTTTTGGGAAATCACTTGTAACATGACAGCAGTTCTGTTCAGCAAATTAACTTTTGGTTTACCTATGCATGCCTTTTACAAGAGAGTACCATATGTAATAATGCAAGTGCACAATATTACCCTTAGGACAGGTTGTGTTGTGGAGTGTATTTGAATAGATGTAAAAATTGTGATGATGCACTGTACATCAAGTAAGAATGGTGACCCTGATTGTCAGCAGTTGTCCTTGATTTTAATGGGCAGTGATCCTCATTTTGGTCCTGGCAGGGTGAGAGGTATGCATTCTGGGGTAGCCGGGTGCTGCAGCTGACACTGCTATGATTTCTTTGCAATCCCCTATGATGCCTCTTGCAACCTCTGGAAACCCTTAAAACATTTGTTGCCTAGCATTTATCATCCTACAAACATTAAGCCATGAGAGTTCCAATTCCACTAACAAGTCCTGAAAGGGTTAAAATTAGGCAGGTCTTCAGAGAAGAAAATGATTGCCACCCCCAACTCACACACACATTTGGGAGTGATAGAGTAATTTGAAACTCCTCTGGAGTTATTTCCTCTAAAAACTTACTATATCATCTGTTGGAAATAATGCCAGTAAATTATCTAGATTCCAAATACTAGCAGATCACTTTTGAATAATAAATAAAATTAGCAAGACAGCAAGTAAACATACTAAATCCTGTGTTCAGACAGGTCAAATAGACTTCCAATGTTTGCTTTTTACAAATGCCTGGTACATCTCTGGCTATAAACTAGACAGCTTTCTCTTTCTCTTTCTCTCTATCTCTCTCTCGCTCTCTCTGTAGCCAGCTATTCAAGAAAAGGCTTTTTTTTGTCAGTAGCTTGCAAAAAAGTTTCTTTTTTTATTATTCTCACAAATGTCTACCATTTTATAAACAGGAGTGCATCAACAATATTATCCAATAAAAAAGTCAAATGTACATTCAAGTCATCAAATTTATAAATGGAAATAGTGCAGACATAATACAATAGGATTATCAAACCAATCCTCACTAGTGCTCTAGGGAATCTTGACATGATCTTTCATGTACAAAGAGAATATAAGAGATTACAATGCAATGTATCATAATTACACCATAACCCTTCAAAACTCATCGGTAAAGGGATCCCCCCAAGTCTGTTATACTGGTTGATTTGATTGTGGCACCTATAGTGAACCTTTTCTAATTGGTGACTCATAATCAAAGGATTAATCTGTAATTTTAAAGTTCGGAGGGGGGAGACTTATCTTTTCAGTGCATAAGTATAATTTTATATGCAATAATAACTCTTAGCCTGATAAATTTAATACATATCAAATTAAGCTGTAGAAGGGGACCACCTAGACACATCATCCACTTATAATCTTTATATAATGTGATCCTTTCAATTTGTGATAAAACTTTCAGAATTTTGTTCCACCATTCATTCAAAGCAGGGCAGGTGTTTAACATGTGCTGTAGCATGCCCATTTTTCCACACCCCCCAGGCAAAAAAAGTTTCTAATTGCATTGTTGCAGACAGTTAAAGTGCTTCAAAGAATTAGTGTAAGTAACTTGCCTTTGTGCCTACCCTGAGACACTCGCTGTCAGGTCACTTAAAGCAAGCATGAGGAGAGAGACAGACAAGCTGAAAAAATAGTGCTGGAACTGGTCTACTGAATAGAGAGATTGAAGTATTTCATTAATCTGGCATAGTGATTTGGAGTTCTGGTAGGATACACTGAAAACTCCTAATTTGTGCTTTGGTATCACATTTTTCCAGCTACAGCAAGATGGTTGCAAGCTCCACCAACTTCAGCTGTAAAAATATAAACTTGTAAAAATAAAATACCATTGTTGCAAAAATACATACAGTAGAAAACACTGTTGATGCTGCATATTTAATAAGTGCAGTATGCTTGCTGGAGCAAGGTTGCAGTGGCATACTGGAAGCAAGTCAATAGCTGCTAATTAACATAACAACGTAAAAGAGTGCTAAAAGAACATGCTGCATACTGTTTGTGCAAAGTTCTGGAAAAGCATCAAAAGTACACACACACACAGTAGTTGGACAGAGAGCTGACAAGCCAGAAAGGAATTATGCCATTTGTCCAGGCCCTATACACTTTGCTGCAGGAGGTGGAGGATAATACTGAGAAGTAAAGTACAGCCAGCTATGAGGCAATGCAACAATTTGCATTAAATTATATCACAAAATACTACAGTAGGAAAGGGTTTAATTGCCATTGAGTTACACTGCTTCCTGCAGCATACAGCAGCATTTTGTGATGTACTGCAGCATCACTGTATTGCATCCAGTTTGGTGTCACTGTGCATTGGGATAGCAATTTATTTATTTATTGAGAGAATCAGAATTACAATCCTTTGAGTCATAGACTCTTTTGCAAAGGCTCCACGTCACTACAGGAAAGCACAAACATTACATTTAACAACAGTAATACATAGGTCACTCAGCACAGTGTATTTACATTACATATTAGTTACCGCCTCAAAGGCCTGAGAAGACCCTGAGTCACAGCTGTGAGGCAAGTCTGGTTACAGAATTTGGAAAGACATAAACAGAACCCTGAGTCAGAGTGAAATTACAGCTGGATAGTGGGACCTGAGGATGAAGTCATAGGATAAGCTAGATCTTTATCCATGACTATGCTATCTTTTGGTATACTGACAAGGGGGAAGAGTATTGGCTACAGCTACAGGCATCAGAGTCAAGGAGAAGGTTCATGATACCAGCTTTGAATTCTCAAAGACTAGGGGCCAGGGAGATGGAGGGAGTTAGGTCGTTGAACCAGAGGGGAGTGAGATAACAGAAAAACCTTTGCCCTAGAGAGGTCCTGCATTGGGGAACCAGAAGGGAGGTAGTAGTAGTACAGCATCTAGTGGCCCTTTTGTGTGATACTGGCCGAATGAGGGGGTGGAGGCCAATGGGTGTTAATTTCATAAGCATTTTTTTGGCTTGGAGGCATGTGTGGTACTTAAGCCTCCCTTCGAAGGTCAGCCAGTCTGCAAGCTTGTAGAGTTGGCACGTGTGGGTTAATCTGTCACAGCCAGTGAGCAGTCGGCAAGCTCTGTTGAGAGCTAGATTGATGCAATGTAGGGCTGTTTGGTCTGCGGTGCCATAAATTACAATGCCATAGTCCACCAAAGATAGGAGTGAGCAGGATATAGCGAGACGTAGGGCCTGAGGGGGTAGGCAGTGCTTATGTCTATATAGAATCTTCAGTCTGGTGTTTACAGCAGAGGAAAAGTGTTGAATGTATGTTTGGTAGGTGAGGGATGTGTTCAGGGTGACGCACAGGTATTTGAAGGTACAGACCTGTTCGAGAGGGAGGCCCTGTGCGTTTTCTTTGGTAAGGGGGATGCTACAGAGAGGGCTTTGATGATGGGCAAAGATTATGGATTTTGTCTTGTTGCAGTTTTTTTTTTTTTTACAGTTAATCTTTTTATTAGGAGATTTCAGATTATTACATGTGTAGGACCATTAGGCCAAATGGCTGACAAAGTGGTGACAAACATGCCACTTAATACAAACAGCCAAGGCACCATACAAACAACCATATTGTGCTGGTATACATGTATTACAACTGGCTTAACAAAGTATTAACTGTGAAGCATCATTAAACCTGGAAAATCCTACCATTGGTATACTAAGAAAATCCAGAGAAAGGTATTTACTCACTTTAAAAAGGCAGGCTCAAGAATGACAGAGCATCTTCACATAAGGTGGGGAAACTTGCTTTTGGGGGGACCTGTATGACCATCTGGAGGTGGGACACTCAAGATAGCTATAAAGAAAAGCCATTTCAGTCTTTTAACAATTAATCAACCATTACTACTAGGGTGGTCGTGGAGGTTTCAGTTTGTCCAAATATCTCGAGGGCAAGGCATGGTTACTGTGGTCAACATAGGTTAAATAAGGGGCCCAAAGTGCTTTGAACTTGTTATAACACTGGTTTTTAACACAAGAAATCCTGGTCAGGGTGGCTAGCCTTTCTATGGCACTGAGCCACTCTACTAGGGATGGAACCTCTAGGGATCTCCAGCGACATATGATAAGACATTACATTTTACTGAGACCTGTATGAGCCACAGGGTAGTGGCTTTGGGGAGAGTGAGAATCTCAGGTATAAGGCATAATAGCCAAAGACCAGGATCTGCTGGAAGGGATGTCTTTAGGATAAGGGAACAATGTGGGATTTCTGGGATTTCTAGGTGGGCCATAGGCCCTTATCTGCCGACAATGTCTATGTATCTATGTATCTATGTTCTGCCTCCTAATAGGACTTCAAAGAGTACATGACCACAGGATGTGAAGCAGATCCGCATCTGGGGCCTCACATCTCCAGCAGCAGTCCGAGCAGAGAAGACCCATGTTGTTTAGTTGGGACAGAGTATAATGCCAGAGGTGCAGTATTTTATTCTATAAAAGAAGGCTTTAGGGGATTAAGCAGGCCTGGCGAGTTCTCAACCAGCACTGTCACCACTGTGGATCAGTAATGGTGATCTTTAATGCGACGGCCCACTTGGTTTTGGCCGGCAGAGAGGGGATGGGAGCACTATCTCTTTGAAATCTCTGTATAAGACCAGCCCTACCTTTGGAATGCATAATCCAGTCATCTATAGGAAGAGAGGGTTCAACAACTTTACATTTTATACAAGCAACAAAGGTGCATCTTTTCTTAACCCAAGACTGGTATAGGCTTCTCATCTGAAGGTATTTCCAAAAATCACTATGGGGCAGGCCATACCTGTTTTGCAAACCCTGGAATGAGTCGATATCTGAGTGTTCTGGGGATCTCAAGTCCCCAATGTAAAGTATTCCTTTATTGGCCCAGTTCACAGGAGATTTATTAATACAGAGGCTGGGGTTATTCCAGAGAGGGGTATGATTTCCCAAGCCAAGGCATTGAGAGGTTTTGAGCCCCAATGTTTGCCAGGCTTGATGTGCATGATGGATGGAGAGCCAGCCCTTGTGTGGCTTTGGAAGGGGGTGGGGTACCAGCGTGGAAACCGAAGGGCCCTGCAAGAGATCTCTTTCAATTTGGGACCATGCCGGAGAGTGAAGGGAGTGGCATTGACCCTCCTCCTTTAAGGTCTTTGCTACTATAAACGCTATGGAGTACTGAGAGAAGTCAGGTAGGTTCCAGCCTCCCCTCAGGTTCTGAGCCCTCAATTTAGCTCTACTAAATCAAGATCTGTGTGAACCCCATAAAAAGGAACTGATCAGAGTGTTCAGCTTTTGATTCCATGCATCAGGAAGAAGAATGGAAATATGGGATAGTAGGTGGTATACTCTAGGGGCAAGCAGCATTTTGATTGCGGCAATCTTACCTGCCAGGAAGAGGTGCAAATGAGCCCATCTGTTCGTGGCAGATTGGAGTTTGGTCACTAGGGGTTTAAAGTTTATGTCCACTAAGGACGAGAATTTGCAGGTAAGCCGGATGCCCAGGTATGTTATTTTGTATCTTGCCTAGGCCAGACCCTGGGAATCCACAACGGCCAATGTAGTAAGAGAGAGGATTTCAGACTTTGCTAGATTGATGTCCCAGCCTGAAATTTTACCGAATGTTTGTAATGTAGAAAGGATGTGTGGTAGGCTGTGTGGTAGGTCACGGGTCAGGATCAGGCAGTCATCGGCATACAACTTAGTGATATAACATTTGTCCTTAACCTGGAGTCCATGTATATAAGGGTGATTTCTGAGGGCTGCCGTGAGGGGTTCAATAGCTAAAACAAAAAGTAGGGGGGGGATAATGGACATCCTTGTCTGGTCCCTCTCTGTAGACAAAATGATTCAGAGAGGACATTATTGGTAAGGACCCTGGCAGTAGGCAGGCATAAAAATTCTTTATCCAAGTGGTAAAATACAGGCCAAAGTTAAAAGTGTTCATGACTGTGAATAAATAATCCCAGCCTACTGTGTCAAAGGCCTTCTCAAAGTCAATTGTAACCACAGCTGCTGGGATGGGAAGGGAGGGAGGCCACTATCTGTATTAAAGGTACTAGGGCCCGAATATGATCTGATCTGATTTGACCCTTAACAAACCCCATCTGCAAAGGGTGAATATTCTCTGGAAGGAAATTCCTCCAGTCTAGTTGCCAAAACCTTGGCCAGGATCTTGACATCAGCATTGATCAAAGAAAATAGGTCTGTAACTGGAGGGGAGGAAGAAATCTTTACCCTCTTTTGGTAATAAGGCAATTATGTCTTCAGATAGGGTAGGAGGGAGCTGCTCACACGAGTGCACCTCGTTCAACATGTTTGCTGGGGGGGCTGTAATCAAGGGCTGAACTAGCTTGTAAAAATCCACCAAAAAACCATCACCCCCAGGTGCTTTATGAGGAGCCATCTTAGTAATGGATCTGCCAATTTCTGCCTCTGTTATGGGTAGGTGTAGTGTGGCTTTCTGTGAGTCAGAAAGCTTAGCGAGGGGCAAGGGCTCAATAAATTGAGTGTAAGACTCACCGTCCCAACAACCATGGGAAGAGTAAAGAATTTTGTAGAACTCGGTCATAGTTATTAATAGAAGTGGGGTTCATGGAAAGCTTCCCTGACCCATCCCTTAGGCTGGTGATAGCTCTTTCAGTTTGTCTTTGTTTTAGCCTGTAGGCCAGGAACTTGCTAGCCTTTTCACCCTCAGCTTGGTAACGGTGCTGAGTTCTGTGAATATAGAGCTCGGCCTTCCTGCAGACCAGCGTATTGATTTTTAAATGGATGGCAGCCAGAGCGGTTAATACTGTCGGTGTCTGAAGCAGTGTGGGCTTCGCTTTATACTTAGCCTCTATATCTTTTAAAGTGTTCTCTAGCAGGAGAAGTTCCTGGTCCCTCATCTTCCACCTATATGAGGCGAAGCTAATGATTCCTCCCCTAATAGTAGCCTTGTAGGCCTCACAAGTGCTTGCAGCTAAGGCAGAAGAAGGGGGATTGTGGAGGAAAAGTTCTTCAGTGGCTGCCAGAAGCCACTGAGTGAAGTCCTTATCATACAGCAGGAGGGGATCCAACCTCCACAGTAGTGATTTGGAGATTTTTAAAGCGGGTACAAAGGTAAAGGAGACAGGGGAATGATTGGAGATATATATATTTGGGAAATAACTACCCCAGAGGTGGCCTTAGAGATGTTAGGAGAAGTGAGCCAATAATCCAATCTACTAGCCATTTGGCGGGGTGAAGAGAAAAAAGAGAAATCTTTTACTGAAGGATTCAGTACCCTCAACACATCGGACAGCTGATGCAGAGAAATAAAATCTTGCAGTGCCTGCTGCGCTCTGTAATGGCAATGGCAATGGCATTGGCTCTATCCAGAAGGCTGTCCATTACCAGATTAAAGTCACCTCCCGTGAGCAACTCTGGATTGTCATACGATATATCCATGAGTTTTTGTGAAATAGAGTAAAAAAGTTCCAGAGAATCCTAGTTGGGACCATATATATTTGCAAGAATCAGGGGGCCAGAGGGTGCAGAGACCTTCAGAATGATACACCTACCATCTCTCCCTCTGTAAACCTCTTTAGCCTGCCATTGCATTGATCTATGTAACAAAATGGATACACCTCATTTGGCCGATTTTGCCATGCAATGAGCTTCTGCACCTACCCAATCCCTCACCAACTTCGCAGCTTCTTTGGAACTTAATTTAGTCTCATAAAAAAGCGACTTGGGTGCCCAATTTTTTTAGCCGGGACAGTACCACTTTTCTCTTTAGGGGAGAATTCAAACCTCTGACATTCCAAGTAGTGGTTGTAATATCTGAAAACTTAGCCATTGTCAGGATGTTTCCATTTTGCGTGCCAACGACTATAAATAAACACTGACACTAAGTAGGGTGTTAGCTGAAAGCTAATATGAATATTCCAATAAATAAATAAGGGTCCCCACCCTAACCTAAGCAGCCCAATGGGCCTAGACAGGGCCATAACATGTTCTCTGCAGGTCCTAATAAACACTGAAATCACTTTTATAACTATCGGTGAACCTGATAGGACAACGAATAGAAAAGGAAACCTATATACCACCCTGGAGTGTCCCGGATGCTTCCAGAATACCAACGCAATCCAAGGGGTTAGGTTAGGTAAGTTAAAGAGCAGCTCCTTGGCTGAAAGGTAGGTCAGCATGCTGAATAGATGCTGATATGCCTCACCAAGGACAGAGTGGGGGGTGTAGTCTGTTTTCGACCAGGGAGGAGGAAAACACACCAAGACTATCCCCGGGGGGTGGGGGGGATGCGAATAACCTGCGGGATTAAGGTCGCACAAAGTGGACAGCACTGTACGTGCATCTCTAGCCATCAAACACATTGTAAAGGGGTGCCAGTTCTCCATATCCTGGAACAAATACACCCACACCATCCCTAGACCAGCTTTCGCCAAAGGGTAGAAAAAGCAGGGAGATTCAGAAAGTATTGAGAATTACAATGAACATTAAGATTCTTTCAGCTTAGTACATAAAGAAATGAAAATAAGTACCTCTACCGGAATGGTAGGTGCAATTAACTATACATTGCAGTGTCACAAATACTGTCACCATGGTGATATCATTGCTATATCAGGGCCCCTAGGGTGTAAGAACAAGAGGGACATTCATAATCCAGACACCCTTTGAAATATAGCGGCCACTAACACCAGTGGGCTTGTGCCTGGAAATAACTCCATAACAAACTTTCTGAAGCCATATTAGCTCCCAATAAGTCTCAGGCTTTAGACATATTCCATAAGGCAACATTCTACAGACAGCCCACGTTCTATAGATTCTTACTCTACTCTGCATAAGAGCTATCCTCTGAGTGCCAGAGCACCTTAAGTGTGCAGGGCAGCAGTCCCAATCTGCAGGAAAAGCCTCGGGGATTAAAATCCCAGAAAAGTTACTGGGTATCATGTCAGGGGTTTGTAATATGGAGCTAAATATAAACCCCTCACTTGAAATCATGCAGAAACCTGCTGGCAATTAAAAACCAAAAGAATGAAGGGGCGACAACCACTGATGCCACATACTGTCATAGCAGGGCTACCCTGTAAAGCATGTAACAATAATAACTCCTCAACGGAGGAGATTAACATATAACTAGGAGCCCAACTACTGACATTTTAATCACATATCAGGCTGGTCTGTACTCGGCATATTTAATCCAGGACCTGAACGTTATTTGTGAGTTGCAGAAAGCGAGCGGTGCGGCTGGAGAAGGAATGGAGAAAAAGGGCTGGGGCTCATAGTAATGGGGACTCAGCGTACATCGCACAAGGTGGACATTATGGCCTGGCCCTAGGAAAGGAGGCATTACACTGAGGACAAGCTAGGGAAGCCCTGGATTTCCAGCCGCCCCGTGTACCACAGCAAAACATTTGACAGAATTACATAACCCTGGGACCTTTACCCATCTTGCAGCTTCACCAATAAAGACATGGCACTCCTGTCCTCCTGTGGACTCCAAGGTTCAGCTGCCCAGTCTGTCTCTAAAGGAGCCCATTCAGCCAGCCCCTCGGCATTGTCCAGGCAGAGTACATCTTCGTGGCTGGTGCTTCTGTCGGACATAACCAGGGCTGCTGGCAACAAATCTTTGAGCAGCTCGTATCTGTTGGACAGCTTCATGGACGTGGAGTAGGTGGAGAAGCCATTGCTCCCTGAAGCTGGTGGGATCTGCTGCTGACTCCTTGAGTGATTCCTTTGTGGCTTCTCAGTAGAAGGCAGAGAGGACTTCCCCGACTTGCCAAGCGCTTTCTTTCGTTGTCTACCCCTATGCTGCATCTGCCACTCGGGTCTTCTGGCTGGCGTGGGGGGGGCATAGAGTTTCAGCCCTGAGAGCCTTCAGAAGGAACAGAGGTATCCATGAACAACATGGCATCACCATGAGGTGGAGGGGTGGACTTTCATTGCAACCCAGCTTCACCACCAATGTCCTCCAAGAAGAGTTCCACCTCAGCTGGGGAGTTAAAGGTAAGCTGCTCACCCTTATACAGTACACGCAGTTGTGAAGGGTATCTTAGAGAGGTCGGAAGGTTTAACTTGTAAAGGGCCTGCTTTACCGAACCATAGGCACTACGTCTCCTAGATAAATCATATGAATAGTCCTGGAATATCTGAACGGGAGCCCTGTCCCAACGCAGCATTCTTAGGTCTCTAGCAGCTTTCAGACATAGTTCTTTAACTGGGTATCTGGCAAATTTACACAGTATTGGACGAGGTCGGTTCCCAGGCTGAGGCTTTGGGGCTAGTAACCTGTGGGCCTTCTCTAGCTCCAAGGGAGGGGGGTTGCTCAGTTCAAGCATTATTGGAAGGGAAGTCTGCAAAAACGAGATCATATCTGGGCTCTCAGTCCCCTCCGGGAGCCCCACAATCTGAATGTTTTTCCTTCTCCCTTGATTTTCAAGGTCATCAACCTTGGCCAGTAGATATTGTATCTGGTTATGATGGTCCTTAGTTTGGAGAAATTGGTCATGTAGGATTTGGTCTTGTTGTTTAATTTGAAGTTCAGTATCCACCACTCTGGAGGTTAATTTCTCAATGTCCTTTTTAGTGTTAGAGGTGGTGAAAATGAGTGCTGCTGTATCCGATAATTCTTTGTTTAGCATAGAGGTAATATTACCCAGTTGTTGGTCCACTGTCTGAGTAAGGGGGATCTGAGGCTGATTAGAGTGGGACATCTCCTCTCTTGGGACTGCTCCCCTGCTGGAGCCTGGTGGTTTGCAAATGTCTTACAGGCCTGAGGTAGCAATGAGAAAATCTTCAACAGACAATAAAATAGCAATCCCTGGTCCGATTTACTCACTTTAGGTAGATTTAGCTTCAGCTCGATGTACAGAGTGCAAATCCAGAGAAATATCCTGGGGATATGGGTGTTGAGAATTCGGATGGAACAGGATGGATAAGAGTGGAACTGCAGCAGCTTAGTTACTCAGCTTCCATCATGGCTGGTTAGCTCCGCCGCCCCCTTGTCTTGTTGTAGTTGAGTACTAGGCAATGCTCAGTGAACCAGAATTCTAATTCTTTGAAAAAACCTTGTAGGGCAGTTTGGAGGGAGTGAGGATGGGGGTGTTTCCAGAAAACAACAGTGTCGTCTGCATAGAGTAAGAGCTTCCCACTACAGGCTTGAGGAAGGGAGCTTAGGAAGAGAGTGAAAAGCAGTGGCCCTAGGATAGACCCCTGTGGGACACCCATAAGGACTGGTTTAGTGGAGGAGAAGGTGGTGTTGATTTTGACCTGTTGCATCCAGTCAGAGAGATAGTCTTTGAACCAAGAGATGGTCTCAGGAGAGAAATAGTAGGAGGGAAGGGAGTAGAGAAGTAGGGCATGACTGGCTGTGTCGAACACTTTTGTCAAGTCGACGTAGATTGCACCTGCTACGGAGCCTTGTTCCAGGGCTTCATGTATGTAAGATGTAAATTCAAGGAGGGCAGTGGTAGTGCTGTGACCCCTCCTGAAGCCATGTTGTTCTTGGCAGACCAAATTATGTTTGGCTAAGTAGTCTGTGATTTGGTTCGACACTATTTTTTCGAGAGCCTTTGGGGTAATGCAATGCAGTACAAGTGTTGGCAAGCACCATGCCCCCAACTGAGTGCACCATGCATGGCATCCCATACTGGAGCTAAGCAATTACAAGATCTGTGGCTCATTAGAAATATAGAAATTGTATGCAGATAAGGACCACTGGGCCTATCCAGTCTGCTTGTAAGCCCTATACTTGTTTATGGCCTCTGACCCCAGCTGGTCAGTGGTATTTTATTGCTCCCTCCCACCTCAAGGTTCCCTTGTGCCTATCTCAGGCATGTTTAAAAACCCCCACTGTGCTCATTCCCACCACCTGTTGTGGCAGAATATTCCATGTGTCCACCACCCTCTCTGTGAAGCAAAGATTCCTCACATTTAATCTTACTGTCCCCCTTCCAATTTCACATCATGCTTCCTTGTTCTTGTACTCCTTCTACACAGGAATATGTCCCCCACACCTTGTTTATGCCCTTGAGGAACTTGAAGGTTTCTATCATGTCCTCCCACTCTCTCCTCTACTCCAGTGAGTACATATTGAGGTCCTTTATTCTCTCCTCATATGTTTTGTGGTGCAAGCCATGTACCACAGTCTTGGTCTCCCTTCTCTTGACCGCCTCCACCCTGTCAATGTCCTTGTGCAGGTGCGGCTTTCAGAATTGCACACAGTACTCAAGGTGAGGCATCACTAGTGTTTTATACAATAGCATTACCACCTCCCATCTTCTACTAGTGATACATCTGCCTATGTACCCAAGCATGCCACTGGCTCTCACTGCAGCCTTTGTGCTCTGCATTTACACCTTTAGGTTATCAGAAATGATAACCCCCTAGGTCTCTTTCCTCCTTGGTAACCATCAGTGTCTTCCCCCTCAATCCTGTAGCTCTCCCCAGGGTTCTCACTTCCCAGGAGCATTATTTTGCATTCTTTGCATTGAACCTCAGTTGCCAGAATCACACAGGAGTGTGGTGTGCATATTTATGAAACACATACAAACAGAGGTGAGAAAGAAGTAAGTGCCTCAGCTGGGACTTGAACCCAGGCCAGCCCGGAATACTGTTCCGATTACGCTGACCAGCTGTGCCACTTAGACAACTGGAACCTGGGCTGTCTCTCAGCACATTATTCTTTCCCAAATGCACAACCCAATGGCAACACAAATATTTACTTGTAAGAATCACACAGGAGTGTGGTGTGCATATTTATTGAATACAGTTGAGGCACTTCTTTCTCAGCTCTGTTTGTACTCCTGTGTGATTACTACTGGTAGCCCTTACATAAATGTTTACATAAGTGGTGCACAATCAAGGCAATGCATGTGGCATGGAATAAGGTGATGAAACAAGCTAGTGGGCTGGGCTTGATCTTTCCCTTCCAAGCTAAGATGTGTCAGGACCCAAGGGGATATATGCCTATCTGGGAATCATGTATTTTTGCATAGACAAGAAACCCATATGATGACCAGAATGGAAAAGCATATACAAAAAATTAGGGACCTACTGATGCTGGAAGGCACAGGGCTTGACTCATTCCAAAATTTGAGACTCAGATATGGACTACCAAAGGAAGACTTTTAGAGATATCTCCAGTTGCGTATCCGATATGTCCAATGGCATAAACAGCCATGTGTATGCAGTGCTGGTAAGCTGAGACCAAGGGGCACACAGCAAAGACTGCCCATACAAACGTGGGCCAAGATGACAAAAGGTTTGGCCAGACACATAAAAAATCTGGTAAGGGATGCAGCCCAAGATCCATCACTGCCAGCACTGGTCAAATTGCAAAGAATATTTAACATAAACATCTCAGAACAGGAGTGGCGTCAGTGCTGGAACTTAATACATGGGGCATGCAAAGACCAACACAGTTTCCTAATTCACAACAAAGTACCACATTTGTGGTATCACACACCAATGGTACTTAAGGCAATGAATCTACTTGGCCATGATAGGTGCTGGAGGAGCAGCAACACAGGTGCAGATTTCCTACACATATTGTGGTAATGTGAAAAGATAAGATCTTTCTGAGATGCCATCAGAATGGAGTGGCCTAACAATGGCCCCTATGCACCAGTGGGTGGGTAATACACGCTGGAGGCACGTTACCCGCCTACAGAGCTCTGCATGTGCAGACAGGTGTGCACCAGTGGCATTCACGACTGCCAGCCACTTGTCTATGGCCCTGCCCCCACCGGTGCACAGGTCTGCTCAGGGCAGGTACGGGCAGAGTCGTGGACCCAGCTAGGCATTTAATCAGATGCCCGGCATGTGTCCAACAGTGGATCCCCTACGCGGCGGGGTGTGCATTGGTAGCGTGCCCCATGGAAGTCCGAGGGCCAGTGGATGTGGCAGGTGGTAGAAAGGCAATGCTGCCGGCCCTCTCTGATGGCACTGAAGCAATGCAGTTGGTCAGGGGAGAGCATGTCTGCTGGTGAGGGGGAACAATATTGCTGGTAGTGGGGAGGGGAGTTGACATGCAGAGCTGCTGGGGAGGGGGGAAGCAGCCTTGTGCCAGTGCTCCTGTGAGGGGTATGGGTGTTGTGTGTGTTGTGGGAGGGCTACCACACTCACCGCTGTGTGCTGGGTCAGGTGGGTGGTATCCGGCGGCTGTTTTCTTTTGGCCCTGGATGGTTGGTGTGCTGTTCGCCCTGTCCTGCGAGGTGTGCACAGGGTGCATAGGGGGTTTATGGCAAGGTCCTCCATGGTGTACCCTGCACCCTTTTTGCACCCCCACAGCCAGCACTATGTGCCTTAGTGCATGGCGCATAGTGTGGGCCCGCCCCTGGCGCATTGCTTTTCGCATTGCTGGGGGATAGGGCACATATGTGCTGTGTGCCCCACTTTGAGCATCCCATTCAGAGGGTATGTAGTGTGAAGAGTGGTTGCGTGCCCCAGATACATTCATGTAGCCACTCCACCCCATTAGTGCATAGGGACCATTATGAATAAACAAATCCCAGACTCACCCGGCACTGCTGATATTGGGAATTCCATACCAGGGTACCCAACCAATTATACAGGAACAGCAATGGTTACTTCAGGCTATAATAGGAGCAAAAGGTTAATTCTGGTCAAGTGGCAGGCTACAGACCTGCCAAAATACAATGATTGGCATAAGGTGTTAGAAACTCTAGTGGCCAGCATCAGAATGCTACATATTGCAGCAGACACTACTAACACATTTCAAGAAATATGGGCCCCCTACCTGGAGCACATTGACAAAGCAATAAATCAGGGACTGAATCCATATACTGAGGACCTTCACAAGTCACCATGAGACTGTGGATCCACCTAGGATACCCTAGGCCCAGCAGGAAATTTGAAAATGAGAAGACTGAGTTTTCCACTCTCCCTTCCTTCCGGGGTGGCACAGGCCCTACAGAAGGGCTGTCATGAATATAATCGAACCAATAAGTCATCAATCAATCAATCAATTTGTATTTTATACTGGAGAGTGTGAGCAAAAATGCCAATTTTCACAAATGTCCAGTTTGAACAGATAATAAAAAACACAGTACCTAACTGAACAAGGTAAAACATTATGCAGAGGAGAAATGGAATAAATATAGAGGAATATATAAAATAGAATATATAGAAGAAGAATCATCAGCCTTTATATAGCGCTTTTCCTACACAGTGTATCCGAAAGCACTTTGCAAGCAATGCTAAACTGGTAGTGAAGTGACTGAATGTGTAGTGGCGGCCATATTGCACATCAGCACCCACACACAGCCTGGACAATTGCATGATCCAGTTTATGGGAAGGGAAATGTTGGCCAGGACTCTGGGAATGTCCCCTACTCTTTGTGAAGAGTGCCCTGGGTTCTTTTACTGCCACCTGGACACCCACCAAGACAGCACCAAGATGGGTAGAAGGGACCTCAGTTTAACATCTCATCCAAAGGATGACACATCCCAGCAGTACAGCACCCCCCTAATACTGCACTCAGATGCCAGCATTTTTAGGTATGAGTCCTATCCTGGTGTGGGATAGAAACCTACATTCTTCTGGTCCAGAGGTGGATGTGCTACCAGCTGAGCCACACCGAAGCATATGCACAAGCAATACATTATATACAGAAGCGTGCTAACCCTAAGGCCAAACGAGAGATCTAACACCAAACAAAGGTAGCAGCTTGGGGCCATGATGTGGGCATAAGGGGCAGAGAGAATACTGCAGAAGGAGGAGGGGAGGTATGGAGGAGGGGTGGAGAGGAACAGGACCAGGAGAAAAGCTTATTGCCCTAACAAGGGGGTGGTTGTCTGAGGCAAACACAAGCAGTTTTTTTAAAGAGGTTGTCCTTGAGAGAGCAGATGAAGGTACTGATGGTGCTACACACGAGAATTTCCTGGGTAAGTTGTTGTAGAGCTTGGAGCCATTATAAGTAATGGAATTCTGGGCATGTATGGTGTGGTAGAATGGGATGGCAAAAATGTGGTGGGAGGCCCCTCTAGTACTGCACTTGGGTACCAATTTAGGGAAGAGGGTGGTGACACTTGAGGGTAATAAGTCAAGGTTGGCCTTGTGTAGGGAAGAAAGCATTTTAAGTTGGAACCTGCCCTCCAGGGTGAGCTAGGTTAGGGGGTTGTAGAGGGTACAGTGGTGGGAGGACCAAGGGAGTCCAGTGATGAAGCAAGTGATGTTATTATATGACGTCCTAAGTCTAGAGAAGTGGAGGGAGTTTGTGGTGGGGGAGTAGACTACGGAACTATACTTGAGGAGGGGTAGGAGCAGAGAGCCGGCCAGGTGTAGTCTGCAAATGGGTATTAAGAACTTCCTGATTCGGTATAGGAGACCTAACCTCAGATAGATCTTTTTGATGAGACTAGCAATATGTTTTTGATAAGTCAGGTGAGGGTCGAGGGACAGTCCCAGACATTTAAATTAATTGACTTTTTCAATGCAGTTCCCCAGATTGTCCATGAGGATATGTCTGCGATTAAGTTTTCCTAGGGCCAGAGAAGATCATATACTTGGTTTTCTTTGAGCTGAGGACCAAGCCTTGGTAGTAAACTAAGAGTACAGTTTGATGAAATCAGCTTGCAGGTTAGTGAGCATCGTGTCCAGGTTGTTGTTGCTGCAGTATTAGTCAGCATCATCTGTGTATAAAACAGTTTTGGCCTAGTGGCAGATATCAAGGAGCTTATTTAAAAAAAGAGAGAAACAGGAGTGGACACAGGATGGAGCCTTGGGGGACCACATTTTTAATAGAGCCGTCAGCAGAACATTTGCCATTGATAGTAGTCTTCTGGGATCTATGGGAGAGGTAGCTTCCAACCCATTTGACTACATTATCAGAGATTTGAAGGCCATTGAGGGTATCAAGAAGTAGGCTATGGTCAACCAGGTCAAAAGCCTTGGTTAAGTCCATGAAGACTGAGCCTGTGTACTGGCCTTTGTCAATACCCTTGTGGATATCACTGGTGAACTTAACCAGGGATGTTTCAGTGCTGTGACTGGATCTAAAGCTATGTTAGGCTACAGAGGGAAGGGTATAGGTTCATAGGTTCATAGGAAAGTACAAGTTCATCAAGTCATATGCCCTTAGTGAACTCTCCACCATTTTATGTTTAATGGTGGAAAACAAATTCCTTATTTCCCATATAGTCATCTCATCTATTTTTTAAAATATTTATGTTGTTGGTCTCGACTACATGTTTTGGTAGAGTGTTTCTGGCTGTGATGACACATTGAGTAAACCAATCACTTATTTTAGTTGTTTTATACCTTTCTCCTTTTAACCTTAATTTATGGGATCTTGTGGTACTAACTGTGGTGTGTCTTGCTAGACCTATTGTTTCCAAAGTTAGGTTATTTTGGAGGGCCTTGTATGTAAAACAACCCCCAGCCTTCTATATTCCATTGAATAAAGACCAAGGTTCTGTAATCTTTCTTCATAACTCAAGTTATGCAAGTTCTTAATTTGTTTTGTAGTTTTTCTTTGGACCTTTTCTATCATATCTTTCCCTCCCCTAGTCTATGGAACACAGAAGGGGGGACACTAATCTATATGAGTCCTAACAAGATTGGAGCAGTGCGGCATAATAATATTTGGCTCTCTATTTTTGATGTTCCTAAAAATACATCCCAGAATGCAATTAACTACTTTTTCAGTATGATAACCAAAGGTTAGATTGTTGGTAATATCGACTCCCAGGTTTTTTCGCTTGATGTCTTTTGCAAAATAGTATTATTCAATTTATAGGTTGTACACAGGTTATTATGCCCTAGATGAGTAACTTTGCATTTACTTTCATTAAAAAAACATTTTGTTATCCAATACCCACATTTCAAGGTATTCCAAAGTTTTTTGTACATTATGAGCTAACTGTAAGTTGTTTACAATTACTCCAATTTTGCAGTCATCGGAGTATTTGCAAAGCCAAACACTCTTTGGTGGCCTCATAGCTGAGACTAGGATATTAAACAGAGCTGATCCTAAGACAGAGCCCTGAGGCACTGCACTAGTAACCTGATGGCAGGTGGCCTCTAATAACTACTCTCTGATGTCTATTCGATAGCCATGCACATATCCATTTGATTATACGTGGGTCAAACTGTAATTTTATTAGCTGTACCACTATTATTTTGTGAGATACACTGTCAAAAGCCTTGGAAAAGTCCAAGAAAATTATATCAATAGGCATACCACTCTCCAATGCTGCACTCACAGGTTCAAATAAATTTAATAAATTTGTGAGGCAGGATCTACCTGGGAAGAAACCATGCTGTGTACTGTCAAAAACACCTTTTTTATACAGATGATTATTCATACACTGCTGTATTAGTCGTTCTAGCAATTTGCCAGTCACTGAGGTTAAACTAATAGGTCTGTAGTTTTTAAATTCTGCTTTGTTACCACCTTTGCGAATTGGAGAATCCACAGCTTCGTTCCATTTGGGTAAAGTTCTACCTTCTTTTATGGATTTGTTGAATAATAAAGTAAAGGGGCATGCACGTTGTTCTTCTAGTTCTTTAATTAATTTGGGTGGAATGTCATCAGGAACGCAGAACTATTTATTTTAGTTGATCTGATTACATTTATTACTTCTTTTATTGTGAACATTTCAAACTCCATAGTGTTTGGTAAGCTGTTAGTACACCTAACTTCATTTTGTTTGAAGACACTGAGGAAATAAGTATTTAAAACAGAAACCATTTCAGATTCGTCACTTATTATCCCTTTTTCAGTCTTTAGGGGTTCAACTCCAGGGTTCTATCCTCTCATAGTACTTACATGGTTACACATTTTTTTCTTGCTATCTTTGACTGACGGTGCTAGATTAACTTCTAGATTTTGTTTTGCTTTTTTAATAAGACTTTTATTTTTCTTTATCTTTTCTTTATATTTATTCCAATTTCTTTCTCTGGGCTGTTTTTTTATATTAACTATATAGTTTATTTTTCTTTCTTATGGTTTTCTAAATGTTGTTGTTCCACCATAAAGGGATTCTGTGGTTGTCGTTATACTTCTTCCTCTCCGGGACCCAGCATTCTATGCATAATGTTATTTTTTGCTGACATATATCCCATACCTTTTTAAGTCCTAAATTTCATAATTCTTCCCTCCAATTCCATTGAGATGGAAACTGTCTCATATTGTTATAGCCATCTTTATTGAAATCCTGAATTTTTGTTTTTCCTTGTATATATTTATAATTTAAATTCATGTTGAGAAATACAGTATTATGGTCTCTATCTCCAATGGGCTGTAAAACGTTTGGTTCGGCTACACCCTCCATTATATTTGTGAATGTTAAATCCAGGATGCTGCTACCTCTTGTTCCTTCTTTAACTAGTTGTATTAGGTTTTCATGAATAATGATATCTACAAATCTTTTCTCTAGGGTTCCAGCATATTCCAAAGGTTTCCAGTTTGTAGGTGGGAAATTAAAGTCACCCATTAATATGTAGTCTCCTTTAATTTCCATATTTTCAATTTCTGTTAAAAAAAAACCAATTTGTATCAGCAGAGTCTAGGCTTGGTGACTGATAACCTAAACCAACTGTAAAGCTTTTTATTGGCATCTGTACCTTTACCCATATACTGCATATTCATTTGAATTATTATCTTATATTTTCTGTATCATATGTGCCTTAAATTCTTCTGCAATATATAATGCTAGTCTACCTATTTTTTTCCTATGCTATTTTTGTAAAATTTAGTATAGCTCGGTATTTCAGTGCACCAGTCATCATTTTTAAGCCATGTCTCAGTAACTCCACAAATATCTGTCTTTCTGTTGGTCATCACATGATTTAATTCATCCAATTTATTTCTTAAACTGCAAGCATTCACCAGCAATACATTAAGGTTGTTTTTAGATTTGTTCCTTTTTTCCTTCATTTTATCTGACTAACATTGTGTTGACCTCTTACTGTGCTCTCACTTTGATTAGAATTCCTGTAAACCCTAGTTTCTAAAGAGGTTAGTTGATTTTGCCTCTCCCCCTTTGGTCTAGTTAAAATGTTTGTTTATAACTGACACAAGGGCCGGGATATTCAAAGGGGTTGTGCATGACGCAACAGTGTTGCGCCATGCAACCCACTAATACCAGGCGCAATATTCAAAAGGGATGTTGTACTGTAAATCCTGATGCACGGGGTGCACCAGTAATGTATGCTGTGCAAGTGTGAGGCGTGCCCATGCATATTCAGCACATCCCAATATTCAGCCGGGATGTGAGGCATATATGCAAAGCACCACCAGCCACGCCACAGGAGGGCACAAGATGTGCCCAAAAAAGAACAAGTCAGGTGACACCCTCAGGCGCAGCCGCCATATTGCTGGGCGCAACATGGCAGCAGCCTGCAGTGGGTGGCCACCTGACCCCCTAGCCACAGGCCGGGCATCGGGCCCCCCCATGCCTGATCGTAGGCTGAAATAGAATATATCACTCAAAGTCTTTATTTAACCAGGTGATCACCATTGAGCAAGCTCATTATCGAGGTGGATCTGGGTTTGTCAATAAGGAACAAGGGACAATATTCATGGGATGCAACATACAAGAAAATAATAATAATAAAAATAAAGTGAGATACAATAGTACAGTATATACAAAGTATCAGCAGGTAGCATTGCCAGTAATATATGTTTGGAACAGAAGATACAGCTAGTTTTGGGTAGGACACAATTTTTCATATAAGTAAAGAAATATACATATCAGGTGCACTGAACATAAATAAAACCTACTATAAAAAGATATATAGTGATACGGTATGGAGAATTTAGAGCTGGAACCAGGATCAAAAGAATGTGGAAGGGACAGATATGGAGGCAGAAAAAGGGGAGAGGGAAGAGTTGATTATAGATGTGATCAGCCTTTTAACAGTAGTAATTAGAGTGTACTTGAACTTATAGGAGTCACGATTTAGATAGACAGGCACAGGATTCCTTATTATGATGTAGATATAGAGATTTAAAAGCTGCTAGGCTGATGGGGTGAGTTAATTTAAAAGTTTTTGCAGCTTGTTCCACAGTTGAGGGAACACAAAGCTGATGGCTGCTCTGCCAATGCGAGATTTTGCTTTGTAAACATAAAGGTAGATATATGAGGTGCTTCTCAGGGCATACTTCCCCAGAGTGCAAAAAGATAAACAGACAGAGATATACTGGGGCAGTTTATTTGAGATAGCTTTGTATGTCTAAACAGCAGCATTTTTTTGCTGTCTGTAAGCAAGGGATGACCATCCCACTGCTGTCTACAATGCACAGTGCTGGTTTGAGTAAGGAAGACCCGTGATAAATCTTACGGCTCTGTGATAAAGTGTATCGAGTTTGGTTAGGGTACCTGCAGGTCCCTGACTATATAGAAAATCTGAGTATTCCAATAGGGAAAGAAAGGTAGTTTGAACCAGTTTCAGTTTAGCGTCTCTTGTGAGGAGATTATTAATCCTAAAGGACAGACCAAGTCTTTGTCTAAGTTTATTTGCCAGTTTTTCTAAGTGATCTGTGAAAGTAAGTCTATGGTCTTACCAGACCTCCAGGTACTTGAACTTTGTCACGTAGTCCAAGCACGCACCTAGAATGGTAATGATCTGCTTGAGTGTCCCAGCAATTGCAGGATTTATTGCATTGTGAAGGGGCGAGAGGAACATTGCTTTGTTTTTTTTTCATTTAAGAGCAGTTTCTGGTTTATAAGCTGATGTTGCAGCAGATTAAATTCATTTTGAAGGGCTTTACAGGCTGCATCAGGGGTGGGGCTACTAGCATAGAGTACCGTATCATCCACGAATAGGTGTATTTGTGCTTCTTTGATAGGGGCATCTCTGTTGTTAATATAAATGGTGAAGAGCAAGGGACCAAGGATGGAGCCTTTCGGTACACCCCTCAATAGGGGTTTTGGTGGAGAAACTTCCCCTTCTGCCTTTACTTGTTGAAGTCATCCAGAGAGGTACTTGGAGAACCATTTAAGGGATAGGAAATCCAAACCAATGTTCCGAAGGTACGACAGAAGCAGTCTGTGATCAACGGTATTGAACGCCTTGCTTAGGTCCAAGAAAACTGCACAAAGTTTTTTTTGTCTAATTAGAGCTGCCAGTCGTTTGTCACCTTGGCTAGAGCAGAGATTGTACTGTGCTGTGCTCTAAAACTGGATTGTAATGGGTTGAGAAATTTTTCTGATTCCAAGTACTTCTGAAGCAGGGAGTTCACTATTTTCTCCAGCATCTTTGACAGGATTGGGAGTAGGGAGATTGGCCTGTAGTTATTGAGGTCACTAGGATCTCCTGACTTAAACAAAGGGACCACAAGTGCATTTTTCCAAATGGGCAGTAGGTCACCTGGGACAACGATAAGTTGAAGAGATGAGTAACTGGGACTGTGAGGACACGGTAGCCAACCTTTAAAAAGTACGGGTCAATGAGGTTGGCCCCAGCACGTTTCCTAGTGTCTAGCTGAAGGAAAAGATCTTTGACTTCTTTCAGAGAGGTAGGCTACAGAGAGAAGTATGGACTGGGGATGGGTTTTTCTTGTGTATCCAATCCAAGTTGTTGGTGGAGGATATTTGCGGTAGAGAAGTCAAAGGCTAGCCCTGCAGTGGCAAAATGATTATTGAGAGTGTCGAGGACAGACGGTCTTTCAGAGATGACAGCATTGCCAATAAATAATTTAGTAGGTAGGGAATTAACAGTGGTGTGACCTTCAATGTCTTTGATTGTCCTCCAGAATATGGAGACATTTCTTAAGGAGCTCTCCAGCTGTGAGCAGTAGAAATTAGCTTTGGCTTCTCTGACCATTTTGGTGCAGAGGTTCCTCACTCTCTGAAAAGAATTCCAGTCATTTATTAAATTAGTTTTCCTAGCAGTTCTCCAGAGTACATCCCTACTCTGCAAAGCATCTTTCAGGTCTTCCGTAAACCACTGACAGGATTTGTTTCTGGCTCAGATTTTTACTATGGGAGTATACTTGTTGAGAGGCCGTAGCACAATTTCTGAGAAAATATCATAAGCCGTAGTCAGGGACTTGGCTAGATAGAAGTCCTGCCATCACTTGGAGTCTCTTAGCTCTGATATACACCCATGGAGATCAAAGTTGTGTATGCACCTTTTAAAGCAGAATGTTGGTGCAGTTGTGGATTTAGGAGTGGATCTTACACACACAATGAAGAAATGGTCACTAATATCAGAGAAAAAGATGCCAGCATGGGAGAATAAATGGAGTTTGTTAACTAAAATGATATCCAAGAGAGTACTGTTATTAGGGTTAAGCATGTTAGGATGAGTAGATTTGTTTAACTGTGACAACCCAAGGGAATCACAGAACATTTTAAGTGGGATGGATGCACTGGAGAGCCAGTCTAAGTTGAAGTCCCCTGGTATGATATACTCCGAAGATGCTAAACCCAGGATGTTTCCAAGATGTTTTAACAACTGTAGTCCAGCTGATGGAGGTCTGTAGCATCCTATTATACATAATGAGACACCGGTAGCAATTTCAATCTTTAATGACAAGCTTTCAAATTCTTTTGGGACAGAGGTTGAGTCAATTATGGAGGCAGGGAATTTATCCTTGATGTAAATAGCTACCCCACCACCTCTGGTTTGCCTGTCGGCTCTGAACAAAGAGTAGGAGGGGATGTTAATTTCGTTGTTACTGTTCGCCGGTCGCAGCCAGGACTCCATGATCACCAGAACATCTGGAGCAGTATGACACACCCAGGCCTGAACTGAAGTGATTTTTTTGATGAGCTACATACATTAACATGCAAGAATCTAAGCCCCTTGAGGCTTTGTAGCTCTGCTGGGGATTCCATGGGTGCCAGAGGACCTGGATTAAGCTCAACAGTTCCTGAGCATAGTAAAAGCATGAACAAGAGTTTCCTGCAGAGTCCTAGGAGAAGTATGGGTGGCTGAGTCGAGTCTTGTTTTGGTTACGTGATTTGTCTGTGGCAGTATAGGGAGTTCTGAGGCTAGTTCCCAGTTTGCCTGATGCTGCATACAATAATACCCTGACCGAGAGAGTCAATGGGAGTAGGGGGAGTATGCAGAAGGTAGTGTACCCCTGTGGGCAGGCTCTAGGAGAGTTCTTGTATGCCGGTGCAGGTGCAGGACCAGCAGCAGGCTAGGGGAAGTTATAGCACGTACAAGTTCTACTTGATAGGAAAAGTCCCGGTCGGACAATGTAAAAAGAGAGCCATTCTCCACCCTAGGAGTTATTTTTTGATTCATGTTCGGGTCCAATACATATAAGATGAGCAAAGACAAGCATAGAAGCGGGTAATATGCCCTCATTATGAGACTATCACCCATTGGGCACTACAAGTGCTGGCAAGAGAAGGGATTCTTTATGGAGGAGAATTTCTTAATCCCTGCAGAATAGTAGTATAGGCAGTGGAGCCAGAGGCAGTAGTCCTTAAGTATAGCTCCTTGTCAGGCTAAATAAGAAAATAGTTCACCTGACTATAGAGTAGCACTAGGGGCAGAGAGACTTTGAAGCAAATTTCTTAGCTACTACTCTGGAGCAGACTAAGTATTAGAGAGATCACCTGACCTAAATCAACTGCCTTAGCAAGACAGGATATGATAGCGAGCAATAAGCAAACCTAAAGTACCAAAATGGCATGCCTCAGCAAGACAGAATAAGATAAAGCTGCTAGCTGGCTTAGTTGCAAAAGGGGATGGGATGAATGGCAGTTGCTGACAGTAGGTAACCTATAAATGAAACATCAGATAGGAGTGGGTGGAAACTGTGTGCATTTAAAGGAGGCCTGGGAGGAGGAGGGGGAGTGGGACGAAAAATCAAGGGGATGTTTGCAGAGCTAGCACTGAATCAGTGCACATACAGCTGGAGAGAAACTGCCATGAACCCAGCTGGCCCAACTAAATAATCTCTGCACCTGGCTGCTGCTTCACTGTGTGACTATAGGTTGACTGGCACAGCAGGGGAGGGAATGGTAAGTTAATTTACACAGGCCGAGCAGAACAGGCTAAATTAAAATATATAAATTAGAAGCAGAGTACAGGGATGCAGACTTACATTAAGCCACACGTCTCGGGGGCTCCGGTCTCAGGCAAGTGAGACCAGCCAATCAGGGAGCTCTACACAGGCATGGAGCGAATAGCGCCACCCCGAGAAGGCACCGAAATTGAAAAAAGCACATTGCAAGTGATGATCTGATATACTCCCTGGTGGTCTAGTGGACCTGCTTCCCAGCCCGATTGTGGGCTTAGTCATGGTAAAAGAATCCCTGGTGGTCCAGTGGACCTGCTCCCCAGCCTTATTGTGGAATAGTAATTGTACAAGACTCCCTGGTGGTCTAATGGAACTAAACCATGCCCCATCGTGGGCTTAATACTTTTAAAGGACTCCCTGGTGGTCTAATGGACCAAAACCCTGCCCGATCGCGGGCTTAGTAATTCTAAAAGACTCCCTGGTGGTCTAATGGACCGAAACGCTGCCCAATCACGGGCTTAGTAATTTTAAAAGATTCCCTGGTGGTCTAGTGGCCCGTATCCCAGCCCGATCGCAGGCTCAGTAAATTAGGATACATCTCTGGTGGTCCAGCAGTACCTCCCCTCCCCACCACCTCAGACCCACCACTCCCCCCCCTCCGGTCAGCGGGTAGCAGCTCCCACCCATAAGCTGCCCGGCTGCCCACCACCACTGTACCCATATTATGCGGCTGTATGCATTGGTCCTGCATTTGCCAATGGGCATGCAGATGTCTATTACTACACATCCCGATATGTGAATGAAGTCATTCACATATCGGGACTGTCTATGCAGTACTACTTCTGCACACCATTGGCCCATGCCGGGACCAATGAGCGTGACAGCCAACTGTATGCTGTCAGCCGGGCGGCTGGGTGGCTTGTGGGTGGGGAGCTGCTACCTGCCACTGACTGGGGGGCAGGGTGGAGGTCTGGTGGGTGGGTGGGAAGGGAGTACGCTGGACCACCAGGGATGCATTCTAATGTACTGAGCCCATGATTGGGATGGGATACGGTCCTCTAGACCTCCAGGGAATCTTTTAGACTTACTAAGCCCACAATCTGGCAGGGTTTCTGTCCATTAGACCAGCAGGGAGTATTTTAAAATTACTAAGCCTGCGATTGGGCAAGGTTTCAGTCCACTGGACCACCAGGGAGTCTTTTACACTTACTCAGCCCGCAATCGGGCAGGGTTGTGGTTCACTAGATGACCAGGGAGTCTTTTAAATGACTAAGCCTGGGATTGGGCAGGGTTTCGGTCCTTTAGATCACCAGGGAGTCTTTTACAATTACTACGCCCATGATTGGGCTGGGGAGCAGGTCCACTGGACCACCAGGGATTCTTTTGCAATTACTAAGCCTGCGATCGGGCATTGGGGCATGTTGCCAGTGAGGGGCAGGGGACATCAGTCCCTGATGGCTGCAGCCTGGCAGGGCGCCAGGTGCAATCACCGGGGATCAGCGCACCTGCATGCAAATGGGGCCATAATGACATGCAAATGGCCCCATTTGTGCCTTGCATGCATAATGGCTCTCCATTTGCATATCCACTGCTGAATATCATGGTTCCTGTGCCTAGCGCAACCGCACTTGCGCTGGCGTATCCCCCTGCTCCTCTCTTGCCACTTGTGCTGGCACAGTGCCACTGCACCATGCACAATGCGGGCAGCCATGGTGCCATATTCAATGGTGCTGAGTCACAGTGCAGCACCATTGAATATCGTCCATACCATACCCAGGAGCTTCCAAGTTGCGCTGCGCCCAGGCTTGTGCCCCTGCTTGGCGCAGTCTGAATGTCTGGCCCAATGTGTTTTCCAAGAATGACACTACCTCTTCTACTCAGCTGTAGGTCATCCCAGCAGTAGAGCTCTCTTCTATCCATACATTCTTCCAAGTGTGTCTTGCTTTAGAAACCACTTCCTATGCCATTCATTGACCATTTTTATTTTTTTACATTGGAACTCAGATGCCCTTGGAACTGGTAAAATCTCAGACAGAGCTATATTGCATTCCAGCTCTGCTAGTTTGTTTGTCAGAAAAAATATACTCTTGCTTTACTTTGTTTACCGATCCATGCAGAATATTGTTAACACCTTCATGTATTATCCCCAATGGATTTTCAGCTGTATTTTGCACTATATTTATTATTAATTTATTACAATCTTGGATTAAAACCTTTGAGTCATAGACTCATTTACAGAGGATTCACATCATGACAAGTAAGAGAACAGTGATGTAATTATACATATAGTTAAAATAACAGTAGAGGAATAGACTAAAAAAATTATGTAAGCTAATTAAGATAAGCAAGTAGGCTTGTAATTAAAGTAGCCAGATTTTTTCAAATGACAGTAGGTCTATTGTCAAAGTGAAAGCACAAGTTAGACCACATTGAGTGTGACCATGATATATGAAGGGCTACTATTGGTATAACTTGTTTCAGGGTACGGATTGTAGGAGGAACATAGGGTTCTACAGGTTGAGGTTGGAGGAAGGTGAGGCAGTGGGTGGTTAGGGAGAGGGGATGAGAAAAGAAAAAAGGGAAAAGAGAGGAGTGTGATGGGAGGGAGGAGAGGACACTATAATGGAAAGGTGGAGAGTATAGGAGAATGGAGAAAGTACGGAGACTTAGAGCAGCAGGGCTAGTTTACTCACCAGTTTAGAGGAGGCCAGAGAGGAGGTCATCGGGGAGTGTCATGATTAGAGTGAGAGAGGAGATGAAGTAAAGGAATAATGGGGAGAGGAAGGAGAGGGGTAGAGGGGATAAGGAGAGATAGAAGGAGAGAGTCAAGGCAGTACAGAGTGGGATGGAGCTAAGAGTCACAATCATAGGCACTGGCTAGAGTTAATGCAGCTCAGAGCTTTGTTTTAAATAGATCAAGTTTGGTTTCAGCAAGTAGTTCTTCACTGAGAGAGTTGAGCCAGATTGGAGCACAGTATTCAAAGTACCTTTGTCCTTGAGAGGTTCATCTGAAAGGAACTTTCAGGGTTTGTCTGTTATGGCCCCTAGTGCACCTGACCGGTTAGATTGTTGAGGAGGTTCCTTACTTCAACCGGGATAAGGCTGAGTACCAATTTTTTGGTGAGCAGGCACATCTGATACTGATTGTGTCTGTCTAGGTTCAGCCAGTTACTTTGGATGTAGAGCTCACATGTGTGGGTTTGGTGGTGCACACCCAACACTAGCCTGCAGGCTTTGCTGAGTGTTGTATTAAGTCTCTTTAGAGCTGTGGGAGTTGCAGCACCACATACCACCAGGCTGTAGTCAATGACTGACAATACAGAGCTAGATACTGCTGATCTGAGGGCACTGCTCATAAGGCAGAACTTGTTTCTATAGAGTAGTGACAGCTTAGTGTTCACTGTTTTTGCAACTTGGTCAATATGACTGGAATAGGACAGGGTGCTTTACAGTGTAACACCCAGATATCTAAAGTGGTTTACCATCTCTAGGGGTGGATTTTTGGTTGACTACCTGCACTTGGTAGTGCCTATGTTTGCTGTGATGGGAGGCAAAACCCATGTGTTTTGTTTTTTTATAGTTTAGGAGTAGTTTTGAGTCCAAGAACCATTTTTCAACCTTGGAGAAGTTAGCTTGCATCTGGTGTTCCAGTTCAGCAGGGTCTGAGTTGCACGAGTAAAGCACAGCAGTGTCTACATAGAGCAGCACTTGGTCACTGACAGCTAAGGGGAGCCGGTTAATAAAAAAGACTAAAAGTAAGGGTCTGAGGATGGAACCCTGGGGCACATCCAGAGAGACACACTGGTTATTAGAGCAGACATCACCAATTTTGACTTTTTGTACTCTCCCCTGGAGGTAGCTACAAAACCAGGTCACTGAATCCGAGAAGAGACTTGTAGTGGATATTATTCAGCATAAAGGTTATGTCAAACACCCTTGCACCAGTGAAATTTGATAAAGATCTTTTAGCTTTATCATGATTACAGATGACTCAATCAAGGTGCTTAATTATAGAATCATCTAACACAATAATTTTTGTAGCAGGTGAGGAGATATTACTTTCAGCTTCTATCGGACCCTAGTGATCCAGCAATGGCAATTGACTGGTATTACCACAATTTTGTGATAGTATTCCTGTGCTGCAAGAGGGGGAATCATCAGGAAGTGGAATAACACAATTTATGTTACTAGTGGTGGCATATTGGTTTGCTGTCATGTTTAAATGTGTCTCTCTGATATTAGGCTTAGACCCATTCTGACCTGGGTAGTGCAGAGTGGAATAATCTTTTGAAGTGGATGATGAATTGTTATCTCGTAGAAGTTGTGTACTTATGGGATCATAGTGGTTTTGGAGAGGAAGCATGAAACATTCAGCCTTACACCCTCTTTTTGCCACTTTGAAACTCTGTACTAGATAACACTCTTCATCCTGATCCTCTGTAATTTTTTCCTCCCTTATCCTTTTTTTATGGCAGTGAAGGAAAGCTATGAGCTTAGAGTGTGCGATTTAAAAAAAAATGATTTTGGAGAGAGGGGAAGAAGGGTGATAGGTCAATAATTCCTAACATCATTCCTGGATTCTGATTTAAAGAGTGGTTTGACAGTGGTCGTTTTCCAGATGCTGGGGAAATAGTCAAAACAAAGTGAGAGGTTGAGAATGTTAGTGATGGGGGCTGCAAGGGATGAGATGGTGAGTTTAAGGATTTTGAAATCTATCCCATCTGCTCCTCTGCTGTCTTTAGGGTTGTTTATCAGGATGATCCTGACAGTGTCTGGGGCTTTAGGGCCCAGAAATAAAATTTGGGACGAGAATCAGTACTTAAGTTTGGGGCAGGGTGAGATGGGGAATGGAGACAGAAGGGGCTGGGGTGAGTGGGGATAGTTTTTAATTATCACATTCACCAAAAAAAGAATTGAAAATGTTTATTACTTCCATGCGGCCATTCGTCTGTTTATCATCTTGAATAAGGGTGATGGATTCTGTGTTCTTTTTCTTCCTGAGAAGGCAGTTGAGTGTTCCCCAGGGTTGTCTGGGGTTGGCAGATGGCCCCAGTTGTTTATTTTGGAGATAATCAATTTTTGCTTTTCTGATGGCTGATTTGCACTTGTTTCTGAATGCTTTGTAGTGGAAGAGCTGGGTTGGGTCCCTGTGCTTAGAGTACCAAGCCTTGGCTCAGTCCCTGGTCCTCATCAGTTTAATGATGTCAGGGGAGACCCATTCCTTCACTTGACTCCTAACCCTGATTTGTTTGAGGGGGAAATTTATTGCAGATGCTTTTGAAAATAGTGAAAAATGTGTTGACAGTATCAAGGTTACCAAAAATAGTGGTAAAAGACCAGCCAACCCGGTGAAAGGCACAGATTATGTCCTCTATGTTGTTATTGGTCAGTCATCTGGAGAAAATGAACTTAGGCTGTATGCATGTAGAGTCACAAACACAGATATTACAGATGTTCTAATCATGTCCTAACAATGCTGCGATGTAGAAGTACAGTAAAAGAATGTAGTATGCACATTCACTGTAATATATAAAATGTGTGTACCATGCTCCTCACTTTGTAGACTTCAATTGGTTTCATCTCATTGTACAATGTACTCCACATTTACTAAAAAAAAAGATTAAATGCAAAAAAAAACACAACACAATTTTCCTGGTGTCTAGTACTGCCCCTACACTTCGATGCACATCCCCATAATCATAGTCTATATCCCTGTTATCCAATGGTGTCCACCACCATCTCATGCCCAGGTATGATTAATCCCTGGTGTCTAGTGGCTCCTCCCCTCCAATTTTCTTGGTTGCATGCAATAAAGAAAATGGTCTTTCAATGTTTTTTCCCTGAAAAAAAAAGTCCTTTTTCTATCGCACCCCTCCTCCTACTCAGCACCAACCACGCTGTATCCCCCCAGATCCTTTTACAGACCCTCACTCTCCTGAAGAGGTCCCAGAGTGAAGATCCACACTGATAAAGGAGACATATTTGCCGCTGGAACTGCAAACTGCAATATGACAAAGTAAGGTAACTGTGGCCCAATGTATTTCTATGGGGTTTACAACTTTGGTGCACAACTGTGTCAAGATTTTGACACCAAATTTTCAACATGCACTTATTGAGACCCCACCTCATGAACAATATTGGTAGCATTTTGCAAATGTTGCCTGAAAGACGATTTTGTGGTCGGTTATCAAAATCAACTTTGGGGCCAGATTTCAGAATTTCAACGTAGTTGTTCATGAGGTAGTGTCATAAGAAGGGTATATGGAAAATCTGGGGCTAAAATATGTTAAAATGGCAAAGTTGTGCATATCTGTTGACATTTCACTATGCATGCTTGTAACTTTAGTAATTTTCAATATTCCCACCCTAATTTTTTGACATAGCAATTTATTTATACCACCTCATGAACGTGTCAGTTGTCAATTTTCAAATCTTGGCCGGAATGGCTTTTCACACCTCAGGCATGGAATAACACTGCAGTGACACAGAAAGATGCTTTGGTCAGAATTTCACAATTTTCAATTTTGGGTTCATGAGGTGGGGTAATAACAAGGCAATTTTGAGAATTTAATTACTGTTGTCTTATAAATTGAAGCACGGGGCCCAGAGGGCCCAGCGCCTCCTCATAAACATACATGTATGAGTCTATTTAGGAATGGGAGTGCAGGGCTCTATCAGACAATAAATGATACAACTACAGTATCTAATAATGAATGCATGCATGCATGAGGGTGCAGGCCAAGCAAATAAGGATATGATTATACTATGTCAAAAAGGTAAGGAAATTTGTTGCAAAAAACTGTGTGAATGCAACATTTAGGGATCAGTTTAAACCAACGAAAGTAAAGAAATGTGGCTTTATTGTTTCCAATCCTAAAACCCAACCCCACCCCTAAAGTAAATCAATGGTGGAGTCTTCATATTGTTGTTAACCCTAAAGCTCATTCCATTCTATATACTCCAGAAATGTACATATCTAATAGGGTGAGCTTTAGGGTTGACATACCTTAGGAAGACTTCTCCACTGATTTGCTTTACAAGGTGGAGTTGGGGTTTTAGGTTGAAACCCTTTATCTGTTCCTACTGTTGCTTTAACCTGAACCCTAAATGTTGCATTAACAGTTTTTTTGGCAAAGAATATATAGATAGATAAATAGACAGACAAAGAGATATATAGACAGATAGATAGATAGATAGATAGATAGATAGATAGATAGATAGATAGATAGATAGATTTCATAGGCTGTCTGGCAGAGATACCATATAACATGGCAAAGTAATACAGTACCCTCTCATTGAGTCTTTCTGGACCCTTTTCCTGGATCAGCCCTACATGTTACATTCCCCTTGTTGGCACTTCTCTCAGGTCCATATGCTGCAGACATAAGTGGCTCTGCTGACTGTAATGATATGCATTGCAACATGCTTGTCACTGTGGATGACACCCATTTAAATTACATTGATTATCCATGGCTGCCTGGGGATCATCACACAGTATTGTGCAATGTCCAACCTGTCGTCTATTTGTGTTTCCTTGGTCCTGATCTGTAGCAATAGCCACTATGGCTGGTGTTTGGGCCTCCATGGTCCTTGTCAGTACATTGATGAAATACAGTGGAGCCAGCCACAGTGCAACATAGTAACCTGCAGTAAATGACATGTCACAAAATACTGCAGTAAAAGAGGGCTTAATTGACATTTAATTACACTGCTCCATGCAGCATAATGTAGCTTTTAGTGATATACTGCAGCATTACTGCACTGCATTCCGGCTGGCACCACTGTATGTACTGCCAGCCTATGTCTAGGCAATATATGCACTCACCTGAGTCCATATGACTTTGAAGTCATTTACCACCTCTGAAGGTCCAAATCACATAATTTAGGGCATGTCCCTGGTTAGCCATCACCTTCAGTGCAGTAATGATGTAGTCCATTAGTGCCCTGTTTGTTGCCTGCCATTTCTGAATATCCTGGGGAGGTTGCAGAGGACACTGGTGCCTCTGTTTGGTCTGTGGTGTTGTAGGCTTCGCAATCTCCTCAAGAATCAATTTGGCTGGTGTATTCTGCACAGAAACCCATTTGAATTAGACTGCACAAGATGCCTAGGCACAGGTACATGGAATGAAAGGTCTTCATCATAGTCCCCAGATTGGGATATGTGAACAACACTGTGGTGTAGCTGGACAGCCTACACCATATTGACATTAAAGGCAGTAATGTGGCTTGCACCAGGCTTCACTGCCCAACCTACACTGTGCCATCTTCTTTTACCTTCACCACAGCAGTTTGGGATGTTAAGAGTTGAATGGGAGTAAGACAGATGCATGATGATTTGGAGATGCCCTATCAGCCCCCTATTAGCTCCCACTGCAAGAAATCAGCACCCTTCATGCTGGCCTAGAGCTCCTACCCACATACCACACACAGGAACCAGGAATGAGGCATTTCCTGCATGCATATGAATTGCATGCTTTATCTCATGATCATCATAGTAATGTAGTGTGAATACACATACAGTAATACGAAGGCATACTGTCACACGCAGACCTGGGTCTGTAATCTGGGAATCAGTGTCTATGCCAACAGGAATGCCTTTTACAGCCTCAGTTCCTTGGGACAGGGCCACAGCAGTTGAATTACCTCCACCAGCCTCTTGCATACTAGCACATGCCATTTTAAGTCTGCCCTGGGTAAGGAACTGGATTCCTCAGAGCCCTTCATCACATCCACAACACTATGTCATGAGCTAAGAATAGAACTGACTGCCTCTCTGGCCCCCTCTCAAGTCTGAACCAAATTAACTGTCACAGAGGACTTACACTGCAGGATGTCCCCCAACAGCATAACCTCCTACAGTGCTTGCTACAGTAAAGTTGCATGGTAGGCGATATACCGAGTGTTGCGCAATTGTGGTACCCATTAAATAACATGTATACGGCTACCATACAATTTGCAAAGTAGCACGGTACTGATCAACTTTACTGTGGCAAGCACTGTATGCTAGGGCATTCACCTCACCCCTGGTGAAGCATGGACAGTATTGTCCTTGTTATTCCTCTTCTGCCATAGAACTGCAGACAAAGGAACAGTTTATCATTGTGTACAATAGCTATCTCTCCCTGGTCACTTCTGGAAATGAGCCATGGCTCAGTGTGCCTTTCCTGGTGACCAGTTTTCAAACAAATAAATGCAGGTGCACAGTACAGTGACAACTATGCAGGACACAGCAAGTAAGACAACACAAAAAGTGCACTAACCGAGTTTTTCACCACTCCTTAGAGTACAGCTTTCATACAGAAAATTAATAGGAGACCACGATATGATAACTGGTTGTCTGCCTCCTTGCATTTAACACAATAAATAATACGGAGAAAAAATACATTAAAACAAAATAACATGAAGTGAATCACATCTATTTGATCACAGTTACTGTGAAAACATAACTGAAAATTATAAAGAGATGATCAGTTAGTAATCTAAGTTCAGAAATGCTTGACTCCACAAGTATCACCAAAGCATGCTGTTTTAAAAAAAAGTAACCGATAGGTCTGATCAGACAGCCCATAATAAAACATTCCATAGAACTGGTGCATCCATCAAGAATGCCAATCCCACCAGAAAAAGAGGGAGGAGGGGATCCTAAGATGTCTGTGCTCTCTGCTTCTCCTAGAGACAAATGAATTAAACATTCATAGGAATATTAGAGTGCTGGTTCATAAAGAACTCCGTATGTCAGCAAAGGAACACTGTATTCAACCTGGCACCTAACTAGCAACCTCTTAGAAAGAGCAGGTGCAATAGGGTCTGACCTCTGATTCGAGGTCAAAGCTTAGCTACCATATTCTGGAGCAGCTGCATGTGACAAAACTGGCCAGAAGGCAAGAAGTTCCATATCATAACAGTGACCTCTAAATAGCAAGTGCCGTTACAGTGTGTACAACACTATAAAGCAAATTGGCAATGTACACTCCCCAGCGAGGACAACAACAGCAATGAAAATGGAGTAACATGTCTATGCAGTGGGGCATAGCAATATAACCCTATACTGTACCATTGAAGGATCTCTTCCTATGAAATCAAATACATAGCAAACTGTAGAGGAGAAAAAAACAGATTCTTAATAATAATAATAATAATCATAACAGTCTCGTTTTTCCTGGTACTTCCTGGAACTGGGGGGGAAGCTGAAGAAGGATGATGGTAACTAACTTTAGGGGTGCAGACTTCAAGGAGATGGGAAGGATCCTTAAAGATCATTTGGACAGTATAAGGCAGGATATGGATGATGACAGCAGATGGGAGATCATTAAGAGGGGACTGCAGGAGGTTACCAGATCCTGCGCAAGGGAAAGGCGTAAGTTCAGTAAGGCCAGAAAACCCTGCTGGTGGACCAGGGAGGTATAGAAGGTGGTGAGGGACAAGAAGGTACTTCAAGCACTCAAGGAGTGAAAGGGATCAGTAGGAATATGAGCTGACAGCTAAGAGAGTCACCAGGGTGGTGAGAGCAGCCATGGCAACAAAGGAGCAGTCCATGGCCAGTAGGATCTGGAGGGGGAACAAAGGGTTCTTTAGATACAAAGTGGAAAAAATGAAAGTAAGGAGGCAGATCAGCAGGATAAGGATAGGAAATGGTTGGGCACAGGAGGTGGGAGAACAGGCAGAAGTCCTAAATGAGTACTTTGTCTCAGTTTTTACCAGGGTGGATGGAGGGGCTATGTCTTGCAGGGGGAGCAAGGGCAAACCGGAGGAAGGGTTGGGACCGGTAGAGATCAGGGGCCCTGATGGGTCTGGGGAAAGAGAGGGACTACCACAGACAGGTGGGGGAACAACAGCACAGGGTGAAAAAGGGGAGGACGTGGAGGCTGAAATTCCAGTAGGGAGAGTAAGGGAAGCCCTCATGTCCCTTCAGACAGAGAAAGCACCTGGGTCAGATGAGAAACATCCCAGGGTACTGAGGGAACTGGCAGATGTCCTGGCAGCCTGCCTAGTGGAGCTTTTCAACATCTTTCTGAGGACTGGGTGGGTGCCACAAGACTGGAAGGTGGCTCATGTCTTGCCGATCCACAAGGAAGGATCAAGAAAGGAGGCGGGAAATTACAGGCCCGTTGGCCTGAAGTTGGTGGTCGGCAAGGTGAAGGAGGGTATTGTCAAGGAAAGGCGAGGGGGGTTATTGGAGCAAACTGGGTATTTGGATGATAGACAGCATGGCTTTGTCCCAGGAAGGCTGTGCCAGACAAACCTTGGTGAGTTCTATGACTGGGTGATGAGGGCCCTGGACCAGGGTATGCCGGTGGGTGTCCTCTTTCTGGACTTCAGCAAGGCGTTTGATTCAATACCCCACAGTGGCCTGCTGGCTAAGCTGAAGGAAATGGGGGTAGGGAGACAGTTGTTAAGATGGATAGGAAATTGACTCTCTGAGCATACTCAGAAGGTAGTGGTTGGCGGGCTAGCCTCATCCTCAAGATGGGTTACTAGTGGGGTGCCCCAGGGGTCAGTGCTGGGGCCACTCCTGTTCAACTCTTATGTCTCAGACATAAGGAAGGGAATCAAGAGTGAAATTAGTCTCTTTGCAGATGACTCAAAGCTGGGTGCAGTGGTGGATGAGGAGGAAGGGAGGGTGACCTTGCAGGAAGACCTGGATGCTCTGAAAAGGTGGTCAGAAAAATGGAAACTAAAATTCAATGCTGGGAAGTGTAAGGTTCTGCATCTGGGAGTCAGAAATCCAGGCCGGGGGTATACCCTGGGAGGTGACACAATTCAAGTCATGGAGGGTGGGAGGGATCTGGGAGTAGTGGTAGATGTCAAAGTCAACAACTCAGAGACCTGTAGGAGGGCAGCGGCAAAGACAAATAGGATGCTGGGATGCATCATCATGGGGATTACCTCCAGAAAGGCAGAAGTGATCCTTCCCCTGTACAACTGCTTGGTTAGGCCACATCTCGAGTATTGTGTGCAGTTTTGGAGACCACATTTAAAGATGGACATTACACTCCTAGAGAGGGTCCAAAGGAGGGCAATCAAAATTATATGGGGCCTGGGAGGGAGGACCTATGAGGAGAGACTCAAGGAGCTCAGCATGTACACCCTGGAGGAGATGAGGGACAGGGGGACATGATAGAGGTCTTTAAGTACATGAAAGGGATCAATAAGGGAGGCCCAGTCAGGGTGCTCCAAAGGAAGAGGGGGAACAAGAGGTCACGGTTGTAAGCTAGAAGGTGCAGGCTCAGAGGGGAGAGGATGAGGTGTTATTTCACTGAAAGGGTGGTGGAGCCATGGAATGCGCTGCCCAGGGATCTGGTAGAGGCAGAGACTGTGGATGGGTTTAAGAGGGGATGGGACAGGTACAGGGGGAGAGTAAATCTGACCAGACCCAATACGGGTGGAACATCTGGGACTGGGTACAGTATAACCCAAGGGGGGGACACCAAAATCAGTCCTCAGTGTGGGTACTAAAAATTGATCAGACTCGAAAGACTGTTAGGCCTATTCTGCTGGCATTTTAGTATGTTAGTATAATAAATCTTTATTTGATTTAGTGCCTTTCAAATTGACAAAAAGCTTTACAGAAATGACTAAAAGCTATAATATAACACCACAATCTAAAAAAGTAAAATATGTTGCTCTTGAGTCACATCACAGTCCAAAGCATGTCTGTGCTTAATCTGCACGTCACAACTGATTGCACCATTTCAGAAATGATAGATTGAAACCATCATAAACCTGTCCTGGCAAAACAGTTATGTCCAAGTACCCACAAAGAAATTTCTTCTTGGGGAAAATTACAGCTGAAAGAATCTGACCTGCCACTCTTTCCATATGGCAAGTGGGATTCTCCAACTGGTAAGCCTCTTGTAAAGATTGGGTGAGGTGTTCCTAGAGAGAAATCAGGGGTTCTGTAATTTCTTTTCAGTCAAGACTACAGATATCAGGACTAAGATTGCTTTCATTGTTACTATTCATGTTCGTAGTGGCCCGCGCATGGAGTTTTTTAAAGCTTCAGTTGTTCAGGGCAGTTTCCATCTGTCTGATTTTTGAAAAGATGCAATGGGTTCTGTCATTAGCCGTGTCTTGGACCCAGCACCTGCATTTCTGGTGAAGGCTTGAGGCAAGTGCTGAGGCACATTTTTCTTGAGATTGACTGTGCCTCTCTAAGGGAAAGCAGGCTCTCAACTGCATTGAAGGAAGCAGTGGTGTTACCCCTTCTAAAGAAGGCATCAGTAGATCCGGATTAGTTATTCAGATTTTATATCTTCTGTATTGCTAACTTGCTGAGTTTAGGCATAGTGGTTCAGAAGGTGCGCAAAGCTTTAAGAGAGCATCTGGAAAAATGTAACATCTGTGAGCCTTTCACATTTGGCGTTCTGCAGCACAGCACCGAGACAGTTTTGGTAAGGATTCTGAATGATCTCCTTCTCATTGAGTTTATTTTTCCTGAACTACTGGAATGATCTGTTTTTGACACAGTTTAACATCTCTTTGAGAGTATGAAGAGTGTGCTGGTATGGTTGGTAGCAGGCTTAGCTGGTTCCAACCTTTCCTCAACAATTACTGACAGTCAGCAGATTAGGGGAATTTTAGATCTACCCATCATGACACTGACTGTGGCATCAGGGTTCTATTTTGTCTCCTTCATTGTTCATGGTGTTCCTACTTCCTCTTAGAGAGGAGGGCCAAAAGTCTAGCTTGGGTTTCCACTGGTATACAGATATGATGCCCAATCTGTATCTTTGTTTAAACTCAGACAGGACTACTGGTAGACATGACTGAGCATACTCCGTCTAAGATCAGATTATACATGCTTGCAGTTTACTGAAGCTGAATCCTGGCAAAACATTTGCTGGAGTGAGACCCAAGGACAGGTAGTTTGTCTGAAAGCAAGGGTCACTCTGGATGTGAAACTGGCAATTGTGTCTCATGTCTGCTGTAGAACAAAGGGCAGGATTTTCCAAAGAAGGCACAGGGCATGCAACAAGCCTTGTGCCAGGGGACTTTGAAATAGGCAATGCATCAAATCCCTTTGCCGCAATAGCACCCGACTTTCCAATCTTGGGTGCAGTTGCGACAGTTTCCCTGATTTATGGTTGCTTTTTCCAAATGTCTGGCGCAAGCTCCACGTCTTTGGCTCCAGGGTGCGGTGCAGCCTTGACCATTAAACCATGGTCTAAGGTGCAGTGTTTGCTGCAAGGGATGCAAACACCCAATCAACCACTGGAGAATGCCACAAGCTCAGTGCGCTGTATGTTCATCGTACCAGGAGCATGTGGCTTTCTTGAGGCTCTGAAGATCTGGCCCAGAATCTTTTACCATCTTAAAACCATCACTGGGTTTCAGCTCTACGTTGTTCAGGATAATCTAACCATACTAGTTCCTGTGTTCATCATCTCCTGTCTTGAGTATTGCAATGTACTCTACTGGAGCCTTCCATCCATTTTGATCCACTCTTTCCAGCTGGTGCAGTATGCTGCTCCCAGGTTGTTTCCATCTACAAGGAGCTCAGAGCATATTACACTTGCTCTCCACTGATTACACTGTCTATCAGTTAGATGGCAGATTGACAATATAGACTGGGCCCCCGATACCTCACAGACATTCCTGTAATTCATACCAGTGTCAGGGAGTTACGATTCTCTGGCTCCTAGATTTGGTTGTCCCTAAATATCATCTAAAGTCAGCAGGTGACAGAGCATTTATTAGTTTCCATGCCACAAATGTAGAACACACACCCTTTGGACATCCAGGCTACCAACTCAGTGAACTATTTAAAAAATAAGTTGAAACCTTGTAATTTAATCAAGCTTTCTTGAATGCTTGATATGATTCTGAACTATTTATGCAGTTTAATGGACATGTATTCTGCCCTCCATTATTTGTTCTAAAAAACAGATATTTAATATGTTCCTATTCATAGAATTTGAATCGTAAAAATGCTATTTATGCTTTTCTGGATTTCAGTTTTCTAAAAGTTTACTTTTGTGCTGCAGCTTGGTTGAATAAAGAAATACTGTAGTTAAATACATATCTATCTATCTCTCTCTCTCTCGTCAGTTCAGTAACTCCCTGTGATTAACCATGTCAAATGTCAAAGTAAGGTCAAGCAGATTAAGGAGAAGAACTTCCCTTTGATTCTTCTGCAGGCAGAGATCATTGCTAGAGATGCAGTGAATTTAAATTTTGCCAGAGAAGTGGCCAAATTCGCCTGGTGGAGTAATTTGAGAAATTTTCCCGCATAAGGCAGAATTTCGTCTACGAGAAATTTCACCTTCTCCGGGTGAAATTCCACCTTCCTCGGGCGAAAAGCAACTTTCATGATTTGATAATTACAGGGCTCCTAATGAGGTACTATTGGTGCCATTCAGGTTTTAACCAAATTAGTCATTTTATTATTTAAGGATTGCCTCAAGTGTCTTGAATGTTTCCACAAGTGTGTTTTTTTTTTAAGTTATTCTATTAACTTCAGTTCTTTTTCCCCTTTAAAATCTCCTGGCCATTTAAAACTAACCATCTAATTAGTAAATGCAGCCCAAACCCAAGCTGTTCAGCCTAATAATTTAACTGCATAACACCTTCAATCACCCAGTTGTTTAAATAACCTGATGATTTGGCTTTCCCCCTTAATGAGGTAATTCCCACATGAGTAATAAGCTTAAAAGCAGGTGCTTGCTGGCGTTCTAGCAGGGTGTTGCCTGATTGCTTATTAACGGGGTGTAAGCTCTTGAAAGGCTTAAGATCCACTGCAAACAGCCAGGAATCATTGTTTACAGCTACACAGCGGTTTCCTTCTACGTTCTGGATACTTTGCTTTGGCTGGAAGTATGTAAAGCTGTGGTTGCTGAGTTTACCTGATATATTTTGATGCTGTGACTGATTTTCCAGCTTGGTATACTTACAAGCAGCAAAAAACATTCTTTTTTGTCACCATTTTGGAGCAAGTACGTTTTACTCCCTTTCCTTCTGCTTTTAATGCAGAGAAGTGTAATGTAGTACTATTGACACTCTTTTGGTACTATTTGATACCATTTGTAGGGTTTAGCCCATTTAAAGATCTTAATTTAGGTGTTATACCTTGGGGTGCGAATAGGGTATATGTTATTTTTTCCTTTTTCCACCCAGGGATACCATTTTGGTACTGGTATTTGCATTTTGATATATTCATACAAGTTAAAACATCTGCTTGCCTTACGTAGCATCAGGGTTTGACTGGATTTTTAGGACTTCTGGGGCATCACTTCTCAGAATTCTTTTTCCTTTTTTTTATTTTTAGTGTATCACTGGGAGAAAGAGATTTATTACCACCACCCAGGATTACTCCCATGTGTTGCTAGGCATATCTGCTGGAGAGCTGGGCCAAACACCGACCAGATGAGGTCTGGACGTGGGACTGCATGCAGGACACCATGTGTATACTTGCTCAGTGATATTTGCTCAGTGACACTTAGATGTGCAATTTCACCCGTGGAAGGTGAACTTTCACCACGGAAGGCGGAATTTCACCCACAGAAGTTGAAATTCTGCCTTCCATGGGTGAAATTTCACCTTCCCAGGGCAAAATTTTGCCACTGAAGGTGGAATTTCACCATGGAATGTGAAATTTCACCATTCCACTGGGCAACATTTCAGCAGTCCGCTACGTGAAATTTCATATTTCGCTCTGAGAAATAGGCAGAATTTCACGGATTACTCCGCAAAGCGAATTTCGCTCACTTTGCCCACCACTAATCATTGCAAAATGTTTACCAGGGCAGACTGCATGTTGTGTTTCTGGTTGAGACCATATTGGAATGGTTTGAGTATGTCAAGAGCTTACAAATGTTCCAGCAGTTAATTTAATGCCATCTTCTCCACGTCCTTAGCCAGAAATGGCAAGCTGGAGAAAGATCCATAATTCACAAGATTGTCAGCATCAAGCAAAGTCTGCTTGAGGAAGAGTTTCACTTCATCCTCCTCTCAGGTTGACAGAAGAGGCTGTCATGCAAGGAAGCCATGACAATAACAGTGGAAATCAGAAACAAAGTATCTAACTCAGAATTGAGAAGCAATGAAGAGGCTGGAGCAACTAAGAGGTGGTGCATCTGAAACTGGACAGAATCTAAGCCACATCAACCTTTTCCAGCAGGTGGAACTCAACCCAGATGTTTATAGCCCTTTATGTCAGTGAGGAGATACCCCTGCCACTTTTGCAATTAACTGTGAAGTTGAAGACAACCTGGTCCTGGATGTGAGTAACCCTGGCTTTGAACAAATGATTAAACTAGTTGCAACTCTCTTAGAACTATGCTCCCTGCCCTGCAGGCAGTCTGGATGGAGAATACTGTCCACAGTGTGAAGTGCAGTTAGCTTCTCTACACTTAGAAGTTCTGAAAGGGACTTTATTATCTCTACACTCATAGTCTCCTTGTAGTTCACATAGGAAGCCTCAAGGACATGTCTATCAGCATGATCCTGCAGTTCCCTCCATCTGCACTTTAACCACTGGCCTTGTACATTCAAACACTAATTCTCGATGGAAAACCAGGGACAATTTCAGCTGATTTAATTAAGTGTGACTGAACCTGCCAGGGAGACCAAAGCCCCAATCAGGGCTCAGCTATAAGCCTCAGCCCCTGATCTGCAGTCCTTGGTGGAGGCATTAACCACTCCTAAAGTATCCACAAGACCTAAAAACCTCAGAGGGTCCAGGTTCCATTTAGAATGATAGTGGTTAACATCTGCCATTGAAGGTTGCATTTTATGAGCCCTGACAATGAACTTAATGGTGCAGTGGTCCAAGCAAACAGTGGGATCCACTAAGACATCATTAATCTTCATACGGCTCAAAAGCACAGGGTCCAATATGTGACCCCATCCATGCATGGCTAAAGTAGCCACTTACGTGACTCTTAAGCTATCAATGTGTGAGAGTAGTCAGATTGAAACATACAGGAACAGAGGAGTTACCTATCCATGCACTGAAAACCTCAAGAATAATCAGTCTTGGTAATTCCATTACTATGGTAGTCAGTATCTCATCAAACTACAGCAGTTAGGCTGTCTTATTGAGAGGCGATAATAAAACAAAATCTAATCTTCGATTCAAGCCACCCAGCAGTCAGTAACTACTGTACCTACTCAAAGGATCCCATACTTTCAAAAGGAGGCATCATTTGATTACATTTGGATTGAAGTACAGTGGCCAGACCAGCCCTACATTCTAATCTCAGGTGGTGCACCACAGAGAAACCTGAGGGGTGAAACTCCACCAAAACCATTTGGTCCTTGTGATGCATACCAGGTTGGCATGTGAATCAGATATAGCTCCTCTAATAATAGCATTTTTGTTTACCCCCCACCCGCCTCCCTCTGTTGTGCCAGGATAAGGTCCTACTGTACGCTGATGATGCGGTACTCTACACCATCCACACAGACCCAGAAGCCCTGGAAAAGCGAATGCAGGTTAATTTCTTATTAGCTGAGGCCTGGTTTCTTGATTCAAAGCTCTTGTTTAATTATAAGAAGATCAAGACAATGGTGTTTTCCTCTTCTTACAACCAGCAGAGATCCCAACTATAAAAAATAGTAAACAACCAAAACGCCTCACTAGAAATGGTCCAAAGTTTTAAATATCTTGGGGCCACTTTAGACTGTTCCCTCACATTTTCACAACACATTGACCATGTAGCCAAGGCTGCTAATGTCAGAACTGGCAAACTATTTAGGCATAAACATTGCCTAACCGATGAGGCATTGAAACTCACTGTGTGCAGCTCAGTCTTATTCGTGATTGACTATGGGCTTATAGTCTATAGTGTGACAACTGACATAGCTCTAAAGAGAATAAAGCTGGCCCTAAATAAAGCCTGTAGGCTTGTCCTAGATGCAACAGGCAAATGGCAAGGAGCACTGCAACGAGTGTCTTGGACTGTGGGAGCGGCTCTCTAGTATAGTATCATATATCCAATACCATATTCAAGCCTTATCATGTTTTGCTGTGTGTTTTCTAGCACTTGTTATTTATGTAGTGCATTTAGAAGTAATGGACCACCCCCATATGACGTACAGCTAGTATGAAACCGGTCGGGGTTCTGTGTTGCGATTCCCGATGCTGGCTTATTGTAGCCTCTGCATTTTTATTTACTAAACTATATGCCCTGTGTGGTGCCGAGCAGAGGTGTGCTGATTTTTGTTGTCAGTTTCATGGTTCTATCTCATGCACCCTCCTTTAGCAGTGGAGCTGCTTTTGCTTTTTCTTGTTCATAGTTTTGAGCATGCTCACTGCAGCTTGGTAGTCTGGTGTTTTCTTTTTGCAGACTGTGCCATCTTTTGAATTACCACAACAAGTGCTCTCAGTTTGAAAAAAAGAGAAGTGCAGTGGCAGTGGAAGCTTAAGTATGGGATTAAGAAAAGTATCCCTTACCACCGACGATTACCCATCAACTGTTCTAATCTAAGGTTAGTCCGAAGACACAATATTTATTTTGGGAATGACCTCAAGCACCATAGGGGACATTCGCTTTGGTAATTTTACAGGATCTTTTGCAACATTTGCATACACAGCAGCTAGAGAAGCTGATTTGTCTTAAGACACAGACAATGTGTTAAGCGGAGCACATGTTGAGAATATTGTTATTGAGACTACACCAGAGGTATTGGATATTAAGAAGGCCTTTTTAGACCTTGAAAGAGCTGTTCTCAGGGGAGGAAGACACTACTGGGGAAAAACCACATTAGAAGCATACCTTTGTGTGGGTCGATCCCCCAGGGGCTTAAGGGTTATTAATAAACCTGGACATGGCTGGGACAGAGTATCCTTTATATCTGATTGGCACAATTCACTTCAACTGGGAACAGATGCATTAATTAATACTATGATTTGGGACAATGATGCACAGAGAGATGAAGGGACATCTGATATTAGGAATAAAGAAGAAATTCTGTCTCGATTTAAGGATAACCTTGATTTTGCTACCTTGGAGAAAAGACTCAAAGATAATATACAAAGAGAGAAAAATAAAATAAAGAAGATAAAGCTGACAAAATTTGAAAGGGACAGACAAGATTATTTAAATAACAGGGTCTGAGATTGGAATAAGAACAAACAGAAATACTGTAGATACCACGGAGGCCATAGTAGCCAGCGAAGGGGAGGGGTCATTTTTGAGACACAACCAAAGCCCATACTGAGAAATAGGAGTGACTCACCTAACTATAACACATCTGCTAGTGAATCTGAGCAGGATGATTTTTATGAAGGGGACTCAGACCATTTGGACATACTACGGTCAGTTCAATTCCGGGAACCTGTTTTGGAACAGAGAGTTTTGAGGGGCTAACGCTAGGTTCAGGTACCGATCCCTACAGGACTAAACCCTCAAGGAGGGGTGGTCTGAAACACAGAAATAAGAACAAGAGGCAAGAAGGGGAAATGACACCTAATAACATAGTGATTAATATCTCATACATCGAATTGAATGAAAATCAACTTTCAGTCCTGCAAAATGGATTAACATTTGTTTCAACACAAGATTAAAAACTGTTTGAACTTTATTTTGATCTTCACTGATTTACAAGAAATTTAAATTGAAAGGCTTACTTTAATAAACCAACCATGTGCCAGGGTCAAATGGGTGACAACAACCCTGAAGATATGAGATTAATGATGTCAGAGGTAAGAAGATTTAAACCTCACTCTATCTTCATGCCCCCATATAATGATGCAGTTAAAGTGTTTGAGGTTGCCTGTGAGAGGCAATCTAGGACCCTCCTTGATAGAGACACTGGACCTAACTATGTGAACATCACAGCTGCTGAAGCTGAGGCCCTGAAGACTCTTGAATGTAATATAGACCTGACCATTAAACCTGCTCATAAGGGCAGATAAGTGGTGGTGATGTATACTTCCAAATATATTGCTGAAGTTAAAAGACAATTAAGTGATGTAGTATTTTAACAACCACTGACCTCTGACCCCACAGAACGCTTTAAGTGGGAAATTGATGCATTTCTGATTGAATCAGAAAGTCAGGGTTTGACTGATCATGGGGAAATGTTGTAGCTCACTGTAGTCAATCCAATAAGAGCAAGTCTATACACACTACCAAAGTGCATAAAAATCTGCAGGAGCCTCCTGGACATCCAATTGTGGTAGGTGTAGGTTCCTTGGTTGAACCTTTGTCTAAATATGTGGATTTCCACATTCAGGATTATGTTACTGCTTTACCATCATATGTGAGGGACACAGGCCAGATTTTGGAGGTCCTTGAGGACATGCAGATTCAAGCAGATTGCTACCTGGTTTCAATGGACATCACCTTATTATACACCAATATACCTCATGAGGGGGGCCTTGAGGCATTGAACTATTAGTGGGGGCAAGATGCAAATATGGACCATGGTAAAATGAACTTTCTTTTGGAATGTACAGAACAGGTTCTTACAAAGAACTACTTCCTATTTCAAGATTCATTTTACTTACAGATCAAAGGGACAGCAATGGGTGCAACATTTGCACCCAATTACGCCAATCTCTATTTGGGCAAGTGGGAAAAGCTAATGGTCTATGACAGCCAAAACAATCCTTTCTACAATAGGATTGATATTTGGCATCAATATAGTGATGATATGTTTATGATACGGCATGGCACACTTGAGGAATTACAAGTATTCACTGGATATCTGGAGGAAATTAATGAGAATTTAAGATTTTCAGTGCAGTGTGATCTCGATTCAGTCTTCTTCCTTGATCTTAGAATTTTCAAGGAACAAGATGATTGCCTTTGAACCAAACATTTTAGAAAGGAGACTGATAGGAATTCCCTGCTGTTAGCCTCGAGTTGCCACCCACACCATATGATAAATATACCCAAGGCCCAAATGTTGAGAGTGAGACGTAATTGTAGTAATGATGTGGATTACTTTACTTACAGTATGGATCTGTGTGACAGATTTCTTGAGAGAAGTTATGCCCACCATACAGTACACAATACAGGAAACATTTAGGGAGGCAGGGAACATTGAGAGATTAGATCTTCTGAGGCCAAAAACAATTAAACAGGAAGATTCTAGAATGAATTTCATGACGACATATACCAGACACACTGAAGAAATTGGGAACATTATTAATGCTAACTGGAACATTTTGCAGGGGGATCCTATGCTGGCAGGAGTAGCTCAGTCTAGGCCTAGAACAGTGTAGAAGAGAGGGCCTAATCTGCAGGATAGGCTAGTACATAATTATACAAGATCACCTGTGGAGAGCGGCAAAGTATGTAGGCCCCCCTCACTAAAGGTATGCATAGTTGTGGGAACTGTAAATACTGCAGTTCAGTACTTAAGTATAGTACTTTTGCTAGTTGTAATAGTGGAAAGTCCTTTGAGATTAGGAACTTTATTACATGCAACACAGAGAATGTGGTTTATTTAGCCACATGTCAATGAGGGGCATTCTATGTTGGTAAGATGACCAGAGCACTTAGAGTACGCATGGGCGAACATTTTCGATCTATAGCCAGTAATGATACCAGAAGTGCACTTGCTGTTCATTGTAGTAGAACTAGGACTAGGAATCAAGAACATATCTTTACATTTTGGGGTCTAGAAGTTGTCAGTCTGGGTCCTAGAGGAGGTGACCTTGATGACAAATTGAAATACAGACAATCATACTGGATTTATACATTGGGAGCTCTGTCCCAGGATTGAAAGATAGGATAGATGTATTACCTTGCTTGAAAAGGAACAAATGAATATACTGTTGTTGATATGAAATGTGATTTTCTCCCTCTTTTTCCATATTTCTGTTTTTCCCTTCTTTTTTCCTTTTTTCTTCCCAATTTTTCCCCCTTCCCCTTCTTTCTTCCTTCTTTCCCCCTTTTTTCCTCTATCTTGTTTTTTTCCTCTCTTGGTTATTGCAGTGTTCCTTTATTATAGGTTTATATCGTATGACAAAACAAGAAAGAAAGGGAGGTAAATAAAAAGGAAAAAGCATTACCAAATAGACCAATGTAAATGGATACATGTGTAACAAGCATTACATGTATGGTTACTTTATTTATATGTGTGTGTTTTTTATGCACTTTTTATGTTTTCTTTTTATGTTTTCTTTCTACTTATTTTCCTATATTTTCTTAATAGGTGCAATTATTGTAATTTAACCTACTAGGGCAAGGAGCACTGCAACGAGTGTCTTGGACTCTGGGAGCAGTTCTTCAGTATAGTAACTTACATCCGATACCATATTCGAGCCTTACTGTGTTTTGTTGTGTGTTTTTTAGCACTTGTTGTTAATAGGGTGTTGTTTGTATTTATACTAACTGTGGTACAGTATTATTAATAGAATGATTAGTATGTTAGTTTTTTCATATTTGTGTGATGTTCACATGTATTAGTGCAATGTTTTTTATAGATGATCTGCTGCTTTAAATCTCACCTTATTTATATAGTGCATTTAGAAGTAATGAACCACCCCCTGATGATGTACCGCTAGTACAAAACCAGTCGGGGTTCTGTGGTGTGATTCCTGATGCTGGTTTATTGTAGCATCTGCATTTTTATTTAATAAAACATATGTCCTGTGTGGCGCCGAGCGGAGGTGTGCTGATTTTTGTTGTCAGTTCGTCCTAAATGCACCATGCCTTAAACACACCTGCAATCTCTATTACCAGTCTGGGTGGTTAAATCTGCACTATAGAACTCAATACCAGGTCTGCCTGTTGGCTAAAAAGTCCAGCCTAGGTCTAACACCACTTGGCATTCAGAGTCTCCTCTGCCCCACCAAGACTACACTTACCAGACGGACTAATTGCCAGTCACTAAAAGTCCCTTTCCACCGCACCTCACTGGGTCAACAGTCTTTTGAGTACCAGGCACCTGTTTGGCTCAACTCGCTATATGACAACCTGCTGGCTTGTAACTTTTAAACTGCAAAAGCCAACTCCTGTCTTCTTTCTGTTCATTATAGCACTTACAATCTCCCTTATCCAACTGCCTTGTTATTTTCATTTCTCTTCTACCATTTCACACTGCTTTCATTCTCCATTCCATTCCTCATCCGTTTCCCACCTCCCCCCCCCACCTAATCTGCTTCCCCTCTCCCCTCACCATATCCTCCCACTCCAAAACCCCACAGAATTTTCCCCTTCCAGCAAATCAATGACAAGGCCCTATGGATGCTCCCATTTTCTCCACCTAGTCTCCCTTATACCTTCCTCACCTACTGAACACTCTCTCAGCACCCAGCCTCTATTGCTACCAGTTTTCCTCTTCATTGTAAGTTACCTTTCCACTTTGTTCACCCATCAGAATGTACTTATTCCAAAATGTGATTGAATTTTTTAATTTTAGTTACAAAAAGAGTTGAACATTATTTCTGTATCCAATGTAATTTTGTAACCACTGTCTGTATTGTTTTGCTGTATTTGTGTTGTTTGCTGTTGACGTGGAACCTATGTAATTGAGCTTATATTAATCCGAGCTTGAGCCTGTTACATTCTTGCCTTACACAAACACACACACACACATGCACCTTATCATCTCCTTCAACTCAACTGTGGCTACTGGTATGGAAATCAATTTCTATTTATATAATTGCTGCGATGAGCAAGTGCTCCACAGCAATTATATAAAAAAACACATAGAGAAATGTGTAAAAACTTGAATTTTATACACACACACACCCACGGGTTAGAGATGGGTGAAGTGGCCCCAATTAAGCTCCATGATGGGCGCATGAGTGGCCGAATTAAGTAGGAGTGCTCCATGGCAGCGGAGTACTGCGTTTTTAATGGGTAGCATAAAGTCCATTGAAAACAATGACTTCGCATTACTCCGCCTCCCCAAACCACTACTCCACTAATTCTTAAGGCGAAGTACATTGAAAACAATGTACTTCACCTTACTTCGCCTTGTTTTTAAGCCCCAAAGGCGAATTTTGCAGTTATTCATGGGATTTCAGGTCACATGGGCTCTAGATTGTTCTGCATAGCCTCAGTTTGGGGTAGTGTGTGAAGGAAGCTGTAGGAGACAATCTGCTCTGAGAGCTCTCTGTGATTCAAACTTTCTAAAAGCTGTTAAAAAAGCCGTTTTGGTCATTTTTTTGCTGAAACTTTAGTTAATCAATTATAGGAAACCCTCCTGTGCTCATATCATCAAGTGTTTATTGTTTGTGTGTGTATTTTGAATGTTAATGTACAACATTCAGTCTGTGTACTGAGAGACAGTGGAAGTGGTCTTTAGAGGGAGGGGCGTATCTGTGGTGTAGATAGATTAACTTGGAGAAAAAGACAGTGCTTTCTGTTTTGGTGATATTTTTCTTGTATAACTGTGTTAATGTACACACAGTAATATTTTCAATAATTCTTGCCATTTTTTTGCTGTTTGTCGTGGTGCAGAAGTGCATAATTTTAGTTTGTTTAAAATATGTGGTTATATTACTGAAGTTTTCAATTTGCTACGCATTACTTAGTGTGTGTGTATGTGTGTGACGCGTGTCATCAAATCAGACACCTTTTATTGTGCCACGTAATTTCAGCAATGTGAAGCTGCTATCCACTGCAGCTGTGTAATTTTTTGTACTTCTTTGTAGTATCTTTACTGGTACTCGTACTAGTGACTCTTACTGCAGCAGTGCAGTACCCCCACAGCCCACCCCAACCGACAAAGATATTCTTTTACAGATTTGAATTTCTAATGGTGAGCACTGGCTAGGTGTTATGCCTTTGCATCTGCATCTCTTCAGTGCACAGCACAATATTAATCTGTCTGTACATTTGCATCTCTTTAGGGCCCAATTTCCATCTCTAACTTAAGTCACAGTTGTTTCTTTGGCTTCCCTTCAAAGTACTGGACAGGTGTGGTGCACAATTCAACATGAACATTGTACTCATTAATAAGCATTTTTAAGTCAGGACCATCATCAGGAGTCACTCGTGATGCAAATCATGTTCTTCATCATCACGGTCACAAATGCAATCACAAATTACAATTTACGATCACGTCATGAATCACAACAGTAATTTTTTTTTACTAGTTACTCGGATGTATTGTAAGCCTGCATTGTAGTTTCTCTCCATGCTTCACCACCTCACCACTGTACTCATTAATGAGTGTTTTTAAGTCAGGGAGTTTTGTGCCACACCTCATCGGGGCCCGGGGAAGTAATGCTGTAGGCATTTGCGTTTCTTTATTATCACGGTCACAAATGCAGTCACAAATCACGATTTTCGATTACATCATGAATCACAACATTAATATTTTTACTAGTTACTTGGATGTATTGTAAGCTTGTTATGTAGTATCTCTCCAGGCTTCACCACCCCACCATTGTACTCATTATTACGTGTTTTTAAGTCAGGGAGTTGGACAGTGTTTGCAGTACATTCACAGACGGGAAAGAAATCTGCACCCATTCAGTTTAGCACAGTATACTTCCACTGCTCAGAATACATATGGAAGGCAACAAAAAAAAGGGCATAATTACATACAAGGGTTGGGGATGGTGGAGGAAAACATTTTATAACACAGCAAGAAAGGTGTGGGGGGCACATGGTGTGAGGAAAAAAAACCTAATGTGGGATCCCATGGTGATCCAGCAGCAGTTCCAGCATGGACATAATTTGCAACTGATGTCCCTCAATGTAAGAAAAATAAAATTTACAGAAAGAACAAATTAAGTAAAAAAGAGTAGAGACAGAAAAGACAAAAAAATGCAGCTTTTAAAAAAGCTGTTGGGTCTAAATCGAAGTTTAAATCTCCTCGTTCTGATCTCAAAGTATCAGCAGTCACAAAACACACTCCTCTCTCTCTTTATCTGCACAGGAGAAAGTAAAAGTGGCTGCTTGTATGATTTACTTTCTTTCTGCCTAGCTAAAGAGCACATGACTTACAGTACTGTAAGCCATGTGATGTGTGGGGGGACTGCCAAATCTGAAACAGCAAGTGGATCACTTAGAATCATAATGAGGAATGCGAAGTCCATTAAAAACAATGACTTTGCTTTACTTTGCATTGCCATTCGGCCTTAACGCGAAGTGGTAATGACAAGACAGAGTGCGCCCACTCTGCATAGCGGAGTGGCAATGCGAAGTGCCCACTTTGCATTCACTTCGCCGGTGGAATTTAAATTCACTGCATCTCTGACCCTGCTATTGAATTCTTGTATAAAACCCTTTGAGCATCACTCTCAGGATTTATGCAGCATCCAACATCTTAGTTGTGTGTAAAATTATTGTTATACATGCTACACTATATATTCTATATATTATTTATGTTCCCTCTAAAAAGTCCCTAATAACAGTTGGATAACTTTGAAAATGTGAGATATGAACACGATTCAGTTTACAGTTCATATGCTTTTGAATTTTCTTTTCATATGGACTTTATCCCCCTGCCCCTCCCTGTCGACACCGTTCTGCTGTCAACCCTCCCGCCCTGTCACCACACCTGAAGGACTTACTCCATCTACTTATTACCTCGTTGTGTGAATGGGTGTCATAGATGGTGGTGGTACAGTGTCTGCAGTATCACGGCATTATTCTTTCAATGGCGGTTCTTTTTCACCCATTACTCCTCTTGAGCTGGACCTGTCGGTATGTAATGGTATGCACGTAAACTGTGAAGACAATACATACTCTCAATGCCCATCTCCAACTTACAGCTCTGGTGCCTGCTGCTGTGCCACCAGCCTTTGCTAGCTGGCAACTAAGCAGTAGTACACACTGCCCCCCCCCCCAACCAAAGGAGGTGAACCACCAGTGGATACTCTATTTTTCCATTTTTCCTCTCCTCACCAGTTGCCAAGTGACCGGCATCTTTTTCTGAATTCAGATCACCTGCATGGCAGAGCTGAGACATCCATGGCCTCAGCCCTCCATGCCACTAGGCTGGCTATAAGTTTATTGTAGCTCAGATTTCCTAACACAATACTGTTTGTGGGACAGAGGGGGACTGACACTTTAACCCAGTGTTTTACAGTTCTCTGCTTTCACCCTCTGTACCATTCAGTAGCATATTTTTGGAATTCTTTCCTCTTGTTCTTTATTACTGAGGGAGTGACAAATTAACAAGATTACTGTCCTTTGAACTTTGTTTGCTTTGGCTGCTTGTCTAAACATGATACCATAATACCCCGTATACCAATCAATCAATCAATCAATCAATCAATCAATCAATATCTTTATTTAGCCAGGTGGATCACCATTGAGCAGGGCTCATTTACAAGACGGACCTGGTAGTTTAAACAACAACAACAAGTCAAAATATGACAATTTGGCATAGGCATAGTAACATTAGCAGCCTATGTACAGTCATTACAAGTGAGAATGGTGTGGCTTGGCACAGTGGTGTACAATAATTTACAAGTAGCAGTGTAAGATTTGACACTGAGAACAGAACAAGGCAGCATAATTTACAGGCATGGTACCAAAGGCAGTCAGCATACCGCTATGTGCGAGTTCTGTGCAAGGCAGGTCTCTGATAGACTGTAGAGTACAATATTATATTGGATGAGGTCTAGACCAGCAAAGCATTACATGGTCTAGGAGAAGACTAGAAAGCAAGGGCAGTGAGGGGACATGATGTGCCAAGGATAGTGGAGGGAGGAGAGGTTAAGAGGGGTGGGGGGCAATTGTAATACCTTCAGGATTGTCATCGCTGCATATATGACATCACAAGTATCTCCACAGCAACACAGTAGGATGCCATAAACAGAACTGAGACTGCAAAAGTAGTCAGACAGAAAGAGAAAATAGGGTTGAGATCCTGTTTCCATGCAAATGTCCTTAGTAATAAAGACATAAGGGTGACAATTGCAGAAATGTGTCAAATATAAGCTAAATTGTGTTTAATATTATATTGTTTGCTCTTGTCTCAACAACATCAGAGTATTTTTAAAGCTATCTTACACTGCAAGCAAACATTCAGCATTGACAAATGCTTATTTAAAGGGAATATAAATAGCAATTTCAGACTCTGTCAAATAAACACAGAGCACTGTAACTTCAAGGCTTACCTACACAATGATGTGCTCCATTTGCCTCAAAATGTGTGTTAATCCATTGTCACTATGCTTTAAACATTTCCATGAGATGTAAACAAAGCAATGCCTCTTCAAACATTGTGCTTCAGTAGCTGCCTAAAATGACCACTACATGCTTACACGATGACATCAGTTGAGCGAGAGTGCTCCATAGCGATAATACAGCCTGCATGGGGACCTTAGTAATAAACTATTAGAGAGGATGTAGAAATGCTTCTCCTCAAATCCTTTATTGTGACGGGTGTGAACCTTTTTCATGCACCTGCACAGGACATTGGAGGAGAAGCGCTGGTAATTCTTATTTCAATAGTTTATTACTAAGGTCCATCCAAGCTGTATTATTGCTATGGAACACTCTTGGATCAACTGATGTCATCCTATTGCTAATATAGTGGCCATTTTAGGCAGCTACTGAAGTGTGGATCACTGGGAAGGCAAGACAGGAGGGTGAGCTGGATGTCATTATCCACCTAGGGTACTAATACTTGGCAAATGGGAGCCAAAGGAAGTTCAGGAAGAGTTTAGGAAACTGGGGAGGGTCTCATAGCAGCTACTTCTGTCACTTTCTCAAAGTACTACCTGTGAGAGCAAGGAGAGCATAGGAGTGCATGCACCAGAACTTTAACTCATGGTTGAAGAACTGGTGCTGTGAGGAAGGGTTGGATTCATTGGTGACTGGGACCCATCTGGAGGGATGGAGTTTTATTCAAGCCTGACGCCTGCATCCATCCTGGAGGAATCAAGCACTCAATGATAAGTTTAAATGCTACATTGACAAGCATTTAAACTAGCAAAGGGGTAGCAGGCCAGCAAGGACGCGGTACCTGCTTCTCACCCCCACAGCGTAGTAATGGAACCAGTGAACCAGAGGAGTGGCTATCTCTGCAAAGCAGTGTGCAAAAGATGGAATTAGTGTCCAAAAGGTGGATAAGCAGAAAAGGCAAAATTCAGCAGAAGGGCAGACAGCAAGGAGAACCAGGGATAAATGACAACCAAGGAAGGGGCTGAGTAGAACAGTGAAGCAATCTAGGAGGTCAAATCATGGAAAGCCATGTGTGCAAATGCCAGGAGCCTTAGCAACAAGATGGAAGATCTGGAGGCTGTCATGGTACAGTCAGACCTGGACATTGTGGCCATCACTGAAACCTGGTGTAATGATAACCATGACTGGGAGATGGCCATACCTGGCTACAACATATTCAGAAGAGACAGAGCAGGCAGGAAGGGAGGAGGAGTGGCACTGTATGTGAAAAATGACATAAGGGCCACAGATCCAGGAGGAACAAAATGGGGAGAGATACTGTGGGTTAAGCTGGAAAGGAAAATGGGCCAGCCATCCGCACACAGGTGTGGTCTATAGACCACCAGCCCAGGAGGAAGAAACAGATAGAGTTGATGCTAGCCATCCAAAGGATGGCAGACAAGGGTGAGGTAGTACTGGTTGGAGACTTCAATATACCAGGACGTGGACTGGAGCATCCCAGCAGCAGCATCAACTAGAGAGCAGATTTATCCTGGACTCCTTTCAGGTGCCTTCCTCAAGCAACTGGTCATGGAACCAACTCGGCAGAAGTCAATACTGGACCTTGTGCTCACAAACAGGGACAGTGTGATGGGGGTAACAGTGGGGGAGCACCTGGGTAACAGTGACCACCAGTCATTGTGGTTTGAAATCACAGAAAGAGCAGAACCAAACCACACAAAAACACGTATCCTGGATTTTAGGGGGCAGACTTTGGGAAAATGGGGAGATGCTTGAAAGAGGCATTAAGGGGAATGGGACAGGAATCAGGGATTGAGGAACAGTAGGCAGTATTTAAAATGGGGATTATAAGAACAACAGAATTATGCATTAAGCAGGTTAGCAAGAGGAAAAGAAAGAGGAGACCATTATGGTTTTCCAAAGAGGTACAAAGAAAGTGAAAGCCAAAAGATTGCATTCAGGCAATACAAAAGACACAGGCAGAAGGGGATGGGAGAAGTACCAGGAGAAACAAAGGAGGCAGGGAAGTCAGTAAGGGAAGCCAAAGCTCAGACAGAAGAACACATTGCAAAATCAGTAGTTAAAGGGGACAAAACCTTTTACAGGTACATAAGTGAAAAAAGAAGGACAAAGGGAGGGATAGTGAGACTGAAGGGGGAGGATGGGAGCCACGTGGAGGATGACAACAGTAAAGCTGACATATTGAACAGGTATTTCTGCTCAGTCTTTACTAGGAAGAGGGGGTAATGGGTCTGAAGGAGTACAAGGGTGAGAATGGTGCAGAAATGGACACAAGTCCCTTTACACGAGAAAGGGTCCTGAAGGAACTGGAAGTAATAAGAGCTGATAAAAGCAATGGGGCCAGATGGGGTGCACCCCAGGGTCCTTAAAGAACTAAGAGAGGTGGTGGCTGAACCTCTGGCTATCCTGTTCAGCCAATCACTGGAAACAGGGGAGGTACCCAAAGACTGGAGGACAGCAGATGTAGTCCCCTTATACAAAAGTGGGAACAAAGAGGAAGCAGGGAACTACAGACCAGTCAGCCTCACCTTGGTAGTGGAAAGATCATGGAAGCACTACTGAAGCAGAGATTGGTGGAACATCTGGTTGTCAATGGACTACAGGACCCAAGGCAGCATGGTTTCACCAGGGGGAGGTCATGTCAGACCAACCTCTTTGAATTTTTTGACTGGGTGACTAGGGAGGTGGATCAGGGGAGGGCAGTGGACATGGCCTATCTGGACTTCAGCAAGGCCTTTGACACTGTGCCACATAGAAGACTATTACACAAACTGGGGAATATGGGTGTGGGCAGGACAGTAGTGTGGTGGGTAGGTAACTGGCTGGGTGGTAGGACACAGAGGGTGGTGGTAAATGGCTGTCACTCCACAGAGGGAAGGGTGACCAGTGGGGTACCACAGGGATCAGTGCTGGGACCGGTCCTATTCAACATCTTCATCAGTGACATTGCACAGGATCTAGAAGGCAGAATTTCACTGTTCGCTGATGACACAAAGCTCTGTAACAGAGTAGACACACCAGAGGGTGTAGACAGAATGAGAAGGACCTGCAGAAACTTGAAAGAATGGTCAAGGGTTTGGCAGTTGAAATTCAATGCAAAAGTGCAAGATAATGCATATGGGGCACAAAACCCTGGCACAATATATCAGTTGGGGGTGAGGATATAGCATGCACCAAGCAGGAAAGGGATCTTGGGGTTGTCATCTCTGATGACCTCAAGGTAGGAAACAGTGTGACAAGGCATCAGGTAAAGCAAATAGGATGCTAGGATGTATAGGCAGGGGCATCACCAGCGGGAAAAGGGAGGTCATAATTCCTGCTATACAAGACACTAGTGAGGCCCCACCTGGAGTACAGTGTACAGTTCTGGAGACCATACCTACGTAAGGACATAGACAGGGTAGAGAGGTTCAGAGGAGGGCAACAAAGATTGTGCATGGGTTGCATCACAAGTCCTATGAAGACAGGTTGAAGGAACTGAACATGTACTCCTGGAGGAGAGGAGGAGAGAGGGATATGATAGAGACATACAAGTATCTTACAGGGAGGAACAGGGTGCAGGAAAACACTATTTTTAAGCGAAAAGATGTTTCAGGACTAGAGGGCATGGGATGAAGTTGGAGGGAGGACGATTCAGAGGAAACATGAGAAAGAATTTCTTCACAGAGCAGTGGTGGACAAGTGGAACACCCTGCCAGAGGAAGTGGTGGGAGCTGAAACAATCACAGGATTTAAGAATGCATGGGATAGACATAAAGGAATTCTAGAGGTCAGGGGTAAGGGGAAATAGACTTCTAGGAAAACAAACTGAACTTACAAGCTCAAATAGGCAGACTAGGTGGGCCATAGGCCCTTATCTGCTGACACTGTCTATGTATCTATGTATCTATGTTTGAAGAAGAAGCATTGTTCCGTTTAACACACATTTTGAAGCAAACGGAGTACATCATTATGTAGGTAAGCCTCTAACCTATAGTGCTGTGTGTTTGTTTGCCAGAGTCTGAAACCACCATTTATATTGCCTTTAAGTATGGACTCCAAAACTGTACACAGTATTCCAAGTTAAGATGAACCAGTCACCTTCATGGAGGAGGAATCACCTTCATTCTCCTACTTCCATATCCCTTCCCTGTGCTTTCCAACATCTTGTTTGTTTTTCTAGCTGCCCTTTTGCACTGTGAATATTTTCAGATTCTCATGTCCTTTTCTTCAGCAGGGCTTCCTGATATTACATCACTCATTTTGCATTCAGTTTTGAGGATGTTTGTACCTTTCTGTTTCACTTTGCATTTTTTGGACATTAAATTTCAACTGCCATAATTCTGACCACTTCTCAAACCTTTCTAGATCTTTTTTAAATAATTTTAAATAATGTCGATACCCTTATCACTATTTGCTCTACCACAAATCCATAAATCCAAAGTGTTCAAAGCATTTCTGTAAATATAAATTTACTGTAGTAGTCATACTCCATGATGGCTCTTGGACTAGCATGGATTATGGCTACAAATTCTGTACTGTAATTGCACTTCATTTTGCACATTTTGGATTTGTAAATGCTTTTTGCACTGTTGAACCTGTTGGGATGAGGATTGGCCTTATCCTTTGCACACAGAAAAAAAAACATTCTTGTAGTGGGGACATACCTTGCTATTGTTTGTTTTCTCCCCACCATGCACATTTTCACCCTGATCTGCAAACCAGATCCACAGAGAATGACAGACAGCCACAAGCAGGAACCTCAGAATACCCATCTGCCCTGCAAGACTGATGCACAGGACGCCCTTCTCCTGCTAGGGTTCCCAGAGAAGATATTAAGCACCATGTGTTGGGAAGAAAACTGCAGGCAGGAGCCTTCCTAACCTGGAGAGCTATTAGGAAAACTCAGTCCTCACCCAATCCCCAACTCTAGAGGGACACCCTGCAGTAACTAAACTCTACTTCAGAAAGTGGAAACAAGGAGAAACACTTGCAGACATTTAATCTGTCTGATCTCTGCAGTTCAGCAAAACAACAGTATTTCCCCATCCTCATAGAAAATGGAGTTACTGAAAGGTTATTATATTCTTGATAAAAAAAAAAAAAAAAACTTTCTAATCTGGAAACAGACCCCTTTGCCAAACAAGATTCAGGAGTGCAACAGTGACAGAATCTGGGAGGGCAAAGTTTCATTTTTTTACCCTATATTTAAGTCCCCTTGTCAGCATTTTCATCATTTACCCCTCCCTCATGCCAACCCTCATCACCCACATCTCCATGGGCTTACCTGGTTCCTGAGGTCCCCCACAGATTGTCCCCATGGGAGGACCAGAAGAGGGCTTCTCTCTCCAACCAAGTGATCCAGTTCAGATCTGGAACCAGTGCCCAGTCCGTGGTGTGAGGCCTGCAGCAGGCTGGCTGGTATCATCCTGACAGCAGAGTTTTTCCACCACTAGGTTACCTCCCCAACCATGGCTGGCATGCACACAGTGGAACGCACATATTGCATGACAATGCAGTATGCCCTAAAGAGCTACTGATGCCTCAAAGAAAACTGTACAAAACATAATTAGGTACATTTTGCTTGCATTCTATTTATATTTTATATATTTCTTCTTTCCATAATTTATTACTAAGGAAGTGTATATGAATATATGATCGTTGTCCCTTAGAGTTTCTTTTGAGTTCATCTACCTCTATAGCTTACTCCCTACTCCAAGTCATAATCCTCTGTTGTGATATCACAGTCTGTTGCCATGGGGAGTAACTGTGAGGTCACAAGCAGTGCTCTATGACTTCAGGTAGGGAGAAAGCAGCAGGGATAGATGAACTCTTCAAGAGCAGAAATCCTGTTTTCATACAGATGACCTCAGTAATAAATAATGGGGAGGAAAAATACAAAACTAATGGGAAATATAAAGTGGACAGTGTCTACATATTATATTTTATTAAAGTTCACCTGAACGTGTCACCAGCTCTTTAATGCCTTGCTGTCAGCCAAGTAGGAAGACAGCTGCTGCTGCTGTGCCACCTAGCCTCCACTAGGTGGCAGCTAAGAAGTGGGATGTACTGTTCCTCCTCCCCAAAGGAGAAGAGCCATAAATGGACGTTCAAGTCTCCTTCCCCAGCCAGCCTCTGAGTGACCCTGGTCTGTTCCCAAACCTGGGTCATAGTGTAGCAGGGGGTATGGCAGCCAGTCCACCACGCTACTAGGCTGGTGGGGGGGGGGGCAACATTTAAAAGGCATCTACAAGTCCTGTACAGAAAAAATACAGTATCAATGCCCCACCCATATGCTTCCAAAGGATGATTGTGTGGCAGTTTTACCTTCAACATTTGCAGACCAGCCTATTTTGTGCTAATGGTCTCTAACAACACCCCAGAACTGTTTCTGATTCTGTGGAAGACCTGAGTTTACAGTATGTACACACACACACACACACACACACACACACACACACACACAGAGTAAACAGCAAAATTTTTAATAGGCACTCCCTCTTGCTGTACCTAAACAGAAGCAAAGTAGCCCCCCATTCAGTTCTGGCACACTGAGTGTCCCAGGACCCCTTGGCAATGACAATAAATACTATCCTCACTTCCCACCCCACACAACATGGTCAGGTCAGCAAGCTCAGCTTTTCAAATGTTCACAGGATAGCAGCAGTCACAAAGGTAAGTGACTCCACTGGCAAACATCCCCAAAGGTATTGCAGTGGAAATAACCACCCAAGCCAACAAGCAGACACCTTAACTAGAGTAACAAACATTTGTCAATGTTGAATGTTTGTCGCTTGCATTGCTTTTGTACCCGGCCCACCTTGTATACATTTTACTGTATATTAACCCAAGATACACCAAATGACATGTAATGTCATTTACTGTACATTGCGGTCCTGGTTTTACAGTTTGTTACTGCATTTACCCAGTATACTAGAGGTGAGAAGCGATACCTCATTTTTAGTGTGGTCCTGCTTTCATAATGCACTTTTCTAGGACAGATCATCTTAAATGCAACATCTCTTTTTGTAGCCATTGAGCCATCATTCACAGAGGGGAGAGCATCCTACTGTTGACCCATAAGTTTCTTGCTGATATCCCCTTATGTCATCAAATATTGGAATATTGACGTGCATGGAGTTCATCAGAAATAGGTTAAAAAAGACAGAAAAAACTAGGTAAAAACATTAAAAAACAAACAAGTTATCAACTGTGGAAAAAAACATTGATATGAATGGTAAGTGTGAGCCACTCATTTTAATTTTTTTTTCAGTTGATACCTTTTTTTAAATAATTTTACCTAGTCTTTTTTTTTTTTTTTTATGAGGTCTTTTTTAGTTCTTATTTGAGGCGCACTATGGATGTCATCACTGAAATCCACCTCAAAATGTGTATTGTGGAGTATACTGGCAAACTCCACAAACATCTATTTTTGGGTAGATTTTAATAATATTGACACCTATAGGCCGAGATATTCAGACTGTGCCAGGAAATGGCACAAACCTAGCTGCAGCACAACTGGGATGCACTGTTGCCAGGGCCAGGTGATATTCAACGGTGATGCACCATGGCGCAGCACCATTGAATATGGCAAGGTCAGCGCATGCACTGTACATGGCGTAGCGGCACTGCACTGCAAGCCACAGATAGGGAGCACAGAGATGCACCAGCGCAAGTGCAGTTGCGCTAGGTGCATCACCCATGATATTCAGCAGGGGCATGCAAATGAGGCCATAAAATATGCAAGGCACAAATGGGGCTATTTGCATGTCATAATGGCTCCATTTGCATGCCTTGCGCAGGGCAGTCCGGCAATTTGCGCCTGGCACCTTGCACAGCATGAGGTGTGCAGTGAGGATACTGGGACATCCCCCACCAAGTACCGCCGTTGTGTATATGTATAATGGAAATTCCCTGGTAGTCTAGTGTCCCCCCCAGTCCGGATTCCCTGATAACTGGGATGAGTGACCTTCCCTGGTAGTTTAGTGGTCCCCCCTCCCATCTGATTGCCCAATTTCCTGAGAAATGTCAGAAAAGACTGACCCTGGTGGCCTAGGGGAACATCCCCCCACCTGTTTCCATGATCATGGCACATCGGCATCTGAAATATCCCTGGAGATCCAGTGGCACCCCCACCCTCCACCCACAGAACCCTTGCCCCCACACCTCCCCATTATCAGTGGGAGGCAGCAATCAGCCGCACTGCCTGGCCACCTCAGATGACAGGTACAGTATGGACTATAACCCACTGGTCCCCAGTGTGGACCAATGGGCTTGCAGGGCATACTGTACTAGACAATCCCAAATATGTGAATGAAATTCACATATTTGGGACTATGTAATACCTGTCATTTGGCGGGTGGCTGGGTGGTATGTTGGCAGGTTGCTGCCGCCTGCCATGATGGGAGCACAGGGTAAGGTGTCTCTGTGGGTGGGAGGTGGGGGTGCCACTAGATCACCAGGGATATTTCAGATGGCTTATGTACCGGATCATGGAAACAGGCAGGGGGTTCCACTAGATCACCAGAGTCATTCTTTTCTGAAATTTCCTGGGGAATTGGGTGGGAGGGGGGACCACTAGACTACCAGGGAAGGTCTTTCATCCCAGTTATTGAGGAATCGGGGACTGGGAGGGCCACTAGACTACCAGCAAATTGCCTACTATACAGTTACTGCGACCTGGGATTCGTGAGTGAACGTCAGTAAAATATTAAAAAACCAAAAAACTATTAAGTAATGAAAAAAAACGTTGAAATGAATGGGAAGTGTGAGTCCATTCATTTAATTGTTTTTGTTTTTCTTTAGTTGATAACCACTTTGCCTTTTTAATATTTTTACCTACTTTTTTCTATTGAGGTCTTTTTCAGTCCCTGTCTGATGAACACTACAGGTGGCAACATTCAAATCCACTCCAAAATGCATGTTTGCGGTGTACTCTGACATACTCCACAAACACCTATTTCAGGGTGGATTTGAATGTTAACAACAAATGAAATGAATCGGAGATGTGAGTCCATTTTTTCATTAGTTAATAATTTTTTGATTTTCAACATTTTTACCTACTGTTTTCTGTTGGACCCATGGAAGTTTATGACCCCCCTGGTATCAGGCTTTTCATGCTGCTTATTGACTGGTTACTTAAACATTGCAGGACAACTAGCATCACTTCTCTTCTACTTGCTCAAGTCAGGTCAGATCTGTCTAGCAGAGAATCAAATAAAAAAATGTTAAATAGCAACAGTGACTGCCAAGGGTAAAGAGCACCAAATGTCTGGATGTAATCAATCATGCTTGGTACTCAGTTTGCATCTGCTTCCCTGTGACACGCCTTTTGTCTTTTGTTTTTTTTAAGTCTTAAACAAATAAAAAGAAAGAAGCATCAATCACTGGGGTTAAGAGCCACAGCTAGGTGGATGTAATCAATCACACTCACTACTCAACTCACCTCTGCTTTTCTGTGATGCTGCTTTTGTCCTTTATTTTTTTTTAATCTTTAAACAAATAAATAGAAAGAAGGATCATCACAGAAAAGCAGAGGTGAGTTGAGGAGTAATGAGCATGATTAAGTCTTGCCTCCACACCATCACATATGCAGTTGTGACTTCAGTAACTTTAAGCTCCCTAAACAAAAAAAAAAGGATTGCCAGCAGAAACACAGAAGAATTGGTTTGAAAATTAGCTTCTCCCTGTGTCCCCCCACATCAAAACATTTTCTACTTTTTACTTATAGTAGCCAAAATGAAGGACACTGACAGTGGCATGACCTAGGAGATGAGGTTATCAGTACAGCATAAAAGGTTGCTCCCTTGGGGGATGGTGCTGTAGGTCCTGTGCTTCAGAAAGCTCAGACAGGAAGGTCACTGGGTAGCCTCCCTGGACTACACCATGCTGTTGCTGTGCTGTACACAATAAAAGTTTATATTGCTTTACAGACTGAATCAGCTTTTTGCTGCATTGAGTGCTTGTTCTTTCTGTCTGAGATAGGGGGATATTTTCTTTGGGTCCTGCTGCTGTAACTTGCTGCCTACATGATCAGTTGGTCTTCCCATGCAACCAAGCATGGGAGTGTGTTAATTCAGAGGAAGGCAGCCAGCTGTGGACTGAGGAGGGTGGGTTGCTTCGGTCCCCTTCTTCCATTCTTGCAGAGGGGAGGTGCTACGAGCATCCTGCATTTTCCACAATGGTGGTGCCACCAGGGTGGAGGGTGGGGGGAATGTCAGTAACTGAAGCACTACAGAAAGTCAATGGCTGGCCATGGGGGTGGGAGGGTTGTGCTGGCCACCCATCATTGGAGTAAACATAAATTTCATCAAAACTTAGATGCTGCTGGGGGAATAGTTGGGGGGATTTGGGTGTTATCTGAGGGTGGGGGGTTTCTAGTTTGAACGGATCTGGACTAGGGAGGAGGGTGAGGACTGTTTCTTGCCATTTTTTAAAGCCAGATATTCAAAAATAAGCTGAATAATTAATACCTGATGCCCCAATATGGACTATTTAGTTGAACATTTGGAAAAATATATTGCATAGCCCTACTGTAGTTCCAATCACTGAAGGAGGGCAGGTGAAGACCCACTTCACAAAAGTGGTAGCATTGAGAAGGCTGGCATTTGTAGACCAGTAAGCCTCATATCTGTGGTTGGAAAAGTGAAGGAGTCACTGCTGAAGAAAAGGAGTGTGGAATATATTGTGTTTAATGGGTTAAATGACCTGTGGCAGCATGGATCCATGGTGGGGGGGGGGAGGTCATGGCAAACAAATCTGATAGATTTGTTTGAATGGATGACCAAGGTGGAGCGGTTGATGTGGCCTACCAAGACTGAGGTTTTCAACACTGTTCTACATAGAAGACTAGTAAGCAAGCTAGGTAGCTTAGGAGTGGGTGCAAAGTTGATAGGCTGGGTAAGAAATTGGTTAGAGGATAGGCAACAGAGGGTGGTGGTGGTAAATGGAATTCACTCTGAGGAAGGGAAGGTGATCAGTGGGGTGCCTCAAGGATCAGTGCTGGTGACAAATCCTCTTTAATGCCTTTATGGCTGACACTGCAAAGGGAGCTGGAAGGGAATGTCTCTCTCTTTGTGGATGACACCAAAATCTGCAAAAGGGTGGAAACTCTGGGGGTGGAAAGGATGAGCAGAGACCTCAGAAAACTCAAGGAAAAGTCAAGGGTGTGGCAACTGGGTTTCAATGTGAAAAAATGTAAAATAATTCACTTAGGGCACAGAAACCAAGAGGCAGAGTTCAAAATGGGTGGAGTGGTATTGGCAATCACCAAGCAATAAAGAGACCTGGGGATAATCATGTCTGATGATCTAAAGGTGGCCAGGCAGTGTGACAAAGCAGCTGGGAGGGCTAGTGGGATGCTGGGGTTCAGAGGGAGGGGTATCGACAGCAGAAAGAGGGAGGTAGTGTTGCCTCTGTGTAGATCACTGGTAAGACCCCACCTAGAGTACTGTCCTATTCTGGAGAGCACATCTCCCAAACGACATAGACAGAGTGGAGGCAGTCCAGAGGAGGGAAACTAAAATGGTGCAATATCTGTATCAGAAGCCCTACAAACAGAAATTAAAGGACCTCAGTATGTATATCCTGAAAGACAGGAAAGAGAGAGTGATATGACAGAGACCTTTAAATTCCTCATGGGGGTAAATAAGGTACAGGAGGGAAGTTATTTTAGTAAAAAAAAGTGCTGAAGAACAAGGAGACATGTAATGAAGCTAGAGGGGGTAGATTCAGGAGAGATGTGAGGAAGTATTTCTTCACAGAAAGAGTGGTGTATTCTTGGAACAGCCTTCCAGCAGAAGTGGTGGGATTGAAAACAGTGGTAGGATTCAAGAATGCATGGAATAAACATAAGGATCTTAGTGGAAAGGGAGAGGAGGGAGGGAGAAAGAGACATAGATCGAGTGGTCTACGGTGTTAATGCAGGTAGGAAAAAATGGGCAGATTGGGTGGGCCAAGTAGTCCTTGTCTAATGTCAATTTCTATTCTTTTATGTTTCTGTATTAAACTTTAGTTAGCATACTTTGGACTAACTCTCCACTTTTCAAGGTCCTTTTTCATGCCCCTGGCTCCTACCCTGCCACAGGGTTTAGCATAATCTACAAATAGGCATTTTTTTTTTTGTCAATCTCTTCCATGTTACAGATAAACACATTAAACAGTAATGGTCCCAACATTGACTGTTATGGTAACCCTACTTGTGACATCCCTGACCTCTGAATGTTCCCCATTTACAGTTGCCCTGTGGGTCCTTCCACCTAGCAGACTTGCTAGCACCTTTTTAGCTTGTGCCACCCCTAGCTCCCCCACCTTTGTAATAGGCCATTTATGTGGTACCAATTTTGAGGCCTTATTGAAATCTGAAAACACAACATAGACTGTCTGGCCCTTCTCCACTGCTTTTGTTGCAGAGCTGAAGAGATCAGTCACGTTAGTCTGGCATGACCGACTCTTTGTGAAGCCATATTGCCTCCTGTTCTGGAGTACTCATTTGCTTAGGAAATTCAAGTAGATGCTCCTTAACAATAGTCTTCAGTAGTTTTCCACCACATGTGTCAAATTAACCAGTCTATTTCCCAAGTCCTCCCTGCATTTTATGAATCATTGTTCAGTGGACAGTATCTGCCCTACCCTACCCATTGTTTCTACCTCAGTCTCTAGGGAGTGGTTGAACAAAACCATTAAGGGCAATGCAAGTTCCTGCCCAAATTCCCTCAACAATATTTTATTTATTTATTTATTGTATCTCAGTTTACAACCTTTGCGCCAGAGGGCTCATTTCCAAAGGTACCTCGTCACATTAAGGCCAGACAGAAACAATTTTAGGTTACAGCATAAGAGTCACAGTTTAGCGAAACACATAGTGGTTTCATACATGTATACAAATAGTAGCAATCACAACGATCCAGTTGAACACATGCTGGTAATAACAGAGGTAGTTGATCTTGGCTGTAACCTATCTGTTCCTGGAGACCTACCAAGACTAAGTGCCCTTTTACACTGATCCCATGCTCAGTTCCCTCTGCCTCAGTCCTACAGCCTACTGCAGTTAGGAGTGGCATCCCTTCTCTTCCCAGGAATACTGAAGGAATGTTCTCATTGAGGATGTTATCCTTCTTACTATTCTCTTCTATGCATACATTTCCCATTTTTAAGCACACACTATCCACTTTGGCATTCCTTTTCTCTATGACACAGCTAGAGAAGGCCTTTTCATTTTCCTTATCTCTCTCAGTTAACCTCAGTTCCATTGTTGCCTTTACCCAGCTTATGACTCTGCTTGCCTCCTTCATTCTCACTAAGTATTCATCTCTATTATCCTCAGATTGACCTCCTTTACACTTTTTGAATTTAGCTCTGTCTCTCTCTCTCTTTCTCTCTCTGGACTGCACCTCTCACTCCCAGAACCAGAGTGGCTTCTTTTATTTTATGTTTTTACTTACAGTAAGTGCTTCAGATTGGTTTTAGTCACCTCCAAAAGCCCACCCTTAATGAGTATCCACATTTCCTCTACTTCTTCAACCCTCTACACCCCCTCAGTTTCCCTTGGGGAGGTCTCTGTGATTCTCTTAAAATCTGCACTCCTGAAATATAAGACCTTTGGCCTAGGCTTTGTCTTCTTGTCATCCAGGGCCAAGGTAAACCAAACAAAATTGTGATCACTTGTCTCCAGTGGTTGCCCTGTCATATCCTCTTCTACCTTGTCATTGTTCAAAAGAATCAGACAGAAACATAGAAACATAGAATTTGATGGCAGATAAGGACTGCTTGGCCCACCTAGTCTGCCCATTTCCCTACCTAACAGATAAGCTGCAGATCCTAGTTAACCAACAGCCTACTTCCTCCTATCCCCCACTAGAATTACCTTATGTCTGTCCCATGTATTCTTGAATTCCCCCATTGTTTTTGACTCTACAACCTCCTCAGGAAGACAGTTCCATGCATCTACAACCCTCTCTGTGAAGAAATACTTCCTCACAATACCTCTGAGTTGTCCCCCCATCTTCAAATTGTGCCCCCTTCTTCTTGCACATCTCTTTTTCTGAAGATGCTACCCTCTTGGACTTTGTTGATTCCCTTGAGGTATTTGAAAGTTTCTCTCATGTCCCCCCTCTCCCTCTTTTCCTCGAGGCTATACATCCTAAGCTCCTTTAGTCTTTCTTCATATGTATCCTGGTGCAGGCCCTGCACCATTTTGGTAGTCCTCCTCTGAACAGCCTTAACCCTGTCTATGTCTTGTGGAGACGGGGTTTCTAGATCTGTGCACAGTACTCCAGATGTGGTCTTACCAACTGTCTGTACAGAGGGCCAACAACTTCCTGTTTTCTACTGGTTATGCCTCTTCCTATGCATCCCAGTATCCCACCAGACCTCCTTACTGCCTTCTCACATTGCTGGCCCACCTTTAGGTCATAGAAACATAGAAACATAGAAACTGTCAGCAGATAAGGACCACTAGGCCCATCCAGTCTGCCCGTAGGCCCTATGCATTGTGTATGTGGCCACTGATCCTATGTGATCAATGGCTTGTCATCACTCCCTCCCCCCTCAGGCTTCCCTTGTGCCTGTCCCAAGCATGCTTAAACCCCTCCACTGTGCTTGCCCCCACTACCTCCTGTGACAGACTATTCCATGTGTCGACTGCCCTTTCTGTGTATAAAAATTTCCTCATAGTACCTCTTAATCTACCCTCCTCCAATTTAATATTGTGCCCCCTTGTTCCAGTACTATTTCTACATTGAAAAAGCTCCCCTGCCTGCACCTTATTTATGCCCTTAAGGTAGTTCAACATTTCAAGCATGTCCCCCCACCTGTCTCCTCTCCTCTAGTGAGTACATATTGAGGTCCTTTAGTCTCTCCTCATATGTTTTGTGGTGTAAGCCCCCGCACCATCTTTGTTGCCCTTCTATGGATAGTTTACACCTTATCTATGTCCTTGTGCAGGTGTGGTCTCCAGAACTACACACAGTACTCCAGGTGAGGCCTTACCAATGTTTTATACCATGGCCTCACCACCTCCCACCTCCTGCTAGTAATACCTCTGCCTATACACCCCAGCATACCACTGGTCCTCCCTGCTGCCTTTGTACACTGCTTTGATACCTTAAGATCATCAGAGATGATAACCCCTAGGTCCCTTTCCTCCTTGGTGACAGTCAGCTCCTCTGCCCCCCCAACCTGTAGCTCTCCACAGGATTCCCTCTACCTAGGTGCATTATTTTGCCCTTCTTTACATTAAACCTTAGTTGCCACATCTCTGACCATCTTTCAAGCTTTTCCAGGTCCGTCTTCATTTTCTGCACCCCTTCTGGAGTATCCACCCTGTTGCAGATCTTGGTGTCATCTGCAGACAGACAGACCTTTCCTTCCAGCCCCTCTGCAATGTCACTAATGAAGACATTGAACTGTACTGGTCCTAGTATTGATCCCTGAGGTACCCCACTGGTCACCCCCCCTCCCCAGACTGTACCCCATTTACCACCACCCTCGGTCTCCTGTCTGTTAACCAGTTCCTAACCCAGTTCACCACCTTGTCTCCCATGCCCAGACTACTCATCTTGTTAATCAACCTTCTATGTGGGACAGTGTTGAAGGCTTTACTGAAATCCAGGTAGGCGACATCTACTGCCCCTCCCTGATTAAGTTCCCTTGTCACCCAATCAAAAAAAAAATATTAGTTGCGTTTGACATGACCTTCCTGCTGTGAATCCATGTTGCCGTAGATCCTGCGCACCACTGGATTCCAAATGTGTCACTATCCTTTCTATCAGCAGTGTCTCCATGATCTTTCACACCACTGGGGTGAGGCTGACTGGACTGTAGTTCCCCACCTCCTCCCTACTGCCACTTTTGTGCAGTGGGACTACATATTCCCTCCTCCAGTCCTCTTGAATGACACCCATGTTGAGTGACTCTGTGAACAGGGCCGCCAGAGGCGCTGCTAGTTTCTTTCACAGCTCCTTTGATATCCTTGGGTGGATGCCATCTGGCCCCATGGCCTTATCCACCTTCAGCTTTGTGAGTTCTTCCTGAACTCTCTCCACTGTAAATGGACTGGTATTCACTTCTCCCCACCATTGCTTCTGCACCCCAACTGTGATCCTTGATCTGCCCCCTCCTTAGTGAATACTGAGCAGAAGTATTTGTTCAGTATTTCTGCCTTGTCCAGATACCCCTCCTTACACTCTCCCTCCTCCCCCTTGAGTCTCACAATCCCCCTCTTGGTTTTTCTTCTTTCACTAATATACCTATAAAATGCCTTATCCCCTTTGTTCACAGACTGCTAAGTTCTCTTCTGTCTGCGTCTTCGCCCTCCCAACAGCCTTCCCTACTTCCCTTAGACATTCAAGGTATACTTCCCTGTCTTCCTTTCTTTGGCTCCCCTTATATTTCCTGAAACTCAGCTTTTTAGCCCTGACTTTGTCCCTCACTTCTTTGGGGAACCATAGTGTTTTCCTTCTTCTTTTCCCTTTGGTCACTATCCTAATGCACTGGTTTGTTATATCCACTATGGCTTCTTTCAGTTTCTTCCATTGTTTTTCCAACCCCTCTATCTCTCCCTTCCCCAGGACTGATTGTATACATCTACCCATTTCAGTGAAATCTGCCCTCCTGAAATCTAATACTCTTGCCCTTGTATGGCTTGATTGAGTCCATATCTCCATGCTGAACCACACCATGTGGTGGTCACTGGACCCCAGCTGCCCTTCCACCTGTATTTCTTTGACTCTGTACCCATTGGTCCATACCAGGTCCAGAATTGACTTGTCTCTGGTTGGCTCATGCATCAGCTGCCTGAATCCAAACCCCTGCAGGGATTCTAGGATGGCTGTGCTTCTGGCTGAAATAGCTATCTGGGTGGCTCAATCCATGTCTGGCATATTAAAATCCCCCAGTAGCAGGATTTCGCCCTTAGTTGCCATGTCATGTATGTTCTCCACTAATTCCCTGTCTGCTTCTTCCCTCTGTGCTGGAGGTCTGTAGATCACCCCAGTGCGTATTGCTGTTCCATTCTCTGGCTCCAGGTTAACCCACATTACCTCGGCCTGCCCCTCTCTTACATAGATACATAGAAACATAGACAGTGTCGGCAGATAAGGGCCTATGGCCCACCTAGTTTGCCCATTTGTGCTTGTAAGTTCAGTTTATGTTTTCCTAGAAGTCTGTTGCCACTTACCTCTGACCTCCAGAATTTCTTTATGTCTATCCCCTGCATTCTTAAATCCTGTGATTGTTTCAGCCCCCACCACTTCCTCTGGCAGGGTGTTCCACTTGTCCACCACCCGTTCTGTGAAGAAATTCTTCCTCACGTTTCCTCTGAATCATCCTCTCTCCAACTTCATCCCATGCCCTCCAGTCCTGGAACATCTTTTTCACTTAAAAATAGTGTATTCCTGCACCCTGTTCCTCCCTGTAAGATACTTGTATGTCTCTATCATATTCCCTCTCTCCCTCCTCTCCTCCAGGGAGTACATGTTCAGTTCCTCCAACCTGTCCTCATAGGACTTGTGATGCAATCCATGCACCATCTTTGTTGCCTCTGAACCTTGTCTACCCTGTCTATGTCCCTACGTAGGTAAGGTCTCCAGAACTGTACACTGTACTCCAGGTGGGGCCTCACTAGTGTCTTGTATAGTGGAATTATGTCCTCCCTTTTCCTGCTGGTGATGCCCCTGCCTATGCATCCCAGCATCCTATTTGCTTTACCTGCTGCCTTGTCACACTGTTTCCCTACCTTGAGGTCATCAGAGATGATAACCCCAAGATACCTTTCCTGCTTGGTGCATGCTATATCCTCATCCCCTAACTGATATATTGTGCCAGGGTTTTTGTGCCCCATATGCATTATCTTGCACTTCTTTGCATTGAATTTCAACTGCCAAACCCCTGACCATTCTTCAAGTTGCAGGTCCCTTCTCATTCTGTCTACACCCTCTGGTGTGTCTACTCTGTTACAGAGCTTTGTGTCATCAGCGAGCAGTGAAATTCTGCCTTCTAGGTCCTGTGCAATGTCACTGATGAAGATGTTGAATAGGACCGGTCCCAGCACTGATCCCTGTGGTACCCCACTGGTCACTCTTCCCTCTGTGAAGTGACAGCCATTTATCACCACCCTCTGTGTCCTTCCACCCAGCCAGTTACCTACCCACCACACTACTGTCCTGCCCACACCCATATTCCCCAGTTTGTGTAATAGTCTTCTATGTGGCACAGTGTCAAAGGTCTTGCTGAAGTCCAGATAGGCCATGTCGACTGCCCTCCCCTGATCCACCTCCCTAGTCACCCGTCAAAAAATTCAACAAGGTTGGTCTGAGATGACCTCCCCCTGGTGAAACCATGCTGCCTTGGGTCCTGTAGTCCACTGACAACCAGATGTTCCACCAATCTCTCCTTCAGTAGTGCTTCCATGATCTTCCCCACTACCGAGGTGAGGCTGACTGGTCTGTAGTTCCCCGCTTCCTCTTTGTTCCCACTTTTGTATAAGGGGACTACATCTGCTGTCCTCCAGTCTTTGGGTGCCTCCCTGTTTCCAGTGATTGGCAAACAGGACAGCCAGAGGTTCAGCCACCACCGCTCTTAGTTCTTTAAGGACCCTGGGGTGCACCCCATCTGGCCCCATTACTTTATCAACTCTTATTACTTCCAGTTCCTTCAGGACCCTTTCTCGTGTAAAGGGACTTGTGTCCATTTCTGCATCATTCTCACCCCTTGTACTCCCTTCAGACCCATTACCCTCCTCTTCCTCAGTAAAGACTGAGCAGAAATACCTGTTCAATATGTCAGCTTTACTGTTGTCATCCTCCACACAGCCCTCATCCTCCCCTTCAGTCTCACTATCCCTCCCTTTGCCTTTCTTTTTTCACTTATATACCTGTAAAAGGTTTTGTCCCTCTACCCACTGATTTTGCAATGTGTTCTTCTGTCTGAGCTTTGGCTTCCTTACTGACCTCCTGCCTCCTCTGCTTCTCCTGGTACTTCTCTCTACCCCTTCTGCCTGTGTCTTTTTGTATTGCCTGCAAGCAATCTTTTTGGTGTTCACTTTCTTTGCTTCCTCTTTGGAAAACCATAATGGTCTCCTCTTCCTTTTCCTGTTGCTAACCTGCTTAATGCATAATTCTGTTGCTCTTGTAATCCCCATTTTAAATACTGTCCACTGTTCCTCAACTCCTGATTCCTGCCCCATTCCCCTTAATGCCTCTTTCAAGTATCTCCCCATTTTTCCAAAGTCTGCCCCCCTAAAATCCAGGATACGTGTTTTTGTGTGGTTTGGTTCTGCTCTTTCTGTGATTTCAACCACAATGACTGGTGGTCACTGTTCCCAGGTGCTCCCCACTGTTATCCCCATCACACTGTCCCTGTTTGAGAGCACAAGGTCCAGAATTGCCTTCTGCCAAGTTGGTTCCATGACCAGTTGTTGAGGAAGGCACCTTGAAGGGAGTCCAGGGATAAATCTGCTCTAGTTGATGCTGCTGCTGGATGATCCAGTCCACGCCTGGAATATTGAAGTCTCCAACAAGTATTACCTCACCTAGTCTGCCATCCTTTGGATGGTTAGCATCAGCTCCCCGTCTGTTTCTTCCTTCTGGGCTGGTGGTCTATAGACCACACCTGTGCGGATGGCTGGCCCCATTTTCCTTTCCAGCTTAACCCACAGTATCTCTCCCCCGTTTTGTTCCTCCTGGATCTCTGTGGCCCTTATGTCATTTTTCACATACAGTGCCGCTCCTACTCCCTTCCTGCCTGCCCTGTCTCTTCTGAATATGTTGTAGCCAGGTATGGCCATCTCCCAGTCATAGTTATCATTACACCAGGTTTCAGTGATGGCCACAATGTCCGGGTCTGACTGCACCATGACAGCCTCCAGATCTTCCATCTTGTTGCTAAGGCTCCTGGCATTTGCACACATGGCTTTCCATGATTTGACCTCCCTAGACTGTTTCACTGTTCTACTCCAGCACCTTCCTTGGTTGTCCTTTATCCCTGGTTCTCCTTGCTGTCTGCCCTTTTGCTGAATTTTGCCCCTTTCCTGCCTATCCAACTCTTGGGCGCTAATCTCCATCTTTTGCACACTGCTTTGTAGAGATAGCCACTCCTCTGGTTCACTGGTTCCACTGCTAGCTGTGGGGGTTGAGCAAGTAGGTACCCTCCTTACTGGCCTGTCACCCCCCTTTGCTAGTTTAAATGCTTGTCAATGCAGCATTTAAACTTATCATTGAGTGTTTGGATTCCCCTCCAGGATGGATGCAGGCATCAGGCTTGAACAAACCTCCATCCCTCCAGGTGGGTCCTCAGTCACCAATGAATCCAAACCCTTCCTCACAGCACCAGTTCTTCAACCATGAGTTAAAGTTCCTGGTGCATGCACCCCTATGCTCTCCCTTGCCTTTCGCAGGTAGTACTTCTGAGAAAGAGACAGAAGTAGCTACTTGCTTGAGACCCCTCCCCAATTTCCTAAACTCTTCCTGAACTTCCTTTGGCTCCCCATTTGCCAGGTCATTAGTACCTAGGTGGATAATGACATCCAGCTCACTCTCCCATATTGCCTTCCCAGTGATCCCCAGAATCTTCCTTCCATCCCTCCATGCCATGGCACCTGGTAGGCACCTCACCTCCCTGTCCTCCCCCTCCTGTGTTCCTAGCTGGATCCCTCTTATGATGGAGTCCCCCACCAGGATTCACTTCCTCCTCTCTGGGGTCAACTGCTTTCCCCGCTGAGGTCACCTCCTTGGCTAACCTCCACATCCTTTCCTTCCACTTCTCTGGGTACCTCTATTTGGTTGTCCCCGTTTGCCAGTGTGGCATATGAGTTCTTGAGTGGAATAGGATCTGGGATGTGCCTCTGCCTGACAGCTCTAACTCTCCCTGAACCCACTGTCATCCAAGTGCTCCTCGTTCTTGGCATCCTTTGAGGCAGTTGCATTGGACTGGGTAGTCTCTGGACAGGAGTGATGGTACTCTTGACCCAGTTTACTTTTGCTCTGAGTCTGGCTACCTCATCCCACAGTCCAGAGAGATGCATGCAGATAGGGCAGCACCTCAGTGTCCAGAAGGTCTGCCTGAATATGGCTGCCCCACAGCCACTGCATTGCACCACTCCCAACATTATACTGCAATTATACTGCTATTCTGTAGTCTTTATACCATCTCTGATATACAGATCCACCCCCCCCCACCCTTTTAACCCTCCCTGTGCCTCCTGATCAATATATAGGCTGGTACATTGACTTCCCAGCCATGATTTGCAGAGTAGCATGTCTCCATTATTGCTGCTATTTCAAGGTCTTCATCTGCCAACAAGGCCTCCAGGTCTGGAACCTTATTTGCAAGGCTACAGGCATTTGTTAGCATGACCTTCCATGATTTACAGTCTGCCCTCTCTCTGCTCTAGTTCTCCCTATCCAGCATCTTCCCCCACCCCAGTTTTTTTCCTATGTGCTCCTGCTGCCCTTATAGTACTCATTATACATTCTTCACCTGTCTGCCCCTCCCTGCCTATTTTCACTGTTCCCATAGTCAACTTATGTTCCTGCACATTCTCATGGGGGGGCATTCCTAAGCCTCCTGGCTCTTCCCCCTTGGCCATTTTAAATGCTCACAGCTGAAGCATTTAAACTTCTCACAAAGGACAAAGATCCCCTTCTTGGACAGATGCAGGCCATTGTCCTTATATAAGCTTGCATCTGCCCAGGTCAGTCCCCAGTCCCCTATGAAGCCAAAAACCTCCCTTCCACACCAATCCTTCAACCAGGAGTTGAAGGTATGGATGTGGTGTGCCCTAGCTTCCCCTGTGCCCTGGACAGGTAGCACCTCTGAGAATGAGACGGAGCATGCTATCTGTTTAAGATTTCCCCCAAGGTTCCTAGAATCATCCTGGATTCTGGCTAACTCCACCCTTCTCCTGGCCAGGTCATTGGTTCCCAGGTGGACAAGCACATCCATCTGCTCTCTCCTTGCTATTGCCATAGCTATTCTAAGGATCCGCTTCCCATCCCTGCATGCAGTGCTTCCTGGGAGGCACTTGATCTCCCTCTATCCCCTGCAAGGTGACCCTATCGCCACTCCCCGGACAATAGAGTCCCCCACTAGGAGAAGCTTCCCCCACATCCTCCAGGTTTCCCTGCTTCCCTTCCCTAGGGCTCCATCCTGGAGGACCCTCCCATCTTCCTGGGATGCAGTCTCTGGTTCCTGAGTGGGGCTTTCCTGTTTCTCTAAAACAGTGAAGGAGTTAGTAAGTGGGACCAGTTGGGGATGTGCTTTTGGCCCCCCTTCCCTCATCCTCCCTGAACCCACTGTAGTCCAATTTCTCCTCATCTGTGGCATCCTTTGAGGTAAAGGTTGTGGACCTGGTGGTCTCTGGTTGGGGGTGGATGCTGTTTTCACCTTGGTCAACTCTGCTCGGAGACAGGCAACCTCCTCCCTCAGCCCAGAGAGCTGCCTGCAGATAGGGCAGAATAGCAGCCTCCAGAATGTCTCCCTGAAGACTGCCACTCCACAATCACTGCACTGCATCACTCTCATCATGTCTGATTCCCTCCTTAATCAACTACTTACTTAAGATGGCTATTTGCTATCCCCCAAATATGTTTTGTTTCTGTTGTGTTTTGTTATGCATCCTCTCTTTCCTTCTTCTTGTATGGATGCAGGATGTTGCAAAACCTTATGGACTCACCCAATAAATGTAGGGGCGAGGCTTGGGGTGGGTGGGTTGTGGGGCGGGGAGGTGGGAGTACACACACATGCTGTGTCAAAGCACAATCAGCCAAGGAGTCCTCTGGCAGTGACACCTCACACAATCAACAACTTGTCTGCTAGAATCCCTTAATCCTGCCCAAACTAAATGTAAAAGAAAAGTAAATGGCAGTTAAGACCAGCCCTCAAATACAATTTCAAACACACAGAAATACCAGCTAAGAACATATTTCAGATCCACTTACACACACAGCCACCAGCTAAAGTCTCCTTCTCCCTCTCCACTAATTGAAGACTAACTGAGATGGCAGTTACAAATCACATTCATACTGCACTACTCCCTGTAATATGATGCCTGCACTTACAGACCAGATAGCAACTTTTAAACACACAATCAACAACTTGTCTGCTAGAATCCCTTTATCCTGCCCAAACTAAATGTAAAAGCACAATAAATGGAAGTTAAAACCAGCCCTCAAATACAATTTCAAACACACACAAACGCCAGCTAAGAAAATATTTCAGATCCACTTACACACACATCCACCAGGTAAAGCCTCCTTCTCCCTCTCCACTAACTGAAGACTAACCGAGATGGCAGTTACACATCATCTTCAAACTGTACTAATCCCTGTAATATGATGCCTGCACTTACAGGCCAGACAGCAACTTTTAAACACACAATCACCAACTTGTCTGCTAGAATCATTTGATATGACTACCCCAGGTCCCTTTCCATTTTTGTTGTGGTCAGTATCTCTCCCCCATTGTGTACTCTTCCCCTGGGTTTCTGTTTCCCAGCTGCATTACTTTGCACTTTTTTGCATTGAATCTAAGCTGCCATACATTTGATCATTCCTCCAACCTTGCCAAGTCCCTTTTCATCCTTTCCACCCCACCTTGTGCATCAACCCTGTTGCAGATCTTTGTGTCATCTGCAAAGAGACATACTTTCCCTTCCAATTCCTCTGCAATGTCACTGATAAAGACATTAAAAAGGACCAGCCCCAGTACTGAATCCTGTGGTACCCCACTAGTACCCCCCCTTTCTTCACTATGGACTCCATTTATTATCACCAGCTGTGTCCTGTTGTCCAGCCAGTGTTTCACCCAGGCTTCCACCCTGAGACCCTCTCCCAAGGCTGGCTAATTTGTTTATTACTCTTTTGTGTAGGACTGTGTCAAATGCCTTGCTAAAGTCTAGGTAGGCCATGTCCACAGCCCCTCCCTGGTCTACTACTTTGGTCACCCAGTCAAAGAAATCAATTAGATTTGTCTGACATGACCTTCCTTCTGTGAATCCATGCTGCCTTGGGTCCTGTGCCCCACTGGCCTCTAGGTACTCAACAATTCTTTCCTTCAGAAGTGATTCCATCATTTTCCCTACCACTGAGGTCAAACTGACAGATCTGTAGTTTCCCACCTCTGTCTTGCTCCAACTTTTGTGAAGGGGAATCACATCCGCCCTCCTCCAGTCCTCAGGTACCACACCCTCCTCCCATGATTTATTAAAAAGGATAGTCAGTGTTGTTACTAGTTCTTCCCTTAGTTCTTTTAGAATTCTGGGGTGAATCACATCAGGCCCCATTGCTTTATCCACCTTCAGTTTTAAGAGTTCTTTCAGAACACTTTCTTCTCTGAAAGGACTAATATCAACCCCCCATCCAGAATGCTTCTTTTGACTGGATTAGGTATCTCACCCTGCTTTTCTATTGTGAATACTGAGCAGAAGTATTCATTCAGTATCCCTGCTTTTTCACTGTCACTCTCTACCCAACAAACTTCCATTTATTCAGCCTCAGTATCCCAGCCTTAATCTTTCTTTGCTCCCTAATGTACCTATAAAAGGTTTTAGCCCCCTTCTTAACTGAGTTGGCTATCTTTTCCTCAGTTTGGGCCTTTGCTATTCTGACTGCCTTCTCTGCTTCCTTCTGCTTTAACTGATACAGATCTCTGTTCTGCTCCTTCAGTGTTTCCTCATGCTTCCTGAATGCTATCTTTTTCTCCCTTACCTTCCCCACCACTTCTTTTGAGAATCATAGTGTTTTTTTCTTTCATTTTGATTTGTTTATTTGCTTCACACAAAGGCTTGTTGCCTATGTGATGGCACTTCTGATATTTCCCAATTGTTGCTCCACCCTACCTTCTTGCATGTTTTCTAGGATGGCTCCTCCTAAGTGGGCTCCTTTGCTGATGTGCAAGGAAGCCCTCTTGTAATGAATCTACAAGGGCCTTGTACTTTTAGCAGTTGATGTTTTCCAGTCCACATCTGGGAAAGTACGGTCACACATTACTGTTACATTCCCTAAGGTGGTAGCCCTTTTGGATTTACTTGCCTAGCTCTCTACCCCCCCCTCAGACTGGTTTGGTGGCATGTTGGTAGAGGTGCAGTAAAGTGTATTTTTTTTCTATTTTCTATTTTTGTTGCCATGGTTCCCCTAGCTCCATGAGTGGGTTCACCAGGCTCCTGCAACCTGTACCCTCATACTCAGGGATGCCCTCCCCTGAGTTGGGCAGCCATGGTGGAACTGTCATGGCCAGAGGGTCAGACACCAGAGCTGGCTTATACCCCAGGGGCTGGCATTTTCTCTTTTGTGCCCCCTGGAGCCAAGGGATGTGCAATGACACTGACGGAGATGAGAGCATGCACGCTTCTGTACACTCTCCTCCAAGCATCTGTCCCCCATTCCTCCCTGCTATAGCACAGCGCCCTGTCCCCCAGCCTCTGCCAGGGGGCAAATGGGCACCAACACTGAAAGATCCCACTCCCCTGAGAAGGAGAGCAGCCCTCTGGATGCTTAATCCTTCTCCTCCTCTGCTGACCCCCAGTGGCCCATGCCCATTCCCAAATGCAGGTCGCTGGTGTGGCACAAGGTGTGGTATCCAGCACCTCAACTCTCAGTGCCACCAGTCTGGCAGGAGATGCAGTAAAGTTTAAATTCACTAACGAAGTTCCAGTGAAGTGTGAAAATTTGCCCTGTGGATTCATCTGCAAAGTTTTTCTCATAGGCTGAAAATTCGTCTGTATGACTTTGTGTTTTTTTCCCATGGAATTTTGCTGTAAAGTGAGGAATTTCACCCTCAAACAGTGGAATTTCACCCACAAATGGCAGAATTTCACCCACAAGTAGAGAAATTCCACCATTTGTGGGTGAAATTCTGCATGTTGCGGGTGGAATTCCACACTTTGCATCCATGGATTAATTTGCTAATTGCACAAAATCTGCAAATTAATTTGTGGAGTGAATTTTGTGGGCTTCACCCATCTCTACATGTAGACCACTCCCACTCTTAGATTCTTCTAATTTTGAAATACCATCTGCACCCACAGTTTCTACTCCCCTTTACCTCCCAGGTCCTTGGCTTCTGTTTCTTTTATGTTGTCTCTAATGTGAAGTGCCACCCATCTCTTTGACATTTACCCCTATCTTTTGTAAATAGGGTTTATTCCAGGATAGTGAGGTACCAGTCATAGTTCTGTATTGCCCACGTTTATGTCACTGTTATTAACTCCACTTGGGCTTCTTGCACCATTGCCTGGAGGTCTTTCATTTTGTTACCAAGACTAGTAAAATTAATTAAAATAACCTTTCATGGCTAAGCTTGTCCTTTCTCCCCATGATAGTCACCTTTTCCCTTCCTTGTCTTCACTGTACTCCATGTATTTAATGCAAAATGTGTCATCCATGTCTGTCACTGCCCAAAGTATAGATATTGTTCATGTGTACAGGGTGAGAGCCATTGTGGTTCTCTGTGATGGTGTGAGTTGACACCAACGTGTGTTTCTGCTCCTTCTAGTTTAAAACTTGCAAAGTGTTTGTATTTAACTTCATTCCAAAACACTGGTGCTATCCCAGCTCTGATGCTTATCATTCCTAGAAAACAACCAGCACTCTTCCAAGACTGTTCTCCAGGACCCCAGAAAATAATTCCTCTTCCCCATATCAGCCCTTTAGCCATGTGTTGAACTTTCTAATTTTCTCCTATCCATCCTCGCTCTTATATGCACTGGTAGGACTGCAGAGACAGTTACCATCTCTGCCTCTACGCTCAGTGTTTTATCTACAACACAGTTGTTGTCCTTGACCTTATCTATGTTGCTGCCCTCCAGGTCATTGGTGATAAAATGAATTATCATGTCTGGTTTCCCGTCCCCTACATTTATGTACTTTTCCTGCTGGGTGAGGGCTCTGCTCGCTGTTACCCCTGGCAGGCAGTGGATAGCTCATGCCTATTAAATGGTTGTGAAGATCAACCTCCCCATACCTCTCATTAAACAGTCCCCAAGTACTAGAATCCCCCTCTTACTTCTGCCATGTCCCAGCCCTTTTTTTGAGGAAAACAGTGTGGCTGAATGGGAGATAGTGCTACGGTAGTGTTATTGTGCAAGGGGATGGATTTGGGGGACGGGGGTACATTTGGTTTACTTTAAAAATGTGTTTGCTCTTTGTTTTCAGTGGGGAAGTTTAACACATTTTATTATTTGTAGCAAGGTAAATATCGATAAATGAGTGGTGGAAAAGATGGCGGTTTGCGAGTCTCGCAATTTTTGTGGCCCCAGGATTTCCTTAGTAATGGGGCATGCTAAAGTGGTACTCGTTATTTTCCGGGATTTGTTGAGAAATAACAACCCGGGTGCCAGGCTGTTACAGCCAATCAGAATATGAGTTTCTCTTTACCCATTTTCTAAAACCTCATTGCTTCTTACAATATACACACACATCAGACCCATGTGCAGTTGAGAAACATGAAGCAGTGAATACTGCTAACGAAAGAGCAAGCTCCACACAGGATACAACTGCTCAAGTCCTCTTACGTGCAAAAGAGCAGGTGTCACTTGCTGCACAGAGCAATTTAATTGATTAAAACCTAAAGTGGACTATACGAAGAGTGCGATTCCATGGAGCACCATCCAATCCCAAGAACTTGAGTGAATTGCAAATCCCTGAACTATACACCTCATACAAGCCTGACTCAGGCTGTGAATCTGTCCAGTTTTTTCTACACAATAGTGTCCCTGGGAGGAATAGAATGTTATTGTTTGGGACTGAGAACAACCTTAAACTCCTAGAGAGGTGTAAGCAGTGGCATGCTGATGGCACATTTAGTGTAGCACCACCTCTTTTCAAGCAATTGTACATCATCATGGGCAAAATGTTTGGCAATGTGCAACCAGCTATTTTTGCACTTTTGCCTGGTAAAACCAGGGACTGCTATAAAAGGATGTTAAATGTGCTTAAGGAGCTGAACCCCAACCTTTGCCCAGAGGTGGTTATGACAGACTTTGAGTGGGCAACTATTGCAGCTTTTAAATCAGTATTCCCACAGGCAAAACAAGTGGGTTGCTTTTTCCATTTTACTCAATGTGTGTACTGCAAGATCCAGTTGGAAGGGCTGGCTGTGAAGTATACACAGGATCTAGAGTTTGCACTTAAGTGTAGATACCTTCCTGCCCTAGCTTTCTATCCCCCTGAACATGTAATTCTACTTTTCAAGGAAATTACAGATGAAAGACAAAGCATTTTGCAGAAGAGCTAGAACCGGTCATAGATTACTTTGAGGATGTCTGGGATGGCAGACAAAACAGACAGGGGACAGGGTGGAGATAGCCACATTTTCTAGTCAAATTGTGGAATCATTCTCAAAGTATTTCAGATGGTCAAGCAAAGATAAACAACGTTGTGGAGGCATTCCACCAAGGGATGCAAAGCATCCTGTTCTTGGCATATCCCATGGTGTGGAAATTTATTGATGACTTCCGTGGTATCTAAAGAAAATGCAATTCAGAGGTAGAGCAAACAATTGCCAGCAATCCCCCAACAGTATCAAGAAATGTGTACAGGGATGACGTGGCATGGCTAGCATGATATTAGAGAAGTGCCGCTGATTGCACCACAGAAGAGCTCTTATGTGGAGATGCACAAAGCTTTGAGTATTAGCACAACAACGTTTAACATTGTTTTAAGAATAAAATACATTTTTTAACTCACCAAGCACATAGTTAAATCATAGGGTTACTGTGGTTACCAACACTTACCCCACTTCTTGTATGCAGGCAGATTATACTCCTGGTTACTATGGTTGCCTACACTGGTCCCACTTCCTGAATTCGACACTTCCTGTGACTCAGAGGCTTATCAAGCCTCTGTTCCTCCTGCCTGCTCACACCTCTCATTACGGCGTCCATCAGGAATGGGCCACTGTCCATTGGTCAGACACTGGGTGTCTCCCTGGGTGCCACTCAAGCTCTGTCCATCCATCCGTAGGTCTGTGTCACTCTCTCTCTCCCTCTCTCTGTCTGTCTCTCTTCCTCTCTGACTCTCTCTCTATCACTCCCCCTCTCACTCTCTCTCTCTCACTGTGTTCAGTGTTGCACATCTGCTGTCTGTGTGTGTTTGAGCCTATATTTATTGGCTCAAGTTTGCCTGGCACAACCTGGGGTTTGCTCCACACTTGCGCCATGCTCTGCGGTTGTATATGCCATTGCACCACTTATGCATGGGTATGCCCCCTTGCACTTCCACTGCCTACATTATGGTTGTGCATTGGTGCACTGGGATTTGAGCTGCAGCTCCCTTTGAATATCGCTCGGTGGTGCATCTTTGGACTTGCTGTGGTGCATCTCAGCTGTGCCATGCCCAAGTGCTCTGAATATCCCAGCTCTTGTCTCATTTGAGCATAATTTATAAATTACAACTATATAACTACATACAATACCATGTTATTATTCTATGATCATCTGAGTTATCCAAAATATTTAAATATGGCTACAAATGAATGATAATTTTTCACAAGTTTAAATCACCTAAAAAAATGTAATTTATTTATATGTTCGTGACCATTATTCCTTGAAATATCACTCACCCTAAGCTTAATATCTGCTTTAATATGTTGTATTGGTCTAGTGTAGACCTCTTATAGAAGATGACCCATCCCTGTAGATAACAAATTCTCTTTAATATCTTGAATTATTGGGAACATGAAACCTCAAGCATTATATTCGATTGCTTCCTCCAAGCACATCCTTGGGAAACTAGTCTCTGGCAAAAGAAAGAGTTTCATTATGAATATTCTTCATACTAACATACTAAAATGCCAGCAGAATAGGCCTAATGGTCTTTCGTGTCTGCTTGTTTGGTCAGCCCCCACCCTGGGTGCTGACCTTGCTGTCCCCCTCACCTTCTCTGGCTTCTCCCTTCCCAGTTCCGGATATTCTTGCTGCATTGGATTTTGCTTCCTGAACCCTTCCCGTACCTGTCCACCCTCTTGAACCCCTCCACTGTCTCTGCCTCCACCAGCCCCTAGGTAGTCATTCCATGGCTCTACCACCCTCTCAGTGAAGTAGCACCTCCTCCTTTCTCCCCTGAATCTTCCCCCCTCCAGTTTTCACCCATGCCCTCTAGTGGCCCCCTCCTCCTTCCTTCGAAGCACCCTCACTGTTCATCCCCTATTTACCCTCTTCATGTACCTGAAGACCTCTATCATGTGCCCCCGGTCCCTTCTCTCTTCCAAAGTGTACATATTTAGCTCTTCGAGCCTCTCCTCATAGGTCCTGTCCCCCAAGCCCCAAATCATTTTGGTTGCCCTCCTCTGGACCCTCTCCAGGAGGTTAATGTCCTTCTTTAAGTGCGGCCTCCAAAACTGCACGCAGTACTCCAGGTGCGGCCTCACCAAGCAGTTATACAGAGGAGTATCACTCCCTCCTTCTGAGGTGATCCTAGCGATGCATCCCAGCATCCTGTTGGCCTTGGCTGCTGCCCTCCCACAAGTCTCAGAGTTGTTCATCTTGACATCCACCGCCACCCCCAGGTCCCTCTCCAGCCATTGAGACTTGTAGTATCCCCAGGGTGTACACTTGGCCTGGGTTTCTGGCCCCCAGGTGGAGCACCTTGCATTTCCTGCATTAAACCTCAGCTTCCACTTTCTAGACCATCTTTCCAGAGCCTCCAGGTCCCCTGCAGGCCACCCTCCCTCCTCCCCATCCACCACCGCCCCAGTTTTGAGTCATCTGCAAAGAGACTCATCTCTCCTGATTCCTGTCCTATGTCAGATATGTGGCGTTGAACAGAAGGGGCCCAGGACTGATCTGTGGGACCACTAATGACCCTCCTTGGGGAAGAGACTATCCCACCAACTATGACCCTCTGGTCTGGTCCTGGAGCCAATTGCCTATCCATCGGATCATCTGGTTTCCCACCCCATTTCTCCTAGTTTATCCAACAGGCCCACGTGAGAACAGAGTCAAATGCCTTGCTGAAGTCTAGAAAGAGGACATCCACTGGTCTACCCAGGTCCAAGCACTTGTCACCCAGTCATAGAACTCCACCAGGTTTGTCTGACACGATTTCCCCGGGATGAATCCATGCTGTCTATCGTCCAGGCACCCTGACTTATCCAGGTCCCCCCCAGCCTCTCCTTGACAATGCCGTCCATCACCTTGCCCACCACTGATGTCAGGCTGACAGGTCTGTAGTTCCCTGCCACCTCCCTTGATCCCCCCTTGTGGATAGGCACTACATGCGCCACCTTCCAGTCTTGGGGCACCCACCCTGTCCGCAGAGAGATGGTGAAAAGCTCTGCCAGGGGTTTCGTCAGGACATCTGCAAGTTCCTTCAGCACTCTAGGATGTAATTTATCTGGCCCCGGTGCTTTCTCCATCTTAAGGGAGCTGAGGGCTTCCCTCACTCTCTCTGCTGTGATTTCACTCCAGTACCTCTTCTCCTGCTTAGCCCTCCCCACCTGCCAGTGATGCCACCTCCCCAGACCTGCTGATTGTAAGGGGCCCCTCCTCATTATCTCTGTCTCCTCCCATGTATGATGCAGCATCCCCATTTCCCTGGTGAAAACTGAGGTGAAGTACTCATTTAGTACCTCAGCCTGCTCCTCTGGGTCTTGTGCCCATCTCTTCCCTGATTTAATCCTGCTAATCTGCCCTTCACCCTTCATCTTTCCCAATGTATCTAAAGAACCTTTTCCTCTCCTAATTTCCTGGCCAGGTTCTGCTCCTTCCTTGCCTTAGCCACCTCACCACTCTAGTGGCCCTTCTAGCCATCAGCTCATACTCCCTTGATCTCTTTCACCCCTTGAGCACTTGAATTTCTTATAGGCTGCTTTCTTCCCCCGCACCACCTCCTGGACCTCCCTGGTCCACCAACAGGGTTTTTGGGCCCTACCGCATTTTCGTCTTACTCTTGCACAGGTGCTGGTAGCATCCTGCACCCCTCTCCTGATGATTTCCCACCTACTATCAGCATCCATGTCTGACCCAATCCCATCCAAATGCTCCTTAAGGATCCTTCATCATCATCATTCTTTTTTTAGAGTTTCCATTGATTCCTGGCCCAGCTCTCTCCTAAAAATCTCAGCAGGTGTAGATTGAGGAACTCTTAATATGTATTTATATATTACATTACCAGCACTTCTAATGGTTTTATACTACTGTATTGGGTCCAAATTTCTATTCCTTACATTATACTTGATTTTATTTTTGCATTTGTGATTCTCCATAAACCAACTACTGAGTCTCCACCAATTCTTCCATTGAAAATTTTAAACCCATTAAAAGTTGTTAAAAGCTTGGTTTTCTGCATTTCCATGTGCTACTTCCATAGGAGATTATCTGCAGATTTGATACCCCAATTATCATAATATTTTGTAGTACCAATTTTCTGCCCTTTAATATACCATATATAGAAGAGAATTTTTTTTTTACTTCTGTTCCCAGATATCACAAGATTTGTCTTCCCTTTATTTATAATCAAGCTATGATTCCTTACTGTGAGTGGCAAAGTGAGTTATTTTCCATTGAATTCCCATGAATGAAGTTGATAGAAAAACCAAATCATCCACATAACCAAGGCAAGAAATTTTCCGATTACAAATTTTTGGGGAATGAAAATCAGAATGGTCTGAATTGGCTATTTAATGAATTTATATAAATACTGAAAAGTATTGGCACTTGTATGCACTCTTGTTTTAATCCTTGATTAGTTTAGATTTGTGATGTTAAATTCCCTTTCTGACTGAATTGTACCCTTACCCATTAGTCTTGGTGAAGTTTGATTATAACATCCAGTAATATAGGGTCAATTTGTAATGATTATAACTTTTCCCATAAATGAGGCCAATTTATAGAATCAAAAGCTGTCTTCAGATCTATGAAATAGCAAAATAATTTAGATTTCTTGATCAGAACATACTTTCACAATAAGTGGAAATGAACAAAACAGTGCTAGATTGTTGATCTTAAATGTCTAAACCCATTTTTCCATTCACTAAGGACATGTTTTCAGTGACCCAATCTTCTAATCTTTCCAATATTATTTTTATAAATAGTTGTGAGGTATCTAACATACTCGGTCTATACACATATGGGTCATTGTTAATACCCTTCTGAAAAATGGGGCATATTAAACTACCTTTCCATGATTGAGAGAAAGGTTCCTTCTGTACATAACAATTGAACATATGGTGCAGAAGCGGAAGCCACCAGTCCTGGAAATATTTAGACATTTCTATGGTTACACTGTCTGGTCCAGGGTTTTATTTAGTGTTATTTTGTTTTTGTTTTTTTTTATTGTTTCATATGTTATGACACGGATAACAAATCCATATCTGCGACAAAGCCAAAAACAGTTGGTTATATCACCAGGGAGAATTAATGTCCCTTAATCAAAGAATACGTGCATCTCTGACATTTTGATACCTCATCGGGGGGTAAACATCATAGTAATCAGAATACATTTCCAAATATTAGCTATTTTAATGAGCCCAAGAGCAGTATGACTATATCGATATGGAAGTCATTCTTATAACTGTCCAACAATTCACTCCCCATGTTGGGGCAAGTGGCATCATACTACATTTCTTTTTTTTTTTTTTTTTTTGCAATTCACATCTCTTTTTCTAGCCGAGCCACCTAACCTGGCAAATGGGATTGCCCCGGCCATGGTACCCGACCCTTACTCCGGGAAGTCCCCGTAGTGGAGCCGCTGAAGTGGAACTGTCATGGCTGAAGAGTCAGGCACCGAGCCTGGCTCATACATGGGGGCCGGTGATTTTTCCTAATTAGAGTCCCTTGGGAGCTAGGACATGCAATAATGCAAGGGGAGTGCATCTGTCCTAGCTCCACCCCATGTCTAGGTGTGGCATGCTTTGTCCCCCAGCCTCTGCTAGAGGGAAATTGATGCCGACACTCAGGAGTCCCCCCACCCCGAAGTAGGAGAGCAGTCCTCCGAGTTCATCCTTTCCTCCCTGCTGACCCCCAATGACCCGTGCCCATTCCCAAACACAGGTCGCCAGCATGGCATGAGGTGTGGCATCCAGTGCCTCAACCCTCAGTGCCACCAGGCTGGGCATCATACTATATTTCTAAAGTTAAGAATGTTATATGAAGAAAAAATACAGCAGCAATATTACTTAAATAGACATTTTACTTTCCCACTGTCATTTAAGATTAGAAGTTATCATTTGAGTAAATTCACATAATCAGAGTATATCTTTTACACCCATCTAAATAAGAAAACCAGCAAAAAACAACTGGAACAGTGTTCAGAGTCCCCTTTTCAGCTTCAATAAAGTAATAGACAAGTTGAGTACCCTTACTAATAATCAAGACTGTGCAGCAGACAACCTTAAAGAAAGGAAACAGCTATAGGGCAGCCAATAAAGTGAAAAAAAAAGAAAATTAAATGTTACATTAATTATGCTTAAGTCCCCTCAGCCATCTTCCTGATCCTCTGAAGCTTCAGCTTCAAGTCCAGCAGCTTGATTAGAACCACCATGATGTGAAACAAAATGAGCGGCCCATTTCTTGCCTCCATGGGGTCAGAAAAGGCCCATACTTTTCCCTGATGAACAATTCATAGTTGGGCTGGGTAGACAATGGCATGCAGAATACTGGTTTCCTTAAGTTATTTTCGGGTGCCATTGGACTCCTTGAGGTGCATCCATATGGCTTAGCTTATATCGGAAAAAAGGAAGACTGCCTTCTCATCTTGTGTAAGAGATCTGGGTTGTCTGGCCATCCACAGGATTTTGTCCCTGGTGCCGACCCCGTCCGTTACCAACAACAGGGTACGAGGGGCATTAAAAACCTCCCGATAATCCTGATGTGTTATCCAGTATGCCTTTTGCAGGCCAAGTTGCATCAATTGCCCTTCTGGCACCAATTTCTCCTCCAGCCAGTCTTGCAAGAACATAAGGGGTGATCCCCTTCAATCCCCTCAGGTAAACCAAGAATATGAATGTGGGAAGATTAAGCTTGGTTCTCCAATGACTTGAGCCTGGGGTGAAGGTGAATATTTTCTATCACCACTGAAGCAGTAGCTGCTAAGGTAGATTCTGATTGTCTTCTTAAGTCAGACATGTCTACTTGAAGAGATTCTACTAATTGTTCCACAACAGTCACTCTTGTATTGAAAGACTCTATTTTAGCATTCAGCTCTGAGGCAGAGAAAATAAATTTTTGTAGTTTTGTTCCAACTGAGGAGATAGTGTCTTCAGATTCTGGCACTGATGAGGCCTGCATCTCGGTGCCATGCCTTGTGGGTTGGGAAAGTCCCGACGATTTTCCTCCAGTGCCTCCTCCTTTATCTCTCTGAGGATTTCCCATATTATATTTTCAAAGTTTCTCTTTCCAGTGGTAAGGTTATTTTCACCCAGACTGAACTGCAAAAGGTTGATTTTGTAGGAATAAAGCTTAGAATTGGAGAGCTTCAAAAGTTTGCTGCTGATCAGCTTGGGCTCCACAGCACCCCCCTTAGTATCATTTTGGTCAAGGCAATAATGAGTTCTTGCCTGTTAAAATAGAATGGTTTAGGATAGAATTTATTAATCTGCTTAGAAGTGTTAGTGAAATAATTTATTGATGGATAAAAGTACACATTTTTATAATAGTTCTCCACGTCTCTGGCGTGCTTGCTGCTTGTATTTTCCTTGAATATTGGCCATATCCTGTAGTTACTAATTCCAAAAGTTGTTTGACATTTTTACTTAAAATTACTTTCCTTAATTTTATCAACATTGCCATTTGATATTTTTTCTTTTTATTTTCCAATATCTTCTTGTATTGTTTCTTGGCCTCATTTAGCTCTTTCAGATTCCTTTGCTGTAGAATGTTTTTTATAAATTCTAATTACTCTTGTTTAAATTTGATTTACATAGAAACATAGAATTTGATGGCAGATAACTGTGTGGCCCACCTAGTCTGCCCATTTCAGACCTAATGGATAAGCTACAGATCCTAGTTAACCAACAGCCTACTTCCTCCCACCCCCCCATTAGAATTGCCTTATGTTTGTCCCATGCATTCTTAAATTCCCCCACTGTTTTTGACTCTACAGCCTCCCCAGGAAGGCTGTTTCATGCATCTACAACCCTCTTTGTGAAGAAAAACTTCCTCACATTACCTCTGAGATGTCCCCCCATTATCTTCAAATTGTGCCCCCTTGTTCATGCACATCTCTTTTTGTGAAAGATGCTACCCTCTTGGACTTTGTTGATTCCATTGAGGTATTTGAAAGTTTCTATCATGTCCCCCCTCTCCCTCCTTTCCTCGATGCTATACATCTTAAGCTCCTTTAGTCTTTCTTCATATGTCTTCTGGTATAAACCCTGAAACCCTTTTGGTTGCCCTCCTCTGGACAACCTCCACCCTGTCTATGTCTTTGTGGAGATGGGGTCTTCAGAACTGCACACAGTACTCCAGATGTGGTCTTACCAACTGTCTGTACAGAGGGACAACAATTTCCTGTTTTCTACTTGTGATGCCTCTCCCTATGCATCCCAGTATCCCCCAGCCCTCCTTACTGCCTTCTTACATTTTTTGCCCACCTTTAGGTCATCTGATATGACTACCCCCAGGTCCCTTTCCATATTTGTTTTTGTCAGTATCACACTCCCATTGTGTACTCTTCCTCTGGGTTTTTGTTTCCCAGGTGCATTACTTTGCACTTCTTTGCAGTGAATCTAAGCTGCTATACATTTGACCATTCCTCCAACCTTGCCAAGTCCCTTTTCATCCTTTCCACCCCACCTTGCATTTCTGCCCTGTTGTAGATCTTTGTCTCATCTGCAAAGAGACATACTTTTTCTTCCAGTCACTCTGCAATGTCACTTATAAAGACATTAAAAAGGATCAACACCAGTACTGAACCTTGCGGTACCCCACTAGTAACCCCCTTTCTTCACTATGGACTCCATTTACTATTATCCTCTGTATCCTGTTGTCCAGCCAATGTTTTACCCAGGCTACCACCCTGGGACCCACTCTCAGGCTGGCTAATTTGTTTATTAATCTTTTATGCGGGACTGTGTCAAATGCCTTGCTAAAGTCTAGGTAGGCCATGTCCACAGCTCCTCCCTGGTCTACTACTTTAGCCTGTTTACAGTTTTTATTGTACCAAGAATTTTCTTGAGGGTTATACACATAATTCTGTTTTAGTAAGGGACTTATATACTTGTGAATTCTGTCCATTTAGACTCAAGGCTATGAGTTCCAGATATACTTGTCATTTTTTGTCTATGCGAGAACATATGGTTTGAGTTGAAATTTTCACCAATATCCCACAGTTTGTGGCTATCCAATCTTAGCTTATGAGAATTAATAATTCCCACATCATTCATACTGTTATAATTATTATTAGAAAATGGGCACGATTATTCAAGGTCACTGATTGCCTGACGGGCAGTACAGGGGGATACATTAAGTTTCACTAGATGCCGCTTAAAACAAGCACCAATTCAGGGTGTCCTATTACCAGTTTTATCCTTGGGCACCCTGAATTTGAAAAATCAAAGCTGCCATTTTTTTTTCTCACTTAGCGAGCGATCGAGTTACCCCCCCACACACACAGACACCCTGTCAACAGCTCCAGCGTGACTTTCTTAAAAAAAAATAAATAAATAACCCGATCCAAAAAATACACTCCATTTCTTTAGTCCATAAAAAAATTGCTTCGAGAGAAGCGGCGGTTCCTACTGCCCTGCACTTCTGGTACTTACCAGGAACGCGGCAGACAACTCAAAAACCTCCCACTCCACAATCCTCATCCCTCACTATCCATGACGGATAGAATACTCCTCCCCACATCAGCGTTTTCAATTTTTAAATACCTCCTTTTTTTTCTGCCAACTTCTCAGTTCTGTTGCAGTTGCCTTTTTAATGGAGCTGTCCACTCTTGTGCCTTCCATTCTCCACAGCTGAGCCTCTCAAACCTGTCTGCCTCTTCTCATATGCGGTAATTGCCTCAAACAGCAGCTGCTCTTCAGACTTAAAAAAATAACTTAGTGCTGTTGTGCCACATTGTACTTGTGACTCTTAACTTTGGGGGGGATAAGCAGAAGAGAATGGCTCTGTGGGGAGGGCAGCAACGGGAGATGGAACAGCTTTCAAATGTAGGGACTATTTTATCTTTTTTTCTAATTTTTATATTTGTTTAAACTCATTTCCTCACTCATTTGATTAATTAATTAAAATTTACACAGAAGCCCATTTTCTAAGCGCAATAATACCCTCCAGGGTGGGCGGTGTGGGCAATACCAAACCTTCCAGAGGCTATAAGACCCTCCGCCTGTGGCGTTGGGCCTCATTATGCCCCTGGGTGTTCCGGTATCACACAATATCGCCCACCCTGTCGGGTATTATTGCTTGCTTATCTTATGTGAAGTTGATGGTAGGACTATCTTTGTTTCTACTGGTAAATGAAATGACTCGGATCTATCAATTGTCCTTAAGTCAATGAATATTTTAATTGCCTCCAAGATTACCCATACTTAATCAATTGTAGATTAAACCAGATGCCCTAAAAAGGGTATAATTTCCTTGTTTATCTACTTTAGTTCTTCTGTTTACTAGACAGAAGTTAAATGTTGTCATTAATTTTAACAATAAAGAACCTTGTCTATTAGTTACTTTATCCATTGATGTACGCAGAGAGCTAATGTTCTGGTTGACTACATTTATTCCTGCTATCAGGTCTTTCTTCTTCAGCGGTATCAATGTCTCGCTAAAGGTTCTCACACTAAAGTCTACCATAAGTAGTATTGGGCAATCATTATATTTTTCTGTTAACCATTCTAGATATCTATTAGGAGTCTCCCATAAATTTAGGATCTCTGTCTTTTTCTTATATCGGGCAATATTTATATTCAAGAATACCATTGCCTCCTTTTTATCTTGTATGAGTAGTGGTAGAATATATGGGAAAGGGGATTCCAATTGTATTATATTTAAATTTAGCTTAGTTTTAATGTATGTAATTGAACCATCTTTAAGTCTACCCTGTTTTTTTTTTCCTTATGTGCTGGCATTATGTATCCTTCAAAATCCAGTAACATTAGGGGGATCTTATCTGCCCGGCAGGTTTCCTGTAATAATATAATAACAGGTTTCTGCAAGCATTGTTTGACTTGCTCATCTTCCCACTTCAATCCTACACCCTCAATATTCCATGACTCTACTTTTATTTGTTTGTTATTAATGGAAATGGCTGGAGACCAGCACCTTTTGCCCAGGTAACACAGGAATTATTCTTCCGTGATATAATCAAATAAGCCACAGTTTCTATGCAGTATCTATGCAATGTTTATGCAGAGCAAAGACTCACCAGAATTCAATAGTTTGTGGTAAAAAGAAATCTTTAGCTTTCTTCAGAAAAAAGCAGTTCTGGTCAATAACAAGTTCCCCACTCCCTCACAGCATAGTACACTTCTTCCCAGCATCCTACATCACCTGACATGTTTTGCATCATGTGCTTTTTCAAAGGTATGTAGGGTACTCATACAATAAAACTTAAATACACCAAACATTTGTGTGATACACACACAATTTAAGAACTCCAAACCAAATAACACCATAGGTGCTACTAAAAAAAGGACTGTTTGGTCTTACAGAACACTATGTACAAATCAATACAGGTGCTAAAGGTTGCTAAAGTTATGTAGCATATCTCAGGAATCCTTTTCACAAGGTAATCATAATCTCCATGGTTAAATTGTGTGTGTATCACTTTAAAAGTCAGGTGTATTTAAGTATTATTGTATGAACACCCTATAATAATAAAGGCAGTAACAGTCATATATCTATCCACATAGATATCTGGTCACTAATTTGACACTCCAATATCCAAATGCCACTAAACAGGTAAAATTACATTACAATATATTATGCAAATATTATATTGATAACTAGATAACTGGATATTAAAGTCTTGTGGTCATTCAACATGGATGGATGGCAACAGTTTAAAATAAAGGCTAATTTGACCAAAAAGGCTATTAAAATGCCAAAAAAGTCCTTAAACTTAATTTGGCAACAATAAGTAAAGATAACAAAAACTAATTCTACAATTATGTTGGCTCAATAAAAGATAATACTCCAAAAATTGGCCTTCTTCTAAAGGATCAAGTAATAATTACTGATGAGCAGAAAGTTGCAGAAGAATTAAAGAATTATTTCAGTAATGTATATAAATCCAAAGAAGCACTAAATATAGATTATCTCCAAACAACCAGTAATTCAATGCTATTTACCAAATTAAAAATCATGATGGCCATAAAGTCCTGAAAAAATAATTCTTCTGCAGGGCCTGACAATATCCCTCCAAAGTTTCTAAAATAATTAATAATGAACTATCAGGTATTCTAACTCTGTTGTTTAATACATAGGTTAATGAAGGTATTGTACCAAAAGACTGGAAAACAGCCTCAGTGATACTTATACATAAAAAGGGTACCAAGCAAAATCCCACTAATTATAGACCCATTAGCCTCACTTCTTGTATTGGGAAACTGATGGAAATGTTATTTCCCCCGAAAATTATCATGCATATCCAGGATACAGGTATTACGGAGATAATACAATATGGCTTTACTCAAGGCAGATTCTGCCAGAATAATCTAATACATTTTTTTGAGCCCATCAGCAGTGCTTTGGATAATGGTTTACCAGTTGATGTGATTTTTTTGGATTATGAAAAAGCCTTTGATACCGTTTCCCATAGAATATTGTTAGAACAACTAATTGGGATAAAACTACATCCAAACATCATCCAATGTAAAGATTCATGGTTAAAAGACAGAGAGCAGTGCATAACCATTAAAGGTCAAATGTCCAAATTAACTAAAGTTACCAGTGGGGTGCCCCAGGGATCAGTCATGGGGCCCGTATTATTCAACATCTTGATATCCACTATGCAAATTACTAAATGGGGTCTGGCTAAATAAATATGTGGATGACAGTAAAATTGGTTGCATTACAAATGACATACAATCAGTTCAAGCTTTACAAAATAACTTGGACCAACTGGTTTTATGGGCAATACAGAATAAAATGAATTTTAATACTGCTAAATGTAAGGTAATCCACCTTGTTAAAAATAATAAATCAACTCAATACACACTGAATAATATCCAATTACATGTAGTCACAGCAGAAATCGACTTGGGTGTCACTATCACAAATGACATGAAATTTAACACTTACATAAATAAAATGATAACGAAGTGCCATGGAATAATAGCCTGCATATTGAAACATATTAAAAGTCATACTGCTGATGTTCTTGTTCCTCTATATTCTAGAATTGTAAGGTCCCAAATTGATTTTTGTGCCCCCTTCTGTGCCCCTACAACTTCATGTGCAAAAGCCATGGTAGAGAGAATCCAGAGAAGAATGTCAAAAAATGTTAACAATTTAGGTAATCTTGCAGATGAGGAAAAATTGAGTACTCTGGGGCTTTTTTCCCTTGACTATAGGTCTTAAAGGGGAGACCTCTGCCCAACTTACAGGGCTTTTAATGATCCTGCTCTATTTGAAACACTGTGCTTCCAAAGGAAACTAACAAAAATACAAGATCTCATAAACTAAAACTACAAATTAATATTCAGTTATTCATTTATTCATTACAAATCGGGTTTACAACCTTTGAGTCAGAGACTCATTTACAAAGGCACCTCATTGCGGGGGGACAGACATCAAGACAGTTATTACAGTGCAGATTAAAACAGAGGATAACATTACAAGTGCAGTAAAATGAACATTTAACATAGATACACTTAGGTTACATAATGTAGTAGTTTGTATGTTACTTAGGTTACATAATGTTACAAAACTGTGAGTTACACTCATGGATATAGTAGGTCCTCAGAGAAGACAGTGGGTTACATCCCTGTTTGGACCTAGCAAGGAAGGGGTAGGTCTGGGGGAGGGAGAGGCTGTCCATTGGACGTTGTCGAGCCAGGGGGCAAGATGGGCAGGAACCACAGGTTACAACAGGGGGTTAGTTGCACCTACAACCGCGGGTATTAAAGATATGGTTCCAAAGTCCTGTTTTGAAGGAGCCAATTTTTGGCAAGTTGGAGATGCAGCTAGGGAGGGAGTTAAACCAGGTGGGGGCTCAGTAGAGGAAGGATCTCTGAGCAAGAGAGGTCTTGGTTCTGGGCACCTTGAAAGTGGCCTTAACAGAGCTATGGGTGGTGACGGATGAAGAAGGCTGCTGTAGGGAGGTGGAGACCCCCGGGGGGAGAGTCCTAGCAGAGATTTCTTAGCAAGAAGGCAGGTCTGGTAGAGCAGTCACTCCTCAAAGTTGAGAAGATTGGTGGTAGTATAGAGAAGGCAGGTGTGAGTTCGGCTGGGGGCATGGGTCAGGAGCCTACAGGCCTTATTGATGGAGAGTTGGATTTTGGAGAGGGCAGTGTTGTCAGCTGCAGCGTAGATGGGCAAACCATAGTCCATGAGGGACAAGACAGAGGAGGTGATGGCTAGCTTGAGGGCAACCTGAGGAAGGTAGTGCCTGTGCTGGCATAGCAGGCCAATCTGAGAGTTAATGGCGACTGACAGAGCATTAATGTGGATGTGGAAGGAGAGGGCAGTATCGAACATGATGCCTAGGTACTTGTATGTGGTCATTTGTTCTAGCGGGTGCAGAGTGCTGGGGATAATCAAGAGGTTGGTATTTTTAGCTTTATCTTGGTGGTGGGAGAAGAGTATTGATTTGGTTTTCTTTAGGTTAATGACCAGTATGCAGTCTCCGAACCACCTTTCGGCTTGGTTGGGATAATTGGAGGGAGGTGGGATTGGGATGTGAGGCAACGAGGACTGCATCATTGGCACAGAGGAGCATTTTACCAGTACATGAGCTGGGGAGGGTGTTGAGGTAGAGAGTAAAAAGTATTGGACCCAGGATGGAGCCCTGAGGGACCCTGGAGTGAATGGAAAGTGTGAGGCAGAGGGAGCCGCTGATCTTGACATGCTGGGATCTAGCAGAGAGGTAGCTAGAGAACCAGAAAATGGGACCACCAGAGAAGCCAAGTTGGTGGAGAGAGTCAAGTAGAAGGGGATGACAGACAGTGTCAAAGGCCTTGGAGAGGTCAATGAACACTGCTCCTGCAAGGCTGCCAGAGTCGAGAGCAGCATGCAGGTCTTGGGAGAATTCCAGGAGAGCCTTGGTTTGTACTGTGTCCTGGGCAGAAACCATGCTGCTCTGGGCACATAATGTCATACTTGGTTAGGTATTCAGAGAGCTGGATCAACACCACTTTTTCAAGGGCTTTAGAGAGTGGGGGGAGGATGGAGATGGGCCGATAATTATTGGGGGTGGATCAGTCCCCACTCTTATGTATGGGTGTGATTTCAGCAGTTTTCAAAGCACTTGGGAACTGACCCAGGCATAAAGACCAGTTTAGAAGGTCAGTCAGGGGGACTAGGACTTCATCCAAGACCATACAGAGGATCCTGGAGTCGAGGGGGTCACTGCTGGGGTTATTGCTGCCTAAGGCTTTTAGCAGGTGTGGCCTGGCTTCTTGGGGGGATAGGGTGTGCAGGTAGAATGGTGAATGATGCAGGACCAGAGGGAGAGAGGTGGGGATTGAGTCGAAGAAGCTGCAGGGGAGGACCAAGCTTAGGTCAGAGAAGGCAGTGTTAAGGCAATCAGCTATGAGGAGTGGATCTGTGGTGGGGGTGCCATTGATGGAGAGCTGAGGTGGTAGGGGGAGCGGGACTTCCCATTTAGCTCTTTCATATTATCTCAGAAAGTCCGTGCTGAACCCCCAAGTGGAAGTGAGGGTGATCTGGTAGTGCTCTGCCTTGGTCTGCCTAATGGCCCAAGTGTGCTTATTGCATTCTGTGTTGTAGGCCTGTCTGTCAGATGCCTTTCCAGATTCTACAGTAATGTGCCAGAGATTATCTCTGTTTTTGAGTCTCTGGAGGAGGGGTGGGGTGATCCATGGGGCATTGCATTTTTGAAGCGGATTCTGGTGAGGGCGGCAAAAAAGTCACGAGCCTTACAGAAGGCATTTGTGAAGTGGTCAAATGCTGAGTCAGTGTCAGGGATGCACTTGATAGGGGACCAGTCTAGCTGGGCTAGGTATTGTTTTAATTTTCTGAGGCCACCGGGGCATAAATGGTGGCATAGAATGGCCTGGGACACTGGCTTCAGAGTGGAGGATGACCAGAGACAGAGGACTGGGGAGTGATCACTAAGATAGTTGGGGAGAACAGTGACTTCTCGGATTTTGTAGGGGCGGTTAGATATAACAACATCTAGGAGAGTGCTGGTGCCAGTAGAGTGGTTGAATCTGGTGGGCTGGGTGACTAACTGGGACATATCCAGGGCAGCAAAGGAGTCCTTTATATGGGAGGCAGTGGAGGCAAGCCAGTTAACATCGAGATCACCTAGGATAACTTGCTCCACTTTGTGAGGGAGAGAGGTGAGATAGTCAGTGAGGGACTGGACCACTTGGTTTTGATTCTTCGGGGCTACATAGGAGACCAAGAGGAAGAGAGGGCCTTGGGCGGGGTCAGGTGTGATTTTTAAGGTGAGGGCTTGGGCTCCATAATCAAGTTTAGGAGCTGGGAGTGCCTGATCTATAAGGGAGTCTCGTACGAGTAGTGCGCAACCATCCCTGCGTTTGCCTACTTGGTCTTCCCTGTAGATGGTATATCCAGGGAGAGTGATAGTGGAGTCAGGGTGGATTTGGAGAGCCAAGTCTCTACCAGTGCAATTATGTCAGGTTGATGTTGAACAACCCAGCACTGGGCGGCAGCAGATTTCTTTAGGAGACTGCAAATGTTTAAGGATGCAAAGCAGAGGCCAGTTGCTGTACAGGATTTAGAAGAGCTGGAAGCAATAGGTCCTGGGTTTGGGTGTACATTACCAGATAATAATAATAGCAGTGTAATTATTCTGGTTAGTGGCCGGTGGTGATGGAGACCCTTGGGTCGACACCCAGCTGAGGACTTTAGAATCAGGGTGCAAGGGATAGATAAAGTATGAAGGGTTGGAATGGCAGGGGGGAGCTGGATCCAGGTCAGGCCTTGGAGGGCGGAGAGAGTGGAGATGTTGGCAGGGTGGGGGTGTTAGGGGGTCACAGGTGTGTAGAGGGTGGGGGAGTGCAGAGTCACTGTGGAGTAGTCTGGGGATGAGGTGCCTAGTGTGGAGGAAAGGTGCTCCAGTTTGTGTGAGGTCTGTACCAAGAGGGTGAAGGAGAGCAGACTTAGTAATGGAGTGTAGGTGCCCATAGCAGCTGAGCAGAGAGTAAGGAGATGTAGAGTAGTTTTGGAATGGCTGGGGCAAAACCCCTTCAGTGGGTGAAAAGACTATAAGCTACAAATGGGAAAAATCAGTATCAATCAGTAGAAGAGGGAGGGGCAAAGACAGATGAATAGTGATAGACTGACCACACAATAAAAGAAATGACACAGGGACTATATTGTGTTGGATTGGGTAAGTGTGCCTATAACTGGGTCCTCTAGTGGCTAAAGGATATAATCTGCTAATGGAAAAGTCAGCAAATGATTAACAGTGATTAACACTGGAGCTAAAAAAAAAAAAAAAGAACAGGCAGGGAGGTTCTGAAGCAATTTTTTTTTGGGGGGGGCACTGCAGCAGCCTCAATGGGACACTGAGGTCAAGGGTGCAGCCCACAGAGGTACAGCTCTAAGAGAAGGGGCACAGCACTCAGGGCATATAGCAAAACCACATTACCTTAAGACCTCTCTCAAAACTTAAATAAACTCTTAAGAAATCTTTACATCAGACTAAACATTACTTAAAGTGAGAAATCAAGAACATGTCAAGCAGAGGTCAGTCCTAACATTAATTTCTTGGCAGCAGTTCCTAGAAGACTTCTGGACTGCTGCACAAAGTGTGAGAAACACTGGCAAGCAGGGGCAAGTGATATTCCTCCAGGGGTAGATGCCAAAATTCAGGGTTCCAACCTGTACCTTGCTTGGAGGGTGAGCCTTGGGCAGCTTCTCTTTGTTCTGCTTACCAAACCACAAAATGCAGTTTGTTTGAGAGGAGAGAGCCCGAAAGGGCAGAGTTGTCCCCTTGCTTGGAGGCTGAGCGTCGGGCAGCTTCTCTTTGTTCTTTTTACCACACTACAAAGAGAAATAGTTATATAACACAAAGGATTCCTCCAATCTGGAATGCATTACCTGAGTCTGTGGTGATTAGTGATAATATTTTACAGTTTAAAATTAGACTAAATCAATACATGGGAAATAGAAAATTCCTCTTCCACCACTAGATCTAGTGGTGGTGAGTTATTTATGGGTTTGCCCTCGAACTCATAATCTCCTATGAACCTATCCACTCCTTACTGCAAAAGCCGTTACTGTAACGGCACCTTCTAATTATGAATAGTTGTGCCCTTCTTCAGAAATTCTTTCAGAGGGCTGTGGTATGTTGGAGTAAGATCTTCCTTCAGTACTTTGTCAACAGTTCTTACTGACATCTCACCAACTTCCAAACTTCTGAATTCCAATATTAGAGTGAGTGTTCCTTGATCTTCCTCAATAAGTGACTTCGACCAAGCCTCAGTCATACTCAGCAGTCCTAAATCAGTTGAATTGGCCAAGCAATCAAAATTTCTGCCTTTGGCATGTAACGTCACTGATTGAAGCAAATACATTGTAGGTGTTTTGCACTGTTCACCTTGAGATTCTAGCCATGCCACTATAACATAGAAACATAGAATTTGACGGCAGATAAGGACCGCTTGGCCCACCTAGTCTGCCCATTTTCCTACCTAACAGATAAGCTGCAGATCCTAGTTAACCAACAGCTTACTTCCTCCTACCCCCCACTAGGACTGCCTTATGCCTGTCCCATGCATTCTTGAAGTCCCCCACTCTTCTTGACTCCACGACCTCCTCAGGAGGCTGTTCCATGCATCCACAACCCTCTCAGTGAAAAATACTTCTCACATTACCTCTGAGCGTCCTCTCTATCTTCAAATTGTGCCCCTTGATCTTGCACATCTCTTTTCTGGAAGATGCTACCCTCTTGGCGTTGTTAATTCCTTGAGGTACTTGAAAGTCTCTATCATGTTCCTCTCTCCCTTCTTTCCTAAAGGTATACATATTAAGCTTCTTTAGTCTTTCTTAGTATGTCTTCTGGTGCAAACCCTGCACCATTTTGGTTGCCCTCCTCTGGACAGCCTCCACTCTGTCTATGTCTTTGCAGAGATGGGGTCTCCAGAACTGCACACAGTACTCCAGATGGGGTCTCGCCAACTGTCTGTACAGAGGGATAACAACTTCCTGTTTTCTACTATTGATGCCTCTTCCTATGCATCCCAGTATCCCCCCAGCTTTCCTTACTGCCTTCTCACATTGCTTGCCCACCTTTAGGTCATCTGATATAATTACCCCCAGGTCCCTTTCTATTTTTACTGTTGTCAGTATTTTACCCCCCATTGTGTACGCTTCCTCTGGGTTTTTGTTTCCCATGTGCATTACCTTGCACTTCTTTGCATTGAATCTGAGCTGCCATACATTTGACCATTCCTCCAACCTTGCCAAGTCACTTCTCATCCTTTCCACTCCATCTTGTGTATCAACCCTGTTGCAGATCTTTTGTGTCATCTGCAAAGAGACATACTTTTCTTCCAGTTCCTCTGCAATGTCACTTATAAAGACATTAAAAAGGACCGGTCCCAGTACTGAACCCTGCGGTACCCCGCTAGTAACCCTCCTTTCTTCACTCTGCACTCCATTTATTACTGCCCTTTGCATCCTGTTGTCTAGCCAATTTTTTATCCAGGCTACCACCTTGAGACCCACTCCAAGGCTGGCTATCTTGTGTATTAATCTTTTGTGTGGGACTATATCAAATGCCTTGCTAAAATCTAGGTAGGCCATGTCCACAGCCCCTCCCTGGTCTACTACTTTGGTCACCCAGTCAAAGAAATCTATTAGATTTGTCTGACATGACCTTCCCATCGTGAATCCATGCTGCCTTGGGTCCTATGCCCCACTGGCCTCTAGGTACTCAACAGTTCTTTCCTTCAGAAGTGATCCCATCATTTTCCCTACCACTGAGGTCAAACTAACTAGTCTGTAGTTTCCTGCCTCTGTCCTGCTCCCACTTTTGTGAAGAGGAATCACATCTGCCCTCCTCCAGTCCTCGGGTACCACCCCATCCTCCCATGATTTGTTAAAGAGAGTAGTCAGCGGTGTCACTAGTTCTACCCTTAGTTCTTTTAGAATTCTTGGGTGAATCCATCAGGCCCCATTGCTTTGTCCACCTTCAGTTTTATTAGTTCTTTCAGAACCCTTCTTCTTCTGTAAATGGACTGGTATCAACCCCCGTCTTCAGAGTATTTCTCTTGTTTGATTTAGGTAACTCCCCCTCCTCTTCCTTTGTGAATACTGAGCAGAAATATTTGTTCAGTATCCCTGCTTTTTCACTGTCACCGTCTACCCACATTCCTTCCCCTTTATTGAGCTTCAGTATCCCTCCTTTGGTCTTTCTTCACTCCCTAATGTACCTATAAAAGGTCTTATCCTCCTTCTGAACAGAATTGGCTATCCTTTCCTCGGTTTGGGCCTTTGCTATTCTGACTGCCTTCCCAGCCTCTTTCTGCTTTAACTGATAAATTCCCCTGTCCTGCTCCTTCTGTGTTTCCTTATATTTCCTGAATGCTGTCCTTTTCTCCTTAACCTTTTCTGACACCTCTTTTGAGAACCATAGCGTTTTTTTCCTTCGTTGTGTTTTATTGATTTGCTTTACACAAAGGCTTGTTGCCTCTGTGATGGCTGTTTTGATCACTCCCCATTGTGCCCCCACCCCTCCTTCTTGCCTGTTTACTAGTGCTTTTCTGAGGCACTCTCTCATTTTCCCAAATTCAGCCCTCCTAAAGTCCAGTACTCTTGCTTTTGTGTGGTTTGATTGTATGGCTGTGTTTATCGTGAACCACACTGTTTGGTGGTCGCTTGTTCCCAAATGGCTACCCACTTCTAAATCTGAGATTCTTTCTCCATCCCCATTTGAGAGTACCGGGTCTAAGATTGCTCCCTCCCGAGTGGGTTCCAATACTAGCTGTCTGAGGCATGCCCCCTGTAGGGCATCAAGAATGACCCTGCTCTTGGATGTGCCTGCAGCAAAGGTGCTCCAGTTAACATCTGGCATATTCAGGTCCCCCATCAACAATATCTCTCCTTTTTCTGCCATTCTAAGGAAGCCTTCTATCATTTCCTTGTCCATTCCCTCCCCCTGAGATGGGGGTTTGAATACAACCTCCATTCGGATTGTGGTGCCATTTCCTGTCTCCAGGGTGACCCAAAGTGCCTCATCTGCTCCCTGTTTACTCTTTAGTTCTGTTGCTTTGATCCCTTCCTTTACATAGAGAGCTACTCCTCCTCCTCTTTTACCCTCCCTGTTCCTCCTATAGATTGTGTATCCTGGTATGTTGACATCCCAGTCATGGTTCTCTGTGTACCATGTTTCTGTGACTGCCACAATATCCAGGCTACCTCTTCCATCAAGTCACTAGTTCAGGGGCTTGTTACACAGACTCGGCATTGGTACTCATCACCTCCACTTTTTGATAGCTTTACCCTTTTAGCCCCATTTCTGTCCTTACTGTCTTTGCCTTTTTCACATTTAAATCTGTTCTGCTCCCTAATAACTTCTGTACCTTGGTGTTTACCTCACTAATCACCATGTTTTGTGGGGAAGGCTTGGATTTCCTGCTCCTTTCAGTGCCTCCCCCTTGGCTAGTTTAAATGCTTGCCAATGAAGCATTTAAACCTCTCACCTGGATCCTGGTTCCCCCCCGGACAGATGCAGACCATCGCACCAGTATAGGTCTGCATCCCTCCAAGTGGCTCCCCAGTCCCCAATGAAGCCAAAACCCTGAGCTCCACACCAGTTTTTAAGCCACTCATTGAATTCCCTGGTGAGAAGTGCCCAGCATCTCCCTTGCCATAGACAGGCAGCACCTCCAGAAGGTTACCATATGTGCTACTTGTCTAAGGCCCTTCCCAACTCTACAAACTCCTCTTGCGCTGCTCTGATCCCATTCCTAGCCAGGTCATTTGTCCCTAGGTGGACAATGACATCCAGCTCCCTCCCTCGTGCAGCTCCTCCCACGATCCTGAGGATTTGCTTCCTGTCCCTCCAAGCCATGGTGCCAGGAAGGCACCTTACCTCCCTCTCCCCTTCCTCCCCCATTTCTACCCCCTAATGATTGAGTCCCCCACCAGGAGTTGTTTCCTTCACCTGTGGGTTCCCATACCACCCTCTTGTGGGTCTCCTTTGTGAAGGTTCCTAGCATCCTCCTTGGTCTCCACTGCAGGTGCCTCTATAGTGGAACCACTATCCGTCAGAAGAGTGAATGAATTGTGGCGAGGTACAGCTGGAGGGATGCAACTCTATTCCACCACCCTCTCCCTCCTTGAGCCCACTGTGGTCCAGCCTCTCCTCTTTCTTGGCAACCTCTGAGGTAGTGGCATTGGCCCTGGTGGTCCCTAGGTGGGGGAGGAGGTTTCACAAATCCTAGCCAGGTCAGCTTGGAGACGGGCAACCTCCTCTCTCAAACCAGAGAGGTGCCTGCAAATAGGGCAGCATCGCAGCCTCCAGAATGTCTCCCGGAACACTGCCGCCCCACAGCCATTGCACTGCACCACTCCTATCATGTCTTATTGTGTGTCCTCTCTACTGTTTCTCTGGATGTTTATTCTCTCCTCTCCTTACAACTCTCACCCTTCCTGTTCTGGGACAGCAACTTCCTATCTTCTTCAGTAGCCTCCTTCTCCCTTGCTCAATATGAGACACAGCAGCTGGGGGGGAAGTGAGCTACTTTTTTCCTTTAGGGTTGACAAAACCAATGTTTCTCTATGATCCTTTCCTTCCTACTGCCAAACAGGAAGTTCCTGTTGACAGTCAAATCCAGTGGCTATAAAAGTAGAACTGACTTTGGGTGGGATGGAGGGCAATTAGTAAGAAAAAATGCTAGCAACAGGAAGTTGTAATTTGACTCCCCTGCTTTTATAGTGTCTAAACCACACCCCCCAGGTAAGCTCTCTTTCCTCCTACTGGTTTAGCAGAGTCAGCTGATACAGTACTCTTCCCTGCACAGAACGCACACTGACTTTATTTCTTTTCTTTCTTTTTTTAACCCTAAAAAAGACCCCTTCTACTTTTAATAAAGTTATCTGTCTACTTAATCTTAACAGACACTGAATCCTGCTGAGATATAAGTTTTAAATTAATAAGAAAATGTACTGTAGCTTCTTTTAGTTAGCTGCTTTCTGCTCTACAAGCAAGGCTAGCAACAGGAAGTTGTAATTTGACTCACCTGCTTTTATAGTGTCTAAACCACACCTCCAGGTAAGAACTCTTTCCTCCTACTGGTTAACAGGTTAAACAATTAACATCCATAGTATGATAGAAAAAAACTCCCAGTCAGATCAGTTCTACTAAAATCTAATTCAGTTACTCCAGCTTTAGTGCAATAACTAGTGAATAATTCAGTGTGCATGTATATAGTTATTCAAATTGATTTGATTTTATCTTCTTCCTTTACTTGTTCTTAATTGACCCCTAGACCTTTGAGCCTTTAAACTATTTATTATTCTATTTATTATTCGGATATTAAATACAGTATTAAATACAGCTTTCATCCTTACTAAAAATGTTTACATAAGTGCTCAATATAGAGCATGCCTCATAAGCCTGTTAGAGCTAAGTACTATTACTGTAAGTAATTTGTTAATATTCTAAGGATTTCCGAAGCAGGTGGTTATTTATTGCAAGCAACTGCTAGCTTTGACCTTTAGCTTATTACTAAAGTATAAACTTAAAAAACTCAAAATTTCATTTAAACATAAAATGTGGGCCGGCAGCGATTGGATTTCCGCTTGCGACGCCAGTGATCTGGGTTCAGGAACGAGCTCGGGTCACTGGAGGGCCGGCCGGGGGGGAGGCAGCTTGAGTGTCCCACGACTGCTCGCTGTCTTCAGGGAGGGAAGGGATCATGACCCAGTGCCATAACGACCACTGGTGGAGGCCAGTGGTAGTGCAGCACGTTAGGGCCGTTGGGGTGGTGCGTGACAGACGTCGGCTCTTGCCTTGATGTCCGGACATCACGCACCTTCAGGAAACTAGAAAAATCGCTCGCTGGCCTCCGGATGATGGCTCTCCATTCCTGAGGGCCTCCAGTGCCTTCCCAGTGCCTTCTGCTCCCCAACAGCATCCCCGGGCCCTAGAAAGTGTGTGCTGGGGCTATCCCCTCCCCTGGTGCCTTCCCCCTTGGAGGAGAGGGACCCACCCAGTGAAGGGTTACACCGGGATATCTTGGGGGTTGGCTGCAATCTGGGGATCTGAGGAGGGCCGGGAAAGGACAGAAGGGGTCAGAGGGAACTTGAAAGAGCCCGAAGGAGGGGAGGATCAGTGAGCATGGGGGGCAGAAAAATAGATTACTCAAAAAAAACCCCATAAAATGCAACTTATGTCAGATTAATCCTTAGGCCATCAACAGAATTAGAACGTATAATAGTTCTGGACTGATATATCAGTCCGCAGCACAGCATGGGCAAATAAAGAATCAGATTAGTAAAATTAAAAAAAATACTTTACTTTGTCTGTTGGAGTTCACAAAACCCCATAGTGGATTGTAGTAGCTCTTGTGGTAAGATTTTCGGCCACAGGTAGATATAGCTACTACACCAAAGGGCAAAATGCAAAATATGAGACGTGAAATTGCCAAACTGCTAAAACTCTTTATTGGGCTTTTTTAATCATCTCAGGTGCTCAGCTCAATTACCCCTATAAACTGAAAGCTGTGTGCTGCTTGTTAACCAATGTAGAGTTTCAGTCTGATCTAGCAAAGATGCCGCAGATGCACTTTTTAGCCCTCCCTTGCACCCCTTTTTTCTGCAGTTGCACAATTTTTTCACTTTGGAAAATCTGATCTCTTGTCATTGTGTAACAGTCTGAACATGAATTCTAACTTAGTGCAGATTCTCCACACCACACATACACACATATATACAGTGACAGTTATACAAAAGTTTTCCATTAGCATGTGGAAGCATGCATTGCATGATATTGTGCAGTACCGCAATACATGTTATTCAATGGGTACCATGCAGATGCACTGTATGCTATACTGTGCTACTACATTAGCGATGTCAAATTTTGTATAACTACCACTGTACACATCTACAGCTGGAATGCTTCCTACTCAAGTTGCATTTAAACACACAAGTCTCAGCCAGAACTAATTAAGTTGAATATCTGTAACATAGAACTAACAGTTCCATGGTCATTAAACTTACTGCACACTAGCCCTATCACAGATCCATCCAAGAACATCGTGTATCAAAACATTGTGGCGCAAAACAAAGCAGACAAAACATCGCAGCCTAAAATATTGGCTGGCAAAATCATCACCGGTCAGTATTACAAAGGCAGACAGCAGACAGAATGATGTAGAGACCCCTTGGTGTGCTGTGTCTCCCCCAGTCCCCCCTCCAATTCCCAATCCTAGCAACAGTAGGTGCTGCACACCCTGTAGGGAACCCCAGTGTTGTCCCTCACCATTGCAGATCGCTGATCGCTATCCACCAGCACCACTTTGACAGTATTCAGTACAGTGCAATTTATCCCTGGTGTCTAGTGGACCCCCCACCCCAGCAAGTAGTCCCCCACCACCCCACTCCTACCTCCACCTCTAGCAGGTGACCAGCACAGCCCTCCACTTATCGCAATGTCTGGCCACCTGACTGAGCTGCAGTGAATGAATGGTATGCACTCATTCATTGCAGCTCAGTCAGGGCAGCCAGCTGTGGGCAGGAGTGGAGGGGCTGTACTATTTTCACAAAGTGAGGAGTGAATCAGGAGTAGTGGGACAACAGCAGAAAATCCACGCTGGCTCACACTAATACAATAAAGTGAAACTGGCAGATGGTGATCAGTGATCAGCAATGGCAGAAAGCACTGAGTTCCTTATAGTGTGCAGCACCTACTGTTGCTGGAACTGGGAATTGGAGGGTGGGCTGTGAGACACACAGGACACCAAAGGGTCTGTACATCATACTGTCTGCTGCCTACCTGCATAAGACTGACCGGTGATGATTTTGCCAGCCAACGTTTTAAGCTGTGATTTTATGCCTGCTTTGTTTTGTGCCATGATGTTTTGGCACATGATGTTCCAGGCCAGATCTCCTCTCACTGACATCATCATTGACATAAGAACTGAATCACTCCAAGTGACTGTAACCCACATTTTTATCAAATACAGAAAAGAGGATGATAGTGTAGAATATTGGGTACACCTAAGAAGCTTGCTGTAAAAGATTTCCGAATAAAGCTCTGCTTTGGTCATCTGCCTTACTCAGTTAGCAGTTTATTTAAGTTGAAGGGCCTCACCTCCCCATACCCCGTTGTTTTTTTTGTGTTGATTTTTTTACAGGGTGATGTGGAGGCAAACTCCAACCCAGATAAACTAATATAAAGTAAAGGAATGGTCAACTGTACCAAATAGCATAACTTATGCTTCTATGCTAATAGCATAGGTCCTACACATACCCGATATGCTACACTATCACATGACACATACCATACACATGACCACAAGAGGTACTGCAAGTTATGCTTGTTGGCACCTACTGTATACAGGATAAGTATTCTGTATGTTAATAGTGCCATTGTGACCACTGCTACACTTGTAATAGTGGTCATACACATATTCTTAAGGTATGATAACAGTGAGTCAGAGTTGAGCAGTTCTGATACTCTAAGGATGTAAGTGTAACAACCCTTTCAACCATAAGAGTGGTCTTGGTGGCAGTATTAATATCTTATTGGTTGAGATTGAGCAATAATGTATTCAAATTTTGTAAAATCTGCCCTCAAGGTGTCCATTTCCAGGGCAGCTGAACAGAAGACACTCTTCACAGAATGAGCGACCCACATGCAGAGGAAAGGAGCACACCAACTGGCCAGGAGTGCTCCCCTGCTCTGTAATGTTATATAATAAGACATAAAAACAGAATAATATGGACAAAAAAATGGCCAGGAGCAGGATTTTCCAAAAGATCCGTTTGAGATCTGCCAGTCAATATTTTCAAAACAAAATGCCATCCAGATTGTTAGACCACATATTAAATGATCTAACCACATCCAGTTATGTCATCAAAAAGGAGGCAACTGCATCAAAAAATGACACAAATTACATAATCTGTGGCAATGCAGTCCTCAAATTGTGACTTTTTGTTACAAAGAGATGCACTGTTTGAAACTAGTAGCAGGGCTGCTTAGACACAATCAGGCAGACACAGACATAGCATCCTTATGTGTCCACCTCTCACCATTCTGAAACTCCTGCCACTTAAGCCCATTAAGTCTGTCCTAAAGACTTAAAATGTATTACTTCTTAATGTTGTTTTACTAGAAAAATACGTACGTGGATGTTGTATGCCTCCAAAAATGTAGAAACCAATCCAGGATAATTAAATTCATCATTATCAAATCAGACATCCTTTACTTTCTCAGAGTTATGTACAGATCCAGAAGCAAATTTTTTGATATCTTTTGTTGGACCAACATAGATGTTACAACAAAAGAACAAAGTGCTCTAGTTTTCAGACCAAGTCCTTCTTCAGAAGCTTTATGACAGTTATTTTGAAAATCCCATACTATTAACACCCAGATCGTGCATAAACAAGCATTTGTCAATGCCGAATGTTTGCTTGCTGGCATTGGCACTGGTAGTGTAGGAGTTACAGAGCTGCATAATAGGAATGGCAGTGAAGTATTGAACTGAAGCCAACCTCACCACCACCCTGCAGATACTGACAGGCATTGGGGTGTGCCTTTGGGTCGTCGGGCATAACGGCTATGGCATTTCACCACACCCTACCCTGCAGACACCGACAGGTGTCACGGTGTCCTTGGGGTCTTTGGCCCTTATGTTGACCCCATTCTATTAGGAAATATGGTGAGATGGGTGCAGTATAGGAGAATGGGGTGAACTTTGAGGCTGAAGAGTCCAAGGCACAACTCGATGCCTCTCACTAGCTGCAGGGTGTGGGTGGGGGTGGAATGGTATGAGCATTACAGGCGACAATCCCAAGTCACACCCCTGAGGCCTGTCAGTCTCTACAGGGAATGCTGCAGGCATTCATTGGTATTTTCACTCCAAATTTTCAACATTGTTTTTTTGTGATCCCCACCTTATGAACAGTGGCAATATCAGTTTGTTAGCTGAAAGCTGATTTTGCACAGTGACTATGCCATTTGGCGTCACAGTTGTGAAAACACATTTCGAACAGGATGTGAAAAATGACAGCTGTACTGTTCATGGGGAGGTGTTAAAAATGGCAATATTGAAAATCTGGAGTTAAAATATCAAAAAACTAGTGAAGTCATGGTGAGCATAGAAACTGCACATCACACCGTAATGTAATTAGTTTGGGGATTTTTACAGCAGATTGTTAACACAGGCATTTTGGGCCTCCACACATGAACAGTGTCATGGTGATTTTCTTAATCTGTCCCAAACAGTGATTTCCCACAGTGACCACGCATTTCTTCGCTGGAAGTGCGAAAACACATTTTGGCCATGGTGTGAAAATGACAGCTGTACTGTTCATAGGGAATGTGGAAAAATGCCAGTGGTGAAAATCTGGACTGAAAATATTACAAATTCATGAACTTATGAGGGTGCTGTGGAAACTGCTAATGCTCACTCAGTAATACAGTCATTTATGAACTTTTGTCACCAAATTTTAACATAGCCATTTTAAGACCTCTGCTCATGAACAGTGTCACTGTGATTTTCTTAATCTGTCCCAAACATTGATTTTGCACACCAACTGCGCCATTGTGCGCTACATGCGCGGAAACACATTTTGGGCGAGATATGAAAAATGACAACTAAAATAGTCTCTGTTCATTTGTGTGCTGTGGAGGAGCTGCCAACCATTGAATTATGTAGAGCAGACACTTGGTAAAAAGGTATGAGGGAATTATTGTGAAACTATTTACAGGATATTTAAAAAAATTCCCCCTTTTAAAACAGCAATTAAAGGCAGGTGAATTCAGGTAGCTGCTGTACTGTTGCTGTCTTTTGACATGTCGACAATTCCTTCACTTGTGTGCGCTGATTTCATTTATATATCCTGCATTATCCTAAGTTATTTAATTGCTGTTTTTTTTCAAATTCAGTGGCATAGTTGAAACCATTGTCACACAGGCTAGAACATCCCTTGTAAGTTTACTCATGTAAGCTTCAGAAGAAGACCTTGTTGGGCCAAACACTTAGACACTTTGTTCTTTTTGTAACATCCATGTATGTTGGTTCAGTAAAAGGCAACAAACCATTTGCTTCAGTATAATTTTTTGAATGCACTGCATTAAAATAAGAATTATATTGTAAGACCCTGGCATACTACATACAGCAGGGCTCCCAGATCTATAGAGAGTCATTTACAAGGAAATTGTTCCCATTGACTTGCATTGGTTACAGGGGCATCAGACATAAGCCCTTTTACTCAGGATTTCATGACAAGTTGAATTCTTTTGGGGAACAACTGCAGTGACTGAAGTGAATATAGGTTCACTAGGAGAGAGTGAGTGTATGTGTGGTGTGTGTGTGTGTGTGTGTCTGTGGGAGAGAGAGAAAGAGAAGGGAAAAAAAGGGGGGTGAGAGAGAGAGAGAGAGAGACAACATCTCCTTAAAGCTATGTATCTCCCCCACCCACATTATGGTGATGTGGGGTGGGTTAGGGTGTATTGTTTGTATAAAGAGGAGGAGAGAAATTACATTTTTATCTCTTTTTCAGATTCCTTAGACACTTGTGGTACATCAAGTTGTTACATTCTCAGTGTATATTGACATCAGTACATATCAGGCTATGTGGTCTTAATTCCTTGAGGTTCCTCGACTAGAGTTTTTTGTTTGACACTAATATTATCAATTTATATTTAAATTATCATTTATATAGTCCTGAGGTTTTTGAAATTTCTTGGGCCTTATATCTAGCTGGAGAGTACAGCTGGGTGACAGGTCCAGCTAGGTTTTACACATCACACAGTGTGCACTTATGTCTTTAAGACAACTTTACTGGTAAATTCTTGTCTATAATGCAGACATTAAAACTTCATGAGCCCTATAACAATCTTAGTTTGTCTTTAATCTGGGTGGGGGTTCCCTTTCAGTAATCACATCCTTATACTAACTGTGACACTCATAGCTTGATTTAGGAGTTATCTGCTTCAGCAGTTATCTTATGTCAATGAAATTTATATGCAGTAGGATTCTTTGTATGTGTGTTCCACCAAGCATGTTTAACCCAAGGTTGCTTCTGGCTGAAGGCAGTATAGTACTGTTAAACTTCTCTGACATCATCTTCTGTTTTTTTTTTTTTTTTTAAATGAGTATTTTAAACCAGTGGGGATTTTTTTCAGTTTTTCTCTGCATTATCTAGCTGTTATAAGTATTGTATTTTCTAAACAACTGCCATGAGCTTCTGAAGGACTGGTTGGTCCGAAAGTTAGAGCACTTTGTTCTTGTTGTTACATCTATGTTGGTCCATTAAAAGGTAAATAATCATTTGCTTCAGGGGCATCAGAGCAATTCTGCTTCATGTGAAATAATGAAATGTACAGGGGAAGGAAAATTTGCACTAGAGTTACAGGAAAATGCAAAATCAATGTGATAGCACTGCTACTGTGTCCTCTAAAGTCCATCATTTGTTTTTGTTTTATTAAGCTTGCGCACATGCATCAAGGCGATCTGGGAGAAATGGGACACTTTGGAGTGTGCCTGCCCTGTGCAATCCCTGCTCTGTTGAGCAGGTGTGGTGATCCTGCACCAATCACTGCGGTGCTGTGTATGACAGTGATGGTCTTCTCTTCAAAAACCACGCTGTGTGCTTGCAGTGCATCCACCCCAAATCTTTGCTGCCACGCTGAGAGCCCACCCCAAGCGTGGCAAGCGTCATCGTCTGCCGATGGGGTGCCCAATAATACCCCATCGGCTCCACCTCCAAACAGCTTTCTCTGCTGCCACGCTGGGAGCCCACCCCCCCCGTGGCAAACATCCTGCGTTGTCTGCCGACGGGGGTGACTAATCCCCGGTCGGCTCCACAACCCCCCCAGCCATCCTTCTGCCATGCTGGGAGCCCACCCTAGCATGGCAAATGTCCCGCGTTGTCAATTATAGAAAAAAGAAAACCTGTAAATTAAAAACAGTACCACGCAGTCTCCTCGCCCTCCTCCCACAACCCGCACTCACCCACTGCGCACCCTGCCTCCCCACAACCCCCCTCACCCCATACTTACCTCCGGAGCTTGGCTCAACGATCATCGCTGGACCGGGAACACGTCTACACTCTTCAAAGCCGACCGCAAACTGAGGAAATGCCAGTAAGCTGTATAATGGGCTAGATGGGTTTTTTTCAACTTTGTTGCATATCTTAGGCATTTTTTGGAATTTTCCACAATTTTCAACATGGGGTTTTGGGACCCCTTCTCATGAATTCTGTCACTGTCATGGCGTTATTCGGGCCGAGGTGATTCGCATCACTGCACAAAATCACCTTTTGGGCCCAATTAACAAAACAACAGTGCCAGCATTCATAAGGTGGGCTCTCAAAAAGCCTATTTTTAAAATTTGGTGGAAAATCTAAAATAAACCGTTCTGGCGTCGTTGCGCGGTTCATGAGGCTCATAAGTTCACAATTTTCAATATTTTCCTCCAGATTTTCAACATTGCCATTTTATTACACCTCCTTATGAGTAGTACAGCTGTCATTTTTCACATCTCACCCAAAATGTGTTTCCGCCCATGTAGTGCACAAATGGCACAGTTGGTGTGCAAAATCAATGTATGGGACACAGTAAGAAAATCACAGTGACACTGTTCATTAGCAGAGGGCTTAAAATAGCTGTGTTGAAAATTTGGTGAAAAAATTCCTAAAATGACTGTTTCATTTACGTTATGCTAAGTAGTGTTCACACACCATAGGTTTGCGAATTCTCAATATTTCCACCCAGATTTTCAACATTGCCATTTTACCACACCTCCTTATGAGCAGTACAGCTGTCATTTTCACATCCTGCCCAAAATGTGTTTCCGCCCATGTAGCGCACAATGGTGTAGTCAGTGTGCGAACTCAATGTATGGGACACATTAAGAAAATCACAGTGACACTGTTCATGAGCAGAGGTCTTAAAATGGCTGTGTTGAAAATTGGTGAAAAAATTCCTAAAAATGACTGTTTTACTAGTGTGCGTTATGCAGTTCCTCACGCTCGTAAGTTTGCGAATTTTCAATATTTGCACTCCAATGACTTCCAAATACCTAAACAGCACATAGAAGCAAGCAACATTCGGCATTGACAAATGCTTGTACTTCTTTGTCACTGGTTTTTTTAAGCCATGTCCAAGTGCCAAATACCACTGCAAATACCTGCAAGCGAACCTTCGGCATTGACAAATGCTTATTTTCATAGTGTAATAGACGAACAACATGCCTTTTCCTGATTTGAAAGGAAGTGTGAATTATTAAGTATCTGAATGTGCTAGTGTGAACTAGCCTTCATGCTTTACCCAAGAGAAGTGGAGGTGGAGGGTTGAAACAAAGAGAGTGGATGAGGCAATGTGCAGTGTATCTGGCACAACTTCTGAAATCCATGTAACTCTTCTCAATTCAGTAAGCACCATTGGCTTTGTTTGAGAGTTGTGAGAGGGATGAGTGTGGGAATGCAGACACATGGCTGACATACAGCATCTTGTGTCTGCAGTCACATAAAAATGCCAGCTCAAGGCAATTCAGAGAAAAAAATATTTTGAAGCTGCATTACCAGACTAAGTGTGCAGTTTAGTGAATTACCACACAGGGGTGTGTATAAGACAGCACTAAAAGGTGCATTAAAGTGCTTCAGTCATGAAAACCTCCCCCACTGGCTGCTGCTGAAATGCATAGCAGTATGTTCTCCTTTGTGCATTCTGGCTGTTCTTTGCTTCAGCTGCAGGTAGTACAGTACGCTCAAGTTTGTTTGCATAGGTTTTAGCAGTGGGGAGTTCACATTGACAGTCTAGTAAGAGAAGATGCTTGGAATTACACATACAATGAAGTCTGAGTTTTCACATCAAATGCTGAGGTATTTTTTTTCTGGAGGATTAGAACCCATGGAGTCCATGAAGGTGTGCTTTGCAGAGCCGGTGTGAGTAAGGACTGTTAGGCACCCACACATTTTGGTGGTTCTGCTGTGGCAGGGAACAGTTTATTAAAGTAATGAGGTGTGGCTTGTCTCTCTAAGCTAGACAAGACTACAGCAATCTATCAGTTAACCAACACAGTTGATCTGTGTGTGTGTGGGGGGGGCAGGAGCTGCTCATTGAAGCGTAGCTCCTTCTTTCAACTGTATGCCACTGCATTTTCAACTGCTGTCATAGACAGCTCCAGCAGTGATTGGAGAACTGTGACCACGCCTGCAAACACACTGACTGAATTGGAAGATGCTGACACACCTCTGAAAAACTCAGATGATGGCACTATGTTTCTTGCACATGCGTGCAAGCAAACATAAAAACAGAAATAATTCTCACTGGTTTAACATATTCATTTGAAACATAACAGAAGATTACATCAGGGAAGCTAATTAACACCAGTATGCTTTTAGCTGAGAAGCCCCGGAAGGTCAAAGGTTATCAAGAAATAGCAACAAGCAGAGTGCAGAGTGTTCACCTCACATACATTTTAAAATGTATCAGTATATTTCAAGAAACAGTCTACTGATAACAAAACCTTAGGAGACTACTCTCCCTAATTACATGTAAGAAGAGGAGCTTACAAGTGTAATTACAAGTGTCCTTGTGTTTTAAATAACACAGTTAATGAAAGGCAAACCTGTTGATAACAAATATATGCTAAACTGAGGCCTAATTGCAACTTAAAAACAAGCCTTCAAATTAAAATAACCAGAAATTATATATATATATATATATATATATATAGCATACAGAAGGTTTATAGTGAAGTTTACTCAAAGTGAGCAAATGTTTCACACAAAATTTAATATAGAACTTAGCTTGAGACATTTTCCCAACTATACTCTCAACCAATTAATACATTCCATAAAATTTATGGCCTTCAGTGTTGTAACAGGATTTAATACATGATAATATCAATTGTAAGTATAAATGCCAAATTAAAAAAAAAACAAACTACTTGTCAAGGACCCCGAAGAAATTGAGACAACGAACCTGATATGTACAGATTTCAACATAGTGTCAGTGTATAAGAAACATGTACAGAATCAGCCCAAGGAATCTGAATAAAAACTCATAGGAATAAAATCCCCCAGCCCCCCCCCGTTCCCTGGGAAAGATAACTAGTAGGAATGAGATATATGTACAAGAGTCCCAATACATCATCATTCACACCAATCTTTGCAACCTTTTACATTTAGGGGCTTCTCAGCTAATAGCATACTGGTGTTAATTAACTTCTCTGACGTAATCTTCTGTTATGTTTCAAATTAATTTGTTAAACCAATGAGAATTATTTCTGTTTTTATGCATTATCAGGGTGTTAATAGTATGGGATTTTCTTAATAACTGTCATAAAACTTCTGAAGAAGGACTTGGTTGATACGAAAGCTAGAGCAATTTGTTCTTTTGTTGTAACATCTATTTTGGTCCAATAAAAGGTATCAAACCATTTCCTTATGGATCTGTCCTTACTAGGAACAATTCAGCAACTACACTATTAGTTTGTCAACATAGAAGATACCAAAATTCATTGCAGGATATGGTAGTTGCATAACATTAAGAAGAAACTAGCACAGCTAGACAGTGACATATATTCTTTAGCCCAGTGCAAAACCAATAACATCATCCCTAAAGGTCTAACTATTTGGAATCCTTTGAGAAACACAGATAATTCTACAAATACTGAACAACTTTGTCATATGACCTCTGAAAAATTGAGAAATCACAGAATCCATGGCTCATATGCCAAGAAAGCATTTCTGAAGAAACAGTTTAATGATACAGTTACCACGCTGGAGAGGATGTCTGGTGAGCCCGTCCCAGACATCTTGCATGAGATAAACATGAACTTCCAAAGAACCTTAAGAAAAGTCATGTTCATTAAAAACAGGAAGTTAAATACCCTTCAACGTATCATACTTCCTAACAACCATAAAGAACAGAACAGAGTGATTGAACAACTAAGCCACACAGATGGGCACATTTCAGTCGCTAATTTGTCCAACCACATACTTTCTAAGGACCTCACTTTCTGCCCAACTAAACCACTGGACAGAATACAGTTTTGTGGTGAAATGGAGGAATACTTCTGCAGACTGAGATTTAAGGAATTTTTTCATGGCAGAGAAGACATCACAGACAGTGAAGAAATCACAAATAGAAACAATTTAATGGATAAGAAAAAGAAACCATCTGAGTTAACCCCCCCAAGTGGACGTAATAAGAAACTGGACAAATACATTCATTGCTTTCACCAGAGAGTTACTGGTGAGATTCTTAATAGGCAGAAACAGGCCCGTTACATCTCTCTCCATTGGAATGGAGGGCTGTACAAACACTAAAACTTGAACCACAACATTGTCATAAAAAAAGCTGATAAAGGCTCTGCAGTGGTAATATTGAACCAAGAATATTATATTGAGGAAGCCAACAGGCAGCTAAATGACCATACCTGCTACAGAGTACTGGAAAGTGACCCTACTACAGAATATAAAAGAGAGCTACAGGAGTTAATTGGATCATTTCCAAAGCATGTCCAAGGCAGACTTAATGCCCTCATCCCCAGTGAACCCAAGCCAAAGGCCTTTTACATGCTGCCTAAAATACATAAGCATGGTAATCGGGGTAGATCCATAGTCTCTGGTAATGGTACCCTGACAGAGGAAATCTCAGGATTTGTAGAAGCCATTCTAAAACCTCTTGTTATAAAAAAGGATAGTTACATCCAGGACACTGCACACTTCCTGTGTAAACTTTCTGATTTTAAGAACTAACCACTGGATACCCTTTTAGCCACGATGGATGTAACATCCCTCTACACTAATATTCTACACACAGATGGCATTTCAGCCTGCCTTACATACCTGCATGAGAAAGGATTGGACCACAACATCAACCCTGGAGTCATGGGGAACCTTATTGAATTCATTCTGACACACAACTTCAGCTTCAACGGTAAACTTTATGTTCAAACTATGGGAACAGCAATGAGCACTGGGATGGCTCCACAGCATGCTAATCTTTTCATGGCAAATTTGGAGGAGGACATTTTAAGGCACTGTACACATAAACCACTCGCTTATTTCCATTACATTGATGATTTGTTTATAATTTGGACAGAGGTCACTGACGCACTCAAGGATTTTCATCAGGAACTTATTAACCTCCACCCAACCATAAAGCTTTCCATGGAATATTCTGCCACCAGTGTAAATTTTCTGGATACCACTGTCACTATCAAACATGGAACCCTACGTACCTGTATTTACATGAAAATAACAGACATACAGAGATGCTTACGCAGGAAAAGTAATCACCTGAGCCACAAAAACAAAAATCTGTCATGTATAATCAAGCACTTCGGTATCACTACCTATGTTCAAATGAGGAAGACAGAGACACACATTTTATGATGTTGAAAAATACCTTTATTGAGCAGGGACACTCATCCAGAGAAATTGATAGAGCACTGGAGCATGCAACACAGGTGCCAAGAGAACAGCTATTGCAATATAAGAAAAGGACCACTGATAACAGAATACCCTTAGTAGTCACATATCTTCCTGACCTTGAACTTCTATGTAAGATTATTAAGGTCCTCCACTTAATATTTAGTGAGGATGGCACCCTTAATTGTATTTCTGAAGAACTACCACTGCTATCTCTTAAACAACCATCTAATTTAGCCAACCTGATTATTAGGAGTCAGCTTGAACCAGAACAGAATACCATGATATCATATGGTACACGACCCTGTCGTCAATGCAGATGTAAGACTTGTAAGCTTGTTTCTTATTCAGATTGTGTGGCTACATCACAAAACAGACAATTCAGGATATAGGGGAATTATACATCTACGTCAAGTAATGTTGTCTATTTCATTCAATGCAAGAAATGTCCTCACACAGGTTATGTGAGGGAGCAAAAGCAACAACTCTGCACTAGAATGAATTCACACAGGCATTCCATTAATATGAAGATGACTGACAAACCAGTAGCACAGCACTTCTCCCAGGATGGCCACTCAATCTCAGGTATGCCTGTGGTGGTCTTAAAAGGGCATTTCAACAGTAGACAACAGAGACGGGCTTCTGAAATTAGACTTATTTTACTTCTCAATATGGTGGAGGATGGAATGAACATTGATGATGGGTATATGACACTTTATTCCACTTAAACTTATGCAGACCTTTACTTCAAAGGATGGACATAAATACTTTGTATCTTCAGCAAGTCTTTGATTTTTTAAGTTTTATACTTACAGAGTCCCCTTCATCTGGTTATCTACATGTTGGCTTCTCACCTTAGCATTTTTGTATGTGTGTGTGTGTGTGTGTGTGTGTGTGTGCAAGTGTGTGTTGTTGTTGGGGTGTGTGTGTGTGTGTGTGTGTGTGTGTGTGTGTGTGTGTGTCGGAAGTGTGGCATGGGGCAATTTTTATTTGGCTGTTGGGGTGTTTTTTGTGGGTATAGTGGCTATGGTTAATGTGATGATATTGAGGTAGACTTTTATTTAGGCAGATGACATAATGGTGTTATAGTGGCTAGGACTTAGTTCTCATATATAGTGAACGTTTACTTCCTTCTACTAGTTGTCAGTGGATAGTATAAATTTTGTCACTTTTTTTTAATTCTGTATATATTAAGATGCATATCTCATTTACTTGAGGGGTTCATGAAATGTTTAATTCCTTAGGATACATATTGCAAAGACTGGTGTGAATGATAATGTATTAGGACTCTTGTGTGTGTGTATATATATATATATATGTATATATAGATATATATAGATATATATATATAATATATAGATATATAGATATATATATAGATATATATAGATATAGATATATAGATATATATATAGATATATATAGATATATATATAGATATATATATAGATATATATAGATAGATATATATAGATATATATATATATAGATATATATATAGATATATATATATAGATAGATATATATATATAGATAGATATATATAGATATATATATGATATATATAGATAGATATATATAGATATATATAGATAGATATATATAGATAGATATATATATATATATATATATATCTCATTCCTACTGGTTATCTTTCCCAGGGAAGGGAAGGGGGATTTTAGTCCTCTAAGTTTTTATTCAGATTCCTTAGACTGATTCTGTACATGTCTGTTTTACACTGACACTGTGTTGAAATCTGCACATATCAGGCTTGTGGTCTCAATTTAATGGGGGTCCTTGACAAGTAGTTTTGTTTTTTTTGTTTGGCACTTGAACTTACAATTGATATTATCATGTATAAAATCATGTTACAACACTGAGGGCCTTAAAGTTTATGGAATGTATTAACTGGTTGAGAGAATAGTTAGGAAAATGTCTCAAGCCAAGTTTTATATTATATATTGTGTGAAATATTTGCTCACTTTGTGTAAACTTCACTTTAAACCCTCTGTATGCTATATATATATATATATATATATATATATATATATATATATAATAAAATAAAAATAACATATCTGTTTATTTTAATTTTGGGGCTTGTTTTTATCTTGCAATTATGCTTCATTTTAGCATATATTTGTTATCCACAGGTTTGCCTTTCATTAACTGTGTTATATAAAACACAAGGACACTTATAATTAAAGTTGTAAGCTCCTCATCTTACATGTAATTAGAAAGAGAAAAGTATCCTAATATTTTGTTATCAGAAGACTGTTTTCTTGAAACATACTGAGACATTTTAAAATGTACGTGAGGTAAACTCTCTTCCTGTTGCTATTTCTTGATAACCTTTGACCTTCAGGGGCTTCTCAGCTAAAAGCATACTGGTGTTACTTAGCTTCTGTGATGTAATCTTCTGTTATGTTTCAAATTAATATATTAAAACCAATGAGAATTATTTCTGCTTTTATGCATTATCTGGGTGTTAATAGTATGGGATTTTTTTTTCAATTCAAAGTTTTATTCAGTTTTACGCAAATACAGAGAGAAGATCTACTGTAGCATGTAAATTGGTAATACAGTAATAATATATAGGAAATTAGATCAACTATCCCCCCCAGCTCCACCCACCCTCCCAAAACCTCCCATTCACACACAGTACAGCAACCTAATATAACACTATCTATCGGCAAAAGAAAGATGATTAGGTTTTCTGGAGAGAGTACAGAGCAGCAAGAGGACTCCATATTTTAAGAAATTTCTGAGATTGATTATGTAGGCTATCAATTGTCTTTTCCAGTCTAAGAAGTATGGGATTTTCTAAATAACTGTCATAAAGCTTCTGAAGAAGGACTTGGTTGGTCCAAAAGCCAGAGCATTTTGTTCTTTCATTGCAACATCTATGGTTGTCCAATACAAGGTATTAAACTATTTGCTTCTGGATCTGTTCTTACTAGGACCAATACAGCAACTACACTATTTGTTTGTCAGAGTTATTTAGTCATAATAGCTTAGCATTCATGTAATTAAATGTAAGCAGACTGGGCCCTGAAATTATTATGATAAGAGCCTGGTTTGGAGATATGGGATAATTTATACAAAACCTATGTTATTCCTTTACCTGTTACCATGATTACCTGCTGTCATTTTTCTCAGCCGTACTGAGTGCAAGTGTAAATTACACCCGTGTTTTCTCATTCCTAGAAATAAATTGACACTGAACTCTTAATGAAAATCAGTTTGGTTCCCAGGTTCAGATGATGGATTTATCATCTACAGTGTATTTAACCCCACAGAGTAGAGATCAGTTGCATGTTGTGTTTTGTTGAGTGTCATGACCTATCTATGGGCAAATTTGTATTAACAATATTTCTAGCAAGACACCATTAAATAGAGGAACACATTTTTACCTTAGACATTGTGCCCCTGTCACTGGTACAGTAGATGAAAGCAAAGGAAGGGAATTCTGGGGGCAAAGTTATCCATCTAAGGATACACTAATTCTTCTTTGGAGGTGCCACCCTAAAGACAATTCTTAGACCATCTGGAAAATATGACGCCCTCTAATACCTATATGTTAAAGCTGATTTCTAGTGACTGTATCTTTGGCCATAAACTGTTCTGATATTTCATGATTCAGTGTCATTTTACAAAAAAAGTAATCCTTAATTATTTTTACCAAAATATATAAAGGGAAGCTTTAGGACAATTAAACATGTACAGTGGTATGTCAGAGGCTGCAGTCCACTAAGAGAGCCATGGCCCAGTACTGAGCACCACTTAGAGTTATTTTTATTTGCTGATCTCAGCTCTTATATCCCACTGTAGTCTAAGCTTTACCTCCCTGCAAATTATATATTCACCTATGCCCAATAGTTTCAAGTAACATAATACTACCCTCCCACCAAAAAAGAATGCAACAAAAAACGCAGTAAACAAATTAAAACAAATTTGATTTCATGCATTATATTGCCCTTCACAACATTTAACCATTCACTGATTCTGTTTGTACAATGTTTTATTTTTATTTTGCATTCATATCATTTTTTCAAACAATAGAGCACAGTCAATGGTGGATAAGGAGGAGGATGATGATGATAAGGAAGATGAAAGTGTGAAAAGTTCAGTCACTTATCTCCTTTCCCTTCATGATGGGGTCAGACAAATTTGTATGCAGCAGTTTCTGTTTGATACACTCCATGCATCATATAGACTGGGGGTCAGTAACAGTGCCGTACTGGTAGTAAGCCAATGAATACAAACTGCTACCAAAAATGGGATGTAAAAATAATTGAAATATACTAATCTTCATTGATAGAAATCTGTAAGCCAGTCGAGGTAAGGGTACTACTCCTGTTAGATGTCTGACTGTTGAGATCTTTGACATACACAAAAAACTTTGACTGCTAAAAAAAGTAAGATAAGGTGCTTTAAATGTTGCATGGTAAAATAATTTTGAAGTATGAAAAATTTGGCCCTGCGCATGTACAATGAGGTCTGTATTGCACATGCACATGATGTCCTGATGCATCTTATTTCACAGTTGATATGGCAGCAACTAAGTTTATAAATAAAACAATAGCATAGTAGATTATTTTCCCCCAGCTAGTAAACTGCCAGTGCTACAGGACCAGAAAGCACAGTATATAAACAAGGCCCCTGGAATTCTGCTGTTCTGCATTTGTGGAATTTGCCACAGAATTTGCATCATGCAGCAGAATATATATAGTGCTGCATAATTTGTTGTTTTTGGTGAATTTTCATATAAATATACTGTTTTTTCCTAGTGTCAGGCTTTCTTTCCCACCTCATTTATCCTGAAGCCCCTCCTCTATGTTCAGCACATGATGTCATCGATGACATCACATCATATTTAGCCAATGACAGGACTGCATTCTGCCAGAGAAATGATTACAATTAAACTGAAAGAACTGTTTCTTCTTGATCTACAAGAGAAATCAAGTAAGACACACATTTTTAAATGCTGAAGTGCAAAAGTGTTACAGTATGGAAAAGTTTGCAGTGTGTATGTGCTAGCAGATCTGTATTGCTCATCTGCAACATGCCATAATGCAATGTGACATGGCTGGCACAGCAACCACTAAATATAAAAAGAGACAGCATGATGGGTTATTTTCACCCTGCTAGTAGACTGACCAGATCTAGACAAAATGGTAAGCACACTGGGGGGATTTTCCCAGAGATCCTCACAATTATGTACATGCAATTCATGTGTAAATAGCCTGCACACCTATGCAGCCCTGGACAGGTGCAGGGTGTGCAGTATTCATGACCATAAGTACCCACAGGGAACTTGTATGGGGCCCCACCCCTCCAGTATGCAGGACCATGGTGGGGTGGACAGGCACAGAGCAGTGGACCCAGGCAGGCATCCAATTGGATGCCCGTTGTGAGTCCCTGAGTAGATCACATGTGTTCTGGGTGAAGAGGGTGTGGGAAGGTGCAGGCCCAGGATTAATAACACTATGGGAACTTACTGGAACAGCTGCTCATAGCCCACCCTGGGACCCCAGTGGGCTAAGGCAGCAATGTGCAGGGGGTAACTTTTGGGGGGGGTGCATAGACACTTACGGCAGGTTCTCCCATGGTGTACCATTTTATGCCCTGGCCTGGCACTCTGCATCTGAAAGAATCACATGGGGTGTGGGCATGGATCTGGCACACCTCCCAGACTGCCCATGATGCGTAGCTGCTCAGGCAGCTGGGGGATCCTGTGTGCATAACTGGCTTGTGCAACAACAGTGAATGTCATTGGGGGTCTGCTGGACCCCTGATGCACAGCATTTGCACGTTGAGTTGCCTTTGTGCTCAGATTAGTGGTGCATAGGTGATCCACACTTTTGTGCATAGAACTCATTCTGTGTCTGCTGCTATCTTCAATGCAGAAATTACTCCAAACTTGTTAGATCATCTTTTAGATGGATTAATTGCATCCAAAGTTTTCATCCAGAAATGGACACAGTTGTATTTGTGTCCGGTTTGGATGCATTTGTGACCATTTTTTTTCCTAAATTGTGACTTTTTGTTATTCAATTGACACAATGTCTGAAAATAGCAACAGGGCTGCTGGATGCAAGAAAAAGAATGTAGACACAGCATGCATTTCCATCTGCATCCAACCCTTTTGAAAGTCCCACCCATTATACCTACAGTAATTACTCCTAATGATTCCAGTTAAAACAAAGTCTTGTCAGATCTACCACAGCTGCATAATGAAGTTTGTGAAGCTGTGTGGAATTGTTAAGGAGGTATGGAGAAACAACACAATGATTTGTAAGTAGTACCATTTGTTTCAGTTTATGTTCTAAGGAAGGCATGCACATTATTAGGAAAATATATGGAGGTGTACATTTTAATGGAAGGAATAGGAAGCAATATATTGTAGGTTTACAAAAGTACCCCAGAGCAATGCCACTGAGGTATGTGTTATCCTGAATGATATTGGCTGGACAGCCAAATTTTAAAGAAAACACAATTGCACATATCCCAATAATGCAAAGCATCATGGAAAACATATGTAAATCCCCATAATGGTACAGAATGTGGCAGTACTTCATTATAAGGACAAGTAAATGTTTTTAATACATTTACAGACAGTTAGATAAACTAAATTTCCTTCATAGAATCATTTAAATTTAGTAACAGTGGTAGTACAAAGCAATTACTCAGACAACTTGAAAATTATAACTGCTTTATATTGTACATTGACACCCCATAAGGACCTCCTTGAAATTGAGATGCAAATGTCACACATGTATCAGTTTTCTAACAGGAATATTTTACTGTCTTAAATACATGTCTTGCTTCAGTACCTGCACAGCACATCTATTGCATGAACTACTTATTGACATTTTACATCTGCTATGCAATGTACTTCTGCTTACTACATCAACTTCATGAACCATAAAACAGATGACTGCCATAACTAGGGAGGCAGTATAGCACAGTGGTTTAAGACTCTGAGCTAGAGATCTGTGTTTGAATCCCTCAGCCCCCACTTGCATACTGGGTGAACCTGAGCAAGTCTTTTAACTTCTATGTGCTCCCAGGTTGCCCCTGTAAGCAAGCTTTCAGCTTAGTGTGCCACTCCTGGTTAAACAATTGAAAGAAAAAAACACACAATCTATTATTTTTCTTGCTTTATTTTGCTAGTAAAATCTTTGACTAATTATTTCATCCTTATATGTACGTTTTATAGCTTATGTGTCTGTGACCTAGGCAGAACTACACTTAAAACCCTACACATAAATAAATAAATCATCAGAATAGCATTTTCATATTTCAGTAGTATCTCCTTCCTTTTCAGGTGCCCATGACACTATGTATATATATTTATATATTTTAACTTAAAAGCACTAAACATATTTGAATGCACAAAACACAAGACTTTATTCTCTTCATACATTACTGTTAAACTTCAGGTCCCAGAATAGCTAAAAAAACAATTGTTACACTTCACTGTTGCATGCCACTGTCACACCCACTTCTCATGCAAACAACAATCATTTAGGCAACTCTTTAGTTTTTCAGCTATACGCTCTTACATCAGAGAGACATACAACTTACAGAACTGCTAAAAGTGCAAATTTATCAAGACAGGAGCTTTGAATTAAAACCTATCATTTACAGTGCCTATGCAAATAATAGTTTATGGGCTACAAACAATGCAACAGACATGATAATAACAAAATTTCTGTTTTACATGGAAAACTTCCATATAATGAACTTGCCATACAGGATTTGTGACCATCTGTCTGCATGTGTCTGACGAAGGAGAAGGCACCTGCTTGGTCCTTTTTTTCCTATTTTATTTTTATGCCCAACTTACCCATACTGTTAGAGCAAAATATTGACATGCTTAGAGTTAAAAAAAAATCATGATGTCTATGTGTGTGTGTGTTGGGGGGAATATGTCTAGATGCAGTTTCAGGCACTCCTTAATTACTTCCCCAGGCAGCTCTGATAGTCAGTTGTTCAACATGATACCTCATGCCCCTCCCGCATGAACCAAAAAAAGGTGGGGGTGGATCTTTAGGAGCTTATCGGGTGGAACCAGGTCGTCCGGGGGTAGGTTGTGGTACCGGTCACATGTTGGGTCTTTGGCTTGATGGTGTCCAGCTCATTACCTCAGATCAGGTGTGTAACCTGGGTGTTGTTTTTGATGATGGCTTGACCTTAAAGTGCCAGGTGTCAGCTGTGGTCAAATCCTCATTTTACCACCTGAGGAACATCGCCTGGGTGAAACACCTGATCCCTCTGGATGATCTTCCAACACTGGTCCACGCTTTCATTACTACCCATCTAGACTACTGCAATGCCCTCTACCTAGGGCTATCTGGGTTTGATATCCGCCATTTGCAGCTGGTGCAAAATGCTCTAGCGAGACTATTGACTGGTATCCCTAGGTCCAGTCATATTATTCCAGTTCTACATGAATTGCACTGGCTGCCAGTTCAGTGGTGGATCACCTATAAGGTAGGCTTGCTTACCTGTAAAGCCCTACATGAACAGGGACCCAACTACTTAAAAGATCTCCTTGTTCCCTACTCCCTAAATCGTCCCCTCCGATCCACCAATGAGGAATTGCTATAGATTCCCACGATTCATCTTAAAACATCTGGAGCTCATGCATTTTCGTCTGTGGCACTGACCCCCTGGAATTCTCTACCTCATCAGTTAAGAGAATGCCTGACCATTACAAATTATAAAACAATGTTGAAAACGTGCTTGTTTTCATTAGCCTTCCCTGATTAATTATATTATATGATGTTTATTTTAATATTTTCATATTGTGTTTTAATGTATTTATGGTTTGCAAAGTGCCTTCGTTTCAGAAGGTGCTATATAAATAAAGATTGATTTGATTTGAGATGTTGGTGGATCTTATTCCCCCCAAAAACTAATGCTGCCTCCAACTACGCAGGTTCTAGTTCTTGTACCTCCCATTTAAGAAAGAAAATAGTGCTCTGCCACCATTGACTAACATGAAAGTGTATTTATTTGAGGGTGGAAAACATTTTTTGGAGGAGGGTAAGGCAGAGGAGACTATTTACACCTTCAGTCAGTTCCATGGACAGAAAATGTGACATCCTCCATTTTGTGCATGCAAAATGTCTGCAGGCTCAACCCACTGCAGCCATAAAAACAGCATTGTAAAATAACAAGCAGTGTGGCATAGACTACCATCTAAGAAATTAACTCGGGGGGGGGGGATAACTCTTTCTTTTTTTGGGGGTAGACATTGTTACAAGTGCTGCAAAAACTGTTGTCGAAACAAATTCTGTTTTGTATGTCCGAATTAGAAAAGTAAAAAAAAAAAAGAGGCTGAAAAATGGAGCATTACATTTCTAGAGGACAGAGTGGTTTCAAAGATGTTTATAAAGTAAGTGTGAAAAGAGATTTGGAAACATGTAAATAAACAGATCAGTGTAAATAAACAGGTAAAAAGCATGGGAAATGATCAGTCTGAGCTAGCAGCATGTGGTAACATTGGTGATGTGTAAAGAATGCCCATAGTTTGAAGTTAATATTTTGTTTTTTAATATACAGTACACCTTAAAGACAGGATGTGTTTCCAAAAAAAAATAACATTAAGTGAGTCATTGTATCAGTACCTAGCATTTTTTAGAGTTTAGAACTCATAATAAATAGTACCTCCAGTACTGAATAAACACGAAAAGATACAGTTATTTATCTATAAAGGCTGTACCAAAAATAATGATGTTTTTAACAGATGGAGCCTTCATAAAGAACTATGTAATGCACACTGGTGAAAGAAACAGAGGGACTGCTAAAAGATAAGCATGCCATTTCCTAACTTAAGAACCATTTTGATACATTAATTTTGTGAAAGTAAAATAATTCAAATGTGACTTTTGAGGTAATGCTAATTACAAGGGAACTATGCTGATAAGCAAACGCAGTAGTGATGAATTAGTAATACCATACTTTATATAATGAAATGAATTGATTAAATTATTTTTAGGTATAAATTTATTAGCTATTTTCTGGATGTGAAACTTATTGTCTTCTGTTATGGATTTACCAATGAAAAAGTTAACATATATAGAAAGTGAGGATAACATTATATATATATATATATATATATATATATATATATATACATACATATATATATATACATACATATACATATACACACACACATATACTGTATATATGTACAAAAACATAAATATTACATGTTGGTAGGCTACCCTGATGAAGTGACTGAAAGTCATGAAACATTGGCATTTACAGCCTGAGTAAAATATTATGCAGACTTAACTAATAAATTATCTAAAACTTTTTCACAAGCGAAGTCTGCTTGTTCCAGTTCTGGTGTATAGTAGTTTCAATATTACTTGCAGAATAGATCTCTCCTGGAGTCCAATTTTTCATTATACTGTAGGAGTAGAGGACTAGCTCAGCTTTCCATCTTGCCATCAGTGTCCCCGACTCAAGCACACTACATCCTTTCAATTAAGTTTTTCTTACTACATTTTTATAATATTTTAAAATATGTGTTAATTGATATAATTTAATTATACTTTAATGTTTAAAATTGTATTTCATTTACTTTGGGATAATTGTTCTGGGGTAGAGTCAGGAAATAAGCATTTTGTTTCATAACATTTGACCAACACTTTGGTTGGGATCCTGGTGTCAGAATCAGGGGGGAGTTGGATGGATCAACAGCTCACCACTGGGGATGGGAACCAACTGGCTGCATTTACCTTTTCTTGGGGTGGGGAGTTGCTTGATGAGTTTTGAGGGGCTCCTAGTACTCATCTTCATTTTTTTTTGGGGGGTGGACATGGTGGAGATTGAGGCACAACTGCACTAATAGGGATGGGCTCCTTGTGGTCACATTCAAGTCTTTTTTTTTTGAAGGGGTGGTTGTTAGTGGCATTGCAGAGGGCTCTTAGTGCCTATCGATTTTATTTTAAGAGTACTCGTAGGGACAGTGGTAAAGGCATGCCACTAGGAGTGACCTATCAATGATGCATTTATTTTTGTGAGGTGGTTAGGAAAGTGTTTAAAGGCAACAGAGTGGACTCCTGCTGGTTGTTTTGGATTTCGGGATGGCATGGGTGCCACTGAGTATAAGCTCCTGGATGCTGAGTTCAATTTGAGAAAGTCTGCTAACTCTGGGAATGGCTTCCCACAGTCCAACGGAATGCAGCTACATCATGAGCAGCTAAAATACTGTATAATGGCTTCAGTTTATGCCTGTTATATTTAGTGCTCCAAGCACACTTGACATGTTCACACCATCTTATCTTCACTAGCGGAATGCTAGTGTTGTTATTATACAGATACTCACTGAATGTTCACTGTCTTTTTATTTTCACAGTAATATAAAACCAACAAAAATAGTGAAAATATAAAAAGTGAGCATTTTCTGTTATAGAGTTTTATCTGATTTTACCACTATTTCAGTGTTTGTGGACCCTTCTTCAAAGGCTATGCTAATTTTCTAGTCCTTAGGTCAAAAGGGGATTGAACTATCGTATATGCAGCCAAAAATAGGAATTTGACATTAAAGTGCCTACTTACAGTAACCCAAACAATAGGCCCTGTATGATATTTCTTTGTTTAACATTTAGAAATGTTATTTATTTCTTGATTTAACTCTGATGACTGGGTGAGTACACTGGCAAGAATGTCTTTTTCAGGAATGACCGGGGCACATACACATGTAAAGTATACAGTCATACTGAATATGAGAACAGCAAATTGTTGCAATAAGTACAGAGCAATGAGTAAAGGACAATATATACATAATGGTGAAAATCTAATACGAAGACAAGGCATCTTGTGAATCATGGGAAGGGATAACAGTATATACTTTATAATATATGCATAGGTTCACTTACAGAAAGTGTAAAAGGGTAGGGTGGGATAGGATAGGGTGAGGGGGAATAAAAAAGAAAGGGTAAGTTATAAAACAAAACAGCAGTAACTACTCCCTAAAACCTCCAACATTTCACAAAATACTTAAATGCTTTTTCTAGAAACCATTTCATGTCAAGCCTTTAAAAAGCATTAAGTAATACATGAAATATTGGCCACTTTAGGGAGTAGTTGCTACTGTTTTGTTTAAAGAATTTTAGCAAATAAATGTTTTTTTTATTGAAAACTATCACAAGAGGTTTATTGCCAGTCAGTACTCTGTCGTGCCCAGCTTATGTACTGTTGTAACTTGATGTCCTTTACATCATGGCTCTAGTGCTGTTATAAGTAGCCACCTGTTTTCAACTGATAATCTTTTTGAGTTTTAGTCAATATAGAACATGTACTGGTGTGTTGCTTGTTGGATTCCTCAGTTTTTTTTTTCACCTTTGGGAATTTATAATGAAATCAATGTGTGGGGGAGCACATTGATGTGAACAAAAATACAGTACCATAGAAAGTAAACTTTTAAAAATCTAATGTTACAATAGCTTATCATATCAAACTGAACAATAATTATAGTATCAGTGCTCTCAACTTAACGGATAAGTTCCAGTATTAAGCATGACAAAAATGAAGAAACTAACTGCACTTTTAACTACTTTTAAAAGAAAGTACATTTTTGTGACCAGCCATGAGTTGTAGTTGCAGTGTGCTTGCTTCCAAGATGGAGGACAAGTTTCTGAAATGTTATTGAGTCTTTCATGTCCCTCAGTATACAATGCCATTGCTTGCTGGGGTCAGAGAGCTAGTGTCTCTTATATCATTGCACCCCTCGCTGTTGAACAAGTAGAATCTGGTGGGATCTCAGAGGATATCGCTGGTTATGAGACAAATGCAGACTCTATAGAACAGTGCCCTCTAGTGGTGAAAGTTTTTAATAACAGCCAAATCATCTCAGGCTTATTGGAAAAACTACAGACCTGAAGTGTTGATTCATGAGACAGAATGCTTATGAATGTCAACAAAGCACTCAAACATCCCAATTAGGGAGAATTTCACTTTATCTGAGGATTCTACTATTGGAACTTATAGTCCCAGGTTTGATTCCCAGCAAGAGTTGGAGGTGCATTTGGCCAAGTAAGTGGGCATACATACAGTGCCATCCACCAAGCTCAACCACTCTGTGTGAGATTTCATGGTTTACTGTGTGGCAAACAGGAGTAACTACCATTGGACTACATTGACTTCTACAGTATCCTGCAGGAAATCCCAGCAAAAACTAATACTGGGCTTGATTCTGGTGGACAGCATTGTAACAGTGGCAATAAGGATATAAAATGTTCTGCATGAAACAAAAAGGGTAAGTGGTGCTACTGTACAGTATATCTGAAAATAAAGCAATCTGTGCAAAGCAATGGCCATCTACTAGTTAATGTAAATCTATGAATAACAGCCAATGCATTGGTAAGGAATTGCATCAGCTTGAGTCCTCTAGTGGTTGTCCCTGGGTAAGAAAGTATTGGAATGCTGCTAAATAGATATTTGTCTAACTGTGGATTGTATGGCAAAGCATTGGAATCAGCAGGTATCTTTAAAATTCATATGACAACTTAACTGTAAACAATGGCAGTACAGATTAGAGTTTCACCTGGCAGCAGGGAATAAGCTCGAGCTGCCACAGTTTTCCATCTGGAGACATACTGTACCAAATAAATTACTGCCACATGTTTTTTGTCCTGAAGTGAGTAACAGTGAGATGCAGCTTAATAAGATGTCACCCTGTCCTCTAATGACATGCTGCTTTTTACAGTAGTAACTAGATTGAAGTGAGCTGCTGAAATAAGAACTAAATAGGTGACAGTTTAACTGTCTAAAAGGATTTGCAGTTTCAAGATGTATTCTGTAAATTAACTCATTTGTTCACGTTATATGATCCGATAAAATAACAGATCTGTGCTGACCAATTCATAGATGATTGTGTCCTGGACCAAAAGAAAAGAATTTAGACAGAATCTCAGGCAAAGCGTTAAGATACAATTTATAAAATATATAGTGCACAGAAAATACATATCCTTCTTAAGTATCACACAATAACTATCTGATAAATTTACCTTATATTTCCCAGAGTTCCTTCAATAGTAGACCAAAATGAAAAACCTTAGTCTGAAAAATACTAAGTTCAGAATGCCTTGCTCTTTGGAATAGATAAGCAAATGATATCTGCCAGTAGCTACCATTCTCTTTTGGAAAATGTTTTTCAATAAATAAGCCTTGAAGTTATTGATCGAAGATATGCAAGCAGGGCTTAGTTAACTAAGTTATGGAATTATAGTTTTGATCAGTAATTAAAAGCTTATTTTATTAAACAAAATCTTAGTTTAAAAAGGATATTGGCTCCCATGCATGTCACATATTTTACTCTCCTGGGCAGGGTGGTGGCAATAAAGTTAATGGCTTTCCCTAAGTTGTTTTACTGTTTGAGTAATTTATCTTTGTTGATCTTGTTAAGATAGTGAGGCAAAATAGATGGCTTATTCTCCAACATTATTTGGGAAGGGAGAGCCCCAAGGATTGCTAGGAAAACTCTGCAGGCCCCTGGACCAAAAGGAGGTTGGAACATGCCTTGGCCATGTCATGAGGGATTGGGAATGAAACATGCAGTGAATTGGTTATCTTCACCTTCAAGGAGTTCTCCACTCTGGGTTGACATGGAACAGGCTTTAGTGGGTGACTTGTCACTTTCAATTATACTTAAAGACCCACATGTGGCCCCTAATAAGCTTACTCTCCGTAATGTATTTACTCAACAATGTTGGAAAAATGTGTTGAAATTGTTTAGATGGAGCTCTGATTATCTGTGTCCTTTTGAACTATTATAGAACAACCCCAAGATCCATATAGGCAGTTTCCAAATCCATTGGGCTATGTGAGCTGCCAAAGGGATGTTTGTTGTGGGTGATCTCTTTGATCCAGAAACTGGGGTACTTATGGCTCTTAATCATTTGCAGCAAGAGAACTCTCTGCCACCCAGGATTTATGGAGGCATTTGCAGCTTCACCATGTATTCTGGCCATGGCTTAATAAAGATTATATGTTAAATCAAAGAGATCTGGTTAAGCAGCTACACATGTGGTCTCAGTTTCCCAAGGGTCAGACAAGCCACATATACAAGTTACTGTTGACTTTGCACGTGCCTAATTGGGAAACCCATAGGGCTAAATGGTCGGCAGAGCTACAGACCCCAATTGCAGAAGAAAGCTGGGCTCATTCCTGGGTGGAGGCTCATCGGGCTTTACCCAACCCATGGTTATAGCTTATACAAAAGAAGGTCATAGGTCATTGATATAAGACCCCAGACCTGTTGGTCTCGATGGGGCTGAGCAACTCTAATACTTGTTGGAGGTATATTGAGGAATTAGAGAATCTTTGTCATATAGTATGAGAATGTTCCTCAATTGGGGAGAAAATTATACAGTATATGGAGACTATACTTAAAATGCCCATACCTCAAGCTCCCTTTTTCTGGATTTTAGGAGACTCTGATTTACTTAGCTGTTTGGCCTTGAAGCATGAACTGTTACTATACTCGGCGACTTTAAAAGTCAAGAGATTACTTTTGCGTTGTTGGTTTTCAACCTCTTCCCTTACATTTGTGAACTGGCAGCAGGCCATGTCAAAAACTGCCTCTTATCAACAAGTATTGTTTTGGAGGAAAAAGAAATCAGCAGTTTTTCATTTGGAATGGGAACCTTGGCTTATATCAGTAGCAGTAGCTAAGTCTAAACCCTAGATGTTTTTCTGTAGGTGGTAGGGTATTTCTTATTAAAATATATTTTATTTCACTGTTTTATGTATTGGATGAGATGTCACAGGCTCTTTCATCGTTACAAATATGATGTCTCTATTGTGGTGGGTTTACAACTATTGATAAGATGTTGCCATTGTTGTGTAATCCTTCTTTGCACTATTTTCTTTGCCACTTGACTGTCGTTGAATGCTTTTATAGTTGTAGGTTAATTTAAAGGTGAATTTTGTTTGTTATGATTGCTTGCATGAATGTGTGCAGTGCATGTGCAAAAAACATCTTGTGGCAGTAGCACATTTCAGAGGCGTGTCAATGTTGTGGCCAATGCATCGGATGCTTTATTGGGTGCGTCCCTCAGCCATCAATCACTGAGCATGCTGCCAATGACAGGAGCTTCAAAGAGAGCCAAAGAGTTAAAAGAAATCTGACACTGCAGTCAGGTATAGTTTCACCATTGCAGCATCAGATGACAAGACTCTGGCCATGCGCATTACAGTGCACAGTAGGCCATGCACTGTAATGCACGTGGCCTAAGTTACGAGCAACATGTTTGGTCAGTGTGCCTTTCCTGGTGAAATATTTCAATAAATATAGTAGCTGCGACATGGCTTTCCACAATGGCGGCTCCTGCCACTCACCACACACTCCAGCAAATCTGACATCGGGGTGCCCAATCTCCATATTGGCATGTTTCCCCCCATTAATGTGGCACACTGGGAGCCCACCCCAGTGTGGTGAATAACTGTTTTATTTTATTTCTGACACTGGGATGGCCACTCCCAGTGTCAGAGGTGCCCCTTCCCCCAAACCACTTTAAAGTATTTTCTGACATTGGGGTGCCCAATCCCCATGATGGCATGCCCCGCCCACTATTGTGGCGCACTGGAAGCCCACCCCAGTTTGCCAAAAAATGTTTTATTTACTTTCTGACATCAGCCATGTGCATTACAGTACAAAGTAGGGCATGCATGTGCATGGCCAGAGTTTTGAACAACATGTTTGCTCAGTGTGTCTTTCGTGGTTAAACATTTCAATCAATAAAGTAGCTGCAGAATGGCTTTCCACAATGGTGGCTCCTGCCAGCTGCCGCACACTCCCTCAAAGACTACATCAGGGTGCCCAATCCCCATGTCAGCATGTAGCCCCCCATTAGTGTGGCACACTGAGAGCCCACCTCAGTGTGCCAAACAGCTGTTTTATTTCTAACATCAGGATAACCACTCCCGGTGTTAGATGTGCCCCTTCCCCCAAATCCCTCTAAAGTATTTGCTGACATCGTGATGCCCAAGACCCATGTCGGCATGCCCTCTCCCACTATTGTGGCACACTTGTATCCCACCGCAGTGTTCCCACATTGATAATAATTTGATTTTCCCTGTGAATGAAGAAAAACATCCTTTGTTGTTGTTTTCTCACTGTTAAAAAGAAAACGGTCCATCGTTGTCTCCCCATCCCCTTCCCCTTCCCCAGCCTCCATCTTCACATCCACCTCCCCACACCACTCCCACCCCATACTTACCTCTGGAGGTCAGGAGCAGCGATCTTCTCTGAACCAGGGCATATCTGCACTCTTCAAAACTGACAGGCAAACTGAAGATTTCAAGGTAAGCCGTATAATGGGAGTCAATGGGGATTCAACTTAAGTTGATATATCAGCCATTTTTAGGAATTTTGGTCCCACATTTTCAACATGGGGTTCTTGAGCCCATCACCCATGAACACTGGCACTGTCAATTTGTTTCCCAGTCCCGAAAGGTGATTTTGTGGTCATTGCAAGGAATCACCTTTTGGGACTGATTAATGAAATGACAGTGTCACTGTTCATGAGGGGAGGTCCCAAAAAGTCCATGTTACAAATTTGGTGAAAAAAATCCAAACAATGACTGCATTACAAGCATATGTTGCTCAGTTTCTACGCACATTTGTAACTTTGCCAGTTTTTAATATTTTCACTTCAGATTTTCAACATTACCATTTTTTAACACCTCCTTATGAAAAGTACAGCTGTTATTTTTCACATCCTGCCTTAAACATGTTTTTGCACCTGTGGCACAGAATGGCACAATCACCATTGGAAATCAATTTTTGGGACAGATTAACAAAATCATAGTGCCACTGTTCATGAGGGGAGGTCTCAAAATGCCCATGTTGAAAATTTGGTGGAACAATTCCAAAAAATGATTGTGTTACAGGAGTGCGTTATTCTGTTTCTATGCATGTTCTTAACTTCATCAATTTTTCATATTTTCAATCCAGATTTACAACATTGCTATTTTTTCACACCTCCTCATGAACAGTACTTCTGTCATTTTTCACATCCTGCCTGAAATGTGTTTCCATACTTGTGGCACCCAATGGCGCAGTCGCTGTGTGAGATCATCTTTCAGGATTAAGTAACAAATTGATAGTGCCACTGTTCATGAGGTGGGGTCCCAAAAAGCTCATGTTGAAAATTTGGGGTGAAAATACCAACAAATACTGAGGACATCTGGGTTTCCAACCATAATGCCCACCCTGCAGAGACTGACAGTCGTTGGGGGTGTGACTTGAATTAGTCTCATGGCATTTAACCCCCACTCTACAGCCACTGACAGACATCGAGGTGTGCCTTGGGGTCTCCGGCCCTCACTGTCACCCCATTCTCCTATATTGCACCCATCTCAGCTTATTTCCTTATGGTATAGGGTGAGATCAAGGTCCAAAAACCCCAGAGCACACCATGATACCTGTCGAAGTCTGCAGGGTGGGGTAAGGTGTGATGGCATAAGCGTTATGGCCGATGACCCAAAGGCACACCCCCAATGCCTTTCACTCTCTGCATGGTGGGGGTTGGTGTTAGTTCAATACTTCACTGCCATTCCTATTGTGCATCTCTCTAACTACTGCACTACCAATGCCAATGCCAACAAGCCAACATCTGGCATCGACAAATGCTAGTTTTGTATGTCGCTGATCTAGATCAAATCAGTTTCTCATTTTGTTTTTAGAAAATGCATGTTATTTGTTTTCTCTAAATTGGATTTATGGCATGGTTGATATTGCTGTAATTTTCTGCACTTTTTTGCTGTATGAAGTTGTATGCTCTGATGGTTTAAAAATTAATAAAACATTTATACACAAAAAAAGAGTATTTGCTAAGATAAATGAGGACAGTCTATTTCTCCCCATACTGTGACACCACATTTTTGAATTACATTTGGCATTTTTAGTTTGAAATAACCATCTTCTCAAGAGCAAGCCCACACAGAGAATATTTGAAACAGACCCCCAGAGTACTGTAAAATGGTATACATCAAATAGGGTTGCCAATAAAAGGCAACCAGAATTGTCTGATGGCAACCATGAAGAAATGGGGTAAGCACTAGGAATACAGGGAAGGAGGAGGGGTGTGGATAACAGGCAGTAAGGGAGGCAGAGCTAGGTGAGGTCATGATTGACAACAGGTATGAGAAGGGGAGGGGACATGTGAGGTCATGATGGACAGGTCCAGAGGAATGATGCATACTCCCTGGGGAGACATGACTGGCCCAGCAGTGGGGACAAGAGGAATCCTTCCAAGGGGGTACTTAGGGGATTTATAAGCCCAGGTCTTGAATCTCTCTCCCTCTTTCTGATGGAATTTTTCATTTAGAGTGGATCTCAGCACAATGATTGGCAAGTTTCATGCTTGGTTTGCACCACTAGGTAAGGTATGGCAACTATGGGGCCTGTGGCTCCTTGGTTTTAGTAAGATGGTTGGCTGATTTTGTGAGTAAAAATTGTTTTCATTGGATGTCTCTGCTAATCTCTGGTGGTGGTTTTAGCCAGGTCTGTCTGGTTCATATTGTAGAGTCAGTGGGGGGTTTTGTTTAGTTGGTTAAATAGGTTTTAAACAGGTTAGGTAGGCCTACCAGCCACGTGACATTCAGCGCTCTCATTTCTGAAGTTGTTATACTATGTGGTAACTTGAATATTGGGTTTAAAAATAAAAAAAGAAGTGAGGCCTGGTTCGCTCAGCCGCTTGTGTAGATCGCAACGAGTTTGGTGGTCCGCGATCCTGCAGTCCTTTTTTGAGCGAGGAATTACACTGCATAGACATAGACATAGTCACTGGAGATTTCAATGGCCTGGCTAGCTAGCTGATGTGGTAACAGGGAGGGTGGTTCAAAGGAAAAGGGACTGCAGGCCTCGAGTTTGCCTTATTGGTCCATGGAATGTAGTGTGTGGTATTCTGGTACCAGTGTTTTGCCCATTGCAAGTAGCAGGCAGGAGGCCTGCACAGGGCACACTGAGGTCCAAGGCACATGCCGGGAGGTTGGTGCGCTGTACCACTCAGGGCCTCTTGGCAGGTGGCCTGACAACTGTGAGTCCGAACTTGGCCTCACCCACCGGGCACAGATGTGCCCCAGCTGCTGCAGTAGATTTCTCCTGGGGCCATTTGAGCAGGCACGTGGTCCTGGGAGGATGGATGGAGGGTGAATCAGGCCGACCGCACGGCTGTATGGGTTGGCATCTGACATCACCATGCGGTCTGGTAGGAGGAAGGCCTAGCTCATAGGGAATGACAGGCTCTCTGTACTGGATGGGGAATGTAAACTGTGTGGGGGGGTGATTTGGAGGATATCAAAGAAGGAGTGATCTATTGGATAAAAAAAAAAATGGCCTAGTGGCGCTGAGGGTTGAGGTGCTGGATGCCACGCCTCATTCCATGCTGGTGACCCATGTTCGGGAGCGAGCAGGAGTTGACATGGTCGGCGGGGGGGGGAGGAGATGGATCAAGCATCCAATGGACTGCTCTCAATCTCTAGGGGTGGGTGGAAAACCTTGGTAGCTGTGTGCCTGACCCCTAGCGGAGGCTAGTGGCCAGTGACATGGTGCCATAATTGCAGGAGGTGGAGCATGGCAGAAGCCAGAGGTGTCACACATGGGAGCATGCACGACCATGTCATTGGTGTCACTGCATGCTGAGCTCCACAGGGGGTGAGACTAGGGGAGTGAAAATGGTGTCCTAGTTGCTGTGGCTTGATGGCTGTCTTATGGGTGCCCCGGCTTCAGATGGGCATTGCCGAACTGGATCTGGTCCTGGTGGGTGAGAGGTGGGCTCCTTGCAGGCCCTCCATGGAGGAAGAAGAGATGGCTGCTCAGAGGAGGAAGCTGGGGAACTGACCGGATGGTGGCTGGATCCACGATGGATAATACCTTGATGAGTGGTGCCAACCAGGAAGCCAGTAAGAAAGAATGTAAGTGAAAACCAAAAAAAAAGGTTTGATATTGCGGGGTTTTAGTTGCTGGCTGTGGTTAATGGAAGGAGGTAAGAGTGGACCCAGTTAGGGAAGGGGGCCCAAATACAAGGGGTAGTTATGAATTGGACGGAGGCCTAGAGCTGAAGAACAGGCCACAGATCCCAGTTTTGGGGGACATTTTGCACCGGGTGGGGGATTCAAAAGCATCAGGAAGGGAGCAGCCACGAGGCTACACAAGCCATGCTAAGAATATGAGTTTTTACACAAGGGAAGGGCTCAGCTCGAGGGGGAGATGGGAGATGGAAACACCAGGCAGAATTTGGGGCCTGGAAAGAGGACCAGTTGAATGGGACCTGCGAGGTAAGGCCGCATGGCCTACCAAATTGGTGTGGGCTCGCATGGGGAAATTGGGGGGTGAGAATCTGGGGTAGGGTAACCATGGGGGCTCACTTGGGGTCTGGAAGCAGTCGGGTAGTTGGTTAGCAGTGAATGGAGGTCCTTCAGGGCTTCAGATGGTACACCTACATCAGCTACATACAAGCTTTACAAGCAAAAAGGGCATAGGTTTGAGTCCTAGGAAGTATGTATAACTGCCATATCATTTGAAACGGGGGAAGACAGATGATGTTTGAGCCCAGGCACCATGGGGATCGGGGGGAGTTTTTCCAGCAGACTGAAACAGTTTTGGGGTTCCCCCCTTCCTGTTTAATGGAACTTCTCAAGAAGGGTGGCACTGCAGAATGAAATGGGCCTCCACCAGGGTGCCCAGCAGAGAAGGGTGCGGCCCCTTGGGGATGATCATTGGTGGCTAGATCCCGCAGCGGCTGGGCCTTTTTTTTTCTGGTGGCTCACGCTCATTGTGGCTCCTTCTGTGGCTCCTGGCTCACAGAGGGAAAGGAACCTTGTGCTCTCTCCTGTCTCCTCCTGATTCATTGTGTAGCTGGCTGGCTACAGTGGCTGCAGTGCTGTGCTGCCAGAATATGTAACTGTGACCATCCGAGTGTGATCATGCAGTTGTGCAACATGTTGCAGGGCCACCAGCCCAGAGAGAGTGTCCTGCCAACCCAAGCCTCAGCTGAGGACTGGGTTGACAGGACACACTCTCTCTCTGTCTGGGCCATGGCTCAGCAACACATTTCACAACTGCACACTCACTCATACTCAGACGGTCACATTGAACCTAAAATTGAAGTGGCTAACTGTAAAATTCAGGTCAGAGACAACAAAATGCAAGGATTGTATGAGGTCTCCTAGCATTGGTAAACATAATATGTATCAGGAAAACACAAGCTAGCCATTGCAGGACTGAAAGGAGGATGAGCACTATGGCACGAGAACCCAGTTTCCCAGGAGATGAACCGCAGGGCTGAGTGAACTGACCTGACTAGGCTAGGGCACAATGTACACTTTGCACAGTCTCTCTTGCTCAGTCTGTTGCTCATCTCTCCTCCCTGTGAGGACCCTTACTTGCCTGTTTATAGGCTTCATCATCTTTAGCATCTGGTCTTCAGTCGATTCAGCTGACCTGGACCTCTGACCTGCCCTGCTACCGAGACATTGCATAGAGCAATGGTGCTGTCCTCCAACCTGTTCTTCTCAACCTGCAAATCCCACCACATACTGATTCCACAGCCTCCAGCTGCTGACTGAACAGCTACTGTGGGAGTGGAAAATCACTTAATTGGACTAATTGGCAGCAGTCAGAGGTAACCAGGGAAACTAGTGTGTGGTCACAATGAGGGAACTAGCACACATGCCTACAGAGAACCTTTACATGCACTGTACCCTCTTCACACATAGATGTATGTGAATTTCATAGTTTTTACATGATGTACATTTATGCGTGAATAGGAACACTGTAGGGAAGCCATGTGGGGCAGGATTCAACTAATTTGGACTTTCTTGGGAATGGGATAGTAACTCTATGGATTATTTAATGGTTACTGGGAACATGCACTTGCTACTTGCAGGGGCATGAATAAAGGGAGTGAGGGTCTTACCTTTTGTGTGGCTGATTGGGTCAAACTTGCTTAACCCAGCTGAAGTAGAATAACCAGATGACATTGATGCCCTCTCGCTTGAGCTTTCTTTCTTCCTCCCAGCTGAATGTGGTGGGCTTGTTCTGGCCAAATCCAAGTTGGAAGCAGCTGTTCTGAGTTACATGGCTGCATCTGTACTAACTGCTGGGAAGAGAATGCACTGGGAGAGGGACTTAGCAGTGGTGGGAGAGAAAGCTGCAGTGAAAACAGCAGGAGAGGGATGAGGAGCAAACAGAAATGAAATGGACAGGTCCACCTTCAGCATCCTCAGCTGGGCAAAATGAAACTCACCCAGGATCAATCTACGGTCACTTCAGAGTCAGAAAAGTGAAACCACGTGCATGGATCCACCTATAGTAGCTACATTGGGTGGCAAAAGGAAAGCCCACACTGTGATCCACTGCAGTTGCTGTGGGTAGCAAAGGAAACCCAGCAGGCCAGCACCTGATCCACCAACACCCTCCAATGGGAGGTACTGCATGTTGGTATGATGAACTAGTGCCAATATTAATTAGTGGTGGATGAAAGGCTGCATGGCAGTCTTTTATGGGCTCATGCAGACTAGACTGTAGGGTGTGGCAGATGGCAGAGTGAGGGAGCAGGTTGTTTTACACAGAGACCAGACCAGGAATGGTGAGTAGGAGGCACTGGGGCAGTATCAGGTTGGTATATATATGAAGATGGGGACAGGAATGGCAGGTGGCATGGGAAAAAGCAGAGAGAGGGAATGGTGTGATTTACAAGGATACAGGACTGGGAATGGTAGGTGGGGGCAGGGATAGTGCAGAGGGAGTTGGCAGTTTGGGGAATTATTTTGAGTAGCCGAGTGTAGAAAAGATGGCACTTACTGCACCTTGTTCTGCTCCACACTTCCATCAAAAGTAAAATGGCAGGCTCATCTTTCACTGAGGCATTCAGGGATGGTCATAGGCATATGCCATAACCACAACAGACCATTGGCATATCAGAGCATTAATGCATGCCCCAGCTGTGTTATGAGGCAGGAGGACTTGCCTGAGCAACTTCAACCAGCCGTGAAGTACATTAATGCCCTGATACACCCACAGCCCGTTGTGGGTTATTGCATTTATAACACTGGCTAGCCAACTGTAAAAAGCAAAACATGCCAAATGTTTGTCTGCATGGAAATGAATGCATAGTCAGGCAGGTGATGCTTTCTGCCCAATGGCAAGTCATCATTTGACTAAACATTAATGCCCGTTTTTATAAAGGAATTGACTAAACACAGGCCGATGACATCACACTGTAATCTTCTGATAGGTGCAATGGATTACAGAACCCATGCTGTTTTGCCAATGTTGCATTTCCATGTTAATGTTTTAAATTATACTTTTTATGTACCCTTTACACATGTGCTGTGCTGCCCTTATCAACCCAGGCCTCTAGCTCTGTCACCTGCCATCTCTGGCACTTACCTCATCTCTGCATTGCAACATGTACAGCTTATGCTTTGTGATGGTTCCTATCCTAAGGGACTGATTTGAGCTGGCCCCATCAGCACTCTAGGGGTGGAGATGAGTTACCAGTCAGGAAGTCAGGGTTTGAAGCACTGGGCATCATCTTGCTAGCATCCGGTATTATTATACTGGATTTTAAGTTAACATGGTGTGAGTGAGACCATCAGAACACACACTCTCACTCAGTGTGTTGTCTGATGGTTTCACTCACACTTGTTGTTAAAAGCAGTGCGTCTCCTGGTTCTGCATTGTGTATGGAATCAGACGGAGCATGGTATAGAGAAAAGCGGTAGTCTGGAGCAGGCATACTGAAAAACAAATAAAAAATGGTAAAAGGGGGGCGTGGCTGGGACCCGATAGTGATGGCAGCGTAAACCGCGAGCTCCGTTCTCGTCTGGCTAAAATTGGGATAGAATACGATATCATGCCTGGTTAGATGCTAAACTGGAAACCCTTCCCTTAATGTCGCCATCCCTTGTGTGGAGTTTTTGGGGGACAAAGAGTGATGCCGAGATAGTTATTCGGAGAACAGATTTGTGTGCATAGGCCGTAGGAGCCTGGACAACTACTAGCTTAAACACAGTGACACCTATCCGCATTTCTCCGCTGGTCGGCAGTGTTTTCTCAGTGCCCGTTGAAAGCGAGCAGGCTACATTGAGCGACGTACCAAACTTTTGTAATGGAGATCGGGGAAGGTTGTAACTGTTTTCACTGCCATCTACCTGTCTGCTCTATACTCCTGATGGCAGGTTCGGAGGGATCGTTACTGGAGGGGTACGAGGTACAGGCCCCACTGCCTCCTAATAATGTGCAACTCAGTGAAGCTCTTACAAATACAACCAAGATGTAGGAAGCTGTACTCACTAGAGTAGATAATATTGGGAACTCATTGTCTGGCAATGTAGAAGATGTCCGCAGACTTGAGGATAGACAAAACATGCTGGAACAGAGAACGGATGACTTGGAGCAGCAGCATCTGACCATATTGCAACGTTTGAGAGAGCATGAAATGAAACTGTCTCAGCTCTGGTACCGCACTGAAGACCAGGAAAACAGAAATTGTAGGAATTATGTGCACATACTAGGAGTCCCAGAGGGAATAGAAGACTGTAATATGGAGCATTTTCTGAACGAGTGAATATCTCAACTATTGGGAGACAGGTGGAAAGACTCAATTGGAGTGGAAAGAGCACACAGGATTCCAGGCAGACCTGATTCTAAAGCACCGAGAACAATTGTGGCATATATTTTAAAGTACTCCATTAAAAAGAAGCTCCTGCGAGCAACCAGGAACATGGGTGACCTCACCTGGAATGGGGCCACAATCTCGTTTTACAGGGACATTTCTGCAGAAGTTGCCGTGAGGAGAAGGGAATTTGGGCCAATTAAAAAATTCTTATAAGCTAACGCCTTTCAGTACAGGTTCCAGAAACTCACCGCACTCCACATCTACAAAAATGGCAAGGCCTTCTTGGCAGAGTCCCTGAGAGAGGCCGAGGCCTGGATCTTGCTACAGTGGCCTAATTTAGCTCCTCGAACTACCTCTCCCAGAAGCGTCTGGGCTCCTGGGGACCAAATGCTCAAGGGAACCACGGATAGAGGGAAGCGCTCACTAGGGGATGAATTAAGCAAACGGTCAGGTCCCTCAAGAGCCAGGTCCCCCAGCTGAAATGGGCAAGCTTCACGGAGTGTCTCGGCGGTAACACCAGAACACAGATCCCTCCAAATCAGTAGAAAGTTAGCAGGTCCCCTGTGCTAGAGCCTAAGCAACAGCAACAGGACATAACGGATGAATTGACCCGCTCAGTTGTACGTAGAAGCCGACAAAGATAGAGGAGCCCCACTCAGCAAAAGGTTCCAAACGTCTCTCTCTCTCTCTCTCTCTCTCTCTCTCCCCCTGCCAAGCTCTTCAGTGCAGAGGCGGCACAGATGTATGACCGGCACAGTACAGAAACAACTGAGGAAGACCTGATGGACAGTGATACCCCCACGACTGGGCTACCAAGGTCGAGGAGGAAGAAGCTAAAAGAGCAGCAGACATGGGAATTTTATGGCCTGGACTTAAAACATTCGCAGAAGCAATGGGAGCTCCCAACGGATCCAGTGAAGATGTGCCACCTGGGACTAACAGCTGATCATTTGGGACAGTGTCACTAGTCAAGCATCATATAATTATTCAGGGGCTGGTACACCTTAACAAGGGGCACCCTTCCTAATCCCTCCTCCCTATGCTGACCACCCTAGGGCATTGCATTACTATCGACCAGCAACTTCCCATTTAGCCCCAAGAGAGCTTTAATGGTGGCATAAGCTACCCCAGGAATAGTTTGGAGAACTATGATCTCCATCGACTGCTTAAGGGCCTTCTAGCATTCCTAAGGCCTCAGACAATGAATCGAAGCAACCTTCCCGATAGGATAGGTGTCGAGTGGGCTAACTCAGACAAGCCTATATTACTAGAATCCTGTACTATATGGATGAGGATAAGGAAAACCCTCTTACCCTCCCTCCCCCCTTCCCCTCCCTTTCCAGTTGGTTAAGGTATGCCTCTTCAAGGAGGCAGGAGCCCTTGATAATGGCGTATTGACGTTACGGCCCAGATGAGAACGGTATACCCCTGGTGGTACCGACTCATTCCCTATACGTGGTGCTAGACATAGTGTGGCACAGAGCTCATCTAGCTCTCTCACACGAATACGTCAGCACCATTAAATTGTGCTGCACTTATTTGGGGTGCAGATATTAGTAGCTATTAATAGATAAGTGTTTGTACTATAAAGTGGTTGAGTTAGTTTAGGTAAATAAGACTATCTGTGTTTCTTTCTTTAGATAGCCAATGCTGACTAAGTAGAATAAGCTACAGCAGTCCAAGACAGACAAACAGTTTTACACTTTCCACTACTTAAGCACATCAGAGGATTAGAGATTTGTTAGGCCTGGCCTACTGCTGCGATTTCCTTCTTCTCCTATACTACTCTCTGCTCCTACTCTGCTGACGGAGGTGTACAGATGTGTGTGTCCCAACCTGATGCAGTGGCAAGGCGGTTCCTGTTTCCTTTGTTGTCTCTATCCTGTACCTCTACTTGGAGGGTGAGTACCCTTGATTTTTCTCTTTTTCTTCTGATGGTAGTCAACATTGATGGCATCTCGGCTTAATGTACGGGGGGACTGGAAGTGTGTCTCCTGGAATGTTAAGGGCCTGAACCATCTGACTAAAAGAACTAAGGTTCTACAATATCTACGCACCTTGGGGACAGATATAGTCCTACGCTAGGAGACACACCTCAAAAGCCGCACAGTAAGTTGGTTAAAGAAACTATGGGTGGGGACAGTTTTGGCTAGCTGTGCCACTACAAAATCCAAAGGAGTGGCCATCCTCCTGAGTAGGAGGGGACCGTGGGTAGTTAAGACCTACCGGTCTGACTCACGGGGGAGATGGATAGCTGTCAAACTCTCTTATCCATTTGGTAAAACCATCATAGCCAATGTGTATGGGCACAACTCCGATATTGGGGAAACTGATGCAGAACTCAGCCAGGCCCTCACAGAATCAGCAGAGGGAGAGGCGGACTTGCCCATTCTTATAGCTGGGGACCATAACCTGGTTTGGGATATTTTTCTGGATAAATCCCTCCCCACCCCGCAAACCCATCCCAAAGCCTGGGCAGCCCTAAATGATTTGATCACAGAATGGTCCTTAGGGGATCCCTGAAGGATGAATCACCTAAAAGGGAGACATTATATGTTTCACTCTGCAGTACATGGTACCTATAGCCATTTAGATTTTTGGATGGTCAACAACATAGCCCTGTCAGGGATAGGAGAAGCGGACATTGGGAATATAATTATTTCGGATCATGCCCTAGTCACAATCACTTTCTCCCCGCCAGGGCAAAGCCATCCCTCCATGAGATGGAGATGCAACCCTACCTTACTCCAGGATGAGGGTTTTAGAGAGTACATCAAGAGAGAGGCACAATACTATTTCTCCGTTAATACCCCAGGAGAGACGAGCCCAACCGCCGTTTGGGAAGCATTTAAGGCAGTGCTTTGGGGAAGAATTATCTTGTATTCAGCAGCTAAAAATAGAGAGCAGAAAAAACAGATACAAGACTTGCAGGACTCAATTACTAAGCTGGAACATCAGTTTAAGGTATCCTCTAAGAACCCACTTAACTCCCCCTCTTTAGCTCAGATTACGGGCCTGAAATTTCAGTTAAATGTATTGCTGAACAAGAAAGCAGAGTGGCAACTGATGCGGACTAAACTTCAAGTCTGGGAGGAAGGGGAAAAGGGCAGGAAACTCCTAGCCTACTGGCTACGAAAGCAGCAGGCATCCTCTAGGATCCTGGCCCTGAAGAATAGGCAGGGCAAATTATTGGTGACACCGAAGGACATCAATGAAGAGATGTTCAAATTTTACCAGGAGCTCTATCAATCTCAGAGTACAATACCATCTGAGATGCTTTCACAGCGGTTGAGGGTCTTTTCACAGTCCACCCCGCTCCCTCACCTGTCAGCGGACTGCAAAGATGTGGACGTCCCGATCACAACTGAAGAATTAAACGCAGCTATATCCCAGATGGCAAAAGGGAAAGCCCCTGAACCAGATGGGATATCAGTGGAACTTTACCAACTCCTTAAAGACGAAGTCGCTGCCCCACTATTAGAGGCTCTTCAGGAGGCCCATAAAGAAGGTATCTGCCCCCCACTATGCACGAGGCCCTCATTACCCTAATCCAAAAAAAAGCTTCAGACGTGTTACTTTGTACAAATTTCAGACCCATATCTTTGATATCGGTAGATACTAAGATACTTGCAAAAGTCTTGGCGAATATATTATCGGGAATTCTGCCTTCCCCACTTCACCCATCCCAGACTGGATTTCAGAAAGGAAAATACAGTGCAGACAACATCCAGTTAGTATTAAATCTTAAGTGGTTAGCATTACAGTCCAAAACCCCAGCAGCTGCCCTTGCCATAGACTTCGCCAAACCATTTGACTCGGTAGAATGGGGGTATCTCCATAATGTTCTTAAGCTATATGGGTTCGGGGATTCCTTTTCCTCCTGAGTCTCCACATTGTATCATTCACCCTCAGCTCGTATTGTCACTAATAAAGACACCTCGGGCTCATTTAAGTTACAATGAGGAACTAGGCAGGGGTGTCCGCTTTCTCCCCTACTGTTTCTAATAGCTCTGGATCCACTAATCAGGAAATTTACACACACGCACCCCTCTTATCACCAGTATCCCTGTAAAGATGTCATCTTACCTAGTCAATGCATATTCGGATGATATGCTCTTGACCCTTTCTAACCCCCAGGGATCCTTACTTAGCATACTGACTATCCTGCAGGAATTTGCCTCCTTGTCAGGCTTAAAAATAAATAAAAAAAAACCCTATCACCTCTAAATGGAGCATGTACCTGGCACTGCTTAGCCGGTACGGACATCACTTGGGCCCCCAGGGATTTCCGTATTTAGGAATACATATCCCCTCGTCCTAGAAGGACATAGAGTCAGCTAATTTCTCCCCCCTTTTGACATCATTAGCAACCGATGTTCAACGATGGAGGAAGCTTAACCTAACCCTAAAAGGTAAGATTGAGGCCATCTGAATGTTTATTTTTTCTAGAGTCTCCTACCTGCTAAACAACCTCTCTATTCCACTTACGGCAAAGCAATTTAAAGACCTGGACAAATTAGTCTTTCTTTTTTTGTGGGAGGGTAAGGCTCCAAGATGCGGGCGTACAAAACTACAATCCCACAGATCCAAGGGTGGGCTGGGACTCCCATGGTTCACAGGCTACCACCTGGCTTTCAGGATGGCTCAGGCTGCAACTTGGTTTCTTCCCCGGACTACCCACCCACCTCAGTGGGTCACCTTGGAGGCAGACTTGTCATCAGATAGGCCATTGTATTCTCTATTAGCTAAAAGAAAGCCAGGAGCAAACCATTCTACACCGGTTATGATAGAAACATGTAGGACCTGGCATAGGGGGATGACACTGGGACCGCAAGTTCAAACTTAGGTGCCTAACCCCCCCCCATACCCTCCCAGTCTATTGTTGTGCAAATCTTAAGTTTTAGCACCTTATTGCAGATTACTGCAATAAAGGTACCCTGCTGACTGCCTTCTCCTCTGTCCCCCACCTTGTAGAAGGCGTAGCCCTCGAGGTCCAGGGAGCGGAGGGGCTCCGAGCCGCCAGCGGGTCGGCGGCTGTACCTGGCAGCTGACCAAGGGTTCCAGGAGGCCGGAGAAGCAGGCAGAAAGGTACGGGCAAAGCCGCAAACCAATCGGAAAGCGACCACAGTCTGTGCCTTGCTTCCGATTGGTGCGCCTTCCCCATAGACTTAAACTGGGGTTTGCTGCACTATTCTGGCCGGGATTTCTGCTATTCTTTAAATTATTATTTGGAATTCCTCATAAAAAGTGCTGTTTTCTTACTTTGTGCCTGATTTATGGGCTGTTTTTCTGTATTTTAAAATAAGTGTTACAGTCTTTTGAATGATGTGTGGGCTAGACGCCTAGGCGCCTAACCCCCATACCCTCCCAGTCTATTGTTGTGCAAATCTTAAGTTTTAGCACCTTATTGCAGATTACTGCAATAAAGGTACCCTGCTGACTGCCTTCTCCTCTGTCCCCCACCTTGTAGAAGGCGCAGCCCTCGAGGTCCAGGGAGCGGAGGGGCTCCGAGCCGCCAGGTCGGCGGCACCTGTGCAGCCGACCAAGGGTTCCAGGAGGCCGAGAATCAGGGCAGAAGGGCAAGGGCAAAGCCGCAAAATTTTGCCCACCCCCGGTGATTCCTTTATACACTTTCTCCGCCATTTCTTAATCCACGCCCACATCCCTTTCCTTCCTCCCTTAACCCATACCTAACCTCCACAATGCTACTTTGCTTCCTTTTGCTCCTGAGCCTCGCAACTCACCCAATCCCTTATGATATTAATGTTATGCCCAGTGTCAAGATAAATAACTCAGTTAATACTACCTGCCCACTTCTGCCATCCACAATGGCCAACCACGGATTCCTTATTTACCCCGAACCACGTTTACAATGCAACCTCTGGGATATCCCACATAACAATTCAGCACAGCCCTGGCACCTTACTTGTATCATGGCTTTTTATTAACCCACTATGCCTGTCCATTAAATTATTATGCTATGATAAAATTCGCACCTATATACCGACCATCACTCATCTCACAGCAGGCACCCAGGATTAGGAGGAAACGCTCTGACCACTCACTATCCCTGTCCCTTGGTGCCCTCCTCAAATTAATCTTCTACCTTCCGATCTGTTTTGGTACCATTGAAATAAATCCGGCCCCATTGAAAGTTTATTTCCCTGCTGATCTATCCTCTATAAATGGCCTAAGCTTCCTACACTTCAATGCCTGCAGCCTCTTAAAAAATTCTCCGTAATACAGGCCTGGGTGGCACATACCCTGCCTGACTTTCTGAGTCATCTCTGAATCTTGGCTCAGACCTTCGACCAAAGACAGTGTTGTAAACCTTACCAACTATCAGCTCTTCAGAGCAGATCGCCCCTTCAGGTGGTGGGGTGGCCATATACATTAAGGACACCATCTCTGCTACCTGCCTCATCAACACATCCGAACCAAAGGAATTTGAATGTTTGTCAATCAAAATATCCCTTCCTACTTGTCCTCATTTAAATTGATTGGCTGCTATAGGCCCCTCAGCAGGCCTCAAATTACTATCTCACCTGGGGTCAATAACCAATCTAGGCCCTGAAGATACCATCATCCTTGGTGATTTGAATTTAAACTGGCTATCTAATGCATCTACACCATTGGTAACCTTTTGTGACACCTATGGCTTTACACAGCTAATTAAAGACCCAACCAGGGTTAACCTAAAAATTCTAGCAACAGCTCACTCCTGATATTATGTTGGTAAACAAGCCTCTTTATATACGCATGCAGGAGTACTACCGAATGATGTAAGTGACCATTGTCCCATAGCTGGCATAAGATCTTCACTCAAACCACCCAACCCTGCTGAATTTGTCCTCAAAAGGTCAAAAAAGAAGTTCAACATACCAGGATACCTCCATGACCTGAGCAACACAATATATTGGCAAGATTTCTACCTTACAACCTCAGTGGAAACAGCTCTCCAGATCTTAAAGGACATTATCACTAATGCTCTCAATATTCATGCACCATTCACCAATATCAGAACTAAAGCAAGGTCCTGCCCTGGTTCACCACTGATCTTAAAAAGCCTTGTTAGCCAGAGACAAACTGTGGAAAAGGCAAGAAAACTAAGGATTCCAGAGACTGGCTAAATTTCAGAAAAGCAAGAAATTCATGTACAACACAAATAAGATCTGCCAAAGCTGCCTATTATAGAGCTGAATTGGATACCTCCTATAATAACCCAACCAGGCTCTGGGGAACTATAAAGGGTATCTTGGGCCAAAACTCTCTCCTGCCTTAACCTGCAAACTGCTACTAAATAACACAGAAATTACGGACAAACAAGAAATCCTAAATACCTTCAATGACCACTTCACCACAGCTGGACTAGCATTTGACTCTTCACCTGCAATCTCTGAGATCTTCCTTGAACCTTCAATCCACTGAGGTCAAAAGGCTACATCAACCTTCTCCTTCAACCCAATATCCTTGAAAGAAGTGGAAGATCTCTCTCCAATTTAGATACTTCAAAAGTGCAGGTACAGACTCCCTGGACCCTACTTCCTCAAGATTGCATCTCAAGTCTTATCTGCCCCTCACTCATCTCTTCAATCTTCCCTCACCACTGGATCCATTCCTCCACTTGAAAACAGCTCAAGTAGTTCCTTTACTCAAATCTGAGATCCCATGGACCTCAATAATTACAGGCCCATTTCCATCCTATCAGTTCTATCCAAGATGCTCAAAAGTTAGTAAACTCACAATTAAGGGACTACCTGGATAACAATAACCTCCTAAATACAGCACAATCAGGATTTAGATCAAGGCATAGCACCATTTCGCCCTAGCCAAGTAACTAACAACTGGCAGATTGCTATGGATAAGAAGAACAGTACCTGTGCTGTGTTCCTGGATTTGAGCAAAGCATTTGACACAGTGGATCATGAATCATTAATCACCTCCCTTGGCTCACTAGGGTTGGATTCCCTTCACTCAATTGGTTCAAGTGCTATCTATCAGATAGGTCACAACTGGTAAAAATGGAAACTACCTATCCACCTTAAAACCACTAAGAGTGTACCGCAAGGCTCTATTCTTGGCTCCATCCTCTTGCCATCTATATTAATAATATTGATGCCAACCTCCTCAATCCAACATCCATCTGTTTGCTGATGATACTGTATTATATGTTAGCAATCCTTCATTATCTAAAGCCTGTGAACTGCTACAATCTGAATTTTCCATCCTACAACACAACCTACTAGATAAAAAACTACTTCTAAATGCCAAAAAAACAAAAGCTATGTTCTTTACCTCAAAGAGTTGCTCTGCCACTACCCCACAACTAACCACCTTACTTGGAGAGAAGCTGGAATTCGTTGATAACTTCAAATACCTTGGAGTCTGGATTGATAACAAGCTTGACTATTCTGTCCATATTGAGGAGCTACTAAAGAAACTGAGACAAAAGGCTTGGTTTATTTTTAGAATAAAGCACTACCTCAACAGAGACTCCAAAAGATTAATCCAGGCTTCATTCCTATCCCTCATTGACTATGCTGACTTTCTGTACGGACATTGTTCACTCCTCTTAAATAAACTGGACACCCTATACCACAGGTCCATCAGATTCATTACTGACCTCCCTTCAGCACCATCATTGCTCCCTTTATAAGGCAGTTAACTGGACATCATTACAACACAGAAGAAATAGGAATGCTGCAATTTGGATATTCAAAGCCTTATCAGGCAAGCTACCTACCTATATCTCAGACTGTTTTACTCAAATTACTTCTAGGCCATACAACCTAAGGATCAGCAAAATTATCATTCTTAAGGTCCCCAATGTCTGCACCCAGTTTGGGAGGGTTGCTATCAGCTACTCACTAGCAATTGTTTGAATTCACTCCAAAACCATGAAGCTAAATAACCTCCTACCCTTAATATCCTTCAAAGATTATTCACCACCCTATTCCCAGAACTCTGCAACTGCTTCCACAAGGCCTAAACCCGCCCTACCTATCCACCCCTTTCTTTTTCGTGTTCCTATATGCTGATAAACTCCCTGCTTCCAGTCCCAAGATTCACCCTAAAAATGCCTGCTAGGTCCTATAATCTACATATTACTCCTGATGTGTCCATTGCCTTCTGTCTCACAGATTAATAGTTTTAATGTGCCGTGTACATATGTATATTGTTATATATTAGCACTTATGTCATTGTATTACTGTTTATGTTACCACTGTCATTGTATTACTGTTTATGCTACCCTTGTCAATGTATTAACACTTGCACTTCTTGACCACTCAGGTCCATCTTGTAAATGAGCTATGCTCAAAGATGTTCGCCTGATTAAATAAAGATTTTGATTGATTGATTGATTGAAACTATCTCCCCCCGATTATATTTGCCCCATTATAGGATAACCCTCTCATCACAATAGAACATAAGGTACTTAAATGGCCCCTTTCATCTGCCAAAGGTATTCATATAGTAGAGCACCTTCTCCTTCCACGCACCAGGACACTACTCTTCTTTGAACAGATCCACAAGCAGTATGGGCTACCCCAGATGGATATTTGGAAGTTTTTACAGATTAGGAGTGCTTTAACCCCATTGCTAAAAGCACATACAGACCATTCCCCTTGGCATGACGTCTTTACCTCATCTAACTGCAGGAGTGGCCAAGGCCTGGTAAGCTTATTCTACAAGACCCTTGGGGATGCACAACCTGATACTACCTTATTGAGTAAAACGGCTTGGGAACATGAGCTGCAATACCCCATATCCCCTCAACTGTGGTCTATATGCCTTAGGAATGCTCAGGCTGCATATGTAGATGTTAGGAGTCAATTAATTCAATTGAAGATCCTGCTTAGATGGTATAGAACCCCATCTTTCCTCTATACCCTCAAAATAACCCCCTCTGATAATTGTTGGAGGTGTCAGACTTCCCCTGTCCATTTACTTCACATATTATGGACCTGCCAGAACTTACAAGCCTTTTGGATGCAGGTTCTGACTGACTGTTCCAGGATTATAGGCAAATCCATCTCTCCTGACAATCCATCTCTCATTCTAGGAGATACCACGGTTTTGCACCCACTATCCCCCCTTACCAGGGCATGGTTTCTAGTAGCTCTAATGGAAGCCAAGAGAGTCATCCTTGTGAGATGGAAGCAGCCAGTATCCCCTTCGCTAGTGTAGTGAAGAATGGCTGTAGCTCAGCTGACTGTCTTTGAGAGGCTTACTGCTGTGGCCCGGGGAGGCTTTAACAAGTATTACAAAAAATGGGATGCGCACTTAAACTCTCATATATGCTCGGTAACCCCTCCCCCACCACAAAACCCCCCCCATCTTTTAGTTAGGTTAGGGGATGGGCCCTGAGGCATATAAAGGGGTATGTCATTATGTTCCTACCACTGTCTGATACTATATCTTTCTCTCCTGTCTCTCTGTTGGATAGAGCTGAGTATTACACTTAGCCGATAGGCTGAAGTCAGCAGATTTTTAGGGCTGTACTTAGGAGATCATAACCAAGTAGATACACTAGGGAATAGAATGTACCATACCATCTCTGGAGGCTTTAGTATATCAATATTAAAAGGTATAGTGATCATAGAGACTGATGTGAACAACAATACTGCTTGTATATTAGTATAAGGCCTAAGCTTCTCAATTGCATATTAGATAAACTAGATATTTATTGGCGTATGAGCTAGGTAAGATGTGGAAGATTGTAGTAACTGTACTGACTGCTAGTCTGTAGTAACTTGGTCCTTTGGAATAGGGCATGAATATACATTTGAGGCCTTTGGATGGCTAAATGTACTTGGAAAAATAATAAAATATTATATGTTAAAAAAAATGGTAAAGGTGTGCCATCCACTTCTTGGAGAGTGGAAGTGTTACAAAGAGAGGTATAAGTAACACTGAGAGAATAAAAGTGTACTGGCCTGTGAGAACTGAAATCAGACAATGGAATACATGTTGTGTTAAAGCAATAACTTTGTCATAATCATTGTAACAGGTGTCTGACCACTGACAATAATGATATGCTGCCCCCAAATGCTACTGTTAATGAACTGAAGTTAAATGAGGGCTGGAAATCAAATGTTACAAGGGCACTGTTGTGTTTTATTCATTGTTGACTTAAACTAGCGGTTATTTTTAATAGCCATGGGTGCACTTGCAGTGAACACACACAGTACTGTGGTGCCAATAAAATGAATTCCTTGTACATTCATAAAACGTGTCCTTACTTATGTGTTTTTTTAATTGCACTTGATTAACCACACTGTTTGCTGATTTTTCTAGTGGAATGGCAGCAATCATGGGTCCTGGTTCCAAATACTTGACACAGAGGGCCTGATTCCAGAATGGGTTACGCATCTCACAAAGTGACTTGCACCAAACCCAATGGCACAAGTAGCACTTTGTGCCATGTGTTATGCTGACTGGTATTCCATAAGGCAGCCTGCAACATGGAGCAGGCTGTCTGCGCCAAAGGTGTGCTATGCCACTAGGTATGCCAAAAACCCGTGACATGGTGCAAGGGGGTTTAGGGGAGCAGTTAATCCTGATTCCAGGAGGGTGGCAGACAGAATAGCAAATGTGTTATTCCAAGATGGACCCTGGTGGACAGTGGTCTAAGTACAGTTAGACCATCTGTTAACCTATCTATTTGTACCCTATGTCCACCAGGGGTGCACCTCTGTGCCTTGTGTCCCAACAACTGTCTCTCCCACTGTTCCACATAGGCCCCCACCAATCCCACTGTGGCAGGGCAGCTCTCTGAGGCTGCTGGCACCCCACACCATCTCCAGGTACTGCCCATAAGTCAGTTTCCACATCAGTACATGACATGCCGCTATTGGCATGCATGCCAAGCACTCCATGGTAGTCCTGTGGCCCCCCTCCAGCTCTACGAGGCCATGCCATGGTGCCAGGGAGTGGGACATTTGGGGTGCTATGCCATGCGAGACCTGCACCCTGTCAGAGGGCAGTAATGCAGCTTGCAGCACCCTGTGTAGGTGTGCCCTTCCTATGGCACAACACTGGAGGTGCTGCAAGTTGCAGGACGTAGTCACTGGAGACCCTGCCTGTTCTAGAATCGGGTGCAGGATCCCCGGTGTAGTGGCATATGTTGCAACTCGCAAGTGCCAGCGAGTTGCGACATACATTTTGGAATTGGGCCCAGAATGTTTTGTTTTCTGTGTAATGACAGTTAGGGCTGTCTGTGCAAATACTTTTATTTGAATATTTGTTATACGGTTCCAAATTTTTTGTTAGTTGTGGGGGGGCTGGTGTGTTTAAAAAATGCCTCTTCCAGCTTCCTCCCTCCTGGACACCATCCTAGCTGTTTTTTAACATGATGATACCCCTTCCCTGTGTATTAAACATTACTGTAGCTGAAATTGTCTGACAGACACCAGCTGTCATTTAGTTCAGTTCCGCTTAATTCACCCACCCTAGCCCAAAGCCTCACATTACTGAAATCAAATGCCCCCCACCCCAATTTGCCAAGACTGATGAACTGGGTGTGGACTCGGGCCTGGTATACTTAAACTCCTGGCTAGCTGTTTTGGACCCCCACAAGCGTAGTGCAGACTTAGTCTTCACTTGCTGTTGCGCATTCATTTTGAGTCCCTAGTGTTGTGTACTGGCCACACTGCCTGTGGTGAGTAAGCAGGAGTCCTATGATCACATGAGATTGGACGAGTCAGTAGCATCAAAGTGACATTTGTCAAATGCCATTATGATGCTACTACCCCTCCTTCATGATCACGGACCTCACACTCACTGTATACTAGCAATATGAATGGCATACAGCTGTAGGGATGCAGATTGACCATGTGGCAGCAAGAGATGACTAAGTCCACACTACGGAGTGGCACGGGGGGCTGACTGAGTTTGGGGGGGTTGCTCAGTCATGATATACCTCAACTCCTGACCCAGGAGATGAAGTATATCATGCCCAGGCAACTCCCCCCACTCCCATTCATCAATATTGGCAAATGGGGGGGGGCATTTGATTTCAGTAATATAAGATGTTGGGCCGTGGTTAGGGAATTATGCTGAATTAAATTGACTGCCCTTGTGTTAGTGTTAGCTCCTAGTGTTGCTTTTTTTTTCTTAAATTGAAGCAGGTAAAGTGAGATTTAAAGTTAAAAACATCAAGGATAGTGGCCACTGGACTCCCAGGATGGGGAACATCTGAACAGGTTGTTTTTTAACAGCCCCAGCATGGCTGGTATTTAAGATGAGCAATATGTGTATGTTGGAGTATATGTTAGCTTCTAGTGTTCTACCAGTGCTCAGTACTGTTTTAATGTATGCTGGTTCATCTCAATTAATTTTACCATAAATTAAAAGTGAATGGGATTGACTCAGTTGCAATCTGTTTTCTGTTTTTGGCTTTTTGAGATTGCTGTAGATCCAGTAATGACACTGAACAAGAAAGAATTAGTTGTTTGCTTAATTGTTTTCCATACTTGCTGTCTTTCTGTGGCATAGAAAAATAGGAACGTATCAGTGTTGTAACACACAGTTTCAGTAGCAGGACCATCGCATTATGGTTCGCAAGGGTGACATACTCCAGAATGCATGTGATAGCTAGTTGCAAACTTATACTGTGCCTGGTTATTTCAGCAATAAGGTTCAAGTCTTATGGGCCATTGGAAATATTAGGTTCTCCCCAAAGTCAGAGATGTGGTGGCAGTGGTGAGGCACAAAGGTAAGCAGAGTTAATGTTTACCATGGAATAGAAGAATTTAAAGCTCTGCCTTCTTCCGGTAGATCTGGAACAGTACCATGGAATACATGAATTCAGAATTCTTCAGAGTACCACTGACATACACACACATATAGACACACAGGCCTCGGATGGACCCAGAACCTTTATTGTATATGCTCCCAGTTAAGGAGCATGGAGTTATCTGGCACTTGGCATAGACTGGTTAGCAAAATTAGAAAATATGTAATTGTTTACATTTTTTTCCTACTGTGCCATAAACCCACTGATAAAAAAAATGGTTAGCTCTGTAAATGGTACAGCTTCCCCCCACCGTGTCTGTGTGTTTCTGTGGGTGGGTATGCATGGGTATATGTGCGCTACAGCTACTCTTTCCAGTCATGCTACATTTTGACAGAACTGTTCAGGGCTTTTGGTAGAATTTTTGTTTGGGGGTCTGGGACTGGCTCTAAAAAGAGGAGGTCCACAGCCCATATGTGGTAGTCTCCGGAAAATGTTTGGGGGGGGTCCACATTCAGATACATGGAAACCATGGTCCCGCACCAGTACTGCTTGTACTGCAATATTCTGTAGCAGTAGGACATCGCAGCCCATTAGTTTCTATTGAGGTATTTTAAATTTCATTTTTTTAATGTTTCAGAGAGTGAATTCAAATAAATTATGACCAGTGCTCAACTAACAAGGAATTTGTTAGTTGAGCAGTGGCTGTAATTTGTTTGCAATCACCCTCTGAAACATAAAAAAAATGTAGTTTAAAGTGACCCAATAGAAACTAATGGAGCACACCCCCATGCACTAAAGAATATTACAGTACAAGCAGTGCTGGAGTCGGGGCACGGCTCTCTATAGTGACTCTTGGGGATTGGTGGCTCAGAATCTAGGGGATTTTCAAAATAAAATCATGAGTGACACGATGCACAAAATGTGCATAAAGGATGCGGGTACCCGTGTTCCTGTGAGCCCTGTTGTTACTGAACTTAGGTTTTACAGGCAGTTGATGAGTTATGTGTTGTATATCCCAGGCAAAGTCTTGGAAAGGTTTATTGAGTCAGAGGTCGAGACCAACCAGCTCAAACATTTTTTTTATTCTCCTACAGGCTTTTTTTAATGACAGACAACTGCCTCAGATCCAGTTACATTTTTGCAGCAATCTGAGCATCTGTTGTGTGCTATATACTCCTTGGTACTCCATTGCCCTTGAGTGATATGGCTGGGAAACAAAAAAGCAATACTTTTTTTTTCAAGAAAACAGTTCATGACAAAAATGAACTTATATATAATCCTGAAAACAAGAATCCGAATGAGAATCCACCATTGGTGGAAATCATTGAGTCATCCTTCAATTCATCACATGATTTGACTAATGATCAGGAAATTCAAACAAAAATGGACTGTCAGCAGCCTTCAGTTTGGACTGTGGAAAAGTGGCAGGAGAAACAGAAAGTTTATCCTTGAATTGGTTGCAGTAATGGTATGACTGGTTGCAATATCTGCTCAAGTGTTGGGGGGTCTTGGCACCTTTGAGAATATGCAGGGAGTTGGTATATCTGCTGAGTGGTGTTCGTTCAAGGTTTTTTTATTCAATGGATCAGATAGAGTAGCGAAACTGAAATACTTGTGGAAGAAAACTTTGCTGCACCAACAGTCAAAAGTGCATACTGCAGCAAAGAGAGTACATGACAAGTCACAGGAGTAAACTCATGAGAAACTGTGTGATAGTTTGAATGCATCACAACTTGAAACAACATGTGCTATTTTTTGATGAGCATATTACCTTGCTAAAAATGATAGGCTGCTCTCTGATCACTTCAGCTTGTTAAGGCTTCAGAAGACAAATGGAGTTGATATCGTAACTGGGTTGCATTCCAAATACAGTGCTACTAAGATAATTGACCAAGTTGCTTGTGAAATGCAAAAGAAAATTTGCCAGCACCTTGTAAGTAACAACTGCAAGATTTCAGTACTTACTGATGAATCAACCAGCTTGAGTAGCAAGTTGGTGCTTATTGTGTCTCTGAAGTGTGAAAGAGACAAAAAGAGGAGCCACATTTAATGTTCCTTGATATAATAGCTTTGCCAGATCAAACAGCTAGCACTGTACTGGAGCATCTATTGAAGTATTTAGACAAATACAGATGTATTGATCATTATGTGAAATAGAACCTGGTGGCATTTACAAGTGATGGGGCAAGTGTCATGCTAGGCCAAAGATCTTGTGTCACTCAAAGAATCCTAGAAAAATACCCTGACATTACTGTTTGGCACTGCTTGAATCACAGGCTGGAGTAAGCAGTAGGTGATGCTGCCTCAGAAACAAGTGGTATAAATCATTTCCAGTCATTTATGGATAAATTATATTTGTTATACAGTAGAGCTCCTCAAAATCAATGAGAACTTTCAGATTGTGCTGCACAACTACATCAGCAAATAATGAAAATTGTCTGTGTTCTTAGCACCAGGTAGGTTGCAAGTTCCTTTCTGACAGTTTCTGCTGTATGGTACAGTTATGATGCAGTTTGTGAACATTTTCAATCAGCATGAATGACTGAAATGGCACAATGGCAGATAGAAAAAACATATAATGAACTGCTGAGAAGGTTGTCATCTAAGCAGTTTTAGCTGTGAACTTGCCCTTCTCTCCGAGTGTCTTCAGAAGTAAGACATTACAATTGTTGAAGCAGACAAACTAATTTGATGCAGTATTAATTTCATAGCAGGTCTCAAGCAGTGACCTGGAACTAAAACTCTAAAAGCAGAAGTTGCAACCAGGAAGGGAAACTTTGGATCTGTTTCACTGACCGATAACTACAAAATCATTACCATCAACCATCAACAGTTCCTGACAAGCATAGGCAACAATTTAACATGTTGCATGTTCTCTACATTCTCATCATATGTATCACACACCCAACTTGTATCTGATGGTCAAAGAAATTATGAGACCCTGATTGAAGAGTTGAGCATTCTTGAGTGTGATTGGTGACCTGCCAAACTTTACCCAGGTTATGGTGACCCGCAAGTGATCTCTCTGTGCAGGAGATTTAAGCTATTAATGAGAGCCATTTTAAATGTGTACAGAGATTATGTAGATGCACTTGGTTGTTAGACCCCAAAGGAACTCTAACCATTGTGTAACTTCGCCAAATTAATTCCATGCAGTTTATCTGAATTTGAGCATGGATTCAGTCTAATGAATATAATAATTTCACCACTGTGCACAATGCTTCTGATTCACCACATACCTACTCTCATGTTTCTGAAACTTCATGGACCAGCACTCTCAGAATGGAACCCCAAACTGTGCATCACTACTTGGTTGTGCAACCACCACTCAGCTGATGACACACAAACATGAGTGGCAAAGTCAGACCCAAGCACAAGAGACCCCCTATAAATTTATTGTAGGACAGATTGAAGTGTACTTTTGGTGTGTTAATAGTCTGAGGTGCTTTCTCATTGATTGAAATTGGTATGTGCAGTGCTTCAGATAAGGAGAAGTCAACCCCTATGAACGATAAGAAAATCAGCACATATGCATCTTTTGTTTGACACATCATGTTGCATATCAAATATGGAAGAAAATCAGCACATATGCATCTTTTCGTTACATCACATTGCACATTGCATATGGCAGGAAAAAACATTCCTGTGATACACTACTGCTCTGCCTACAATTCAGAATAAAGCCACTTGAGTGGCAGACTGTCAGGGACAGGGCATGGCAAATAGTGTAAGAGAGGAGGAACCAGTAGATTGTATTGACACACTTGGAGCAGATATTTCATAAGTGATGATGAGTCCATACTTTAGAAAAGCTAGTTGTTGCATCTGAAGACTTGATGAGATTGTAACCATTGATTTTATCTGCACCTTGTTGTACTCATCTCAGATCCCTCAACATTTCCATCAGGACTTTTAAATGTATCCTCAAAGTCTGAGTCAAACTCTTCAGACATTACAGGAGTAGTAAAGCCAAAATGTCCCAAAACATATGTTGAGCAGAGAGTTTTCATTTATGTGGGGAGACTTGGGGCCTGATCTCAGATGCCAGCAGGGAAGGGGAATTCACATTATATTTATTTCACAGGTGACTTCAGATCGGGGAGGGAGGTCACTGAACCACCAATAAGCAGGATATACAGTATTGTAATATTTATGGGGTTATCGGGTATGGGGCTGGGGGGGGCCACTGAATCACCAATGTACAGTGAATTTATTACATGTATGATAACACTATACTTATGCAGTTATTGAAGTGTGTTTAGACCAAAATGGATTTAATGATCAGTATTTTAAATAAAACCTTGTGGCATTTACAGGTGACAGGAGAGTGTCATGCTGGGCAGAAGATCCAGTGTAGATCAAAGAATCCTTGAAAAATACCCTTACATTATTGTCTCACACTCCTTGAATCACAGGCTAGAGTTAGCAGTAGGTGATGCTGCATCAGAAATAAGTTGTTGGGTCCTTTTTCTGCTGTCAGTTTCTCATTTTATTTCTTTAGTCTGCTGACTTTGAAAAAATTCATAATAGTAGACAAAGGGAAGGACACACTATGACTATACACACACAAATCAGTACAATCTGCACAACATATGTCTGTGTGAATTATAAGGTTGCTACTCCTTTAAAGTCTAAGTTTCTCAACATTCTATATGCTCACCTTTGTGCTAAGAAGATCGGGAAGTATAAGTTTTACCACCATACAAGGGGCTTTGCAAATTTGGGCTGACACTGCATGAAGTTGTGCCCAATAGAAAAGGGTAAGAAAACAGTGAAAATAGCACATAAAGTATTCAACCAACATTACAAAAAAGACAGTAGGCAGATTTGAGTGTTTTTATGAAAGAATAATGGTGCAGACAGACTTTCGAGATCCAGATCACCAGTAGAACTTAAAAGATAAAAAAGAGGCAGATGAAAGAAAGAGATGGGGAAAACAGAGAGACTACTTTGGTGACAGAAAGAGATGAAGAAAACAGAGAGACCAGTTTGGTGACAGAAATACAAAAAGAACACAGAAAGACAGATAAAGTATACAAAGGCAAAGGAAATTACATAAAACCACATGTCAGAAAAACAAAAAAGAGAACTTCTCAAATGCTGACTCACCCAAAAAGATTGAATATTCATGAACAGAGAGACTAGTTTGATGACAGAAAGAGATGAAGAAAGAGAGACCAGTTTTGTGAAAGAAATGTTAAAGAACATAAAAAGACAGATACAAGATACAGAGGTAAAGGAAATGACAGACCACAGAATAGAAAAGCAAAAAAAGAGAACTTTGCAAAAGCTGAACAACCAAAAAAGATTGAAAATTCATGAATAGAGAGACTAGTTTGGTGACAGAAAGAGATGAAGAAAAAAGAGAGACCAGTTTGGCAACTGAAAGAGACAAAGAAAACAGAGAGAGACCAGTTTGGTGAAAGAAATGCTAAAAGAACACAGAAAGACAGATACAGTATATGGAGGCAAAGGAAATGACACAAGACCACATGATAGAAAAGCAAAAAAAGAGAACTTCACAAAAGCTGACCACCCCCCCATCAAAAAAAAAATTATATTCAGGAACAAAGCTAATCAAAGATGCAGGGAATAAAAAAGACAATTACCGTGAAGGACAGACCATGAAGACAGTCAAGTGAGACAGGTAAGAATAAAAATGCGATAAAATCTCTTATTAGTGACATAGTTGCTGACGTACTATGCCTTCTGTTCATCCCCTTCCCCCAACAAAGGATGTTGGATAGGCAACACACGTTTAGCCAAAGCAGACACATTTCATGGCTTAATGAAATTGTATTTGGGGTGGCTAGTGTGGTCAAGTGGTTATTGTAAAGTGCTGTGTGTGTGTGTTTGCAGGAGGGAATATGGGGTTGGGAGTGGACTATGGACCTATCGACAGACAAGGACTAGTACTTTTCAGGTAACAGTTGCAGTGCCTGAGTTAAAATTTTGTGAGCGAGTGTGTGTCAGTGTGTGTGTTTGTGTATGGTTGTGGTGTGTGTGTGTCTATGTGTATGTATGTGTGTGTTATGGTCAGACTCAAGACACAGAAGCAAACATGCTTGTGGTTATATTTTTTATTGTTTACACACAAAAAAATTTATTACAGTAAGTACTATTAACTATAATGATTTTGTCAGTTGTATACACAGAAACTGTGTTTTACTCACCTTGCTGCAAAAAATGGGGAGTACAGTACTCGCACTCTTTATAGTTTTACTACTACCACTACCACTGGATATGTGGCTTGATGATATTCTTATGTCTTGGTCCCAGATATATAAAAGGGCATTTTATCATTAATTGAATGCTATACTGAACTTGCATGTGCTGTACAATGACACCTCGAGATAAGTAATGCTTGTCTGAGAGTAATTAAACAGCATCAATTTCAAATGATCAGGCTGAAGATTAGTTGATCTGTATTGGATTGGGGGCACCAACCCAGTACAGATCATCTAATATTGGTGGGGAGGACAAGTCTTTTGTGCAACTGCCAAGGTAACAAGTGTAATGCTTGCTGCAGACAGCTGACGGAACTTGAAAAGTAGTATAGTTGGGTGCATGAAAGGTGACAGGAGTGATATTTTCAGCTTCAGTTTTGCCAGTTTTTAAAAAAACAAAATAAACAGGCAGTTATTTTGATACTGATATAGGTTGTTTGTAAAAAGTCAAAGAAGGCTTTAAAAGCAGTCAAATAGTGTCAAAATGACCATCAAAATGCACCAGAATGCATCTAAAACCTCATAGCTTCTGGGGGCCTAGGCTGCTATGACTGTTTTGGGGAGAACATGCTTTGTACAGAGTGGAGACCCCACACCTACATTAGTCAATTTGTACTGGTTTGACGGTGGGGGAGTATTCAGTACAACTACCAAGGTAACGTGTAATGCCCACTGCAGTGACAGCTGACTAAACTTGAGAAGTGGGATATAGTTTGGTGTTTGAAAGATAACAGCAGTGGTATTTTCAGCTTCAATTTTTCCAATTTTATTTGAATAAAATGAAAAAAAAAGTTATTATGATACTGATATTGGTTGTTTGTAACAAATCAGAGAAGACTTTAAAACCAGCCAAATAGTGTCAAACTAGCCCTCAAAATGCACCAGAAGGCATCTAAAAACCTCATAGCTTCTGGGGATCTAGGTGGACCTCAGACCCTCGGCCTACAGGGATTGGAGTAGAACATGGTTTGTAGAGACTCTGCACTTCTTATTTTAACAGTACACCACTGGTGTTACACCCCAGTTGCCACTCTTCAGACTATTTTGCCAGTTTTTCCTGATCCCTTTTCAGTCTGCTCACCCCATCTGGATCATCTTCTCTGTTGCAGATCTTGGTGTTATCTGCAAATAGGCAAACCTTACCCTCCAGTCCACCTGTGATGTCACTGATGAAGATATTGAAGAGGGCTGGCCCCAGAACTGATCCCTGAGGTACCCCACTTGTTACTTGCATCTTTTCTGACTGTATACCGTTTACCACAACTCTCTGTTTATGCCAGCCAACCAGTTTGCCACCCAGTTGACCAACTTCTGACCCACCCCGAGCCTACCTAGCTTTTTAATCAATCTTCTGTTTGGAACAGTATCGAAAGCTTTGCTGAAGTCAAGGTAGGCAACATCAACTGTACCCCATTGGTCCACCACTCTGGTTACCCAGTCAAAGAAGTCTATGAAATTAGTTTGACAGGACCTTCCTATTGTAAACCCATGCTGTCTTAGATCTTGTGCTCCAATGGATTCCAGGTGTTGCACTATCCTTTCCTTAAGGAGTGCCTCCATAATCTTGCCCACTACTGAGGTAAGACTGACTGGTTTGTAGCTCCTTGCCCTCTCCCTGCTTCCATACTTGTTATGTGGGATCACATGAGCCCTTCTCCAGCCTTCTGGGACCTTTTCTGTGCTCAGAGAGTCACTAAACAGTTCTGATAATGGCTATGCTAGTTTCATCCTTAGCTCCTTTAGTACCCTGGGATGTATGCCATCTGGTCCCATTGCCTTGTCAACCCTGAGCTTAGCAAGCTCTTGTAGGACCCTTTCTTTTGTGAAGGGACTTGTGCACACCTCCCTCCCCCCGTGTCCATGATGCTAAGCTGTGGGCCCTGCCCTACCTTCTCCTCCATAAATACTGAGCAGGAGAATCTATTTAGGATATATACTTTTCCTTGGTCCTCCTCCACACACTCCCCCTTATCCCCTTTGATCTTAGCAATATGCCTTCTGGACATTCTCCTTTCATTAATGTATATATATAGCAAGTCTTGTCCCCTTCTTTTATTGTTCGTACTAGTGTTTCCTCAGTTTGGGCCTTTGCCTGCCTTACTGCCTTCCCTGCTTCCCTTAGGGAAGTTTGGTATGCCTCCCTATCTTTGTCCCACTGCATTCCCTTATATTTCCTGAAGGACAAACTTTTGGCTCTGACCTTTTCTGCTACTGTTTTTGAGAGCCAAAGTGGTTTCCTGCTTCTTTTACTTTTGTTTTTCTCCCTAACACCATGGGATGTTGCTCCAAGTATTGCATCCTTAATGCTTGTCCACTTTGCATGTACCCTTCACCTGTATTTCTTCTTGCCAAGGCTAGCTTAACTCTGTTGGCCATCTTATCAAAGTCAGCTCCTCTGAAGTCCCATATTTTTGCCTTGGAATGGGATAATTTAGTTCTAGTGGCTAAATTGAACCATACCATGTGATGGTCATTGGCCCCCAGGTGACCTTCTACCTAGAGATCTGTGATCCTTTCCCCAATAGTAATGCTAGATGCAGGATAGCCCTGTCTCTTGTGGGTTGTTGTGCCAATTGTTTGAGGCTCTCCCTCAGCAGGTAATCCACTAGGTGCCTAGTTCTGGCAGATGATACGGCTGGTATTAATCATTCTGTATCTGACATGTTAAAGTCTCCCATTATCAGAACCTCCCCTTTAACTGTCATGTTTTGAATATCTTCTTACAGTAATGTGTCTATATCCTCCCCCTGGTCTGGAGGCCTGTAGACAACCTCGGTTCGTATGGCCTTCCCATTTCCTGTTTCCAGGGCGACCCACAGTTCTTCTGGCTCCTTATGTGTATTCTGAATTTCTGTAGCTTTGATATTTTCATTGACATAAAGGGTGACTCCACCCCCCTTTATCACCTCTGTCTCTTTTAAGCAGTACATAGCCAGGTACAGAAGTCTCCCAAGTGTGGTTACTGTTGAACCATGTCTCGCTACTGGCTACTATGTCTCGTTTATTCCCTGTCATTGTTGCCTCCAGATCTGGGATCCTGTTTCCCAGACTGTGGACATTTGGGTACATGATTTTCCATTGGCCAGATTTTGGTGCGTTAGTTATGTGGTGAGGTCCGGCTTTTCCCCTCTGCATCGTATGGGGAGCCAGACCATTTTCCTTACCTGGTAATGCAAATGAACTACAAACATGCTGAACTCCTGTTTGATCACTAGGTGAGGGGGGGAGGGGTGATCTTTCTATGCAATGTATCTGGTGCTGCACCCTTCTTCACATTTGCTAGTTTAAATATTCTGCAAAGATATCAAACTTCTGCCCCCAATGCACTGACTCCCTCCTTAGTCAGATGCAGTCCATCGAATTTAAAGAACTTTCGCTCCTAAAACTGTTGCCAGTTACCCACAAATTTGTATCCTTTTTCCTGGCACCAGCCCTTGAGCAACATGTTTGCTTACCTTTTGTCTACTATTACTGTCTCTGAAATTCTGCCAGTTTGAAAAAAGGTGACAGCAGGCAGAAGATCAAAGGAAGGGGACATCTCCAAGCTAAACACCTGGCTGTAGGACTGGTGCCAGGAAAAAGGTCACCACTTTATTGGAAAATGGCAGGACTTCTGGAAATGGGAGTTAACTCGACTTGGTTAACTTGGTATATATAGACAAAGTAGGCTAAAGAACCATTAAATTGTCTCCCACCCATAGTGGGTTTATTTGTTGACAGTCTTGTATAATAAATGTTCATCTAACCTTTTAAATATATTTAACGATGAAGACTCCACTATATTCACAGGAAGATTATTCCAGATTATTGGAGTACGTATATTATAAAAATATTGATGCCTAGTGGTTCTTGCCCTATGTATAAATATTTGTTTATCATGTGATCTTAAATTAACTTGCTTCTGAATCCTTATTATATTACATTGTACCATTAATGCCTTGTCTTTCAAAATTTGATACAATAGGAGTTCTTGAAATTCAGTGGCCTACACCTCTCAAAGGAGGGGACCCAAGTGCTTGGGCAAACACTCGACATTCACATCAACCAGTTAAACTAGTGGACTGGGGGTGGCACAGGCACCCCTAGCACAAAAAGGGTTGCTTAATGCCCCTCCTCCATCACCAGCTAGTTCAACACAAGGATGCACCAATCATACTCAGACCAAACATCGCACCATACTCAGACCAAGCATTTCAACAAAATTACACAACCAAAATATATAAAAAATGCAAATGACCAAAACAGAAGGGGATGAAAGGCAATGTGTGTCAATGCTCATAGTCTGCCAAATAAAATCCCTGATCTCACAGCTGTAATGGCAGATGCACAATTAGACTGGCTCACTTCTACAGAAACATGGTTCACTGGGAGCCACTCCTGGGATGTCACAATCCCAGGCTATGCATTATTCCGGAAAGATCATGAGGGAAAGAAGGGGAGTGGTACTGTTTGTTACAGAAGACATATGCACAACAGAAATCTGGGGAAAACACAGTAAAGCAGAGGCCCTTAGGGTTAGACTAGGAGACAGGGACAAAGCCCCTATCTGGGTAGGAGTCATATACAGACCCCCATCCCAGAAGGCTGACGTAGACAAGGAGCTCTTAGAAACCATCTCAATGATGATGGACAGAGGTGAGTTGTTGCTTGTGGGGGACTTCAATTCACTGGATGTAGATTGGTCCTCATACACAGCATTCTCAGACTGGAGCAAAGAGTCCCTTTTTACACTAAGGGGAGCAGGTTTGAAGCAACTGGTGAACTCACCCACCAGAGACAAAGCAATATTGGATCTAGTGATAACAAATAGCACAAGGATCCCAGAAGCAGAGGTGGGAGCCAATCTAGGGACCAGTGATCACAGTTCAATCTGGTTTATTGTGAACAATATGAAGGAAAATAATCACACCAAAATCAAGGTACTAGATTTCAGAAAAGCCAGCTTCCCCAAAATAAGAACTATGGCTGCATCCATACTAGAAGAAGGAATAACAGGAGATGTAGAGGACTGCTGGAAGACTCTGAAAGCTGCTCTGCACTGTATGCACTAAGAAGATCAGCAAGTCCAAAGCAAGGAAAAGACCTCTCTGGTGCTCTCACAAAGTAGCATCCAAAATTAAAGAGAAAATAAGGCTTTTACATAATTCAAGCAAACAAAACATGAAGTAGACATGGAAGAATATGAGAGCAAATTAAAGGAGGTGGGGAAAGCTACTAGAAGGGTAAAAGCACATATGGAAGAGAAAATAGCACAGGGTGTTAAGGAGGGAGATAAAACCTTCAATAGATACATAGGAGGAAAAAAGAAAAACTAAAGGAGGAATAGTCCGACTAGCAACCAAGGAAGGTAAGATGGCAGAGTGTGACAAGGACAATGCAGAAGTGCTAAATGAGTTTATTTGCTCTGTCTTCACCATAGAAGACAGTGGCAAAGGTTCTACACTGAGCAGGACATAGGAAGATACACAGGGAGCAGAAACTAACCCCTTCACAAGGAAGAGGGTCCTAAAAGAGCTTAATAAACTGAAAGTGGAAAAAGCCATGGGACCGGAAGGCATATACCCTAGGATATTGAAGGATCTCAGAGAGAAACTGGCCACACCACTGACTGAGCTCTTCAACCAGTCACTAGACAGTAGGAAAATACCTCAGGATTGGAAACAGGCAACCACTGTGCCCTTACACAAGAGCAGAAACAAGGAAGAGGCAGGAAATTACCTCCCTGTCAGTTTGACCTCAGTTGTGGGGAAAATGATGGCATCACTACTGAAAGAGAAGATAGTCGTGTTCCTAAGAGATACTGGAAAAATGGACAAGAATCAACATGGCTTCACAGCAGGATGCTCTTGTCAAACCAACTTGATCGGCTTCTTTGACTGGGTTACCAGAACATTGGATCAGGGAGGGGCGGTGGACATTGTATACCTTGATTTCAGCAAGGCCTTTGACACTGTCCCTCACAGAATGCTAACCAACAAGCTGGAACATATGGGAGTTGGCCAGAAGATGGTCAGCTGGATCAGTAACTGGCTGAATAATAGGACCCAGAGAGTGCTAGTCAATGGATCATTGTCAAGGGAGGGGAAGGTGACCAGTGGTATCCTGCAGGAATTGGTACTGGGTCTGATCTTATTTAACATATTTATAGTAGACATAATGAATGGACTAACAGGGAAGGTTTACCTGTTCACAGATGAAACAAAACTCTGCAACAGAGTGGACATAAGGGAAGGAGCAGGCAAACTGAAAGCTGACCTTAGAAGGCTAGAGGACTGGTCAAGGGACTGGCAGTTACAATTTAATGCCAAAAAGAGTAAGGTAATGCATGTGGAAAAGTGGAACCCTGGAAAAAAGTACACACTAGGAGGACATCAACTTGAGGAGACACAAATGGAGCGAGATCTCAGCACAATCTTCACTTACAAATTAAAGATAGGAAAACAGTGTGAGAAAGCAGCACAGAAAGTGGGTGGCATCCTCTGATGCACAGTATAAGTAGAGGTATTTCTAGTAGAAAGAGGCAGGTTATCATGCCCCTCTACAACGCCTTTGTGAGGCCACACTTGGAGTACTGAGTTCAATTCTGGAGACATCACCTCAAGAAGGACATTGACCATTTGAAAACGGTGCAGAGAAGGGCTACTAAGATGGTGCATGGACTGCATTACAGGTCATATGAAGCAAGACTTAGACAGCTGAACCTATACTCCCTTGAGCAGAGAAGAAACAGAGGGGACATGATTGAAACATTTATGTACATGAGGGGATTTAATGCAGCTCAGACAAGCAATCTATTTCAACAGAACATGCAAGCACACATGAGAGGACATGATATGAGACTGGTAGGAAGAAAGTTCAAAAGCAACCTTCAGAAGTACTTCTTCACAGAGAGAGTGCCAGACCTGTGGAACCGCCTGCCCCAGGAGATGGCAGCACAAAAAACAATCATGGAGTTCAAACTCCTATTTGACAGACATAAAGGACAATTTAGGGCAAAGGCTGCAAAGGGAGGGTGGTAGTTTCTAGGGCAGACCAGATAGATCGCATAGTCCCCATCTGCCACCGCTTTTCTCATGTTCTTATGTTTAGCTCTCCTATCTCTCCTTCTCTGATGTTCCATCCATCTGCCCCCTCTCCCAGACTGGCAGGACATCAGAGAAGCAGATGCCAGATGAAACGGTTGACAGTTTGCCTCCCAGCATGATCAGGTGTTCCTTGGTCTCCACAACTGACCAGCTGGCTAGATCGTTAGTTCCTATGTGTACCAGGACATCAATGTTTTCTCCTGATTCCTACATGATCTTAGCAATGTGGTCAGTGTCTCTCCATGCTGATGTACCTGGGAGACATCTGACTATTACCCCTGGCCTGAGGTAGGTATCAACTCCCTGAATCATGAAGTCTCCTATGATCAGAAGTGTTTTGGATTTCCTTTTTTGTTTTGGCCCCTGTGATGGGCAAGTTTTGTAGCACTAGTTCCTGTGCTGCAGTGTCCTGCTCTGCAGTGTCCTCTGCCCCCTTGTTTGATTTCAGAGATAGAGGCAGATACCTGTTTGTAGTTTTCATATGGTTTGTGGAGGTGAGATACTGGTGAGCATTGAGTGATGGGGTACCTGATTTGCCCCTCATAACCAACTGCCAACCTCCCAGACCAACTACCCTCTGCGGTTTAGGAGCTTCAGTTGGATGTTGGGGAAATGGCAGGTGGTTCTTGTAATACATTTCCTCCTAAATGTGTGATTTGAGGCATGCAATCTCTGCCCATGATGCCCGGAGCTAAGTCCTTAGATCTCCGATGGTCCAGCATGTAGGGCAGTGTCCTCAATCCCATATAACTGCCCTTTTGAAAAATTTCCCACAGTACCTGAAGTTAATAATTTCCATGCTAGTTGAGTTGCCGAGTTTATAACTTGGTCTGAGTAATTAGGAGGAAAATGAAAGCAAATGTGTCATTTTTTTTAATTTTTTTTGTTTGTTTTGTTTGTTTTTGTATTACTTTTTATAACAAGTTACATTAATTGTGCCCCTTTAAGTGAAATCACTGTGTGGATACCCCTCCAATCCTCCCCTTCTTACTTTGCTAAAGGAAATGTCATGACTGTGCTACTCTATTAAAGGAGTGTAGCATGGGGTGGTTGGGAATGGGGTGAGTGGTTGGGCCCTTCCCCTGCCAAAAAAAGAAGAACCACAGATAAAAGAAGCAAGGAGGTAACAGCAGAAACAATCAACCAACAACAAATGAAGATGCTATCCCACAGTCTGTATCCCATAGGTGTTCCTGTAATTAGTCCTGAAAGCTTAGCCCAATGATAGACAAAACTGTAAAACCTGTCAGCACACAAAAGTAAAACCTGTAAGCACCAACTGTAACAATTTAATAGAAGATACACCCTGCAAAAAAACTGCTACAGAAAAAAATAAAGCAGCAATCTGTAAGCACAAAACGTAACAAAACCTGGAAGCACAACCTTCACAACAATTTAACAGAAAATATGCCTTGCAAAAAAAATCTTAAAACAGAGAAAAATAAAGCAGTAATCTGTAAGCACAACACAGTATCAACCTGCAAGTACACCATGTAACAATTTAGCAGAACATATACTCTGCAAAAAAAATCTCAATCAGAGAAAAAATAAAGCAGTAAACTGTAACACCTGAAGGTACAACATAGTAACAAAAACCTGTAGGCCCAATCTTGAAAAATTCCACAGAAAATATACTCTTCAAAAAAAAATTAAGCAGAGAAAGTAAAGCAGTAATCTGTAAGCACAAAACAGTAACAAATCAATTGGCACACCCTGTAACAATGTAGCAGAAAGCATACCCTGCAAAAACAATTTGAATTAAAGAAAAAATAAAGCAGTAATATGTAAGCAAAAAACAGTCACAAAAGAAAATAGCAGCACACAGTAAATCTGCTTAACCAAAAGAAGCCTTAATTATTCTCCTTGCTCTGATAATGTTGTTCCTTGCTCTATCTTCACAAGCAAACCTAGAAGAAAAGAGCTCAGGTGAAGTGATGTGCCTTTGCCAGCAAACCATGTCTTCCACATAGGCATAGGCTTCCTAGCCAGCAGAGTGCCATATGGATAGGCAAATTGATGGAAGAGTTAATGCAAAAAGGAAAAAAAGGAAATAGAAGGGAAGATGGTGTGAAGCAGAAAGCATGACAACATCATACTACTAGGCAGTGTGCTTTACCGTTTTTTGGGGGGCTGTTTCATGGAAGGGTTGATGGCTACCCTATAACATATGGATACAAGGGACAGCTTCAGTTAGTCAATTGGGCTGATGGGCAGGATGTCCCTTTCCAGGTGGCTGCCCCGGGATGGGGGCCTGAACAGGAATAGTCCTGGGAGGTGTAGAGAGAGAGTGCTGAAGATTTTGGCAACTGGGGGGGAGTATGATGCAGGGGTACGGTCTATTTTGTTCCCCCCATTTTTCTCAAGCATCTTTAGACATAATGGCACCAAAGAAACAGACAACTCCAGTCTCCAGCGCTAAGCTTCATTCGGAGGTGGTGGCATTGATGGGGAAAATGACTGAGCTCATCAACAAAGCGTAGAAGAGGGAGGCGGAGGAGGAAGGGGAGAAAAAGCAGAAGCAGCCATCTGGGCCATGGGGCAGAGGGGCTGAAGGGAAGCACCCAAGGGGGGAAGCCCAGGACCCAGAACTTGTCCCCCTTCCTGAGCCCACACCGGGACCACTGGACAAGATACTGGAGTGGGTATGGACGCAGGTGCCCCCTTGGGGGAGAGCAGCCTTAAGGACTACTTGGAGGGCCTACTGGGGGATATGGGGTACAAAGGACTGGACACCATGGAAAAAATGCTGGAGGACCTAAAGAAGGACAAAAGAGCCAAGGGATTGTAGGGGGGCAGGGCAAGGGATGGAGAGGGGAAGAAACTGTATGATGCCCCCCAGGTTTTTCACTAGGTGATCACATCCCAGTCTCCCTTAAGGAGAAAATATGGTAGGGAGAATACGGGTACATATTTGGTTTGTTGGACAAAATGTACGAACAGAAAAAGTCTGTGGGAAAGTAGGAAATGGCAGTTGCTCTGACTGAATTTGGACACATGGCAGGTGGGTTTCTTGGTATATAGTGTCGTTTTTCTGGAAAAGCAGCCAGAGTTGGCTATTCCACTCCTAACTTACACAGCTATCATTAGGGATGCTTATAAGGCTCAGAAGGGCTATTGGTGGTTAGAATATGATGAAACTTTTCAGCAGCGGATGGCAGCAAGAAGAGATCTGTGGTGGGACTGCAAACATTCGGAGCTATGGTCAGAACCCTGTCCAGCCAGACAAGGGGATAGGGGATCAGAATTAAGACGACTGTAGGACATGAGGTGGCGAAGGCATTTTGGGCATATAACATGTCATCCTGCACATGGCCTAGCTGCAAATGTAGGCATTTCTGCTCCAAGTTTGGAGGGCAGCACCCGGTTTTGAAGTGCATGGGGAACTTTGAACAATCCAGTGACCAAAATAACCAGGAGCAGACCTTTTGGAGAGGACAAGGGGGAAGGGGGACACAAACGGGTTTGGGGGCAGAGGAAGGAGCACGGGAAACAGAGGGGGATACAGTTCCAACTATGGATGGAATTGAAGGACAGGAGGGCATAGGGTGGAGGTGGGGTTTTTGCCTAGCAAAAACCCCCATTAAAGCAGACATGGTAGAGCTATGGAAAGCAAGTTATCCTAACATGGAGAAGGGGGTAATGTTGTGGGAGGGTTTTAAAAGAGGTTTTCCATTAGTTTTTCAGGGTATTAGGAGGGAGGGCTAGGTCCAAGAACTTGGCCTTGGTAAGGGGGAAAGAGGACATGGTTCACAAAAAGATCACAAAAGAGAAAGCTGTGAGCAGAGTGGAGGACACTTTCAAGGACCCCCCACGCACAGAGTTTCAGGCCTCCCCTTTAGGAATAGTTCCCAAGAAACAGCCAGGGGAATACCACTTGATTCACCACCTGCCGTACCCGGAGGGCTCATCTGTCAATGAGGACATCCCAGAAGAGTGCAGTGCAGTGTCCTATGCCTCAATGGACATGGCAGTGATTCTAATCAGGGCAGTCCTGGGGGCATGGTTGGTGAAAACGGATGTCAAATCCACCTTTCTGCTCCTGCCAGTACAGCTAGAGTATTGGGACCTACTGGGTTTCCAGTTCAATGGTGGTTTCTGTTTTGACAATGCCATGCTGGCAGGCTGTTCAGTGGCTTGCTCCCCTTTTGAAGCTTTCAGCTCGTGGGTGCAGTGGGTTTTTGGACACAGGTATGGTCACAGGCACATAGTACACTACCTGGATGATTTTGTATTGATCTGGGAGTCAAAGGGGGAAGTGGAGTGGATGCTGTGGGATTTTAAGGACATGTGTCGGACAATCAGCATTCCCCTAGCAGAAGGGGAGATGGAAGGTCTGTCCAGGGTGCTTGAGTTTTTGGGTATAGAGGTGGACACAGTAAAGGAATGTTTTTCGTTACCATAGGGCAAAGTTCAGTGGCTGAAGGGCTTGTTGGAACAGGTGATGGGGAGGTGGAGGGTGCCACTGGTAATAGTGCCTCAAGTGCTGGGGCACCTGAACTTTGCCTGTAAAGCCATAGGTCAGGGGCGAGTTTTCATTAGGTGGCTGGGGCGCGCCACATAAAAAGCAAAATTGCCAAACCATTAGGTAGATATTTCCAAAGGAATAAAGTAGGACCTTCTGGTCTAGAATAGGTTTCTGGTGGAGTATAATGGGATTACCTTCTGGCAGGAAGAGTGGGTGGACTGCGCAGACCTTGAGTTGCACACAGACATGTCAGGGGCTCTGGGCTTGAGGGCCTATTATGGGGGCAAGTGGATGTCTGAGACTTGGCCAGACAGCTGGAGGGTGGCAGGACTGCTAAATGATATCATCTTGTTCGAGATCTTCCCCATATGGGTAGCTTTGGAGGTATGGGGGAGGGGATGTGAAAGAAGAGAGTACTGTTTTGGTGTGACAACAAGAGGGTGGTGGAGGTGATTAACAGATGGAAAGGGTACACTGAAACAGTCACAAAAATCTTGAGGTGGCTGGTACTGCTGGGGCTCGAGTTGAACCTCACTTTCAAAGCCAGGCATGTGGAGGGGGTTAAAAATTAAATTTCTAATAGCCTTTCCTGTCTTCAGTTGGGCAGGTTCAGGTGGTTGGCCCCACTGGTGGAGGCAGCAAAAATTATGGTGCCAGATTATCTATGGGAAATTGGGTGGCAAGACCCCGAATATTGTACTGGGACTAATGGTCAGCCAACACTCTGAAAGCATACGAAGGCACATGGGAAGACTTCCAGGAGTTTCAGTTACAGCAGGGCATGGTGGTCAGCTTGCCTGTCACAGAGGAACAGGTAATGTGTTTAATGGTGGATAGGTGGAGAAAAAGGGATAGCCCACTCAACCATGGCAGTGCAACTCATGGGGATAGGATGGGCCTGTGGGTCTAGGGGGTGGCCTGAGCACAGCAGAACCAAGAAGATAAGGCATATGCTGCTGGGTTGGCAAAAAGGGCAAGGCCCACAGGTGGATGTCCGTAAACCATAATGCCCGGCATCGTGGCCAAAGTGCTGATGGCACTAGGGACAATATGCTTTTAAGCTAACAAAGCCTGCCTACATTGGACGTTGTTCACTCTGATGTTCAAAGGGGCTTTCCAGGTAGGAGAGGTGGTGGCTAAGAACAAGGGGGATTCAGGTGGGGGCCTACAAGATGGGGATGTTGGATTCATTAAGGACAGTTTTATTATCTGGCTATGGTGATTAAAGACTGACCAGATGGGAAGAGGGATCGAGGTTCAAACTGGTAGGGAACTGGAGGGACATGCCTGTGCGGTACGGGCCAAGAAGCATTACAGTTGCATCTGGCCATCCAGCTTGCACACTTGATTTCAACATGGCAATGGGGGAGTAGTGACATGCTACCTGGTAGGGAGAGTCCTAAAAAAAGACTATGAGATTTCTAGGGCAGGACCTGGATCAGTTTGCCACCCACTCTTTCAGGATAGTGGCAGTCTTTAGCATGGCCCTATAAGGTGGGTCAAAGGATGAGATTAAGAGCATGACAATTGGAACTCAGCCTGTTACAAGCACTATGTCAGAACATAAATAATCAATCTTGTTTTTCCTTATCTCAGCAGATGGCCACAAGAGGAAGAAGATGTGGATTATGGGACACTCTTTTCTGTACTGAACAGAAAGATACACTGTGACCACCCATGGAGGGAGGCAGTTGAGGAGGGGACTCAACCTGGCACAGGTTCGATGGAGAGGGGTACAGGGCATGCACTGGGGCCAACTGCTTCCGCTGGTTGAAGAGCTGAAACTCAGTTGGGAGAGGCCAGCTATTTATTTAACTATTTTTTGATTACTGGGTAAGTGCACTAGACAAGAGTATTGCCTATATTCTGGCATGACCAGTAATATAATAGTTATACATCTGGGCGGGAACGATCTGGGGGAGATGCCTTGGGGAGCTTTGTTTCAGGCCATTAAGAAAGACTTGGAGATGATAAAGAGCTGGTGGCCACAGGTGGAAGTGATCTGGTCAGACATCATATCCTGAAGGGTATGGAGACACGGCATAAGCATTGGGGCAATAGAAAGGGCCAGAAAACATTTGATCCAGAGGGTGGCTGGGATACTGGCAGAGATGGGGGGACTAACATTCTGCACAAAGAGATAGCTTTCAAAATTCCCGGGTATTACAGAAGTGATGGGGTACACCTGTCGGAGGTGGGCATGGCATTCTTCTTGCTGCCCTTTGAGGAGCTGGTGGACAAAAGGCTGCTAGGTATGTAGGTGGCCCCACAAGGGGGGGGAAGCTCACCTTCCAACACAAGCTGGAGGTAGGGCTAATTGAGAAGGAGAAGCTGTTAAAGGAGGGAGGGCATAAAGAAAAGGGGCAGTTGGGGTGTGTGGGTAGGCAACACGGACCTGGGCAGTCCACCTGGACATGATTAGAAAGGGGGAAGGGAGCATGGAATGACTAGGAGTCAGGTCTCTACATCCGGGCCTAGGAAAGGAGAAGCGCAATGAGCGTTTGTGATAATGAGGGTATGGGGTCAGATTAAGCAACGGAACCTCGAGAAAAGAAGAACAACAAAGATGGAAGAATGGGACCTGCTGTGAATGGAAATCAATGCAAGACTGAACTGTGGAAAACTTTGTGGACAATGACAATACATACAAAAGCTGTTTTTCTTTAATGATTCAAATGATTGTACTGTAAATTCATAAGTGATGTAAATAAACTATTTGCCTTTCATGTATCCAAATTATGACTGGACATTGAATCATTTCAGAAGGGATGGTCAGAAGACAAATCGAGTTGGCAAAAAAAAGCAACCAGAATTGTCTGATACCATCCCTGAAGGAATGGGGTAATCACTAGGAACACAGGGAAGGGGGAGGGGTGGATAACAGGAAGGTAGGGGGCGAAGCTAGGTGAGGTCATGATTGACAACAGGTATGAGAAGGGAAGGGGACAGGTGAGGTCATGATGGGCAGGTTCAGAGTAATTATGCATACTCTCTGGCAGAGACACGATTGGCCCAGGGGTGGGGCCAGGAGGGGTCCTTCCAAGGGATCCTTAGGAGGTTTATAAGACCAGGTCTAGGATCTCTCTCTCCCTCTTTCTGGTGGGATTTTCTGTTCCCAATGACCCTCCCTGGATTCAAATAGGAGGTGCAGTGAGCTAGTGATAGGAGGATGCTTGGTAAAGGCAAGAATGGTGGTTGGACTGAGGGTCCAGTAGCAGATGGACAGTTCCTGCTGGTGGTAAAGTTGCTGAAAGAGCACAAGAAGTGGGAGAGCATAGTGAGGGAGAGAGAGGGGGAGAAGTTGTAAAAGGGAGGAGGTCATAGGGGAAGGGGGGGCAGTTGGAAGGCAGGGGGTAGGCAACATGGGCCTGGGGCAGTGCACCTGGATGTGATTAGAAAGGATGGAAGGATGAGGAGTCGGGTCTCTGCATCTGGGCCTAGGAAAGGAGAAGCATATGGAGCTTTGGTGATGATGGGGTTGGGGGGTTGGATTATGCATCTGGACCCCGAGGAGAGAAGAACAACAAGGGGGAGGAACAGGACCTGCTGAGGATGGAATTCAATGCAAGATTGAACTGTGGAAAACTTTGTGGACAATAACTATGAATACAAAAGCTGTTTTTCTTGAATGACTCAGATGATTGTACTGTAAATTCATAAGTGGTGTAAATAAACTATTTGCCTTTCATGCATCCAAGTTATGACTGAATATTGAATCATATCAGATGGGATGGCCAGAAGACAATAATACAATTACTTTGAAATGTAATAGGTACTGTGAAGAAAAGGTGGTATTTTTTTTATTGACTTAGCTCATGGTAGAAAGAAATTTCATGGAGCAGTGTTCCACTTTGTTTCCTAAAATCACATATTCATGATTATTTCTGGTAGATTTCAACAAGGTGGAATGCATTCCAAACTACTATACAAGGTTACGTAAAGGTAACAGTACAGAACATGCTGCATGTAGATTTTTTCATCCTGCATTTCCTCCCCACTACTGTCCACTGGGTCCTTATCCTGGAGGCATATCCCCATGGAAACACCCTCAGCTCTGTCCACAACTAATCCCACCATCACTCTGGTGGGGGTCTACAGTGCATAGTCTGAGTGTGCCGCTGGCTATCATTGTGACAGCAGTGGTGGGGGGGGTCATCATTTTTCTACAGCATCAGGCCAGCACTCTATCCACTTCACACTATGCAGTGCACCTTTGTAAATGTTCTGCCTCTTATGAGGAAACAGCTCACCGGCCTGGCATGAGGGAATCACTGCATTAATGGAGCCTGATAGCCTGTCACTGGCAATCTTGCACTGTGCTCAGCAGCACTCTGCAGCCTTGGATGTCCTGTGTCCAGGTCTCTGAGTCTGTGAATGAACCCTGTCACCAGTACAAAAGCATGACAGACTTCCACTATTCCATTAAATGGCTCAATATTTTCTTTTTGTCTAGTCAGTTCAATCAGTATCAAAAAGTAGCAGTGCATGATAGCAATGAAAATGATGAACTATGCTATTTTATTCTGTTAGATTGCCCTTTATTTCCTGACTTGTATGATAGCATTCTTTCCAATATTTGAGCCTACTTTAGTACTTTTTAAAAATAGGATATAATAAAAGGAGCACTCCTTTTAGTATGATCTGGAAGATATGAAATTGCCAGCAAAAACAGGCCTCATGGTCTATCGAGTCTGCTCAAGTGTGCAGCTAGCCCCACATCTTGCAGCTGCCCCTTCCACCCCCCTTCCCAGTATCCCTTACCCTTACCCTGTCCTAACCCCTCTTGAAACTGCCCACCATCTTACAGGACACTATCTCATCTGGTAAGGTGTTCCATTTGTCCACCACTCTTTCCATGAAAAAATGTCTCCTACATCTGTCATTCCCCCACCCACCCACCCCGCCTGGGGTATCTGCCTCCCCTTTTCTGTGTGAATACAGAGCAGAAGTAGTTACTCAGTGCCTCTGCCTGCTCTGCCCCTTTCTGCACCCACCCCATCCTTCTTAATCTTCAGCAGCTGTTCCTTGCTCTTCCTTCTCTCTCCAGTGTAGCAGAAGTCCTTTTCTCCACTTTTGATTCCTGTGCCAGTCTCAGCTTCCTGGACACCGTGGCTGCTCTGACCAGTCTGGTAACCCCCCTGAACTTCTCCATGTATGTATCCTTATCTTCACCCTGCTCTGATGTCCTTTACTTTTGAAACACTGCCCTCCTGGCCCTCACCCCTTCCATAACCTCCTGTGTCAGCCAACTGGGTTTCTTTGCCCTTCCCTTCTTGCTTTTCTTCCCAGTGCAAGACTCCATTGCCTCTGCCAGCCCTTCTTTATGATGTCCCTTTTCTGATCTGCATCCATGTGTGGTTGCATTCCTGCCAGGTACCTGCCCAAAATGTCCCCCTAAACTCAATCACCCTTGTTCCCATGCCCCCATTTCCCTATCCATTTTTAGCATGAACCACACTGAGTACTGGTCACTCCCAGCCAGTGGTTCCTCTACTTCCAGGTTTCGTACAGCTTCCCCATTATCCAGTACAAGGTCTAGAGTCCTTTCTAACCAAGTCATCCCCTGGACCAGCTGTGTCAGAAAGCTGTCTTGAAATGTTTCTAATGGGACCAACTCCCTTGCACTTGTGGTGGATGGGGTGCCCTACTCCACCCCCGGTAGGTTGAAGTCACCCACTACCACTGTTCTCCCCTTCCTGCAGACCATCCTAATTTGTTCGGCTTATTCCGTATCCTGGTCAATCCCCTGAGCCGGTGGCCTATACCCCACCTCCATCCTCAGTGTCCTATTCTTTGCATCTTGGCACTGTATCCATAGTGCTTCTGTCCTCCCCTCCTTCCTTATGCAGTTTTTCCCCTCCCTTACACAGATCACCACTCTCCCTCATTCCCCTTAGCCTTATCCTTTCTGAATATTCTGAACCCTGGGACCATCATATACCAGCCCTGGCACTAGGTGGCCCACATTTCCATGATGGCCACAATGTCCACCCCTTCCACTACCAAGAGATCCTGCAACTCTGCCATTCTATTCCTTAGGCTTCTTGCATTCAGTGAGACCACCCTCCAGCCTGTCTCCTCCCCTTCCCTATGCCTATTCTTCCCCCCCTTATCCCTCCCTGTGCCACTTCCCCACTGCCTCTACCCATAACTCGGGGGGGTGAGTTCCCTAGGCTCCCCTTTCTGGACCGGTTTCCTATCAGCGTTCCCCTCACAACCCCCTCCCAGTTTAAATCCACCATTGTTGATATGTACCCCTCTGTTCCCCATTTTAGTGCTCCCTTTCCCTCCCTTCTGAAATGTAACCTGTACCCTGCATATAGGTCACTATTGCCCCAGGTCCTGCCCCAGTCTGACACTAATCTGTACTCCCTGGTATGGCACCAATCCCTCAGCCACTCATTGAACTCCTCTATCCTTTTTTTCCTCACTGTACTCACACATGGTACCAGGAGTACCTCAGAGAATGCCACTGACCCCCTGCACCTCCTCACACTGCCTACCCAACTCCTCAAACCTCCCCTTTACCACCTCTACCATCTCCCCCACCAAGTCATTTGTACCCATGTGCATTACTATGTGAGGTTTCTCATTCCCCATCCATGTGTACTTGAGAAGTGCCTGCCATACCCTGCCCACAGTCAACCTCGGAATAGCCTCAACCCAGATACAACTGTGCCTTTCTCCCCTTCCACCCCATCTGACCCCTTTCAGTATAGAATCTCCCAGCACTAGTACCTCCCAACTTCTTGTGCTGTACCTCTCCTCCTGTTTTTGCTGTCCACATTTCCATAGTCCACACTGCCCTGATACTTAATACTTCTATCTGCACCATTTGCAACTCCTATATCTCCTCCCTGTTTCTGCATCTCCCTCTGCCTCTACCCTGCTCTTTCTCTCCCCTTCCTCCTTTCCCAGCCTGACTCCTGAATCTTGACTCCTGAGCCTTCACTACCCTTCTCCTCCCCTTCCCCATGATCTCTGACACCTCCACTATCACCTCCGATGCCAAAACTGCAAATCTATTACTTGTTACCCCCACAGTGGTGCCCATCTCCTCCTTCCCCCTGCCCTGAGCCTTCCCTCCACTTACTGCCCCTCTGCTGTCCTCAACCCCACCCCCCCACATCTTCATGGGATTTAGTCTTGCTGTTACTCCTCTGCTTCTCCCAGCTACTCCTATCCAGGGTCTCTCCTGCCCCAGACTCTCCTCCCTCACCCTCTTCAGCTCCCTCCAGGGCCCATGTACATCCTCTTCTAGTCTCTTCAGCCTGTAACTAATTGGACAACTTCCCAGTTTCCATAGTATATTCATCCAAACAGCCACCCCACAACCATTGCACCCCACTATTCTCCCTATGCCAACCACCTGCACTTCATGTTGCCCCAATTCCATCCACTATTCTGATGTCTCCTGCCACCCTCATTCATGTTCCTCCATCCCAGTGTGATCCCCCATAATGCCCCATTTTCCTTCCCTCCATTGTTCACACTTAACTTAGACATAACCTTAATGCCTTATCACATAGTCTGTACAGCAATCGCTGGATACCATATGTGACCCTGCTCACTTGCTTCCAATTCCTTCTTTACCTCATTGTCCCTAGCTTGCTAGCTCAGTACCTCTAGTTAACACATTTATACATGTTCTTGTCAGTTTGAACTTTAGACTTTCAACTTTAAAATATGCAGTTACCCTTCCTTAACCCAAGCTTGTCAGTTTGACTTTCAAACTTGCAACTTTAAAACATTTAAACCTTGAAATCCACTAGTAAAACCTTGAGTGTCTGAACTTTTCACCACCTGACTATTAGTTTTAAGAGTTAGTTCATATAGGCAGTTTTCAGCTCCCTAATCTCTCCCATCACAGCCTTCAAGCCAAAACCCCAGTGGCTTTCTAGTATTTAAGAAAGGCTGGTGGGGGGGAGGGGCTTTTCCTGCCAGCAACAGTCCTCCAGAAAATCAGTTACAGAGTTAAAGAAAGATTTAAGCTACTCCCAAACAAACTCAAAAAAATCAGTTACAAAGTTAAAGAAAGATTTAAGCTACCCCCAAAACAACAGCAAACTCACCTTCCCACCTCTCTCTCTACAGCAAGCAGAATGACCAGACAAAATGACTCTGTGAACATTTAAATAGGGATTCAAACTGAATTCTAAACAAACCTTATTGGCTGTTCTGTCTCTGGGCAAAGAATCCCCTCCACCAGCAAGTCAGCAACAGTCCTCCAGAAAATCAGTTACAGAGTTAGAGAAAGATTTAAGCTACTACCAAACCAACAGTAAACTCACAAAAAAATCAGTTACAGAGTTAAAGAAAGATTTAAGCTACTGCCAAACCAACAGCAATCTCACAAAAAATCAGTTACAGAGTTAAAGAAAGATTTAAGCTACTCCCAAACCAACAGCAAACTTACCCTCCTACCTCTCTCCACAGCAGATAGAATAACCACAAAAAATGGCTCTGTGAGCATTTAAATAGGGATTCAAACTGAATTCCAAACAAACATGATTGGCTGCTCTGTCTCGAGGCAAAGAATCCCTTCCTCCACCCAACCAACAACAGTCCTCCAGAAAATCAGTTACAGAGTTTAGGAAACATTTAAGCAACTCCCAAACCAATAGCAAACTCACCCTCCTACCTCTCACCACAGCAAGCAGAATGAGTTAATCTGCATAAGAACAGGTCTTCATCAGTATTCTCAGTTGTAGTTTTGCATCAATTGTTTAAACATCACTTTGGTTGTGACTGAACTGAACTATTATCCAGCAGACAGTGCTCCCTGACCTTATGAAGTAATTGGTGTTCAAAAACTGCTGCAAATTCAGACAAAAACCTGGCCCAAGCCATATTAAAAGGAGCACTCCTTTTATTATTTCAAATGTGAAAGAAAGTGCTTAAGTAGACTTAAAACAGAGAAAGAAGGGTATAATACAAGTCAGGTCAAAATTTCCACCTCTACCATGCACTGTTACTTTAAGTGAGGAACTACTGAGAAACAGAGATGTGCAAAGCTGGCAAACATTGCTTTATGAATTAATTTTCAATGTTTGCCAAATTTGCAGAGTGCAACATGCCAACTTGCAAAGTTTTTGGCAGTTGAAGTGACAATTTTTCAGGTGAAGTTATACAAATTCATTGGTGAATTTGCAACTTCACCATGACTTCACCTGACTTTACCTGAAAAAGTGCAATTTGCCCAAGGAAATGCAATGTAAAGTGGCACAATGGGCCATTTGCAAAGTTATCCATGACGGTAAATTTCACAATGTTGCCAAAACTTCACTGGTGCAGTAAAACTTTGTAACATCTCTATTGTGAAATAGTCAAAGCCATCACTTTGCACTTGCCTGTCTTCCTGTGGTTTGCCAGCTGTCTACCAGATCACGCAGGCTAAAGGGCTTTGTGAGGCACATACATTTGCAGCAGTCTTTCTGTACAATGCTACTTGTTGACTCTTAAACAACCCTGCAGAAATCATTATTTATTTATAACATTTATAAACACTGATACCGAGCATTACAGCTAATTGCAATGGAGGACATTGTGAAAATAGTATTAGTATATCCTTAGTCATGATGGAACCAGATGATGGACACCACTGTATCTTACATGGAAGAAACTCTGTAAAAGGAAAATGAAGGACATGCTGCCCATGTGCAGTATTCTGAATTAGAAAAGTAAATTGTTAAAAGACATATTAGTAATGTATTTGTATTTATGCTATACATAATACACGTATGGTAACTCTTCTGATAGAAAAGGCCATCATGTTTAGTATTTCCCTGTATGCCTGTCACTAATCTATCAATTAAATTTGTATACCTGCACTAATAAAGCAATTATAGCTACATACTTTCTCTAGATAAAGCTATATTTCTATGCTAATCAAACAATTAAAAGTATATACCCACACTAATGAGAAGTATATACCAACACCATATACCGTTAGGTGAAGGATCAAATTAGGGCACTGCAGTTAGGGTGATGGGAAAATGTTGTGAGTGACAGGGTCATTTGGGATTTTGCAGTGACCTGTGGTCCCTTTTTTGCCATCCACACTGTTCACCTCCTGTTCACTCATGCCTGGACCCAGAGGTGATTATATCTTGTGCTGGGGGAGAGGGGGCTTAGAAATAACCCTGCTTCACTAGAGTTCTTGCTGGCTGAGCTGTCTTGCATCAGAATGTGAGAACATGGTCACTGTGGGCAATGGATTTAATATTTCGGTAAATGAACCCGGTCAGGAAATTGACTTCGGGAAGATGATTGTTGGCAAGCTGACGATCGAGCAGTAGTACGAATATATATATATATATATATATATATATATATAATATATATATATATATATATATATATATATATATATATATATATATATATATATATATATATATATATATATATATATATACACACACACACACACACACACATACACATTATTTTAATAGTAACATTTGCAACACAGTATGCAAAATGTATCCCTTGCTTTATTAATATGTTAATTGTGCTGTGATGTAAGTTTCTAGACTTTTTTGGTAACTGTAACTTACTGGCACAATTTATCTGTTTTTTATTTAATGGTTTGTTATGTGTAGCTGTGACAGGGTAAACCCTACACTGGGAGGCAAGGGGTTAACATCCTTGCTGAGGCTGATGAAATGCAAGGAATGCAACATGAACAGGTGGGAGGGGGGCCTCCTCAGGTGTTGCTGATCAGAGGGATTGCTGAAAGGCAGACTGAATCCAGCAAGCAAGCAAGCAATTGTTTGGAAGCTGGAAAAACTGCTGTAGAGAGGAGAAGCTCCCAGGCAGAGATCTGTGCAAGTCAGAGGCTAAGATTTCAGAAAGAAGACAGAGCAGAATGCCCAGGGAGAAGGGTTAGTTGCTGGAGAGAGCAGTTGGGGGGAGAAAAAAGCTTAAACCTGTTGCTGAGAAAGAGACTGTTTCTAGAGCAGGGAACACTGAAGCAAAGGAGAAGCCCGGCCACCTAGAGGCACAAATAGCAAGTGGAATGTACTGATATTATTAGCCTGCAAGTAAGGCTAAAGAGAAAACAGTTTGTTTATGTTTTACTAAGACTGTGCATTTAGAAGTTGCTGGCCCACACAGGTGGTTCAAAAACTCCTTTGGTCAAACCAGCCTGTGAAAAGCTGTGTTAAGCATTTATGTTTCCTGGCCAGGCTGGAAAAGTTGAACTGACTGTTTCTGATTTTTCTGGAACAATAAACTACATTGTTATCTGAGAACGTTAAATGCAGCTGCAGCGTGTTGCATCTCCATCTACCATAGGCCAGCTGGTCACAGTAACATCAGAAAAAAAAGTGGTGACCTGCAGTTTTGATTTTCACTATCCATTCTGATGGCATTTACGATCTAAGCTCACTGCCATTTATTTTCTATACACATTTCCTCAGTATGCATATGAAAACTTTTTTCCTTGAACCAAGAAACAAACACTTTCCATATGCATCCACAAATAAAATGTTTGGGTGTTACAAGATCCATCTTCAACTGATACAGCACTAGGTGGGGACTCTAAAAAAATGCATAATGTAGACAAAAGTTAATTTAATGGAAAAAAGCTGCAGATATAGTAGAAATACTGTGCCCAATTCCAGAATGGTTGCGCATGTTGCAAAGGGACTTGTGCGGAAAAAAATGGTGCAAGTAGCACTTTGTGCCATGGATGACAACAATCGATATTCCAAAACGCCTGTGCCAAAATGGTACTATGCCACCATGTATGCCATAAACCCTCTACGACATGGTGCAATGGGGTTTATGGCAGCAGTTGTGCCCTATTCTGGGCCATGGCTGCCGAAACAGCACATTTGCTAGTCCAAGGGAACTCTCAGAGGACTTTGGTCTAAGTACAGTTAGACAAGCTATCAGTTAGTCTTAGTGTACTTTGCGTCCACTGGGGGTGCACCACTGTGCCATATGCAACCAATATTCACCCCCCCAGAATCCATCATAGGCCCCCCAACTGTCTCCCATTGTCACATACACAGAAATGCCCTCTGCGGGCTGCTGGAACCCCCAAGCCCGGACCTCCCAGTAATGCCCCACAGGGCTAATCATGCCCTCCAAGCCCTGATCCCTGAGGTGAAAGCCCCACAGGGCTATAGATGCCCTCCTTCAAGCCCCAATTCCTGATCGTCAGCTCACCAGTAATTGTACAAGAATCTAATAAATGCACAACTGTTATCCCTGGTAGTCTAGTGGCCCCACACCTGGCAGTGCCAGTCCACCTCCACCCCCCCACATACCGGTTCCCAGTCGGCAACTGGCATATACCACCTCACACCTCCATGGCCAGCCACCGTCTGAGCTCCTTCTGAGCACGTACTACTGTATACGAGTGCAGCGGTCAATGAATGTTCATTGATTGAGTACTGTACACAGAAGTGCAACTCAGATGAAGCTCAGTAGGTGGCTGGCAATGAGTGTGGCAGGGATGAACAACTGGGAACAGGCATGGGGTGGGGTGAACTGGCACTTACGGGTGGGGCCACTAGACTACCAGGGATAATGGTTGTACATTTATTAGATTCTTGAACACTGCTGGTACTGTCGGGTGGAGTGTGGGTGCTAATAGACTACCAGGGATAATGGTTGTGCATTTACTCGATTTCTGTACAATAGCTGGCGAGCTGGTGATCAGGAATTGGGGCTTGGGGTGGTGCATGTATAGCCCTGTGGGGCACTACATGGCAACAGGGGGGGACATGATCAACCCTGCAGGGCATTACTCTGGGACTGGGGGGACATGATCAGCCCTGCGAGCCATTACATGGTAATCGAGGCTTGGGGCAGGGCTTGCGCCCTGTTAGTGGGCATTTACTGCAGCTTGTGGCACCCTCTTCAGATGCACCCTCCCTTTCATCCAATGCTTGAGATGCCACAAGTCATGGACATAGCCACCAGGGACCCTGGCTGATCTGGAACTGGGTTCAGGATCCCCAGCGCATTGGCATTTGGCATAAGTCACAATTATCAGTGACTTGCGCCATGCCTTCTGGAATCAGAACTTCTGATTCCAAATTGTCCTAACTTAATTAATGGACTGTGTGTATCTATATTTATTTATTTTTATTTATTTAGTTTTCGTTGACTGGGTAAGTGCACTAGACAAATCCTGCCTATTTTCAGGCACGAGGGGGATACAGATGAATGCCAACTGACCTTGAACCAGATTCAGCTGTTGGTGGTATTTTTTAGTGAGTATATATTTGAGTATAGAGCACCCTGATCCCATGGGATGGGTCACCATATAAATAACATCTACTATGACTGCTTAAGACACAAGCTTCAAAAAGCAGTACATTTATAGTAGATTTTGATTAAACCTTCCTGTGCCACTGGCATGTCTACATGTCCTAAAAACATATATGTTCTAAATCTTCTGTTACCCAAAGGGTAAAAGACAAAGTAAGTTAGTTTATATGGGGCACTACATACTGTATGGCTTTGAAGTACTTCATATATTTTGGGCTATGATGTAATACTTTTAGTAACTAGTGATTAGCAAATCAAATTTTAGTTGTTATTTTATAAAATTCTGTAAATTAACAAAATTTAAGATCAATATTTGATTAGCTCCTTACTATTTGATCATTTATTTATTCATTTAGAAACTGTGGACTGGTGGGTATATTAAACTAAGGATCACTTCCAGCTGAGGCCCAGGGAGGATGTACAAGGAAAAGGAAAAGGGATGCATGTACAGGTATAAATAAATCAATAAAAGAGCAAAAGACTTAACAATACCATCTAGTGCAGGTGTTGTGGTCTACAGATGGCCATAAGAGCATGGGTCCAAAGTGATATCCTCCAGAAGTATAAAATTAACCTTAATGATGTAGTTTCCAGTTATTTGTAAAATCAATGGATAGGTTAGTTGCTATCTGGCCAAACTTTCCTGCTCTGTTTAGGTTGAACGCTCATAATGTGACTTAAAATAACCTTGCTGGTCTTTGTTTAGAACCAAATAGTAAATACCCTGTCAAACTATTTGCTTCCTATATAGCCCGGGCACTGGTTACCTGCCTAACCTCCTTACTCCAGTCATCCTGGTACATTCCCTCCACTCCTTCATTGAGGATCTCCTGGTGATTCCAAGGGCAAGGCTGAAAACCTCAGGAGATTGCTCTTTGAGGTGGCCAGCCCGCCCCTTTGGAACTTGCTACCAAAATCCCTGAGTGAGGCCCTATCGGTGGAGGCATTTAAAAGGGGTTTGAAGACCTGCTTTTTTAATAAATCCTTTTTAGATAGTTTTAAGTGATTTTAAAAAGCTTAATCTGTTTATTTATTATAACTGTACTGTCTATCCTGTGCTGTATATAACCCCGCTTTTACCTGTAATGGTGCCCAGAGCCTATGGGATTTGCCGCCAAATACAAATAACAATTTACTTACTTACTACTTACTTACTTCCCTGTACAGGATAAATGGCTTCAGTTTAAATAAAGCAACGTTAATAGTAAATACATATATAGTAAATAAACTTTTGCAACTTGATGTTAAAGGGCTTAATAAGCAGTACTATGCTTTTAACATACTGTATATGTAACTGATAGTTATTGTGCATTTAAGAAATTCACATTAAAGACCATTATTTTTACTTTATTGAATAATAAACTAATAAGCAGCTAGACATATTTTAATAATATGTATTTCCTATTAAAAGTGTAGTGATGTCCTTTTGGTGTGACTTTACTACCCTTTGTTTCTTTGTGGGAGACCAAGATGTGCAGTCAATGTTTTGAACTTTTTATCAGGTTATATAAAATTCAGTTGCCTGCCGGCTAATGAATACTGAAGGTGCTGGCAATTAATGCAAATATTTATTTCACTATACTTATCCATCTATGAATCTTAATATGTGTCAAGGAATATTTGGTCAGATGTGAATGTACCATTTTAAAATGTAGCAATGTCCTGATGGCATACGTTTATCACCCTTTTCTGCTGTTTGGGCAAACATGAGTTTGTAAGACAGTTGGCTAATTCTTACAGTGGCACCCACTTACTGTATATGAACGCTGGATATATTCTCAATTCAGTTGTAGCCCATTTTTTGGTTTTCCTGATTTGTTTACATGCAGTATGTTTTCATGCTAAATTTTCCACTTAATTGTGCACCTGCATATGATCTCATTTATTTATTTACTGAATTTTGTTGACCAGGTAGGTCCACTGACACTAGAAGTCCCTTTTTCAGGGATGACCTGGAGGGGATACAGATGGTAACCAACTGAAATTGAACCAGATTAAGCTGTTGGTGATATTTTTAGTGAATGAGGGAAATTTGGCCAGCACACAGGGGAAATCCCCCTACTGTGTCTGCAGGGGGTGCTACACTGTCTGTGGGCAGCATGGAAGGACCCAGTGTGGAGACAGATGGCAATGGAAAAGAAGGTGTTCTCAGGGGAGAACACAAATCAGATATACCTATTGTACCTTCACAGGTTTCAGAAATGATTTAGTCATAAGTTGCAGATTTGTCAGATGTCGAACAAAACTCCAAGTGGATTTGGAACAGAAAAAATGCAATTACTACAAATGATGACTGAAGCTGAATTGATTTATGCCCCAAATAAATCAAAACTGGAGGAAGAGAGAAAACAGAAATGGCTATATATTAGACTAATGGGGATACCGAGCAAGAAATTCCAATCCATCCCGGATACTACTGCTGCCGCACCTGATTTGCTACATGTAGACCTGACTCTTTATCTGACTATGAGTTTGAGCCAAACCGCCCAGCTTGCCCCAGTAATTTCAACAGGAGACTGGTTGCCTGAATTGGCCTTACTGCAGGCAGGTTGGATTTTTTTAATGGAAAATGGGTGCCGATGACTCCATTCTGTTCCCGGGGACTGAAGAAACTTCGCTGCACACAGACATGACACGCTCTGAACATACAGAGGTAAAGATGACTAAACAGACTGCTGCAGCAGCTGCACAGGATGAGGTAGTGGCTGATATGATTTCTGCTGTGCCACATGCCACAAAAGAGAATATGAGTATGAGAGCTGCAAATGCCCCTGTTTTGCCTATTTTACTGGCTATTTCACATCAACCCATTGATAATGTGGGATTAATGGATGACAATGGTTTGAACATGACAATGGAGCAGAACAGTGAGACACCTGCTCCCTCTAAACCTAAAAGCTATGCCAGTTTGTTTAGACAGCCTATGGGGCCTGCTAATAGTAGGTATGTGGTACAATATGTCTTAGGAACCAAGGGGGGGCCTAAACCAAGTTCCAGACAGGAATTATGTGGGGAAGGCTTTAATCAAGAATTCTTTACATTTTATACCAGCAGACATTTATGCTTTCATACATGCCCCTGGAGACTACAATTTTGATGTGAGTTTCTGAAATGCTTCCTTAGAAGATAAATTTTGGAGTGCTTATTATGTTGTGAAAGACACTTCTCCTTGAGGACATTTTGTGGCCATTCCAATAACAAAGTCAACTATGAAAACAATTACAGTTTTATTTCAGAATGAAGGGGTAACTGTTAAAAATATTTTGTGCTGGTTGGAACAGTGTTGTGACTTACAGGGGACACTGATCCCCATCATAGATGATAATGGATTTTGGACAGGGTGTGTGTGGAAATTTCGAGTCAAGCTACGATACACAAATCAAGGCATGCATTTGTTCAATTGTTTTTATTTGGGACAGGACCAGGGTATTCAGTTTTAGCTCAGACAGCCAAAATCCTGCTGTTGATGTGGCTCCTTGTCACACCTTAATATAGAGTGTGATAAGATGAAGTGTCTTCAGTGCAGTGAATTGGTCATACTGCCAGTATGTGTACTATGCCCCCTAAATGTACCATGCCTGTATCCATGCCTGCATCCACTGCTTTTCTTTTACCACGCCTGTAACCATGCCTGTATCCACTATTTTTCTTTACTGTAATCACCTCATGATATAACTCACAATGCCTCAAATGTTCCTTATGTCCTTGTTCATTCTTACAACTTGTATTGTTATCCTGGGTAGCCCCTGAAAAAGGGACCTTCGGTGCTCAGTGGGCCTACCCGGTCACTCAAATTTAATAAATAAATAAATGTAACCTATTAGTGAGGAAGAGCATTCTTTTTGACCTTGATGCTGTGCAGCTCATAACTAGTCCGATTATGTGGAACAATATTATTATATCAACATAGCCACAAAATTACATAAGGCAGCAGCTACCTCCCGGACCCCACCATCCAGGCCACCTCCTACTGAAGCTGCTCCTTTAGTTCATCAGGACCCAGTGCCATTATTGGATGCACAATTGCCAGACCCTGTACCTTTCATGAGTAAGGAAGATTTAACCCCTGCAGCAGCTACACCTGATCCTTTACCTTCTGCTATGCCACCCTCCCCCACTGCTACCACCTTTATCAACAGCAGAACATTTTTAGGCGGTTGCCAAAGGAAATAAACTATCACATGCCTCCAATATTTCAGTTCCAGCTACAGATTCTATATGGCTCGTTAACAGATTTGACATTCTTCAAAACTGATATGAGGTCATGGATGATGAGGATTTGGATATTTCAGTTGATTTATTTATTTATTATTTATTTATTTAGCTTTTGTTAACCAGGTAAGTACACTAGACAAGACAAATTGCCTATTTTTAGGTACAACCCGGGACAGTACAGGCAATTATATACTTACATACTTAGGACAACATGGTACATAATTAGGAAAAAGATTACAAGTCATAAGACAACAAGGTACAAGTTAGGAAAAACAACTCGCATATCACATGCGAATATCTTAATTTAGAATACACAAAGTACAGGTCATGTGAGGCAAATTTTAGTTAGAATAAGTACAACAGAGTAAGTGGTATGTGCCAGTTTGGAGCAGTACAAAGGCAAGGATTGGTAGCAGCGGGTACAAAACTATCAACATAAGGGCCAACTGTTACATATAAGAGCTTAGTGCCAACATTTTGTCACGGGTTTTTTTGGCACCTACAGGCCGTTGCGAGTTTGAGATGGTTCCATAGGGAGGAACGCAGGCAGCCCTGAGATGGGGTAACACGGACCTGGGCAGGGAAGGTGTTCCATAGTTTGGGGGCACATGCTGCAAATTTCCTTCCACCCATTTGAGTCCGAGTCACAGGTACCTTGAGTGTGGCAGACCCCTGAGACCTAAGGTGATAGGAAGAGGGAACAGTTAACTCTACTCAAAGTGAACCTCCCCACTGAGTTTGTGGTACCTAATACTTCTGTTATTCCACTGAAGCAAAAGCGATGGGAAAACATTGTCATTTAGACATAAATTCCTGAAATCCTAAAAAAAAAATATTTTACCACTGCTTTATGGCTCTTTGCTTGAATGTAAACAGCATTATAATAATAAATAATAATAATAGTTTTATTTCTAAAGTGCCTTTCAAAGTTATCAAGGCGCTTTACATCAGGCACAGCATAGAATAACAAAACACTTTACATCAAACACAGTACAAAATAACAATTTAAAACATACAAAAATACATTAAAACAACATTTAGTTAAAACCAACCATACAATCAACTAACCCAATAACAAATAATAATAAATAGTTAAATAGTCCACATTAAAGTGGATATCAAGAGGATTGCTACTTTTGCTACTCTACAACTACTTTTGTATGATTTTTTTTTCATTGCAGGACACCAGATTGTATATTGTGCAGGATATTGATAAAGCATGAAAAGGGTGGCTGTAGGGTGACGCCTACTGATTACTTGGTAATGACCAATTCAGTGGTTTAGGAATTTGTTTCACTTATCCAGATATAGTAGTTCAAAAATTGATTGATGTCAGCCCAGGCAGAGCAGTGATATTGGATATTACATTTTAATGGAGTAGCCTATAGAATTCTTAATATTTAAGCTTCCCAAACAAAGTCCCTTGGGGTAGATCTTTTGAAATTGTTTCAGCCATATTTATACACTAGTAAGCAGGTTCTTTTTGGGTTGCAATTTTAACATCAGTTTATTAAAAACTGACAAAAGTATAAAAACAACAAAAACGTATTGTGATGGGGCCTTTTTTGCATTCTTTATTTAAACAAACTGGCTTAAAGGATTCACATGCGGTATTTAAATGGACTCCAAAACACACATTTTTTAAGGGTAAACTCGCTACCTGAAATTATTTTTTGTTCGTGTTAAAGTTCTAGCTGGTATCCCAGGTGGACACCATACCAGTAGAAACTTCAGACCATGCACTAATAGGTGTTCATATTTCCACATTGCCTAGAACTTGAGGACCAGGTATCTGGAGACTGAACACTGTTTTTTTTGCTTGATCCTCAGATTGGGAAGGATCTTGATCATATTAACATGGATAGGAAATCAGTTTAATTCCTGTATGATTCATCAATTCAGAGGTGAGAGGATAGCTGTCGCAGGTAGGTGGGAATGTAAAGATAACACAGGACACAGTAATTAGGTACAATGCACACAGTGTGTTTTATTTTACACAAAAGTAAAAATAATAAATAAATGTAAATAAACAGTTCGAACAGAACTAGAAAACAATCAAAAGCACAATGCTCCCTTGCCTTACTTCAGGTATTTGAAAATTCAGTCATCAGCTTTCCTGCTGCTCGAGATAAATCCCTGCTCAGGCACAGGTCCTTCTGCATGACTTCCTTCAGGTACGTGAGACTGGCTATCCAGCTAATCTGATCCTTGTTGTTTAAGGAGGGCTTATATAGCCCTCCCACTTATGAGGAAGTCCCTCCCATAACATCCAATTAGTTCTAGAATGGTCTATAAATATGGAAACTCCTCCTCTATCAAATAATGAGGTTTTACTTATGGGAAGTCCCTCTATAGGAAATCCCTTTCCTGAGGTTTTGCTAACAGGTCAGGACTTTATTTTCTATATATGCAAACAGTGCAAACATTTATTGTATTTATTCAAGTGCTGCATTGTTATAGAATGAACACTAGCCCTTTAATTTATTTTTCAGGGCTCTATATATAATGGGGCTCCTTTAGATACATCAGTGTCTCTTTATTCTTTAATTTGTTTAATTTCTTTATTGTGTTTAGTTTATCTTGCATCCCTCTCCTTTTTTCTGAGGGCTTCTTGAACTGTATAACATTTCCACATACTGTACATAGGGACATTCCGGTCCCTTAAATCATTTGTTTGCTATGTTGTAGCAGAGCAAAAGACTGCTAGACAATCATTGCGTAGCTGCTCTGCTTTAGGGCTTTGTATGGATTTGATGAGCCTGACTCTCTAGCAGCCTGGACTGGCTGCACACATGCCATAGACTTCTCCACGGCTAGTTGGCACAATTCTACAGTATATTTTATACAAAACCAGCAGCCTGGAGCTGGGGTATCAGTAATTATTTACATAAATACTGAGTGGCAGCAAAAGTAAAAGAAAAATGTGCTGCTCAGTTTAGACAGTTCCTGCTTTGATGCAGGATTTATTTGGCATAATATTCTACATACTGTAATAATGGAGTGGCAGCAAAATAATTCAAACAACATAAGCATAATGCTGCTTTGTTTGTATCCATAATCCACTTATCAGAGTGGATGTTATTTTGTATTTAACTGCAGTTTTAAACATTTCTAAACATTCCTGCACCATATACATAACAAGCATTTGTCAATGCCGAATGTTGCTTGCTTCTATGTGCTGTTTAGGTATCTGGAAGTCATTGGAGTGCAAATATTGAAAATTTGCGAACTTACAAGCGTGCGTAGGAACTGTGCAACGCACGCTCGTAAAACAGTCATTTTTAGGAATTTTTTCAGAAAATTTTCAACATAGCCATTTTAAGACCTCTGCTCATGAACAGTGTCACTGTGATTTTCTTAATTTGTCCCGTACATTGATTTCGCACACCAACTGCGCATTCTGCGCTACATATGGGCGAAACACATTTTTGGGTGAGATGTGAAAATGACAGCTGTACTACCTCATAAGAAGGTGTGGTAAAATGGCAATGTTGAAAAATCTGAAGTGAAAATATTGAAATTTAGCGAACTTACGAGCTCGTGAGGAACCGCGCAACGCATCGCCAGAAATATGATTTTGCACCAAATTTCAACATTGAGTTTGGGACCCCTTCTCATGAATGATGTCACTGTCATGGTGGCATTCAGGCCCAAAGGGTGATTTTGCAGTCACTGTGCTGTCACTGCACGAAATCACCCTTTGGGCCCAAATAACGCCATGACAGTGACATCATTTATGAGAAGGGGTCCCAAAAACCCCATGTTGAAAATTTGGTGCAAAAATTCCAAAAAATGCCTGAGATATGCAACAAAGTTGAAACCCCCCTATCTAGGCCATTATACAGCTTACCGCATTTCCAGTTCGCGGTCGTCTTTGAAGAGGGCAGACGTTCCCGTCCACCGAAGATCATCACGCCGAGTCCGGGTAAGTATGGGGTGAGGGGGCGGGAGGCTGGGTGCACAGTGGGTGGGTGCGGTTGTGGGATGGGGTTCGAAGACGCCTGCTGGACTGTTTTCGTTTTTAGGTTCAAAATTTAAAAAGACGTTGTAGGGACTATTTGCCATGCTGGGGTGGGCTCCTAGCATGTCACAAGGACATTGGGGCGTTCAGCTGACGGGGATAGGGCACCCTCCCGCCTATGGACTGATTGCCACGATGGGGTGGGCTCCCAGCGTGGCACCACTACAACTAGGGGGGCGCAGCTCAGCCCGACGGGGATTGGGCACCCGTCGGCTACACAGTCTGATGGTGGTGCGCACACACCTGTTTGTCGGGGGGCTACATTCTTATCTCTGCTCACTGAAGCATAGCTCCCTTTCAATCAGAGTGTTACTGCATTTTGGAGCGTATTGGCAGACAGCTCCAAAATGCATTGGCTTACAGGGGCAGTGCCTGCCAGCTCGCTGACTGAATTGGAGGAGGAGGTGACACACCTCCGAAATCTCCAATGATGGCACTATGTTTCTTGCACATGCGTGCAAGCAACATAAAAATGACATAAGCATTAACTTAATTAAGTACTGCAGCACTTTAAACTCATAATATGGCACAACATGCACTCTATGCACTTTATTTATTCTTATGCATTTTATTCAACCAGCACCTTATCTCATTCCTACCAGCTAGCTTTGGCCTGGTGCATGATTTTGGGGAGTTCTTGGTGAGGGATGGAAATATAGAAACTCAAAATAAAGGCAGTCAGAAAAAAAATTAAGTGAGAGATAGAAAAGACTGACATAGGTGGCCAACCTACGCCAGGGGTGGAAAAAGGTGAGGTATGGTATAAGAAGAGACTTTCGCACAGCAGATTTCAGTATGGAAAAGAAGAAGATAGAAAGGCATCCCTCCACTGGGTTTACTGGCCTGGTGGAATGCAGTTCTGCCAAAATAGTAAAAATTGTTTTGTAGCTTTTTTTTCAAGCAGCAGCTAACAAGAGAGAAGCAAACAAATTTCAAACATACCTCAATTTATGTCAGCAGCTTTATTCTTTAGTATCACTTCAGGCTTCTTAAGCAATGGATTTTTGGGAGCAAATTGATAAACTTAAACAGGAGATGTTTTCTTTCCAATACAATAGACACAACACTTTAGAATTGGAACAACACTTTGGCACACAGGGGAACAAATGTCAGAAGAATCCTTTTGAGGATTGTAGTGATAGTCTTTTGAACTGGAACATTTCTGAATTAAGGGATGCTGCAGGCTCCTTTACTCAGGATAATTATGGGCTGTTGGAGGTTATGGAAAAACATATTTTAAGCCAACAGGGTTCTCCTATAGTCTGGAATACCCATATGTCACCATTGTTTCAAGCAGCTGCTTTACCCCTAATTAATAAGGATCAAGTACAGCAGTTGATATATCTTATTACCTCACTAGATTTAGAGAAAGTTATAAAACTATTATACACTGGCGTAGCTCCAGGATTGGATGGCCTGTCTGGGGAATTTGGTTAAGTATTGTGGGGGAAAATGTCTGTAGAATTGTTTGAGGTATACAATGCTTTTCTTTCAGAATTACAACTTACTGATAATATGTATGAAGGACTGCTGATTTATCTGTTTAAAGCAGGGGAGAAAAGCAATTTGGATAACTGGAGACCAATCATGCTTTTAAACACAGATTTCAAAATCTGTACAACGATTTTAAGTAATAGATTGGCCACTATCTAAGAAGTTATTACTCACCCAGCACAATTCTGTTTGGTGCCAGGAAGATGTATTAGACACACTCTTGCTACTTTGAGAATTTTTTTATAAGGGGAACAAAAGGTTTTCTTATTAGACTTGATCAGTCCAAGGCTTTTGATAGAGTAGCTCGTGCGTTCTTAAGGCTTTGTTTGGTTACTTATTGGATACCACCAATGTTTATTAAATGGATTAAGTTATGCTATGCCAGGGCCTATGTGAAATCCTATCAATCAATCAATAAATCAATAAATCAATCAAAATCTTTATTTATCCAGGCAAACACCATTGAGCATAGCTAATTTACAAGATGGACCTGGTTAGAACAGGAATGAAGGCTATACACTTTATAAACAGTCAACAACAAAACATCCAAATAATACTTTATAGTAACAGTGACACAACAGTTTAACAATGACACACATAGAGACCATATGGAAAACAGTAGTTCAGTTCCTTCATAATATAGGAATGCATCTACAACAAAAGCTGGGTGAGCTATATGAGGATGGCAGTTAGATAATAATATATTACATAGATTGCCTTGTAGAACAAGACAGTCAGTGTGTTCACAGTCAGTGTGATCAAGGTAGAAAGGGGAATGTGAAAGGCAGAGGGGCGGGGGAGTACAGGCTGGGGGGTTGAAGGGTACCGAGAGGGAGAGGTAAGAGCCACAGAAGGGACACAGAACAGGAGCAATGTATAGCATAAATAGAGAGCAGTCAGGGGTAGTAATGTACAAGTAGAAATGTGAGGAAGAGGGCCTCTAGGCCAGGTATGGTGAAGAAGACAGGCACCATCAAGATGTGCTGCAGTTGCAGGTGCTGTCAAGTTTTGAGGGAAACAATTGCAAGATTCATTAACTAAATGGGCATATAATGTCTTGAAGGTGGATAGACTGACCGAAGTATTCAGCTTCAATGTTTTTTTGTAGTTTATTCCATAGAGATGGCAGTGCATAACTTATGGCCATTCTTCCAAAGCATGTTTTAGGCTTAGGTACCTTTAGAGAAATAAAGCAGTAGCTTCTTAGTGCATAATTTCCTAACTCGCATAGCGGAAGACAATCAGAGATGTATCGGGGAAGTTTTTTGATAATAGCTCTGAATGTCCAGAGTGCAGCATTTCTGTTTCTCCTATACTGAAGAGAGGGCCACCCCATGGCAGCATAAAGGGCACAAAGGTGAGTGGAAAAAGGTAGACCAGTAATAAATTTCAGAGCCCTGTGATATAACATATCCAATTTTGCAAGATAAAAGGCAGGGCATTGACTATAAAGAAAGTCAGCATTGTCAACCAAGGAGAGAAATGCTGTTTGTACCAGTCACAGCTTGGCATCTCTAGTAAGGAAGTTATTAATCCTGAAAAGGAGTCCAAGCCTCTGCCTCAGTTTTTTTTAGCAGATCCTCAATATGGTCCATAAAGGAAAGTCTGTGGTTAAGCCATACTCCCAAAGACTTGAATTTATTGACACATTCTAGGTTTTTGCCCAGGATTGTGGAGATCTGTAGAACAGAGCCAGCACTGGTCGGGTTTGCTGCATGGAGAAAGGGTGAAAACAGCATTGCGTTCATTTTTTTAGTGTTTAGTAGAAGCTTCTTATTTAGGAGTTGGCTCTGAAGTAGATTGAATTCAGCTTGAAGGTCTCCACAGGCAACTTCCAGTGATGGGCAACTTAGGTAAAGAACCGTGTTGTCAGCAAACAGATGAATATTGGCCTTGGTTATGTTGACATTGATGTTGTTTATGTAGATTGTGAACAGTAAGGGACTTAGGATAGATCCCTGAGGCACCCCCTTTGTGAGGGTTTAAGGGGAGAAAGTTCACCTTCTGCTTTAACCTGCTGCCACTGGCTAGAGGGGTAGTCATCAAACCAATGCAAGGATAGCTGGTCCAGGCCTATCACCCTCAGGGAGGAAAGGAGCAGGCCATGGTCGAACAGTGTTGAAGGCCTTGCTTAGGTCTAAGAACACTGCACAGACAAAGTTTCAATTCTCCAGGTCTCACTGCCAATTGTTGGTCACTTTGGCTAGGGCCGTGACGGTGCTATGCTTTGCTCTGAAGCCAGATTGTGTTGGGTTTAGTAGGTTCATAGTTCCTACATAAGTTCTCAACTGTTTGCTTACAATTTTTTCCAACAATTTAGATAGTATAGGAAGTAGAGAAATCGGCCTGTAATTGTTAAGATCACAGGAGTCTCCTGATTTAAACAGGGGGATAACATGGGCTGTTTTCCAAAAAGGTGTGAGGATCCCCTGAGACAATGAGAGATTAAATAGATTGGTGATTGGCACAGCTAAAACATGGTAGGCAATCTTTAGAAAGTATGGGTCAAGGGAGTCAGCACCAGCATTTTTCTTAATATCCAACTGTAATAGAAGTTATTCAACCTCTTTCAACAAAGCAGGCTAGAGGGGAGAACACTGAGTTGGTAAGAAGAAGTTCAGTATTTTGTGTACCAAGCTGGGAACATACAGTAAGGAACATGTGGGGGAGTTGTCAGATGCTAGCCCTGCCTTAGCAAAGTGGTTGTTAAATGCATCCAGGATCTCCATTTTGTCACAGATGGTGACACTACCAGAGGTGATCTTTGCAGGCAGAGAGTTTTCCGGTGTATGGCCCAACATGTACTTAATAGATTTCCAAAATTTAGATGAGCTGCTTTTGGCAGAGTCCAGTTCCGACTGGTAAAAGGAGGACTTAGCTTCTCTTATCATCTTAGTACATGTATTCTGAACTCTCCTAAAGTGACACTAGTCCTTAGGAGCCTTTGTTTTTTTCGCATTTTTTTCCAAAGCTTGTCCCTGTCCAACAGTGCTGCTTTGAGTTCTAAGGAGAACCAATGACAGGCTGTACTCCTTACCCTGACTTTTACTAGAGTGGCATACTTATTTAAGGCCCCAGACACAATTTCAAAAAAGATATCGTATGCCATGTTGACCGAGTTAGCTAGATAAAAGTCCTGCCAGCGCAGTGAGTATTTTAGCTCATCAAAGTAGGCAGGCTGATCAAAGTTATGTCTAGACCTCTTAGAGGAGAATCTTGATGAGAATAGTGGATTCTGGGCTGCTCTTACGTTGGCAATGATGCAATGGTCACTAACATCAGGGAAGAATGTTCCAGCATGGGAGAATAAGTGTGGTTTGCTTACTAAAATGACATCAAGCAGTGTGCTATTAGCAGGGTTTTTTCTTATTAGGGTGCGTAGGCTCACCAATAAGTTGCTTCAACCCATGAGCATCACGGAACTGTGGTGCAGAGGCCTTGGACAGTCAATCAAGGTTAAGATCCCCAAGAATAACTGTTTCAAGGGAGCAGTGCTCCACAGTAGTAGTTAGATGGGTGAGGATTTGGGATCCAGCAGATGGAGATCTATAGCGTACCCTGAGGCAGAATATCATAAAGCTGGCAGCTGAATAGCCGGAGAAGCTATGATAGTGAAATACTGTCTCTAAATGTTTTAAATTCTATACAGAATGCTCCTTGGTGTCCAGAGTAAAACACAGCAATTCAGTTCACACTCAGAGCTGGAATCCTTGACAATAAGCCACCAGGAGAAAATTGGTAGTCAAGAAAAAAAGGTGCCAAGTTTGCCAGCCCAGTGATGCAGAGGGCTGACGTGCTGAATGTCTCACCTCATGGCACACCAGTGATCCAGGTTTGGGAGCAAGCATAGGTCATTGGAGGTTGGCACGGGGGGATAGCAGAGCTGGATGGAGCTGCTGACAAGCAGCTCTCCCCTCCGGGGAGGTAGTATGGCATCCCTCACTCATGGCTGCCCCATGGTGGAGGCTGAGGCACTGAGCAAGCAGGGTGCTGGTGATAGGCCAATAGGGTGGGCAGAGGAGGGTCATTACCTGGGCTGTAAGGCTCATGCATGCCTCTACATGCATGTGACCTTCTCCTGGGGCCCTCAGGTGAAAAATGGGGAGAAAATGAAGGAAAAAAACAGTGGCAGGATGGCAACTGACTCTCCACAGGCACCACTCCACGACTGGGTGTAAGGTAAGTCAGTAATCCTGGGGGACGGACCTGGGGGAGCCAGTCAGATGGGGGCCGTATGGGGAGGAGTATAAACATTGTACAAAAAAAGGTGCCAAGTTTGAAAGTTCTCAAGACAAAGGAAAATAAGCGTGGCCTCCAGAGTGTACCTGTGCAATGGTCAGCAGGGCAGACAGGAGCAGCTTATGGGTGGTCCAGTCCGAGGGTCTTACTGGAAGAGAAAAGGAGGATAGGTCAGGTAAGTACACAGCAAAGAGTTGGGCAAGCAAGCAGCATACACAAGAGAGATAAGACAGGGGAGAAACAAAGAGAGATGGAGAAGGTGAGGGAATGCAGTCAGATGAAGAAATTAAGGAGAAGGCTTAAGGGGGATTGCAGAGGGACAGAAGAAAATAATAAATCATTCAAGGAGTAACAACTTATTAGGAACACAAACAAGACCAGTGCAGATTCATCTAGTAGCATTTATAATCAGGCTTAATTAAGTAAATAAGTGAAATAAATTACACTATCCAGCACTATGATCAGCCTGGTTTGCTTCAGATTACAAACTGAAAGCCTGTGTTCACTGAGCAGCCTGCACTCTGAAATACAGCTATTATTTATTTATTTTTTTACAAAAGCAAGCTCCGTTTTAAATGACCAGCTAACTATATTTTTTTAACACTAGCAAGCTCCTTTTTTAACACTAGCAAGCTCTGTTTTAAATGAAATATAAAAGAAGGAGCACAGTTAGGCTAATGTCTGGCAGCACTGTTTAAATGAATTCTGGCAGCTACCCTGAGGCAGAATATCATAAAGCTGGCAGCTGAATAACTGGAGGAGGGATGATAGTAAAATATTGTCTCTAAATGTTTTAAATTCTATACAGGATGCTGCTTGGTGTCTGGAGTAAAACACCTCAACTCAGTTCACACTCCGAGCTGGAATCCTTGCCAATAAGCCAACGGGAGCAAGTTGGTGGTTGAGAAAAAAAGGTGCCAAGTTTGAAAGTTCTCAAGACAAAGGAATATGAGCGTGGCCTCCAAAGCATACCTGTGCAAGGGTCGGCAGGACAGATGGGAGCAGCTCTGTGGGCGGTCCAGCCTGAGGGTCTTACTGTGCAAGGGTCAGCAGGGCATAATAGATGGCTGGGTAAGAGATGTGATATTTGGGTGGGTGTAAGGCAAAGATGCCCATTAAGCCCCCCTTTTGTATATTTTAACAGTGGATACCATAATTGGAATGATACATCTATCTCCTAGGATACTGGGTATTGGTTTGGGGCAGGCTCCTGCAGTAAAAGCTATAGTTTATTCTGATGACTTAAGCATATTGGTGAAAAATGAAGAATCTGGGGTTGTTGCTAGTACCTTAACACAGGCTATTTCTACTATTACAGGATGCCATATTAATTTTCAGAAAAGCTATATTTCAGTAGTAGAAGAGACAGGAGACCCTATCCAGACTATTGCAGACATTAAAACTGAAACTCAGCCTTGCAAGATTTGGGGCATTTTTTTTTGGTCCTGGGGACATGGGCGCATATAATTGGGAAATGAGGCTTAGGATAGGACAACAGAAGGCAGCAAGATGGAACACCTGGCACAGAAGCAAATTAAAATGAATCTACCTTATTAAAACCTTTCTGATTCCTATTTTTTACACTTAAGTTATATTTTTCCTGTGCCTAGGACCTTAGAGTCAATTTTATACTACTGTTTTTTTTTTCTTGTTTTTTGAGGGAGTCATTTGAACCCCATAAAAGAAATGCAACTTAGTAGGATATAAAAAAGGGGGGTGGTAGGGATACCTAACAAAATTGTGCTTTTCTTTAGTGCATTTCTTTACAATAATGTGACCATGGTCTTGAAAAATGAGGGACAAGTTTGGGTAAAATGGGTTGTTTCCTCATTGACAGGGATTCTGCAAGAATGGACATTACATAAATTTACACATAAGAATAAGAGGTCACCAAAACTAGATGCAGATTGAACTTATTGTTTTGACATATAAAACAAACTCTGATCAGAGCCACTATCGCTGCTAATAAATTAACTTGATAAGGGTGTTTCATGAGCTTAAATGTAAAGAGGAATTGCTTTAGGCAGCTTTGTGTATAACTTCAATTTTCAGTAAAGTTAGCTCTTTCATCTGGCTGATCCTGTGTTTCTCATGTGTTTAAAGTGTGAGTGGTAAATGCATCTTGTACTATGTGGAGAAGAAGAGGGAGCTCCACATCAAGGCCTTCAAGTTACGGTAGAAGAAATGGTGCAGAGAGAAGACATATGGCTATAATGGGGACTGAGGGCCAACCTGGAAGGATAACAGCATATACTGCACTGAGGTGAATGCCAACTTCCATTAAGAAGGGAACCATAGTCCTCAGTGCACATTTTAAATGTTACTTTGATGGACATTTAAAGTAGCTGAGGTGGGATGATGGAACAAATGAGGGAGGCAGAAAGTGGGCCACCACAGGCTGAGACAGAGAGTAGGGAGATCCCAAGCAGGAGGTTAGCAAATGAGGAAGGGAAGAAGGAACACTCAAAAAAAGAAGTGAGGAAGTAGGAACAATTGGAAAAAGGAAAAAGTGACAAAAAGAAAGCTGAGGGATGTCAAAATGGTGCAAGGTCTGTATCAGAAACCCTATGAGAGGAAATTGAAAGAGTTCCATATGTATACCCTAAAGGAGAGGAGGGGAGAGTTGGGATATGATGGAGCCCTTTAAATACCTCATGGGGGTTAACAAGGTACATAAGGGAGGTATGTTTCAGAGAAAAAGGTGCTGTAGAACAAAGGAATCAAAAATGGGCAGACTAGATGGGACCAGCAGTTATTGTCTGCAATCTGTTTCTACTATATGCACTGTATGTCATGTTAGGCGATTCAAATGGACAAAGTGTTAAATTATTAATATGCACATTATCGATACTATAAACTGTGTGGTACAAATAATTCATGTTGTACTACAGTACACAGACATGATAATCACATCAGTAAAAATATATGCATTGAGTAAGGCTGAAAAAATCATGGGGGGAACATGTATGAAGGAAAATACTACTCACAGAGTCATGACACCATGATAGGTACGTACTGTATGAATTTACTGTAGTATGATGGTACCCAGCTGTATACCAATGTTGAGTAAGCTATAATATGGGATTTTATTTATTGCTGTTTATTTTTTAATTAATTCAGACATCATCTACACAGTAATGACAGATAGTCAAGAATGCTTTTTCCAATTTGTGACTTTTTTTATGAATTCATTTTTTGAAAATCATTTGTAATGGGACTGCAATTCTGTTCGACCAACTAACTTTTAGTTTGGAGGATGGAAGGAGGTGAATGAGACAGTGTTGTAGATCAAGTTGGGTCTGCAGCAAAAGTGAACAAACAGTAATTAAATACAGGCAGACTAGATGGGCACAGCAGTCATTATCAGCCAATAGTTTCTATGTTTCTATGTACGACAAGTCATGTGATTCAAATGGCTACAGTGTAAAATTATTAATATGTGCAACATCAGTACTATAAACTGTGTGGCACACACATGATAATGAAATGGGTACTAGAGGATAGAGGAGTTGAGACAGTTGGGTGTTACAAGCTCAGTAACAGCTGGTCACATGTATTTTCCTTAGACAGGGTGCAGAGGGATGCCTGGATACCTGCCAGCCATGTACAGTCTGATGTCATGCCTCTACACAACACTGTAGGTCTGAAAACTGATGAGTGTATTGTTTTCCTGTTTTCAAAGCTGTTTTCTGTAGTGCTTGGAGTTACTACTAGGAATTCTGAGACAACAAGAGATGATGTACATCCAAATATAGTTGTCTCATATTCTCTAGGTTCCTTATTCCCACAAAGGGCTGTGATAAGGAGTAAAAACTAATAGGTTTCTTTTTTTTTATCTTCCTTTATGCTCCCCTCTCTGGCCCTTTAGGACTCTCACTGATATAGTCTCTTGGATTAGTCAACTCCCACTCCACCTGAGGTCTCCCTAGGCCAATCCTCCATCCTGTGATCTCTCCTCACCCTACTACCCACCCCGCAGCCCCCCAGCTCTGAGCCCCTGAGGTGGGCCACCTACGTCTCTGGTGTTCTATCTAGAATCTAGTAGGGAAGCCAGAGTGGGGAGAGGATTTGGAGGCTAGCTGGGGTAGACCATGCGTTGAGCATGGGGGCTGTCTACTTGACCCACCTTGACCTTCCTAGGGCCTATTTCTGTGTTTTGAGTACCTGGAGGTGAGGACATACAATGATGCCCAGTGTACAACAGGCTCACTTCTGTGCACTTCCTCGGTATGTCCACTACCACCTCTATACCCCATGCATGTGCCCCACTAGTCACAATGTTCTCAGTCTCCACTGGGAGCCAACAGAATAACCCACCCTCCCCAGAAGAGGATACACTCAATAATCTCCTCACTGGCTGACCCCGAGTGACCCGCGTCTGCTCCTGAACATGAGTCACCGGTGTGGCGAGAGGTATTGCTAGTGCCTCAACCCTCAGCTCCATGGGCCAGCTAAGAACTAATAGAAATTGCTATTGTCCAACTCCAAAGTGTAAAAGAATATGATGTGGAGAGGGGTACAGAATATTTCCTTTACACATCCAGTAAATGGTCCAGTGCTGCACCATGCCAGCTGAGTAAATTCTAGGGTCTACAAGTTAGCCACTAGCTAAAATGCACCCAGTGTTCTAGCCACTTATGAACTGAATTTTATGTTTTTATGACAAAGGGAGGGATAGTGAGGCTTAATAAAGGGAAGTGGGTGGGCAGAGAGTGACAGTGAAAAAGCAGGGATACTGAACGAATACTTCTGTTCAGTATTCACAAAAGAAGAGGAAGGGAAAGTACCTAAAGCAAAGAACAGAAGCACTGTGGATGGTGGGATGATACCAGTCCACTCACAGAAGAAAGGGTCCTGAAAGAACTCCTAAAACTGTAGGTAGACAAAGGGTTTGATGTGATGTGGGGGCGTCCACAATTGCGCAGCTTGGAACAGTGAGGGAGACAGAGCAATCACCACAAAGGCAACCGCACAATAGTGCCAACTGCCCAAAAGGGCGACAGTAGCAAGGGGTAGCTGGAAGGGCACTAAGCACACAGCACACCCTGCAATGCAGTGGGGACAAAGCATGCCACAGCGTGGCACAGCCTGGAAGGACGCCCTACAGTGAGGGCGAGTCCGGGTGCACGAGCGGCCAGCACAGTCAGGGATGGCCAGGGGTTGGGCACGACCACATGAAGGTGCAGTACAAGTAGTCCAGGTAATCCCCAGAGTATAGATATCTCCAGGCAATCACATTTCCTTATGATTTAATATACTCTTTATGTTGTGAACTACTGTACTATGTTCTACTTGACTCATGTCAGGAGGCCTATAATGGACACCGAGGACTAAGGGTTTATTGTTTCCCATTCCACTGTCAACCCAGATAATATCATTCAAGTCAGGTGTGATTCCATTTGGTTGTCTATATTTAGTATTATAACATCAAGAAGAAGCAACACCACCTCCCATTCAATCGGTCCTATCATTATGGACATGTTTGTCTCCTGACGCTGACCTGTGCTCGTTGTCCAGTCACATCTGTCTGTCGGTGGCACCTCCACCACCTGTGGGCCTTTGGGGGCTCACAGTTCTGCTGCTTACTGTTCATGGCAGTGCCCTTATCATGCTGCAGAACTTTTCCTCTTGTGCTGTGGTCCTGTGTTTCTGTGCACTTGCCCTTCCTGTATTGGTGCTTTCAGCCTCGCCCCCTGAAACTGTGCTGTTCATTTGGCACTCATCTTGGCTGCTATCTAGACAACACAATGGGGCCTGATGGGATTCACCCTGGAATTCTAAAAGAACTAAGGGGGGAACTAGTGACACCACTGACTACCATTTTTAACAAATCATGGGAGGATGGTGCCATACCTGAGGACTGAAGGAGGGCAGATGTGATTCTCCTTCACAAAAGTGGGAGCAAGACAGAGGCAGGAAACTACAGACCTGTTAGTTTGACCACAGTGGTAGGGAAAATGATGGAATCACTTCTGAAGGAAAGAATCATTGAGTATCAAGAGACCAGTGGGGCACAGGATCCAAGGCAGCATGGATTCACAGTGGGAAGGTCATGTCAGATAATTCTAATCAATTTGTTTGACTAGGTGACCAAAGTGGTAGACCAGGGAGGGGCTGTGGACATGGTCTATCTAGAATTTAGCAAAGCATTTGACATAGTCCCACACAAAAGATTAATAAAAAGTTAGCCAGCCTTGGAGTGGGTCTTAGGGTGGTAGCCTGAGTAAAAGATTGACTAGACAACAGGACACAGAGGGCAATAGTAAATGGAGTCCACTCTGAAGAAAGGGAGGTCACTAGTGGTACCACAGGGTTCAGTACTGAGACTGGTCCTCTTTAATGTCTTTATAGGTGACATTGCAGAGGGACTGGAAGGGAAAGTATGCCTCTTTTCAGATCACACAAAGATCTGCAACAGGGTTGATACACAAGAAGGGGTGGAAAGGATGAGAAGGGACTTGGCAAGGTTGGAGGAATGGTCAAAAGTATGGCAACTTTGATTCAATGCAAAGAAGTGCAATGTCATGCACCTGGGAAACAAAAGCCCAGGGGAAGAGTACATAATGTGGGGGGAGATACTAGCAACTACAAAAATGGAAAAGGACCTGGGGGTAGTCATATCAGATGACTTTAAAGTAGGCAAGCAATGTGAGAACACAGTAAGAAGGGTTGGGGGGGAATACTAGGATGCATAAGGAGAGGCATCACCAGTAGAAAACAGGAAGTTGTTATCCCTCTGTACAGACAGTTGGTGAGACCCTATCTGGAATACTGCATGCAGTTCTGGAGACCTCATCTCTGCAAGGACATAGACAGAATGGAAGCAGTTCAAAGGAGAGCAACTAAAATGATGCAGGGTCTGCACCAGAAGCAATACAAAGTGAGACTGAAGGAGCTTAATGTGTATACCCTAGAGGAAAGGAGGGAGAGGGGGGACATGATAAAAACATTTAAGTACCTCACTGGAATCAATAAAGTCCAAGAGGGTAGCATCTTTCAGAAAAAGAGATGTGCAAAAATAAGGGGGCACAATTTGAAGATAATGGGGGGATGGCTCAGGGGCAATGTAAGGGAGTATTTTTTTCATGGAAATGGTAGTGGATGCATGGAACGGCCTTCCTGAGGAGGTTATTGGGTCAAAAACAGTGGGGAAATTCATGAATGCATGGGACAGACATAAAACAATTCTTGTGGGGGGGGTAGGAGGAAGTAGGCTGATAGTTATCTAGGATCTGCAGCTTATCCAACAGGTAGGGAAATGATCAGACTGGGTGGGCCAAGTGGTCCTTATCTGCCATCAAAGTCTATGTTTCTATGTTTCTGTGAATTAGTCATTTTACAAACACAATCTGATGCTGCTTTCTTGTCTCTGTGACCTAAACATCCTAGGGTTCTCCACTATTTGGTGCAGGAATCACACTGACAGATATCATGTCCTCAAGGGGCTGGCAGTATAGCCTAGAGGTTAGAATAATGAGCTGTGAATGAACTTGGTACATCCAGCAGACTTGGGTTTGATTTCCATACCCTCCACTTGTATACTGTGTGACTCTGAGCAAGTCACTTAACCACCCCAGTGCTCCTGGGTCACCCCTGAAAACATGCACTTATGCCCAGTGGGCCTTACCCAGTTACCAAAAGAGAATAGAATAAAGGGACAGTGAGTGAACTTGCACTCTATAACAGGCTTTGCTCATGATTATTGTGAAGACAAAAAAGATCCTGAAATGTGGGTCCAGAATTTTGTTTCTAACTGTTTTGTGGTGATTCCCTGGGCTTTTGTTTCACATATGCAGAACTGTTATTTAGCAGTAAAGGATTTGAGCTTCAAACAGGCATAGTATGTACTATGACACCATTAGGGCAACAGAGCCCTGTGTACAATGTGGTTCTCTTTCAAGGTACAGTTTGACTAATGAACATTAATTGCAGACTGCACATATTTAAATAGTGTGACTAAATATTCACAAATAATATTAACAAACTAATACACAGAGTTATGTGTTTTACATGTCTGTTAATTTACTAATTATCTTGGGAATAATTTATCTGGATGTAGGAGATTTTGTAGTGTTAGATATAATACCCTATCAATATGTTTCTACTGATTCTTTCACATTTTCTGATACTTTGGTTGAGTCTTAATCTCATAAAGATAACTGTATTACCGCTTTGGGTTGTTTATCAAGACAAGATGTGCTAGATATAGGGAGTGTTTATTTTGTTAAGAAATTTAACCCAATAGGGCAGGGACCTATTGAACAGATCATTACATCCCCCATGATTATTAAAATCTTGCTATTTCTATCGGGCGATGTTGAATTCAACCCAGGACCAGCAGCTAATGGTAATGATCAGAATTTGAGCCCAAATGAGCTGCTTTTTGTTCATATTAACATCAGGAGCTTTATTAATAAGAAAGTTGAGGTTGAGGCCTGGATTGGGATTCACAGTTCGGATGTATTTAGTATTACCAAGTCCTGGTTAAAACCCAATATCACTGATGGTATGTGTACATTAGATGGTTACAACATTTTTAGGAAGGATAGGAAGGGTAACAAGAAGGGGGAGATTGTTATGATCTTTGTTTCTGACAGGCTTGAAGTTGTGAGTGTTGATGTTTCTTTCCAACAATCATTGCTTTGTGAATGGCTGCCTATAGAGCTGCATCTGGCTACCTGCATCAAATTAGGATTCTGTTCAATGTGCTTGCACAACTGGATGAAATGATATGAGATAATGCTTGTGTAACTTGATTTACTTTGTGAGTTTCTGCCTCTCTATCCATGGGATATACGACCCTGTAGGGGTACGGCGCAAGGAACCCTAGAGGAGGGTTCACCCCCTACAGGTGCCTGGAATGAATGAGTTGGCTAAAGTGTGCAGATGATAAAATAAATGAAATACAGAAATGAGCGGCACAGGCACAGTAGTCAACATGAGGAGCCAGCCACCAGTGAATTCTGAAGGGCCAGGGCAAGTAAACATGAAAAGGCTGTACACCTGACTTCACAACCAGTGTAGCAGACTTTACACTAAGAAGTGCACCTAGCCAGGAGTGGTACCACACTGCAAGCAGCAACAGGGAGATGAGCTGAACAGCATGTATATTGAAGACTGTACCTGCAGGGCTGAGAGCCATGCAGACAGTTCCATCCATGGAAAGAATTGGTTGCTGGCAGCATCAGGCAGGCAAAGGGCTGGGAGGCAAGCCAATGGCCAGTGAACACAGAAGGGAACCAGAGAGAAAGAAGACTCAAGAGAATCAGGTATGGGCAGCACAGCAAGGGAAGGTGACTAGAAAAAATAGAGAGAAAAGTGCTCACCAGAAGGCTGGTGAAAGCAGAATAGAAGATCTGGAATGCGGTTGCGGGGAGGCAGAAGCAGGAGGGACCAAGCCACAGGGAAGAGCCAAGGCAGGAGAAAGGAGCCACACAGGCAGTGAGCAATGGAGCAGAGGGAGGAGGCCACAAAGAGTGGCATGACTGAACAGTGAGGGAGCACGACATGCAAGCTGAGAGCAAGGCAGAGAGGCACCTCCAGCCACAATGAGAAATAATCCTGACGAGGCCCAGGATGTTTGTAACCTTTTAAACTTGATGGGGGAGTGACGTTGTTACTCTGCCCATCGAACCATGGATTTAAAGCCCTCCCATATTGTGTATAATCCTCCTAAGGTTGGTATTAAGGGATTAACTGAGTTTCTAGATTATTTCCAGCAGTTTGTTTCATCTAAATATGTGGTGGCAATGGGGGACTTTAATTTGAATTGGATGGGGGATACTCGGGATCAACTTGAATTATTGATTTCTGGCACAGGATTATCCCAGTTGGTGTCAGGTGTTACTAGATTAAAGCATTGTGGTAATCAACATACTTTAATTGACTGAATGTTAACCAATACAGTGGATAGGATAATAAAGAGTGGGACTTACCCTGACAGTATTAGTGATCATGTGCCAGTATATTGTATTTGGAGAAATATAAAAATAAAAACGCCACCTAAAATAATGACTTATATAAACTATCATGATATTGATTATGGCACTTTGATTTTTGATCTTCAAATGTAGATTGGTCTCTTCTGAACTTCATTCCTGACTCAAATGCAGCTCTTGATTTTTTTCTTACTTCACTCTGGGAGATACAAGATAGACATTTTCCTCTAATAAAAGGAAGGGTTAAGGGTAAAGATAGTAAATGGATTACACACAATTTATTTTCTTTAAAGAGAGAGAGAGAGAGAGATAAATATTGGAAAATATATAAAGTCGCAAGTAGTATTGATGTTTTTAAGCATTATCAATATTTGAGAAATAAATGTAAGTTGCTGGTACGTAAAGAAAAATCGGATTATTATCAAAAGCAACACATAAACATAAATTTGTTAGGAGACTCCAGAAAATGCTGGAGATTAGTTAAAAAATTAACAGACCCAAATATAAACAAAGCAATATGTACTATTAATTTGAATGGGGTTGTCATAACTGATACAAATGAAATCTGTGATCACTTTTTAAAAAAGTTCACTGATTTATCGAAATGCTTTGATCTCCATTTTCAATTTGCTCCTTTCTACTGGGGTTTTCCCCAGTGGTCTGGAAGCAGACTATTGTCAAACCTATATTTAAATCTGGCCAGCCATATAAAATAGATAATTATCAACCCATCTCTATTCTTTCTCTCTTAAGCAAGATCTTTGAAAAGCTAGTCAATTGCCAATTGGTGGAATATCTGGAAGCTGGGGGTATTTGCTCTTGGGAGCAGCGTGGCTTTCAAAGGCTTCATAGTACTGGCACAGCATTGGCACATTTTACTACTCACACTTTAAGATCAATGGACGCTGATCAGTTGACTGGAGCATTATTTATAGACTTATCAAAAGCCTTTGATTTAGTCAATCATGCCATGCTGCTCCAGAGACTGAGAAGCCTTGGGCTATCTGAGACAACCTGTTATTGGTTTCAAAGTTATTTAACTACATGATCAGTAAGGGTAAAACTAGGTGGCATGGAATCGACATTGGGTGAGCTTTGGCATGGGGTACCACAGGGGTCCATCTTGGGGCCCCTGTTGTTCTCTGTGTTTATTGACCTCATTGTTAAGCTTTCACTTCATTCTAGAATATTGTTGTATGCTGACGATATAATCTTGTTTACCAGCTCCCAAAAAATTAGTGATATAAATGTTTTTTTACAGCAGGATTTTTTTAGACTTAAATAAATGGTTGCTGGAACATTGTTTGGTATTAAATTCTAAAAAAAATGAATGTATTTTATTCGGTTCTATACGTAAAATTCGCAATGCGGAATCTTTAACAATTAGTGATCTGGCAGGTAACATGATAAAACAAGTAACCAAAACTAAATATTTAGGTATAATACTTGATTCCAGCTTAACCTACTCAGCACACATCAGTAAAACGGTAAAGTCCGTAAACCAAAATATAGGTGCTTTATACCAAATTAAGGATCGCTTAATTAGGGAAGCAAGAGAGATATCTAAAAGTGTATTACTTACAACTCTGTATTATAACTCTTTTTTGTTTACTGAGGTAGCTCTGAAAGATTTGGAATTGGTTAATGAATCCTTTAACTCCATCTGTGATTTGTTTTGGCCAAACCCTATAATACACATCACTGTGACTTATATAAAGAACTCAATTTGCTACCTCCTAAACTGGCTTACTCTTACAAACTAGGCTGTTTGATTAATAACATATTTGTGCAGGGTATTACATCTCATTTGCATAGCCTGATTAATTTTAAGGAAGATATTAGGTCATTACGCTCAAGAATTGTGCAACAGTTATCAATTCTTAGAACTGCTACCTGCATGGGAGAGAGAGCTTTTTCTTTGCAATGTCAGATTTTATGGAATACACTGCCTGATAATTGTATTAATGTCTGTAAGCAAGAAAGTTTTTAAAAAGTCCTGTACTGTTACTTGCAATCACTTGCTGTATGTAATTGTTTTCAGGAATTCTATATGTATTGTTTTAATTATTATTATTGAAGTAATTTATTGTATTGTATATTTGTTTGTGTTTTTGTATGTCAATTTGCCTCTTTAATACTGAAGCACCAAGTCAATACTGAAAAAGGGCATTGGCCCAGTTATCTTACCTGGTAAATAAAGTGAACTGAATTGAATTAAATTCTAATTAATATGCTTTAGCACACACGTACGCATGCACAAACCCACACACACTCAGCTTTCTTCGGCTTCAGTGAGATTTAGAACATCTGAGGAGTCAGTTCATAGCATTCCATGCTGTGACCTTTGACTTACTAGTCTCAGGGATGTTTGTTAATCTCTGGTTGTATTTCTTGACTAATGACTAATCTGTCACACTCATGCTTTAATTTGTTTTCTCTGAGTTATTTAAAACCTCTCTTAAAAAGGATGCACAAATTAAGATTGAAATACATGTACTGTTACTGTGACCGAGGACAGAGTACTACCTGGGTGGAGTCTGAGTATCTGCATCAGAGGAGGAGAAGAATCTGGGAATGATGATCACTAGTGACCTGTAACACTCCATGCAGTGCAAGAGAGCAGCAGCAAAGGCAAACAAGATGCTTGGATGCATGTCAAGGGTGATCATTAGTAGGAGAGAGGAGGTTATACTGCCCTTGTTCAGGTCACTGGTAAGTCTGCATTTGGAGTAAGGAGTTCAGTACTGGTGCCTACACCTCAAAAAGGACATTGATCTGCTGGAGAAGGTCCAGAGGAGGGTTACAAATATGATAGCTGGTCAGCAGGGAAAGGCATATGAGGAGAGGTTGAGGGCACTGAACATGTACTCCCTGGATGACAGGAGAGAGAAAGAAGGGACATGATTGGGACCTTCAAGTACTTGAAAGGGATAAATAAGGTTTATAAGGAGACTCTCTGTAAGCTGAGTGGCAACCATAACATGAGGGGGCACAATCTTAAGCTGCAGAGTGGGAGGTTTAGAAGTGAGGTCAAGAAGCACTTCTTCACGGACAGGGTCGTGGACACTTGGAATGCACTGCCAGAAGAGGTAATCTCATTGGAGACAGTGGGCAGCTTTAAGAGAGGCTGGGACAGGTGTAGAGGGAGGATAAAGGTCATGGGTAGGGAGGATGGGAGGAGTGGGAGAGGGGGCAGGGACAGTAGCTCAAGCTGCGAACCCTGCAACATAAGCAGACTTGATAGACCAAGTGGCCTTCTCCTACTGGTTTCTTTATGTGTTCGTATGTTTGTATCATTTCCCATCAAAACTTAAAAACACTGTCAGAGTGAAAGAAAAATACCAGCCGCTGCAGAACAGCATACTTACAGATGACATGCTTGATCTCCTGCAGTAAAAACAACACTTCATTTGGTGTTGATCTGAAAAAATCTGAACCACATTCCTCACTGGGAAACATTAACATAGGAAATGAAGTGCAGTAAACAGACTGTTGAGTGGAGGGATTGCTATAAAACTCCAATAAAAAAGAAGTCTGTTAGACATTTGCTGAGCTCCTTATTTCTACTGTTCTAGCACAATGTCTGCAGAGCTCTCCCATGCAGCCATAAAAATAGGATATTAGGATTAATGTACTCTCCATGAGACCATAGAAACAACTTTATATAGCCATTTTGCAACAACATTTTAATGAATTCCCTTTTGCACAGCTTACCTGTATGAAACATGATATGATTGGCTTCTAATTAACTCATTCTATAATTCAAATAAAAAGGTGAGATATTGTCAGGTTAGAGGTACACAGTAGGATAAATGTGAAAGGAAACCATAAAGACAAGGAGCTCAAAGATAGATATTGTCCTATGGAATCCTGCAATGAAGTGGTTGAGACCATGGACCGTTTATTTTTGTTGTGTCCTTTTGTTTTGCCATTTTGGAATTTATAAGCCACTTAATGGCATATGAGTTTTATTTTTCAGATTTGACTCCTGCAATACTATTTTGGGGTTGGTTTCTGCCTGCAAGTAGTCAGCATAACATAAAAGTGTGTGAATTTTAATGGTGTGTCTGGTATATTGGATATGGCAGTTGCGTTTTACAGAAATAGCACACAGCTCAGCCTGAATTACTGCACATTATTTTAACTGAATTATGTAACATACAAGATCTGGATTTACAATTAGGGGGACACACAATATGGAATGAAAGATGGGGATCTCTGAGCTAGATCAAATACGAGTTTGAGACACCTGTATTCAGGTGCTTTTTTCTTTTCTTTTGAATTGTACTTTAATAATAACTGAAGTCTCCCAAGTGTGGTTACTGGTGAACCATGTCTCGTTAATGGCTACTGTGTCCAGTTTAGCCTCTGTCATTGTTGCCTGCAAGTCTGGGATCTTGTTTCCCAGACTGCAGGAATTTGTGTACATGATTTTCCATTGGCCAGATTTCAGTGCGTTAGTGGTTGGGCGAAGTCCAGCATTTCCCCTGTGCGTCGTATGGGGAGCTGGACCTTTTTCCTCACCTGGTGATGCAAATGAACTACAAACATGCTGAACTCCTGTTTGATCACTAGCTGAGGGGTGAGGGGTGTTCTTCCCATTCGATGTATCAGGCACTGCACCCCTCTCCCCATTAGTTAGTTTAAATATTCTGTAAAGACGTCAAACTTCTGCCCCAATACTCTGACTCCCTCCTTAGTCAGATGCAGTCCATCATATTTAAAGAACTTTCGCTCCCAAAACTGTTGTCAATTACCCACAAATTTGTGTCCTTTTTCCTGGCACCAGTCCTTGAGCCACATGTTTAACTCCCCTATCTCCCCTTCTCTGATGTTCCGTCCATCTGCCCCCCTCTCCCAGACTGGCAGGATCTCAAAGAGATGCAGGACGAAATGAATGACAGTTTGTCTCCCAGCTGGTCAGGTGTTTCTTGGTCTCCACAAACTGACCGGCTGGAGAGATTGTTAGTCCCTATGTGTACAAGGACATCGATGTTTTCTCCTGCTTCCTGCATGATTTTAGCAATGTGATCAGTGTCTCTCCATGCTGATGTACCTGGGAGACATCAGACCATTACCCCTGGCTGGAGGTAGGTACCAACTCCCCGAATCATGGAGTCTCCTACGGTCAGAAGTGTTTTGGATTTCCTTTTTGATTTTTATTTATTTTGGTCCCTGTTTTGGGTGTGTTTTGTTGTACTAGCTCCTGTGCTGCAGCGTCCTGCTCTGCAGTGTCCTCTGCTCCATTGTTTGATTTTGGAGAGAGAGGCAGATACCTGTTTGTAGTTTTTATATGGTTTGTAGAGGTGATACGTTGGAGAGCATTGAGTAATGGGGCACCCGATTTGCCCCTCCTAACCACCTGCCAACCTCCCAGACCAACTACTCTCTGCAGTTGAGGTGCTTCAGTTGACTGTTGGGGAAATGGCAGGTGATTGTAATAATATATTTCCTCCTAAATGTACGATTTGAGGTGTGCAATCTCTGCCCATGCTGCCTGGAGCTGAGCCCTTAGATCTCCAATGGCCCAGCATGTAGGATAGCGTCCAAAGACCTGTATAACTGCCCATTTTGAAAAGTGTTCTACAGTGCCTGCAGTTAATAATATCCATCCCACTTGAGTTGCCAAGTTTATAACCTGGTCTGAATAATTAGAAGGAGGAAAATGAAAGCAAAAGTTTGATTTTTGTTTGTTTGTTTGATTTTTTTTTTGTATAATTTGTTATAACAAGTTAAATTACTTGTTCCCCTGTAAGTGAGATCACTTTGTGGATACCCCTCTGATCCTTCCCTTCCTGCTTTGCTACAGGAAATGTCACAACTGTGCTACTCTATAAAAGGAGTGTAACATGGGGTGGTTGGATATGAGGGTGGGTGGTGGGCCCTTTCCCTGCCAAAAAAGAAGAACCACGGATGAAACAAACACAGGGGTAAGAGCAGAAACAATCAACCAACAACAAATACAGTAGCCCTGAAAGTTAGCCTTATGATAAATAAAATTGTAAACCCTGTAAGCACCACCTGTAACAATTTCACAGAAGATATACCCTGCAAAAAACACTTTGCTGCAGAGAAAAATAAAGCAGTAATAGAAGATATACCTTGCAAAAAAAATTTTGAATCAGAGAAGATTACAGCAGTAACCAGTAAGCACAACCTGTAACAATTTTACATAAGATATACCCTGCAAAAAACACTGCTACAGAGAAAAATAAAGCAGTAACAGAAGATATACCTTGCAAAAATAGTTTGAATCAGAGAAGATTACAGCAGTAATCTGTAAGTACAAAACAGTAACAACCTTGTAGGCACACCCTATAATAATGCAGCAGAAGGCATACCCTGCAAGAGCAATTTGAATCAGAGAAGATTACAGCAGTAAAATGTAAGCAAAATGAACAGTGTCGAATCTTGTGAGCACAAAAGAAAATAACACACAGCAAAAAGAAGCCTTAGTCTTTTTCCTTACTCTGATCATATTGTTCCTTGCTCTGTCCTTGTAAGCAAACCTAGAAGAAAAGAGCTCAGGTGAAGCTAGGTGCCTTTGCATTATTGTGGTGCTGTTTCTCCCCTTTCTTGTATAACTGCTTTTAGCCTCTAAGTGCATGAACAGGAGCTTCTGCTAAGCATCTCTTTACCACCGCTGATGAGCAGTGCACCCATTATTCAGCCTTGCATGGAAGCTTTAAAGGCTTTCTTGAGCATGGCTATATTGGCTTCCCCAGAGTCACTGAGCTTGAAGTAGGAGAGTGCCTCCTCCTTCTACCATTTACAGAAGATTTCTTCTTGCATAAAAAGGGGGTTGAGTCTCTGGGAGGGTGATTTATGAGGGGCAGCTGACCAGAGGACCATCAGCTCCACTGACATGTAGTCTGAAATGAACATAGGGGTGATATGAGATGCTACCACCACTGAGGGCACAAGGAGGGAGGCATGTCACTGGTCGATTCTACCCGAGGTCATAAGAGTGGCTGAAAAGTGGGTATCATCCAGGACATGGGAATTGTGCAGCCGCCATGTGCCAGAGAGGGAGTGTTCTGCGATCATGCTTCAGTGCAGCTAAATCTTTAGTGTAAGGTTCTAGCACCCCTGAGGAGTGGTCCATGGCCACCTCTAGGGCAGTGACAAAATACTCACCCAGCATAGTTTGAATCGAGGGGTCCCACCACTCAAAAAGGGAATAGTTGAGGTCTTTGAAGAAGGTCAGGTTATCGGAGTTGTGCCCATAGATGTTGCCTAGGAGGATGGGGCCTTCTGGGGTATCAAATTTAGCTACAGCTCAGCGGCTTTCTGGAGCAGAAATCTGCTAAGTAACCTTCCACTTGAGGAGTTTATGTACCAGGATAGAAACCCCTGCTTTGGAGCTTGTTGCACAGCTGTGGATCTATGTGTTTCAAACTCCCAGTGAAATGTGAAACGTGTGCTAGTCTGGAGGGCCTGAAGAATAACCAGTGCTACAGCACAATCAGAAGATGCCATAAAAGTGATACCAGTCAATAACAAAAGCAGAAAATATAAAACCAGAACTTTACCATTACAAACACCTAACCAGCTACAGATGCATAGTCCTAGTAGTCTGGCTGCAACAGTTCATGGCTCAGACTGGGCTATCATGGCTAGCGACCAAGAGGACACCAAGGCCACACACCAGTCTAGCTGGGGGCAAATTATGCCATCCAATATCAAATAAGCAGGCACCAATGGCAGAGCTGTAGCAGAAAGCAACCTCAGATTGCTATAGCTAGGGTTGATTGTGCAAAAAAAGGAAGTGCATCATACATTACTGCTTAAACTATCACTGCTGGTAGTTAGGCAAAGCTGGGGGCTCCTGGTGGAAGGTTATAGAGAAGGGGTGGGAGGAGGGTTTGAAGGGAAGCAGTCAATTGTATAGGCAGGTGCTCAGAGTCATAACAGAAGTTCCAGGAGTGCATCAGATTGCTAAGTCTCCCCAAGACGGCAAACCAGGATGTCAGGGATGGGTATCAGAGTGTAAGCAGTGAGTGGAGGGGAAACAAGAGGGGGAAGAAAATGCCCACATGGAGGAGGCAACTGGGTCGAATCATTTTCTTTTAATGGAAAAGGGGAGAGGGGGAAGTAGTAGGGAGACCACAGGAAGTATGCAATTAGACCTGCTAGAGAAGATATGAAGGGAACCTGTCACCGCCACCACTCCACCCACCAGTCTTACCCATAATAGTGTGGAGGGTTGTTGGGACTCTAATGACACTGGAGTGGGAGGGTATACCTTGTGGCCAGGTTTACCAACCCCTTCTCGACTATCAGTCGAAGAATGCTGCTAAAGGAAAGGGAGGAGGGAAAAGTAGTGGGGTACCTCAGAAAGGACACTAGGTCACAACAGAAAAAAACATAAAAATGCAGTCAAAAACCATGCAACCAAAATAGCAAAAGAAATCATAGCACTTGGCAAAAACACAGAGGCCTACCATATTCCACCACACAAAGTGAACTGGCTACACAGCATGTTTGCCCCTGAACTCCCTCCCCCAACTATATATAATCACCTCTAGAGGGGAGGCAATTTGGGGAAGGGTGAAACCCTCGGGGTATCATTGAGGAGGGGAAGGAGAACCATGCAGGATATCCTGGCGTGGGGGTGGACACAGTACCACACAAGTCGGGGGGGGGGGGACACACAAAAACAAGTCCCAGGAGAAAATAAACAAATAAGCATACAGTATGCCCTAGGACCCAGAATTAAACTCCAGTCCACCAACATTCTGCCACCCTCCGCTACCTGTGGTACTTCCCTCTGCACTATGGCAGCTGCTCTACAGCAGACCAACCAACAGACCCTTTATCCTGTTTCTCCAGATGGCAAAAAGTGACAGGATTAGTGCTAACCTTACTTGCACTATACTATCCCTGTAGCTGTTTTTCTCTTTGCTATTTTGACAGCGTGGTTTTGACTGCGTTATTCTGGTTTCTCTGTTTCAACCTGGTACACACAGGGCGCATGCAACTGGACCTGCTTCAGATGATTCAAAAGGAACCTGTCACTGTCACTGTTCCACCCGCAGGCCCTACTCATTGGGCCCCAATGTGAAGGGGTGGTGGGACCCCCCTAATGACAGCAGGCCTGGTCTCAACATGAAACTGCTAGGAAGTTTCATCGACTTCCAGCCAGGAGGGATGAAACCTTTTTGGCAGTCAGGCTAAGGTTTAGTCTAAGAGGAGAAGAAATCAGCACACAGTGCACCCCTCTGCAGGGTGGTGGGCAGAGAAATCCGAGAAGAAAAGGGGGAGAGTGAGGGTAAGCATGGAAGGACGATGATTCAGATAAGCAGGGCAGGCTTATGGTTGAAGTGAGAGGTTGCATGGAGTAGGCAAGGAAGTTATCTCCCTATCAATATGGGGGCAGCCCAGGAAAAAGATGATCAGAGACAAATCCAGAACTGGTGTGCTACCACTCCCAAGGAAGGATCTGAACAATCCCAGCAATTTGTGTGTGGGGGGGGGGTAATATGGTCCCCGGGATACCAAAGCAGTGACAGAGCCTCCAAGTTGCAGTTAACACTTTGTCAGCAAGAGACAGGGTAAAATATGTACGAAGGGGAAGGGATTACAAACAGACTAAACATAATTACAACAAAGAATCAAAATGCAGTTACATAGACACTAATTACAGGTGCAGGAGCAATTTGATGTAGAGGTACTGTAGGAAAGCAACAGCATAGCAGATTTGAAAGATCACAGAAACAGAGTGCAAGATCACAAAAAAATGGGCAAAAAATAAAGCACCCAGTGCTTATTGAGGATGTTGATATTGCTATAGGGAACAGAAGCAGACCTGGGGTATAGTTACAAATGTAACTAAATGCTGGGGCTGAGGGGTCCATTGTGTAGTGTCTGGCAGTTAAGTAGGCCCAAAGATTTTTTGGGCATGGCCCAGAATGTGAAATAGGGGCACAGTGGCATTATGTATTGCAGTATCAATTTCAAACTCCAGGTTCAGTCCATTGATGCGATACATGCCTGAAAAGTGATTGTTTGGAATTCCTGCTGATGGAAATCATTTGTAAGAGAAATAAATTCACTTATGGGCCAGTGTGCCACAAATAAGAAATTAAAATCTAGTAAAACATGTTGAAATTTGCTGTAATGGCTTTCATCTTTACACTTCCTCCATACAATATATTTTCCTCAGATGTCATACATATCTGGAAAGGACAACTATTGGGCTTTTGCTACTGTAAATGCATTATTTTTAAGCTACTGTACTAATCTAATACTCACTGCACAAATTACACGTCTGCATCATTCAACCCTTCAAGTCAAAATGTAAGGAAAGGCAACATTAGAGGAAATAAGAATTTCCCCTGACCCCCCGGTAAATCTGTGTTATGTTGTGGATTTGAATGATGGCAGCACTGACATAACCCTAACTTTAGCACCCTATTGTAATGCATTGATATATATTTTTCTGTGCCTGGAAAGACAGTGCCAGGGTTAGAGCAATGCCAACACTGTATCACATGATTGTTCAGATCTCAAGAAACACCATACCATGGATTCAGCAGGGTTCAGGGGAATTATTTTACCCTAAGATCCCATTTCTGTACTTTTGGGGCATTAAGGGTTAATGTTAACTGATGACTAAACATAACTTTTTTGCAATGAATTTCCTTACTTTGCCACAGTACAATGGATTTGCCTGAAACTGTGCATGCACGGTTTGGTTCCATAGATCTCTGGATCTGGCAAGTTGCATTATGGTCAGATGTACGGTTGTGGAGCTACTGAACATTAAAAAATGCAAAAAAGTTGACTTTTTGCACGTTTCTTTGCTCATGCCCACAGTCCGCACAATTTGTCTGTTTGGTCCAAAATCTTTAGAGAAGATGCAGCCTGGGTCACTGAAGTGCCTTTTCAAAGTTGTGGTGTAAAAGTATTAAACTGTTCAAAAGTTATTCAATTATCCATTATAGTCAATGGGGGGAAAAATATATGTGCATCACAAAAGTTTCACAAATGCACTTTTACTTTTGCAAATGGCCCTTTTACTTCCTGATTTGGCCATCTTGTTTTCAGTTAGTGAAAGAGAAAAATGCCTGGCATTTAAATTTGGGACGCTCTAGGTAAACACTGTCTGTTGGGTTTACCTAGTTGGGTCCTGAAGATGCCAGCCCTTTCTTTTTTGGGGGGTAAAACCCCACAGAAATGCTTTTTTAAACTTCTGGGAAAAAATACTTTCACAAATCAAGAAAGTAAGTTTATGTATAAATCAGGCCCTGTGCTCCCACATACACATAACATTATGCAAAAAAATGGACAATGTAAAGGGAGCACAGGGCCCGGAGGGCCTGCACTCCCACTAACACATACCACTTACATTACACTTTCTCAAAAAGGAGGGAAATTCATTGCAAAAAACTCTGTTAATGCATCAGTTAGGGTTAATAGTACACAACAAAAGTTTGGAAATGTGCTGTTAGGGTTCAAAACCCTAACTCCGTATTCCCCCTCACACACACACACATACACACACATATTCAAGACACATGCAAGACTGTAAGACACTACACCACTCCATCACATCTGTAACCACAATAATCACAGCACTGTACTTATTTCACATAAAACTATATAATGAGAAACCAAATATAGTATCATCGACTCTATGTTGGCAGCACAGTATGATGACACATTATTGCTAGCATATCTTCTTCATACAATGAGACTTAGTCTGTACACATTTTCAAAATATTGACTTTTATGTGTCACTATTCAACAATTGGGTTGCTGCTGGTATCGCTGCTACCACATGGGCATGTGGTAGCAGGAAAGGTAGAGATGAGACATACTACTTTTAAGTTACTGCTTAGGTATGAAACTAGCACCATCACATGTTGGTATACTGCTGCGTTACCTGGAAATACTCATTAGCAGCGTGTTATTGTTAGCTTTGGATGTTACAACTGTTGCTTTCATGTTACTTGTAAATTATACTACAAATAATTACTTTTATTATTACTACTGGTTGTTATTAGAACTGACTCACTCTATCAAAAAAATAAATGCAAACAGCCAGTGACTGTTGGTAGGCTTACTGTATACTACCTGTCATTTCCAAGAAAATATCTGTGGATAACATACTGTGTGTTACGTCCCTTCTTCACTATTGAAATATAGGCTTCTGCTTAAATCTTGTGTTATTGCAGTTTACAACACAAAAATGCTTACTGTGGGGCATCAACATGCGTATCTACCCCCAAGGCACTATGACGGCAGCAGAACTCATACATTTGGTGACCCATGATGATGGATGAGTCCTGCAGTACATTTAGAGAGTTGTACGTTACTTCTGTTACCTGTTGCTGGTTGTCTCTGATAGGTAGTGCTGCCTTGGACCTTCCCCTGCTTGCATATATGTGTGTGTGAAATATGGAGATATGTTTTGCACCCTAACAGCACATTTCCAAACTTTTCTCACTGTACTATTAACCCTAACAGATGCATTAACAGAGTTTTTTTGCAATGAATATAATGTGTGTGTGTGTGTGTGTGCGTGTGTGTGTGTGTGTGTGTGTGTGTGTGTGTGTGTATATATATATATATATATTTATATTACTTTGTATTGTTTATGGGTGGCAGTGCCCAGTCAGAGTACTACTCCATACCCTTACCCAAGTCTGTCCCAAAAAGTCACAGTACTACACTGGTATGTTCACCTTTTTCCTGCCCCTGTACCATGCAGTCCCTGGGTGTCCACTGGTACCTCTTTAACTCACATCAGTATCAGTCATTTAACAGTGTTCAGTAGCATCCCCTGCAAAACCATTTTTCAAGTCCAAGAATCCCAGCATCAGTGGTACCACCTGCTTCAACACCTGCCCCATGTATTTGTATCTTTTATGTCCAGTGACATCCCCTCAACACCCTGCCTTATGGTCAAACATCCCTTCCATCAGGTGGCACCCTCTCACCTTCAAGAAAAGCACAAAAGGACAGCACACTGTGAGCAATTTTAGATGCTGGTATGAATTTATTCAACATTAATACTTGTTGGAGACAAGAAACAAACCATGACCAACCCCTGTGCTCTGAGACACCTCTGCCACTACACCAGGGGGTGTTTTGTCATGAACAATGTAGTTACTCCCTTTTATGTCAGCCTGACTCAAATGAATACACAATCCACAACAGGATCTGCCACATTGGCGATCACATGCAAAAGTCTGAATTACATCCCCAAGTAGGGAGGAAGGAAAGAATAGACACATATAAATCATAGTGGCCTGGTAGTGCCACTGTAGTTAGGGTTAAATAAGCTGTTTAATGTTAAACCCTAACTTTGCACTTTAAGGGCTTCAACACCATTCGACAGATTTGCACAAGAGTTTTTGTCCACAATCTTGCGGGCAGGATATTTTGACTTGCCAAGTTTTGTTCCAGTCGGATGTGTGGATTCTGAGATCCAGAAAGAAAAACTGAAAAAATGGGGAGGGGGTGCTGTTTTGTTGTCATCGCCTAGTTCCCAGAAAGTCTGGAATTTTGCTTAGAAATTTTCAGGGAAGAAAGAGATTGGGCCATAATGGTGCCTTTCTCTGGTATGGTAAACAAATATTAATCCAATCCAGAGTTATAAAGATTTTAAATTTTGTTTCTGATCATGTTCAATATGTTGTTTTGGACAGCTGTTTCAGACAAAAAAAAGAATTTGGCCCACATGAAAGAAAAATTCTGTTTCGTATGGGGGTAATCTTTTTTGTGCAAAATTTTTTTTGTCTTTTTCTTTCCTGTGTCCCGCTAGCCACCTCTGAAATCCCCTCCCTTGCCATCCACAGGGATCAAGACCCCTTCCCCTATTGCTCCCATGACTTACCCTTCATGACAGGGGGTGGGGAGCAACTCAACCCACTAGCACAGATCCAGCTCAGGAGGTGTCTTCTCTGGGCAGCTTGCTGGGGGTAACTATCATCATCCTATGTGGTGGGACCACTTTTTCCAGATTTTTTTTCTGATGCGGAAGGAACATGCAATGCTGACGGTGATGCACTGTGCACGTGTCTGCATGCTGTATATTGGGTGGCTGCTCCACCTCCAACCCCATGTTCTGGGACCTGGCCCTGCCAGCCCCCCACCACCACTAGGGGTCAGGCATGTGCCGGTCTGTGTCCCCACCCTCCCCTGGGATAGCAGAGCTGTTCTCCTAATGCTCAATCCTCTCCCTCCCCAGCTGACCCACAGCAACCTGCTTGCACCACAAACACAGATCACTGGCATGGCAGGAGGTAAGGCAGTAATGCCCCATCCCTCCATGCCACTGGGCCAGTAGAATTTTTTTTTTTTATATGGCTGCCGTCTTGTTTCAGTTTTTTTTTTTTAAAAAAAGGTTTTTTGGAAAACCCACAAAAATGATAACCTATGGAGATACCAACAACCAAAACATGTATCTTGTTAATTTAGACCCCATTTGGTGGATTCTTCAGTTAGTTTCAAAATCTTTTTCATGACCCAAATTTATTTTTTCATAAGGCTATATGAAAAACAACAAGGCCATATGAAGAAAGATTCTCTTTATATGAAAAAAGAATTTAGATTTAGATTTTCTCCTCATTCTTTTTCATGTGAAGAAACCTTTTTTTTGTAAGAATGAAACAACCTCACAAAAAAAGATCCCTTCATATGAAAAAAGAATTTGGACTTAGCTTTTTTTGTCCTCATTTCAATATTAACAAGCCATAACTCACAATATTTAGAGTTATGGGACAATCTATATAGCAAAATAAAGATCTTAATGAATACTACAACACTAACTCATAACACCCATCCCTCCAAAACAATTTAGGGCCATATAAAAAACATTAAACATTCTAACATTCTAAATTTAAAAATTACAGTTCCCATAGGATACAATTACAACTTTATCAAGCTGTAACTCTATCAGTCTTTGAATTTAATGGACAGCGTGTATATATATATATATGTATATACACAATAGGGGTGAGTGGTAAATGAGTGAGATAAAACAGTGTATCATCCACTACAGTGTGATATTTTTATCCTCTGCTCTACTGTGACGATATCAGCCATTTACACACACAGGTCACAAAAGTTCATCACTCTAAGTAGCTTTCCCCTCAGCATGCAAGAAACACATCTGCTGTTACCATAGACACAAATGCAAAACTACTTCAGAGGTCTCACTGCTGCCTACAGCTAACTCAGTGAACATTACAAAACACACCTATCCCCCCCACCAACTTTCAGCTCATTACTGTGACAGCAGCCAGAATTCTAAACAGCACAGCTTCACAGAACAGTCTAAACTACTGCCTGCAGCTAACTCAACTACCACTGAAACACACTCTCACTTGTTCCTCACACTCTGATTCTCACCCATTACAATTACTGTGACAATTTGAACTTGACTGTAGCCAGAATCCTAAACAGCACAATTTCACAGAACACTCTGCACTCTGCCTGCAGCTAACTTAATTACCACTGAAAACAGTATCAGCTGTTCTAACACTCTGCCTCTCAGCTCATTACAATTACTGTGATGCTCTCAGCTTTACTGCAGCCAGACTTCTAAACAATACAGCCTCACAAAATTATGTTTCTCACTCCTACCTAAAACCAACTCATTTAACATTGCTAAACACACTTGTGTGTCTCCCAGAGTTTATAACACTGCCAGCGCGTTCAGAAAA